>OU824118.1:10000000-14800000 GCA_917499265.3 Mimumesa dahlbomi
GAGCGTACGTGCGACAATATTCCGCGTACAAGTGCGAGGAAAAGTGGAGGGAAAACTCTTTATACGAATACGCCGTGGCCTGACGTGTTCATATTAAATTTGATTCTAGCGAATATTGAAACGTCGACCGGCCTCAGTTTCTCATGTTACACTTAACATTCTGCTATCGATTTTATCCGATTTTCAGTTGCCCTTTCAGAATTTACCCTTTCACCTTTCTCTGAAAATTGACGAATTTGTTTTCCTGTTAATTCTCGTTCGCACTTTTACCCACCCACGAGTACCCCCGGCGAATTGTCCCGTAATTTTGATTGTATATTTTTCACACGCAGGTGAATGTTTGTTTGTATGTGTTTTGCAATTTACTTGTCGCCTACGCGTTGAATTTTTTTTTTCACCGATTTCACGGGATCGTTGCATAGGCGGTAACCAAGGACTCTCTCTCTATCTCTCTTGGATGACGAAGTTTTCTAAATTTGTGAGGTACGGTGACGTAATTGGTAATAAAGATAATATTGATAAAACTGTAAGACCGCGCGGTTTTAGAAACTTACTATCAGTTATTGTCAGTCGGATAAGAAGTCGATGGATAGCGAGCATACGCGGGTAATAACGTTTCCGTTCGTTCGTAAAGAAAAATTTGTCTTCCTTTGATACGATATCAATTGACACGTTCTTTTTTGGCATCAAGCTGGTATTTTTACCTGTGTACTTCTGGGTATGTATTGTGAAACTCCAACGGCGCGAGTGATCTTTTCGTTTTCGTTTTTTTTTTATTTGTTATTTGTTTATTGACACGTGGGAAAAATATTTTTAGCGAGACATTCGGGGGATGATACGGAATTGTAGAAATGAAGGGCCACGTTTGTACGATTGTAAAGAAAATGTTTCGATGCTGAAAGCTATTTCAGACAAACAGTATGAAAAACGTTATCTTGTATTTCCAGCGAATTGTGACAGGTAAAAATTTGTGTCGCTTTCTTTTTTATCTTTCCGTCCGCTGGAACATTTCCGAACGTATGTACATACATACATACCTACATACATGTGCGCCTGGCTTGACAGAAAAAAAAAAAGAAATGAACGTCATGAGTTACAGAATGAAAGGAATTCCTGTTCCTTCTGTAACAGAAAAATTGTGATTTTATAAAGAAACCGAGTCATCGTGAAAAGCATTTTTAAAAGCCAACGTGTATCTTGGGCGTTCACCACAGAGAGAAAGAGAGAGAGAGAGAGAGAAAGAGAAAATCAGGCAGAGAGACAGAATATATGACGTGTGTAATCTCTGTATACATGTCCCACAAAGTCGAGTCAGGGAATACATAGAAATCGTGTTATTAGATTACAGGTACAGTGAACCATGCTTTAAGCGACCTCACACTTATTCAAGCGGATTACAAATGTGAACCGTGAAAGTTACATTTGCGAAAGAGCACTCTTCCTCGTGGAAAACTTAGAAACCAATTTCGAGCGAGGATTTTTCTGGTTACTTTTGAATCCGATTTAGAAAACGCGTGTGACACACTTTCGAAATAAATGTGAAATAATTCCACGGGGAAAAATCAGGAATCCCGAGATTCCTGGTATTCGTCGAACGTCATCGACGACCGGGAATCTTGTTTCGTTTACTTTTAATTTATGTATTGTAGATACGAATCGCGGTGTAATTATCGTATGATAATTTCCGTGGTACAACCACTCTTGACGGGATTGTGCACGCGGAACAACGTTTGTTTTTCTGCTTCATTTTCTGTCCCGATGAATACGACGACGCTGCCCGCGTTGGAATCCCTGGAATGACGTAACGTCACTCCGTAAACGTCATTCCGAATAACGAACATTGAATCTTACGTCACGACATGTTGTCATTATACATTTGGCTCAATACCGGGTTACCGGGAATACATATCTACGGAAAAGGTCACCGGAGGATGCGATTCTTCGTCTTTCTTTTCATTAATGTGAAAGCCTCTGAAAAAAAGCCACGCTGCAACAGTGCGCGGTACTTAGGAATGTATTCATGCAGACATTTCTTTTTCATGAAAAATTAAATACGTAGAAAAAAATCTGGGATATTTTATTACTCCATGAAGAAAAAAAGGGAATTCATCAACCGTGATGATGGCGAGACTATGAGAATTTCATGAAAATAACTTGAATAGAAGCTGCATTAAAGACTGGTGAAAAGTATAGTATGCCAGCCAATAAACACAGTGAAATCGCATAATGGTTCAGTCCAATTACGTCACGAATCACAGGTATTATTCTTATATATCTTTTCCATAATGCGGTACGACGAAAGTGCTGCATCCTAAAAGTGAATCGTGCCGACGTTAATTACTCAAAAGTTTCAATGTCTGTAGAGACGATTAGAATTCGAATTCTTAAACTTACGAAAACAATTTACTTCCTTCAAATTAGCTTCTGATTGACAGTAGAAACTTTTCCGTCAGCTGTAATGGATCATACTTTGCAGTAAAGTGTAAATTACCATACTAAATATGATAACATTTGAAACGAGTGTTACAAGTTGGTTATTTTATATTATTAAAATTCTTCTAGGTACGTAGAAAAAATGAGCATCAAAATACGGTAACAGGAATGTGCATAGCGCGAAAAATCGTTTCGCGGTAATCTTATCAGGCGTCTTATCACCATCCCCCGCTTGTAATCCTATTATCCCCGACTTTTCGCGCGTCAATACGTTCGTCGGCAATAATTGCGGCAATCTGACGTAACATGCGTCACTGGACAAAGAAGAAAGTCCTTTGTTTGAAATTTTATTGGCTTGTAATTACAACTCCGTGATCGAATATATATAATACATATTCGAAGCGGCTCCATTGTGTCCTATAGTTCGCGTAAATCGTTGAAATCGACGATTTAAACGGCCTTCATGTTTCAACCTGTGTGTTAACATCACGGATTTACGTCCTTATTTATTCGCGAGTTATATAATTAAAAACTCGATCCGTAGCCATCGGAATTATTTATCGAATGCTATATCGAGAGATATAGGCATGTTTTTTCTTTTCTCTTTTTTTTTTGCGTCCACGACCTCCGTGTAGATCGAAGTCCCACGTTTTTCATTACCGCAATTCCATCGCAGTAAAATTATATTCCGTTCGTTATAGTCGTGCTCGAAACAACTAATTTATTTAATTACAGTTGTTATACCGTACTAACTGAAACGATAGTGTATCGATGCATTGTTGCGAGTAATTAACGTGGACGATTAAAATTCACTGATAATTGCAGTGTACTAGACGTAAGTAGAGGCACGATGAAAATTTATTAGTTTCACCTCGCGTTCAAACTAATTCACCAACACTCTATTGAAACTATGAAATTTACCATATTTGTGTGCAACTAACCCAACACCTCAGAATTTTTTAAAATTTACGCTCTTCTGTCTTAACAACTGCGAGAATCTTAAGCTCCTCATACACATCTGCTTGATGTGTCTAGATTCTATTGAAATGTTTCTTGAAAAGTAATTACGATAGTTATACCAGTCTCGTATGATACCTCGTATTCTATAATTACACATAAAATACATGGATAACAAAGAACGCGAAGAACAATTGGATATAATTTGCTCGATCCGCGAGGTCATAGTGGTTTCGTTTGTTTTGATTCGCGCGTAATTTAATATCGTACAATTAAGCGTGTAACAGGTAATTCGAGTGCCGTGGAAATAATTAAAATATTTGTCCGGCCGGATTCTCTACGTCCCGCGCGGAAATTCATCGAGTTCGTTAATTTCTCTCGGGCGTAATTTGCCCAGTTTTCGTGCACGTGGGAACATCGATATTTCGCCGATGTGTATTCGATGGTATTCTCTAATCGATTAGAAAATCAATACCACGGCGACTCGCACGATCCGCTTATGTAAGACAAAGCTACGGATCTTGACTTTGCGTCACATTCTTCTGACTCACTATTAATTCGTTGGACTATGAACGTCGTTGAAATTTCTGCGTAGTCGCCTTTTACACGATATCACACGTGCGTGATCGTTGCACTATGCACAGATCTGTACGAGATAGGAAATAATTGTTCGTCATCGATTTCCGTTGTCTGTGCGCTATCATAATATGATCGTGTGCCACGAGAAATTTCGTGCCACTTGAAAAAAATCCAATTTTTACGACGATTCCGTCTATTCCTACGTTACAAGCTAGTGTTTTTTTTTTATTTCATCGAATTTCTATAAATTTCCAAATTATCGTCGACTTTAAATACGGTCTTTTCGTTACGTACATTATGTAGATCCCGTCGTAGTTAATACCGTGAACGAAACCAGCGGGGCGGCGTAGTGACGTAAAAGTAACAAAGTTCATGCACGGGTCTTTTTCATCAGCACTCTGTTAAAACAATTTCCCCCGAGGGAGCAATAAAGGTCCGTGTACTTTGCACATATCGGTAAAACGGGATGATCGTAAGGTACAAAGCGTGAGCCGTCGTCTTTATCGGAGTGCAAATGATGAGGAATCAGACGATCGTTATCACCGAACCGGTTCTGTTATTCCTTCGAGAGATAACCCCCGCGGTAACCATTCATTTGCATATTTCAATTCATTCCGTTTGACTTGTGTATAAATTTAGAAGTCTTTCGATGTTTATGTGTCGTCCCCCCCCCCCCTCATTGAAATATAGATCGAAGTAATTATTCTCGTCGAGGCATGTCAAAAGCGTATCGTTTCCCTGATTGACGGAACTTTCGCAACCAGCTGAGGAAAGAGTGAGAAAGAGAGAAAGAGAAAAAAAAGAACAAAACTGACGATCTTATGAAAAATGTATTTGCTAAACGAAGATAAACTTACAGTTCCAACGGAAAAAGCACGAGAACGCTACGAAGTATTTGTTCACGGTTTACAGTATCAGCCTCGGTATCGGTTTGTTAATATCATACTTTCAACGAGTTCCACTTTTGATCTTTCTCGGTGTTCGTTTAGATTCCGTATTCGAAATTGCCGTTCGAGATACCGTCCGATCTCTATGTATAACGCAATTAATAGGTCGAGTGGAGCGAAATCAGGAGATCCTCTTTTCCCTTTTTTTTTTCCAACCCAGCTGTTTTCGCTTCATCGGCGAAATACCTGGCCACAAAGGATTTGTTTGGAAGCCCCGCGTTACAGAAGGTACTATATTGCCAAGCAGAAAAGGCTTCCCCTGGTACATTCGTCTGCCATACTTAAAGTGAGGTGAAAGCCGTCACGACCATTGGACGATTCCGCTTAAGTGACTCCGTTTTTGCACAGCGCGGTATTCACCCTCTTTTATACGGGGGAGAATATTTATGCTTGATTCTTCGCGGAAATCGGCTCATTAGCCGATATTGGTTTTCGATTTGCTGCCGGTGGAAAACTATGATTTTCTAAGAACGCCCCGTATTCACGCGGAAAACCGTGGACAAGCCGATAAGAGTTTTTTTTTTTTAGTGAAATTACGCGGGAGATTTCGAAACGTGTACGGTAAATACCCTGCGTAATTTATGAACGGCCGATGTTCGACGACGTTGCAGTAAAATAAACCAGTCGACTGTCAGAAGAACAACGTTTTTATTTGAATATTTAACACTACGCCATTTTTATTGTTCACCCGTGCCGTGTCGAGTCGAGAATAAATAAATAGATATTTTTACAGCCACATAAAGTTGTTATAGTTTAGTGTACTTCTAAGTGACATTTTTTATATGTGTCTCATCGAAAAATATAAGTGTTTTTGAAAATCTGAGGAAATTGACGGTTTACATTAGTATTTGCGAATCGTCCCCGTTCTACTTTTGTAAATTTCAAAAGTTTAATCATTGTGAATAAATTAATTAAACCATCTGTAAAATTGTCGAAACAAATAAGCTCTACTCTTTTTAGAATCCAACAGATCCTCCCCACTTTGCTCGAACAAAATCTGAAAACAAAATCATTCGAAACTCCAAGTATTTCAAAACACCGTGAAAAAATGAACATTTCTCCGATAAGATATTCGTGCTAAAAATAACAAGTGTGGAAGTTACCAGAGTTTAACATACCTGTCTTCCTATCATACAACCTTTCTAATTATTTCTCATTTACGTACCTCCGGGGGTCAGAAGCACCATTTGTCACGTTATCGAACGTGATAACGGCTGTCCCGGAGAAAAGTGATCTCCCAATGCGTTTCTTTCCATCAGCTTATGAAAGCGGCCGTTCAAAAGAATATCCCTCGATATATACATACATATGTATATGCTAATTCATGATAATAATCCATTCGCGGTACGCGCGATACGTTCATTCCGTTGTTCTTTGTCCAACCTGAGAATTCCTTTTTTTTCACGCATGAAAGAGCATTTACTCCGAAAGCAAGCAATCTAGTCAGTCAGTCAGTCAGTCAGTCGACGGAGCTACGGTCGCACGAATATACGGGCAAATGTTCACCTTGTGCAAATGTGGAACATCGATTGACCGGTGAGCCGTGTGTGAGAGCCGTTTGTTGTTAAATAGGAAGGCCGACATGGTGAGTGGTGGGTAAAACAAAGCTCGTCTAAAAGCTCTTGAACTCGTACGGCTCCGGTGACGTAGGAAATGAAATTTGGCTTCGTTTGTGTACCTTCAGGTGAACACGCTCGCTTTTGTAGGCGATACTGCCGCTCAGGTGAAATAAGACGGGTTATCAAATTACGGCCTGGCTCGAATGTGTCCCGTGAATACACGTTTCCTTATCAGTTTCGTGAAATGATGTGCTTCTCGTGGAAATAAAGTTGCGTCGATGGAAACTAGGGAAGATTCGATCGAATTTGGAAAGTGTCTAGAAAAGATTCGGATGTATGGGAATTAGGTTTATCCGAAGTGTTTGCAAATTGAAATTTTCCTACTTGTAACGAAGGTTTTCTGGATATTCAACGGGTTTGCGGGTATATCGACTGGATCTACGGACATTTCGGGTGGTTCGATAAAATTTCTATAACCGTATATTCGAGGCACTGGATACTTCAGATGTGTAATATTTTGGAATCTTCTGAAATGGAGTGTCCATATTTTGGTATTCCTGTACTCTGAAGATACGGGTAATTTGCATATTATGCGGACCGTGGAATTAATGTAACACCGGGTGTAACATGTACGGCGAAATTAGCAGCGATATACACGTTGAACGTTGAAAGGTTTAACAATGAAATAGTGAAAATGATAATGTAACATTAGACAATATGCCGGTGTGGAGACAATGCCTGTATGGGTAATCATTTAATCTAGGTCATAGCAGGAGATAGCTTTATCTGTTATCGAAGTTGAACGAAACCATAGAAATAAATCTCGAAAGAAGGAAATATTGTACAAAGAAGAGTTTGTAAAGAAGTATCTTTTATCCGTGGTAGAACCGGTCAACTGGAAGACTACATGTGAATCGTTTAGTGGCATAGTAAATCATAAAAGAAAAGGAAAACAGAGAACGCAAAGTTCGTTTGAAAGTTAGAAGTGCAACTCGGAACGTTACGATGTAAAATATAGTCTCTTTTGTAATCGACAAACGTATAATTTCCTTCAATGATTGATAAGATCGAGTTTGCGAATCTCAACGGAGTAAATCGCGAAATAATGCATAGCCGTTTTAAGTATGTTCGTTCAAGGTGGCACAGATAAAGCATGATTTCAAATGTAACATCAAGACCACCCTGTTAGTAGAGGACTATTCACAGTCGATTAATTTGACCGCGTTTACCTTTGTGCTTGGAATAGATCAAATCATTAACCCTTATTCAGTGAGTTAGGGTTAGATTGACCCTACAAGGTTAGGCTTTCACAGCCTACGGTACTGCAAGTATATTAATATTTATTTATCTATTTTTACCACATTGAGAAAAAACTTCCCTACCTTGATAATGCGAAACATAAGTTCTCGTACTATTTTTAATAATTATATCATCGTCGTTTCACTCTGTCGTTGTTAATGAATTGCTTCGAGTACTTACTGAAAGAATTCGTGCAGTGTTACAATTTTCAATATGCTTCAACAACTTTATGCGAATGTTTACCTGGTATCTTAGGCCGATCTCCATAATGAAAGTTTCAGTTTAACATCGATCAGCCTAAATGTTCGCATCACGCGATTAGCATAGGTCGGGGAATCAAAACTTTCTTGTAAACATCGTCTTCCGTGGGATCGATAAGTGTCTTGGTCTACATTTTGTAAAAGATTGTCTGGAATTACATATGTATATGTGTATATGTATACATATAGGATCTTCAAAATGCTAATGTATTCTATAGTGAGCAATGGACTTTATTCCGCAATTTCACTTTGGTTTTCGAACGACTTCTGCAAAATGTTTCGCTCGTTAGCATAAAATCGGAACAACTTATCGCTTTTTTATCGTCACAATTATTAGTTTTCGAGCTCGGGAAATGCATAAGCATGCGCACCCTAGATTCCGGCGAAGTCATGAAATCGATCGCAATGAAATTAATAGGCAAAAAATCATGCTCCAAGAGAGGAAGTGATACGAACATTTTCGAATCGTCATTGTTTTTTATTGTTATGAAACGGTAGACAGTAGTCTACAATTTGGTAGATTTCGATCTGAATCTTTGACGAACACGTATCCTGCAACCGTTTTCGCATCTGAAACGTGCTCGGTTATTTTTCTATGTCAACAATTATATAAATGACGAGTTGAAAAGCTGAGTTTCTTTATATGTTACGTGTCCGCGATTTGTTGGAAATCTGACTATCTTCTTATTCTTATAGTGTCTAAACAAAATATTACTAAAAAAGAATTCATATAGCAATTATTTACTGGTGTTTCAGTTTCTCCCTTAACGTTTACAAAGTTCACTAACTCTCGAACCAATCAATGCCGTGTTACAAGATGTAAATAGATTTACATTTATCCCCCACAATCCGACAACTCTTTGTGTTCGATACCGCGCAACGATGTCTATCTAATTCTGCAAATCAGATTAAAGAAAATTACGTTGCCCATACGTACTACGTCTCATCTTTACTTCCAACGGACCAGAACTTCAAAAGAAGAAGATACTTCTTAATTCCCAACAATTTATAACGCTCCATTAATTACCCATACAATATGAATATTTATCTCACCGTCTTTTTTACAATTATGTAAAATTGAAGAACTTTTCACCGATTTTTCAGGAGACAATCGAAAAAGTGGACGAAAAATCATTAAAAATTGATGTCACTCTGTTTAATTTACAATCTCCATTTAAATGTTCTCGCAAGTAAAACGAGTTCCTCTTTCCCCCATTTCCCGATGCTGTCGTGAACCTCAGGTGGTCGAATAGATTCGCCGTACGAGGGAATTATAGGGTACCCGTTAATGCGTCCGGAGGTCGATGATCCTGTTCTTTATGGGGTTGCCAGGATATAAGTTCCATGGTAGGACAGACGGCGCCAAGCTCTGTCTCCTTGCCATTAAGGAAGCCTATATCCTATCCAACACAGATACGGTCATCGTACACACAGCCGAACGTTAACGCGTGGCACGTGACTGCATTGCACGTAGAACACGATCTCGAATTAAGTTGTTTTCGAAACTCCCGATCGGGGTTGCGTCCTTGGACGCTCGCTGTTCTGGTTGCTCCGGGGCGCGTCCCAGATTTTTATCGATAGAATTGTTTATTTTTAGGTTTCCACGATATTGGTGGTATTTCGCGTCAGCAACTATTTCACCCCGTGCCCGGACCTACTCGACCTTGGTACTTCACTCTCGACACGATCGTGAAATCGACAAAACTGCGAAATCGCCGTTTTACCGTATCGTTCTCGATCGAGTGATACCGTTCAATTACGTGTAACACCCATATTTTGTGTACTATGTATGTATTATACCGTGTATAGTAACGTCGGGACGCGAGACCGTTTGAATTTCCCGCGCCAACATGTCTCTGCGGCTGCGCGCGATCTGTCAACGTGACACTCCATACGCAAGAATAGTAAAGTAGATTCGATATTCGCGTACAATGCTATACGAGGATAGATTTGGGAACGGGGACGCTCGTAGGGTTAAGAATTCTACCAGCGAGTGTTTGGGAATCGGTTTATTTACTAGTTGACGAAGTGAAATAGAGGTTAGGGTCTTTTGTGAGGGGTTATAATAGATATAGTACTATAGAAAGAGAGTTATATATGTGTTGGGAATGTAATGTTTAATGGGTACCTTTGTTGTAGCTGAATGAGGCTCATGGAACCCTTGGGTATTGCCCCAGACGTGGTGGAGACGGCCGCATTGAAACGATGGGCCGACTTCCCAGTCCAGCATCGGTTCACAGATTATTCCAACTCCATTGGAGAACAGTCACATCATATCAGAAGTCCTTTTCCATGTCAACCAGCACTTAACAACAAGCTTGCGCTATGGTAAGTGTGTAGTATCTAAAATAGTTTTATGTATAAATTATTAAATCTAGTAAGTTTGGAGTTTTTATTTTGATTAATAAGGACTACTAATTGCAAGACATGTAATGTTGATGTTATCATGTTTCAGGATAGGAGATATATCTGTTTTACAAGTGGACGTGGTGGTAAATTCTACCAACGAGACAATGGATGATAGTAGCCCTATGTGCCAAACAATATTTGCTCGGGCTGGTTCTGCACTTAAGATGGAGATATTTAATGAAGTAAAAGGTGTGTAAGAGAAATATCAAATTGTGAAAATGTTACTTACTATGTTTACCTCTCAAACTATTTAAGAGTATCAAAATCTTTATCACATTTGTGAATAATAATTTTCAGAATGCAAAACTGGTGAAGTGAGAGTAACACAGGGCCATGGATTACCAGCACGTTTTATTATCCACACCGTTGGACCAGTTTATAATGTCAAGTATCAAACTGCTGCCCAAAATACGTTGCATTGTTGTTACAGGTAATTTGGTATGATAATACTGAAACATAAATGTAACATTCATACAGACCTTTTATTAAAATAAAGCTTTATTGTTACAGAAATGTTTTACAAAAAGCCAGAGAACTTGGATTGCGCACTATAGCATTGCCAGTAATCAATTCAGTAAGGAGAAACTATCCTCCTGATGCAGGGGCGCATATAGCCCTCAGTAAGTATCTAGTGTTATACTTTTATAGATTTCATTGGTATACCATTACCAGAATTCGACGAGAACTAAATTTCTTGCGTACTTTTCAACAGGAACAGTGAGAAGGTTCATGGAACAATATGGTGATTCAATAACCTGCATTGTATTCGTGCTGGAACCGTGTGACTTTGGCATTTACGAAGTCCTCCTTCCCCTTTATTTTCCGAGAAATTTAGCAGAACAAGACAATGCTTGTTGGCAACTGCCTAATGACATTGGTGGTATGGACGGAGAGCCTCTACTTCCTGATAGACAAATCAGAATTATTGACAATCCTCAACACGCTCTGCACGGTAATCACGTAAACCACTTTAGACACGGTCGCGCACTAATTTTAAACGTTTTTGCGAAATAGCAATTTCCAGTCATCACAAAAACAGTTAACGAAATGTAAATATTTACTACTTCCTCCATTGTCAGGTGATGAAAGTGTGGAACTATCCGCGCAGTTAGAAACGTCCGTGAACATCGGCGAACACGCATTTGCCCAGATGCAGGGTGATTTAGATCGACAGAGACTCCTGGGGGAAAGACCACCCGCCGATCCGCTCGCGGATATTATGCTCAAGCAGATGCAGCAGAAAGAAAGGTATGTCGTTTAGCCTGAAAACATTCTTAAAATAGATTATTTACTTAGAGCTTAATTCTCTAAACAATTAGAAAACATGGTCATTTATCAGGTTGTTAGTTCGTTGTAATCTCACATGTAAATCGGGATTAGTGTTTACTTATGTATGAATCCACTCAATGTATTTCCACCAACGCATTTGGCAGTTGGTGGGGTACACAGAATGCCATTCATAGCGTGGCATCACTGCGATTTCGCACGAAGTAAAATTCTACGTTGCGCGTCACAATACTATTTTTGATCGTTTAAAAGTAAACAAGGCTATCTCCGCCTTGCCTAGCAATTGAAGCTTTTCTAGTGGTATCTACGCACTATTTCATTCTGCGAAGGACAGATTTATTAATATTTGATGACTTACAAACTATAAATTAAAAGATAAAAACTCGAAATAGTTTCAACATTACCCTTTTTTTTTCAATATTTAGCTTTTACCTACGTCTGATTGAATTTTATACGATTCGTGGACGTGTTAAACATTTGCTTTGCAATCCGCAATTTTATTTACCAGCACCGATTTGCGACAGCGACATCGCAGAAACTCACTTATCGCACACGTGCAGATTTCTTTCCTACCGATCTGTATCGTACATTAAATCTCCTGACATTTCCACGAAAGTTGATGAAGTAACTTGATTTTTTAATAGAATTATCATTTCTAATGCTACGATGAACGCACATATTTTAGAAGAATTAAGAAAGTCATTGTAGATCAATATTATACCAATCAATCGTGATTCTATACAGTGATATAATTTGAAACGTCTTAATTAACTATTTATACTTACAGTTTTTTTAATAAACTATAAAGTAATGACCGTGAAAGTTACTATTCTTCCGTTTCCGTTATCGACGCGACTCGATTTAGACATTAGTTACATAAATACATCTTTGCTAGAAAATAACATCAATTTTCCTTTTGGTCAATGACATTCTTTTCTATTCATTAAGGGGAAATAGACTTCATCTAGCTTGAAATAGATTGTCCTTGCCGATAATACCCTAGGCTGATCGAAACGGCCTCGTAGCCTTTCGCAACTTACAAACTCAACTATGACTTCTAACTGGCACGTTTCAAGTAATACAAACTCTAAAACGACCACAAACAAAATACAACGACCACGAACCACGTCGTTTTGCATATCGAAATCAAGTACACGTAGTTCTTCGTATTGTTAGAAATTTTCACTGCAGGTCTTTAAACGTTTCAATGTAACGCGATTAATTCACCAACGTGCTCTTTATCGTAATTAATCGCGACGACCGAAATATCTTACACGTCATCGAAATAAATCATCGGAGCGGTGACAATGTGTTACACAAGATAATTTCTTCCTTCGCGACTCCTATCGTCATACGCTTTATCGCGCGGCGATCTTCAAATTACGATGAAGTGAAACTAAAGTTCGAAGGAGCTCGCATTGTCTGTGAAACCGACCGGCCGAGTCCTTGAGAATTTAACGTCGCTCTAACTTGTTGTTTCAATAAGAAGAAAACATCGTCAGAATAAACAACGATGTTTCCGCGGTTCGCGGCATGCGGATGATATTTTTGGCGGTTTTTCAAAATGTCGATGCACCGGATGCACTCGGTTTATTTTACATGAAAACATTAGAAGCATGATTTTCACGTTTGCCAGCGGGAAAACATCTGTTTCGCGTGATTTTCTAAGTCTTTTCGCTCCAAGAAATTAATTACAACGGGTTCAATGTAATTAGTATGTGTATTTTTAAATTGTACATTGGAGTTAAACATGTCTGCGGGTTAAAAATCGTGATTGTAATAAATAAAGGAGTGCCCGAGATTCGTGATTTCGACAAGGGTGTGTCCTGGATTTGTTATTTCGACGAAGGAGCGCCTTGAATCCATTTTAATCGAGGCCACGGTCGCGAAATCACGAACTTCACGGAACACGTAACGTTCGAAATGCAATAGACAGTCGTGATTGTGAATCACATTATTATGGTCAGCGAGAAGGAACGTTATTTCTGTGAAACGTTAATAACAAACATTGCAGCAATGTTTACAAAAGTGTTGCCATACAAATGATCAACTTTTTTAATTCCAAAAGGTGTATTATACACGCATCAATTAAACAAATTGAAGGACTACAAATATAGAACCTAAAATTTTTAAATAAGATTTAGCTATGCATATTTTACACTAATTTTAATTTAACAGCGTCATAAATGTAATTCAACGAATATGCTACGTTTATTAAATGTTTCCTCGTACTGGGATAAGATTCTGAAAAGTGATAAAATTATACTTCCGACTTCCGGTGCGCTTCCGGAAAAGTTTATTTTGTATCTACCGTGAATTCGAGGAAATCCTGATTTACCGTGGAGCACGTGAGCACTGATTAATCTTCGCATGTCATAACCTTCTATCTGAATTTTGGAGTTGTGACGTGGCGCGCAAAATTAGATATAATTCAATGATTCGATTTATCTTCATCTTCCCGGAATAGAAAGTTGATTGCAATTTCATCGTTTTCATATTTCGTAACAACACGTGCAATATTAATTCGTTTACACGTTCGGATTTAATGGAAAGCATCGGTTTCAAAGGTGATGTACATTAGATTATTACAGCATCGATTATTTTAAGGTATCGCGAGAGTATTCATTTAATTACTCGATCACTTGACTCATCCTCGCGAAATACAGGTATAGACCCGTGAGTCAACTTCGTTGTACGCAGTTTCTTCACTCTACCATCGATCCGTAACACACTCGAAGGTATTAATTTACTACCAATACAATTCGTCGTTCATCAGTCGAAGGTCCCCAAACGATATTTATACAATTAATCAACCACTCCACGTAAAACGGTGAAGACTAATTATCACCTCCAAAAGGATACATATTTCTCCAATGCTCTTGAATCTGCTTACCAATCAATGACATTGAAACTTATGAATTTACAACCAACACAATTCGAATTACTCCGAACAACATTTAAGCAATTACTCCATTCCTTAACCAATCCCATTAAAATCTAATTACCATTTTCCTTGAATATTTCAAAATGATACACTACCAAAGTAACAATTAAACAATATTAACTCAATCTGATCATACTTTCAATAACGTTTACACATATTCCGCCCCCACAATTCGAACTATAGACATCACCGTGCGGAATACATAGTCTAAAAATCGATCGCAAATTCCACCAGGAAAATAAGTCTCCCCAGTATGTATACCATGAACGTCCGTAAACATTCCCAAAAAAAAACAACTCCGTCACATTAATTCGCACCATATCAATCCCATGAGTGATCGGCGTCGCCCCTACTCCGTCGGATTTTCGTACATCGAACACGTAGTAAGCCCTAAGCCGAGCAGGCGCCGTGACGCTCCCGGCGGAGGCGCGCGCCCACGAAGCCGACGAAGACGCGCCGTCCCGACGTCTCCGCCTCATATCCCCGTCTTCGTCGACGAGTAGTCAGTTTGTTGCGATCCGTCGCGAAGGATTGTTCGCGCGGCCGACACGTTCTCGCGAGTAGCGCACACACATACACACACACACTTTGCTCGCAGCATTCTTTTTTTATCTCGCGAGTACCAGTTAAATATCTTATCGTGAAATCATTTCCGTCGACACGAGTTCTCGGTGGATTTTTCGCCAAAACCCGAAATCGCAAGGGTGGTCACGTCGGGGCTTCGATCGACTCACCCCCGATTCTCTCTCTCTCTCTCTCTCTCTCTCTCTTGCCTCTTTCTTTCGTCGCTATATCGCCTATCTCGCTCGTTCGTGCCTCGAGGACAGGCTTGACAGGCTTGATGTCACTCGAAAACACTACTCGCACGATCGAAGTAGGAAATAAGTAGAGAGGAATCTACTCTCGCTGGGAGAGAAGCGACGAAGTTCTTTTTCGCTGACCGATTTTGTTCGGGGTCAAGGGAGTCGTATTTCGGGACGTAAGGGTGCAGATTTATCAGAATGGTCATGATTGACATGGTGGATGTGATCGAGGACGAAGATCGGTGCGTACTATTTTCTGTTATGTGATATTACGGTTTATTTTTAGTAATATTTTTATTCCTGAGTTTTGTGAATCGATGACAATGTGTTTTCCTTTTTTTTTGGATATTTTCTTTTTCGTCGTTACGTAAATCTGTCGGTTCGTCGTGCGGCATTTCGTTGGACGATAGCGAGATCTGTTGACGCGCGATGTTTTTAATCTCGAGTGCAGTTTTTTTTAAATTTCGAACGGCGTTTTAACGAATCCGCGATTTATTCGCTAGTGGAGAAGTAACCGAATTTTACCGAATTCGTTCGTAGTGGAAGTTTTAATGGGATTTCGATCATTTCTCGATACGATTTTGCGGGGCACGTTATTCCCCGGGTGCAACGCCCATTTTTTTGTTGTTGTTATTTCGCGGATGTCCGATTCGTCGCCGAGTTCTTTTTTTTTTCGAAAATTTATCGCCGTTCGGAAAATGGCGAGCATGGACGCGGAACTATTTACCCTGCGCGCTTATAAATATTCATACGCACTCATAAATAATATTAATATTCATACCGCAGTCCGGTCGACATATTTTCCGCGAATATTGTGTTCATTGAAAAAAGCTACGTAAAAAGGAAAGTTTCCGTAAACGGTCGGATGGCAATTCAGTCGTATCGATTGTTGACAAACACGCAGTGCCGAGCGTCGATGGGACGTTCACCATGAAACTTTGATCGCTCAACAATGTATCGTATTAATTAAACAATCCAGAAACCCTGAAAATTGCCCCGTTTACCAATTTCCCTAGTCCTCGTGACCTTTGAAATTCTACAAATAACATCCATATTTAAACAACGACCGATTCAAACGCGCAACTATCCTTCGTTTGTCCCGGAACGTAGTTTCTATTAAAAAAAAAGAAAAATAAATATAACACAATTTATGGCAACGTGTCGTCTGAACGTTTTTAATGTTCCAGTCCCCCTGTCATTTACATTGTGCATTACCAAACGCGTCGCGCGTGTAACGTACGCGAAACAATGCGGTAATATCGGACAAAGGATAATAATAGTCAGGTGCAATAATTACACGGGTGACCGATGTGACCGTGCATCTCGATCTAAATTAACGACGTTTCCTCGCTCCGCGTTGTCGAACGATCGTTAATGGAAATATATTTTGCGATTATGGGTGTACACCTCGTATAACCGAAAGATAATACCCCGGTTTTCGTATAATCAGCTCGGAAAATTCGTATCGGTTTAGCGTTCGCCAATGCAGGCCTTGAATCTAGCGTAAATTACGTGGAAAAAGTTGAAAATATGACAGGAAGTCGATAGAGTCGCGAAAACTTTGGCGACGTAGTACGAGTGTAACTACGATTTACATTTATTTAGCAATTGCTTGCTCAGCTACTGTTTAAGTGGATTAATTGTAGTCGCCGGAGGAATATCCGCAGAAACTGTTCGTGTGCAACCACGGACAGACGGTGTAGCCTTTTTTCTTTTTTTTTCATTCGTCAATCAATTGAAATTAAATGTCTGTGTTGTTTCGGGAAATAGAAAAGGTTCTTTTGATTTTTTCTATCTAGATAGATTTTGCTTCCGGAATTAGCGTGGGATATGTATCACATTATTCGAGTGTCAGTTTATAAATGTTTTATTACAAAAGAAACAAGGGTAATTTTAGAATGGTAGTGGATAGATAACTTCGAAGTTACTTGACATTGTAGAGAATTAACATTGAAAATTATTGATCGGTCACCGCTTCACGTTTGCAATAGGAATTTCCTTTGAATGTAAAGAAAGAACCGTCGCATCGATGGGAAGAGCAAAGTGTGCAGTAAACTTCGCATATTTATTGGAAACCGCACGCTTTGCTTTAATCCTGACGTGATGATCTCGACATTCGTGCCGCGAAATCGTAAAAGCTTTCAGTCCACTGTTTTTCTGCGAAAGGAAACAATAGAAACGACATTTTCTGTCGCGGAAAACCAACCGAGGAAAATTATCGTGCTGCTTATTATCAATTAAAAATTTAATATAAATTTTACACGACCTTTATTTAACATCGTTTCTTTTATATCTGTCGCAGGTACGAGAGGCTTTTAAGAAGAGCAAAAACGGAAGATCTATCCGAAGTTTCGGGGATCGGTTGCCTCTATCAAAGCGGCGTCGATCGTCAGGGACGTCCGGTCGTCGTGTTCGTCGGGAAATGGTTCCCGGCGACGAACATTAATCTGGACAAGGTAAGCGCGACGGAAGAATTCAACTTCGTACCGCGAACGATCGTCGACGGGAAAATTACGCACGTGGCATTTATCACCAGCCATTTCGACGATTTATGAACATGGGTCGAAATATTTTCATTACCGAGTCCTATCATATAATTCAACGACAATCTTTATTCTCCTCTCCCGTCCGCGTTGTATTTCAAAGCGTATCGTTCGCACGTGGAGACCTAACTTTGTCCAAGGGAAGTGTGTGTGTGTGTGCGAAATTTGCATTTAAAACGCCACCGTTAGACGTCGTCGAATCGAAACAACCTCGTTTCAAGCTACCAGATGGCCGGCAGATTTCGCTAATAATTAATTAACGTAAATTACACGCTACGCGATCACGTTTTCACACAGAACGGAACGGTATGGCTATGGTTTTTCGAAATGAATAAATCAATAAATCCGCATGAATTCCCGACCGTCGGCTAACCATGAGCGGCCGCGCACTTGGCACTTTTATTATGGGCTGGCGTGTTTAGTAGTTCTTTACAGCCCGATCGATTCGTTTAACATACTTCAGGAACAAGAGGAAATTGGCTCGGTTTTCTGGAGCGAAATTGAGTGCCGTATCATATAACGACGTCTAGAGCTTCGACGTAGTCGGCCGAACTGAACTGAATTTATCAATGAATATATATTTCGAATCATGTATCGCAATTGAAAGGGTCAGACGTGAAGGGTTGCATGTGACGTTTCGTTAACTAGTTTTCTGCTTGAATATATGTATATGTGTGTGTATATATATATATACGTATATACATAAGACTTTCCAAGGAAACTGTGCTCAGAAAGTTTTTCCTTCGATCTTTATGCAACGAGGAACTGTGTCAAGTTTCCTCGAATATTTTTCACCAAGTTTTCCGTTTTATCCGTATAATTGATATCTGTGGTATCGAGTCAGAAGTTTTTACGTATTCAAGAACGATACACGGCTATGTCCGATAGAAGAGGAATAAGCGTGAAGTATTTACTGTGTTTGAATTACATTTAGAAACGTTGATAATTCACGCCGACGAAAATATTATTCCGTTTATCGCGCGGAACGTCGCTGCGAGTCCGTTAAACTCGTGATGCCTGGTATAATTAGCATAATTCGGTGTATGAATCAAATATTTGCTCGGATTGATTATTCGATAAACCAAACGAATCTTCTTCGACGATGCATCAACGACCTGAGTTGATCACTCGACTGACCAGACGATGATGGGTCATTCGAGCGGCCTTTAAGTAATGTTCATTCCATGCCACTGGCGTCAACTGTATGTTATTTTTGACAGCACGATATCAAAATTCAAAAGTCCCTACTCCACGTTCACGCATACTTAATTCCATGGAGCGTAAATTCGCGAATAAGGAAAAATTACGTATCCATTCGGAGATCAGTTACTTTTTCATTTAAATTATACAAAAAATTACTTTCGATCTATACCACGAAAGATAATCATGTTAATTCAATTTATATTTCACTCTCGACACTTCCAGCAAAAAATAAGAGAGAAGTCAAACAAACTGTGTCGTAAACCGTGGTATAAAACTACATTGAAATATACCAGGGGATTAACAATTCCGGTAAAATATACGATTTCTCTAAATACAATTGAAACGCGGAATATTATTCAAAGAGAAACTCCAAGACCCCTTGAAGTCGCCACTTAAAAACGTTTAGCCCGCGGCCTCATCCCTCTCTTCGGTTAAACAAAAGAGAATCTCCGCTTTGAGTTTCCCTTTGATCCCGGCAAATCGTACTTGCCGAGTGACCGAGTCAGTGAGAGTCGAGCATTGTCTCTCCGGCACCTTATCATCCGATATCATCATCATCCTTGCTCCTTGCTCCCTTCGACCCGCACGTAGAGCGGCACAGCCGGTGGCGAATCGATATTTACACGTCCAGAAATAGACCGACGGAACAACCCACCCTGGAGGACGCACGCCCGCAACGTCGTGGCCACGCGAGTCCAACCCCAAAAGTTTGTTTTCACCCGGACACGTGACCCTTTTCGCGAAAAGTCATCGGGAAATTAGAACCCAATCGAGGAGACACTCGACAAATGGATTTTGAATAAAATCTTTGATCAAAGAATCCCTGGAGATTCAATTTTAAGCAGAATGATTTAATAAACTGGATAATGAAATTGAGTATATCGTTATTATTATATTAATGACGAAAGTAAAAATTATACTCTGATTTTTAACCAAGCTTTTCAAAGTGAAGGTATTCAATGCGAAGGTATACAAATTATTATTTAAAATTTTTGATAGAATTATGGGATCAGGATGATTTTGGTCATAATCGAATTATATTGAAAAATAGAATTTAGATTCAATATCGTATTTGCAAAATTCTGGATGCGCTGACAGAACTGTGTGACTCAATCAGAAGGGTGGTTCGCGGAGGATAATAGAAATAGATGGGCGGTAAGAATTGAATGGTACAATCAAGCGCGATTCAGTGGGAAAATAAAGGCTACGCAAATTACGGTCGGCACGGAGGAAGACGCCATAGCCGTTGTCATTAAGAAGATAGATAACGCGATGAAAACGGAAGAAAGTATAAGACGCACGTAACAACGCGAGAGAAAGGCGTAGGTGCAATTTCTACGACGAATCTGGGTCGCTGTCCGAGATTCAAGGACACGCTCAATCATGCTCCCTGTGACCTCACTACCAATCTAGACCTCCACGTTTATCAGCGATTATTCATTGAGAAGACCACGCCGAAAAGGGTGTGCTCGGAATTTCGTAATGATAAATCAGTCTATCCGTCGATGGTTTTGATTCTCGTGTACATATAGATACATATTCTTATTACCCGGATGCACGCTAGAAAATATATAGTTCGTGAAGAAACGTGTTGTAATGCAAAAAAGAAAGAAATATTCATTTCCTGCTTACATAGTACAGTGTTGGATATATCTGACAATGTATAAGTGATGGATAGAACGTGAAGTTAACTCGCGATCTTGATACTAGGTGGATTTTTATTTGATTTAATAGTTCTGGTTATTCGAAGGCGTGGCGCGTGATACCTGCCAAGTTTTGTCGTATTTGCTCCTCTTTCTGTTTGCGATAAAGGTTGGAGCTTAACGATCGGTTTTAAGCGACACGACACGGTTTTCGTGTGACAGCTTAATTAAAGCTGAATACCGGAGTACGATACCTTCCCGGGTATTTGATCAATTGGCACGGTAGGATAAAGTCGATACAAATAATAGATTATTAAATACGGCTTTTACGTTGCGTCAGTTTTGTTGTTTACCGATGATTAGTCGACCGAGTGGCTAATGAGTTTTTTTATAAAGGAAAGAATTATCGACGGTGACGGACGACAATGTCGCGATATAATTTTTTTTTCACCCCGTATATCATTCGTTTCTTTATCCCGGTTTCATCTGGCATCGAAGTATGTAATTTTACTTTCGTGTCTCGCGAACGACTCGAGATAAAAATGCTGACCGCGCGGCAGAAATTCGTTAACGTCGCCAAAAATAAAACCGTTCACGCATATATACGTATTGTTTATGATAGAACGCCCCGCCGTACTCGTCGAATAAACCAAGTGCCCGAAGTTTTCGTCGCGACGTCGAGTCCCACTCGTTGACCCGTTTCTAGACAATAGCATCGACCGATTGGTATTAAACCGAGACGCTAATTAAACGAACCGCTCGGATAATAAATTTTCAGGGTCGCGAAACAGATACAGCATCCACTTTTTATAGAACCGCCGCGAGATCGATACGGTTTTTCTCTGAAATTTCCATCCGCGATTGGCGAATAACAATATTAATAAATTGTCCAGCATTGTTAATTAAACGGAAATTCTAAGATCATGGTCGGTATTCGGTGGAAATTAAATCTTTTAAATATTTTTACTACAGAATATTAATCGATACGATTAAGAATACGATGTAATGAAAATAATGGAAGCGAGTATGTTTTTTTATAATTGGTTGTTTGCGCGATAATATTATTTTTATACGAACACCCCTTGTTTCGCTGTAACAGTAGCTTCGTACAGGTGTATGTAATAAAAATCTCGAGGTCGAACTAAATAGATCTACGTGCTGACAATGCTGAGAGTAAACTCGACCTCGATTGGAAATTGAACGATTCGTTTTATCGGTCGAATCGCCGGACTCCCTTTCACAACTATACATATATCCTATCTCCGAACGATTCTATTTGCCGACTGAAGATTATTCTCCAACATTTTTTCCCATTACTGTCCCTTGATCTCTCGTTTTCATTCCGCGTTCCGCCCTTCGAACTCCTTTTCACTCTACGCAACTAACATCACAACGCCACCAGAATATATTTCCCGCGTAAAATTCTTTGCATAACGTGACGTAACTTTTAAATAAACCCACCCATATACCTTTTCCTTTTAATCTGACTTTATTCACCAGTGTGTAATTACACTTTTTATTCATTACCACCTGCTTTCTCACACCGAAGCTTGCGTTGTTATTCTTTTTCACAAATCATTTATAAAATGAAAAGTACGCTATAATTAATATATATAACACCCTTCTACGTGAGTGGTAGAAATCTGGAATTAAACAGGATTTTAATTAAAACCTATCGTCCACTTTCGTCGCCCCTAAGTGTCTCCCGATATTGAAAATGGAAATTCGCATGGGATTCTCGCGTAAGTTTCAAGATTCCTGGAGAGTGGTACTCGTCACTCTATTCCCATCGATCCGGGGCCGAAAGCCCGAATTAGTTTCTCGGGTCCTCACCCTCGTGGCGGGGTCGAGGAATCGTGACGAAATCAGGCCACAAGCCTCTCTTGGAAAAGGAGCAAAATGACGTCGGAAAGGGTTGGCGTCGCGACGTCCGATAGTTGGTGAAACGACAAGTTCTTTGTGCCGAACGATATCGATTCACCTGGACGACGTCGGTGGCTATTTCAGAAAATTTACTTCATCCCGGTTTTATTGTTGTTGTTGTTTTTTTTTTATTATTATTATTATCCCTCCACCTTTTTCGTTCCAACGTGTGACGTCAGTTGCTTACATACTGGGTGTATCAAGGATATATGTATATATATTTTAATCTGCCTTTATGCCCACCGCTATATCACGGATCAAACGTACCGTTGTAATATTGAATTCCGTATTTACGTTCGCGCCGCTGAATTTCCCGACATCGTTCCGGGTGTCGCTTTTACAACGCACGACGGCGTGGGATTTCGTAACGGGGATTAAAATAGAAATTGAAGATATGATTTTTCCGATAACATTCGTCCCACGGTCCGTTTTTCCGTCGTCTCCCCCGGTTTTATCCGCTTTCACCCCCTCCAACGATAGATATCAATATTTTTTTAAATCCGGGTTCGTTTGATCATCACTGTTTACCATTATCGCTTGAACTATCATTCTTCTCTTCTAATGATATATTTATGAACCGAGTAATATTCTACATTTCCAAACTATCGGGCGGGGATCTCATAGGACAAATGTATGAAAATAGGTGAAACTATTCTCATTTTGTTTAAAATATGAGATTTGTCGGAATTAGAGAGTATTGTCTGTACGTGTTTCGGAATTTATTAATAATTAATAATCGTTTGTGTTTCTCATTCCAGGCACTGCTGTACCTGATACAGTTGCTGGATCCGATCGTTAAGGGCGACTACGTCATCGCTTATTTCCATACACTCACAACCAGCAACAATTACCCCAGCCTGCACTGGTTGCGCGAAGTATACAACGTGCTTCCCTACAAGTGAGACCTTACACTTAACCCAGAGACAGAGATTTTCTCGGCCAGTTTAGCACCTCGCTAACGTTACGTATTACCGTGTAATTAGCGATACGCACAGCTGTTTGCGGGTGATAAGTAAAGAAACGGTCACATAAATAATCTGGTAGTTTCAGACCACGATACAACGTGACGAAAGTAGTTTAATATTAACGTATTAACACATTTATGAACATAATTAATGAATCTCTGAAGAACCTATTATAGGATCTGGTATTAAATTATTTCTGACTAAATTTATAGAACGGTTGTATATTTTTTTCCGTGCTAATGACGTTCTTAAAATTCATTCATGTAAATTATAAATTATCGAGAAAACCTCGTGTTCGTATATAATGATAATTTTCGATAATTACATAGAAAACAACGGTTAGATAAAGATCTATATTACTTATCGTTGTATTTATTTCGATTACAGGTATAAGAAGAACCTCAAACACTTCTACATAATTCATCCTACTTTCTGGACCAAGGTTAGTGGTTGAGCTACTTGCAATTAGCTTCCTCGTGGCGAGTAAATTGAAACCGCGGTTAAGTCGCGTGTACTTAAGAAGTTTTCATATCTGACCGTAATTAATTTATCCCCCGGTATAATTATAGGATCCGTGAGCGAGATAATGGTTTGATTTAACATGTAAATTTGTAATAAATCTTGTTGCGCGGCGGCACCGGGTACATAATTCAAAGCGAATCCCCGATGCGGATCCGCGAACACCTTACCATACGTGCTGTATCTTCTCTCACGCGTCGATTTTCGCTGTCGATAACGGTTGCCCGGTTTTAAGACGCAAATGTGTGCGGTTCGAGTAAAACGCATACGCGATCGCATTTCCCACGTTTATGCTCCATAGCTTCGCGGATAATCCTCGGTTACGATGTTATCGAATTTCCTGACCTTCCGACAGCCAGTTAGCGAATATGTTTCCGCGTTGTAATTTTCAAATCGTCGACTGTGCATCGCCACCGGCGATTTCGTCGTCTCGGATCTTTGTGTTTATGTGTTTGCGTGTGTGTGTGTGTGCAATACCCGTCGACAGGTATCCTTGACCCACCGCAAGGCTAATTACTATCTCGTGAACCCCATCTAAGTGTTCCACGTTGTCGTAAGGTACTGCCGCGAACGAATTTCGAGCTGAGTTCGAGCGTAACGAGAAGGAATTATTATGGAAACGGGAAGAAAAAAAAACAAAATATAATTGTGCCCGCTGTATCTCTGTACTCGTTAGCCTGGAAATTACCGGTCAATTTTCTCTGTAGTAAAATCATTTTATTTATGTCCCCGAGAACGATTTCCGGTGGTTTCCGGTGAATTTCAGTTCGTTACCCGCTACATCAGTGTGATTTTCCATCCTCTCGTTCGAGAACGAAGTTTTTTTAGAAAAATCTAGTGCAGGAATGATTCATCTCGGTTGATATGAGTGTGTTGTTTTTGGTTTTTCATTGGCTAACGACGAGTTCCACCTGATTCGTTGCAGATGATGACGTGGTGGTTCACGACGTTTATGGCGCCGGCTATCAAACAGAAAGTCCACAATTTACCTGGCGTGGAATACCTGTACGAAGTTATGTCTCCCGAGCAACTGGAGATACCGGCGTACATCACGGAGTACGACATGACGGTAGATATAATTTTTTTTCGAACTTTTTCCGTTACGTACAAACAATCGTGAAAGAAACTTTTCATACGAAAAACGAATAAAACTTATCGGATGGGAGTTAAAGTTGGCGACTATCTTACGAGAGAATCTTTTTACGCAAAGCTTTAAATTTGTTAGAAACGTTTCTGCAGGAAAGTATGTATACTTGAAACGCAGTGTGCGGACGACCTATAATTTTTTTTATAAGACACTACGTACAAGAGTCGTAAACAGTACAGCTGCAATCTCGTTCATTACGACAACTTGCGTTTGTCTTTAATTAAAACGACCGAACCTACTAATTAAATTCTGCGTGAAAGTTTTCCGTCATCCACTCTGCCACGGTTTACGACAGATTCGTAGTTTCTGACGTAACAGTATCAGTTTTTATTAATCCTATACATATTATATGAATTAAGATAATAAGAAACGGATATATAATGTTTACATATGTGTTGAACTAATTTTTATAAAAGTATATCCTATCAATTATCACACATTTATTTTCACATTCCTCAAGTTTATTATTCCATATAATCTCTCTTTAACTATCCATATTTTTCTAAATTCTATTTTCTTATTTTTACCATACACGTGTATAATCAATTTAAGTGAATTGAATGAAATAATTTGATAATTAACCCAAAAATCGTTTCAATCTTCCAGATAAACGGCATGAGGTACTACCAGCCGGATACAGTGGCGTCGTCGCCGTCGACGTCGACGTAACTCGCAGGCGGGGCCCGGTTGCAAGCCAGCAGCGAGGCGTCGCGAAGCATCAAAGCGGCACATTGGCTGTTCAACGCGATACGGTCGATCAGGAACCACTTTCCGGCCGCCGTATGCCGCTTCCGCATCAGAGCTCTGCACGTGGGTGTCATGCGCGACATCGCACTCCGCCGACTCTCGACGAGAATCCGACGAAGAACGCGTTGGTGTTTGGACGCGGTCGCCGTCGCGATCAGAGGACTCCTCGGGGCGGACGGAACCTCGTCGTCGCTTTGCCGAAGTGCCTCGTGATTGACGGAAACAATAGATGAAAATGGATGAAAATATTATTGGAGCGAAGATAGAGAGAGAAAGAGAGAGAGAGAGAGAGATCGAGGGGAGATGGAAAAAACTGGTGGTTCGTGCGATCACCGATGAATATGAAAATTACACGATGCCCTGAACACTTAAGAAACCACTGCCCACCTGTTTCTCAAGCTGATCTGCGTACTCGAATCGCACACGCGGAGAGAAAGCAAAACAAAGAAACTAATTTTTGTTCGTCGAGAATTAAAGGGTTCGAAATACATAACACGGTACTGGACAATCCCCGGATCAGGTACGATGCACGAGATAATCGAGACAGAAATCTCGTTTCGAGTCGACGATTTTAAGGGGTTTTCATGAAGTTTTCAGAAGAAATTTATTCGCACGGGGCGAATATCGGCTGCCAAAACACCAATAATCAGTATTTTTCGTCGTCGTTTGTCGTCGTGAAGAGAATATTTCACCTCGTCTTTGTAAATATTACGCAATTCGTCGCGACAGATATTCTTGTTCATAACGGAAAGGAAGGAAAATGTGATCGATGAGTAGGAAGATGCTAAACAATGGAGAAGGGTGACGAAGAAAGGATATTAAACGTGTATGTCGACGACGAATTAGGGTATATGACGGCTTAATACGAACTGTCGATCGCTTTCTGTTATTTTCTTATCCATCGTTATACAGCGAAGAGCGTCTATTTAATTATTGTACATCGTCGATATTTTATTATGTGACGTCGTTGACGAATAACTCACCGCCCTGTGCTGGCGTGGTATTTTCGATATGTAAACGATAAATATCCTCGGCTACGAGAAATACAGAGCGGCTGGTTCCTTCCGTGGCGCTACGGCTTCGGTAGTTAGCATGATCGCTGTCGCGCTATTACCGCAAAAAAAAAAGAACCGTGTCGTTCCATTCGCTGCGTAGAACTGATTCATTTTACGGACGCGGCGTTATCATCGATTTGCGCGTAACTGTGACGAATCTATCCAGTGTTGTTGACGTTCACTATTGAAATTAACATAGATTTATCTACCAAACTAACGAACACTGATGAACCAAACTGTTCGTAATTGAAAACTCGAAAATTGTAGACTCCTAGTTTCGCTAACGATTATTTTATTTCAATGACGGCCAAATAATATTTAACATACAATACATAGAATTACTTTACCTCTGTTGTACGTGTAATGTGTTGCATACAAAGTTATAACGTTCAACTTTCGTTTTTTTATATAGTATACATATTTACATTGATATTTATTTGAAAAACGTATCACTTTGTATTATTTCCCAGTCAGATATTTCATATCACTGACATCGGAGTAACTTGTCATCGATACGTGCAAATGAACTATAATAAAATTACGGCTAAATGCCGAGGTCGTACTCGCGGTTCAATCCTAGATTAGAAGAAGCAATAAATTTAAGAGCTTTCTCGCGATATATCTCGGGAGACAGAAATCGTTATACTCGTTGTTAAGCATTTTTAGCGATTGAAAAGATTAAAAAAATATACGAGAGAGAGAGAGAGGGAGAGAGAGAAACAAAGTTATAACGTGTTAAATGCGTCGATTAGCCCATTTCTCGCGCCCGAAATCCCCAACCTCCTGATGATTTTACGTGTCGTTCACACCGTAGAAACTTTATGCGACCCATCGCTAACGAGCTTTTCGCGTAACGATTGTACGTATTAGCGAACATCATTATTATTCGCGGACGAACGAAGGAGTCAATGGGTTAATTGAACGTACCTCCGCATAGAGAGAGGACATCGCTCGGTCGGAAAAGCTGCGAGTCGTCTATAAAAGAATAAAAACTAAAAAAAGAAAAAAAAATCAGTGCACATTAAAACTATAGATCGTATGTTATTAATTTCTAATGTTTATCCGTCTGTATATGCTTTTATGGTTAAGATACGTTTTTAATTTAACCGTTACGATGTCGGTGGGATATCACCCCGAGTTTTTTTAGTCAAGTATTTATTGTAAAGTCATTACGTCGTTTTGTTAAAAAAGATAAGAACTCATGAATGACTCTTATTTATCCAGTCTTTTCTCCTGCGTTATACACATATCGTATCCTGGATATTTTAATTTTCAATTGTAGTCTACTCCATTCCGAGTACATAGACACCTACCACTCCGTTCACAAATCATGGGACGCGCATAGATTTAATGATCATGTGAGAATAGTATCTTTAAGAAATCTGCGACTGACGTTAGAAATTTCCATGCGTCACGTGTCTTTCGTCATACAATTTCAATGCGCAGAAATGATACGAAAATAAATATCAGTTTTATTCAAATTCCAATTAACTGACAGAGTTGAGTCATCGTAAATCCGAATCATCAACTGTCCCATGACTTATGCGCGGACTCGGTAAGTTTCTTTGATTTATACACCGCGTGATCGTCTCTCGAATGTGCCTCGAATTTCATTTTTTTGTTCATCATTC
Source organism: Mimumesa dahlbomi (assembly GCA_917499265.3). NCBI lineage: Eukaryota > Metazoa > Arthropoda > Insecta > Hymenoptera > Crabronidae > Mimumesa > Mimumesa dahlbomi. The sequence continues at coordinate 10,028,854 of OU824118.1, forward strand.
CGCGAGGCCGATGTCGCTGCCTGTACAGCGAGCGGCAAGTTTCTACGTCTTATGTTCAACGACCTCGCTGTCCGTCCCTGACAATCGTTTATAGTAAGAAGGTAGTGGTGTATCGCATGAGAGACGTCGTCCGACTTCGAGGAAAAAAAAAAAACAAAAAACCCCATATCTCACCCGAATCTGCACCCTGTCAGGCAACGAACGGGACGATATCGTCGGGCGGTGTTCGAAGTTTCACAAATTTTAACGTAAAAAGAGTATATTATATATATATATATGTGTGTGTGTATATGTAATAGCGAAAAAGGTCGATCGATGCCGACAGTGTGCAGGTTAACCACGAAATACGGCTTACAAGCAAAACAGAAACGCGCAGTTGTTGGATGACACGCGTTGTCCTAACCGCGGGTCAATATTATAATGAATGTATTGTAAATGGAACTCGATCGACGTGTAACATACGTAATGCGAAGATTATGACAATATACAACGCGTCGAACGTGCTTAGGCGAACGACACTTGGAGATTTTACCAATTTTTAAAGTCCTAATCTAGTCAGGTCGAGAATGATAGCGAAAATTTCTTCAGATTTTATACGAATGAATGACACACGTACCGAAAGAAGAGGAAAAAAAACACAATATCCTATGGATGTATCGTTCAAACGACTCGTGATAAGCTATGTACTTTTTTCGATTGTTAACGAAAGAAACGAAGGAAAACAGCGTCGGAAAAGAAAAAATTGCGAACGATCTTCCCATTGGCAAACATCAAAGTATCCCACCGTTTTTTAGTCCCATATTCAACGTGATCATTAACATTCGAATAACAATGTCGTATAATTATAGTTTACAATTTCCTTACACTATTGCGACAAGAAACACATTATTCATGATAATAAGATGTTTACCACTAGCTGCAGATAGATCGTTGCCATAGAAATTGCAACGAGGATAAAACAAGGGTACACTCGATCAGAACAATACCCCATATTCTCCACTCAGATATCGATTTTTTACTACTCTAACCATTCCACAAACAGTGTAATCAACGTAACGTTCGAAGAAATCATGAAAACCAGAGAATCTTGGGTATTCGTTAACGTATCAAGGGAACTTGGTAATCTTTACGCTAACCATATCAAATTTGAACTTTTCCGATACATACTTTTCAAAATTACACTCCGTTCCCTTTAACGAGGAACAGTTAGCCCAAATTTTGCGTTACAACTGAATTAGATTTTTTTTTTTTTTTTGGAAAAGTGAAAATTTGACGTGGTGAATACGGATAATCGCGGTTCCCTTGATCATCAGAAAAAAAAACTCAATTCCGACGAGTATCCGGCAGACTGAATCGATGTATCGACTACACTAGGACTTTAAAACAGGCACTGGAACATCGGGCTTCACGCTTAGAGAAATTAATTCCTCGGCTTGAAATGAAATCGACCGCTGTTAAGTTTCCCCGCTTCTAGGGCCGTGAACGGAGGTGGTCAATCCGATGGAAAATTATAGCTTGAACAAAACTGTCCGGTGGTGCGATCGGTGCCGTTTCCCATAGGACCTTCCCCCCCCCCCCCCCCCCCAAAAAAAAAAAGTGTCGTTTATTTCGTTTTTACGAATTTTTCGTATGCGACCACGTGCACCGGTGTAACGTAAGATTGATTTTCTACGCACGTACGAATAGAGTTCGCGCGAGTTGAAAGAAAAATTGTGTCTTTTAACACACTGACTGTCCACGAGAATATACTTTATTATATAATCATAATATAGAAACTAGGGGGTGACAGTTGGATCGGGGTGTTAAAGAATTCTATGTACTGTTAACGTCGAGAGGGAGAGAAAATCCGACGAACGATGTTTAAAACGATTGGGTGACGGTGATTGTGTTAGAAGAAAATATGGTAAATATAATACATACATGTTGATCTCGCGTGAACTCGCACTGAGAGAAAAAGAAAAATGAGAAGGAAACGATGAGTGATACCGATGTAAATTCTAATATGTATTGTTTCTAATCGATTGATTATTTCAGATGTTTATATACGATATCGGACGTATAATATCGGATATTATAATATATATCTAACGATATCGGGTGCTAGTATAATATCAGATATTTATATGCTTGTTACTTCGAGTAATTGTATATCGAAGAGAACGACGATTATGCTTATTATAGTGAGCATTTTTATACTAGGTACAAAAACACGTGCTGCAACGATCGTTTGATTGGACGAAAGAGAGAGAGAGGGAGAAAGAGCATAGTATTGGAAACTATACGCACGTAATACGTGTACATGTATATCGATATACCGGTTGGTTATATAATTATATTATTATTGTTGACGCGAAAGATTCACCATAGTCTATAAATAATCGAAGTATATTTTTCTCTCGGTGCCGATGCACGGCCTCTAACAGGTAACACATCTTGTCCTTTCATCTGTTTGATTTGTTTTTTATAGATCGAGCAATAAACGTATTATTTCAACAAACAATCAACGAATGTTACACCTTTTTAGTTCGTCGTCCGTAGACACCTCGCGCTCATCTTCATCGAGAGATATCTACCGCGTAACAACGACAGGAAACACACTGATAGAGGAGAGAAAAAAAGTGTCTTACCGTTATCTTATCGAATTAAGTGAACGATCGTTCGTCATACACGAAATACAAGTCCAAAGGACAGTATAAAGAATGACGTGACCGTCGTCGATCTTTGAACGAAACTATTTACGAGGTGTTTTTAAGTAATCGCTATTTCATTCCTTGAAATTGATTTTCTTATTGATTCGAGGAACCGTGATTTTAGACTCCACAATTTAAAATACATTGATAGTTACATTTTTGTTGGTGTGCGTGATTTAATTCAGCATCAGTGTAGCTAATGAGGAACTGTATCCCAGATTCAGAAATCCCGTTTGTTTCTCACGTGGAATAACAATTTTCGGAGAGAAAAAAAAACGACGTCAATAGTGGAATCGCTGAGTTTCTACGGTGAGAGCAGAAGGTGCAATATCAATGATAAGATAAGCAAAGATACGTCACGGGTGTTCTAACTTGGACTTTCTACGTCGGAAGGGGGAACATTTTCACGGAAGGATGATCCACTGTGCGGTCGAATATCTTCGAATAAACTCGACGGAGTTGCCGCGCGAAATTGATTGCAGCTGATTTTAAACTTAATTTTAAAAACACCCTGCACCCTGTTTTCAAGGAACCATTTAAAAATTCCCGACATTCCACCGTTTCGCGTAATTATATTCCACCGGATGTCTCGGGATCCTTAGCCGCGGTAACTATATCGTTTTATAATCGCGAAGAATGGCTTAGCGAGAGGTGAGCGCGAACTTTTATGTCAGTGGTTCGCAGACCACTGTACAATTTCCTAAGAGTCCTTTCCCCGTTCGTTGCACTCTCTTCAAACTTACGACACCATAGAACCCCCATATAAATTCAAAATACAATTTCTAATTTTATTAACCACATTCTATCTGTCCCAAAAAAAATCATAAAATCATAGATTCTCAAATAAACCAACTCACAATCAATACCGTATTTTTGACAATTCCCATACGATTCACGATCCACAAATACACAAAAATCTAAATTAATAAAAACATATCTTAATTAATCCACCCCACATACACCTGTCTCATAAAATCGATCACTAAATCACGATCTATTTTCCATTCCTTTAAATCATTCACGATCCTTCCATTAATTAACTTCAATGACTATTTCCTCGGTTTGCGAACCACTTTCGCAGGATCGAGAATCCGCCGACTATTTCCCAGAGCATCATTGATTCCGTCGCGGTGTGCGTGTACACACACACGTACACACACACACACGCACGCACGCGGCAAGTAAGTTTACTTCCACGCGGACGCAAAAGCCGCAGTGAGCAGCGTGACGCCGTGCCGAGCATTTCGGAGCGGGGATCTACGGCACCATGGATTTCTCGTGATCGTCCGCGATCGCGATCCTGCGAGGAGAAAGCAGTCGCCAGCGAAATCCCGGGAATCGGAGGCGTGTTAATTCGCTTCACCGCAAATGGTCGGCCGGTTTATACGGTAACAGGTAAGAGAAGGTATTCGCGCTAGAAAGTCCACTGTTGCGGATGTCACCTGGTTTATTTCTGTGCAGCTATCCCTGAATTATAGCGATATGTTTTGTTTTTTTTTTTTTTAATAAGAATCTGATAGATTGTAATCTAACCGTTCGATGTACGTCATAAAGTTTCCGCGGTGTTTCGCTAGCAATTGTGGCGGTAATTATGAGAGTATTGTAAGTGAAAATTTAAAGGGAATGTTACAGTGGATTAGTTTTGTTTATGTTCAACACAATAAATGTGAAATAACTGAGAAAGTTATTTTCGTGGAATGTTCATGGAGACCACTTTCATAATTATGAGCACATTTTAGTGATTACCGTGGTAAGATTACTGTGTGGTATACTTCAGTTTTGATGTTAAGAGTCATGGAATTTACGCGATATTTTATTATACTTTCTATTTCGATGCAATTGAAATTGAAGTGATTGGAAAGTGGTATGATTTATAGCTTTCGATTAACACGGTCAAGTTCTTGTTGTTTCGCGATTCATTATCGATAGTTCCCTGATCAACGTTGGAATTTTATTACAAAGTTCCTTTGATCGCATTAAATAAAATTCGTTATAATCACACGATACTTTCTCGTACTTTCTCTCTTAATTCGCGAAATTTAAACAACCGGAAAATTTCTATTCCTTCGATTCCCACGGATTATTTTTTTTTCCCGCGTAAAACGTGGAACAGAGAGTGGCTCTGTTTCGAATACAATTCGGTGCCCGCAAAGTGGAGACGTGGATTCATTTACGCAGGAACCGGACGCCGGAGGTCACCTGTAAATATTGAAATTCGATAGTCCGTTTGCGAGTGTTCGATGGATCGCTTGGAGGGAAACGCTGCGCACGTGTGCGCCGTCGATACTCAGATACGTCGTTTTGACGACCGATTGGTACTCCGTGTTTGCCAATAATCGGATGATCGTCGCGCGAGCACAGGTACGTACAGTTCAGGTGGCTTCTGGTAAATATTATGCGCGTCATTAATTAATTGAGTGTTTTCGATACGACGAGAATTTCGTGATATTTATTAAACACTGGCTCTCGTGGGAAATTTACGAAACCAGTTGTCGACAAACATTGTTGAACTGACTCACCTGTCCGTCAGATTCTACGCGTTAGATTTTCTCGTCACAAGTAACGAGGAACACTTACACACGTACGCGCAGTGTATCGTGTAAATAATGAATGATATTCGGAACAAGGTGCTAAGTTCGCCTGAATATAATTAGTCTCCCAAAAGTATACAAAAGTATTCATTATTCGAACTGATTCGTTGGATAACAATAATATATTTATTAATCTTAACACAAACGCATCTATAATACGAGAAAATAAAAATAAAATACCGTTGTATACCTACTTTTCATACAGTCATTTGAAGCCTGTATTTTTTATATTCATTTTAATGTCTTCCTGTCCGTCAGAAAAAGAGACAATAATTTCACGAACTTTATCACAACTGTACAAGATATTCTTCACGTCCCACTAATTCACGATAAGAAACACGGGTCGTTTACCTCGTTGCGAGTAGTTTTTTAAATACCCGCTCGGTAAAAAATTCAGAAACAATCACAATCCGATTTTTCACTTTCCTTTGATCTAACCGCTTATATTTATACGATCGTATGATCGCGCACGTGACCGCGGCACGCATACACGTACACATATACACATACGATTTCACGCGGCCGGATGTCCTGACACCGTCGATTCATAGTTGCCAAAATGCGAACGAATTGACAACGCTCGTCCGTCACGACGGTCTACGTCGTTCGTCGACGAACCACCTGGCAGAACACCAGTATCTCGCGAGGAAGTACGTTTTTGGAGTAATTCGCGTCCGAAAATACAGCCCGTTCTATTTGCGAGCCCGGTGGATCACTCTTATCGCCCTTGTACATACATACGTGCGAATGTAATTACGTAATACGCTACTTTCTACGAATAGACCGTAATAGACTTGCTGCAATGTTATGGTTTTAAATAGAAACGCCTGGCTGGTAATGTTCAGCCACATTGTCCAGAATTTTCTGCCGATAATGCTGCGATTATACATATGAGTGACACTCTTACGATATGTGGTACTTTATTTCCGCATATGTGTGTGTGTGTGTGAGTGATGTTAGTTTATCCCGGGGATTATACAGTTTCTATGGGCTCGAATCTGCTGTTGTATTCTGTCGGACTAAATGTGTGTATAATTTCAGATTTGCATTAGTGTCAGATCAGAGTGACGATAACACATTTCTAGTTCCTGGATCTACATAGTATAGTCATGTTGTAGGAACGTATGTATGTATGTATGTACGTTCCGGAAGATTCGTGGAATATTGTGTGACAGTGGGATTAAATTCGGAGCACAATTGGTGGGAGATTATTTAATCGTGACATACTGAATCATTTTACGACAATTTAGTAATTGGAAATTCATGCAATTCTGCGGTGGCGATTAAATTTCAGGTGTAGGAGTAGTTTAGGTGTAATTGCTGTGGAATTGAATTTCATCTCGATTGATTTAATGTAGAATTAAGTAAGGAAGAGTTTTGTATGTGTATCATGTGAAGTTTGTGCAAAAATTATGCCAATATTTTCAATGTATTTATTACCAAAGTAAAATATCAACTATGATTTTATTAGAATAACATATCTACATTTTCAAATTTTTTATTCCTCTTTTACATTATGCTCACCCACACTATTAAATTTATTCGCACTTGAAAAAGTATTGTCTGACATAAATATTGGCACTCTAAAATACGATGGCAATATAAAACAACGAATGGGCCGTTGAACAATGAAATACTTCCATTTGCAATAACAAAGCAATAGAAACAATTGCCATTGCACCTATACAAAGTTTCCCTGCAGAAAATACACAGAAAATATTCATTTTCCAAATAAACATAGAAAGTTCCTTAAAAAAACGCATTTAAACAACAAATCAACTAAACACCTGAACGAAAAATGGTAATGTCTGTTATCGGTCGGCGCCTTTTCTTGCCCGACCTGCGTCTCTATAAATATACGTTTGCATCGGTGTATCGTAGTAGCGTCGGGACGCCGCGCCGGAACGTTGTGATACGAGCGAGTCTTTCCTTATATCTAACGACGACCTTGCACATTAGACTATTTGTCCAAGTGTACCTTGGCACGACGCGTCAGTACGTGACCGGCGCTCACCGTCGCTCGTTACCGGTTTCTGGTCGAAAATTTGGAGAAAAAGTTCGCCGACCATCCGCGACTTCGTCGCAAGGATCGATACGATCAACCAGGTACACGATTCCGTAGATCACGGGATTTCGATTGTGCGACGAATCGTCGGTGTGAAGTATAATTTTTTTTCGTGGAGATGGAAACATTTTCCCCGCTGTTTTCGAGGGGTTTGTGATTAAAAGAATAATGCAAATTGTGGAGGTTGCTTCTAAAATAGAGCGTCGGTAGTTGGTTTGTGTTTGAAATTGAAAAGTATTTGTGCGGGTCAAGTCTGAATGGAGGGAATTTCAGAAGTGAAGACAGGGGGAAATAAAACTTGAAAATTAGGGATTTAAACTCAGGTTTAATATTCGTGTTGAGACTAATATGATATATTAGTTATGTTTACTTCGTTTGACGCTTGTTTTCATTAATTCGAAATCTATTTATTATTGGATAGCTGGTGTTTTTTTTTAGTGCACCCTAAAAATACGAAAATACGTAATACTACGTCAGTGACGAGCAGCTGTAAATGAGAAAAAGTCGTAATTTCGCGACAACAACTGCTAAGTGTCTTCAGTTATTTGGGGAGCAATATTTAGCTATGATTAACTTGGTTTTGCGTATTTGCGAGTATTTTCGTAATAAACTTCCGTAATTGTATCAAACCTAACTTCTACAAAAATGTAGATATTTTATATACTTTATTCTTATCTCTCGGATACGTATCTCAGGCGAGCTGTGATTTATCTTACCATTACTTTTTATAACTGTACTTATATTATATCTCCCCAAAATTCTTAGCATTATTTGTATCAAATTCCGATTGAATCTGACCAACATATTTTATTCTCCAGGTCGAGGAGGAAGATCGATTTGATGTTCGAGTAAAAACAGACGTGGAAAAATGAAAATACTGGGCGTGAAATTTGCACCGATCAACGTGCCGATGAAAAGAAGACTGGAAACTCTTTCGGCAGCGTTATGGATCATCCTTTTAGGTTTCGGAAACTTCATTGGATACTTACTCACCGCCTATCTCTTGTTCTGCACGCAGACCATAAGATACTTTATCATACTGTACTTCCTTTGGATGTATATCGATTGGGATACATGTAATCGCGGCGGTAGAAGGTGAGATCGATTGGAATCGTGTTAATCTCTCGACGAACGCGATATCAAATTTATCATTTTCCAGAAAAGAATCTGTGAAATCAAATCCACAAAAAGCATCGAAAATGCAAAGCTATGGGCCAAGTACAAGAGAATGTTACATTGGAATAGGTTGCTCATTAACATAAACTGCATTTTACACAGGATTTGAAATCAATCAAATGTGAGCAAGTTTGATTGATTTCAAATCCTGTATAAAATGCAGTTTATGTTAATGAGCAAACTATTCCAATGTAACATTCTCTTGTACTTGGCCCATAGCTTTGCATTTTCGATGCTTTTTGTGGATTCTTTCGTCATTTCCGCAAATTTTTAGATATCACCTGAATCTTTCACTGTCTTATTGGGCTTCGAATTCCGCGTCCAACACGTCCCGGATCGTTTTAATATCTCAATCATTGTGGAAATGGCGAGCAAATTACGAAAATCGTGAAAAATCCTCAAATTCAGGCGGTTTTTTGAACGGCATTCGCTCAATTTTTGAGATAGCCGTCTGAAACTTGTACCATTGTTTTAGTTGGGAAATTCTACGGCAGATCAACATATAATAGTTGTACTTTTCGAAAATTTAATTTTTCGCAAAAATCTGAAGGGGGTAGGTCAGGATTTTTTGCGATTTTCGTAAATCGCTCGCCATTTCTACAATTTTTTAGATATCAAAATAATTCTTTCACTGTCTTATTCGGCTTCGGATTCCGCGTCCAAAACGTCCCCGATCGTTTTAATAGCTCAAAAATTACGGAAATGGCGGGCAAATTACGAAAATCGCAAAAAATCCTGACCTACCCCCTTCAGATTTTTGCGAAAAATTAAATTCTCGAAAAGTACAACTATTATATGTTGATCTGCCGTAGAATTTCCCAACTAAAACAATGGTACAAGTTTCAGACGGCTATCTCAAAAATTGAGCGAATGCCGTTCAAAAAACCGCCTGAATTTGAGGATTTTTCACGATTTTCGTATTTCCTTTGTCATTTCCGCAAATTTTTTGATATCGACTTGATTCTTTCACGGTGTTATTCGGCATCGGATTCCGCTTCCAAAACGTCCCGGATCGTTTCAATAGCTCAAAAATTACGGAAATGACGAAGGAATTACGAATATCGCGAAAAATCGTCAGATTTAAGCAGTTTTTCGTTCGGCATTCGCACAATTTTTGTTATAGCGGACTGAAACTGGTACCATTGTTTTAGTTAGGAAATTCTACGCCAGGACAATGTATAATAGTTGTACTTTTCGAAAATTTAATTTTTCGCAAAAATCTGAAGGGGGTAGGTCAGGATTTTTTGCGATTTTCGTAAATCGCTTGCCATTTCCGCAATTTTTGAGATATTAAAATGATCCGGGACGTTCTGTACGCGGAATCCGAAGCCGAATAAGCCAGTGAAAGAATCATTTTAATATCTCAAAAATTGTGGAAATGGCAAGCGATTTACGAAAATCGCAAAAAATCCTGACCTACCCCCTTCAGATTTTTGCGAAAAATTAAATTTTCGAAAAGTACAACTATTATACATTGTTCTGGCGTAGAATTTCCTAACTAAAACAATGGTACCAGTTTCAGATCGCTATCTCAAAAATTGAGCGAATGCCGAGCAAAAAACTGTCATAATTTGACGATTTTTCGCGATTTTCATACATCGCTCGCCATTCGCGCAATTTTCAAGATATAAAAATGATCGAATATATTTCGAATGCGCATTCTGAACCTTAATTTTACGAAGCTTGATGTCAAAAACGTAACGTAACAAACATTTCTAATTTAATATGTTAACAATCTGGATGTGTGTGAGAGGAAATTTCATACACTAACATATATAAAATCTACGTTATCGGCAGAAAAATTATCTCGCATGGTATGAAACATATGTTAGGGTTTGACACCGGGCTGCGTGACAGGCTGAACATTGTGATGGAGATGGAGAAGGAGGAGAGGAAGAAGACGACGTTTCTTACAAAAACCTCGACTTTTTAGATCAAAATATCTCGCGATTGGCTTGATGGATCTTCTCGTAGTTAGGCTTAAATTACTCGGGTGGACGTCCCCTACAAGAATATCACCATAGTTTGGGGGAAATATGCGGATTTAATGCCGTTCGAATACCCCGAAAACCTCGATCTAATTCTTCCGGAAAAGAGTAGTTCAGTTCTACCAGTCGGGAACTCTTGTACTTGGCCCGAGTCAAGACCTTAACTCTTGATTATATCAAACCATATAGAATTTTCTCTTTACACACCTTAACATTTGATTAACACCACTATTCCCAGAACATAATACTAATCTTCATGGAATATACATTCATAAAAAACACTAATGAACTTCACCCTTCTTTTTTTAATTAATTTTATACACCACTTAATTAAACCATTCTCATTAAACACGTATCGTATAATTACCTTAAATGAATTTTTTCCATTAGTTTTTATCACACATCCATTCCTATGTTATTATACACTCTGTTTACTATACATAACAATTTTATTAAATAAAAATAGTCAGATAAATTTAATTCTTTTTTAAGTTTAATGATTTTAATTATTAAATAATTCTTTTATAAATTTAAAAAATTTCTACATAAAGTGTATATCCAGCGGATCATTGATATTTCCGAATTCTATTTCAGCGAATGGTGGACACGGTGGCTGAGGAACTGCGCGTGGGCCCGTTACGTTTGCGATTACTTTCCGTTGAAATTAGTGAAAACAGCTGATCTCGATCCCACCAGGTCGTATTTGTTCTGCAGCTTCCCCCATGGAATTCTGTCGACGGGTGTGTTCGGTGCATTCGGAACGGACGTCCTCGGCTGCAGGGAAATGTTCCCCGGGTTAGACATCCGGGTGGTGATCCTCGATCAACATTTCCGAATACCGTTGTTCCGGGAGTACGCTTATTCCAGCGGTAATCGGCGTTAATCGCGAAATCTATTACGAATTTTGTTTCGTATTCGTCGTTCAAAGACTGCTACGATTTAAATACACAGGTGCGGTGAGCTGCAGCGCGGAAAGTATAAATTATACGCTGTCGACGACACCCGTGGCACCGTTCACTGGAAAAGCGACGGTTCTTATCGTCGGCGGTGCGTCGGAGTCGTTAGAATGCAAACCGGGAAGATATCGTATCCTGGTGAAACGAAGAAAAGGCTTCGTGAAAATCGCCTTGAGGAATGGGTCAGTGTTTGTGTAATTTATTGTTTGAATTATCATCATGAATTATATACAGATCATTTGATTTTTCTGGGAAGAATTTTTCCCGCTTGGACAAATGAATTTTTTATCTTTTTTTTCAGTACTCCATTGGTACCAGTTTTCTCGTTCGGTGAGACGGAGATATACGATCAATTGTACGGTTCCGAAGGATCGCTTTTGAGGAAAACACAGGATTACATTCGCAAGAGAATTGGAATCGCACCGATCATTTTACTCGGTCGAGGATTTTTCCAATACTCTTTCGGAATCATCGCGCATCGAAAACCAATTACCGTCGTTGGTAAATATATGAATAATATTGAAATTTTGTTCTCCATATTCACAATTTCCACTGAAATGTCATTAGCAGTCAATCAAATAAGTTTTGTTCAAAATATTTGATTATCATTAATGTAATTGTTTTTTCAGTCGGTAGCCCGATGGAACTACCGAAAATTCCAGAGCCAACTTCGCAACAGGTGGACGAGTACCACCAGAAATTCATAGTTAAGCTAACGGAGCTGTTCGAGGCTCACAAACACAAATACATCGAAAACGCCGACTCGGTGTCCCTCGAAGTCGATTTGTGACCCTCGTTCCAGAGTTCCGATCGATGATGGACACGTGAATTTACGAAAATATCTCCAACGTTTCAGGGATTAGGTGCAATTGTTAGAAACATTGTTCTCTCGAAGATGTTCGAACGCGTTGTTGTGAATTATCTTACCGTTAGTCGATAGCATCGGCCAAAGTTTGAGCGCGTCTAACGTTGAAAATACGAATACCGATTACGTCGGTGAGTTATTGTACAGAAATCATAGTATTACGAATAGTACGATAACGTGAATACGTGGAATACAAATTAAGTGTTATCGTATCGCTCAAACTTATCGCTAAATTGTTGTACAGTTCGGAGACCAGGGGATGCCTTAAGGGAGATTTGCTCAATTATAATAAATCATTAGTACATACGTCGGGAGATAGAGATTAGGAGCGTCAGGGATTTAAAAGAAAATCATATTGTTCGTTTGGCGATGTTTTTTTTAATACAAACGTAAACGTAATTATATAAAATTCGTCTAGGACTAATTACATTGAACATGTATATAAAGCGATTTCCTGATACTTGCATAATATAACACCGTTTCTCTCTGTTTCTTTTATTTTCATTTTTTTTACCGTTTATCCACGTTTGTATTAGACACACGTTATTTAATACCACACGTCCGTGTTCGTGAATTTATTAATAATAGGAATGAGCAGAACGGCGAAGATTAGGAACGCTGTACACCAAATAGTTCTATTTATTACCTAGAAGAATAGAATGTTTTTGTTTTTTATAATCACTCACTTTCACCTGTAACAATCGACTGATAGGATCCGTATGATCGTTTACCTTGTCTTGCCATTCCTTGTTGGCGATGCAGTCGCGAAATTTCATCCGCGTGAAATGTACAGTACTGTACAGTGGTATCCAGATGTTCGGTATTTGTTTGTATAGAAAAGTGTCGAGGCATTTCCGGAATAGGAATGACTTCCTCGTGACCAAATCTCTCATCTATAAAATTCGTATGAATATTACGTCATTAAGAACGAGACTATGTCGCGTTAAACTCGATTCTTTTCACTTCCGTTTACGAACGTTAGATTACAAAACATTTATATACAATATATTATATCGATTATGTTCCACCGATGGATTTACCTCGAGGTAATTGTACATTGCGAGATCGCAAATGGCATGGGCGTCCTCGCATCGCAATTCCGAGAACTTTGGAAGCACTTTGCTGAAGTCCGAGTTGTATCTCTCCATCAACTCGTCCAGCAATAAAATATCCTCGAAACCCTGCCAATGAAATTACTCGGTAAGAAATTGATCTGTTTCTCAGACAATGAAAATGAAATTTCGAGGAAAATCACACTTACGGCGTTCATTCCTTGAGCGTAAAACGGAACCATTGCGTGAGCGGCGTCGCCGACGAGAAGCGCCGTTTTTCCGACGTGATAAGGTTTACACTGCGAAATAATATCAGTGTTTTTTTTAGTACTTTTCTACTTAGAATGGGTATATATTTATCCATCAGATAATGTATAAAAATCGATTTATAATATATAGAGTAAAGATGGGTCGGATAAGTTACTTTGATAGAAATCAGAGTCTTCGGTTCCCTTTCGAAGTAATCGTTCACAAGTTTCTCTTTGCCAATTAGGCGCAAAAGATCGGGGAATTGTTCCTCGTAGAATTCCAGAAGCGCCGCGGGCGTCTTCAGCTTGTCGAGGGTGGAGAAAGGGGCGAATATATTGCCGGTGAAGGTGTGATCGTCATTCGGCAGGGCGATCATCATGAAATCACCACGTGGCCAAATGTGCAGATGATTGCCACTCATTGCGTACTTAATAAAAAACCAAAAATTGAAAGTCATTAAAATTGATTCAATATTTATGCAAATGTATGTTTTTTTCTTTTAAACACATACTAAGGATCATTAAAATCACAAAAAAACTCCACAATTTACGGTTTTGCATCACGTTAATTTAAAAATGTATATTTACATAAACAACCGAAGTCTACCTGTTACGTTTATTCCAAGATAATTAGTTAATTACTTATATATTGCGATATAATAAACTTTTACACTTGTCCGACTCTCAATCATACTCAAACTACTCACCTCATTATTTTTTCCAGCTGGTACGAACAATTCAACGTAACCGTGCTCGATGTACGTTTGACTGCAATTGAAAAGCGGTCTCTTCGTCATAATTTTTCTGACCGTCGAATAAGCTCCGTCTGCTCCGATTATCAAATCCCCCTCCACCTGTTCTATCGATTGAGTTTTCGTACTGAAACGCGAATGCATCGAGTGAATAACATGAGACTACGAATAATTAAGCAATTAACGAGATCCTTACTTTAGAAATTTCAATTTTCCATTTTCCAGATCAGCGTCCACGAGTTTCATGTTGAAATGGAGATTCACCTCGGGATACTTTTCGGTGGCTGTTTAAATATTGATCATTTAAATCGATCGTCAAGTGATCAACTTTTGAAAAGCTCCGCGTGCGAGCAGAAGTTGCGTAGAATTGTGTGCGTTTTCACGTATAAATCGTAAGAAGCACAAGCTGGTAGCGACAAGAAACGTGACACGCTCGAATTCTTGCGGCTTCACGCACTACAGCGTCATCGGATATTCAACGGGGCTTTTTTTCTTTTAAATCGGAAAGCATCTCGTGTTCGCCCATGTTCTTACGCGTATTTACCTATGATAAATCTACTGTCGAATTAAGACAACGGGGTACCGGAAACGGGCCACGAGGAAATTGAAATTAATTGAGATTTTAATGAACTGGACTTCGTTTAATCGGTACAGGTAAATATAAATATTGAAATTGAAAATATTAAATTAGAAGTAAAGTTATTATTTTGAAAATGGTGCTAAGTAGATTTTGTTTTATTTTTTAAAGTCTTTGTTGTGCCGCCATAATTTTGGTTAATTCAGGTTTTCCGTAATTTGTACACCTGTTACATCCAACGGACGATGCTTTTCCCGCGTTAATAATATTACTTTGTTTATTTAACAAACGGATTCGCGGATTTAAACAGACTTTATTTTAAGCGAATAGTTTCCACTCACCATTTAACAGAACCTCGTTAAGATATTGCCTGCTGACCGAGTAAATGCACTGTAAAACACAAAATAAGCGTGACGGACGTGTGCAAACGTCAAAGTACACGTTTCCCCGAAACTATACAACGTTACGGAACGCAACATTGCCAATTTTCGCGGAATTCCCTACGCTTATGTTCGCAACATCACTCACGTTCCCCTTGACACTGTCGTAAATGATCTCCTTCAGAGTGTCATCTTTATTGTGGATCATTCTGCCACGCATGGGGATCCCATGACGATTGATCAGGGCATCCTCGAGACCAACAGCCCTCAGGGCCTCTCGTCCTCTGATCGAGAGGGCCAAATCGATACTTTGACCTCGAGAACCCTCCACCCGGATGTCTAGAAAGGTCACCGATTTATTCCGAATTCGTATTTTTTATGAATCCACCAAAAATTATTATCTTCCAATTGAAATTGATTTGGTGTGATCATTTATACATGTTAGATTTAATAATGAAATTATTAGAATTATAGTGTACTGTGTGTGTATGTTACTTCATCTTCGTAATGAAAAATCTAATTTTTTTTAATTCACCTTCCCGATATTCGTAAACTGACACCGAGTGGCCTCTCTTCGCGAAGACGCAAGCTGCCAAACCACCGACCTAAAATGTCGAAATTCTATAGAAAGCTTGTCTAGATCCTTTTAAAAAAATATGACAAATTTTGCTGCATGTGATTGGCACAAAAACGTTGCAATGAGAACTGCAAACGTGGACAGAAATTTCTAATAAATTCGTAATTTAGTTTCCACTTATGAAGGATCGTTTCCAGTATAAAAAAAATTCAAAAATTGAATTTGAACGTAGATTTGTTTTTGTATATAACGGATGGGATTTTCTCATTCACTTTTGCAGTTTCCTTTTAAATGTTCACCGATTATTCGTTTAATAATATTTAACGCACGCACCAAACCACCCCCCACAATAAGAACTCGCGACTTTCGATCGACGTTCGTCATAGTACTCCGTTCTTCGCCGAAGCCACTGATCAACTACCTGTCCTAACATGGTTCTCGTGCAAGTATATATACGCGTGTACACCGACACACCTGTGGTGACGGTGCCGGTGACACCTGTACATGTGAGATTTTTAACAGTGTCATCCGTCCGCGGAGTGTTTATCAAATTTTACATTTAAGTTTCCACTTTGAGAAACGGAAGATATGGTATCTTGAACAATTTTTTAAATTTTAATTAAATTTCATGATGATTATACTTTTAAGGGTAGTTGATGATTTCTATAATAATTGCAGGTCATGGTAGGCTAAAAGATTTACGATACAGAAATTAATAATAACTCAAGTGCAGGGTTGCAATTATTTAAATCCTAGAGGGCTCTGCAACCCCTATGTTCAACCCCTATACAACGCAATCTTTCCACGAGCGACATCTTATCAGTCTTCCCATAGTTACAACACCAGTTCTCAATCACTCCCCATACCTGTCTCGAAATTATTTTCATAGTGAGACCCTATTACTCGGTTTTCCCGTAATTTCGCTATTTCGTGTCGTAATTCTTATAAAATCATTTCCCAAAGAATCACCCTACTCTCGATATCATTAAAAAATAAAGCTTTTTCAAGCTTTTGTCTCTCAATTCTTCTAAACCTACTTCCCACTGAATCACCCTAATCTTGGTATCATTAAAAAAAGTAAAGCTTTCCCAGGCTTTTGTCTCTCAATTCTTCTAAACCTACTTCCCACTGAATCACTCTAATCTTGGTATCATTAAAAAAAGTAAAGCTTTCCCAACCTTTTGTCTCTCAATTCTTCTAAACCTAGTTCCTAATGAATCACCCTAATCTTGATATCATTAAAAAATAAAGCTTTCCCAGGCTTTTGTCTCTCAATTCTTCTAAACCTGCTTCCCAATCAATCACCCTAATCTCGATATTATTAAAAAACGTAAAAATTCCCCAAACTTTCGTCCCTCAATTCTTCTAAATCTCCCCCCTCTCCCCCCCATGAATCACCCTCATCTTAAAATCATAAAAAAACCCACTTCCCAAAACTTTCCCAATTTCTCCAATAACCCTCCACCCTTCCACCCCCGGTAAATTCAAACTCCCCGAGTCTGTACCAGGGTGGCGCGTGAATCCCCCGGTTCTTCCGCACACCGGGGGGACGACGATTCCTAGCGATCGTCGGCCGCGGCGTGCTGGTCGTCGCGGCGCCGTCCGAAAAATCAAAAATAGCCGGCGGATGGCAGTCAGTGCGGCGATGTCGACGGCGAACGACGTTTCGACGGCGCGGTTCGGCCGGTGGTGGTGGTGCTGGCGACGACGAAGGAGGAGTTCTTCCTGCGGCCCGACGATGCTCACCGGAAACGCGACGACGGTGATCCTGCTCGGTGTGCTCGCGGTGATGTGCGCCATCCTGGGCGCCGCGGAGGCCAGGACGAAACCGGACGAGTCCTCCGCGCCCAGGGCGAGGGGCCACAAGGACGCCGAGCCTGTCATCGAGGAAGTCACTGCCAAGCAGCTCGAGCGGCTCCTCAACGAGAAGGACTTTGTTGCCGTGTATTGGTGTAAGTACGGTGGGGACAGTGGTGTGAGTAAACGAGACTTGTTGAATGTGTAGAGGGAGATCCTCATGTTTTTCTTTTGTTTTCTTTTTTTCGATTGTGAATCTTTCGGTGGGGTGGGAGATTTTTGGGAAGGAGTGATTAGGATTGATTTATGACAAATTTATGATGTTTAGAGATTATTTTGATAATGGACATGTTTTTTTTTGAGGATGATTCGGATGATTTGTAATTTATATCTTGAATATTTGGATGGTTGTTAGGATTGTTTGAGAGCTCCGCGTTGGTTTTTGGCTTAAGTTCCATTGTACTGTTTATGTAATGTGGTTTCGTTGGGGATCCCGATGTTTGGAGAATAGAGATTTCGTTTTATGTTGTCTGTTTGATTTTTATTGTGCGATAGGGTATCGTGCGAAGGTCGTGATAATCGTTTCCGTCGTTGTTTGTCTCTTTTTCGTAAGATTGGGAAGACTTAATTGAATAAATCAACGTTTTTTTAATCCAAGAGTGAATTTTTATCTTCTCCGACTCGTACGCGCCAAAAACATGTATTAATCTCACAAATCATCAGGAACGTCGCAATAAGGATGCAAAGGACGAACAAAGCTGATACCCACGCACAGATACAATACGTTTCCACATTACGGCCACGTGTTACAACCGCACGTGCTCGTATGGCTATACAAGAAACATCGGAAATACCGTAACGCATACAAAAGGGCGATGGTTTACTTAAATCCGTCCCAAACGTGGTGAATCATTAAATAAACTCTCACAGTCGAAAACCTCTACTCCTTCCAACATCACAAACATACACACACACACACACACACACACACACACACATAAATATGCCCTCAAATAAATTCCATTAACCCCCCAGTGTAATTACACAATTAATTAATCATTTACCAAAATCACCCCAAGAAAAAGATTCAAAAATTTTTCTCTTAAGTTAAACAATTTCATCTTTCATTTAAATTTCACACGGGTCGTATTTTATTAATTAGACGCGCGCTGATTGGTCGACACGTCCGGCGACACGTGGCAGTGGTGCGTGTTACGTAACAACGTCTCGGTGTACTATACCGAGCCCTTTTGACTCCCATTCGGCCGGCGAATTCCTCGGGGTACTTCGCACATCGCGCTCCACTCTTCTGCGACACCTGCATTCCTCTCGGTTCAGCGACTCTGTTACGATCTGGCTGCCGAACCTCTTTCTCTTCGGGTAATTTCAACCCCCCCGCAAAACGGTCCCAAGGGACATCCACGGGAATCCGGGTTAGATCGTACGGTTTACATCATCGGAACGCTAGTAATCCGATTGTTACGAACTTGCCGTCAGAATTCAGCTTTCATGGAATCTATTCACTCTATAGAAATTGAAATTTCACTAGAATTTCATTGGTAACATTACCACAATTCTGTCTGACAGAATGTTATTGTTGGTAGATATTCAAGATAAGATAAAAATTCTTGTATTGCTTTTTATGGAGTATATTTATTGGATTTAATTAGATTGGATTTAATTGATTATGGAATATATTTATTGGATTTAATTAGATTCTTTAATTTGACATGGTAATCGTTAGAATCTCGTACTTTCTTCTTTCGTTCGTGATACAAATACGTGAAATCTTCTTGGCGGTGAGAAAAGACCGACTCGGTGTTCTTCTTTTACTCGGCGCGTCGTCGAATTACATAATCCGTGGCTCTGCCGGAGTGGGTGTCGATGAAAGCCAGGTTCGTAGCTACAGAACACGACGATTCGTCATTGAGATCGTTCCCCGCGCGGGATATGCGCAAGTGAGACGTCGATATGAAAACAGTTTAACGTACCAAGATAGAGATGTACATTCGCGCGTTATAAATAAATCACCTGGTGGCGTATTGACGGCTCCGTTTCGTTGTCGAATGTCTTCGAAACCAAACCGAACCGTTGACTCGCGCGTTCGATTCGATTCGAACGATAATCACCGCGAGATTTTATCAGATTTTCATCAATTCTTTGATTATTAATTATAATACTTCGCGTAAAGATATTTTGGCAAAAGACGATTAGGTCGGTTCGGTGGGATGCGCGTGTTCCTTTTAGATATTCGATAGAATTTATCGAGTATAAATCGGGATTACACTGTTCGATTATATATAGTTTGTAATATACACGTTATATACGCGGATTGCATTCGCATGACAATTAACAGGTATTAAATTCACTCTCTCTGCCAAGTGCCCAGTCCACTCAGTAGGACAAGCCGTCTCGAGGCAGACACAAGATTTCATGAGCATCTGCGGGGATGTAATAATTGGTACAACCGAGCCTGTGGAGATCTATACGTAACCGTTTTGTCATTTACTTATCGCGATACGGGAAGCACAAGTTCACCCTAATTCGTCATATTAATGAAATGATTCTCTTATGAATGATTACATACAGAAATGTAGAGGAAACAAATATTTTACCACTCAGTTAAGCGTGGGTGAATTTTGTTGAAATTTTGTTAAAATTTAATGTCGATTTGATTTTAAATGATCGTCGATCGGGTTACGCAATTAATTCATCCGCGCGGAAGATAATCATAGGGAATGATTACGAGTAATTTGTTCCCTTGGACGATTATTGAATTACTGTAACCGGGGGATTGGGTTACAGCGACCGGCCAGCAACTTAAGAATCTTGCTTGCAGCGATTTTATTGCTACGATGTAGGAAATGTAGCGGGCACTGACTCACCGTCGTGACGCATACAGACGTAGACGGGCGACCGATCGTGATATATCAAGACGCGTTGCCAGCCGTTGATTTAATCCCATCAAAGTCACTCGAATCGCAACGAATCGATCATGATTTTCTTACCAGGGTGTCATGATTTTGTAAAAAAAAATAAAAAGCACCGTGAAATCAATGAATGTCACCCGCAGAAACATCGGTTAATTATTTCACCCTGATTACCAATTAAACAATGAATTAAAATATAAATCCTCGTATCATTTGAGCGTTGATAAATGTAAATTTGTTTTTTATGGTGGTAAAATTCATGTACGATTCAATTATTAAACGGGGTTAAGTTGAATCGAAGGGTGGTGGTTCGCAATGAACGATGAATATAGAATATTGATTATAGTACGTCGAGCCGCGGTTCTCGTCGGCAGTAATTTATTATTTTGTCTGTCAGTCAGCCCCGAATCGGGTCACGTGTCTGTCGTCTAGGTTAATGTACTAATTCCGTGCATGATCAATCACGACCGGCTATACCAACGCGTAGTCCAAGTTCGCTAATTACGTGAAAACTTCCCAATTAATTCTCCGTGTGAAATATTCAAAATAAAAAATCAAGATAATCGACTGATTAAAATTTATTGGGACAATGTATGGATAAATTTTCGAAAAAAAATTTAGAGCCATCGTTTCAAAAGTGACAAAGTGTAACACAGTATAGATAGTATTATGAACATCAGGTATAGTTTCTTTCGTCGATCGGACGACAGGTAGTCGAGGCTCAACCAGTTTTCACAGAAAATAAAATTCGTTATCGGTGTGCCACGTTCCACGGCCGATCCACCCCTGAATCACAGTTTTCATAATACCGTCTGATGTAACAGCCAGAAGACAGACGAAATAACTGCCATCGCTGCTAAAACACAAACAAAACCCGCTTATATCAAATTAACTCAAAACCCACTGCCAAGATTTCAAAAATCCTCCCCCACCCCGCGAACGCGAACTCTCGCGCGCGAGGGGGGAAAAAACGAAACACGCCAACCGGATTATCTATCGCTAAGCGGCAACATTCTAAACGCTCCGCGAATCTCGCGTGTTACATAAAACAATTCGTACGAATAAATTCCTTTTTATAGAATCCGGAATAAATAATATTCCCCGTCGTACGTTTGAAAACTTCGTCCGAGTTTCTTCTCGTCAAACGACGACGAATCCTCGGTTCCCGTTCCTCTGCGTAATGACGTAACGGAATACTGTCTGAAAATACACTTGTCGAACGTGCGTACCATGATGATACCCGGAAAATCACCGTGAATTCTTTCCCTAAAAAAAAAAAAACAAAAAAATACACAAAATAAAAGAACACTATAAACTTCGAAACTCAACATCGTTCATCATTTTCCCGTTACGCGTTTCCCGTAAGGTTTTTTATTGAAAACCTAGGGGAAATCTAGTCGTCCCGTGGCGAGTGAGCGATACTCTTCTTGAACGCGCTGTAGCAAGGCCGGCGCTCCGGTAGCCGCCGCTTTTAGCACACGTTCGAGTTATTTTAGCGCTTGCCACCAAGCCTCTTACTATCGTCTCGGCTGAAAACATACCGTCGACCACCCCGCGTCCCAGCATCGGGCTCCGGGATTGAACGGATCCGTGTGTATCGGGTCCCGGTGCGTCCAGGAACAGCGATCGGGATATCGGGGAACGTGCCACGGGGGCGTCTTGGGGGCGTCGCGACGCCCCCGTAACGCCGGAGAAACCCCGGACCGACCGCGAGCTCCGAAAGAACTATTTCCAGCGTCGACGTACCGAGCGACGGGAAAGAGATGCTTTTTTTTTCTATAGATTACAACGCGGGAGATTTCTACCCGTTGATCTTACTGGAATTTTTTTTACATTATTGATTTAGGATAATTGATGTTGAAATGGAGACAGAGTGTTGATTACTGGAAGATTATTTATGAGATTAATTTATGTTTTATGGGGTTTTATTTTATTTGACTTTGGGTGTATAAAAATAATTCGTATGATTGATTAATATTTGTGTAATTGGAGAGAAGATTGATTTTCTTTCATACGTTGATACTTTTTTTGTCGCTGTTGTTTCAAATATAGATTTCTATATGCGTTCACATTTAGGGAACATAATATACTGTCAGATAAATATTCCCGTGGGTAGCGCGAGTCGCGTTTTACTCGAGAATCTCGCTGGTTTCTTTTCGACGTTCGCCGGCAGTTTTAAAGGGGAACGTAAAAAAACGATTGTTGAAGATCTGCGATGCGTACCGGAAGACCCGGACGACGAGCTCTCACTTCGAACCTATTTCCAGCTGTTTGCGTTCTCGTATTCGGTACCGGCTAAGAGGAGAGATTTTTTTCGTTCGATTCGATCGTGGAAAAAATAATTTCTATCAAACGAGACACCCGTCGGAATTTATTCGACATAGAGATCACTCTGCTCGCGCGGAATATTTCGCGCGTACAATTTATTTCGCGTAGAATTTGGTAAACTTAGCCGCACGTGTATATTTGTTTATCGTCCGGCGTAGCCCTTGAGGAATGAATCCGTGATTCAGACGCGCGAGAACGTGCAATTGATTGTGCCAAAGATATGTTTTCGTGCGCGGAACATCAGCTTGGAAATGATTAATTGGACGGCCATTGTTCACCGAGGAAAACCCCCGATAAACTGTATCGTTTCCCAACGTGTAGCCAATTTAACTATCGTCTCGAATTTCACGGACTGGATCGTTCCGGTTGAAAGATAGTTTTTATTTTTTTTCTTCATTAAAATAAGAAAAATACTTTTAACAGTCGTACGATTGATTTCTGTGAACGTATCTCCGTTATTATTATTATTTTTTAAAATTTCCCTCAAATTTCTAGCTCGCGGTCCCTTGAAAAGTGTTCCAAGTGAAACGTTTGAAGTTCGTCTCCGAAGTTCTAGGCATCCTTCTAAGTCGGTGTCTAAAATTATACTTCTCTTGGGCGTATGATAACACCAGAGATTCCGACTGCGATTCTCCTTCCATTTCCACCGATACGATAATAATATAGTATGTATACTGGTTGCGTTACACGTATACAAACATATATACACATGAATCATCTACAAACATCCCCCAAAACTTACACATTCTTACACATTGAAAACAGTCTCAACTTTTATTCATTTACCCCTTGAATACAAACTCCTAGGGAATTATTGAGAACGAAAGGTCACTGTAAAGAGTATCATCGACATTTTCAACAAACCAAGCTGACTAATCGATAATATAATATTAATACCGGAAGAGGTAATCGAAGCATATCTTCAGGGTCCCGGTCCGTTTCTAAAGTTAGACCGTTCTATCGGTCGTAATTCTTGTCTCGCATGGACATTCGTGTGTGTGTGTGTGGGGGGTTTGTGATTGTGCCCGTATTGGTGAGCTTTTCAGGCGTTTACCAACGATTTGGGACAACGCGTGGGCGTGCGGAGCTTACGTTAGCACAGGTAGACCCGTGCTTACTCCGAGCACGTGCGGCGATTAGTTTCGTTCGATTGCGCACCTGCAGAGTCCGCGAACGATTTGTCTTCTATTTGCGGAAAGATCGGACGCACCTAACGAGGACCCCATGTGGCTGTCTAGAAGCTTATCGGGTGAACTCACGTCTTCCCTGAGATCGAATTTTAAGGGACCACACGTAAAATAATGGTGAATTGGAGAAGATTTTAGTTCCCACGGGAAATTCCTTCCGGAAACGGAAATACATAGACTGTCTGTGTGAAAGGAGATGAGAAATAAATGAAACGAAATATTCGCGGGCTATTTTCACAGTTAATAAAGCGACGGCAGGTAGAGGGGTGAAAAAAAAAATACCTCGACGGTGGAGAGTCCATCATTTAAGTAGCGACGACATCCTCAAGCAAACATATCAACCAGCAACTGCTGAATAAACAACGTATAGTGTCGTGTATATGTATATATGTATGTATATGTATGTATATATGTATATATGTATAGTTTGGAGCAACGCGAATAGTTGGCAAAACATCAGCCATGCTTATCACTGAATTAGCAATTTTCTCATTCGGACTTTTTCCTGCCAAACTGATAATTAAATTAAACCACCTCCACGCGTACGTACAGGTGGTCCGTAGATATTTTCATTCGTAATTATTTCCCGTACACTCTCGTTTCTACGTCTATTTTCTGGCACGTTAATTTTCATCGGTGTAATAATTCTCTTCTCGCCACCTGGATAATTAGATACATATCCCACGAATAATTCGATCAATCATAAGAGAAATTCATTCGTTGGACACATTTTCCATTGATATTGTTCTCTGTCATTTTTCTTCTCGTTTATTATATCATCATTTTCATCGTTTTTTTTTTGTTCTTTTTTAATTCTTCGCACGTGGTGATGTCTCGTTAGGTAGAAAAATCTTTTGATGCGCCCTTGGTGAAGACATCCGTGGATAACGACGGAGAGTAAAATGTCGTCGTCAACGACGACGACCACAACGACGACGACGACGACGACGACGACGACGACGACGACGGCGAGGCCGTTCGTTCTCGTATTTTTAGTGGCTCGTAAACTAGGCACTGGCCGTCGTTCGATCTCGTCGTCTCTCTTTCTCACGTGGCAGGGAAATATACCCACCGGATCGCCTTTTCTTGGTACGCTAAAGTGCCTCGATTCCGCCACCTTGAAACGTCGAAGAAGGGCGACACGTGGGGGCCGTTGATTACATCGACGAATCTCCAGTGGAACCAAGGCCGCGGTTATATCGCGCCCGTCACCGTGTATATTCTTGGGTCCATCGTGTGATATCAGCGTGTACGTGTGTATACAATGTATATATGCCGTGGTTGTGTGTTTAAAATAGAGGCGGGATAAATATCGAAATTGTGCATCCGCTTTTTTAACATCGGATCCGATTGTTCGTTACTCACGGTCTAGCTAATCGTTTAATCGTTTGAAAAAGCCAAACGATTAAATCGAGTTCATTTATAGGATGCATACTTCGTTCGTTGGTGTATTGTTTTGTAAATTTAGTTCTGTAAAGTGAAATCGAACGGAAAAAAAGAAACGGTTCGAGTGGTAACGTTATCCGATTACACGGGCGACGATCGTCGGACGGGGACGGTGGTATGATCGATGGATCATCGGGCGTCGCGCGTGAATTCGAATTTGGTTTGTAATTCTAGCGTACATCGCTTATTTTTCGTTTCTGATTCGACGATCCGCTTAAGAGGGGGGTGGGGGAGGGGGAGGGGATGGAAGAGTGGGTGGACGATAGGAAATAAAAATAGAATTGTTTTGTGTCGCTCTATTTATATTTGTTTGCGAGACTCCGCTCCACTGGGAAGATCGGTACGGGTTTCGTTTTCTTAGCCGGCGAATCTGCGGATGTTATGTAGGTTACCTGTTAAATAATAGAATAACGCCGGTGATGCCGGCGTTAATCATACGAGAATATAAGCGGCGTGCATTAAACGTCGCCGGGATTCGTAGCGACAGAAAATTCATCCGCGAAACAATGAGGAATGATTTACGTGGAAATGAATTTCAGGGGAAATTAATAGCGACAAACTAGCGTGCATAGAAACTAGAATTATTTTCTGAAGTTATCAGAGACGTCGAAAGTATATATCACGAAGTTCGATAAAACGAGATAAATAATACTGGGTTTATAATAAATATATATATAATATATATGTATACTATGCTACTGTTTCGTCTCCTGTTTCCTTCGGTTTCCCGACAAGCGGCAGATTAAATTCTCGTATCGCGGCTTCGCCATTATCGTCCAATTTCTCCCGACTTTCCACTATTACTAGCTCGGGGAATGGAGTCGATCCAATTTATCTGGCACACGTTTTTCAACGACTCGACGATTTGATCTCTCTTTCTCTCTTTCTCTCTCTCTATCTACTATACTCCACTCTCTACATCTTCGCTTCTCTCTTCCTGTCTCGAATCGTTCTCTGGCAGGCTCTTTGCGGGGGTGTCTGCAGCCAAGCATCGGTGTACACGTCTCTGTATGTGTGTGTATTCACGAAATAGAAAGAGACGCAAGGCACTCGCGCGAAGACACGTGAAAAGGGAAAGAGATAAATAAAAACGATAGACGACTCGCGGAAAAATGCGAAAACACGCGTTTCAAATGGGAAGCCATAAAATACAAGAGGAATCGGGACGAGACAAAATAAGATAATCCACGGTGGAAGAAAAAAAAACAAGCGAATAAAGAACGTCGGTAGAAAGAGAGAGAGAGAGAGAGAGAGAAAGAGAGGAATTAGACCTACCATCCAACTCGTGTCTCTATTCTAAGGAAGTCGTCACCAAAAATGGCGACGCAAACCTGTCCGCGTTTTATTGAATTTCTTCCGATCGATTTCACCCAGATATCGCGCGGCGATATCGATGGTAGGTGCGAAGAATCGATGAGAACCGATGGGGAAACGATCGAGTCGGGATTCTCTTGGTGTCCATATCCAATGATTGTAACCCAACACCCGCGTAGCTCGTCCGCCGCACCGGCCAAGAACGCTCGGAACTGCCAAGCCACCGGGCGATAAGCATAAAACTCGCGCACGGAGGATTAGCTTTCCTTCTTCTGTAACGCAAGGCCGGTTTCAAGGACTGCCCCGCTGCCGAGGAAGTGATCATTAACCTCGCGGAACCAAGGCGAGCGATGTGATTTATGCGCTTGGCGCTTCTAGCGAGCCTTTGTCTGGGAAAATGGGACCGGGACTTTTGGGCCACCGTCTTGTTGAAGTTTCTTTTTTTTTGGTGGAAAGTTTAGGATTCGATCGAGATCGGTACGCACCGTGATTTAGAAATAGGGCGAAGCGTTGAATTTGATTTTTTGAAGATTTTTGGAGGATTTAGGGATAGTTTGGAGTGGGGAAATGGAAAATGATTTTTGGAACAGCGTTTGAGATTGTCTGGAGAATTTTTTTGATAGAAAGTGTTGGTTTTGATCGCGATCGGTACGTACCGTGATTTATAAATATTGAAGAAAAGTGTAGGTTTCGATATTTAAAGATTTTTGTAGGAACTCGAGATAGTGGTTGAGCTCAGAAATGGAAGACGATTTTTTGGAACAGTATTTGAGATACTTTAGATACTTTTCAAAATAGAATGCTTTTTCACTTTTGATAGGCATACGAGATAATTTATGAATATTGATATATCTCGTTTGATATTTCATGATTTTTAAAGAAATTCAGAAGAATTTGGGATACAAATGTGGAAGACGATAAGAAAGACTCCGATGTATGCACACTGTTAAAGTAGATTTCAAAATTTCGCGCGTAGAATGCAAGACCATTTGATTCACCGAGAATTTCATTTCAGATGCGAGAAGTTGCACGACATGCGACAAGGTGCTGGCCGAACTGGAGAAGATCGACGACGACACGGACCACTTCGGGGTCGACTTCGTCAAGATCAACGACAAACGACTGGCCAAACAGTATGGCATCAAAACCTTTCCTGCTCTCACCTACTTCCGCGAGAAAGAACCAATCATATACGAAGGTAAACCTTCCACACTCACACTCACCCTAAAACAATTTAAAAAAAATTTAAATCAACCTGATCTTGGTAAAAAGAAAACAATTAATAAGAAAAATGAAATTATATTCCAAGGTAAGTCTGGAAAACGCAAAAACATCACTTGATTAGTTGAAGTGACACGTGTAATCTCGATGGAAAAAGAATAATTAAAGATGATGTATTTAAATATATGCCAATTTGCTTATATGACGAACAAAAGCGGATAGTAATGATTCCTAATGGCTGAAAGTTCGCCAAACTTTTATTGGAATCCGGCCGCGATCTCGGTAACCTTGCCAGGTATGAGAAACAAGGTTCGAGACTTGGTGCGGTATAGTACTTGACCCAGAATCCGCGGAACAATTGCTGGTATTCTCGAATTTTCGTGATTTAGGAAATTATCACGCTCCAGTGGAGAAGCCCAAGCTATAGTCAGACGGCAGTTGCCAATCGTTCTACTCATCACTTAATCTAAACGTTACATCCCTGGACATTATTTTACAATACATTCACAATCTAAATATTCATTGCGGTAATATTTAACAATGTCTCTATTACAATAAATGTAATTAATCGGTGATTATATATAATTCTTGATTATTATACATAACTTCAACTAAGTTTAATCTGCTTAAGTCTGGTTACGTTTAGTTACTATACATATTTACCAAATTAATTACATTTATCATAACATATAAACAATTATTTCCTAATTATAAGACTTTAAACAAATCCCAGCGCAAAGTATATTACTCTCAACTCGTACATAGAATTATCATAATAACAAAACAAAAAGACTTAAAAAAAAAACAGTAGTATTTCGCATGTCTGCCTAGAATTCAGGGAAGTAGACCGTTGATCGAGTCTCTACTCGAGGCACGATAATCCATGGAACACACGAGGCAATAAGAAACAGAACCGACGCGAAACCAGACACGGCGATCGTATTAATCGCAAAGGATCGTAGATCTCGGATTTTCGCGGACTCGAGTAGTTACACCTTGCACTAGTCTGACCACCTTCGTTATCTGGCAAACGTCCCAGCTTTTGGTATTTGGTGAGGTTAGCCTGTAAAACAGCAGCTGCCGTGTGCTCGACTTTTGTTCAACATACAACCCCCTTTACCGTCGGTGAAAACCGCGGCCCCCGCTTCGGTGTTCGAATCGTTAGCTCGGGAATTACGGCTCCGTCCCGTTTTGTATACATATACATCGACATAATTTCGCTCTGCCAGTGACACGTCAGCGGCGAAGTGAAATTAATAGAGTACAAGGAATTCGTCTTACGTAATAACGCCGTTGTAATGCATCGTACGTGTATACATACATCTACGCTGTATCGTGCGAATTCATTGAGCTACTGGCATTTACGGCCGGATTTAGCACGGCAGACGTTTTCATTTTCCGCGGAAAAGCAAAACAATTAGCTGAAACACTCGCCTACTACTACACTTTCCACTTGGTCGTTGATATATCGACGTGTAACACGATCACCTTGCCAATGATCCTTTTTTCCCTTTATATATAAATCACAATTTAACACTCATAGTCGGGAAATTCGTGTACCGTTTCATTTACGATGACACAATGTCACC
The DNA here is from genome assembly GCA_917499265.3 of Mimumesa dahlbomi. NCBI lineage: Eukaryota > Metazoa > Arthropoda > Insecta > Hymenoptera > Crabronidae > Mimumesa > Mimumesa dahlbomi. Next base: position 10,058,583 of record OU824118.1, read on the forward strand.
GTCACGGATCGATTGGGCGAGACAATGTCAATGATGTCGCGTGAATCAGGTGAAAATGATATCCTCAACCTTTGGTATACCTTCGCCCACCCCTCCCCCTACTCCCCTCTCACCCTGATAAAGAAACTCAGAAATTGGATGCACTTGGACGAACAAGACGGAAACGGAACGTACGGTACAGATGTGAGCATCAATCCTGTTACATTGTGATAAGTGAAGTCTACGTTTGGCAACGGGACCGTTGTGGATTTACGTATTTTAAGTAACCGCGAGCGCGCGGAATATCCGGAACATCCCCGCCGTCCAAGGTACAACGGCCGGAAGAACCGGGAACGTCGGGGACACGGTTTCCGGTGGGAACGCATACTTTCACCGGGGGGGGGGGGGGGGGGTAAATCGGCTGACTTCGCACGATGATGTAACGACAGTCGCATCTATTTCCATTGTACCTAATGCAACGTACCGCGAGAGAGTCTATTTCGGACGCTTTGAGATGGTAAACAGAAGCGACAGGAAGTCGCAATTAGAGGTATATTATTAACTCTTTAAGTGTCCGAGGATCGGCGGTACGACGGGGCGAACGCTGGATTTTTTTGAAAATTATTGTAACGCTGGGATTGGAAGCAGTTTTATGGGAAAATGTCTAGGGTTGCGGGAAAGATCTAAAAAATTGAATTGAAAAAATTTTAAGTTGTTGCGGGCGTTTCTTTCGAATTCCACTCTCAAGTTTACTTTATTTTTCGATTAATTGTGGATCGTTAATAAATTAACGCGTTGAACTCCAGGGAGTGTTTAGTAGAACCAATTAGCAACTGCAGTATTGACAATTAATTAATATTGTTTTTATAAGAAAAATTTACTACATGAATATTTAAAATGAATGTGTACAGAATTTCCTACATAGTGAAATAAATTTAGCCCATATCTAAAATTATATATGAATGTTGTACTTATTGTTAATACGAGCTATTTCCCACGGTATAGGTGACCTGATGGACGAGGAAAATGTTCTGGATTTCCTGACAAGTTTAGAGGCAATGGACCTGCCAGACCGAATTGAAGAAGTCAATGCAAAGATTCTAGGAAAGATCGTCGAGGACACGGAATTCGTGGCGGTTCTCTTCTGTGAGTTCTTTCCGTCATGATCCACGTAACATTTGATAAGTAATCTCTTTGTAATCCAAGTCAGATTCCGTTTCATCAGGAAGAGTGTCCTAATCGAATACTTGTACATATAACAATTCCTCAACGAAAGGATTGTTACCTTTAAAAAGATAATTGGAGAGACGATTAGCGATAACACTCTTCTCGACGAAAATATAAATTTATAAAACGATTTATAAGATTTATAAATTTATAACAGGATTTCTATTATTTATGTAAAATAATAATTACAGAATCCATTGATTCGACAAGATATACATTGTATACTTCTTTCACGTACACTTGTATATAGTGTAGGATGTATTTATTATTATTTTACCGTCTCGCTAATATGTTGTATAAAGCCAACAGGTATTTAACCGTGATCCTGTACACATAATTATTAACGATCTTCTTTTCACACGATTTTATTCTTTATTTCTTAGAGTATCTGTTTATAGCTCGTGATTCCCATTTTCCGATGTCATCACCAAAGTATATTGCCGTTTATAATGATCTTTGACATTCATGTGAATTCCCATGTAAGATATCAGGGATCTACTGTACTCTAGTGTATTTTGTATATATTTTTCTTTTCTACTGCTACTACTTGTATCCTGTGTCTACATTCCCACCTTAACGCTCTGTCTAACTTCCTTACGTGATAAAAAAACAAACAAACACCAATCAAGTTCTACATACGCATAATTTCTTTCGTGTGTAACACGACAAGTCTGTCGGAAAAATTTTGCCTCTCGTTCAAAAACGCGCCAAGCAATGTCTCGTTTTTCTTCCCCCGCGAATTCCTGGACGTTCCTCTTGTCAGTCTTCGTCTTTTTTTCTCCACTGTCTGTGAAAACTTGTCGTTGTCTGTGACGTAAAATTAACGTATCGCAAAGTGGACGTATCGCTGTGTAACAGATTTTTACACTTCGTTTCTGTCACCGTCCAAATTTCTGGTAAACAACGAGTGAAACCTTGATACCCGTCCACTTTGCGATTCGACGACTTACAACATACTTGTAAATAATACATATATGTGAAACGTTCTTGTGTGTGTTGGTATGGATAGGTCCGGATACGCAGCGGTGTGCTGGCGTCGGTTCTAGTAAGTACACATTTAAAAGAAATCAATGTTCTTAATGTCATACAGCTTTCATATCCAACGCTTTGTGAACACACCGCGATATACGGATCAGATTAAAAGAAGATATGATATAATTAATCGAATAAGATAATATCGGGATTTAAATAAAAAATGTGAACAGGATATAAACGTATAAATGTTATTAGATCACATTTTGAATTTTATTAGTTTAATTGTTCTTTAATTAATTGGTCCGTATATCGATACTCAGCTGTATGTTCTCCATATACGTATTTACCTTCCCAATACACACATTTAACATGGTACCTGTTGTAAATGACACCTGAGCACATTGCATCGCTTGCAGCAGTTGGCTCTTTTTCTGTCTACCATAATAGAGGGATTCAGAATCCAGCGGGATAAAAGGTGACAAGGAAGCAAGAAGAGTCTTTCGCAATACCTATACTATTTCGTCGATCTTACACATATGATGGATTCTCATGGAATTTGTATGAAATGTGTTACCAAGCATTTTCGATGGGATTGTTAATTGAAATTACTTGTGACTCGTTAATAATTTCAAACGAGATACCGTAGAATAAGTATTATGTTATTTTTAGTAAAAAAACAAGTGTGTCAGTTTAGAAATTCTACACAATATCGTGTTAAATTATGGAAATAATACTAAACATTGGCAAGTATCCGGCTGAAAATATTAAACAGAGGAAATAAGTATTCAATTACTAATTCCGTGTCGTGTGTGCATTGAAAAGCATCATGATGTAGAACGTAGAACGTGCATTATTGTGCATCCCCCTTAGAATAGCGAGAATGTGTACTATAACCGAGAGGAATTTTGCATACTAATCCAAAGTGTCAATTTTAGGGTTCGCGTAATAGTTGTTTCACGGACAATCAGGTCCGAAACGAACGAAGTAGAAAAATCGATAAATATTCAAACGTAGCATACATAGATGTAGATATATTTTCAATGAAACTTCGTATAAAAAAATAGAATGAAAAATTTAATCAATTTCAACAAGAAGATAATAAATTCACACGGATTAAAGAAGGGAAAACATAGACAAGATTCTCGGCGACCTTTTAATTGTTTATTAATTTTCAGATTCGATTTCTGGCAACATATGTTTATTTATATTTCGTATGTCAATATTTATCACAATTTTTTCCGAGAGTATCACGATATATTTCTGGATCGCTGTTAAAGAGAATACGTAACATTTCCCGTGGGAATAATCGACGAGCGAACGAAAATCGCTTGCGAAAACTCAGGTCGACCCGATTTCATCCCGGAATCTGCCCGATCCGATCTTTCCAGATCAACCGTGAAAACGAGCGTCCAATAATACCGCTTTTTATTTCAAATGGGACAGACAAGCCAGACTGCAAAAAGTGTCTGAAGGCCCTTCAGGAATTGGAGAACATTGACGACGAGGCCGACCAATTGGGAATCGGTTTCGTGAAGATCGCGGACGAGCAACTGGCCGACGAGTATAACTTGGGTCCTCTTCCGGCTCTCGTTTACTACAGACACCAAATCCCAATAATATACGAGCGTGAGTATCACCAATTCTAAACAAGTGTTGAACCTAATGAAACCTAATCGAAAACCTAATTGAAAAAATACAAAATTTTTAAAGAAAGAAACGCGAAAATTAAGAAAATAAATATAGATAATTAAAAACAAATTTTAAATAAATATAAAACTTAATAAACTTAAAACTATTATCTGTACATCTACTGCCTGGGAAATTAAATAGAAATAAATAGACGAGTAGAAATAAATTAATAATGCAATATTGATTATAATTTTTTCGTAGACGAATTAAGCAGAGAAGAAGACGTGCTGGAATGGTTGGTAGCGAACAAGAGCACAGGAGACGAAGAGGATGTCATCGAGGACGTCACTTCGAAAACCTTGAACACCTTGATCGGGAATATAGACAATCTTGTTGTATTATTCTGTACGTGTTCACCGATAATGATCTTTCTCTGATTTTTCTTTTATCTTTCTGTCATTGTTTTGTTGTCTAATTACCAGACGATCACGGTGACGAGGATTCGATGCAGGTGCTAAACGAGCTTGAGAAGATCGACGACGATTGCGACAAACACGGGATCCAATTCGTGAAGATCGACGACGAGAAAGCTGCGAAGGAATTCGGGATCGACTCGGTCCCTGCGATCGTGTACTTCGAGAAACAAATCCCGAATGTTTACGATGGTGGGTAGGTGGGTCTAATGACGGGGAAAAAGAGCAAAAAAATGATGTCAGATATATTAACGTTACTCAGGAATAAATGTCGGAATGTGAGTGAAATTTAAAGAAATTTGTTATATCTACAGGTGACGTTGAGAACGAGGATGAAATTCTTGAGTGGTTATTGTCGCAATTGGAAAAAGATGAAATCGAAGACGTCACCGATGAGATGTTGGACCGTCTAATCAAGGATGGAAAGACACTGGCCGTACTGTTTTGTGAGTAAAAGATAATCAAATGGAGGATTTTCAATTAACAATGCAACTATAAATAGATATTGTCCCTTTCATTTTATTCTTATTTTATTATTATTTTAATTGGTGGAGGTAAAAATCGAGCGTCTCTCAACTGTTTCAGACGACAACAATGATCGAAAATCACAAAAGGTCCTCAATGAACTGGAGAACATCGATGACGAGTGCGATCAACTCGGTGTGATCTTCGTGAAGATCGATAACGGCGAGGAGGCCAAGGAGTACGGTATCGAGAAAATGCCGAGCATGCTGTACTTCGAAAAGGGCATCCCGACGTTCTACGAAGGGAATCTGGAGGACGAGGAAAAGGTTCTGAAGTGGCTGGAACAACAGCAGAAGAGCGATCAAATCGAAGACATCACCGACGAGATGCTGGACATGGTGATCGAGAAGATGCCACACGTAGCCGTTCTCTTTTGTCAGTGATTTTTGTTATTTGATTATCATTGATACTGATTGAAATCTAATATTGCGGGAATAGTATAAATTTTAGAGTGTCCCTTCGAGTATATTTAAATTTTGTTATTGTTTGCGATAGACGACAAGGATCAGAAAAAGAGTCAGAAAGTGCTGTCGGAGCTGGAGAACATCGACGACGATTGCGATCAACATAATATAGCGTTTGTGAAAATCAGCGACCTGGACGAGGGTAAGGAGTACGGTATCGACAATTTCCCCACCTTGGTGCTCTTCGAGAGAAGGATACCGCATATATATGAAGGTGAGTTTGATTAATTTGTCATGTATCGAATATGCGACGGATGTGGACGAATCCTAAATTAAATTGGGAAAAGAGTAGCTTTATAGAAAAACACTTTGATGCAATCTTCTTGTAAATACATTAAGGAATAGTTTCATTTATATTTATTTAATTCGAATACCTTCGATGGTCACTTCAGTCGAGTAAAATATTCTATTTTGATAACACCAAAATATAAAATAATCGAGTAGCAATTAATTAAGGGGCATCATTTCCACAGGTGACCTGATGAACGAGGATCAGCTGCTCGGATGGCTTCTGCATCAGAAGAAACACACGGAGATACCGGAAGTGACGGACGAGATGATGGAGAAGCTGATAGAGACCTCGCCGTACCTGGCAGTCCTGTTTTGTAAGCGATCGATTCGTCTTTCTACCTCCTTTTAACATTCTACCACTGTTACTCGTTAGGTAGGTGCTGTTGATCAGCAGCGAGCATAAAACGAGACACGAAATCATTTATTTCCGTAGACGACAAGGACGATAAGCAGGATATAAGGATCTTAAACGAGCTGGAGAACATCGACGACGAATTAGAAAAAGAGGGTATCGTCATCATTCGTATGGATAATGACGCCGAGGCGAAAGAATACGGTATAGATCATCTTCCAACGTTGGTCTACTTCGAGAATAAAATCCCGGCGATCTACGAGGGTGACCTGTTGAACGAGGACGAGGTTCTCGAATGGCTTATTCAACAGAAAAACACTGCCACCATCGAGGAAGTCACCGACGAAATTCTGACGGATCTCATCGAGGAACACGAATACGTCGTTGTGTACTTCAGTAAGTGTCCCAAAGTTTCAAATGATCGATAGATCGAATGTTTGGAGAGTTGATCGAGTTATACGAATTTTTTACCAAATTCTACCCGTCAGGTGGAAGCTGTGACGAAGGTGACGACTGCGAAAACGTTCTGCAGGAACTCGAGAATATCGACGACGAGCTCGACGAAACTGGCATCATCTTCGTCACCACCGAAGATCTCACCATCGCGAAGAAACATGGAATCAAGAGCTTCCCAACGCTGGCATTCTTCAGGAATAAAGATCCTCTGATATACACTGGCGATATTGAAGACGAGGACGAAGTACTCTCGTGGATCACCGACGAGAACACGCTGGAAATCCCGGGAAAGATCGAGGAAGTCAACGGGAAAATGTTGGAAAACATTCTGGATGAAAACGACTATATAGTTGTATTTTTCTGTGAGTGGAAATTCATACCGATGAGATTTATTTCATAATGATAGATAGATATGTTTGATATAATGTTATTCATCGATCGTAAATCTTCGAGCTATAAAAAGCTCTATTATTACAGACGACGTATAGGAGTAGACAGCACATCCCATGGGGTTTCGTGTGTCAGATATCTGAGGCGAAACTGCTTTAATTTGAAGATTTTTCGCGATTTTCGTAAATCGCTTGCCATTTCTGCAATTTGTGAGAAATCGCAACCGAATAAGACAGTGAAAGATTCAGGTCGATATCTAAAAATTTACGGAAATGACGAAAGTATTACGAAAATCGCGAAAAATGGCCAAATTCTAACAGTTTTTTGGTCGGCATTCGCTTAATTTTTGAGATAGCGGTCTGAAACTTGTACCATTGTTTTAGTTAGGAAATTCTACGGCAGATCAATATATAATAGTTGTACTTTTCGAAAATTTAATTTTTCGCAAAAATCTGAAGGGGGTAGGTCAGGATTTTTTGCGATTTTCGTAAATTGCTTGCCATTTCCGTAATTTTTGAGCTATTAAAATGATCCGGGGCGTTTTGGACGCGGAATCCGAAGCCGAATAAGGCAGTGCAAGAATTATTTTGATATCTAAAAAATTGTGGAAATGGCGAGCGATTTACGAAAATCGCAAAAAATCCTGACCTACCCCCTTCAGATTTTTGCGAAAAATTAAATTTTCGAAAAGTACAACTATTATACATTGATCTGGCGTACAATTTTCTAACTAAATCAATGGTACCAGTTTCAGATCGCTATCTCAAAAATTGTGCGAATGCCGACCAAAAAACTATCATAATTTTACGATTTTTATTTTTTTTTATTTATTTCTTTTTACGATACAGAAAATTCGTCATTCGCGTGATTTTTTTTAGACAAAGAGGGCGACAAGAAAAGCCAGAAAATTCTACAGGAACTCGAGAACATCGACGACGAATGCGAGGAGAAAGACATCGACTTCGTGAAGATCTCCGACGAGGGGATCGAGAAGGAATACGATCTACCTGGACTCCCAGCCCTGGCGTTCTACAGACACAAATTCCGACAGGTTTACGCGGGTGACATGATGCACGAGGAAGCGATTCTTGAATGGGTCCTGGAACTTCGTACCCAGACGCCGGACGTGATCGAAAGCGTCGACAGGAAGACGCTGCAAGTGTTGATCAACGACGTCGAGCATCTCGCCGTATTCTTCTGTGAGTTCGCATCGCGATCAAAACGGAATCTACTTTACCAATGCGTTGTTAATAATCGCCGTCGATAAAATCATTTCCTTCGTCTTCTGATTCGGTGAACTTTTCAACAGACGACGATAAGTGCGAGGCGTGCCCAGAAATCCTCGAGGAGCTAGAAACCATTGACGATGACACCGACAAACACGGTATACAATTCGTTAAATCGAACGATGCAAAGTTGGCGGCCGAAATCGGCGTCTTCTCGTTCCCAGCTCTCGTTTACTACGAGACTGGTGTGCCCATCATGTACGACGGTAAGTCCGAATGCATCTTCTTTGGCTTGTTCGAACGCGATAATAAGAAAATTTCAAACCGGCAATCCTCTAATTCTAAACCGTTATTTAATCATCGCGAGAGACGTCTCTCGTTGTCTTAAAACTCATTCATATCAGGGGATAGAAAGCGTAAAGAAATTCTATTCTACTTCGAGTTCCTTCTCAGACATCCTTTTCCCCTTAGTTTTGTTCTTCTTTCATTCACCGTTCGTCACTGAGTATCTAGACCACTATAAAATAGAATTACAGATCTCCTAATGATGTCTGACGAAAATAGATTTATTAAATGAACCATTTGAATTATTTGACTCTAGCCCAGAGGCCTTGAAATACTTAGGGAATCTAAGAAGGACCGTTGATTCACAAATTTCTTCCCGTTGTATAACAATAATGACAGATTCGTTGCGAGAGAAATAGTTCAACGGAAGAACAACCTACAACCTACCCCCTCACCCCTCTCTCACTCTTAACCCGGTGAACCTCTGAAAGTCTAACTTCCTACACCCCCCAAAAATGTTGTTGGTACACGAACCGAATGAGCTGATCCTGATATGCGTGTGTGCCTTTTGTAGGTAATCTTAAGAACGAGGACAGAGTTCTGGAATGGCTAATCGAACAGAAAAGTAAGGAGATTTCTAGGATGATGATTATTATTACTGGTGTACTGTTCTTTGTGACGTTAATCTCGGTCGTGACCATACCACCGGGCTACGAGTACAACACTCGCGCCGTGGTGATCACCCCGATCACTCTGCCACCACCGCGATCACCGTGATCGTGTGTATCACAAAGAAAAAAATCTCGTTAGATTGGAGACATTTGAAATTCACTCTTTTTTGTAGTATTATAGTTCGAGTTAATGAGAAAATCGAATATAAAATTTGTGGAACGGTGGCAAAGGAGAATCGGCGGAGATACGGGAATTGAAACGGGAAAGTTGCTCGATTTTGGAAAACGAAAAGAAAGATCTCACAAAGCTCGGTGAAAACGTTTATGAACTATAATAGCTTTTAATTGATATGCGCGCGCGCAAAAAACGCTCTGGCCATTTAACCGTTTACATCGCATTTAAAGCACACTTATGCGAGCTTACAACTCTTTCGCACATCTATCTTCTATCTTTCTATCTATCTGTCTATCTATCTATCTATCTATCTGTCTATCTGTCAGTTTTTTCTATCTCTGTTTTTCTTACTTTTTTACTATCACTTATTACTACTCGCTATTCACGCAGCTACCTCAATGCAATAATACAGTGCTCTACGAGGACTTATTGTTAGATTGTTGTAATCAATATGATTAGTTTAATTATAGACGAAAATCGGGATGTTCTATTTAACGTTCTTAGTACAGTATATTATATATGTATATGTGTTAGTGTGTAATACGACCAGGCATTAGTAGTTGCAGAGCGTATGGCCACTTTTTTTAGTGATTCGGAATACTTGATAGAGCTTCATTATTTATCGGCTTCTAATCGCGGTATTATTAACGTCTTTTGTCTTGCAAGATCTTTCTTTCATCGCGTTTTTGCGTCATTGTTACCAGTCGATCATTATTCTTGTAAAATTAAAAAGGTTCGTCGAGTCGAAGGATTGCCCGGTTGAAAATAAACACAAAATATCATTTCGTTAATTACGTTAATAAGTATAGCTGTAAAAAAGAGTATATAGATCCTCTGAACATACATTAATTTTTTTTCTTTTAATAAACCTGCTTTCGTGACATAATTAAACGTGATTATATTTCTAACCAGAGGGTCCTTCGATCTTTCGATCATTTTTCCGCAAGAACGATCGCTCGTAACACGTGACAATCCAAAACGCGTAATTTTTCGATGTTCACCGCAATACAACATCCACGCACACATTCGTTTTCTATCCATACGCAGTTCAATATATGTCTATGTAGTGCGGACACTACCCCATTTAAAAAGACGATATCAGTTTCATTTAACGGTATATATGTTCAATGTGATGCGTCAATAATTTGTCCACTCTAAAATGCATGTCATTCCTTGGACCGAGGCCGTATCGATCACAAAAAACGTAGGTACACGCTCTCACTTCCGGTCGCGCTGAGTATTATCGATGACCCTGTTAATACGCAGGTAATGATGATGATGATGATAATGATGATGATGATGATGATGATGATGATGATGAGGATGATGATGATGAGGATGATGATGATGATGATGATGATGATGATAATGACGATGATGATGATGACGATGATGATGATGATGATGATGATGATGATGATGATAACGATGATGATGATGATAATTACGACGACGACGAAGATGAAGATGATGATGATGAGGACGACGAGGACGACGATAACGATAATGACGATGACGACGAAGACGACGATGACGATGAGGACGATGATGAAGACGACGATGACGAGGACGACGATGAAGACGATGAAAACGACGATGAAGATGACGACGAAGATGATGATGATGATGATGATGATGATGATGACGAGGTCGAAGAGAAACATAAAAAACTGAACAAAGCCCTGAAGAGTATCCTGGACAAAGGTAAAGGTCCGACGTCAACCCAGGAGGCCGAAGAGGAGCTCACGTGAGATCGAAGTGTGACGGGCTTTGTGTTGCGCGAAAGAACATAAAAAAAACCGATTTTGCGATACCAATATGATATCCCCGCAAAAAAAAATAAACAACCGTAGAGATGTATATACCAGTAGAGCGATTCGGATTTTGATTTGTAACAAGTCATTAATAATCTAGACGAAACGTTGGCTCTCCACTCACCAAATCACGGTCGAGCTGGTGGCCGTAGGGCGTACCTGCATGAAATTACTTAATTCTTCTTCTTCTTCCCGACTTACACACTGTAAGGTGCAACGTTTATTTTAAGCCTGGCACCCTGGTCTACCTTGTCACCCACCCTGTTTTACCGCCCCGGTTGTCCCCGTTCTCACCACTTGCATGCCAGCCTTGTGACAATCCCTATGTCGATGGAGCTACGTGTACCAAATCGATCGCAAATGATAAACGATTTATCGTTAGTGTCTTCGTACGAGATTTTTAAACGAAGTTCTTTTTCTTTTAATGAAATTAACGATGATATTCGTCGCAGCTAACGCGTTCCCTCGTTTTGCGATCGTAAAAAAAAAGAGACGCTGTATTTATTCACTGCTTTTGTATAGTTGTTGTTGCTCTGTAGTACGTTGATTATCGATGTACCGTTGTTGATTTATTAATTAATTTTTATATATTCTTTTTTTTTTATTTTGATTCGATTGTATATATTTATATACGGAGGTAAGTGATTTCTTTTTGTACGTGAGAAATTCGTCTTATCACTTCTATCGATTTCTGTCTGATAAGAGACAATATTGCAATGATCGTGGTACGTAGCTCCAGGAGATCTCGAATCGCACTTTTACCCAATAATAACAACGATTTCTCCAAAGCGAGCCGATGGTTCCTGTTGTAGTTGACAGCTGTCGTCTGCAGCGAGTTCCGAGTCGAAGAGAATCGGACTAGCCTCCGCTTGGAAAAGCGAGGAAAAATTCGGGTGGAGGGGGGGGGGGGGGGTCGGAAATATGTCGCGTCCGATAACAGGGTAAAAAGATAATAACATAAATGTCACTGTCAGGGGATTTATTGAAATTGATAGCTTCGGACGGATCGACCATGGTTAATTCCAATGAAATTAAATTGAGGTGTCTTTTCGTAAGTTCGAGGTGAATTCAAACAAATACAAGGAAACACTGAGTTTATGTATATGTATACATATAATACAGATATATACATATATCGCGTGTCATAAATTCATCCGTGAGAATTATGAAAATACTAAACGAAGGTAATCGAATGTTACGTTAAAGTACATATATATTTTTTTTCATTCGTTTCACTGAAGTACGATCAAATTCGCGTAATGATAGATGAATCAATAAAACGAAAGTGGAGGCTGGTCCACGCTGAAATGGCTGCCCTGAAAAAAAGAGTCGTCGACTCGCCGCGAGATATTCTCGTTTATTAAAAACATGCACGTTTGGCTTTTGCTGCGCAATTGGGGTTGGAGTGAAACGTTCTCTCTGCACTAGTAACGTCAAAAATCTCACGAGTCAATCTTTCTCTCTCTCTCTCTCTTTTTATCTTCAAATTCTATGTTTCTCTCCTTTTGTCTCTCTCTCATTCTCTATCTTGCTCTCTGTTACAATTCAATGACTTTTGATCTCTCTGTTTCTCTGTCTCCATCCACATATTCCTGAATTTATTTTATACATCTCTGTCTCTATCTAAATCTCTCTTTTTTTCACTCTCTCTCTCTCTCTCTTCTCTCTTACCGTTCTTCTTTCGACAAACCCTCTATCATCCCACCCCCCTAAACAATTGACTCGTGAAACGATAAACTCAAATCAGCCTTAGGCTAGCCAATTCTGACAAAAAAAAAAATCTCTCTCACTCTCTCTCTCTGTATCTGACTCGTTGTATATTTGCTTACTGCAGGCGACGGCTGTTTCTACATCGGCATGGGAGGTAAAAGCGCGAAACCCAAGATTCCCTCCTATGAGCCCTACCAGTGCTGTCCTGCCAAGGTCGCCCACGGCACCAAGGTCGCCAAGGTCACCAAAGTCAGCCCGGTGACCAAGGACAAGGGCAAAGTCCACGGCACTGGGAGAACGGATAAGCTGGAGCTGCCGGCCCTGAAGCCGATAAACAAGCTCACGGCGAAGGACAGCAGAAAGACCGCGACGATATCATCGGGCGTATCCAAATCCGGCGGCGACCACAAGCAATCCCAGGCGAAGGCTAAGAGGGGATTTTTCGGAAGCGGTAAATATCTCAACTGGCTGTGGTAAAAAGTTTGCGGAGTTAAATCACTGCCCATGCACACAACCTACGCAACCGAGGCAATAAAGAGAAAAAATAAATAATTAAAGAAAAAAAAAAACAATACCCCCACGATATAACGAAATAAACTGTCCGTTTCGAAAGGAAGATCTTGATCGCAGATTCTATTGAAATTACGAGACGATATAATAATGTAAACGGTAATAGATTAAAAATGAATAATAATAATAATAATAATGATAATATCGATGAAATCTGACTACGACGCTATGGTATCCAGTGTCCAGGCAACGTGATCATCGTGATTGATGGGCAGTGATTTAATTAGCACCGTAGGGAGGACGTAGAAGGTTAGTCATAGAGCCAAAATGACACCCAATGTCAAGAGGGGCTGGAAAAAAATAAACTATATGAGAACGGCCGCCTGACAATTCGTCTTCGTATCTCGAATGCAGGTGTCTCGCGCGGTCCATGAAGAGATTCACGACAAGCAAGTTCTGGATGAGCAAGACGATCCAAGAAACGCGCTATGGAGGCCGGTGGCTGGGTCCTCCGATTCCTCGAGTCGCTGGGATTAATAGTTTCGCGTGAATCTAGCCAATTAACTTGTCCGATCAACTGTTGTTACTGTAACCGGGGCGTTCGCGTCGGAAACAAAACGAAAACAAAAAAAACAAAAAGAAAACAAATGATACGTAACTGTTAAAACGTGAAAATGACTCGACAATTCCGTGACGGAGCTGTGATGATAACGAACTATTATACAAATACATATTATATCGCCAAAAACCTAATCGACTCGCGCTTCAATTAATTGTATAATAATAATAATAATAATATCGTCAGACTTATAATAATATACCATTATTTTTTATCATAATTCATCTATCATACACACTTTCTAGAAATTATAGTACCATCGTTTCACGCTAAGGAATATTTTATATATTTGATAATATATTATATATATATAAATTTGAACGTGACGTACTTAGTTTAGAAATTATTATAGCTCCGTCACAACATCACACCAATAATTCCCGTTCCCGATATATCCCGTCCGCAGTGTGTGTGTCTATCCAAGAGCCTTGTGTAAAACGTCGAATTCGAGTCTGAAACGTACGTCGTGGAAAAAAAATATTCGGTTCACCGAATTGAACCGCCGGCGCTGAAGAAAGAAAAATACATACCCCGGGGACGCCAAGAGTATACATACGTATAATTAAAAGACTATAAAGCCGCGATGAAAGGGGATCGTGAGGATCGATTTTTCTATCTCTCACTGAGAGTTGGGTCGGGGTTGTGGCCTGTTGCAGTTGTGGCCGGGATACCGTACATCATGAAAGTCTAACGATCTAGCGGAACCGAGATGCCACTTGCGCTGGAGGCGAAGGACGAAACGGAAGGAATGAGAAACAGAGAGCGATGATGAATCGGGACCGAGAGATGTTGTGAGAGAGAGAGAGAGAGACACGAAGAACGAATATCAACGGAAGAAGTTTATCCAACGAATCACTCCGTCATCTGTCAACGAAACGTTTTATTAATCGACGCACGGAGAAATTTACATCGCCAAGCGATCTTGTTCCTGACGTCATTACCGATCATCAACACCAAATCATCGTCATCATCATCATCCACATCATCTTCGTCGTCGACGTGAAAAATCATCTTTCTCCTTCGCGTTCATCGACTATTCAGTCTCGTCACGAGTCCATGAACAACGTGAATCATCGAAAATCATAAATATATACATATATATATATAATCATCGTTAATTTAATGTATCTGTAACTCAAACGAACAGCTTTTGTTTTTGTTGTTTTTTTTTTAACTAAATTAATTAAAACATTAATTGAAACGAAACGATCTATCTGTGACGAAAGAAATTCTACATCGAATTCTCCATAGATTGTTCTGTACACGGATATTGTCGCGTTACTCACGCTTTAAAAACATATTTCGCATTTGGTCGAATTAATAAAAACGAAAGGTTATCCATAGATCTCACATATCCAGTTACGAACATTTCTCGAAACTAAACTTTCATAAAGGATGAGACTGACGGCATATGTCTGATTAGAATTTTCTCAGACCGTACGCATTTCTTTCACAAAACGGAGCCTCGATCCTTGACACTCGCATCACGTACTACATATACATATACATATACATACATACATACATATTGAATAAAGATATTAACAATGCGCTCACCGGACAATCGACACGATCATCTTATATTATTGTATACGTCTGTTACTTTGTTAACGTCGCGACGACACGATACCGCCATTTTCGTTGCATTTCATCGGTAACAATCGCGAGAAAAAGGGTAGGACTTTTTAAGGATACGACGACAGTCGACGGAGAAATACAAAAAAAAAACAAAAATTTGCAATCGCTGTTGCCGAACGTTTTGTAGTGTTCTACCTAGATTTCGCGGTATAGGTTGTAGCGATGGATATCTCAAAGAGTTTATTTTCATCCTAGAGTTTTAACCCTGGAACCAAAACCCTCCACGAGTTTTCATTTTTTCTTTTTTTTTTTTGAATTTTGATTTTCTATCCTCACTCGGGGATCCTTGTTTAATGTCCAGCGTATTGCATCATTAGATTCCAGGGTTAAAACGTGCGGAATCCGATCTACGAGATTCCTTAACCATTTTGCAGATCTCTCAAGAGTATGTTTATGTCATTTAGAGCGCGGGACAATATAAAAATTAATCATTAATCGAAGTAACACTTATATCTTGATATGACAAAATAATGGGAAAATCACGTTCTATCGAAAGTTTCCCTAAAATTAACGGAAAGCGTGAATTTGAATAATTAGCTTCCTCGAAACAATTCTTATCCACAAAAGTGAAAGATCACAACACTCAACATAATGTCAGTGAATCGTTACACAACGCTGTCTTTTTTTCCCAGTGCTACTTTCAACGTGGCGCCGACATAAACATACCCTGAATTCCTCTACATTAAAACGTCGAGGAAGACGTGCGTTTCTTATTGCCAGCTATCACTAATCGCTTATCGCTTACCGGGCTGCACGAGCCGGCACTAAAAAAAGAAAAAGATCCGAAATAAATTAAAAAAGAATCAGTTTTTTTCGAACGGCCCCCAATCCGGGCCCGACGGAAGCCAGAAACGCTCACAATATTTATTTATTTATTTATTTATACAACTATTTTATTTCTTGATTTCTGTACTTACGATTTTCACCATCCAATGCCGATAATCCGTACAAAACTGCAAGGGTGCGAGAGTAACCCTTCGTGTGGACACTGTACTTGTGTCACAGTTCTCGAACTGCGGGCGCGATAATTAATTTTGTTCGGTTTCTTTTTTAACGTTCGATGAAATTACAAAAAATTAACGAAAAAAAGGAAGAAATCAGTTATGTTCGAATTTAAAGTCGTTTCTTGTTAAAATTATGACGATTTAACGTGGCGTAGAAATTTCGAGGGAAACAAAACGATCTTGTCGAGGAAGCTTGTTAGAATTTAAATACAGAATTAATTGTCGCGCTGTATCTGTGATTACGATTATCAGGCATGAATTATTGCTCGTAAACGTTTGCGCACTTGCCGACATAAAAACTGCCGAACGGCGTCCTCGTTAATCGCATAAGAGCAACATGTACGATAATAAACTCGATATTATACGATAATAAATATGTTTCCTAGTACCAATTAGTATCCTTTGTACTTTGCTTCGCCCATTACTGCTAATTGTAGTCGTAGAGTCCCCTCGAAAGCCGTACTGCCTACAAATTTCTCTTCATACTTATTATGTAGAATTCGATAATCAAATTTCTACGATATTCTAATTCATTCTTTCTCCCGATATAATAAGTCTCGTTACATCAATCTATAAATCAATCGAATATTATCATTTTTTAATATTTATAGAAAAACTCAAATAGAAATTTATTATCGAACGCTGCCTTTCACTGAAATACAAACATTTCACAATACTTCGATTACACGATTATTTCATCAGGGTTACTTGTCGCGCGATCAATTTAACAAGACGACGAACGACTGTCTAAAATGCGAGAAATAAATTCATTCATCTCGACTCTCATGGTGTAAATCAACTGTGATTTATCTCTAGGCAGACGAGGACAGTGATTACAGAATTATGTAAACAATTGTCACTTCCGCTCTAACGTGACACTGTCACGTGATGCGTCCGACAGGCAAGGGGTAAGTCATCTTCAAGTATCCAGAAATCTCCAGAATTAATTGAATAATTAATTGACCGACCAACGAAACGAATAGCCATTCCAGAATAAATGTAACTCACTGAACAGCGCTGTAGACAATGTTAAATACAGTAATATTTTAGCCTAAGCGATTAACATTCTCCCACACCGTTGGGAACAACAAACGAAAGAGAATATGGATCACGATCTCGATACGGGATCTTTCTTGTTATCTTCCATCTTTTATAATAAATCATTTTATACAATAATAGATGGGGTGGGGAGATTTCAATTGCACTAAAGTACAATCGAGCAACATTTCGGAACGTAGGTAATCTTCTCGACGAAGCGGAAGTACTGAATTGGATGGTGAAGCAGAAGATGGACGAGAGCATCGAGGAGATCGATCGCGACACCCTCACCAAGTATATTGAGACGAAAGAATTCCTGGCCGTTATATTCTGTAAGACAAATGGATTTCACAGTCACCAATCTAACACGTGAACGCGATCTTCATTCGAATAATTCACGAAACTTCATTTATCACAACGCGATTCATTACGATAGTGATTTTAATACCTTCGATCAGCATAGACTTAATTTAATAAAAAAAAAATATCAATCTCATCTTTATACGGTAAGTGATAAAGAATCATACAAATACTCGTAAATACCAAAATCTCTCGATCATTGGAAATAGTAGCCGTTATAAATTTATCGTAGGCCACTTTAAAAAAATGAAACATAGAAAAAAAAGTTGTCTGACTTCCGTAGACAAGGAAGAAGATCCAGAAAGTCCTAGGGTGCTCAGGCACGTCGAGCTGATCGACGACGAGGCCGCCGAGTACGGTATAAAGATCGTCAGGATGAAGGATCGACTCATGGCGAAGAAATACGGCTACCGCGATCCACCCGGTATAACGTACTTCCGTAAAGGGAAGAATATCAACTATGACGGCGACATCGACGACGAGGAGGAGATACTCGACTGGTTGACCAATCCCGAAAACATGGAGCTCACCGATCACATAGAGAGAATCAACAAGAAGATGTTCCACAAGATTCGACAGTCGACGGACTACCTGGCTGTGTTTTTCTGTGAGTACGAAATATTTCAAGGTACCATTTGATATTTCCTGTAAATTATCAATTAAATGAAAATAGAGACGTTAGTAATTAAACTTCTTGGTGGTGGAACTGATCAATTACCAGTTTATTAATTTTAGTACCTTGGAATACCGAATCTTGATCAATGATGAACTTTTTGGAAAGTAAAGATTTCTATAGTGTTTTTTAATAATATTTTAATAATATAGTTGATCGGTTCGGTAATCAAGAAAGTATTGATAGACTTATTTATTAAAAAAAATGATACTCGAGCATATCGAATGCGGTGGCGCGCGTATGTTTAGACAGCAACGACTGCAAACAGTGTGGCAGGGTGCTGGCGGAAATCGAGCACATCGACGACGAGGCCGACGGTGCTGGGATCAAGTTCGTGAAGATCGATGATAAACAATTGGCCAAACAGTACGGTGTCTTCGCACTGCCAGCTATATTATTCTTTAAGCTGTCTTCGAAAGAGCCGGTTATTTTCGCAGGTAGAAATGGAAACGTTGAGGAAACATATTTTCCATATATTAGATTTCATGATAAGTTATTTCCGATTAATTTTAAATAATCAACATTTTAATTTAAAAAAACAAAATTGATCACTGTAATCTTCACCGTTGTTTCCTATGACAATCCGTCTCTTTTCTGATAAGTTACATATCTGTAATTCATTAGATTATCTCGCGATGAATGATCGTAGGAAATAATTGATATTAATTGGAGAAAAAAAACTTATTTTCAAGTCTAATATTTCGTGTTTAATAATGTGAAACCCGACGATTGGTTCTGACGGAGGATTTCTATTTCGAGGTGACTTGTACGACGAGGAACAGATCCTGCAGTGGCTGATGACGCAGAAGGATCCCTCCGGAGAGGTAATCGAGGCTCTAGAGGGCGAGGACCTTTTGAATCTGATACGGGAATCCGAATCCTTGGCGGTGTACTTCTGTAAGTCTGACAGTCCTTCAGCCGCGGCCAACTGCCAAGCAGGAATGTATCACTAGCCTGTCGCGCATTGTGTATCCACTGTTCGTCACATTCGTTCCATAATCGGCTCCGTCTTTTTTACATACTATATTTTAATATTTTATTACTTTCAATAATCTTCAAAGTTCCCCGAGTTAGATATATTTATATATTTATTTTATAATTGGTAAATTCATTAGAGGGGATTTTTATATTCCTTTTTTATATATTTATAATTAAATCAAAGACGCGAGCAGATTCCTTTTATCCCCTCTCACGAATCCTTGTTCCATCCAGATTTGTATCAGTCTTTTATACATGCCATATATGTATATGTATATGTCTCTTATTTCGTAATTAAAATGCATAACTGCTGAGCACAGTCAGCAGCTCGAACTTCCGCTGCGACCGTACCAATGTGTCGAGCTGAAACAATTGTATATACATAATATATCTTTAAACGTGGATTTACGGATTTGTTCAGAACAATGACGCATAGAGAGAGAAATGAACACAGTATCTCGATCTTGTGCCAGCGTCATCTCCATTTGATTCTGTGATGATTGCGCTTCTTTGTCGGGCTTAATGTGACGCAACAATTAACCGTGTTTTATCGTTGTTGTCTATCGTCTTTTATTCGATTTTTGCACACGTTTACTTATGGTCCACGTCCGATCTCTGTTTTCTTACTCGTCCGAGGCTGTACACGTTGTCTGCTAATGCCGTAGGGAACAGAACGCTTTGTGACTTGTGTATGGCAAAAACTCATCGCAAGCAGACCCGCCACAGGCAGGACCACAGGAACGCCGAACACGATACGAGCGAGGATCTTCCTGGTACACGTGAACAGAGAGAGATTTATTTGCCGACCCGGTTTTCATTCGATTCTAGAGAATATGTTCCAGATAGTTCTCCAGACATCTCCATCTACACAATACACGAGCATCATTCACATACGCACGATAAAACGCCACCATTCGCATCGTTACAGAACAATTTTAGATACCGATAACATTTTTTCTAAAATTATTTGAACTTTGTATAATATCGCGTGTACGTTGAAAATTTGTCCATCTGATTTATTTCAAGATCTATGTATACTAGGATCATCAGTTGGATCATTAGTGATACACGAAATAAATGCAAACGTTATCACAATTTTCTATTTTCGGCGACACTGTTTTCAGATGACACACATTTTCATTTTACCGGATATGTAGGAGTCGAGACACCACGTTCTCCACGTGAATCGTTATTTTTCCAGGTTGACCGATCCGATTCGGAGACACTATTTTTTCGCTGAATTTCCGAACACGATTACCATACACTGTCACGCAGGTGCACGCGCACGAAATAGAAAAGCATGCAGCATCTGAAAAATCACGCCAGCCAAGCAGCCGAACCATAGTGTCCTTAGTGATCCTGCTGATCAGCATGCCAACCTTTTTATACGTCAGAAAGTTTGATTAGATTTTTTTAGTGTGTCACGTGTGTGAACGTCATACGTCGAAGATCATCGTCGATTTTGTTTGTTTTTTTTTTCCAATAGTCACCCTTAGACGAGAATGCAGACTGCTCTCTTAGATCATTCGTTCCTGAACGCGAGCATCTCGGTTTCATCCGGTTTCGTAACCCGTCACGTAGACGTCTGTCTTCCAACTAGAGAACGTTCCGTCGATCTGTGAATCTTATAACGATATAGTTTCTCTTTAGACGCCGACGACTGCGAGCAGTGCATGGGCATTCTGGAAGAGCTGGAGAACATCGACGACGATTGCGACAGACACGGCATTACGTTCGTCAAAACGCAGGTATGTGTTGGAATTATGTGTTAATTCAGTTTGTATCATATGTTATTAAAGATTTAATTTTTTGAGCAATATAGGAGGCGATCGAATGAATTATCATTGAATACTATCTGTTGTTATAGGATTTCAAGGTAGCCGAGGATTATGGAGTCACGGAATTCCCTGTATTGGTGTATTTTGAGAAACAAATACCGAACGTGTTCGAAGGTTTATATTATTTTTGATTAATTTTAAATAATATAGTATTATTGTAATAAGATTGCAGATTAATTTGTAATATTTCATTCGCAGGTGATTTGTCGGTAGAAGAAGAAGTGTTGCAGTGGTTAATTACCCAGAGAACGGAAGATCGAATAGAATTAATTACTAGAGTGATGTTAGAGGCCTCTGTAGAAGAAACTCAATATTTAGCAGTTTATTTCTGTAAGATTTATGTATATGAATTATTGATATTCTTCTTAATTGACTCCTATGTGTAACTATTTGATTTTATCACAGACAAACAAAATTGTCACATATGCGACGAGATATTGGAAGGACTAGAAGGAATTGACGATGAATGCGACGTATTCGGAATTCACCTGGTGAAAATTCAGGATCCGCAATTGGCGAAACGATACTCGATTAAAACGTTTCCGGCCCTCGTTTACTTCCGAAATGGCAATCCCCTTCTATTCGAAGGTATCTTCATATATTTCTCATTTTTTATATCGTCTAACGAATGAACCGTAAAAATATTTAACAATAAATATAATTCAATGACAGGTGATCTTCAAAATGAAGAGTCAGTTCTCGAGTGGCTGATCGACGATGACAATCGAGAATTGGCAGACGAAATCGAGTCAGTTAACGAAAGGATGCTGGAGAGACTTCTCGATGAATCGCCATTTTTAGCAGTTTTCTTCTGTACGCACAAATCTTACACAATTGGATGAAAAAAAAATATACGTTTCAACTAATCAAATTGTATATTTTATCATTTTACACAGACGACGAAGATTGTCCGGAATGTGACGAAATCATGGAAGCTTTGGAGAAGATCGACGGGGAGGCCGATTTATTCGGTATCGATTTCGTGAAAGTGTTTAGCACCGAGGCAGCTGAAAAATATGGAATTCTAAACGTTCCGTCGCTCGTCTACTTCCGTAAAAAGACGCCCCTCATTTACGATGGCGATCTCACGCAAGAGGACAAGATTCTACAGTGGCTCACATCCCAAGATGTTTTCGAGATCAAGAACGAGATCGAAGAAGTCAACAAGAAGATGCTGGACAAACTACTGGACGAGAATGAATTCCTCGCTGTATTTTTCTGTACGTAAAGCATGAACAGTTTTTACAAATATATTATGGTGAAATAATAGAATTGTCTCTGTAATATTGTTTTATCTTATAGACGAGAACGACAATGCGGAGAGCGAAGAGGTCCACGAAAAATTAGAGACCATTGACGGAGAGACGGATAACTTAGATATCACGTTCGTCAAAATGGCTGATCCTAGATACGCACGAAAATGGGGTGTAACGAAACTTCCTGCCATCGTATACTTTCGCAAACGATTCCCTAGTATCTATCGAGGTAATAAATTCACCGCATTCTATTTACAAAAAATTCATCTAAAAATTGTTTCCATTATTTTACCAATAATAATATTTAAAAATCACAATTTCAAGAATGAATAAATTCGACTTCCTAAAATTACAATTTATTTAAATCACAGTTAAAATATTTATTAAAATTATTGTCCAACATGTACAATGCGTTTGTTTGTCAGGTGACATGCACAAAGAACAAGACGTGCTCGAGTGGCTGCGCAAGAACAGGTACCGTCAACCGGAGCTGAACATTTACATGTACATGCTGATCGCCATAACCGTCCTGTTCGCAATGTACACCGGTTTCCTGTTGTCATGTTTCCGTTCGGAGCCGCCGGCGCCGGCGCCCCATCCGAAACAGCAGTGAAAAATCCGTGCGAACGTACGCAACCGGGGAAATAAACGTAAGAACGCAAGAGAGAAAGAAAGAGATAAAGAGACAGACTCGCGAACTGTTTTGCATGCGCGATTCTGCGTTGTTGTTGCTCTAATTTCCGTACGATTAATATGAAACGCCACGTTCGTCCGGAACGAACGATTCGAAGCGAGGTTCGATGATTCCGCGAGGATGACGATGAAATCGATCGTTTATACGGAGAAGACGGCGCGAATCCTGTCGTTTTTTCAACGGCCGATAATAAGTGAAGAAGCATAGATATTTGTCTGCACGTCGGACTACTGTAAAGTCGTCCGTTGGTTTCCGATTTTTCTTTCTATTTTCAGTCGTTCATTACTTTTGGTTTTCTTTTTTTTTTTTTTTTTTAATCGACCGCAGTGTCTCGTCGAGATAAAAAGGGGAAATAAATTTGAAACTTACGGACGACGTTGTCGTAGAATGATGCGCGTGTAAACGTGGACCAAATCCATCGATCTTCCCGAAAGATTTAGACCTCTGTCAAAGTGGGAATTCGTGAACGATAACAGAGCCGAGAGCGAGAAAACGAAACGTGTAAGGGTAGAGATTATAACGTTAGGTAGTATGAATTTTATCATTGGATATATGATTACGATTAAAGGTATCATGAACGTTACTCGAGTTATTGTATATTTAATTATTATTATTACTTATTATTATTATATGTTTGCTATGTTTTTATCGCGTTCAAATTGAAA
This sequence comes from Mimumesa dahlbomi, assembly GCA_917499265.3. Classification (NCBI taxonomy): domain Eukaryota; kingdom Metazoa; phylum Arthropoda; class Insecta; order Hymenoptera; family Crabronidae; genus Mimumesa; species Mimumesa dahlbomi. The sequence continues at coordinate 10,082,498 of OU824118.1, forward strand.
TACCGTGAAACACTTTTACTTATTATATTATATTGTATTGTATTGCGTTTTATTAACATGTTCGTATCATATTCCGATTATTTTGTACGAAATTAATGGAAAGATTAATTCAAGACTTTCTAGGATGTTTTCTTCGGCGTAATGTGAATTTAGGATAAGTAAGTTAATTGAAACCGCCAGTTTTCAACACAGTTACAATGAAAGGATTGTTGATCACCGATAATTATCGACAATTAGTTATACGACTATGGTATTCGTCTTTATTATTATTACGATTTATGCTGTCATTATTGATAATTTTGACAGTGGTCTGCGCGGGTAAGCATCTTTTGGTCCACGTGAACAATACGTTTGCGAACATTATTATAATGTATCACGATCGTTGCGTTAGTCTGCGTCTCTTTTCGGATCCTCTGCGACGATGGATGATCGCCGATTCTTTCTTTTCTTTTTTTTTGCTAAACAAATGAAAGAGAAACGATGTATGTATAGAAGCGAAGAGTGATCTTGCAAATATCGATGTCCACATTGTCGAGGGGACTAACGATGTCATCAAATCATAAGGAATAAAGAACGAACCCTTGGACCAATTCCAAACTGTTTAAATACCACTTCCGTCTGCCAATTGTAAATAGTATAATAGAGTGAACAAAGCATTATACAAACGATATGAAGGTTTTTCTTTTATTTATGTTTCTTTTTTTCTTTCGCAGGAAATACTCCACGTAGATCAGTTATTATTGCGCGTATGTATGTAACTTAGTTCTTTTGGATACTTTTCTGATTCAGCGAGTTCGTTGATATTTCGCAATATGTATTAAAGTATGTTTCTGACGAATGAATTTAAGTTTCGAAATACATCTGGAATTATGTTAACACGTTGTTGTTCAAATCATTTACCCCATTCATAGATAGATTTAGAAATGATGAAAATACGAAATTAGATTATTTTATTAGGAATTGAGATAATAAATTAATTATACCTTATCGTAAATACTAATTATAACGTTGCTGTAGTGTTTGTAAAATCATATCTACATAATATGGCTGCCCGAAGGGGAATTCAAATTTCGCGCCAGCAGACAGGAAAGCAGCGAATCAATACCAACTTCAGAGTGTGCGTCCGACTGTTCTGAAGTGCACAGACGTTTAGAATTTCTTTACCTAGCGGAAGAATGGCGGACGCGTAAGTGTTGTTCGACTCCCAAAGAAATCTGAAAACATCCATGGATAACGCTGTTATATCAACTTGAAAATACATTAACATCCATTCTTTTTAACTCGGGCAACATATTTCCATTATAGTTTTCATACTTTGTGCGGAAATACAAAATTATAAATCAATACTGACAAGACTGTTCACACGAGACACAATACACTTAATCATTTATTAATAAGTTCCACGTGATATTTTGAAAAATATTAAGTTTTACACTGTACTACGAAGAATTAAAATGGGTATATTAACGACAATATGTTTACGCATACAATTAACTTCACATAACCTAAATTCGTTGATGCCATGCGACTTGTTATTCTTTCTACGTATACGTAATGGATTGTCCTCAATGTGTATATTTATGTTCACAGAAAGAAGGAAACTGCCCCTCCGGCCAACAAACTGCCGGCAGTACCCGAGTCGGTACTTAAACGAAGAAAGCGCCGTGAGGCAGTCAAAGCAGCACGTCTTCAAACGTCTATCAAGGTACGTTTTATACATTAAATCACACATTCAAGTTTCAATGCTTCTTGATTAATTCTATAATTGGCAAACGTGATTGCTGTACTTATGCAATGCTTTTCATTTCCAGCAACGTACAGAGCGTTACAAGAAGAGGAAAGAAATCTTCAAGAGGGCTGAGAAATATGTTAGAGAATACAGAACAAAGGAACGTGATGAAATCAGATTAATGAGACAAGCAAAGGGACGTGGTAACTATTATATCCCTGGAGAAGCTCGACTTGCATTTGTTATCCGTATTCGGGGGTAAGCATAACTGGATTTTCATAGAAGTTTATCGATTCTTCAAGATCATTAAAAACAGTAGAGTATTTAACACATTGTGATTATTTTAGTGTGAATCAAGTTGCACCAAAAGTACGTAAAGTACTGCAGTTGTTCCGTTTGAAGCAAATCAACAATGGTGTGTTTGTAAAACTGAACAAAGCCACAATTAACATGCTTCGTATTGTTGAGCCCTACATCACATGGGGATACCCAAATCTGAAGTCTGTCCGTGAATTGATCTACAAGAGAGGATTTGCCAAAATAAACAGGCAACGTATTCCTATCACCAGCAATGCTATCATCGAGAAGAAACTTGGTTAGTATTAGCTTTTCTATTACTATCATGTGCAAACTGGTGTTCTATAGAAAATTCTTAGAATTAGATTACCTTGTTATAATTGTATACTGACATTTCCATGGGAGGTGTATGCACCTTTCATCATTCTCCCTTCCATAATGTCAGAAAACAACAGAATTGCTCAAAAACCTTTTTGTGTATTTTTCCAAGATTGGTATGACAACAATTCTTACATTTTATATACTGTTTCTTTTAATGTTTTATTTTTTAAGGGACTTAAACTAATAACTAAAATTTTATTTAAAAATGTTTGCAGGTCGCTCTGGTATTATTTGCACAGAAGATTTGATCCACGAAATATTCACAGTTGGACAAAAATTCAAATTTGCAAGCAATTTCCTGTGGCCATTCAAGGTACTATTAATACAACAATTTTATATCGCGACATAGGCATGGTGGTAGAACTATTTCATGTTCTATTAACTTCCTTCTATGTCGCAGAGTAATACGAGTTTGACTTCTTGATGAGCAATCATTTTGTTGCAAGTCTCAGATAAACTCACACAACTCTATAATCAAAAATCAAAGAAATTACCTAACATATTTTTTTATTAGCTCAACACACCAAACGGTGGATGGCGCAAGAAGACTAACCACTATGTTGAGGGTGGAGACTTTGGAAACCGTGAAGACAAAATCAATGAACTCCTCAGGAGGATGGTTTAAATTTATAAAAATCTTGATAAATAAAATCCTACTTACGGAACATTATTTTGTGTAATATTTTACCTCATCCATTCTACAATTTGTCGTTCTAATAATCATAACTGCAAGCTATAAGTCATAACAAATACGTGGTTCATATAGATACGTTACGCATTGTTCTGATACGTGAATGACATATATTGCCGATAGATTTGTGGACTAGCCTTACATAACCCTATAATCAATACTACGATTTATCTGCACTCTTGTTTAGAGGTGAATTATCGAAATAGGCGATTTTTTATACAAAAGAAAAAATTTGCCAGAATGGAAACGCATGCGCTGCATTACTATTACTATATATGTCATATCGGCTACCCATAAGTATATGTAAGTACTATGGATGACACTATACACTGTGACAATGGTCAGTGAGTGCGAGGTTTACAGGTTCGAGTCTTACGTTGTAGACTTTAGATCAGATTTTTTTTTTCTGACAAAATAATATTTTCCACTCTAGTATAAAATCCTTAATAAGATTCGGTAAGTGTACTATGTGTAAAAATGCAAATTTGTCGACTATTGCATGTATGTATCATGATACCCTGTATCTACGTAGTGTTCACCTAACCTTGTCTTTACATTAATTATACAATTAAATGTACTCGTGCAGAAAATACATGTTTTTCCGCAACTCGTTCGTAGCTGGTTTGTACACTACCAATGTCTCGTTTTTAGTGATATTACCTATGAACATTTACTCATCGTTACGTGATTTTGGATATGAATGTAAAAAGTTTGTTTCCCCGACGCATGTTCCATGTTCGAATCCTGTATACCTCGAGTTGCTTTTAACAAACGATTTATATTTTTTAATATCGCATAATCTTTTATTGAAATAATACGATGTTCAGCCAATGCCAAAGTGAACGTAATATTTTTTAATGACACAAAAAATAACTGCAATATCGATACGCTCAAACCACGTGTAGTAATACGAATTACGATTTATTAAATTAAATTGCATTTCGAATTTTCAATTCCTTTTTACTGCAATTCAGAAGGATCAACGAAATGCAGGATTCTGACATAAAAACTGACAATGTATGTTCATATATTGTAAATCACAGTCATTTGTTGACTAATAACACAAAAATGATCATTGTCCCTCCAAATGTATTGCAAAATATTTGCATGAATAATATTGTAAGGAATGGTAAGAAAATTCATGAATAAAATGTTTAAATAATTAATAATTCTAATGTATTGTTTATTTTAATTTATTTCAGATAAAAGTACTACAGCTTTCACAGAAAATGTAAAAGATAACATTACCTTAAATGATTTTGGAGACTGTATAAATTCAAACATAATGATAAGTTCAAACATACCTACAGAAGCTCGTAAAAAGGTCCCTGTTGTTGATGAAAGTGGTAAATCTTTGGCAAATTCAATAAAAGTGCCTGACAATATTGTAAAAAAGGAAAAGATAGAAGCAAAACTAGATGTGATAGAAAAAAATAAAGATAATCATGGTATTAATTTGTCAAAAAAAGACGATAAAGTAAAGTCAAATAAAATAGTGCAAAGTCGATTAATAAGTCAGAAAAAATTAAAAAGAGAATCTATTGCGGGTAAAAAAAATACTGATAATCAAGCTACCTCAAATGATAGAAGCTCTGAAGAAAGAGAATCTTCTGAGGAAGTAAAGAATGATAATCAGGATTCATTTGGAAGATCAAAGCGCATTCGCAGACAAACTAAGTTTACTGATTATGTTACACCACAAAAAAAAGAGTCACCGAATAAAAGGTCAGAAAATAATGAAAAATTTATTGAAGATCGGAGTAAAAAGTTCACTTCCATCAAAAAGGAGGAAGAAGAAACACTGTCTGAAACATGTTTAGCTAATCAAACAGGCATAACTAATACTGCTAAAAAGAAAATTAATTATGTAGAAGATCAAAGTATAAAAAATGTGAAAGAAGAGTCTGAATTTAATTCATCTTCTACACATATTATACCAGATATTACCAAAAAATCAGTGACAGCAGAAAATAAATCTAAGATTACGAAACGAGATTCTTTATCTAATGTAAAGATTGAGGCAGAAAATGAAGTTGGCACAAAAATTCATACTAATATAGAAATGAGGGAACATAGTTCTTATGTGAAACAATCAGAAGATACTAAGAATTCAATGAACGGTCTGCATGAGAAACAGGATAATACAGAAATTGTTGCTCATATACATAATGATAATCATGAGAGCAAAATAAAAAATGACTCTTCACACGAAGATAGAAAATTAGAGAAATCAGATTTCAGTGAATCTTTTTTACATGATGCCAGTACGATAAACATAAACTTACTATCAGAAAGCACACAATGTGGTAGTGGAGATCGTAATACAAAAAAGAAAAATCTAAAACCTACATCTATACTAACATCAACCCCACTACAAAATGAAGTCCCCACTGCAAGCCAAACGAGTCAATCTTCTTTAAGCACACCTATACCAAGGAAAAGAGGAAGGCCTAGGAAGATTCCTATGTCAGCACAATTTCCACATACTGCAGATTCGTCAGGAGGGAGTTTAGATATCACACAAATATTGAACACTTCCATAGCAGAAACAGTGGTACAAAATAAGAGGAACAGTGAGAAGACACAAAATATTTCCAGCCCTACCGGCAACACTGATAGTGAAATTGAGGATTTATTTACAATTAGAAAAAGGGGCCGTCCACTTGGTAGTGGTTCTAAGAGAGGTACAGGTAGAGGCAGAGGTAGAGGAAGAGGCAGGGGTAGAGGAAGAGGTAGAGGAAGAGGTAGAGGTAGAGCCGGAAGCAGTGAAAGATATAGTGAAGCATCATATAGTTCAGGAGAGAGTGAATATATACCAAAGGGACCAACTAAGGAAAAAGTAGTTTCATCTACACATAAAATTAAATTAGAAGATAGTTTGGATGAAGCATCTGGTGAAGCTGATAAAAACAACTCAGAAGTAAGGTTTACTACATGTACAACATTTGTAATATGTTAGAAGTAATATTTTAATTATATTGAATTTTCAGGCAGAGTATATAACTTGTGGAAAATGTGAAGTGGAAGTACCAAAAAAAAACTGGAAATCACATATTTTAAATCAACATAATTACATGGCATGGAAAAAGGGTGATCCACCCCCGGTAAATGTTGTTATACTTCCTATAACTGTAAACAGTTCAGTTTCTAATACACAGTTTATTTTAGGATTTTGAAAATGATGTGAAATTATGTAGAAGAGTATTAGTAGCTGCTCATAAGAAAAAGAAGGGTCAGTTAACTTGTGAAAAATGTGGAGCAATAAAACGGAGTGCAAATGGTTTCATATCACACATGCAGTTTTGTGGAAAATCTGAAGAAGTGTGTTATATTTCTTAACTCATCAAATTCTATATCGTTTTTTCATATATCACTAAGCAGATTTAAATAAATATTATTATTTCAGGAAAGGAAAGCATTAATGGTGAAATGTGAAATTTGTGGTGCTACTATGATGCCATCATCTATGGAAATTCATGAACGAACTCATAGACAAGTAAACGAGAGCAGGAGGAAGGTGTTGGCAGTTTATACAACAGAAAATGAAAGACTGAAGCGAAAAGCCGCTGAAAAGTGAGCGTAATAAGCTGAAAACACAATTAACCTTTAATTATTCAATACATTAATGCAACACTTGAATTTCAGAGCGGTTTCAAAAATATTGGAATTTACCGAACTCGTTAAAGATGATAACATATCCACAGCAAAGAAATCAAAACTCGAGGCCTCTTTTCTTGTATGTTATACTTTTGATTAACATTTATTAACTCGTTATTACTCATTACTCATTCAAGTTAAATACCTAATCGAACAATTCTAGAAAAGTATAATAAAAGCACCAGAGATCAAAAAAACTATACCTGCAGTATGGAAAGGTATATGGAAGAAAGAATTAGCTTCAAAAGGACTCGTATCTTGCCGACAAATTGGTTGTACTTATACATGTTCTACCTATGAAGAAATTTGCAGGCATTTTTCTGAATGTAATTTCGTTCCTCAAGAGGTACAAATTTTCGACAGATTATTAAACCACTCTTTACAATTATTCTTATATAATATTAAGTACTAACATACATTTATTTCAGTGTTTTATGTGTAAAATATGTAAGTTTTCTGGCAACTCTAATGAGGAAATGGTAAAGCATGTCACAGAAAAACATTCAACCCTAGAAGAAAATGAAAAATTCTCCGATTTTGACAATGACTATAGTTCTGATGATAGTATTCAGAAGCCTTCAAAAGTAAATGAAACAATTACCGAGAAACCAAGTAAATACTGCATTCCACATTAATATATCGCATTTGACTTATTTCTAATACAACATACTTTTAGAAATATTTCATCCTATGAAATTTATGGACAAAGAAAATATGCATAGAATGCGGAACAAAGAAACATATTTGTCTGCTCTAAGATGGTCGATCGAATTGTAATTATCTACTACAAATGTTTCTTTCAAGTTATCAATATTGTTAAATTTCAATAACAATTTCTTCGATATAATATTTATGTAACGATCTATTTTTGTAGTGAACAAACAAATTATGATCTTCGGTTATTCGAGGATTACACTCCAAACAATTTTACATTGTTAGCAAATTCTGACGCCGAACAATATCTACCGGAATTGAAAACTTCTATGCTCACAAGAAAGGAAAACGGTGCAAGCGATAAGAAAGCCAAGTGGAAATGTTGGAAGAGATTTGAAGGAGACTGTGATGAGAGTAAGTGTTAATAATGTTCATTCTAACGGTTTGATCAAGTATTAATATCTTATTATTCTTTTAGCTATTCCAACATTTTTTGTTGGTGGTCCAATATGGGCGGTAGCTTGGCTACCTATTCCATCGCCGATGTATACAAAAGAACCTACTCAATATTTAGCAGTCAGTACACACCCTACAATGGAGAGTGAATATACCGTAGGAAAATCATACCCTGAAAGTAATATTTTACAAATTTGGAACGTGGGACACTTAGATCACAAGTTAGTATTACCTCAGTGGCTGCCAAGGTGTTAAGTCACCAATTAAATATAATTTAAGTAACTTACTCCTTTTTATTTTAGTAATAATAACACGACAAGTTGTCCGTCTTTATCATATGCAATTGCACATGATAATGGAACAGTATGGTGCATGGAATGGTGCCCATCTGGTTGTTATGAGGATGAAAGTCTGCAGAATTATAAACAACAGAACGGAGCGCAATCCTCCCTTAGACGAATGGGTATGCTAGCAGCTGCTTGTTCAGACGGCAATGTGCATGTGTATTCGTTACCATTTCCAGACGAACTCAAGTTTCAGAAAACCGATGGATTTCAGTAAGAAATAAGTTTCTTAAACATACTCGATGATTACAATACGGCCAACATAACTTAAATACTCTTTTAATCTTAGACTGCCCGTTTATCGCACTGATCCTGTAATGACCTTAGTAGTAAATACTTTGATTTATGATAAAAAAGGTCAAAATTGGCAGTGTACGAAGTTATCGTGGACCAAAGAACGTGGACATAAGTAAGTCCTTAACAACACGAGTGTTTATTTTTCTTCTACGTGTAATTTCAGATTGAAGAAGTAATCTAATGTTTTCTCAGTACAATTGCTGCTGGTTTTTCTAATGGCTATATTGCATTATGGGACTTAACATGTAAATCCCCGTTGTCAATGAAAAAGAGGGGAAATACATTCATTGTAAATGCATTCCAACATTTCTATGCTCATGGAAATGCAGTAACCAGTAAGTACAACTTTTTTTCGTGCCATTTACTCGAAAAATATTTCAACGTGCTCACAATAATATTATTGTAACAGTGCTCACATTGGTTCCATTCAACGGAGTAAGATTTTTAGCCTCTGGTAGCTTAGATAGGTATTACAAATTTTGGGATTTAGAGAATGTCAATACACCACAAAGTTGTGTACAGAAGGGTGTGATAGTTGATGGCGTATGGATGACGCATTGGCCGTGCGCTGTTCTTAGTTTTGACGATGCTCTTGGGTAACTAATTATTTTGGCATAATTATTGAATTATACGAATCTCCGTACTTTTTCATTATAATATTGTATTTTTATAGGTATAAACATACTAATTCGTACATAATTCCATTAAGAGAATATGGATATAAGTTTTTCCCTATTTTAGCAACAAATTCTCCGACATACGTATGTATTATATGGACTATTTCAGGTTTGTGTCGTAATTTTAATTTTACTTATGTCATATCTTTGCAGACTATCGCGGTTTCGGATTTTGCGAACGGTATAGCACATGGTACATTAGCAGGAGAAGTTCTAACCATCTTCCCTCACAAATTTTTACATAATAAAGATATAGAAAAGGTTTTACAGAAAAAGAGACAAGTAAATATTTCTAACTGTTCGGCTTCTAAACAATAAGAACAATGCAAACACTTACAGCAGTGTAAAAGTAACTCATATGTTTTCAGTTGAGTTCCTGCATTAAGATTGTGGATTTCATAGAAAAAGTGGAAACAAATAAAGAGGCCAAAAAGGACAACAAGAATTCTAAAGACTATAATTATATGCCAGAAACTTACGAGGAGTGTAAGAATCGTTTTGGCTTAATTTTCTGTGATAATTTGAAAGTAAGTGTGAGAAACCTACTCCCATATCTATTTTAGAGTATTATTTAAATAGTAATTGTTTATTGCATTGAATTTGCAGCCCAACAATAATAACGAACAACAACAAACACTAAATACAGAAAGGCTGACAGCCGTTCCAATTGAGCAGTATCCATTTATGTCAGTCAATAGGGTGAGTATTAAATCTGTATTTTTTAATTATATTACAAACTTTCAAATAATGTTAATGTTTAATTATACATTTCTTAGTTATCGTGGAATCCAAATGTATGGAGTTACTTGTGGATGGCAAGCGGATACCAAAATGGTTTGATACGATTATTGAACTTCAACTACATGTCGATGACCCAAGAGGTAAACACGTTATTACCTCAACACGTAGAAGCCATGCTTAAAAAGTCAGCAACAAAACATCAGTAGCATACGAACAACATTTGCAAAAATGACAAAATTAATGTAAACGTTTATTATTATGCCTAATAGTATTTTTGTAATTTTATATCATCTTTACTTTATGATAACTAAAATGTTCTTTAGTACATGATAACTGAAATGCCAATGATTATATAAGATATTGTTATATATATGTATATTGATACATGTGTTGTAATGATTTTTGATCATCTAATAACATATTTATGTTTTGTACAATATGCAAATATTTGTAATGGTAAATTCTTTACTACTTCAACAAGTTGTTAAATTATGAAAATGAATAAAGATCTTCACTACCCAAAAACAGAATATTTATTAATTTTGTAATGGTAACATTGAGAATGATATTAAAATAGTAAGAGGCCTCGAGAACCCTTTTTTCGCGCCATGGCTTTACTAAGTCACGTGACCTTGCCGCTTGACGAACGCGGGTGTATGTGTGTGTGTGGTGTGTCAAAAAAATAACCGGGGGGACCATAGCAAAGTAGTGGGGACCACATACATACATATAATCGTATAAGAGGCATGGAAGTTCAAGCGAAGCGACAGTGGAGGGAAACCAGACATTTCAGAGCCAACCGTGGACCGACAGATAGCTTTTCGCAGTCATCACTGCTTTGAAACCCGAATCGAGAGCAATATCAACCAGCCTTTATCGCCGGCGGAAGCATCCGGTATCATATATAAGTTACATTGAAATTGAAACGAAAGATATAGTTCAAGAGCGGACACACTAAATTGGATTTAAAGCGAAACGGTGAAAACAGAGAAGTAACTTGACTTTAGTATTTTAAATAATTATTATAAATAATCGAAGTGTTTTTAACGTCACGTTTGATCGGCACGGTTTCGCGTAAATCGTGGACCGTTCAGTTTGTTTTGTCAGGCTTATTATGTATATGCAGGTGCAAGGAACTCGCATGCGTTCTTCTGTGTGTTTACTTAAAAAGTCAAGACAGGAAGCTGCGTCTGTCTGCATTGTGTAATTAATACAGAACTGCAAATATTTTCAGAAATGGGCGTCAATCCGATGAAATGGAAGACTAAGAGCGTCGTATACGCGGTGGTAGGGTTTATTTTATTTTACGCGCTTTTTGTGTATAAAAAAAAACATCAGGTAATGTTTGAAGCAACTATAACTGATTCGAATCCCATGCACGTGTGGGAGTACGTTGCAGATTTTAGTAATATGAAAAAATTAAATCCAACGATGTACGTAACATAACAAATTCAATAATTATATCTTATTAAAATTCTATAACTAATAAATAAGTAAACAATTTAACTAATAAATATTTTAGAGAGGATTTCAATGTTATCGCAGAAAGCGGTAATTATGATCATTGGAAGTATTCGGTCGAATACACGGAACATTTAAGTCATATTCCCAGTATTCGAAACGTAGCGCATGGACATTACGCAGTCAGGCCAGATAACAATGGCTATTTAATCACTTCCAAACATCACACTTGTTTCTTCCTTAAATTCGGATGCTGTGAGTTCAGATCTCTGATAAATTCATAAATTTCCAAGAATTCAAAACAACAGTAGATTTTCCCGACCGAGATAGGAAATCGGAGTCCGGGAGAATTTAAAATAAACGTAATCTAAAATTCCGATTTATCTTTTAGTGGAGTCCATCTCGCAATTCAGATTCGATAGAGATGGGACTGAAGATACGAAATGCATAGAAACCGTGCAATACGAATGCCCGATTGCCTTTTCGGCGCTATGCTACAGAGAAGTTATGTACCAACGGGAGGAAATCATGAAAAGATTGAAATTAGAATTCGCAGTGACAAAAACTAAAAACGATTAGCGGATTTAGATAAACTTGATATTTGTAACAAGAAACTTACATAATAATTGTTACTGTAATACAAATTTTATAATTTTATACGAAAGAAATATAAGTACTTACTTTGTAGTTAAGAAAACAGGCATTAAACGTTATGTATGTTTAATAAAAATTAAACCAATAATTCGTGTATATATGTATCTCCATCCTAAGTCAAATTTAGTAAATGATCACTGTTGTTTAAATATTTTATATATTCCGTCATAGTACAAAACTTTGCCTCTTAGATATCTCCATATCAAAAAAGACAATCATAAATATTTCTTATTCATAAAATTTCAGTTTACGTTTCATGTATTTTAATTTTCTCATAAATTTATGTAAACAGTTTATTAATATTGGGTAATGTTACTACCTTTTATATAACCCGCTATTTGTCCCTATCGATACTTACTATGACCAACATCTGAATGTAAAATCTCCGATGACAGGGAGACAAAAAAGAACATAGCGGGGAGATCAACAATTTATCGAAAACACATATGAGTGTATATGAGAGAATTCAACGTGTGAAAAGGAAACGGAAAGCTACGAGAAGCCTTTATACTTTTATTTCTACTTGTTGAAATATATCGTTTATAGCATTTAATCAATATTCTATATAAATTTGTATCTCAGCTCAAAACATGTCCAATAAATTCGAGGCGTAAGTGAAACTAGCGTTTTCCTTATTTCATCGTGCCTTTTTCCATAGGCCAGATAGAGGTTATATACCTGTTTTGGACGAAAAATGATGATGAATAACATACTTGCCTCGTTTTGTATTCGATATTTGATTGTTTTATCGATTTGACACGTTGATTAACACTTGTTTAACGCTTGTTTTTTATAACAATCTGATTAGTGAAGCACGTGAGGAGAGCTGACATTTGTCAGAAATTGAACATTGTTTCTCCGTGTGTACAAGACTTTCATTTGTTATTTACGCGATCCAGAACATTTTTAGATAATCAACATCCCGTGCCAATGAAGCTATTCGCTTTTCGCTCGATCTTACAAAAACATTGTTTACATATTATTACTGATAGTAGAAAAAATACAAACAAAAGAAGCAGCATATTGCCATTTTAAATGATGTGTGCATGAGTTCACTGTGCTTTTTGATAATAAACTGTATTTTTAAAATCAGTGAATAATTTAATTTGCACTACAGTTATAATATAGAACTCATGTTGTGAATGATAATAGTACTTGCAGGTTAAAAGCTAATGAAGACAGTGGAGATGAGGAAACACAGTCAAAAGATAATCAAAAGAGTGAAAAAGACTCACTAGTAAGTACAAATCATTTTATGCTATCATCTTGGAGTTGTGACAAACAATATTTGAACATCTGTTTGTTAATTGGCATAACTTTATTTTTACAGCCTCCAATAGAAATTAGTCCAAATGATCACAAATTACAGTATGCATATGCATTATGGTATAGTCGACGTAGTCCTGGTAAACAACCAAATATACAAAGTTACGACCAGAATTTAAAATTAGTTGGTAGGTTTGCAAGTGTGGAACAATTTTGGGGTCTTTATAGCCATTTGGTTCGACCATCAGAATTAACAACACATACAGACTTTCACCTTTTCAAAGTGGGCATAAAGCCTATGTGGGAAGTACGTACATATGACTTAAATTAAGAGATTGTTCTTTCCATCTGAAGATTAATAGAAATGATGATTTGTTTCAGGATGAGGCAAATCAGGGAGGTGGGAAATGGATAGTACGATTAAGGAAAGGTTTAGTATCCAGATGCTGGGAAAATCTTATATTAGCTATGTTAGGTGAACAATTTATGGTCGGAGAAGAGATATGTGGAGCAGTTGTATCTATAAGGTTTCAGGTATGTCGTTTCCAATACTCTGTGCTTCTTCTTAAAACATCTATTTTATTATGAATGTTTCATTTTATAGGAGGACATAATATGTGTATGGAATAAGACTGCGTCTGATGTTGGAACAACAGCTCGAATTAGAGATACATTAAGAAGAGTATTACATCTTCCAGGCAGTGCCTCTATGGAGTACAAAACCCACAACGAAAGTTTAAAGAATGTTCATCGGCTTTAATATTACATGATGACAAAATACTCAAGGGTTTGAATTCTGCATGGAGGACTTTCAGGTAAATTATGCACAATATGTTATGCTTATGTATATACCACTATAACTCCATTATCTAATGTCATCTGTGTATTTGAAAATTTAGCGAATTGATACTTGTGAGAAGATGGTATTTCTTAGGCCCGAAACATTTTGCAAGTAAACAAATTTGAACAAACATCTATTCAATAATACATTTTATTCACAAGTGTCCCATTGTAACTTATGTAAATAATAAATACACGTTGGTAATAAAAAAACATAAATCTTATTTCCGATATATAAATATATAAATTACTTCCGTAATTGTTTTTAATCAAAGATTAATCCAACTACAATTTGTTATAAAATTATCATCACTTTTTGCCGAACATGCATTACATAGGCTTTACACGTAAATGTAAAAAATGTTTGACTATAAGAATAAAGAATGTTTTATATTTCAAATATCTTTATTAATAGATATTCAAAACTCGAACCCATTTTACATAAGAAGACATTTATACATTTGTACATGAGATCATGTTTCTTTAGAATGTATTAGTAATTATCAATAAAATATTTTATACATACTGCTTCTATATACATAAAGCGTTTTAAGTAGAACAAAGTACTGATTTTAATATAAACATTCTTCTTCTGTTGCATTTTAATTTCAAGTATATAAAAAGATAATAGTTTTATCTGGGGTTCAATGTTATGTACAAATTTTCTTTATCCATACATAAGGCAATGAAGCACGAACGTGGATAAAAATGTATACAATCATATATATTAAAAGAATAAGAGCTTTCACATATGTAAATAAATATTAGCGTTTTCTCAATATAATCTGGGAGCTTATTCTTTATAGACTAGAGTCAGGTATACTCAGTAACAAAGGAGAGACTTATCGCCAAAAAGTCTTACATTAATTGTGCTTTCATCCCATGATTCTAGCTATTGTATAAAGTTTCCTTGGTATGTAAAATGCTGAAATTTACAGCCTCAAAATAATTATTGTTACCATACCTGGAATGAATAGAATGGTCACATTTGTTCTTTTTTCTTAATAAGAATACATTTGGTAAATAAAATATTTACCTAATACAAAAGAAAATATTAGCTTAAAATTTATAGAAAGATGGAGATAATCGGGCACTCTGTTATTCTGTTCTCCCTCCATAGGTAATAGTAATCCAGCTATACAAATAATCCCAGCAATAAGTGCCACATAATTTGTCCCTCCTAAAATGTTATTATTACTATAATATAATTGTTTTTATATGAATGTATTCTAACACATATTTGAAGGGAAGTGAAGAACCAGGAATACACCTTTACCAGATTGATGATGGTGAATTACTATCAATGTCATATTAAACTATAGCTATACAATCGTGATATAAGTAATTTAACTGATACTATGCGCATTAAAATTGTGTATTATGCATATTATGGTAATATCCGTTCATTAAAGTTGAATATAAATTTCGGTATTATCCATGGGAGCAATGAAGTACAATTATATGTTTTTGAAAAGATGAGGAAAAGATGGAGTAATCTGTATTCTACATGAATATTATAGAATATTTTTTTAATGCACATTATTGGAAAGTTAAATTTTAGAAAAATTCTATTTCAAAGAATTTTAAACTAATTTCTGATATATGATTCCAATAACTAGTCTCAAATACTAACGTATTAACCTTTGTCCATAACGATATAATGGGCATTTTTCATATCTGAAGATAGAAACATTTTTCTACTTTTATCTTGAACATCTTCATGAAATAAATCATAATGCAAATTTGATGACTTTGTGAGTGTCTTGGGTGTGGTCTCTGTAATTATAAATGATGATTTTGCCACGCAAATCAGTTCAAGCTTGTATTTGCCCTATTATGTGAATGCCCATGAACTAGACACCTTATTAACAACCACAAAAATGATATATTTTTCTGATCATATAGAGAACTTTTACTTACTTTCAATTGCTTTATTTTGTGCTATTAGTGCGTAAGACTGTTGTTGTCTATTTTCATTTATAGGAAGCTGTTGAAACATTTCTGGATCTGGAGTAGATCTTCCGACCGTATCTGTTGTTCCAGCAAGTAGTTTAGCTTCAACATCCCGTTTACCCATAGCCTATAGGATTTTAACAATTTTCAACAACATGATTGAATAACCCATTCAGTATTTAATTTGCATTACATTTGTTATATTGCTTCAATACCTGTTTTGTCGGGTGCTCTTGCATTTGTATTCTGAATTTGTCTACCATATTGCAATTGCTCAACATCAGTGATGTATGTCTGACAACAATGTCGACACAACATTTTGCCTTTATTGTACCTTCTGGATCGACAACTTTATATTTATTTGGAGCAGTACACAACACTGAAATATTTATAAATTACATGAGTTTTCTTTTATTCTATATGCTTAATACTTTTCTTAATTGTTACAAGTATACCTTTGAATTTGACTGGAAAATCATATGGGTTATACAAAGTTAAGACTTGTTTGTGAGTGGACTGGTCGTCTAAAAAGAATGTAATACTTTGAGGAAAAACAAACACTGGTAATTTTCGTGGAGTTGCTGCTATTTGGGACTGCATTATGTTTGTTTAATTTTTTATGGTCCATGCACCTACAAAATGATTACACTCCAAGTTACATATATCAATATTTCTACCTATTTTCGATTTTACATCACGAAATATTTTTCAGACTTTTCTCTCTCGTATTTTGTGAAGTATCTGTTTACAAAATTTTCTGGTTCTCAATGATATAATTCAGCTGAATCGTTACCTCAGATTTTTGTAACAATAGGAAGCCCGATGTTTTTTTTGTATCGGATGAATGTAACATCTGTAATTTATGAATGATGATAGTCATCGTTAAATATTTCACACAATTACTTACCTGAAAAATTAAGTACTTGCTTAGTATACAAATTGAGTTACAGATCTCATCCAACACTATGTTTTCGGCACTAAAATAATCGTTTTGACAGAATAAAAACACAAACGAATCCTTCTTTGTATAAAGCTTCAAAAACTCGGATCTTCTAGATCTTCACAATTCATATAAAAAAATGTCGAATCATTCTATCAAACAACTTCGTTGTATTAATCAGTCACGATAAACGAACAGACATTTACATAGCAGTTTTTTAGATATATTTTTTATTTATAAGATACTTGATTAACAAGTAAATCCTGTATGATTGAATACTGCACTGTTGATTTTCTAGTGAGACGATTTCTCGCAGTATTCGATGCATATCACCGCACATTTACCAACATCTGCCACCCTGTATATAAACCAGATGTGTAATTTCCCAGACTTTCCCTAGGTTATTAGCATTTTACCACGAATCAATTATTCATTTTATCCTTCTTTCGATAAATTTTAGTGAACTGCAGATTACTAAACTGATTTTATTATACTCCAAATTATATCTTTTTATTCGGTACATCTATATGACGAAATAATATAAAATGCGTGTACGTTGATTTGCGATTGGCTGAACGATAAAAAATAATACTGGAACTTGTTTCGAGTATACAATAATATATAAAATAATGACGAATAACTCAGGAATGTTTTAAATTAATATACAAAGGATAATCGTTTCATAACTTCTTTTGTTCTCTTGAAATGTAAATACATTAGTTTATTATTTTCTACGCAAGCAATGTACTTCGTTATTTAATATAGTCATATTACTTTACGTGGAAAAACGTAGCATGCATAATTTTAGAGTAAACGAATCGTATGTTGGTGAGAACACAAGTATATATTTTTGTTGGCAAGCACAATCCTACACATGTAACAATTCTCGCATGGATTCAACAATATGGCTCCGGTTAAGCATTTTCGCAATTAAGCGTTCTATCGTATCAGACGAATTTTGTTAATCCATGTGTATTGATAGAACAATTAAGTGGTCACATATGAGAGAGATGATAAATGAATTGTACATGTCATAACGTATGTACATATCATATTACGGGCAAATAGTAGTTGTTCAGAGTGGCTCTAACCTCACCCCGTGAGTGTCGTATTTGGGTTTCGTCAGTGTTACTCTGCCTACAGATAACGGTAACAGTTTCTATTAGATTCACATCATCGTAGCACATATTTCTAAAATAATAGACTTTATATCATTAATACAACTAGAGAAGCTCAATATTTCCCTTCCATTTTAATTCAAGATTTTTATAAAAAATACAAAGTACAGCTCATAAGAACTTATATCTAGTTTTATATATAGTCACGTGAATACTAATGAGAGATTATGTTTTTATTGTGTAATTATTCCTTTATTTTCAGTACAGTAAACTTTATTCATCATGGTTAACGTGAATCCAAGAGTATTCTTTGATATTGAGGTTGGAGGTCTTCCAATGGGTCGTGTTGTTTTTGAGCTTTATGCGGATGTTTGCCCAATAACATGTGAAAACTTTCGGGCTTTGTGCACTGGAGAAATGGGACTTGGAAAAACAACTGGGAAACCATTGCATTATAAAGGAATTGTTTTTCACAGAGTAGTGAAAGATTTTATGATTCAAGGTGGTGACTTTTTAGTAGGTAATGGAACAGGTGGTGAATCAATTTATGGTGGAACATTTGTAGGTAAGCATATATGTGTATACTATGAAGAAGAATACGCTATACCTAGAAGTATGACTTATGTTTATGATATTATTGTTACAGATGAAAATTTTATTATCAAACATGATAAACCATTTTTACTTTCAATGGCAAATCGTGGCAGGGACACAAACGGTTCACAATTCTTTATGTGAGTATATGTAAACACAGACTTAAGTATACTTATAGGACAGTAATATCTTTAATAATTAAAAATGATTAATTGGTACCATAATAGATGAAATAAGAAATAACAGGTGGTGTGATAAGCCTAGAATATATATTGTTGTTAAGTTATTAAGATATTAATATGTTCTATTGTTTTATTAAATGTGTATTTTAAACCATTTACATAACAAAGGGCTTCATTCTGCATGTTATTGTTAACAGACATGTTTCACTTATAAAGTTAATGTACATAATTGCAAAAGAAAAATGCTATGTACAAATTTTATTTTGTAATCTTTCTACTAGCTGAAAATTATATCTCTCTGCTGACAGATGTATTCTTTATCGACTTCAGAGGTAAAGGTAATAGGAGTTTAATAAATATTTATTTTTCTACTACAACAGTTTTTTTAGGATAGTAAACCTTGGAATACATTTTATTAAGTTGGTGATAGGTGATGTATTAATTAAATAAAAGAAAAATGAGATGGGTTTGTTCATTTTTATAATAAATTCATTTTCCCCCAGTTCTTACAAAGTTTATTCTAATGTCATTTGAAGTGGTTCAGTATTTAAGGCTTTGTGTCATTGACACATGAAAGTTTTGGAAAATTTCGAACAGCATAGAACTAAAAATCTATTTGGAGGAATGAATAACTTAGCTATATTTCTGTGTAGTCGTGAGGGAAGGGTCTGCACACCACTACTACAACACAATGACCAATGAAAGCTGGCTCTTTCTGTTCATCTCTCATCCCCTTAATCATATTTTGTTGTTGTAGTACAACACAACCAGCGCCTCACCTCGACAAGTAAGTAGTAATAAATTAGATGGGGAATAGTTTATAGTTTTTTTTAACTGACTTCTTTACATTTCTATTTAAAACTTTCAGTGTCCATGTGGTTTTTGGAGAAGTAGTGTCTGGCCAGGAAATTATCTCGCACATTGAGGGACTTCCTGTAGACCGTATGTCCCGTCCCTTGCAAGATGCTAAAGTAGTAAATTGTGGAGAACTGGTTTTAAAAGTCAAAAGTAAAGGTATAATTCACTATCAGTGTTATTCTAATCGAATAATGGTTTGTGTTATAAGATTTAAATGTTTGTATACACTTTGATTTACAGTAAAAAAACGAGACACAAAGGAGAGCAGTTCATCTGATTCAGATTCTGATTCTTATGCAGAGAAATCAAAAAAGAAGAAAAAGAACAAGAAAAAGTATTATGATACCCATTTATCTTCTGTTGAAGTGATATTTGCTAATTAATAGTGCCAGTAAAAGTTATATGTGTTTTAGTAAAAAAAGAGCAAAGTCAGAAGATGGTGAAATACATGATTCCAACGAGGACGAGAACGGAAAACCTCATCCACTTGTTTCAGTTACGAAGATCGATCCCGACGAAATTCCTGAAGTACCGGCAAACAAATTTTTGTATCGAGCAGGGCCTACTAACAATGCAAATCAAAAAGAATTTAGACAGCATTACGGAAGAGATCGGGTACGATCACATAGAAAAACTGGTCGCGTATTTAAAGGACGAGGGATATTCGTAAGTATTTATCCGCAAAATACATGGTATGTATGTGCAATTCAAACGGAATCACGTTTTTAATAAATTGCGAAAGAATTAAAGGTATCAGACGATTTGATAGGAATATAACTATTTTAATTTACATGTATCATATTGTTAAGTAATTATTACTTGTTTCCAATAATTAAATTAATCTTGCAACTACATTTACAGCGATATCATACTCCTTCGCGCAGTCGTTCAAGAAGTGTTACACCGCCACATTGGAAACAAGCACAAAATCGTACGATCAAACTGCACGAATTCCAGGTACATTTTAATTGTTAGACATATACAATAAGTTTGGTACTCAGACAACAATATACATTTCTTTCGTGCATATTCGATGTCACTTATAATGAATGTTACAGAAGATGGAGAAAGAACGCATGAAGAAGGAAGAAGACTTGAAGAAACGTGAAGCCGATCG
Source organism: Mimumesa dahlbomi (assembly GCA_917499265.3). Lineage (NCBI taxonomy): Eukaryota > Metazoa > Arthropoda > Insecta > Hymenoptera > Crabronidae > Mimumesa > Mimumesa dahlbomi. The sequence continues at coordinate 10,103,405 of OU824118.1, forward strand.
AATTAAAAAGTTCGGTGAAAACCCAGAGGAGGAAAATCAAATGATGGACAAGTTCGATAGTAATGTACAAATCTCAGAAGAATTAGAAAATAAGGAGAACGATCAGTTAGACGAGAAAAAAGTCGGCAATATGAATGCGGAACAGGAGCAAGATAATTTAAATACCAGCTCTGACCTTAACGACTCTCTAGCAAAAGACAAAGTCGACGGAAAGCTTAAAAATGAGAAACCGGTGAAACGAGATTCGAATCGATCATACGGCGATAGAGCGTCGCGACGCGATTCACGAGATAGAAGCAGGAGACGTGGAAGTGGCCGCTCTAGATCACGGGATCGCCGTAGATCCAGAGATCGAGATCATGATCGCAGAGGCAGTCGTGACAGAAGAAATAGAAAAAATTATTATCCACGCAGACGAGATTCCTACAGAATGAACAGACCCGGTAGAGACGGAAACAGATATTACGATAGACGTAACGATTACAGGAGAACGAATAATTCTAACTCTCATTACGATGCCGAAGCAAATTCTCGTTACGATAAGAATCGAAGAAAAAGCGACAACGCTTCGGACTCTAATAATCAACCGAAATTCAAGCGTCGTTCACGTTCAACGAGTTCTAGTAGTCAGCAGTCCAAAGACTAAGTACATTGTTCTTTTATTGATTCTGCTTATTTTCTATTTGCATAATACGAGCAAATCTAATGTATTTGTTCAGGCGAAAAATTACATCGATCACAATATACCTTTTAAATTGTAATTCTTATAATTTTGGTTTATTTTTTATAAGACGTTTGAGCACCATACACGCAGGTGTCTCTGCTTTGAATGTATAACGAATTTAATGTTAATATTCGTAGAGATGTATGAATACGAATTTGTACTTTTCAGTAGTTGCAACTTCTCACTTTTCTCGTGTGTCAGTGACTTTTTTATGTACCTTGGTGAAGTGAATACAATATATTTAATATTACAGTTCTTTGGATGTTTCAGTTATGCAGTTAATACACGATGAACTCGTACAAGTTAAATGAACTTATACATAGGCTAAAATATTTAATTTAATATTACAGCGGGTATGTCTTTTAATTACACATACCACTGTATGTTAAAGACACGTCAATATTACAATAATATATGTTTGTAAAACGTATTTGGAGATTCCTCCATTCAATGATACACCTTCTGTGCGTTTTCATACGTCTGTTTCTTTTAATTATGATTGTAAAATATTTAATGTACATTACACTCTCGGCTCAACCATTCCTGTATATAGACTGATGTACGTTCAAAGACAGGTAGTTGAAAATTGTAATAGCCTGTGAATGTGTGAACTATTCTCAGATAAAAATTTCATAGGAGTCCAAATAAAACGAAATTTCCAAAAATTGTAACTTTATATGTAGCTATTTCTGACCTTGTAACATTATAAAAAAATTACAAACCAGACCACACGAATATATGTATTCACTATAAACATTAAACTTATTCTTCAATATCATACCTGTTGTCGTTTCATTGTTAGACAATGAAATACTAGATTCACAAAAAACTGATACTATTGTTTCGAACATGTAACATATCCATTCCAAAAACATATCCAATTTATGAATACGATAAATAAAGTATAGCAACACATATTCCGTTAAGTCTTTGAAAACTCTTACGTCATAAAGAAAGACCGCGAAAAACATGCAGCCATATGCAACAACTTCAGGTCCCAGAGGTTATATTGGCACTCTGAATGGCGTGAATTTAGCCGCGGTTGGTGCAAGGTGTTGATTGGCTATGGACGCTTGTTTACGTTAAAACTCCCGGTTTCAAACGTGATGCGATCGACAGCGCGTGATTGACAGCGTTCTTTAATACCTATCAATTCCCATCAGGAAAATAAGTGGTCGGGATGGTGCGATACGCCGCCCTGAAGGGTTTGTACGAGCTGGAGAAGACAATTGGCAGTGGCGGCTTCGCGAAAGTCAAATTGGGTACGCATATCGCGACCGGTGAGAAAGTCGCTATCAAGATAATGGACAAAGCGGCACTGGGCGTGAGTGGGTTTTTAAAGTACAACTGGATACCGATTATTTCAATACAAACACTTTTTTCACTCTACAAGTCTGTGCTTGTATCGGAAAACAATTACAATGGGTTTCTTAATTCTCAGGCCGACCTGCCACGAGTTAAACTGGAAGTTGAAGCTCTAAAAACTTTGTTACATCAACATATATGTAGGCTCTATCAAGTTTTGGAGACGGAGGGTCATTATTTTATGATAATAGAGTATTGCTCAGGTGGAGAATTATTTGATCATATAGGTAATGTTTACCATTGGTTGAGTATGCAATAGTTTTCAAAAGAATAATTATGATAGTATTATAATTCCTTTTGATTATAGTGGAAAAAAACAAACTGTCTGAAACAGAATCCCGTAAGTTCTTCCGTCAAATTGTATCAGCAGTAGCATACCTACATAGTTTAGGATATGCTCATCGTGATTTAAAACCAGTAAGTTATATACTTTTCTATGTGTTAATGTATTTGTATTAATATGGTATTATGTCAAACAATATCATTCTGTGCATAGGAGAATGTTTTGCTAGATAAAGAAGAGAATTTAAAGCTCATAGATTTTGGATTATGTGCAAAACCAAAAAATGGAATTGATTCACATTTGCAAACTTCTTGTGGTTCCCCAACATATGCTGCACCAGAACTCATATTAGGAAAGAAATATTTAGGTAATAAATACATTATAAATGAATGATGAATACCACATTTTGAAATCATTGTGTTAGGAACAATATAATATTTCTTTGTAGGTTCAGAAGTAGATATTTGGAGTATGGGAGTCCTCCTTTATGCATTGCTCTGTGGATTTCTCCCATTTGATGATAATAGTATAGAAAATTTGTATAGGAAGATTCTTGTAAGTTTATTACTTTCAATCCATCACTTTATGCAAATTGTTGATAGTAGCATAATTTTAGAGTGGTAAATATGATGAACCAAGTTGGTTATCAAACAGCAGTAGAAGGCTGATTCGAGCAATGCTGCAAACAGATCCAAAGAAAAGAATTACTATACAAGAATTGTGCAATCACCCATGGATTACAGCAGGATTTCTTAATCCAGTTTCATTTGTTCACAAAACTAATGTAAGAGATTCTTCAATTTCTTTATGTACAATACATATAATACTGATGTTACACTGCCATAGTGAAATAAATGCATTTTATGAATATCTAGTTTGAGAAGGATGATGATGTATTAAGTACTATGTCTGCAATATGTGGAGAACATACCTCAGATATATGGAAGAAACTTGTGAAAAGTGACAGGACTGATTATAGAACAGCTACATATCTCCTATTGTTAGATAGAAAACTTCGTGGTCTTTCACTCAAAATATCATCTTCAACTAAATCACATTTTAAACATGAGGTAACATATTTGTTCAGATGATATAAAAATATCACTTTGCTTGCTTATATTGCATTTTTTATTGGTATAACGAATGGAGTATATTTTTTTCAGTCTGAAGGAGGTATCAATAATTTTATAACAAAACTTGATCATTCTCCACGAAGTAGACCGAATAAAAAGTTGCCAGTATCAGATGTCACTTATAATGTTTTACCGAAAACACCTGAAACTGGTATGTCCATATTTTCATGTATTGCTATCACTATAATAATGGTAAATATGTTGTTGTTTTATTGATTAATATCACTGAATATATGCGTAAAATATTTCGTAGATAAAAACACAGCAAACGATTTTATGGAACCACATCTTCCAGGAAGGAAGAGACTAAGAAGTAAAGAAGTTGATGATGCATATTCTCCTGGTATGTCGTGCAAAATTGTAATTGCCTTTTCATTACTTTTCAATCATTTCTGTAGTTTTTGTAAAAAATACAATTTAATTTTCATCATTCTTATTCATTGAAAAACTTTTACTTACGTTTGTTTGTGGTACATAGAAAAGATATTATAGGAATCCTTACAATATATTTTCTAAAGTTTACTTCTAATTAGGTGATGCTAGCCATCTAATTAGAAACTTTAATGAAAGTTACCAAGTGGCATAAATTGCTGTAGTTGTAGTTGTGTGCAAAGCAGATAATTAGTCAGAGAAGAGCAACGACTTGTGAACAAACACAATTTGGAGTTCAGAACGTCTATGTGTTAGAATTCTTTACCCCAAACCCTACTAGGAGGTATACTACCTTTCTACTATTTCTTTCTGCTCTTCTTGCGTTCCCCTTAACTTCCCTTGTTTAAAATTTCCACTGTACACGTAATACAGAAAAATTATTACAGTTCCTGTAAAGAGGCCAGCTGAAATAGACAGGCTTGTTTCCACGCCAACAAGTACGCCGATATCGGAAACCAGGTAAATTAGAGTAACAAGAAACAAAGTGGAATTATTTAACAAGGTATTCATTGAAAAAAATAAATAAATCAAATTTTTAGAGGTACATCGTCGACCACTCCGGGAAGTGCAAGAAAAGTAATGATGGGTTTGGAACGTGGGTTAAATCGTGTACGATGTGTTCTTACACCAAAGAGGCGTGTGAAGAATGAAAATATCGATCCAGACCAACCCAACACGCTATCAGGAAAAGTTCGTATTTCATTGTATGTAGAGTGAAATATATAAAGAATTGTTTAAATAACACGATTATTTTCATACTTTAAGGGTCTATGTAATGTATCTTCGACATCGAACGACGATCCGAAATACGTGCTTTCGCAATTGCGTCGTGCGCTTCGTCGCAAAGGAATTATGTGCCATCAGAAAGGGTAAATATTAAAAAAATCGACAAGGTTTTATCTTGTATATCGTTCCTACGATTGCAATGAATTTTTAGGTTTATACTTCAAGGAGAAACGGAAGACAGTACGGAGGATGAAAAAGATACAACAAGACCGTTTTCATCTAGGAATGCGTGTTCATTCGAATTAGAAGTTTGCTTACTAGAAGGCGTTTCAAATGATAAACCATTAGTAGGTATTCGAAGAAAAAGGTTAAAAGGTGATGCATGGGTTTACAAACGAGTTTGCGAAGAAGTCCTTGCTCTGGCAGCTGAAGATCTTACCGCGGATACAGAAGGATCGTCTGAATCAAAATGTGCCATTTAAATCCTTCCTAATTCTCTTAATATCGGCATCCAGGACATTTGAATCTGTATATTTCGTAATGTCCGGATTTTAACGATAAGACGATTGAAACGATTTTAACTGCCGCATTGTGTCTTGATCTCTTTATTAAGTACGTTGAACAAATCACGAAAAATGATAGAACCATCGGAAGTATTCCTTAGTTTCTGTAAGTAAGGTTGCCGCAGATATTATTTACATTTATGTTATAATTGGCGAAGTATCTGCGCCGTTGCACACCGAATATAATGCGTTTCTTCGTAGAAGAAATCAATGCACGAAAAGAGATATAGATACCGTTTATCGTGAATATTTCTATGGGTTTTAGACAGTAAGATAAATATACTATACACGCGAGGTACGGGTTATCATCATAAATTGTGTAATATTATTTATACAGAATAAGGGGAGTAGAACTAAATTATATTCCCAAACACTATGTGTCTTCAGAAAAATATATTTTGTAATATTGTAAATCATAATGAAATGAATTTATGTGCTGGAGTAAATTGCAATTTTCTACCTTTTCCTACAAGATTTTCTATATAATACATACTGACTCAATGTCGATCGTCTTTTAGTATAAAAAGAAATGAAGGTTGTCTTCGTCGGTGGCGATGGAAGACCTTTTCGGACGGCGTGATCTCCAAGTATAGCACAAAGAAATTTCTCAAAAGAATACTGTAGGTCTCGGCCCTTTCTGACCGGAATATGTAAAGCTCCATTTTGCGTTTACGCCGCAGATATAAAGTATTGCGGCTCGTTTGAACCGCGGCATATCTTCGAGAACAGCTATAGACAGGCGAAGTTATAAAATCACCACAAATCGATCAGCATAAAGTGGAGCCGCGCACACTTTACTTTATGGGAGCCAAACCGACCTTTTATCTTTGCCCGCTCAATAATCGTCGGCCCTTGCTCGTAGGCATCCTTGGTGAACCTATCCCGGTAGGGTTCGATCGACACCGTCCTTTTTTCCTTGGCACCGATCGAAACAAAGCCAGATCGGCAGAAAATCGAAACGGCCAACTAAAATACACCTGCTACAATGAAGACGTTAAAATGATCGTTTCTAGCAACCGTCGTATTCTCGCGAGCACGGTGTTCCGAATCGTTCGAACGTTACAGTCATACATCTGTTATTCAACTAATTCCTATAGGAATATTTATTGAACAAATAGCCGAGTGTATTTGATAGCAACGTAATTTTACATTAAGAAACGTAGTTGCTAATAATGATCTAATTATAAAGTCTGTAAAATATTAATTGAATCTGTTCGATACGTTTTTATTTTTCTAGCGAAACAGGTTGAAGGAAGCTGTGGTTTAGGAAATAACAAAACAAAAAAAAAGAGAATCTTTACCGAACGAGTCTTTAGTCATTAAGAAACTCTGCAAAGCGAGGCATTCACAGTGAATAATATCGTGGCGGTGTACGTGTTTTACGAGTTAGTTACCGATTAATTAAACGGGTTATTTCGCAAAATTAATCAAAGACCAGCGACAAAAAGTACGGACTATATAAATGAAGTTACTGCACAAGATGTAGACCTAAGTCGTCCGAGCATAAATTACAATTAACCGTAGCATGCGTGCTCTTGCGTGAGCACACGCACGTGCATGTTACGGTATTAAATTCATCCTGTATTTTATCGAAAGGTCGATGAAGATCCTGTAAGAGCGTGCTCGCCAAAGGAATTTGTACTTCTGTTCTTGAAATACCAGAATGACTCATTCGCACCGTATTTCTGGATCAATAATCGAACGACTAATGACACTTACAATACGTATTATTTGCGATTCAGGAAGTCCTAGGGTTGGATATGCTGATTCACTATGCCGATTTTTTAACAAACTTCATTTTTCACCGGCAAATCAAACCAGTTCGCGGACACAGTTACATTTCTTAGCAAGCTAATCTTCAAAGACCTGTACCATTCCGTGATATATTTATGAAAACCATAAACACTTTGGCTGTCTTTTCTTTTGTTTATTAATTTCGAAGTCACACGACTTGAAATGAAATTTTTGATACTCCACCGGTGAATTTACTTTAGATTACATCGGATACTTTACAGTCGACTATATTTCTTCGTGGTAACATGATAACCGTCATTTTTCACTAACAGTACACTTAGTAGAAATTGTACTTTTTATAAATAGCTCCGGAATCCCTGGAAACGTTCCACGAAAACCAATTTGAATATCACTGATGTAGAAGATAGATGAAACAAGATATATGTACAGTTACATTAATTATCTTCACCTGTATATCCTTTGCATTTAATTTTCCATCCTAGGTAATGCCTTCAACATCTGTCGCCATGGGCGTCGACGTGTATTTGTTTTAGATTCTTTTAATTCTATCACGGTTCGAACGACATTCTTCGACGATCCAATGAAATTTCGTTACCGTTTCCCTGCTCGTCGTCACAGTGGTTAACGCTGACGAAAATACAACATCGATGTTCCGTTCCCGTAAACGTACATAGGTTCTCCACCACGTGCCCTTCGTTCTCGCCAATGGATCGAGTGTCGTACACCGGCTCGTACCAATTACCGTCTGGCCGGCGGTTAATTAAGGATTGGGGCAATGAGGCCCGGCGATGCAGTTTCCGCGATAATGATTATCTGCGACGGTAATTGAGCGAGCTGCTACGCCACGAAGGGAAGGAACAAGGTGGGGGACGAAGAATAAAGGAGAAGGAACTCCACTGACGGCTGGTTATACTTTGAATTATAGTATCGCAAGGGAACGGTTTTATTTTTATTTTATTTTATTTTCTTAATTCCCATTGACGCCCATCGACCACACATCGATAGATCAATTAAATCAAAGTATCATTGGACTATATATATATATATATGTATCTCCGTTTATTCGAAAATACTGCTATTCCATGATTCTTTCAAGAACGTTAGGCATGAAAGAAAGTACACTAAAACTCACTTGCAGAACCAAGTAGCGGGAAATATTCTATAACTTATGTCGTTTAAATAATATCTACCTGTTACCCGGCTGATATTCACGAGATTACATTAATAATAGAAAATAAACGGTAGAACGTTGCATAGATTATAGATAGAAGAATCTACCGCGTTGTAACGTATATCTACATGCCTTGCAACGAAGTAACAACGGGTAAGTAGTAAACTCGTTCCTTGCCGCGTAAGTCATTATAAATAACGTTGCTCTTTTTCAAGTATATTCTGGATAAACTTTACCGTGACTCGGGTATATGTAGCGATTTCGACGATGTCTGTTTTCCCCCGCGGACTTGTGGAAACTGTTTCTTCTTCACTTACACATATATACATTTATATATATATCTACATATCCATACATATACGTATACATATATTTGTTACACGAGTACAACGTTACAGCGGTGAATATTCCAACGAGTCCGAGGAAGGTAGCAGGGGGAAGTACTCGTACCTGAGAGGCAAGCCTGCAGGTAAGTCCACTGTGAAGGAATGTATGGACACCTACTGGTACATACATATACACACGTATGTATGTACGTGTCTGCGAACGAAGAAAAGGTAAGGGTGGCACGCGCGGCCCGCTTCTATCGCTTCCGGGCATCAGTGTGCTCGCGAGCCGCGGCTAATTGCTCTTTAATGCAAGCGGGCGAGCGCGTTGCTTTTCTTACAAGACAGACGTCGAGGAAAACCGACGCTAACGATAGAAAATGTGAAATTACACGTTCGCGGTATCCGTAGAATTTTGAGAACAATGCCGGCGTGGGCAAACAAAAAGTCACGATAGAAAGTTCCGGCGTACACCTAATTAGTTGCACATCGTATCGATGGTGATTTAAAGTTTTCTTTTGTCTTTCGAAATATAACTAACACGGGCTATTCTATTCCATTCATATGATTCTCCAAACCTGACTTTTTACTAATAAAGCATAATTTATTGATTCATCAAGATTTTTACAGGAAATAAAGAATCTATATAAATTCTTCTTATTTGTCCTGTGAATTATAACGTTGATAGAGGAATCTAAACAAATTACGCGGCGAGAAATACACAGGTAATTTTTTTTCCATAGCGATTATCGCGAATATAGAGGGAAAAAGTTTCTTTCATCTCGGTTCGCGTAGAATTACACGTACCCGAAGTAATCCAAACTCGAGCATCGTTATGCAGGTTGCACACGGAAGGAAGGAAGGAAGAAGGCGAGGAGTGCTAATCATCCGGTTTACCCCACCCTTTCTTTTTTTCGGCTCGGACCGGCGTTGTTTATTTCGCTTGGAAAACGGGGTAGCCGTGGCAGCAAAAATAAAGGGCAGAAAGCTCGGTTCGCCGAAGCATGACCACCGCGTCCACCAGAAGCTCATACATATGTAGGCGACTCGCCCCGGACAACCGGGAACCGTGGGGAGGACCCTCCGGAAAAATGAATATGCAGCCCCGAGAGGGTATTATTTTATAAAATTTACTAGCCAGCCCAGGTATTATCCACCTTTCCGTTTCTCCACTCTCGACCCGATTCACCGTCAGACGCGTCCACGTTAACGAGAAACTCCTCGACAGATGTGACCGCTCGAGGAGACACTATATTTTTTATCCATCCGATGAAATTTTCGATGACTCTTAACACGTTACCGTGATACATAATTATAGGTTCGATTAGAAAATCTATTTGTCAAAGTAATATCAAATTGGAATCTTCCGGTAGCTTTATTCCAAGACTTATTTAATAAGTTTCTCACGTTTAAATGTTCTATTATTATATGTAGGATATTGATGTTTCTTTCGGTTCCTATTTTTTTATAGACACACTTTTCTAACGTTGTCATTATTATCATATAGAATCTGGACATCTGATTTTTCGGTCTGTCTGTCGCATCCCCGACGCTTCCGTCCGGAGCGGATTGTTGACGAGGGTCTAATTGTAAATCGTACTGTACATACCTTCTTCCTTTTATTTTCGTCGCGTTCGTGCGGAGGGCTGGTTCTATAAAATTGTAGCCCCTTATCGTCGTAGAGGAAACGAAACATTAAATCGACTCCGACGGAGGGGGCGGAGTGTTTCGGTGGGTGCGTCTGAGATTTCCTGTGTGGACTCTGGATGCTAGGAAGGATGACTTCCTACCTAGTGCACAGGGCGCGTCCATCGTACGTGGCGTCATCGCGGTAGATTTATTCGATAGAACGGGGGAAGTAGATCATTTGTGGACTGATTAATTCGTGCATTAAAACAATTAGAGAAATGGTGAAAGATTGATTGCTTGTTTGCTCTGGTTAAATGTAACATATGTTGTAGATACATAAATGTATACATACATACTTTATGTAATATGATTTCTAATTAAAAGAATTTTTAAATAGATGTAATAATGTATGATATACATGGTAACGATTTCGATGACTCGATATTTGAGTTATTAAGTACGTTATTTTATGTTCTAATACTTCTGCCTGGTGTATCTTCCTATTTTTCATCCCTGCGAAACACGCACATGTCCCCGCGGCCATCTAATATCACAATATCTAAACAACTTTATCATTAATGCAGCAGTAGCACCGCATTACTAGGAATTTGTATATAATGGTGCTATGTACATATGTAATGCCCCGGCCCACACATAATGGCGATATCATAAGATACGAACCAATAGCGGCAATTGTATGGAAATATGTATCTATGAATGAAGACACTTTCATTTATGAAACCAGATACTTATGTACCGGACACGGGCGTTGTAACATCCTGCTATTATGTGTCCTTACCTACTCGTCCTATCCTCTGCCCTCCCTTTCCTTTCTCTCGTTCCGTCTCTTCCCTTGGTGGATACACCTTTAACTACCATCATGCGTTTTTACAAAAGATAATAATATGCTTTAAGCACGGCCGTGCACTTGTGTGTTCGACGATGTGATTTTTCGCCATAGATTTTCGTTACCTGTGAAAACGGGCTTTCCCATGTCCCGTTTAACATTGAATTTGAATGGATTGTTAGAATTACACCTATCTAAGAATCCTCTCGTAGCAAAAGTTTGATTACATACTTTTCTATCAAAAAGTTTCATAATAACAACAAATTGTCTTTTGTCTATCACGTCAGAGAAACTCTCTTCTTTTTCTAATCAAATCATTGCAAATTCATATTCAATTAATAATATATCCCACGATGAATCTTTGTCATTTTCATAGCACGTAATTTCTGTAGTCAAAAGTAGCAATCAAATTTTCATATATTCGATTGAAAGAGCGTATAATAAATAAATGTGAGAAGAATCAAAGATAATTATACACACCGTCGTGGACGTGATCAAGAATACGAAATTAACGTTGTTGGCGTGTAAAATTTATAAACTGCTCTTTTTTACCACGCGACGACGGAAGGGTTCACCGCGTTCCCGAAGCGAGGCGAGTAGCAACCCTTCGTTCGCCGGAGAAGGAAAAGGTTGGCGAAAGAGGCGAAGTTGGAGGAGGAGGGAAAGGAAAGAACGAGGCTGAATGCGCTGACTGTGACGCTTTCCGGTCAGGTGCCGCCCTGACGATCCTTCTCCTACCAACTTCTATTTGGATCCACTCATTCACTTACTTTTACCCTCCCTGCTTTGCCTTCCCCCGTCTCTTTCTCCCTCTCCCCCCTCCCTCTTTCTCCTCCTGAAACGTCCACCTCGGTCGGCTGGAAAAACTAGGAGAAAACAGGAAACTAATCTTTTCCGAATCAAGATCAGGAGAATCTGAAGAACGTTGTTCCAATGTATCTCCTACATCAAAAACTATCATTTTTCGAGTTATGAAAGCAGGTACTATCGGGAGACTCAAAATTGGCTTCTCACAGTGATGTTTTATCTGTCGTTATAATGTGTAAGAGTCTATTCAATGTTTTTGACTAGATATAAATGATAGGTGAATGATATAAAAGACATTTAGAACGGGTGAAACATTACTGACACCTGTCACGAATAAATGTGTTTATAGTTGTGTTTGGAATTTTTCCTCCAGTTTCTACAATCTCCCGGAGAATCTTTCGTGTCGCCGAGGCTCGCGGTGGAAATTTACGACAAAAGTACAGGAAATAAATTAATTTCACCGGTCAGTAAGACGGTATCCGATGGTTAGACCGTCGGAACGAAGATAGCTTGTGCTTCTTTCTATTTACCGCGTTATTACCGGCGCAATTATCGCGCTACCTCGGGGAGGCCATTGTCACAATGGGCGTCCGGAGTTTCCCTACGATTATCGTACCGAAAATCTCGTGGTGGGCAACCTCCTCGTCAGCTTCCTGCCTGCGATGGACAGCGATTATTTGTCGCAACGACACCGTGAATTCGGACGAAAATCACCGCGCACCGTTCCAACACGGTACAAATATATTATCATATCATAGACCACCTATAAGAATAGACCGGACATGCTGGGCAAATTTTTGTGTCACCAAGAGGGGGTCCTAGGACCCCCTTACCATTTTCGTGTCACGCTCAACGTTACCGGCTTTTGGCTGGAATCCGTATTTAACAGCACGTACACTGTACATGTATATTCTGTGAGTAATAATGATATTCTATTCCTTTTGGCGGGAGAAAAAATGATGTACAAGCATGAATACAAAATACTCTTATTCTTCGATTGCTAACAATGGCGAGCAAAATACGAAAATCGCGAAAAATCGTCAAATTGTAGCAGTTTTTTGATCGGCATTCGCTCAATTTTGGAGATAGCGATCTGAAACTGATACCATTGCTTTAGTTAGGAAATTCTACGCCAGAACAATGTATAATAGTTGTACTTTTCGAAAGTTTCATTTTTCGCAAAAATCTGAAGGGGGTAGGTCAGGATTTTTTGCGATTTTCGTAATTCACTCGTCATTTCCGTAATATTTGAGCTATTTAAATGATTCAGGGCGTTTTGGACGCGGAATCCGAAACCGAATAAGACCCTGAAAGAATCAGATCGATATCTAAAAAATTGTGGAAATGGCGAGGGAATTACGAAAATCGCGAAAAATCCTGACCTACCCCCTTCAGATTTTTGCGAAAAATTAAATTTTCGAAAAGTACAACTATTATACATTGTTCTATCGTAGAATTTCCTAACTAAAACAATGGTACCAGTTTCAGGCCGCTATCTCAAAGATTGAGCAAGTGCCGAACGAAAAACTGCTGAAATTGTACGATTTTTCGCGATTTTCGTATTTTCTTCGTCATTTCCGCAAACTTTTAGATATCGCCCTGATTCTTTCACTGTCTTATTTGGCTTCCGATTGCACGTCCAAAGCGTCAAGGGTCATTTTGATAACTCAAAAATTGTGGAAATGGCGAGCATATTACGAAAATCGCGAAAAATCGTACAATTTCAGCAGTTTTTCGTTCGGCACTTGCTCAATCTTGGAGATAGCGGCCTGAAACTGGTACCATTGTTTTAGTTAGGAAATTCTACGATAGAACAATGTATAATAGTTGTACTTTTCGAAAATTTAATTTTTCGCAAAAATCTGAAGGGGGTAGGTCAGGATTTTTCGCGATTTTCGTCAATCGCCCGCCATTTCTACAATTTTTGAGATATCGTAATGATTCTTTCACTGGCTTATTCCGCTTCGAAATTCGTGTCCAAAACGTCCCGGATCATTTTAATATCTCAAAAATTGCGGAAATGGCGGGCAAATTACGAAAATCGCAAAAAATCCTGACCTACCCCCTTCAGATTTTTGCGAAAAATCAAAATTTCGAAAAGTACAACTATTATATATTGTTCTGGCGTAGAATTTCCTAACTAAAACAATGGTACAAGTCTCAGATCGCTATCTTAAAAATTGACTGAACACCGATCAAAAAACTGTTTGAATTTGACGATTTTTCGCGATTACATGTGTACAACGCGATAATCTGCACCCCGTCGGTCCCGCGTTTTCTCCGCGATTATCCTACCGAAAAATCTCTTTCTCTCCTCTCTCCTCTCTGCTCCCTCGCCGGTCGCCCGTCGACTTCCTGTGCCCGTCGGTGGACAATGACCAGCACTTGCCGCAATGGCAACGGGGCAGACGCGCTCCTAATATCTGCTCGCCCGATCTAGTTCGCGGAAGCCGGCAATACCTGTGCATAAACATACGTATGTACGTAGGTATGTACTGTACATACATGCAAACACATCCGCGTACACACACGCGTCCCCGTCCATAGGCATTTCGTACACACGTGCATCGCACGTACCGTGTGCTCGGTGGCTCTTTCTCTTTTTCCTTTGAACTCTCTCTTTGTTCCGCGCGAAACCGATGGCGAACTTTCAATCGGACGTTATTGTCTTTTTTTTACATTTTTTTGTCTATAAAAATATGTCAACCTCGTGGTGTGTGATTATCACGTTTGGAAACTTTGGATATTGGGAGACGCGGGTGAATGTTAGCTAAGAATATTTTTAGGGATGATTTACTGTCCGAGGATACATATGTATATGTCTATTTGGTTTGGTTTCAAACTGAATTACGTGATTCATAACGCGCGAGACTTTCGCAAGGGAAGTTACGTATGAACGGGGAAAAAAGGTGTACGATCGAAACGTTCGTTTTCAGAATGAATCGTCGTAGGAAACGAGTGGCTCTTTGATTACATGTAATCTAACTTTGTTCTTTTAATTTCTAAGATTCTATACATTCTTATGGGACCCTTATACTCACCTATGAAAATGATTCCAGATTTCAACAATGGAGTCAATAAAAACTAACAATAAAAGCCCACAATTAGTCTACTGTCAAATTCTAAAATATCACCCTTAAAAAAAAGAACTTCTCTAATCGATCACTTTATACATCAACACACGTATGTACATACAGATACATAATACATAATACATGTATAGGCTTTTTCAAACGAACTATCAAAAATCAGAAAACAATTCGACAGACATTCGCGCCTTCCTGCTTCCTAGAGCGAGTGAGACCAACCCATACTTCTTCGCTCCGTGTACACACACCTTCGCACAGGTAATCTCGTACCGTGGACACGTGTGACGGGTACACACGCGTACGTTTCACGTACGCTAAGAAAGACTCGTGCTCTCCCGCTCGAGGAGGGAGAGCCCGATGTGGAACGACGATGGAGGAGGACGAGGAGGAGGAACACCTCCGGAGAGGGTTTCTGGAAGGAGGATATGATGGCTCGTGGCGTTATGCTCCGCGAGCTGTTATGCTCCTCGGGCACCACCGGACCATAAGCGAGGCTACTTCGCTCCCGTACGCTCGGCGCAACAGCCGCCACGTTTCTCGTTATATTAGCGCATCGGCGTCGCCCGAATAAAGCCGACGAAATCGGATTTCGTGGCGGATGATTTCCCTGAGAACGTCTGAAATCGTCGGACACTTCGTGGGGACTCTCCTTAATGTTCAATGTCTTAATATTGTAGATGATCTGGGTAGAATTTGCAATATTGTTGAATTGAATAGTCTTATCATTGTATAAGAAGGATTTGAGTTTGTTATTTGGGATAGGTACAGTATTGTAAAGGATATGATGGACAGTATTATACCTGTGTTCTGTATGAATTTTATATTGCAAAGTATTATCCCTGAAATGACCTATTCATATTTTGTTATTGACACACTTTATAACACTCAGAACGAATTTAATTTCAGTATGTCAGTCGAAGATCTATCATATTCTAATCCATTGCGGTCCTATATCAAATCCTAGTAGATATAACATTCCCTTATACCAGGTCCAATGTCGAGTGTGACTCGACATAGCTTGTAAATTTACGTCTTGCGAACCATAGTACACATCTTCCTACTTCCAACTCCATAAAAACAAAAACAAAACTTATTCCTTTCCATAAAATTATCCACCCTGAAAATTAAAAAATGAATTCCCACCGTATTCTTACAAACATTAAAAATCAATTCAAACTCCCAAAACGTTAAACGAGCAACATTTCCCTGAAACGTTGGATATGCGAATTCCGTTCGCGAAATTCATCGGAGTCAGACGCCAATGGATCTAGGCACGAGCCACGAGTCTGCGTCGAATATGCCTCGCAGTCTCTGACCCGCAGTTCCTCCTGGGGTACAGTCTTCCGGGGAGGAGGCGACGGAGGAGGAGGAAGATGGCGATAGAGGAGAGGCGGGGGTGGGTTCGGCGTTCAGCATGCGTAAGGAGCGTTGGGGCATTATGCACGGACCCGTAAGGCCGGGCTGAAACGAGCGAATAAGAAAGTAGTTAAGGCCCTGGCTGGCGGAGGTGGTTGTACGGATGGAGGCATTAGCTGGGGGAGGAGAGGGCCGAAGGGCGGAGAGGACTGCCACGCGCTGCCTGTCTCTCTGTTCTTCTCTTTTTTTTTTATCTTCTTTTTTCTATCGTCCTCTCCTCCACCGTCACTTCCTCCCCCTTCCACCGTGGATCGAGTGTGTCTACTTTATTTCGTCTGGGATTATTTAAACTACTATCAGGGCCTCACTTTTCGGGCCCACCTTTTTCCTTTGGTATTTGATTAATTTAATTTAATTTTATTTTATGTGTTATTTTATTGAGTTCTTTTGATATTAGAGGAAAGAAATTAGATTGACAGTGGAAAAAAACTCGTGTACTTCCGAGAAGTGGCTTTTGTATCCAGATTTATAGCGTGTGTACGTACGGCTTTCCCGTTGGTTGGATGGTTACGTGAATTCTATCGATTAAAGCGGAGTTAAGTAGATTATCTACGAGTATCTCGTCTAATTCCTCACAACAGTGAAGTTCTTTATGAAATTATTTCTGCGTTGAATCGCTTCCTACCGTTCCACGATATATTATATTATTTTTCTTGTTATTTTTTTTTAATCTCAGTCTCATTAAAAACACTTCCCCCACCCCTATTCCCACTAAGTCTCTTCCGTATCTATTCCCCGTCCATTTCTTTTTCCAATCCCTTCCAGGCCCGCCATTATTATCGTTATCCCCCTCCTCCCTCCTCCTTCTCCTCCTCCACCCTTCTCCACCCCCTTCGTCCCTTCTCCAGCGTCACGTTCGTGCTGTTCCTTCATCAAGCTGCGGCGATCATCCTTCGTGCCGCAATGTGTAACAACGACTCGCTCGTCACACTCTGCTTGCCGGCGCACACGATAATTGCCCTCATTATAGTTATTTAAAAAGCGCTGCCGCCGCCGCCACCGCCGCCTCCTTCGCCGCCACCGCGGCGATCGAGCCGCGATATAAGGACGCTCGCGCGCGCGCGAATTAATCGAGCCGGAGAGAAGATGAGGAGAGGAAAAAGAAGAGAGAGAGAGAGAGAGAGAGAGAGAGAGAGGTAAAAAAAAAAGAAATAATACACAGGAGGAGGCGTGCGCCTTCGTTGTACGATCGTAACTCTGTCGCGTTACCGTGGGCAGTTGCGAGCGGTTTCCACCACCACTGTTACCTTCTCCTCCATGTATGTGTGTTTCTCTTGCTCGCGCGGTATATTTTTTCCCTCGTTTTTCTATCTCTTTTTCTTTCTTTCATTACGGGAGCCCGGTGTGTTCCGGTTTGAGGGTTCCGAGCAGAGGTAACAGCGGCTGGCCATAGCCGCGGAAGATAAGAAAACGTGATTCTTTTATTAATTCCACGGGCAGAAGGGAGACGGGGGTGTCTCAGGTAGAGGACGGGGGGGGGGAGGCTCGTAATAAGACGTTAAATAGAATTTAATTGGCTGGAGACGTCGTAATTATCGCGTGCAACGGAGATCCCTTGGTAGAGGGAGAGGGGAGGGGAGGGGGGTACTGGAATTAACCTCTGCGAAGGATAAATTAAGAGTGATTAAAGGGTTGAAGCTTTCATGGCTGGACAATCTGCATAAATGCGATATCCTGCGGCCTGAGGAGAGAGAGAGATATACGAACTTCATGAATTTACTTGTTCGTTGAACGCGAAACCACGTCGAGTGTCTTCCTTACGGACCAAATTGTTCCGTAAAAGTCTAACGATCGTAAAAATTATAATAAAACTTCGCCGATCAATCTCCTGTAAAGATCACTTCGCGAGAACTGTAGCTAAAAAAAAAAGAAGAGAAGTATTCGGCTATAATTCAACGAACAAATTAACGATCTCGGAAAGGAAGGAATTAAATGATAAAGTCTAATTTTTTCCGCGAGAGTACGAAGGAACAGCGATCCGGAAACCGTGTACCCAATAAAACACGTAATTTCTAACGGTACAGCGTTAACGCAGTGCGTGCGGAACATTCGTTTAGATAGCGTTTCCAATTTCGATAATTCGCACGAATCCCGCGGGAACGTTGTAAGTAAATGTTTTACATAACCGTACAAATGGAATCTCCGCGTGTCTCGTTATGTCACCGTGCGAAGGAAAAATTTCTAAAAAAAAAAAAAAAATCACCGATCGTTGGTGGGGATGCTCCTGATTTTATGGTCTGGTTGGAATTATGATGCCGCGTTGTTGTAAGCGAATGTTGCTGTTTTAGACACTTTGCGCGTTATTAATGGTTGCACGGGGCTTAATACTGTACGCGCGAATCACGAGGCGTGCTATATTTGTACAGCGAGCACCGCCTATAACGGTAAATATGAGAGTAAATTCTAGGGTGGGCGATAATTAAGCGCTATCGTTACGTCGACCGTCTTCTTTTATTTTTATTTTGCCTCTGTGCGTAAGATTAACGAGTAACGTCCATCGCGTATCCTGCCTCCCCCTACGTGTGTCCTCCTTAAAATTTATATATCAGCTTAATTGGATTAATTTAAACGCGGATCCACGATTTCCTTGGGCCCGTGCTTGATCGTCTGCCGGAGATATTGCTACTTGTGGATTATTATTATTTTTAGACGCGACTCGTCTATCCGGAGTTCGGAAACAGTGGCAAACGATATTTTATTCATGTAATTTATAATTTTCTTTTTCGAATGTCCTAATGTAGAGAACAGTAAAAAGGGTTCTTTTAGAATTACATTACCTATAGGAATAAGTTGTGTTTGATCTGTTGGCAATATAAATATTATACTTAATAAAAAGATATTATAATAAAAATTTAATGAAAGTTATACATTAACTTTTCGCTAACTTTCAGAGTGAGTTACGAATCAGTGTAATTAGTACATTATCCCGAAACGAAAGAATGTAGCAAATCCACGACATTCATCGGTGAGAATTGACATATTTCCACGCTTAATACATATTAAAGTTAAATATTTTCAACGAATCAATTTCTGTCCCATATAGGTATGTACATGTATTGCTAACGAGAATGTAAATGATTTTTATCTAAAATTGGTACAATAAGATCATGCCGATATTATTGTCAATTAAGACACTCGGGGCAAGTAGCCTTATTTGAAACCGCAACGAGACGAAAAGGATTGCGCCGATTCCCACGGAGATAAGGGCATCGCGGGCAGGCCACTGGAATCCAGAGGACAGAAGGGATCCAGATCATCAACGAATGGTATCAGCACAGATGTTCCCGGTACCCGTAGCTTCCGCATTTATGTCCATAAAGCTGTTTCACGTTTCGTTTAATGCTTATCGTTTCAACATCGTCCTCACGATCCCGTCGGCTACGAACGTAAAACGCGCGATGAATTTTTTATATTTTCGTCCGCTATTTCCGGAAGAGAAGCTGCGATCTCCTGGTGACATTCCCATGCAAGGACGAACTGTCGTCGGAACGATAAACCACAAAGATTCCAACAAACCGACCGTACCAAACACTTATTTCAAGTATTTCTCGTGAAACCGATTTATTTTGAAAAAAATGAAATTACGATCTAAAAAGTAAACAATTAAAAGACACTAATAGATAATATAAATCTATTTTCAAAGTGTTATGCGTTGTAATGATTCTTAAAGATACTTTCTCCGTTTTCATAGGAGATGTTTGACCGTTTGACCGTTTTCTAAAATATAATTCGGTGCGACCGAGACACATTTCAACGGGTGAAGATTTTCCTTTTTTTTTTTTCCTCTCCCAACGTTGGCCGGCGGCTCCTCGATTGTTCGCGGCGCAACGGTGCAATGAAAGCTCGATGGTACGAACAAAAAGCCGTGAGGTAGACATAAATAAATAGGTGGTGGGTGTGGTTGGTAGGCCGCACACATGGCGTCGTGACCCGTCTCCTCTCTTCGTGAGCTCAGGGCTCGCTTAAGTTATGCCCTAAGGAATGCTGTTGCTCCCGCTGCCCGCTGCTTTCGGTATTGCGGCTAAACGCAGTTTCACGTGTACTTTGCCTCCTGTTGCCTTGCGACTCCGCTAAAACACACACCTCTTGCATCGTGCACACAAACACACACACAGACACACCGATTTATGTGAATTCAAGTCGTTCGCTGTCGCGTTCCGTTAGTGTCTGCCCGACGACGGTCCGATTCTACTTGAAACATTCTCGGAGATGTCCGCCACTACTTTGACACATTTCTGGAAATGTGACACTTTATCGTTTATAGAGTCTCTCCCATAGTTTTTTTTATACTTTTTCAAATATCTTTTATAGAATTTCTCATATACATCAGTGATCCTGAGAATTAGAGTAATAGGTACAAACTCTATAAATCACATAAGTGTCTAACAATCATCGTTACATGTTTCCATGACAATTATTTGAAATTTCCCACAAAAATGGACTGTATATTCCTGCGATTATCAAAAAATTCTGGAATCCGTCACTATCACGGATCCTCGTACTTCCAGGGTTAATGAAATATTGATTCCACGAACTTTGGAGGAGATAGAGTGATCAGGGGGAGGATTTTTGTTGAATTTTACCCTAAAACGGTACTTGTTTCGCATAACCAGGGGTTGACATTGAATATCCCGGGGCGAAGTCATGCACCCGGGGCACCGAAACCCCGGCTATCCAGGATACCTCGGCGTTTCTAAACTCGTGCATCGCCGTTCATGACTTAACACGGTGCTTGGGTTCGGCTGTGCTTTGGCGGTTGAGGTTGCCGGGACAATGCCGCATTGTTTCATCGTTGTAGCGATCTAGTCGGCACGGTAGCAGGCCCGAACGATGTTTATTATCCTCTTGCGCAACAAAACAAAATGCCCCCTGTGTTATATTATACTCTGGTTCGTGGTCGAATCAGTTTCCCATATAAAATCCACGGATGCCGCTACTCAGTCGTAACTTCAAAGGGGGCACGATGTCCCGCGGATATGACCTTGGTACCTTGAACATGCTACGGGTGATACGATCGAGATCGATGGTAGGATCCATAGGATGATTTTAGGGAAAATTTTGGAAATTCAATATATTTTTAATAGATTTAATAACGTACGACTCGTTGTCGAGATTTGTACGTGTTAATTATTAGAAACTTTGATGTATCTTGGACACTCACGTTCTTCCATGTGTTTGAATTAGAAAAAAAAAGAAATCAGGAAAGCTTTAGTCTCGGGGACCCATTGTCCGAGTGGGTGAAAGTCAGTGCGTTTCCAGATTTGATCTGCGATTAGCCTTGGCACGATTAGATGGGAATCGACAAATGTTTTCTCCTGTATATTATACATATATATATGTGTGTTCCCTTTTTTTTAAATATATTAAAAATGACCGTCGACTCCCGCGGTATTTTGTATTAGTTCACCGAATTGGCGTTGAGCCAGATGGTTTTCTTATTTCCATGAAAATTGTGTGTTCGCGATTTCGAAGACAATGCCATTCCGGTGTTTTAAATGCAAATCCACAAAAGGAAAAACCGTAAGGGCATTATAATTTATATTACTACATGTGGCAGCGGCACTTCCGGCGAGAGAGCATAGGCGCAGTTCCGGTCAGCTCGGGTTGGAGATCCTACATCGCCAGATTATGAGCCCATGCCGCTTTTACAATGGATCGTCTGCCTGAGTCATACGTCAGCAAGAATAATTTTGTTGCCACACTCGTCTTGCGGGGGGAGAGGGAGAAGAAGAAAAAAATATATATATTCACCGAGCCCCGGCGAACAGCTTCGGCACGCGTTCGACATTTGTAAATAGACATCCAGATAGCAACGTAATTACCGCCTTCGCATTAATTGACCAAGAAAAAAACAACACCGACGTCCATTCTTTCATTTTTATCACGCGGTAAAAAGAGTCGGACGTTATGTTCTTTTTTTTTTACAACAATTTAATCCGTCGGATCGTGGTATAATTTCATATTCTTACAATACCGTGGAAAGTGTAAAATATAATTTTATTACTTAAGTGCGTGCGTTGAATTTCGTTGCTTATAAACGTTTTCGTTCTTCCATTGTTTATATATTATAATACAATTAATTGTTGGAGAAAGAAAATCTACATTGATTACAACGATGTATGTGTGTACGTGTAATTACAATTGTAATTTACACGACGAAGTGTCCACCTTTAATAAAGTCAACAATCTTCTGCACGGTTCTCTGAAACCGTCCGAAATTTAATCTGGCATCTTCCGTGGTCTTTGATCTATAGATCGCGGTCGTGTAAGCGCCCGTTAATTCCGAGACCAGCAATTGAGCCCTTCGGGCGGCGGCCTCTATCGATCCCGACGGTGTCTTGATCCTGTGCGCCGTCTGCACGATCTCTTCCTTAATCAGATTCACAAGTTCCTCGTGATCGTTATCGGTGGACGAGCCGTTGGAGATTTTCCGTAAAATTTCCCTAATGGCCTCGTCTGCCACTCCTTAAATTACCAAACGAGGGAAACAGGTAACGGGGAATTGAAATTTCTTAAATATCTTCCGACGTATGTATGTGTGTGTGTGTCTTATTTTAATGTTATTCACCTGGCGATCTAACTCTTCGTTCGATCGATTTCCAGCTCCATGGATCATTCTCCCGCGTGATCCTTTGGGATCGCGACACGGCGCTGGCCAGAAGAACGATCGTGATAATCGTGAATTTTGCCATCCTCTCGAAGTTCCGCCGATCGAAACTGGCGATCGTTTGTCCCCCGACTCTCTCTTTTTATACGAGCTGAATATCCCCATACCGATGTATCGGGTAGGGACATTATGTAAAATGCAATTTGTCGTCCACCCACACAACGATCGACCGATCGTTATAAATGATCCTGATGAGTGTCATTAAACGAAAAGATACGGGGGAAAGTGGAGCACCATGACGCACCAAAGGAAAGTATATTGTTTCGCGAGTTCCTTTGATTTTCACGTTCTAACATTTCGTGCTCATCTCTCCATTTTATTTTTACCACTAAAAAAGAAACATTCAATGTGAAAGTGTACGATACACACTAAATTCCAACATACTTTTCTTAAAACCCAATATAAAAGTATTTTCTTTAATACATATCGATTTAATAATCAGAATTTTAATCAGAATTCTATTTCGAATTTCCTCGATTCCATTTCATTGAGTATAGGTTATTGTTCGGTGTTGAACAATAATTTTACGGATACCACGAATGATTCACGCAATTTCTCTGTAGGACAACAGGCTCAACAGGTCGTCGGTTCCCCCTCGAAAAATGCAGAAGCAATGCCGATGCTGGCCGACGGTAAAAGTGCGTGAACATAGGGAGGGAGTGCATCCAGCCATGATTCCTCTTCACCGATTTTTACCCCCTTCCTGCCCCCTCTGCACCACCCTCCCCCGTCGAAACGGCAGCTTGATGGCTCACGATTAAAGCCTGGAGAGGTTTTCAGGTACCTAGAATTCGTGTTTCGCAAAGGACATCCACTTTCACCGGCGATGCAGTGACTAAAGTATGGCTTGCTAAAAGTAAGCGGTATGCACCTGCTACACGTTCGCGATCCCCTGCTTTCTTCTACTGGTATCCAGGAACCTCTAAACACTGCCAAATAGTTTTCTAATTAGGAATTATTCCCTGAAGTTTCAAGGAATTAACGTTGAATTTTAAAGAATAAAACGGATAGTGCTGTGGGAACTGGCAGGACTGAAAGAGTCGTTATAAACAAACTTTTGAATAGTATATTGCGGAGATCAGATCATAAATAATACTAGACTTGGGATAAATAAACAAAGTGGAGAGTAGATTACAAACGTTACCCTAAAACTTCTGCATTTAACGTTCTGTCAAGGTAACCTTCCATAATTAAAGACCACTATGCATTCAATTAGAAAAATGAGAACTTCTATTTAACAACCAATCATCCGACATATTCTGTAGAAATTCGTACACATACATCCTCAATACGTTTATAAAATGTATCCTGCCAGCTTATCATGACTAAAATTTAACATCACTCTCCCATTGAAAATAAATGACCAAAAAAATAATCACCGATTACGATTTATCAATGCCTTTCGCCTACACTCCCTATATGAAATCCGTCGTATCGATTTCTCGTAGCGATCCAAGAAAAAGAAATGGAAGTTGGGCATCAACGTCCGCGAACTCCTGTCAATGTGTCCCCCGTGGGGACGTATGTATTACACGGTAGACACACGTAGGAGTCTTCGTCCACGTTAATGTGGGATGAATGGAAATACGGGTACTTGAGTAAGCTTAAATTACATTTCATTCATGCAGGAAAAGCAGACACGCGGGAGCCCGGCCTTCCGGCTTTTGCGTTGCGGCACGTAGTAGAAACGGCCAAGAGAGTTGTTTCTGCGTAATAATGGCCGGTCTATAATGTGTATTATCCCCGACATCCTGCGGTCTCTCCTTCTACGTGCGTATTTTCCTAGATACCAGCCCTTGCGAGGTTGCGACAGCGACATTTAATCGGACGGTGGCCAACCCCTTCTTACATTTCCCAGCGGCGACTTTAACGTCCGCCGGTGAAAATCTTGCGTAAAACGTGCCGCGCCGGGACCACGGTTGCGCTTACGACGGAATTAAGCATGGTGAAACGCAACGAAATCGGGATTTTTCGTTTCGTATTAGAGACAGACCCGTCGCATATGTTCGGATTGGTGATTTGAGCGTTTCTTTTAGAAAAGATCCCTTGAAATTTCGAGTTTTTCATTTGAAAATGAGGTATGATCTATCATCGCAGTGTATAAATTATTAAACTTAGTTTTTCCATTATTTTAAATTTGGAATTTTATTAGGTATTCAATGGAGTCAATTTTTATATAATATATTGCCTTTCCTGTGCTTTCAGTCTTAATAGAGTACTTTCTTAATTAATCTTTTCATACCAGAAAAGTTTCAAAATTTTCACATCCTAGGAGCAACCCAAAGATTTATATAAAAAAGACTTTTTTAAATACATTTCGATACCAACGTCCATGGTTCCCTTTTCCCTAGTTTCTTTCCCAATTTACATCCATATTTCCCTAAACCTTCCACAGCAATTCGTAAGAGTGTCAGCTGGTGTCTCCCTACAAATCGGCGGTGGTCTGACAGACGAAATATCGATCTCCCGTACGATCGATCACGATCTTATCGATCACCCCTCTCCCTCTCTCCTCCGTCAGATCGCCAAGCGAACGAGATGACGAGAAAACGAGCGGTTTGTGCGAGTACGGTCGCGTTTCACGTCCACACTCCACGGATCACGATGCTTGGACACAAAAGGGTATAAAGAAGCGAGAAAGAGCAACAAGGTAAAGGAGCCCGAGAGACCCAGACGGAGGGACTCCACTCGACCGGACTCTTTATTCTCGTATCAGCAACGGCGAACGTTGGAAACGGACATGGCCTATTATGAGCCGATCGTGTGAGACACAATGATCAATGCCAAGTGCCTGCTGGACCCGCTGAATGGACGTACGGTGTTCCTTTGCCCGGGATTATGGCACCGGCGAGGGCCACCGAAGATCGACAGGGCCGATTACGTCCGCGATGACTTTAAGCCCCGTTTAAATGCCGGCATTCTTTTCCTCAGTCCCAGATTTGACCCCGTCCGTTCGACGTACTCGTATTCTCGCGCCGATTTCGTGCGTGCTAAGAGACTTTCGTTTCTTTTTTCCGCTGATGCGTTTCTTGGGTGTGACGTTGCTCGGACGTGGTCCCGGAAGTTCGTTTAACCCTTCGATCGAATCTCGGGTCAGTTTTTTTTTTTTTCGTGATTCGTTGCTACGATGATTATAGGGTGACCTACTCTTTTGTTGTACTTCGATATGTATATATTTTATAAATATGGTGTACATATTACTGCTTACATACAGTAATTTATTATATACATAACTGTTTATATACAGTAATTTATTATGTACATAACTGTTTATATACAGTAATTTATTATATACATAATTATGTACATGTTTATATTATGCATATAACTGTGTTTTGTTCTTTTTTGTTGTAAGGGAGATAGTTTGTAAGGTACGAAGGAGATTCGTTGTGTAAGTGTGTTATGCGGATAGACGAGTGTGTTCTGGCTTTCATTTTTTTTGTTATAAGTGTCAGGAATAGTTTTTTTTTAATTGACTTTTTTCTGTCAGATTGCGACACTCGTGACGAGAAGCAGGTGCGATTTAATTTTTCGAGTAATTTATCAGCGATTTATAATTATAATTTGTAGACGTTGGGTAAGAAGGTTATACAATGTATTACGTAACGATGTAATTGTATCGGGGGATATAAAAGTGAAAGTATTAGAATTTATAACGTTAGGACGGCAAAAGCCAGGATTTGCGTGTGTCGATTCGAATTGCCGTTTTCCAAGAACAATAAACTAAGTTTCTGTCTGACTCGTGTGAATCTTCAGTAACGAAACAATACAAAAAAAGGGGTCCGTTATGTCTATAAATTATTGACATTATTCTGGAATAAAGTCTTTATCGTAATTGAAATATTTACGCGTACAAAATCACACATACATACACGTAAAAGAAAATTGTCGGTGTTTTAAATTAACGATTGACTTTTTAATTTCATGAAATATGAATTTTCATCATTTTACCGGGAACGCAATCGTCGTATCGTACGAGAGAACAATGATTTCTACATCTAGGAAATCGCACCTGCTTTCGATTCACCGTGAAGCCCGCAAAAACGATCGTGACTCAACGCTGCAAAGAGAAATCAGGCGACAAATCGATCGACAATCCGAATCCAGTCTACAGCTGCTTCCAGGAGCTGATTTCTTTATTACACTCTATTACATTACCATTCGATTTGAATATTCACTGTTTAAAAATGAAATTAAACTGAATCGAATCGAATTAAATATGAATTACAATTTATCTCATCATCGCAATAATTAATAACGATAAAGAATAAATCAATTCAGCTACTTCAATTATTATCTACCGCTATTTCACCCCTTATTCACTCATCCAGGAAACGTTATACAAAATCAAATGATGAAATGGACGCTGAATTTATTTATAGTTCCTGTTATAAATATTCTGGTGACCGCTCTTCATCAAACACGTCTAATTTATGATTAAAGGGAAAAAAAGAAATTTCCGGTCTTAATATTAAGACGATCGTGATACCAGTATCAGATACTAACATCGTTCGTTTACAGATCGTGTATCAATACATCAAGCTCGCCATGGCAACGATCCCGATTAATCGTTCGATCGAACCATCGAACAATCTTTTCTCGCTAATCAAGAGTGTCATTAGTTTCCACGGAAATGCAACATTGATCTGGTTTATCTCGCCCGGGGACAAAAATTGTCAGCGACGTGGTGCCGGGTTAAAGAACCGTCGTTGGTTTAAGGAGTTAAGTTAAACACCGGTTCATCGTCGCCTGGAGGCCTCGTTAGCGTCGCTTAATGTCGACGGGGCGTTTCGCTCGCGATGGATTATGGTGCCGCGTCGACCGGCGTCACGAATGAATTAATAACGTTGCAAGGTGTAACGTAAACGAACGATATCTGATGACTTTCAATAATCCGGGTAATCCGCCCGCCGATCGTCCCTTTCTTACCTTCAATTTCAAAATCATTGACCTCCCCTTATCTTCCATTTCAAAATCATTAATTCTTTTTGTTCGCTATTTGGAAATCTCTAAATTTATTTAATACAGACTATTATAAGCTTTTATTGAGGCATATAAGGGGGAAGGGGTGAACACAGGTGTTGGTACTCTCTGATTCTACTGGATTTTGGGGATTTAGGAAAAGAAACTAGTAAGTAGTAATTGTTTTATAGATCTTAAATTACTTGCTGCCAGTGATTATTAATTTTCCCTATGGAGATCCTTGGAAATTAATTGTCACCGAGAATATCCGCATTAAGTAGTTCTATACCTCGCAATCCCAAACACTTTTTCGTTGCTAACCAAAATGGAAAACACCTCAAAAGGATAATTTCCAAAACGTCGCAATCCCAAACACTTTTTCATTTCTAACCAAAATGGAAAACACCTCGACAGAATAATTTCCAAAACTTGACAAAGCAACAGTGGGCCTATCCTAACCAAAATGGAAAACACCTTCACAGAAAAATTTCCAAAACTTCGCTAAGCAACCGTGTATCGAGAAACAGAGTCAGTTTAAATAAAAAATCCCCGTTGATCGTCTCGTATTCGGAAGATTTACGTAACGAAACCGGCAGGCGTTAGAAGGTCGTAACGAATGAATCAAGTGGACAACACCGGTCCCTGGCTGTGGGTCTCGTGTGACGGTGTTCGTATTACTTGAAGAGAAGGACGGCTGTGGGAATGCGACTTTACCCTGAAAATGGATTTCAGCCGCGGCGGCAAACACGACATCTTGCACGAGCGGTGCATTGTGCCCGCACATCATAGACAAAGCGGGATTATTTTTCGCGGTTGCAAAGGAAGCGTGCTGGTATTGTGCTGGTAACTGGTAACACTGGGCCTAGCAACAATGGTCGTACTTCTTTATTTTATTTTTTTTTTTTGCTGCTCTTCGTTCTCGTTCGTGTTACACTGGTTTGACTAGTCTTCTAGAAGAGTGCTTCATATACAACGAGATGAGGAATGGCCGTGGACGTTGTACAGTGTCGGCTTAAGCAAATTTTCCTATCACGTCGTTTGTTTACCTTGTGACACAATTATCGTCTCGTATCAATTCTCTTCCCTGATACAAAGATTTTTATTTTTGTTAACCAATGGATCATTATTGTTCGTAGGAAATCTAATAATTAATCATTATATGATCGTCGAGACGTTAAGTAGACAGGATTTCAAGCACGCTAATCTATCAATGAACACAGTTAAAATAGTAAACTGGTATTCTTGTATGGAATAACAGAGAGGGGAGGGGAGGGAAAGAATGACCGGGGAACGGTGTTAGAAAAAGAATAGACACCAGCGGTGGAAAATACGATCGTAGAAACTGGTCGAAGCGGCGACATATGTATATCAATTTATGCTCCGTTGCCAGGGCTAATAACACGGAATCAGATAGATAAGACCAGAAGCAGTATTGAAAAGCTCTTATTTAATCCGCCCAGTCGGCCCGTTTACGAGGCAATTCAGGGGCGAATTATGGGCGTGTGTACGGGGATTAATCACCGTCCGTAATAATGTGTGCTTGTGCATACGTATAGACTCACGTGGATCGATCTGTACACACGTACAGAGGGAGTAGAATACACACACACACACACATGAAGAGGGACAAGATAGGACAAGGGAGACCAACGACACTGTCCGTGTTCCGCGACAGTGCAAGTTTCGTGCGTGTGTAGACGCACTTACGAATACGTAGGTCGTACATTGATCGACCTAATTCTACGATTTGTCACGCCTCTTATTCCACACCTAGCTTTCACTGCGATACATCAGGGGGCGAAGAACGGTGCTGTTACCCTGTGGATTTCGTTCGATTTTTGAGGATCGAGGAAAAAAGAAACTGGGAAAATTGTTGTGTTAGTGATTATTAGTGGTTTCCCGATCGAGACCGAGGGAAATTAATTACCAACGGGAACGTACTCATCTGCGCGCAGTGGCTAGCAGAATTTTTATCTGAGAATCTTCGGAACACCTACTTTCACGCGGAAATACGGACAGTCTAGTTAAAAAAAGAATGTAACCTAGGGAAAAAGTTTCCACTACTAACTTTTTCGTATAACGAATTTCAAGCAAAATTAAATCCCCTGATACTTTTTGAAAGATACCGAAAACAGTTTAATTTATTTTGTCCAATTATTTCACAGTATTAATTAACCTGTTATTTAACAAAATATTTCCGTGTTACCACTTAATACGTCGATTCTAAAAAATGACGAATCATTCAATTCCAAAGAAAGCAATCCTATAATTAATTAAAATCTGAGAATTAAACGGGTAAATATCACTCCAACTTGCCCCACGCAACAACTGTGATATCCCCGATCTGCGTTAGGGGGTGAAAGGTGGTCGCAGGAGTTTCAAACGAGCCGTGTTCACCATTCCTTCTCGACCCGCGTGATAATGACACCAACGTTGACTGTAAAATGGCAGACAGCGGCAGTAAAGTAACGCCGGGTGGACAAGCATGCACCGGGCATTAAGGTGTCGTAAAAGCGATAATTCAGCGGCTTTATCAAGCGCGGCCGAACACGCTCGCGCACTGTCTTTACGACTGATCGATATTAATACCCATTGTTAAAAACAACCGGAGATACCGATCGACGTGCCTGAGCACAAATTGGCGGGACACGAAGCGTTTCCACGTTCGGTTTTGATATTTAATAACGCGTCATGCTTCGCCGTCGCATGCCGGTTTTACGATTCGGAAACTTACCGAATGTTAAGGTCCCGCTGGGATCAATGGATCGAGAACGTTGCCGTTCTCGAAACTTCTTAATTACAGGTACTTTGAGACGAGACGAGAAGGAATTGAATATTATTAATTATCAAATGACATTTTTCTTTTTATTATAGAGGAGATCATATTTGGTGGGTTATTTTCAGAAAATGTATACAGTCCCCTTGGGTCGCTGCTCTTATCGGTGTCAGGGAAAAAGGGTCTTATTTGCAACGGGCCCTTTTTTGGACAACCCGTGAAAAAGTGAAGCGCTCTTGTTATCGTTCTACTTTAATAATTCTATTTCACATGAATTTAGTGCTGCAATTTATATTATAAATACCTAAAAAAATATTAAAAATATCTCAGCTATCACCACCAAATCCCCGAAATTCTCAAATCCCGTTTTTCTAAAGCAATTTTCGTTAGCAGAATTTTCTGGATTTTAAAGGTATAATCGTCACCGCGTGGAAACGGGTGAACAATCGTTAATAAAATAACAAACGTCGACGCGGACGTCGTGGTCCAGGCGAGTTATCTGTGTCAACTCGAAGCTCTCCGAGCATTGATACAGGCCCGATAGTTCAGCTCTGATTCGCTGCAATTCTCGGTGCATTGCCGGTGCGCGGCAGCCTCCTGCGAGGCTGCGATATACTTTCTCTTAATTTATAATACAAAGACAACTGATAACAGCACCGGCACTGCTGGAAGATATAAATGCCGGGTTTCCAGTTTGCGACAGCTTTTGCGTATCGAAAGTAAGAGTCGACGGACTCGTGTCTACGGGGTTCCAGTCTCGATTAATCACATTTTCTATCTACAGTTTGTTTCTCAAAACTCCACGAAAAAATTACATATTCGGTGTATCCAATTTAACCTTCTACACACTTTTGTCGAGTATCACTCGACATCAGATTTATCCCAGAAACTTCTGTATTTTCTATATTGCACATTTCACTATTGAAAATAATATAAATATACCCTTAATTACTCAAATTTTAACCTATCATTTAGCTAAATTAAATAGTGAACGATTCTTCTCTATTATAACGATTATTAAAATGAAAAATTGTTTATATCCAGTTTTTCATGACAAAAACAATCAAAAAATCAAAATCCAATCGGTTAAAAGTTTTCGAAAATCGTAGACATGGGCAGGAAGTCTTTTTACGCGATCGTTCGAATCCCCCGTGGATGACAATTCGTGTTGGCATGCGACTACAAGACAGTCTGGGACCGAGGGATCGGTTTTGCGAGTCGCATCGATACTCGGATACTTGCGTACCGGAATGCATGCAAGAAAGTGGCAAGATGAAAGGCGAGAACGCCCGATTCCGATCGGCACAGGAAGGAGCCCGGCCACGGGATTACGTGTACTATCGAACGACTCGTCTGTGAGAGGAAAAATTAACCGGATTCCAAAGAAATTATTGAACGAACTTCTTGCGAGAACTGCGGGGACGCTGCCGAGATAAATACCGGGTCTCCGTTCGACAAAGCTTACTGTTTTTCTGGCGTTTCCGGCGAGAAGCCAGTCTGATAACCTTATATCTCGTAGTCGTATCGATGTACGTAAGAAAATAATAAAAGTGTGTAATTTATATGGATATTTAGCGAAATATACATTCTTCGAATCAGAGAAATATCAGTTTTGGAAAAATTAGGAAATAAGAGCTCGTTTTTTTATAGTATTTATAATTGGCATATGGTGAAATATTATAATAAATGTATAGATGTAGAATATATAGATGAATAGATGTAGAAATCCCTTTTTTTTTAGGAATTTAGGTCAATTACTATAGCTATTTATTGCATGATACCTAATTCATCGATCATTAAAAATACGAAACGTAGTAGAAAAGTGACGCAAAGTTATAGAAACCGATAGCAGACATTTAAATGACTTAGTGCAATCAAATTTTAATTTCCTTAAGAAATCAAGAACAATTTATTTCTACACCTAATACAAACTTCCCTAAACTCTTCCAAACACCACCCGCTCGAATATCGTGCAACCAGTTTCGAGATGCAATATAATCTTGATGAAATTTTTGGACTTAAGTATGAATATCTCGGTGTAAAGGTCAGTTACACCGCGAGGGCCGGTATATGGTAACAAGAAGCATAAAGTATAAAGGCGGATGTCGTTTACGTAGATCAAGTACTTTTACGCTACCGAACGCGGTGCAACAACCCGCAGGACTGTCAAACAGGACTAGATCCAGTTTCCTTTCGTCCTTTCCTTTTTTCACCGAGACCAGATCGCACCGATGTCGCGATATAATTCCCGATAAATTAGCGATACATAATTTATTCCGTAATTCCCGCGAGAACCACTTTCCATCTTGCCCGGGCGACCGCTTTATTTTCAAGCGAACCCACCGCACCGCCGAGCTTGTTTCAACTTTGCTACGTCGGTAGCGGTACTTCCGCGCGTTACAATAAACTCACGTTGTTTATTGTCGCGTAGCGAATTTCCGACCGGTTTATATAATAAATATACCTCGCGAATATTATTTTTATCAAGCGTCGGTATTTTCACTACGCGTAATATAACAGTCTTACGGAGACCTAATTACAGCCTCGGTAACATTGTAACATTTTCCTACGGTCACGAGTACATACGCGGGTAATTGATACTTCACCGTTAACTTGTCCAGCACTAAATCGCGATGGTATTCGAACATAGTTGTAGTGATAACCATACGCGCGCGATGTTATCTGAAAGAACGTATGATTGCACGTAGGAAAAATTTCAATTCTCCTTATCCACCGTTCTATCGACCACAACGGAACGTGTTCCGTTCGTGTTAGATATGTTTCTCATCGGACCCGGTAACCTACATACAAATATCAAATCGTGTCTCATTTGAAAATATCTATTACTTATACTCTAAACATTAGAAACACGTTAAATAACAATACCACAGTATCATTGCAAATCTTACGAGACATTAATTCAACGAAACATCCTTCTCGATCCGATGATCTAAATATATGTATGCAGTGGCAAGGTTAAGTCCCCGAAAATCGATCGAGTTGCGTCTCTCCAGGTTGGGCAGGAAAATAGGTGGAAAAAACAATAGGTAACGTGATTGAGTCACGACCGACGGAGATCACCGAAAGCGATTTCAGGTGTGAGAGATCGTCGGGGCCTGATCGCGCGGAAATGACGCGGGGCCCCGGCTACTATGAGTCGTAATATCGGTATTAGCATTCGCAGGTGTATTATTTACACGTGTAGACGAGGGACCGTTGCGGTCGCGTCTCTTCTCATCCCCTCTCCCCCCTCCGTCAGTGGGCCCCGTGGTAATCGGCGCCGCCGCCACGAGGCCCAGGGATAGATTAAATTGGGACAGGTAGCTGCGAGATGAACTGAAGAGTGTCGGAGTCACGTGCAGTCTCCGCGCGACCGGAAACATGGTATAAGGAGCCTGGGCCCACCGGGGGCCCCGTCTGGAACACGGGACCTCCGTGTCTGGATTTTATGCAGGAGTCATGGAATCTCATGCCCGAGCTCATAACACAGTTAACTGGTTAATAGCTCAAAAATTACGGAAATGGAGAGGAAATAAGGAAAATCGCGAAAAATCGTCAAATTTAAGAAGTTTTTTGATCGGCATTCGCTCAATTTTAAAGATAGCGGTCTGAAACGTTTACCATTGTTTTAGTTAGGAAATTCTACGTCAGATCAATATATAATAGTTGTACTTTTCGAAAATTTCATTTTTCGCAAAAATCTGAAGGGGGTAGGTCAGGATTTTTTGCGATTTTCGTAAATCGCTCGTCATTTCCACAATTTTTTAGATATCCAAATGATTCTTGCACTGGCTTATTTGGCTTCGGATTCCGCGTCCAAAACGTCCTCGATCATTTAAATAGCTCAAAAATTACGGAAATGGCGATGGAATTACGAAAATCGCAAAAAATCCTGACCTACCCCCTTCAGATTTTTGCGAAAAATGAAATTTTCGAAAAGTACAACTATTATATATTGATCTGACGTAGAATTTCCTAACTAAAACAATGGTACCAGTTTCAGATCGCTATCTCAAAAATTGACCGAATGCCGATCAAAAAACTGTTTGAATTTGACGATTTTTCGTAATTTTCGTTATTTACTCATCATTACCGTAATTTTTGAGCTATTAACATGGTAGAGGACGTTTAAGACGCAGAATCCGAAGCCGAATAAGACAGTGGAAGAATCAGATCGATATCTAAAAAATTGCGGAAATGGCGAGCAAATTACGAAAATCACGAAAAATCGACAATTTAAAGCAGTTTTTTAGTTGGCATTCGCTCAATTTTAAAGATAGCGGTCTGAAACGTGTACCATTGTTTTAGTTAGGAAATTCTACGCCAGATCAATATATAATAGTTGTACTTTTCGAAAATTTAATTTTTCGCGAAAATCTGAAGGGGGTAGGTCAGGATTTTTTGCGATTTTCGTTTTTCGCCTGTCATTTCCACAATTTTTTAGATATCCAAATGATTCTTTCACCGGCTTATTTGGCTTCAGATTCCGCGTCCAAAACGCCCCGGATCGTTTTAATATCTCAAAAATTGTGGAAATGACGGGCAAATTACGAAAATCGCAAAAAATCCTGACCTACCCCCTTCAGATTTTTGCGAAAAATCAAAATTTCGAAAAGTACAACTATTATATATGGATCTGACGTAGAATTTCCTAACTAAAACAATGGTACCAGTTTCAGATCGCTATCTCAAAAATTGATCAAACGCCGATCAAAAAACTGTTAGAATTTGACGATTTTTCGCGATTTTCGGAATTCGCTGGCTGTTTCCGAAAAAATTAAAAAAAATATTTGACACTGTTATATACAATACATTGAAGAAGACTAGTTTGTCCGATGTTTTGCAGTCATTCAATAGTTCCTTGTCTTATGAATGAGCTCCGAGTTGACGGTTGGATCTGTCATTAACATAGTCATGACCCGCGGCGACATCGCGCGTCCTCTCGTACCGTTATCCACGCTGCCTTGCCACCGGCTAAATGGCTTCCCGATGTAAATTACTCCGCTGTAAATTGCATAATCATCTTTAACGGGTCGACTTCGATCGAGTGTAATAGTTGATGTGCCTCCGAGCTACGCAAGTATAACACTTTTTAGGAAGATTATAATATTCATTTCCTTGCTAGCACGCTTCTTCTTTCTTTTTCTTGTATTTTTTTTTTCTTTATTTTTTCTTCCTTTTACTTCGATACACCGTACCTGTGTGATTATATTATTGCACGTATCTAATTTCAATAACAGTTATTTCACAAATGGTTCGCCTATGTTATATCGCGGTAATAATATTAATAACGATCACCCGAGTAATTTCATATCGGAATGATCTTGAATATACAATTTAGAAATATTCCAATAGTCCCTAGAGCAAATCGTACCGTAGACACGTTTCATAGACACTCAAAGTCGAGCGTCCGTTTCCATCGGTGTCCCCCCCGGTTTCAACGAAGATTGAAAAGTACTGTTAAGTAGAACGTTTAACGATAAACGGGAGAGTCATCGAATTAGCAGGTGTCCCGAACTCCGTAATCGGTCGCACGATCGGTATATCGTCGTCCCTCTGTACTTTCCCGATCGAAATCCAATAAAGAAAAGAAGAACCAAAAAAACAGAAAAAAGAAACGAACCGCCCGGTGTAGTGAATCGCCGGCGGTAATTAAAGCGACGATCAAAGGAATCGCATTTTCGGCTACGCTGATCCGTAACAGAATTCGATAACATGGTCCACCAAGTTTCTGTCGCAATTCTTATCCTCGATTCTCCGACGACAATCGATATCCACACAAAAATCCATTCCGCTCCACGCGATTACCTTTCATTCAACATCCATACGATATTGTCCCCGTCGCGAAAACTCGTTTATTAACTATCCGAACAACCGATTCACCAGAAAAAACTTCCCCGTCGAAAAACGGATGTAAAACAAAATTTCTCAACGTTCCCGACAGACTTCGGATTTTATCTTTTTCCCTTCTTATTTTCCACGTAAAACGATTTTTATCGACCGATCGATTTGCACACCGGCATCCATTGTTCCGCGGCCTTCTCTACCGTCGAATCCCCGCGATGTTTGCGGGGTGGACGATCGGCCGACGACGTTTACGCGGAATTGCTGATCGCTTCGTCACGGTCCAGGAAACGCAACCCCCGGCGGTGTACGCACGGAACCGAGGAGCCGGGGAACGAGCGCTCTTGAAACGAACCGCGACGTCGGACAGGTGCGACCAGGTGCGGCTTTTCAGAAGCGTGGACACCCTCGTCGAGGCTTTTATTTGCCGACGCCGCCACCGCCGCCGCCGACGCCGACGCCGCCGGCCACTGGAAACCTTTCATTGCCACCTGCGGACAATCGCCCGTGGATTTTCTATACGGTGTTTTTTATACAACAGGATCCGACGAACAGGTTGTTTCGGACGATCCCCCGGGACAGGATGCCGAAAGAGACTTTGTCCGGATTTTGAAAGAGTTGAAAGAATTCTTATGGGTATTATAAGTTTTTCTTGGGGTGTTTAATAGACTGTATTAATCGTATGGTATGTGAAACACAAGTAAATAAATCTGTGAGAACAGATATTTTTGTACTTTTTGTTTAACAGTATCAAAGTGTGGAAATATACTTTCGAAACTGTTTGTTTGTTTGTCTCACTGTCTATAACTTAAGAATTACTCCCTTTGTCCCATAATACTTGATACTTTTCGTTTCGTGGTCTTAACTTATCAAAATATATGGCACAATTTCAATATTTCTCTTTCTTATGACTCTAATATTTGTTGAAAAATGAACTACTCTTAAATAAAAATATACGAACACGATTTTGTCAAAAAATTAATTTTAAAGAAACATATTCACTGATATAGAACAAGAAAAAAGGAGAAAACTATCAAGTATTATGCGACAGAGGGAGTATTAGATTTTTATATAATTCCGTTCATGCCTGGACATTTTTGAAATTTGCAGACCAGGCTACGTTAACAAAAAAATGATGATTCACGTTGTTCGATATTCCCGCGGGGAAAGTCGCGGGCGAACGTCACTCTCGAACGAAATGATGAATTTCAGTTGAATCCCGTTTCGCAATGCTCGCTTCTCTCCGGTCTTTTAATCCGCGCAACAATCGTCGATCGTCCGATCCGGCACGGGGCTTATCGTTGACAGAGCGATCGTTATGATCGATATCTACGTGATCTCCATACAATAGAAACTTCGATCGACACCGCTCCCTTTATCCGTCGGCCAATCGCGGTCTTTCAATCCGGCGATGACATCGTTCCCTACGTCAAACAAATATGTCTCCCCGCGAAATTAGTTTCCCGGCCGCTACGTTGATACACGTTTTGCAAACGATCGTATCGTGAGACAGGTGTGACCAGGTGCGGCTTTTCAGGAGCGTGCCGGCACGGTGGTGCACTTCTTCTAAACGTTTATCGCCGCCGCTTTCAGGTTCGTTCGAACCGAGCGAGAAATCCCCCGATCGAGACAGACAGATCGCTATCTGAATTTGTCGCGATAGCTTAACCCCTATCTCGCCTTGTCATTCCGAAGTGGTATTCAACTTCCAATAAAATCCATCGATTGATAAACGTGGAAATTTGTATCCCATTAGAAATGATCGAACGTGTTACTTTTAAATATTCGTAATAATACCAAGAAGAAAGAATTCGAACGTATTTAAGAATCGGATAATAAGAACATTAATTGAAGATTATTTTATTCGATTCGTTAATAGTATTGAGATTATAGATAATATCGTGCCGTTATTGACGGAAGACTAACAACGCGAACGTTTAGACGCGGTAAATTGAAAATCTCAGGGTTTCTTTCAATTCTCAAGTAATTTGCTTCGACATGGTGATAATTTTAACTGTCAATTTCTCAGTAGAGTCGTAAACCGTCGGTTTTGCATCATTGTTCGCTGGGATTTTGTCGCGGTCATAATCCGTTAGAATTACAATTTTCGCTAAATCCCCGTCGTGGGAGAGTCGTTCGATCTCGATCGCCACGAGATGAATCGCTTCGGGTAAAACGATCCTCCGGCGGCGCGTACCGTCGTCGACCTGCTGGATGAGCAAGGTGTGTCACGGTTACTTGGCCAAGAAAACGTTTAACGCTCGACGAAATCGATGAAAACATCGTAGATTGTGTTTCGGACTTGTCGGGTGATTTTTAAATGAAACCGGTTTAACCGGGGCGGAAAGAATTAGAGGTTTTACGGGGATTAGTTATTCGCGGAAACTTAACGAAATTCAATCGATTCTATACACTGTTTGCAAATATATTAAAGACACTACTATATCGATTTATATCTACGTATATAAAGAACTTTAATCATTTTACCACCTTGACGAGCATATAAATATTCCACGTGGTATTGTTAAAAATTATTTGAAACATTAAGAAGAAAAAAAAAATACATAGCGGCTTGCTTTGATGTCCTGGTTTATTCACCGAATTCACTCGTTTCCGGTTGGAATGAAAGTACATAATTATTATAGAACGTTGTTCTAGCGATGGGCCATCGTTTACACCGAAATAGACACATTTGTGAATACACAATTTTCACTTCGTTACGACAGCGAAGTTCCTTTTTGCACGAACCGTACGCCGCCGGGAATTCGGCGGAATTGCGTGCAGAATCGCGATGGGACGCGATAAATCCTGCGGGACTCCGTACGTGCTCTATAAACAGAACCGTGTGAATGCAGTTTCGGACATAATTTCACGTAAACCTCTCGAACGAGCGCGCTTTTACCAGATTCCCCTTGATCTTTGATAAAAATCTACGAAACGCAACAGTCGATTTCGCATGACTTCTTAATACTTCCTTTCCGCCATTTCAATATCTCACACTCCTCCTACAATACCCATCACATACGATCAAACCCTCCAAGAATCATCGAAAACGAATAAAAAAAATCCAAGAAACTTTATCCCAGAAAAAGAAACTTTAACACGTTTCCACCGGTGGCCTTATTTTTAGTTCTCGGCATCTGACGGCTCTCTAATTCATTGTTAATTAATTTATAATTGTTTTGATTTAGCCCATTTGCATTTTCTTTTGTCTTTTTATTAAGAAAACAGTCACATAAAATTGATTGTTTCATTTCTACCACTAATGGTACAAATTCCGCCCGTTGGAACAATTGTGTATGTACCACCAGTGGTACAAACCATCCCATAAGACATCCCCCTATGTATCACTGGTGGTACATGCCGGCGGCTACGTGTTTAAAAAAAAGAAACTAAACAAACGCTAGTGAAAAACAACAAAAATCCCGACATAAACTTCTGCACCGTACGAATCCCATCAAGGCCCCAAGTGGGACCCCCTTCCGTCCCCCGAAAAACAACACAGAGGCCCAACGGCGATCGGTTCGCTCACACGTTATAACGCGTAAAAACGACACACGCGCGCACACAGGCAATCGAAGAGAAAAAAAAGAGAGACACAATAAGAAAAGAGAGAGAGAGAAAAACAGACATCCGGCAGGAGAGGAGAGAGGCGCGCGGAGACGAAAGAGACGCCGGTACGTTTCCCCAGGTAGGGGACCGTCGGCCAATGGGAGCGCGGTGGGCGCCGCGGGTAGGAGGAGACAGTTCCGCGCCGACAGGCGACGTAATCACCCGCGGCCGTGTCGGGCCCTCTTCCCCCTCCTGCGTCGGGCCCGGCGGGGTATAGCCGAATGGCCCCACCACGGGCCCCGGGTCGCGAACCTGGGCCCCTGCTCGGCTGTGCTCGGCCTCGGCCACGCGACAAGTGGATCGGAGGAAACGTCCGACGGGTTGCGGAGGACAGGCGTCGACGTGTGTGGGAGATTCGGGGACTAAGATGGTGGTTTGGGCCTGGTGTCGCCGAAAATGGGACGGAGGGACGTAC
The DNA here is from genome assembly GCA_917499265.3 of Mimumesa dahlbomi. Classification (NCBI taxonomy): domain Eukaryota; kingdom Metazoa; phylum Arthropoda; class Insecta; order Hymenoptera; family Crabronidae; genus Mimumesa; species Mimumesa dahlbomi. Next base: position 10,143,947 of record OU824118.1, read on the forward strand.
GACGGTGGAGGGGGACTGATAAGAATGAGTGGATTGTAATGGGTTTGAGGTATTGGTGGGTTGATTTTGAGAGTGGAACGATTTGATTTGTTTGATGGAAGTGTAAGGATATTTGTAGAATAATTAAATAGTGTTCAAAGAGTTTTAGAATGTACTTTATATCTTATTTGATAGAAGAGTAAGAATGTTTGTATTAAAATGAAAATATATCCTAGCACAGCGTTTTTCTTATTCTTTTTTTAAATTTCCCGTTTCATTGAAGTGTATTACATAGATCGTTGATAAGAGAAGTCTCTTTATAGAAGAGAAGATAGTAGAATTCAGTGTGTGATGTTGATGGGAACACGCTCGAAATGGCATGGTTTTAAAAGTGTTGATAAATAAAGTCTATGTACGTATAATATACCTATCTCAGGCGGATAAGTTCAATGGGAACGTGTCCCGTGTGGTCAAATTGAATCGGTTATCTGGATACAGCATTAAGAGTATATTACAGGACAATAAAGTACCGTGCGGCTGGATACAAAACGAGTTTCAGTTATGTATGAAACTTGATTATCGCGGGCTAAACGATCCTAAGCTTCTCTGTATATTGGAATTATATTGATACCGCGTGATTTTCTACGAGCATAATAGCGTTCCCCGTGCAATCTCTGAACGGGACTGAATCGAGATATCATACGAAAAGCGAGACGATTTATTAAGTCTGGCGATACACACCGTTTGCCCAGGGTTAAATCTATTTTAATGGGGCGAAACGTCCACGACAACCGAAGGAAAATCGAACCGAATAGAAGTAAGTACGGAGGGTACGGTTTAACAAGCTGGTCTTTCTCTTCTTATATTTTCTCTGATAACGAAACGGGATTTGATATACGACCGTGCCGGGCTGTTTAAACCGCGGTTACATGAAGACGTACACGCTCGTTTATGTCTTGTCGTACGTACGGGGCACCGCTTCTAGGATCACTTGCAGTGTCCACTATAAATGTAGCCGCGAGCAAGATGATCTTAAGTGTTTGGATGAAGTAGTGAAGAGGCAGACCGGTCGAGTGCCCGTTAAGAGGCTAACAACGTCTTTACGTTTGATACTTAAACTATGTCAAACCAACTAGCGAAGACCCGGCGATGATTTTCAATAAACGAACAATGCGTTTCATCAATGAAACACATCGTCAAACTTTTATTTAATTTCTGGATCCCAATCCTTTACGAGTCTGTAAATGGATCATAATCACCTTCATTTCTTGTAAATTTCACAGTTGTACTTGGCTTCTAAATTAAATGATAATTTTTATAAAACAATAAATGGTTTAATCTAACAAATATTTGTCTAGAAATTAGACACGTTATTTTATATTGTTAATAAAACGTTCACCATTGTAATTAGTCATGATTCCCGTCGTAATTATAAAAGCTATGGTACATCCGTGATCCCGTAGGTACTGATAGATTCTCGTAGTCGGATTAAAAGTCGAATTAAGATTGGCCCGAGTCCCTTCGACCTTCTCCCCCGAGTTCCGCGTCAGCGTTTCGAATCGAACACCGAACGGCGTCGTGGCAGACCGGTCGGGGCACGCTCGGTCGGGGTGTGTAATTTCGTGTTATTTTCTCATTACATTCAGCGGCGGGATGAAGATGGGATGTTGCCAGCGGCTGCGTAATCCGGTGCCGAAAGATGCCGATGAAGGCGTTGAAACGATAAGTAGCGTACCGTCGGATAGGAACATGAAAGAAACCCGCATCGTGGTCTCGATATATACATATATATGTTGTATATTTTTTAACTATTTTCCCTACGTAAATGCGTTTCCCATGTAACCGTCTCGTTTAGGTGTTTTTTTTTTAATCCTTTAAGAAATTAAATCGAACAATTTATTCCGTATTTAAAGCAGAAATGACAGGTGCTCTAAGCCGATAAGACGATAATTATGAATTATTTTACCGACCGTCGTACACCCCGCTTGTATCCTTATTCGTTCAATTATCGAAATTAGTTCATTATACCGCGAGAGAGCGTGTGTAATTTATATACATACCGCTCGAGAATACCAGATCCGGGGATAACGTTTTCACGGTGCAAGATAAGTAATGAATTCACGTTATAACCCGACTGTGGATGTAACAAGCGAGGTGGGGAGGAAACACGAAGAAAGAAAAAAGAAAAAGAAAAGAAGTCCGAGCGGGTTGGAATGGACGATGAGGCCCAGAAAGACATTACCTACCCTACGTCCGGCAGGGCTGAAAGAAAGTCGCACCTGCTGCCATATTCGCTGACCTACGATTACATCGCTGTTTGCCCCGGAATTGTTTTTCCGGCCGATACCGATCTATTCCGACTAGACTTGATCGATGACTAGACATTTTTCACGTACATCATTTTCTCGGTTTCATCTGTTCTCTATCACCAACCTAAATTTTCCTACCATTATCGTATCATCTTAGATACATGAAAATTGTCGATATATTTTCACAATTTCCTTCCCCCCCCCCTTTTCCTTTTGGGGTCAATTTATTCGTGGAAACGGGATGGAAACGGGACAACGCCTATCCCGTGGCGAATGAAACGGCCTGCTTTCACTCCGACACACACATACATACACACATAAACACTTTGTTCCTTCCATTTTCTATTTTCTATTTCTCGACGTCCCGCAACGCCCAATGCCGCGGGCACCGTGGATCGACGTGCACGTTGCTGCATCTACGCCCCCTTTTGAAGATCAAAACGAGACGCATCGGCGGCCAGCCTTCTTATCTCGATTTTCTCGCGGTGGCGATCAACGGAAACGCGCGGGGTAAACCGGGATCGTTCATTAATTCGTGGGTGGAACTTCTCCTGAGGTCTTTATTTACGATATCGTTGTGCCATGGTAACCGGTGCATCGGCGGACGTGTAAGGGTGAAAATACACGTTGCGAAACGGGCCTGGTGATGATTTTTTTTTTGTTTTTTTTTGCACGCTGCTCGATTCACCGGATGATTCTCACCTCGTCCGGTTGCAGGACCCTTCATCGACGCGCGGGTACCAATTCACGGGGATTCGATGCCCGCGGGCTTTGTAGCATCTTCGCGAAGGCTTCGGGACGATATCGACTGGTTGTCTTCTTTTTTTTTTCTTGGGGTAACGATTCAACTTGAATTACACCCCGTGATGCGGGACTTAAACGACATGAATCTGCTAATGCGGTGTTTTTACGAATGATCTGATCTATCGACGCCTTGGATTTTTGTGTTTTTTTGTTCTTGGAATCGAAAGGTGATAGAAGGTGTCTTGGATATTACTCGTAATATATTTATTTCTCTTTTATGATACTATATATACTATATACTCTATTCACACTATGTATATATACTACATATATACATAAAATATCATATATATTTTTCACTTTAAAAAAACTTGTCTGATCTATATTTCATTGATCCAAATATCACCTCTTTCGTACGAATCAAAGTCTCGTAATTCTCTCTACTAATCATCTCATCGTTACAGCAGCATAAGTTACAATATACGACACAAGTATTAAACAATACCCGATCCTGTAGTCACTTCGTAACCGGTGGACGCATATATGTATATAATTACCTAACGTAAAAATCGACACGAGGAAGCCGACGAAGGTGTCTAAGCCGGGTGAACCTGGCCGATCGGAATCTATTTATCCCTTATCTCTCTTATCTGATTCCGTGTGTACTCGAAGAAGGCCGCGCGGCTACCGTGGTGTCGTGCGGCCCGAGTCGACGTGATCGTGACGAAAAGGGACGAAAAAAGGGGTCCCGCCCCTTGGCAAGGCCCAACTCGTTACAAGGCGTCAGGTGCCCGGGACCGTTGACGCGGCCGTTACTACTACCATCCCCATAGCCTGTAATAATGTATGCCATTAATAAGAACACCGGCGAAGGAGGAACGTGCGTGTCTTCCGAGGAGCACGGGCCATGTGCTTACCTTCGCGAAGGGTGAAGGGCGTTTAACGGTCGGACGTGCACGTTTTTCGGTATCGCCCCGGCGAACACCAGCTGATCTCCACTTTTCGGCCATGTGTTTCCCGCGCTTTCTTCCGACACTCCGGCTAGCCGACTTTTCTTTTGTCCTGTCTTCTTAAGGCTTATGTTCGCGATGACATCGATCTAATTGTTGGGATAATAGATGTTCTCCGTGGAAAGTGTGTTTTACGTATACATATGTATATGTAGAGTATTAATGATCTGTACTAGGTAGCAAATTTCTATGGGAAATATAAAGGATCTGAGTAACTAAGTATATGTATACTAACTATAGAGAAACGCAAGTTATTATCAGAGCTCCAGATAAAAATTTCTGTATAGAAATTTTTAAATTTCTATATAGTTAGTATATACTTAGTTAATATATATATATAGTTAGTATATACTTAGTTTACACTACTAACTATAGAGAAACGCAAGTTATTATCAAAGCATCAAAAACTGAGATCGTTTATATTTCCCATTGAAATTCTGATACCTTATAGATCTTTAATTATACACAACATACATACATACATATATCGTTATTCACCCTGATACTATTCTATATACATCCGTGAACAAAGTACGAATGGAACGATACAAATTAAAACGAGTAGGCGGTCACCGCGGGATGCCATTAACCCAGGACCAATCGTCTATTCCGGATATTACAGGGTCCGTGGAAACTATAGGAACTCGACGAGAGTGTGTGTTTGTACGTATGTACGTGTGCAGGGGAACGTTGCACCTTACAACCACCAGCCGGGAACAGGTGCCACAGCTGTTTCAGCAAGTGCAACGAACACCGTGGATAGAACGGGCGCGGACATTAGAATTGTTGCAGGCCGGCGTAAAGGGGTGCATAACTATTCGGGTAAAACAGACGATGCCGAGGTGCCGGTCGTACCTTTTTATGGCGCGACCGTTGAACCAGCCGGACAGGATGCGTGTGTGCTCGACTTTTCATCTGGCGAAACGTTAAATGACTCCCCGAGACGTTTTAATATTCCACGCATTTTAACCGGTTTTCGAATAATACGCGTATCTCTCTCTCCCTCGTACGACTTGCGAGAAAATAACACTCAGGGAATTAGTCGCGCGAAGTAACGGAAGATTAACTTGTGAAACGGTCACTTGGCATCTTTGTGGACTCGTAATATAGTTTTTATTTTTATTCTATATGTGTACATATATATACATTTATAAAAATAGATGTATAGTTAAATTTCCGTTCTATCGAGTTCATAATCGATAAAATACATATTTCGCGAGTGGCGAACGGTAATCGTGACGATAAGTTTTACGATGCGTGGATGGAAAATATCGAAAAAGGAAATATTAACGATGATCGAATATTAATCGACGCGTATCGATAACTAAATTCCGCGTGGTTATCGCGGCCGGGATTAATAATTCGAGCCCGAACATTCTCAGGATATCGTGTTTCCGCCATCGAAATGCCGCTAGTCATATCCTGTGCCGATCCGTCGGACGGGGATAGAAATTTATACGAAAATTCAATGGCCTTCCGTTCGATCCGTTTTCACACGTACGCGTTTCGTTAGGCTCGATGGGCGACCGCGTTGATTTACAACCGGCATAGTAATATATAAACGGGAATCAACTACTTTGCCCGAAGAACAATTTACAGGGGAGCGAGGGCAGTTTCGTTCTGTTCAGGAACCGTGGTTCCGCTCGGTTCCGCCCATAACGGTGACGGTGTGAACTTCGTGGATCTCCGAGTCGCCACGGAATTTCGGACAAAGATTTTTTTCGGCCCCCCCCCCTGTGTAATGAAACGAACAAAGGTCTAATTATAAAGCGAGGGCATTTCCATGGAAATGCTGGACAATGACGGCAGGACGAAACGATGTCGAGATGTTTCGTTTTACTGTAGATTCATTTTTTCTTAGACTTTTTTTTATATATACATACATACGTGTAATCTATATAATAATAGTTAACAATCGGAAAATGGACTGGTTCTAAAATGCCACGTCATCTTATCTCCAGATTTTACATTTGATTAAATAGAGTGTAGAGAGTAATAAACACTTATCTTCTTTCTCTAATAAAACTGCGATTCGGTCTTTGATATAATTATCGAAATAAATTAATAGGATCGAGTCCAGTAGAATGATACTCTCGTTACTTGTTGTCACAAAATTCGAACAAGTATTATACCAGTTGTAATATCCCTCACGCAGTATGTATACGAAATAACCCACTGATCCAGCGTAGATCTAGTAGAAATAGATCTTATCTCATAAGAAAACGTTCCCAATAACAAACTAAACTATTCACATCATCCCCGTACCCGATGATCCTCCCAACGATCACCACGTAACAGGTGTTCCAATTCACCTCCTTATCACGAAATCCTCCTATCACCTCGCACCTCCCAAAAAAAATCCCGCGTGTCCCGTGGTATCCGAAGTCCCGATCCGAAAGGGTACTCGGAGAGTCTCTCCACACCTTGGCGCCGCTGTGGGGGCGTCGTGGTGCGAGCGTCCACCAAAGGACCTCAAGAAAGTAACTAGAGAGAGGGGCCGTTTTCATCGTGTCTCTCCCTCTCTCTCCCCCATCTCCTCTCTCCTCGTTCGACGGAGAGACACTCACCGAGTGTCTACTTCAACCAATTCTCTCTCTCTCTTTCTCTCTCTCTCTTTCACTTTTTCCCTCTCTCTCTCTCTCTTCCTCTCTCTCTCCCTCGGCCCACTGATATCGCGAGAGGTCGCGGTAGAGGGGAACGGGAGAGACAGGTAAGACCGCGGTGCTTCGAGGCTTACGCGAAGGAAGGAGAAACGAGCGTTGTTCGTTCCTACGAGAGAGAGAGAGAGAGAGAAAGACACTATACAAGTAGACAGACAGACAGAGAGAGAGAGTGAGAGAGAGAGAGAGAGAGTGAGTTAGGCAGGAGAGGACTCGAAGTGGAGGGAGACCGGTGAAGCGGAGGTGAAGCGCGACCGGCCCTCTCTACTCCAGGGGCCCAGGCTAGTCCAGTCCGGGACAGCACGCCTCCTGCTGCACGCTCCACGAGGTAGAACGGCGAACGTAGACACGAACACGTAGGACGTGTAAGCGCGGGACCCAGGCTCGTGTGCTACCAACGGTGGCTGCTCGTCCTCGGAAGGATAACGACTGGCCTCGTCCGTCACCGTGTCGTTCTCTCCGGGATCCACGCATCGACGAACATATTATCGGTTCCACGGGCGACCGTTTTGCCGTCCGCGGGTCGCGCGGATTTTATCATCCTCGCGGGATAGATCACCACGTTCCACGGGGAAACGAATCGGTGGACTTATTTTGAGGAAGGATCGACATTGGTGTGTTTTTGGGAACGTTTGTTTGATTATTAGATGATCGTTGTTCATCGATTGGGATAATACGACTGGAACGTTTGACGTTTAGGAACTGTGTGTGGTTGTTTTTTTTTTTTAAATTGATTTTGGATAGTAGAGAATATTTGGAGGATTTTTTATAGGATCTATGTGAAGGATTTTTGGACATATTAGTTGAGAATCTTGCGGAGTTTGTTAATGTTGAGATCGACGTAGAATTGGAGAACGGTTTTGTTGGATCATAGTTGAAGGGAAGTGTGACAAGGAGGTGTGATCGTGGATGTTATCATTCGAATCATTGGTGTGTCTATCGGAAGCTTAGTCTTTCAACAACCGAACCAACCACCCACCCCCCACCCCCCACCCTCGACATCACACGCGTCCAGCCACGCGATCAGCGGGATCAGCGATCCGGAAGGTTTCGCGCAACGGTGACCAACGAGCCGGTCACTATTAATGGACACCTGATCCACGGTGATTGACCACCTCGCCTGGATACATCTGTTGCGACGTCATCGACATCATCCGCGGGGTTATCAGAGAGACTCATTAAGGAGATTCTGCGAACGGGACCATCGCGAAGAGATAACGAAGTTTCGAGTGTTCGCGATCGAGAAAGATCTACGCACGATTCTGATATTGTGTAGTGATCTATACGTTCTTGGATTTAAGATTGATCTTTTTTAATAATAAACTTTCGAACGTTCTAGTGCGGTAGAGAAAAAGATAGAAATAAAGAAAGAAAGAGAGACGAATTGAAAGCTTGTTCGAGAAAAGAAATTTTTGCAAGATATTTTATTGGATTCGAAGGGACGCGAGGGTGCAACGATCAAGAAAGGGTTGTTGTGTAACGAAGGGAAACGTGCTCTCTGTGCGGTTATGAGAGAAGACTGTGAACGGTGCGACGGGGCACACGAACAGTGAAGTGTTGCCGGGGTGTCAGTGAATATATTCAGAGACTTCAACGCCCGGTTAGAAGATAGCCGAGGGATATAAGCAGACGACGAAGACGACCACGACGACGAGGAAACTCGCGTCAAGGTAAGGCTTTACTACTAACTTCATCGAATTTATCGATCATTGATCATTCAATCACTGTCAAATTTTTCATTCGACTTCTACATTCTCTTATTCTAAAATAATACCGTTTTCCCGGGTAAATTTTCATGTTGAACAGAAATTGTAATTTGACCGACAAGTAGTCGATGAAACGGAGAAACGAGACGGGTTTATTTTTATTCATTTCGAGAATTTTAAGCGGTAAAATGTGACTGTTTCGTAGGAATCGTGAATGGGGCAAACGATGCGGTTACGGGCACGCAACGCACACGCACAAAAGCCAGACACACGCAGCCCCCCGGTACACATACTCTGTGTTTACATTTGCCAATTATATATAGCCGCTCGTACGCAATAATGATAGATCTGCTGGCGTAGCTAATGATCGACGAGCGATCCGCAAAAAGTGGCGGGAACGATTTTCGAACGACAGGCGTTGGATAGCCAGGATCATTGGACGATCGTTCCCGTGGTTCTACCTTGTAACAGATTATGTGTACTTTGAGGGGGAGAAAAATTTTCACCAAGTAAACGCCGCGGTGTGGGTCTGTGATTATTTAAATATTCAATGACGGGCGCCGACGGCGAAGAAATTTATAATCCGTTCACCGTCCACCGCGAACGAGCGTAAAATTAACGTAAAAGAAATCATTTGGTTGTATTTTCTTTTATCTACGCTTATCACAGTGTCGATCCCTTTTACACTTCGCGATTTCACGTTTCTCACCTTGGAAATATAAATGAAACATTTGAAACGAATGTTTAATCACGTTCGTTTAGATAACACTCATCGAAGACAGCCTCGATTCTTCTAATCACTACTGGTCGTACATTAACGAAGATAAACGGGATTAGACGAGCTGTCTCTAATTCAAATATCACTCTAAGACGTGTCTCCTTTTTTTATTATTTATTTAGCACAGCGTGCCTAAATGGAAAATTATTTAAAATCGAGATGAATCTTTCAGAAAATATATGGCGTCTGCTTCCGGTCGTTAATTATTTATCAGGTATACATATACGTATGTGATCGTAAAAATAACGAAGTGTACGGGATGATTTAATCAGTCCAGTGACACGTGAGATTCTTATTTCCCCGTGGCGCCAGCTGTATCTTCGCATCGATATTTTTTACAGATCCGGAAAGGGATAAGTTTATTTCGAACGAGTATGGCCCACTTCCTTCGCGCAGCGGCGGCGGCGGCCCATTATTTTGTAGAAAAAAAAAGAACTAAAGAGAAAGAAAAAAGAAAAAGAAATTCGTTTCTAATCGCGCGCGCCGCCAGCATCTGCCCTTTTTCCACCCTTGCACCCTTACCTGGTACACCCTACGCACGCTTTCGAAGACAACTGCCATCTTAGGGGCAGTTGTTGCGTCAGGTGGCACTCGTTAAAGACAGCCGAATCGTCGGCAGTTAAGGGAACAAGGGTTGACAGTTGATAGAACTGAAGAGTTCATGTCTACCAGAAGACGACCACTGGTGTTCCGTTAGAACTCACAGAGTCTGTTCTTTTATGACGTCAATTAATCTCGAGTATTATATTTAGTATCTCAAGTAAAAATTCATGATATTTTCATTTTTACGTTTATTCAAATATTCCTCGATTCTCGTACATAAAGTTAATTCTTATTTATCAGTCTCGCTCGAGTAATAATTAATAAATTTTCAAATTAATTATAATAATAATTTGTTATTATATATAGTTACTTATAGGAGAAAAATAAACCGTAGGTACGTACGGGTTAAAGTTTGACGTTTTGATATTCCGTAGACATTTTTTTTCGGTTCACTGGGTCATACGCGGTGTTATTTTGCATACTTCGTTACGTATCGCGTATGTTATAGCAACGTTCAACGCTCGTAATAAATAACGTCCGTCAGCACGGTGGTGCGCCGTAATTCGACGGAAACTCTAACCAATCATACGGCAAACGTTAGCCCGACTCGAAGACCATTATCTCAGCTGGACATCCGAGTAATTTTGTACTGTCATTTCGCATCGAACTCTACAATTCCTCTCGTTGCGTGGATGCGGCAGCCTGCAATCCGTCAAACTGCTGATAATCGATCGATCGATCGGTCCTATCCGTTTATCTTCGCGAGGAACGACGAGACAATTGAATTTCATTGCTAACGTTCCACCACTGTATTCTCATTCTACGCCGTCTCACTACGAATTATTTGCATATTTCCTAGGAATTTTATAGATTTTCCAGCGGACTTCTCTATTTTTCATTATTTCCTCGCAACGAGATTCCCGAGTCGTTGTATCGATCATCGTAGAAAACTATCTCGGGAATGCGTAATACTCGCCACCGGAATGATCCTGATTTTTCAATAACGTTAATAGAGAGCAGTTAAAATTTATCGCGTCATTTGTTCGTTTTATTTCCCCCCCCCTCGCCGTATGAGTCAGAGGATCATTATCGAAAATTTACAACGTTATCCGTCGAATGACCATCGCCGCAATGTTTTGCAATCTCGTCGGATTTTCCATGATCGTCCGAGAGCATTAGCACTTCTTGTCCGAACATTTTCTTGTTTCTACCCCCCCCCCCCCCTCCTTCCCCCCTACCCCTGTATCACACAGAAGCATCGGGATTACGCACTATTACGAGCAACATATAAGCTGGAATGTGGTCTCGGCAATAAGGTATTCGGAAAAAATTCGTCTGACCTAATCCAACGTCTATCAACGTTTTATGTGACTCATCTATAGGCAACAAAGTGATATAACATCACATTTGGAATGTGGTGAAAAAAAATAAGAATGAGTACTTGTAAATAACGAACGGTGCGGGAAGGTTTCTTTTATTTTGTTATTAGATGATTTTTTCCCGTGTTTTCGACGAGCGTGAGATTAAAACGGGATTGAGGATTTTAGACAATTTTTTTCTTGTACTTCTAACCGATCTACATGTCGGATAAATCTTGTATTAAAACTAAGACTCATCCAATTCTCCCGTTTCAATTGATAACATCATGGTGAATTGTATCCTCGACGACGTCCGAGCTACCCAATCATCATTTCTCGTTTCTCGTTTCCGATCATCGGAACATTCCAAGTCTCCCCTGGTAAATTTAATACGGTCATTAGCATAGAAAATTATTCTCAATTGGAATGAACTAAATCTTCCAGTAATTTTACTGTAATAAACTATAACAGCGTCGATAGTTGCAACGTTGAGTGCAGTATTTTCACTAAAACCCCGGAAGATCATCATTCACCCAACAGTAACGAGAACAGTGTTAACGTGTTAACTGCCTAGCCACCAGATTCGAAAACAGAACTAATTCAAAAACCATGCAACTCATACAACCGATCTTGGTATCGCTTTGAGCACGCACAATTGAAAATTAAATCATAAGGCAAAGGGTTAAATAACCTCATAATCCCTATCATCCCCACCTAAACCAACCAAAAAACAAAAATAAAAAAAAAAACAAAAATCATCCCTTGGTCCCCCCTAAAACACCTCTTCCCCATCTCATCTCCCCAGATTCCTCACGAAAACCCACTGACCATCCCACCAAAGTGCAAAACCAGATCTCGAAACCGTCGCCCGCGTGTCCCGGGTGTTGCCCATCTACGTATCGTCGGCGGTGCGGTTGTCACGCGCGGATCGGAATGCGGTCTAGGTGGTGGTCGATCTGATCGCGGCCATGTCAAGGATGCGGCGCGGGTGCCCGTTTCGCCTGTCGTGCTCCTCTTATTTCGTTTATTAGCCGGACGGCAAGTTGTCCGGCGGTTAATTGCGGTGTGCCACGCCGCGGCGCTCCTCGTATGCGTCGCCGCCGTCGCCGTCGCGGCGGTTTGTACAGTTAGCCGTTTTGCTGTGCTCTTCGCCGCGTGTGCTCGCCCCGCATGTGGCGAGCGCAGCGCTGTTGCACCGCCTAGCTCGCAACTGTACCGGACCGAGAGCGTCTACAGGTAGCTCGAATCTATTTATAGTTTGCATGAACGTGTATGTACGCGTTCTTGTCCCTGTATGCGCGTGATACGCGTATATAAGGTGTGTACGTGTGTACGTACCTGTATGTTCGATGGCGAATCCAGTGGGATTCCTATTTTCTCTATGGGGACTCTAAAGAGGTTTTTTTTTTAAATGTTGGTGACTATGGGAAGAATATAGGAGAATGAAAATAGTTTATTTTTAGGAAAGAAATAGTTTGTATATATATATAATAAATGATGTATCTAGTGGTTTAGAATTGTTTCAATAGTAGTGTCAGTGTTTAAATCATATTGGTGAAGTGTCTTTTGGTTTAGATAGTATTATGTTCTCTATAGTATAAGATACGGATAGTTAACTGTGTTCTTTTATTGATAAAAATGTTATCATTGTTATTACTATGATTTCATCGGTATCTATAATTCTGATACTATTATACCGTGGTTTTACAAACCAGGGGAATAAACGATCGTCCAAGTGGACTAACAAATATTTCATTTTATCTATTCTCTCTCTTCCTGCATCGCGGTCCGCCACACCTGGCCCCGATTGCGTCCCACCTATATATCTATTCCACTTGCAAACCTTCTCGATTATGCACTCTACGACCAACCGGGGACTCCTCCTGGCTAGGCTATCTCTGCGAGAGCTACTCGCGGTATCTAAGGAAGGTACGGTGTAACAGCCGATGGATTTACTACGGGGCATGATCGGTTTTATTGGTGCCCCCTTGACGCACCGTACCGCGGTTGGGCCCTTTTCGATCAGTCCCCCATCGGAGTCGTTACTTCGCATCGAATCGACCGGGTTGACGGTGACGGTGAATCGTCGGTTTGGTTATCACTCGCCGGGAATTTCGCGGTTAATTGTACTCGTTTATTTGCTGGGTACTTTTACGAGCTTAGATTTCGATCACTCGTTTCAATCCAATCGGTTCTCTACGGTGGACGTAGAAAATTGTGTACTCTAACGTATTACTTTCCAGTAGATTTTTTTGTTGAATTATCTGTTGATCTTGGTTTGTTTTAAATATATTGCTTCTTATTTAACGTTGATTTCCTATAGAAGGTATGTTAGGTATTAAGGTATTTAAGGGTATTTTAAAGTACTAAGGTATTTTCATGAAAGAATCGAAGCTTAGTTATGAAAATATGCATTTTTCTGCGGATAAATTACACGCCTTACCGTTTCTGTATACTAAATTTATGCTATAGACGAATTATTATTTCACTTGAAAAATCGTTTACGATCTTCTTTTAAAACGTCCCCCGACAGTTTCGCACGTCGTCACTCAGCTTATCGTTCCCTTTAACGAACCGTTTCAATGTAATTTCACGTACGATAAACACTGTTTCTGTACACACGTTTCACGTTCTTAAATACCATTTAATTCTTACCGATACATACATACATACATACATAGGATCCCGCGGTGTTAACAATGTCACAGGTCAGAAGCGATACGCGGTCGTCGGGAACGACAGGTGGCTTACTAAAACTGGCGATTATTCCCTCTCGCGATTCCCATTGCGTTTGTCCGTGTCACGGTTGTATATAGATCACGAATCTTTATTACACCGGTTTCAAGTCCCGTGTGTATTTTTTCCACCGCGGAACTTGTTCTACCCTGAAAACAGTTGACCGGTCTGGCAACGGCCGGCCACCTGCGCAGTATGTAAATGCGCGACAGCTAATTTCTAATTCGCTACCGAATGGATTGCGAGCGGCTCGGTCAAATGCAAGCGATATCGCTCTACGTGCCTTCGCGAAACGCCGATAGAACGAACCGTAACTTCCGTGTCTTCTTTTATTACCACGCAGAACTACCTCGGAACCGATAGATTAAATCACCCTGTCATATCCTGACCTTATTCAAAACGAACATTTAACGTACATGACTTTTCCCCGGTCTTCTATTAACCGATAGACATTCCCAACAACGTTGAACTTTATATACTTCTAGATTCTTCACATTAAAATATCTAGCATTAAAATGTATCAGCGTTAACAAACCGTAAAACACTAATGAATCTATAATATGAATATTTTATATAATCCCCCCATTCGCAATGTATAACAATATTATAAATAAGTATTCTATTAAATATTAAACTTCATATTTTATATCTAACTCTGGAATTTACATACGAGAAACGTTCGTATCACAATGTGCTCGTAATTGTAAGGAAAAAAAGGGATCCACGAAGGGGGGTTGGGTGGGTTGGTTGATTCTGTCGTGAATTTCCTAGGAATCACGTGCATACACCAGTCATCGTGATAGAGGTGATATCAATGACTCGAGGGGCCCGTTTTTGCGTCGTTCGCGGGGATGCGCGAACCTGTTCTCGGGCGCCTCCTTCTACGGGGCCCCACACATCAGTCGGATGTAGTCATCTGTATCAATCAGGGGCCCGGTACGAGCTTATACACTTTCTTGCTCCGCTCGATATGTACACGCACACCGCGCAGTTAACTCCAATCAGGGTCGATTGCATCGGACAAGTGGAATAATTATTGCCGCGCGTCGTTTATTGAATTATTAGGAACGTCGAGGCACGCTCGGCCGCGTAAATAAAATCCCCTCGATACGGGCTCCCGATTTCATCGAGTCCGTCGTAATTCCCGTGGAAAAAGGGCGGGCGAGGAGAACGAATGCTAACGAACAATGTAAACTGTGCAAACGGAATGCGAATGAAACGTGAAACACTCGGGAATTCCTTTGGATCTTTATAGAAGATGATTTTTACTTGAGTTTTACCTTAATATGTTCAATATTATGCTCTAATTTAAGCTATTTAAATTAAAAATAAAAATAGTGTCTTTTGTTAGTATATTATTCTATGATCTAGGGGTTTGATAATAATAGAAGTTATTTTTCTTTTTCTTTTTGATTAACCAATAATAAGGTGACTATTTGAAAGTAATAGTACATCTCACGGATACTCGCTATTTTATTACAATAACTTATTACGCTTCCACATAATAAACCTGTCTTAGGTTGCAACGGGTGTACATAATTCACTTTCAGCCCAAGTATTTATTAGAACGTTTCAAACGTTACCTCGCGATCGTAGAAATAATATTGTCTTCATAAAAATCGTCACATAAGACGCGACACTTTTTTTAATATATTTTTTGTACCCATCTTCTCCTCCCCATTCTTTTTGTAAATTTAACAAAGCAGTTCCAAGGGTGAGTATTTCCCGCGAACGGAGTCCAAGATCACTGAGACGAGACGAACGCAGGGCATAAATCGCGGTCTAATTTCTCGCGGATTAAAATTCGACACGGTTCATCGAGTGTTAATGAAAGCCGGCGGGATTTTCCCGTGAATTTAACCGTCTGCCGGTCCGGACCCACCCGATTTCGAAACGGATACATGCAGACGGTTTTTAAAACGTCGGTCGCGGATCATCCTGCCGACGAACGGCACGATAATTGCGAAAAGCAACGTAATAGCGATCGTTTCGCCGATCGTTACTTTCGCCGGTGCAAAAAACGCCACTGCGAGTCCATTGTGTGCTCAACGATGGGCACGGGAACGTTCGTAAATATTCATCGGATGGTTTGTGTCTTCTTTTATTTCTGTTTTTTTTTTTTTTTTTTATTAAAACCGTCGATTTTATTGCCAAGGCGCGTAAAACTCGCGCGTCGCGGCGCGGCCAGACGCGGAGGCAATTGAATCTCGTAAATCACTTTACGAGACGTTATGAAAGCGAGGATGACTTAATGCGCCGTTACGGTAATGAGAGCGAGATGCGCTCTCGTGCTGCTAAACAGTTTACATCTTAGTGTACACAGAGTACCGACCGACCGACCACGTCGCTGGAATCCCGCACGAGGGAAAATGATTTATCGTAATTAATTTCTTCTTGATGTCGTTGATTCCGATTCCCGTCTGTATTTACGTTGAATTTTCCGCGTAATCTCACTATACCTACGATCGTCGATAGACT
This sequence comes from Mimumesa dahlbomi, assembly GCA_917499265.3. Lineage (NCBI taxonomy): Eukaryota > Metazoa > Arthropoda > Insecta > Hymenoptera > Crabronidae > Mimumesa > Mimumesa dahlbomi. The sequence continues at coordinate 10,160,248 of OU824118.1, forward strand.
CACCCTGATTAAGGTGTAAATATACATATAATAATCTTAGAATTATTGTTTATCGTTTTGTACACAAAAGACATCTTTTTCCTTTGCAACTTTGCTTTATATTGATGACGTTGAAAATATGGAATTTCGATGTTTGTCAGTGATTCGTTCACGGCAAAAGCGTTATGGGAGAAAAGAAAAAAAAAATCGTCCTGTAGGTACAAAGAAAAGAAAAACTGGAGAATCGCACTAATTTTAGAACCGGCGGGGTTAATTAATGTCCCCTCTAAACCGGGCTGTGCATCGATGCAATGCGGCATGCGATGCATCATGCGGCGCAGCATGGAATGCGTGCGCGTCAAACGTGATATATTCCTGATGCACCGATTTAAAACTATTTACGATGTTGGGATAGCATGTTCGATGCCCCCTTGTTGCGCGCCACGAAGCGCCTCGTGTTGCATCGCGAACGATCGACGAGTGCATTAGGGATCATAAAAGCGTGTCAATCATCCTACATAAATTAAAACCAACTTCCGCCTCGCGTATCGTGTAAATTGCGAACCGTGACACTGAATAATATTTGGATCGCACCAATTTCAACGTTCATTCTTTTTATTTATTTCTTTCTTTCTTTCTCCCATCCTTATTCTACATCGCTCTACTCCAGTAGCGTGACCAGTTTCTTTTTTTTTCTTATTATCGATAGAAATATAAAATACAAGTAGCAACCGTAGATGAAAGATGTATCGTTTACCAGTCTCACAAACGAATAATGAAAGAGTACAAATTATCTATGTATGTATGTATGTATGTATGTATATACATACGTTATATACTGTAAGTTGTATATTGTATATATGTATATACATACATACGTTATATACCGTAAGTTTGCCGACCCAAATCACCGGCAATTTTAACCACACACTTTCTAACCCTTAACCATACACATCGAAAACGAAGTTGCAAGGGAAGTCGCGGATATTACCTACGCACCGCGAAAGTGTTACGATGCCTTGTACGAGACGACCTTGGCACGGCGTGGAGACGACGCGCGTCGGAACGTTTCGCAAATTGCCGGAAATTTCCGTGGGAATCCACGGGCATATCCCGACGTTCGGTTCGCCGGCGTACATTGTACCGTCGGTGTGTATGTGTGTCGGTGTTTGTGTGCGTAATAAGCGACCCTGGTATCAGGTGCGCTGCGCAGCTAGCTGCATCCTATACACAGCCCTGCACTTAGCGGAATCGTTAGCTCTTCATCGACGATGTTCGGCTTGCCCTTCTTTCAATTCGAAAAAAAAAGAAAAAAGTTGAAAAAGACAGTATAAGAGTGAAAGAAAAACAAGAGGAAACTGTTCGCCTAAGTTCTCGTAATTTGCATTCGAAATTCAGGCATAGAATATTTATGATTTTACCCGCGATCATAGAAATACACTCGCGATACCCCGGGTTGAATACAGTAAAAGGGGGTTGGTCGTTTTGTTTTTATTAAAAACGACGTCGTACAACCGTGGAAAACTAGTTCCCGTCACACGCAATCGTTATGTATGTATATATGTACATACATATTACACATATAAACATACGTATACGTGTCAACGTTTAATAAGCGGGCTTGTCGTCGTCGGGATATCGAAAGATAGAGAGAGAGAGAGAGAAAGAGAGTGATAGAGAAAAAGAAAAACAATATAGAGAGGGTAAACCGTGAAAATATAATTATCCGTCGACAGGAAGAAACACTTTACATTCCTCGTCGCGCGTCCCAGGTACGAAACCCCTATTTGTAGCTTGGCGGCAGGTGTAGTACGTATCGCCACCCCCATAAATGACCGGATATTTTCCGTGTCGGTACGTGCGTCACCGTAGGAAACGGTCACAGTACGAATTAGTTGCCCTGTAATGTTCGGGGCGTGCAACAAGTGCGCGGCTCGCAGGTATCAGGTGCATGGACACACCGTCGGTACGTTGAACGCCAGGCCGTTAGAAGATCGACGCACGTGACCGGGACTCGTATCGATGCACGGAAAAATATAATACTCGCGCGTTTCACGCCGGTACACAAAGACGAAACGGAAATTAAGGGACTCCAGAAGGAAATTATAACGAAAGACGAACCTAGGGGACGGGATACACTTGGAGAAACTAGGGGGATAGCTAGAATTTTTAGTGTCATTGTTCGGGGTACATATGTATATGATAATAGTAGTCAATTTATTGAACTATTTATTATGATGATATACTAATTTGATTTTGAATTGGTTTTTTAAGATTTGTTTCATTTATTCGTTACTGTGTAAAATTTGGATTTGGAGATAGAAAGTATTCATTTGTCACAGTTTATTATACAGATTTTATGTTTCTTCGTTATAGAATTGGAAATATAGAACCTAGGAATTTCAGTCGTCTGCTGCGATCGCTCGTGTCTAGACAGGATCCTAAAATACTATCGTACTCTAGCAACGAATATTATTATAGAATAATTAACATTTCACAATTTCATTCATTCGAATGTCCATACACAACGAATCCTCCCCACGCTCACGAGCCTCCAACAGAGGGTCAATTCCCTATCTAGTCATCAGAATCAGAAAAATCTAAACTCGTACGATCATCCCGATGTTCCCAAGCCGTCGAAACAAAAGCAACCTCGCGTCGGTGGGTTCGTTAAGCGGATTTTATCGGCTCGTTCCGCCGCACGATATTAGAAAGGAATTAAAAGGGGTCGATAAAGTTTAACCGCGGAAACGATGATCTGCACCGGGCGGAGGTGACCGTCGGCGAGTACCGATGCATCGGGTACGCGGTACCTGGTATCAGGTGCAACCAGGTAGGATATAGGCACGGTGAAACGCAGCCGTTGCTCCGGGAGGCACGTGAATGAGGTCTGCTCTACGAGTATACACGATCGACCGAACGTCGATCGGGTATCGCGCGGCATGCAAGGAGGCGGGTCAAGATTTATCTAGCAAATAACCTCCTGTTGCTCGCACGTACCATGTGTAGCAAAAGTTTCCAGCCGTTTTAACGGGTACCCTCCGCGCCAGAACGCCGGTTTGATTATTCCGCGAAACGGGATCAGCGACCGGTAGACGGGATAGTTGTAGGAAAATCAAAGATCAGGGTTGGAGAGGGACACTTATGTGGAAGTGTATTAATTAGTTAAGTGTGGGGATTTGCGTGGAGGGCGCGCACCAGGGTGTGTTGCGATAATCAAGCGATGACGGGTATAGTTGTGAAACAGAGAATAAGTGTTGTTGTTGAAATATTGGGTGAAAAAAACGATTTTATTTTATTAATAAGCAAAGATTCAGTGTTACTGCACTGCACGTGAGTTATCTCATAGCACACTTAATTAGTTAATAGCTCAAAAATTACAGAAATGGCGAGCGATTTACGAAAATCGCGAAATATCATCAAATTGATGCAGTTTTTCGTTCGGCATTCGCTCAATTTTTGAGATAGCGATCTGAAACTGGTACCATTGAACTGGGCGGGAAATTCTACGTCAGATCAATGTATAATAGTTGTACTTTTCGAAAATTTTATTTTTCGCAAAAATCTGAAGGGGGTAGGTCAGGATTTTTCGCGATTTTCGTAATTCGCCTGGTATTTCCACAATTTTTGAGCTATTTAAACGATCCGGGGCGTTTTGGACGCAGAATCCGAAGCCGAATAAGACAGTGAAAGAATTATTTTGATATCTAAAAAATTGTAGAAATGGCGGGGAAATTACGAAAATCGCAAAAAATCCTGACCTACCCCCTTCAGATTTTTGCGAAAAATTAAATTTTCGAAAAGTACAACTATTATACATTGATCTGACGTAGAATTTCCCGCCCAGTTCAATGGTACCAGTTTCAGATCGCTATCTCAAAAATTGAGCGAATGCCGAACGAAAAACTGCTTAAATTTGACGATTTTTCGCGATATTCGTAATTCCTTCGTCATTTCCGGCATTTTTGAGATATCAAAATGATCCGGTACGTTTTGGAAGCGGAATCCGATGCCGAATAAGACAGTGAAAGAATCAAGTCGATATCAAGAAATTTGCGGAAATGACAAAGGAAATACGAAAATCGCGAAAAATCGTCAAATTCAACCAGTTTTTTGGTCGGCATTCGCTCAATTTTTGAGATAGCCGTCTGAAACTTGTACCATTGTTTTAGTTAGGAAATTCTACGCCAGGTCAACATATAATAGTTGTACTTTTCGAAAATTTTATTTTTCGCAAAAATCTGAAGGGGGTAGGTCAGGATTTTTTGCGATTTTCGTTTTTCGCCTGTCATTTCCACAATTTTTTAGATATCGATCTGATTCTTTCACTGTCTTATTCGGCTTCGGATTCCGCGTCCAAAACGTCCCGGATCATTCTAATAGCTCAAAAATTACGGAAATGGCGGGGAAATTACGAAAATCGCAAAAAATCCTGACCTACCCCCTTCAGATTTTTGCGAAAAATTAAATTTTCGAAAAGTACAACTATTATATATTGATCTGGCGTAGAATTTCCTAACTAAAACAATGGTACCAATCCCAGATCGCTATCTTCAAAATTGGGCGAATGCCGACCAAAAAACTGCTATAATTTGACGATTTTTCGCGATTTTCGTGATTCCGCTGGTCGTTTCCGCAAATTTTTAAATATCGACCGGAAATGTTGCGTTATTGTTATACACGGATAAATAAAACACTTTAGTAACTGTGCATTAGTGATTTAAAAATTTCTTTGTGTGAATTTGTACTCGTTTCAGGGTTAGTTAACTTAGCATTGACGTAACGAAATTAGTCAACTTTTATTCTATACTATTGTAGTATATTACGGTGTAACGTACGAGCAGTGAAACTGATGGAAATAATGAAGTAATTAAAGTAACACCGGCGCCAGATAGCGTTGTTCCATCGAAAGGGAACGTCCGTGGGAATATTTCCCTATGGAAAAAGAAAAATGGGTCGCCGTGGCGTTAATTACCATGTTTCGTATCGAACCAACTTTTCCTCTTATCTAGCCGAATCGATCTCCGTAGCCCAAGGCTGCGCGAATCTTCGTAGGCCACGAATGAAAGCGGCGCGATACGCACGACGAAAAATTCTCACGGTGCGTTAAGACGAACTAATTAGAAGTGCACGCCGCGATAATGCGACCGGTTAATAGAGTATGCCCTTTCACGAGCGCCGGAGGGTCCGAAGGGACCCAACAATGACTGGTGGAAGTTAGAGTTCGAAGTGACTCTCCGAGTCGATTCGATCTGGTGCAATGTCCCTCGAGATTGAGGGCAGTCATGGTGAAGAAGACGAGAAGAAAGAAAAGGACCTTATCTTACGTTGCTGTATTAATTAAGATCCTTTGTTCGGCTCTCGTGAGCTTTGACTTTTTTTTTCGCCTTCGGACGGCGGAGAAAAAAAGATTTTTCTTAAATGTGAAAGAAAGAGGATGATAAACAAAGTAGATAGATATCGAGCAATGTTATATTTTTTACAGTGTATTGGTAATATATAATTATATAGACAGTAAATTTATATGAACATTCACGGAGAATGGAAAAGAAGAACTTTTTTTCACGTTATGTGAAAGAAATAATAAAATAGATCGATGAATAGCGAGAAATCGTAGCCTTTCAATCGTGTATCGAATTATTATGTAAATATAATAGATTCACATTGTATATCCACGGTGAACGTTTAATAAGCCTCAACTTTCACATCTATTTGAACATTGTGCCGTACAAGAGTAATGGTAATTACGTCTAATACCGGTGAATTAACATTTCCGTAATTTCGCGCACGCGTGGGTGATCCGGTATGAGAGACGATCGGTGTTCCTTCGCGGGGTTATATATACATATCTCCGAGGATTTTCTGAAACGCTCTTAACGAGGTGCCGTTGAAAGCAAATTTAGTACTTGTAGCACCTACTATTCCACAGAGTGGTGCTGGAACATGCAAACTACATCGGCCAGCTTGTAATAGATTTAATACTGGCTCCGTTGCTAACATCATTGAACGTAGCCTGAATAATTTCATGTTTTAATCGTGTCTCGTTCAACACACACACAACAAATTTCTTTTATTATTCTATTTCCACAGTTGTAATAAAACAGTTTCTTTTTTCTCTCTCCCTATTATTCCTTCGACAATATTAATTAATCCCCCGAGAGATTCGAAGATAAATATATTCAAATATTATCAAAGTATCAAACCTCTCGATAAATTATCGATTCTCATACGATAGTTGTAACGTTACAAAACATGGGGACAATATTCTCCACAAGTTTGCGTATAACGTTAGATATACAGAAACTACAGAAAGAATCCATGCTTTCACGGTGGTTGTATACAATCCCCTGGAAATTCTGTAGCGCTCTTAACGAGGTGCCGTTCGACGGAACTTTAGCACTTGTGGCACGCACCATTGCGCCAAACGGCCGAGTATATAACGTGCCGCTTGTTTAACAATCATTATTTGCGAGCCCGTAGGTATCCGACGGTATCGGGATCAGATCAGATCGAATCTCTTTGCGGCTCGATTCGACCGCATTGTGTTCCTCCCGCCGGACGACAGCCGCGATTTCGAGAGATCGGCCCACATAAACCACCTGGCAGCTCGTTCTTTTTATTTTCAAACTCTCTGTTCATTTCCACGCGAACGTACGTCCGGTGATTTTCATAATTTCCCTGGATTTTTAAATCCCCAATCTATAACACTCTTCGATCGCGTGATGATATCGAAATTACTTTGAACGTTTTGATAATTACTTTTCACTGTGTATAGAAATAGTAACGTTGCTTGATAGTGTGAAGGGATAATGAAATTTTCCTTAAAACTTTAATATAATTAATTCTGTTCGAAGTTAGAAAATCAGAAGTATGATAACTGTGTAAAAATTTTACTGTTGTATTGGTTTTTGAGTGGTGGAAACATGTCAGGACACAATTGGAAAAATTCTGTATCACGTAGGGAGCTTCTTCTCCAGGTATTCAGGTGATGTCAATTAAACGTGAATGTACAGGGCGTCCCGTAATTCACGTACATTACTGTGCCGCAGAAACGAGCGTGCTGGGCGGTGCATACAAGCAACCGTTTGCAAGTGTGTTGTGTTCAGAACGGTGCGTATATCCTCCCTGGATACGTTATAAACGTCGTGCTAACTTCGAGGGTCACTTTATGTGCTGCTCGATTCCGCACGTTTTCGCTCCCTTTTCAAACCCCCGCGTTCCCATCTTCCTCGATGGTGGTTTCGCGCACGGAATTCACACTCGCCATTGTATCGCTTCCGTTTAATATCACCGAAAGAAATCGCTTTCGCTTTTGGATAAAATCTGACTGTAATCTATATGTCAGTAATCGTTACCAACGTTGCTATTAATAATAAGATGAAAACTTATGTGAAATCGTTAATAAAGTTTTTATTTTGCGTTTGAGATGCCAAAGGAATATTTTGAAAATCTTGTGCGTTTTATTCGCGCTGTCTGGAAATTGTAGATTAAACGAGATAGAGTTACGTGTACATACATATACATATATATATGTATACATGTCTATGTATGTACATACGTTCGGCGTGATTTCAGCGGGAAGGTTACGTTTATCCACGGCCTTCGTTCGCAATCGTAATTTCATTCCGTCTATCATCTTTCGTCCACGACAATGAACGAAACGGACGCCGGATTGACGCAGACGAAAACGTCAAAGCGACCTGATTTTCCTTCAATTACACCGCGGGCGGATGCAAGTCGACTGGAAAAAAAAAACGAGGAATTTGACGTCCGTTGGCGCATCCGGCACTCGGGGAACCCGTGACGCAATCGGCCCGAGAGTGAAAAGGAAAGGCGCGACGAGGGTACGATAAAACACACCGAGGGAATTTCACTCCGTTGTATCCGAGTGTACTAATTACTAGAACGGTAATGATCTAGGACAGTATTTACATCGTGATAAAATTCGTAAAAATACGAAATTCAATAGGAAAAGTATTTTTAATTACTGGTACGCTAATAATAATTTTTGTACCTCGATAAAATTCATAAAAATACGAAATATAATATGAAACGTGTTTTTAATTTGCTGGAACGCTAATAATAATATCTGCAACGCGATAAAATCATAAAAATACAAAATAAAATACAAGATGTATAATATCGATCATTATACCTGAATCTCTTTTTTTTTCTCTTTACCTTTGATCGCAACGATTGTACACGTTAATAGTGATAAAATACTTTGTAAAACTATTACCGTGGTAGTAATATCGTTGAACAAGACTCCGGCGATGATCTCTTGGTAAATTTGTCGACTCCCAGGAGGAAGGTTAACGATTTCGGGGCCCAGGCGAGCCGGGCTCATTTCGTCGTTAGTTCGAGTAACAATGAGCGCTCGTGTCGGCCAGATAAAAACCTTGTCGACTTCCTGTGCCACCCGCCTTCGCCCAAGGTCGTCTCATTACGTGTCAGGTACCGCCGGACTTCGCAGATACTCACCTGGATATCTCGCGCGCTAATCAACCTGTCAAGGTTTTAGACTCCTTGGGCGCTTTACTTTTTCCGTTACCTGTACGTATAACTCGGTCGATGAAAAATTCCACATTCTTCACCTGAACCACCGTTTCACCCGGTATTGCAAGATGAACGACATTCCATCGCGATCATTTATCTAAATATATATTTCTTTTGGACTAAAAATCACATTTTCTTGGGAATTCTTCTCTGTTCAGAGAAATGATTTAATAATACTATTAATCTTATATAATTAAAATATATTGCTCTACTTGAGTATCTTCTAATAAAATTTGAGATTTACAGAAACCTCTGTGGTGTGTATATATTAATATTATCACGAAAGTATTTATTAAATTACTAGACAATAGTAAAATCAAAATGAAAACGGTGGTTGGGTGCGTACGTATACATATGTATATGTGTATATATGTATTCAATTTCGATACCTTGTACTCGCAATAACAGTAACGTGTATAATAAGATAGTAATTACTGCCGGGATAAACGGTAATCGCATTGCGAACTGTCGATCGTATTGTTTCGAGAATGCCTGCCTCTCCCAGGAAGAAAAGACGAGATCTTGCCTATCGATCGCCAGGACTCTTCCTGGTGCCGACGGCGAAGCTGCGGAACGTGCGTTACACGCACACTAGCACCGTCGTACTTCTATGCGCGTATCTTACCGAACTATATACATACATACATTCATACCTCGCGTGTACGTGTCGTTACACGTGTGAGGATTGCGTGCCATGCCACATACATACACACATACATTCACGCGCAGGTCATAACCGATGAATTAATTAAACGACTCTGTTCTTAAGCGGTAGTTAATTTCGCACTCACACTTTTTTTTTTTACACACGGCGTCTTTGTGTCGTACGGTCACGTGGAATTATAGCTACCAGTCGCTATTTTACGAGGTACCAAATGATTGATAAGAAACTTGATTCGATACCGAACGACGAGAAATATTTTTAACAACGTGACACCGGACAACCTTTAAATACAAGTATATCTACATATACATATACAAATATAGTATACATATATAAATTTATAATTTATACATGGGACACTTTTGAACACGTGATCCTGGTCTCGGTTGAAATTTAAAACCCGTACATTCATAAATCTCGGATTTTCATAAAAACGCGGCTCATCCCTCTGCCCACCCGCGACAGTACGGTGTGTCTCTCACGAGTATGTATGTGCGTGTACGTGTATTATGTGTGCGTGTTGAATGGAATTGCCAGGCGGTGGCCGCCCTCGCAGCGGATAGAAGCACTTATTTTACTTACGAGTCGGTCTCCGGGCTGTCAGGTGAGGCAACGGAGAATCGGTGGAAAAGGTGGAGGAGGATCGGGACGAAGGTGTTGCGTCCGTGTGGCAACACACAAACGTGGAACTAGGCTTCGGGTTGAGTGAACGGACGGACGGACGGACGGATCACAAAACATCCATTATTTTTACGCTTTAACGCAATCGACCGCGTCTTGTCTTCTGCGAGATTCCACTCCGCAGACGTGCCTACCGAGCTTTTCTGTATTCCCGCGTTTGTATCTGTTTCACATTTTTTTTTCTCTTTCTTTTCAACGATTCGCACATCCCGGTTGGGACTGGCTGCAACAAATCGCTGGGAATTTTCGTAATTCGCGAGACACTGACGAATTAGTGTTTAGTAGTTAGTCACTTTCATCGACGGTGACTAAAGACCTGCGAATTGATGTTACTTGATAATTTGACGTAGAAAAAACTCTAAATTCCAGGAATAAAGATTGATTAATAATCAGATATTTTATGTGAATAAATTTGATTAAAATTTTGATACAGGTATGATCTGTGTTGGAATTTCTGAATTTCTCACACTCCATCCAAGTATTCCCACCAAACAGAACAAAAAAAATCGTGTGTAATTATTAATCGAGCAAAATCCTAGAACGCGATAAATTAGACCTGATCAACGGGACACTGATATACGACGATAACGCGTGATAACGTGCCCCGATGAGTGGCTGAGAGGCTTCTGTGCTCGTTGAGAAAATTTACGACACATAAACGCTACGAAGTGGATACCAATGACACTCCACACCATGTTCCCTCTTATACACGTGTATTCCGACTCGCATAATCGGACACCTTTGTCGTCACATCTCCACCGTATTCACCGATGAATTCCCCGCGAGTATCGAATCTATATAATTTCTCCATACCGTATCAAACTCTTGTTTGCAGCTATGAAAATAAAACGAAACCAAGTTAAGAGTATCGAACGGCAATAACAGTAAATAACCGGCGTGTAAACCGGACCGATCGAGCTATTCTCTTTTCCCAAGGAGCAACGGACCATCCGCTAATCCAATAAATCCCAGAATAATAGAAACGTTCGATCGTACGGCGTACGATATCCTTCCTGGTGCCGCAGGAAACGATCGGCGGAGTGTCGGCTGCCCTCGAAGTCGGTCATCATCGTCGGGCGAATCCAGTTACTTCTCGCTTAACTCCGACCGGCAATCGATTCGTCTCCGTCGGGCATAACCGATCTGCCAATATCGGGTCTTTCCTGCGTTTAGGCACGTCCCGAGATTTCACCTGTACACACCTGCCCGCTCGAACGGCCGGATAATCGTTGTAACAGCTCCCCGACGTCCTCATTTATGAATGAGACGTCTTCGCGAAGCGCCGTCCACGAATTTTTCACGCTGGTCTTTCTTTCTCTATAGTGTTCGCACTTTTTTTCTTACTTTCATTCGTTTTTTAAATTCATTTTGCTTGATTTCTTATTTCGTTTAATCGTCCGCTTTATCTGTGGATGGATGACAATATATCGTACGGACTTTCGGATTGTTTTATCTTATCCCGTGCTAACTGTGCTGTATAAACTTCTGTTCTACTTTGTTTTAATTTTGTTTTTGTCTTTTTATTACAAGATGAAATTCCGATCTTCGCGCGATTCGCTCGGGTATTAATTCAATTCTATTTCCACGCATGGTAATTGTGAATGAAAGAAACGAGGCGAACGCGGGATCGATCGTTCGATCGATGGATCGATGCCGGTTTCGTTCGCGGGGGAGGAAACGGTGGGGTGGGGGGAGAGAAGTTGAGAAAACCGACTATGGTGGACGAGCACAAAAAGTACGAGAAGCCTGCGGTGGACGACTTTCCCATGGAACCAGGGTGGAGGACGCGGGGCAGGATGTGCCAGGACCAATCAATTGTACACGCCGGCCTCCTTCTTCTTTTCCCTCTACCTTCTCTCTTTCCTATTGTCTCTTTTTTTTCGCCTTCTTTGCCCGGATTCTCCTATCGAACGTTCTTCCGGCGATGTTTCGAAATTTTCGCGAAAATTGATAATCAACTCCGTAATTAATTTTTTTTATTCATATCAATGGATCTAACCTGTTTAACCTCTTCATGCCCATGGGCAAATATGGACGTTTAGTATTTTTATTATTATAGTTACTGTCAATAATAAATAGACTAAAATTGTCACTACATATTATTCACTATACAATCCCTAAATAAGAGAAATAATTTTTTTTACTTTGGCTGTACTGGTAATGGGATTTTTATTTTATAAGGAATTACTAAACGTTCACATATATGGCCAAGGGTGTGAAGAGGTTAAATAATTCCAGCGGATAAAATGAGTGAAAATTAACGTCCAATTAATGTATGCGTGTGTCTTTTTTTATATTCTGGAATTATGTTCAATTCTACCTGGTATCGTTTAGATACTAATATATTTCAAACGCGACACCGCCCCTGCACTCCGACACGTACGATCTATTTGTGGCAATTCGCATTTCTGAATGCCAATATCCATGATCCAGGAAGATCTAGCGTCCCGATCGAGGCATCGTATCGATACGGTGCTTCGTATTCGTGTCTCGTCCAGTTTCCCGCCCGATGATCGTGAAAGTGTAAGAAACTGCGTTTGCGGATCCACCGCGGCGGTTATCCGCACGGAATCGATAAAAATGCAAGGTGGCACGCGGCCTGGACCTACGTTGACTGAACAAGCGGCTACGGGGCAGGGTGGGCGGACTAGTAACTAGATACCAACTGTATCGAACTGGCAACGATCGAAAATTTCAAGTATCTGCAACGTAGTCACTTTCTTTTTCCATCACGTGACACCAACATTTTTTTAATTGAAATTATTTAACTCTCTCTCTCATCGTTTCGTGATTTATGCTAATTCATTTAAATACATCATTCAGGGTGGTGTGTTGCTCTCACTGAAGTCAGTGAAAGATATATGTATATATAAGTGCTATATCGCGGTAATTAATTGACACACGTGTTCTCATTGGTAATTCCAAAGAAACATTCGTAATTGCGTGTATTTTATCGGATCTGTAAATAAGCGGACGACGGGAATATTTTACGTCGGTACATACAAATGTGTATGACCGGGACATTGTCGCGGTGAAACTGGTATTTAGAATGAATGCGATCGAGGAAGAGGAAAAGGAGGAGGCACGACCAGTCTTCTCCGTGTACCTAGTGGACGAACGAAAAAAAAATTGGGAAAAAAAACGAAACAGTCCACGGTGTTACAGTTAGGCGCGTGTATAATCTACCGATTATCCACCTGATCCCGAGCGTTCGGGGCATTGTGTTGTCTGGATCGAAATCCCGCGGAATACAATGAATTTATCAACGGTAGTGTCTGTCTGGATCGGCTGTGTTACCGTTAACGTTTACGTAAAACAGCGCGAAATGTGACAAAAATCGGTGCATCGAAACTCACATGTCCGTGACTAAACGAAGGTGAATGCTACTCCTTTCGGAGGAGTTTCTTTTCCACGAACTTTGTTTCGCAAAATGTTTAGTTAACGGTAATTATCTTTAGCAAAGAAATAGGAACAAAGACTATCAATATCTAAAAAGTATTGATATATTAACGTACCTCACTTTTTCGAATGCGATTTATTTGTTGTGACAATTCCAAAAGTTTCTATTAATTTTGCAATTAAATCCAGTGCAGCATATAATATAAAATATATATAATACTTCCTTAGATTTTATAAAATAACTGTTCGAATTGTGAAATTTTACGTTTAATACGGTTTTCAAAAAAAAAAGAATGTAGGGACACGATTTTTTTTTTAATTTTCTTCTTTAGTGATATCCAAATATTGTGGAACTTATTACGGCACTGTACCCCACGCGTTTTGCACGGCGATATGAATAACGTAGAGGGTTCGATTGAGATTGAAATATTCTAATGTAGAGAGCAGAACTCAGCACGCGAATCGAGAGCTGTCCGGTGACTCTCGAGCAGCTTCGCAGCTTTTCTATCTTCACGCACGATCGTTGCATCTACACGGTTCTGTTGCAAGTTGAACCGTATCTGGCTCAAGCCGTAGAGAAACGAGAGAACCAAAGCGAAATCATCCGTTTTGATACCTGTCGCCCGGAGATTTATCCATCATCGGAATAAATCACTGGCACGCAAAATTTCTACGCGTCGACGTGAAGTAAATTTAAATTTATATTACTCACTCTCGTGGCACGATACGAAACATGAAAAAAGTGTAATAATAAACATTTACGTTTGTTTTAGAATTCCTTTTACAATTTGTAATCTAATTCTCGCGACAAGCAATGATCTATTACTAATAATCTCTACGTTAATTTTTATCCAATACACCTGTAATTTCACTTCTAACACTGATCTTGAGATTCAGTAATAATAATTAAAATAAAAGACAGTAAAGAAATCAATTTCAACTTCTCCCGTGACCAATATACATAATCTTAATTCCCGCGGTTTCACCGGTTTCGTTCGATTCCCCGGCGAGGAAGAAAAAAAAAAAAGAAAGAAGTCGATATTAATTTCCGGTAGCTCCGAGAGATTTGTCATAGTTCCACCTCCGGTCACGAACGTCGTAAACGCCTTTCCCCAGCTCTCGTCCTATAGGCTCTCGTACGCCAGGTGACCAAACCGGCCATTACCTGGCCGAGATCGGCGATTCGATAGACGATTGACTTTGTAATTATCGAATGGCGGCCGATTAACCGACCGTCTGATTGATTACCGTGCATAACCACACATAAGCCTCGACCTGGACCACTTTTTCCAGTCGGCCATTAACGCTTCTAATGGCCTGAAATTGCGAGGATTGATGATAACCCAACGTACTGTACGTATGTACGAGTCGCCAGAGTTCTAAAGTGAACCACTCAAGGATTTTATTGTGCTTTCGAGCGTTTCATAAGGAAACGATTCGCAACTTCGAACATCGGCTAATTGACCGTGCGTTGCGTTAATTATTCCTCCATTATCGCATCACTCGTTTCGGGTTCTAACTAATATTAAGTGACACGTCGATCGCTGACGTTGATTTTACTAATTTCACTTTCACCCCCTGTGCCTGGGTTACTCGGTCGTTTAACGGGTTATTAATCAATATCATTTACTTATACCCTATTTCTATACACACTCACGTATTTAAACCATCTGAAAGGTAATCGTAATGAAATCATCGTTTTAAGCTTGTCAGACGTTCTATCGAACGATTTATCAATAAAACCAGGGAGAAAAAAAAACCTTTACAAATGCAAATGTATATACATAATATGTATATCGACGGATCGTATTAATAGAAGGAATAAACCAAAAAAAAAACACTGACATTACCGCTCTATTAGAATAGCCGCGTTGCAAACGGTCGGATTATCCGATTTTGACAGCGCATTAGGAATCGCGTTATCTCGTATCCAGCATCCACTATCCGAGAGACTCGTCAATTCACCTGCCCCGTGGAAAAACATCGGTGGTCCGATGAAGATAGCGCCGTTCAGGGTCATAGAATCGGCAGATGAGGTAGCAGATAATCACGGAACCGGCGTTTATATAGAATGTAGATGTAATCACCGGTCAGGACTCGAAAGAGGAGACTGAGGGGGGGTGGGGGATGGGGGGGGGGGGGTGGGGGGATGCCGTTACCAGATGCTGCAGCTGATCTTAAGGAACTACGGTGGGATGCACCTTGGTACCTGTTACCTGCTACCTAGTGTTGCATGATGGGGACGGGACCGAAGGGAGCAACTCTCCGGGATTAGACCGAGTGTGGCACGTGCCACGGGTTCCACAGGTGGCTCTTTAAAACTCACTTATCCACCTCCTTCTCCCGTGGCTCGTTTCGATCTCGCTCCTTTTGCCGCTCATCTGCCGACGGAAAACCGGAATCGGTAGCTCGACCTCTTTGACGTGCGGCCAACGAGACCCGACGGAAATCATTGTAAATGATTTCGGAAACTTATGAAAAGTCGATGAGAACTTGGACGGTTATTGGAATTGTGAGATATAGAGACTTTTTGATGTGTATTATATGGTAGATGTATAGTGGATATATGGATTTTTGTTGGTGGTTGTTTTTATTTTGTTATTTGTTACTTTTATTCAAGCGACGAGAGTGAAACCTATTTGGAACGAAACGAATCATGGGATTCATTAATTAACGTTGGTACGAATATACGTTCCCGATACGATCTTGTTAACATTTGCTTAATTCGCTGCAACGAATTGGCCGCGTGATTGAAAGTATCAAAGGAGGCCGGCGATTGGATTAATTAAAATTTGACCGTTGGTCTAAGTACGAAGTATTTATGAATGTTAATCAGTGGACAGGCTCGTACATACCAATATACGTTATTAGAAAACGGTAGCGGCGGGTGAGTTATTAGTAATTATAATTTCAAAGTATCTGCGATCGTAAATAGATAACAGCGCGTGTGATAAGCGAACGTTCCGCGAGTTTATAGAAATCAATGCGATTAATCTACCGCAGTATTTTCCGCCCGAGAATGTATACCGGGAATAATGTCTTTGATATATTCATACACGCCACTTGACAAGTAGTTTCCCATTTCTACGCTGATATCTCGTATATTTCGCGGATGGGGCACGTAATAAGCGGCCTGCTACTAGTTTATTGCACGCGACTTCTTTCGGACTCACTGGCAACGATCCTCTTCATATTTTCCTTATCCGTTCGCAGACGGAAAACCGGAATCGTACGCCCGATTCGTTCGACGAGCCAATCAACCGGCCGAAGGAATTCTCGTATTCGAAACCCGCGTGGAAATAAGGGCCCCGTATAAGGAGCAGTATTATTACATGCACTTTATTGTACACCGTTACGTCGTTATGTAATCGAAAGATCGCCCGTAAAGGAGCGCGCCAGTACATTTATAAATTTCATATTCTACGAATGCCCGTGTAATACGTCCGGATGGTTTATTCGACGGACACGCGTGTCAGGTAAACGTAGCCGACCCGAAGAATTTAGTGTTCCGCGAGAATGCAAACGAAGGTATGGTTTTATGCATATCGAGGGATACTTTATGCTAGTTCCTTTATCAGGAACATTATCAGTCTGTATCGACTGAAATATTGAGGTTACCGCTGGATCGATTACTGCGAATATGGATTGCACGCGAATCGAACAACTTTGCGGACGAATTAATAATCGAGTCAGTTTCTGAATTGCAAGTTAGTGATAGTAAATTAAACTAGTGAGTACTTAGAACACTGGTCCAAAAAAATTAGTTTCAAAATCTAATAATAGGATAGATGTTTCGTTAAAATGATAGAATTCTGTTATAATTTAACAAAGTTAGATCTTTATCTTTCACAGATAAAATAATATATAATATATGATCTTAAAGAGATCATAGATAACTCACAAGATATTAAAACCAAAGAGTCAGAGTGGCGCTCGCGCAACACCGCGACTGGCACGTGCCACAGGTGGCTCTTCGGAAGTCGACTGTCCACGAAACCCAGCACGTCTTTCTCTTTTACCAAACCAATTCCTTCCCAGGGACACATATTCACCCTTCACGAACGTAAGTCACTTCTCACGTGACAACAGTACTTTATCACTGCGGTCTTGTGTCACGTAAAAGTTGAAATTCACTATCTGTGAAACGTGGACACGATTGCCTCGTCAATAAAGCATCAGTAACCTAGCAATTAACATTTCCCATGATATATCAATGCTTTTTTAATCAATTTTCAATATATCGAGCCGAAAGAAATGATTAAACAAAATTATTCACATATATCTACCAAAGTCAATTATAACCTAGTATAAAATAACGCATAAAAATTCAATGTTTAAAAAGGGTTAAAGGTCTCGGGTTAAAGTTTCCGTGGCACATGGCCACCCGCAATTCCTCGACCTGGGGAATCGCGATCAGGTCAATCAAACCCGGGGCATACCTTCGACGTACACGCACTTACGTATCTAACGTGGGTTGCTCCCGTCATGCTCCAGTAGGCTCGCGGATTTTTGTTCATTAACGAGACACCGCACGCCGCTGGATTGTCGGCTGGTGGAGCCGTGATCAACGTGCACGCGTGTACAGCACCCGATAACAATGATGTTGACTTGCCAAGCAACACCTCGCTAATCCGCGAATACGTCGATTGACTACGTGTTAGTCAACTTAGAAATAAATCCGTTGTACAATACATATTACACTTGTAACACAATTTAAATTCAGTTCCCAAGAAAAAAACACATAAAAAATCTCCGTTACGTAAACATAGATCCTGGATATTTTGAAATAAATCATAATGAAATTGAACTTTCGAAACACTCGTGGTTCACTTATCTTTCTCCACTACAATTTCGTATTATTATACTATCACAACCGTAGACTCTAGTGTACTATAATAGAGTTGATGATAAACAAGTATCATCAGAAGAGCAGGATGATTGGTACGGCGCTCCTTTACGGCATCCACTGTACGTATGTATACATACATACATACATAACGTACGTAACGTATTAATGTAGATGTATGCATTCGTGAATCGCTCGTGGTACTGGTACCACGTGCGCTCCCCGTGCTGTCCAAGTACGGGTAATGGGGTTAATGAGCGGGAGAGATATATCTTTTTGTTGGCTGAAAGCTCGATCGCGAGCCGATGCTAATCCGTCGTTCGTAGATTGCGTCGACGTCGACGACGACGACGACGACGACGACGACGAGGAGGATACACCTCGGCTGAATATTCATGGCATGACGGAGCCGATCGTTTCGCGTGCTTTGCAAAGTGATACGAAAGCTGCGAGATGACCATCACCTGAATACTTACAATAATTACATGCCCGTGGTACACCCGGGATACCGCGTGGTCGAACGGTAGCTGATAGAACTGGATACACGTCTGAGAGAATCTCCCGGATTATTATGAATTATTTATTTGCACGATCGCGGCGCGCATTCAAATTAACGGATTAAAGTTTTGCTGCTCGACCGGAGCGAACGTTAAGCGTAACGGTAGACACTTCCAGTTTGTCGTGATCGTTGATAAAGATTCTACGAAGAATGTAATAAAATTGGAACGCGACGATCTCGATGTATCGATGTCCTTTTTTCTTTTTCTATGTTCCACGATAATTTACCCCTGATTAAGTTGTTCGGTGAAATTATATCGCGGAACGCCTGTAAGAGATTTATATCGATCTAATATAGAGAGAATTACGTAATCGTTTGTGATTTACTATTCGTTGAGAAGAAGGGAAAAAAAGTAAAACAAAGATCAAGGGGAAACAGTATTCCCCTGGTGTATACCGTATTAATAGAAACCTATGTAGTTTACTCCCGATGTCTATATTAACTATAGTAAACTATCATTCGCTTGTATTTACGATCCGTGTCCCGGTGAAACAACCTGAGAAAGAATGTTACCGCGGAAGTTTTCCGAATCCACGAAAATATTCACCCTCAACAGTATATTATACGTCATCCTTGAGATACACTCAACATTCCACAATGAAATTCGCATAATTTCATATACATGACCATAGGTCCTAGTGAATCTGGGATATCCATTCTTCCCATCCCGAGATTCATCCCGCGGGAGGTGGTAATCGACGTAATAGAGAACTTTCCTGAATTCCGTCAGAAATACCAGACGGGAGTGTTCGTTTATGGACCGAGGAGTTGCATAATGTATCGACGTTTTCGCGTGAGACTCGCCACGGTTTCGCGTATTATTCTTACTATACCAGTTCACGAACGTATCTACCCTGTGTTCCTTCTACACCAATACAAAAGATAGACAGAGAAAGAGAGAGAGAGAACTTGTCCATGTATACATACATACATATATACATACTTTCGTACGAATCTCTGGTGCACGTTCACGGCCGCGGGAACAGCGTTGCAACGCGGGGAACACGTCGAGGAGAAGCCCGACCGGAGTTGTTCCTCGGTCGAGCAATTTCTTGATGCATATTGTCACGCGTTGTTAAGCCCCGAGAGCACCGCCATTACGGCCAGTTGGGGGATATCGGGGTAGGCAGAAAGAACCGGAGGAAGAAGGTGAAGAAGGTAGCTACTGCACGTCGCTACCACGTCGGCTACCCGGCTAGTTAAACTACCAGCATCGCCTTGGACCATTACTGTTTACGTAAGGGGGATGAGGGTGGGGGGAGAGATGGAGAGAGGAGAGAAGAGGCACCGTACGGGGGACCACTGGTCTTTCTTCCCGCGAGAATCGGAATTTCTAGTTATTCCACTCTCTCTCCGCGGTGCGTTCCGGGGACACTAGAAAAAAAAACGGAGGATGATTCGGAGTCTGCGATGTCGATTCTCCACGCTGCCTGCGAGAGTCACCGTAGAGTACTGGTATTCCGATCGGAGTACACGTGTATATGTGATACCAGCGTGGTCGTTAGGGAAAGATCATGTATTTATATTTCAATTATGTTATTGTCTCCTTTTAATTGAGGTTTGATATATTTCTATTGGAGATATATATTAAATAAAAGGGTTCTAATCTTGGTGTTTGTTGCGAGTTGTAACATTATTTTGGAAATAAGACACTTTGATAGAGAAACGTGTAGATAGTGGTAGTACCTGTCCAAAAATATCAATCTAATTTCAAAAATTATACCATCAATTTCCCGAATACTTCTTTTCATAAATCTCGACCACACGCGAGAGTCTACGTTCCATCTCTCTCACTCTCTTTCTCTCTTTCTCTCTTTCTCTTCCATTCGCTCTCTACGCAAACACAACAATCGGTTTCCCGAGCCAGTCTCCGGCTCGTTCCGACGAAGAGTTTCCTCATCCAACCTCCGACAGTTACCTCCGGTCTCTAAAGAGCGGTCGAACGGGGCTAGTTAGTAAAGTACGCGAGCTGCCATAAACAATGGTTTTAGCGAGTGCGTATATTCACCGTGGCTGCCACCCGGGTACCCGGGGGCCTCATGACTCCCACGGTTACAGGAGAGAAGAGAGTCCTCCGAACGACTCACCGTGGCTGGTCTTTACGTGTACTTTGCCCGTCGACGACTCACCCACTTTGCTTTACTTAAGGCCGTTCGAGTCTTGCACCGACCGCTGCCTCCTTTCTCCCTTTCTGTATCCGAACGATCGTCTGGCTTTTACCTGACGTTTACTCGCCGTTCTAGCTACATTCCAGGGTCCATTAGGAGGTCCCCGGGTTGGTGGTAGCACGAGCCTCCCTTTTCGAGCTATTCGGTATATACCCAACAGGAGAAGGTTTACTCTTCTACTACGAGCTAAACAATCATCCTCGTCCTCATTTTCGATAAGTTTCGTCACTTTTTGCTAAGATCTTTCCGTTTCAAGCTGGTTTCTCTCCTCGGGTTGGATCTATTATTTTTTTGTTCTAAGGTGAAGATGAGAGAGAGAGAGAGAGAGATTCAAGGAGAAAACGAAAATTACTCTTGGTGAATTCTTTTGTTTTTGGATAGATACTTTCTTTTTTCCAGATTTATAGTAAATACAACACAAAGATCATGATAGAGATTGAATTTATATCCGGATAGGGTTGTTTGATTATTGACAAAGATTTCGGTGAAACAGATATAAGGAGATGAAATTCCGTTTAATTGGAGCTTAAGAGAAAGGTCGAACGGTAATTGTAAAGAGGAGGATAATGCTGTTCGGTCTTACTCCCACGCATAGCGAGATTCGCCGTGGTCCCGGGATGTGGGTACGACCGGCGGAACGCGGGTAGCAGTTTCGAATTTCACGGATGACCGGCGAACGCCCAATGACAATTGGCTCGTCCAATAACAGAAGCACCGTGGATGATTTCACGTTGTTCTTCTCACAATTCTCTACGCAGCTATAGCTAGCTATGCGAGATGCCTTCGCCGTGACTACCTAATCTACCATGAATTTTATTAATACAAACAGTTCAAAATTTCCTCGTTGCCGGATACGAGAACGGTGGAACAAAACTATCCCACGATAACCATCGCGATCTACGTATATACATACATTTATACATAGAAAAGTTGTAACGAACCTGGTTATATTATCCAACAATGTAACAGTTATTCCTTTATAAGGAAGAAATGAATCTTTTCAAGTCAACCGAAATTTCACTCGCATCCGGTCAATGAAAGAGCGATCACCGTTCCAACCGCCCTTTTTTTCTCTTTTTTTTGTTCATTCTGTCTCTCTCTTTCTCCTAGCATCCGTAGGACCTACAACATAAATGTATTATCTGTGTCGAAGGTCTACTAGAACTAGATGAAAAACTAGTTCGGAGCGTCGCCGACAGCGGTGCCGAAATGATGCTTCCATTCATCGTTTCATTCATCCGGAATTTTCTCTCTCTCTCTCTCTCTCTCTTTTTCTCTTTATCCTTCTCTTTCTCGTGGCCAGCGGGGCCCTGTTTGCCTCTTCGTGGCGGGCTTCCCGACGTAATAAGCAAAAAAGATCACCCGGCGGGACCATTACGTAGAAAGGAACGAAGAAATTATCTACACCGGGCGTAAAAAGCGTGGCAAAGGCAATTCCACCGCGGTTGGACCACCGAGACTTATTTTTCTGGTACTCGCCGTCCGTCCGGGACACGCCGGCTTTCGTCGATGATCGCCGCTAACATAGATCCGAGGGATTGTCTACGGTATTCTTGCACCATTCGTCGAACTCCGCTGGGAGTCACTGAACGAAACTCCTGTGAAACGCTTTCCGAATCTGGCGACGATGTCCAGCTGCGGTGTAGTTTGAAAAAAAAAAACGTATGACGCACTTTTTTGCCGCGTGGTGTATATCCTTTCCGCCGGGTTTTAATCGATTCGGGAATTACTTGTGCTATTTCTTCGTTATCGGTGTTTTTTTTTTCTCTTTTTATTTCTTTTTTTAGACGTCGACGGTGGATGGTGTCGTTTCATCGCGCGGTACTTTTGAATAATGAGAATTTCTTTGAGGTATTTATTCGGCCGTCACACGGTAAACGACGGTGTTATTATACGTAGTTACCGTCGGCACAGATCGACGCAATAGCAGTGAAAGGATGAACGATAACAATAACAAAATACGAGAAAACACTTGCCATTGTCGGCGCTCCACTTGTCCGCGACACTTTGCCGCGCAGAATTTTAAACACACGCGAAGTAACTGGAACGCGATAATGAGAGACTTATTCGTATCGGAATCGACTAGTCAAAATTCGTATTTTTAAAGGCGTTCTTTTACCATAAAAACTCTTAGAAGTCTGCCTTGTAAGACGATCTAAGTAAATTAACGTCCATCATTATACTTTCTAAATATCAAAGTATTAACCCTTTTTTCCACTAGAATTCACATTTCCTTCACATTTAAACTTCTCAATAGGGGCAATCGAGTGTGAAGGGTGAAAATTCAATATGAAAATTCACAATTTTACTCAAAAATACTAATTTTAATGAATTTCAGGATCTTAAGCCTTTTTCAAAGAGTGTTATATAATCTTCTTTTTTTCTTTGTATTGCAGAAAGAGACGAGGGGTTGAACAGACGCCTCGTCCGGACCGGCGAGGTGTTGTCCGAGGCGGAGGAGGGTGGCGGGAGAAGAGGGTTGGAAGGAGGGTGGCGTGCTATGATCAGCATGGAGCTTCCGGCACACACGACGCAGCATGGTGCTCTTCACCTGGGGGTCGGGGTCGGGGTCAACCCAGGTGATCCAGCCGGAAGTGCCCTGGCCGCCATTCATCCGCATCCTCAGGACCCACTAGCCCTCCACCACCATAATCATGGAGCTGCGACACCCGGAGGTATGAACGAGGAGTCCAAGAAAAAACGTATGTTTCTTCTTACGAATCCATTGCCAAACGATGTTCGTTTTAGAATGAAATCATCGCAGGAAACAGTAAAATTGTGAAACATTTTGAAGGAATCGAAAAGAATATGATTTCTATGGTTAATTATATTTTCCTGCGATTATTAGATTTATAATTAATTTTAATGTATAGTTCGGTATATTATAGAATTAGTAATTAGAAATTTATTGAGTGTGAGATAGAGTATTAGAGAACAAAGTATATGTCCGGAGTAGATAAAATGTTTTTTTTTTTATGACTATTGAAACGAACGATAACTTTTGACACTCCGCGAATAGAGAAGCGGAGTCACATAGTCGATGTTTTACCATGGTAATTGGTCTTCTTCTTGTCCGCGTTGTTCAATCGACGTTCACCCCGTAAAAACGAGTCCAGGTGATGCCGACACTTGTACGCCGGTTCTTCGCCATAGCTACCAGTGGATCGCCACACTTCAGGACATTCCTGAAATTCTCCCTCACCCCGTACACTTTCTTACACAATGTTGCGGAGGATGGTTTGTGAAAAATCTCTGCTTTATCACAACTAATAGGTACTCGCATAAAAAAAAAAATAAGAAAACTCCCCAAATCGTGTGTGTATTTGTGTGTATATGAGTGTTGGTACTGTAAATTTCAATTCCACGTGGAATTTTGATAAATAAAATCGTCATTCGTGTCGAGCGACGAATGAAATTCGCGATTAACATTAGAACGACCGAGGATTAATTGGATAAATTGAAAAAAACATTGGATTAATATGTTTGAAACAAAGAAATAAAGAGGGATAGTAAATTGATTAGTTTAACTATTAACATATAAAAATATGGTTATGAACAATTTTGGAAACCGCAATGTTTTAAATGTAGACGGTTCTTATAAGAATTTCGGTACCAGTCATTTTGACTGCCTTGGTCGTTCTAAGTAGTGTTAAAAATGAAAAACAACAAAAAAAAATGATAAAAGACACCACTCGACTACGCTGTCCCAAGGATCTCCGGTTTTATTGTTTGTCTGTTTCTTCTGGTTGTTTCTTGCATGGGCGAGCATGTCCGTAAGCTTCTTATCTAAACGCGTACAAATGCGCTGACATTCAGATATACTTCCGAACAGTAATTAGTTCCGTGCATACGCATTAAGCGTACGTATATGTATATGTATGTGTCTGTATACGTTAGGACGACACAGGACATCAGCCGCATCCATTGACGTACGAACGATGTAGCGACAGCTAATAACACGGTCATATTCTGTACATAGCCCATAACCAATAGGAATGTTGCACCGACAAAAACGCCGGGGCACGTGCTTCGTGGAAAGCACGATAAATCTTCGTCCACACGGCCGACGCTTCTATTACGATCTCGCATGATGACGGTGCATCATGTTCGCTGAGTCAACGTGGAATTCAGGAATACCGCGATTGAACTTTCAGACTCGCCTCGGTAAAATCCGAAGACGTTCAAGTTCTCCTTTCTGTGTGTCGCCACGCCGCGCCGCTTTTCGTTTGGACGAGATTTTACGATCGGTATCATTCGAAGATAAATGAATCTTCGAGTGGATATGATTTATCTATCGATTACTGGATTTGTCGAACCAAGAAACGCGATTTTGGCACGGATTCCTCGAACGTTTTACGTATTAGTGGAATTTATGATTTTTGAAACATTATTTTGATTGGACAATTGGGGAATTAAGATTGAAATTAATTAGCTTGGATTTTTTTAAATATTCTCACGTGTGTTATGGTTATTTTAATATAAATCTAATCGAGTTCGATCCATACGGGACATCAACCCCGACCGATATATGCCGATACTTCATCAAAGACGGGCGGAACAAGAGTCGCGTGAAAGAGCTCCTTGTTCCGTACGGAACAATCGAGTTGACTGAAGCTACTTCGAGTTCCCGACAGAGATATTTTTCAATACTTTCATTATTTGTATTTCAGACAGTCCGGTGTCTGAGAAAAATGAAACGAAACGGTCAGAGACTTCCCGCGGGATCTCGTTAGAATTTTAATTTCCCACCATGAATCTATATGTCTTTCTCTCTTTCAAAAAAAAAATAAAAGACATATCTTTTCCCTGTAGTCTCGAACGAGACACACTTCTCTAACTAATCCCATAATAAACACTCGGTCGGCTAATGAGAATCTTAATACATCATGTATTTTTGAGGAACATCCTTGCACTTCTGCCTCTCATCGAGAAGATACCTGTTTGTTTTACAAACACTTTGCCCGCGCACAACACGTACGAGGGCTACAACTCGTACATACAAAAGGTTCCCGGGTTGGTCGTCATCATGGTGGTGACTTCTTCTGTGTATACGTACACGGTCGTTCTGGACACTGGCGGAGAGTGGCGCTGGTTAAGGAAGATGAAAGGCCGCCGCCGTGGCAGCAGCCACTGACACGGCATGAGCCGAGTTAAAAGAGAGACTCGAAGAAAAGGGGGAGAAAGAGGAAGATATATATAGAGAGAGAGAGGAAAAAAAAGAGGGAGAGAGAGAGACCGGAGGGGTCGTTAAATCTAATGATATCAAGTATTTGACAGAAAGAGCCGCGATCAGTCTACAGACCACACGCGCGTGTGGCACTCACGTTTCTGCCCCTACTGACGTGCCGATGTCCGTCTCTGATTGGTTGTTATAGCGGGGCACTTTTCGTAATGATCGATGATCATACGCGGATCGAGGAAAAAAGTGATAGAATTTTATTATACAATTTAGGTTCTGTCTCGTAATATATAATTGAACGTGAGGATATTAAAATGAAATTATCGTTTAAATAATATGATTATAATATGATATAGAGTGTTCGATGGAATTAATGATATCATTCATCGTTTTTTGATTAGTGATTTAGTTATTTGTTTAAATCGTAATTTAAGTTGTGCTCTCGATCCTTTCGATCGGTTCGCATCAACCAGCCAATATATCAAGGCGATTGTGTATCACGATCGATACTAATTGCATTGGCTGACGTTAACGTTAATCAAAAACTCTAAGCCATTGTTAATGCAATTCTAAATATTTGTCGTATCACGCTGAGCGACGTCGAGCTATTCGAATTAAATTGATCACGCAGGACCACCTCGGGGCATTGTACCTATATCTCGATCGTCAGAGATCGATATCGTTACTCCTTGCGGCCAATGACGAGTAGGGCTAAGAAAGATCGTCTCGATAGTGACGAACAATGCCCATAATTCACTGTCAATCAAGGAATTGTTCGATTTCCTTAATTCACCGATTTCCTCTGTTTTCACAGACAAATATCATTTAAAACACACACATACACATATACACGTATGTACATACACGTAATATGTTGATTCGATACTTTAGTATTAATACTACTGTACGATAAAACCTTATCGTCTACGAATCTCTTGTATAAAAGCATTCGAAATTATACGATATCTAATATCGCGAGCACTAAGCGTACGGACAAGTCTATAAATTGGGTTTCTATGTATATAATCAACGTTTTTAAATTCATTCATTTTCTCGTGGTGTACGTACGCCAGGGCGACAATGTTTTAATTGCCAGGCTAAAACCGCCGGCGAGATGCCGCGGCCGCTCGACAGCGCGATCGAGCTTCGATTATCTCTAATGGAGCGTGGTTATCTAGTTGCATTAATTTGTAATTAATACCTACGTATACGCCGGGTGACCACTGCCAGCGGATCACGTAATGCCGCGGAGAATTACATGGTTTACTGACCTCACGATGCGGCTATCATTCCGTCTCGCGGAGACCACCGTCACGTTTCCTTTCGATTTTGCAATCCACGCTAATCAGTGCTCGCTCCTCGCTCGACTTTATTAGTTCTGGACATCTTCACGATGATTTATCGTTTTATTGCTTCATCTAGCGATAAAACACTTGGTTTTTAAAAATGGAATCAATTTTGGGGGTCGTTCATGTGGAAATGTATTCTACTTTATTTGAAAAAGAGATTCTCTAGTAGGGTGGTATTAAAATTCTATTCTACAATGTATTTGAACGATACGAACCGTATTAAATCCCGTCCATGGGAATTAATTTCGTATGCATCGAAACTGTCCGCCCTCCGTGGCGAACGACGACAAACGTAACACCGTGAAACCTGCCCCTGGAAATCGCTGTCCCCTGATATTAACAAGTTCATTTCACGACAAATACCTCGTTAACAACGATACCCCCGTGACACATCGATCCATAATAAAAAAAAAAGACACAAAGAATCCCGGAAAAAAAAGAAACCCTGTCCTTCTATTTTATCGAATAAATTGCACATATCATGATAATTAATTAAAAAAAAATACTAGAATTTCCATTAATATCCAGCATACCGTAATAATATAAAATAAATATGAAAACTAGTTAACACCGTAGCCATTCCTCTAAAACCAACATCCTTCGAATAGTCCGTATCCTCGTAAGCGAGCCAACAGGTCTTCGTCGTGTTCTTTTTTTTAAAAAAAAAAAAAAAACGTTAGCGAGGCATTCTTTCCGTTGGATGCCCTCACGGATTGCTCATGGGGATTCCC
The DNA here is from genome assembly GCA_917499265.3 of Mimumesa dahlbomi. Lineage (NCBI taxonomy): Eukaryota > Metazoa > Arthropoda > Insecta > Hymenoptera > Crabronidae > Mimumesa > Mimumesa dahlbomi. The sequence goes on from OU824118.1 coordinate 10,188,359, forward strand.
ATCGTGCCAACCCCGTAACAGAGTGACTGGCAGCACGTAATATTTCGCTGGCGCGCGTGTGTTCGTATTTAGTACGAAAGCGTTCGGGGTGAGATAGCGCTGGTTATTTATGGGGTTAAATAAAGGAACACAGCGCGATGCCGCGATACCGGGGCCCTACCAAGTACAAATAGGTTCGCCGTGCAGGTTGCGCTATCGTTGCGGGTCGTCATGATCCCGCGACGTGCAACATTAGAAATCGTCTTTCTCGGGCTGCGAAACTCGAACGCACACGGTTGCGAAACGCATGTAACTATCATATATTATATTGTATATGTATGTATGTATGTATGTGCGACAACATTCGCAAGGACGATCGAGAATATCGATCATCGATTCAGCGAGTATAGGATCGCGCGATAGGGTTGATATCGTTATTTTATCTTTTTTTAGTGTCCTATTCCGAATTCTTTTTTTTTTTTTTATTAATCGATCAATAAATGGTAGTCGACACGAATACGTATATTTATCCGGGGATCCGTTTAATTGGACTGAACTGACCGTTTAAATGGAAGGGAATTAATAATGACCGGTTCGGCGAGTTTTACACGATGGATATGGAAAAGGAAAAATAAAGGGTGTAAAAGAATAAGACACTCGGATAAGTTAATTCTATGCGTTAAGGTGTAATTAGTATATATGTATATGTGACCGGGAGTAGATGCTTTTTTTTGTAGATTCTAACAGAAGATTCTTTCTTTTCCAACAGATGACGGCAGCCACGGGATGAACCAGGATGGTGAGTGCTACAGTTTCATCTTAATTGCGAGTAACGGGCAACGGCAATTGATAGGAACGTGCGATACCGGAACGAATATCCGTGATTTCCAGAAATATGCGGCTACGTTAAATAACGTAGCAATTACGGTACGGTAAAGTGTTAGAGACGTTCGGTAAGTTCGGCATTAACATGGACCGTTATCGATGATACCGTTATAATTAAACGCAGTGGAAGCGCGAAAGTTATCTGACATGTCGATTGCCTTATCAGCCGGCACGATCGATCCAGAAGAACTTACCAATTATCCTAACACACGTTCTTATCGCGCCATATGCATCCTTTAACAGAACGACGCGCGCCTTCCGCGCAATCTAATTGGTCTGACATACTGATAAACTTTATACTTTAATTCCATCTGTGAAACCATTCGGATAAATTATATATATATGCCTATATACATAGGTACATCGCCGCGATTCGATGATAGAAGAGTTATTAATCACTGCGTGATAATCATTTTTCATTTTTTATTTTAATACCAATGTTCAAATGTCACCGTGCGGTGAAAATAACGTCGTAAATCTGTCCGGAGTGTATCTCGATACAAGATCGATATGAAACAACATTTCACTGGGATAGCGAATTAATTCTATAATTCTGTATAAATTAATAACGACATTAAATAACAAAGTAGACACATACACATATAGACACAAATATATCTATACAAAAGAAATTCATCGAGTAAAGATACCACGTATGTGTACACATACCAACAAAGGAGCGTTGTAAATAACTTCGGAAAACACAAGTACGTATCGCTCCCTCGCCGTGATATTAAAGGTGAGATCTCACGCGTTTATCTCAATCGTTTCCCCTCGTCGCGATTCGTAACTACGTAGTGGTGTTCCTTCTTCTTACAAACACACCCGCCTAAGTCGCCGGGGATCCACCGTGGCAGCACAATGTTCGCATAATTTATACCAATGACGTTCGGTATAGTTACACGCCTCGATGTGTGTATATACGGCGGTTCGTCGCGGTAGGTGGAAGGTGGAAGGTGGTGGTGGTGGTGGTGGTGGTAATCACAAGTTTAAAGGGTAAACGGTTGTAAGGTGCGAGGTTAGTGTGAGGCCCGCCTCGAGGTCTCTCAGCGCGCTCAATATTCAACAGGTATTTACATTCGCAAATTGTTTACGTCAGCCCACGATGAAATCTGTCAGGATTTCGTTCCCTCGGCAGCTTAACAGCCTCCACCTTCTTCTCTCTCGTCGTTGTCCTCTTCTTCTTCTTCTTGTTCATCTTCTTCTTCTTCTCTCAGTGTTAGACCCACTCGTTTCACGTTCTTACGCGTCGTCCCGGCGTGAGCCGGCAACGACGGTTACCCTTTTCCCTTCCCTAGCGAGCCCTTCCATCGCGGTGTGCAACGCGTAATTACATCTGGGTATTAATCAAGCACACGTCGGGAACGGGAACCGCGAGATCTTGATTTTCGCCACTTGGCTCGCGTAGCAACGGGCGAATCGAGCAACCACGGCCACTCATTCGCGGCTAAGGAGCGCCTCCTACGGTTGAGGCACGTCCATCCTCGGTGGTTATTAATTTATTTGAAGACGCCTGGTTAGCGCTCGGTGTGTCTATCTCGGCTGATTTATCGAATCGCGAATGGAACACGGCGGTTTTGGTTTATTGTAATGGACCGAGGATTCAGGTGACAGTAGTTTTAATTCGGGTGAACGCTGAGCGAAGAATTTCTGAAGGATTTTGATAATTTACTGGTAATCTTTTTGAAGGTTAATTAAAACGATAATGAATTATCAGTTTTTAACGATCGTAAATATAATCATATAATCAGAAAAGCTTAACTGGCTATAAACGATCAATGCTATATTGATCAGTTATGCTTTTCTGATTATTTAATTAAAAAGATACTTGCAAAGTTGCCAATGTAATTATTTAAAAAATCATACTTTGAATTGTGGACCCAGAATTCTGATAACGTTCGTTGAAATGATTTTCATTTTAAGTTTCACCCTGTAATATATTCTTTATTTTATTCCAATCGATCCGTATAAAGTCGTATCAAATATAAAGTCTACAGAAATCAAATCTACCTCCCGTCGAATTCCCTCGATCAACACCTGTCGCTCCACCGGAGGTTTCTTCTCCCTGCAAGAAACCTCCATAGAAAAAAAAACCATGAAACCTGCACGCGGTCCACGTGTACGCCACGCACGGAGGTGTTACCAGCGAAAAGTAAAAGTAAGCAATTTATTGGCTCGTACGTAGCGACGTTAATGTCGATCAAAATCCCGCGCGCCCTTTCACCGTCGGTATTTCAAAACGATTCAGAAATCGCTCGTTGTTTCCACAATGATCCTTCGCGGTGGGATGATTTATTTTTTTTTTCCACGGATAGATATGTCACGGGGTTATCAATACGCTCGCGACGGATCGTACGCGAGCGTATTTTGCGCTCGTACAACGCGGTTATGCCAGCCCGGTCCTAATTATAGCGTAACACAAGCGTACCGTATGCCGTGCTTACGTAATCCCGCGATAATGCGGCTCTCCGCGTTTATACGCGGCTCCAGCTCCCGCATACCTTGCCCGCCGATGGAAGCATTTGCCTGCCGTGGCTACCGCGGGGTGAACTGGCATTATCTACTCCTCCAGGACAGCGGTTCCCAAACGAAAGGGGCGAGGGTGGTTGACAAAAATAAATAAATGTTTGACAAATTACAGGGAAGAGTGAGAAATTCAAATTGCGCGCGGAAATTCGTGAAAATACCGACAGAGATTTTTTCGAGGGTTTCAGTTTTTTTGGAAGATAAGTAGAAGTGTCTTTCGTGAGGGATTTAGGGGGTGGAATTTTGGTTTTTGATGATTTTAAGGAGTTATTGTAGGGACTGATTGTAGAGTGTCATGATTTTTCGTTTCATTAGTGATGATTTTGTGGTTTGGGAACCTCTGTACGGGGATAATGACATCGACCACGATTCAAGAACGATGGTAAAAATCGGATCGACGATACGACCAGATCTCGACTCTGATTAGATCCGAGACTAATGTCAGGAATGAACGATAACCGGAACGAGTGAAGTCACTGACTCCGCGCGAGTGTTCAGGAAGTGCATGGAAATTATTCGTGGAAGGTCCTTACGATGGTGTTAAAACAAATTTATCCCATCGTAATCCAATTTCATCTATCCACCTACACAAACTCTCGCGAAAATTATAAAAAATCGAGCAATAAAACTACAACAAAAACTCTTCTTTCTCGCACTTCGTAAACTGGATTACGAAATCCAACACATAGATCCATAATCACCATTATAAAAAATCACCGATTAAATCGCTCACCCAATTCGATCAAACATTCTTACCAGAAAGAAACTACCGAGTCTCAACGACTCGCTTAAAATACCATTAAGAAAATTCTCGCGAAATTCCTTTTGGCGATCGTCGATCCCGATGGAGATGTTACGATTCGGTAGACAGGCACGTGGCCGGCACGATAAATCTAAATAAACGACAAGCCCGCTAAGATGTTAATGGTCGTCGATTATTTCGACTCCATTCTGGGTCAGACAACACGACCGACAGAACCAAGGTAAAACTGACGCGGAGTTCAAGCGATATTTCTGCGGGAGCAAGGACTCGATATGTTCATGCTTGATTTCACAGAGCATTAACTATTTTGTTGCACGAACGAATATACGTATATACACATATATATACATATATACATATACAATATTCTTGCAGCGTAACACTGCCTACTGTCTGTCAGACGATGCTTCTCCGCCCTGCACGATGCAGGAAGCGAGGTCAGAGCTGCTCCTTCTTCTATTACCCTCCACTCCCTCGTTCCTCTCTTCTCGTACGGATTTCTCTCTTTCGTCTTGCTGATTAGCGGCGTATCTTTGATAACATCGATCTGGCCGGGCGAGCGGTAACGATAACGCGCGCTATCGTGGATCTCGGGACCGATGACTCATCGAATGCGACTTTAAAGGTCGTAATGTCCGTGCTTGTCTCTATTGCAAATTATCCGCCATCTTTCCGATCTTCTAAATGTCTACGGGGATCGGTGGTTTATAAATCTCCGCCATTACTCCAGGTGGATTTTATCATCGTACTACGATATCGAGAGTATATTTGTGTCTTGAATAAGAAAGTCTTGATAATTTGTTAATAAATGTTTCAAAACCGTTAGAAATCCTAATATCCAAAATTTTTTAAAAATTAACTTAGACCACTTTCATAATTATAGGCACATTTATAGATCTAATAAATAATATACTATACCAAATTATGAATGTATATGAAGTCGGCATCTTGTCACCGTGACTTTTTATCATTTTTTTGGTACTCTTCATTATTTAAAAATTATACGATTACGTAACCCTGGTCTCTTCGATGCAGATTCCACGAGCCAACGGTCCCGACACCCGGTGCTCGCACCGGGTCTTCGATCCGCAAACGTTCACGGAAACCTGTCACGGATAAAGCGACACGGGCGACGATATTTAAGACTACGATACGCTATAACTCTCGCGAGGGAACGTTTCTACGATTCGACAAAGTAATACGGCCGGTTCAACGAGCTCGCTAATCAACAAAACTGTTTCTCCGGGCCGGTATCTGATGCATACACAGCCACGAGACTTCCATGTATGTATGCACGTATCTATGTATATGTATATACGTTGCAGGACTCGCGTCCCGTTTGTGCACGTCGGTTTTGCCGTGTGTTTCATTCGCCTCTCGCGTAAGTGGTACGTACCACGCCCGCGCACGCGAGAACTCGCTTGGAAAACGGCGATTGGGAGATGGAAAAAGAGAGAACGAGAAACACACCGAGGAGAGAAGGAGAAACCGAGAGAAAGAGAGAGAGAGAGAGGGAGAGAACTCGCGCGGCGAATGATTTGTATTGCTAAATAATCAACGCCAGTTGTCTAGGATACTGGTTTAATGACAACCAGGCGGTAGGGAGTTATAATGCGTTTAGCAATGCACGCTGACCGTATCTATGTATGTATATGTATGTATCGTACGTATATATGTATATGTAGTCAGGACGAGGGAGAGTTGTTGGTTCTGCCGTGCCAATTTCGACAGGATAATCGTGTAATTTCTGTCCGCCGTCTGTACGTTCGATTTTCTAGTGTCACGAGTGTGTAAATTATTCGCGGATGCAAATTTTTCGTTGCCGATGGAATACGAGGGTCGTTTTAAGAACCGCGGAGCTGGATGAAATTATATCATTTCTTTCCCTCGTTGTCGTTGTTCGTACGTGGATATTATTTTATCGTTGAAAACGACGGTTTTACGGTTCGCGATATGTACGACTATAAAATTGTACGTCTATCGACGTGAGAGAGAGAGAGAGAGAGAGAGTTCACCTTCTCATCGGTATCCTATTTACAACGGTTATCCTTTATTATCCATTATTAAAATCTATTATTCTTTTTTTTAAATGACTATTACTAGGTATTGTATTTAATTTTTCACAATTATTTCCCACCGATCGCCGATGAATATCCCCATTGGTGGATCCGATACGGCGCGTTACACGGATCGGGATTAAAAGAGGAATCGGCGGTTTCACTTCGAATTCCACGCGACTCTTCCCTTTTTCCCTCCCTGGCTGCAGCACGTCGGGACGGCGAGATAGAATCGGTACAACTGCCGGTTGTATACATAGTCACGTGTATCTGCCGCTGCTTCTATCGCGTGTGTATGGATACATACTGGTGTATACATGTATATATGTATATGAACAAGGGTGTGGCTCCGGGTTCGCAACGGTATCATCGTAGGTGCATACCGATCATCGAAAACGAATTCTCTATCTATCGATTTCGGTCTACGCGCGTTCCGTACGTTTTCCATACGTGGAATCGAACCCTTACGTCATATCACGGCAACACAGACTCCGCTTCCTTATGATTCCGCGATACCGGCATTGTGGATCCCCTCGATCGCGATTTGTCAGATCGAGAACTGCCGGCAATTTGCTCGTGTAATCTCGATAGAACGTAGAGATTCGCAACGTTCTGTATCGAATGGAAATCATATATGTATCTTCATATATGTATGTATTGTATAGATACATAAATGTGCCTATAATTATGAAAGTGGTCTATGTCAATTTTTTAAAAATTCTGGATATTAAGTTTTTTAAAGGTTTTGAAACATTTATTAACAAACTATCAAGACTTTAATTATGGGCACAAATACATACATAAATATGTATATATTCCTATATATTCGTCTTGCAGATTGATATTAATTTATCATCGATGACTTTTTCATTATAAAACTCTTGTGATCGCATAGATCTCTGTGATCCTGTGGATCAAACTCCCTTCGTCCACCGTTTGCCCGGCGATACGAGTCCCACTTAATTCGAACCCCGAGGTCTAACAGAGTTCCCCGTTTAACCCGCGTTAGCACCAGTAACCGGTAAATACGTGCGTGTGCATGTGAACACGTTTCCCGCGGTACCTGTGTGTATACGTGGACACACACACACACACACATACATGGAGATAACAACCTCGAAGGTACCTGCTTTTCTGCCAATGTAAACGCCGGTACGTAATGCTCGAGTACGGAGTAGTACGCAGATACTTGCGCAAACAACAGTCGGAGGAAGTGCAGTTGCAGCAATGAACCAACTTTAGAACCGTACTCTTTGCCGTTTTGCGCGTTTCGTTGCGTCTTAGAACGACTGGAAAACTACCACCGACGTATCGGGATTGGTTGTCTTTGCTTCGGTGTTGAACACTGTTCGTCACATTTAATCATCAATGCTTCCAATTTCGTTCCTTGGTGTACATAAATTTATTAAACGTGAAATCAACTGAATATGAACATTCGAGGTAGAATTTATTGAAAAGTATACTATTTTTCAAGATTTTATTATTAAAATACTCAATGGGTGTTTTAAGTGTAGCTTTGAATTTGGAATAGAGTTACGTTTGACTAAAATGATGTTATATCGAGATATCGGAGTGTGTTTTCCTGGAAACATAGCTAATATATATGTATATACATATATATCCACGATTCCAAAGTCACACAGGTAGATATCGACGCGCAAGTTTGAAGTACATAAACTTTATTCTACACAGCGTTACCGCGCGTCGAGTCCAGTTAGAATTCCGTGTACGGTCTTTCGTTCGCTGTTCACCTTCCTTTTGGTATAATTGAAATATTGTTTATATTAAAGCTACAGCTGCGCGATCGTACCGCGGCAGAGATCGATCGCGTAGATTACCGATGAATTCTCAAGTAGGGAGCATCGTACCCGAAGCTTGTCGCTCGCCTTGAAAAGAAACTTTACGCAGATCGCGTTCCGTTATAATATGTACACACAAGTGTTGAATCTAGGAAAGCCGACGTGTGTATGAGTAATATGAGAAACTCGAGGCAAATCGATGACACGCAGATCAGACGGTGTCGTTATCGCGGACGTTGCCCAGCGCGACGATCAACCGAGCAATTATTATTCCTCTTCATCTCGATGTTACCGGTAATTATAGTATACATATACAAGATACATATATTCCGTATCGTGTGTTAGAACGTTTACTTCTTTGTTTCATTTGTTATTTTTTTACTCAGGGTGACTTTTTCATCGCGTCTCCTGGATACCTTATTATTATTAATAAACTAGAAACATCTCAGTCAAAGTCAAGTCAACATCGAAAACGGATGTTATCCACCGTTTCATCCCAGTTTTTTTTCTACGTATTCATGGATAGACACTTATCTAACGTGGAGATTCTTGAAACGATGAACTTTCATAGTTTTACGTATTTCTCGTTGATACGTGGTCTTTGGGTATTGAATAGTTAACCCGATAACGGCTACGTCATACCAGCGTTAATAAATGAAAGTAGAATGACCGTTCACTGACAATGACCGCGGTTAACATTTCACGATTAAACACACGCGTCTCCGGTAGGATTTTTAATGTTAATCATATACGTGTGTACATACTCGACGTTACGTATTCGCGGTGTTTCGCGATTATTCATAGAACGTCGGAATGCGTGTAATTTTCTCGGGGAGATAAAAATCGATCGACCCATGGAAATCTGTCGTAGGATTGGAACGATTACGAGGGGACATTCATTGAAATCAGCGTGCCCGAAGAGAGTTTCGATACGCGAAGGGGGCGAAAGATCGATAGTAGATTTTAGATTGGCTAATAATACAGATCTCAACGGACCACGGAGAAAGTAGCCGACGAGAAAACTATAAGGTGGTCGTCTATGTCGAGCCTGGTACCACAGGCCGTCGTATTATCCATTAACGATCACGATTGACCAGCTTCGAATCGATACGCTCGACGAAACGTCTTCCTATCGATCCTATAAATTTGATACCACCTTCAATTAGGCATTTAACTTTTCATCGAAACTCTGAAAATAATTTACATTCACCCGAATATCATCATTAAAAATCATATATATATAATCATAATTCACTCTATTTCACCTTGATCAAAAGTTATATTAAAAAAACAAAATAATCTAAAATAATTCCAAGATCTATTAAATAATAAAGAAAATTAATCATAGAACATTACGACGATATTTGATAATTCCCGTTCGTTCGCTTATAATCGGTAGTATGGTATTTAATTAAAAATCGAGAAATCACGCAATAATTCAAGGACTTCCAGGCAAGGTTGCATCCCCGTAAGCTCTCGTTACCGGAATCGGAAGGGTTCCGTTGACTTGTTTCGCAGTGAGTATTGCTAGTCGGTCTGACTGGTCCGTAGAGTAGTCTGTGGGGCGCCAGAGCATGACGCCATTAACGTAACGAGGCCACACGTTGCACCCTCGCGAGCACTGGACTATATCAGCCCCGAGTGCCTAGGTGCAATGGATTCCTAGACCTAGACCTCCGTCGATATCTCGCAATTATACCCTGGTTAAAGGACACAACGTATTACCGTTCGCCGTAGAACCGATCGGTGTTCTCAGCGTCCACGGTTCTGTATCTCGCGGTTTACCTGACACGCACCGGATCGTACTTACCTGTATAACTGTAATTATTCTACGGAGAGGAATGCGCGAGATAATGCCGACATCAATGACTCATTAGAATGTAAATAGAAAGAATAAGAATGCTTTCAATGATTCTCGTTAGAACGTGGGTGTATCGCGAGCATTATTTTGTTAATTCTATTATCTATATTTTGTAATAATTTTGTAATAAATGTTGTGGGTGAAAATTAAGTTTTTTTCATGAAAAAATGATTTAAGATTAATGTCGTTTAGACGAGGATAGATCCAAAGAGATTATAAATAAATTGATGATACGTACTTCCCGAATCCGTAGGCCGATCTTAACGTGTTCCGATAATTTTTCAGATTACGTATGAAATGTTTACATGTACCGTCACGCACGTGCATGTGCCACGTGAACACGACGTCCTCCCCGCCCCAGTTTTCCGGTTGAACTGATTGCGAACTGGTTCTTGACCATCCAACCGTTCGATTAATGGCCGCGGTGTGGTATCCAGCCGACGCGTTTCTTCCGCCGTCGGATTATTTCGTCCGGTCTCAGATTAACGCATTCGATCGCCATGAACGGACGCCGGCGCGTCATTAGAGTCGCGAGTGCAAAATTTCATATAAATCCGACGAAAAGTTCCACGAACAATTCCATTAAACAAAATCATCTCACACCTTCATTTTAAAAATCGTTCTAAATGAATGAAAAATAAAAAAATACGAGTCAGAAGTGTCCAGGTGAACATCATATACGATGATCTACGAATTTGATATACTCAGTAAGAATTCACTGTAAACGTAAGACACTTCGAGGTACGTGTAATGTGGTTTGTCAGAACGAGAGATCGAAATTATGTGGAGTGTTTCACGGTGAATACGTGAAGTGACGCGGAATGAAGAAATTCCCGGCGCTTGAATCTTGCCTCGATCGAAAACTCGCCACGGAATTATCATACCTATCTTCGCATGATAAATTCCTTCTAACCGTCGTCGTCCACTAAATCGAGGAGGAGGCCTTAACGACCGACGCTACCGTCCGCACCTGCAATTTGCGCGACATCATCGTGCCGGAAGAAAGTTTGCGTACACGTATCGACGTGGAAATTACGTTCGGCTGGGAATCATTAGCGTACCGGCGAACGCGAAGGAGAGATACGGCGAGATGACAGCCGAACGATCTGATAAAGCGTAAGGAACATCATAATCCGGTCACCGGAACGTAACCAGATCGCATTGCGATTCGCGACGTGGGTACCGAAGGTGATCCGATGCGTTCGTCGTCTACGTTCGTGATCCAGCGACGATCGATCGATCGCCCCCCCCCCCCCCCCCGTATGCAAATCGCAGGACGATCGGGCGGATCGTCGACACACTACGTCAAGTGTGCTCGTGCATGGCGGAAGTGTGCCACGAAGATATCGCGCGTGGTGCAATTTATGATCTTAACCGGAAACAGAGACCACGTGTATTACATATTTGTGTGTGTGTGCGTGTCAATGGAATCGTATACATATGTCTCCCGTAGCGGGAACGTCCGTACGCTATATTATTTTCCGCGGGGTTGTATTTCCCCGGATATTGTAAATAAATTCTATTCTCTGTATATTATCATGCTAGGGTGTAATGGTTCTTACAACAAAGTATCACTGTTCAATTAACGCCGTCGGTAGCGCGTACGTGTGTTAAGTGATTCATGTACATGTATGATACATGTACGTAAATCGATAGGCCACGTGTCTAACCTATCATCTTCCAGCAATCAGTGGTATAACTACGACATGGATCAGAGATCACTTAGTAATGATTAACGTGTAACTATTATCCATAATAATAATAATAATAATAATCGTAATAATAACCATCGATACAATAAATTAATTCAAACAAGACTTCCCTTATCAACGCACACTATCAATCCTTCCCAACAAATATAATTAATAATTAATTCAAAACAATTAAAAATACACATTCTACCCTAAAGTAACCCAGTATAAGTTTCACTCTTCCCTATCAATCCGGATCACCGGAAGTAAAGAATCCCTAAGTTCGACACAGGGTCACAGGGTGGCGGTAACAAATCAGCGACAGAATCCAAAGTACGTGGCTTGTCTCGCAGTCGAATTACGGTAAATTAGCGGGAGTAAAGAGGCAGCAGCAACAGTGAGCAGGTACCTACATCGAAGAAGAGGAGTCCGGACGAACGGACGGACGAACGGACGGACGGACGGACGGGCAGGGGCAAACATAAATTAAGATGGGGGACTGATTATGAGGCGAGGGCAGGCTATCATTACCCCGAGCCATCGTGACCGGTCGACCCTGCAGCCGCGGCTGCTGAACACACCGCTCGCTATCCTGGTGCATGATGTTCGCAATCCGCCTGCCTCGTGCCCCGATAATACCGGGGTGGGAACCTGCAAATTATTAATCTCTGTTCCTGCATTACATAGTTCAGCGAATATGAAACGAGTATTGTCAGAGATGCGAAACCACCGTTCCTGGAGGAGCACATCGGGTAAAGACTCCTCTTGTCCGCTCTATGAATCCAGAGACATTACACGGGTTCGTTCTTCCTGGTCAGGAATCCACCTCGCGATTCTCCCCCATCCCCCCCCCCACCCTCCACACAAGTTTCAATTGATCGTGATAACGTTTTCGTTCGAATCGATAATACTTACCGTGGGTAACGTTCAGTTTGAGGGATGATTACGCGAGTTACAGCGAAAATGAATACATACGTACGCCGGAACGATTTCCATTGGTCTAATGAAGAAGGGTAAATTCGATACGGCGTCCCGATGATACCGGCACGGGAATTGTGGAGTATTAATCTGTGTTTGTACGTTGGATCGAGCGGAGAGCGTGAAACTGGTACTGTTTGGTAGTATGTATGTATGCGGGAAACGTTGTCGTTTTAATTTCTTTGAACGTCTGAGATTCTTCAATCTTTCGTCCGGACGAATGTCAATGATGTCTTTCAAAATATATTTAGGCTATCAGTTTACGATGTTTAGAAAGTGAAGTTACATCGGCAAGTATGAACACTGACAAAAATTGTTCAAATTAATTCTCCAAATTACAGTGAACCTTATCAAATCATTCTAATTAACAATGTGTCGTTATAGACTTATTTATAGATCTCTAAGGTCTTCAGATTTTCAATCTTTCAGACAGGAAAGTTATTTCATCGATTATTAAATCACCTGAAGCAAAAATACCTGTTCCCTTCTAACGAGGTGCGCTAGATCCCATTTTTTTCCTCGATTTCAAACGGTTGAAATTACGATTTTCCTCGAGACACCCCATAACAAAGTTCACCCTTTAAGATTCCGCGACAAAATAGAATCCAGTTCGCGGTGTTCGCGAATTCTAGAGAAAGGATCGGTGTGTACAGAGTTCATTATTGTGCGGCAGGTGCGAGAACGCCCACGGGACGAGGTCGCGACGAGGACGATCGGAAAGGACTCGCCCGACTTCTAACTATAATACATGTAAGCTCGCGAATCGTTCGGAGAAAGTTCGAATAAACTGTACGCGGCTTTTCCATCGCCAATGGCCAGTCGACCGGGTTCTCGAAGCTGTCCACGGGGTGATGAGATACGCGATAAGGTTTCTACGAGCCCACGCAGTTTCTACGTGTTAACTCTTACGTCTGTTTCTTATTATTCTTTTTTTTTTATTTTAATTTACCTGGCAACGACGCACGCTTCTCCCGCGACGGTAAAGTAGGTCGCTGTTTCCACGTCCATCCGCCTGTATCCTCGTAATTTCCGGTGAAAACCCAATTACGATACTTCGCACCTGATCTGCAAACGCCATTAAACGAGCCACGATTCTGAAAATAGAAAAAAAAATATACTTTTGTTCCACCTTAAATCGTCTTCAAGATCGGGTATACACTTCTCTTATTTCCATATCATACCGATTCGATAAGAAACCCGGTAATAATAATAGTCTTCAGATTCTAATACCTCAGACATTCACATTTCATTAAAACTATCTCTGCGTAACAATTCCAAAGTGATAAAAATGTGCTCGCTCGAGACACAGGGTGTTTCACCAAGCGCCATCGATTTTTTTCTACCAACAGATACAAGAAAGAATCGTTTCACTCGACGTGCAAAAGATCGACGGAGTCGATCGATCGATCGATAGATCGACGGAACCGTAACGGTCGTGCGTGGTCGCGATTCGCCGTGCTCTACATTGCCGTCACGGACACCGTACACGGTTATTCTACATACGTGTCAGCGTTCGCTTGCAATGTATGTATCTATGTATGTATGAATGTACGTAGATACGAGCGTTGCTCTTACACGGCCGGTCTCGATTATTGCGAAACAAAGTCAGCCCGCCCGCCGCGTCGTTCACCGTGTGGTAGCCAACGGTGACCTTTCGCCTCCAGCACACCGAGGCACATATCGGCCCGCAAAACCGTATCCGGGCCCGACTTTGTGGTGCCCAGGTTGCACGAAACCATTTTATTGGGGGATTTTTACGCGTGCTGCGCGAACAATTAGAGATCGTATCACGACTTCTTCTCTGTACCATTTACTCTGTTTCTTTTACGTTCCCTCTGGTTTTCTATGGTTATAGATATGCTACATCTAATAGAATACTTATCTGGTCTATTTTTGAAATAAAATTTTCGGTTTTCTATAGTTATAGATATACTACATATAATAGAATACTTATCAGATCTATTTTTGAAATAAAATTTTCGGTTTTCTATAGTTATAGATATACTACATATAATAGAATACTTATCAGGTCTATTTTTGAAATATTTTTAATTATTAATATATGAAAGGGTGACGATGGAAGAATCTTTCTTTTGGAGAAACTATTTGGAGATGTTTTTATAAAATATGATGGCATTAAATAAGAGTGTTTTAGTTTGATAGAATATTTGTAAAATATAGGAAGATAGGAAGATAGGAAGTGAAGAGATTTAGTAATATATAAAAAAGGATTTTTGTGATAGATTTGTCTTCGTATCTTTTTCTTGTTTCGATTTTACAAGGTTTAACGTCGCTTTTGCACGGTGTTTCTATTGGGGGAGAAACGGGCCTGGGCCCCGATTGGAAGCAATGGAACGTTACGTGTGCCGTTGTCGGTTCCCGTAAAAATCCATTCGTGCCTTTTCCTCGTTCGTAATCCTTCCGCCTACGTTCGACCAGAGGCACTGGACGATCGAACCAGTATCCATGGTGTTCTTCGAAGACCCCGACGAGGTCGGTGATTATGCTTGGCTTCGTTCCTCCGATTTTTCATCGTACGAGAGGAGGAAATCGATGTTACGCGGATCGATTCCGCTAGGAAATTAGTGTTAATTAAATCGTAGATAGAAAAGATGGAGGTTTAGCGAATCTTTAGCCATGGGATACGAGGGTTATGGGGACGATAAAAGTTGAAAGCTCGGTAATACTTCATGGTGTTCCGATACGGATAGATTTTATAAAGCGTTAAATCGTATGATTGGATGAATCGAAGGTAAAATGGGCAATTATAAAATAATATCTTGCGTACGTTTCGTCAGATTGATGTATCCGTTGTATATTATTTAATTAAGGATTATTTAGATATACGTTGTCAGATATGTATCGAGGAATATATACATGTGTATATGTATATATTTGAATATATGTAAATATATATGTATATGGAATTGTATCAATTATATTTTATTCATTTTATACTTCTAACAAGAGAGAGGATATTTGAACCAAACCAGCCAGTTTCAACGGCCAAGCTAGCCATGGTGTAGTAGCGGTATCACATAAAATTTTTATGGACCATTAACAGTGAGCTAATATCTATAATTGAGGATGTAACGTGCATATAAATGTCGCTACTTTCTTCAGCAACGTAAATAACCACTCCGCGTAAATCTTATCTGACGCGGACAATCAGCTGCTCGGTCGTGAAAAACCGCAAGAATTCGTCTATCAATTCGCCTAACAATCACGTCTATATTCAATTTTTCGTCACGCCTCGTCTACCGTAAAATCTTTACAGCGTAAATATACTAGACGGAAGATTGGACAATAAAATCCGATACGGTTTAATATTATTATACGACAAACAAAAAAACGCGAAATCTCTCCGTTCAAATAGAATCGAAATAGAAAACCAAGACACTATATTGTCCCTGATAATCTCTTAATTATTATACTTCTTCAACTAACCGTACTCATAGTATAAAAGTAACTAAAATAATCTCTCTATCTACCAACCGTAAAATTATCCCCGTGCGAGGGACACCCACGTGCAGCAGAATATAAAATTCTAACGTTAAACAAAATGTGGAAATGTGACATATTAATTTTCTCCATTACACCAATCAGCCGGCAGGGTAAACACAGTGTCGGGCTCGCCGCAAGTTTGTAATCAGTCCCGTTTGAAAGGAAGCCGACGATCTCGTAATAATGCTACCCACACACATACATACATACACCGGTACACCCAATTTTCGTTTGCAAGTTCGCGTTTCGTCGATCGTTTTATCCTCGATCAATCGTATTCCGGCATTGATATATCGGTCGTTCGGACACGGATCCAGAAAAATCCACGTCCCACCTCGTAGCCGAGAATTATCATAATTTCATCGTGCTCGCGGATAATGCGGATAATTTCCCTGAAAGCCAGGAGCAACGGTCAAGCAGTTCCGCGTACGAGACACCCTAAGGGCTCTCACCACGAGTTCCACTAACGTTCGTAAAAAAAAAAACCTCTAGGACCCGTTAGAAATTGTCAGCGAACCCTTCAATCACCCGCAACACCGATCACATAGATTTGTTCGCGCGATGAATTCATTTCGCGTGGCGAACCGAGGAACGGTGTCAGCTTACGCTTAGGTTAAATCGCATTCTCGATAAGTTTCCGATCGTGACACTTATTCTCACGGGTAGTCATCCGACGTTATTACGGTAGGAGAACGGAGTCAACGATACAGGTAAATTGTATTTATTAATTTTTATTATATTACACACATAATATAGTAACGCTAGTGAATGATATTTCACGTGATATCACAGAAATACCTGGTGGTTATGGTGTATAGAAGAAATTGGAAATATAAAAATGATAATTGACCGCGGTGAGATATTTGATAACTGAGCTACGGCTATTCCGCTCGTTTCCGTTCGGTTAGTTAGAGTCGTTTTGGACTATCTAAGGAACCGAGTCGATTCGCGAAGCTCAGCCACCTCGGCCATATGTTAAAACAAGACTGGTTGGCAGAGGCGTTCGCCAGAAGGGCCTTACGGTAAGGTCCAGCCACGCCATGAATGTTTTCTCTAGAAAAAGAATACCCTGAACAGAGACGGTGAATCAGTAACTAGCGAAAGGGGGATAGAAATAGAGAGAGAATATGTGTGTATGTGTCTATAAGAAAGAGAGAGAGAGAGAGAATGGAGGTCTATTTGCATAACCGCCCCGACTCACAAAAGTCTATGATAAGTTGGCCCGATAAAGACGACCGCTTGTAATCCTCGGCTTCCGCGCTCGCGGGACGACGTATATATATCAGAATTCTACGAGCTCACGGCTGTTTCTGACTGGCATTACGTTGCATCGTTTTTTTTCGATTAAAACTGCCAGAAGATTCGACTGATTTTTATAGAATTTTTCCTCGTATCGTTTCTACGTCGATTATATTTTAAACGTTAAAACACTGTGACGGGAAAAGATATACCGATGGATTAGTAAACTTTAAGATGAATAGATACGTATTTATGTATGTATGTGTATGTATACAAAGACTTCATAATTCACGGATTACACGATACGGTAGTAATTTCCTTGTTCGTGACGTAAGAACGATGAGAAGAGAGGTAATATCACCGCGGTGTTCCTTTTTCGCGGGTGAGAAAAAGCAGCCGGTTAAACCGTCTCGTCAATTGCATTTTCAGCGCAAACGTGCATCTGGGGTTCACTTTGATGCACCGCGCGGCAACGAATAGAGTTTTACGGTCGCGCGGATCCGCGTTCGGTGTGTCGTATTAACAAACAATCTCGTAAACAATGAGCCCTGTGTATTCGCCCGGTAGGTGATAGGTGGACTAGGCGGCAAGTGGTTTGCCCGGCCGTATGGAGAACGCACAAGTGAGAATACATCCGCTTAGCAAATACATCCGCGTGTAAACTCTCGTGTGTTACATATATACCGGTTGATCGAACCCGTACACGGTAAATATATATGTATATATAGTTCTGCGGAGCGCAAAAATCCGGCACACATCGTACGAGAAATAATTACACGCAAGAAACTTCACTTTTAATAAACACTACCCGCCGGGGTTATAAACGCATTAGGCTCAAAGTGTTTTTCTTTCGGACGGAAAGTAAGAAAAACACCTGTTGATAGAAAAACGCGGCGTCGAGAATACACCGGTACGTTCTTGTACTTGTATCTGTTATATTAATCTCGTGTGAAAAAAAATGAAATATTATGTATAGATATATATATATATATATATATATATTATAAGTGAACGATATCGTAAATAATGAAACTATCGATAGAAAACATCGGTAATCTGATCCACCAGAATTTTCTTCGCAACACGAACTCCAATTACCCGGGTTTAGCCGGAGATCGAATCGGGACCGGAATTTTCATGAAATACGTTTCAAAACCCCTCGGCGAAAGACCGTCGTGAATTTCCAACGTCTGTTTCTTTGCTTTCGACAAGCCAGCAGATTACGATCGAGATTCTATCGGGCGAAGGTGGACACCTGGTGTAAGAACGGAACGTGGGGGAACACGGGGGCGCGTGCTCACGCATGTGCAGGTGACAATCTCGTTTGTGTTCACATGATAAACGGCGCTCCGGTGGTGTTATGGACGTTTGACGTATCTTACGGCCGTTCACCAGGGAATGCTCGGTTACGCTCGCGCATTCCTGAAGCTTCGTGCCACGGACTTCTGTATAGAGAAACCGGTAACGCTTTAAGATCAATGTTACCAATTTTTGTTTCCGATATACCTCGATAATCCTAACGTCGTTTCGTGAAATAGATATATATGTATATAAATAAATATATATTATAATATACATATGATTATAATATAGAAAGAAAGTATCCGTAGAATATGTATAGACATATGATAGAGAGAAAAAAAAGCAACTATAGGAAATTGTTTCGCGATCTTAAAACATTCACTTTTCACCATCGCCGCGATTTATATCGTTTGATACAGATTTATACGATCCGGCCGGCAGCGCCTGATAGATTGAATTCCTATTGTATCACAATGTACGTAACTCAGCAATGTAACAATCAGGACGATAACACGGGTTATAAATTTCGTTCGTTTCGTTGGTGTAACACGTTCGATGCTACGGATCTAACCGAGACCACGTTGTTATAAATGAAAACGGGGTAAAACGAGTAAGATTCTCGGTTGTCGCGGCGAAGGGCAATTATGCGAATTATGAAAATACGCGGGGTGATTATGCACCGACCGAGGAAAAGTTTTCACAGTCGAGATGGGGCTATCTTCGAGACCGGAGGCTGACAATCCATTTCCTTCTCTTACATGTTCACACGATAAACAACTCTTGACGGTATTACGGATGTTTCGTATACCTTACGGCCGTACGAAGGCCTCACCATCTGCGTACACGCATACCTGAAGCCTCGTTCACTCGGCTTAGTAACGCCGTCGTCCCTTTTCATATCCGCGTTAACCTCAGCGCCGTTCGGTTAATTGATCCGGAATACCACTCGAGCCTCTTAACCCTTCTTCTCTTCCCCCTACTCTCCCACTCCACCCTTCGCCCTTTTTTTGTTTTTTTTTTCTTTATCTCTCTTTCTCTCTCTCTCTAGTACCATGGCAATCCTATCGTGAAGAAGAAGCTCCCGTCGGTTCGTCCTTTGAGTCGAAGAACGGAATTTCAATGCGTCCTAGGGTCCGCAGGTTCCCCGGTGATTCCCATAGTTACAGCCAGTTCTAACCGTGTATGTACGTATATACGTATGTATACATACAACGGGCAGCGATTTATCGACGATCGTGAATTTCGAAAAAAAAAAATCGTTTTCACTCGTTTACACCGATAGTAACTAACAAATGGACGACGCATACCCGGTAGGTTTCGCTACGCCTCGATTATAATATTATTACAGTTCAACGCGATCGACCCGATTTCGTTTATTTCCCCCGCGATATCTCGTGTATTCCCGATCTTTCCGACAAGTAAACTAATAACGTTACGACTCGCCGACGCGAACTCGCCGAACGATTCGGTGTTGCGCGCGAGATCCAACGAGATTGACTTTCTAATGCCGATTCAATCGAATCCGTTATTCACCGTTACGCGAGGTTGACAGACGCGTTCCTTGGGGGGAGGAAAAATCATTTTATTAATGAACGAACATCGTCGGGACGGAGATTAACATCGGTTTACCGACTGGGATAACACGGGCTACCGGCCACGGAAAATAATCCTGGTGTAATCGAGATCGATCCGGGGGATCGAAACTCGCGGACGAAATATTAGTCATTCTTGCGATTGAAAAGTTCGAGTCCCGGTGGTGCGTGTATGATTAACGACGATCCAACGATCAACGGTTCAGTAGCAATCTATAGATCTTTCGCGGTCCCAAAGTACATCTCGTATGAGCAGCGCTCATCACCCTGTTCTTCGGTGCCTAACTACAGAGATTCCACAGGTACAGGTTAGGTACAGGTTAGGTACAGGTTAGGTACAGGTTAGGTATACCAACCGATCTGCTTAGCAGCGTTCGCGGGGACCACTCTATGGCTGGTCTATAAATCTAGTAAATCTTTAAACGATAGCTGTTTTATCGGCCAACAAACAGGTTACTAATGCGCCACGCACCAATCACGGCTTCGCGTGACGCGGTTCGACTAACGCAGCTTTACGGTGACTTTTTCCTTTCGTTTTTCGTTCTTTTTTTTTCCAGCCCGTCTTCACCCATCGTCTTTTTCCCTTTCCTTTTATTTCGAAATACTTTTACATCGTCGCTGTCTTCCTTCTCTTCAACATACACACATACTATACATATAGATGTGTATACACACTTAACCGATACCCGATTCATTTTATATCCCAGATTCTATCATATTTCAACATTAATTAATTTACGATACAATGAAAAGTTATATTTATAACTCCTCTGAGATTGTACAAATTTAATCAATGCGTCCCTAGGTGTCTGATTTAAATTCACGGGGAAAAATCTACGTAAACAACTACCAATCGATATTTTTTCCAATTTTCTTTTACGTTCGCCTCTCTACCGACTCGCCGCCACCACGGAATGATATTACATTTTGTTTTCGTTACGACTTGTGTAACGTAGCGAAAGTACCATAACTCCTGATGGTATCCCGGGTGAAACGGGACGGTGTCGGGCTGCAATTTATTCGAGCAACGACAGGCGTTGTCTCGGCACTCGCGCGGATCCCTTCTGGGCACCTCTTCCTGTTTATCATAAAACCCCGGCGCGCTATTAATTGTCACGATAAATCGCGCCGGCGTCGTGCGCGTCTCCTCAAGGGGATTAATAATTAGATGATGATTATATGCGGCCGAGGTAACGTGCCGGAAACCGATCGTTGACCGCGATCGTTTTATCTTGCCTTCTTTGCCTCCTTCGCGATTCCGCGCCACGAACGCCCCGACGATACTCGCGATACCGTTCGTGGAAAAGTGTATCGTAACGAGCGATTCAAAAGGATCCTACGCGTAGGGGAAGATCGTTTGAATTGTATGTATGTACATCTTCTCGTACGAGATATTATTATTGTTATTATTATCTGTAGGCAGTTTCTATACGGTAGTTTATTTTGAAGATTTTGTTATATCAGAGATAAAACATTGTAGAAAGTTGTAGGATGGGGATATTATTGTAACAATTCGTCGCGGAATTTACTCGGTATAATAGATGGATTGTTAGAGGATGTTATTTTCTTAATGTTTTTCTCTGTTAAGATAACGTAGGAAAGTTTTATATGAATAGAAAGCTTTGTAAGGGTTGTAGTGGGGGATCATTGAAATCTTGTATGATATTCATGGATTTCTAAATGAATTGTTCGAACGTTAGCGGATAAGGAACATGTTTTCGAATTCCTGTTTCGTGTCTGTCGCCTGGTTTGCGACAGTTAACGAACCAGACCGCGTCGTATTGTCGCAAATTGCTCGAAAACGCGGTATTCTCGAGGTAGAAAGCATAGCCGGCGAAAATCGGGTGGTCGTCGGTGCCATTTTAGTTTCCTCTTTGACCGACGTGTAGTGTCGTGTTTCTTTCAGAAACAAACTGGAAGAAAAACAAGCAAAGGCAACGTACAAATCGTTTTCATCGTAGAAAAGCGATCGCCCCAAATTAATCACAAATTTGTCCGTGTTTCTCACCAAACCACAAATATGGAAATGTCGCAACGTGAAAGTTCAATATCAATCGATCGTTTCCGCGAGAGTACACGAGTAATAAAAATGTAATGAAACATTTCATTTTTTCTACAAAAGTCACAAATGATGGATTTTTGTTTTGTTCAACAAATATCTTCAATGATCATCCATGAAATAAAGTTACAGAATAATTTAATGAGAGAATGTAATTTTTTAATCGAGCGACGTGGATTTAAATGTCGAAGGTGTTTCGCGCCAATTGGACGCGGGGTTACTGCTCGTAGTTTAGAAACACTTGACCGGACGTGGATAATAGTTGACGTGGCCACAGAGCCGAGTCCACCGACCCATCCGTACTGGTACGCGGGTGTACAATAACCGGGATTGCGGTTTCAGGATGATAGGCTGTCACGCCGCGTTGCAAATGATTTTCGGTGGAAGCCGCGGCATTCTTCCTCCTCCGAATTCTACCGGGAAGTCTCTTAAAAGTTTCGCCTAATCCAACACCCGGCACCTCTATTGACATGTCGAACAATCATGACGTACCAGGAAAATTTAATTTAAAAATAATATAAAAAGTAAATCATTCGACAAGTTAATAATCATAGTTCTCTAAGGATTTTTATCACTTTTCAGGAAACATAAGAATCACACAAATTATTGGTATAAAATTTATACCATTCATTATTTATACTATAAATGATCACATAACAAATTTACACTACCTAAATATATTAAATTTGTAATTCAAATTTCCACGATTATCAATTTGGAACGTTTAAATTTAACGTGTAAGTTATAGGTGATTTAAAAAAGGTTAAGTAAGAAGAATAGAGATAAAAATGATTCCTTTAATTGTATCCTTCTTCCTACGAATGAGAAGTGTTAATTTTCCGGACGAAACTGCGGCTAAAATCGCAAATGACGAACGATGACACGGCGATAGGCGCCGGTCCCTCGGTGGCAACGACCGGGATAAGAATAGTTGTATTCATATTCGAACGATTTAGAAAACACATTGTGAATGAATGAACGTTACGTCGGCCGTCACGGTTGCGTTGGGCACGTGTCCCGAAACAATCGGGCGCTACAAGCGCGCTTGTTAAGCCGGCGCAATCGTTCAATTATCATTCTGCTCGAAATAATGATATCGCTAACTACTAGAAACGAGGGATCGCAAGTGGACACCGGTGGTTTCACTTTGATATACGATACCATCTTAGAAACTTGTCCCGTCACACTAATTACTTCTTTTGGTTCCCGTCAAAAACCACACCGACCAATTATAATTTCGACGAAAGTCAAATTACGTTTAACACTAAACCTACCGACAGTTTAGATACATATTCTTATCGAATCCAAAAAACTGATAACTTTTGCAATTGATTTCGGGTAACAATTAATTTGGCATAAAGAACTGTATTTTCTTTAAGTATGTCGATTAAAGAAATTAACGTTGAAGGTATAACGTTGGATATAAGCACTTTAATACAAAATTTGAAAACGGTCATTTGACCCACCTCGGTAGGTTTAGTGTTAATTCCCGCGTCTATTAATGACAGTTCCTTGATTGAACGATATGTATGAACAATATATTCACACACACACACATTCATGTGTGTGTGCGAAAAGGTGACGATGAATAGTCGACGCGTCGGGGATGCCAGAACTAACATTACCGATTGTTAAAGATAGCGAGAACCATAGCCCGTACACTTTTCGCCATGGCTCGTTGAATCCACGCGAACGCCGTGTATTCACGGCTCCTTAACAGCCAGCAACAATGGTCCACCGATCGTTATTATACCGCGCGTCATTATCGGTTGCTTTATGACGCACTGTGCCACTTGCACTCGCGAACCGCCGCGGCGTTAGATAATCGGGTAACGAGGATCGTCCTTTTCGCGAACTTTCGATAAACTGTCCGCGGACACCGCTTGTGAAATGGAAACATACAGCGAAGGGTATAATAATGACCTTTAGGGTTGTAATTAGATAGCGACACGTGGTTGACACTCGATAAAGAGTTCAAGGGAGAAACGTTCAAATCGACAGATTAGATTTACAGGTAACTAATATAATATGATAATAATGATTTTATGATGAGTAAAATACCTGTGGTTAGCGTGAATAAATTGTAAAGTATCATTAAAATGAAATCGACATAAGTCGAGATAATTCCAGGCATTCACAGAAATTCAATAAAAAGATTAATCCTTGAAAGAACGATTAATCAATGATTATCTCGCGATATCACTAAAGTATCATTCTCAACAGTGTACTTTGTAAATAAGAAAATCAGGATTAATAAATGTTCATTCTTCGACGTCATCATCGTCTCCCTTTCCCTGTATGATAGTAAATAACTAGAAATATGGACGAGATAATCGGGAAAACTTCTGCCGTTACATTGTGACTCTCGTAATTACGGGAAACGTCGTCGGTTGCTTAGAGATTACGACGAGAAGCGTAATCGCGTCGCGAGCAAAAAGTGTTTCGCGTCGAAAAGTCGCCAACGGAACGGCGTAACGTAAAACAGCCGGCAGAACGTGGATTTTATGGCTCATTAAGGGCTAACCGATGTTCGGCTGGCTCGCCGGTGTGCGCGGGTGTGCGTAGTGCCCTAAGCGAAAAAGTATATTTTACGAAGGATATACCTTGCCCATAATAACTTGACGCGGGGGCAAATTAGCGAAATCAGTTGTATAAATATCCACGTAGCTGAGATCGCGGCGGTCGAGCACAAACGGAAGAGAGAAACCGCGATCGCGAATTGATACACAATAAAATCCGCGAGGAGACGCAGTTAACGTTCGAAATTAATGAAAACGTCCGCGGGGACGGATATTAGCGATTTTATGGCATGCAAAGCGGGAGCATTATCGAAACGACTTTCGTACGTGCTTCGGAAGAGTTACGAGGGTTTTAAGGGCTAGATCCACCACCAGCCTTGTAAATAATACACCGGCTCTATATCGTTATGAGATATACACACGTATATTTATATAGGTATATGTACATATATTCATGATCGGAATTCCGAAAGAAACGTACGTTAGAAACGTACGTTGGAAACGTACTTCCGTGGTTACGCGTTACCCTCCGATATAACAGAATTAACAGGGCATCTGTTAATATACGTTTAATACCGAAGATAATGAATATCAATTCGATGTCGGACGACAGGTGAAATTATATCCAAGTTTTATGTGTGATGGTATATTATAGTATTACACGTACACGTGTACCACGTGGAACAGTGAGCATTATTTCAACCGATTACGATTCTTCTTCTATAATGTTTTACGCGTAACATAAATCACTCGTGTTAATACCGTTCGAAATATACGTATGTAAGTACGTACTTACATATAAATACGTGTATACATCGTCGAAAGAATTTCATCGCCGCTTTTCTCACTCGAGCAACCCATGCAGTGGGTTCAAAATAAAAGAAAAATAAACAAAAGAACAAATAAAAAGAGACGACGAAAAATACGTAAATTACCGTGAGAAATAATGCGAACAACGTCGGCTTGAATTTCGTCCTGTTTAATTCTAACCCTTTCGCCGTACGTGCACTGTCATACTCTCGTTACCGTGAATGTCGTTGTCTGTCCCCGGGTAAGATGAAAAGAGATCCACAGCTGGGGGGAGGGGAAACGATAGCCACGGAAAGAGAGGGAAACGTCGTAAGAGCGCGAATTTGCCCGCGTTCCCTAATAACTTCACATACCTTGACAGAGAAAAGGCCACGGTCGTAAAAGGTAACAGGAATACTGACGTTCGTGCTGGACGTATAAAAAAAGAAAGAAAGAAAGAAAAAAGAAAAAAAGAGAACTCGTGGAAATAAAAACCGGCCGTAATTATGTTTACGAGCCGCGGCTGCGACAATAACTGCAGGAAAGAGGGCGACGGAGGCGAAGGATGGCCGGACGAGTAGCGTCGCTACGTCATGGGGGATGGGGACGCTTGACGTTGCGGTCTGAACAATAAAAATTGGAACAACGACGTTGTATGTATATATGTATATGTATGTATGTATGTGCGTATATCGTGAAAATTGCACAAGTGTCCAAACTTATGATTTACGAACGCATGATCTGTGCTGGATAACGATATTTTTTTATCCTCCATCCGTTCCCTCGGTCGCAATGTGAAAATAAAAATAATAATAATGGGGAATGGGAAAATAAAAATAATGTAAAATAATGGAGATTTTTTTTTGAAAGTTGAGGTGTATTGAGTGGAGAAAATCGATGGAGATTGATTTTCTGACGAAACCGTTGCACCAAGATTGCTAATTCACTGTTTTATTACCGTTGTTGAGGATATGAGGGTGACCCTGAACGGGGAACCTTCAGAAATAAGGTAATCGTTGCGTCGTTAAAACCGCGTGCAAAGCTTCCGTGTGATTTGCCGCGGCAACGAAGTTAATTGGAATTTTTCAAAAACGTCGATTAGTTATTACGGATAATCGTTCATTTAGAGGAAACCCGATCGGGTCTGTTTCAATTATGTAAATTTCTTATTTCCGCGTGAAAGTGAACAGTTCATTTTCCTACAACTAGTTTCTTTTTCCTCGGTTAAGAAAAACGGATGCCTCCCGCAAAAAGAACAAAAAAAAGAAAAAAAAACAATGTCCGTCCAGGTTTTTCCTGGTCGCGAGAACAGCCGTTCTCAGGACATCGCGGCGTCGATCGACCGCGTCTAAATGGCTGCATAAAATCACGGCGAAACAAAAGACCGCCGTCAGACACATAAAGTTTCTTTCGCCGTGTTTCACGCGACTCGATTCGTCAAACTGTTAAAAGTCTGTTCGAAGTCGGTCGAGCAGCCTCGAGGATTTAAGTATTATTTCTCTCATCGATTCGATCGCATAGAATTAAATCGAAACTCTTCAATAAAATTCATCCACCTACAAATAGGTCGTTACAACAAATATTATACCTCTTCACCGATCAACGCCAATGTAACGTCTCACTCGATCGATCGTGCAAAATTCGATCGTTTCACGTTGAAAAATAATCAACAAAAAAAAAGATTCATCATTTTATCTGTACGCGATGTATCATCAAACCGTACATTTCGCGACAGAATCGATAGTCACGAAGCGATCGATCGATCGTGGGCGGATATAATACATGTAGACTCTGGATCACCGTTGATCAATCATCGGTTCGCGAATCTCGCTCATCCACACTCGCTCAGTCTACGTATAACCCGTAGGTACCTACTCGTTGAGCCGCTACCAGGGCTCCGGTGTGTGTTTCCAGCTTCCTATACTTTCATCCAAACGAACGGCGAACAAAACGAACGTACCCCGAGCGAGAAAAACGAGTAACAGAAAGCCGGGGCAGAAACAGCGGTTCTAAACGTCGGTTACGATCGTGTCCGGTAGATCGTTAGATAGATAGATAGATGCTGCTATCGCGAAATTCATATCGTACAACTCGTCTACGAGCTTGAAATCATGCTTATAGTCCGTGATACTCATCTACCCTCTATTCTCTCTCTTTCTCTCTTTCACCTTATCTTTCTCTCTCTCTTTCTTTCTCTTTTTATTCCACTACAAAGATGGAAGAAGGTGAGGGCGATTCCTCGGGATCGTTCGGCAGCGGGCAATCATTTTGCAACCACCTGTAGGTATATAATCAGGTACTATGGGCATAATGCATGTGGTACGTAATAATAACGACGATAAACAACCGTTCTAACGAGGCGTCGTAGGTAGGCCATGGCCCGTATAGGGAAATATCAATGTTATTTTATTGACCGCCGCCGCGGTTTACCCTCGACGGAATATGGCCGAGTAAATACGCAATTTACCGGAGAACGGGTACGAGATCTTCGAACGTTTGTAACAGGTGGAGGAAAATTCCTCGGTAGAAGATGGTTTACCTGTGGCTCTGCCTGTTCCGGGCCTCCCGTCTATGTGCTTAGTCCTAGTTCAAGGGATTCAAAGTGGTCTTCAATCTGTGGTGGCTTCGCTTACGTTGCTCGTCCGTGGCAGTTAGGATCCGGACGGGTGAATCATGCTTCATGTCGGTTTTACTGGCTTCTCTTCGATCCTTTAATACTGTCATTCCGCAGTTCACCGTAATCGCTGGTTAACCTTTACTTACGAACGTTTTATTGAATCGATCTACCGATCGGTCGGGAATGAATCGTGATTTCTTCTGTATAGTGTCTGAGTAATTGTTAAATTATATGTATGTATATGATATATTATATCCTCGACAGCGTGTTACATTCTATTTCGTACTGAGGATCGATAGAAAATTATCTGATAGAAACTGTTGGTTGGATTGTAATGAGTATCGGTTAGAAAAAAAAGAATATAATAAAACGAACTAGAAGTTATAGGAGCGTTAAGTAGACTTTGATTAACAACAAAAAAAATCATGATACATGTATATATGTATCTATGTATATGTATACCTAACGTTCGAGTTAACGTGAGTCAAGAGGAAATTAGGTTCACGGGTCGATCGATTATTATCGATGGTTCACGATACGGGCATTTCGCGGGCAGCCGTAGATAACCGTACTGATCGAAACCTGCCAAGAAAATAATCATACCGATCACTACTACCACCATCATCTTCATCATTATCGTCGTACAGACAACAACGCCGACCGTCGAGAATCTCACGCTAACCTTAGCGAGAATCGATCCATCCCGGGGAATCGAAGAATTACGGAATCGTAGAAGTGAACCAGAGAGAAAAGAAAACAGGAACGACGTGGGAGGGGGGGGGGGGGGAGGGAGGGAGAAAAAAGGGAAGAACTTTGCCCTCGGGGCCCTCGGTTTCTGCTTCGATCCTAAGATGGACATTTTCTGCGGTCACAGCCGACGGTTATTGGTTATTGCACCGGTTGCAAAGCTGCAGAAACTGTTCGTGCACCTCATGGGAACTCCTCCGGCGACGGAATCACTTCCGTGTTTATTAGCCGGCATCGGTAGACTCTTAGTCTCTCTCTCTCTCTCTCTCATTGGAGAGAAGAAAAGAAAAACAACAACAACTTCCTCCCATCTTTCTATCGATCTCTTAACGATCATTCGACGCCCGGAGATATAGTTGTCTACTGTAATACATCGAAATCAAGCGTGTCGCGGATCATCGGTCTCGTTCGTCGACAAATTAGCACTAGATATTACGGTGCTTTTATTGTTTGCCAGGTTCAATGAAATCTATGCCGATGATCGAGCGAAGAGACGATTCCTGTGACTCGATCGCTCGACCGACGATCGTAATCGATTGCCCCGAAGAAAGGTTTTAAACGTGATCGCAATGGAATATTATTGTATGCAATTACTTCCACGACTGTTGGCCTAATAAAATGAAGTACGTTTTCAACGCATCGCGATGATGATATGTAGATGCACGTTGTATACGTACAATATATGTACGTCAGTTAAGATCAGGTATTTTCGCTGATCGGACGATTTCGTACGGCCACGAGAGAGAGAGAGAGAGAGAGAGGGAGAGAGAGACGGATAGAGTCTGATCGCAGCTAGCTGGATCTCGTTTAGATCGGAATCGGATACACGGAGAGGAGACGTCTAAATCGGCACGCGGAAGAGACCAACGACCGACCGACTCGCCGAAGACGAGAGGAGGGATATCAAGTATAAAAAAGATTTGAAAAAAAAAAATAAAGAAGAAAGAATGGAGGAAAAAACGCTGCAACTCCTCGCGTGACTACGTCCAAGGAGCCGACACGTAGGTACACGTCGGGCCCTGTCCGTGTTTATCAGCCATCACCCTCGGCAAACCCGCGGCGGAAATGTGGACGAATAGTGACCCTTTCGAGTGGATAGAGAAACTTTCGAGGAGCGTATTTCGGCGCCCGTTGTTTTTAAATGATCGAGGACGTTTTGAACGCGGAATCCGAAGACGAATAAGACAGTGAAAGATTGAGGGAGATATCTAAAAATTTCCGGAAACGACGAAGGAATTAGGAAAATTGCGAAATATCGTTTAATTATGACAGTTTTTTGATCGGCATTCGCTCAATTTTTGAGATAGCCGTCTGAAACTTGTACCATTGTTTTAGTTAGGAAATTCTACGCCAGATCAACGTATAATAGTTGTACTTTTCGAAAATTTAATTTTTCGCAAAAATCTGAAGGGGGTAGGTCAGGATTTTTTGCGATTTTCGTAAATCGCTCGCCATTTCCACAATTTTTTAGATATCGTAATGATTCTTTCACTGGCTTATTCCGCTTCGAAATCCGCGTCCAAAACGTCCCGGATCATTTTAATATCTCACAAATTGCGGAAATGGCGGACAAATTACGAAAATCGCAAAAAATCCTGACCTACCCCCTTCAGATTTTGGCGAAAAATTAAATTTTCGAAAAGTACAACTATTATATATTGATCTGCCGTAGAATTTCCTAACTAAAACAATGGTACAAGTTTCAGACCGCTATCTCAAAAATTAAGCGAATGCCGACCAAAAAACTGTTAAAATTTGGTCATTTTTCGCGATTTTCGTAATACTTTCGTCATTTCCGTAAATTTTTAGATATCGACCTGAATCTTTCGCTGTCTTATTCGGCTTCGGATTCCATTTCCAAAACGTCCCGGATCATTTTGATATCTCAAAAATTGCGGAAATGACGGAGAATTTACGAAAATCACGAAAAATCGTCAAATTCTGACAGTTTTTCCTTCGGCACTCGCTCAATTTTTGAGATAGCGACCTGAAACTTGTACCATTGTTTTAGTTAGGAAATTCTACGATAGAACAATGTATAATAGTTGTACTTTTCGAAAATTTCATTTTGCGCAAAAATCTGAAGGGGGTAGGTCAGGATTTTTTGCGATTTTCGTAATTTGCCCGCCATTTCCGCAATTTTTGAGATATTAAAATGATCCGGGACGTTTTGGACGCGGATTTCGAAGCGGAATAAGCCAGTGAAAGAATCATTACGATATCTAAAAAATTGTGGAAATGACGAGCGAATTACGAAAATCACGAAAAATCCTGACCTACCCCCTTCAGATTTTTGCAAAAAATTAAATTTTCGAAAAGTACAACTATTATACGTTGTTTTGGCGTAGAATTTCCTAACTAAAACGATGGTATCAGTCTCAGATCGCTATCTCCAGAATTGAGCGAATGCCGATCAAAAAACTATTATAATTTGACGATTTTTCGCGATTTTCCTAGTGGAACTAAATTCCAGACGCACAATTTAATCATTCCCTACGAATTCAAACATAGTATCTCTCTGAATACTTTTTTAAATGTTACCTTGCTTGAGAATAGTAAAAAAACCCGTTTCAAGTTACCAGTCTTCGCGAAATTAACGTAATAATCTATCGTTTTATATTCTCAAAAATCAACGGGCGAACAGTTGTTCCTCGTTCGTTATCTTTTCGCCGATTCAATGAAATCGACGTATCGGCGTATGCGGCCGCTTGGAAATGATATGCGGAAGTGCAGAAGACAAACCAGTGGGTTCTTATGCAGCGGACTTAAAGTTGCGGAGGTGGCCGGCCACCGCCGCCTCGAGACTCGTTTTAATACGATGCACCGGGCAACGCAGGTACATACATGCGAGATCCAACGCGATCTCATGTTTAACAACGGCCGGCTGCCCCCCCCCCCCTTGCTCGCCTTGGTGTGATACGGTTATGCTTACAAATTCTATGAGGGTGAATCCGCATTTCTATTATTATGCGATACACCGGGCGCCGCCGCCCGATCGCTCGATTATGTACGTCCCTGCAATCGACGAAATGCATCTATGTACCTGTAGGTGAATACTTTTCCATTGAAGGGCGAAGGGTGGGGGAAGGGACACGTTGATATGAATTTTTAATGGGACAAGTGGGAAATAATATCCGGATATTCAATATATCGAATTTATATCTGATATAATTATGACGTAGGTGATATCACGTTGTGCAGGTGGCACGGTTGTTATAAATATTAACAAAGTTGTAGAACTGATTATATGTATATATTATGTATATTTATATATGTATACATATATGTATGTCATTCGTAGGCGTATGAATTTAGTTTCCAGTTATGCCGGGGAGTTCATAAAAAGAAACGATGTGAAAAAAATAATGAAAATCATGGCTGCTTGTTACGCGTATCGCATTAGCGCAGTGGTATTTAGCGTTCACTTTTGTTTATGTGACACATTTAGATAAAATTCGCGGCGAGCACGCCGAGCCACGGCTAATTACCGCTAAACGCAACGTTCTCGCGATCTATTTGAATCACTGTAACGGCGCGTTAAAAAATCCCGCGTTAAAATTATATAAGCCAGATTACGTAATCGGACCAGTAAGGCCAACAGCAGAACCGGTAGCTAACTTCTACCGTACATACACTGTCGCCACTTTCTCGGAATCCTAAAACGTTGCGTGCCTGTTATTAATACATATCGCTTTCAGCGTACCGCGCGGTTTCCACCGGCCAATTACACGTAAACCAACCCTATATATATTCAAATCTCGTTATCATTAACAATCAATAATACATTCCGTTAAACAGTTCTCATTTTCACTTTCCTACCGAACATTCTATCCTATGATCACGTGAAACTACGTTACCCTCCTTTCAACCTACCTTCTCTAATTTTCACATTAATTAAAAAAACAAGAATAAATCCACGAAAATATTTCATTCCCGTAGAAATATACCTTCGTCCAGAAAAACAGAAAATCTACAATAAAGTCTTCTGATATCCAAGAACAATTCTCGAACCACCCGGATCTTTAACGTTGAGAATATTTTTCCTCCGAGACCGACAACGACGAGAGGACGAAGAGCAACCGGAACGTCGTCGACGTGGAAAAAGACGTAAACGACAAAGGCGTCGAAGATTAGCACGTCTCATTTATACCTCGGCGAGGACAGCAGCGGGCAGTAACGAGAGATATACTATTACCAGGTTCCTGGTACTTCGATTAATTGGCGTGTACAGTTAAAGGAGGGTGAGGGGGGGGGGGTTGGCAAAGGGGTCTCTCTTCATCGATCGCCCGCGGCCCTCTCACGGTTAATTTATCGCACCGGCTACGGTGGACCGTGTCGCGGTTGTCTCGCTCGCGATCACGACACCGCAAATGAAGACTTTTATGCTAAACACCGCGGGACGAGCAGGTGGAAAAACAACGCAGAACGTGCCTCCAGAATCCATTAATTACGATTCCCGGGAATACACGTGCACAAGCGCGCCGGAAAGAAATCCGCTGGTATGTTTAAGGGACTCGTTACACTGATTTCGAAGGATAAGAATTTTCACATTCCCCGTATAGATGGTAACAACGAATGGCCGTTGGATTTTTACACGGTGATTTAACGTACGTTTATACAGTGTATATGTGTATCATAGTCGATGGTGTGGAAATACTTTGAAAGTAACGTTGGAAAAGTTTTAACGATATTACTAGGATCGACCTTAAAGTTCTTTGGGCAGTGATTATCCTTCCACGAGACAGTCACTTCGCCTTGATTTTACAATTAACCTCCGTCGTATAGTGTCCATTAACGTGCTTTCACTTCCTGGAATATTCTTTATCATAAAAATATCGGCGTATCTAATCGCGGCCCATGCCGCGATTAATATAACCTTAATAACGGTTCTTTTACGGATATACACACACATACACACACTATCGTACACCTTGAAATTTACCCTGAATATACATATACATATAATCTTGCGTGAAACTTCTGTAAAGATCCTTATTAACAAATTAATACTTCCTGAAACGATCGTCACGTCGCGGTGAAATTTTCCAAACGTAACCGTCGATACCGAACTGTTCCTTATTACAAATTAAATACCCTCTATATATACATATATACATACATACATACATACACCCTATAAACCCGTCCGTAACGATGTATTACATCGGAATAGCGATACATACATACTTGTTTCGCCGCGGTGCAGCATCGCCGTAAATACCGGTAATTATCGAAACGTAGAAATAAATTCCATCGACGACGGAGAAACATTACCGCGAGCCCAGGGCACGCATCGTTGCGCTTAATCACTCTTACACCTAGTAGCCGGAGCGCGTAACTTCGGTTACCTATGTAGCTACGTCCCCGTCGAAATTATCCGCAATTTAAAACGCACCCAGAAGACAGAGTGGAAATGATTTATCCGCCGTCGGTGTATTAGCATAAACGGTTTATTTTAGGTTGGACGGCCCGGTAGACGACGGGAACGCGGGGACGAGCGTCGGGACGCTTAAATATACCGCCGGCCGGTGGAAAGGCGATGGATTCGCGCTCGAGTGATCTTACCACTCAATCAACACCCCGTTCACGCCTCCACTGAGTCACTCGGCTGAATCTTATGTCACGACATTGTATAATCTGTCCCGGGTAGATATACGCGTTCACGTATACGTATATAATACATAGATACATATGTAGAGAAGTAACTATGATTCGTTTTATCGCGAACAACAGTTCCGCACGTGACGCAGATCACGAGGTTTCGTAACTCTCGTCTATTCGTATACGATTGTGATTTCTTTTCATCATCCGGCTGGATAAAAAAGTCTGGTCGTTTCGCTTTAAAAATCGTTACCGCGATCCTCGCGGATGTTCCATACCTCGATTGTATAATTGTCCGATACTATCCGAGGAGTTCTTCTCGATAGAACGCGTTAAAATGGTGTTCGCTTGGGAAACAGATGGTCGAGCCATCGAAGACCTTATGGTTCTTCTCTTACCTCGAGCATTTTATTGTTAAAGAAACATACGCGTATCGTATTACTTGTAATTTCCTCCCCATACCCCACACCCCGCCCCCTTTTGCTGGATTTACACGCGTACGTAGTGTACGTAGGAATCTTGTTAGAGGCGTTCACTTACAAACTTACGGAAATTGGAATTTCTAGGTGTACGCGTTTGATCTTATCGTTCTGATTACTGTGCCGTTCGCTATACAATAGCTAAATGAACGTAATCAATTACAACGATACGACAGGAGGAAGGATAGAAGGATAGAAGGGGGTGGTAAACGAGAAGAATTTCAATTCTACTGTTTTCAATCTTCCGTTAATCGCTTTCGACCCAATTCTTTTTCCACGGCGAAATAAAACGGCCGGCCGGATCGAACGTTACAAATGTAGAATGCACTTCGGAGACCTTGTCAGTTGCCAGTTGTCTGCCGGGAGAATGCGTTTCGCCGTTGCTTTATTTTCCAACAGCCGCAACGAACTGCGGATATATCGCGTTACTCGTAATTTCCCGAGTGTCCGGCCAACGTGCACTGTGAGACTCGGGTACGAAAAAAGGAGAGGGGGAGAGGAGGGCTGGGGGAGGGAGGGGTCAAGGAAATATCTTCACACGTGAAACGTACGGATCCGATTATTGTTTCACGTGTAATTTACGGTTTACGAGTGTAATTAATCGTAAGGTGTTATTGGAAATTACGTTCAATCCTATAATTTTAATTGCCCACCGCGTAGGTATACCCTCCGGGACAGTCTGTAAGTCCTATACGTATGTGTATACGTACCAATTTGATAATAACTCACATTTGATTGCTACAATTAGAAACGATTCGCGATACGTCTTAATTTTTTAACGAAGGTAAATATCCATCGAATGGAAACAATGATATTTAATAGAAAATTTTATAGTGTCACGGGACTCTATACAACATCTTTACCGTGACATTGTATGAAATACAAGCTCGTTTTTACATTATAATGTCTGTGAATCAGACACGACCACGATAAACGATATTATTATCCCCCACCGTTCCATTATGTATACATATATAGTATATACATAGAATCCCCGTGTCAGACCACAAATCAAAACAGCGCCTCGTTATTCCAACAAACCTATCATACCAGTCTATACAACTATCAACTGTACGGGTAACGCGAATGAATTCTACGATAAGTAAGTACTCGTAACGGTTACAAAAGAAAAAGAAAAAATTAAAAAAAAAACATGGTGGGGGGGGGGGGGAACAAAAGATAACGAAAAAAACGGAATCCGAGTCCGCCACCCACGCTTAGTATCAACGATAGAAAACAAAGTTGCAACGACCTTCTGCGGAGTCGATCTGGCTGACCCGAACGTGCCAGTTCCACTGGTAACGTTCTATTCCTTTTAACCGGCACCGAAACGAAACTCGTATACAGGGTGTCCCAGCTAACGTGCACGTCCCTGAACCGGGTGATAACTGAGGTAATTCTAACATAGGGAAGTGACATTCGTAAGGTCGTATCTTAATTCGTCACCGAGTTATTAACGAAAAACGATAGCGAATCATAGGGCTCCGTTGGGCCCAGCGGCGCGACAGTTCCTACTAGGGCAGTACCCTACTGGTGCAGACCTTCTACTGTCACGTCGCTGGACACAACGAAGCCCTCCGATTGGCTATCGTTTTTCGTTAATAACTGGGCCATAAATTAAGATACGGCATTACGAATGTCACTTCCCTATATTAGAATTACCTCAGCTATCACCTGGTTCAGGGACGTGCACGTTAGCTGGGACACCCTGTACACGTACGTACGTACGAGGGTCATATCGTGTTACTCGTAATTCCGCGAGTGTGTCCGCCATATCGGACCGTGGAAGAGGAGAGACGACGGAGAAGGGCGTACCGGTGGAGGAGGGGAGGCGAAGTGGAAACGCGTAGGTAGCATTAGTCGTTCGATCGGGTTGCTCTTGTTGCTGGTAATGCGGCTCGGGATAGCGGAATGCGCGAATTCTTTGGAAAGCAACAGGCTTCTGGCGCTGTTCAGCTGGTGCTCGCCTGCCGGCACATGGAGCCCCCAGGAGTACCGACCAGAACACCCGAGGCAGATGTTGAAGAAGGTGAGGGAACTGTGGGCGTCCTTGCCTCCGGCGACAGGGACGTTGACTGCCTTTAAGGGGTTCGAGTAACCTTTTCACCTTGTTCAGACAAGAAGTCTTTTGATATGTGATAAATAGGGATAATTGGATATGTGGAATATTTTCATAGTTGCATTTATAAATGGGTATGTTTAAAAGAAAGTTAGTGTCTTTTTGATATGTGAAGTTTTGTAATATGAAATTAATACGGATAATTGAAGGCTTGGAATATTTTCATAGTTTCATTTATAAATGGTTATATTTGGAGAATATTCTCATTTTGCCTGATATTCGCAAATTCGTATTGATATTTAGAAACTGAACGTGGCTTAAAACCGAGACGGCATGGATTTTCGTGTAGCGTTTAATTTACCGTCATTAGATAGCAAAGATTGCTCTTCACAATTTTAGATACGATTATCATAAACCGTCTGTCATTATCCGCGGACGTTTTGTACCGCGGGTACCGCGTGAGATTCTATTTCGTTGGTAATAAACAGTGTCGGCGATGTTACTTTTGCGCGGGCGAAAGTACCGGACCGGTCGTTCGATTTTTACGACCGGCCGGCGTCGATCGTCGCCGGTTACAGGTGCATCTCACCCGGGGAAAAGATCGAAAGGGAGAGTGCTACCGGTGAACCCAGGTCATGGTTGCCCCGGCAGCTACGATTCGGTGTTTTCGTTGGCCCTCCGGACCCCACCAGTATGGTATATAATTTAGCGGACGTTATCCTCCGCCGTGGAATTCGGTCTTCCGAGAAGGCAAGTGCCGGAGAGATAGTAGGCGTACTAGATGGCGGGACACGCGATGGAGAAAGCAGATAATTGCACAATCGGATTTAATTAGCATGAGCAACCCGCGCTGCCGACCCGGGCGGTTTCAATCAGACGACGATCGAATTTCGAAACTTTCCTATCGCACGATTTATCGTTATCATAAAATATAAACGCTTCCGTTAAAGGTAGGACTGATAATTAGAAAAATACAAATGAAACAGTTATAAAATAATAATAATAAAGAAACGAACACAAAAACCACGTGAAAGCGACAATTTCATTTCTCCATTACCAATGGAGAAAATTATATTCGTCGTATATATCGATTAATAATAATAATAATAATAATAATAATAATAATTCAAAGAAAAAGATCTTTAAAAACACAACGATATCTCGTCGACGTAACATCCGTCGTTCTGGTAGGTCCAATACAGTCATTAGCCCCAGGCGAACGTTACGGAGACCTTAATGACGATGATGCGCACATCTGTTCGTATAGCCACGCCATAGACTCATACAATCAAGTATAGATCCACTCTACGTATGTATACGACCTCTAACGCGTGCACAGGTATTGGAACGGTGCCGGCATGATTTTATTATCGATGGTATTGAATACCGCCTCGGTTCGAATACACGCTCAGCCCCGACGAACCTTCTTCCGGGCTTTAAGGCTTGCTCCTATGGTGCCGCGCCTTTATGTAGCGGATGCGGCTCGTTCCCGTTTCTAGAGTCCAGTTGCTGGAGGAGGACTATGCAGCGCCGAGATATGCAATCTGGCTTATCTCACGTGGCGACCTGAAATTCCACCACTGATCTCTGATCTCTACCTGTCGGGGGATCTCCCGATGGAGTTTGGGACGATCGGGTCCACGCGAGCGATAACACGAGGATCAGCTGGCATCGTCGATGTTGTTTCTCCACGTCTTACACGTCCGGCTAATGTAGTCGGGGCCATTTCAGAGACTCGTTATCTCGTAATCGGCGTTTCAGGCTTACCTAACGCCTGATAAGCACGTTGGTGTACCTAACGGTACGTCTAATTAATATCTGTCGAGCGACTCGCGGATGAAAATACTTGGAGCGATATAAATAAAAAAAGAAAGAAGGGAAAAATAAAGTAGAATAAGTCACTGACATTTTATCGAAATTATATCACCGATAGGAATAAGATTGTTCTTGGTTAACTCGTGTAATTTATCAACAGCGTTCTACCTGTGTCTTTTTATTATATTTATCGATAATCGATCGTTCTTATCAATTATCTAGAGTAATATATTCATTAGACTAGGACACCCGGATTACAGACAACTTTGTTTCACATACTGGAACCAAGTATAAGTTTACTTATTCCCAAGTACGAAACTATGGAAAATTGTACCCTAATTAAGTAGAGCGATCTACTGTGCAATACTTCCTCCGTTTAATTTTCAATTATACCATCGCACTCGGTGATTCGCGGTTCGTAAAGGGCGCGACGACAGAGGAATACATACATACATACATACGCGGTAGTCACGTGTACAAGCTGGTTAACTGCAAGGTATACGTATATGTATTCGTGATCTCGTGGTGCACAGGTAAACCGAAGCCGGTCTTGATATACCATGTAAATAAGTCGTTCGAATGGTTATTAGCAACGTTTTCGTGACGGGTGGAAAAATCCGGTTGGCAGCGGTGAAACGTTGTTCCCTGGGCCCACGGTGAAAATCAAGAAAACGAGGCCCTGGCCACGTGTTCGGTTTTAATCCGCGCGTGTGTGTGCGTGTGTGCGTACGGCATCGTAAACGCGTAGCATGTTTGAGATTCGCTTAACGAGCTATACGTGGCGCGTATAAACGGCACTCTCGCTTTGACAATTCAGAATTTCTCGCGACCCATATCCCCGCTACCCATTTAAGGATCGCCGTCCGACCGACCGTTTAAGGTCTTCTATGCGACGCGTTTTACTTTGATTCACAATTTTCCGTTCCGATTCTGTTTCGTTTCGTTTGCGCGCCCCTTTAGGGATTCCGTATTCGTAATGCCGGCGATTCGCGAACAGAAAATGTATGTATGTATGTAAGTATGTATACATATACATGTGATATGTATGTATATAGGTATATAGCTGGAATTTTTGTTATCTTTGAAAATAATTTTAGAGAATGGTGGATACAATAGATTTTAAACACGGATGAAACAGAATGACACGTTCATTCGTTCGATCTATCGATCGTTTATCCGTTTACTCTTTCATTACTCGGAACCTCGATGGTACCGGCGAACGAGACGGGAGTTTGTATTGTAGTTTGATAATAATCGTCCTAACGAAACGGATAGATTTACGAGCGGGCAATTTCATTTCCGATAGATCCACAGTGAGATTCTCACATTGCCGCGGGAGAGTTCGAGTAAAATTGTCCCGCGATGTTCCCCCCCCCCCCTCCCCCCGTCAAACATTGTTCGTCGTTAAGTATCGTCTTTTGAGGAAGTCATGCGCTCCGGGATGGTTGTACCATGGCCAAGTCCGTGGTGAGATAAGAAGAGGAAGAAGTACCAACCCGAAGGTCTCGGGACCTTAAGGACAACGGTTCTTAGAAGTGCAAGAGAACTGTAATCGTTCCCCCGGCGGCCGTTGTAGTATACGAATCACTGTCGGCAGAAAAGTAGCAGCCCGCGGGCTCCGCAATTTCCGTAAATACACAGTGAAAACACCATCGCCGAGGTTCTCTCTCCCAGTTTCCTTCGTCTATTCTCAGCGAAAACCGAAGAGGAGTAAGGAAGAACTTCAGGAAATGTCCTTTTTTTTTAACAATATTTCTACCCTGTCAATCGATACAACGCGATGGTGGTGGAAAATCTTTGTTACCCTTCCTTCTAATTATATTTTAGCAAAAGGGTATAGTAAATTCGTTTGAACTATATAAACCGTGGGATAATCGTAAGATCGTCGCGAGACGATCATAATTCTTCGGGTGTATCTCGCTGAAGTTCGGGTGAGAGACACGGAACGGAACTGTTTCACTAACAGTTAATACATACATATATACAACACAGTTTAACCTTTACCGTGACTCCCGATACTTCGTACACGAGTTTACAACGAGTCCTGATTTTTCATTCATCGCGGAACTCTAATGATCCGTAATATATTACCGAGAAACTGAAACCCAATATCATTGGACACATACACACACACGCGTACACACTCACACAGACACATATACACACAAAGAAAAGATTCCACTAGCCTACTATTTCACGATCAAATCTAATTCAAATGTCAGCCGGTAGTTTCGAACAATCGGATACGATTCCAGGCGACCCAACAAACCATTGTCATGGTATCTGATGATTATTATAACATAGTTCGACAACACATTCAAATCAGGATCGCATTTTTTTTCTCTTTCATTCTTTCTTCCTTTCCTTTTCCATCCTCCTGGTCCCGAGAGGGGGCGAACGTCGGTCACGATCGACACGGAAGCCAGCTTCCGTCTCATTGGGCGGGCCACCGTTTGCACATCGACTGTGACAAGTTTTCTAGAGTCGAGGCGTGTGCACCGTCGACAGCCGACGTATGAACGATAATTTATTCTTAACGGAGAGATGCAAGGCGAACGGTGCAAAGTCGTGCAGCCTGATCGGCGACCGTATGACTTTCTGGTCTTTTCCGCGCCGGCTCCGCAGACCGAGAAATCGTTTCTCGGATCAGCAACGCTATAAAGAGGTGGCGGAGACGAGAGGGCCCCGACCGGGCCCCGACCGGGCCCCCTGGACACGTGGACCCGATTCGAACCGGCGCGGCGCGGTGCCTCGAATGAGAACTTTATCCCCGGACGAACGAAACGGGCAGTCCGTGTCGATCTAAGGCGCTTCGTGGAAACGTTACATCTCTATCTGAAATTGGCAGTCAGGCTGCACCAATGCCAACGGGAAGATTTACGGCCGGGGACTGCAGCAAATTGGATTCTATTCCCATTTCGTCTGTACCCGGCAACGAAACGCTGATAACAAATAATATATATACCAATATACGTAGGTATACATATGTATATGTACACATACATATGTAGAGAATGTGCTCTGTGGAGAACGCAAGTGGAAGAGTGATCCTTATTATTTTATTACGTCAGAATGAAATTTACGTGGAATTGGAAACATGGAGGAAATGACAAGTTAGTCATCGGTGTGTACGAAGGTTACCGTAATTTCTGTGATTAGTGAAAAAGAGAATGGGGAAGGGGGGAGAGAAAAAAAAAGGATTGCTAATCGATGTATAAACGTAGGTTTCTTCCGGTGGTACGTATTTCAACGACGACACCTTTGATACCTCGGAATTGAGTACTCTCGTGATCCACGGAGACCGATCATTACCAGGGGATCGCTGTCGT
Organism: Mimumesa dahlbomi; assembly: GCA_917499265.3. Classification (NCBI taxonomy): domain Eukaryota; kingdom Metazoa; phylum Arthropoda; class Insecta; order Hymenoptera; family Crabronidae; genus Mimumesa; species Mimumesa dahlbomi. The sequence continues at coordinate 10,230,549 of OU824118.1, forward strand.
TACGTTGTTATATGTCGAATTCATCAAGGGTTTTTTTTTGCGCGACGATTGGACCCGGATTGCCGGGCACGAGCAGAGACAACCCAGACGTTACCTGAAGACGTCCAACCTGCCAGCTACGGAAGGACTAATGACGTGGGGATCCCTGGTTGACGAGGTAGCAAAACATCCGATCGAGTAAGCGAAATAAAAGATCTGGAAACGCCGTGAATCGTCTGTGTTCGTCGTGAAAGAGAGGAAACAAACAAACACCCAAAAAAAAAGAAATAAATAAATAAATAAAAGACAAGAGACACCGCGCTGTTGGCGTAACGACGTTACGAATTCTGGGAACGGTATCTGTTCCACGGTCAGAGAAACGTAATGACTCTCGGAGGGACAGCTAATTACTATGTAATCTCCGGGTGAAAAAAAAAAAATAAAGAAATTCATTTTCTAGTTGGACACGTCGACGAGATAATGTTCGAACGACATTTTTCCTCTTTTTTTTCACTCACTCTCTCTCTCTCTCTCTTTTCTGAATCACATTTCACGCCGTTTAATCCCAGCACGGAATTAGCATAGCGGTTGAGTCGTAGAATATCTGTTTTCTACGGGTACGTGAAATGTTCGGGTAAGATCTTGGCGTGCACCGGCTCCGCCGACGATGGTGTCTAGGTGCTGACTTCACACGATTAGCATTGTCATTAGCATAAATAGTTTATGGGATCAAAGTGCAGCTACACGGAGATAAAGCCTGGAGAAAGGGTGCCTGGAATACGACGAGGTAACAATTCATTCAAGGTTTAGAAATTGTATCAATGTTACACGTACAATACATAGCCTTTTTTTTTCGTTTGTCGTGGGCACTACATATTTCTATGGTCATCGATTCCCATTTAATCTGCATGCATAATTCCACCGCGGTGATATACGCATCCTGATACAGAAGGTCTCGAGAAATCGTTTCGTTGTTAGATAAGAAAATCCGATAGTCTATTTCTTTACCTCACTTCAGTAACAAAAAAGAATAAAAAAAAAAACAAGAGAGAGAAAATGGAAACGTTTCTGAATAATAATCAGAATTTCAAAACGTATGACTAATTGTAACTGCCTACTTAGTTTGGAAAGAATTTTTTCCCTCGAGTTTCCCTACTTTTCAATACCCTTTCTAATCAGCACCCAGGTATCGGTATGCTCCTCTCCGCGAAGGTGTGCGAACGTGCTAGGAAAAGATAAGCCCACGCTCAAAGTCCAGATGTAGGAGAAATGGTATAATGAAATCGGTTCGCAGTTGTAACACGCGTTGCCGCTGCTCCTATCGTGACGTGGGGGGAACACGGGATGACGACGACGTGGGATCGTCCTTGCGTTTGCTCCCGCGGCCCCCATTGTTCCTGTCGGCGACTCGCTTTGCTCGCTTTGCCAGCGCGTACGTGTGCGATCATCGAAAGTGGTTTGTTCCACTCGCGTAAATTGTTTAACACCGTCCCGAAATTAACCCGTCTTTGTCGTGGTCGTCGTCGTCTTTTATTTCCTCTTTTTTTATTACAATGTGGCGTGGATATATTATTAATCGTCGTTATGACGTCTTAATACCACGACATAGGCTTCGTTCGTCGAATTTAATTAGTTATATACACCACAGCGTGGTATCGCAATCTACCGGAGGTGTGTTGAAAGAAATGGAAATTCTGCTGTAAAGAGGATATCCACCTGTTGCGTAACCTGCTGGCTAGATGGATTTATTGGTCAGGGGGAGATGCAACATCGAGTTCGATTTATCTTCTTGCGGGGTTACTCAATGCCCGGTACAATGGCCCTTGGAAATCAATATCTGGTGCAATCCGATGGCTCTGGCTGTCGATCGGATTGTTATTACCCCGATGGGGGTATTTATAGAAACGTAAAATCCCTGGTGTTAACGATGGACGTTTTATCTATTTAATAGCCATTGTTACATGGGACGCAATCATATATTTTTAGAAAACCCGGTGAATCCCGTGTCCACGATTAACTAGAAATTCGTAATTCGCTACACAAAAGGATTCTCATCAGATACGATTTTCCCTCACACGCGTGCCGCGAACGAAAACCCGGTCATGAGTAATCATCATTATAATCATCATATGCACGTATGTATACATACATACATATATATCGCGGCCACTATCGCGCGACATCGATTTCGCAAGGCGTTCCCAAGGAGAGGCGCAATTGCACACCTCCTTTTCGCAATTGTTTTTCAGCTGATGCTCGAAAAAGGAAGTGATGATTCAACGCGAAAAGAAGAAGAAGAAGAAGAAGAACAAAAAAAATAACAATAACAACGAGGGAAAACGAACAACGTTCACTACGGTTCCGCAAAAAAAAGAAAATCGAATGAACTTCGTTTCATTGTACGTATCCTCGGCGATCGACATCACTGTTTTAACATCTTCTACATCGAATACCCTCGATTCCGCAATTATTTAAACACCAACGAAACCATGTACCGTATCACAAAGAAATTAACAAGTTTCGTACGGTACACGGGTTTTAATCCAACGATAGTAGGAGGCCGCATTAAACCCAGGGCTCAATGCCGCGAATTCCTTTCTTCTTTCCCCCCCCCCCCCTGTCCGCTTTCGAAGTTTCTCAAGGGGGACCGAACGAAACCCGCCACCGGGGCGATGGGAACCGCGAGATAGCCCTCCCTCCGCACATTGATTTTCAGGAACGCCAAATTGCAGGAAGCGAGAGGTCAGATTGGCCCGGCGGCCGCCGCCACGGACCGTGGGGAACCGACCGGGAGGATGCACCTGTGCACCTGCAACCAACCTCGCCGCCGAAGAAGAACGAGAAACTTCCGGGAGCACTTCGTGAGCGAACAATATTTCCCCGGTTGGACTGGAACACGTGAAATAAATCCGAGTCGAAATTGCGACAATGAATGCTATTGAGAACAATTTTGTAAAGTCGTTACTCTTGGATATGACAAATTTAGAAAAGTCAAAGGAGAATTTTAAGGAAAATGATTGTATCATTTTTTAGAAGTGTTTTAGTAAAAATTGTGGTTCAGAAACTAAAATAGTTCATAAACTAGGAATGTAAATTGTGAAATATTTTGTACATAGTTTCTTTAATATTAAAAATTATTCACACCTGTGGAAAAAAATAGATTGTAGTTACAACACGAGAAGAAGAACGACCAGCGTAACGTACCGAGAACTGTTCTTCGATTCGGTTCTTACAACAGTTTAAACAGCACGGTCGTGATATATTCAGTTTGAAATCGATGAGACAGGAGTTTAAGTGTTATTACCTTTGACTGCACGTTCAGCGGTATCCGAAGTTTATTAATGCAACGGATTTGAATCGATGCAAAAGGCAAATCGAGAGCACGTTTATCCGACAAGTAAGGGCCGGTACGATGGTGGAGGGGTTTACTATACAGCCGAGTGGGGGAGGTCAGATGAGGTTGCGCACGTTGTGTAGCGAAAGTGTACATAACACGCCCGCCCTAACCACGGTATGGATTGCGGAGCGCGTGCTACCACCATCAGCTATCTAATTGCATTAGCCAGCACGAATGGCAGCCACGATACGAGTGACACCGATTTACTAGACTTCGACGCCGATACGATCTTGCCCGGTTTCGCAAACCACGCTGCTTTCGGCCCGAAAGTCGAACCGTTTTTAGATTACGGTCCACTCACGATCCGAATTATCCATGCTTTTACCATAGTTTTACTAATATGGGAGGCAATGTCGAAAATCTTAAAACGACACTTTGTTTAAATAGTATACTGATTATAGAGAAATACCTGTGTATCGTTAACAGGGCGAGTAAACTTCGTGAAACGTATTGATATGTATATGTATAATGTATACATATACCTGTATTAAAGATACTTATATTATAAACGTAACGAGACCGAACCCTACAACCACGTGTATGTATATCTACACACACACACAACAGTGTAATCGTAACCCAACGAACCAGTAAGACACACTTACGAGTGAGTGAGTGTTGTAAACCGACGATTATTAAAACAATCCTCTAATTATCCGCCAGATGCTTTTCATTACCCTAACGAACTAATTTACTTTTTCAACCACGCTGGAATTCCTCACGGTAGCATATATATATATGTACACGCGAGGATTTTCTAGGACACGGGGAAAGAATCCAGGGGTCCCGTCGGGACCGAGTTAGGGCCCTACGTTCAGACACACGCGTGCATGTATGCACCAGAGTGTGCTGTTCGCTTGGGAACCCGACGCGGTGCACGTCCTTGACCGGGTCTATCGTGTGACCGATCTCCGTACATCACAATAGCCCTGCCTCTTTCCTCGTGCTCCTTCTCCAGGTGGCTCCGTCGACCCTCTGCCGGGCCTCTCTTAACCGCACTTTACCGCCGGCCACTTTGCTTTCCGTTCGAACGCAACCCCGCGCCAGCGGCACGATTTTCCACCGGTGTCCTGGAATCGACGGAACAATGCCGGAATTTTCCACCGCCACTCTGACGTTTCTTCACAATTGTTTGATGGTATATTAATTACGATACGAGAGAAACAGGTGTGGTGGGAGGAGGAGAAAAGAAACGGGGGCGGGAGGAGAGTTACTTCGATTGCGCTAATTGTAGTTGGTATTGGTAAACACGTGTAACAAGTGTTTTTATGATGGAATAGAAATATACATGGGAGAGTATCTATGAGATAGGGATAAAGGGTGGAGATAGATGATTACTATCGAAATATCAGTGGAACGAAGTAGAAGATACGGTGTGAGATTGCAGCGGTGGAAACTCGTGTCTCTCCTTACCGGCGAGGAACTATTATCGAGTACCCGCAGCGTCGTAAAGTATTTCCTGGAACGTACTGCGTAGTAAATGAAGATAGGATCATCAAAGAAACGAGGTCGGTGTTTGTAAAAACGGGCAAAAAAAATATCTCGATATATATATATGAGGATTGAAATGCGGTTGGTATCACGACGAGCATTAAACACGGGGAATGAAGCATAAGCCCGCGTTATTAATGAGTTCGTCCAAGATCCCGTCGTTATTAAAATATAAATAGAAACTGTTCGCTCGTTTTTCGTGTGTATGTGTGTCTGTGCGTGTGTGTTTTTTTTGTATTTCATGTACCGTACGGATGAGAACCGCTGCTCGTAGTTAAAATAGTGGGAGTAAACTGGGAGTAGTACGGTCTCCAGTGAGAGTGGAGCGGGGAGGGAGCGTAGCTGAGACAATGGAGCATTAAAGCCACGGCGTGGTTTTCTAGACAGGAAATTACAGGGATCACGCGGAGATTGACAGAAAAACGGCCCTGGTGAGCTCGTAGATAGCGAGTGCGCGCGAGCGCACACGATAAACCCCCCCACCCCCCCGTTTCTGCTCCACCGGTAGGTTCGTGAACACGTGAGAACAACCCTTCGAACTTCGTAATCGGTCTGAAAAAAAAAAACGAATCCATCGCACTCGGCCCCCACGTGAACTTCCACTTTGCTCTAAAAGTTGTAGAATCGAAATCAACGTGGTATCACGAACACCCTTCGCAGAATAATTATCAATTCCAGTATTTAAGAAATAGGAGAACTAAATTTCAAAGTTAGGGATACCGAAGAAAGGTAATTGGTAAAAGGTGTTATTTTCCACGCAGTGTGATGTGGATTTGGTACGATTTGGAATCGTAGATATTTCACTAGTAGAAATGTACTAATATTAAAAGTACAAATTCTAATTGCAAAAAACTAGAAAAAGTGAATCATTCATCGTCGTATTTCTATAATTTCCCGCCACTTTACTGATTAATTACGTTATCCCTGAGCTATCGGTGTATTATCCCGCAAGAAATGAACATCTCGAACAACTGAAATTCGTCCGAAAAACCTTATTTCCACATCTAACGGTCACACCTGTGGATAGTCCGGTTCGTCAATGAACCGTCAGGATCGATTCACTGTCGTCTCCCTTCGAGAATAGGCGAACAGGTGTATCGCTATTTCTGGACCAGGAACTGTGTTGCACGGCAGCAAGGAAGTTCGATAAGTAAATCCCCGTGGCTGTCGGGTCGTTCAAGGTCACGGCCGAGCCGAACATGCCGACTGCCGACGTGCAGCGTAGAATTCGTGCCGAGACCTGGCAGTGATGTAGTTTCATCCTTCATGTGGATCGTGCTCGTCCACTTTAGGTGATCTCCACGCTTGATCCTCTTAGGAGCATAGAGAGAGAAATAGAGAGAGAGAGAGAGTGCGGCTCACTTAGAGCTGCATCCTTGCACGAAGATGATACCCTAACGTTATCACCCGGCATACGAAATGATACCTGAATAAACGAGACATGTGATGAATGTACAGGTGACTCGAAGAATACCAAGTTTCTTTTCACTTTTTCAACTAAAGATCACGGGTCGTTAAATAGATCCTCGTGTGTCATTTCCAAATGTAATTTGACAAAGAAACGATGTAACAACTCGCTGGAAGGATCAATTAATTATTATGTAACGTCAGGTGTGACAAATTTCGATTACGAACACGCAGGGATCACGGGACGAAAGGTAAAAAAAAAAGAAAAAAAAGTTTCCAAGAATAACAAGATCCGCGTCCCGATGATCCACGGAGTTACCATCGGAAAGAACAGTTGAAACCATCTTACACGAGAGACGCCGATGACGTACGGCGTCGTGGCTATCCATTACCAAGGGGGACGATAAATTCACCCTCGCCAGGGTTGACCGGGTGAACCTTGAAGGGCAACGTGTCGTACTCTTCTCGATTCCGCCGGGTGGTGGGTCTCTCGGCTAATAAAGAAGGTAAAGAGCGACGAAGAGAAAACGAAAGGGGCTGGTGGAGAGGGGTGGAGAGGGAGGGGGGGGATCAAGCGGGATATTGGCAACATTAAGTATAAATGCAACCTACCGAGATTTATGTTCACCGAGGAGAGGAGAGAACGCCGGCGAGAAGAAGAAGAAGAAGAAGAAGAAGACGACGATGAAGAAGAAGAAGAGAACTATGAGAAGAAGGAGGAGAAAGAGGATGGTCGTGGTGAAGCAGAAGGGATGAGGTCGCCGCGAGGCGTAGCGGAGACCACACGGAGAGTTGGGCCTGTTCGTGGCTCGTGGGGGGCCCTTCCTTCGACTTTCCTTCTAGCTCTCTTAACCGGGGCCCTACTACTCTCTTACCCCCTTTCCTTACTTGGACGCAACTTTCCTAGTAACGATATCGGAGAGTCCAGTCGAAAAGCAATAATTAAGCGGCAGACACGAGAAACTCCGTCGTCCACCCGTGCGAGCCTCTTATCGGGATCTAGAAGTTACCCCCTTTTCCTTGTTTAGGTATGACACGACTTTCGTAATGACGGTGTTAAAGGGGAACGTAATGAGTGGAAGCAAACATTTTATTTTTTTTTTTATATACCCGCGATTAAGAACACTCGTATCCATTCTAGTTATGTCTTACTCGATGCAACGAGGTTTGCAAATTTGATAGTCTTTATATTATCAACGTTGATGAAAGAAATGTCTGTAAACATCGCGACCTTACAAATTAATGGACGAAGCGTTCTTACCGTATCGTCTAGTGAATTCCATTTATTATTGGTATTACGGTGGTTTTAATGCACGCTAGGGTTAATTACTCAGATTGGCCGAGCATAAAGGTATCGTCGAATATTTTGCTACCAGAGAGATATCATATCTTGTTTTTATTTTTTTATTTTACTTTATGTAGACAATATTCTTGCGCAGTGCATACCTCTTGTTAATGAAATCCTTTATGATGTTTCCACGAATACCGACGTCGGTCGGTTTCGTGCCGCTACGTGACGTAGTCGAAATTATTTCATTCGCATGGATGCCTCGAGATACGCGAGTTAGTGCGGCACGGTGCGCACAGTTGCGATCTCATTTCCTTTGATTTCGACAGACAGATGAACGGTGAAGTGCGCCATAAAACAGCTCTATCGCGGTCGACATCGTGCACCATGGCTCGAGGGCCAGGAAGATCATTAGCGAACGACGTACGACTACTCGATTCTCTATTGCCATCTCCGTCGCTCCCTTTGCTATTAGATCCGTTCGTTCCATTCAATTGGCGGCAGAGCCATGTATGTCAAAGAAAACGAAATAACCGGCCTTCCATTGCTCAACGGAAAATCTAGCAAATAAATTCTATACATACGCTTAGCGAGAGTGATCGAAAAGAAAAGCGGTGAATATTCACTTCCACCAAAACGGAAGAATGAAATTTTCATTTCCGTGTAAATGAATGTCGATTAGAATGTCTATTGTTAATTCCATTTTGAGGGAACGTCAACGGACGATGATAAATTAAAATAGAAAATTAAAATCAATCGAATCTTATATGATATCTAGTTCTAGTGTGGAATACTAGAGAAAAACGATGAAGAAATACGCGAGGTATGCTCGCAATGTAACCAGCAATAAAGATAACCTGGCACTTGTGCATACGTAACGCGCGACGTTACGCAACAGTTACAGATATTGCGTCTGGTGCGTCAGAAACGACAGAATCTGATCGTTGCCGCGACGCGAACCGGTTTCCCGCGCCGATACCATTTTGATCGTATGCATACTCCCCTAATATCATCGCCGAACCTCGTTATAATCAACTATGAAACAAACTGTACGAATGTACCACGTTACGAAACTACCTTTACCTGTCTGCGCGCTGTACCCGTCAAACGATAATCGTACGTAGACTTCTCGCATTCCAGCCTTCATCGTGATAAACAAAAAAAGAAGAAAAAAAAAAGAACAAAAATCCAAAACACGAAAAGTAGATGAAAAAAACAAAAATTCCAAACCCATTCCCCGATCGCTCACTCGTTTCACTTCGGTCCGAACACGTTGCTACTAGCATAATCCGAGATGAAGACATTTAATGGGCCTATCAGCGATCGAGATACCAACCGGGGCACTCCCACCGGAAGTACTTCAAAAACCGATCTCCATGTCCCCCCCGTACGTTTCGCGACTGTCTACGCCGTGAGGAAAACATTCCTCATCCACACACCGGGGACGTTTTGCCCGTTATAACGTACCTCGCGTTTCCAACCGCTGTATCGTTTTTCCTTTAGCCACGCAAAAGCCCGAGACTCGCTATCTCGTCTACGAAGCTACTTAACAACGACCGTTTTAACGTGCGGCAACGCCGAGCCTGCATACCGTCCGCCGTATCAATTAGATTAGAGGATTTATTCGCGGTTAAAACACACTTGGGCACAAAGTTGTGTATCGGTATGCCCACTCGGCCGGTACCTCCTGTAAATACGATCGTGTATGTATGTATGCGTGTATATGTGCCAGCGTGTGGTGAACCACGTATGTACGTGCCAGTATCTTATTAGGGAAAGGCCCCCGCCGTTTTCCCTGTCCCCGGCGTTGTCCACCTCCTCCACGGCTACCACCTCCACCCGGGCGGTACGCATAGAGGAACGGCACGCACCTAGGCACAAAACATGGTCGAAGCGCGTGTGTGGAAGGTATGCAATCATGTCATTACACTGGACCGTCGGACGAGGGGAGGGGGAAATTGACACGGTATGGTCGATGGTAGTTATTTGTATGGGGACAACTGTGATCTGTTTTGATTGGGTCCTCCCGCTGGGTAATGCACTTTTCTGTGGAATCATTTTGTTTTGCTTGCTTACTGGGAACCAATGGTGTTTGTATACTATGTGTGAATTCGTGGATTAATATGATAGGGATAGAAATAAATCTATTCGAATGATTTCGGATGGATAGCTTTGGAAAAGAGTGATTATTAATATTGTCTATCTTATATAGAATGAAATTTGAATTTTGTCTGAAAAGAAAGCAAATACGAAAGAAGTTATTTATTCCATTAAACATGGTCGTTTTACCGGTTATCGAAGGGCGAGTACCGTGACCGTTAAGAATTAACACCTGTCGTAAGATCGATGAGGAAATAAAATTGCGCGAAATGTAGTAGTAACGTTTAAACGAACAGATATGTATCTCGTCCGAAGATACATACGTTTATGTAACGCGGACGGGGGTTTGGCGGGGTGGTTGGATGTGCCGTGTATCGGAATGTAAGGTAGTTCCGTCCACCGGGAAAAATGCCGCGAAATATAGCGTATCCGTTAAATGGAAACGTTCGTTCCTCCTGCGGGCGAACAAATTGATCGGTGGCAGCGACAGGTTCCCCGGTTATAATTAATGGAAACGTAAAAGTATGCTCGTACGCGAAGGAAACGATTCGTTACCGCGATCCGTTATCGAGGCGCGATTGCTTCCTCAATAATAATTGAATTAATAGAATTTAGACACGGTTTCCACTTGGTAATATATGTATACATACATATATATCGCGCAAGGTATGGATGAACGAATTACGATCGGTTATTTGTATCTGTCGCTCGGAATCGCGACCGGCAAGAATTCATTTGCTATTTAATGTTTGTTAACGTTCGACAAATTAACGCCGGCATCTTCCGTTTGCCGGATGCGGATATGACTTCGTGGCTACAGCTTACGAAGAATCGTAAGACAACACGATCCTCCTGTGCCGAGGAAAATATTTATCCGAACGGAATGCACCCTGTTCGAGGGATTGCCGGCATCTATTACTCGCTTTTGCACGAGCCTCCTATATATGTGTGAGTGTGTGTGTGTATATGTTGTATATATCCTTATACCGCGGCGTCGTGTCATTTTATGGTCTCGCCGTGATCTTATTTCAGTCGTGCATCCGCGGTAAGGATGCCGATATCCGTGGACACGCTCCTCGGACTTCTGTCAAAGAGACATCCCCCGCGAGGAGACGTCGTCCTCGTCGTCGTTATGTCACGTGGGAAGACGGATCGTCGAATTGACGAAACTCGAGAACGTTGTCTCGTAGCTAAAGGGAATGATTAATATATTTAATATCTGTTAACAATTTTGTCGATAATTTCCTGTATGTACGTATACCGGGTACGGTATAATTTTCCACGTGGAGGTAATTTAATAAATACAACAGAATTATCCTTCGAGGTACGTATTAAAAAGACACTGTAAAAAGGTTTCCAGCTACCGCGTACGTAGCGCGTGCTGTATTTTATTAAATTGGACAAAAAGTCTGACATCATCCGCGAAATATAAAACAGTTTTTCGCAAAACGATGCGCGTCGCGTGCACGCGTCCGACGCTAGACGATTGCACGATGCATGCACTCGAGCGTGAGATGCGTTGTGCGTCGTTCCACATACACATATACATAGACGTATACACGCAGGTATGTACACGGATTTAATACGGAACGTACGGATGTTTCACCAACACAACGAGCGTTGCGTAAACGTGAAGGCAGATAGATAGGGATACGGCAGGAAATGATTTGTGTTGTATCTCCTCGTCCGGCCGAACAATACTACCATGACTCATCCTCTGTGAGCCGATGCTACGAAATGGACTCTAAAATAAATCCACGCCTCCAGTGCGTGCATGATTTACAACGAAAGTAACTCGATTTCCCATAAAATTCCATATCGAACGGAAATGATATCCCGTACACTATCGTCAACTCTTTCTATACGAAACAATATATATTACATCGATCTTATCACAAATAAAAAAAAAAAACTACAACAACAACAAAATATATATCCAATTCCACTGTTCTATTAAATAAAAAAAAGAACCCAACAATATCGTATACAAGATACAATTTATACGATAGATATAGAAGCTCCCCTCGGTTGGATTGCTGTACGATACAAAACACGTTGGTAATTACACCGTCTAATAGGGATTACAGCACGGTTGTACATAGAAAGAATCGAAAGGAGCGAAGGGTAGCCGGATGATGATCGATACCATTGGTATCATCGCGGAGTAATTATGGGCGAGGTAAGGAAGGAAGGAAGGGAGGGTGCGGGACGTCGGTGCGAGGGCCACGAAGTAAAGAGCAAAAGTAAAGGGTTCCTGCGGTCGGAGGCGCGTTGTTGCGGTTAAAGCCATAACACGTCACGTCCAACCTGCAGCCACTTCTTAACTACCCACCATGCCGGCGTGGATACCTGCTTGGTAGCCGCGCACGCATTTATAATATACGCGCCGGGACGAACGCGCGCTGGTCAATTATTGCCCGACACGACCGCAGAACTCCCGACAGTCCGAGGTCCGATCGATGGATCGACCTGGATTCGCGGGATCGAGAATTTTCAGTATACAAAAACCCCGGCGCACCACAGAGAGAAAGAGAGAGAGAGAGAGAGAGAGAGATTTGGTGAGAATGATTCGACTGCCGTCGCTCGACAAAAAATAACCCTAGGGCAATTATAATGCACGTGCAAGAACGATCGGAAAGGGGGTTGGTTGGTCGGTGGTTGGACCGCAGAACACCACGCCATCTCTACGCGTATCGATTTTAGACACATTTCGGCACGGGCGATTTTTCATGTTTAGGTAGAGTGATTTTTTTTTTTTTTTTGGCAAATTATGGGACGAATTTAGCGGTTTTTGTTTTCGAGGGGTTGGAATAGGTGTTTTGGTAATTGTAGGAAAGGTGGGTGGATACTTTGAGAGTTATGTGGTATTTGATATTTAGGTTGTAGGGTTACAATGTATTTGATAGGTTGACGTAAATGGATGACATTAATCTTCGTTAAAGACCTCTGTGAAATTGTATAATACGCGATATCGTTTGTAAAAGGATCAGCGAGAGATTTATATATGGAAGACTAATTTCAATCGTTATTCCGTAAAACGTCTTGAATGAACTGGATACGGGGGGGGGGGGCAATTATTATATACCGGGGGCCTCGGAACAGATAACACTCAATTATTCGCCATATGACCGCAGAAATTGGCGCAATCGGAATCACCATCTCGGATGATTGGTATTATCGGATGTTTTTATGAAACAAAAATTTGAATTGTTCCCGGGCAAAAAACGTTTACGACTTATATACGTGTAATTATAATACGGGCGGTAGAATAAACGGCGGTCAATTATTGCTCGCGAAGACAAGCAAAAACACGGATTATCTGGCCTCGCAATCAACGTACACGCGGCTCCGTTCTAAGAATCGTTATTAACAAGCCTCATTCTTAAAACCCGTAAAAGTAGGCGATTGATTAATTTTTCACGGTAACCGCCTAAAACGTCCTTGCGATAAACGACGAAAGTTGGCACGAATTTTTCGCGTTTTTGCCAACGTCCTTGCGTTTATGGATTAATAGAAAAATATAGCATTGTTTTCTTTTCTTGTTTTTCCATGTCCGTCGAGGACCAAATATTATCGAAACACCATGGAAACTGTCACGGACTATTGATCTCGATTCTCAATCGGTCGAGCGATTTTATCGATCGATTTTATCGATCTCGTTAATTCCCATCGGAGATTCTCATCGTGTAGCGTGTAAAACGTGAGATAACGATTAGATTATTCCGTATGAATTTATGACTGTTGAATGTTTATAATTCCTAAGATGTTATTATTTTCCAAATAGCAATGACGTCGCTCCACTTCCCCTAATTAACATTTATATCTAAAACCGGTACATCGTATATCACGATCGATGGAACCGATAACAGGTCTTCTCTATTAGTTTACGACAATAACATTACAAAACCCATGCACGCGAATCAAAGAGACAACCGGCATTTTGAAATCGTCATAAAAAATGATTCCTTTCTTCTACATTAACATTCCCGAAACAAGCACATATAAAACTATAACTCTAACTTTGCTACCGATGCATAAAATCAATTTTCTTTATTCAAAAAATACTGATAAAAAAAAACGAGCAACAAAACGTCTCTCCTATTAGTACGGTGAATCAAATCGAGCAATACCGTTCAGGTAAATCGAGATAATAATCGAATCGTAAAATGCAAGTCTGCAACTCGCGCGCAGAGGGGTGCATCCCCTAGGTCATCAATAATCGGGATATTCATTGTCAGCGAAATTTTGCAACAACCTTCTGCTGCCATCTATGACTCAGCACGTTGCTGGTGGAAACGGTATCGTACCTTTTGTCGCTAGCTGCCTCGGTGGGTAAGTACGAAAGCTGAAGTCTGGTTCTTCAAGGTTGGAGAACCGGCTCCCGGCTTCGCGATAGACGATGACTTAAATCACGCTTAGATCCGACGGGCTTAATAATTAATAACGGGTGATGCTCGTTTAATGCGCCACACGGCGCGGGACGTTAAATACATGGAAAATAAAAGAAAAACGAACAAAGAAAAAAACAAAAAAGAGACAAAACGCCGCGGAATGAATGTCGATGAATCGAGCCCGTCGCGCCGGATATCGTAGTCATTAATAACGCCAATTAAAACAAGCCGCGGTTATTGACAGATTGACGAGGGATCTTTTCTTCCGGGCAAACTACGATCGTCTCGCCTAAGATCGTGCCGATTTATCAGTTATTCCCTTTAACCCTTTCTAATATACCCTTTTAACCAATCAACTTTCTCCTTCTCTCTCTCTCGCTCTCTCTCTCTCTTTCTTTCTCTCGTTCTCTCTCGATGATAGCTAATCTTACGTTATCCAGTTCACCGATCCTGTAGAATGTAATATATACATGTCTATACGTATCCAGTACAAAAGAACCTAGTGTAAACACAGGATAAGTTATGCGTTACATTACAATGTAGATTTAACGTTGATTCCGAACGTCGCCGCGTGTAACTCGACCGTAGAATTTTCATTTCGACATCGTTGTTCGAATTGCTACGAATATTCGCCAGGTATCGCGGGATAAAAGAGAACATCGTGGTGGATACAATGTTAAACGACCCTCCGGGTAGAGGCTCCTCTTTAGATATGCGGCGAGGGAACGAGCAGCACAGGATATAAAGGATTAAACGGCGTTCCTTCCTCGTTACTCGCGTTTCTCGGTCTCGACATCGGGGCGGGATTTTTCGACCGATTGGAATACGCGTATGGCCGTGTTTGTGTCAACGGCGCACGTGGGCGGCGCGATATGAGAGATCGCCTCGTTACTTTATACCACAAGCCCGCTTCCAGAACGCAGCCTGGAAACCGTAGAAACAGGTTACGCAGATACACTTATAAATGTACGCTGCGTACAATATAAAATATTGCTTTTCCTGGTTAACTAGTTGGGTGTCCGAGATATCAGCGTTCAGGGTATAGGAACGTTCGTTGCGCCGCGGAAACTTCCTGGCGAATTGCTTGTGTCTAACCCGGTAATTAAAATAGCCTTTACCCCGCGGGCATAGTATATTTCAAGCCTGATAACGAGATGCTATTTATAGTATACAGTAATATACTTATATGTATATATACATATACATATGTGTTATAGACTGTATGGCGAGCATATTTCCCCGGCGATGTGTTTGTTATACGGATAATATTTCACGCTCGCGATCTTTCGTAACGTTAACCCGTTAATCGTTAAACACGTAATAATATATATCCATGGATACAAAAAAATTCGAACCGTAGATAACTGCGATATTATCCATGATGGATTTCTTGGATAATTTTTAAATTTGCATCCCCATGCGTGTCATTTCCATCTAACGATACGATTTCTCCCTCATATATCTACATATAATCTACGTATACACATATCGTGCAAGTGTATCCCAACGTTCATTGGCCACCCGACGGATCAACTTGTTCCGCGGGGCGTACCAATACTAAACTCGGCGTAACGGGGATAATTACTGCTGAATCAACCCTTGGAAAAGATTTCCACGGTCTCCTTCGGTAACGTCGTTCGTCCACGGTGTTACACACGACTCGAGGGGGGGGGGGGAAGCAAATTCGTGTGGTAACCAAGAGAGGACCTATGGCTCTCTGTGCGGTCGGTCGTCGATTAATAATGCTTCTAGCGTCTAATTCCAGCCCTTCGGGAGGTATGACGAATAGGCGCGTTATCCACGCGAGTCCGTGCTTGGGTTTCGGCTTGGTGGGACCAAGGGTTAGTCTCTCTTACACTCTCTCCCTGGCTCTCGGTCTCTCTTCGAGCTATAGAAGAGGGTGGAAAGGGGGGGGGAGGGAGAGGTTGGGGGTGGTTGAAGGGGGTGGCAGATTGATCCGTCACGGAGAGCGAGCACAATCACCCCCATTAGACATTATGTGCCTCCCGGCCACACATACACGCACCTATGTGCCCTCACGTAGGTAGCCGGAGTAACGTGTATGCGTGCGTGAAGCGTTACTGTACCGGCCACCGAAATGCATCCACTCTCTGTACGTAGCACTGAGCTATGATACTGGTGCTGATCTACGATACTGGCCGCAAACGCCCTGTACAACAAATCCGAATTTGTAGTGGTTTCTGTCTTAACGACCCTGGCCGGCGATCCGGTTCTTGAATTCCGGCCTTGCCGAAACGAAAAGCGTTTTTTCCCATGTTTTCGAAAGGTCGCTGGACAGTTGTGCTACGTTGTTTCAAACTTAGACTTTTTCGCAGTATATCTCTCTCTCTTTATATATTTCTTTCTCTTTCTTTATTCTTATTTCTCCCGTCCGTCGTATATACACTCGTCAGAAAATACATGAACGAAAAAAAGAACGACTATGAGAATAGATACATATAATTCATCTCGCGGTGTTACGTAAGTTTTACACAATCCCGTCAGACAGTCGATATTCATAAATATATGAAAATCCAGTACATCTTTCCGCGAGTCGCATGGTGGTACACTTGTTGTTCGTCGCGGGGTGTTACGTGGATAAGATCCTCTCCAATCCGGCGGAACATTCGTTCAACTTCGCGGAGACGAGTTTCGCGGGCGCGTCGCACGGTCTCCTCCGGTTTGTCGCGTTCGAAAATTCCGGCCGCATGCGAAATTCGATTTCTGAAAACCGAACGACACGAAAGCGCGTGCGGCGACACGGAGCGCTGCTCACCATTTCCCGCGAATGCCGAAGCCACCCACGTAGCCCGCCGCTCGTTTGTCATCCGACAAATAGCCTTTCTGCCGGCCGCGTTACGCGAGACGAGTCAAGTACATGTATACATACATACATACGTGTGTCGACATACGTGTACGTATTTACGCGTGTCCGGGGTACCGAAAGATTCGCGCCCGTAAGATTATTATTATCTCTTAACGGCCAGGGCCGGGACGGTAACGACGCTATTTCTCTGCCTCGAAGAAATACATACCTTGTTTCCGTTCCTACCTATTAATTTTCAATGTTGTGCTCGACAGTTGTCGCGAAGTAATTGCCACGAATTTCTACCGGTAACGTGTTTGAATTAATAACGGATCGAAGGAGAGAATGTTATCTCGAAGGAGATCGTTAGAATTAGTTTCAGTTTATTTGGTGTATTATAAATGAAAGTTAGAACGGGGATATTTGATATGGATTTATCAGAGATATTATTGTTAAAGAAGGATAAAGATAATTAAGTATCGTTACTAAGATGGCACGACACTGCGGAGAGGGTGAAAAGTAACGCCGCGTGTCTTTTCTCGTTCCGTTTTGTCCCGAATCCATCGTCTCCGTACTTAAGTGCAACATCTGGCGCCAAAGCAGCGGCGAGGATGTCGCAGAAAGAAAAAAGCCACGCGGTAAGCGATACGAGAATTCGCTGATGGATTAGACGCTATTCGGGGAATGCCGCGGAATATACAGCCAGCACCCAAAGATCGATGATTTCTTCGAGTGATTCACTCGTGCCAACGGACAAATCGCCCGCGCATCTGCCTGTCCAACAATATCAAACTCTAAAAAAAAAATAACCTGTCCTACGTTGCATCGATAAATGTATTAAAAAAAAACAAAATCTCAAATGAAACTATTTCCCACTGTATCACATAGTCTAACGCAACGGGAGGAGCATCAACCCCCGGAAATTTGTCTCCCCCGTTTCCCATGCATTGTCTAGTTACAAAGCCAAGATGTTAAAAAAAAAGAACAGACCACGCGAGAGCGGTGCAGAGGGCGAAGGGACTACAAGGGAGAGAAAGAGACGGATAGAGGGAGCGAGGACGAGGTGAGATGAATAAATAAGAGGGTTTTGAAAGGCGCTCTCGCTGTGGCCCAGAAGGTTATTACGTGGCGTCACGCGATGATGTATCCGTGCTGGTTCAGATTGTCTCCGCGAGATGGGACCACCGACCGTGAAATATGCACCAACCCCCGGGTTAAACCCCCTTGAGGCATACCACCCACCCTTATTCACGACCGCATCACCACCTTCAGACGCTGTGGAAGATCCTCTCCGCATCTTTTTACGTGGGTTAAGGGGAGGACGGAGAAGGGGGGAGGGTGAGAGGAAGGGGGGGGGGGTGGAAAGGTGGTGCGGGGGAGATCCATCCTTCAACCACCGGATTTCGTTCCCCGGCTGAATATCAAACACCCCCGTGATAACTCGGTAAATATGAAATCTCGTTGATAGTAATTAATAGAATTTATTATACAACGCAACGGAAACGTAGGCGGTTGAATTTCGATCGACGATAATGCCCCGTGAGTTTCGATCGATAAGCTTTTAAAAATGTTTTTCGACAAATCGTAACGGAGACCCCCATGAACACAGGATACCACGATGGTACATTAGGAAGGGTATATTTGGGCGATGTAGCAATAATTTCCATGCATATATACATATATATGTATATGTACGATGTATGTAGGTGGTGCAGTGACGGCACATAGATCACAAGGGCTCGCCGACACGCGACAGCACGTGCTTGCTATGAGCCTGCAACCTTTCTCTATCTCTCTCTCTCTCTCTCTCTCACTCTCGTCTATCTCTATTTCTCATTCTCGTTCCACGTGCCTCTGTACTTAGGGTGAACTTCACGAGCTTTCCACCCACCACAAACGACAAACCACTCGAGTGGATCCCCCTTATATTGTATGTGGCATAACCCTTCTTCGAGCCATTACCGTAACGCTATTCATGCTTGATACAACGAATCTCCGGACTATCCTTCGACTTATCGTACGAGTCTCCGACGAAAGTATCGGGTACAAACAATTACGGACTGGTTAATCCCAGTGTTAGCACTAGGACGCGAAGGAATTCGCGATATACTTCGACGTGTCAACGAGAATAATATATACAGAGAATACGACGAACGAATATTTTCTTAATTTCATTTCATACGATCGGATTTCGGAACGTTCGTAATTGATTTTATAGAGGTGGATGAATAGGAGAGATTCACCGTACACACGCGGTTATGGAACTTTTGGCGAATTATTAAATGAGCGTCACTGTCGTTCCCATAGATTCAGCGTTACGCTGTATAGCTGAAATTCGGTCACGGGAATGACGCGAAACATAAATAGTATATAGACTATAATCCATTCAGTAGCGAGAGCGGGTCGTCGAGATCAATTGGAAACCGACGGCCGTGAAGATACATACATCAGGGAAGTTTAAAACTGTCGAATGTTACATTATCCGTGAGAATTGTCTGTTTTATTAAACGAGACGGGGTGAAATTAAATGTACAAAGACATGGCCATGGTGATGGACGTGATCGATCTATGGACAAGTGGTTGTCATTCCAACTACGGTAGTAAGCATCGGGGCATCGAATCGGTTATTCTCTATAGTAAGTGTTCTTCTCTACATTTTTTTGTTGTTATTGTATTTTGTTCCGTTCTATCCCAATCCGTTTTACGCAATATTGAGCAACTACTAAGTCTTACCTAATAACTTAATCACCGTGGCATCGCGATCGGTATGAATAAAAGTCGAACGGCTAAAAATCGGTGAAATCAGTTATACACGAATTATTCGAGTTCGAGCCGATCGAATTACAATATCCCAGCTAAACGGATACGACCCTGTTGTTTCCTTATTTTGTAATAGTATCTGGATTTCTTGCGAGTTTAGAATGTTTCCCCGTTTTAATCGGTTATCAATGACGCAAACGATTCCGGCACTTTCGACGGGCGCTTAATTAAACCCCGAGTACTAGCTGATCTTTCAATTTAATTAAACTCATGAACGAACGACGGCTCATTAAATTCCGAAAGAGCGAGCGAGAGATAGACTAAGGGAGACGGAGAGAGAGAGAGAGGGGAATTGAATTGTTTGTTATCGGGCACGATGCTCCCGTAAATTCGTCAACAGAGCGTGCTCGGACCTACGCACAGTACAATAATCGCGTCTAAACAAGGGGATGACGGACAGCACGTAATCATATTATGATGCTATGGCCTTTAGCTCTCTTGGGGATGTTGGAGGGTTGTGTGTTTGACATTTAACATTTCCCGCGGGAACCTCGGAACTTTGTCTATCATCGCGAAATCCCATTCTCGTAACATTTTACAACGAATAATAATTCACACGTTCCTCCGTCGTCGAATGTATTATTTCTAATTGCCATCAAGAACGTATTATAATTCGTCAAAGTAAAACGTTTCTTCACCTATGGTCTATATGTATTATACGATAACACGAAAATCTAATACGGAAGTACGTATGTATATCGCGTACCATTACCGATCTCACTTCGAAGAAAGATGATCGCTCGATAAACGCCGGAATGGAAGTCCGTTGCAGCGTCTTCGTGGCAGCGAAGATCTATCGCGCGGCATCGCAATTTATTTTTGTATCAAGTGGATGTGTCTAACTAGTTTGTCCCGGCGAAAGTAAGAGCTTCTCCTTCCAAGATTAACGATACTTTAGTGCTGTTTTAAAGAGGTCCTCCCTCCGGCCTCTCGTCCAACGGAGCCCACGGATACTCGCACCCCCTACAGAAATACTCAGGATTAACCTGTTCCACCACCACCACCCCTCTTCTCCCCCCCCTCCCCTTTTTACTCCTTCTCTCACGGGTCCCACCCTTAGCTCCTCCTGAACTCACCACTTCGTTATTTCCTACCGCCGCACTACCCTCGAACGGTAGGGACAGGGGAGAGAGAATGAGAGAGAGAGAGAAAGAGAAAGAAAGAGAGAGAAAAAAAAGAGTAGCAATCGTCGGAACTTGAAAGCAGGGCATTTTATGATGACTACAAAAGTGGTCCCGGCCACTGTTGGGGTAGCAGGGTGAGGCAAGAGTGAGTTACTACTCCCTCCCTCCCTCCCCTCCTTTTTTTTCCATCCCTTAGCCGGATCGTTGTAGGAGAGGGAGGGTACGATAGAGAAAGAGCAAAGCCGTAGTCGAAGGATGGTGGAGGCAGGGACTTGAATTGATTGCTTTCATTACGCAAAAAAGTCACTCCCTCTCTATCTATCTTTCTTTCCCTCTCTTCTCGTTCGTTTTCTTCCTCTTTTCTTTCCTCTTCTTAACCTCACCCCCTTAACCTTCGCCCACCGTATTTTTAACTTGTGCCGCGCGACACTGGCGAATAAGTAAGTGTGCTATTTACATCAAATCTCGTAAGTTATCGCCACCCACCATTCCACCATCACTCCCCTCTCCCCCCCCACCCCCTCGTCGTGTCACTGGGATAATGCTGTCGGGGGTTAATCTTTTGTGGAGTAGTTACCGAATTCTGTAGAACACTTGCGAACCTACGCTTTCTCGCTGCCAACGTTTCTAACAAACAAACGGAAACATATTTTCTACAATCTTCCCCCCTAAATTAACATTCTTTTATCATCATCACCCTGTCGTAATCAACTCACGATAAAGTGAATCATTTTCATCCGTTTCACCAAACTAGAATATATTATACAAGTGTGTTAATCTCTCTCGAAATATCTAACTTCCAAGCAAACGTCTCCACAGGCGTTCTATAATTCTCCCGATCCTTCCCTATGACAAATGAGATTAATGTCGCGGTTTGCCGACGGATTAGGAAGGATAGGATCCCGTCGAAGTACTGATTAGAGGTGGCCAAGAGCGCGATGCACCCACATTACCCCAATGATCGATGCATTCGGAGTACCGACCTCATCTGCATCCCCCATCCCCCGTCCCCCTCCCCCCTAGCTACACCTACACCTACTACCACCACCAGGGTAACCACCGCGTGGCGGGTACACTTCCACCCTTCGGATAACGGAGCCACGGGCCCCCGGGTCCCGAATCAGAGTGCGTCCCTATGCGACTGCGAGTGTGTCTCACGTCGAGCTCCTGGTGCAGTCATGTAGAGGGACATATTGCCCGTCAACGCGGGCAGAGCCGGTCGTTCGTTCAGCCAAATGATATGCCAAAGTGTAATCTCGAGAGATCCTCCAGAGATTAGGTCCTCTGACGTCGTAATGACGAATGGTTCCTGCGACGAGCGCTCGGTCTTTGCTCGTAAGGATCACGTGTCAGGTGAACCAAGAATTTTCTAGGGGTTGACAGTACCAGGGTGGGAAAGGGGGCGGGGGGTAGATGAGTATAAATCCCATGATACTATATAATCTATTTCGTTTATCACGTTAATATATATTTATCATTCTTGGAAAAATCTTCTTTATAATTCCAATGAACGCAAAAAAAACATCATATATAATTATATATTATAAAGAAACACTTCTTATTTAATAAGCTTGGGAACAACATTGTTTCCATTCGAAGGTTAAGAAGTAGTCGTAACAGGATGCGGTATCCGTGCAATCGATCTCAATGCTCTTGTCAATCGAAAACATAGAAACGCGTCACCTGGCTCCACTAGGAAGTTACCCAGGAGAGTGACAGAGACGGGGGGGGAGGGGGGAGGGGACCCTCCTGGTGTCACGTACACCCAGGTTGCGCAACGACATCGTTTGACAAGACGTACGTTTCCCGATCTCACGTATCTAATGTCAGAACCCGGGGTGAACGCGGCGACACCGACGACGACGGAGGAGGAGGAAGGCGTCGGAGTCGGCACGGAGGAAAGGTGGAATGAAATAAAGAAAGGAGTCATGAAAGAACGCACTCGAATGTAAACCGGACCCTTGTGAGATTCGCGGCCCAGCGGCGGTCCCACCGACGCCGATGGCTGACCGCACCTTCCGGGCAATCCGGCCGATCCGAGCGACTCCGAACGGGGGCCAGACCTTCCCAGCAACATTTTAAATAGGTGGGGGCCCGACCCCCTTCTCGCCCCCGCGGGGGTCCAAGCCACCGATGTCGATCTCTTTCCACAGGGCTCTTGATACAAGCTCAGTTTTCTTTTTCTTTTTTTTTTCGTTTTTATCTTTCTTCCCCGTTCCTCTCCTTTACCCCCAGTTGAGGAATCGTATCTGTTTCATGCACCATTTACCGTCGTGAAGACAATCGATGTTGTTTTTTTTTTATTTGGATTTTAATATTATTATCTTTTGACTGGATTCGTTTTTCGTACGTGAACATTCCAATCGGTAAAGAGTGAAACGAACGAATGTTACTTATTGCCTAGGTACTTAAGCGTTCTGATATTTCGAAAAGTGGATCGTTCGGATAAGTTTATGATAGATTTTTGTAGGAGAGGTTGAAAAGTTCGGTGGTTTTTTTTGTGGTGTAATAATTTTTGAAGAATATAGAGCAAAAATCGGATAGTTCTTTAAGGATGAGTGATTTGATTTGTCGAAAGGGTAATTGGAATGCATCGCGCATTGCCTAACTTTCGGAGATATAACGTGCATAAAACTGATAAGTTTCTTCCGGAGAATAAGTACCTATAGATTACAGTAAATGTTATACTTCAGTATAAGTTCCCAAGGAAAGTACCCAGCACCGAGTGCGCCGCAGTTTGTAAACCAGTATATCGTCCCCACCTTCTTCAAGCTTCCCCCCCACCTGGCGCGGGTAACTTGCAGATTCCTAGCCCTTTCCTCCCCCATCTACCTTTACCGTCCCTCCACGCACCATGGGCAGTGTCCACGGTATTTGTCTCGACGTAATCAGTCTCGTAATTAGACGCGTCAAGGCTTCATATCTTTCTTGCGTTCCACCTACTGTGCGCCGTGATAATCATCGATTTTTCCATCGTCGAATAATCTCGCGGATAAGACACATTTTCACGTGGACCACGATATTTCTAAATTAAAGATCATTCGTCATTTTCGACAGACAATCTCGCGATTTTACGTCGGAGAGTGTACTTTACAAATCTATCATCGTCGTCTGAATATGGTATACACAAAAATCCCTGGTGAAGGATTAAACGAAAAGAAATCACGAGACAATATAAGAGAAAACGTGTACAGAAGCAACACACCGAAGGAGAATTTAAATTCCCTCAAACAACAATGAGTTTCCCCTGCGAATCGTGAGTGAGCCACTTTCTTATCATCCCGCATCCCTCAATTCAACGCGATACACGATCCTCAAAATTTCACGTCGACGATCGTGTAGAATCACGCGGTCGAGGGGTATTTCCACGGTAAGCATAAAAGAAAGAAAATAACCAAAAAAAAAAAAATGTGGGAAGCATAGCCAAAACAAAGTACCCTAAACACACCGACGTTGAAGTGTCTCGGAGGAAGTGGAGCGACAAAGGGAAACTCTTAAATAAATAAAATCGATAAGGCGAGACATCGTATCCATGGACCAAGGTAGAAACCCTCCTCCCGGAGAAGGACACCCTCATGAATAAGCAGTGCTCACGGCTGTGTGCGCCGCGTGATTTCGCGTGGGACTGTTGGCGGTAGACCAGCCGGCGAACGTTTATTTCGCAACCTTTGCCTCTTCCATCCCGATTCCCGCCCTCCTTCTCTGGCCAAAAACCCCCCCGGAGGTCCTCGTTCCTCCACCGGCGATGCCAATAACGACGTTATCCCGCGCGACGCTGCCGCCGTTTCCGTAGAAACCCCGCGTCGCAGGGCGCCCCACCTCGGCCCCACGTGATCCCCGCTTGGCCAATGGTGGTGCGGATCCTCCGGGCTGGATGCTGATCGAGGGATGCAAAAGGCGGGGTTGCGGAACGCGTGGGGATGAAAGCTCGCCGAACGAGGCGGGGGTCGAAAAGCTTTTGCGAAGTCACGTGTGCAGAAGCCCGTCGGCAGAAGCCTCCTTCGTGCGCTTTCACGTCGTCGTCGTTGTTACCCGCTTTTCGGACCTCCGGCCACCGTGTCGACCGCGGCTGATAACGATAACGAGTGGCGGACGTGACCCCCGGGGAAACGTTTTTACCTACGTCGGGTCCGGGTAAACGAACGGGGAACCGTGGACAATTTTGAATGTGTGTGAAGAGTGATATGTTCGTGATAATTGTTTGAGCAGAGATTTTCTTCTTGACATTTGATTTGTTTGATATCGGTGAATTGGATGAGATAATCGAGGGAAAAGTGACACGAGGAGAAATCACGGTGATTTCTAAAGAACGATGTTAGGTGGATGTAAAGTAGATTTTCAAAGATTATCGCGAACAATGTATCGTACTTTAGGTGTCACTTTGGCAATGAGAGGTCATCGGTACTGATTCGTTGAGATGAACGAGTTCCATGTGTGCATCCTGAATTTGTTTGGATACTGTGAAGTGTAATAGTACGAGTTGATCGTGGAAGAAGATAGTGTACAGTGATTAAAACGACATCCCCGTGGACCGTTCCTTGAGGATAAATCACAGTGTCGGATAAGCAGAGATTCAAACTGTCATCGCGAATATCCTATCTTTGCAAATCCATGTGCAATTACTAACACTTAACAGCGAATATAACCCTCGTTTCTCATTTCTATCTTAACAGGGACAATACGTTCTATTAAATCTATCTTGCCCCCAAAGACAATCAATAGACACCTGATACAAACATTCTTAATATCAACACAATAATGCAGATCTTCGAAAACTCGTCAGAAAGTCAACCAAAAATTTCATCATTTTGGACAACGTGCGAAAGTGTCGTTCAGTGATGCCGCGAGTGGTGTGACGAGAAACTTGGAATTCCACGAATATCCTAGATAGAGTTTTAAGTAGCCAGTGAGCATCTAGCTTCCGATTCACGAAGATGAAGCGACGGCCGACCGGGTGCTCCCCGAAGCCACCCGTCGTCCGGTACAAAGACGTTCCTGATGACAGTCATTGTACCGCGTCGCCATAGACTGGCCCTCCTCGTCCTCGTAAAAAAGAGACGAAAGCCACTTCTAGAAGCGTGTAAGAGGTCTTTATCGGTACTCAATAGGACCGCCCGTCCTTTGGATACGTTTGTTATATTATATATAAATCTACGCGGCGAGAGGAACCACCTGGATTCCCACAGCCGACGGCCGTCGGCTAACTGAGGTGCTGCGATGGACCTCAGCACTGCCTATCGTTACAACCAGAATATGATGGAATATTACACCTGTAAGCTTATATCATCGTTATACCCTACGTTTATTATGCGAGCGAAATTTTTCGTTGGTTCTTTATATTTAATTTTCGTCGTTTGTTCTTCTGATTCGGGGATAAAATGCTGCTTGAATTTTTAGTCGGATGATTACAATGTTTGTTAAGGACATTATTTGTTTTAATTTGGATGGGTTGATTTAGTTGAGATAGATTAGCAACAGTGGTTTTTAATTAATTTGGAAATTATTGAATTAAGACGCGTGGAGAACGATAGAACTTGTAGAATATTTGATTCTTTGATATAAAAGGATGATTGATTTCTATGAGATTAATTGACGTTCAGACACCGACGAGATGTTACCCGCGAATCGGTTTCGTTTCCACTATGGATGTTTTCTAGTCGGTCAAAGAATAAAAAAAGCGCACTGTCAAGAGAAAGAGTGTTCCTTTTCCTCGATCGTGAGAGCATAGTGCATAACGTTAAAAATCGATTTCTCTCTTTGCTCTCGATTAAACGGAGCAATGGCGGGATAGGAAAGTGGACCGTCGTCGGTCGATCCGTCGGACGGTGCGAAAATAGGGAACAAATCCGCGCTGTCTAACAAATGAGAGTGTGAAAACAAGAAATCCAATGGCCTTCGGTCACCGGCCGATCCGTAGCGGTAAATACCAGGATCGACAAAAAAAAAAGTGAGAAAAAAAAAGTAAACCGCAATCATTGCAGTCTCTCCGATCTGCGTAGGAATCGTTCGCAAGATCCTCCGACTCTCTCTTTCCCTAAATTCACGGTGAAACTTCGCACGTCGTGCAACAGATACGACGACCGAAGTTTTCCATCTTTAAAAACGTTCGCCGCAGGATCGTGGTATTTTATACTTTCATTTTCTCCGGCGCTCTTCCCCGCGGAATCGCGGTGCAATTTCTTTCCGTGAGAATTTCACGCGCGCAAAAATGTCTGATAAATTTGATCGTACTCCACTGCGGTCATTACGGATCGCGGAAAAAATCAGAATAATGATCGATATTACCGAATACTTGCATATTTTGCAACGATAAGTCCTGCGTGAAATCTACGAAAATCACGCACCGCGGTCTAACGAAGTTTAACACACGTTGCGGCGTAAAAAGTAATCGAGCATAAAGGCGGAGAACTGTAAAATTTAATGTTTAGTAACGCGGCAACAATTTCACGTGGAATATCAGCTAGGTAGAGAAAAAAAAAAAAGGTTACACTTCCCGATCCGCGGGCGTTTCTATCTAATTAGCAATCAGGGCGTATTAATTAGGCGGGTCTGACTGTCGTTTTAAAGTTGCAGCGATCGAAACCACCACGCGTTCCGCACGCTCGTTTACGGGCGGCTAGCGGGTACGTTAAAACTAATGGGATGATAATAATTATGAAACATTAACAAGAACGGCGCGGTCACAGATCGCATCGAGTACTTGTAGTTTAATCGCATTGCAACCATCAAAACCGATCTTTTCCACCGACTATCTAAATTTTCCACGCAAAACATGGCGACAACGAATTTTGCATTCACCTTAATTACAATATTTATTCTCGATATTATTTCATTAATATCATTCTTTAAAACAACGTTTATATATCCCTCGTATCGAGAGTAAATAACATTCATTCATACGTTTCCGAAGAACGGCAGAAAATATTCGTTCGATACGTTCGTACGATTTTCGAAAAGCCAAACGTTTCGTATGTTCCATATTCAGTACGGATATTATAACTCGTGCGAATGCTATTGCTAAACGGCACGAGATTCCGATAGTTAAGTGTCCCGTAGCATGTGTAACGAATTTTCCAAAAATAAGTCGCGCGGATCGGTGGCTCCGCTCGCCTGGCCTGCCGCACGGTGTCGTATTTTTCCGTCTATTTTTCGAAGGTACCGTGTAATACGGTCTATATCGTATTCGAGCGCGCCGGCAATACGTAACGCCAGAACGTAATGTAATACAGGAACAAAGCAGCGCGATGGTGGAGAAATATCGAGTGACTGCACGGGAATCTATATCAAAGTTCTTGGCTGCCGATTTACACACGTACGGTATATACATATACATATATGTATGTATACGTGATCGTGTGTCGCCGGGGCCTTCTTTTATATCGGTCACCAAACTACCGGGGTCCGTAGTTCTTTCTTTTCCGGCGTTACGGAAAACTGGAGCAGACACGATCGTCGGAATCTTTTACTCGAATTGTCCCCCCCCGTTGGATAACGTATTTACTTTAACCGTTATCTTCTGATTATAATCTATCGAAATCGTTGTATGCTAATTTTCTCTGCCACTTGATCTGCCGGAGGAAAATCAAATAGAACCATCGTATGTCTATTAAAATTATCGCGTAAATACAGGGTGTCCCAAAATTATGCAGCAAGCGGGAACAAGTAGATTGTTTATAACAAAAGAAATCGAAAATTCCTTTACCTTTTTTTTATTTGAAGCCCCGTTTTGGAGATACAAGCTTCCAAAATATCGTGGTCCGGCTTCCGGCCCGCGCAGTTCGAACGTCGGCTGGAGGCATCTACGCGAAAAAAGTATAGACGAGCGGTTAGCGGGGAGAGGGGCACAGCTGTCGCTCGGCGAAATCTCAGCTGAGCGTCGATGGATACCCCTCTCCCCGCTGACCGCTCGCCTATACTTTTCTCGCGTATATGCCTCCAGCTGATGTTCGAACTGCGCGGGCCGGAAGCCGGACCACGATATTTTGGAAACTTGTATCTCCAAAACGGGGCTTCAAATAAAAAAAAGGTAAAGGAATTTTCGATTTCTTTTGTTATAAACAATCTACTTGTTCCCGCTTGCTGCATAATTTTGGGACACCCTGTATATGTTTCACGAGTATAATTAAACGAATTGTTACCGATGACTGAGATATCGGTAACGATGGTATTTGATAAAGTGGAAAAATCATCGATGAAAATCTATGTCTGCCCGGAAGTAGTTCGCGTCAGCTGGCCGCACAGCCAGGTCGACTTATTTTGCATCGTTCTTCTTCTAACAGTACAAATTGCAGCTGATTAGGAATCAGTATGGCTTTCTCCGATTGCCAATTGAAATGCAGAATAAAAGCATCCTAGTGGCCAGCCAGCCAAGGCGTGAACTCGATGAATAATAATCCGGTATAAGAGTTAAATTAACCGGCGGATATTCTAATATCTTTTTCCAATCAGAAAAAGAAACTTCGTTCGATAAAACCGATCGTTCGTTACACCGTTATTCTTAGAATAAAATCAAGAAATAAAACTACGTCGACGTTAATCTTCGCTCGTCTCTCCTAGAACAACGTTTACCGTCACATCCCTGATTAACCAAAACAGATAGAGACAGATAGAAATAAAGAGAGAATGAACAAAAAAAATAGTCAATTAAACGTATTACACGTTAACAAGGGAAACGAGATTCGACGTAGCACAGAAACGCAACGCGGAGAGGACAATAATAAGCTTCGGTGATGCGGTGACCAGCGGCAGAGAGGCAACGGGCTCTACAATTCGTACGTAGAGTAGTACAGTGGATTCGGGGGGTGGTGGTGGTGGTGGTAGTGGTGGTCCGGCCTGAAATTCAGGGCCCTCGTATAGTTGTGGTCAGCAGGCGTGACGGCGTGTGCGTGTAGGGGTAGTCATGGTGCTTTTGCTCCGGCAGCGCTACCATGATTCCAGCGAATATCCCCTGACTACCGGCCACGCCACGGGGATGCGACCATAAACGCGAGAGCGAATTGATTTGCGACCGGAAAACGCGTATCGTTTCTAGTAATGATCGCGGGACCCCTCATTGTCTTCCTCTCCTACCGACGACGAGATCGCGTCGCCATACGATGCTTGCGATCAATGAAGAAAAACAACGAAAAAAAAAAGAAAAAAGAAAGAAGGGAACATCGGATCCGATGTTCACGGGTCGCGGAACCCCGTTGTTTCTAATAATAACGAAACTTTGGGAATGTAGGGATGATCGTTGATGATTTCACCGACACACAGTGATTTATATGACACTTGGTTGGAAACCGGAGTTTCGTGAATTTCACGTGGAATCGGATAAACTGTGAAATAGAGATTATGATTATTATTATTAGAAATAGAGATCTATCGTTGGTTTCTATGAGATCGAACGACAGAGAGGAGTGTCCGTGGTAAAAGTAAATCGATTATTCTTTGTACGAACTTATGCTTTCACAAACCACTTCGATTGGCATCGATGCGGCCACAGTAGAAGAAGTTGATCGAGCGGACAAAAACAAGTAGAAAAGGGGGATGGACGGACTGAGCCGTCACAGAGCCGTAAGAAGAACGCCGTCAGGCAAAAGCTAGATCATTATTATCACGAGGGTCAGGGTTGCCGATGATCATCCAATCATCGGTGCACTGGCACGAACACAAAGACATATGTCGCGGTCCAGGACCCTCCATTACGATATTAGGTCGAAGTTATCACGTTAGGAGGCTTTAATGCGCCAAAGTAACACCAGCGAACGAAACAAGATGCAGACACCCGTTGCGCAATGGGATATAATTTAATCATAAACACTCTTTATCACAAGACAATCGAATGAATCCCAACCTATTCGTATCATTACTCCCACATCCATAAAGTGAATCTATATTTTACAATTTCCACGACAAATTTTCATTATCATCCCATCCATCCAACACTCTAACATCGAATCTAATAATATCTAACCTGGGGAATGATTTATACCAGATTTCTATCGAGATCGCGTTATCCGGTAACAGTTGAACGAAAGTACGTAGTCCGGGGCAAAACGATCTACGCGCGGATCGCGATTTCACGGGGGGACGATCGTCGTCGTCCTCGTGCACGCGGGAACTTGCCCACGATCGCCGAGCGAAGGGGGTTCACTTGGCTAATGCACTATCGATTTCCATTTTCCAGGCCATGGCGGAGTTAACCAGCTCGGCGGCGTCTTCGTGAACGGAAGGCCCTTACCGGATGTAGTCAGGCAGAGGATCGTCGAGCTGGCGCACAGCGGCGTCCGACCGTGCGACATTTCCAGACAACTCAGGGTATCTCACGGCTGTGTATCCAAGATACTGTCGAGGTGAGTACCGACACCGTTCCGACGCCATCACACGTCCCCGTCGTATCTGTTACAACCGCAGCAACGGAGACCCGTGATCCGACGGGACCAACCATGATTTTTGTTCTTTCTTTCTTTCTTTCTTTCATTCTTGCTTGACGCTCGTTGGATTTTGTCGATCGGTCCAATTGACTTTCTATGTGAAACGGGAAATTGATAATTCGCATGGACGGAGATCGATGGAAACGGTAGATATATTGTCTAGATCAGTGGTGGGCAAACTTTTTTAATTGGGTGGCCACAAAGTTTAAGAATTATAGAAAAAAAAAATGCATTTTGTGTTTAAGCTACTAAGTAGAATCTACTTTATACTTCTCGACCGTCAAAACGTAATTATAGAGGGCCATATACTATCCATGTCGATGGACCCTCGGCTGGCCGGATTAAATACTTTCGCGGGCCGTACTTTGCCCATCACTGGTCTAGATTGTGTTTCTCGTTGTGAATGACTGATTTTGGAGGATATAGAATTATTTACGGTAGATACGATGGAAATAGAATCTAATCTCGTTCAACGAGACAATTTAACGGTGATTTTCAAACGTTACCGACACTCACCTTGCCCACGGTGAATAAACATTCACTTACGTCGAACCGATAGGAGAGAGAGAGAGAGAGAGAGAAAGAGCAAAAAAAAAATATGTTCTGCCCCGACGACCGTCTAATTCAACGATTTCAAACAAAAGCCCGACGCGAAAGCACGAATGATTTACGAGAAGATCAAGTTCGTCTTGCCAAACGCAACACCGTAATTTCCGCACGGTGGAGTGGCCAAGGCCGCTTGAATCACTGTTACCCGAAGAAAGAATGGGATGGGATGAAACAGAGAGAGATAGAAAGAAAGAAAGAAAGAAAGAGAGCGGGAATAGAGTATGGCAAAAAATGAGACTATTCCTGGGTCGGAGTGATTTAATTAAAGACGCTGTTAGGACCGTGAGGCGAACGAACCCGGGGACGAAACGACGACGCCGGAAGGAAGAAACCAACCCCTCTTCCTCCCCTCCCCCCTCCCCCTGGCAGGGGGTGCCAGCGGGTGCGACGATATGCGGTTTCCATGTTTTTTCCACCCTCCACCCCGCGTTACATAACGGGTGGCCTCGTGCCGTTTTGATGGCCCGAATGTCATTCGTCCCCGCCGTCCGAATATCGTTGTCATATATATATGTATATGTATATGTATATGTATATTTCGCTCTTTCACGTATTCCGCATAATAGGCCGGAGCGGATTATTTACTACTTTTCTACATCACGAAACGTTGTTCCCCTATTCTCCGACATTCGTTATCCGTTTCAAGGAATCCAGAACGCGTTCGCGTACGAAAGTCAATCCGATTAAGTATTATCTATTCGACGGTTTCTAATTGTACTGGCGTATCAAGTCTTGCTTGAGCGTTGAATTCCATCGCAGAGATTGTTCCTGGGTTGAAAAGCCGGGTTTCTAAATCGGCATCCTTTATCCGCGCGTGTAAACGCGGTGATTTCAGTCGGGCACGATATCAGTGGATTTATTACGTAACGCTATTAGCGTTCAAGTGTGTGTGTGTGTGTGTGTGTGTGTGGTATAAACAGAAATTAATGGGTATATTAGCGTCGACAAGTAGTTATTTTTGTGTGGATTTCCAGCTGATCTGATCGATAATCTCTAACGGTGTGTTATACCGACGGTTTTAGATATTATTAATACAACGTGGGTGATCGAAGCGAGAAAGAAATATACTTTGCGTTGCGGCAATTACGATTTCCTAATGACTCATTTAAAAACAAACGCCGTCGAATAAATTAACCCAGCCGAGATGGGGCAACGGTTGTATCCTTTTTTTGTCGAAAATCTGAAAACCTCTGTTTGCTCACGCGATATTATAACACCTTTTTTTTCTTTCTTTTCGCCCGTTTCCTTTCGTATCGCGCAACGTTCGGCCGCGTGAATGAAAAATTTCGCAATCGACGCGACGAAACCCCCTCGTTCCGATACAACAATCCTCCTCGATAGTCCCGTAAACGAAAGTTACGTTCGTACAAGGCTATATTTGAACGATCGAGGAAAACCGACGCGTTTCCATCGGCAGGTCTTGCCTACAGATGTAACTTTACGGCCGTGAAACTACAGTGAAAACGACGTTAGCCATCGACGCGACGAGACGACGTTAGCGTAGCCGGGGGTTTTACGCAGTCACGCGTCGGTGAGACGTCGCGACGGCGCGCGTCGGATTTTCGCGGAATCGCGACGGCTTCGTCGAACGCGCTTAGGCGAAACGCTAGCACCGGATTCCGTCTAGGTAAGGGCCCATAAAATCGCGAAAGACGCCGCTGAAAAGTTTCGCACCGACCCCTACGAAGTCACCTCGTTTAGCCGAAAACCTTTTCTGGCTGCCGCGCCGAAGACACAAAGTGCTTTTTAAGGTTCGTTCGAAGGAAACGCGGGTGGATCGTTTCCCTTTGTGTCGACCTTAGAAGAAACTCCTGCTCGGAGTCTGTCCACGTTTAGATTTTTTTTTTTGCGAGGGTTCCAGTAAAGCTTAGAACTTTCGTTTTTTCCGTCTGTCTTGCGAATCATACGTTTCTATTATTTAATTTTATCGTTAAAATAATGTTCCTTGGGTGGAAAGTGTTATTTTATACGGTGAATGATCGTTATAACAATTTCTATACGGGAATTGGCTATTTCGAATTCTTTTTCGAACGAAATTTCACCCTGGACTCCATTTAAATTGGAATTAATGCTGGGGGTGGGGTTAAATGTTCTCAGGGACGAGGTCAATTTTAAAAATCGCGAAATGTAATGGCCATTTCATGGTGGGAAGGTGGTGGCGGAACAAAAAGGGCTGAATATCAATGGGTGAGCTTTGCCATGTGGGCCGAGAATAGGGTTTTACGCCAGATATAATCGTAATAATTTCGAACCGGGGTGGCACGACCTCCGCTGTTTAAGGGTCCGCCTGTTCCTGTAATGCTTTTAGCTGCAGGTTCACGGGTAATCGTTTTTTGTTCTCCGAAACTACAGAAATGGGGAGAATTGTATCGCCCGGTGGTGATACGTCGCTCGAAAATCCGAAACGCGATCCGTCGACGTAGAAAACCGAAAGCTGTACCACCTGGAAATCGATTCGCGATAATGTAACTTTCTACGAAATAATAAAAATCCGCAAAAAACCCGTGCGGCTAATCGAACGTGGGAAGAGAATCTCGAAACTTTCGAAACCTTTTTCCACGGTGTAAAATGCGAATTAAAACGGTATCGCCAGGCAAACATGCCTCGACGTTCCAGATCAAAGTCTCGAGTTTTCCCACGATGATTACAGAGAATCACTATCTCATCGTCATTATTCCACCGAGGATAATTATTTCTTATCAGACTCAATTTCTTTATTAATTAACTTTTCTTACCCTTCCATTCTAACAAATCTCAAAGTCTATTCGATTAGACGATAACAATGATACAAAAATCATTGCCAACAATTCCATAGTCATCACCAGATGACTGTCAATGAATTCCAGTTCGATATAAAATTCGTCGGCACGATTCATCCCGGTAGTACACGGTGAACACATACAAAATTGGCGAGATTTCCAGCGGGTATGAGTCGACGCCGGCGGCGGTGGCGGCGGACCCACATCCATCAAGGCGGCCCACAAGCGGACCATTATTGCGGGCTTTCTGCCGTAATTGAATTTAAGCACGAGCGAAGATATTATTTAACTAATTAGGCACAAAGGGCGCGTTCACGGCGGGCCAATCGCGATTGCCCATCGCGCGCATATACCAGAACTGGTGGGAGGCTGAGGGACGAATGGAGAGAAAGAGAAACAGAGTAGAGACAGAGAGAGAGAGAGGGAGAGAGAGAAAGAGAACGGTGGAATTATATGGAGAAGGGGGAGAAACAGCGGGGGGTGGTAGAAGCCGTTTGTTTTAAAACAGCCGGTCGTTGACGCGTCGCTGGACGGCGATTCGTTATACCGACGTTGGCCGCCCGTCGCGGGAAAAACGATCGTCCCTGTTTCTCTTTCTCCCTTTCTCTTATTACCGTTCGAACGGTCCATGGAGGAGAGTGTATAAAAGACAGAGAGAGAGAGAAAGAGAGGGAAAGAAACAAGGAAAGAATACTTGGCGACAGATCTCGTGTTCGATATCGTATTTTTAAATACGCTACATAAGAAGATCGTATAATGTAGGACCGATTGTAAATTTTCTCTATAGTGTGTATTATTATACATCGCGAATAATCGAACGGTTAGAATCGTGGATAGGAAATCTGTGCGCGTTCGAGGAAATCACGATGGATTTTTCTTAATTAGTTTCGCAACGAGTTTCACCGCCGTAAAGATCTGCGGTCGGCTCGCAACGCCGTCGAAAGACCGGAATGGAACCAAGGCAATTATCTATTTAGCCCGTTTTTTCTTTTTTGTCCTTTTAGGTATTACGAAACCGGCAGCTTCAAGGCTGGCGTGATAGGCGGCTCGAAGCCGAAGGTAGCAACACCACCGGTCGTCGAGGCGATCGCGAATTACAAGAGGGACAATCCCACGATGTTCGCATGGGAGATCAGGGACAGATTGCTGGCCGAAGGTATTTGCTCTCAAGACAACGTGCCATCCGTGTCCTCCATCAATCGGTAAGTTGATTAACATATACTCACAAATACACTAACACTACGGAAAAATGCGGAAAACAGCTCAAGAGTTTTATAAATTAGTGTCATATGTAGTTTTGTTTTAAGAAAACTTTGAGCAACATAATATTATGTCATTCGTCGGAGATTTCAAATGGTTGACAACGAAAACGACGATGCGATGCGCGCGAAAAACAAACATAATTTTTCATTGCGACGCATTCCCGTACGTGTTATTACATTACGACGCGGCGCGGAGGAATCGCGTTACATGAAAACAGTGCTCGCAATATCTTTGCCGCGTTCCAGGAACACGCGTTCTACGACGCTCTATCGTATGTCACACGGTAAAACGATCCGACGATTAAACCAAAGGTCGTGGAATCCCGATCGAATAAGTAATTACTCCGCGAAAAAGTACTTTACATTACACTCATTGCGATCGGTTGACACTACAAACCTTACGATCTGAAACGACTCGACGAGTTTAAGGGTTCGACGGCATATGCTTGAAATGTTCGCCGATGGGACCGATTAGTTATCTAACACCAACGAGAAGAGTCTCGGGGAGGGGGAGGGGGGAAACCTAACCCCCGCAGCCCAGAATGTGCATCGAGATAAGTGTGCACCCGGTCCGTCACCCCGATCCCATTGACCTTTCGCAGGTTCCTTCGGGAATGGGTCGATTAATTCAAGTGTTTTTACGTCGCCCAGTGAATTGAGAAAGGGGGGGCAACGGGGCTTGGCCGGGCATAGCCAGAACACTGGTATCCACGGGGAAAGGGATGTCCTACGAAACAGGGAGTGAGCTCCCGTGGGACGGCATTACAGCGTATCAGCACCGCACAAACTGAACGAGTGGATCCCCTTTTCGTGCAGTAGAAAAGCCAGCACGGCGTTTCTGACGAAAACAGACATAGAACAGAGCCACAGAGAAAAGGGGGTGAGAGTGGGATAGAGAAAGACTATGGAGAAGTGAAATGAGATAAGAGAGCGAGAGAGAGAGAGAGACCACCGGGGTACCATTGATCGACTCACATATGTCCCGAGATTTAATCAGTCGCTACTTAAGACCTTATCTCCCGCTTTATCCAACATTCCCTGTACACACCTACTTCATAGTTCTCCTCCCCTCTTCTCTCCCTACTCGCCCGCAGGCCTGATAATGTAATCGAGCGTAATGCGGATCGAATTGCCTGCAAGTGAAATCCACTAACGCGATTTCCGTCGGCCACGGGCGCTAATGGAAACGCACGCAAATTAGTTAGCGCGTACGTTATGCGGAAGTGTCGGGGCATAACGATTTAAATCTTCAGATAGAATCTTTTGATATTTATTGCGTAATCAAATCATTCTCTCTCCTTTTTTTTCTTTTTTTTGTCTCTCTCTCTCTCCACACCGTTCGATCCATTTTGCTCGGCGACGATTTGCATATCTGTTGATCCATATTCATGAGACGATGGTTTGGTTTCTTTCTCGCGCGAAGCTTTTCCTTCCTCGCGCTACAAACGGGTTGATGTAGTACCTCGTGAGTGTCTTCGAAGACTCTCATATCTAATATATATACATATACTTATAATCGAATGTATTGGCAAATCGATGGTACTCGTATCGTAGAAGATTTGAAAAAGGAACAAACGAAACAGGTAAAATAAAAAAAAAGTAGAAAAAGAACAGTTCCGACGTGTCCGTCACACGTTTGACGCTCGATTTTCCGACGTTTCCGAGTGAACCGGTAGTCGGAAGCGGTCGTACGAGTTCTGTTGCTTGCGTACACATATTCTCATTCTTTCACAACGACGCCCGGCGTCGCCATAGCCATAGCCTGGCGTGAAACGTGGGCGTATGTATGTACGTACGTACATACGTACAGGAATTGCTTTCTGGCCGAGGTTTTCGATGTGTCTCTAGGATTGCAGTCGAGGGTGCGGCGGTGGCTTGTTGCTCGAGTGACTCCTCCACCTTCTCTCGTTGTTCCTCTCTCAGTTTCACTCGGGCCACTGCTCGAACTCTCTCTCTCTCTCTCCATCCACCTTCTCCTTTTCCTCCTTGTCCGTATCCCCCGACCCAAGGCCCAGATGGCGGGTATTGATCTGAATCCGGAGAGCAGATCGCCTGGAAAAACTTACCCCGCGGATACTTACCTACCTACCTACCTACCTACCTCACTACCTCACTATCTACATGCACCTATCCAACCTACCTTCACCCACTCACGTACACACCTAACCCGCAACCTTCCGCCCTTCTCTACGTGTAGGTAAATGTATTTCCGCTCGCCGAGCAATGGATAGAAATGCGCGATGCTCCGCTGGCTGGAAAGCGGTGCACGGAAAACGTGCCTCCGTCTTAAGTGATTGTTTACGCCGATTGATCGCGTGACTATCGTCGAAACACTTTTATAACATCGACTTGTAATATAAGTGTAGTAGAAGAGAAACGACATATTATTACGATACGAAAGTAGCTGTATTTAAATATATCTTTACTAAGGTTCTTATTACGAGTAATTTTTTAATCAATTAATCAATAATCGAAGATTCAGTGTTATAGCACTGCTCATGAGTTAGCTCATAACATACTTAACTGGTTAATAGGTGAAAAATTACAGAAATGGCGAGCGATTTACGAAAATCGCGAAAAATCGTCAGATTAGAGCAGTTTTTCGTTTGGCATTCACTCAATTTTTGAGATAGCGGTCTGAAACTGGTACCATTGTTTTAGTTAGGAAATTCTACGATAGAACAATGTATAATAGTTGTACTTTTCGAAAATTTAATTTTTCGCAAAAATCTGAAGGGGGTAGGTCAGGATTTTTTGCGATTTTCGTAAATCGCTCGCCATTTCCGTAATTCTTGAGATATTAAAATGATCCAGGACGTTTTGGACGCGGAATCCAAAGCAGAATAAGACAGTGAAAGAATTATTTTGATATCTAAAAAATTGTGGAAATGGCGAGAGATTTACGAAAATCGCAAAAAATCCTGACCTACCCCCTTCAGATTTTTGCGAAAAATGAAATTTTCGAAAAGTACAACTATTATAGGTTGATCTGCCGTAGAATTTCCTAACTAAATCAATGGTACCAGTCTCAGGTCGCTATCTTGAAAATTGTGGAAATGGCAAGCGAAAAACTGGTTGAAATTGATGAATTTTCGCGATTTTCGTAATTCCTTCGTCATTTCCGTAATTTTTGAGCTATTAACATGGTCCAGGGCGTTTTGGACTCGGAATCCGAAACCGAATAAGTCAGTGAAAGAATTATTTTGATATCTAAAAAATTGTGGAAATGACGGAAGAATTACGAAAATCGCGAAAAATCGTCAAATTTAAGCAGTTTTTCGTTCAGCATTCGCTCAATTTTTGAGATAGCGACCTGAAACTTGTACCATTGTTTTAGTTAGAAAATTCTACGCCAGATCAACCTATAATAGTTGTACTTTTCGAAAATTTCATTTTTTGCAAAAATCTGAAGGGGGTAGGTCAGGATTTTTTGCGATTTTCGTAATTTGCCCGCCATTTCCGCAATTTTTGAGATATTAAAATGATCCGGGACGTTTTGGACGCGGATTTCGAAGCGGAATATGCCAGTGAAAGAATCATTACGATATCTAAAAAATTGTGGAAATGACGAGCAAATTACGAAAATCGCGAAAAATCCTGACCTACCCCCTTCAGATTTTTGCGAAAAATTAAATTTTCGAAAAGTACAACTATTATACATTGTTCTATCGTAGAATTTCCTAACTAAATCAATGGTACCAGTTTCAGATCGCTATCTCAAAAATTGAGCGAATGCCGACCAAAAAACTGTCATAATTTGACGATTATTCACTATTTTCGTAATTCCTTCGTCATTTCCCCAAATCTTTAGATATCGACCTCAATTTTTCACTGTCTTATTCGGTTTCGAATTCCGCGTTCAAAACGTCCTCGATCATTTTAATTGTCATTAAAATCGTTGTATTATTATACGATGTAATTAATACAGTCCGACGTGGAACATTAAGAAGAGTTAAAGAAAAAACACACAAGGAACGTTTGACAACGTTTTAACATTACGATTCGCGATGAGACGAGGGTGGACATAAAACGACGACAAGATATCAAGCGAGATTTTTCCGTGGAAGCGGGAAACCGGGAACGTCAGCGGTCAGACGACGACGGGTTCGCCGGGATTTCTGCCATTATGACCGCGTCTCGGTTTTTCTAGCTTCGAGGTAGCTTTCGTACGGAGAAATAATGATACGGCTAATATAATGTATTGTCCTGCTTTGCCAGGGCACTTCGGAATGGGACCGCCTGCGAACGAGAGACAGAAACGGAGGGAAAAGGAAGCGAGAGCGAGGTAGAACACGGTAAAAAAGCGGACGAAGAGAGCGAAATAATGGAGTGGCTTTCGCGAAAAATAACAGTTATATATCCTGAGTATGAGACAGAATCGAGGAGAGCGGAAAAACAGGCGAAAAATGGGAGGAAGATTGGACGCTAACAGTTCTCCGAGCTTCTTTCGTGGTACGATGCCGACGAGGCAACCTTTCCCTTTACCTTTGTCTCTTTTCCGTAATCTTTACGAGAAACTAGACGTGTCTAACTAATCGTTATTATTACAATAGGCTATATTAATTTCTCTCCCTTATTCATCATCAAACACGATCTAAATAAAAAACGAATCAAATACCTACACAAAAAAGAAACAATTTCTAATTACCAACAAACCTATCACACGAACAGAAACAAAACTAACAAAAATGTACAGAAATCTATTTTAAAAACACCCACAAAAGTATCGCATAAAACAGAACACGAATATTGATAGATCTCTCGCCGCACGAACAAAATTACTAAATCATCTAACGTCGATAGCAAAAACGACAAATCGTTCTACCTATCGCGAAAGAAAGTGACGAAAAATTCCAGCGAAAGTCTCAGAAAGAAGATCAGAGAAGTGGAAAATAAGAAAGGACGAATTGCCGAAGAGGTAGCACGGTGGATTTCGGCAGGAAATATTGATAGGCTCGACTTCGGCTGTGGAGTCACGCTCGAGTAGCCGACTCTCGGTTGAGGTCTATCTTACACATACACACAATCCCATCGAGGCTCAACCACTCTACTCTACTCTCTGCTACCACTCTCTCTCTCTCTCTCTCTGTCTCTCTCTGTCTCTCCACGAATCTCATTGCCTCTCTTCGTCGTTCCTTCCCGGTCGGAGAAGTCTCAGGGGCAGATCGATAAGGAGCGAGGTTCGCCCGAGGGCTTTACGCCGGGTTCACAGCCTCCTTCTTCTCGGTTCCTCGACGCAACCCCCGACGTCACGGTCTCGCGTGTGCCTTGCGTTCGCTCTTTCTTGCGGCTTCGATAGAGTCGATATCAGGGTTAAGGGAAGACGATTCGGTTCCCTTGATTTCCTGTTGTTCGCCTCGTAGATCTTGCCAACCGGACGGCTGGGAAAAATCTTACCCCCGGGAATTTATCTTTCTTCGCTTTGTTTTATCATTTTTCATATCTCCGGCAAAATATTAAAGTATTCTTTATATGTATAAAATATAATACTATATAAACAATATATAGTATTTTCATACAATGTTATATGTAGGTATATAATGTATAAAAGTAGATACAATGTGAAATTGTAGTTCTACCTAATCATCGTATCGTTTCCGACGAGTTGTTATCATCATTCTAAATTATCGATCTCGTCACCCACTAGTGTCGTTTCTAGTCGAACCGGGATGCACGATCTATCATGTTCACCCTGTAACTTTAATTCGACGTAATG
Organism: Mimumesa dahlbomi; assembly: GCA_917499265.3. Taxonomy (NCBI): domain Eukaryota; kingdom Metazoa; phylum Arthropoda; class Insecta; order Hymenoptera; family Crabronidae; genus Mimumesa; species Mimumesa dahlbomi. The sequence goes on from OU824118.1 coordinate 10,272,113, forward strand.
ACCAACGGAGTAACAACAGTTGGTAGAAAATCTGTCGCATCGAATCTCGATGGAATTGTATCAATCTGTCATCGCTCTCTCCGTTGAACAGTATAACGCGCCGGCTCTCTCCTTTTCCCGCTATCGTACGGGTCAATCTCCCGTAGAGGCGCAACGGGGTCTGCCTTGCTCTCCATTACTTCCATATCATTTCGCACCCCCGGAACCTCCGGGTGCCGAACACTCCGGTGGAAGCAGCCCGACCATATGGCCGGCTGTTCTCCAGCAATGCCAGAGACAAGGGGTGGCCAATAGGATGGCTGCTACTTTCATGCCACTTTCGGCTTTCCGGTCGGCGTCACTGGTATCTCCCTGTTCATCTTTCGGTTATTAAATTACATCGCCATAAATAACGCCTGCCTACGGGCGGCCGTCTTATTTACCATTCCGTCGACGAGACAGCGAAAAGAAGAATCCTCCTGGTCTCGTCGACGAATCGGAGTTCATCATGGGAGGTCACATTGGGGTATAAGATTCTATTATCTAGTCATATTTTTTCTTCTACAGCTGTCTCTTAAAGAACCATTGACATTTATATAGATAATTTCTTTATTATTAGACTATAGATCTAGATATTTCATAAAGAAACGTGAATATTCAATCAAAATTCGTAGACACGATAAAAAGAGAAAATAATCTCGGTTATAACGAGTGAAAAATGACTGTAAAATATGCCTGGTGGTTAAGATATACGTATACGATATACATATTCTATATACCCTGGTTGGAGGTAGACAATATGGTGTGCCGTACTCCTCAGTTTCGTTAAAGCAGCCATATTTGCAGAACGAGCGAGCGAGAGGGAAACAAAACCCCTCCTACCTTATCCTCGAGCACCCTCGGGGATTGGGCGGAGAGGATCCGGGGATGACGCTCCACGTCGGGAAGCGACGTCGGTAGCGGCGGCGCGTATCCATAACCGTCCTTTGTCTGGATAACGCAATTATTACCGCGTTTCATCATACCCTCCGGCCGAAATTAGCCTCAAATGAAGTTACAATTACGGGTCCTCCGTATCCCCTCCCACGTGGACGACGGAGAAACGACGTAGGAGAAAGAGAGAGAGAGACTTCTGGGCTTTTGGGGGGGAACTTGAACGTCGATGTCGACGGCAAGCGGGACGACGACGACAACCACAACAATGACGGGGAAGACAACGACGAGGAGGACGACGACGACGACGACGACGACCACGGCGCCCGAGATACGCAATCCAGGTTGCCGTGGAAACGTCAGAGGACAGACGGAACCGCAATGAAACCGGATGGCCGCCTACTCTGCCAGCCCATAATGCTTCGTCCCCTTTTGTTCTTGGCCGAGAGCTGGAATACCAAAGTTACTCGAGCACTGCACCGTCAAAATTGTCCCACCGGACGACGGGCGACATCGACAACGTCAGATGGTGGCACGCGCGACTAAAGTTTACCCGTGATTCTCATTGTAAATTCCGTGGAGGAAATATGTTGGGTGTAATGGTATCAAGTATTTTAGATGATTCATTGGAAAGGACAGGGTATCGTTTATCAATAGAAGGTACTTTAGGATCATTGATATTAGGAACAGATTGATTTTGAGGAAAAATATGTGATAGAATTTGTTTTTAAAGGGATAATAGTAATTATGAACAAGTGGAAGACTATCGCAATACCGATATTACTAACAAGGAAAAGATAGGATATTTCTATGTGATTCACGATGACTCGGGAAAAGAGGCGTTTAATAGCTCGATGACGTCAATGATTGACAGTTAATGAACTATCGAATACTAGGAGGGATTAATCGGCTATCTCGGATGAAGTAATAGCAAGGGAACTTTAATCGAATATTATTGTAGAGTGTACGGTGAGCGTAATAATGCCTTGTAATCGACCGTAGCACAAAATGGCGACGTCAGCTGGCACGGCTCATATGACGGTACCGAGATTTTACCATCCATGAAAGATCTAATCTTATGTACCACACAATCTCTAACTACGAGATGCAAATGAAAGAAAATTACCATATTCTTCTTTCACCGAGACTCGAATTCATTAAAAAAATTCATTAGAACATAGCCCCTTGTTACATCATAACCATACACCAGAATAACTGCACTTACCTATCATTAATAAGGAAATAGAAATTTACATGACAATACAATTAAAAAAAAAAAAAGGAAAATCAAACCCCAAGAAAATTTGAAGGATCGACACCTTCCGGTAGTCACAGCGTCTTCCCAAGAGGACTCCCGCCAAAGTACGCATAAATTGTCGAAGGTCGAAGCGTATAATAGCTTGCAGATAGAGAGACTATCCTCTTAACTTCCCCTAGGAGTTACTCAGGGGGGTGAGGTGTCGGCAGAGAGACGATATATTATAAATCGCGTGTTACATTGTGCTTATGGGGATCAGTCGTGACTGTTGACTCGCCGGTATCATTGTTGGATGCGCACCTTTTGTTGCTCGGACGGTAGGCATCGCAAACAAACACACAACAAGAGAGGTAGAGAAAGAGAGACTCTTAGTACCGAGGTTCCTTCATGTGAACACACACACACACACACGTAGACACGTACAACAACCACGTTCCTGTGGTCGTACGGTGTCACAGTTAATATAGTTGTGTGTACGGAGCAGGCAGCTGCTGTTTGACAATGCGAACTACTCGTCCCCCAGATATAATAATATACTCGTCCCTGGTACGAGATAGGGGGGAGGGAGGGGGGGACAACACTTCATCAAAACGACTAGGATGCGGTGCCTAGGGGTGGTGCGGAACGGTGTGCCACGTTGTGCTACGGTGCTCCGCTTTAATCTAACCTATACCTGGGTACCGGCACGTCCAACCGTGTACGTGGTTTCCCGAACACCCCTGTTGTCACGGAGGACCTTGCATCCCTATCGTGGCATTCTTCCAGTTCTCGCGAAACTTCGAAGATACTTCGTTGTAGGACGTATGTATGTATTCGTTTCTCATGGGCGAATGTAGATAGTAAAAAAAGAAGAAAAAAATCATAAATACGTTCCATTAAAACGACGTTAATAGAAGAACGTTCGTGATACTTTTCAAAGAAGAGCGATGAACAAGATGAGAAAATAAGACAATTTGTAAAACTTGACAGCGAGAAGTTTTGTTTATGTATTTAATACCGTCTGTCATTCGTGGATGTTCAATTGTATCAAAAGCCGCGTGACATTCTTTCCGGCAGAACATGCATAAATAATTAACTCTCTCGCGAAAGATAACACCGACAACAGAAATGGTAAACCTCGCCTTCTGGAGAGTAGCTTTTGTTCAAGAATCACACCGTAGTATACCGAGAAGCGCCAAGTACAGCACGGTTGGGGTATATTACAGCCTCTCGAGAGGTGGTGGAATATCAGGATACACCTTTTCCAGCCATTGTGTGGCTCTGAAGGGCGTACAATGGCCGTGGAGCGAGTCCCGTATTGTGTCTACAGCTCGACGGAATAGTTCTGTGACTCTCTCTCTCTCTCTCTCTCTCACTCTCTCTCTCTCTCTGACCCTCTTTCACCTCTATACCTCTCCTTTTCCACCTCTATCTCAATCGTCTTCCTTCTCTTGACTTTAACGTAAAGAGAGAGAAGTTCCGTTCTGGTGTTATACATAGGGCACGGTCGTAGCATCTGCCCCGGGACTGCTAAATCCTCGAAAGCCACCTGAAATCCCCCGCAATCCTCTTCAGAATATAATAGGCCGTAATAACTTTAAAGCCCGCATTACCGCCGCGAAATGAGGCAGCTTAATTCACGTTGAAATTATACCCACGACAATCCAAACCCAGGAATACCAGCGTCCTTTCGAAGTAACTCCCATTACCGAGATCATTACGCGTTAATAACGTATCGATTTACGATCGAGCTACCGTGCGTACGTACACGGGTGTCGGTACCTACTTACACGTTCTCACACGATCTCTCATCGTCGGGAATAAATCAACCAACACCAACGTTCCAACGTTGGTCGCGTACACACCCCCACCTATCCCCCCCTTGATCATTATTCACGCGGGCGGCGAACGAAAACTGTCGGCATAGACGATTTTAAAAAAGTTCCACCGGAGAGTCGCGGGGGATAGGCCGGGTATTTAATCCGAAGAAATTAACCTCGATCCGCGGGAGAAAATTTAAGTCCGCCCAGCCACCGAATCCCTCCCCCCCCCCCTCTCCCCCTCTCTCCCCTCGATGAAGAAACTGTCGGAGGGTGGTGGATGGCGGTGGAAAGGCGGCTCCGGCAGCGAAATGCGATAAAGTTGGCGTAGAGGTAATTTGAGTATAAAGTTTTATTCGCAATAATTTAGCCGCGCGTTGGAACCAGGGGCGGGGGTTTTGGTAGAGTATAAGAGGGGGGCACAGAGGTGCTCGCCCCCCCGGGAAGCGTGCAGGAACGCGGGTCATATATTTGATGGGATACTTGGCATAAAGTCGCGCATAAAAGTAATGCCAACATTAAAGTTTGTGGTTCCAGAGCCGTGGCACGGTTCAACCCCATCCTCCGCCATCGCCGTCGGAGCAACTATTCCGTACTCTTACTCTCGGAACGTCTCCGCGTACCTACGATTTTACGTTAGCCCTTATGAACGTGGAAGACGTCGGCTCCCTAAAAGTACACGCATCAACGTCGAAAGTTCGTCTGTCGTGGGATATGGTAGGACCGAATATTATGCTTGTCTGGTTGTCAGAAATTCTGGTACGCGAGAGACTCGAGATAATCATTGGATGAAAGTTTTGGTGGAGGGAAGAAGTAGAAAATAACTTACTATTATTTTACATGCTCCAGAGAGGGATATATCGTTGCTATAGACACTTTGAACATCCCTTAATGATTCTAAGAAGATACTAAAGTCTGAGTAGTATGTTTAAGTTTGTTTAAAATGTATATAAAAGCTTTGATGTACAGTTTAAATAATTAACAAGGTATATTTTCAATCGGAGAAAATAGTCTCGTTTAATCCCATTTCAATACGTGTGAAACATAGTAATGAAAAAAAAAAGAATCAACCTTGACCCATGGAAACGTGTTAATTTTTCTCAATTTTCTTTCTATCCGATTGCAATTTAAGTGGTATCCAAACGATTTCTACAAGCTTAAAACGAAGGCCAAGGAAGGTTGACTTCGGGGGGTGGTTGGTGGCACTTCGGGGTAGATAGTCGAGCAGTTTAGTTCAGGAGTGGCCGTTGGGGAACGATCTGATGGCGCCAGGGGAGGCATAGCTTCTTCCCACGTGGCACCCTCGACACGCTCTACCCTCATAATTCTGCTGAGCCTTCCTCCAGGCGCCACCTCCAGTTCCTCCAAGGCGTTGTAACCGTTGGAGCAACGGAGAGACCGAGAGAGAGATAGAAAGAGAAAGAGAGAGGTTTCCCTCTGCTACTCGCAGAAAATCCCTACCCCCTCGCGATCCCGCAAAGGATTGGCAAGCTCTCTGTACTCACCCCCTCGTGAACGAAAACCACCACGTGATTTTCCAGCAGCGACAGTTTCACCCTCTTTCTGCTTGACGGGAAAGTCGCAAATCCGCGTTAAAATGTAGGTGCGTTAGCCGAAATTCGACGACCGGGGTGCGTGTGTGTGTGTCTGTGTGAGTGTCCGAGTGGTCGTAACGGTATTGGTGTAACAACGTTACACGTTTCGTTGTTTCACGTATTTTCGGTCTAACCGTAAAATTTATACAGAATATATAAATAGTATTTGTCTATTTTTTTGTTACTTTTACGATGACTTGTAAATCAATCGTACATCGAATTCTATGTAATAGAAACCGTTTGATAAAAGATGTTACATGGAACGTAGTGAGGATGAAAATTTGTACGGAAGTCAATGGAGCAACCCGGGTGATTTTTAACCGGAACTCGATGAGAAGGCATTACAGAGCGCGAAATTCGAATCGAAATCCCACAGCTAGGTACATACACACATAGGTATGTATGTATGTATGTACGTCGCGGTCCATGGATCGCGACGAGGATGTGGAGAACACCACGGGGGGGAAAGAGACACTCAATGATTAGATGAAGTGCAAGAACGGCGGAAGAAAATGGAGGATGAAAAGTACAAGAGTAGAGAATCGAGCGAGAAGGGAGAAACATTGTACTGCCGGCAGAACGTTGGGGTTTCGTCGTACGAACTTCATTCCCATCTACTCACTCCTCGATTTTACCGTCGACTTCCACCCATAAAAGACTCTCTTCGTGTCCCTAACAGTGCTCCCTGTTTTTTATACCGATCGATATACTTTGCAGGAAAATCATTTCGCTTGTCAGATTTTCGAAAATTTTAAGGAATAAGATCGGTAATCTTCTTTGGATTTGTTTCATTTTATTTTAATATAGAGAAATTAATTCGGAACGATTGAAAATTTTATATCTATGTGAAGAAACTGTTGTTTCGAAGTTATTTAATTTATGCAACGTGTTACGGAGAAATATAACGATCGTTAATACTTAGAAATGCATCGATAGAGAACAGTACATAGAATAGAACGTTAATTAGAGGATCGGAACGGCTCGTGCAATAAGTTTCAAACGCAAAACCTGCCGTTTATTCGGCTCTCGAAACATCGTGTGGCAACGGTTCGCGCCATCTGTACGACGATAAAATCTGCACCTGTGTACGAACGCACCATCCTGGCGTCGTTGCACTTATTAGATTGTTGATTACGCTCATTATGCCGCGAATGAAGTCGTTACGTTTTACTGCATTTCGCGGAAGCCACGCGTCTGATTTTCATCGTTCCTAGGCCGCCTCGCGTTGTTTTCACCGCAAGAAAAATTCGAGATCGCTGCGCACGGGCAATTAAATTTAAAGAATCGCGCGTCTTGTATAACGTATATCGAATTACGGAAAGAAACAAGAAAGAGAAAAAAAAGAACATAATTGATTCTCTCTTCATTAAATCGCAAAAAAGAATGAACGAGAACATATATATTCCACTCGAACACCGATACTTAATTAACAGGTTATTTACGATTATCATCTGAATTGGGAATAAAGTCGTACGAGTATTGCGAACGATATACATGTATGTATGTATGTATATGTATGTATTTCCTGCCACGAAGACTAACGCATGGCAACACGTCGGTTTGGGATCGCTGGAAACCAGCCACCCCAGAGTCTAACCCTGATAAGGATCGTTGCTAATTGTTGCGAATTGGCGAAGGTGGCGAACGAACCAGGGAGATTGGGCAACAGGTGTCATCTGATTGATCGCCGTAGCTCGCACCCCCACGATTACCTAGCCCACAAACACATCCACGACAGAAACGAAGGACTTAATGTCGATCCATTACGTGCTGGCCCATCGCGATGAGAAGCCATTGACCCATCGTGTTTGGTAACATCGGGAGGAAAAACCCTAGCTGACAAATTGAAATCCGATAGGATCGAACGAATCTGTCTCGTCAATTTCTAAAAACAGTGACACTAATATAATATAAAAGACACACGCGTATAAATTAACCCTATAATTTAACACTAGAACGACCGAGGATTAATTGGATAAATTGAAAAAAATTGGATGAATATATTTGAAACAAAGAAATAAAAAGGGATCGTAAATTGATCAGTTTAATTATTTTCATATAGAAATATGGTTATGAAGAATGTTGGAAATCACAATGTTTTAAATTTAAGCGGTTCTTATCAGAATTTCGTAACCAGTAATTTTCACTGCCTTGGTCGTTCTAGTCTTAATAAACTAAAACAACTCCAACAAAATTTCATTTGCAAAAACAAAACAAGAATAGATAAATCGAGATTTCATAAAATTACTGTCTCCGGTCGATTTTGCCGATTTTATCGATTCCAGACGAGTGTTCGAATCAAAAGGGAAGTGAATTTCCGAAAGGTTAACGAACGAATCGTTGGACGACGAGCTCGGGCAAGCCCGAAAGGGCGTAGCCGTCGGTCATTGGCGCCTCCCGACACTTCGCGTATGTTACCGGCTGCCTCTTCTTCCGCGAAGCGAAGTAGTACATGGCAACTTGCACGCGGCGAGATTAACAACACCGCCGTGAATATTCGCCAGGATAATTGATACCGACGTCGGACTGCCTGACCATTGAAACCGCACGCACAATATATCACGGATAATAAGCAGTCGGGAGCGTGGCTTTCGGGGTGGGGGAGGGGGAGGGGGGGGGGATCCTCCGGCGAGGCTTCGTTATAGGTGCTGCTTCACGTCTGCCGACTTCTTGATGCGATTATGATACGCGACCGTTCCGCAGAGTCACGTAGCTATTCTATATCGAAAGGTGGAGGCACTCCGACAGGCATGTCCGGAACAATGGCGAGCGACGTTCAGTTTCTACACACGTGAACATTTACGTAGGCTGATACGCGCAACACTAGCGACTCATTTTATGTATGTACGTATATGTGCATAGCGATGTACATGTTTTGGGTAGACGGCGAACATTACGGAACGCGGTAGGTACATTGGCCGAAGGGAATGATTGTGCGCGAACTGACCCGTATAATCGTAATTAATCATCCCGTGACCCCGGGCCGACTCTATGATAAGTATCTCCTAGTAATTCTTCTAGTTATCGTTGCACGGTAATGTCACGCGAGCGTACTCCCCGTGTCAGATTGAATTATTTCTCTAAAAAGACTAACGGATTGATACACGTGATCTCGAACGTAATTTCGTATCGATTAGTTCGTCAGAATTGAAAACGCTGCGGGATGATTCTACGTTCGACGATGATACTTTAACCTGTCTCGATAATATACGTTGTTTCGAATCTATTCCACCGGCGACGGGTATCCTAATGACTGGTAACTTTGTAGTGAGTGCAATCTATTGTCCGCAGAATCGTGAGGAACAAAGCGGCGGAGAAGGCGAAGCACGCGCATCAGCAGCAGCAGGCGCAGCAGCAGCAAGGTCAACAACAAGGTCAGCCGGGATCAGGTGGTTCCGTGTCGGTGATAGCCCATGCACCTGCGACGGCAGCGGGTCATCCGGCTGCAACCGCTCCCAACGCTTACAGCATCAGCGGTATCTTGGGAATCCCGGCCCACCATCAAGATCCGAACGGCAACAGCATCAAGAGAAAACGCACCGATGACGGTGAGTCACTTGAAATTCTTTGCCGTCGATGATCTCTCGACCTGCGACAACCCTTCCGCTATTTCGATCCCTCACGATGACTCTTACGAACGGGAATTAATACTATGTCGAGGTTCACAATGAAACGACAAGCTTGGAGAGATAAAGTTTAACGATAGGGGGAGGGGGGATAAAGAATATTTATCGTGGAAAATTTCATGAATTTATACGCGATGTTAAGAGACGAGAGTATAATAACGACGGTGTTTCGTTTATGATAGTTAAGAATGTTAGGTATCTAATGATAGAGGGAAGAGAGGGTGGGGGGTTGGTGGTAAGAAACGAGGATATACCACTTGCAAGTTAGATCAACGTTACACGCGAGTAAATCGGTTATAAATTTCGCCGGTTTACACAGGCGAATCAAGAACAATGGGGAAGTTGAACAGTTTTGCGAAAAGCGAGGACGATAATACCGTCGCGACGTTACAAGAATCGTACGAGTCCGTTTGTGAAGCTGGCATTGTCTGCTTCTTAGAAACTCGGAATTTTCGGTTACCTTATTTACACCGTAACAAAAGGGACGTCGGATTATTATCTACTCGAGTTAGAGAGAAAGACCTCTCTACGAGAAAATATCACTTGACGGTGGGATAATACTATTATGTATTTCGATACCACCCCTGATGTTTGTCGGTGAGCTATTGTATCGAATGAATTACGTCAAAAAGTGAATGTTTTCTTGGAATAATGAAAACAAGTCTGGTCGTCGCTATTATTTACAAGCAATAGAATCATTTCGCTCGCCTCTAGCCACGGAGTCAACCAGGATTAGCTACACGAATAGCAGGGTTATCAGTCAAATGTCGCGTAGCACGTGCTGCGATTCATTCTGCTGTCATTGCGTGAATAACGTATCCCGAAATATTCCTGACACGCGCCTCATACACGTGACCGACGGCGTTCCAGTCGGAGGAGAAAACTTTACGCTTCGTATTATAGCGCGCAACCGATCTCGCAACAATTCGCCACTCATTTTTCAAGGTGCGAACGTGTAACCGCGTACTTACGTATAATTCTCTTATAATTCTTCCTTTTTTTTTTTTTTTTATTTACCCGAGACAAATCAGGAAATGACAGTACGTACGCCGTGCTCTCCTCTTTTCGCTTTACATCGTTATAATTCCTCGTGCCGTAACTAACGCGATTATACCTCGCGATGATGTAATGTCAATGTTGGTTTACAATCGAATTTCCCGAACTTCGTTAACTTCGACAGCAGCTAGTTTTTCAAACATTTTAATAATTACTTTATATACGGTTGTATAACTGTTTAACAGTGTAGTTACGCCGTGGGGCTCGTGGGAGTACATTTGACACAGTAACTGACCTTTACGCCGCGAAAAATTCGCGCTTGAAAAATAAAATGAAAAAAAAATACTGTGAAAAATAATAAAAAAAAGCACACATACGCGCACACGTGAAAAAAAAATGGATATGGTATATATATCCGTCGACCGTTAACGATTCTATTCGACTGAAGTGGCGGGTGGTCCACGACGGGGAAAAATCTCGCGTGTCTCTGATCAAAATCCCCGCGAACGCATTTCGCGTCGAGAGATGTATCGATTCGTACGTAGCGCGCGTAGCGATGCCGATGGTACCACGAGTAATTTGATATAATCGGATTATGAGAGCGGCGATATGCGGTCGCAAAAGTGGTCGCATCCGCGGTGAGAGCACTCAATGTTTTGCGGCCGTCGAGGGTACACGTATTAGATTATAAACTTCACAGACCACAGCCGCTTCTATCTCGACCCAACGACACATTAGTCTCCCTGTCCTCCTGGGAGATCATCGATGTATCCGTGTATACATTCTAACTGGCTGGAATTTCAACGAGCGCGTTGATGATTCCTTGTAAACGGCCTTCACTTGGAAATTCTATGCGAATTTCGTGATAAAAGATACATTGAAAATTTAATAAAGTAATCGTTTGTAATAAATTTTTTAAAAATTCACCAATGATACCGTAATAAGATTCATATTTGTAATGTTATTATGAAAATATGGAATAGGAATACGAGAGATTCATTTTATAAAATAAATGATTCATTTTTTAAAAGTCTTCGAAAGATTCTAAATAGAATCATTCCCGAACGTGTATCGGAAATCACTGATCGTATGTCACCACCGTTATTTATGCTCTCGAACGAGATGTAAGACACGTAGTCGAATCGAAGAATCCCCCGAGCTTATTACGAATTTACGAACAACCTCTCGAGGGAAGCATTGCAATCTATCGGGGCTGTTTGTTGTCGCGTTACATCTGCGCGCTTTTGCCCCATGCAGAAATCCAAAAGCCCCGGCGTGTCCCACCCTATATTCGTGGACGTAGGGGATACACCGGGACCAGATTCACCCCAAAGTCCATTATTACCCATGTATTGTATTGCTTAACATTGACTCAATTGCTTTCGAATAACGCGAACGCGCGCGCGCGCGCTCGTACGTTTTGCCCTCTCGGGCATCAATCGAATTATTCGATTTACTGCTCTTTTTGGAGGGGAAGCGCTGACCTTCCTTCCGCCATAACTCAACCACTGTCAAATCTGTCAAGGACCAGTAACCGTAATTTTGCAACGACTACAAGAATTTACATTATACAGCATAACCTGTGGAGTAAACGTTGTACGATCAATTTATGGAAATAATCGATATATCTTTAAACTTTCAAATCATTCAAAAAAAAAAACATTCAACATTCATAAAATCAAAACGCTTACTAAATACCAAATAAAACTATCCGAATAGAGTTCTATATAACAAATCTTCACCCTCGGTACAAGCAAAATGATATTCATCGACCGAATTTCTGAACCCATCGTAGCTTTAATGAAATCTCGGCAATGATCCCACTCGAAAGTCAGTGTCCACTACGTGGATATCTGCTAGCGCGATTAACTCGGCCGATCGAATCGTAAAATTCAAGCAAGTCCATGGAAGCCCACGTTACCGGTGTGCTGTGTTTGAAACGGGGGTTTTATAGCGGTCCAGGAACAAACCCTGCCGCTCGAATGGTCGAGACCGTCGGCTGGTCGGACAATCACAACTTGACAGGGAGGTTTAACGAGCCCTATGCTAGGTACCCCACCCATCTACCCTCTGGATGGTCATTTAATTATTCGAGATACCCCGAACGTTGGACCATCTACCCCCACCTCGTTTTCGTTCGTTTTCCCCCCTTCTCCAACCTGAATCGTTGGTCAGTTTCATCCTTCCCCCGTCCACCACCCCCGCTTCCCCTCCCCCTCATACCAGCCACTAAAAGGGTAGCAGTGTCCATCCAACCCCCCTCACCACCCACCCCCTTTCCTCTCTTCCTCTTTCCCTCCTACCGGTGTTCCGACACTCGTCCCACGTGCTTGTTTCTATATTAAACCGCTGGGATGCCCGGGAGATAATAAAGACATATAATGGAATCGAAATTGTTTCTCTATCTATCAATGCCATACACCGTCTACGCGCGAGCCGCGTCCGACCCACCGACAGATTCAATTTAGTTTCGTCCGGCCACGTTTAATTTGTGTCTTGATTCGTTGGTAATACGCGGGTATAGGTCACACACGTACATACGTATAGGTATATGTAGGTGTGTGTGGGTGTGGGTGTGTGTGTAAGGGAATACAGATAGCGTATGACCGCGTTGGGAGATGTATCGTCTGCTCATCGCGTATTCGTTTTGTGGTTCACGTCGTCGATTATCGCGTTCGAAATGTTCCTGGAATACGTTGCGACGTGTTCCCCGGTGAACGTTACAGACCAGAGGTCCTCGACGAACGGATACGTCGGTTGCGGGAGGAAAACGGTAAAGAGTCAACGACGAGGTGGAATTTCGTTGTTGGTAATCTCATTGGACAAGTTTGAGGGAAATTTTCATTGGTTACAGACGATAACCGCGACCTGAACGATCATCCCGAGGACGATTTGAAGAGACAGAGAAGTAATTACAATGGCGACCAATTGTATTCGAACGTAAGTATTATTGACTTTCCCAACGACATCCGACTACTTTAACAAATATTCTTGAAATCAAGAAGAAAGAGTTCGATCAAAAACAAATCTCACGCATATTTAACGTATAATATATCAATAATAAAAAATTTCAATAGATCTACATATTATAATAGATCTATACAAAGATTCAAAATCAACCAAATCCAAGCGTGTCTTCTTTGACAACCAATACTCCAAAAATCGTCATAAATCCTGAATCGATTCTATCGAGCACGGAATTCGTTCCGCGGACCCGGTAGAAAATTCCAAAGGGGACGCTTCCAAAGAAAGAGCGTATCAAACACCTAAGTCAATCTTGACCGTTCTATAGAACCAAGTATCTCGTTCTCCTGACACTCGAACTTTGCCTTGAGCATCCGCCTTCTGTTGCAGCTGTGGTCGAGTAAATGGAGCATCAAGGACGAGCACAAGCTTCTGAGCGAGCTCGGCGGTGGAGGAGGTGGTGCAACCGGCGGCACGAACGGCGGCGGAGGTGGCGGCGGTGGTGGCGGCGGAGGTGGCGGAGGTGGCGGAGGTGGCGGTGGAGGTGGCGGTGGCGGAGGTTACTACGAACACGGAGGATTCCCCGGGAACGCTATTGCCACCTCCGCCGAGCTGTACGACTCCCTGGGCACCATCAGCACGATGACGCAGGCGCAAACGCCCCATCTCTACACCCCGCCCATAGGGGGCACCATAGGTGAGCGACTCGTTCTTTCTCTTTTCACCCCTCGTGCACACCCTCCTCCTCCTTTCTGTCATCCCTCCTTTCGCACAAAATCCCGGACAGTGTGTGCACCACAACCTCTTGTATATAATACCGGTGTACCAGGCCCCCCTACTATTCCGTCGACCTACCAAAACCACCATCATCTCCCTCCTTCATCGTTACCAAACCTCCTCACCATTCTCCGACTCCTTCTTCTCTTCATCCCTCTCTCTCTCTACATCTCTACCCTTCTCGTACATACTCTACCACATCAGCCCTCTTCGTCCTATACCCCCTCATCCCTGTACGCTTATTATTGCGGCTTACGTCTTGCTTTGCATACCCATATCGGCTAAATACATGGCTTTAATAATGCATGAGCTGTACTGAGCAGCGGCAACAGTGCCAGAGGAGGTGGCGGAAGTCTCCACTTGGTGGTTCGGTGTTCTCAAGCTTTAGGGGTATATCTCTTACTTCGGCCTTCTGCCTTTTGCCTTATCCCACCTACCCACCCAACCCCTTACCATCTCGTGCCCTACTCCTTAGTCTTTGGTTCACTGAATCCTTTTCGTTGATGGAACTTGTCGTTCCGACGTAGGCTGGTAAACAGGGGATCTTATTTTTTGTTCTGTTTCTTTGTCACTTATTTTATTTATTTGTCACCCACTATCTATTTTACACTTTTCCTCTCTCTCTATTTCTCTGTCTCTCTCTTTTTCCTTTTACCTACTCTTCACCTAACCGGTGTTCTCGTGATCTATCGAGTATACATTTACACGTGTCCACGTTTTCTTTCTGTTTTATTTTTTGTTGTTATTGTTATTCTCCTTACTCTTCTCACTTCTGCTTTCCTTGCGCCGTTTATAAGGCGGTCGATCAACGGCGGAACGTATAGATGGAAACGGTATTGAAAAGTAACTACCGAACGTGTGTACACGTACGTAGATACATACGTACACATGTATATATGTATACATATACGTACGTACATACATACATACATACATACATACATACGCGGAAGGAACTTTCTCCGGCGGCACGTGTTGCGAACAACTCGGTCACGCTGCTCCGCGAATTCTCTCGTTCGGGTGCTTTTTGGAATGGACGAAGCGAGGCGTGTAACGGCTGCTTCATCTCATGAAATTCAATCGGGGATCTTCGCCCGGGATCGAAGAATTTTTGAAGGACGACACAGCCGGGCCAAGTCGATTGCACGGCTTACTAGCTCGCCGTTAATATGTACGAGACGAGGAACGTTTCGATAGAAAAGACTCTCGATCGAGTTGCGGAAAGACATTCGCCTTTACATTACACTTAAATGCATTTGAAAGGCGTGAACGATAATAAACTGCCATGTCCGCGTTATTGTATATATCTTTTTTTTTTAATAGAAACCGTATGAATTTAGTAAAATCTACGTAGAAAAGATCTAAATAGAAAACGAAAGGATTGAAATATTTCTACGAACGAGATTTTTGTTTAAACGTTCCGCTTTGATCGCCAGCCGACGATACGTAAAATCACAATAACGGAAAAATGGGGATCCCTTAATAGCAGGTGGTACTTTGACGCCGCTCGCGCCACTGACGATGCAAGAACTAAAATTGAGCCAAACATTGGACGGGGCTAACATGTCTCCTTACCACACCACCGGTGAGTTTCGCCACCTCTTTAGTTTTTCTTATCGTCGCGTACCGAAAGAAACGACGGGCGTACGATTTAGAATCACGAATCACTCGTACCCAACTAATACAGCCATGTCTTAAGTGTATACCAACTCGAGCGTTGATATTATTTATATTGATAAATAACAATATTCCTTATCCACTCCTATCACCTATGATTACCATTTATAGAACATTTATCTATAAAATACTCACATTGAATGAAACACCTTCTATCATTTTACGATAAACATTTGATTAATCTAAATTTATATTAATTCTAAGTACATCATCCCGATCATGACACACATTATTCCCCTCCCAAAGAAATAAAATAAAATAATCAGGATAATTACTAATACAACATGAATATAAAACAATGTGGAAAAGGTCACTATGATAAAGTCGATGTTATCGCGTTCATCCCCCACGTACCGTTCATCCCCCTGTTACCGAAAAATCCGTGCGAAAAATATCCCGATTTCCATGCTCCCTCCAAAAAGGATTTAATTAAGCTTTAGACGTAAGGCGCTGATCGTTAGCTAGTGCTTGACTCGAATGTCGTGTTGTGTTGTGCATGGCCATAGCAGAGAGCAGTACCGTCGCAGTGTCGTATGTGGGGGTGGGGGCCGGTGGGGGCGAGCAAAGTCCCCCGATTTCGTTGCAGAACGAGACAAACGCCACCCCCGCGGCCCCCAACACCCCCGGAGGGGATCCCGGACTGACGGTCTTGCAGCCGCCAGTTTCTCAGCCCCAGGTAGCATCTGCGATACCACCGTACTCCACGATGCTTCCAAGTTTCGGACACTACGCCACCGGTGAGTAGAAACAGACAGCTTGCTCGTATCCCTTTATCCGAAGATAAGAAAGCTCGCAACCCTTTTAAAAACGTTCTCTCTGCAGCAGCTGCAGCTGATGCGGAGGGTAAGTCAGGGCGCAATTGGAAAGGCTCCTGACTTACCAGCTTTGATCGTAGCTGATAGCGATGTAGATAAGGCAAATGGTTTGCCGAATTGTATCGTTGTATTTTGATAAATACTTTAGAATGTATAAGGATAAAGATCCAAGTGTACTTTCTATCTTGATCGTATAAAGAAAGTATGAAGTTGTGGAGTAAAGATTACGAAATTGGTTAAAATTTTTAAATCGATGAAACAAGCAAATTTGTTTAGTAGTTATTCACTGTTTAAGAATCGTTATAATGGGAAATATAACTGTATGTTAATGTTTGTTCGATTGATATTTGTTTAGGTGGTGGTGACTACGCGTACAGCGCGGCATATTCTCAATACTCGAGTGCACCGTACAGTGGCTACGGTTACGGAGCAGCGACAAGCGGGTTGCTCAGTAAGTAAACAGTGAGTATGAGTACCGATTAGATTAGGGTCAGCGAAATGTCAAGTACTAACACCTTGATAGGATAATCCAGTTAGCGCTAATAGTAAAGACTAAAAGAGAACGAACAAAATCGCGGATAAGATGTATGAATTTGTGCGTCGAAAGGAACAGCGTGTAACGTGATATTAACGAGTAGCAGAAGACAATTTGCTATAACTTTCTAAAACTGAAGAAAACTCGTACTTGTTTATATTCCTTATCTGCGTATTTTACATTTCGGGTTATCATAGATAAGATCAGACTACAAAAAGCTCGTAGAATCGTGTCTAGTCCGGTTCTGAAGTAGACACAACTCAAGTCTCTGTCTTTCATAACATACGGTCGGTTGTATGTATGTACAATACATACGTACATACATACACATACGCACCATAGATCGTAATACTTCTTGGTGAAATGCACGCAGTTTGAATTGTGTTTCGTGCATAAGAATGAATAGAATAATAAACAATTTTTTATCGGACACGCGATACGTTACTAACTCGTTCCTTGTAGATGACGTAACCAAGTGTCTATATCATGTATGTATAGTCGGACATCGCAACAACAAAGTTTCACGAGGCTTACGTTAACTTTCCCCCCTTTCTATCGGAATATTTCGCAACTTTCGACAACTGAATACATATCGTTATCGCGAAACTCAGAAGAAAAATTAATCGACTATTTACTATCATTTCCAATGAGAATTTAGTTTCGTTAACCCTCTTTTTTAGTACACGAATAACTAATTAAAATCCATTTCTTACATCATTCAATATACAAATACATCCTTGGAACCAGTATTATTTTCCTTTTGAGTTTCACAATCTGTAGGCAGGTCAATTAAACAATTCAGTTTCACTAAGTACAATTACATCATAGAACATAGAATCCTTAGATAGCAATGGTAGATCCATCATTCTACGAGCTTAATGAAATCAATTGATCGCAATTCATCCGCTCGCAATACCGAATATCTCTAAAAAATAGCAAATTTTCCTACCTTTCCCGCAGACTCCACGTACTACTACTGCAACGGGGACACGCTGGCGTCTTCCCACAATTCGCAGCAGGGCGGCGGATGCAGCAACGGGGGGCCGGAGAACAGCACCGACGTGGCGAGTCGCTCACCCCTGGCAGCAACCAGGGCGAGCAGCGGTGCGAGTGCGGCCTCGCCGACCGGAAGTGCATGTACGAAGCCGGACCACGCTTCCACGACCGACCTCTACCTGGCCTGATCGACGAAACCAGGAGAACGACTCCAGGCAGAGTGTCTTCCTGAAGTGGGATATCAGCAATCCAAAGGACGCCATATCACGGGGAACACTGAAAGCAATGATCTCTATGAACCGGGTTGAGAAATGCTATTGCCAAAATGGAATCAGGACAGAGAAGGACAAACGAACAAAAAATAAAAAATAAAACGATAAAAGTAAAGGAGAGATGACTAATTTCACGTACTGGAAACACGCTGATAAATGTGAGACACGATGATCTGGACGGACACGCCAATGTTATAACCTATATAGATAGATGATAGGGTCTATGGAATCGGATCGACGACGCGGGATAACCTAAAAATCGATCCGGGATTTTTGTTTGTGATGTCCGAATCGGTGATACCCGATGATATTTATTTTACGATAATAAAGAAGAAACAAAGAACGATAAACGAGAAGAAACAAAAGCGAAGAATAGACTTTTGAGATTTTAAATAATGACGAAGATTTGAACCACCTGGAGAGATCGTGCGTTATTGTGCGACAGTGCTAGTGGATGAAATCGAATATCGAATAGCGTTGACATTGGCGTAACCCGGGAGATGCATACGCATTGTTGTTCATTGATAAGTACCGTCTATCGAGTAAAAAAACACAACCTATAGGACTGTTTCGTCCCTCCTCGACGTTAGGGGATTGTAAATTAGTTTGATTTAAAAATAGTCTTACTGATTATCGATGATGTACTCGCACGAATATTCAAAAAGAACGGCAAATGCAGGACGGTCCCATGCGTGTTGGTCCAGTGACATCGAAACAAACGACACTGTCGTTGGCGCGGTTGGTATTACAGGTCTCGCCGCGGTACTCTTTTACCGACAGCGCCGCCACTCTCTGAAAGAGCGCGCAGCCGTAGGTAGTTTAATTTAATGATCCTCAGTTAGCATAATTTCTACGTGATGCCCGGCGATCGGCCGTTTCTCCAAATGCGCCCGTGTATTCTCCTTTGCCCCGCATAATTGCGTGTACAATGATCGCGAGCACAAACGGGAATGCGAGCGGGCGCATTTGTTATCGACGGTACTTTTGGGCGTGTACATATATATAAAATGAAAAATATATATATATATAAATATAAATATACATATTACCCGTGTAACAAACAAAAAAAAAGTCAACTGCCCCGAAACCGGCATGTTTTTTCTCCTATAGGCACGACGACCCTACCCTCCAACCCACTCTCACCCCACCATCCCCTGAGATACACAGACAGACAGACAGACACACATACAGGCACACGTACACGTACACGCAAAACATAAATATGTACTAGAGTAATCGATAAGTTTAATGAGATTTTTAAATCAGGAATCGACGTAACGATCACTACTGTTAAGGATATTATATATATTTTTTGTAGAAACCAAAGACCACAAAACGGATTGCCGGAATGGAATGAGTATGTCGCGTAGCTACGGCAATGGCAGAGTTTTAATGCGGATTTTAAATGCGATCTTTAGATGTAAATAGAAATTTGCGTATATATTTTGCGAGCGACGCGCTGGATCGACGATTGTGAAACAATAAAACAGTGTAGAATTTCGAGTCGGGAAAGCGTGAAAGGCTGAAACAAAAGTCAGACGGCCGAGCCGAGTGTACCGCTGACAAGTATTAGCGTGAAGGAAAATTACGAGTTATCGTTGAAATCGCAATTACCACGGTATCTGTAATTATTCACCGATTACAAATCATCCGGAGAATTTCGCGGGCTCGTAACAAATTTCTTCCTGTACGCTGTTTTCTTGTTTTTTTTTTTCATTCTTTTTATACGCGGAGCGAGTGGACGCTTCCTTGATTGGCCGGTCGATCGCATTTGTTCTCGCGTTCCGTCTGTTTCACTCACCGGCGGAAATCAAGTCACTTCCGGCTTCGCGTCGTGCGGAACGCTCGAGAAAACTATCACGAAAGCGTAATTAACGTCGGAGCTTAGAAATTTTAATGAGATATTATGTGCCCGCGATTTCTATGATACATTGTATATGTTAATAGGTAACCTTATATGGAAATTTAACGCGCGCATCATTTGAACATTCGGTAACTATCAAATTGACAACCGGTTGAATCGGCGTCATGTGCAAAATTCAGAAGCGCTTGATTTTCGCAAGCAATTTTTCTTTTTATACACCGACTATTATCAACCTAATTTATATAAACACGGCAACGGTTTTTATTCGAACGTGAAAAGAATTTATCGTTCTTTTAATTAGCATAAATATACATATCGCAGTAAGTCTATTGAAATCCGATCGCTATAATTATATTGGTAATTTGCTTTACTAATCCCCGGACGTATATATCGTATAGGGAATCATCAATATACTTCAAGGATGTATAAACCGGAGTCACGTTTTGCTTCGAGGAATTCATCGTGAACTGAATTTCCCAGTTGCAGTTCGCTGACATCGCAATTATTATCTTCTAATTAACTTAATTCTTTTCACGCACATCCGCCGTATTTTATAAGGATTCAATAATTTATGTATACATGTCTCATTGTATCCATCGAATTTATCGTACGCGCTCACCGCACGACTTGCCCCAGCGGTCTTTCACCCTTTTCGTCGCGATTTTTCGTTTTCGCTAGCGCGATCTACGTCGGCACAGATCGTACGGCGACGATCTATGATCGTCGATCCGAAACGTGCTCGCATCAATTCAGATCGTTCATCGATCCGAGCGTCAGACGAACCTTCGAGAATCTTTCCCTCTAATCGGCCTCTCATCCGATCGTTCGCACTTATCACCACGTAATCCTCACCTTCCGTCCCATCCTCCTCGTTACGTTCCTTATCTTTTCTTTTTTCTTCCTTTAAGTGTTCGCCCACGGACGCGATCACGTTACCCCCGCATTTATCTGTAAGAGTAAAGTTAGTATACCGCGAGGTCATTGCAAACTCATCGCTATTAAAAAGAAAAGAGAATTGTTGTATCGTAGCGTTACGTGTCGTAAAGCAGGAAGAACGGGGACATGGAAAGCGGCGAGAGGGGAAGAGAGTGAGAGAGAGAGAGATAGAGAGAGAAAGAGAGAGAGAGAAATTGCGATCGTTAGTGTATTTTCAGGTAGCAAATTCGAGTGCTATGTTTGTTTCTCAATCGTAATGTTTCCAAGCGATAGAAATGTTTCTTACATTAATTTTTCTTTCTCTTCTCTTTTATCTTTTTCAATGTGTATATGCAATAGATTGAGAAGCAAGTCTCATACATCGAGCGCTCAAATCATACAGTGGTCGAACAACGACCAAAATAATCAGTCTGACGTTCAGTGCGATTATGTCACGATTGTAATTGACTAATGCGTACTTTACATTGTTACTCTATTACTATTATCATAACGACGATGATTATTAATTATTATTTTATTTTCTAT
The DNA here is from genome assembly GCA_917499265.3 of Mimumesa dahlbomi. Classification (NCBI taxonomy): domain Eukaryota; kingdom Metazoa; phylum Arthropoda; class Insecta; order Hymenoptera; family Crabronidae; genus Mimumesa; species Mimumesa dahlbomi. The sequence goes on from OU824118.1 coordinate 10,293,660, forward strand.
TATCGCTATTTTCATTATTATCACGATTATTATTATTATTCTAATTATTATTATTATTATTATATTATCATCATTATTATATTATTATTTAATGCCTTTATTATTTATTAATTGTAACGACGACCTATGTGTAATAAGTTTTGCCAAAGAAACCCGTTGAAAGAGCAATATCGCAGTAACGTTTTAAACTTCCATAGGATGGAAGCGAGATAAAGAAACACGATAATAATGTCGATTAATACATGGAAGCAAAAGCATTGAAAACTAAAGATATCACTTTCGCGCAGCATTCAAACGGGGGGTTCCTACAATCCCACACGAATTATGAATTTGTAAGTTTGGCGATTTCGGGCTGGATGCTGCGCAACGCGGATCATTAATCGTGATGAACAGTTCTGTCTTTAATTTTATCATTCGTCCCGTGTGATATTCTTGTTCCGTGCGCCGCTCTTGCCGAGTCTCGCTGTTGATACTTGCAAACAAAACTCTGTACATCCTTTTTAAATAAATATGAGGTTTATATGAATCCTGTCTGAAAATCTGCACGAATTTCCACCCTAAAATTATTCCACCATCGTACCGATAAGGCAAAACATGAATAGATTTTCTTCTGTGTAGGCGGTAATAATATTTTATGCCTTACGATACTATAAATGGAATTAAAATTATTATGAGAACAAACTCTGATATTATAAATCATAAAAGGAAATAGTTTATGATTATAAATTTCACTATTGTCGCGAAATCATGGTATCGCATAAAATTATAAAATTACAAACCTTTTCGAATTCTCCCTCTCTTTTCTCATCCCCTAACCCTTTTCAAACATTCGCGCGCGTTCTCGGCGATAGAAAACGTATGTGGTGCTCTCTCTACAATCTTAGTTGTACCAATGACGTCATATAAAATAGACTAACAGTGAGGAATAAGATAGATCTCTCTCTTAACGACGCAATGAGATTTCAATGGTTTTCCCACGCCACCTTCATAAATTTTCGAAAAACTTTCGAACACTGTTATCTGCGCCGTATCGATAGCACAGACGAGGTATTGGATAGACCAATCATCCCCATGCTTTTCGATGTCACTGGTTTGGAGGGCTCTAGAGCCCTCTTACCATTTTAGTGTCACTCACTACGTTACCATTTTCGGTTCGAATCTAGAATGTCCGTCGATTATTAGTAAGAATACGATATAGAAGTTATAGTTTATGCGTATTAATGCGTATTAAAAAAACTGTTTGAATTTGACGATTTTTCGCGATTTTCGTAATTCCTTTGTCATTTCCGCAAATCTTTAGATATCAAGCTGAATCTTTCACTGTCTTATTCGGCATCGGATTCTGCTTCCAAAACGTCCCGGGTCATTTTGATATCTCAAAAATTGCGGAAATGACGAAGGAATTACGAATATCACGAAAAATCGCCAAATTTAAGCAGTTATTCGTTCGGCATTCGCTCAATTTTCGAGATATCGATCTGAAACTTGTACCATTGTTTTAGTTAGGAAATTCTACGCCAGAACAATGTATAATAGTTGTACTTTTCGAAAATTTAATTTTTCGCAAAAATCTGAAGGGGGTAGGTCAGGATTTTTTGCGATTTTCGTAATTCGGCCGCCATTTCCACAATTTTTGAGCTATTAAAACGATCCGGGGCGTTTTGGACGCGGAATCCGAAGCCAAATAAGACAGTGAAAGAATTATTTTGATATCTAAAAAATTGTAGAAATGGCGAGAGAATTATGAAAATCGCAAAAAATCCTGACCTACCCCCTTCAGATTTTTGCGAAAAATTAAATTTTCGAAAAGTACAACTATTATACATTGATCTGGCGTAGAATTTCCCAACTAAAACAATGGTACAAGTTTCAGACGGCTATCTTTAAAATTGACCGAATGCCGATAAAAAAACTGGTTGAAAATGACGATTTTTCGCGATTTTCGTAATTCATTCGACATTTCCACAAATTTTTAGATATCGACCTGAATCTTTCACGGTCTTATTCGACTTCAGATTCCGCGTCCAAAACGTCTCGGATCATTTGAATAGCTCTAAAATTACGGAAATGACGAATGAATTACGAAAATCGCGAAAATTCATCAATCTGAAGCAGTTTTTCGTTCGGCATTCGCTCAATTTTCGAGATATCGATCTGAAACTTGTACCATTGTTTTAGTTAGGAAATTCTACGCCAGAACAATGTATAATAGTTGTACTTTTCGAAAATTTAATTTTTCGCAAAAATCTGAAGGGGGTAGGTCAGGATTTTTTGCGATTTTCGTAATTCGGCCGCCATTTCCACAATTTTTGAGCTATTAAAACGATCCGGGGCGTTTTGGACGCGGAATCCGAAGCCAAATAAGCCAGTCAAAGAATCATTATGATATCTAAAAAATTACGGAAATGGCGAGTGATTTACGAAAATCGCAAAAAATCCTGACCTACCCCCTTCAGATTTTTGCGAAAAATTGAATTTTCGAAAAGTACAACTATTATATATGGATCTGACGTAGAATTTGATGCGCAATTCAATGGTACCAATTTCAGATTGATATCTTTAAAATTGCGCAAACGCCGATCAAAAAACTGCTTTAATTTGAAAATTTTTCGCGATTTTCGTATTTTGCTCGCCATTGTTAGCAATCGAAGAAGAAGGGTATTTTGAATTCATGCTTGTATATCATTTTTTCTCCCACCAAATGAAATAGAATATCATTAGCACTCACAGATTATACATATACCGTGAACGGGTTAAATACGGATTCCAATCGGGATATTTAAAATACCGACATATAATCACCCATATTATCGACATCATCAATTCCTTACATTTCAACACACAATACGCGTCGATAATTCAGGTCCCGGCTACCAATCTACATCACAGAATACGTTCATCAAATATTTCATCTGGGTAGTTACGAACGGTGAATACGAAGAACAAGAATAAACAAATTCATTATTTAAATTTAACACATTGGTAATATTTTATTCAACTTTGTAAATGACAAGGAGATACTGTAAACAGCACAGTTTCATAAAAATTAATTATCTTAAGTATCTCATAACATTAGCCATACAAATTCGCGCGCACTCAACGCGCGAACGTTAGCCAATGTACTTATGTCTAAGTAATTCCAGCTGCAGAATACCTATTACCTAATCGTAATATCAATTACACAGACAACGCGAATATATTATCAATAAGTATATAGCGCCGCGTTTATCGTTAGATTTTTTACTTGTTGTAAACGTAGCTCTCGGCGCCGCCCCGCCCGAAACCTGCAATGCGGAAAAATGCAAGTTTTAATAATTCACTCCATGCAGAACATACAGAAAGATGAGCGTCATCTCTACGTTGAAGTACACTGTAAAATATGACCGGCATAGAACACGTTAATGAACATCTTGCTCTTTTTATCGCGTGGAAAAGAGTTGGATTGTTTGAAAAAACTCCGAATAAAAAATATCTACGTTCAATCCTTATTAATTCCCATTCAATGCTTACCTCCAGGACCAAACAGGGCTGAGTAACATGGGTGATTACAATAGGGTTTACCCTCGTGTTCGGAATGACTACCGGGAGTTAATGTTTTATTACACTTTTCACAGCGTAAACAGGCACCGTGCCAATCCTTTCCCAAAGACGTCTTTCTCTCGGCTGTAACAAACAAACAAACAAAAAAAGATCAGAAAATCCATCGTCTCCGCATTAAGTAATACCAAAGAGAATGTCTAATAAAGCGATTCATTGACCCGCGATATAAAATAGATAAGTACAAGGAAATAATTCGACTCTAACGAAAAAAAAAGGAATCTCATTGGTATGACCTTAATCTCCTATTTAGCAAAGCCTTACACAACCACGTTCTCGATAAAGAAGCCCGAAAGAAGTTTCATCAAATTCTTGCCAAGTGAACCGTGTAAACAGGCAAATCTGTTGGCGTCCAACGTAATACCGGGAAATATTGGAAAGAGTCACTTAAGGGCTCGCAACGAAAAATCTCTCGTGTAATCTTCGATTACGTTAATTCCCCACTTATGTAATTCCGACGGGCGGAGGTAAATGTGCCCAACGATGCAAAATGAGTAACGAACGTCGTCGTGTGCAAGATCGATCGCGGTTAGACATTGAACCACGGTATCCGCGACTCCGGTGAACATTTCCTGCCGCGGTGGTTGTGCGTTCCTCCGCATCCCGTCCCTTTCTTTCCGCCGCCGTTTGAACGCACACGATGATCGAAAAAATGAAGTCGCGTCCCCATGTGAGTTCGGCGACATAACTGCAATTACAACAACCGTCATCGAGCGACGCCGGCAGGCAGAGGCAGATAGCGACGACCGCGCGGCAACGCTCATCTTCCATTAGCAATTTCGTAATTATAAAATTCAATGGACGATTCCCGGTGGACGTGATCGGCAGTTCTCATTCATTAAAGGCGCGAACGCGAAACACCCTACGGGCCCCTACGGTAACCACGGGGGCACAAAGAGGGCGGCGACATCGTGGCGCTTTACAAAAAATTCTGACGCCTCCCCGGGAGCAGTTGCATTATGTGTACCGCGGCGTTTTCAATTCCCACGTGCGGGCTGCGGACAATTTGTGCCGGAGGATTCTCGAAGAAAGATAGGATGAAAAAAATATATATCAGGCTGTGGTGGTGGTGGTGGTGGTGCTCCTGCCTGCCTGCCTGCCTGCCTGCCTGCCTGCCGCGAAATAATCGTGAAAGCGTGAAAAGGGTGACACGAGCCAGAAAAGAAGTCGGGAACTCGTCCGCGGTTTTCATTATTACGCGAATCCGTCCGCGAGTAAACGCCACTTAATTAATCGCGAAACCGTCTTGGCAGTCCAGACGTAGGGGTGAAAAAGAGAAAAAAAAGAAAAAGGAATCAAACACAACGACGATTCGGATGTTATTAATAATTATTCGCACACTCTTTTTCCCCCTTGAAATTCCTTTTCCCTTTCGACGTCGAACGTTTCGAGAAAATTTTGGTGAAAAAAGAAACGGGGTCCCAGCGATGCGACGTACAATAGATCGGTATCTATATTAACGTGGCTAACGGGAAAAATAAAGATCCTGTCGGAATCTTCGGGGGTAACGCCGCGTACCTTTAACAATTCAAATTAACGTCTGGTGGTCGTACCTACCGAGGACTCCCGTTATTTTCGACCGTTCGGGCAGCACACGTACCACCGGAAAGACGACAAAAGCTCGCAGAAATCAGAGAAGCGAGTGTACCTTTTTTTCTATCGGTGCGTCGCAGTGCGTCATACCATTACGGCGTATCAAACCTCGCGGGGAAGACAAAAAAAAATAAAGAGAGAGAGAAAGAGAGAGAGAGAGCGAGAGCACACGGTACGGACCGTGGCGGGTTGGTGGTTGGCATTCAAACGTTCCTCCGTGTCTAAGAAAGAGCACAAAGGACGGTGGTGCCAGTGAGGGGAATTGGAAAATGACGAGGAGCGTAGAGACACAGGGGTCTAAAGGGGTCTAAAGGGGTTTCGGGGGGAGTGAGGATGGCGAGGGGGGGGGGAGGAGGGAGGGAGGGTGAGGGTCTGGTAGAAGAGAAGGAATAGCATGGAAGAAGCAAAGAGCAAGAGAAAAAGAAACGAAGGGAAAGTGAGAGGGACGAAACGAAGTAGAGAAGGAAAGGAGTAGGTACAGCAAGAAGGGTACGCATAAAGGGCCATTAGTTAATTAACTCCTAATTATCTGACGGCGGAGAAGCGAGTGCATAATCGTCAAGCATTGCTGCTGTGCAGTGGCAGCGCGAAAAGGCAGACAGTGCCGTGCACGGATCGTTGCGCCCGAGCGCCAAACAATCGGCGGCTGCTGATTGCATAGGCTTGGAACATCATCCCCTGGTCTTTCCCTACTCTCTCTCTCTCTCTCTCTTTTTTCTCTCTCTCTTTCTCTCATTTTTTTTATTTCCTCGGTAGACCATTCTCCACCCCGCCGCCCACTCCTCTTTCCTTCTTTCAAACAGCCGCCTACCACCACCCTCCTCCTCCTCCTTTTCTACCTCCTCCTCTTCCTCCTTCTCTTCCTCCTCCTCACCCACGAAAAGGCCCTGAAAAACCCCTCGTCGTGGCTTTCTCCCACCATCGTTCTAAACGAGGGGGTTAAGGGAGAAGGAGGTTACTCATCCTCTTTCCTTCACCCTTCGAATCTCCTCATCCTTCTTCTTTACCACGACTACCACGACCACGGCTATTCTTCTGCAAACCTGTTTCGTCTCTGTTCTTCTTATTATTACCCACCCGGTGTTGCCCTCTCTTCTCCCGCGGATCCTGTTGTTGCTGTCCTCGCCGCTGGACATTTTATTGTTGTTGCTTTCGATGCAACGTGACTCGCGGTACAGTTTCCCTCGGTTCCTCGTCGTTTCCTTTATTTCTGTTTCCTTCTTTCTTTCTTTCTTTCTACTTTTTTTTTGTTCTTTGTCTTTTTTCCTCCTTATTCTCTTCTCTTCCTATCTGTCGGCCCACAGGAAAGACGGGGGAGAACATGCGTTTGGGCGGATGATGGGATTAACTTTTTTATTCACTTGCACGGCTTATTATGGTTGTCGTTATTCTTTTCTCCACCGCCGCCACGTTTTTATACGCCGATGGGGTAGAATCAACGGGTAAATACGCGAATGTAAGGTGTTCTTAATAAGAACGAAATCTGTTTCCCTCGAACTCTTTGGGGTGGTACTTAAATTCTATTTTGCGTCTTTAACGCGATACCACCGTGATGGTTTTTCGAATGAGGAGGTGGGGAACTGCGTAACCGAAACGAAAGAAACCAAACGAAGGATATCGAAACAATAAGCCTTTGGAATTTGAAGACCACCTCTCAGACCGCCAAGATGATGCGTTATGTATGACGGCATTCATACACTAACGGCATTCATTCGTCGGTCGTTGAGTATCGAATTAATTTTGTTACATTTATAACCATCGATAATCCATTAAGAGAATTCATTGTATCGTAGTGTATTCCGTTTGTAGAATCACTTTGTTTGCCTGTTTTTATGTAGTTTCCGAATCGTGAATCGCGAACAACGTTATTTCTCGGCAAGTGGAAGTCGAAAAAATTGGATTGAATTTTTTAAACGATTCTACGTTTATTTTGCGCGAACCGTTACGTTTGTCACGCAAATACTGTAGCGGCAGGTTTTATTTCCCTATAGTCTCGTTATACACCTTCAAAGCTGAGATAAACAATAATAGTGGGTTCACGTGTATACATATACTTTATCGTCAAACGTACTCAAGTTTTATCTTTGTTTTTTTCATGTACTTTATACGGTTTTACTTCCTTTTCTATCAAATACTATTAAATTTTTAAAGCCGTTTTATATCACTCCTTTTGGTATTCAGCGGTTCAAAGACTTAGATTTCTTATGGACCACCTCGAAAAAGCACTAGCTTTACGGAGCACGTTACCGCAGAATGCTTAATAGAAACAAAGAAAACGCAAAGAGAGAGCTGCGAATGCCTTCCCTGGGAAGATGCCTCTCCTTTTTCCCCGTTTCCATAGACTTCATCTTCAGTGAAAAGCTTCAAAAGCTACTTTGCCCACGCGTCGCGGTAACGCATACATTTCACACCCACGTAGTAATTACATTAACGATAAGTTAAATGTGTATGTACTAGAAATATGTCTGTGGAATCTCTTTCTCGCGTTTCTTTCTATCGAAAGACCTTATCAACTCGAAAACTTTCGATTTCAACGATGAAACGATCCTTGCAAAAAAAATTTGACAATTAACATTTAAAAACGTACGAATTGTCTTTATATACCCCGTGTTACTTTTCCTCCATTAACTTTGTAGCGTCGTTGATCCTTCTCGTAGAAACAAAATTAATTGCTTATGCAGTTTATAATTGAGATACAGAGAAACGCTTGAAATTCGCATAGAAACTCTCGCTGAATCGCGAGATCGTAACAACCTCCCGAATTCCAAGCTTTCGTAGCCCACCGAATACGGGCTAATTACGCCGTTACCTATGTATGTATGTATGTACCTACGCACATACACGTAAACCAGTATTTCTTCAGTTTCCCACGCAACTATTAAATGCACACACGAGCTTACCAGAGGATACGGATTTAGTAGCGGGTTAAAACGCAACTCGTGCTTGGAGAGAAGAGTTTAGGCCAATGACCTTTCTCTTTGAAACTTTTTCCAACGATACAAGAAAAAGAGTGTCGTCCCTCTAATTCGCCCCTTTCCTCGGCATCCATTTCGCACGCCTACTTGCGCCGATTTGAAAGCCCATATAGGCAGGGAAAGCTGCGCATTCAGAAAAATCCTCTTTCAGCACTAATAGTGCTTTAACGGCCGTCTAAAAGGGCGCTCAAAAGAGGAAGCGCGCAATTAAAAGCGAAGGTTTTGAATACGGAGCTTACACACGCTAAACGGAGGGTATACGTTATCATACGGCGTCCATACGTACTACTTTATCTCTGGTAGCGCGGAACCACGACGACGCTGCAAGCGTAAAGTGCACAATTGGCTAGTGATAACGCTATCGCTTATGGTTTCTGCCGGTCGCTTGAAATACACCCGACGTTGATATTGACACGTATGTATGTATGTATACATACATTCGCGAACGTAAGCCCTACTTTCTGTAAATTATTATCAATAATATGACCGATTGTTCCATCCGTAACGCGGTAAACAAATGTATAATATGTATTACTTATCCGTTCACCGATTGTATTGAATTGCAACATTTAATGTCTAATTAAATTCAACGGTAATCGGAATCATTTGTGCATTTTATAGACATTTTTTTTTTAGCGACGTTCAGGAAACGAGTGGTAATTTAGCATTCGGAATATTTTGCATGACATTAATATCAATTTCACTGTACAAATGTGTGTGTGTATGTATGTTTGTGTACGAGCGTAGTGGTTATCATAGATACATTCAAATTAATTTCAGTGCCTACGTCGGAATATTCTCTTATATCTATCAAGTAGTATTCCATTGTGTACATGTAGTTCCCTTGTGAGTGACCGGTATTACTCACGATGTTTCGTATTACACATCTGCTTGTACACACATTCGAACGGGTCTGACATAATGTTTGTCAAGGTGGACCACGAGGTCGTGCAATGACATCATTGGTGCCGTCATTTCAGGTTTACCAGTTTGGCGATACAGACATGCCTTGCTGATTGATTACAAAGCTCTTAACGGCAGTTACATATTTCGGATTCGGTTGCAGTACAATTATAGATAACGATCATCCGATTACAGGACACGAGATTGTAATAATCTGCCGGTTGAATTATACTACTATCAAACATCGCTTATCTCTATCGACCTACTCGATGTTTCCTTAATTAATCGGTATAAACACACTGCCCAATTAACTCGCCGCACTTCAGATTTTCCTACGTTTAATTTACATCTATCCTATTCTTTATACGCAAATATTTGATTTCCTAGCAAATCAACATTGTAATTATAAATATATTTTTTAATTCACTGTCTCGTGCCATCCTTTCACCAATAAAATCCATGAATAATAAATCTACACCGATGGAAGTGAAAACCAAAGAAAATTCAAACCCCCCCGAATGAAAACCGTCAAAATCATTCCCAGGACGAAATTGGAAATGATCAGATCATTTATAATGATTCCGTCGTCAGGTAAAATCCTTTCGACGGGGTTCCGTACTCACCGAAATAGACGGGCTTGTTGCACTTGGGACAGTTGGGCATCTTTGCGGCCTCGGAGACGCTACGATTCTCTCAGACAGACACTACTACTTAAGTGACGAAGGGTTGCTCTCAGCAGCGTGGTCAAGCGCGTACTGGCCCCGGGTTCTGCAAGGTAACGCGATACTCTCCAGTTGATTGAGCGTGCGAACGTGTGTTAACGCTGCAACCGACATGTGTGTGCGCGCGAGAAACCCGTGTTAAGGCCGCATCAGCCTGAACGTACGCTCGAAACTGGTATCTATCCGTGTTTGTGTAAGACGTACACGTATACACATAACTGAACTTGTGCCATGGACACAGTTATGTATGAGAGTACAGTGACGCAACTCGTTTATATGTATATATACAAATACATGTAATATATGTATGTTTGTGTGTGTGTGTGTGTGTGTATATATATACTATGTACGTGTAACCACGCTCGTGACTAGTAACGGTCGGGGCGCCTGAAAGTTGGCTTCACCCGATGAATCGCTTTCTTCCGATGCTCGTACCAAAGCGATCCCGTTATCCATTGTTGACAGATTCGTTATCAGAAGCGCATACTTAAGTAACGAAGGGCTCATGAGTATTCAGTTCGCCGGATCGCCGTTTTATACGCAAATAACGGACGCGTCGGCATTCAGAATTGCAGCCGCAGGAAAGATCGCTGCCGGAGATGCATCGTGAGATAAGCCGAGCACGAGTTAACCGGAGAAATGAAAATTATAGATCGCGGATCTTTTTCTTTCTGTTTTCTTTTTTCTCTTTTTTCTAACGGCTGAGATCGGTTCGAGATATACGGGAACGGTATCGGGAAATCGATCGAAGCTTTGGAAATGTACGTACATAAGTAGATACAGTTTTAAGGAAACCACCAATTAATCCAGTAATTGACATTAGAAACGATGCCGAGATGTGGAACGCGACCACATCCTTTTATTCTACCGACCACATCCTGCGATTAGCAATCGGGGGCGGAATGTTTTCACGTTAATTATGTTTTATTTTTGGTTGTATTTTTGCGCCAGTCGAGTGTCAGACACCTCGTACGGTCCACTGGTTGTTTTATTATTTTCACCCGATCCGTGGGTCGAAGTTAAATACGTACGTATACTTACACGCGACCGGCAGAAAGTGAAAATGATCGTGTGCGATGAAAATCACATTAAGTTAATGTCGGCCATTGAAAATAACGAGGTTGAAGTAGCCTCGTATATTCTGGCTATGAACGACGACAGGAAGTTTTTGCAGCCAGTCGGACCCCTTCGTGTGACGGCGTTTCAGCTGGCCGCTTGGCTGGGGGAAATCAAATTGTTGAATCAACTTTACGAGAAAGGTGCCGATGTAAACGGCGCCGATAAAATCGGAAGGTGCGCGTTGTTCTACGCCGCTCATCGCGGCAATGCGGAAGTGGTGAAATGGATTCTTCGACACGGCGGATCGATAGAGAATAGAGTCGGGATCACCTATTGTACTACTAAGCTTTCGCAGTCGACCTTAACCCCGTCATTCATAGGACGAAACGTTAGTACAACGATTCCTACAACAGGAAATTGATTAACACTGGATTTACGGATGTTGATTATATACCTACATTTACTGAAGTGTACTTTACTAATATACTAATATAATTTACTAAGTGTAAATTAACATTTACATATGTTTCATTACTTAACTAAAAACCAACGTATGTATTTCGAAAATAATATTAAAGTTATATATATATATATATATAGTAATCAAATTTTGAATGAGTCAAATTGGCTCGGTCCGTAAATCTAGTGTTAATAAAAATATTGGATTAAATTTATAAGTGCGGTAATAAAAAAAGTTTGTCACCTTTCAAATTTGTCTACTAGCTTCAGATTTAATTGTTCTGTTTTGCCATTTATATCGTTGAAAATTTCATTAATCCATTACGATCAAGTATTTATATCTTGATTATCATTTGAGTAGTTATCATTACCAGAATGCTGGGGAAGAACCGCGTTGCATCAAGCGGTGAAAAACAATCACTCCAGCGTGGTCAGGATTTTAGTAACCGCCGGGGCGGATGTAAACGCTCAAGACGAGCGTGGAATCACACCATTACTACTAGCAGGTTCGACGGTGAATCAGGAGGACCTCGATGGAATGTCCAAGTACGTCGAAATCATAAAGATTCTGGTTTCCGCGAAGGTATCGACGAACGTTATTCATCCGGACACAGGTGAGCGGGAATTGACGCTTACGTAACGCGTATTAAATTATTCAAGACAATGATATCATTGCGGTCGATACGTGACTTTCATTATATCGGTTGAATAAGAATCATTCTAATTGACCGATGATCATCACGATGATCGTTAGGTACCACAGCGCTGCATCATTCGGCAGCGTTAGGAAATTTCGTCGCAACGAAAATATTATTAGAAGGAGGTGCGTGGCCACTTTATCAGTGCAAGAGTACCGGAAGCACTCCGCTTCACATCGCTGCAAGTGCCGGGAATCTACAGACACTTTTGACGCTTCTTACGGCAATAAATCGCGAACACGTCGATGTACGAGATAAGGTACCATTCGCAGTCAGCGTAGCTGGCACTCGTTTACATCGATTTCCCTTTATGCCGAGTGCCTCGTCCCGTCTCTTACTTTGGTTGCGTTACATTCAGGTTAATCGGACGCCGCTTCACAGAGCTTCCTATCAAGGCCACCGTGAATGTGTACGAGCGTTAATTGACTATGGTGGTAACCTGGCCGCGGAAACGAAAACTGGTGTCACTGTTATCGACGCCATATTCGCTCGCATACCAAGACCTCTGCCCTTCCTAACGGATATCTTGGACTCGCGTGTACGAATAAGTGGCAACTGTACGGACAAAAATGCGTGTGTAAGAAATATCACGTTATTCGTAGCAATGTGGATGTAATTGTTGTTGTTGTTCTTTTTCTTTTTAACAGACAGTATTTTATGGTTTGTATGAAAATTGTATACTCGTTATTGTTGAAGATTTCCATCGACTTTAACGTACTGGCACCGAAAGGTGAGCTACAAATGGGTGTTGTTACAAGCCTTATAGCGGCAGCGTCGGATATGGAACAATTGACGATACTGCAACATCCACTGCTGGAAACATTTCTACGTTTGAAGTGGTCGAAGCTGAGAGTGTTCTTCTTTCTTCTCGTCTTGGTTCACCTTCTCTTCGTTGTCTCTCTGTCGAGTTACGCTATAATTCTTCTTCGTCATGCGACCGATACCACTCCGCTACGACGAATACTCGGTCTCTGTTCCTGTATCCTTTTGTTTCATAATATGGCCCAAGTGTTGATGGTACCAAGGTAATACGTACTATAATTACGAGCGACATGATTAACGTATCAGTAGTATTATAATAGAAATTGGTGGCCGAGTCGGTCGGTATTAAAATAGAGACGTACGTAGTGATTAAAACCAGGCACCCCTTTAAAATTCTTTACGATACTCGTTTGCAGACACTACTTGAAACAGTACGAGACATGGTTATCGTTCGTATGCGCGACGATATCACTGACACTTTCGGTAGCAGGGGATTACATGGAAGAGGCTGCGATACACCGTACGAAAGAAATATTAAACGGTCCTCAACACCCCTCGGAATGGGTGTTACATTCCATCAGCGTGGCAATTTTGCTCGGCTGGATGCAAATGATGCTGTTAGTCGGACGTTTCCCAACGTGGGGATATTATGCACTTATGTTCTCCACGGTGCTGAAGAACATTCTGAAGGTCAGTGGAAGTAGCCTCGCAAACGATACAGACTCAACCACCCAATAATTAGTCTCACCTCTTCCAAGAAATTTACAATAATTCACGCTCCCGTACTCGGGGCCATCGGAGATGTTACGTATAAAAACATTAAGCTCATCCTCCTCCCTCGCGAGAACATTCAATTTTCTCTCTTTCATATTATACGTTGAAATACATGTAGACATACATACATATACATTGGAACCTTTCCGCGGTGAATATGAAACGCTTACGCGATCAGTAAAAGATCCTGACAGGCGGTAACCCTGATTCAATACCGGGGAGGGAAGTTTTAATTCCGTCTCTATGTCACAAGAAGATCCGCATTTACTCGGAACGAAAGATAAAGAGCGATGAGCTCTTCCCTTCGGCGAATATCGTTAGAAATGAAAAGCTGGGGACGACCAAAGTTCTAAATGTTCTTCGTCGGTGATACGGCTCCCATCAGGACCCACTTGCATACCCTCCCGTTACTCGCAGTCGCCACCCTCGCGATTATAACAACGTGCATCCGGGGCTTTTTATTTCCTCTCAGGTTCTCCTGGCATTCGTCTGCCTGATTGTCGGATTCGCGTTGAGCTTCGCCGTTTTGTTCCACGGGAACGACCAGTTTCGCGATTCCTGGAGGGCCGTCGTGAAGACCGTGGTAATGATGATGGGTGAGTACGAGTACGGGGATCTATTCTCGGACGAGAGGAACGAGAGTTCCTTCCTATCAGCGACGAGTAGGGTCGTGTTCCTTGCCTTCGTCATGCTCGCCAGTATCGTCCTGATGAACCTGATGATCGGTCTCGCGGTCAATGACATTCAAGGTCTTGAAAAGGAGGTACGAAGGATCTATCGATACGTTTTTTTTTTACCCAGAATCATTCGAGTCCGATAAGAAAGTAATGGACGAAGTTAACGATCAAAGACAATTAGCTTTAAGTACGTACTAATGATCGTTGTTTTAGTGAATTTCTCAAAATTACGCGAATTAATGATAGATCTTGTTTTGTCTTGCGTTTACTCACTCGTGATTGAGAGTCATAATATATTAATGATTTTTTAAATAAACAACAGTTTAAATTTGGGTATGTGAAATTAAGTATATTTACTCTGTATTGTCTGTGGTGGTTGGATAAATGATCGCTAGCTCCGCGACTAATTTTATATTTATATCGCAGGGCAGTTTTCACGAAGTTTACGTAAAAATAATGTGTCTGAATTGAATGATATAATTTAGGGTCATATTCGGCGATTGTTGAAACAAGCGGAGTTCGTGGCGCATTTAGAGAGGGTGACATCACACCGAATCTTTCGCAGCAATTGGCTACATCCTCGGTTGAGGCTGCTGTTGGACTCGAGACGCGGCATTCCCACGAAAATTACATTCGGCTGTCACGAAAAATATTTTCAGAAATCCTCGCCCGTCGTTCCGACGGACCTGATGGACGCTTTCTTTCTGCTGGGATCAAAGACATCGCGTCGCGATGAAAAGTGAGTACGTTTTCGTTGCTTTCAATGCCGGGGATTCGCACCTTTAACGCGCCCACAACGAGACCATCGCCGCACCGGCGGTAAACCGCAGATGTTTTCCGCTTTAATTAATAATTCCGCTGTCACCGTGGCGTTTGTGAACAGCTTTAAAACATTTTTCTTTTTCTTTCAGTTTCTTAGTCACCGACCAGATTAAATCCGATAACGTGGACTTAGCGTTATTGCTGTGTAACTTGAAAGAGCAACTGGAGCGATTGGAGATTTCTTGCCGTCCAAGTTTCACTGGCCGAAGATTTCCGAAAGCTTTAACGAAACGAAGTCTCGCGAACAGAAGGAAGAGCACGAATCTTTAAAACGATGTTGTACACGTTCCGGATAGTCTATTTTGAAAATTAATTTTAAAGTCGAGAACACCGCCGAACGGGAGGGGGAATAACAAAGGATTATAATACGGTGCTTTCTAGTCGGCATCCATTAATGATATTAAAATACATTCGCTTTTCTATGTTAATTATTTTCAGCAATCCATTATAGACGTTATTACACAGACGAATCCGAACGCCGACAACGTAGGATTCTAATATTACCGACGCGGCACGACACGGTTCTGAGTTGAATACGGCACCGCGTTCAGATGTCTCTGCAGGACTCTTTCACTTTTTCAAAGCCGCGTTAATCCGAGATTGTATAATTTATTTTTTAAAACCAGTGTAAATAAAGTCTTTGAACTCAGATAACTTGGTGAGCATGTTATCAACGATATATGTATTTCACTGTGATAATATTTCAGTATACGCTCTGTACTTGCCCTTATTAATAAAGGTTTAATAATAATGATCTACGGGTCTGTGCAAAATCCTGCTTTACAATAACACTACGACGAAACGTTTGAAATAATCTTTGCTAATTAGCTGGAGCAAGTATTAATACCCCCCAGTAAATAGTACGCGAATTCTATGCAAAATCGCAGTATAACTAGCAGAAATGTACAATTTTGTAGTGAAATTTAATTCTTAGGATAATTATACACTTCGATCAATCGGAGTATTTATAACGTCGTAGGCTAACACATAGTTGCTAATTATTACCACGTCTGGTTGATTCGCCGTCTACGTGGTTGCTGTTTTTCAAATATTTCAAATTACACCGGAAAACGGGATTTCTTGAACGATCAGTCGAATCGCTCCACGTGATTCCACGCGAAGAATAAAAAAAAAAGGGAAAAGCGAACGAAGTAGAAAAGAGTGGAAGTTCAAAGAGAAGCACGGAACCGGAATGCATCTTCGTACGCGCGTTGTCAGCGATCCGAATTTAAATGGTTTTCGTCGCATATCAAATTTTCTTGCGCGATGCCATTATATATATTTCAACGTACAATATTTCTCCAACGGCATCGCCATAATTTCGGGACCACGTTGAGAGTGGCCGCGTTATTTTCTCGATTTTCTCGCATTAGGTGTAACACGAGCGTTCGCTATCGTTCCCCCTCATCTCGTTCGTAATTTCCAAGAATTTGTTGTGCCGACATGATTCACGCGGCACTCCCAAAGAATCCAACATCTTCGGATAGTTCGTACAATTACAATTTGTTGATGAAATTTATTCGTAACGGCGACGCGGAAAATTACGAGCAACGTTAATGTAGACGCGCCGCGTACCGTAATTGCCGCACGAACAATAATTAGTGTTAATTCTAATGAAGTTATGGCGTCCCTGACATGTAGAAGTATGAATACGATCGTATAGTATTCCCAATGGTGTGTATACGTGTATTAACCGTTTCAATGAGATTACAGTATTTAAGAGTGTTTTCTGTTACCTTGTAATGAGACCATCATCTTGTCCATTTTAAATTTATTACCGGTTACTACAGCGTTAAAGGAATATTTTCTATCTGCATAATTATACGCGCGCGCGTGTGTTTTTTTTTACGACCGTATAAATGATACAAAAGTCAGCTTTGTTACGGGCTAATAAGGGTACGCATGTTTTCGTCCAGATTTTAATTAAATACGGAAATCGGATAGGACAGTGGCGGGCGCATATATTATCATAAATTATCGTTCACCCGCGGCTATAAAGAAATTACGTGCACACCTGCCTTAACGGTTGTAACAGGATTGGGCGAAGAATGTTTTCTAACCATGACTTTCTTTTATCTTATTAAAAACGGTATCGAAGAACTGTGTCTCAACGCGAGGCGTAACGTACAATGGAAAAAAGTAAGAAACTTTGCGTGAAACCGATATTTAAAAGATGTAAATACACATTTTATATCGACGAAAATATTTATGAATCAATTTTCTGGCCCCGAAATATTTACAGGTAGACATTCCGAGTATTTATCTTCCGATAAAGTATCCTCCGTGTTTGGCGAAAAACTCGCAACACTCGTCGAAAAGTAGTATGCAGTACAAGAACTATGCAAGTATAAAAATCAATCGAATCACCTGCACAAATCTCTTCTACTCGCATAATTACCAAAAAGCACGAATACGGATCAGCAAACGATCAGATAGAAAGGCGCGACAGTACAATCGCACGAGTCATAAATCCCGAGTGTAAATGTCATGCTCGCGGTAAGGAATCTCAGATAAAAGAAAAAAAAAAGAGTCGTACGAGAGAAGAAAAAAAAATAAAAGGAAGACAATAACGAAATACGGTGGAAAGGAAAAATCTGGCAAACGGTAAAATTCATTCGGAGGGTAAGGTCTCGCCGGTTCGGCTAACAATCGTCGGAGGACAACTCGGGGTCTGAAGTGGACCCATAGATAGGAAGATCGGCGATGGCCCTCTCGCACGGTGAAAACGGAACGAAAGCGGGCAGGATCCCGCGGTAGCGGTGGCGGTGGCGGTTGCGGGTGCGGTGTCGGTGGCGGAGACGATGCTGGATGTTGTACCGTTCGGGTATGTTCGGGTCGGCTCGGGTGGGATCGGTTCGCCGCCTTGCCTGCCATGACTGGCCGGCCTCGGCCTCGCGGGGGGTGAGGTGGGGGTGAGATGGCGCGTCGGCGAGGGAAGCCGCGGCGGTGAATCCGGCGTCGTGATTGGTCGTCGCGTGGGAGAGCCGCCCGCCCGAGCCCCGAGTCACCGGCAGTCGGCACCGAGCATCCAGGCAGAGCACATCGAGCCATCGGAGTCGGGGCGAGATACGGAAACACGCAGCTCGGTTTGCTTACCACGGGCACGATGGCCGTCCGGCGCGTGCACCGTCAACAACAACAGCAAGAACAGCAGCAGCGTCGCCGTCGTCGTCGTGGTGCCGTACTCGTCGCGCGTGTTCCCCGCATCATCCACCCGCAGACGGAATCTGAGCAGCAGCATCAAGATCGCGCGCTCGCAAAAGCATCGTGGCCACCATCGTGCGGATACGTGGCGCGCGGACTATGCGCCTGGTGCTGCACGCAATAAGAAAAGAAAAGAAACGACACGAATTAAGAGGGAAAAAAAAACGAGAAACGAATTAACACACGACGTGTACGGAAAAGTTGCTGCGCGCTAATACGACACACACGACGGCCTGCCACTACTACCACCTACATCACGTTCCACCGTTACACCTCCTCCTTTCCCCTTCGTTTCCAGTGCCTATATTGCACCTCCTTCTCTCCTCCCTCTGCGCCGGCCTTCCCACGCGGTCCCCGTATCTTCGGTGAGATTACGTTTCGGTTAATACGCGAGGAAACACGCGTCGGCCGTTAAACCTTCCTCGTTGTCGTTGTCGTTCCACGTTCAACGTCGTAAAGCGTCGGCAATAGATATATTTATATATATATATTTACGTACACATATATATATCTATCGTGTGTTTTGACTGGTGGTGCGTTCGTTTTTTTTTTCTTTTTTTATTACTCATTGTTCGTCGTCGCGTATTCGTTTTCGGTGCAACGTTCTGTGCCCGTTCGGAGAAAAAGTGTGCAAGCCTAACCTCCTCCGTCGGCGGTTTAGCGACGGTGGTGGAGGCAAAGGTGAACGTGACGGTGAACCGTTCTCTGTGTTAACGTCGATTATTATTCTGTTTGTGCGGGCAGTGAGACAGGAAAAATATAAAGCGAAGTGTTCGCGGCGGCGTTTATAGTCCCTTGATTCGAAGTTACGCGCGTTTTCTATCGATAAAGCGTCGATCCGACGGTACCGACTCGTCGTAGGGCCCCGTCGTCGTCATCGGCGCGCGTCATCGTTGGTCTTACGGTCACGGGTACACACAACGGGACAAGCACGAGGGGGATCGGGACCCGGCTTTTTGAATTTCCCGCCTCGGCTGGATCGGCCGCCTAACCTCTCCTTCGTCCGCGATTCAAGGCGGACACACCTCTCGCGAGAAGTCGGTGGCCGACGAAGACAGGAAAGACGGTGGCCGTCGCTCGGCCAGCAATAATGCCGCACGTGAGCAGCAGCGGCGGCGGCGAAGATCTCGGCAGCGAAGACGAGGTCAAGGTCTTCAAGGATGAGGGCGAGGGCGAGGGCGAGTCCTCCGAGAACCTCAAGGAGTTGAAGAGCTCCCTCATCGACCTCACGGAGTCTGAGGTGCGTCGACACGCGTTTACAACATACACCCTGTCTGCCTGCCCCCCTACCATCACCTCTTTCTCTGTTTGTTAAAAAACGTTGAAACGTTTACGTGACACTACGTAGCTACCGCCACGCATCATCTCCCGACAACTTTTCTTTCATCGTCGTGTCTCGTTGTGACATATCGTCCGATTCTATCTTCTCCTCTCCTAATCTGCCTCTTCGTTCGTGACAGCCTAAGGACGTCGCCATTAAGTGCGTGCATGTGTTGTTGCAGGAAACGGGCTCGCTCGCCGGTGGAAGCTACGCGACAACGGGTAAGACATCAGCGAGATCGGATCTCAGTCCCGTTTTCGGTAAGTCACACTTTCATATTTGTTTTTTGTCATTTCTGTTTTTTTTTCGTTCGTTCTACCCTCGTTGACCAAAAGAGGAAGCCAAGGGAATCGCGCTTCCCTCCTCGATCGCGGCCTGTATCGAGTGTCGTGAAAGTTAACGTGCTTAGTCGGCATGAATGAGTACCGTGTGAAATATCCGATCACGGAGGGAAAGAGTCGATTCAATTGTCGGTTTCCCTCTTGTAGCGGTCAAACGATCTTAACCTTTTTTTTTCACGAGAAGTTTATCATACCCGAATGTTAGAAATCTAAATCGTAATTTAGAGGTTATGGGCAATCGTCGAAATATTTTCTTGTTTCGTAAACTCGATTCGTAACGTTGGAACAAGAGTTCTACGGTTACGTCTGAAAACTAATGATTCGTCGAATGATTTACGATAGATTGAAACATATGATTTGATTCGCGATAAATAACCCGTCATTGATCAGAAATTCGTTGGTCCGTATGATAAATTCAAACGTCGCGGTACGTTATTTCAACCGTCGGACTTTTATCGCTGTCTAACTATGAAATCTGATAACACGTCATGATATTTTATGCGTGTCGTAAGGGCAAGTCTGATTCATATGAATTAGAGTCATTGTACGTGGTTATCTTACCATCTGTAACGTAATATACTCATGGCAAATCAGTTTTATGTGCTAATCATAATTTAGGTGTCATATCATCGGGTATAACAAGTTCTTTTTTTTTATTAAACGTTCCACTCACTAACTATATCATAATTGATAACATTGTTGAATACCTCTGACTACAAGACGGTTGTTTTAATATTATATTATCGCTTGTTATACACCACCGGAATTCGCAGCGAGTACTCACTTGTTTCTGATTTTGTTGGCGCGCTACCAGTGAAAGCATATACAAACTTCCCTCGGATCATTTCTTCACGCGGTAGTACACGCATATTCGTCCTACAAATGCTACCAAAAATTTCTAATAATCTAGTCGAATAATGTAGTTAAAGTTAGCTAAACTTAGATTCTGTTCTCGTACCGTCGGAACATCCGCTATCTCGTATTATTACTGTTATTACAACGTCTCGGGATTTTCCGATTTAACTTTACGATTGGAAACGATGTGTCAGGATTTCTTACACTTACGTAAAATATAAAATTCCTCCGTTAGTTTCCTACAATCAAGCAAACGCGATTATTCTCGCGGTACGTTCTTATGTTATCCGGAATATTCGTCTGCGAAACGTTTTCCACTAATGCGAAAGTTCGTGGGAAACATGGTAAACATTGTCTACGGTGTGTAGTAAACGGAATTTTGATACGTATTACACAAGTTGAAAAGGAACATCGGAAAGTAAAACTTGGTGCTTTTCGACAGTGATAATATTGACTCTGTGAAACATCCCCGATATCAAAGTGTTCGACCGTTTAAATCTGACATTTTATTACGTAACAAATTTGGGAATAATTGCGTTTCATATATTAAAAAGAAAATCGCGGCGAAACACGGGCAAAGGGAAGAGGGAGAGATCCGAGGGGTGAAACTACGGGGAAAGTTAATCCCAATTTGCCGAGGGAAATTGACCGAAGTTTACGGAACACTATTATTCTCGCGACAGGTTTGAAACAAATTGTAACTCGTTAGTAACGGTATACAATGAAACGAAGATCTTGACTCCTCCGGTCTTCCTCGACAGACTTTGTCACTGACAAATCGACGTAGCGCCGACGTAGCGCGCTGTCACCTTGTTGCCAAAACATTTTAATGAGTTACGTTGTATGTCCGAGATTTTGACGTGTTACCTCGTGTTCGAAACGTTTTAGTTAACGATCATCGATCGCAGGGATTTGTTTCCTGAAAAATACCGTGCCGGTAATGAATCAGATTTTATTTAAATCTAAAACAATTGTACCCGTAACCACTTTTAAGTTGTACACTTGAATCTGAAATACCGATCCTGATTCTATGTAGAATGTAAATTATCGTAATTCTGTGGATGATTAACAATGTATAATTATAAAATCGATTCAATATTTTACGGTCCTTTGTTGCAAATGCGCGAATCAAATGAGCTTATTATTATCTATCACAATCGATTACGATAATATTATTTACAAATTGAATGAACGCAATACTATCTATTATTACGTAAATACAATCGCATTGCTTTCTCATCTTTGTACGTTAACGAGACGAGCGTGTATAATATGTACATGCCTGAAAATGTACGGCATATAAGTGACTTTCAAGATGTGTATTTTAACAGTAGCCCCGTGACAGACTCTTAACATCATGAAAAACAATTTTTCTGACGTACAATTACGCGCGAATAATGCATGGATCAGAATTCGTTGCACTCGCCAAGCAAGGGAACGTGCAAAATGTTACGTCGAGATCCGTCGTAATCGCTTAAGTGGTTAATTATGGTGCTTCGAGGAAGGCTAGAGGAGGTTGAGGTGGGATTAATCTTGGCATCAATTACTTCACTAGACCCTTTTTTATGGTCAACGAAACTAGTTTTCCGGCAAAAGCCTCGATTTGGAATTACGTTCTACGTAGACATTTTTTTTGTTCTATATCTATTAAATTAATATTCTTTTTTATTGTTTATTTTTTCTTGAAGATAAACGATGATGCAGATACGATAAAAGTTAATATTAAATTTCTAAAAATGTTTGTAAATACATTCTTTTTTTTTACAATTACACATGAAACTCCGCGTAAAACGAGAGCGATCAACAAATGAAACATTTTGCACTTTTTGCGCCGGGATTTCATACACGTAATGGGTGCTGAGGTATCCAGTTCTTAAAAGTGACTTGGAGGTCCAAATTTTCGACTATAATTTGGAAGCATTGCGTGCGCCAAACTGGAGGTTCACTAACGATGTACCGGTATAATAGCAGAAAATGCAAAGCAGAACATGCTTTCTCTCTTGCTGTGTTGAGTCTGTTGTGCGTGCTTCTGACTCCGGAGTGTAATTTTGAAATACACGAACGCGCTTAAAATTGCGTCTTTCGGTGGTGTAAATCGACGGGGTCTCTCCTGGTGGACGCGATCGTTGCACGGAAATTGTTCTACATTGATAAAAATATAATGACCCCTCGTGGGATAAATTACGGTCCTTTGAATTTGATATAAAACATTTATTATCCGCGCACGGGGTTCGCAAACTTGATGGCGAGATCTTTCGGTTGTTTTTTTTTTATTTTTTTCACACAACGGAACTGTACACGATCGTAATTTAGAACGGCACGGTAGTTCATCAAACATTTTACTTCGTTTTACGGTAATACAAAGTTGTCAGATTGCTTGCTTCGTTGCACTTTCGGTACAACGGCCTAACTAACTACTAATTATCAGGCGTGTGACATGCCTCGTTGGACATAACAATGACTAAGTATATTTATGCGGAATATTATCGTACACATATAACATCGCGCCGGGGAGAAGTCACGATACGTGTACGTAGTACGTATGTAGTATCGCGATGTAAACATCCCTGTTTCGCGAATGAAATATTAAAATCGGGATACTAATATGAGAAAATTATTATAACGTTTATTCAAGATTACGAAAGACCGCTTAAAACGGGAAATAAGCAACGCGCATTTCTGTTATCTACACTGACGTTACGAGGAAATTAAATATTGGAATATTACATACATTGTATAAACATCCGATGTTTGGTAGTACATTCAAAAAGCTATCCTATCTTGTTCCTCAAGTTTCGAAATTTACATATACCAACTTACGTTACGATCATCACCGAGAAAAATCCAGAAAAATCGAGAAAAAGTAACGATCGTAATCGTAATACGGCGTGTACACGAGTTTATCTAAAATTTCATTAAAAATGCAAAGACTACCATATATCGAAGCTTGAAATATCCACGTTTTCCATTAGCCCGGAAAAAGATTAGGTTTCTAAACTAGTAGCGCGGCCCGACACGTTCCAAATGGTATCTCTCACTCTCTCTCTCTCTCTTTCCCGTCTCTTTCTCACTCTCTCATTTTCTAACACCAACATCGTCGACCACGCGAATTCTGCGAATGTAGTGAGATTTTCCATGCCGCTCGCGAGAGTCGAGTTCCCGCGACTGGTAGCTAGCTAGGCTGTTGCCAGTGGTGTTCACGAAAGTCCGCGTGCTGTCGGCGCGAAAACACACTTTGTCGCTACTTGGAAACTACCTCCGCCCCCGGATTGCACCTCGACGCGGATATCGTATGCAATCCGGTCGTGGATACGCGAGAACGAAAAGGGAGGAACGACGAAGGGAACCAACCCGAAGGAGAGAGAGAGAGAGAGAAGAAACACCGAGAGGGGGAGAGAACCATAAACGATGTGTCTCGTTGTGCGAAGTAATTGACGAGTTCGCGTGTAGGCGGTTGGGCGCCTAGATCGCCTCGAGCGTACCGTAGGCTTATCCTCAGAGACGAAAAACGAAACGAAACGAGACGAAACGAGCAGCCCTGATACTGGCAGAGAAGTCGAGAGACGGAAAGGGCAGGGAGGAGAGAGAGAGAGAGAGAGGAGGTGGGTTCGCGCGGGTCGACAGTATTGGAGGAGAGGAAACGAGACGAGAATGAGAAAGATAGAGATACAGAGAGAGAGAGAGAGAAAGAAAGAAAGAGTAAGAGAATTTTAGCGAATGAAAGAGAGAAAAAGAGAGAAATTGAGAGTGGGTTAGCGAAAGAGCGAGAAAGGGGAGAGAGAGGAGGGAATATGTGTGCGATAGAGAATTAGTGAGTGACTGAACGAGTGAACGAGAGAGAGAGAGAGAGAGAGAGAGAAAAAGAGAAGGAACAAGGGAGAGAGGAAAGACCCGCTGCTGCATCACCCTGAACTTGCCCGAATACCTTCCCTCCGAACCTTACGGTGTGTATCCGCTCACCAATGCACATGGCACCCAAGCGAGTTCTCTGTCCTCTCTCTTTCTCTCCTACCCTCCTCTTCACGCCTGTCCCGTATCTTTCTCTCTCTCTCTCTCTCTCTCTCTCTTTCTCTGTCTGTCGTTCGTTCGCTCGGTTCTCACTCGCCCCTTCAGTCTGCTTCCTTTTCTCTTCTTACTTCGCCTCCTCTCGGAACTAACCCACCCATTTCTTACGCTCGGCACAGGGTATACCGGGTGTCGAGGTAATATTCTTGGATACGGTGATCCCCGCAGACGTTGAAATGTACGGAACTTCCGGTGATGTACGGAGGAAGAACGTGCGTATCGGCCGTTGGTTCGACATTCGCAGACGAACGGGGATCGTCGGGAGAATTTTTGCGTGACTCGAATCGTCGGGTTGTGAGAGTTTCTTCATCGAAAATTGTATATTCGTTGATATTATTTTTTAGCGGTTTTTCTATTTCTCGTAGGTTCTTACCTGGGTATCTGCACTTTGTAAAAATTAAAAATTTGTATGTATAACGTCTAGGGTACGCTTTGACCAGGGGTTTTTCGTTATTTCGTCCTACTAGGATTTTCGTCAAAGGTGTTTTCCATGTTTTAATTCATTTCTCATAAAATTTAATTTATATTCAGTAATTTAAATATTTGACAAGATAAACATAGCGCGAGCTAAGTATAATCTCCGATGAAATTTCTAAGTTACGTGTAGTATCGGAGCACCCGGTATATGAATACAGACACACTGACTACAGTCAGCATTATACACCTACCCTGACTCGTCTCTACCTACCTACCTGCTCGCTAACGAGCCTACCTGCCGGACTTCTTGCATTCGAAGAGGTTGCCCAAGAAGAGGGCCCCATCCCTATCTAGACCCATCCCCCTGTGTTCGGCAACTGCACCCCGCGGTGGTGCTTGCACCTTCCTTTATAAATGCTTAAACAAATTTCCCTGTAAAACGTCTTTCCTAGAAAAAAGAACGGAACAGAATAGGAAACTGAAGATGGGACCGGGGGAAATATATTTCTGCCAGCGTACGTGGGAGTTCGAATCTTAAAATCTTGAACGAATGTTTTATTAAAATCCAGTCCTTTTTGTTGGTTCGTTCTTTCGATTTTCCCAGGTGTTTTAAATATGTATGGAGTGGTACACTTGTTGAATGATTAACTAGAAATCTTATTGTACATTTGTTTAGAATCTGTGATGTTCGGATGTTACAGCAGGGTATATGATTGGATTTTCAAATGTTTGTAACCGTATATAGGTGTGAGAAAGGTACGAGTTGATAAATAAAGTGGATGTAGCTGTGCTTTTGTCACTTTCGCTTAGGAACGTTTTCATTACGATTTGTTTCCATTCTTATCACATGAAGCGTTTAATTTCTCAGCGGGATCAATACGTGCAAAGTTCATAAAACTTAACTCCCTTTACGATTTTGCGCTTTTGACAGACGGCCAAAGATCCGGTCCCTGACCTGCGACACGTGCCCAGCACGTGGGTCTTTTAATTCACGTTGTCACGCAACGTCCGTGCAATAAAGTACATATGTATGTATGTATGTATGTATGTATAGTATGTACCAAGCTGCACATTTACAATAGAACAAGACGAATAGAGCACACGGTATTTTCACCTATCGAATGGAAATTCGTAAATAGATTTACCGTGTTTTATCGTATATTGACAAACCTGTTAAACATTCGCGTCCATTGATAACACAAATACAGTCCGGGCAAATACTTTACGCGTTCGTGAACTGGAAAAACTATTACCTGCGCACCAACGTTTACATTAGCCGTGCGTAAAACTGAACGGAGAATGATAGAAATTTAAATGAGACGTCCGTAGGTAACTAATACAACCATTTACAAACACTAATCCCTGCACAGACATGCCGAGGCAATCGCGTGATCCAATCAACATTGATAACAAGATAAGCTTGGGTACCTTCACGCAGCACATACTTCAGTATCGCTAGTCAATCTTCGCATAAGGATCGTATCTTTGGCTATAAGGTCACGTAGAAACGTGATTTTCCCAGTAGACGGGAATTTATCGGCATCCGTTGGTTCCTTTAGTCATCTATAACACGTTTAATCTTGAGAATCGCGTATAACGTTTCTTTAGCGATTAAATCGTTTCCGTCAAAACGATATCTCGCTCGCGTGCACCAACTTTGTATTTCAATGAGTATTAGACCGTCATTTTATTAATAACACCGCGGCATGATTCTCGTGTCGGTCATTATCACATTTATCACATAGTAAAACGTAATACCCGCGGCACACGTTTTATTCGCGGAACGGTCTTTTCTTTGACGTGATTAATAATACACAGTCTGGAATTGAATAACTTGTAACGCGTATTCCGCGCGCGCGCATAGAATTACCACGGTGATAAACATTAATGCTATTTAAAGGACAATGAATTTATATTATTCATACGGTACGTGTTCTTTCTTCCTTCGCACAAACCCACACGCTTATCAAATATATACATATATACGCACACGACCTTTTTCAATTATAGTAACAGTATTAGCTAATACCAATCGGTTCGTAATTTTTCGCCTCCGTTCATTCAACATACA
Source organism: Mimumesa dahlbomi (assembly GCA_917499265.3). Classification (NCBI taxonomy): domain Eukaryota; kingdom Metazoa; phylum Arthropoda; class Insecta; order Hymenoptera; family Crabronidae; genus Mimumesa; species Mimumesa dahlbomi. The sequence goes on from OU824118.1 coordinate 10,320,975, forward strand.
CATTCTTCACATTCTAAGGTATGTTTTGTTTTAAAACCGCGTCGCTGCAAAAGAATGAAAAAGCAAACGTGTATGATAATAAGCCATGTTCACCAAAAATACCGGTTTTTTCTCTCTCGGCTCCGTGGTTACGATTCAGGTTTGTCCTCCCTGTTTCCGAGACCCTGTCGAAACGATTTTCGTCAAACAAAGTCGTTCGACCGTACGGCTCTCCAGTCAATTAACGCCAGAAGACCGTCGTCGACCTGTTGTCGAAGTTCGACTGCTTGTTTCCCGCCCCTCTTCGGCGAAGAACAGAAAAAAAAATTAAGAAAAGGAAATAAAAATATCGCGTAGAGATCGATGAAACGAGGGAAAAAAGACATACACGAGAGAATGCCCGTATTTCATTAGCCTACGGCCGCTAATTACGCTATTTCCGCGAGTGCTGTCCCGGGCACGCGGTAGTTACGATTACGGAATGATAGCCGGAGAAGTGGGCGCGGGTCGAAGAGATAAAGAAGAGTAAGAGAGAGAGAGAGAGAAAGAGAAAGAGAAAACGGATGATGAGAACGTGATTCCGACAGAGACGATCGAGTGGTTCGAGAGAAAGGTCGTGGAACGAAGAAAGCCAAAGAATGGAGGACCAAAGAATAAAAGGGGGACGGAGAAACGAATGTACGGAAAGATCGAGAAAGAGAGGAGGAAGAGAACGTGAAAGCGTTTGAAAGCGAGATTCACGGAGAGGAGTTTAGTAAACGAGACGAGACACATTCAGGCGCGAAAGAGAACGATTCTGTTCCCGTACGTACGTATGTATGTATGTATGTATGTACGTTGGAAAGAAGAGATGGAGAAAGGATGGAAAAGAGAACGAAAGAAGAAAAAGATCAAGAGAAAGAGAAAGCTAGAGAGTGTAGTAGTATACGCGGAGGCACTGATCGAATGAACAAGAGAGAAAGAGAGAGAGAGAGAGAGATAGGGGGAGAATGAGAGAGTAACGTGAAGAAATAAAGGAGGATGGGAAACGTGGCACACAGAGCACAACCGTCTGTGCGTCCGTTGAACGAAGGTTAGCAATCTGCGTAGTGTTTTACGACAACTATAAATATGGTTGTAAAGCTCTTTGTTTAGAGCAGCTAGTCCGGCTTTCGAAACTCTGCCCTTCCTCGCTTCTGCTCGCAAAAGCCATTTAGGCTCTGCCATAGCTAGAGGTATATGTATGTAGTATACCTACATATAACGACCGTTCGAACTTTTCGGGGTTACTCGATTTTCAACGGTCCACGACGAAACTGTGCTGTTACTAGCATCGATCGAACGATCAACGTTGTTAGGAAGGAATGTATGTACGTATCTATACGTATAACGGAAATCTGAATCGAGAAAACGTCTCGAAACGGTCCGTTTACACGTGAAAATTATATCGACGACTGGGTTCATTGAAAACAAAAACGAGAAAAAAAAAATCAAAGAGCCGGGCTCCATCCAGTGGCATCTGCTAACCATATGCTAAAATGACTGAGCCCGGATAACACCCTGTCACGCTAATGTCAGGTTAAGCGGTGAGAATGATTTACAAGCGGCGAGTTCGAACGAACCGGCATTACTCTGCGCTTTCGGAATGCCAATACTTGGGTCCGTTGCGAGACTTATTACAACGTTACTACCGTCGACTTGATTGTAATTAATGTCCATTAGATATTACGTCGATTGACTAAACGTTCACGAGTGGTACCGAACGTATACATATACAGTGGATTTGACACGTCACCTATGATTTATCATTTCTATCCGTAATTGATACCTTACACCATATTTTCTAAATGTATCAATTACCTCGCAGAACGAACGAACCTATATTACAACGTCGCGAATGTACCCGGTATTCGAAATATGTATTCTTGCCTCTCGATTTCGCAATCTCCAGGATATTTTCTAACGCGGCACGATAGAAAGCGAGAGAAGAAACAGAGAATTGGTGGTTTAAATGGGGGGGGGGAGGGGGTTTCGAGTAAACACGGTGAAAAAGGGGTTGGATACCGTGTGGAGACAAAGGCGGAGTGCGTCGAGAGGGCCTGATCAATCGGCTCTGTGCCATCGGGCGGTGAGTTAACTAGGACTAAATAAGGTAGCCAGCCGGTCTCGGTAAATAATTGTATCTCGTAAAGCGACTAGGTAACTAAGGATTTATATGGGCGTAGCCGACGGGGCCGACACTTGCTACTTCGGTACACGACGGCGCATAGCAGCCACCGCTCCTTCCCTCCTCTCGTATTCCTCTTCCTTCATCTCCTTTTCTTCTCTTTTTTTTCCTTTCTTCGTTCGGACATAACCTGCAAGTACTGTGCTGCACACGTGGCACGGGGCGATCGTCGAGGGGACAGTGAAATCTCCCTTCCCCCCCTGTTCCTCCCCTCTCTTTCTCTCTTTTTCTCTCTCTCTCTCTTTTTGCTGGTCAACGTTGTATCAGAGAGTTAACTTCGAGCTATGTAAATTTACCAACGATAACTTTAGAAAGGAGTAATTGGATTTGAGAAATTTTTATCGTGTCGTTGGTCATTATGTTTCCAAAGAATATTTGATTGTCGTTCGGTGGACAATAGAAATTTGTTACTGTTTCGAGAAAACGTGTGACACTCTTCGTTCTTCCTCGGGATTTTCATCTTCCCGATGTAGTCTGTTTGTCGTTGAAATTCATCGGAGTATGTAAATTCCTCGTTTCCCCGAGAAACCGTGACGAATAATTTCTTCGCGTCGTGTTATTTTGTCTCTCTCTCTCTCTCTTTTACATACACATACATATACACACACTCTCTCTTTCCATCTCTCGTCTGAAACGCGCGAAAGAACAGAAATTCCAAGAAATTTTTCCCCGTGCTCGAAATTCCTTGCCGGCGATTTAATGGAATTAAAAAGTTTCCGCGATGCACATCGCTGAACCCTTTACTCCCACGCGGCAGGTACGCGGCAAAAAAATAGCTTACGCGGGGAGAGAGAAAGAAAAAAAAGAAAAACCTCCGATCGCTGATCAACGATCTGGGAAATTAATTATCGTGCACGAAGGAATCTCCCGGAGATTATTAGTCATGGCTTGTCCGTATTTAACGCCGGCATTGCTCCGAAGGTCCTTTTGCGTGTTCCACGGTTATAGATTTGCTAATCTTATCTTCCCAACCAAGATAGCGCCCTGTTCCAGGCGATATAATCGGGTTGATTCTGTTCTTCAAAAAAAAAAACTTCGTGACTTTTTTCTCTCTCATCGAAATATCGATTCTCCACCTCGCGACAACGAAAGAGCAAACGTTACGACAAATAATGTATTTTTTTTCCCTCGAGCCCGCTGTATTCACGCGCATGAAATTTATTCGACGTGGAATCACTTTTATTCCTCCGATAGGATACGCGGTAGAGTGGCAAAGTCCACCGTGGCGGAAGTCACGCGTGTACGTGTCTGTGCCACGCGTGACTATCCTCTTCCTAGGTTCAATAGTTCCGACTAGATATGTGTACAAAGGTATACGCGGTTGTCTTGAACGTAACGAACGTTAACGTAGTGCTATGTACGATAATCTAACGTAAAACGATCGATAATAACCGACGATAAGGTTACACCGTTGATTGTATAACTTTAGATTTATTGTATTCTCATATCGTTGATTACGAATAATTTTGTTATTCCGTTTACCGCAAACTGTAAACGTGTAAGACTCGTTCTCGTCGGGTTGTCTAATTAGTCGTTTTAATTCTAATATGCCCTTTACGGAATCGGATCCGACATGCTCGACACTCTTTAGAGAACTACGCACTCTCGTTCGCGGCGCCCTGGCGGAGAAGCGAGGCCCCTAATTTGGGACTTTATCGTCTTGTTATCCTTGCACCTTACGATGCTGACGACCGAGCACTCGGTGTCCCGGTGTCACTGTGCTCGCCACGTTTTCGTCGATGGTCAGGCTCGCTTTGGACCGCGAGAATGCACCGATATGGCGTACAACGTAGATGTACGCGTAAAAGAGAAAGAAAGAGAGAGAGAGAAAAAAAGAGAAGATAGGATGGAAAAGGGCAGAGACACAGAGGGAGAGACGGCGAGGAAGAGAGAAATAAACACAGAGAAAAAGAGAAGGAGAAAGAGCAGAGGAAAAGAAGATAAATAGAGAAAGAGATGGTGGAAAGAGAGAAAGAGAGAGAGAGAGAGAAATACTGGTAGGAGTGGGTGCCCGTGTGTCTCCTTGCCCCCTCTCCGGGGACACCCGGGCCCCGGTGGGGCCCCACTCCCTTCCCCTCTCTTTCTACAGGCAGCCCGAGGCCAAGAACGCAGGGCCGTAGGCCCCAACCTCGGTACCGTCGGCTACTCGTAGCTTTTGCGGTGTTGCCGAGTCCTCTTGTGCTCCCTTCGTCGCACTCCCGTTTCGACAAAAGAGGCCCACTTTTGCATAAATTACCTATGCATGCCCACGTGAGCTACTTCGATGTTGCGTATCCCAGTTTTTTTTTTCTTTCGGTTTGCCCATCCCACCCCAGCCTACCCTCCCCCCCTTTCCGCGTTTTTTTTTTCTTTTTTGTAAACCACGAAATATCGATACCGTCGAATGACGTCAGGTCCGAACCGAATTTGTTTCGTCGGAGTTGTTTAAAAATTTGCACGTTGTTTTCAGTCCGCCGAATCTTCTCCGAGTACACGCCGGGATAAATATCGCGAAATTTATGGAGGATGATCGTGTCACGAGATCCGGGCACAGCTGCTTTTGTGCTCCAGCAGGTGTATTTGTGCTCGTTAACTCATAATGGAGATTGCCACCTTAGATTCTCGACCACCCGTGTTTCCGTTGAATTCTCTGTGTGCTCCGAAATACGTCATTTCGCGTCGAACAAGCTCACATTACGTGTCTCTCCCCCTATTTAATTTTCGAATATCGGATATCGTCGGATTACAAACTGTATTACGCACGAAAATAGAACGGACGTTTCGTTTTTTTTTTCTTCCTTCCTTCCTTTCGTACGTTCGTTCGTTCGTTCGTTCGAAACGACACTTTCAATCATCCGCACATTTTCATTTGCTTTGACGTAAGCTTCATTCGTCATAAACATATTAGTCATTTTCGGTTCTGGTGTACCAAGTTTCCCTAGGAAACAGATATAACATCCAACGGGGGCTCCGTGAAACGGATGTGTATATGTGTGTCTGGCTGCGTGCGTGTGGATATGCCGGGAGGATTTGGAATACTACTCCTTTCCGAGCGGAAGGTCGTCGGACCGAAATATCACACGTGCACGCCTCGAGAAATTCCTCCGTTCGTTTATTTCTTTCTGGAAATTATCGCTGGGCGCATTTTCTACGTTGACGTTCGACTAAACAGTGAACCATGCCGCGCCGCCAGCCCTTTTTTGTTTTTTTTTTCTCCACGGTATGCCCGCAGCCGTGCATTTTACAAACACAATGATCCGGTACAAATCGGTGTTGTATGTACAGTTCGTTGGTGTTCGATCGTTCCGCGGTAGCTGTCAAAACTTTGAACTCCGGGGGTACCTACGTCGGTGGATCACTTCGGGGGCCCTAACCGCTACCTGCAGTACCGTGAAGAAAGTGTTCTGTCAGGAGGGACTTATTGTGCCTCGAATGACACGGATCTGATAGTCGTTGGTCTCGTCGACAAGGCGTTGAAGCGCGCGCGCGCGGTCTTCCTTAGAGAAGGCGGCCGAAGACTCGTTTAATGCGATACGAAGATTTGAAGCAGGTTGGAACTCAAGTTGAATGGGTCACGGATCTCGAATAATGGACCACGAGTGCCACTTAATCGTTATCGACACTTGAAACCTCTTCTATTTCGATCGACCGTTCTTTTCTTGTACCGTGATTCTTTCTCTTGTGCTTTCTTCTTTATTGTTTTTCATTTTTTTTTGTACGTTGAACGAATCGTCAAAAATCCACGAGGTCGTATTACCAATTAGGTTAGAATGAATTTTTTTTAGGGATATTTAGAATACAACGTGAACAATGGGTATCCAGTTGGATAAATAGGGAAATATATTAACCTCGACTTTGATCGGTCGACTGTCCAAAGAGATCTGGTCCGATTAAAAACTCATCGCTGGGCAATAACAGCCAGCTACTCTCCTTTTTTAACCGTTATCGTAGACTCACGTCACGCTCTCGCTTTCTTCTCAAGGTATCCCCAGTTATCTCAGCTTTATCTCGCCCCATTACCATCATAAAACCCTCGTCCACGGAGAGAAAGAGAGAAAGAAAGAGAGCAAGGGAGAGAGAACGAAGGGAAACCCAGGGTTTTCTCGTGTTATTACCGTGTTCTTTTCGTAGTCTCTTTCTATCGCGATCTCTCTTCGACGAAATATACTTAAAAGCTCGTAAAACGATCAAAACTAGACTCATAAACACGTTTAGAATCACGCTTAACTAGATCAGTAATGCCCGATTGGTACCGTAATCGGCTTTCTACGGTTACGCGACATATTCGACCGTCTTTACATCGTTGTACAATTTATTTTTCTCATTCGCAAAACCGTTGAAAATACCACCAATAACGTTCACCCGGTTGATAATCTGCGAACAGGATTTCGCCTCCGTAACGAGGAGAAAATAATTATGGTTTAAACGAAAATAATACGGTTGTTTTAAGAAGAAACGTAAGGGTATCAATTGACAGGTGGAAATTACACGAAAACCGCGAGAGATATGTACGTGCGAAAGTATTACTCGGAATTCGGCGATTCCTGCAATCGTAGATGGTGTTTCGAAGCTGCGGAGTGGTCGAAGCAGCCTTGGCCGAAGGCGCTGGCACGGCACCCATTGTCCGCGCCGTCTCTTGTTACGAGACGAGACGAGCCACGCAGAGAGAAAGAGAAGAGAAGAGAGAGAGAAAGAGAGACGAAGAGGAAAGAGGAACGAGAGAAAGAGGAAGAGAGAATGAGATGGAGGCAGTCGAGCAGCCAGCCAGGCGGCGGTCAAACAGGCAGACCCAGGCTCTTTCCTCTTTCTTCTTCTTCCTTCTTCTCCTTCGTCTTCTCCTCGTCTTCTCTTTCTTTTGTTGCTTTCCTTCGCACGGGCCTTGCCGTGCCGGGGACCGTGCCGAGTCAAAACCACCTATGTGCCTGTAGAGAGGGCCCCCGGCAGTAGGTCTTGCCTCGGGGGCCCTGGCCTTCTCTCTTCTCTTCTCTCTTCTCTTCCATTGGAATATCTTTCTCTCTCTCTCTCTCTCTCTTTCTCGTCTTTCTCGGTCTCGTTGGATTGCAACGACCCTCTTTTGCCCGGGCCCAACTTGACCTCCGGTCAACCCGGGGCCCTCCCGAGTTTTCGTATGCGGTTTCGCCGGAACCGATGACAGAAGTTGAAAATTTCGAGAGTCGGCCTTAATTTCGTGTAAACCCCTCGGCCCGAGAAAATTTATGTCCGCGGCAATGTGGAGAGGTACGATTCCTTCAAGGATCCTCGTTTTGAATTATGGAAATCGACCGTTGTATTTGGTAATTTTCGACGAAAATTATGGAACCGTTCGTTTCGCAACGATATCTCGTGAAAGAAGATAACAAACCGGATGAGCGTTCTTCTTTGATGTATCTGTTTCTCGTTACGATCGATCGAAAATATTTTCAAAGGATATTAGAATGGTTTTCTCGTCGGACAAGGATTTGGAGTAAAGGTTGAATCCTTAGTAATAGTATCCGGTAATTTGTGTCTTTTTTTCTCGATCTCTTCGGCTTAGGAATCCAGAGTAAATTCGACGTCTGGAAGTTTTTGATTGCTTTGATTCGCGTACATACTCCTCGTGGGCACGCCGAGATTCTAACCAACTACCACGTCGCAGACCTCGCGTACGTGACAGTGGGTCTGGCCTCGAGGCCTGTCAGGAATCTCCAGGTCCCATTACGAGGGTGCGCCTACTTGGTGATCTTTATACGGTGAAAACCCGTTTCGTTGTCTTGGATCATCCAGTGCACGTGCGCATCTACGCTTTTCCGACGTCTTTCATCAAGGAACATCATCATAAGAACTAGCTCGGCCTGTCTGCCTTTATATTATGCAAATCTGAGAACACGGTAATGAGATTCTGTCTTCACCTTACGATAAATATTGCTCGCTTTCTAATGAAAATTAGATCTTGAAACGGGACAGAGGAATAAATAACAGTACGATTCATTAGCTTTCTTCTTTCCTCTCCCCCCCCCCTCGTTTTTTTAAAAATAATGTTTATCGAATATTTATAAGCGATTGTACTCGGATGTTTACGAGTAGTAGTTTCGTCGATGGTACTTCTGGGTTCCTTTGAAATGTCCTCTCCGGTCCTCTCATTTAGACCGACAAAAGAAAACGCAGATTTCCACGGAAATTTATCAGAGTCAACAAGGCAAACCATGACCAACGACATGGCACTTGTTGCACAAAAGCATGTCTGGACACTAAATTTTTCGGTGGCCTTTGGTCGTTCCCATCTTACCCTCTAATTTCTTCTACACGGACCTCCCGCGTCGAGGGTCACCAGTTACACACTGGCACGTATTTCCATTTCGGTGTTTTACCTACCAAAAACGTCTCTTCTGCACTAGAAACCTGACTCCTGAATTTCTCGGGAGCCCACCGAAACTCCGCTAGCGACCTTTCCTCTCTCTCTCTTCCCTTGATCTCCGAGATATCGCCGGAATAAATTCTATACGTAAACTGTGACATCTCGGTCGTTTGAAACACTTGATACCATAATGCTATAAAGAAAAAAAAAGTCACGCACACACACACACACAGAGAAATAAGAAGTAAAATACCATAATGGTATAAATAAGAAAAAGTCAGAACTTTCACTTTGTCTTTTACTTCACCTAAAGTCAGCTTCCACGGTTTTTCTTCTGCTATGAGTGTGCATTAATATTACAAGCTTATCTTCCCCTCTACAAAGGAAAGCGGACCCATTCAAGGACCGGCTAAAAGGCAATGTCATACGTTTTTACCGGTAATAAAGGCCGAACAATTCCCAAAGAAAATTCGTCGGTACAAACTACGGGCATCTGTGACCAAGACGTGGCACTTGTTGCACAAAGCCTGTCGGGGAGACGAAAATTCTTCCGTGCCTCTCTCTCTCTCTCTCGTTCGTTTCTTCTTCCCCCTTACGATTTCTTTTCGAAGACGAAGAGGCAGGGCCCCCCGTGTCGAGGGGTCACGAGACGCCCGTGGACCAGAGACACAAGCACGGATTTCTATTGACACAGGCCAATAGGGCCTAGCCTCCCGTCTCCACAGGAATCTGTACGATCCTTTTTGGCGTCGGTGGCCATTGGAGGGGTGCGGTAATCCTTAGCCTTTTTTTTTTCCTCTCGTTCCTCTGTTAGTTTCCCCGTGGGAGACGGAAGAACCTGATAAATCTACGAGAATCCCTGGCTGGGAAATCGTATTCCTGGCACGCACCGGTTCATGGAATTAATTTCAATTCGCGGATGGCGTCCACGTTTCCCTTGGCGACGTTGAAAATTAAATCTTTAGGCATTATTATTATTATTATTATTATTATCATTTCACGCAATCGTAGGGATACGTCCTTCGATATTGTTGGAAGGAAATTATGTAATATCATCCATTACGATAATTCCGTTCATTTTTACCATGAGGGTTCATTAAATTTCGAGCCGTGAGAACGTTCGATAATTGTGAAAAAAAAGATGATGAAAAAAAAATGTGTGCAAGGGGGGACGTAGGTATGTACCTGGACAAAACAGGGATTTGAGAACCGCCGGCCTGCGGTGCAGTGTCGGCAGGTCGGTAGGTAGGCATATACCGTTGATGGACCAGAGCTAATCTAAAAATCGCCGGAACTTCACAATTATAGTAATTTACCAGCCGACAACAAGCTGTACACACAAGCTTGCCCATAATGGCATTAACGGCACGCTCTTTTGCTCCCGTGTCCTTTTTAGCCCGAATTCAGTTCTGATTCAAGAACCGAATCTTCGCGGGTCTTAACAATCATCAACGGCGATAGTGATTCGTTCGTTTCACGATGCACGTTTTGAATCGAATCCATAGTTCGCGAAAAAAAAACAAACGATAAGGTTCAAAAGATAATCGGTTGATATTTTTATATAAATTCGATCGGATCGTATATGTATAGGATATATCATTCTCGTGTTTAGAACGTGAAATCTGAAAAAAAGTGTATCGCGTGACGTTTAATCATGGAAAATGTGTAACTTTGAGAGATAAATTCGTTCGAAATTTCTTTTTATACGTCGGAGTCATCACAGGTACAAACGAAGTCCCGACTCTCCGCGGCTCGTTACTGAACACACCATGATGATCATTGTCGCCCTCTCACCGAGAGATAGAGAGACAAAAAAAAAACGGAAAAACGGATAGATTTATCGTTTGTGACAGAGACGGGGGTTCGTTCTTTCGTTTTTTTTCCCCCATCAAACGAAAATGATTCCCGGCGCAGACAATACTCGCGAATACTCGGCTCGAAATCGAGGGCACTCAGAACATGCAAACCCATAATAATCTCTTCGCGGCTTCCGCTCTTTGCCTCCTCTGTTCTAATGGCACCTTTCCAGGAATCGTCGATGCAGAACTGCGAGTAACTCGGAACGTGGATATTGTTTAAGAACCCGTGCACTCTGGATAGGTGCAGCCTCTCCCGCTGACTGATACGAGTCGGGATGTGCTATGATGCGTTTCCTTAAATTGCATGTTTTCCTGCGCTTCCTTTGTCGCTAAAGTCTAACGTCCTTAAAAAAAAAAAGAAAAATATTATATATACATATAATTTCGCTAGAGTATCATTTTCACCCGGATTTCTAATTATTCCTCAATTTTCCATTCTCACCGATACTATAGTACGATTATATTCTCAAACAATTCGTTCATTTGTCACAATTTCAATAATACCGAACTGGAAATCGTTCCGATTCCATAAGAATGATAAAATACATTAGACAAATGAAAACTGTACACGTAATGATACTCGTGTCCAACGCGAGTCACGTGTCGAGTATGTACCAAATAGAAGAGAGGAAAAAAAAATGAAAAGTATTCCATTGTCCATGAAATCCGGTATCGAGAAACATCATCCTACCAAGTATCCGCGGTCTGTAATGAACGTGGTGTGACGAGCCGAGGTATTGTGAAGCTCGCGGTATCTATAATTACCGTCCCGAAGTATTATTCCAACAAGACTGCGAAGTAAACAAACCCGCAGGAGAGAAGCGAAAGAGAGCGAAACGCCACGGGGAAGCGAGAGGAGAGGAGGCACGGCCACGAACTTTGAGTCGGTATAGCGTCGGGTTATATGGCCGGTGGAACGCGGGAGGATGAGCGGAGGAGGTGGTGGTACTGATCGTGATGGAAAGGAAGGAGGGAACAGGGGGGAGGGGGAACAAGCTGGCAATAAACTTTGGCGCGAGGAGTGTGGCGCACATGTGTGCAGTCAGGATATGCATTCGGAAAGAGAGAGAGAGAGAGACAAACGGGGCCCGATGAGGTTCGACACGAAAGAATCGCTTCCTTTTTGATCTTCTTTGGTAGTCTAGAAATTTTGGGTGGAATTTACGTATCTCGTAATGGTGATCATCTATTGGTTAAGATTTGTTAAATACATACTTGTCCCACGAAAGGGACGATACAGTATTGGAAATTTAAGAAATTTCCTGGACAGTATGTTTAGAATCGTTGGAATTGATGTAAGGAAAGTTTAGAGTGTGGAAGGTTGTATTTTATAATTGAGATAAAAGTTCTATTTGTTAAACATGTTCGATATATAATATGCGAAAGAAAAATAGAACGTTCTATTTTTACTACTTGCTCGCGCGGTGAAGACGATCGGTATACGGTACGGTACGTATTCGGAACACGCTTGTTAAGGATGTAAGCGCCCTTTTAACTGGAGTATTTAACGCTAATTCTATTTAGAACGCTACATCGACGGTGTATGCTGGAACGTTAGCCGAATTGTAAAGCGGCGTTTTACGTGGTCGACATCGCGCAGGTGTAGGGGGATGAAAAAGATTCGCGCGAAAATAGTGTCGCGCGTACATACATACATACATACATACGCACATGTATACGTAACCACTGGTGTTTCGAACACAATAAACACGCGCGCTTTGAAATTCTTGAAATTCCCGCGGAATATCCGCGACGAACTTACGAGCAGAAGTTTACGAACGTGTTTAACCACGATGCGGTCTTCGGCGACGTGGTATTAATTCCCCAGGGTTGGGGGAGTAGAGGGGGGGGGGTTAAATCCCGATCTTTCCGTTCGCGGGCAGATAAAACTTTCGTTAAACTCGCGACGCCTATTTGCTCGAGATCAACGTCGAAATACGGCGAGGCCGCGTTGATCAGCGGCGCGGGCATCGCGACGCTTCTCTCGCGCGGCGGTTTTCATCGGCGTAGTCACCGCGCGGCCGCGATAAAACGAGGATCGCGCGATTCCGACGAAACTCGGCGGTATGCGTGCGTTACGTTATTTATAGAGTCGCGTAGCTGACAATTTAATCGTCCGCAGTCGTGTGAATTGCGCCGAACCGTACGGGTCCGTTCCCTTCTGCGCTTTTACGTCTTAATAACTTCGGGCAAAACGAGTGCTGTGTGTGTGTGTATGTGTGTATGTGTGTATATGTGTGTACGCGTGTGTCTCGTACTCGGAAAAGGTCAATGGTCTTGCGTCGGGAGGACGATCGAGATCGCGGTGCCTCGAACGAAGAATTAACTCTTTCATGGTCGCTACTGTAGTAATGTACAAGTCGGGCGCGCGGTTAACGCCACCCGTGCATACACACATACACATACACACAGACGCACACGTGCAAAACTCCGCGGCGCTGCCGAAGTATTAATTAAGCACGCGGCTGTGAACATCGCAACACGCTTGATTTATCACGATGCCGCGGCACCTCTTGTTAGAAACGTATATGTATATACGTATTCCTTGTTTTTTTGCCCCCCTCTATAGTTTCTTTTTCGCGATAATGTGCGCAATTTTTCAATTATTGTAAGAAATTATGGTGATATGGAGGGCTGGGTGGACTCGTGATCATCGATAGAAATGACATGTAACAAGTGTCAAGAGACTTAGACGTGATCGTGATACACGTGGAAATAGTGTGTGGAACGTTTCACGCAATTTATCTATGAACGAAGTAATGTTTATCAACCAATAAAGATTATTCTCGAAATAACGAACCTTACAGGTTTATACACACTGTTTTTTCCGATCAACTCGAGCCTATCTTCCGGAACGTAACAACCCTACGACAGTAGCTGTTATATTACTCCATTCTCTAACGTTATTGCCACGGTTAATCTAACCACGATACTTAGCGGCTGGGATTTTCGTCGAGTCGGGAGGCAAACAAAAAAAATCAAACAAAAAGAAAAGAAATATAAAAGTGCTGCTGCTACTGTGCTTACCAGGATAATACTTTCTCCTTATAAAATAATGGTGCTACCGATCACCTAAAGATTCTCGTTGTCGTCCGATAAGATCTGGCAAGAGGGAATCGCGATGGTAACTCAGGCTCGGGCTGGAAGATCAGGACGATACTTATCAGTTCGAATCCTGAAAGCAGGTTTCTACCTCTCGAAACGATCGAGTTTCGCGGAACGGATGAACTCGGACGGTGGTTCTACGGGCAGACAGGATCCGCCTTCAGCATCGGGACGCGCGGCCCTGCTGGCGGCAGTCCGGAGAGATGATCGGTATCACTTGGAGTCCTTCGTGCGGATTCTTGTTGCTCGACGCGATCCAGTTTCGCAGAACGGATAAACTCGAAAGGTTTCTTGAACAGCAGCATCCATCGTGAACGTTAAAGGACAGTAGTAGCAACAGCATTAGGGATAGGCCGTGCCGACGAAACGATCTGTATCGTTTCGTATCCTTCCGAGCAGGTTCTCTCTCTCTCTCTCTTTCTCTCTTTCTCTCTTTCCCTCTGTTCGAGTATGTACGAAAGGATTTCCTATAAGTATAGCGCGGATGTGCTTACAATCCATTAAAGAGAACTGGTTTAATATAGACGTAATAGTTAAGGGGAAGGCTTCGGCATGGAAAAAGTGTCGGGTTTACATACTACGTATCGTCGCGAAATCATCTAATTACCCGTAGGTAGAACCATGGGAATTGGAAAGGTTTTACTTACCCGTACGTACGACTTCTGGCTGCCGTGGCTTCCTGCGCGACAGTTAAACGAATGGAAAATATTTGAAATAATTAATACTCGTTCCGATTTCACGATTGCCCATGAATTCCAATGGGATTTAGATAATCCCTTTCATACGTTTATCTATAATTAATTAACGTACTAGACGAGTATAGGGGAGACTATTACTTTACTAGTTGTTGGCGCTTTGCTATACGTACTTTGTTGACTATTTATAAACTGTTGAGACGAATGTAGAGCCGGTTGTTCCAAGATTGTATGATTATTTTCTTCTTTTTTTTTTCTAAAACAGGAAAGGTGGATCCGACGCCTCATACCTCCTCGTTCAACATGGGCTACCTCGTCTCGCCGTACCCCTACCCCAATGGCGGAGGACCTATTCCTGTGTCTATGGTGAGTACTTTTAATTTTCATTAATTTCACTCCGATTGCTGTGCTTTCCATCGAGGAAACAATTATTTCACCCGATCGTGACCTTGATCGGTCCACTTGTTCCTCGGATGTATCGTTAGCCTCGTCGCATCCTTTTGCATCGCGAACTCTAAATCGTTGTTCCGCACCCTCTGGAATCGCGATCCGGAGGTATTGATTTATAGCGGCCACAAATTGGATTTACGATTTATTTATGAGCGAACGTTCGCGCGTTCGCGGCCCCCGTGATTAAGCGTCGGCGAAAACGGCGCTAGAATTGTTTCTCTTTCTCTACCGCGCACTTGTTATCGGGTTTTAATAATTAACGCTCGCCTAACGGTACTTGTACACACCTTTTCCATTCGTTGGTTTCCCCCTCTCCCCCTCGCCTATTGCGTTCTAACTATGATATTTTACAAAGAGCGGCGGCGACTTCGATAAAATTTCGCGTTACACGGTCCGTTATCGCTACTCCGAGTACGTACTTTTTTTTCCTCTCTACCTCTCCACACTTTTCGCAATTTGACATCGATATATCTAATAAACGTCCACGGAACAGGATATCGGTACGTTAGAAGCGCAATTACCGCAATTAGTAACGCGATGAAGCGAATGGAAACCGCTCTCTAGTCGAGTATGACCCGACCTATGTATGTATGTACCGTCGTTTATCGGATACGGGAAATCAGTTGCACTCGAGGGAACTTGTTTCGCGAATGATTTACATCGAAAGTACGTGACAATAGCAATTTAACGACGAGCGGCGTGAAATCGGAACGGCGTTCGGGGGGGGGGGGGACAGGGGGCAGGGGTTGCCGACGCTACCGGTCGATGGTATCAGGGACAGATTAAAAAAGCTGCAGCAGCCGGGTAAAATCAAGAGGGCTTCTCTCGGGCGAGATGAATGAAATTTGCAGATTCACGTACGCGCGTTTCGGTACGCGAGATGCACAAGTATTGTTGCGTCGAATGGATTTGCAGGCCGCGCCGCGGCGGTTGTGTTTGGGCAGACGGCTAATTTGACTGCGGTGAAGCATGGCGTCGCTAAATAGTGGACAAAATTGGGCCGATTCGGTGTTAAAGAGAGCGTAGCACGGCTGATCTACAACGTTGCGCTGTTGCGCGTTTCTGTACTGGTTTACGACGGGGATATATGTATGCTCGTATATGTACATGTGAAACGACACGAACCTTCCGTTTTGTGTGTGTTCCGAGCGTGATACCACGCCGCGTGAACCCATTAAGAGTCTCGTTGATTCTTTACAGCTGATAAACTGGTATATTTCCCGATAAACGTATATAGGTTTTATCATTTTCTTTTACAATACGAAACATACAGACCGGGAAATTTTACCTATAATATCAATTATATTTACACTGTAATAATTTTAATAAGAAACTAAAATAGAAAGAATTTATACAATAGTATTGGATAACGATGAAAGAGAAGAAAAGTGTGAAAGTTCTATTAATTTTCTAATGGAATCACACCTGAGGTAGTAGTCGATGGTAATGAGCCGTAAATAAAATTAGAGCGAGTTGCCGATAAAGGGTTGCGTGACGTAGCTAAGACTCTCGAGAGTGCCTATTGAGCTCTCTTCAACTCCTCGAAGTTGATGAACCACCGTCCTACCCAGCGATGGTCAGCAACGCTTCCGACTCGCTGGCGATGCACACCACGTTGTTTCTCTCTTCCCCTCTCTTTTCTACCTTCGGAGCTACAATATCCCCACCATATAGGGCGCAGTCTGGTTTCTCTTTCCCTTTCTCTTTCCATCTCGCTCGCGGAGGAGCCCCCCATACCTTGTCTCGGATTTACCTACCTCGGGCACTCATCTTCTACCATGTCATTATGTCGTTATTTCCGACAACGAGCGTGTCTCGGCCGAACCCTCGTACGCTTACCTCCGACAGAAATGGGCGCGAAAGGAGTTTCGCCCGAAATCCGACTACAAACACTATTCCTGAATGAACCGTGTTGTTGTTGTTGTCGTCGTCGTGGTCGTGGCGGCCGGAATCTTTTTAGAATAGAATCCGAAACCGTGAGGGATCATCAATGGATACTTCCAGGTTATTTTATAAACAGCGATGACTCTCCTCACGGCACGATCGTGAAGGATTTGTTTGTTTTCTTTTATATTTATTTTATTCTACAGAATCGTGAGATTGATTGATTTTGGATATACATACATAGATATTATGTGTGTAAATTAATTTTAGTTACTTGACGATTTGTGTTTGTTCGTTTTAATAGGATAAAATGAATCTTGTGGGATGGTTGTAACGCTTTGATAGTTTCTGCTGTAATTCTTGTAGACTTGTGTTTAGAGGCCTTGTTAGCGATTCGATGCAGCGATTTAAACGCATTTCGAAGGAATGTTGGAACACGCGCTATCGCGACCACGTGTGGTGTGTTTTCCCGCACTGTCACAAGATCGAGCGGTACCAAAGCGACTATCAAGTAGCCGTGTTCGCTCCGCAGGTGCGATCCTCGCTGATTAAGCACCGCGGCGTTGACAATTTGCCATACAACGCGTGTTTCGTATCGGTATACACTTTACGGAATACAAAGTGCCGGGGCCAACGCCTTTGTGTGGTATTACACCAGGGTTGTTTCGCAGCTAAGCTTGTTTCTTTCTTTTTTTTTATTCCTTTTTTCGCGATAAAAGACCGCGCGTGAAATGGCAATTAGATAACCCAGAGAAAGAGAGAGAGAGAAAAAGAGAGAAAAAGAGTGTTAGGTGTTGCTTGAGAAATCGTAGGTAAATTCGATTACGTTACAACAACGCTTTTCCTTCGTACGTGGTATAGTTAACCGATCGTTCAGGCACGTAATTCTCCATTAAAGTGCGAAGTGATGTAGTTTAATTGACAAGGTCGTTGGGTGGTAAAAAAAACCTATAGGGAAAAATAGCGCCTTACAGAATTCCAGACATTTAACCGAAAGAAAAGCAGGCGTTACTAGATAAAACGTGTTCGCGGCCGCATCGAGACTTTTTACGAACATTCTTTGATGCAATCGCTCGCCGAACAAAAACATCGGGGCTGAAACAACGGATCCCCAGTGTTCGACCGCGTGTCGTCGTGCTGCACACTGTTCCGCGAGCGGAGCCAGCGTTTTTCGCCATTAACGTGCTAACATTCCGAAACACCGTCGTCTCCCGAACCCGGTGACATCTACTAATGCCCCGGCGAGCATAGTTGCCTGCAACCGTGACAAAGGAACGATGCCTAGAATTCGTGCAGCCGTCGAAAAACAACGGGAAAAGAGGCGCGGCTCTCAGAGAAGCAGGAAGAGAAGGGAGGAAACGAACAAAAAAAAATATACCAGAAGAAAAAGGAAAAAAGAGGGAAAAAAAAACACAGGCGACCGGTACATGTACGTGCACGGAAACGCGCAAACGTCCCACCAATTAAAAAGAACTCGATTCGACGGGGTTGCTGAAAATAACGGGCGTATCGGAGTGTAGTTTCGCGGGAAAAAGGGAGAGAGAGAAAGAGAGAAAGAACGAGAGAGGGAGAAGAAGGAAGGGTGAAAGAGAGAGAGAGGTAAAGGGAAAAGGAGAGAGAGAGAGAGAAATGATGGGGTGAAAGAGAGAAAGAGAGAGAGGGGGACATGGGCTACGTTGCGTAGCGTAGAGAACTACGGAACGACGACCTGGGGGGGTTGAGGTATGAAGCGGTGAAGAGGGGAAGGTTTGGGGTCGGTGGATGCACGTGAAATCCAAAACCCTTATATTAAAACACAGCCCAGCCAACCAGCCATGGCGCGCTTAATTCAAAACAATATAATGGGCGCAGCAACATAGCTGTTGTTGCTTTTCTCTCTCTCTCTCTCTCTCTCTCGCCATCTTTCTATTTCTTTCTTTTTTTAACCTTACTCTCTCTCTCTCTCTACGTTACTCTCTCTCTCTTTCTCCGTGTTTATTCGTCCTTTTCCATTCAACGTCACGGTTCACCCGTGTATTCGTGTACGTTGTACGACGTGTACCGACGAGACCGTTCGTATTAAGAGAGAACGCTTATAATGCTCTTTCGGATTGCTGGCTTTGCTCCTGTGCTGTTCTGGTTCCTTCGCCGGGCCAGAAACTCACGACGAGGACGAACAGACGACGACGACGACGACGACGATGGCGACGACGGTGACGATGGTGACGATGGTTTTGTCGTGGAATGGGGCTTTGTCTGTCCTCTCCGGCGGAAGACCAGCGGCATTGTTCTCATTGTAGAGACACGAGCGAGAGAGAAAGGGCCCCAGTGCGGTGGTGTAAGGGAGGACCGGTAGGTACTGTGCACGGGAAAAGATGTCCGCGTGATACATACCTATTCCGTGTTTAGTACTTCATCGTGCCCTTCTCGCACCGTGAGCACCGTCCTCTTTGCTAATTGTTTGCCAATCAGTCCTTGCGAGTCTAGCTCGTGGGAAGAGAGAACTCGTCGTCGGGTTTTCTTTTGCCATATTGGGTAGCAGCAGCTCGTTTCTACCATGTGTCGTCGTTCTACCAGTGGAACTGGCTTTTCAACCAGACTATGATCTACTTGGAGAAATTTACCTGGGAATATACACACGATCTTCCGCTCGTTGATCTTTTGTGTGGTATTGTTTTTTTTAGAATAGTTTTGTATAGAAAAATTAAGTAACTTCCTCCGATGGGAATTATAGGTTTTTCGTATAATTCATCCCGTACGGATGATTCTTACGTTGGTTGATAATAATGGCGTTCGGGTATTGAGTCCGTGGGAAGAATTGTACTTTTTGTGGCTGGATCTTCGAGCATAATGGAATTCCTTGACGTAACGGATGAATAAGCAGACACTTCGCGTGAGTCGCATCGTGTATTCAGGTGTCAATTTATTTTCGCCTTGATCTCACCTGCCGCGTCCTTGACCAAGAAGTTTCCGAGGTAAACCAAACAGGGCCTGGAGATAGGCGTTACTTTTATTTCGTCGAAGATTGAAAGGTTCACTTCCCTGATTAGGTCGAGCGGTAAACATGACGTGGCGCATAGATTCAATTCCGGGGATTCATCGTCGTGACCACTTCGTTCTCGTCACGCTTTTTGATTGGACGTATATTTAACAACAACAAAAAAACACACACACACACAACTATTAGATTCGAAAGAAATTTAAAACGAAATTAGATTCTTCCCAACGAGATACATAGGTATTCAATTAACATGTTTATGTGGGTGTGATGTTTCGAGGAATAACCGAACGCTTTCGCTGTCGTTCGTTGTACTTAATTCTTTAATTACGATATACAGAAATCATCAGGATTTCGTATTTTCGAAAGCGATCCTAGAATAAGAGACGCACAACAAGCCCCCACGGTATATCCGAAGACCGCAAAAATTTTACCTGGTGCGAAGGCGCCATTAGTTTCGGCGTTCGCGGTTAAGTACTTTTGTGTTTAAGGGCCTGACCAAAGCTCAATCTTCCGAGGAGGTACAAACCGAGGGATTGTCCTTTTTCGAGGGATAATACCACGTGGGCCCCGTTAATGCCAAGATGGCTGCGCGATATGCGACTCCATTACGTACGCTACCTAGTCCCTTGTCCCTGGAACCCTACTAATTGTTGTCCTGTCCGTTCATTTAACGTGGGAAAAATTCGCAAGATACGCTTCCGAGATACGAATCACTTGTTCGAAATTATCCCGTCGATATCTTTACCGCAGGATCGCTATCCTTGAAAACCGTCGTCGCTTCAACCCGTTCCATTAAGATTTTCAAAATCTTGACAAAAATCAAAAATATATTTTTTCTTTGTAATATTCCCGGGTGGTAAAGATTAAATTTCATTGCTCGACAGCTGTTCTAGTTACACCTTGTCCCCGGTAACAGCGATTTTCCGTGGAAACGAGACCGTCCAATTGAACGAAATCCTCTTCCCTCCCCCCCCAGTTACCGAGCAGCAATTCGACGGGCATGCGTCAACGTGAATGCCCACTCGGCAGAATTTATTTCCTCCTCGCGCACGCATCGGACGATCGTCCATCTCGTCTCGAGATTCTCCTCTGGTCACTCGTTTGACATAATCGGCGAGCGAGCTGGATTTCAGGAATCTCGTTTGCCCGGCACACACGTGTTACGCAAGTGTTACGTGCCTGTCGCAGATCTTCCGTCTTGCCGGTTGATCGTTCGTCTAGCTGAAACGACCGGCCGGGGTAATTCTCGAACGAGTTTTTCGCTACCGATAATCCCGAGCGAGCGGTTTGGGGCACTCCGGACATCGTGATCGTTTAACGTTAGAAACTGAACGAGAGTTTACATACATGTACGAGAATTCTTTTGAAAAGGTCAAAGTTAAGTATAGAACGGTGATTCACTCAAGGATTCGACTACATGGTAATAAATCGTATTTGAAGTAACTAATCGTGAATTCCGCAGTCCGGATTGATCATCTGGAAAGTTCTGGTTTTCTCTTAGCCGCGCGAGGTTTCTACATTATGACGGGAAACGTCTTTTTAGACAGGTGAAAGGACACGTAACGACGACACGTGGCTTCCCAGGTACTTTGGACCGACTTTTTCCTTTTTTTTTTCCCTCGACGATCTTTCTTTTCTCCACCTTACGCTGGAATTCCTAAGGCCGAACGGATTCCGAGATCGCATTAAAAACGAGACACCTAGCTACCCCCCCTCCCCCTGCTTTTAGTTAACACCTGAGACCTTCGGGAGATTCTGAAGGGGGATACACTCGGTGGATGAGTGAAAAAAAAAAAAGATCTCCGTGCTTCGGGGGCTACCTCGAGTGACGCAGCGGTTCCTGCGGGACAAATGAGCCAGAATAAATACCGGGGTTGGCCGTGAATATCGGAGAATGTCCAGAACTAACCACCCTGAAAACGGAACCTGAAATGTTTGCGATCACGGGGGTTACGGACACCCCAGTGAAGGGTGGACAACATGATCATCTATCTGACTTCTCTTTCTTTGTAAACATCAGCATCCCGGCCGAACAGATTGTTCGTACTTCCGGTCGGGCAAATTCCACAGATCTATTAGAGATTATTTTCTCCCTCCTCCTTCTCTGTCGAACCACGTTGACCGATTCGAAGAACTTCGCAGAGGTACAGTAGAGACAAGAATTTTCACAGACGGAGGGAGTTTAGTCAAACTCGTTTCACTGGGAATTAAGTAAATTGCTTGTGATTCGAGACACGCTAGAATCTCTGATGTCCACATTGTGTGGCGGGGTTCGGTAACTCGTTCATTAAGATCTCTCAACGAGAACGTCGTTAAAGAAGGGTCCGCAAACGGTTTTCACCTGAGCGGTCGAAAGAGTTTAGAAGGGTCCTGAGAGGTAGAGGCCAACAAAAAAAAGAAATAAAAAAAGGAGAAAAAAAACGTAGTAGTAGTAGTAGAAGAAGAAGAAGAAGAAGAAGAAGAATCTGAAAGTTTGCTCGGATGACGCGGCAGTTTCTGAGGGACAAATGAGCCAAAATAAATACCAAGGAGGATCATAAATATCGTAGAGAGAGGAGGACTAACAACCTTGGAAAAGGGACAGCGAGATGCAGCACGGTTATTCAGGTGAATAATTAATTTATTGACCGTTGCTATCTACTTAGGTACGATTTCAGTAGCTTCTTCTTCTTCTTCGCGCAACTGGACATTATAAAACTCGTTCCACTAGTTTAACCCCCGGCGTTCATTTACATTTAATTGGGAAATCAATCTAGCGGAGCATCGTTACGGAATATTTATAAGGGCCTCCGCGCTATGCCGTTAATACAAGTTTCAATTTCGGGAAGTCGGTGAGGGTGATAGGGAGGGGGGAGGTGAGGGTGAGAGACTGCATACGCTTTTTCTTCAACGAACTTTCCGCGGGACTTCTTTAATCTCGGATACGAATACCGTTTGGCACCCTTTTGCCATTTGCCGATTAATAATGCATCGTACCGATGCGCCCGAACCATGAAAAATTAGCATCGAACACCTGCCTTTCCGTCTGTGTGTCATCATCGATACGCATGCATATTAGTCCGTAATAAACCTTACTCCGATCCATTATACTCGCGTACTTCAAAGCGGCGGCGGCGGCGCAGCGTTATTGTTCTCCGATATTATCACGCTATAATAGATCATTGTTACTATTTAACGCTTATAAATAGAAGATAATCGTAATTTAGTCTCGCCTTTATACGTATAAAGCATGTCCGATTTAACAACCCACGACTTATTCATTCCCGCCGACGGGAATCGTTCGTTGTTTTGCTTATTGTAAATTCTATAGACACTTTCCACCGCCTCGTCTGGGTAAATCACATTGTTGCAATGTAACCAGAGAAGGGAATCCGTCGTCGCAACCGTCGACGAAACGGGGACAATGTCGACTATAATTCTAATACCACCGGCTGACGCTGGGAATGCACTTACACTACACGTTTGGCAGCTACCGTCGATCTGCGCCTACTGCGCTTGTATATTTATTAATCGTTCGGTCGATCGTTCGTTCGTTTGTTCGTCGGTTCGTTCGTTCGATCGATCGATCGATCGATCGACGGGTATGACCGCTACCGTTACGACACATTATGGACAGGATCAAGTGGGTCACGTTCGTGCCGTCTGTGAGACTTATGACCACGTGACGACCACTTAGACGTGAGATAATCCTTGCTTGACAGCCACAAGTATACAGCGTGTTGAACAATCATTATGATCTCACTTTCAAACCGCGAACGATACTTTGTGTTTATTAGACTATCGTCTACTTACTTGTTTTTTTTTTGCACAAGTAGAGAGAGTGAACAAGTAGTTGCGGCTGTGTTTTAATGAATTTAATTCGCGGCTCCGAGGGATAATTTGAATTATTGATCGAGGGATAATCGAGTTTGGGACATTGTTTCCTGTTTCTTTTTGTTGTTCTTGTTATAGTTATAGTTGTTGCTTTTCATTATTACGTTCGACGAAGATTCAGGTTTAATTTACGACCAGCCCGAAGGGAAAAGTTCGGATGCGATAATTCTTGACATTAGTAGGCGGTAGGGATTTAATAAGAAAATTTACACCTTCGCGTCGACTTTTGTTTCAACTGAAAATTCAATTTATTCCCATCCTGGACGCCGCTAAGGAAATAAAACTGAGAGAAGTGAAACCTGTTTACAGAAGTTGGTACCACCCGCAGATCGAATCTGCCGTTCGTGATTTAAAGCCAATAACGAAGCGTGAACCGCGAACAAATTGAACTGCAGGCGTCTCTGGAATTTTTCTCCGGTTTGGGTCGCGGGTTAGACGAAATTTCGGTCTATACACAGAAGTCGCAGCAAAACTCGACTCGATCCGTCGGTAAAATTCTGTGTCTCGTTATTCAATTCATTTTTTTCCCATCATTCCGATCGGTTCTAAATTTCTTTCGTTAATTTCTTTGGAAAAAAACGAAAAATCATCCGCGGCGTGTCGACGAACCGGCACGAATTTCGCTCCGCTGCCGAGGAATCCTTTAATCGAAGTACAAGAACGATCTTCCTCGCCCTTTCCGCTTCTTATTTCTCGGCACAGTTATTTTTAGCCCCTCGCCGCAGGAAGTTTATAACGCGCACGGTTTTCGGCTCGAAAGAGGCGGGTTCCACTTCTCCCTTTCAAAAGACGCGAGAAGACAGGCAGTGGATCTTCAAATAGAAAACACATCCTCATCGTAATCAGTCGCACCCTAATTTTTTCGACTTCAGATGCCTCGGTCTGTGTTCGTTAGCCTCCATGACTGCCAACTTTAATTCGGCAACGTACCGCGGTAACCGGCTGTGTATTCGTTTAATTAAATATTTCCACCGTTCCGAGAAAGATTTATATTAACACAGGTAGAAAACGTTAAATATCTGCCGGAGATTTATTGTACAAGTGTCTGGCAACGGGTACCGGCTTAAATATTATTTTTGTTTATTTCTTTCTTTCTTTCCTTTTTTTTCTTCTTCTTTTACTTCTTCTTTCTCTTTTTTATTACATAAATCATTTCCGCAACGCTTGTAAGATGTACTTAGAAAACCTTTCGCCCGTATTTGAAGATTTTTACGACCGCGTCTCTCGAATAAGTGAGATACCCCGAACGAAAGGGAGATTCAACGGGAACAAATCGTACCTTCCACAAACATCAAAAGAACTCTTACTATATTCCCTGAAATCGTACGATAGATAGATCCGAAAAACAGAAATACGATGGGGATCGTTACTTATCCGTCTCATTGTCGGCCGGAGAAAAGCGCAACAATGTGTCCCTCTCTTCGGTTAGATTCCGTCACGGTTCGTCAGAATCTCGTAGAAAATAGTTCTCCTCCGTCGTGGACCGAGTGGAATCCCGAAGACGGCTACGGGGATACCGGTCAGTTTCCAGAAATCGTAAAGCACAGTTTTTACGATGAGGGCAGGTGGGTGAAAACCCGTGGGTAATGTGGGTGGTGGAAGAGAACGTCGGGGTATCGTGAGAGGGGCGAGGAGGGGTAGAGAGGGGGAGGTTTACGCGGGGGCTTTGGCATTTTGCCTTCTTTAAATTGTCGGCCGACCGTCGATACCTTCCGTGGACACAAAACAAGCCTATGCTACCCGCTTTTTCATCCGAAAGGACAAAAAACCGGAGCGGTCTCGCCGGTGGAAATGCTACTCGCCAAGTACACACAGGAGGGGTAGGGGGTTTGAATTCTCCCTTTTTCTCTCTTTCCTCTTTTCCCCAACGTTTTGCAATAGAAACGGCTCGACGAGGCTCGGTTATTACAGCGCGAACTCCCAACAGCCCGTTTCGACTACGCGCCTTGTGCACAGAAGCGGTTTAAACTCCAGACGGAATAGCCTTAAGGGTCTGTCGCGACCTCAGGAATTTCAGAGGTGATATTGGAGCTGTCGAGAACATGATCGATCGTCCTGCATCCCTAGTAAAAGGGGGGGTGGGGTGGGGATTCTCGGGATGGGGAGAGAAATGAGAGAGAAAAAAAAAATTAGAGAGAAAGAGAGATAGAGAGACAGAGAGAAAAAAAAGAATCTCCCCGGCAAACTCCACGTAATTTCGATGATGGACCCGTCGAAAATGATCCCCCGGACTGTGAAATGGTTGGGATAGTCGAACGGGAATGACACGACCATTATCCGCTGGATGGAGATTAAGTCATTAGAAAAGGCAGTCTAATGAGGCGTGTTCGTTTACGGTGTAATTAATCTAATGTCCTACGACTGTATTTCCAACCGGGCGAGGTTTACCCGTGAATCTAACCCGAGGAGGATGACGGAGGGGGGTGAGGGGTGGGGGGTTGAAAACGAATTTACCAGGGATTAGATAAAAATAGTATTGTCGCGTAGTTTATTGGGTTCGCCGGTGGAAGTGAACGGATGCAACGAGTTGTACGGCTAAAAGACCGTCGACCGCATTGGCATTTGCATCATTCACCTTGAGAAGTGGATATAGTACGGTGGAAAGCCTTGTGTCGCACCGTGGATTACGTTTGAAGGAATTTATTGTGCGGCTGGGTGGGTAACGACGACGTTCCTCTCGACACGTGCGCGCGCGCGCGCACATACTTTGCTCGTTTAGGGCACATTTGTGAAATGGGATAATTGATAACGATAATTGACGTTATCGAATGGTTTTGCTGAAAATCGAAGAGATTTTTATTTATCACGATAAAGTTGTTTTATGGGATTCGATTACTTTTATTGACTAAGTGAAACGTATCTATGTATGTATGTATGTTACATATTGATAGTTTATCGTTAGTTTCAAAGTAACGAACGTTTCACAGAACGTTTTTTTATTTGGTTGTTTCCGTTAAAAAAGAAATCTCTGCTCGTTTGCTCTTTGTAATTCGAGATAAAGGCGCGGTGTTTGATACCATGCGAGGAATTTTGTCGTCGCGTGAAAATAGAATAAAAAAAAACAACAACAATAAAAGAAATAAATAAAAGAAAGGAAAAACGCTAACGCGCGATTATTGTTTCCCCGGGGGAAAAATAACGGCCGTTTCACGTTCGTGAAAAAAAAAAAAAGAAAATAAAAAGGAACCTCGCGCTGTCCACTTTGTTTATACAAATTGCGGATACCAGCGCGCCACGTGGAATTATGTAAGCGCCCGGTAACGCAATCGGGACGATCTTCCAATTAAAATATTCTGCCTGGTGGCTTTAAACAGTTGCTGGAAGGGGTGGCGCTAAAAACGTGCAGCGTTACCCGAGGCGTTTCGCTTCCACGCAAGAGCAGATTCTTTTTGTTGCCGCGAACCGAGAACTTTCGTCGGTGTAACGAAAAAAGAATTGCGCGCTGCTCTCGCAGCCTCTAACTACCGAACAAGTTTTCCCTCGCAGCGTTCCTGGCGGTTACCGCCGGTGCGTAGCGTTTAAGGAAAAAATAAAACAAAATAATACGGCAGAAAGAAATTTCCCTAACTAGTACGGGATTGTCTTGTACCGAGCGTAAAGTCATTTAAAGTTTCACTCATTAGTCATATTACTACTTGTTAAATAACCGTGAAATTGTTACTTAAACGTCCCCGTAATTACCGTTGAACTTTGAAACTTTTATTGTCACCGAAATCTACGCGATATTCGAATGATCGAATGAGAAAAAGAACACATTCCAAAGATAATCAAAATATTTTCATTTTTCCACGGTACAACCAACTCGTAATGAAATACATACATACTCACTCTTTCAATATTGATTCTTTTATCTTCGAGGAAAAGAGAAAAGGCATACAGTGTTCCCGTGAAATTTCTTCATTCTCCAAAAACACCAACCAAAGTACACTAAATAAACAAATTAATTCAATCTCTTAATCCCTCGAATCGATACCAATTAACATTCGAAACAATCTAAATCTTGATGTCTCTCCGTGTATCATCCAGCCGCACGGTCCGTAAAGAGCAACCAATTTCCGAAGGCATTAAATTTGCGATATTGCGAGAATGTATCTTCAGCGGTGCTCGTGTAATCCGCGGGCAAAAGCTGTAATCGCGCGAGGTCGTGTCACTGGTTGTAAGGCGCGCACCCGGGGTAAAGAGGTAAAAGAGGAAGAGCAGAGAGAGAGAGAGAGAGAGGAGAAGTGTATTACCGTGGTGGTGAACGATGAGAGGGGCGTGCCAGTCGCGGTAATAGCTGGTAAGCTGTGCTATTATGAGCGGCCTGCAAAAAACGTGACGTCACGCTAGGCCACTCCTGTGGTTGACCAAAAAAAAAGAACGAAGAGAAGGATGAAAAAAAAGGAAGAAGAAGAAAAAAAAAAGGAATGTGCATTACAATTCGTCGCTTCTTATTGTTTACCGCAATTGGCCACTGCTCCCTTCCCCGTCCCTGTTATTGTTTACCAGCTCGCGTTTTCCGCCGCTTCATTATGTCCTTTGTCTGTGCGCGAGCGTTTATTGTCTGTTTAATATTTATTCCTTAGCGGTGTACACACCGGTGTCCCGTTCAATTTCCTGGTGGTATGACATCAATGTAATTGTGAAATGTTTCATTGAAGGCGTCGGTTTCTTTTGGTAAGAGGAAAGAGAGGGGAGGGTGTGTTCGTTTTTCATCCGTTGTAATTTACCGATACTTTTCTATAAACGACGATTGGAACGTAAAGAACGTAAATACAGAGCTACTCTGATTTTCATCGTATCATCTCTCTCTCTTACGGTGGATAATAACCGTTGCAAATCTGTAAGCAGTCAGTTGAGACTCTGTACGTTTCACGTGAAAAAATCACCGATTCCGCTGTCAGGTTTCTTTCTTTTTTCCCTCCCTCCCTCCGTCATTAAGATAATTTTATGCGCGAGACGAGCGGGGTTCGTTTTTCCCTCTTTCTAAAAATCATTTACGCGCCGCTCGTAAAGTTTTTGCCCAGGCAGGCGTCCGGAAAGGCTGATAGGCCCGCTTTGCATTTTAATTTACAGCGAGCTTGTACTGGGGGGGGGGGGGGGAGGGGGGACATCACCGGACTCTCTCCTCTCCTCTCCTGGGCATAACCTTTCTAATGTTAGCTCCCGCAAGAATTAACCGTTTCTTTGAGACACGCGTGTGCGTTCCTCGAACGTCGCAAGAAAATTATGATGGGGAACAGAGAGGTGCGGGAATTAATATTTATAGAGCACCTCCTCGGCGCTCCCGTTCCCTTTTATCCCTATAACCCCGTGGACGGAGTATGTACCCTTCGTACGGAACGAAACGCAACAATGTGCGTCACTCCTCGCGAATATAAATCTCCGGTCGTTTTTTTCTTTTCGCCGCGAAAACGGACTCGCGTAACCATTAAAACTGAATGTGTGAAAAATCGATCCGACCGCGTGTCGCGAGTATATGTATACATATATGTACACGTATAGATGTGTAAATATAAATCCCAGAATGACGTGAAACGAGGTAAAGAAATACATATCGTCCAAACGACCGGTTCGCAATCGGTGTGCGTGTACGTGTGAATCTTAAGACTTCGGGATTTCTTTTTTTCTTTCTTTCTCTCCAGAACTAATCCAATCAACCTAACGTCCTTTTCAACGAATCACACAGAATTCCGCGGTGTTGTTGATAAATGAAATTGAAATGGAACGAAACAAGGATCTCAACGTGTGTAACGTATGTACGTTCGCGTGTATACACAGTCTTTCATTGTACGTTGTCTAAGGGGGATATTTTACACGGTGTTGCGCGGGTATGCGTAAATTGCTGGAACTCGACACGTTGTTACGAACAACTGTGCACCGCCTGTACATTGGTAGATTACTGGAATGCCGCTGTGTTGCTGACAAATCGCTTCTACATATGCAATCACATAGGCGTAAAACCTTTTTTGCCAAGGATCGTCGAATTGTCGGCAGAAATTGAGTCACCGACGGTTTCCCTCGGCGAACGCGACGAAGGGTGTTGGAACGAACTTCCGGAAACTGTGACGTTTTCACGAGATCCGGGCTTCCTGTCGGATAAACGGGTGATATACAGACGTCGTTCGTGTGTGACACGAAGATGACAACTCGGGTGTCTTTTATTAATGACCGTCCGTAAGTCGACGGAGGGGAAGTGCTCGCCGGGACGTTAGGTATCAAGGGGGGGTTGTTTCGTGATTGCGTGACTGAAACCTCTATTTTGCCCACCTGTGCGGGCGACTGTTTTACCTGTCCTCGCGTCACGTGACATCGACCCTCTCGCGAAATTCTCACGAAATCGTTACTCGTTCGATTTCAATTCCTTCATACGTCGGGTTTCCTACGGTATCGGCTGAAGGGTTGATTTTAACACATTGCGTACGGGAGACGAGAATTCTCGTCTTTAGCAAACCGTACGTTGAGGCCGGGAGACGAGAATTCTCGTCTTTAGTTTTTTCGACTCAATCGACGATTTAAGGAACTATAAATAGACTTTCTTGTTACGTTACCAGGGTAACGAAGTCTTGCGTATCCCCTTAACAAATGATGAGCAAAAAAAATGAATGTCAACTTTCTGAGAGCGTCAAAATTATAACGATTACATATAGGACTAAAAATCCGCGGGCCCTAGGAGCGCGTCGCGCGAACAGAGCGCCGTACGCAATGTGTTAAAATTATTTACTTTGGTTCACGTAACCTTTCCTACGATCCGTGTAATTACAGGTGATATACGGCATATCGTTCCATTACAACATTCATTTAATCAAGTCTTCGTATTAATAATCAAGCAATCATTATTATTCCCAACAGTAGTAATTATCAGTACGGTATTATTCATTTACGCGTGGCAGTTATTACGCCCGGGTTTAATTAAATTCGTATCATCGTATTAATTAAAAAGGTGTCGGAAATACAGGGCGAAGGGTATCTTAATTTTTCCCCTCAAATAACATTTGCACCTTTCTTAAAACCGATCGATCCGATCGTATGACTTTAAGGCATATCGAGCAATTAATGTAGAATTAAAATTGAATTAAAATGCTTTCGGAATCTTTTCTCTGCAACCCTTCTCGTTCGAGATCGTTTGTCGATATCTAAGTCGCAACCAACGGATACTTCAGCATCCAACCAACCACCCCATTCACAGAGACGAGATGGAAGGGTGTGTAGAAGGGCTTTTTGGCGGCGATAAGAGCCATTGCTGAAATTTAGCAATATTCTATGGTCCGTGTAGTACGGGGTAGTAGTAGTATGTACTAGTACGAGCCATCCTGTTACAGTCTCGAAGCGTTCAGATGGGCAACCGATATGGTCGCTATTAGTCTGGTGCTCAGGAAGCACTATACCTACGGCCGATCTCTGCTGTCCAAGTGAAACAGAGGATGAGGCAAACGAACGTAGGGGTATATATATGTGGAGTAGGGCTTTTGGGGCGTAGATAATAGTGAGAGAGTGCCCATTAAGGGCGAATTGCGTACGGTGAAGAACGCCCGGCAAAACTTCGCACCTGCCCTTTTCACGTTTCAATACATATTCATAAATGCGCACGGGTTGAGAAAAGAACAGTTTTCATTGGCGAAATTCAAAAGCGGCGAAGACGGTAACGAGGTAAAACGAATTCGTTCGTTCGACGGAGAGAAAACGAGGCGTCCGTGTCCTGTTTTTTTTTGTTGCCGGAAGATATTTGTCTCCGAGTTACGATCGAACTTGTAATTCGTCTTTAATACGAAATGGTTAATAACGCTTTCTTCTTTAGTCCCCGGCCACGGAGATTCCGTTTCGTCTCTGTCCAACTTGAGTCGCGAGTGGCCGAGAATAATGATATTATTGCGGACCCGCTTACGGCTTACTGCAATTAAAACTTTGGTAATTGCCGTGGCAAATTACGTAATTACGTAATTACCACGTCGTGGAGTCGCCGGTGTGCCGTTACCGTGGCGGTGTAATATCGCGGTTTTTACTTTCTTTTACTTACCTACCTACCTCCGATGCCGTTTCTGATTACCCGGAACGATCGACGATGACTGTAATTAAAAGTATCCCGCCGTTTTATAGTTTTGTCAAAATGAGTATATAACCCCCCCTGCGCATCCTCCCTTTTTTATCACGTTCGTATCATTTTATTCGTTTATCAGGTGCGATAACGAGCAACGAGTTCTTACCGTTACTTACACGCTTTTTTTCACTTATAAAAATCACATTGAACTTGATTTTATGTATCTCGTTTATTTCACAGATAATTATCCCACCACCCCCACTCTCGTCTCTTTTTTCTCCCCTTGTATGCTTAACGAATCAAATAATTACGATCGTAACAACGCCTAAAGATCTGTAACAGCTTCTGTCGTCTTCTTGTTACATAAATTTCCGTCTAAATCTTCGGATAATTCGCGTGACACGTTTCAATAGAACGTATAAGTTCCAAGATTTCGGATTCCACGTTTCCGTCGCTGACGACCTACGGGCAAGACAACGCTATCATTGTTATCAGGAACGTACGACGTGTGCCCTCTGGGTGCTACGTCATACCACCGCGCGTTGAACACCCACGGCTTTAAATCGCTTCGCCTCGGCAAGACCGTTAAGCCCTTCATGGTTAACCGAGGCTCGTGCTACAACAGTCGTCTCTTTGTCGATTAGCGCGCCAACTCACGCCAGGGACGACCGGATTTTTACCAAGTTCGTGATAGCCGTAATTTTTATAAGCACCGCAAGAATTCCCATTACTTACCTTTATTTTTCACGAATCCCTCCTCGTATACGTGTTACCAACTCACGGCAATCTTTCTACCGACCAGCTTTTAAGACGGAAGCATTAAAATAGATATTTGCGGTAAGATGATTCTTTATTTTTTCTTTTTATTTATTCAATTTTATCATATATCCCCAGTGAAATTGAATTTTAACATCAAACAATTTTCTACTACGTTACGATTTCCCTCAAAAAAAAAGACAAATTAACCTGCACACTATACCGAATATCTGTGATACGAAAGAAACATAATATTATCATCATCGTCAATGACATTATGACAAACTTCCGCGTGATAGTACAGATTCGTACTTACCCGTCTGAGAATAAATATTCCGCGTACGACTTTCGACCTTCGATTCACGTTGTTCTACCAGGACGACCGAGGCTGGCGTTACGTCTGCAGGTAACGGGCGTAGAAAATCGTCGGAAAGCACGCATGCATGATGCGTACATACACGGATCACTCGCCGGTTCCGTTTATATCGGCGCCCGGCGAAACTTCCCGGGCATGGCTTTATCATTATCGGATGTGACTAATGTGGCGTTTAACGCAACCTCATGTTAGTTATTATTATAACCCTTGGCAACCGGGGCCCTCCTTGCTTCCCTTTCATCCCGTCGCCCCGGACGAAACGCCCTTTCGACCGAGTCCACATGGCCTCCAGGCCCCGGGAATGAGCTCGATCTTGACGCTGGTTTATTCATTCACTGAACCGGGGGACCGGTCGGCAGGTTTCGGTTATTGTTTCTCGGGTTCCACAGGGGGGGGGGGGGAGGTTCAGAAAAAATAAAAAGAGAGAAAGAAAAAAGGAACGTCCCACTGCTAGCCGCCTTCAACCCACATCGCGAGTTTCGGGGGGTCCTTGTTGGTTTTCAACGAAATCTTTCGCTCCCGACGATTCTTCCATTGTTTCCGTTATACATATTATTATAAACGATCGCGGTACGATTTGAAGATATATTTTCTGTAATAGATTCAATCTTTTTGTATAGATAACTCAAGGCGGGTTGGTAAACTTTTTAATAAGTTGATATGATATATTATAAAATAAACGTATATTATTATTATTATTACTATTATTATAATGACAAATGTATTCAAAGCACGAAGAATTGTTACTCCTCATAAGTTGGAGATGCATCACGTTGGTATTCATCTCACTCGTTTCTGTTTCTCGCCGTGGCATTCCCCGCAGACTGTTGTTTATTCTTTATTACGGACCGGTAGCGTCCCGACGTTATCGAATACTGCCGCTACTGTTTACGCATATCTTCCGCGTTATCGTTACGAGTACGAAACCGTAATGCACTAGGTTCCTTATCTCCGGAGACGTTCGTCGAAATTATCGTCCTCGGCTGGAGCCTTCCTCTCCGCGGAACGTTTCTCTCGTTCTCTCTCTCTCTCTCTCTCTCTCTCAGCGGAACACCCGGTATATCAAGGAACGAGTCGAGGTAGCGTGAAGAATCCTCACGCTACCGTGACTGCTAACACGGGTTAATCTTACTTAATAACAGCCGTACCGTCGTGTGTCTCGCCCTTTGCCATCGTTCATTATCGTTTGCGTAATTTTTTACGGTTCTGCGTGGAATAAACGATATTAATAATACCAGTAATTAGACCAAGATAATCACCCAGAGTATTTGTTAATTATCGATTCGCAACGTATGATAACGTCGAGGGACGAGGGAATATATATACATATATATATTATATATGTATGTAAGGCGATATAGTAATTTTTCACGGCCCAGTTAAGCTTCAAGGAGCTTGTATACGTACATACATATAAAACCGACAAGTCTACACTGTAAATGAATATTAATTATATTCAATTAAGGTAGAATATGATCTTTTTCAATTAGTTCTCCCCTTTTTTTTCGGTAGATTTATCGCGGTAATTTTAACTCTATCAACGGCATCGATACACGGAGAACCCACGGGTACGTACGTGGGTTTCGGTTGATAAAATTCATATTCGTGCGAGTTTCAATTAGTCTCGCATTATGTATACCATTGAGAAAAGAATAATTAACGAATTATATTTAGTTTAGTACGATACGTAGGGCCAGGCTGATGCATCGACTGTATTACGTATTCACGGTGCAATGTTCTCACCGGATAAACCCGGAGTAGAGGTTGTTTTTATAAACGGCGTTGAATACAGGAGAGTAGCTAAGTACTGGCTTCTGACGGATCCACGGGCGCAGATACGCGTGGTTAGCCGGGCAAGCCGGATGACTGAGACTTCTCTAGGCTCCCTCGCTGGTAGCAAGATAATCGCTTACACGTTGCACGCGTTAATTCACCGCCATCTGACAAACGAGAAAATCCTCCGGGGAATTACTTCGATAATAACTCTGGCAGTGCCGACTACTATATCACCTGCTATCTCGATTCCGTTCTAATTATTTTAAAACAGTGTGTGTGTTTTTTTTCTCCTGAAATCACGTTCATTGTCGTTGGCATGAATTCGGTTTCGTTTCGTTAAACAATTTCACGTGGATCTATGAGAAATTTAAGTATTTGAGATAAAACTGAATCTTATGATGTATAGGTTGGGAGGTTCAGACGTACTTGTATAATATAGAGTAATTCGTTCGAAAACGCAATTAAGGCTAAATTAAGCCATGGAATTATTATAATTATAGAATATCCGAGAGTCACCCTACGCATTAATTTCCATCGCTAATGCACGCTCCCGTTGGCGTAAATGTCGCGGGAAGAGATACGTACGTCGAACGTTTCACTTCGGAAATAAATATATCATCGTCGATACCGTGCCAGCAGGAAGTCCAAATAAGTGAAGAAAAACGAACAGGAATATACCTCAATAAAAAAAAGGTCAACAACAACGACTAACATCAACGACCACGATGACCAGTCACGACGAGAACAAAAAAATAACCAACTAACAAAAAATAAATAAATAAAAATAAAAAACTAAAAAGAAAAGAAGTAAATCCGCTTCTCCCCACGGTACATAAATTCTCCGTGGGCTTATTGCAAATACGTAACGCGTCTTACGTTTATCGATATTGATTTATTCATAACTCAAGCTCTTCGTTTTAACATCTCGTTAATCTTCGCCGCGCGGTGATTACCCACTTGGTCGTTGGCCGGACGAGGGAAGATCGGAACGGCGACCGTTGCGAAAACGCGATGATGCCCTCCTACACGAGTAGAAGGTTCGCCTTAAATCACCACCGTCCGATAATTGAGGGGGTCCTTGCGTTGCAACGGCACCTCGTTTCCCCCGCGAAATTGGGAGAACGAGCCGTGGCCGCGCCCTTGTCCCGCCCTTCGTGCGTCGGCGCCGAGCTTCCGTGATGCCGGACCCTTTAGCCGCCCGGGAACTATTGGCCAAATTGTTTTCTCGAGTGTCCCGCAACAGGCAGATCTCTACCACCCGTGAATCCCGTGATCGAAACGCGATTCTCACGAATCTGAGTCGGTTACTCGTCGGTTAGGTATGTGTTTGTTTGTTAGTTCGTTTGCGGATACAACGAACCGGGGGCCCGAACCTGATTACATGAGAGTTAGTACAAAGTCTCGGAATGGATTATACGTTCGCTTAATGAGATCCACCTGCGTTGTTGTTCTACGTAGGAAGTCGCGATAAGTGGAAAGAATGATTGTGGGAAGCGGGCCTGTGAATCCCCTTGGTTTTCTTACGTTTCACTTTTCTACGAACGGGTTTTTGACGAACATTAGGATCATTATATAAGATAGTTGGTATAAATTAAATTTTAGAGACTATTATAATAAGAGTTTTTCTTTCTATTTTTTTTTTATTCACGTAGAATACTATTTTTCTATGGTATATCCTGAAGATAAGGGATTGCGGGTAATTTATGCGTATCGTTGTCCGACGTTGTTTCTTTTTTTTTTGGTATCGTCGTTGTTAACACTTCTCTCCGGCAGGACGAAGCGGAAACAAATTGTGAAAGGTGAGAAGAGTACACCCGAGAAGGGAAGTGTACGCAGAGAGGGAGAAGGGAGGCGACGCTCGCATTTTTGCCGCTTTCGCTCCTTTAATGGCGTCGGTACTCCTCGCAATTTGTTCGTATCGTTGGTCCCCCGGTATTCTTGTGCTCCGCCTGCACGCATTTCCTTCATCTTTTTTGTCCGTTGCACCGGCACGTGGTTACATGCGGCTCCGAGCAGCACGTCGCTGGCAGACGGATGACTTAAACATGGAGAAAAAAAAAACTGACTCATATTAGGCGGACATTAAATGCTAATGAGTGTAAAGAAGCTCGCCGGAACTGGCGTTCATTTTTTTTTTATCTTTCTTTCCCGACTGTCTACAAATAATTGCAATTACATTATACTGCTAAACTCTACTCGGAATTCCAATGGACTCCCCGTACCTTTGACGGTAAACTGTTGTTAGAGTAATTATAAAATCACCGGATGGTTTATTATTATTTATTTGATTAATTAATTATTTATTTCGTGTAATTCGAGGGTGATATTTTCGTTTTTTCTTTTCATTTTCATTGTTAGACATCCTGTGACGTCGAGTGTCTTTATTATGATATCGGGAACTGATGCATTATTCAGAAAGATCTAAATCATGGATAACTCGGTCAAAGGCGATCCTAAAATCAGGTTCGTCGATCCTCGATACCACCACGATAGATACACTCCGCGCGGCGGTGAACCTTTAATGCGCTAATGACAGGAAACGGGTTGACTATGCGAGCGGGCTCCGCCATCCGTTTATGGAGGCGACCAGCAAATTGTCTAAGGAGGGGCAGGAATCCTAAAGAGTCCACCGGTTACAAAGGAACCCGGGGACTTCCAGCAAAAGTTTTTTGCCCGCCGCACGGCATACAAATCCACGGAACAAGTTCCGTACAAATGTAATCGCAACATCGATCGTTCAGAAGCCATTCTCAAAAAAAAACCATACACATACATACATACATATATTTCAAATCGTGTCAAAGCTCGATTATACTCTATTTTCACCCAACATACATATATCTCCACAATGTCATCCTTCACCTACATATTATCATTCCGTCACACCAAACCAATCAGAATCTACTTAACACTAGAACTACCGAACATTAATTCGGTATATCAAAAAGATTAGATACATATGTTTGAAACAAAGGAAATAAAGGAGAACAGTAAATTGATCGATTTAACGATTTACATATAGAAATATAGTTACGAAGAACTTTAGAAAACGCAGCTTTCTAAATTTAAGCGATATTTATCAGAAATTAGGAAACAGTCATTTTGACTACCTCTTAGCAAGTTCTACTTGTTAAAAACCATCCTACCTAACGTATCCCAACTAAAACCATCGGATACCGTACGGTATCCACTATCCTATACATCGTGGCCGATCAATTTAAAGCGAAAGTACTACGGCCGCGTCGCGGAGGTCCGAGCCGGAGCGGAGGCGCGACGTACCGACGGCGGTTAGCCTCGGCGTTAGAAAAGCAACTAATTAATTAATTTGCGTGGCGTGACGCTATCGCGCGCAGCGTGTACCGCGGCGGCACGGAGGTGGCGGAACGCTTCGGAGCCTGCGGGAGGAGAAGGACGAGAACGATGATGAGGATGAGGTGGAGTAGTAGGAGGAGGAGGAGGAGGAAGAGAAAGAGGAGGAGGAGGAGGAGGAGAAGGAGGACGACGACGAAGAGGAACAGGAGGAGGTGGAAGAGGAGGTGATGGTATGGTAGTGGTGGTGTGGCGGTGGCGGCGGTGAGTGGCGGCGGAGGGAAACCTGGTGGTGGAATAGGAGGAGATGGAGGCCCTCCGTGTGCGCGGCGTTGCCATACCTCGCGCACGCACCAAATATTTGACGCTAACCATCGGTGAAACACGCTCTCCAACGTCCCCCATACTCCGAAGCTTACTAGCCAACTCGAAAACATCGGCGCCTCCTGTTATTTGCATTCCCCTAGGCAGCGGCCACCGCGAACGGTGTGCGTGTCATTGTCTCTTTGGTCCCTTGCTTGCGTCTTCTTCACCCTTTCTTTCGTATATGTATTTGGTGTCTTTCTCTCGGTTCTTTCTCGTTCCAACCGGTTGACTTTCTCTCTGGTTCTTCTTTACGAAAAGATTCTTAGCGTCGTCTTTCTTGTAGTCTACGTACCACGCGATATGATCCTCCACGTTTTTTTGGATCTGATCGAAATTCATCGCGACCTGTTTTTTGTTGGCAAGTGAAAAATATCGGAATCGGGAGTCTGTGTTCGTGGTAATATTTTTGATGATAGATTTATTTCGAGAGGAGTCTTACACACGCGAGAGAGAGAGAGAGGAGTACATACAGGTTCCGTTGGGCGATTCAGGATGAAGTCGTCCATGGTGTATGATAATGATAAAGCAGAGGATATATATCGATGCATGCCTCGAAGGAGCCAAATAATGGTGATTACGTGTATCGGAGTTATCGCGCGGTACCGTCGATACCCGGCTGTCGCTGGAATTCGAAATGAATGTAATTACGACGACGTTGACGACGTTACATCATTATTGGCGAAAACCGGCCGACGGTGGAGGCTCTTTATCATTTCGATGAAAACACCCTTACGGGGGAAGGGTACTTTCCACGGTGTTTAAAAGACTGAAGGGGGGGAGGTGGAGGATGAGGTACGACCGCGACCCGTTCGCTCGTTTTGGAATTCATAGTCTGCATTTTTTCGGGTTACCAAACGCGTACATGCGCGTACGTACATACATACATACATACATATACCGTGCGCGCGGCCCGGGTATAGTAATTTACGAGCGATCGTTCGTCGAATTCGCCGATGATATTTTGCCTTGCGGGGCAAGGCGAAGCTCGTCGGCGCGGCCCCGGTCGGTGCAGCTGCAACGTCGTATATCGCACCTTCGCCGATTTCGACACCTTTCGGGGATCGTCTCGACGTGCCACCGAACCCACGAACCTTCTCGCCTCGAATACGACTCCGAATAAAAAGAAGTAAAAAAAAAAAAGGAAAGAAAGAAAGAAAAAGCAAATGCCTCGCGTCTCCGAACTATCGTCGCATCTTAACTTCACCAGACATCTAAAACGAGATACGATATAAAAATTCCGTGTAGTCGTCGAAACATCCGGTTGCTATGGAAAGACATTGTACCTCATATTTACGGCAGATGTCGGCCGGTTAATTTGTTCGGTTGTGACTGTGGCTAATTATAAGAAAAAAATCTTTATGATAAAACATTCGCGAGTACACCGTCTCCCCCCCCCCCCTCCATTCCAAGAGCGGTGATTTACCGATCGTAGATGTAAATCACCGCCAAACAACCGCGATTTCAGGGGAAACATTTTTTTTTTCGACTAGTACTCGCACGTGTGTACGGACGAGGTGGGACAGGTGTCGCAATGCAAAGCGACAGCTGTAAGATTCGTCCGTTTCGAAAGTAGATGCGTGTAATAGGTAGTAGTCGATCGGACGAGAATGCATTTCCCTGCGAAACTGCCGTTCGGTATTATAATATCCCCGCGGTGTCGTTTCTCGCAGCGAATACGCGTTTGATCGCGCGCTACGCTCGTCGACGGCGGCAAGAGGTTAATTAACTGCAGAATTAGTTGAACCTGACACTCCTCCGGTTCGATGAAAACGTAACGCGGCTGGCTAAGCCCGAGATCGATCGGCAGAGCATAGCGAAATGATACATTAAAACTGGATGGGAAGGAAAATCGTGTGCGGCGGACCAGGGCGAATTAGAGCCGATGGCTGCCCGTAGGAGTGTCGGGTACGCCATTACTAACTACTCCTGGCAATTGGAATTGATTGAACCCGCTTTCTGATTCCGGCTTCTTTGTGAGATACCAGACCAACAGTCTTTCTCGTTTATTCATCTTTTATTATCTATAATTTTCAATCGATATAATTATATCGATATGTATATTATTATGCTCATTAGCCAGATAATTCCATTCTAATTAACGGTTCCTTATTTCATACCCGGTATTGCTATAATACACTTTGTACGATTCCCCCTGATTAATTATCATTCCCTCGCGCAAACACCTGTCTGTCATTCCACCGTTTGAAATCCGTACGAAATCACCGATGTAACGCACCGGGTTACGTGCGGCGATGATTTACAAAATAACAAAAAAAAAAAAAAAAGAAAAATCAACCCTCCCAACTACTGCAGACATTTTCCCCTCCCCCGCTCCCGCGATTCGTAAACATCGATCGTAAATACGTTTCACGCACGGTTTCTCTCGCATTCCCCGCGATTCTCCGCGGCGCTATACGTATAGCAGTCTCGCGTCTGCTACCGCGTAGAGGACTCGGAGATTGTCCACTTGACAGTCGTTGGACAGCACTTGGAATATGCGGTACTTAGGGAGAGGAACGCGAGAGGGAGAAAGAAAAAGAGGAGCCTGAGCGGGAAGGGAGGCAGGGCTAGGGGGAAGAGGGTGGTGGGCGGCGGTGGGGGCAACAAAAAGGAAGAAGATCTGGTAGGTTCTGCAACGTGGAAGGGGAGGGGGGGGGGATGGCTACACGAGCGTACAGAGTGTCGCGCATTTAGATAATGCGTACGTTCTCTCTCTGTCTCTCCTATGTTCTACGACACTCGTCTCTCCCTCTCTCTATCTCTTTTCGCACTTCACCATCGCCCGTCCATAAAAGCTCGAAGCATGCATCCTTTTATCCTCTTGTAACTTTGGTGCCTTCGCACTTTTCGTTATGCAGCACGGCTGGCTCTCTCCTCTCCCTCTCTCATCTCCCCCCCCCTCCCTCTCTCTCTCTCTCGCTACCCCCCCCCTTCCTCGCGGGGAGGGGGACCGTGTGACGCCATAACGCCGTGCCATTAACAGGCGTAATTGCGCCCGAAACATAGGAGCGAAACGCGGCAGTATGTTGAACGGCCACCGGTACGTGTCAAGATGCTGCCGTCTCTGGATGCACTTCGGCTTCCGCGGCGAAAATAACCGCCGATCGACCGCACGCGACTGCTCGATACGCGTGTCATCGTTCCAATAGCCGTCGTGGGTGTTTTGTTTGTTTTTTTTCCGTTCACTCTTGTGCGACAGATTTTTTTTTCTCTTCCGTTCTTTTATTTTTTTTTGTGGTACTACTGTTCTAAATAATCGTATGGGAGAATTTTCTTCTTTAGTTTTTTTTGAGGGATTTTATTTAACGTAGTAGTGCATGTGTATATGTATACGTATACAGGGATGGATGAATTGACTATCGTGGCTTTTTGTTCTCGCAACGTTCGAATCATTTGACACGTTCAATGGGAATTTGTTTAATCGATCTTTTTTTTTACGAGGGACATTTGAAAATAGTTTCGTAGGTAACGGATACATCGGTGAAATTAGATTACGAATGTTAACGGTGTGTTTCATGAGGCCTGGGAGTGTGGCTTTCGATCTTCGTTGGAATGTGTGTAATAAATTCTAGCGGGAAGTTGTTTAGATCTTGCTGTAGAGAACAAATGTCATTTCGTTCGCCCTAAGCAGATTCCCACCGTCGTCGTTGTCGTTGTCGTCGCGTTTCTTATTTCATTTGCGACCGCTGTTCCCCCGAACCGCGTTCGCCACAGCCAAGTTCAGTTTCACCGTCGTTGTCTTCAAAGTTGGCCGCCTTGTTACTCGAGGGAGCGACCTCGGTGAACGGCACGATTTACGATGGGTAATTACCAACGGCAGTAGTCCCTATACTAGACCGTACCTTGTATATCAGTGGTGCAAAGGCAGTGCTTCGAAACGCCTCGATAGTCGCGGAGGCATTGTTGTTTCTTCCCTGCTCGTTTAGCAGAAGCGATGCTGTCTCTCTCTTTCTCCTCTCCGTTGCTAGCCTTGAAGAGGAGTAGTTATCTTATTGTTAGAAAACGTGATGCAAGACCCCGTTGTCAGCGAGGTTGTTCATCAACCTTTTGCTTACGCCTCGTTCGAGAATGAGAAATTTGCACGGGTATTTTCGGGATTCATTCAGAATTGATGCGAACGGTTCGACCGACGGGAATTGAATATCCGTAGGTACCGGTTAATACAGGAGATTTCCATAATTTTGTTTTCAAGGGTTGTTTATTTCATCGGGCTCGAATTTATCCGTTAAAACCTTATTCGAATCGCGTTCATAAAAAGTCCGACGTAGACGTGCACTTCTATCGCTTATCAATAAATTTTATTTTAACGAAGTAGAACTCTCTCTCATTCATTACCTATAATCAAGTAGTCGTTCTTTTAATGCAGATCGTACTACATAAAAACCATTGAGTACCCGTAAGTATGGAATTAAAAAAAAAAAACAGAGCGAGAGTAAGCCGGAGCGAGATCGTCGAGGCTTATCAATAACCGAAATATGAAAAAAAACAGTTGATCTTCGAAAATAAACGTACAAAAAAGAGAGACAGAGAGAGAAAAAGAGAGAGAGAGAGAGAGACCAGAGACTCTCCCGAAGCTCAATTATATTGCTTCTACTTGTAGTTCGAGCGCAATTGAAAGTTCTACCTACCCCCTCGAATCAAGAACAGCGAACTATTGAATTTCT
Organism: Mimumesa dahlbomi; assembly: GCA_917499265.3. Lineage (NCBI taxonomy): Eukaryota > Metazoa > Arthropoda > Insecta > Hymenoptera > Crabronidae > Mimumesa > Mimumesa dahlbomi. The sequence goes on from OU824118.1 coordinate 10,363,583, forward strand.
CAATCTCCACTTAAAATCCAAGAAGCTTCGTATATAACCGGGCTCGGCGCATTGTTCTGTTTCAAAGACCGCTGACAATGCAACCTGAAAGTTTAAGTTCCTCGGTAAAGCGAAACGATAGATTAGATTGAATGCCGGTGGTGCAAATATATCGCCCTAAAACAGCTCGTTAATCGTGGAAGCATTGTTATTCAGGCTCCATTGCCAGTAGTTGCTCTTGGAAGTCTAAAGGAGTTTATATCTCGGACACAGGATGCAGGAGACCGTTGTCCTCAGTACTGGGTACACTTTCACGTAATTGCATTTCGCTCGCCACACCCCGCTTCTCATTCTCTCTCTCTCTCTCTCTCTCGCTCTCTATATATCTCTCGACCTCGACTCGCCTAATGGTAATATGTAGGGCTCGGTTTGTGATCAGCCTCGTGGATCGACGTGCCTCCTAGCCGGCGATTGTTCGTGACACGAAATTGTGAAATTAATCCGCGAGCACAAAATCCAAGGTTACCAACGTTGGCAATACACAGAGTTTACAACGTAAAAGGGAACAGTGGTGGCAAGGTTGTGAGAATGGTCGTGACACGACGTTAACGAAAATCCGGTTCACTTTTCGTTAGTATTTATACATGTATATTCAGGAAGTTAAATACACGCGACTAGTTTCTTTCTTTTTTTTTTTTTGGTGTAAAGTAATTAATTAATCCAGGATGAATACATTAACACGAAAGATCTATCAGTGGAACGGTTACGTAATCCAGGGAGGAAAAGTTACTTCGTCACACCTGTGGACATCCGACGAGAGACATCTTCACAGCTTCTCGTTTTCTACCACCTGCATCTGAGATTCTTCTCCCCCCGAACAAAACCCTGGAAGTCTACCTCGTCGAACCGTGTCGACGTTCATTTTTTTCAAGCGGTTCCTCCTCCCCCCCCCCCACACCGTGTACGTTTCTCGGCTGACTGACGTCGACCTTGTCTAGGAGTGGCACCTGCCCCGCGATTTCGTATTGCGTAACACAGAAACTGGAGTAGCCGGGAATAGGGTAGAGCTGGAGAAAAGAGTGAGAGGGGTTGATAAAAAAAAATAAAGAAGAAGAGAAAGAAGAAGGAAGGGGATAGGAGGGGGGATGATCCGCGAAAGAAGAGCAGAGAGAGCGTTGAGAGTCGACGAGTGCAGCGTAGGTGTCTCGTTTCCATGTGGGCCTCACGGCTTCGAAGACTATTATTTGGGCCGAAGGGTCGAGGGATTCGCGTTATGAGCGAGAAAGAAGCGAGGAAGGGTCCCGTTAGCGAAGGGTCAAAACTCCTCCGCCCTCTTTTTGGAGGATACCTTTTCGGTCCTCCTACTTCTACCTTTCCCTCTCGTTCCCTTCGTCTCCACTGGAGAGAGAGAACCGATACTTTCTCATCTCGTTCTCGAAGGCGAAGGCTGAAGGCCCCGAAGGCAGGTATAATATAACCTCTACCCGGGTCGTTCTTCCTTTTCTCTCGTTCCTCCGGGTTTTGCTAACCTTCTTCTTTCACCTTACACTTCGGCACGTCTCCTCTCCTCTTCTGTTCTTCCTCCACCTCCTCCTCCTCCTCCTCGGGTATCTCCACTTCTCCCTTCGACTAGCCGAGAGGTTATTTATTACAGGTTTGGCGTTTATATTGGATTTACACAACTTAAATACCGAGCCCAACTGGCGCGCGGCATCAACATAAATATTGTATTTCCTCTGGTTCCACCGAGGTTACCGGCTTGCGGAGGGACCCGCGTCCCGGCGAAGTTTCACGATGCTTTTTCCCCGAATCCGTGATCGTAATCGCGCGACTCCCTTCCGTTCCGTGGTTACGTTGAAACGTACCGGAAGACGATTCCCAGCCTCGGTCCCGTGATTGCTAAACATTTCTAGATAAATTCCAAGTATAATACTGGAAACGTTACTGGTTCCCAAAATGAAATACCATCGGGATAGGGTCCTATGTATCGATAATATTAACGTATTAAATTTAAATATCTTTCTTATTCCGATATATCTCCCGTATCCATAATAAATGGTAACCTACCCATGGTCTCTCAGGTGCGATCGAAGAAAAACACTTCCCTGTCGTTTCTATTAAATTTCTTTCGCTCGTTGTAAAAGTACAAACATCACCGACAAAGTAACCCCACTAGCAAACAAGAATCCTCGCCCGGAGATCCCACTTGTGTCCGACTATACGCTATACCTCGCCCTTTAGGCGACCGGTATACCTTAAAGGGTTTACCTTAACATATTCCACGGGCCAACAACTCGCGTGGCTCTGGGACCACGTCGGATCAGTTTTTGCGATAAGTGGTAACAACGACACCGACTACCGGCTACGAGAACATCGGTCGTACGGAAAGAAAGAGGAGAGAAAATACATGACTCGTTCCGACGAACCAACGTTGCTTACCGCGGTACGTTGCTAAGGCAACCACGACGATGCTGCTGGAGTTAGCCAGCAACGACGATACCGAGTAAGAGAGAGAGAGAGAGAAAGAGAAATAGAGACAAACATACACACACACCCAGAGAGAGAGAGAGAGAGAGACTGAGAGAGGAGAGCTTTGCTGGAACCGTGGTAAAGAGAGTACCGTCGAACTCAGCGAGAGACCAGCAATTCCCCAGACGCGTTTAGAGCAAACCAGGCACGTATAGCAATCATTCGTCTCCTTATCTAGCGACGGCGGCAAACGTGTAGGCATTCATCCATCATCCAGTAGCGTGGAAAGCACTCATTTAGCTGCTGCTCCGCTTTCAGTGCGCTCTCCGGCAGACCTCGGCTCCCGCGAGGGATATCCGGCACGAGGCGAGCGCACGCTGCATTCACTCACCACGTTCCCCTGTACCACCGATGCGTTTGCACGTCGCAACACGCTATGTGCTCGCTGGCGTTCAGCTTCTCCGTATCTAAGGAGGAGAGAGAGAGAGAGAGAGATGGAGAGGAGCCCACGGGGAGGAAAGCCTCTCCCAATATGCGCGCCCACGTAGGCTGTGCGACGTCTCTCGCGATTACCCGGTATACTGGCAGCGAACTTGCTGTGCTCGGGATCCACTTGAGGCCGACGAGTAGCTCCGGTGACGAAACGTCGAGCCACTTAGCCCCGCGAATCGTCGAGGGTATCGGGTACTCGACGCACATAGGGTTCGAGTCTGCATGCTTATATTTTTCACCGGGAGGATATTTCGAATATTTTCATCGACCTGCCCCTTCCCACCCCCCTCTCCCTCCCTTCATTTCAGATATACACAGCCCCCCTGTGGTAGAAAAGTTCTTATAGTCGTTATTCGATTTATCGTTAAAGTTTAGGGTTTATTGTTATGGATACGACTAGCTGTGGTTGATATAGAGATTTTAAAAGGTATGTACATACCTACGTGTGATTACGATGTTTATTGGTCGGTTTGTGTGTTTCATTGGTAACGTTGTAGCGAACACGCGTACCATTTGCTTAACATTTGTTACATAGGATTATATGTATGTATATATATACGTATAACGGCGTATGGTCCATTGTTTTCCGTGACACCGGCGTGAAAGCGTCGTTGCAACGACGGAGCAAGGTGCACGTATGTAGATACACGGCAGAAGTTGGGTCCTCCCCCCTCCACCCCTCTGGTCGATGCGTTTTCGGTCGCCTTTATCGACAAGGGACGACGAGCGCAAATAAACCACGGATTTATTTATCGAGTCGGGTAACGTGGTTTCGTGTTCCGATAAACTGTTACGAAGTGGCGACGCCCACGTAGCTCTTGCGCTTATATGCGCCAACGGAATCTGTTTAAGACGATCCAGAAACGCTCGGTGCTGCACACCGCCGCGTCGAACTACCGTTCGTTCGACGATTAATCTTATTCTTTTCGCGACGGTGGCACTGTCAAGGCGTGAATACATTGTCACTGTAAAATGTAAATTCCGTTTAACCGTTAGCAGCGCGCCGGCTTCGCCCACGCCATCAGCGAAGTTCCGCTTTGGAGGATCAATGAATTCCGAAGAAATAGTTTACACGGCCGGTTTCCATGATAATTCTTCGCAATTTCCAACTATTTCGGTCTAACGGAGAGGACTAAGAAGATTCATTTAGATTCTCAACCGCGAGTGAAGTAGAAGTAGAAGTCTCTAAATCCGTTTGGCCTAGCTATTATTTACGTTTCGAAGTTCCACGAATTCGCGACTCCCCCTTCGTCGTAGGGTCCCGAAGGGTGCGTTTTCCCATCTCCATTCCAACCGACCGACCGACCGACCGATTCAATTAGGCGCGCGAGCGCAGCCGTTGCAAATCGCGAAGCACGCGACGAAATCTCGTAAAGTGGTGGCTCCTCTAACGGGCTGCACACGCTGCGTACGCCCCTGGTGTGCGGCGATGCTGCCGCGCCAGACGCGGCAACATTGTAACCGAGGAGAGTATCGGCCGCTCTCGCGGTCGGGAGATAGAGAGACGCTGAGGAACACAGAGAGAAGAGGGGACCGACTAAAGGAGAAAGAGAGAGAGAGAAAGAGAGAAAGAGAGCAACGGGTACACAAGAAAGGGGGAGAAAAATTTTGCAGGAGAACGGAAGACGAAACGAGATAAATGGTAACATGCGGAGAAATATGGTTAGACCGTAAGGAAGACGCTCGAAGAAGAGGAAGAAGAGGAAGAAGAAGAAGAAGAATAACAGAAAACGGGATAGAGGGAGATGACGACAGAGAGAGAATGTTGGGAGGCACATGTGTGCGAATGTGTGCACGATTGTAGTGGGTGTCGCCTCTACTGCCGCCGCCGACGACGTCGCCGCTGCCGTTCCTCGTTACCGACGCAGTTGCTGGACGCCCTCCGCCAGCCCTCGCGACATGATCTATCAGCCTTTTCTACAACTACTCGTTCCCTCTTGGCTACGCTCTGCGCCTTCTCTTTGTCTTCTCTCTTCCACCACGCTCGAACCACGGCCGCTACACACTCTCGACCGTACACCTCGCATCCTCTTTTCTGCACTCCAGAGCCCGGTGCACTCTGCGCCTCCTCAGCGTGGAAATAGGGGGGACTTGATAAGCTCCCTCTCGCTCAAGATTTTTTGGGATCTTAATAACAGACGGTTTGGGAAGGTGGTAATTGGGCTGGGGTGCACCGCTAGGGAGCTTATTCGCAGACTTTATTTTTTTTTCCACCGCAACTCTGTGGGAATTCAATTTAATATTAATCGTATTGCGATAGGTTTATTTATTTATTTATTTATTTATTTAAGTATTTCTGTTTCTCCTTTGAATAGGAATTTTCTGTACGTCGACCGTGAGGCGTGTCTATCTGATTTTGTTGGAAACGTACGATGGTTACATGTGTCCATGTAAATCCACGAAGGAGCTTCTTCTTCTTGGTAAACCCTATTAAACTCCATCCCTCTCCTCTGACGCGGGAGCACTAGGTCAGTCCCCGATGAAAGAAACGAACTCTCGCGGTCCAGAAATAAAAATAATCACCTCATCCTCCTAAAAACGCCTCGCTAACCAAATATCCCTCCCCCACCTCCACCTCCTCCTTCTTCTTCTCCTCCCCCTATCCCTCAAACGTTAAGCAGATCCGCAAACGACACTTCTATCCCCGGCCGGTTTTATACGACCGCAACCGTGAAACAGTTTCGTCGGTCGCTGCCGGAACCGTTCGACTTCTAGGAACGGTCGCGAGTTTCGATTTCACTTTGTGCGGCCAGCGTGGAGGATATAAACCGACGGCGGGCGGGGGGACCAAAAAAAAAAGAGAGAAAAAGAAAACACAACACAACGAAGAGAAAAAGAGTGAACTAAAAAAGGCGCGCTCTCCCCGCTTGGCCCATTTTAATACGCGTTGGACGAGAAGGTTAAGTGGCGGTGAAGGAACCGGGAGGGGCTCGCAGAAATCCGAGCACGGCCCTGTATTCTTCCTCCCGCGTTGCCCTTCCCTGGCCCTCTATCCCTTTCCCCTCCCTTGCGTCCCTTTTCCTGCTTCTCGAAGATCTCTCTCTCTCTCTCTTTCTCTCTCTTTCTCTTTCTCTTCACCTCCGCGAACGTCTCCTTCGTCCCTGTGTCGAGACCGAGCACGGTCCCCACCGGACGTGCCATTCAGTGGTTCTCAAACGCGACTCCCACGTTCTTCGGCTATTTTAACGTCGACGAGGCGAGCGTGTTAACGTCTCGTGCATCGGAGATCTCCTCGTACGCGCGGCGAGGCCGCTGCTCGTGTCACGTGCCGGCGAACTCGTTAACTACCCTAACGACCAGGATTCCACGTGGCCGCCGTGGTCTCGTCGATAATTGGCGGCGGGCCGGCAAATTGCTGCTTTTTCGATATTATATGGGCGCGCGGGGCAACCCGGGTCCGCGCGACACGCCGATTTCGAGGGAGGGCGGATTCGACGCGCACGACACGAGCCGAGAAAAATTGCCCGGGAGTAGCTCGTTGGAGAACTCGTTCGAAATTTATCGCGATCCTCTCGAACAATGGAATATAAATTTCGTTGCCGCGTGGAAAGGTGAGGATTTTGGAGGTGTTTTTAAACGGACGCTGGGAAATTACAGTTGGACGGGTGATTTTTTGTCGTTTATTAATATTTCGCTAAAGTATTTCGATCGGATGTATCTATCGGATTGTATCAGGCAAGAAAAAAAAGGAACGATAAAGAAATGTTAATTATAGCAAAAGCTTTTTATGTTCTATCCATCGTCAATGATTTGACCGATACAGGTCTCAGTCGTTACCTTATTGGACAGAATGCGAGGTCACAAATATTACATATGCAAGACGCATAAATCTTGTACAGCGGTAACACTGGGAAAACATAGTGTGCAACGCGTAGTTAAGAGTTTTCGCTGTGGCAACGACGAAGGGGGGAAATCTATGGCGGTGGCCTGTTAATTCTTAATGCTTAATCAGTGCACCTTATCGCGTTCACTCCCAGTTTCTCTCTCTCTCTCTCTCTTTCTCCGACATTCCCCCGGTGGAACGTTTCTCTCTTTCTATCGTCATGGACTGGCATGTCTGCCATGTAAATAGAGGAAACGCGTTTTGCCGCCTATCTGGCATCAAAGGGGCCGACGCTGCGACGGTTTTATATACTTAATTTATGAACAATATACAACCGATGTCGACCTACCTCGATTCTGGCACCTCTCCCTCTCACTGTACCGTCTCCCCCCCCCCCTCCCCCCCTCCGCCTCACTCTTGTCAAACACTTTAAAACTGGGAGAAACCTGTGGCTGCCGATAAGGAATTCCACCCTTTATCATTCGCTACACCGCGTGTTCGGCGGCGTTACCACACCGCGGCGATAGTTATCTCGTTGTCTCTCTCGCGTTTCTCCGTCGGAGCGTTTCAAATTTCATTGGCCGTCGCGCGGGCGCTTCCGAACGCTATTTAGTCGCTTTTGCCGTCGTTATTGCGTTATTTTAGATTCTGACCCACATATCGACCGCAAACGGGGACCAGAAAGCGCTAATTATGATGGGAGACACGAAGCGGTACCGGCGCGTACGGCAGTTCGCTTTGTGACGATAATTTTGTTTCCATTATGTATTAGCACGGTTTCCTTTAGCCGTTGCAACCCCCCCCCCGTCAAGGAATTAATTCTTACGCGACGACAGTTCTCTCTCTCCCGTATTTGTGCCAAATTGCCGCACAAAGAGAACATTTAATTTTCGTTTTAGCAACGATCAAACGCTGTTATATATTTTATCGATATTCGATAAGGTTAATTAATTTTCCGTATAAAAAAAAAAAAAATTACCGGCCCCCCCGACGAAAAGAACCGAACGACTTTTTTTTTTTTTTTAATGTTTCCGCGTTGAAACGTGCGCGCTGATAGTCGTCCGCCGTTTAAATCCGCGTCGTGATAATTAATTAATCTCATATCGTCATTTCCATCAGTCTGTATAAAGCGTGGCAGTACATTATTTTAAAATTCTGTTTGCATAATTTTTCAAACGTGAATAAACGAATTCCACGCTAGAGTCGTTCCGTAAAAAGCACCACCCGAAGCGCCGACGCGGCGCGATCCCCGTCGCCTCTACGCCACTGGCTTTTATCGAGGGCCGTCAACTAACTGGCTTTTTGGCGCATTTTATTATATCGTGTAATGAGTCCCTACGCCTCGTCACGTTGTGCCCTGCATCTCAAAGGGACGCCCCATTCAGCACGAATATAGCGGTAGGGAGGGAAAGAGGGGAAAAGAGAGGGGAAGGAGGAGATTGAAGGGGAAAGGGAGGGCCCCGGTAATGACGTCGATAAAATATGACGTGCCTTGCACGGTTCTCTCTTGGTCGGGCCTAGCCTCACCTGAGTCACTACTCACCGTCCTCTTGCCGAAGGTAACGAAAGCAGCAAAAGCGTCGAATTGAACGCGAGAACCGATCCCTTCGTTTCCTTCGAGCAAACGGATCGTGTCCGTTTCCCATTGTTCCGGCGTTATTGTCCCCCGCCGTTTCGCTGGAATTCCATGAATTCTCACCATTAACCTTCGCTCGTTTCTTTTCTGTTTCAGGTAAGTGCAGCTCTTAACCTCTGTCACATCGGGTCCCGTCGAGAGTAAGCGAGTGCATCAATTTACCTTTTCCTGCGCTCGCGAAGCGTAACAAACACACCGTTCCCGGTCGCGAATATAATATTTATCGAGAGACGTTTAGTTTCGATTCGTTAGTACTCATTCTACGCGCGAGTTAACGTACACACGGATACTATGTAGATCATAAGTTATGGATCGCGGTGATAATTGACAGCCCGCGAATTTATTCTCGCGTGTCACGCTTTGAACTTTGCGTCTCGGAAGATCGACGACTCGCGTCGGTAGAGTATAAATCATATATAGATCAGAATTGATTATTATTACAATATCTTATGTAACAGTCAACGATGGAACATCGTTCGAAATAATGTTCTATTTGGTCTTTAGAGTCTGGATAACGATGTTAACGTGGTAAATGAAAATGTTAATCCATCCGTAGGATTATAAAGCTCCGGATGATTAGAAAGAAAAGAGAACGATGGATAGATTCGGGTATCTAGTGGCTATGGAGGGTATTAAAATTATAACCAGAGCAGCCTGACCCGTAATACGCCTGGGGGGGCTTTGTCCAAGAGTCGATGGACTCTTACTTAGCTGCGATATAGGTTCGTCAGACCGTAATAGAACGAGAGGCCCACGAGTGTTGGTGGAACACGGTGGGAAGGGTGCATTAGCCTAATCCGACGATCCTCATCGACTGTGAGAAGTATCGTATTCACCCCACCGAATCAATCAGCATCTATCCGTAACGTCTACCTTCGTGGGTGGTCGAGTAGAACGGTAGTTTTCTCCGGCATGGTGTAACAGCCTTTAAGTGCAACCTACTACTGCAGTTACGAGCTTCCTCTGTTTCTGCGTGTTCTGGCCTGCCGCTGAGATAGTTGATTTGCATAGACCGGCCACTGGTATCATTTCCGATTGCGAACACATATATACATATACCTAACGTTCACTTTGATTCGGAAAATAAACGGGAAAAAATTTCGGTCGATCTGGAAACGAATGAACAAACGACAAAATCGGTTTTTTAATCATTTTAATTATTTCCAATAGAAAGAAAAATTTCATAATATTCATCGATTAATTTCTTTCACGTGGGCTATTCTATTACGTAAACCGTAAGTGAACGACGTTCAACGTGGTGTAGTTTATACTAATCTGTACAAATGATCCTCTCCCCTATATTATATATCTTTCGTTCCGCTGACTGTGAGAAGTGTATCGTGTTCACCCCAACGGGCGTCAAAACGGCCCACTTTGGCTGTCTACAATAGGGCCTGTATCGGTCGGATAGACGTCAAGGGAAGAGCAGGCGAACCCTACTAAGCCACCAGCAGAAATAATAACTCGTGTAATACTCGCGCTGACGGAGTCCCCCTCCCCTCTCATCCAGCCCACGTATTAAATAAATATAACACCCGCGTAATATGGCTGTTAGGAGAGGCCGGCAGGCGCGGTCGACCCCGTTTGCACCCCATCAATTGCATGCGGTTGTCTATCACTCCCCCCCTCCTTTATGCTCTCGCCGCAATATAAACCTCTATCCGCACGAGGTATACGACGGGGGTGAATCGCCACGCAGCTGCCATATCTGTCTCGTTTAACGCCGAAATAGTGCTGAACAAGTGCACACACGTAACGTACGTACGTAGGTACGAGATACGTCCGGCACGGGATCGGTTCCACCTGTTATGAGTACCGCCTCTCGAATTTATGGGATTTCCTTGTTTCACTCGAGGTCACCCGTGGGTGGACGGAATTTATATTGACACTTGGTATATCGGGGATACGTTCGGGGATAACTCTTTTTTAATGTGGTATCAATAGTTTGGGTTGTTTTTATTAGGAGAAAATTAGTTCGGGTGGAATAGGTGTTTTAGGGTTTTTTGCGATTTTACGCAATTTGATCGTCATTTCCGTGGTTTTTGAGGTAATAATATGATCGAGGACGTTTTGGACGCGGAATCCGAAGCCGCATAAGACAGTGAAAGATTCAGGTGGATGTCTAAAAAATTGTGGAAATGGTGAGGGAATTACGAAAATCGCGAAAAATGGCCAAATTCTAACAGTTTTTTGGTCGGCATTCGCTTAATTTTTGAGATAGCGGTCTGAAACGTGTACCATTGTTTTAGTTAGGAAATTCTACACCAGATCAATGTATAATAGTTGTACTTTTCGAAAATTTCATTTTTCGCAAAAATCTGAAGGGGGTAGGTCAGGATTTTTTGCGATTTTCGTAAATCGACTGCCATTTCCACAATTTTTTAGATATCATAATGATTCTTTCACTGGCTTATTCCGCTTCGAAATCCGCGTCCAAAACGCCCCGGGTCGTTTTAATATCTCAAAAATTGCGAAAATGGCGGGCAAATTACGAAAATCGCAAAAAATCCTGACCTACCCCCTTCAGATTTTTGCGAAAAATTAAATTTTCGAAAAGTACAACTATTATAGGTTGATCTGGCGTAGAATTTTCTAACTAAAACAATGGTACAAGTTTCAGGTCGCTATCTCAAAAATTGAGCGAATGCTGAACGAAAAACTGCTTAAATTTGACGATTTTTCGCGATTTTCGTAATACTTTCGTCAATTCCGTAAATTTTTAGATATCGACCTGAATCTTTCGCTGTGTTATTCGGCTTCGGATTCCATTTCCAAAACGTCCCGGATCATTTTGATATCTAAAAAATTGTGGAAATGACGGAAGAATTACGAAAATCGCGAAAAATCGTCAAATTTAAGCAGTTTTTCGTTCAGCATTCGCTCAATTTTTGAGATAGCGACCTGAAACTTGTACCATTGTTTTAGTTAGAAAATTCTACGCCAGATCAACCTATAATAGTTGTACTTTTCGAAAATTTAATTTTTCGCAAAAATCTGAAGGGGGTAGGTCAGGATTTTTTGCGATTTTCGTAAATCGCTCGCCATTTCCGTAATTCTTGAGATATTAAAATGATCCAGGACGTTTTGGACGCGGAATCGGAAGCAGAATAAGACAGTGAAAGAATTATTTTGATATCTAAAAAATTGTAGAAATGGCGAGCGATTTACGAAAATCGCAAAAAATCCTGACCTACCCCCTTCAGATTTTGGCGAAAAGTTAAATTTTCGAAAAGTACAACTATTATAGGTTGATCTGCCGTAGAATTTCCTAACTAAATCAATGGTACCAGTCTCAGGTCGCTATCTTCAAAATTGTGGAAATGGCAAGCGAAAAACTGGTTGAAATTGACGAATTTTCGCGATTTTCGTAATTCCTTCGTCATTTCCGTAATTTTTGAGCTATTAACATGGTCCAGGGCGTTTTGGACTTGGAATCCGAAACCGAATAAGTCAGTGAAAGAATCATTTTGATATCTAAAAAATTGTGGAAATGACGGAAGAATTACGAAAATCGCGAAAAATCGTCAAATTTAAGCAGTTTTTCGTTCAGCATTCGCTCAATTTTTGAGATAGCGACCTGAAACTTGTACCATTGTTTTAGTTAGAAAATTCTACGCCAGATCAACCTATAATAGTTGTACTTTTCGAAAATTTAATTTTTCGCAAAAATCTGAAGGGGGTAGGTCAGGATTTTTTGCGATTTTCGTAAATCGCTCGCCATTTCCGTAATTCTTGAGATATTAAAATGATCCAGGACGTTTTGGACGCGGAATCGGAAGCAGAATAAGACAGTGAAAGAATTATTTTGATATCTAAAAAATTGTAGAAATGGCGAGCGATTTACGAAAATCGCAAAAAATCCTGACCTACCCCCTTCAGATTTTGGCGAAAAATTAAATTTTCGAAAAGTACAACTATTATAGGTTGATCTGCCGTAGAATTTCCTAACTAAATCAATGGTACCAGTCTCAGGTCGCTATCTTCAAAATTGTGGAAATGGCAAGCGAAAAACTGGTTGAAATTGACGAATTTTCGCGATTTTCGTAATTCCTTCGTCATTTCCGTAATTTTTGAGCTATTAACATGGTCCAGGGCGTTTTGGACTTGGAATCCGAAACCGAATAAGTCAGTGAAAGAATCATTTTGATATCTAAAAAATTGTGGAAATGACGGAAGAATTACGAAAATCGCGAAAAATCGTCAAATTTAAGCAGTTTTTCGTTCAGCATTCGCTCAATTTTTGAGATAGCGACCTGAAACTTGTACCATTGTTTTAGTTAGAAAATTCTACGCCAGATCAACCTATAATAGTTGTACTTTTCGAAAATTTAATTTTTCGCAAAAATCTGAAGGGGGTAGGTCAGGATTTTTTGCGATTTTCGTAAATCGCTCGCCATTTCCGTAATTCTTGAGATATTAAAATGATCCAGGACGTTTTGGACGCGGAATCGGAAGCAGAATAAGACAGTGAAAGAATTATTTTGATATCTAAAAAATTGTAGAAATGGCGAGCGATTTACGAAAATCGCAAAAAATCCTGACCTACCCCCTTCAGATTTTGGCGAAAAATTAAATTTTCGAAAAGTACAACTATTATAGGTTGATCTGCCGTAGAATTTCCTAACTAAATCAATGGTACCAGTCTCAGGTCGCTATCTTCAAAATTGTGGAAATGGCAAGCGAAAAACTGGTTGAAATTGACGAATTTTCGCGATTTTCGTAATTCCTTCGTCATTTCCGTAATTTTTGAGCTATTAACATGGTCCAGGGCGTTTTGGACTTGGAATCCGAAACCGAATAAGTCAGTGAAAGAATCATTTTGATATCTAAAAAATTGTGGAAATGACGGAAGAATTACGAAAATCGCGAAAAATCGTCAAATTTAAGCAGTTTTTCGTTCAGCATTCGCTCAATTTTTGAGATAGCGACCTGAAACTTGTACCATTGTTTTAGTTAGAAAATTCTACGCCAGATCAACCTATAATAGTTGTACTTTTCGAAAATTTAATTTTTCGCAAAAATCTGAAGGGGGTAGGTCAGGATTTTTTGCGATTTTCGTAAATCGCTCGCCATTTCCGTAATTCTTGAGATATTAAAATGATCCAGGACGTTTTGGACGCGGAATCGGAAGCAGAATAAGACAGTGAAAGAATTATTTTGATATCTAAAAAATTGTAGAAATGGCGAGCGATTTACGAAAATCGCAAAAAATCCTGACCTACCCCCTTCAGATTTTTGCGAAAAATTAAATTTTCGAAAAGTACAACTATTATACATTGTTCTGGCGTAGAATTTCCTAACTAAAACAATGGTACAAGTTTCAGATCGCTATCTCAAAAATTGAGCGAATGCCGACCGAAAAACTGCTTTAAATTGACGAATTTTCGCGATTTTCGTAATTTGCGTGCCATTTCTGTAACCTAACCACAATACCCGTCATCGCATGATTATTGCAACACACCCTGGTGCGCGCTCTGCACAGAGATCGCCACACTTAACTGGTTAAGAGTGTTATTAGAGAAGTTTTGGAATAGGACATTTTTTGTTGAGAATGAATAGGTGTTTGAATTTTCACACCTGCGGTGTTTGACTTCTTTTTTATTTCCCTTTAATCCCAGGACGGAGTGGTTAAACAGCACACAGGGTGGAAAATAGTTGTATGCGGATACCGGGCTATTCGATGATCGTCACGATTATTCGCGGTGATTCGTGATCCATGATCCGTGAATGGGTGTCTCGGTAAATACGGTGCGTCGGGGTTATCCACCGGTTTGCGTTCTGTGTTCCCCTCTCTTTCGGAATATGAATATAATATCGCACCCCGCCACTTACGAAATGATTTATCAATTGAGCACCGCTTACCCCGGGGTACTGGTGTTGAAATATTATAACATCATTCCCCCACGGCTCACCCTAATATTATCCCCCTGGCCGTCTGCCATTAACATAACAATGTCGACCTAATTGCGGCCTAATCGGCGCCAGGGGCGAAACCTTGATCGGTTATGTAGCCGGGTATTTTCATTTTTTTTTCACGTTTTTTTTTCATCCTCCGCGGACTCGTTTCTTAAACGCCAAGTAGTTCTAATTACACCGTAATAATTGTTACAGCGAGGTAAATTGATGCTGTTTACAAACGAATTATAAGTTTCCTGGGTACTTCGTATCTTCTCCCCCTCGCATTTTTTTTTAAATATTTTTCTTCCCTTCTTTGGTAACGATCACCTACTTAAAAATAACCATTATTGCCGTTAATTGAATAGCAATTCGTATGCACGGTACGAGCAGACGTTACGACGATACGTGGTAACTTTTCGTGCGTGAAATTACATCTTGTTAGAAACACTCGCCGCGTACATGTCATACATAATTCTTACTTCCTGGCAACTATAATAGTATTTACCATAAAACCTCCCTATATTCTTACCCACTGAAGGTGCTAAAAATTTCCCAAAACCGTCACGTACGTTTTTCACTCGTATCTTTCTCCCCATACTTTTCTTCTTACTTATCATCCCGGTATATTAATGTTCCTCGGTTCCATCGAATCGCACGGACGCGTAGCAAAAAAAAATAAATAAAAAAGAGAGTGAGCGAGACACGTCTGTCCCAGAATCGGAGAAATAGCGAACAAACTGGAACGCAGTAACGATCGACGAAGAGCATCGGCACGAGTTTGTGGTCGCGCATAGACGTGGAATCGACATTGTGGCCAGACCAGCTCGGGATCTTTTCACAGCCCTTTTCTTCTTCTTCATTCCTCCTTCATTTATTCCTTCCCGGGAGACCACTTACCGCAATTCCAGGTGGTATTGCCGCGAACTTTTTTTTGTCGGTCGACAATCATAACTCCGGGACTTTTCTCGGTTCTGCCCGGGTAGATAGATATCTAGTAGCGCAATAATCATAGCCGTTGCGGCCGTTCTTATTCGTATCCGCGAGCTTACTTTCCGATCACACGATTTTACCTTCTTCCACCGGGGAACAGGCGTTACGGAGGGAACGACGAGCAGAGAGGTTCAACGGTGTGAACGTTTTTCCGGCCGGTCGTCGTTGCTGAACGCGCCATTTGCTTTTCTGCGATTCCGGATAATTGCTGGATGTTAAGGGAGGAATTATTGCTTCGCGAAATCAATTACACCGGTTTTTAGCGGACGGCTACACGTCGCCAGTTCGAGAATTATTATCGCGAAAAGCGTGCGTGTTTTAAATTCCATCGGGAAACGTTCGTGTCGATTTACGAGAGAATTTATAGGGAAAGTTAACGATTTTGTTTTCGAGAAAGATGAGATTCGGATTGGAAATATTATGGATATGCTTCCGAGTCTCGTTTTAGATATTATATTATACATATAGGTTTTAGAATAATATCGTTAAGAGTGTTTGAATGGTGGTTAAAAATTTTTCCGCGATTTTTCTTTGACATTTTACGGAATATCAGTAAAGTCTCCTAGTTTCTTTTACGACTTTCCGTGTTGGTATAAGTACGTAATGATTTAAGAGAGAAAAGGATCCTCCGTCCAACTGGTTTTGATTCCCCTTCGCATAGTTAAACGCGAAACACCCACGTGTATACGTATATACCTATAGACTTTTATATTACAGTCCGTTTTAGTTTAACAGAACTAAAGAACCGTTAAAATTTCCCGACAAAATTTCCTAGCATTTGGTATTCTTCGATCGGGAAGCTCATTAACGGAGGCAAAGCTTATTGGCACGGCACAGTTTACGCTCGATAAATCTCTGTAAAATTCATATCGGTACTGAGCAAAATATATTCGCCGCGCCATGGTTGTTGTAAACACTTGAATAATTTAACGCAGAAAATTTTGGCTGTACTACGGCAAAGCAGTCATTAAGTTAATTATAGTCGAGTAATCAGCGTACGTTTCGCTTTCCCCGATTTTTTTCTTTCTTTCTTGTTTTTTTTTTGTTTTTGCTCAACCGCCTCTTGCACAAAGAACGAGCAAATAAAAACAGTCGCCGTGTGTGACAGGTATAGGGAAAATACAGGGAGAGGAAAAGTGAAAGAGAGAGAGAGAGAGAGTAAAGAGAGAAAACATGTTGTTAGATAAAGAGAGTAAGGGGCATGGAGTTTAGCGACAGAGATATGCGTACGGGCAAATGAGCGGATAGGATCATGTAATCATTGTGGCTATTGTCAACGGTGTCCAATAAATAATCAATTTAACGTTAATCTACAAAGTAAAGCTGCGATTTGCGGCTACCTCGCATCAAGCGTTTCTAACGATCAGTGTCGGCGTTAACGATGCAGCGACACGCCATGCTAACAATTCCTGTCGATAGTTTGCCTAATCCTGTTAAGGAACTGGTGTTCGCCATTCTATGCTGGGGGATATGTATCTTGAAATCGGTAAACGTACACGCGAAAAAGTAGAATGAGGTCAGTTCGATCCGTCCGTAATACAATAAAACATCGTCGCACTTATATTCCAATATGTGTGTGTGTGTGTATTTTTTTTGTTTGTTCAGCATGTAAATTAATTACACACGCGTTGTCGATCGTACGCGTTAAACACGGCTTTTACATTCGCTGAATTTTTCAACAACGTGTCTTCCATCGTAACCGACAGAGACATCCTTTGTATCCGTTTACCAAGCGACGAAGATCATATATATATTCTTTTTGCCGATAAATAGTGTCATTATAGATTGAAAATCGCGCGATTAATGACACGCGATTCGCGGTTCGTCCGTGGTTATTATTTATAATGCTTCTTTCATTAGCCGCAACGATCCAACTAATTTACCACCGGTATATAACTATATGTATAAGCTACATGTTTCCGCCTCCTCGCTCCATGCTTCGCGCGACACCAACACACATAACACACACACACACATATTATACATACATACATACACACAAGTCCACGCACATCGTGCAGCCAACAAAAAGAACACGCTGGTAAACTGGAACTAATTTATATCCTCCCGATTATTCCTTCTTTCATCTTCGACCCCGACGTTCCTCCAATTACGAAATATCTGCGCCGCGCGAGGAAACTCGTCCAGCTATTTTTATATGCAGCAAGGCTGCTCCGCTCGTCTTATCCGTCCCCGTAAACCATACCGTCGTCCCAGACATGTGTCTGCAAGCGTGCTCTTGCATTACACGGTGCACAGAGAGTGGTGTATCAAGACCGATCCGTGTCCACGTGTGGCCTAAGCCTCTTCCGATGGTTACATACGAGACACACGTACACATTCATCCGTTCTGTTTCACGTACATACATACATACATTCGTATGTAAACGCCGCACCTAGACACCAGACACCATAGAACACTAGCGGGGAGAGAGAGATAAAGAGAGAGAGAGAGAGAGAGAGAGAGAGAGAGAGAGAGAGAGAGGGTGTTTCGCGATCTCGTTATTATTTTCTCCTTTGTTGTACGTTAAACAACAGACTACGGTCTATTCTATCCTGGCGAAGTGTGTCGTGTCAGTGGTCGCGGCCCCCTTGATACCGCTCGTTAGAAAGCTGCCGCACGCGATTTGCTACGTAACCGCATTAACACCGTCGAAGTTCCGCGATTTTCATTGTCATCCGTTTCTTACCATAGTGATACGTTCACTCTTTCTATTTCTTTTATATCGTTCACCAATCGTCACACACGGATGTTTCGCTTAAACATACACATATCCGACGGTACATACTGTCATATTAAACACGACCGGTTCATAAATCAACGAATCTAGCGTATAATAATAACGTACACACAACCGTTGGCGTTAACGATCCTTCGATGTACACCGGGTAACTCGATTAATATACCCTATAAAAGCTTTCCCACGTGTAACAATCCCGGCTTACGCGAATGATTTATTTACTTAATATACTTAACGCCACTATCGCTTCGCGATCGTGTTTAACACGGTCCACCTAAACCGTTTTAATATACCATTATACATTCGTCTTAATGATTACCAATACCACCCCACCCCCCCAACTCTGTCCAACCACCCCCCCCAGGGTATAATTCGTTTGGCTCGTCGTTAAAGGCCAGCCTCTTTCCTGCAACAATCGCGGGTTCTCCTTAGCGAGCACACGGGTTGTGCCGATGTAATTTATTATTTCCGCGCGGATGTGCCAGCTAAAGGCTCCGCCTCGCTACCAGCCTGGCTACCAGGGCGACGTTAATATCTTTGGCGACGTACGTTTACGATGACCACCGCCCCGGACGGTCGGTGTGATCCTAGAAACAGACAGCGTGGATAGAGAGAACGAAAACGATACGGAGAAATGGGAGAGAGAAAGAGAGAGACGACGAAAAGTAAAGCCGCGAGCACGTTACGCTCGCATGATGTATCCCCGGTACGTATGCAGATAATGGATGTGGGGGAATACAGTCGGACGTATAAAGACCCCACGCAGGAGATACGACGGAATGGAGGCCATCTCTTCACCCTCCATCTCTCCTCTCTTCTCCTCTCCGCACCTCTCTTCTAACTCCTACGGTATCCTCTTTCTCGCTTAGCATCTATATCCTCTCTATCTCTCGCTCTGTTCTGAACTCTTTCTCCGTTTCTCCTTCTATCCCTCTGTCTCTATATATCTCTCTCTCTTTCTCTCTCTCTTTCTCTCTTACTTATACTCGTGTTTATATATAGGAAGCAGAAGATCAAAGAGCGAACCTTCGCTTAGCTTAGCATCAACGCCGCTTCGCTTGGGGAACCGGCCCATCGTCACCGAGATAGGTTGGATGCTGTGGATGATGACGATGGGTGGGTAGTAGTGACGGTGTTGGTGATGGTGTTGGTGTTGGTGGTGTTGGTGCTGGTGGTGTGGCAGCACCCGGTGCGGTGGCGTAGTGCCTTCTCCGAGGGGGTAGGTTGGGAACGGGGGGAGAGAACGTTACCGATATAAATGTTATGCCGGGAGAGAACGTCACAGAAAGAGAGAGAGAGAGAGAGAGAAGAGAGAGTGAGAGAGAGAGGATCGAGTAAATGGGCGGCGGAGCCATTGATCTAACGAGTTGCACACATCCGTCGGAGAGATCTCGAAATTGAAACAGACGTCGCGTTGGATGCTGGGAAACCGGCTACTTCGACGTTTCTAATTTTCTTTTGCTGTCCAATCGTTCGCAAAAGGGTTCCCTTGTGTCAGTGTTTCGAGTACCCTTACGACGTCCTGTACTTACGTTCCGTTGCGTGTCACGGAGATCTCTCTTCTATCTACGAAGGATTAATCGAACAGGAGTTTTTTTTTTCTCCTTCTTTGGTTTCACTCATTTTTCTTTCCCTGTGATTTTCGCCCGAGAGAGATTACGCGACACGGACGTACGTACGTACCGTGAACGATGTTTAATTGTGCGTAAATTTCAATGGGAATTAGTATCCGATCGCAATTGGATTAGTGGGTAATAGGGTTGTAATATGCGCATTCCTGTATTCCCATTGTTTATATAGATTACTTGAAATACTATTATATAACGTGGAAATAACGTGAACTTGTCCGTCATAATCAAGAGCATGGATATACATATACGTATACGTGTACGTGTGTGTATACGTATAGATATATGTTCCCTAATTCAATGTCAATGGAGCTCGAATCGTTAAACCAGCCTGAATTGTACGTTTTAAGCTTCCACGGCTAAATCAGTGTACTGTCGGTAATTTGATTCGTCAGATCCAAACAAAAATTCATTTACACCTGTGTGTCGCACAGGTGATTAAACTCCCTCGGCATTCGTGGAAATAAAAATAAACCCACCAAAAAAAAAAAAAAAAATACCTCCACCAAAAATTGACGTACCGATGTTATCAATGATCCTCTGCCGGTTTTTTTGCTCGGTTCTAATGTAAACTCCCTTCGAAATACAATTTCCCGTGGAACCAAATACAGATAGTCCCTTTTTTTTTGGACAACATTGTATTTGTTTTTTTTTTGTTTTTTAAATACTAACTCCGTGGCTGTTTGATTCGCACGGATTTCCATGCGATTCGTTGTGCCAGATCTATATGCGTCGAGCGGAAAGAAAGAGATTTACAACGACAGATAACCAGTCCGTCAGACTAAACTGCAACGGTATATAATCGTATTAAATTTCGAAAATAGAAACACCTCGCGTTCTCGGCTGAATAACTGGGGAACGACATTACAGCGATCGCGCCTGCGTCGCCTGGTAATTAATGTAATCACGCTGAAAAATAACTCGATATCGAATTTGACGCGGTACAAAGAGAGCGTGGCGGGAAGCATTGAAGGGGGCGGGAGCAGGGAGAGAGAGAGAGAGAGAGTGAGAGAGAGAAAGAGAGAGGGACGGTACGAGTACTAGCACGAACCACGAAATACGTAAAGTTCCATTGTTTGATCGCACCACGTGGAGGAGGGGGTAATTCAATATCGTTAAACAATGGCGGTCAAATTCCACGTCATACATTCTTGTCATTTTGTTTTTTTTTATTTTTTTATTTTAATTTTTGTACGTCGCGGTTTTCCGACGACCGCCGCCGTCGCCGCAAAATAAAAAATATGAAAAAATTGAAAATAATAATAATAATATATTCACGTAAGCCTGTCATCGAGTCTACTCGCCGTACTGCCTGGTCCCAATTAAGTAGACTACTCGTTAATGAGAAATTACTACCGTTTACTTTTTCTATGCGGGAGGGGTATACAAATCTGACAGAATTTTGGCCGGTCTTTTTTTTCTCGTTTTTTCTATTTGCTCTCGCGTAATCGGTACTCGTTTAAGTTGAGAGAACTTTGCCGGAAAGGCAGTGGGAAAAAGGGGTAGCGGAAGGGGCGGAGGGGAGGGGAGGGGAAGGGAGTTGTAGATTGGAGTAGCGTGCAGTGAAGTGGAGAGTCCGAATTTTGGAGTTGAATGATTACGAAAAGATACATAGACGCGGAACGTTTTTCCGTCTTTTTTTTCCTTCCCTCCCCCCTCTATTTTTTTTTTATTTTATTTTCAAACGAGGAATAAAATAGTTACATCCGTTTGTATTTATTCATCCCGTCGAATTCTATTCCGACAATTTTAGTAATGTATTCAACGTTCGTTCGCTTAAATGAATAGCGTTGCATTGTGCCGAATGAATTAAGCTTTTAAAACTTGAAAGCCTTCTCGCTTTCACGGTGGCTCCGCGAATGCTTCTCATCTTTTCGTTTGCGTGCACCTTAATTTCCAGCACGTCGTTAAAAAACACGTTTTGCATTTATATTCTTTTCGGCCCGAGTACCACCGGACCACTTGTTTAAACATCCCCGTACGGTTAATAAAACTCGTCGCGAGTCGCATCGTGATGATCGTTACCCCGTCATTCAAATGAATGACCGAATTTCTTTCAAAAAAAAACAAAAAAAAAATGAAGAGAAACGACAACGCAAACGGACAATCCCGGCATCCCGACGGATAGAGATTAAATTAGTCCCGTTATGGTTCATAATTCGTATCATTACCCTCGCAGTTCGTTGGATGGTATCGTAATTTCGGAATCTCGGCGCAACCGGAACTCTTCAATTCCGACGATTCTCAAAGAAAGGAACGTTCGGCCCTACGCCCATCCATCCACCCGGTGGTATTCCCCATAGCGAATGATTCGTTTACGAGAAACCCCATATACATACACGCGCGCGCACGCCAACGCGGTTACTTACACAGGGATAACACGCGTCTAGAGTGAGGACGGGATCGCAAAGACGTGCTAATTACACGATGTTCCGCGTAACGAGATGCGGGTCCTAGGGGGGTTGCCCTTTTCGAATTAGATGCCAGGCAGCCGAGACGGAAGGAGGAAGGCCAGTCAGCAGCCCTACAGTTCCTGGTATATATGCCTCCTCTTTTTCGTTGCCCACTTAAGCGATATCCTTTTCTCGTTCTCACCGTGTGTTTTCTTTCCTCTCCCCCCTCTCCTTTATCTTTTCTCTCGTTCTCTACCGGACGCCGAGAAATTCACATTTAGGGCCATCGAAATCATAGGCTAGAAATGCATCGACCAGGTCAACTCTGCCCACGGATCCTTGTAACCGTGTAATTTATAGCGGAAGAGGGCCCCTCTTCTCTCTCCTCCCTCCCTCTCTCCCCCCGTCCGTTCATCCATTCACTCTTCCTCTTCCACTTGGAACTATTGGTCGTTTTGCTTTTGCCAGCTCGTGCCCCCATCCTCAACCCTAAAACGCACAATTAATGCTCCCTGTCACGACTACTTTTGGGACCTGCCAGAACTGCGGTAGATCTCTGCCGATTCACGACCGTCGACGGACCCACGTCGGTTTTTTTCGAATAGTTCGTTTCCGGTCGTTATCACCCGCATGGTTGATCAACAATGTTATTAATATATAATAAACCCTTAGGTTTCGCCGGCGTAAATAATAGGAACGAACGAGCCGTGATTGATACCGCGGTAAATTACCGCGGTTATATTCAACGGTGGAAGTTTATAATTTCGTTTGGGGGGATTTATTTTTGAATGTTTGAATTCAGGTATTTAAGGTAGAACGGTTTGAGGCGACGATAAGACGGAACACTTAATCTCAGTGTTTCATATTTAAATGTAACTCGCTGTACACGGATACGTCGAGTATGTCCGGCGATTTAACCGGTTCAATTAAAAACGGAACGCATCTCATTTCTATCGAGTAGCTCAAAGGAAGTCGCAATGCTAAAGGATCCGATCCGATCGTCGATGCAATTTCCCAACAACGAGATTGCTTTTCCCGTTCGTAGAGAACGAGGTATTCGCTGAAAGAGAGAACGAAATAGATAGACAGTGAAACCAAGAGAGAAAGAGAGAGAGAGAAAGACTTGGGAAAGGGATTTTCGAGTGGTGGTGGCCCCCAGGGTCCACTCGACGTTACATACGGCCCTGTACGCCCTCTCAGAGCCCGACAAACAACCTGCTGCTACCGACACTACCGATGGAGGTCGCGTATTACCCTCTATTAATATCATAATATAAACATAACTCGCATGTGCGAGTCAGCGAGCCAACAACGAGCGTGCACGATGAAGTGAGACACCGTTACACCGCAGGGAGACAACCTATAGGCTCAGGGCCGGGTTGATTTTCTGGGGTCGATCCCGTTGAAGGGATGCCAACGGGAGGGGAGCAAGTGGCGCGTGATGAGTAGGGTGTGTTACACGCACATTATGCGAAATCCTGCCTGTTCTCCTCGCAACCCTGATCCTGCGCGGCGCCCCCTTTCACCCTTACCCGTCGCGCGTTTTATAATATCGACGAACCGTACGAGGGTTACAACTATATCGGGTAATCGTTCCTATGTAACACCAACCCCTCCTCCTCCCTCCCCCCTTATCGGTCACGGATAGACGTTCGTCGGATCGACGGGGATTACACCACTTCCGGGATACCATTCTTGACCGATGTAATTTTAAATGGTTTTAATTATTGTTACGATTATTCCTCTGTGTTTACTTTCGATGTTAATAAACATCTCTAAGTAATCATTTCGTGAACGATACTATAGTGTAAAAGTGTCGGTATTTTCTGTTTTTCTTTCATCTTTTCCTCCGTTTCCTCTTGTTTAATGTGATTGTAGGTGGAAATAAAAGTGTCTGAGATTCTCTTAGGGTAGAAAAGAAGGTGTCGGGGGGGAACGTGGCGTGTGAAATATGTACGTCTAACGATTTACCAGCGACGACGGTAAAGTCAAGGTAGAATTACATGGCGCGAGAGTTAAACGTTGATATAATTGTAATGAATTATGCTCGCGCTCGGTTCCGTGCGAATAACACCCCATCCTTTCTTACTCACTCTCTCTCCCTCTCTCACACTCTCTCTCTCTCTCTCTGTATTTGAGCGTGTGTATATGTCCATGCCCGTGCCTTTTAGCCGACGTTCTTATCCGTCTGAAGCGCGACGGTCATTACCGTGGGCACGCGAGATGCGTTTCCGGTTTTCTCGAAGAAAACGCGGCGTAGCCTGTAAGCGCAACCTTCTTCGTCGCGACCCGCAACGGCAACCGCGCCCCACAATTTAGCACGTGCGTGCCGTGATACACGTGCGCACGCATGTGTGCATCCCTGGTACACACTGCCCACGTTCACTTGTGCACATGTGCCGGGCGGTACACTCCGACGCAAAATCGGTGCGTTCGCGTGCACGTGCGACCGGTGTTTTCGATTGACACGGTGACGTGTCTAATGATTTTTTTTTTTTTTTTTAATTTATTCTACACGTATATTCGTCGTTGTTTCAATCTCATTTCGTATAAATGTCATTTTTATTTGATTATTTATAATTATTTTATTAGATGGGATGAGAAAATGAAAGTATCTGTCTCTAGTTACCAGTGAAATTTTAAATATTTCTATTATTGAACAAATATTCATTATTATATGACACATGTGTACAGACACGGTTATGTATATATTCAATGTTAACGTTTAACTATCTAAATTTATGTACACGTTCATCAAGTTTCACAAGCCCCGGCAATACGATCGGTTCTCTATTTACCGTGCAAATTAAATTGATCCATTGCAAGCAACACTGATTTTGATTCGTTGCTACAAAGCATCATCGACTGTCGCATTTCCCACATTGGCGAAACGTGCTCAAAAAATCTCGACGCTCCCACGCGCGTTATTTTAACGATCCTTTAGAGTCACCCGGTACATGAGCTCGCGCACTGGCGTACTTGACTGTAGCACGCACTCCATGCACGCAGGGGTTGAGGGTTGCATACGTTGCGGTATGGATTAGTTAGGCGGACACAATAATTTTGCCAGCACCCACGGGCGATATTCTCTCTCCACGTTTCTATCTCTCTCTCTCCCTCTCTCTGTGTCTCTCTCGCTCTGACTCTCTGTCCCCGTATATCTCTCTCTCTCTTTCTCTCTCCTTCTCTCTCCTTCTCTCTCTCTCTCTCTCTACCTCCCTCTATCTCCGTATAGTGTAACCGCAATGCTTCAAGGGGGAGGGGTTCTCGATTCCACCCCCCTGCACTACCGCGTGTAACGCCCTGTACCTGGCCAGGCCACTCGTAATCTCGATAAATATAAACGCCGATACTCGTGGAAATTCTACGCGTTATTATTACTCGCCATTAGCGCGTCAACGGGCTTGATAATTTTCCACGGCGTCGCTTGATAGTTATGGGGGGTTGGGGGAGGGGTTAGGGGGGGGGGGGGGTAGATTGAAACCGATGAGACCGCGCGACATTACACAGCGTGGAGATGGAAGAAAACAGGAAAAATCCGCCGGTGGCTAGAAAGCGACTATCATCGGTGGAAATCGATGCCGCACGACACGAGTAACCGGTGACACATACATACATGTATATGTACATACATACATGCATATGTACGTCCGTAGGTTCGCAACGGTACTCGACGAAGATCCAAAAATAAAGTCGAGTACGTAGCCCACGGCAGCTGCGAACATTTGGTCATATATGTGCCCGAAACTTCCGTTTGATAATCTTCATCTGGATGGACGTTCTAGAAAGACCAAGCGAACAGATAGACAGATAGACCAAGAGAGAAAGAGAACAAGTGAAAATCAGTGGAAATATACGAACGAAAGAAGAAACAACGAAAAAGCAAAAGAGTCCCATCTAGTCGAACCGAACCGAAGGGAGTAAAGACAGGAACTGCAACAGGGAGAGGAGAGGAAAGAAGAAGAAGAAGAAGTGGGAGAGAGAACCCCTGCCCACCCTTATTAAGATTCCAGCTGTGGAATTCTACCTGCGCCGAGCTCGCTACTGGTCTTAAGTAAATAAAACACGACCGAGCCACGTCGCCTCCGCAACGGCTCCGCTCCGGTCTGCTCTCACCCGACCGGGTTTGCGTAGCTGCTCTTCGTCGTTGCTGTTCCTCAGGACTTTCTCTCTCTCTCTCTCTCTCTCTCTCTCTCTCTCTCTATCTCCCTCTTTCTTTCTTTCTCCCGCCGGTTTTGCTCGTCCCGTCTCAACCCGACTCGCCCTGTTCCTGTTCCTGTTGCTCTTGCTTCGGTTCGCTTCGACTCGTCCACGTCTCGTTTTCTCGTCCATTATTACGGCTGCTTTGCCTACGCCTCGTTCTTTCCTTCTTTCCTTCTCCTCGTTCTTCTTCTTCTTCTTCTTCTTGTTCTACTTGTTGTTCTTATTCTTGTTCTTCCTCTTTCTTTCTCTGTCTTCTGTCTCCTAGCCATTTTTGGGTTCGTTCTTACCGAGGTGTGTTCGTCTACGTCGTTGTTGCGTGAACGCACGTCGCACATCGCCTTGCCGGAATTCAGAACTTCGATTTCATCCCGATCAAGGACATAACCAGGATTCCAGAGGATCGACGCGAGTCACGGATAATCGCGTGTATTTTGGGGCCAAGGGGGGTATGACGGGAGGCAAGGGAGGGTGGATGAGGAGCCCTTTGATGCGGGGCACGTGTAAATTTTCGGAGGAATGTTCTTGAATGATATTACTGCTTGATGCAGAATTCCTGAATACGCGAAGTGTTTCCACGGGGGTGTTGGAATTAATTATTCCCTGCTAGCTGATCATAAGTTTGTCGATATGTCTGATCAGGGATAGGAATGTGGATAATTCTGTCTCGAAGCCTGGGAACCGTGTATCCTAATCACGGTTAGATCCAGACGAATGCCTTGGAGGTTCTATATTGCTTTAGAATATAAAATAATAAGGTTTAAAAGTTAGTTCTTGATACTTTGAGCCCTTACTGGACCCTATCAACGTCATACATTTCTCTCCTCGACTCTGTCAAACAAATACGAGACTTTTTCGCGTCACCGATCAACACGATAGAGAATCTTGATCTGATCGATCGATACACATGTCCTGCCCGAGTTTCGCATCCATATCCAGTCCAGTTCCCGCGAACCGTCGTTTATCGCTCTCTCGGGAGTCCAGCAGTGTCACAGACAGAACTTACTATACCAACGTATCGGAATCAACGAACGAATCCTCTGACGCTGTTGGATGAGTAGAAACACAAGTAGGAAGCGTAGAAAGAACCTAGACGAATACTAGGAACAGAAGAACAACGTCGACGACGACGACGACGACGATCACGACTAAGCTAGCTGCGACGTCGACGTCGACGTGCGTTATACATCCACGGCCGAGTTAGTCCAACGGAGGAGGCGATGACACACAACCGCGGGGCTTGTTATTCGTCATGCTTACGTGTTACGGCAGCAGCAGTCGTACGAATGCCAGTATACCTTCCGCTCCATCTCATACTTCTTCCCAACCCGACACTGTCCCACGGAACGTTTTTAATATTCCCCCGGGCGGTGTTTGTGCCGCTGTCATTCAAGGTTTCCACGGTACGCTTTCGTATAGAAAGAGAGAGAGAGAGAACGAGAGAAAGATAGATAGTATACGTGATAGAGCAAGAGACATGTCCTCCGTACACAATGCATCGGTCGCTGATGGTGACAAGGATACCGGCTGGAGGCTGAA
The DNA here is from genome assembly GCA_917499265.3 of Mimumesa dahlbomi. Lineage (NCBI taxonomy): Eukaryota > Metazoa > Arthropoda > Insecta > Hymenoptera > Crabronidae > Mimumesa > Mimumesa dahlbomi. Next base: position 10,391,371 of record OU824118.1, read on the forward strand.
TGTTGTTGCTACCTCTACTATCGCAAAACCCTACTGTGCTGTTGGTGCTGGTGATACCCCTGGTGTCGTCGTCATCGTCGTCGTCGTCCTCCTCCTGGTAGTCGTCGTGGTCGTCGTCGTCGTCGTCGTTGGTGGTATGCCTGCCGCCTCTAGTAATGGCAGTTTTGCTGATGTGCCGTTGGATGGTTTGTTGGTGGTGATGTGCGTGAAGGATCACATCCACCGACACGGTTGTCGTCCCCGGTAGCTTCGGGGCTGGATGATAACCACCCTGGTTGGTATGGATACGTGTGTGCGTGTCGTCCTCCTTACACATCTTCCCGCTGCGTCTCTATGTACAGATATTCAACGGGGGGAGGGAGGGAGGGAGGGGGACGTGTCCTCCTGTTCTCTGTACCAGGCCGGGTGGGTGTGTTTGTGGAAGAATCAGACGAGCGGACACACGAATACCGGGGTAGATAAAGAGAAGACTTCCGGGCATAATCCGGAGCGTCGCGCGGTGAGGCGCTAGAACAAATCAAGCCGCTTCATTGTTCGCAGCCCTGAAGCCATCTTTTCCTCTTTTTTTTCCTTTTTTTTCCGCTCACTCGCTCTATCTCTCTCTCTCCCTCTCGCAGATTTTTTTTTCAACGGCGATTGGCGCGAAGAGAACGCGCGGCGGGACCGTTCTCCGTCACCGATGGGAAAATTCTGGTTTCGTTGTCTAGGTGTTTCTTTTTTTTGTTTCTTTCTTTTTTGTTTCGGTGTCGCAGAACGCTTGACGCTTGATTCCATTCACCACGTTTCTATAGTTATTGCGGTTTTCAGACAGGAACCAGGAGTTTGTGTTGTAAAAAAATATAGTTTTTTCACGTATTTGATGTATTATATTTTTTTTTCATGTACGTGAAGTGTATCTTTTAATCCTACCGTGACGACACGTTGAACTATCTAAAAATTCACGTATTCCTTCTACCAAAGATGTTCTCAAAGTGATAGCTTCGTCGGAATTGCGGAAAGTTTAATAGACCGGCAGATGATCCTTTTACAGACATTCTTATTCCTTAGTGGAATAAACGGGAGTCAAAGTCAGTCACGATCGTTCGCGACTAGCTCATCAGGGACGCTTCGTCAGTGTCAATCGGAACTGTCCGCGATTCCTGTTGTCCACCGGTCGAGCTGACAGTCTACACTCGATATAACTAAACGAGCTTGCAATGCATCCCTGTCCTCTCTTCCGAGCTAATTGCGATTCTATCTGGAATCCTTCGACAACTCCCGGGAAGATTTCTCTTTATGGAACATCAACCTTATAGGGTCTACGAGTCCCGTGGAATATCGAGCATTTACGTTTAGAACGATTGACTGTTAACGTTGGAGAAGTTAGTACAAATATTTTTCCATATGGAATATTAAAGTATTTCGTGCTATCGAAAAATATCCCATGACGAACGATAAAAAGTCTCTTCTATAGCTTTTTCAAACGTCGAATCTCGCTCGTTGGACTTTGTTGGACGAAATAAGTAGCTTCGACTGTGGAACTGGCTACAAGAGCACGTAAAAAATGCGTAGGACGAAGGACTTTTGGCAAAAGGTTAGAGGAGGGGGCGAGAAGAGGAAGGGGGAGAGTAGGGGACACGGTATGCATTGTGTCCTGGGAGCAGAAACGAGAAGAGAGGACCCCAAGTCTCGGAGGCTGGTGCTTCTAGGAACTCCAACGTTACATTCAGACTCGAAACGGCAATGGGGCCGAAGTTGTTCACTGTAGGCCACTCTCGAGGTTACCACATGGGGTTTTCAAGTTACCAGGAAACATCTAGAATCCCATCGAAGCACGTCCTTCCCTGCTTCGCAGCGTGGGTTGTTGTTTAAGCACCGACAAACCTTTTACTTATTTTTTTCATTTTATTTCTTACGTTTACAATTAGATTTTCATTAACAATGGAAATATTATAGTACGCAAGGTAGTTTTCGATGACCTAATTTCTATCTAGTTCACCTAATTTTTATTTTTTCGTAACGAGCCAATGGTGGATGGTTGTTATTAATAAAAATGACAGAGAAACGAAACGGGGGAAATTGCTATAATCTTCAATCAACGACGAACCGACGGCAAACCGTGCAATTATGAATTAAGGATGAATCGCGACAAACGGAAAAGTGGGCAGAGCGGAGCTCGAGTTTCTACTAAGGGTGTTCCGTCCATAGGAAGAAATCTCGATTGGTTCTGGAAGACTTTTATTGTCAACGTGTGCGGGCCTCTGTAGGTGAGAGTGCACCCTCGATCGTGATGGAAGAGCAAGGAGACTGATTAGGCATCACCTTGCGTGGCTTCAATCCGCTGCTCCCTGTAATAAATCTCCGGAAATTTCTCATCTCTTTGCTTCGTTCGCTTGCCACTCTCTTTCTCTCTCTTGACGTTGGGCTGGCTATTATTCAGCATCTAAAACCCAGACAAAAAAAATAATTCCCGCGAAGTCGGGGAGCATTGAGTCATTTACGTGTGTGTGTTTTTTTATAAATGTATTCAAATCCTTTAGTTGGTATTACGAAGTTATTCAAGACAAATTTAATAGGATAACGATACGCAGATCGGTCCGGATAGAAATTACGTCTATTCGACGATCCATCGTAGTAGTTCATTTAAACACCGAACGTTATCTTCGCCGTGGCATTTAAAGCGTTACTACGGGTTTGCACGTGAATGCCCCGCCGCTTCCCAGTGTGTTTTCAGGATTTTCGTATTTCGAACTTGATCGCCGGCTCGTAATTCAGTCTTGAAAAATAATCCCGCATCGTACGATGCGCGCGTACTCCAAACCATTTCCATCTCATTTACCTTTGACCCGAAAGACTCGGAAAAATAAGTGAAAAAACGCACGCGCGTACACACCCCTACACATCTACACACACACATATACAGAGCGAAAGAAAAAAAAAAGATAACGTTAGCAAAAAGAGAGTAAGAGAGAAAACGAACCCGGTGGAAGGTCTCTCCTATAGAAGCTTACCGGGTAGCATGGTATTTTGGCAAACTACCGCCGACAGCGCTCCCAGTTTGAAAATCAATGCCACCCCCTGCTCCCTCCCCCTCCCCCCTCCCCCCTCCCAACCCCCGGTTGGCTCCGGGTTCCCGATATGGTGTAACGAGCGCACACACAGGGGTGGAATAGCGTAGGAAAAGAAAGGTGGTGGCAGGGGTAGAGGTGGTATCGGCCGAGGTACTCGAACGAGAATGTGCACCAATGGCGGGAGGCTGGGTCAGGAGGGACGAGAAGAAGAAGGGGTGGCAGGTCGTTGAACATAAAAGTGGGCACGGAACGAGTCACGTGTACCGGGCGCATTGAGACGGATCGACAGGAAAACCATGCGCGGCGTTAGCAGTAGCAGAAGCAGGCGGGTGCCGCTCCTGCACCGGCAGCTCGACAAGCTATGCGAAGCTAGCTAAGCTGGCTAACTGGTTGGCTGAATGACTGACTGGCTGGCTTGCTTACTTGCTGTTACCTTCTCTCTCTCTTGCTCTCACACACACACACATACACTCTCTTTCGCTCTCTCCTCCACCTCCTCCTCTTTCTCATGGTTCTCTCTCTCACTTACTCTTCCCCTCGCGAGACTCACGAGTCCCCCTCCGGGTTGCGCCACCAGTAATTGCTTCCTTTGAGTAGCTCCGGAGGTGTAATTTAGTCCCCGACCAACAACCTTAACTAATTAACACACCGAGTAGCGAGCGAGTAAGTGAGCGAACGAGTGACGGAGAACGAGCCGCGACGGCTTGACTGACGGACTGGCTGGTTGACTGGCGGGCTGGGTGGCTGACTGATTCCTTCTTCTCACTCTCTCACTCTCTCTCTCTTACTCTCTCTCTCTCTCTCTCTCTCTCTCTCTTACTCTCTCTCTCTCTCTCTCTCTCTCTCTCTTACTCTCTCTCTCTCTCTCTCTCTCTCTCGTTCGTTCTCTCTTGACGCACTAACTCCGTTCCTCTTTACGCTTTCCTCTGTGTAGTTTCTCGTTCTCTTTCTCTAGCATCCCTTCTCTTGATGATCGAACCCAGACGAGAGAGAGTCAACCCGCCGTGGGGCGTGTTCCTTGCTTGTCTCCGGCTAGGCGCCTTCGGCTTTGCTACTCACCACCTTTTCCATAGGCATATACCTCGTGACCTCGCGTGTCGCGTAACTGCGCCACTTCAGGCTAATCAGTCCCTCCTCAACGCCGGGGCTCTGATCGAACCGGCTTAGGTGTAGGCACCGCTCGCTACCACCACCGCCGCCGCCGCTGTTGTTGTTGTTGTCGTTGTTGTTCGCGGTTCTAGGATAATTACCGGGTGTTCAACGTGTGTTGTCGGCTACCGTCATCGGGCTGCTTTTCAATTCGCCGAGTCTTTTCAGTTACCGCGAATGGAACTCACTGTCTTTCTGAGCCCGTCTTTCACGTTGCTGTACTTCTTTTACGGACGTTGATTTTTTCGTAAGGTTTCTCTCGCGTTTCTTTTTATTTTTACATGTTATCAATATTCGTATTACTTAAGTATTATTCGTAGGGTGTCCGCAGGGGTTGTATGGAAATCGGTTACCTACAAACCCTAGCCATAAATTGTAACACTCCTTAATGAACACTTCTGCTCGTCATTGTCCTTTTTTTTCCCTCTTCTTCTTCTTTCTTTCTTTCTTTACTCGGTTCACCAGCGGTCAGCGATCGAACAGTTCCAGATCGCTTCTTCGAACCCGTACCATCGCCCCTAACGAGCGATCTCCGTGGCGCACCTGTCGCCTCGTGTGGGCTCGGCTTAAGTTCTTCTCTCTCTTTCTCTCTCTTTCTCTCTCTCTCTCTCTCCCTTCTATCTTTTATCTCCTTCTAACTTAACCACCAGGTCGTGGATACTTCGCGAACAACGAAGGTGTATATGTGTATGTGTGCGAGAACGTCGAATAGACGGAGGGAGAGATAGACAGAAAAAGAGAGCGAGAGAGAAAGAGAGAGAGAGTGAAAGAGAAAGAGAGGAACAGGGAAGAAAGAGAAAAAAGATACACGGACTTGTTCGGTACCGGCAGTCGTGGTGGGAAATACTCGAGGTGTGCAACGATGCTCGTATTTAACACCTGATTAAAGTGGGAGAGAGGGGTAGCGTTGGCGTGACCAAAGCGATTGCTGCGAGATGAGGCTGCCCCTCTGGCCCTCCACACCCGTTTCGTCTTTCTCCATCGTTCTCCTCACGCCTCACCTGTTCTTCTCTCTGCCCCTCTGAACCCCTCCTCATGGTTTGAGGACATAAGGTGGTCCAGTCGGTTCATCATGGCCGGGATGTATTGGTTCGTACGTATACGGACGCGTGTGTTATGTATGTATGTACGTGAATTCTGTTCGGGGACCACTAGAGGTGGTGGAGTGGGGCCCGGGCGAGGTGGACGGGCCCCGAGCGACAGCGTAATCACCTGGACGAACTACCACACGGCACCACCACCACCACCAGTGGGCCCCGCAGTGGCGTAGCCGGAACGAAGCGGGCGTGTGTCACCCGAAAATTGCTGGCCGTCCGGTAGGGAACGATTTACGAGGAGTTCAGGGATTTCGTTACCGTCGTAAGCGCGACGAGGATACGAACCGAGCCGCGCGTGATTCAAATGTAAATTGGATGTCGATTGTCGGGTAGACGCGAGTCAGAGTCGTTTGGTATGACGTCGGCGCCACGTGGATCATGTTTCGACCGATGCCTCGGTAGAGTTATCGTTCCCCTCAGGTTCTCTTCTTTCTCGTTCCGTAGATCTTTCGTTTTTTTTTTTTTTTTTTTTTTTTGGTTATTTTTAATTCGTAACGTGGCTGCGTATCTTCTTATAGTTTTTTTTTTTCGTTTTTCAAACGAAATGCGATGGCAGTATCTACGTCGATGAAGGTTGAGAGAAAAGTACGTTCGATAGATTTATTCAGGGTGATCACGCTAAATGTTTTTCTTCATACTTTATATACATAACGAACAGGTTATACGTTATAACCGAGACTCGTTTCACGTTCGTTTTTTCCCCGGAATATCCGATAGGGTGTTAACATTATGAAATTCGGCTGCAGGTAGAACAGTGGAGTTGCCCTCGTTACGTCGTTCCTTCCCATCATTATATTCGCTCGCAACGGCGAAGAATCCCCGAATACGATGGTGATGGTGGTGGTTTAGGTTGGTGCATGGTCCTTCAGAATCTTGTCTTCGGCCGTAAACGATTACGATGGATGTATCCCTCGAAGCCAAGGTACGCCGAGCGTTTCCCTTAACGCCGGGGCGTGTTAATCCACGTTAATGACGTCGTCGACGAAATTCATGATTACAAAACGGAGAGACGAGACGCGATAGGATGGGAATGTCGCGCGAATAAAGTGGCAAACCGCTCGTTCGCTCGAACCTTTTTCGCCCCCTCCCGCCCCCCACTTTCTTTGCACCCGGCGTGGTGTGCCCTCTCGTCGAGGTTCTCCCGATCCTTTGAAAATGAAATATTCCCTCGTTAATTTCCCGCCGCGAGAAGAAGCGAGAAAAACGTCGCAGGGAAAAACGCGCGTGAAACACAAGGACACACAGCCAGCAGGACCGTGTGTCCTCCTGCGTCCCGTCAAAGGGAAACCGGGGAAATCCGTTTGCTTTTAAGTTTTAATTTTTCATGCGCAAGTACGCCAAGGTGGGAGCTCTCGTTAACGATGTACTTTCTTGGATTAACGTTACTTTCGCGACAGTACGGGAAAATGTTATTTATTTGCTCCTTTACGTTTTCAATAAACGTTCGTAACGTTATTGAATAAATTCTCTGAAGTTTCTTTTTTCCCCTCGTTTTTCCGACTTTCTCTTTTTAATTGATCAAACTAAACCGTTTAGATCGTTCGGTCTTTATATTATTATTGAAAAAATATAAACTGTTATATCATTACGTTTACAAAGAATCTTTTATTCATATATATCTATAAATACATATGTATAAGATCTCTTCTATTTGACTATTACTACATATAAAAGATAGTTTATATTATTGTCGTATTAGCCAGCGAACAAGGAAGCAGTTGAACATTCCAGACGACGAAACGTTAGCGGAATCGGCATTGTTCCGCGCGATCACAGAGATCCACGATCGATCGGGATTATGAACCCTCGATAGACCTTGCTCCTGCCCCGGAGACAATAACCGGGAACGGTAAAGAGAAGAACAATCCCGCGACGTGATCTCCATTTCATGGCGGAGGCCAACGAGGCGCGGCTTCGGAGAGTTTCAGGAGCGTGGGCCACGGTCGGATCGTCGTGAAACAATGAACCGCGTGGGATCTCGTTCCCCGTAGATCATCCGCCGTGGTACTTAATATTTCTCATTTGTCTTCGCGCCAGAGAAATACGGCTTTTACGTGTTCGTGTCCATGTCCGTGTTTCGTACAACGATGCCAAAAAAACGTTGGTCGTCTGGTTTCCATCGTCAGCATTCGCCTGACCTTTTCTCGTAATTAAACATTGGTGTCTACATTAAAGAAAATAGCTTCCTTTTAAATAAATAAAAAAAAAAGAAAACAGGTTAATAGGGCTTATCGCGATATTGTACGTGATATTTGTTTTATTCAAACTCGTTTTATTCCCTGATTATAAAGTTGTCGAACGTTTAGGTTGGTAATAAAAGATACGTATGTGCGTGTGTGTGTGTGTGTGCCAATGTTGCGTGTACACATTCTTTTTCCGTTAGTATTTCGTATTCTTATCCTCCACGATGACACTTGACAGTCGGACGAGAAGTATATCTCGCCGCGGTAGAGAATTTCTGATCGTTACATATTCAACGTGGGTATAACCGATTCGCCGTAAACTCGATCTGCCATTTTAACAGTTGCCATTCCGTCACGTCATCGTTTCGGTCGTGCGATCGGTATCGTCGTACCCGTCACACCCAGCAAAAAGGATAGTCCACGAAACCGTGCAAGACTTTGGCGAACGATTCGTTCTGTCGGTTCCCGTGCGTGACCTTGAATCGACACCTTACTGGATCGCAGCCAATCGTGCTGGCAAAACCGCGACAGATGTTGCGCGAACGAACGGAGATTGCAACAGGGGGGGGGGGGGTTAAAACGTAATGGGATCGGTGCACCGACCACCTAGGCGAAACGGTTGTTCTCCGAACGTGGCTGAAAACGAAGTTAGAATATCGCAACGGATAAGAGGGGAATCATCAACGAACGACCGGTTCGATCCGGCTTTTGTTTGTCACGAGTTTCCGACGATCGATTCATTGCGGTCTGAACTCTGACTAATGGCATGGATAACAGGAAAATTCGACTGGATTTCCATATCGATCGGTATAGTATTCAATTATTCGTCTCGGTACAACATTCAGAAAACATGTTTCACGTTTAAACAAACGTAACAGTATTTTTTCCGTAGGAAGTGTTTTTTTATCAATCCTTTCACAGGTAGGCGTATAAATACGTCTACGTTAATGGTAATAAAACAAAAAAGAACAGAGAGAGATAGAGAGAGAGAGAGAGAAAAAAACAACAACGTTGAAACACTTTCAAGCGAAGTGTCAATCATCGATTATCACGAATTATAGAATCAGCGAGTGGGCGTAATTAATTTTTTTCGGTGCTCTATCAAGGCCCCTCTGCGCGTACGCCATTGAAGGGGGCCCCGACTCTCAGCCCCTTGTTCACCGCATTAACAGGCATGACTTGAAAAATGTGGTTCCTAACACCGTCTCGTCCGTCCGTCCGTCCGTCCGTCCGTCTCGGTGGAATGACCGACGAGATCGTATTATTAATGCGTCTTCTTGCCTCGTTTCGTTGATAGTTTAGACTCGGAGAGGGTCCGAGGTCCACACCGGATGGTAGGAGCAAATTATAAAATCCGAAATTGGCAGGATTACACACACCACCCGGGCCCACGTGATCGTTTCCGTAGATAATTATCGACCCCCTCGGCGATGGTAATTGAATCGCGGAATCGCCCGGCAAGAAATTGCATTCCACCATCGGATCACATTTAAATTTCTGTCACGACGGTGGCGCACGAAGATGAATCAGGGGCCTCCGCTTTGTAATTCCGTGTTGTCAAGTCCCCGCGGTCGTTCTTCGATTCGCGAACGTATTCGTCGTTTTAACGAATATCACGCTGTTTACCGAGAAAGAATTTCGATTCTTTCGCGATAAGTATAAAGACGACACTTTCGTTCTCGTTTCGATAAGTTTATATCGTTTTAGCTTGTTTTTATAGTATATCGTATCGAATATAATATGATAGCTAATTGATAGCAATTTAAAAAGATACAAATTACGGGATGCTCGTTCGCGTTATACCGTTAACCCTGGTTTTCCTTCAACCCTTATTGAGGTAGTCCCAGGAGTTACCGGCACACTTTGAAGCGGTATTGTTCCCTGACCTGCCCTTGCCCTCGAGCTGAAGAACAGGCACGGCTTATATACCTCGTGAATTTCTTATCGACCCCCATTGTCCCCGTAAGAGTCGCGGGTGAAAGATTTTCGGCGGATGATTCCGCGGTTCCTCGGACAATTTGCACGGGAGGAAAAGTCGCAATCGTTTCACATTTATAATGGAGAAGACACTTCGACGTCGTCGACGACGACGACGACGACGACTACAACGACGACGACTGTGACTGGGAACGTAGAAAGGCCATAGGCTTTAGACACCACTTTTTCAGGGATAAGGAAATTTCTTCTTGATCGGCTGGCCTGAATAATACATTCTGATCGACGGTACGTGCATTCTCTTCCTTGCTTTTAAACTTTTAAGTCCTCTTACGTGCGAACGCTGCCATTATCGACGACGCTTTGCAGCACGAAATTCTGCCTCGCGTTCGAAGCTACTTCGAAATCCGATCTTTCGTAGATTCGATGCAGCAGCAGCAGCAGCAATGTTCACGTTACTCTTCCTGTTAGAGAAGAACGTTCCCAACGTTTGGAATCATAATGCACAGATTTCCCCTGAATAATTTCAATTCTCAATTTCATTTATATATTAAATATATCAATGATATTACATTATTTTAATTGTTCCCCGGATTAAAATAGAAACGACGACGATCTGTTTGAAAATAAATAAATAGATTAAGAGCTGTAGATAAATATAAGATCAATTCGGAGATGAAACACACCGGTCCCTTTTCCACTAACGCTACTTTTCACAACTCTCAGACAAATCTTCCCGTGAACGACTGCCATTCTTTCTCGATGCGAACAAATCCGAGCTGCTAGAAACGCCGCGGTGGTGATTGATTGTGGATGGTGGATTACCCGAAGGGATTCCACGCCACATCCGTGCGGGCCTTTCGTCGCTTTTATTCGTCTCCCCCCGCGGTCTCTATACGTACGTACGTACGTACGTATATACGTGTGTCCGGGCGTGTTTGTCGAGGTCGGTACGTGCAACACATTCGCGATGCGGCATGTAATCCGGAGTGGGACATTAATGTTGCATCGTGCGCAGGGGACGACTTTGTGTCGTGGACAACGCGACAACTAAATAGGCATTATCCTTGGACTACTACTCCCTGGCTGAATCTTTGTACGACCCTAAAAGCCGCTGGCACCCCCTTAATGTTTCGCTATCGTGTGTCACGAAAACGGCTGATTCTTTGATTTTTCCTTCGGTGTTTCATCGATCATCCACGGTCTCGATTTTTACGTTCAGATTATACATACATCGTTTCCCCTGGAAATAATAGTACTTACTTCATCGAAGTATATGTATACTTTCCACGTGATTTACGCACGAGTAAAAGGTGAAATTAGATTTGGAAAGATGGCGAGACAAATCGTTTATTCGGTGAATTTATTAAATAGAATACTCGTGTAGATTATTATCTTTCGGTTATTATGGATCTCGATAGTAATTAATTGTATTATATACATATACACATAGGCATTGTGAAATTAATTGTCACTATTCCCTGTAAAAGCCCTCTACAGCTACATACGTACATACCTCGCAGTGAATAATTCACCGGAGGGGGGGATCGATCCTACAACGAACAATTATACAGAAGATATTATAATTGTTCGCGCGTGAACGTAGGACGACGCGTCATTACGAAATGTAGCCAAGCCGTTTCGCACGCGTTAATGCACCCGCGACGCATATTATGCACGAATTGCGTTTCCTTGTGCCGGTTCGCGACGGTTGTTTACATTCATTAGTACGTGAGACGTACGCGATGTTAATCGTAACCTTACACGGGCACGCTTCTCCCAGTAATTAAATCGTCGTCGGTACCGGAATACGGACACCGCTGTCGCAGCTTTGACATTAATTATGTAACTTGGAAATTGAATCTGTCTGTACGCGGAGTTTTGTTAATACCAGTTACAAAGTAACCGGGCGTAAAATTATTCCGTGATACATACTTCGCTGTCGGTGCAAGGGGGGGGGGATAGGGGGAGAGGGATATCCATTCGCAGGTATATCATTTGAATTTCCGCCGGCGCGGTCGAAAATGCGAAATTAATATTTAATGGAGATTTTTAATCAGCGCATTGTACTGCCAATCGCGCGCCGTGATTTTCAACCCGACGTTAACAATTATCCTGATCATTTTTGCACTTCGCCGGATCGTTTCGCCCGATTCCATCCAAAAGTTATCCATGCAAGGTTTTCATGCACCAGATCGTTACGACGAATTGCCAACGTAATTCCAACGATCAACCAGACCTTCCACCCCCCCTCCTCCTCCCCCTCCCCCTCTCTTCGCTCCACCAGAAAGACCGGCTCGTTTAAATGCATAAACACGTATCCCGCGACGTTCAACTTACGATATGAACGACAATTTGATACAGACTTTGACGGATAGAAGATAAAGGGAACGATAGATGGTGAAGAAGGGGGGAGGGTGTCAAAGGGGGTAGAGGGGGGTTGGTTGGCAAGAGAGAAAATTACATATCGAGGCACCAGGACTCGCCAACGGAGGGAGGGAGGGAAGGAGGGCCTCGAGTCAGTGTTTCCGCCCTCGACTGGCTTTCCCACCCTTTCCATTTCTCGTCCAAGGGCCCTCTCGTGCCCTCCAAACGGAATACCCGATCGCGATTAAACATACATAGGCACACCTCCGTCGTTCACCTTTAATTCCGCGCGCTCTGCCTTTTGCGACCCCGTCGACGAGGTCTGCCGCCGCTACCCCCGACAAGTAATTTCTTTCCTTCCTCTTTCCTTTCTTTCTCGAGTATTTTTTTTCTCTCTCTCTCTCTCTCTCTCTCTCTCTCTCTCTCTCACTCTTTTCTTCTTTTCCTCTCGCATGACCCCTGTCAATCGGCCGTCGGCGCTGTGTAATTTTACGGTATTATCCTCCGGTATCGGCTGAGGGGGGAGAGAGAGAGAAAGGGTCGGGGGAGGGTCTCCCTTTGTCGCGATCCCTTGATCGGATTTGTTAAATGATGAGTAGACGCTAGCTAGCGGCGATAAGAGTTGACAATTTTTTCCTCTTCACCCTATCCCCTTCGTCGTAGGAACGATCCGGAACGTCGAATAGAAAAAAGATCCGTTACACTTTGCAACGTCGCGAGGATCCCCTCGTTAATCCAAACGGTTACGTAATTCTATCGAATCTTCGTAATCTTATCGTCGTTGAAAATTTGACTTCTCGAAGAAGATACATTATGAATACATCATTATTTGCGAATATATAGAGACGATAAAACGTGTGACATAGAAATTCACCAAGATGTGGTGATCGTTGCAAGGGTATTCTCCAATAGAGACAGAGAGAGAAAGAGAGAGAGAGAGATTGTGACAGGAGAGAAAGGTGAAGAGAGGAAAGAGGAGAACGGAGACACGGTTGTGTACGTGTATAGACGAGCGTAGCGCTAGAACGAAGGACAAACGGAATTTTTGATGGCGAACGATCCGTTATTCACGGATCTACCGGGCCGTTGTACACGATCGCCACGGCGATCCTTGGTTCCCCGAAGCAAACTGTCCTCTGGGGCTGATCGATGCCGCCGCGTCCGGTGTTAAATGAAAAAGGCGAAATAGAGGCGAAGGGAAACTACAATCACTCGCAACCGTCCCAGAGAACAGCTGGCCTTAGCCGCGATGATAACAACACCGTGAAATCCGGGAGTGAAATATATGTCAATGAGATTATCAAGAATTCCGTGTCATCGTTTCCATCGCTTTGATCGTAGCGTTATACATATCATACATGATTTACGTGTATCTATGTATATTTAACACATCGTTCAAGAGAAGAAAGGTACGAATGATTTCGCGTGATAAGTCCTCAAGGTTACAAAATTTCTATAGTTTTTTTTTTCATTTTTCCCCCTCGGTGAATGTAGATTCTTTTTTTTTGGGGTGTGTTGACTTTAAATTTCAAATTCACGCGTGGGTATGAAAGGGTTAGGGGGGAGGTGGGTGGACGCGAAAGAGTCGAAATTTTTCCTGGCGTTTTACTAAAAGGAACCGAGGTGAGATTTTTTTTTTTTTGAGGACGCGAGACAGCGTAGGTTTTTCTGGAAATCATTGAAGACTCCTACGTGGAATTTGTAACGTCGTGAAAGAACAGGTAGAATACACCTATACAGTCTTCGGACGCAAAGGAATGGCACAGGGAGCGCCGTTCGTAGAATATTAATAATGATCAACCACGTATGTATACGCGGGGACACGTTCGCACACACGCTAATCGTCCTCCATCCGGGTCCGGAGATCGTAATCATGCCGCATAATTATTTCAGTACCCGCGCTATTTTTATCTGCACCCCCGAGCGCCGGTACAGGTAGGAACGAAACCGGGAGCATGTTGCAAAAACTTTTTCCAACACACTCGAGTGTGTGTGTGTGTGTGTATATCCGTGTGACCGTTGGGTTTGGTCAGTGCTCCGAGCGACATTTATATTCACGGCTTTAAATTTTTCGCCCGGCATTCATATCGAGTTATTTTATGCTGGATTAATTTCAAACTGTGACAATAATTGCTGCGATGTTTTATAATGCAATTACGCGTCCGTATAAATTCATTAAATTTTATTCAATATCGTTAAAACTCGTCGGGACGGAGACTATGCGTTAATGTTCACGATAATATGGACAATATTATAGGTACACAACGATTATCATCCTCCTCCTCCTCCCCCCCCCCCCCTCCCGCGTATACAAACACAAATATATATAATACAAACTTTATTTTTTTTATTTCACCGTTTCCAAAAAAGAAACTCGTTAACCACGCTCCCGGTGACGATATAACCGCGAGTCTCTTTCTCGATGTAACAAATATTATTCTCGGTCGCGTTTTAAAAATAGCTCCCTCCCCCTCCCCCGATTACTTTCCCGATGCCCGCACGGTTATTTATCGGTCGGACATCGTTAATGCATCGCATGAAATGTTCACCGCGACACGATCATCGATCGCGCATTTAGCATGCAGCTCAAGATCAGGCGTGCGTTCAGCGCTCATCCAAGAAACCTCAATCCCGGGAAAAAAGTCGAACTCCTAAAGGCGGGCACGTCGGGGTGCACCTTAAAATTCTCACGGCGGATCTCGCGGTGACGGTTCACCGCTCGATCGATGGCTAACGTCGAGGAAGTGAACGCGATGCGGAGAGCTTCGTCGACGGCTATGTGAAACGGTCCGAAGAAAAACAGATTATACGCCGACCGCCGGCGTCGCGAAACCCTCTTACCGGTTTTACACGGAGGAGAGAGAGAGAGAGAGAGAGAGAGAGAGAGAGAGAGAGAGAGAGAGAGAGAGAGAGAGAGAGAGAGAGAGAGAGAGAAAGAGAGAGAGAAAGAGTAACTACGAAACGATTCGCGTACGTTATCCGCGAGCCGCTGAAGATCGTGCTGAAAGAAAATTGAATTATACTTCACCCTTTGGTTTCCGTTCGGCGGGCGTTTGCAGCACGGATAAGATATACCGTCGGTGTCGCCGGTGGAAGAAAAAAACTGTACCGTCCACAATGCTCCGTACGTGGAACACCGTGTTACCGGGAGTTAATCACACGGTATGTCTTGATATTAGTGTGCGGATCGTGGAGACTTGAGATCTTTCGCAGTATTTGTGCGGAGGACTTGTGGCGAAGAATTCAATATTTTTGTATTGGGTGAATTTTTATTATTACCCTTATACCTAGCCCTGGTAAACCAGTAATACAAGTTTAAATTTCATATTATTAACGTTTAAATACCTATATATGAGGTATGTACCGTGTGACTCACGGGCCGCGAGTCGAATACAAAGTGTCGTCGATCGAATGGTAATTAAATGGAAAGTTATGTCCGGTTGGAAAATATTCCGGAGAACTCGAAAAGTCATCCACCCGGAATCCGCGGGACATCCCGATTCCAACTTATGTTAAGTCAACCCCGACGGAGTTGCATAAGTTACTTTACGTAAGTTACCATCGGCAAAGGGCACTCGTAATTAGAATCTACGTTTACGTGGATATTTATGACTCGCTATCTGGTGATTTGGATGAACCACGCGAAAGAAAAAGAAACAGATAAAAATGAAAGAAAAACCACAAAATCTCCGCCTGATTAAGAATACTTTCTATCGTTGGAAATCACTTGGAATTCAGATAAAACTCGTTACATCCTCGCGTTTACTTTCCCGCCGGTTTCGCGGTTTAGAATATTCCAAATAATCGTGATATACGTACGGACGTGTGTCTCACGGCGCGCGTAATACTAATTTATATCCACATTCCCTCATTGATTCGCGCTGTTAATTTATTTACGTCACGTTAGCAGCGCGGTATTAACTTCTTGTCGCGCGGTGCTTCGGAATACTACTCGTCTCTACGGTTCGACCGAGCGACGAAGAAAGTGCAAGGTCTTCCTCGACGGCTCGAATGGTGAGCCGTAAGTAGTTAGGTACCGACGGAAAAGAAGAAAAACGGATTATACGACCACTGCCGCGGGGAATATCTTGCAATTAGACAACTAGCTCTTGCATTCAAGTATATATATATTCAAGTATATGTATCTGTGTATATATACATATATATGTATATCCTTGGCAATAACCAACCGCTGCAAGCAGGTGGAAATGTGCGAACGGATCTCTTCTTTCTTTTACTTCCTTTTTATCCCCCTCCCCCTTTCCCTTCTTTCCTCTTTCTTCCCTCATGTACATCGGCGAGTTCTCCTTTTCTCACGAGGGCGGACATCGGAGAAAAGTTTTTCTTCATCCACCGGGTATAATAATAATTTCGAACACGAATCCCCCCTTTACATCTCGCTGGAATCATCTTCTTATCTGATTACATATACCGCCTGGTGACATTTAATCATCCGTTGGAATTACCGATACTCCACGGATAATTAATATTCCAAAAAATCGTAGAATTTCGATCTCATGGAGGATTAATAAAGATATACATACTTACCTCTCCGGAAGTATCGGTGGAAAAGATGGATATATATTTCACGGGAAATCCTTTCCTGTACACATACACTTACCATATATCCCAATAGTCACTTAACACATTTATCGTGCCATAATTTGCAACGGAGTGTTGCGAATTACTTTCGCGACGAGACCCCTTCAATTAGCGCAACGAAACGTTTGCCTACGAGCCTAGGAGTCTTGCGAACTCACACCTGGCGAAAAACTACCACAAGTACACACGTACACGCATTACGTACATATATTATACGTACAGACCAAGCACCATGGGTGCACTCCGATCGTACATACATAGGTACGTGGGCGCAAGGTTAAAGGTGAACGTGAACCGCGATACGAGGGCAGCTCTGCCCTCGCGGCGAGAAGCCTCATTATTTTCTAATGCACTTGTTAATTGACCAATCGCGGGAAGTGCGCCTCCCACACCGAGAGACGAAGCCGCGGCCGCTCTCTGCCTCTTCCTAGTGTTAACCAGGGCCGGAACAATTTAATGATCGGTCCCCGTTGCTGCCTCTTCTCTCCACGGTTTTTGCATCTGGAACCCGTCAGCGATTATTACGACGCCATGCTCCGCGGAGCTTGTTTTTTTTTTTCTTTTTCTTCCTCCTCCGAACGCTTCGGGAATATCACACGCTTCCTGGACGACGCCGATCTCGTCGACGACGTCGTCGACGTACCTTTTGCGCAGATGATCTCGCGCTGGCATGGAAAAAGATTGCACTCTACCGTTGGCTCGAATGCTCCCTCTATCTAAGGGTACCGATTTTAAGAGAGAGAGAGAAAGAAAGAGAGAGGGAGAGAGAGAGAGAACATACGGGGATGAAATACGACATTTCCAGGGGAACCTCGTTTTTGAGATCTCGGACGAATGGATCAAGAGAGGTCGGACCTCTTACCTGCGCATCATTTCATTCGAATGCCGGAGAGGAGCAGGTCTTTTTTTTTCTCTCTCTCTCTGTCGATTCGAGAATAAATCACGACGATTATCGGGAAACAGGGATTTTTCGCGTTCTTACGAAAAGGTTCCTCAAGAGGATCGTGTATAGTAGATGACCCCCTTTTTTTTCGTCTTTTCTCTAGCTTGAACAGGGTTAAGAATATGGCCCCTTCGTTCGTCGGAAACGAGGATATCTTCGAGATACCTTCGGGGAAGTCTTTTCTTGAAAAATATTATCGGTAAGAGAGATACGAGATCGTCGTTTAGCTATTTCGTTCGTTTAACACGAATGAATCGAACTACCGGAATCGATCTATAATACATACTTGGATGTTCGAGAATCTTTTATTAAAATCAGCTCCAATTGTATACGTGTACTATTATACACGTATCTCACAAACATTCCCGTAAGTACGTAAAATCTATGGATAATATTTTTCGGTGAGTATTCGGTCGGGTCGTTGAAATTCAACGAATTTTCCATCGAAATCCCGGTAGAGTCTTACGGCTGTGTCTAAAAATACCGATCACCTGTCCGATCGTAAGCGAAACGACTTTACAAGTTATCGTCCTCGGTTTCGTACGAGATTGTGTTACGCCTGGACGTGTATTTTTTTCTCTTATTCTTCCTTCCTTTTTTTTTTGTATTGTTGTTGTTTTCGGTCTTGTTCTTCGTTGATTCGCGGAAAAGGACGTCGTTCGATCGAACGGCAGCCTCGCGGGATGGACTTAAGTCAGCGAACGCGACAGACAGCGGATGGAATAATGACCCGCGTCCCCCAAATGACGCGAGATGCATATTTAATGGCTCACCTACCTACCGTCTTATTATTCCTGTTTGTGCATGCAAGAGCCGGTGCCCCTTAAACGCGTGTGTGCGTAGAGCAGCATATTCGTAGGGGGGCTCTCCCGGTGGGGTAACGAACACGACGGAAATAGAAGAAGGCGGATAGAAAACGTCGTGAATGTCATCGTCGCTCCGGTGAAAAATATATATACGGCGGACGCGTGATAGTTTCTGTCGCAGAAGAGGAAATAAAACGGCCAGTGACGCCTTCGCCGGTGGAAGCTCGATAACGGTAAAGCCGCTCTCGTTTCGTTCGGATCGCGGAGAAATGGAAAATACGACGCCATCGGCGATCATCGATAAATATGTCGGATATTAGGCGAAGATTATTAATTCTTTGTTTTTTGTTTATTTTTTTTATTGGATTGGAAAGAGACATGTGATCGGTAGACTTTATAATCGTGCTGGTAGTGTTTGTAAGATTGTATATTTGACTTTTTGATAGTCGAGACACTTGTTAAAGTGTACCTGATTTTTTCTGGAAATGTACATTACATGTTCGAAGAAAAGTAATGTGAATAAAAAGTGTGTATATGGGATAATATGAGATATTCCAAATTATTAGATAAAGTGTGTAACTTTTAGATCTATTGTTTTCGCGCCTTTTAAATTTTGGGTTTATTAACAGCAATGACGAGCACGGTGGAGGGTGGGTTAGGATTTTTTTTTGTTAGTTGTGAAAAACGCTCGGTTAATGCTGCATGCTCCGATCCCGAAGAGCAGGTCCTCTTTTTTAATAAGCCTGGCCCGGGTATGCATGCACGATTTTTTTTTTGTCTCCCTTTTTCGGCCCGGGAACACGTTCCAATCAACGAACAGTCGGGAGTTCAGCCGCACTCCAACGTCGAAGTGAAGAAAAAAGGACAATTTGAATTGGCCCTGTTTGACTGTGTTATCACGCCTCTCTAAGCTACGCATTTGATTAAAATTTATTAAAAAATTTCCACCAAAAGCGCGCGTATCTTTTGTACGAATTTCTAGAAAACACCGGAAAATTTCTCTTCACACACACATACATATATACACCTATATATATATATATTTTTTAAATTCGATTCGTTTGATTTCACGGCGAACATGCGACGTGGAATTCAATATAGAGATTGGACCAAAAAAAAAAAAAAAAAAAAAAACAATTCACCCGGTTGCACGAAATAAATCTGAAATTGACCCAAGGAAATATTCCGATTTTTCGCGTAAAATTTATTCAATCGAGACCAGTGTACATCGATCATTCGTCAAAATGCTATTTTACCGATCCCTCCCCCCCCTCGTGAGCGAATTCCTTCTCTTTGCAAAGAACTCGCGCGTACCTATACACGCGAAGTCTTATAAGGACTTGCTGTAAGTGTACAACGTCACGCTTCTTTCCCGCAGCCTTCTTTTCCCTTTCTTTCCAAGCAACGCTCCGACCGGGGATATCGAGTGGCCTTAAGTGGTTTATCGCTCCCCGCCCGTCTTGTTTTTATTGAATGACGAGTCGTGATGCGATTTCGCTTGAGCGAATAACCAATCGATTTACTCGAAGACATTAGGAGGGCGTCTTCCGGTAAACGTCTTTTAATTTCCTCGATCGTTCCTCCGTTCCTACCGGGGAATGGGAAAATCCACGATACTCGACGTGAAACGCGACCAGACTTTGCGTTTAATGCATCGGTTCGTCGGTTCGAAGAATAAAAAAAAAAGACAAAAACAAAATAATAATTCGCAATGTCTTCGTGTATGAACGAAGACTCGTTCAGAGACGTTTTATACGTTCATGTTAACGTATATAGAGATGAATATTAATCCGACGTATTAACGTATGAATTTATAATACTGTCCGCGAGTAATTTATTCAATTTATCCATTTATCATTTTGCATTACATTAGCAAAATTTGGTTTATTTTTGGAGGTGATTCAGGGAGGCAGGGGTCCAACTGATATCATCGCGTATATTTAATAGAATCTATACATATGTATAATATTCGGAAAATACATGCGATTCGTCGAATGTTTATATAATTTATTAATCATCGCGAATATATTTTGTAACAGCGGGTAGGGGGGGGGGGAGGAGGAGAGGGTGGGTCTGATAGTGGTACGACGGAAATACGGTCGGGACGGATTTAATCGTCGATTCGAAAATCAATGCTCAAGTCGCGGGAATTACAATGGGGGTTCCGGTGGTGCTTGACGTCATGAAAAAAGCACCTCGCAATACGATCTGGTTTTTGCCGGATCAGCGAAAATCGTCGAATTCACGGCAGGCAGCGACGTCGTGTGCCGGCTTTGCTCCGAGGATGAGCTGGTTTTATTAATCTACCTCACAAAGAGGTTTCGCTTTTTCGTAAATACTGGCAATATCGGCGACTCTCGCACCGACAGAGAGCCCCAGACCGCCGCCGTCGCCGTCGCCCCCGTATGCCATTGTTAGACGTCAATATTTCTGAGGATGCATCACTCGTGGCTGCGTAAAAATCTGAAAAGTAATACGACCCTTGAACGACGTTGTCAAGCAATCGTAATGAAAAGCTGATATCGATTTTTTTTGCTCTCGGGAACCCCGCAACGTATCGTCTAGAGGGGGACGTATGTTGAGAAATAATATATTTAAATTATTAATATATTTTGTATGAAAATATGAAAATTTTAGGGATATTTGTGAATGAAATATTTCAAATTTTTATTTCTTTGATAAAAGTTCTAATTTATATTGTGATATATATTTAGGTAGAGAATTTTATAGCATATTCGTAGCAAGTAATTTCATTGACTACTATATTTAACAGACAACGATGATGTTTTACCGCGAGCGGCCCTTTTCTTATTCTTAACACCTACCGAGAACCTGCTTCCTGCTTGCATGTCACTGTCGGCTATAAGATTCCCGTTGACAATGAAAGTCGTGTTCCCCGTCTCTATCGATGAATACTTGATGCTTCGTATCAGCGTAGTACGACATATTCCACCTACAAGATTATGTGGCTGCGACGTCGTTTTCATGCGTGACGAGTCTGTAATTTGCGAAATACCGTCTATCAAGGTTGAATCACCGGCATTTGCACGCTTCGAGGAGAGACGATGGACAGACGGTGGATCCTATTTTATAAAAATGAGCCTCCCTTGCTAATTTCACCTTCTCTCTCCCTCTCTCTCTTTCAAAAAATATAACCTATCGTGAAAGTATTTCAATACGTTCTCTGTAATAGAAAGGATAGTAGAAATATCACGTCCGAAGACCTCTATGATTTTTTCGAAACGACTCGTAATGATAGTATTTTTTTTTTTTTACTTCCACCCGTACACCGTTACGACGACGACGACGGGCTACAGTGTATCAATCTACGCCTCCTCGTTACGACGGAGGACCGTCGTGTCCAACGAATTTCTTATTCATACGTTCCCTACCCGTCTAGGCCGGCTGAAAAGTCTCGGTTCAGGGAATTCGTATTCAGAGAGAGAGAGAGAAAAAAAAAGGAAAAACTGGTTCCTACGTTCACATATATTCGGCATTAAAAACGTATAAACTCCGGGCCGCGGTTTCGTAAGTGAAAAGCGACGTTTAAGGATTTTACGCTCGCCCACCTACGCACAAAAGGGAGTTAACAAGTACGAATAGGAGATCGCTGGATACGTCCACGGCCCGAAAAAAAAAGAAAAATTTTTTTTTTTCGCCAAGCAAACAATTCACTCGGTGGACAATATAATATCTCGAGGAGAGGAGATACACGCACACGGTGAAAAGACGAAAGAAAGAATTGAAAAGGTGGACGAGTGAAGAAGAAGGGAGAGAGGGAGCATCCGGTGCTACAATGGCAAAACAAATTTTCGAGATTCCCAATTCCGGGCTGATGCGGCCGATGAAGCGAGCCCACGATTATTCCGGAATAATAAAAGCGCCTCCACCGATCTTTTCAACGATACGGTGGGGGAGACCACCGCGTGGATATAGATTTCGGGCAAATATTTGGACATCCGTGACCGACCAAGTGGGATCATGCTTTCAGATAGGGGGGGGCCCACGAAGAACAAGAAAGAAAAGGATAGGTACAACCTAACCTAACCAGAGAAAGAAAGAAAGAAAGAAACCCTGACTAGGAAAGGACATTGTCCAGTCCGCTTACCGGACCGCGATAACAGAGTTACCTTCGGCCCTGGCTATTGTGTGCACACTCCCGCAATTTATAAAACCGCATAGTCGTGCGAAAAGAGGAGTCCCTCTTGAAAAGTCTCCTTCTCCCTTCGGTTGTACGTTTGCCTCCATCGTGCGCCGCCATTGTGGTCGGCATGAGAGATCCAGCGATGCGTTCGAGGATTCAAGATTTCCCGATTCTTCGTTGGTTTTTACCGCCGAGGCCTCCAAGGTTCGGGCGCGTCGAACGCTTTTACAGAAGTAATCAACCGTGCTTATTTTTACGGGTCATTGTTACGTTACGTCTGTATCGTTTGACAGGTGAGGTGAATTCGAAATACCGGGATCACCTGTGTTATTCGTCCTGTTACGAGAATTTAAAACAATCCTGATTTTAGAAATTTAACGATAATTTTATACATTCATCTTTGGGATAAGATAATAATGATGATAGTGTGTCTATGGGGAAATATCTGCCAACTATCAACGATCATACGATATCAATAGAAAAGAGGTAGTCGGATAGGTCTTGGGAAAACTAAATTCGACTTCTGTGGGATCTGAAAAACAGGGGAAAGGGCTATATAGGGAGAGCAAACCAAGGGCTCGACGTGTGACTGCGTGTGTGACTTGGTGTTTGCTTTAACGTCTCGGCGAGTCCGCAGAGGTTCCTTCGCTTCCTCCTCCTTCACCACCTCCTCCTCGTCCTCCTCTTCTTCTTCTTCTTCTTCTTCTCGTTCCTCGACGGGTGTCTAGTGTTTGCTCGGGGCACACAACTTGTGTTTTCGCGTGCGTATCAGCCTTGCGGTGGATAGGCGCGGAATCGAGGTTGGGTTTAGGCCTGTTCTCTCTCTCTCTCCCTCTCTCTCTCTTTTTCTCTCTCTCTCTCTCTTTCCCCCATAGCTTTTCGAACCCCTCGACTACCAACGTACAAGAGGAGAACGATGTCGCCGGCGACGTCGGTGACGGTGATGTCGACAACGATGACGTCGGATAACGTCGACGAGGACGTTGGGGTAGCGCGCACGGACCGACGTGGAATTTATTTTTACGAACTATGCGGAGGGGGAGAGGTGGGAAGGGGGGGGGGGGAGGACGTAGCAGCCACGTCTTTGATGTTCGAACCGACGCATAGACATTAGCGTATAAATATTTAGATCTCCGGTCGTTGGCCAGGATATATGGGCGTCTCGATCGACTTTCCCCGGGTGCGCGATATCACGCCTTTGTCGTACGGCTTTCCTTTTTTTTTTTTCCTCCCTCCCTCCTTCCGTCGGTTTTTAAAGTATTTTAAACCGAGTCCGTTCGAGAACACCGGCTAAAAGTGTTAACGCTTACGAATCCACGTCGACGAAAGTGGTGTACGTATGGTACATCGTTCCCCTGGTGCCGCTACCGAGATAAATTACTGGGTCAGTACGTTTATGGCAAGTACGAAACGGCTGGCAGTCGTTTATCTCTCCGACGCATTAATCCATCAGACGGATATAAAATTTTTAACGAGCGATACTCGAGATCCATACCAATAACCTTCTCTCTCTCTCTTTCTTTCTCTTTCTTTCTCGGTACGTAGCAACGGACAAAGCGTCGTTAAACTGTCTCCTATTCCATATCGGTAACGTTACCATGTGTACGTTCT
This sequence comes from Mimumesa dahlbomi, assembly GCA_917499265.3. Classification (NCBI taxonomy): domain Eukaryota; kingdom Metazoa; phylum Arthropoda; class Insecta; order Hymenoptera; family Crabronidae; genus Mimumesa; species Mimumesa dahlbomi. The sequence continues at coordinate 10,415,258 of OU824118.1, forward strand.
CGATTCGATCTAACGAGGCTTCTTTTATACCATATTAAAACAAAATCAGCAACAAAAGATAAACAAACAAATTAATAAAATCAATACAAAATAATAGTATAACCAATCCAACGATACCCAGTCAGAAGTGAAATTTCTTTCACCTGTATAACCGTCGGTTCCACCATCAGGGTTGCAAAATTAGAGCGACGCTCATTGGGGAGGTGAGAGAAAATAAAAGCGGGGATTGGAAATGATGGTTTCAGGGTACAAGAGAACGCGACGAACAAGGACGAGGAGAGAGAGAAAAAGAGAGAGGTCAGGGGGTCTGAAAATGATGGGGGGTGAGAGAAACAGGGGGAGAGAGGGACGTAGGGACACGGAAGGCCTGAGACGAGGAGTTTGACGGCGATGACGAAGGTGGTAGGTAGTGACGGAGGAGATGAAGGAGGAGGAAAAGTTGGGGAGGCTGGCTCGTGGTGGAAGGACGGGGCTGGGAGGGTAATTACGAAATATAAAGGGTGGGCTGGCCCGCGCCACCGAGGCAGGCAGGCAGACTGATGAATATTTCACCGCGCTGCATTAGCCAGCGAGAGGCGCTTGTGTGTGTCTCTTTCACTTTCCATACACCAAGCCCTGCTGTTCCCTTTTCCCCTCCGCCGGTTCCTCTCTCTCTCTCTCTCTCTCTCTCTCTCTCTCTCGCCTTCCGCCACCCCTTGTATTCTTGCCGAGAGTAGGATTCCTGCGTGTGCACCACCCCGCGGTCCGGTCGACCCGTGAAAGATATAAAGAACCGCGCGTCGACCGACTTGTGTGACGAATTCTGGTTGGTTTTTCTTTTTTTTTTTTACTTTTTTTTGCGAGGGTTGCGTTTGGGAGAAGCGAAATAATCGTGGTTTTGGGATTTGATGGAACGATCACGTGTGACTTGATGTTCTTGTTGTTGTTGGTTTTTGTTGGTGTTAATGGTATTTACGACGATTGAAATTTATAAAATGTTTCGAAGGTATATAGATCAGGTTTGTTTCGTATTTAGAGGGAAATAGAGGTTCGATAGGTTATCTGTTAGACACGCACGGTTGCCGAGATATTTTCGAGTCCCGGCCGAGTCGGATGTCCGGCGTCGAATTCGCTGGCCGAAAACACGGCTCCGATTGTGCGGAGTAATATCAAATACCCCGGAAGTTTCAGGTGTCCGTAGTACTGTCAGCTTGTGTCAATTTCTATCGGCCATCTAGAAATATCTACCTCGTTCCTCGGGAAACTTATCCACCATCAATTTGGACCACGATAACACCTCCTAAAATACAACACACCCATCGAAAATATTTGAAAACCTATATCGACCAGAAAAATTTTTTTGACATAGTCATCGACCATTTTATAAGACACCCAATCCCCGTAGATTCCTCGGCAAACAGCCGAATCCCGGATTCTCGTTTCGGTATCAGCCGGGAGCTGCGTTCGAGCAGCAAATTTGAATCACTCGAAGAGTCGGGCGATGGTTTGGCGTGCAGGGACAAAATTCCAATGCCGCGACGAGGAGGTGGAGGATGAGGAGGAGAGGAAGAGGGAGAGGGGTGAAGGGAAGAGGTAGCGTGGGGGAGGGTTTTGGAGGGTGGAGGAGAGACCTCTCTCTTGGACAAGAAGCTCGAGTAGACCAAGGGTGGCTGGCATAGAGCACCGTGTTTCGGTGGTGGTGGTTCTTTGGTACAGAGGGAGCCCTGACGATACCTGCCTCTCTCTCTCCACCTTCGAATATAACCACGCACATACACTGCTATCTCATCCGGTACGTATATGTATGTATATATACATATATATATATATACGAGATATATACGTATATATACGATTGCACATGCACGGCAGCGCGTACATCACCCTTTGGCAAAGCCCTACCAGACCAACAGGCGAACCTATCGACGGCGAACGGACTACCACTTCACGTCTGGCGACCCTTCCGTCGTGCACATTCGAATTTATTGGCGCGTGTTCGAATATTCATAAAAAAAAAAGGGACCCAACTGACGGAGCAACCGGGTTTCGTGCACCACCCCCTTTCCCCCTTTTCCCCTCCCCTCCACCGTTTGCTGCTGTCTCTCTTTCTCTTTCTCTCTTTCGTTCGTTCTCTCCTGATCTTTTCCACCCCACACGCCACATCCCTGTTTCGTCCCTATACATATATAGCCGCGCGACGAATTATTATACGGATTTTTAAGTGGCGAGGCGAGACGAACGGTGGTTGCCGCCGTTGCTGCTGCTGCTGCCGCTGTTGCTGCTGCTACTACTACTACTGCGGTGACTGAAACCGGTAGTCGTTGTTATGATCGAGAAAATCGATTGTTCGCGCGGACAAAGTGTTCACTGACTTCGCGGTCCCCGCTGAGGGTTTTTGTGCCTCGTATCGTATCCAGAGGTGCTGCCACTCTGCGATTTACGCGTCCCCGTAAATGGAGACCCTTTACACATATTTTATGTATATATATATATATTTTTTTTTATATATACAAATCTTATATACATATATATTTTGTTTCTCTAATAGATTAGTATAAATAGTATCTGTAGGGAGATTGATCGATTTGTCTATTTTTGATCGAACCCGTTAGGTATTTATTCTTGCTGCAATCCGGTTGGAAAGTTTGGTATTAAAAATCCGTAATGGTGGATCCTGTGTTACAGATAGCGTGTCCGGAGTGTCGGATTCAAAACTCGTTTTTCGAGAATTAACTTTTTCCCTCGGCGCGCGCGCGCTCTTTTACGTCCGCGCGTTTTATCTCTGTCACGCTTTCTCGTACTCGGCGTATCGTCTCTGTCATTCTTTCGCGGCCTTTTTCCGGTTGAAAATAATTAACGTCATCGGCCGGCCCGGTAGTTATTAATCCATTATCAATTTTTTTTTTTTTTCATCCGCTCGCTCTCCTCTCTCTGCCCTTTGCGCCGGGCGGGAAAAGGGATTGAAAAAGCACCGCACGGAAATTGGTGCCCCGCTGTCGAATTTGTTTTGACGGGGAATCACGACTTGTTTTTCGCTTTGAAACTGCTTGGCCGTGAAATTGCTAACTGGTTTTTTATGCGAGTCACGTTGAAACCAGAGATTTATATGTATACGCCTGTCCATTATACGTCCGTATGTATCGAAAGGGTTGGTAACGTCAGCAGCTTCGGAATGAAGTTCCGAACAAAAATAACAAAATACATACATATATATATATACATATATATATCTGTCCCACCCCCGTTGAAATATTTCACGGAATTATATCGACGTTACACGAATGATCGCGAGTTAATTCTCGTTCATCTCGTGAAAACCAGTTCCGTTGGTGGTCGTGGTACATCGGTAATTCGTTTCGCGGGTATTCGTCGCCCTCTTAAAATTAATCGTCGCGTAAAAACTTATTACCTTCATGGATACTTTTCAATTTTAATTAAACTCCTCGTAAATCGTACGATCGCCGAATTAACATCATTCGTTCGCCAGTGGTCCGATTACACTCCGATAAGCGGTATTCTGGGGGGGTGGGAGGGGGGAAAAAAAAATATATATATATATCGATACGTTTAACATTCTTCGCAGTCTAGGCGATGCAATTAAACGATCTCGCCGGATTAGATCTCTAATCGAACGGGGTGAAAAGAGCTGGATCGGCGTCACGGTTATTTTTTCGCGATCTTCCCGATAAATTCGTCGAGATAAATACGGTGCGGGGCCCGGAGCAACACCAGCACTCTCTCGGTTCTTCAGATGACTATCTTGTCGCGTTTCGCACGTGTCTCGTTGCGCGCCGGTAAGATCGGATAACGAGAAGGGGAGGGTTCATTTGAATTACTGTTTCGATGCCCCGAGGTATGGACGCGCATGTATATACACACATACATACATACATACATGCACGTCCACCTACGTGACTCGCGTGTATACACGTAGAATTTTCGTGGGCTCGTATAACGGTTATGGGATGCAATTTCCATGGTGACGCGTGTGTGCGTGTGAAGTAGTTCGTACACTTCCATTAAACGGAGTTTCAAGCTCGAGTCCAAAGAGCCGGGTAATTGGGGAATGATTGTTTTATAATGTTTACCAGCGATTAGGTGGAGAAAGGATAATCACCGCTACGCTTTTAAACTCGCCGGTTCTGGATAATTCACCGACATTCTTTTCACATTTCACTGAAAATATTACATTTTTATAATAAAATCATCTATAAATATCATTCCCAGTTTACCAACAGTATCAATTCTATAACCAAAATATCCCCATGAAAAAGACACAACCATCAAATACACCTTAAATTTTCTCTACTATTTTAAAGTCAATCAACTAATTACAAGTTACCTGCTACTCTTCGGTCAACTCACACGAGCACCTCTAGTCACTTACTACGTAATACACACACACAAATATCCGTGTTACATTTTCCTTTGTTATTTCGAACTAAACACGAAAATCCACCGTGTACCACGCCAACGAATCGACAGAAACACACGGGGGGATCGACATGTCTGAGATGTAGCTAAGTATTCGCATGTATTTTGATAAGAGAGGGGTGCATATCAGGGCACGTTGATGCGCGTGTACGTCTCTCTTGCTTGATGCGGTCGTCGTTACGTGTGTACGTACGTATATGTATGTATGTATATGCACGACGGTGACTCACCTAGCGCCCGTATTTTGTCAGTGGAATTCAAAGGCGGGCTGGGTATTGTTTTTGGCAAAGATCAGTGTGATCGGTTCGCTGGTCTTCCGCATGGAAAGCCCGACTAGGCTCTCCCTGCTGCATTATTTGCTCCGCTAAACCTAAAGAGGTCCATCCTATCCGACTCCTCCTACCTTCCACCCACTTCTCCCCGTCTATCTGTCTCTCTCTCTCTCTCTCACTCTCTCATTCTCTCTTTCTCTTTCTCCCTCCGTTTGTCTCTTTCTCTCTATAAGCTTCTTTTGCCTATTTCAAATACTCTGTCTCCCTTTGGTTTTCTTTCTTTCTTTTTTTTGTTCCCGTTCGTCTCGCCGATTAGTACAATCTGGACAGAAAAATAATAGATAGGCAACCGGTACGATTCTACGATATTATAAAAGAGAAAAATGTATATAGGAAATATACCGTTCACCAGGATTTTTTTTATAGAGACGCGCGCTTCTCACAGTTACTTTCCACACGTATATCATCCTACTTTAACCTATGATTATGTCGTAGAGCACGATAATAATCCTGTAATAGCTATCGGTGACAGACTGTGTATCGGTTCATCGCGCACCACTCACCCCCTTCTCTCTCTCCTCCTCTCCCTCTCTCTCTCGTTCTCTCTCCCGGTGAACGATGCACGTGTGATTTTATTTCTCCCGGAGGTAACGAGAACACCGGGGGAAACGATTGATCGATCAATGGATACACGCGAAACCCATCGTACCCTAATCGAGACTAATAACGCCGAAGTGAGGCGATCGTGAAAAGACCCCGCGCGTTTAACCAGCCAAAAAGATACTCTACGATGAAAGAGGCAGGCAACGGGGAAGAACGTCGCGCCACAAAAACCCAACCGGAAGTGTATTCGTCCACGTAATCGGGATCAACGACGTGCTCGTGGAAGATAGAACAACGAAAGTTTCGCGGCAATCGAACGCAGACGACCGTCCATCCCTCCGACAGGGTAACAGGGTAACACAAACCCTCTCCTCCCTCTCCCTCTTTCTCTCTCCCTCTCCTCTAAGGCAACGGGGGAATGGCGGAGAAACACCACCGCGAGAAGCGTGGAAACGTGGCGGTGGTATCGCGAGAGCATCCCGTGGCCGGCCAGAAGCGCAGAATTCTGTAGCGTTAATATAGCGAACGGCGAGCCGAACTGCCGAGCTCTTTGCCACTCCACCGAGCAGAAATTGATAGGATAAATTCCGGGTCTGAATTGGCTCCGTCGAGCTGGAAACCCTCCCTCCTCCTCCTCCTCCTCTTCCTCCTCCTGTTCCTCCTCCTCCTCTTCTGTGCTCCTCTTCCACCCCGTCCTTCTCCAATGGCGTTTCCTTCCTCCTCCCCCGCTTTTGCACCCGTTGCTCAAATCCTACTTTACGCCATCCCACCTCCGCGATTGTGTGTTTGTGTGTATCTGTTCTCCACGCGAGTCACGTTGGAAAGTTTTCAATAATTCCTGGTTAATCGGGGGAAATTAAGGGATGACGTTAAAAATGACGATGGACGTGTCGTTGGAAGTGAAAATGATGAATTCAGAATATGTGGATTGTATATGTATGTGAAGGGTTGGGTGGACGTGATAGAGACGTTATCATGGTTCGTTCGGGAGTACGGTTGATTTTGAAGAGAGTGATGAGAGTGGAATAATAAGATGTAGAATTCTTGGAGTAATGGAAAGTTTAGATGAAGTCTTGTAAGGATACACACTCACACACACAGTACACGGAAGTTCTTAGGTACTTAGTTTGAGTACACGCCGACAGGCTCGGAATACAAAATTCCGGCAAGTTGCATACGTGTGTCGATCACACGTACACTGGTAAAACCCAGTCGAAAATCGGTAATTCCATGATGTGTTGGCTTTGGTGTTCTCCGTCCGTGGTATGTATGTACATACATACATATGTAATACGTAGATAATATTCAAGTTATTACATACCACGTAAGATATTCCTTGTCGCAAGTTCGTGTGCACCACTGTAATCTACATTTTGTAATTTTGCCGCGTGGAAACGTTTAATTCCCTTCTAACACGGTTTCTACGGTGTGTAAGTCAGGTGTAAATACAGGACTCTTTGTTTGTTAGTACCGGAGGCCATCGCGATCGCTTGTAAAACGTGTGGTTGCTGATATTTGACGTATATACGGATTGATTGCATCAATGAAGCGATCATTAGAATGTAAAGGGAGATTTATTTAATGAGTCGAGTCGGTGTAAACTGGTTTAACGTAGTGGACCGTATATATTATCGTTCCACGTTTACTTGTTTTTCGGTTCCCCAAGGCGTGGATAGAGTAGTAGTAGTAGTAGTAGTAGGATAGCTTGAAATAATCCTGTTGAATCGCTCTTCTCGTTGGTTCTGCGGCCTCTTATTGCTCGTTCGTTTCCAGCGTACGCTTAGCGAGACGCGGATAGAGATTGATCGTCGATTTCGTATCTGATAAAGCTGGAATGTCGAAGAAACGTGTATATACGTCTCGAGTCGTGACAGCCGGCTGACGTTCACGCTCGGTTACTTGATATAGACAAGTTGTTGGTGCTTGTAACAAAGATACGGGCTGTGCCTTATCGCGGGGGGAGGGAGACAAAAAAAAAATACTCGTCCGGCGATATGTGTATGATTTAATGCGATCACGCCGCGATGCATCCGCGAACGATCGAGATAATCGGAATTTCGTAGTCTCGTTACGGTCTTTCGACTTACGACTACCTTCGATACGCGCAATTCTGTCGCTGATATTGAATAATATCATCGATGGACACCTGGAACGAGGAATCAAAATCCCATGAAATTAGATATCACGAAATTAATTACTACACGCGCACTATCGTCGTACAACAATTTTCTTCTGTTTATTTATATGTATATAATACATAGAATCGATAGGAAAATACTTGGAAAATGTACAATATATTTAAGTTTGTCTTGTTTACACGTAGAGAAGTCAAAGTGAACAAACTTATTTCACGGGACTATCGCGAATTCGACTCCTCCACGAGTGGTTCCGGGTTATCGAGAGGTCCCAAAACACGAAGGGAAAAACCCGACAGGGGCACCACGTATTTTCTATCCGCGTACAATACGCACAACTGTCGGATCCATTATGCGCACTTAATTAGGCTATGTCGTGTCGTGTATAGGGTATTAACGGGGGGGACACACGACGAGGCCTGTGTCCAAGCTGAAGTACACCGACAAAAAAAAAATACTCCCCGTAAAGCGAAACAGAGATGGCATCTACCTAGCCGGGAATAGACTAGACAGAGATGTGACAGCCACGGTTAGTCAATAGTCGAACAAGATACACCCCACATAACCGTACGTGTATACAAAGATAGGGTGAGCAAGGTGAGCCAGAGACACGAGGAGAACTGGATAGACCGAGGATGACACGGAGTAGCGGCAACAGGGAGAAAGGGACCACCCCTAGGGGGTAGACAAGATTATAATCGGCCCCATTATTGTGCCATCGACGTCCCGGGGGGGATTTTTCCATTTGACAATGCAGTTACACTTTTGTGCATTTAACATCCCGTGCAACGTCCCCTGAATCTACATCGACCTACCAACGTCCAACCAGTGTTCTCTCAACTAACTCTCTTTCTCTCTCTCTCTCTCTCTCCCACCCCTTCTCTTTCCCCGCATCACCCCCCGGACTTTCCCCATCGTTGCTCATCACTACTTGCATGATGATCGAATCGAGGATCAGTCCGGGTGGGGGATGTAGATCAGGATGAGCTTGGCAGAACTTCATCGGGACGGCTGTAGGGTGGCTCATCATCATCCTCCTAAACCGTAAAAGGGGTCGCATGGGTATAATCCTACCTGCATATGATGTTCTCAGCTTTGTTTGCCACGGTTACTACGACATACGTGAATTCAGTGAGTTAGAGAGAGAAAGACAGGGGGAGTGAGGATGAAATCGTAGGGGGTGTCCTGGGGATCCTTTGGTTGACGAAATGTGCTTAAACGGCGCTCACATCGGTGTCAGGGTACGGGGGGATCGATTCTGATCCAGGAAGCGTGGCGAGATGTCCGGGGAACGATGATTAAATCTGGAAAGTTTAAACTTCGGAAATATCTATGTATCGCGAGCAATCTAAATAAAACTGTGTAAAAAAATGGATGGTTACGGGACGGCTGTTGTTCGGGGGAGTGAAAACAGAATTGCGGTTTACAGACCAGTATTCGTGCGGGTGACGGTGATAATTCCATTTTTTTTTCTCCCACCCCCCTCTTCCCCCGCGAACGACCGGGAAAATCTGTGGAATTGTATTTTTGTTTTCGTTCTCCGTTTTTGTTATTTATACGTATTATATGTATATATGTATACACAGAGTCCGTATTAAATCCAATAAATCGCAATGCACTATCTAGTGAGAGGGTAATTCTAGAATAATGAAGATAATTACAGTACTTGGATAATAATTACCGTCGAATCGGGACGCACCAGAGAACCGAGTATTTTTTTTCCAGCCTCATAATGGTCAATAAAAAATATATAAAAAAAAAAAGAATAAGCTTCTTCCTTATTACGATTATCCATGTTCCGCGGAGCTTCCTGTTGTTTTCGTCTCTCAACCGCAGATATACCTGGCTGTTATATCGAAAAGTACAGGTTCGCTTCGCTGCCCTCGAGACAGTCATCTGTCGTCACGTGCACCGGGGTATCCATTAAACTGTCGAAACGAAAGGAATGGCGCGGCAAAAACGAAAAGAAAGCTTCGTAGTCGCGATTTTTCTGATTCGCGACGCGATACGTCGTTGTTCGGCGATGGCTGTATTATCGATCATAAACACCTGTTTCCAAATGTCAGATTACAAATTCTCGTATATCGTGCGATAATTCCATTACGAAAAGGAACAAGCGTACTTCGACTCTGACGAAAATTACAATCATCGATTCAACTTTCACGTTACATTAATAATATCATAATTAATTTAATACACACCCTGATACGCGACAATGATCCCAATGAAACAACTACACAAATACACAGACACTCATATTCCCCAGACTTAATAACTACCTCAAGTAACTTTGATACCCGGCCCACTAGGTACCCAGAGAGCAAAAGAAAAAAAAACGAAGAAAAAAAAGTGATAGAAGAGGAAAACATAAAAAGAAAGAAAGTTATCTCTAGCTTTCGAGTCACCCGGCAACTTTTGACATTCAACATCGCTGTCCATAAAATCGCTACCAGTTGCACGCGACCTACATAAACGTCGCCGGGCCGAACTTTCCTCGCTGTTTCTCCGAAAGATAAACTTCACCGTAGCGATGGGCAAACACCTGTGGGCCCACATCCGTGTCGTCGGTAAGGTTCCCCGGGTGAATATACCTACCTACCCCGTGTATTTTAGGTGGCGTCGTACGCACGATTCTGCGGGCGCCGGTGACGCCCGTAACACGGAGGGCAAACCCCCGTAACCGGGCAGGGTATATCTAATAACCGTTATTATGCGTGCACGTATGTTGACAGTGGTAATGCGCCGTGTAATAGGCTAGACATATGAGCCGCGTGGCTCCAATATCGTCGTGGGTACCGCACGGGTTATCGGCTGTCGGCGGTTGTACACCAAGGTACACAGGGAAACACCGATCGCGTGCAAGATCAGAAATTGGTCACTGTGTCCTTCGTTTTCGAAGGATTACAGGCATACCGATATGGATACCTGGGTTAGGATTAGAGGAAACGGTAGAATTTGGAAGTAATTTATTTTATATATAGATAATATGTATTTAAGATAGGATTTGAAGGATTTAGAATGATTAAGAAGATTGTGTTTTAATGGATGTTTTTTTTATGTGTATTTAAAATTTTTTAGGATACTTAGGTTTGAGGGAGTAGTTTGGTTAGTTTCAATGAATATGGTAACTTTGGTAATTTTCTTTTGAGTTATTTTTTGTTGTTTTTATCAAAGTGAAAATATCAACGTTTGATCAAATATATCCGGTGAGCGGGTTACCAATTAAAAAATTTTCACCGTCGTAATGTCGGGCAACTTTTGTGACTAACCGCCTGATTTCCGTTTCAATCCGTCCACCTCACGGGTTTGGCTTTGATAAACTTTATGGATATTCACTATCGTGTAACCGTGGTGGCTCCGCAACGCGTGTAAACGAGCCCTACGTGGACAAATATAAACGGTTCATCGTGCTTAGCCCGAGCGTAGAACGCTTGTCAACATGGGAACGGCAAACACGGATCGGGACAGATATAGATAGTATTGCAGGCAAGCAAATAATTGCGACCCCCCTCCCCCCTACCCAGCTGTATTATGTAAGCCCAAGCACGCGAGACATTGGAGAGGATAACTCCCCCTCGGTAATGGTACCAATGCCAAATTGTCGTTACCCTTTTTTTTTTACATCGGTCCATCGATGTAATCATCCTGTATCTGCCAGTGGCCCTTAAAAATACCGAATCACAGATCCGTGTTTTCAAAGAAATTTACGTATGAATTGCGTGTGAAATTTCTGCGACCCTTTGGAGCTGCGCTCAATCTAAAGGGAAACTCATTAACTGTCTTCGAAATTCTTTTTTTATTTGTAACTTTGATACACGTGATGCTGATTAATAATGAAGGTTTTTTCAGAAGATAAGCAAGTGGAATTTTTCCATAGCCTTTTTTTGGGGAGGGGAGACTGAATTATGGGAGATATTTTTATTACTTCTGTAATTCATTATTTTAATAGAAACACCGTCCCGTTGGTTCGGTTAATTATGTGTACGGTTTTTAATGGAACGTATCCTAACATTTTTTTTTTCCTTTCTTGTTTCAGGTGAGTCTTGTGTAACCTCAATGCAACTATATCGCATAGCCCTGCGCTTCGTAAGTAAAAGAAATTCTGCATGCTATTCATACGCGGCGCCGAAAATAGTTTTATTACCGTGAAACGAGTCGTAAAACGTGATATCAGAAGCTCTCCCGTAGATTGACTCAAATGAGAGAGAGAGTCCATAAACCCACGTACCAACGTCGCCATACGTCTGCCTCTAGTCTGGACTTGCAACACCACGATCCGTATGTCTTGAACCACCGGTCCCTACAATGCCGTTCATGAATGGTGTCCCGATTAACATCGGCACCTCGTGAATTCAACGGAATTACTCGCCACGTAGAGACACACGTGTAGAATTGATACCTCGCTGAAATTAGTTGATGTTGAAATCAGTTTCATCAGATTTCTCGTTCGCGTAATTCCCTTCATTTTTTTTTTCTCTATTCCCCCTTCCATTCATAAAAAAGTCTGTATCTCGTCTGGTATCACGCGAATCCCATTAAACCAGCACATTAATCAAGACACACTCACAATCCAACTTTAAAAATTTCTATATTTCCATTTTTTAAACATAACGAATACAATACTATTTTTTATCTCGGTGATTCTTGACCTACCGCAATAAACACATTAACGTACATCGTGTTCCCGTTGAAAATTGAAACCACACCGAGCGATACAGGGCCGTCTAATAATTAAACCATCATTTCACCCTGCGTTCGTGAACGTCGCTGTAACCGAGGCGTCGACGTTTTCGTTCGACACCTAGACCCGCCGCGATTTCATTAGACCGAACTTGGTCGTCTCCCGGCACGTCCGGTGGACATTGTCCAGTCCACGTGGCCGTTCCACGGCCGTTATTTCGTTCACGTACCGCGGAACACGACACGCAGTAACCGATATACCTCTAGCCCGACGCCTGCGTGAAACATCGGGGGCGGAGCAGGCGGCGGTGAAGAACACACGCAATGTGTCGGGACTGTGCGGGAGACGATGAGAGATATATGTATACCAAGTGAGAGACAGAGAGAGAGAGAGAGAGAGAGAGAGAGGAAAAGAGAGAAGGCAAGTGGATACGGTGCTAGTAGCTGCCGCTAGCACGATAATGAGCTAATGACCGGTGTCTGGCGCTCCGCGGCGCCGCAATTTTCAACCGCGGCAAGGACGTGCGCTCTTTTGCCTCGTCGACGACGGGACGTCGTTTTCTAAGCACCGCTACTACGTACGTAACAGGGACTTTTTGCCCGATGTAGCCGCCGGTTACTTTAGACGTGTCTATGGAAGAGTTTCTTTCGGCTATTAACGCGGCGCGTGTAATACACTTGGAAAACGAGGATATAAAGAGGAGGGGAGGGGAGAAGTGGGAGTAGAAGAAGAAGAAGAAGAAGAAGAAGAAGACGCGGTCGTTTAGCGAGGATGATATGCTGATAGAGGTGTTAGTACGATAATGAGCTAACGAGCCGAGTCTACTGCTTCAGTGGACCACGCTCGCTTCCCGTAATTACCGCGCAACTTCGCAAGGACGGCGTTATTTCGCCGGTGTGTTCCTCGAATTTCAAGGTTTTATCGTCGTTGTTTCAAAGTATTCTTGGAGACACTTTTTTTTAGGAGATTATTAAACGATGAAAGGAATGTAGGATGGGTTTAGATAATAGGGAGTGAAATTTTTGTTTCGTAAGTATTTATTGAGTGAAGTTGGTTAATTTGTAAAAGTAGGATAAAAGTCTTTGGAAACGATACGATGATTCTTTCAGGATTGAGATATATCGTCTGTGATCGAGGAAGGTGATGATTATATTCGTTATCTCGTTACAAGGTGTTGGCGATGCGATCGGGAGAAGGTGTCTATCTTTTTTTTTCCATCTCGTCGTTTTTTAACGCTGTTTCTTACCAACGTTTATGGTATCAGAATCGAAGACACGTAACGCGTGGCGGATTATGGGAGTGTTCGTTCAGCAAGTAAAAATCCTGTTCGCCGGCAACGCGAACGTTTTCCTTCTTCGTGATCACCGCGAGGCAAGAATCTCGCGCTCGAGTTGCGTGAGAACAAGTCAGGACGGGACGAGGAAAGAAATTTTATGGCTCCCTGGGGTCTACCGATTGGCATCGCTAGAAAAAGTAGTTCCCTTCTCCCCCTCTCCCATCTTCTTCTCTCTTTCTCTCTCTACTTCTTCCGTTTGCAAGTACTTAAACAACGAAGACCAGCTATACCGGAAAGAGGGTAGGCTCATGTTCGCACTTGATACTTAGAAAAATTACAACCCCTGACCGGGTTTGCGTGCCGTACTTCTTAAATCATAATATCGTGTAATGACACGTACAAAGTACGTACACTTCTGATCGTTGTAACACGCGATCAACATCGTCATCTCGTTCGTATTGTTGGGTATCGTTAAAAGTAATTACAATGAGACACGGACACAAGACCCTGTTGGTCCCCCGTTGTCGCGCGAGTTTTCCAATTTTTCAAAAAGCCGAGTTTCTCATAACATTACCAAGAACAGGACGCGTAGCCCCAGGGGAGACCGATCTTCAAGAAACCAGGAGTCATCACTCCCGTGTTTACCATCAAACACCCATTACTCCGTACTCCGCTGGAATACGAGATGACAAGAGAACCAACCTCGAGTACCATCTCTCTCTCCCCTCTTCTCCTCCCCTCCCCCTCCCCCCACCTTTGTATACCTGTCCATCGGTTTTTACTTGATAACTAGTCAACCAGGTTGACCCAGATGTTCGTTCCCGACCGGGTCCCCGTCCAGGAACAACATGTGTCCAGTTCCGACGAGGACTGCTTTTCACCTCCTCCGTCGGTCTCACGTGGTCAGCTTGGACGAATGATGGTAGTGAAGGTGGTGGTGTTGTTGTTGCTGTTCATGGTTGTAGTGGTGATGGTGGTAGTGATGGTGGTAGTGAACCCGGTGGTGGACTCGTGGGTGGCCCGTCCGCGGCACGCCGTCCGTAATTACAGGTTCCTTATTTACCGCCTGTTACACACTTCGTTAGCACATCACTTATAAAGTAGTTGTGTACCACTTAGTAGAATGGCCAGTTCTCTCTCGTTCTCTTTATTTTTCTTCGTCTATCCTATTCCTTGTCCGTCGCTTTTCTTCGGTTAACTTCTCTATTTTTCTCTATACTTCGTTCCGTCACCCTTTTCTTGCCACGATGATCGACCCGATCGGACGACTAACCTTTAACTTGCTCGTTGAATGTGTTCCGTGAATGAACCTTCTGGTTGCAACGCGACGACGACGTCGATGACCCGATTGATCGGAGAGTCATGAGATCGGATCTTTCTCGGTATCGTGATCAAAAGATCTTCGCGATAAGTCTTCGGGGTTATTTGCGTAGGAGGATTTTGTATCCGTGTGTGTCTGTGTATGTGTTTTTCGAAAGTTCGATACACCGGGTACTTTGAGAAACCTCGGTGGAACTGTCTGCATCGTTCAAGGTTGAACGAGGAGAACGAAATAAAAAAGAGAGAAAAAAAAAACGTATTCAAATGTGTTTTATTGGATGGTGTATGTATTCAAATCACGATGGAACGTAATTCCGAAATGGAGAGACTCTAACGGTACCAGATTTAACGCCGGAAAGTGAACCGTTCCCCTGGAAAGTTTTGATCTTTCCTATTTTCGATTGGATCTATTCTTTCTGAAGTTATCTTTCTTTTCCGTACTTTCCACTGTTCGTTCTTTTTATTTTCGTATTATTAGGGTAATACGACGCGTTAACACTAGAACGACCGAGGATTAATTGGATCAATTGAAAAACATTATTATGTTTCAAACAAAGAAATAAAGAGGGATAGTAAATTGATCAATTTAATAATTATTTACATATCAAAATATGGTTATGAAGAATTTTGAAAATCGCGATATTTTAAATTTAAGCGGTTCTTAAGGTTTGCGGTTCTAGCGTTAAAAACGTCTGGAATTCTTCGTTTATTCCCGATCCCGTCGGGGACGGACGATTTAATGGGAACGACGGTAATCAGAGCTCCCGGCTCGTAAAGACGACCACCGATCGTTGCGTTCGTAGACGCGGCGTGGATTTTATGAATGAATCGCGTGCGTGCCAACTGGCCTATTAGTGGCGGGGCCCTGCCAACGGTAGCCAAGTCGTGTTCGAACACGAGAACGTTTCTCAATTACTTCGCGAAGCCTCGACGCGATACACCTACAGCCGTGATTATTACCGAGCCGTGACGTGCCAACTCACCACGGTTTTCACGAAGGTCTCGGCCAAGGTGCCTCGTACCATCGCTACAATCGTTTAACGTTTTCATTTTATGAAATAAATTAACCCGACTCCAAAGATCCGTCCTGGGAAAAAAAAATTGTTCACCTGGTATCTGACATCTTATAATAACTGAACAATAAGGAAATCTTAGCGGAAAAGAAACTTTGAAGGATAATGATAATAATCAAATCTTTTACGTGACATTCTGTATGAAAAAGATACATAGTTAGGATGAGGTACGTACAAAAAAATATATATATAAAGAAGGAAGAAAGAGGAGGTGGAAAAAAAAAAAAAAATTCTTAAACAGTCGAGTAGCTACGAATTGAAGGAAAGTCCTTCAATCCCTTCCCCCCCGACACATTTTCTATAGTATTATTTCTTTTATTTTTTTTATCTCTCGCCCACGTTTCTTCCGGTCCACTGTTAACTTCGCGCGGACGACGGAAGAAACTTCAAGGAAGGTCTGGCTCGTTGAAGTATCTCCGTAGAACAGCGAGAACACGTACGGCTCTCACTTAACGGGACGAAACAAAAAGGTAACTCCGAAACCGAGGAGCGGGCACTTCATCTTCACCGAGCGTAAAGGCAACCTACCGTCGTGAGTCTTTTCAGACTTCGACAGAAGTCGACACAGAGGGGGGGAGGGGAAGAAGGGGGGAAAGGGGGGTAGGTAGGGGGACGACGACGTTGGCTCGATTCGGGACGCGGAGTTTCTTTCCACTTCCGTCACCGTCACCGTCGTCGTAGTCGTCAGAATCGTCGTCACCATCCTCGAGGTCCTCGCAAGCTTCCGTCTAGCGGTAATGAGGTTTCAAAAAGTGAAGAAAAAAAGAGGTAGAAACAAACGGATGAGGTATAGTATACCGCCACCGGTTGGATTAGACCATGATGCGTGCTCGTCACCGTCTCACCGTCGTCGTCGTCGTCGTCGTCGTCTACGTCGACTACTACGACGACGACGACGACGACAACGACAAGGACGACGGTCTACGTCTTTTCTCACTCTCTCATTTGTCGTCGGTGGAAGGATGATCACCGACGGTACGTGTCGTCAGATTGTTAGTCCGCGGGCATTCAGGCAAAACTTTCTTGGGGGGATAATTGCGATTGTAATTAAAATTCTCGGGGTGAAAAGGAGCCCTGTGGTATCCGCGTAGAAATGAGCAAGAGAGGAAGGAAGAGTAAGAGATAGATGAGGGCGGGGATGAGAGTCGAGAGCAACCCGGTTGGAGCCTCGACAAGGCGGAGTGCCATAATTGGAACGGTCGCGTGCGCCTGCCGCAGGACAATGGACTCGTCCGAGTGCAAATTATTAACGCGCCCCTCTCTCTCTAACTTTCCTTCTCTATCTTTCTCTTTCTCTCTTTCCATCTTTTGCACCAAGTCTCCGGCTCCTTCTGGCCGCCCTCCTCCTTCTCTTCTACTACTACTTCCTGCAACGAACCTGCCTCGAGAAAATCTCATTCTTCGTGCTCAGGGATGCTTGTCATAGTCCAAATGGAAATACTAACTGCGCCAGGGGTGGAGTTTGATTCCCCGGTTGCTTCACCGCGGGGATATAATTCGGTGAATTAATATCTCATCGAGACCTTCGTACTTTCGTTCGGATAGATTCGTTTGATTTCCTATTACATCGATATCTATAGATGAGTCTCGTTATTAAAGCGTTTAAATACAATCTGTTTATTCTTCTTTTGAAAAATTTCACTCTTTTTCCTTTTTTTCTTAAATGTAGAAACCACGTAGGTATCATTATCCACGTACGAAACGATCGTTCGAGGAAATTCGGAAAACTCCGAGGAAAACTCCGCGGTCCTCCGTATCGTTCGGCAACGCCGGTTTTTCAAAGTAATCTCCCGAAAATCGGGCTCGATTTTGAATACCGCCTATTTCACGTCGCTCACCCGCGCGCGATCCTATATGTATATGTATACCCGGGCGTATCCGTGAAAAGACGCGAACTAGCTAAACGAAAAAAAAAACGAAGAAAAAAAAAGAAAAATCGACCTCCGCGCCCGGCCTGTGTTGCCTGTGTGTACGTGTGGCGTTGGGAGGGTGGGAGTCGGGGGTGGCTTCGGCTTTCTGGAAAATACTGAAGAGAGCCGCGCGCGTTCTCGATACTTAGTCGAGGCATGGTCGGTGCCCCTTTGTTTACCCGGGATCAACGTCGAAAGAAGAGATAGATGTGCAAAAAAGGAGGAAAAGCGATGAATGATGAAAGAGGTTGGAGGCTTCGCGGTGCTGAGATAAATCCGAGTGCAAAATCCTTCTGACCCTTCGCTCCCTCCCCCTTTCAACCCCCTCACCCACTCCACCCCACCCTACCCCAACCCCCCTTAGCCCATCGCTCTTCACCGAAGAGATGTGAATGGCGTCGAAGGTGAAGGAATGCGAAGAAACAAAACTACAGGGGTTGGGGGGTGGGGGTAGGGGGATGGGTGTAGAGGGCTAGGTGTAGGCGCCGTTTCGACGTTGGGTAATGGTGGTGGTAGCGGCCAATCAGGGGTGAGTTCCATTTAAACCGCGCGGGTGCTCAGTCACGGCTGAAAGGCATTTAGCCAATCCAAAAGGCCTCCCCTTTCATTAGACATCTCACTTTGTCTCTCGGGCTCCGAAGGTTTATATTTTAAATGCTAATTGCAAGTTTTTAATGGGCCGTGCCGAGGCCTCTGGCTGGCTTCCCTTATTGTACTACTCTCGCACGTTAAAGGAAGCGAGAAAGGAAGAAAGAGAAGCGAGAGACAGTATAGGTGGGAGGGGGGTAGGTAGGTAGGTAGGTAGAGAAAGAGATTGAACAGGGATGAGGTAAAGATAGAAAGAGAGAGAGAGAGGGGATAAAAAAAGGAAAATAAAAAAAATGAGAGAGAGAAAGAAGACAGAAAACACACTCGCTCGTGGGACGAGAGCGCTAAGAGGACGCTTCAGCAGGAACCGCTACCGCGGGTATTTGTTCCGCCGCCGGTTATAATGAAAAAATTACGGCTTTCGCGGGCATTATGTATACCCGCACACACACACACACGCATACACGCACGCACGCACGCACGCACCTACTCGTACTCGCTGACTGCACCATCGTGCAGTGCGTGCAACCGCGTTCATAATTTCCCTTCTGCCCCGACCACCTCGGCGAATTAAGCGGCGCGAGCACACGCGTGACGCGCTCTCGTCCTGCCGACGGCAATTACCGGGGTTTCTTGTTACCTCCTCCTTTTTCACCAGACACCGGATTATGTTAATAAATCGAGCGAAAACAATTACCCCGCCAAGATCGCCCGATATACCACCACCGTTGGTGTTCGTCTTTCAGCTGTTTTTTCTTTTTTCTTCATCTTCTTCTTTATTCTTCTTTCCTTCTTCCTTTTTTCTTTATTTTGTGTTTTTTTTTCTTTTTTATTTTTAGTTCTTCTTCTTCTTCGGGTTCTATCTTTCTTCTTCCTCCTTCTACTCTTGGTACACCGGGTTCGAGTACCTATGAGAAAACCTTGTGGCAAACTAAGTATATTACGCCTCGGATTTGTTGTTCGAGGTTACTTACACACGCGCAGGACTATCTATCGTGTTCTCTCACCGTGGCTATTAATTCTCACTCGAGGATATACTTACTGCTACCGCGATACGTTCGTGGATACGTTCGATATTAACGCGCGCGAGTTTAATTGGTACCTAGGGATCGTTAACGCGTGGAAAATACGACGAAAGTACACCTTGGTCACGTTGAGTTTTAAGGATGGTGTAAATTTTTGAAGAGTTTTTTATGTTTTTGGAAGTCTACACGTAGAGAGAGAGAGGTGAAGGGGGGGAGGGGGGTGGTAACCTTTCGTCGAGTTTCTCTTGTAACCGAAGTGTTTGCCGGCGGGAAAGCGTGTAAGGCTCGGCGAAGAAGCATCGTGAAATGAAAGAGAGAAAAGATATATACGAAGGAACGTCCAACGTGGCAAAAAAAAAGAGGAAAAAGAAAAAAAAGAGTGGCCGAAGGAGGATGGTCGTGAATGAAAGAAGAAAGCCAAGGAAGTCAAGCCAACGCCGTGAAGGAAGTCGAAAAAGGGAAGAAAAAAAAAACGAACGCACGGCACGGACGGGGGCGGCCGCATTATTAGCACGTCGAATGCTCGGAAACTTTAGTTAGAAAAGCATATTCATATTTCAGCCTGAATAGCATTATGAGAGTCGAAGGGACTGAGCCGCGTCGGCGTACGATAACGAGGTTGCTACGACACGAAGGAAAGACGAAAGAGGAAGGATGAGGAGGAGGAGGAGGAGAATAAGAAGGAGGAGGAGGAGACACCCCGGGTAGTACGAGTGTGATGGAGGAGAAACCGTATGCAAGGGGGTTGGAAATAAAAAAAAAAGGACATCGACAATGACAACGACATCGACGTCAACGACATCGATGGAGCAGGAACACTGTAAAAGAGAGAGAGAGAGAGAGAATGAAAGAGAGATAGAGAGAGAAAGGAAAAGAGGACTCGTTGGAAGTCGACTTCTTCAGTATCCTTACGGTGAACCCCCTGCCGCGGGGATGAAAAAGTGGTGAAAGGAACAACTCGGAGTGGAGGAAGAGGATTGAAAAGTGCCGCGACTGAAAGCTCGATTATTTTCCGCTCCTTGTCGTTCCCGCCTAATCAGCGAATTAAAGCAAGCCTGCAGGGGGCAGGATCTGTCTTCTCCTCTTTCGCATTCTTCTCTCCGTGTCTCTTTTTTCCCGACGCTGTGCGAGTGCTGAAAAACCGACGTCGCCCAGACCCCCGCGACACGAACCAACCACCACCACCCCCTTCACCCCTGCCCCCCTCCCCCCCTTCCACCTTTCTCCTCGCTTTCTTCTCTCGCGAAGAGGAAACCGATTGTGGCTGCCTCCACGACCAACGGGACAGATGGACCCCGGGAGGAAACGAGGGCTTGGATATCTCCAGTGAAAAGTCACCTTGGATGACCATTGTAACTGCGACCAAAGCGCACCCTAATTTCCTTCGGCGGTTCCTTTGTTAACTCCCTCGATTTCGTATCGTTAATAACGCGTGAGGTTCAATCATATAGAATTTTCCTTTTTTTTTTTCATACCGTTGGGTTTAAAGACAACTTGGTTGTTCGAGATGTCGAGGGTAATCGTGACAAAGACACTGTGATGGTGTTGTTAGCTTATGTGTGTGTTTTATGTATATTAGGTGTTGCGTGTTAGTAGAAAAAGTATGAGGAAATTCTTTAGAAAGACCGTAATCACGGTCGTTTAGTATAATTTTCCCGCGCGGGAGTGAAAAACTTCGACTTTTTTTCTTTGTTTTTTGTTTGTTTTTAATTAAAAGTTGTTAATTGAAATCAAATATCGTTCGCAGCGAGACAGTGAGAATTATATACACACCATGACTGTAAACGCAAGGTTTTAAACACCAACGGGTTATTCGTTTCGTACGGATCAACGAGTTGTACGTAACACGGTTAAACGTCTGCAAGAAATTATGTGCTCGGCAGACGTAGCGCAGTTTACGCCAGTTTTCTATGAACCGTAATTCGTAATCCGCGGAACGGCGGGCTTAACGGCTCGTGGGAGTTTTCACGCGATAGCCGGGGCACTCGTGTTTAATGTAAATTCGCAAATTGGAGAGGCCAAGGTAATCAACTAACCGCCAACGAGTAACTCCGGTAAACTCATTGAAATAGTTCATAACTTCGGCGCTAGTTTGAGTTACGGCGCTCCAACTTCCACGGAATTTCCCACATCATACCGACCAACCGACTGGCCCGGCATTGTTACGACGTTCCTGATAACTTCTCCGCAGTATTTTATCCCCCCCACCCCACCCCTACCCCCTACCCCCTTGACACCCCCGCGCGGTCTAACACAATACGGCAAATCGCGAATAATCTGTGTTACCGGTCCGGACGATGAAGAATTTCTGCATTCTTCTTGTAATTCGCCGTGTAACGTGAAAAAAACGATGATACGTAAGCGTTTAACAGCTGAGTGTTCCTGTTTAATTCTATTCCTTGCTGGTTTTGTTATTTTTTTTTATTCAACGAGAAACGGTTTAACGAAATCAACGATGGTGTTAAAATATTTAAAAAAAAAAGGAAAACAACTTAATCACGGTTACCGGATTTTTCAAACTCGGTTGGGAATAGAGATCGATGGTTAAATGTATCAATCAATCGTCGTTTATTGGATCCGTAGTTAAAAAAGAAAAAAAAAATGATGAAAAAAAAAATCCTGTCAAACGTTCTTGAAAGCCGGCTGCAACGAGGACACCTGACCGTATTACTCCGCGAGTCAAGCCAATCGAATCAATTCGTAATCCCATCGTAGAATTCTTGGCACGGTTCCACCGACCACCAAAGCATCTCGAGCGGCGTGTAAATGAATAAAACCGTCCTCTACGAATAGATAAAGAAACCCAACACCGTAGGAAAACAGAAGCATCGAGAGGATCTCCCCCCCCCCCTCCCCAGCGTTACAAATCAGTCGGAATGAGAAAACAAACGAGCTTTAACTCTAACGATTCGCCAATAAAACACAACTAATCGTCGCATCGTTTAATCTACTCATTCCTTCTCTTTCCACTGTCTCTCTCTCTCTCTCTCACTCTTTCTATCTCTCTTTCTCCCTATCCGACAATCTCTCCATGGTATCCGCAAATCAAAAGCATCCCCCGGATGCCATGAAACCGACCATAAGGTGAAATCCCCTGACAGAATTAAGGAAGGCGAGCAGGCAGATATCTCATCAGATTAAAAAGTTTCAGAAACGTAAATAAATGGGCTGCCGTTGCACAATGAGACGACGGTTCCCTCCGTACTGAGTGGAGAAAGAGAGAGAAAGAGAGAGAAAGAAAGAAAGAAAGAGAGAGGGGAGAACGGATAACCGAGGATACTAGGTAGTACGGTAGTAGTAAGAGTAACAGCGGCAGCAACAATGGCAGAAGCAGCACCAGCGACAGGCGGCAGCCAACAGCGATGCCGAACAGCGGGGGACTGGCCGTTGGTTGTGGGTTTGCGTATCCGCTCTTAGTATATTGGAACGAGTCTCTCTTCAGCATCCATACCGTGTTCCCTGT
The DNA here is from genome assembly GCA_917499265.3 of Mimumesa dahlbomi. Lineage (NCBI taxonomy): Eukaryota > Metazoa > Arthropoda > Insecta > Hymenoptera > Crabronidae > Mimumesa > Mimumesa dahlbomi. Next base: position 10,438,017 of record OU824118.1, read on the forward strand.
CGTCTGCTCCCGTCGTCGTCCTTTCTATCCTCCCTTACCCTCCTCCTCTACCTTCTCTTCCTTCGTTCTTCTTCCTTCGACCCAATCCTCTTGGCCAGCCCAACCTCATACCCTTTCTCTCATCGTGAATTCTCTCTTTCTCTCTGTCTCGTTTTCTACCTTCTACCTTTCTTTCTTTATTTCGGGCCCACCTTTCTTTCTTTCTCTTTCTCTACTTTTCCCCTTCCTCCTTCGCTATCGTTCCCTGTACGACTGTGTGTCGTCCACGGCGTTATCCGCGCGGACCCTCGGCCACGTACACAAAGCCCACGGGTCTCCCAGCTTTTATTATACGAGATACGAGATAACCAGGACTTGAGACCGGGTCTCCTTCGTCCGTACCGTGAAACCTTACGGTGGACGTCTACGAAACCCCGCGCCACTGTGCAAAACGTCTATTGGTAAAGTTTGCGAATCCTTGGATCGTTTCGGATTTAGACATCGTTCGATAATATCTGTCGTATTTCTTCGTATCCTACGTATAGAAGCTGTCTTGGTACACTCGATCATAAAGGGAAAAATGATTTCGAACGTGTAGTTACGACGGATGGACTCGTTCTTTGCCATGGGAAAGCTTTCCACCGGTTTTGATCCAGTACCGGATGTTTTACATCGGATAGCCGTGTGTACCAGCGGACGGTTCGAACGAATGACCGTAGATTCCGTTCGATAAGTCCGCGAAGGAATGCAAATTTCGACGGTACCGAGTTTCCCCGGGCGTATTCAACAGTCATTCCTGATCTCCGGGTACCGGACTCCACGCGGAGGATGAGGTGGCCCGACAATACGAAATAACAGCGCGCGGCAAAGGAGGACTTAAATCGATTAGAGGATAGCCCGTGAGATGGAATCGGGTATGGGAAACTGATAGAGCAATGAGATTGGATAGAATGGGAAGCCCTGCAAAGTGGATGGGTGAACATCCGAAGTGTGCCACCCTTCTTGTCGGGGACCATGATGATGATCGGCTATGAGAAGTTACCGAAATAAATTATACCTTTTTTTCATCGACCGTCAAAATATGAAACTCGATCTATCTTGTGAAAAAATTGACGCTTTAAAATTTAAATGTCCTCATCTGTTTAATGTATAGTATAATATAATTATAATTATCAATGAATTTGATAAATAGTAGGATAGGAGAATTATTGAAGGATGATATCCTTTCTATTAATTACCCAATTGTACATAGTGAATACTCCCTTGTGGAATATTCTAATCGAACTATTTCATTTCCGCGGAATGTCCGGATGACTAATAAAAGCGTTGACAGGTAAAATTCGATATGCGGTTTTCAGAAGTTCACCGTGCAATTTTCGCGGGATAAAGAGAGTAGGCGTGAACAGAGCGAGAGGAGAGAGAGAGATAGAAGAGAGAGAGCGAGCAAGAGGAGAGAGGTCTGACGCGAGGCCGTCGGGTGCGAAAGCCAAAACCGCAGAATGAAATTACTCCTGCTCAATCGTTTATAACGGCAGGATAAATGGATTAAACCGTCGGCGCACGGCTCGTAGTTTATTTGTCATCGTGCGCAGAGTTGCGCCCGCCGGGCACCCGTCGTTTGTGTACGAAAAGTCGTACGACCTTGACATCGTAGAACGCGCCCGATCAGCGGTCCGAATATTCTTCGGCGTTGTGCGAGCATCCGTTGTTCCGTTGTCGTTGTTTTCTAAAAAAGAAAAAAAAATTACGACGTAAAGTACCGTGGGATTCTGGACCCTTTGATCGGGAAAGGAAACCACAAATCGGTAGAAAGAAATTCGTTTTTCTGTTTCTTTGTTGTTTTGTTGTTTTGTTTCATTTTTTTTCTTTCTTTTTTTTAAATAATCGTTAGAGAGAAAGATTCCGGGCGAATGGATGTATAGAGTGACGTTAGAATAACGGAGAGACATTTCACGGGTGGAGATTTCTTTCTCGTTTTTTTTTTTTCTTTTTTTTTTTTTTAATTTACATCCGCACGGAGAACGATGGGAAGAAAATCATTTAGTCGACCACGAAGAAAAGTATTGGAGCCATTACACGTGTACGTAACGAACCTACCGGTGAAGTGAAATATTACAAAAGCCGGCACGAGGGCTTTTTCATCCAGAGGGGGAGACTTTCCGTTTGCGAGCCACTTAAATGGCCGAGAAGAGGTAGGGTGGTATATGCATTACTACCCCCTATAAAAAGAGTGCTGCGTACGATAACGAAACCGCAGCAAGCTGTAAATCCCCAAAGTAATCTCCGTGGAGTAGCACATATTTGTCGATAGTAATTTTCATTGAACGCCGTTATTAAAAGAAGAAGAAGAAAAATTACGTCCGATCGATTCGAACGCGACGTACACAATTGTAAATTTCAATAACACCAAAAAATGAACCACCGTCGGATCATTTGCTTTCCAAATTGCCGCGTAAATTGCCCCCCTAACGCTTTACCTACCCTTTTTTCACGCCTTCGGATACTGTATCGCAAGAGATCGTATACATATATATATATGTATACATATACGAGGGTTAGCGACTGTTCACGCTGCTCACTTTCTCGAGCCAATATACCGGGGGTGGTTTTTTTCGAGCGGCTGTCGAAAGAAAACTTGGCCCCTTCGGCCGGCAGCGACGAACAACGGGGGTTGGATGCAGTAATGAAAAACGCCGTGAAGGGATGGCTGGTTGATACGAAAAGGTAGATAGGCAACGGCAGAGAGAACCGGGGGTGGGAGGAGGGTGGCAAGGAAACAGAGAGAGAGAGAGAGGGGTGGGGGTGGGGGAGGGGGAGAGAGGAAGGTGCTCATATCTGCGCGCGTGTGCGATGGGGTGCCGAACAAGGGTGCAAGAGTAGCCTGGGTATTGTTTGAAATGCGAACACTTAGTAAAGCGGCAAGTGAAAAGAGACCAGATGAGAGAAGGAAGGACACTTCGGGTAGAGGATGCGTGTGCACGAGGGAGAAGGAGAAAGAAGAAACGAGAAAGAAATGTACGCGTATGTACCCATCGAGTCGCCTACTACCCCGCTACCACCACCACCACCACCCCACCCCCTCTCGTTTCCTCTGCAAAACGAGTGGCCCCGCAAAGGCTTTTGCTTTACGCACTGCAATTTTCGTGTTGAAAAAATCCCCATTTTTCTCACCGAGATGCAAATGGAAATGGAATATCGTCGGCCACGAAGTGGCTACGTACGGAGGATACGCATCACGTGTGTGTGAGTGTGTGTGTGTGTTTTTTTTGTATTTACTTAGATCCAAGAATTTTCACCGGAAAATCGCGCCACGTTTCGTACGATCTTGATTGAAATGGCGACGCTGAGCTCAGCGAAATGTGTGCCCGTGTGGTACTCGTGAGAAATAACGATGCTAGTGGAGGAGGTTCGGCGATTATGAGAGACAGAGGGAGAAAGAGAGAGAGAGAGAAAGTCGCCCTCTCCTACGGTTCACATTCGACAATCGTCCTGCCAGAAGGACCGAAATCGAAGGGTGGATTGTCAAACCCTCTAGGCAAACCAGCCGACGTAGCGGAAATCCACGTTTATACGGCATTATTCGTACGGCGAACGTCCAACGGCTGAGAAACGTCTTGCGGATTTTCAAATCCGCGACATTTAACCGGCCGTTACTCGTTGCTCGTCGTAACGGACGACGACGATGATCAGCGTTGTGCAAGCCTTACTCGACAATGATGCGCGTTCCCGCGGTATTAAGGCCTCTTTAATGCACGCGGCCGTAAACGCGGGTAGAAAATGAGGAGGGCGGAATAAGGGAAGAAGGGAGTGATCACAATAGGGACGAGTAAAAGATCTATGGTTAAAGGCAGCGCGGACGGCTTTAACGGCTTTCATTTTAATCGTACAGTGTCGTACGAGTATTACATTTTTTTTTGATCCTGTGACATTCAAAATATCTTTCCCAATTTAATATAAATCTCCTCTTAAGACATCTATCGATCATACCTGTACACTAACAACAAAAATAGTCTTTGGTACCGTTACTATAAAACCAACAAATTAACTATCGACACATATCCCACGTTGAGGGTAAGTTAAATGAAAGAATGATGTCGTCGACAATTATATATAATAACAAGTCCCACCTTCCCATTAAAAGAAAAAAATTACATACAGGAAAAATGGTTAGTCCCATATTCAATAGAAATGGTTACACTGGCGCGGGTTGGTCCCGCCATTTTATTTTTCGACGTACACGTACGACGTCGGTTTTCCTTTTCCACCCTCCGCTGGTACGCAACGACGAGGATCAACCGTCGGAGGGATGATGCTTGCTCGCGCAGCCCCACACGCCCCCTCGCCCATCACCGTCACCACCACTACCACCACCACCACCACCACCGTCACCACCACCACCACCACCACCGCTGCCACCACGACTACCACCACCGATCGCTCTATTGACTCTTCCAAACTCGCGACTCGGTGAATTTAAACGTCGAAATTGCTCCCTTCCCGCGGAGCCACGCGGGATGTGCGTAAGTGTGCGTTGTACCCTGTCTCGTCAATTATTTATGAAAAGACTGGAAAGGGGTTTTTTAGAATTTAACGAGACGCGGCCACGTAACGAACGCCTCCCGCCCGACGTCGCTGGGTTTAGACGGTGTTTCGGTGTGAAAATGTCAGCGAAAAATGAAAATGAACAAGCACACGTTAATGTATAATATGTTGAATAGAGATCCAATGGTAGAAGGGATAAACATATGTTACTATTTTACAAATGTATCATGATGTATCGAAAACTAGGTATCTGGCGTTTAGATTAATTCTCCCTCGGTGTGCAGGAACGTTGGATTTAAATGTTAAAATATCCTCCGTTTCCTGGATCCCTACGAACGTGTATAAACACACGTTTTACCCTCGGCATGCCGTCAATTATTCACGAAAAAGCTCGGCGAAAGAGAAAGAGAGGGACAGAAAGAGAGAAAGAGAGATCCAGTGAAAGCCGCGATCGCAAAAATTTTTTTTCTGAATTTAACGAGACACTGATAGACACAACGAATAGACTTTAGACTTTCATCAGAGAATCCTAATCCGTGTCACTATCTACTATAGTAACGTCGATAGAAAGGAACTTCAACGCATCATCGTCTCCCCCTTAACGTGTTCATTAACGACAACAGAAGAGGGTTATTCGTAAATAGAAAAATCACGGATAATCCGGAAACTGGGATGAGTAGAAGAAAAGGGTGGCGGTTGATAGAGATACCCTTCAAATTTAAACGTCCGTATCCAAAAGCTAAACGCGTACGATTAAACGAGTTCGGGACGGTTAAAAGACGTTACGTCACTCGGCGAAGCTCGTTTTTCTGATTTTTTTTTCCTTTTACTTTTCTTCTTTTTTTTTTTTATTTTTTCCTCCACTGCTACAAAGGTTTGCGTCAGACGTTAGGTCTCCCCTAATCCCCAATCAGCGTTGGTCTGGCCAGAACGCCGGACCAGAAAGCGGGCGTTTGCCGAATTAGCGGAACCCGAATCCTCTGGCAAATGCAAATGGTCGGGCAGGTGGTTTCATATTCCAAGGGTTGGTTCCTCCTGTTAGGACGGTGGGCGGCGGTGGTTGAATGCAGGGGGGGGTGGGGTGTCTGGAAGTCTCGCTCATTAGCGGCGACACAGCGACGCCGTGGTGGTGTGGTGGTGGTGGTGATGGTGGTGGTGGTGGTGGCTGTTTCCCGCCAGCAACGTCACCAGCGATCCACCGGCAACGTTCCGGACGATTCTGTGCCGAGACCCAGCAATTTCCATGTTTCACGCTTCCTTTTATCCGGCCGCGCGGTAATGTTACCGGGGACTCGGGAAATTTGTTGATCGTTTAGTCGGACAAATACGCCTGGATGAATAGTACTTTTAAGGGTGCTTGATATGGTTTTTTTATTTAGGGAAAGGGAATGGTTGACGAAGAAATGACGTAGATTGAAAGAGGTTGATCTTGTAATTTTAATCGTTACGAGGAAAGTTAAATGGATAGTTACTTGTTAGGAATGTATTTGTGTGACAATTTTGTTAAATCGGTGATATTTAATTTAATAGATATAATATATAAGATGAACGGGTTAACGACCGGTAAAGTGAATTATCATTTCATGACTGTGCTTGCGCCGTAGTTAAATACGAATTAATACTATGGCTTCTTCCTACGTTGATTTAAAAACCACTTAGAATTCTTTTGATGAATCCCTGAAGCACTACTTTGTAGGAACGGGGGCCCCGGCAAGGAGGAGGAATGAGCTGCGAAATATGCATCGATGTGGCTAGCGAAATGTTTCATTTCAGAGAGCAAATTCTGCATTAAAGTAAATCAATTACGTCGCGCTCGATAATGGCTAAACTAATTGAATAAGTCGTTATCGAGGGGGATATTGATCATAAAAGAGGCGAAATGGTAATGTTTTTTCCACGCAAGTGTCCTTATTCATTAAAATTTTTCTTAATCTTTTTTTTTTTCCTTCCTTCTTTCTTTCTTTTTCCTCCTCCTCCTCATCCACCTCCTTCGTTATAACGTCGCGGCAGAAAGTGCGGCAACTTAATTGCCAGTGTATATCAAACGTGCCAACGTCACAAACGCAGCGGAGTTTCATAAAGGCTGCTTGCTCGAGGAGCAATTCAATAGCGAACGAGAAACGTCAGGCGACGTTGACTCGTTATTAAAAGATTTGTGAATATAGGGAAAAAAAGGGCCACGTAACGCGCATTGTACCAGCAATTAAAGTACCTGCATGAACGACTCGCGGCACATCAATGTCATTGACGTTGCCCAGCAATTTGTGTGTGTGTTTTTTTTTTAAAGTCACGGGTCGCGACAACGCGTCCCAACTAACAATCAACGCCGCCATTACCGTGGCACGGTTCTTTCACGGAAAGAGCTCGGTATCGGCGATTTCCACGTTCTCGTTTTATCCGATATTCCTTTCTTCTTGCCGGCAGTTTCTCCCCTACCGCCCGTTTTTCGTGTATTTACACCGACGGCGACAAACCCATTGAAAGAGTCTCAACTTTCGTTCCTTAAATATGCTTTCACGTTTTCGCGTAAAGCGTTTAAAAAATCAAGTGGTAAGGATTCGAGTGTTACAAACACACTGAACGGTAAATTGTACACGTTATCGACGATTCGTGAAATCTTCGCGTGTACCTTTTCACCCTGTTTCGCGTATCGTAACCCGAATCGAACGCGTTAAAAAGAAAACGTTGCTAGTTGAAATCAGGACACTTGGACGTTTCCGGTTGTCGGGCGAAGTCAGCAGGACGTTTAATTGAATTTTCGCTCGTTCGACGATCGGCCCAGCTTTTGAAGTACATCTCCGCCCCCCTCCCCTTCCCTGTAGTGGTTCGTCGCAGCAATACTTTTCTGGGGAAAACGAGACATCTTAAACCCCGAGGAAGCAGATCAAAACAAATCGGCTTTGCCGAGGCTTCCGGGGAGGCAGGATTCAGGCCGAGGGGTGGACCGCGACGTCGAGGGGTTATTCTTAATATTTGTAAGGTTTTCATCCTGCGAGAGAGAAAGAGAGAGAGAGAGAGACTCTAAGAGAAAGAGAGAGAGAGAGAGATACGAGTCTAGAGGGAAGAAGCTCGTAGCCCTCCAGCATCGCGGAAAATACGCAAATCCCGGATTAGAAACGAAGGGCGAAAATGTGGGATCATCTCCTCTTCGCGAAAAGTTTCTCCCAAACATTTGTTGCCGTTTCGTTTAAATTCAGAGAGACACTCTAGATCGTCTCAGTCCGATTACATTATTCAATAGAAAACAAAATAATCTTTATCAATTTTAATTATCCTCATTCATCATCATCTTAGACATTCATCCGTCCATCTAATCACGAACAATAAGAAACACAATTAACGAACGAGACTACGAACAGCGTGATACCTACGTAGTGTTCTTTTCACGCGTATCGTTTATCGTAATCTTTCGCTAATACGGGGAAACGATTTTCCACGAAAGACCGGTGGAAATTTCGTGGACGGGGCACCGCTTTGTGGCGTCCAAGTCCGCGAACGTGACAAATGGAAACCGGTGGCTGTTGGCAGCTCGTTCATTGTTGGTGGTGTTGCCCGTAGATGGAGAGGTTTAGGCTGCCCTGGGCTTGCTATGGTACAGGGCTCACGGCTACGTAACTAATTACCTGATCCTACCGTGAACAACTGAGCGAGTTCATTGGCGAGGAAAGGGAGGAAAGAGAGGGAGAGGAGAGTGAATGAGGGGGAGGGGAAAGGGGGGGGGGAAAGCATGGGGCTGATGCTGCTACTGCTGCTGCTGCTGCTGCTGCTACTACTGCTGTTGCTGACACCAAAGACTTCTCAACTTCCAACCGACGCTCGACTCAGTGGCAGCCATAATACAACTTCGCCCGGTTATACGAATATTTCATCGTAAACCGCAACCGACCTCCGGTGCCGCGGATTTCAGCTACCCAATGACCAACGATCACCGGTAGAGAAAGGAACAAAAAAAATACCGTGGGTGAAATTTTTATCAACCCTCCACGGAAACGATCGTCACGGACGTTAAATAACGAGGGTGAAGTAGAATTGTATCGTAACGAAATTGTGGTCGATGAGAAAAAAAATATTTTGTAAATTATTGTTTTTCTTTTTTTTTAATTTGTTCTATTTACGGGAAACGTTGATTTTTATTTAATATCTCGCACGAACGACAACGGACATATGGAATTAATCGTACGCAACGTTACTCTTTTGTTTTTTTCCTCTTTCTTTCTATTATCCTCTCGAGGCATAAAATGGTAGAGAGAGCGTTGTCAAGATTCCAGTCTACTCGCGCAAGAAAGATACTCTCGAATTGAAATCGCGAGGATACTACCCGGTGACGGGAGAGTGGGATACTTGGAGAGAGGGTTGTGTGCGGGCGTTCTTCCACTCTCTCGAATTACTACTGGGACACAGAGGATGATGCATACGAAGCCTACTACGTAACGTCGAATGGTAATTCACGAAAGCTTTCATCCATTAAAATCTGAAACTCTCCTAAGGCTCTTAGGAGTGTAATCACATCACGTTCCTTGAACGACCGCGCGGACCGAGGCGTCCTTAAACCGAAATACGTCCGGTATGAATTGAAATCACCGCAAATGGATTTATAAGAGAGAAGGAGTGAAAGGGAAGAAGAGTGACACACGAAGCGAAAGAGTGAGCAAGAAGAGTGTATCAGGGAACAAAAAATGAGACAGAAAGAAGAGGAGAAACAGTATCAGAAAATTCCTTTTCAATGACAAAACCATCGGTGGCCGCATGATGGAACTCCTCATTCCTGGCCACATCAGACTGACGTGTTGTCATATCGACCTCTGTGTTGGAATATGATAGGAAGGTATTTATACCAGACGGGTCAGCCAGCTGGAGGAGGAACTAGGGTGAGCGAGGATACAGGAAGAGAGGAGTGTACGAGGAGGATGAGGAGGTACACGAGATGGTCGAGAGTAGAGCAGGATAGATAGACGAACAGGGAAATAGAGAGAGAAACGAGGAGAGATGGAGATGAAGGATCGATCCGATTTTACAATCTCGGCCCCCGGACTGTATTTGAATTCCAACGCAAGCACTGCTAGCTTCGTACCGATATATACATATATATATATAGTATACCATCAGATCTCTAGTTGTATGTATGTATGTATGTACCTATCCCAATGTTACCTACCTACTGTCGACGGAGGATTGTACACATCAATCTCCGTTACGTAGGCAGAGACGTGTTGCGACAACCAGCAAGGCAAATGTTTAAGGTTGTCACCTAACGATCCGGACCAATGTTTTCTTAGTTCTGGTACGATCATCCGTTACCGACGATGGTCAAGCCGGTTTCGAAATTGACGAACGTGCCAGAGTCATCGCGACGTTACGAAACAGGATTGTTTATTACGTTTAAATTGTTCGATAAGAGAAAGAAGAGGGAGAGGGGGGATTTATGCCGATCATCTCGCTAAGGTGAAACACGACGAGACGTAATCAGCGAACGACGAAAAATCTACGAGTAACGTAAGGAAAAGTAGTGACTGGATATATTTCAATCTTCGAATAGAAAGCTACCCTCTAAACCATCAGCCACCGCCCACTCTCTGTGACCGCACTTGAATTCCATTGCGAACGCAAGCCGATCACACAAAGTGTGTAAAGAGACCGGTTTCCTCTCTGCGGCAATGTTTGTAAAAAGAAACCATCGAAATAAGTACCTCCGATACCACCAAACAAGGATCCACCATCCGTCCACCAGGAACCATCTACCATCTTCTTCATTAAATTCCACAAATCCCTCCAAATAACCCTAGAACTTTAACCAAGAATCCTCAAACGAAATTACCATTCTACCAAACAAATCGATCCTTGATTATTTTAAATACCACCCGGTTTCTTCTCGATAATAAGAAAACCCTGGGTTACGTAAAGCTTTCATCATCGACGAAACCGTCAAGACTCCTTTATCGAGCATAAGCTAAAATACGATAGAAGGACTAGGATAAGAGCGAAAAGAAAGGGTGGAAGGAGGGGGTGGAGGATACGGAGAAGGGAGGTGGGAGGCGGGAATCGATCGTATTTTCCAATCTCGGCGGAAACCTATCTACCCCGGAAACCCTCCCTCCCTCCCTCCTACCCCTCCCGCAATCCACCCCGTAGTCGCTACCCCACGACTGTATTTGAATTCCAGCGCGTAGCTCGGACGCAAGCAAGCCGAGCGCATAGAGCATGGAACCAGCTGGTTTGCCCTCTCTGCCGTTGCATATCGTAGGGGTGGCCAGGAATATCGGTAGCCATGGCATGTCAGATCTGACAGGACTCCGGTGTCTGTGATAGCTTGCACCAACACCGACTCTCATCTTCAACGGGATACCACCTACCCTTTCCTGAAACGGTCTATGTCTATCTCTCTCGGTCGTTCGTGTTCTCTTTCTCCTATGAAGATTATAATAATCCACAATGCGGTGGTAGACGATCTTTTCTTACGTCCCCTGTGTACGTCTTTTGGTATATTCATATCGCGCTGACCAAACCCGCTGTTATTAACGGTTTATGAATAAAATCGGGTATTATAGGGATTACATGCTTGCTGGAAAGTGGGTTGTTTATTCGTTGTGTAATGTATATAGAGTAAGGATATAAATATAAATCTTACGTTATTTTTAGAAATATAGAGTCTGTCAAGTAGCAACCCTATATCACTGATAGATCCCAACGAAACTATATAAAGGATTAATCATTTCAATTCTCAAACTGTCTTTCTATATCATACACTGTTTTCAATACAACGGTGTATAGTTATCATATCGATTAATCATATCGTCCCGATCGGTGCACAGTGTATCCGTGTAAAAGTCATGTTTTTACCGTTCATACCTTGAGGTGGCGTGGGAGAGGTCCATGGCTGCTGGGCAAATAAATGTGTTTCCCTCCCTCTCTCTCTATCTCTCTCTCTCCATCCCTTCCACCCTGTCCCGACTCCCCCTTCGCCCTGGCCTCCTCTACGTGGGTAGTTGCGGCCGGTGCTGCGATTGAATGCTAGGAATTTCATCATGAGTTGAGTCGTGGAGACGGTGGCGGCGGGGTTCGACGTCGGCGGAGCGAACGTTGCGCGGAGGATGAGGATCGTGGAGCCGGTGGATGGCGGGATGGAGTAACCGCCCCCGGGGTTACCTACCCCTCCGTACTACCCGACGGACACGCCGTACGAACTAACGGGGCCAGGCAGGCAGGCAGGCAGGCAGCCCCTTGCTTAGCAGCCGGCCGGTTCCAATCATGATTCCACGCTCCACCGTTTGAAGTCTCGATTGAAAAGGGGCGGAGGTTTGACTAAAGAACGAATGCTCCGGCTATCGTCTATCCCTGAGCTCGCGGACGTGTGCACGTGTGTGCTACACACACACACACACACACACACACACGTATATATACAGGGACGATGGATGCCCACGGTGTGGCGATAGAGAAGGACCCAACATTGATGGATCTTTCCTGACGGATCCCGGCAACTGGACGATCTAGGGAGACGAACGTACCCGATAACGAATCGCCATGGACATTCCCGATAATGAATCCTTGTCGGTGGAAAAGGTGGAAAATTGAAGGATCATTGATGAAGGGTTGCTGGGGATATTTGTGGGATATATTAATTCGAGAATATCAAAAGTCAGAGAGAAAGGGAGAGAATGTTTTGATTATATTGGATATCTGTGAAAGATGGTATATCATCGTGTGTATCAAAGTATCATACAAAGTCTTAATTGCGATCATAGTGAGACATGTATATTTATACATATACAACTTTTTCCCCTGAATCATCACGTACAGGTGTACCTACATCAGTAGTAACGGATAGTCACTGATCAGATCACTTTAATCCCACTGCACCGCGTATATAAAAGCCTCGTACAATTTCTAAAGACAGTCCACGCATCCCTGCGGAAAAGCGTGGATAAAAAAAAAAAAAAAAAAAGAAGAAAAAACTCATAACATCGAACGCACAATGGGTGCGCATTAATCAACTGTGCTCGGAAGTCAATCTATGGCACATTTTCGAGCCGAGTACTCGAGCTGGAATTCAACGATTCTTCCGCTTGACCCCGTCCGTGCCCGATTCATAAAACGTAGATCGGGAAACGCCTTATTAGCGAAATGGGCTGGGGCTCGTAACGTACGTTAGGGTCCTTGGGAAAAAAAAGGGGGCTTCTGGGGTATTGCCACGCATATCGGGAGAAGCCTCGCTATATCATTGTGCCGGATCTCATCACAAAGAGTAGCGATAGCATCGGCCCTCCTGTTCGATCTCGCAACAACCCCACCAACACTACTACTACTACTACCACCATGATCATCACTACCACTACTATTACCAACCATCACCATCATAGTCATCTCTGTACCATAACCCGTGTACGTCGATCTCGTTCGTTTCTTCATCCATTCATCCGTTTTGATTCCCCTGTCATTGCAAGTATGGTCGTTATAGTGATTCCACTTCTCTCCGCGACGGTGACGGTAAACGCGCGGGCCACGCCGGTTACACGGGATGGTGGACCCCGGTAATCCGTCGGAAAATTACATATCATTACGACGTGTTATTAAACGCGTAATAACACGGGGCGAACGGCGTCCGCCAGGTGGTCCAGAAATTGCGATCTTGATGGATCTGTTACGGGGACGATAAAAATCTTCGACACACGGTTATACACGGCGTCACGTCGATGGGACAGAATTTATGGACTTGACGTCTGAATACTGTTAACCTCCGGTTTAATGTATTATCGTTGTTACACGGGGGAAGTGTGCTAATGTATGTAAAAGGCTTTGTAAACGAAGGACACATTTTTTTTTAATTATATACATATCGGAAAGATGTCTCTTGGTAAAAGATTACTTTGTGATTTATGTTACAGTTTTAATCAATTTTTCACAAGTAGAAAGTATAATATATTCTTATATTCCGATCGGTCAGGCATCGGTGAAATTTACGACGGTTTTTTATATATCGTAATATCGATCGTAAGTGAATTAACAGCGTAAATTACTTCTTTCTTTTTTCGTTTCATTTTTTTTTTGTTTTAACCATCCTTGACGTTTTCTTTTACCACTTCAGAGGGGGGAAGAAAATGAACATGAAAATAAGCTCTTTCTCCTAGGTAGGCAAGGGCTACGTCGAAAAGAGAGACCGGGGGGTAGCGGGGGCCGCACAAAGTGCCGAGCTAGTTTGTGCTATAATCTACTATCTCGTCGTTTGCAATTAACTTCTCTTGATGATGTCACGTTTCGTTCGCGCCTCATTTCCAGCCGTGCCGTATAACAATCTGCCGAGACCCCTCTTCTCAGGGCGATCCTTTTAACGCTCGCTTCTAAATTTCGTAATCAAGTTTTTCCTCGTCGAGGAAATTTACGAATCTCCCACCCCTCTCTTTTTTTCTCTCTCTCTCTCTCTCTCTCGTTCTCCTTTCTACTTGCACTCGTCTCTCTTCGTCCCGTCTCCCACGACGGGTACCACCCTTTCCTCGTACTTTGATGTTAAGCTGTGAACGTCACCAGCCGACCGTTTAATTTATCGGTCGATGTGTTTGAAAGGCCCCTCTTCTTGGCGCCCAAGAGACATTCGTTTTTCGTCGTGCTCGTGTCACTGTTCCACTTCCCTCTGTTCCTGTGTTTTTCACCCTTTCGCCGTCCCTCCGCCACCCTGTCCCTGGCCGACGTACGTTTTCTAAGGAGATTCAGCGTTCATCGGCACGGCACAGAGACACGGGATACTGGGAAGTTTTTTTATTTCCGTGATTTAGAAAAATGTGGATGACGTTCTCGCATTTAGTGATATGTCCTTTTACATAGGAAACACTGGGTATTTTCTAGAAACGAGACTGTTCACTTTTTAAAATCATTAAATATGTATATTAGATTTGAATTTATTTAGTCGTCACAACAAATATTCTTCGTACAAAAATTAGAGTGTACTTAATTTCCCTAAAATTGTATAGGTAAATGAATGTGTAAATGATAGTTTAATTAATTAGCTCGCTCTTCGCGATACAATACTTTTCCACAAGGATAAAATACAATATATCTTGATCCACGAAGTTCCCCGTAAACTTTCCTCCCGAAGTTTCCGTCTCATCCTTGAAATTCCTTCGTTTATTTGCACCGAAGTCACGGAGTCACTCAAGTGTTGAACTTCTAAATACCGTCGTTTGATTTCACCTTTCCTCGTTACCGACGTATATCGATACATACCACGTCGCGGCAAATAGTAGCTGTACAGGCGTCGTTGCTTATGCCATAGTGCCCGGCAAGACTGCTGAGTAACTTGTCCATTCATCGACGAAATCACTTATGCATTACAAACAAGTATTAGTAGGCAGAGTTGCCTTGTACACCTACCTGCTGCTCTATCCACTTAACTCTTTCCTCCAGCACCTGCGGACAGGTTCGTGGATATATATATGTATATGTATGTATGTATGTATACATATATTATATATATAACCCTGCAAAACTTTTCAATGTCGTGTGTTCGTTACGCCATTCAGTTACGCCGTTGGAATCGATGATACCGAACAACTTGTTCCTTCCAGCACGTCTCTCCCCGTCATCTCGGTGTATAATTTACTCGGATAACCGTGATGTTGGATATATATGATTAACGAGCGACGGACGTTGAACGCGTCCCGTGAAAATCAATTACGAAAGAGTTGTTTGACGCTCGCGGATATCGGTCTGTATTCATTCAACGGTACATTCGTCAAACGCGCGAGATCCTCCGCGTAACGTCCCGTCAAATTGCGAATCTTCTAACCGACGTATTATGATTATCTTCTGTGTATTAAGATATATCGTTCGCGGTAAATCGTTTTAACTAAAGGATTTGATGATTTTTCTATGACGTACCTAGGGGAATGTAATTACGTTTCCAGTAGTAGTCTTTCTGTGAAATTGATTTTCCATTAGAAGGCGTATAATTTATATGTGGAGCACTAGTTCAATTTCGCTTTCCGATAATTAATCTATAACCTTATTTTTCGTGCCATTTCAGCTACTTTGAAAGAGCCATTCGGCTATTAGGTTACCAAGAAAATTAATGTCGTTTTACGAACTTCGGTTATTTCATTTGACATCCCTTCCTAAAGTTATTATGACCAAAAAAAAAAAAAAATGTGACGGGAGGGAGGGAGAGAATTACTTTAACACGTTTCTTCGCTTACACGTTCTATAGAAATTTATTTTACATACCATCGTTATTCTCCTATAATTTAATTTCAAGAAAAAACTCACTTTGACATTACGTCAACCGTCCCAAACCGTCCAAAAGTGTTTTTCTTTCCTCGTTGTTATTATATCCGTGAAATCATTGCAACTACCTCGTTTTGAAATTAGTCGGAACGCGGGATCGCGACGGGTTAATAACGTTATTTCCCGTTCTACCCCACGAGCGTTTTATTAAAATCCTCCGTCATTTCTCGCCAATTATACCCGGGAGTCATTGACCGGTGTCGCGTCCCGGTTGCTCGTGCATCCTCGTTCTTCTTCCACGGCGACCTTGGTACCGGTTTGCCACGCCGTCCGGCGGAGCACGCGAGTGTGCCAGCAGCCGCTTTTATACCTCCGCGACGATATTAACACCGGCGAAAGTTCCGCGAAGTTTCGGCCCAGGTAGGTAGGTAGGTAGGCGTTCTTCGCAGCTTAATATGCGAACCGCAAAGTATGCCAAAGTCGAGGCCAAGCTGCGAAACAACACCGCGGCTCGACGGAATCGTCGAGGAAAAGCGAAAGGCGAATTGCTTCGCGGGGTTGGAGAAAAGAGAGAGAGAGAGAGAAAGACAGACAAATAAAAGAGAGCGAAAGAGAGATACGAAGAACACGGGGAAACGAGAGGAGAGAGGGAGGGGGTTTGGTAGGGGGGTGGGTGGGTGGGTGGGGGAAGGTAGCGGGAGGGACCCAGAGGCATAGCAAGTGGAGCGAAAATCAGATTTGCTCGTTGTCGCCTCCACCCACGAGCATCGCCACCCACCGACCTCCGGTCTGCCGGCTCCATTCGAACCCCTCCCTCCTACCCCATCGTTCAACCCACCCCTGTAACCCTCCCTCCCCCCCGTTACCGGTCCACCCTCGACGCCACCCGCCCTCCCGGTGCCTCGAAAGCTCGAACGAGCACCGCCCTTTGATCCTGCCGACAGCCACCCTCCTCAACCACCCCCCCTTCCCTCCCCTCCCCACCCCCTTGCCGCCACCCATCCCATGACCTAACTCCATCCCCTATGGTCCGCAGGCCCTCGAACTAAACCTCCCTTCTTCCCCTTCTTTTCTATGTGTCTATCTTTCTCTTGGCGGATTTTCTGCATGTATTATCATCATCATCATCGTCATCGTCATCGTCATCTTTATCTTTCTCGCGTGGATTTGTCATTCCTAAATGTGTTTGTGTTTCGGTGCGGTAGTGTGTATGATATACTTGCGATGGTGGAATGATAAAAAAAAAATAGAAGGGTGGACGCACGTGCGTGTAAGAAACGATTTGGATTTGTCAAGGACACTTATGGCGTGGGTAACGCGTGGTCCCGTCGTGGAAAATGATTGTCCGATTGGCGACATGCAGCAGGAAAGTGGATTTGTTGTTTTTATCGGGCGATCTTTCTCGTTTCGCTGGAGCACGCTTGATCGGTGTTCTGTCAGCTTTTGGAATATTCGGGCGGAGGTCCTTTTTTGTGTTTTGTTTTTTCCGTTTTTTTTTCTTCTTTTTTTTTGGAGTATTTTGAAATCACTGGGAAAAAAATCCTTTTTGCGAGAGAAACTGTGGAAGTGTATTTTTTGTTCTCCTTTTTGTTGTTGTAATTGAAGGAAGGGAATTCCGGCACCTACGGTTTTACACGGTTCGCTTCGACGTATTTTGGCAACCATCGTTGAAGGCTGGTTCGAACTTGTTTGTCGGGAAATCGTGATAAAAGAAATCGAAGGAGAAAAAGCGCGAAGACGGTTCGCTGGTACTTTGGAAATTTGTCTGTTATTCGTTTGGAGATTAAGGAGGCTTCGCGATTTAATTTTAAGCAACTTTTGCGGCAAAACTGAAGTGGGGATTTAAATTATTCAAATATTTAACTAACCGGAATTATGAGAAGAAAAAAAGTTATTGTAACGTATAAATCTTTGTATAATTTCCATCGTGGAATAACTTGCCGCATAAATTTCCCCTCCCAGCCTGTTAGCGATTTTGCGTTTCCCTTATATCCGATTATTCAATGTCGATTTTCGTATTAACAGCGGCACACGTATTACAGTTAGTTTTTCTCGTACATTTTCCAGATCGAAATTTTACAGGGAATATTGTTTCGGTCTACCTTGCATTAACCGGTTGTTTTTAACGCGCATGGAAATTGATATTTGTCGCGACAAGAGACGGACGTGTTTAATGAATTAAATTAATCCTGTTTTTAAATAAATGAATAAATCTGCCCTTTACCGTGCGATTTTACCATATTCATTTTATATTTTTGGGCGAGTGTCGGTAAGGGGCGGGTAGGGGAAGCGAGGAGGGGGGGGGGGGAGGGGGTTGGAAATAAAAATGTTTGCGCGAGCCCGTTTCGAACGTGTTTTCAGCATTAAACCTCTAACTTTCAATCATACCCCGCAGTTTATTTGCCTACAAATAACTATGTTTTTCATCGAAGCACCGCAGAGCAACGCCATTAAAAAAAAAAAGGAAAAAAAACGTTCCTTCTTTTCGTCGGATAACGCGATTTGTACACGGTAAAAGCCTTATCGGGGGCGGAATGATAATTTGTTTAATTTGTGTTAAAGTTTCGAGGCAGAGTGGCTGAATAATTCCATTCTTTTTTTTCGAAGGGAAGCTTTTAATACCAGTGGTGACCGGTTTTTAAACGTTTCAGCCGAGTCAACAATGACATTTGCCGGTGAAAATGCGCGCGAAAAAAAGGGGAGGCCAGTCCCCGGTATTTAAATGGCCATTGGCAGATTACCAATATCGGCGTACTGCTTAGTTAAACGAGTTACCGCGAAAACTCAATACCGCTTGTGCAGAGTGGAGAGAGAGAGAAATATGAGAGCGACAGAGAGAAAGCAGCGAAAGGTACCATCGGGCGTGATCTATGTGATTTCATCACGTAGCACCATTACAAAACCGCCAAAAACCCGGTACCTCTGTATTTAAAGTGTTATAAAGCGTCTTCCAAATTTAATTTCTATAAAATCGATACTCCGCTCGGTATAATCGATTTAATTAACGACTATGATTATATACGATCGCGTTATCACCTTCGCGTATTATGTGTTCGATGTTACCGTCATCCATCGTTTTACAATCTATATAAATTTCTCGATACGGAAAAACCAACCTTGGAATATCCTAAAGTTATGTACAACAACGTTAGCCGGATAACAAAATCGCCTGACTTATGTATATGTATATATACTACGAGAGAAACGTTTAATATGTTTGTTACGCAAGAGCGTAGTTTGCACAAAGAACAAGTAGGAGCTGTATGGATCAAAAGCTGGAGTTAATAGAGGTTCGTAGCAATTACAAGCTTAGCGAAGGGCTTAGTACATTTTCTTTTGCCAGAGATTTCCTTGACGTGACCTACGCGCAGATAATCTTTCCTCGCTTTTCGCTGTTCACTTTTACGATTACTTCGTTTCTCGAACAAAGTGCAAAAACCGGCAAAAGAAAAAAAGGAACACACACACATATACCAAAAAAGAAATATAAATCACAACCGAATAAACGTTTTAATTCATCGTAACAACCGCGCGTAATTCATTCGTAAATACCAACGGAGATTTTTTTCTCGTCAAAAAAAAAAATTAAAAAATCGTCTGCTTCTCTCTGTGTCGTTCCCTCACGGGGGGGAAACAAAATTCAAACTATTTTCATCGTAATACCCGACCGCCCCCGGGGGTGGTGGTGGCGACGGCGGTTACGTCGGGGGGACGTGCAGACGTCACACGGAAAATTTCGAAAGTACGAATTTCCAAAGAAGCTCGCGCGTAACGCGATTACGGGGATGCACACGCAGGCGCGCGGGATCAAACGCGCGAGTTAATTGAGCCTCGTGGCAATTACGGGCTCAGGTGGGCGAGCTTAATACATTTTCGTTTACACAGATTTTCCCGACTTACGCGCGCGCACCGGATACGTTTCCTCCTACCGTTCACCTTTTCCAACGTTGAACCCCCCCTCGCCCGGGTACCTGTGCTCTTCGTCCCGGGGGAACGTGAACCGAGGAGAGAAATAAAGAAAAAAAAAATGAGAAAGAAAAGGAGAGGGAGAGAGAGAAAAAAGCAGGAAGAGGAGGTGGAGGTGGAGGGGGAGAAAAGGGTGCTGCACTAAACCGACGCGGCGGAAACCTCGTTTGCGAGGAGGTGCGATTTCGCAGATCAAACGCTACGCGTTCACTAGGTGGCTGATTGCTCCGTCGCGGCGCCATCCGAGCCGCGGGTTTCCTCCTTTGGACCAACGGTTCCCAAACTAAGAAATTTCGAATAACAGGGAATTGTGGGTGGAATAACATATTGATGACGTCACTGTGTAATTAATAGGGATATTATCGACGGATTTCAGGTGTATTTAGAAGAATTGATGGTGGTGGGTATTTGTTAGGTGAGTAATTGATTTTTTCATGTCGATACGTTATTTTTTAATGAATTTTGAGGAGGAAGATTTACCTTAGGCACTTTTGTCCTTCTCATGGAGAACACTCGACGACGAGAACGTCGTAGTTAAATAAATTCGATGAAACTTTCGCAAGTATCACCACGTATTACACCTTTTCGTACTTTCACGTGTCCGTAAACCTTATTTTCATTGTGTGCGAGAAACCTTTGTTTAACGGGGGGGGGGTCTTAAACGAGAGGTGAAGAGGCGTGAAAGGTTTCGGAAAATTAAAAATGGGGCTGGGAACCGAGAGTTTGGGAACCCCTGCCGCGGAAAACGCTCTTTATGCACGCGAAACTCTCTGAAACACGCGTGTTCGTGCGTTCGCAGCGACGGTTAAAAGGGGGACACCGTCGCGAGTCGGCTTTTGCATATCAAAACAATGCATTTTTCTTACCAGTTCGGCTACCATTTCCTCAGAAACTTCAGCATCCATTGTAACCGTTTCTTCTTCTTTTTTTTTTTTACACCTAGTATATACGTATAGACAAATATTCCAAGTACTCTGTACTAGATTAAAGGATCTCAGAATAGAAAAGGTTAAAGCCGCCTGGATTCTTAAATCTACCGTACCCTCGTACATCCTTTTACTCCGATAACACAAGTAAATCGTGTACGAAATATCATTTGCCCACCCTCGTCATTTTAATAAACATAATTTTCTTCGTATTCATCTTTAGATACTTGTTTCACATTATTAAATATGATTTATTTTCCAGATAAGCAAATATATTCCATTAGAACTCTATAATATCATTTATAATTATCACAATCACATGGATAATCATTTATCAATCCTTCCAACCGTGAAACAACGTGACAAACAGATCCACCGACGCACGCCCGACTTCTTTTCCCAGTTTCGATTTTTTTTTCCCACAACCCAGTCCTCTTAACACACTCTCGCCAGCAACACGCTTCGTCGAACGCGAGTTTGCGCACGCCCAGGGATGTTTATAAAACAAAGGGCCCCTCCTTTGGTGTTTGGCGCCGAACGCAACGTTTAAGGGACCGAGAAAAACCCTTCGCGTTTCCACGTGATACCCGTTGCTTGTCCCAGGTGCGACGGATCGTCGTTTTCCTCTATCCGTCGACGGTTTTTCGCAAACTCGACACCCAGGAAGTCGCTTTTCCCTTCTTCCGTTTCCACGTTGACTTTCGCGTAAGCTTTTGTCGGCCTCGTCGCAGGTGACGTTACACACCTTTTCTTACCTCGCGGTCGTGCGTAGGGAGATACGACGATGAAAAGGGTGCCGCGTGTGGAAACCAGGTTGCCTCCTGGTGCGTTCCTCTTTTCTCGCGTGGGTTCGCTTTGATTTCGCACACGCACTCCGCACCACCTGGGAGAATGAAATGGACGAGCGTTAGTGTCTACTTGCCTCTTGTTTCTCTCTCTTTCTTTCTTTCTTTTTTTTTGCTTTACTACTTTTAGATCTCTTTCTCCGGACGTTGGTCGTCTTCTTTCTTTTTTTTCTGTTTTTCTTTTTCTTCTTTCTTCTTTATCCTCTTTTGCCCGGGACGTAGAGCACAAAGCCACGCGTCCATTTGTGCAGTTCGTTTATGTATTTATTTGCGAAGGAAATACGAGAAAAATTGTTGTGGAAACCGTTCTGTTTCCCTCTCTTTCTGTACCCTCTTTTTTTCACTCTCTCTCTCTTTCTCTCGTTCCTTTTTTTCTGTATGGACGTTCACATCGGATCGCTTGCGGGGGCGGAGGAAAGACAAGGAAAATGAATGTGACCTCTGTGTGCGCACGGCCTTTGATGCCATTCTTGCTCATCAACCCCCGCGTATCGCCTCCCTTATTCCCCCAAATAGGTTTTTCAGATTAAATAAACTGTTTGCACCCTCGAAGGCAGCCGACGGGTTTTTTTTTCTTTCTTTCTTTCTTCCTTTCTTTTCTTTTTTTATTTTTTTATCCGGAACACTTACCGAAGTGAGCGAACCACCACCACCAACACCAACACCACCACCACCATCGTTGATCGATCCGAAAGGATTTCTCTGCACGCGATGCGGAAAGTCAAACGGAAAAATTGTAGATTACATGAAAGTGCTTTTTCTATCATTTCTCGGTACATCCGTTATTCTCGCGGAATATTAACCGTGCACGTGACATATTTTATCAGACATTAGGATTCACTGCTCGACGGTAACGGGAACGAAACTGACGAGAAAACTTAAAGGGAAAAGAATTCAAATGAACTAAAAGCTATCGATTTTACCCTACTTAATTATTCCTCGAACAAAATAACTTTCTACCGGAATTTTCCCAGGAACTTGCTAATCATAGCCTTGAAACCCTTCCGCGACTAATTCTCACGTATATTAGCGGAATCGTTTTGCCAGATAGTCTCGCGAAGTGCGCTTAAATGGGAGTAGTTTATCCCTTTGAGAACACGGCCACTAAATGCGAAACTTTTTCTCGGAGTTACAACTCGTCGATAGGATGTTCCAGCATAAAATAAAGTATAAAGTTCCCGAGGAATCGGGGTGGTTGTCGGAAAGAGAGGGGGAGGGGTGGGATGAGTACAGGAAGCGAAGTGAAAGTGAAGAGCATCTCGCTCGCCCGAAACTTTCTGTTTGACGCTCGAGGAGAACTACTTCCGTTACGGAAGGATAAACGACGCTTGTGATCTCTCGTGATCGAAAGTCTACTTCGACGTAAAGGTCTCGGTAAATTATCTCGCTTATCGGTTAATCCGATTTACGAATTAATTTAACGGAATCAGAGTTAATTTAGCGGGTTGTTTATTCGTTTGAGGAACTCCTTTATCACACACGTCGGCGAAATATTTGATTAGCCCGTTTAATCAGCCACGGGGATTATTAATTGAGATTACTCGATAACGCGACGAAGGTATCGTTATCGTTCCCGTTGTTTCATTAAATCGTAAAACATTTTTATATCCCGTGCATACATATTTGTACGAAGCGTTTGCTCTGTGTTCGTTAGCTTGATTATTATTATTTTTTTTTATTATCCACGTTTACGTTGCCAGGGATAAACAAGAGTGTCTAGGAGTTACGTATTATCGTGTTAGGCAACAGAACCGGAATCCAATCGTGGGGAACGTAGGGAAACAACGCGTTAGTTGTTGGCGGAAAGAAAAGAAAAAATCGAATGAAAAGAAAGAAAAATGGAAAATTATAGGTTCTACAAACGGCCAACTTTCGAGGCTAAACTCCCGTTCGAATCGCTCGAAACGAGCCACGGACCATTACGTTTGCCCTTGCATTTCTACGGAATATATAATTACGTAATACTAGTCTGGGAAGATTTAGGGGAAAGAGCCCTTTCGTAAGAGGGTTGGCGGACACTCCCTCTTTAACGCACGCGCAGTCGCTCGTCATTGTGCACCTTCCTAACCCTAAACGCAAAGATTATGTAATGGTTTCCTTATGGCGTTTATTCCTATCAAATATTAAACAAATGTAAATCCACGTGGTATATAAAAAATATACATCCCACCAATTCGAAAAACGAAATAATATCGACTTAAAAACAGATACAATAATTAGTTTCAATTCTTTAATAATTAGTAGAATAATTAATAGAATATTTTCATTCCTTCGCGTTATATGTAAATTCAAAGAAAATATTCAATCCGACATGATCGATAATCGGATTTAGTGAGCCCGTTAATTTTGTCTGAATCGTTCCAGTGTATTTCCTTCTTTGATCAGGATTATTCCCAAATTAGCCGTCGTAATTTAGGCGGTACTTATCTTGGTGCTTCTCTTGAGTGTACCTCCTTTGTTCTTTGTACTTCAACGAGGGTGACAAACGTGCAACGAGAGACCGCGAAGTACACCGTGAAGGAAGAGCAACAGCTAGGCGGCGGCCCCATTTGGTTTTAAGTTTGTCACAGTTATACCAAGCCAGTCAAAAGTGGGTTAAACGAAGTTCCGCGATACTTTGACGTAACACGGTTCGACGAACATCTGTTGATATGACGGTGTTTGCACAAAGGGTGCCGTCAAACCTTCTCTCTCTCTCTCTCTCTCTCTCTCTCTCTCTCTCTCTCTTTCTCTCTCCACCCCGCCTTATCTTTAAACAAGGGACTCGGTTGATCGACGATTAAACGCGAACGTTCGAAAAACATTATTATTATTTTCTAAAGGGTGGATGGAAAGGATGGATTTAAAAAAAAAAAAAAAAGGAAAACGAATCTGGCACGAACTTTCACCCGGATAGGATTCCATTACAGGTGGATCGAAGTATAAAACTTGAATAAATCTCAAAAGCATCATCCGGCAGTGGAAGTTCGTTCCTTCAAAGGTACCAAGTACGTCAAAGAGAGAAACTTCGCGGTCCTAAGTGGCAAGCAAACAAGACGAAGACGTAACTTTATTTACGCAGCTTTATGCACCGGGTGTCTGGAAAAATGACTTTTAAGCCCGTCGGAAAATTCTATCTTTCCTTTTCCGTTCGAACGGTCCAACGCGTTCAAACTGCTTACCCAACGTGATCGTTAATTCGTAACACAGTCTCGATGTCCTTTTTTTTTCTCTTTATCTTACCTCCACCACCCAATCCCTTCCCTCCCTTAAATCATCCACAAACGATAACCAACGAGAAACTAGGTTAACGGAAGAACTTCCAAACGTTATCTGTCTCTCATCCATATCCTTTCAAGATATACACAGAACCTACTGCGAATCATCCTAAAAAATTTATCAAATATCCAGAAAATAATGCCAATAAAACACGCTAACACCTGTCCACCTATACCTTACACACTTCCACACATATACATCGATACTGTACATAAGTGATCATGTAAGTTTACGTACATACGTTTACATTACACATCCACATATACCTATATCTATAGGAGATAGGTACATACATCAATCTCTCATGTTCCTGGTATTTGTACATTCCATAGGTACACACACACACCCACATCCACACATACCTACACACTTACATATATACACACCCCACGTATGATATATTTAAATACACACATACACGCATGTGTGTATATGTAAGAGCGCCGATACGTTTGTGCGGAACGTCTGCATGCAAGCCGGTGGACGCAGGCGCCGGTAGCCATGGCGACGATTCCTTCGGATTGGCCGCAGCTTCCACTTGAATCCCCGGCGTCGACCCCCCGCAGCCGGCCTCCGGCTCTGACGTACTATCCGCCACCATCGATAACCCCTCTGGCTCGTAGCTCGTCCACCCCCGTTTCCCAACCTCGGTCTCTCTCGCCCTCTGTCTCCCTCTGTCCGTTCATCTTTCTCTCTCTCTCTTTCTCTCTGGTTTTATACCTCTTCGCGTCACCGTTTCTCTCTTTCGATCCGATTCTCCTCGCGTCCCTCGTCACATCTTGCCCGTGGAATTCTATCTCTTACCGTTTCTCTCTCGATTTCTCGTTCTCCCCGGTGATTTTTCTCGAACGCAAACCCACCCCCTCTGGAAAGTCATGTATATGTATAGTGTTCAACATGGTGTGTTGTCCACTCACTTCTAGGATTGTTCTGTAGTTCGTATGTATTGTCTGTGATCGTGGTATATGTGTGTTTATTTATTTGTATTTTATTTATTGTTTTCTATTATTTTAAATAGGACGATTATCCTTCCTGATCATCGTTCGCAATTCCACTAATTGTACGTCGGTTGGAGAATGACACCGCGGTATCGACGGTTAACATAATAAAACGTTCTTCGGGATTCTACTGAAAGATTTTTTATATCATCCGATACTGATTCTAATAGAAATTCGCACCTGTCACGAAAGTACACGGTATTAAGTAATACGCGTACCGATCTCGATAGGGCAACGGATGTATCTGGGTAAATAGACACACGCTCGTCGAATTCCGTGATAAGTATCGCGAACAAAAAAAAAACAAAAAATACACGCGAACGGGAAAAGGTCCCGTGAAAGGGAGGCGAAACAAACAAACAGAAAGAAAAAAAAACACATGATCAAAAAGGGAAATTCAGACGGCATGCATAAGCATCAGATATCCCATTACGTTCGTATCGAACGAAAGTTCAAATCGATGGTACTAATATCAACGGGGGGCGCCGTTACCAACGGCATACATACCTACACGCACACATCGGCAAGACGACCCTTCCCCCTCCCCTCCGCGTAGGTGAGCGCTAATGATACGTGTATCAGCAACAGGCAAAACGGGCGCTTGCGTTTCACATTGAAAGGCTTGTGTGCGCAAAACACAATTGCCCGGAGTGGTAGCTAGAGAGAGAGAGAAAGACAAAATATGTATACGTGCGTGAGAGGGTGTGTGGGGGTGGGAAAGAGAGAGAGAGAGAGAGAGACACATACACATACACACAGCAGTTCTTCGCGTTAAATAGGATGGTAATTGGTTCGAGTGGCGTTTCGCTTGCCCGCGTGTACGCATTTCCGCGTGCGTGTTACGCACACACACACACACACACATATATGTAGTATATGTGTACTGCGAATACGGGTACACACGTACACGGAGGCTTATCTATGGACTGCAGTGTCGCGAATGCCGGACACTAATAACGCTGGTAATGTACTGGAGTTAATTAATCGTGAACACGACGCGACGCTGTATGTTGCGCGAAGACTGCCTCTGGTACCATTTAATGTCGACCTAACGGGGGTTTTATTTCCTACTTCGATTCTAATTAGCGACGGCTCGCTCCTTTTTCTCTACTCCTTCTCCCCCTCCCCCCTCCCCCTCTCTCTCTCTCGACTCGCTGTCAACGTGTCTCTCTCTCTCCTCTCTCTCCTCCGACAATCTCGAGTTTCCTTCATCGGTGGTGACAGTCGGGGAAACGGGTACCGGGCAAATGTTTTAATTAATAAAAAGCCTTTTTTTTCCCCCGCGAACGTTTCGATGGATACTCGACGTGGAAACTACCCCACTACCCCTCCTCTACTAGCAAGCCGCGGTGCGGGATGTTTTTTTTTTCAACGTATCCGTGGAGAATTTCGAGAATGTATATATTTTGGAGCGAGGACCGAATGTTCGAATTGAATTAACCTTCCCCTCCGTTGTATCTATGAATAAACTGAAGTACGACGAGTATGTAAACGTACGTGAAATTAAAGTTGAATTTATCGGATTGTATATATATGTTAATGTTTCCGGGGGTTTAGTCGAGCGAAATTACACGTGTAAGTGACGTTCAACGATGGGGTGTGGGGAGGGTAAAAATTACTAAATCCAATTTACACGTTACCCGGATGTTGAAGAAAGTGATTAATATAAAAATAAAAGAAATGGCGATAGCAGAGATTCGCGATAGGATTTATTATGATTTAAGGAATATTGCATTTCATAGTTAACAAGGGGGAGGGGAGGTATACGTGGTATGCCACGTTTACGCTAATCTCTCAGTTTGAAATATCCGACAGCTAGGGAGATTCCATGTATCAGGTCGACGCACACGTATCCGTGACAGGCAAAGCTCATTAACATTAGAACCGTCGGTTGAAAACCTGCTCGGAGCGTATGAAAATCGTTTGAGTTCTTTCGTCGAGCGTCCTAATGGAATTTCCGGAAATACGCCACCAGCACTGAATTATTTTCCCGCCGTTCCTTTTTCGCTGCCACCTTTCGTCGGCCGGTCATTGTTGCGATGAAAATACGATTGCACTCGGAGAAAATTCCTCGGGCATCCTGTGAAACAATTAGCCACGTTTAAACGTGGATTCGTTGTAACTTAATAATCAGATCTTTCGATTACCGGTTGGTAAATAAAATCATTATTTTTCTTAGTAGCGATAAGGTGGTAATAACGATTTGTTTCTTGAGGAAATTATAATCGTAATTTTCTTTGATAATTCAAACTTATGAATTTAATAAAAAAAGACACTTTAAATCATTTAATTTTTGAGATATTGAGAAGTATAACAAAGAGAAGTCGATCAGTATTTTTGTTTTTCTTTCACCTGTAATTCTGTCCCGTTATTAATAACGTTGAATTATTTATCTTCATCATTTATTATTTGTCTGATTAGCGTCTTGACTAAAATCCTACCTGAACCGAAAGACGATGATTCACGAAAGAAATCACGTTCCTATAGCTGTGTACGAGCAGCACTCGGGATCGTTAATCTCGGTAGCTCCGTGTGCATATGAATCATGTTGCCCCTTGACGTGCACTTATTACCGCGTGTATGTGGTGCACGGGCCATATGCACTCCGCTATATTGCACCTCCCATTATCCAATGACAATTTATCCTCCATACGTTTCACCTACTCGAAGCCCTGGTTATATCCGAGGGAACTAAATTTTCGATTGCCGCTGTTATGAAATATTCGACAATTATTTTCATTATACCCCGGCCACGCCGTTGCGTATCAACGGTGACATTTTAAATATTTATTTTCGCTCGGATTAATTCGGAATATCTGCAATTATACATTTACCAATACATTCGATCAACAGTTAAACAAATAGAAATGAACATTCCGGGTGTTTTCGTTGGAAATTTAAAAAGTTTATAAAACACCGTTCTAATAACATGAAAAAATATTTGTTCGTGACAACCGGTATAATGATTACACGTCTCTCTCTCTCTCTCTCTTTCTCTCTCTCCTCCCTATCCGTGATAGACACGTATATGTTGGTATGCGTACACGTATATCGTACAGTGGAACGCGCAAGCGTGTTTATAACGGCAGACTATAACGAATATATATATTCAGATCCTTGATAATCGTCACGTAAAACGCTTCTGAAACGACGGTTTTCCACATGTGTCGGGCGAAAATAATATGTTTAAATCGTCATCCACTCCGGCGCCGGTATAATTGTAAATGCAAACAACGGCCGGCGTGTCCGATACGGATCAAATGAAAAACGTTTACACGTTGCCGCGACATTTAAAAATACCTCTAATTATTTATGCTGGAAAACCGTCCGGCGTGAATGCCACGGGCAGAAATCACGATGACGTTTATTTTTCTTCTTTTTTTTTGGAAAAGCCGATAACAAAATCGTTATCGCCAGTACGCGTTAATGAAAATCGAATTATCATTCGGCACGGGGTAGCTTAATTTGATAAAACGATAAACGTTTAATATCGTGATCGATATTCCTTAAAAAAAAAATCCGTCCATCGAGTCGTCAATAATAGATTTTAAACGATCACACTTTAATCCCCGGTATCTCTGACACTATCCTCTTGAAAACGTGGACCAGAGGGTTGTCAATCAAATACAAACGTCAACGTTACAAAACAATCCGTAACCTATCATGACCTATCCCCGATAATGAACAAATTATCGATCACCACCGTTGTCCGTACTGTCCGAATGTACAGCGACGCGTTGCAAACGTCTAGAATTTCCGTGGCAGAGTAGTAATCCAATCCGAAACAGAGAAACGAGGGAAAATAATCGTACCTATACACCATCGTGCCTCTCTCTCTCTCTCTCTCTCTCTCTCTCTCTCTCTCTCTCTCTCTCTCTCTCTCTCTCTCTCTCTCTCTCTCTCTCTCTCCCTTTCTCTACCTCTCTCTCTCTCTATGAAAAGAATTATTCGAGGATACCTGTGCGCGCGGTTTCCGCGTGAAACACGAGCGTGAACGTGTACGTGTACAGGTGAGCGAGTGTCGACGGTGTTCAGCACCGTGAAAGCGTCTCGGTTGTCTCGTTTGATTATTCGATCCATCATCGACAAGTAGAGGGAAAGGTGGAAGAAAGGAAAGATAGACGGATAGATTGATACGCGTACAAGTAGGGATACGCGTAGGTGGATGTACAGGTGGGCGGATACACACGGATGGACTATATTGTAGTGTATGGATACATATACATAGATATAGGCATAAATCAGAGCCCGCATATAGAACAGGGATGTATGCGACGAATATGCGGTTATACGTGTACGTTGAATAGAAAATATTGATATACGTCCGTGGACAGTTATCATATTATAAAAGTGTGTCGGGTATATTTAAATACGATATAATAATTAATGAGAAGTGTACCAGTGGCCACAGGTGGATGTGCGATTAACCCTTTCCGAGTAACTGGTTTTATGGTGTAACCACAGATTTTTTATCCTTTTTTTTTCCACCTTTTTTTTTACGCTAGGCAGCGAAGCGGTGTTAAAGTAAAACCACGATAGAATGTATGTATCCCGATGGTAACCTACCCTTGAAAATTCGACTGAAATTTCCGTCGATCTTTCCACCCTTCTACAATTCAACACCATAATATAAATAGACATAATTATTACCATGACATACGAACCAAAAGAATTCTGTACCACGATAGTCTTCAATTTACATTGAAAGAGACACTCCTAACTCAATGACTTTACATTCTAATCATCGATTCCATCATCGGGACACCCTTCTTACCCTCCCAATAAACACTTAAATAAGGAGAACCAAGTACACAACGGGCAGACTAGGTAAAACCGGGTGACACGGTACACAGCTATCGGGATAAATAGATAAAAGCATATGGGGGTGAAAGACACACAGGCGGAGTAACCCAGATGACAAACAACGAACACTGTTTAAGTACAGCGATTACGTCCGCCGGTCGTTCCTGGACGGTCGCCTTCGTCTCACCCCTCCAACAATTTCTCTACCTCCACCCCCCTTACCTCCCTCTCCCCCTCCCTCTTCCCTACCAAAAGCACCAGGCATCCCCCGACCATGCTGCCAGTCGGAGAGAAACCCTCTCCTCTCCCAACCCTCGTGGCATGGCCCTGGTCGAACGAGGGAACCCTTCCTCCCTGCCGACGGAGCGCCTACGCCTCCCGCGTTGCCCCGGCAACCTCGGCTTGGGGTTGGCCACCGCCTCCTCCGTGCACCGCGGCTCCATTCACGGCATCCCCCTCCCCTGGTCTCCTTCTCCTCTGGCGCCTTCTCCTCATCCTCCGGCTGTAGAAACTGCTCCTCTTTCTCTCCCTCTCGGGTCCTCCTCCGCTTCCGCATCCCTCTGCTCGCCCACCCTCCTCTTCCTCCTCCTCCTCCACCTCCTCCACCTCCTCGTGGCAGCTTCGACTTCGGTCCAACCCCCCGCTACACGTTCACCACCACCCTCCTACCCTCCTTTCGACCTCGCCTCGGCTCCAACCTCTCTGTTCGTGGAAGAAGAGAGAGAGAGAGAGAGAGAAGGAGAGAAGAGGAAGATATACGATACCAGTGGAAAAGAGATGGTTGGACAGGTTGAAACGAGAGAAAGGGTGAGTGAGAGAGAGAGAGAGAGAGAGAATGAAGGGCGAAAAGAGGGATGCTGCCGGGGCTCCTCTGGAAGCCAACCGGATTAACGTATCTCGAATAATTCATGCATACTTCGTGCTACGGGAGCAAGCGAACGAACGAACTGAGCGAACGAGCGAGCGAGCGAGTACACATCGTCGCACTATAGACGTCGGCCAATTTGAGCTTGAACCCTCTCGCGGAGACGCGCCGGGTGATTCTATGGCGGCGAAGGGACGGAAAAGATGTGTCTTCGCGATTGGGTTTCTACACCGGGGTAACCGGGACGGCCGGCGTTAGAACGCCGGTGTTTCGCACCGAAATGAGAAAATAATATCGATCGCGTGCCGCCAACGACCCTCTGTCCCGGCGACGAAAGTGAGAATCCGGTGACAGTGTTTTAGAACGCGACGACAGGAATCACACTTTTGGAAAGGGATGGACATTTTTTGGGAATGTCTGTGATGATTGTCGTTTCTATACGTTTGTAGGCGAGTAACGGCGATTTGTGGAGTTAAATAGGATATTTACAAGCGCTTGGTAGACACACACATACATATACAGAGAGAGAGAGAGAGAGAGAGAGAGAGTCGACAGATCAAACGATGAAAGAGTAGAACGTGTCCCGGAGAAGAAGAAATATTAACGCAAAGACGAAGATTCTGTTTACCATTGCAGCTCTTCGATCGTTAACCCATCAAAAAGACACAATCAATTGAATTTCCCCCGGAAATGCACACTTTACACACTAGTGCACCTTTAACACCTTGAACCGAGGAACAAGAAAAAAAAAACACAAACATGACGTGTCTATCGTAGAAAATAAACAAATGTTAAACAACGAAAACAACGCTCGGAGGGAAAAGAGGAGTAGAAAAACGAGAACACGACACGAGGAATCGAATTTTTACGAAATGTCACGCGCAGAAGGGACGATGACGACTATAGGTGAAAGGTCGTGTATGTGTGTATGTATACACGTGTCCCGTTTGTCTTCGTGTCGTCGTTGCTGCACCCCGAGAAGCGACAACCCTCTTAACACCGACGAACGTCGAGTCTCTTACGACGTTACCCGGCTCCCCGTTCTACAACGGAGAGGGGGGTGAAGGGGGCGGAGGGTGGAGAGGGTGGAATAGAATCCTCCATCTTTTTCCGTCCCGACCGGGGAGGGTGAATCGAATTGTCGCCACGTAAGAGAACGAGAGGCCCAGATTCAATCTTCCGGATGGAGGACTCGTGTGTAGCTGTTATCGTACGTTGCAACCGCGACGCGACAGGGAAAAGAGAGTGTTCTTAAAGGGGGTTAAATCGATGGTAAACTCTCGTCGCAACGACGACGACGACGACGACGACGTGATGGGGTCGTGTCTTGTCCCCGGGTCTACCTTGA
This sequence comes from Mimumesa dahlbomi, assembly GCA_917499265.3. Classification (NCBI taxonomy): domain Eukaryota; kingdom Metazoa; phylum Arthropoda; class Insecta; order Hymenoptera; family Crabronidae; genus Mimumesa; species Mimumesa dahlbomi. The sequence continues at coordinate 10,470,758 of OU824118.1, forward strand.
CGGGGCTTTCGAAACTCCGAATTTGGCCCCGACTGCCTTCTGGTCGCATATTCGTCGGTTAACTCGATTACAACCCTACTGGTCTCCTGTGTGCAGAGTTATAATCGATAATACCTGCATTCTCGGGAAAATCCTGACGTTGCTGATAAGATTCGGGGACTCGGGTAGATTTTAATTAAAAATCATCTGTAGACTTTTAAGAGTCACGTTTTAATGGAAGAATAATAATTAATTGGATAATGAAAGTGTTTAATAACGTGATGTATAATTTTTAGTTAATATATACACAGTTATTGTATATCTATAGATATATTTATTAGATTCGAATTCGCTCGTTTACCACGGCGTGTCGTTTCGATTAACAAATTTTAATATCATTTATCTCCCCGTGTCTCTCGCCGGACAGTACGTCGTCCCCCTTTTTATTTCGTCGTTCCAAATGAAATATTTTTACAAAATTGAAATTCCTACCGAGGGTTTCGTAATACCGCGGGTCGCGCGGCAAGAAAAAAAAAAAACAATCCCGTCGCGCACGTAAAACGGTTAATGAAACAGACGTGCGGGACATTTCCGCGTTATCTACGCGGAATGATTTTTCCTCGGCGGCCAACGAATTAGCCTAATCGATACGGGAACGAAATAGCAGATAAATCGCGGCACCGGGGTTCAGTTCGAACGTATACAACGCGGATACGCGAGAATACGTACAACGGTTCAGGTACGTGCTATCTTTAAAATAGTTTTATTCGGGTCACTGGCGGTACATGGAAACGCTATATCAGGGGCTATAACAGCGCGGATTGACGGCGTTCCGGGACAGATAACCCAATTAAAAGTTACACAGCGACACGGCGCTACAACGGCGCAGAACGGCCGAGGCAAAGAAACGCGTGCAACACGACGCACGGATACAACGTTTCCCGTTTAGTACTTCGCCACGGCTGAAAATCGTTAGTCAGAAACGGGTACGGCCAGTTTCCTTCTCGGGGTGTGGACACTCACACGCAGGGGCTCCCAACTGTCTTTTTTTCCCCCCACCCTCGGGTTTGATTTTTTAACTGGCACATACCGAAACGTCGGATTACATATTTGGTATTGGATAGTATGGAAAAAAAGAACGTAATTTAGTATGGTTGTATGGTACATACGCGCACTTATTTTCAAAGATTTATATAGCTTATCTGTGGCAGTAATAATCCCGGCTATTGCCTCATCGAGAATTTACAATGTGACTTATAATTAGATAGAACTATAGTTCTTTAGACTGTCAGACGTTTATTTATACCTAGGTCGATTCTATTAAACTAAACTATAGGAATAATTATAAAAGATTCCCTCGATCGATGAATTATTTCATTTTTCCTCAAAATTCATTTTCTCATATATATTACGATTTCCAAAAGACACTCACGAAATACAATTACATATATAGCAGTAGATTATCCAGCAGGAATCTCGAGATAACACGATCCGGAAACGTATAACGGCAGCGACGTATGAATTCCGGTAAACAGAGCACACGTTATTGCAAAAGTTAATGAAAGTCTTAAGCGACGACGCGATCTCGCGCGTATTTTTAATTACGCGACGATTTTATGAGATTGTCCCTCCCCCACCAACCACCGTCCCGTCGTCTGTCCACGCACGATCCGAATCTACTTGCGTCTCGGACCACCCGGTCGACCGAACAAAACGCAATTTAGGTGTTCCCCAGCATTAGATCGAATCGCGACGGGTATGCAGGGCCCCCGGAAATCCATCCTGGCGGAGACAACGGGCACACGGTACCTAAAAGTAATCACGCATAGTATGTACATACTGCCGCCTACATAGGCCGATCGATTACCGTATATCCGCGGTACGTACGCGCCTACCGCCGCGCACCGCAACTACGTGACAAATATTATCGCGATCGACCGACCAGCTGCGTTTGATGTGGACGCGTTTATGAAATGCCGACACGCCGATAATCATGCGCGACCAGCGCCCAAGGCTAAATCCGATTTGTAGTATTAATCTCCCGCCGTACCCTACGTTCCTGTGTAAACGAGACGAAATACTCTTTTTTTTTTTTCTTCTTCGTTTGTTTTTTTGTTCCTTTTTCCGGTTTTCTCATCAGCCTGTTTCTAATTAGTTCGTTTCGATTGATTGGTTTTTACACACTTTGGGTGATACATGGTGTGTGTGTGTGTGTCGTGATGGATCATTGTTAGAAAGGATGATATTTGAATATTTATCGTCTGTTTCTGTTCACTTTTTTTGTTGATTCTTTTTTTTTTGTGTTTCTGTGTAATTAAGGTGCTTTCTGCGAAGCGATGTAAACAATTTAACAAGGCGAATATAGTAGTAGCTTGCCGGTGTAACGTGCCACGTTGAAGAGAGAATTATAGATCTGGCACACGTTACTACAGAGAACCCTTTCTCCGGGCGCGGAGGTGAAGCCGTGATCCACATACATACTCGTTCAATCGAGCCCTCCCGCGTTTAACATCTATTACGAGTCTAATAACATTTTATGAGATAAAGATCCTCATTCTTCAGCTTTTGCGTACAGTCCCCGTCATTGCTAAGACGTTCGTTTGATCTTGATCTTTTCATTCTACCAAACGTACATTATTTTCCATATACTTTTGTAACACACAATTATCTCTCTCTCTCTCTCTCCCGTTGTTTATCAGATTTTCCATTCTTTATTCCACGATAAACAAATGTGAAATTATTTAAGAAAATATCCGACACCTAGAGACGGTGCGACCGTCTCTCGCTTCAATGGCGAAGAAAAAAAAAAAACGCTGCGGGAGTGAGAAGCATACCTCTTCCGTGCAAATTGGAGCACCGATGAACGTACTTCGCTCGATCAACCCCCTTGCCGAGGGGACCGTCTATTCCGGTAACCAGGTTCTACGAGATGGAAATCCTCTCACCGTACAGTCCCTCCCCGAAGCCATCGAGCGTGTGTGGACATTCGAATGGGGTGACTGTACACCTCGGTCGACGTTAAACACCCCCCCTAGTACCTTCGTCTCGTGCTCGTTCCGCAAGTTCTCCTTTATTCTCTCGCCCCCTTCTAACGGTGTATTTTCTAATTCCACGTTATTGTTTCATTGGGATATAACAAACTCGGGTGGAATAATGAATTTTCCTCGTTAACTTTGTGTTAGTGAAAATTCCTTTTGCATAGATATTATACACATTTTAATAAATAAATGTGCCTATAATTATGAAAGTGGTCTAAGTCAATATTTCAAAAAAAAAATTAAAGTCTTGATAATTTGTTAATTAATGTTTCAAAACTTTTAAAAAACTTAATATCTAAAATTTTGTAAAAATTGACTTAGACCACTTTCATAATTATTGGCACAAATTACGCTAGGACAAATTATCCTGATTTGGTAGCGTATTGTTTTATCTTTTTTTTTTATTCCACGAATTTAGATCGATGTACAGTGATTCTAACTGGGTGTTCGAAGTATCGCGGGTGTGTTGAAAATGAAATGAAAACAGGTCGAGCGTACTACTTGCATATACACCACCGTGTAACGTCTGTTCGCGAAACCGTTTTTCCTCGCTCGTCCATCGCGATTGCATATTTTATACGATTCTATCGTTCCTTCATGCCTAACGTTTCCCGCGGGCATCTAAACTAGCGGATTCCTTCCGCGCGGATCGATCAAATTGAAGCGATTTTCCTCGCAATTTTCTCACGGATAATGAACCCTATCTATCTTTCATCGTTCGCTGCCACTAGATCTGGGTTAGGCGAATGGTAGATCCACGTGAGATCTACCTTATGCATAGTCCGTTGACTTTACGTACCGACCGATATCAAACACTTGTTTTAATATCGCTTATCATCCCTTCAAAACTTTTTACGCGAAACATTTCCTTCTTCCTCCCTTATCTTCCTCCTATTATTAAACCTTACCAACAGGATTCTAATCAATCCTGTTCGTTAAATTACTACCATTTCAACGTAACGACTAATTAAAATTAATCGTCCGAATACCGACCGATCGCTGTTAAATCTAAACACCGATCGATGATGTATCCGGGTTAAGACAACCCGGCGTTTAAGTGACACAAACGAGCCGCCGACGCGTGGACGTTGAAGCGGAGAGGTAGAGGTGACTGTACATCTCGTTGAACGGATAGATACACCATGGTGTCTCTCGGTCCTGTTTGCCCGTACTCTTCTCGTCTCTCGTGTCTCTGTCCCGGTCACCCTGTCTCTCTCTATCTCTCTCTTACTCTCTCTCAGTCTCTCTCTCTTTCTCTCTCTGGTTCTGGCGGGCGCTCGCTCGCCCGTGTTCCCGTTCTCTCGCTCTATCCGCCCCCGCCCCCGTGGCATGCCAACCAACGAGCCGGGGCCGCTTTCGCTTTGTGCGCGCCGGGGCGGCGGTACATCAAAGCCTTCTAGTTCCCGCTCCGGCCTTTGACGGCTGCGTCGCGGCCGCTCGCTCAGTCATCGCTCGGTAGGCGAAGCCGGCACGCCGTGGATGAGCGCTCGCGCGCGCGCGAAACCCCCGCCGAATCCGTGGGATTCGCTGATAGACCTCGGAAGGACACCTGGACGTCGTGTACGTGGAAAAAGATCCAGGAGGAAAAGGAGAAAAAACAGGGGTTGTGTGGTCAAAGACCACAGGGTCTAGATTGGGACGTTTAGGCCACCCGGGTAACAGACTACGTAGTCCAAATCGTTGTTGTAAGGAGAAGAGAAGAGAGAGAGAGAAAGAGTAACAATGTCGCCCCGTGGCAGCAAGTGTGCGCGTGTCAACAACAAAGTGGCCGCCGCGAAAGGGCGGCAGGTGCGCAGTAATCATCGACTGTCGGCTACGGAAGAGACGGTAGCGGAGACAGAGGACACTATCGAGGACACGACGACCACCACGACGACGACAACCACCACGACAAGTAGTAGTAGTAGTAGTAGTAGTGGTAGTTGCGGTGGGAATAGTAATAGTGGTAGTAGCAGCACGATCACGAAAACTAGCACGAGAACGATCACGACGACGACAACGACAACGACGACGGGCACGGTAACGAGAACAAGCAAGTCTCTGACGACGTCGGCGGCGGCCACGGCGGCGTGCGAGGAGGGTCGATCGTCGTGGTCCGGGCGCATGCGTCAACCCCTGGCGAGCGGCTACGAGCCCCGTGAAAACGGCACCCTGGTACAACGATGGCCGGCCAGGCAGAGACGACGGGATCGGATCGTCAATACGAAAAAGAACCGATCGATCGAGATCACTGTTAACGGTGACGGACCGATATCCTCGTCGACGTCGTTGTCATCCCCAGCTCTATCGTCGGCATCCTCTACGGCATCGTCACGTCGATCTACATCCCCACCGTCCACCGTCTCGTCACCGGCACACTCCACCTCGTCCACCTCCACCGCGATCTTACCTAGTGAGAAAATACACAAAGAGAACGATCTATCCAGTAGCGAGAAAACGTTGGACACTACTACAAGGTCTACCGGTGGTGAACAAGAGAGAATCAGGAAACGGAAACAGGATAGACACTGTACAGGAAGGCAACGTGGGGTCAAAGACCCGGTAGTTGACACAAAATCGACCAACGTCACACCGACGGTGACGTCGACCACCTATGCACCTAATTCCTCGACGATTTCATCTTCCTCACCTTTCTCCTCGTCCGTATCCACATCGTCCATCTCCGAGAAGGTGAACGATCAGACGACGAGATCCAACACGAAAGTTTGCCCAAGTGTCTCTCATTCCTCAGCGATCGAGAGTCTCAGGAATGCATTGGAGAGCTACGATCGTAGTAGGATCTATCTCGCACATGTAGCATACCTCGATTGGCGGGATTTACCGGGACGACGGCGCACCACGATCGCCCCGGCTGGTCACACCGATGGCGAGAGGGTGTGGGTGGTGGGGGCCGCTGATCACGAGGGTCACCACAGGACGAGATTGTTGGTAGCCGGTCGTCATTGGCGGCCACGTTGTCTGAGAAGGGTGAACATGTTGAGCCAACCGGTTGTCTACGCCGGCGGTGGTAGGGGATCGTTGACGGTGGATCTGTTCCTGTGGTGGTTTCACCGGGAGTTCGCCGTCACGGCGATGGCGATGCATCCCGACGGCGCGGTACTCGTCGCCGAGAGTGCCGACTATTTACCACCTGAAGTCGATTGCGTTGCTGCGGATGGTTTGATCAGGTTGTTCGTGGTGCCGAAGGACTGTCTGGAAATGAGTATCGTTGTTAAAGAACTTAGGGTACGTCTCGCTACGGGGATACTCTCCAGAGTTTGTTACGGTGTCTTTCATGGAAAGAATGGAAACTCTACTAAAGAATCTGATTCACTGGATGTGTACCTGAGGAAATTCACATTGAAAGAAGCTTTTGCTGAACTACATAGAGCCTGGTTGAGTATCAGATCGGAAACGTTCGCCAGAAGTTGGATCTTACCACGTGACAGAGAGGACACGTCGTTCACGTGTACGACTACTAATAATAGTAACAGTGGTACCAATACCACCCCGACGTTATCAACCCGTACACATTCAAGCGATCAGGACGATGATAGGATACTTTTAATCGAGTTACAAAATCTCGCGAGGGATGTCGGTTTAGAGGTCATCGACGACGAACTGAACAAGTGGATCGTCGACGAGGAGAGCGAGTTAGCGCGTTGCGTAAGGAAAAAGGAACTCGAGGATGATCATTGTCGAGTGAAGATCGAGTCGGAGGAGAAGTGGGCCGATTATAACGGCGAAGAGGAGGAAGACGACGAGGAGGACGAGCCGACCGCGGAAGAGACTGTCGGTCTGCTGTCGAGGGTGCTGACTTGGATGGAAAGGGAACCCCTCGATCCAGGACTACTACTCGCCGTCAGATCGATGCGCGATACAGCCGCACTCATGGTAAGCACCGACTGATAAGAGACAACCACTTCTGTTATCGATCGGTCCCTCTAGCTTACGATACGGAAAGACAGAAGGAATGAAGAAGAGAGCTCGACCTTGTAAACTCGCGGCCAGATTGAACTAATTCCATCCGACTGTCGCTTAACAAAAGATGGGGAAAGAAGGAAAAGGAAGAAAACAACAAATAAAAAAAAAAAGAGAGAAAGAAAGAGAAAAGTAGAGAGATGGGTCGCACGAATCTTTTGAAGAGCCCACTTGAATTCGGCGATACGTCGAGCCGGCGGACGGAAAAGCCGAACGAACCCTCGAATGTTCGAGGAGCGCACACCGTCTTTGCAAATTAATGCTCGAGCTTCGTCCTCGATAAGCGCTCCCCCTTCGAGGTTTATTGAATTGTATATCATATTTCTTTCGAGGGCTTTAGACTTTAATCCTCCTTGTTCTTACTTACACGAAGGTGTATCCGTTCAACTATGTCCCAACGGAAATGGTGTCGTTGTTTCTTTCGTACACCATTGAAATCTTCAACAATATTATTATAAACATACCCAAAGTCTTCTTTTATAATATATTAAATATCAATCAAATAACCAATCAACCTATTCATGTAATATTTCATAATTTAATGCTATACATACATATATATGCGCAGGGTTATTTAAATATTTTGTAATATAACGATCATATGACAAAAAGAAACAATAATTTTTAAATGACAAATCTTTCTTTTTACAGGCAAGTAAGATGGGCCTTGCGGGTACGCACCCAAGCGGGTTGCCCTTCTTCTGCCCGAACGGGGACCACCTGACCCAGCCGCCACCCGCCCATATGGGAATCCCGCCGTATGGGACACTGGACGCGGGCAAAGCGGCCGCAGCGGCCGGTGAGTACTGGCCATCAGCCACCTCCGGACAACCCACACACCCCGCACACTGGAAACGTCTTCTCGCTGCAGCAGCCTCCACAGGTCAGCTCCTCCCCAAGGTTCACCACGAAAATACGCGTCGAGATTGGCGCCGTTCCCTCCCCCCTCCCGGCTCCCTATTACAAAAAAGGAAAGAAAAACAAATATGAAAGAAAAGAAAAGAAAAGAAAAAAAACAAACAAACAAACAAGCAAAAAAGTTTCCCCTCCGTTGAGCTGCGCAAACTTTAATGCGGATTCCTTGAAAGGCATGGCTCGTCCATCGAACGAATCATACTGGATGTTTTGAAGAGATGAAATGTGTGTGAGTGTGTGTGTGTGTATGAGTTTCATTTAGGTATCTCTGAGAGATTGGTTTTAGAACATTTTTGGGACCTTGGCTATAAAAGGGAAACGGTTACACGGATGTGTGGTAGAGTATAATGTATATGGACGGGCATGTTTTTCCAGGAGGTGTATATATGAGATTGATAACCGATCAGGAATTATTATCGGGGAATGAACGAAACGCTTCAGAGAGCGGTTTTTGTTTCTTTTTTAGATGTGTAACGTTGTTAACGAAACTTGCGCTTGGGCTCAACAATTGGTGGTGGTAGCTGAGGTGGAGGTTGCTCTTTAAGTTTCCTAAGTGCGGAATTAAGTTGAACTTTTTTCCAGTAGAACGTATCCGGGATTTGTCCAACTTAAATTAGACATTAATCGTCAGATCTATATTATTCAGCGAATCATAATGACGATCATGATGACGATGATCATGAATCATTGGCATAACTCCATCGATGCCGGAGTGAGAATATGATCGTCGAACTTCTTATCGGGATCTATAGTATAATAATACAATCCTGCAACCGTTGAGTCAATAGGTTCTTTCACGAAGCTAACACGCTAGTGTCGATGCAAATATTGACAACCCTCTCGAATTGTAATTGATGGAATACTTCTCATCCCTTTTAATAGAGTAACATGTTCTGCTCCGGCAAACTCTTCGCGTATCATTTCATTGTATCGATCCGTGCAAATATTAACATCCCTATCGTACGTGAACGATATAAACACATTTTATCTGCGGTCAGACTTCGTCAAATACATTAACGTTTAATCTGGAAATTAAAGCTTCGCCGTGGTTAATCCTCGAATAATGTTCAAACCCCTCCGAATACTAGATATATATATATCACGATTTACCATAACGTTACCCGACCGAAAATTACATAATCGAGAATATTAGAGATACCTGCACACCATTATAATCGATCGATTAACACGATTTACTTATCTTTCAAACCTTTCACTTTCTTTTATCTCTCATCTATTATTCACGTTTCTTTCGAGCTGGGAAAGGGGGATGGAGTCGTCTCTCCTTCGATATACATACATAAATACATAAAAGACATCTTTACCTCTCACGTGAGACAACTAAAGTATTTCGAATGTCAAGATCCATTCAATTCTCTTCAGATCTTCCAATACGGCCATTACACTGCAATACATACCACCAGTAGAAACTTGGTGCTGCTCTTAGGGTGATTTAAAGGGGGGAGGGAGGGTCGTCCGTTGTCGGTAGCCGTGCAAACATTGATATTCCTACGGGGTCCTAATTGAAGGAATATTTCTTATCGAGTCAAGGGTCTGCTGATGCGCTACGGCTCGAACGGGGGTGTAGAAAGGACGTAGCGTCCCCAAAGTGGATAGAGACGGGATGAGAAAGAGTGCGAGGGGGGGTGGGATGAGGGGGAGAAGGAGGAAGGGGGAGTGGGAACGCGGCGGTAGGATAAGAGAGAGAAGAGAGGCTCGCGAACTGGCGTCAAGTAGGAGAATAAGAGGAGGACTCACCATTAGGCTAATCAGCCAGGCATGCAGCTTCCCTCTGGCGCCGGGTCAAGGGGGTTTCAACCCGCCTCTCTATTTCTACAGCTTCTCTCCTTCCTACCCCTCGCTACACCCGCCCCCAAGCCCGCCTCCCCTATCATCCCCTCGCTATCAAACTCTCTCTGCAGCCAGTGCACGTCAACAGTTGATGACCGATGTGCTGGGTGAAATTTTTGGCGACCTGGATAGATAGTGAAAGAGTAACAAAAAAAAATGTAGATCGGTGTAGAATGATAGAACAAAAGCGTAGGAAGACACTTGACAAACCGGTCCACCGTTATAATATTGGGGAGAGATTGATTGCGAGATATTTGGCAACATTGTTCTGGTTTTCGTTCTCTGATTGTGTAATAGTTTAGTATTATTTGATTCGTAATAGTTGCTGGATCTCTGTACGTTTGGATGAAAATGGTATTTAATGATGTTAATTTAACGTATGGCGTGAGCATGTTCGGGGACGAAAGAGAAAGAGAGAAAGAGAGAGAGAGAGAAAGAAATAAAAAGAAAAAGAGAAGAAAACGCATGAAAAGAATTTCGAAATTCTATACACCGCCGTTTCAACCGCGAGAATTAGTGTGTTAATTGACATTCAAGAAAAAAAAAAAAAAAAGAAGTATCCTCTAATTCAGGTAATTCACCCGCAACACGGTGCAACGCGCACGCATTTAAAGGAAACGAGCACTCTGTCGTAAATAACTCTAATTACGCTCCATTAACCCGAATACATTTCTCGACCCTCGAGGATCCTCACAATAAAATCCTCAAAAGAGAACGCGATTCTAATTCGGATCGTGAATCGCCGGGCTTTGCCTCTCGAAGGGCTGCTCCGGGTATCGTTTTCACCGACGCAAAGGGACGACACGGCCGCCAGGACCGTTGAACGTGTTTTGCGCGCGCGCTATCTTTCCCTGCTCTCTCTCTCTCTCTCTCTTTCTCTCTCTCTCTCCTTCTTTCGCCCCCTTAGTCCCTGGAATATGTAGATGGGGTTGATAGCGTTTATGCACGACTACGAGTTCGTACGGCGGCTCGGGTTCTTTGTCTTGCAAACGAGCGAGCATTTCGTCTCCCCCTCCCCCTCCCCGCCCCTCTACCCTCCACCACCCACCCCTTCATCCCACGTCTCTACCTACCGTCCGTAGCTCGAGTTCCACCCTTCCACCTTCCTTCGTCGTCCCACCCGCTTTCAGAACGACAACGTTCTCTGTTCCTCTTCGTCCCACTTCAACTACCACCACCACCACCACCACTACTACTACTACTACTACTAGCATCACCACCACCACCACCACCCACACTCACCGGTTCCCTCTTGCTACGTGGCACCCAGCCGGAGTACCGCCACCTCTGACTTCCCTTCCTCTCGTTCGTCCTCTCCAACAACCTCTTCTTCTGTCTCCTTTCTCCCTCCGACTTTCCCTCCCGCGGTTCTTCGTCTCTCGCTCTCTCTCTCTCTCTCTTTTCATCTTTCTCCGACGTTCACTCACTCGCTCTTTCTCTCTCTCTCTCTCTCTCTCTCTTTCTCCCCCTTTTACACTTCTACTTGTGTCTTTCTTCCTTTCTTCCTCTTTTCAACATCATCCAACCCCTCTCCCGCCCCCCCCCGTCGTTCCCCCGGCGTGTACGCCACCGTCACCACCCCTGCTACTCTCGCGCTGGTCTCTCGCTTCCACGAATATATTTCTAATTAGCTCCACTTTTCGATTTCCGCCGCGTGTTTATTTCAGAATTCCATGGTGGAGGAGATGGGCGAAAGAGTGCCGAGAGGAGGGGAACGGGACGGGACGGAGGGGAGTTAGGATGTGGAGGGTTGAAAGGGGAGAAACAGGGAGAGAGAAAGAGTGAGAGAAAGAGGAATAGAGACAGAGAGGGAGAGAGGACGAATGAGAGAGCTGCCGGTCCCGGCGTTTCGGTTCGCCGGGGCTCCGCCATTGATCCGCTTAATTTTTCTCTTCTCTCACCCTCTCCCCTCCCCCCACCTCCTTCCACCTGTCGTCGCTTCTTTTTTCTTCTCTCTCTCTCTCTCCTACGCTTATGAGTCTTTCTTTTTTTTCTCTGATCCGGCTGTCTCCCTTTTTCTACGTATTTTGCCGTTCCTTCTACCGTGATGATCTAACTTGCTTCGACGAGGAAACGTAGAGAGAGCGAAAAAGAAACGAAAAAAAAGAAAACGCCACGACGCGTGTACTTCGAAAAAAACCGATGACGGACGCGCGAAATATGATTTCCGATTTTTTCCTTTCTAATTCGTCTCTCACCATCCCTCCCCCTCTCCCTCTCCCTTCAGGCTCTCGCTTCGATATCTTATTGTCTCTTTCGATTTTCCGTTCTAATTTTCGCGTGGTCGGATATGAATTCACTTTCGCGACACCGCGGAAACTCGATTATCCTCGCAAAGAGAATCGTTTTCTTCTCTTTTCTTCTTTTTTTTTTTCTTTTCTTTTCATTGTTACTTTTTAAAATTTTTCGTACCAGAACGTTCAACGTTATTCGCGGAAGATTCCGTAAGCGTCGACGATCCGTCTTGGCGACACGCGGTTTACGATTGAAAAAAACCAAAGTCCTAGAACGACGGGATAAAACGTCAAAGGACGCGGAAGTATCGCGAATCTTGAATTCAACAAACGGAGTGTAACACGTTTCCACCTTGCACGGGTTGCACTCATGTGCCCCCCTTCCCCCACCCCTCTCAATCGTAACACAGAAGAACCCACTCTCACCCTCTTTCGCCACCAGCTGTGCGATCCTTGGAGCACGTAATCCTTTATGAGTAGGTTCTCCAGTTTTTTTTTTCTCTTCTGTCCCTTGCCGGTGACGACACTGCGGTCACTTTGATATCTTTGTCGAGTTTCTTTCGTATCATCGTCTCGCGCCATCGTAAATACACCTTTATCTCTTTCAAGTGTTAAAATACCACTTGAATGTATATCATCTCCTGGTAAGCACAGGGCCTCGAGTGCCTCTTCGAGAGTATGTTTCAGGTATTAAAGGTATTTCCTACAAAAAAAGGGTGAATTTTTACGGAATTATCATCCGCACCTACCGAAGGAATCTTTTGAATGTCGACGGAATGATATTCTTCTTTTTTTGTTGTTGTTTTTTCTTTTCGTTTTGTTTCTCGTAATCTTTATCCCGCGATTTGTTCGTAGTTTCATTTTCTTTCGGAATATGTATATGTATGTATATTTCGTACCGTTAGAACGTTACGTTACAATTTGTCGTGGGGAGTTAGATCATCGTTAACCCTCCGACAACAGTGGCGACACAAAAGCTCCGCGAACACTTGAGGGGATTAGCTGCGGAGGGACTCAAGTGCATGCAACCGAGTTTCGAGACAACTTGATTCAATGTTATTTTATTATACGTTTTTAATTTCTCGCGGAATTTCACTCGTCGTATCTAACGTTCTTCGTAAAAATCTGTCATAAATATTCTCAAAACGGACGTGAAAAAGAAAGTGTACTTCGCAACGTAACCAAAATGTATTCCACCGTTACATCCTCGCCGAAAGAGAATCTATTTTCGCCAGTTCCGATCTCGAATATCCCTTCAGTCTCTTTCTCTCGTCTTCGCTATTTTTCGTCCGTTCAGACACTTATATGATTCCACTCGAGAGCCTTCAACGGCCGAATAAATGTTAACGATAGGCTCTAATAGACCGAAATAGACGGGCCTGGGAACCTGGGATATCGTATCTCTCTATCGCGCGGGCTAAAAAGAAAAAAAAAGGGGGAAAAAAAAATGTTGAAAAACCATCGAAGTCGTCGACCAGCGGAAGAAAAAGAATGATGGACGAGAGGAGAGAGGCACGGAGGGAAAGACAGAATATCGCGGTACACGGAACACCGGGAGCTCGAGTTGTTCGAGAATAAAAGAGTAATTTTCCGGGTGGTGAGACCCCGATAATGGGGTTGCAGACTGCCGAGTCGACTGGAAAGTGATTAAGCACACATGACGGAGCCCGCGGACTCGCCAGGATATTACGAGCCACCCCCTACCAACCCACCACCGCCATCCTTCTGCCTTCTACCCCTTTTCTGTCTTGCTCTCTTATATCGTAACCATCTCCTTCTACCCGCTCTTCCACAATTTGTACTTCTAATTCTCATCCCTTACCTTATCCGTACACGGTATTGGATAGATAACGACCCTTTCCTATGCTTCTTCAACCAGCCGTGTCTACATCCCCCCATCCCCTTATCCTCCCCTTGTACCCCACCTCCCTTCACTATCGTGCTCTCCTCCTTCTCTCTTACTGTCGTTTTGTCGTTCTGTCCTGTTGAACGAGGTAACAGGTTCCCGGTATCGACTTGTCTGCTCTACCGATTCTTCCGGTCGTTGATAGTCGCGTGAGAAGTAACGTCTCAATAGATGTGGTCGTTAATATTACGTAACACATATGAATCTGTACCTGGAGATGAGGAAAGATGAGAGAGAAATTTTTGTCGTAATGGGACCGTTAATACTTTAGGATTCGAGTGGTTTTTTTCTTTTTTTTGGATACTGGGGGTTAATGGTACTCTTCGACGGGGGTGTATAAAGTTTTTATTTTTTATGGCATTTGTGAAATTGCAAAATAGGAAGAGTCAGGGGGGGGGGGTGAGGGGGTGGTAGAACGGTTGCTGGTACTGTTAAATGTTTGCACGGTTGCCGTCTCTCTTGAACTAAATTGAAATACTTCATCGTAATGAAATTGAGTAGGAAGGCTTGAAGTTTAATTTTAATAAATTATGCAAATAGGAAATTATAATTAGCGTACGAATAATTTTATTTCAATTAAATTAGTCCCCTCGGTGTATGAATAACGGTGAAAGACGTATTAAGCGCGGAAGAAATTAATTTCCCGTTTTTATTATTTATAAAGCGGTATCAGGGCGATGGGGGATTTTATTTTTCATACCTTTTGTAATACCCGGCGCAAAAACTAATACCCCGTAATACTTCGTCTACAACAATTTCCCTTTAACATCAAGACTTATGATCGCTCGCGTAAATAAACCTCCACGGTAGCGTCCGTGAAAAATATTACGAGAGCGTAATAAAATGGCTACCCGGTCTCATCGGAACGTCTACGTTACCGGAAATACTTATTACGTCATTCTCCAGTCTTTTCTAAAAATATTCCATATAATATCCGTAAGTTTCATCTCTCGTGAAATTTCCATCCTTTCCGATAAAAATCCGACACTAAATTTCTAATCTATAACTTAAAATCTCTCGTTACTAAATCCATCTATTATTTCCTAGCGTTCAAAATAAATTAACCGTAAATATAATGATATCACTCCACTATTGAACAACGTTTCGTCAAACCGACGTTCGTCCACTAGATAATAACGTCGCTATACACGGTGTCTCTGAATAAATTTCTACCGTCGTACCACGGGTGTAATCGAATACCCCGAATTGGAAGACCAATCTCTTTATGGTCCAGCAACAGACAGTCGTTATCCACGAAGAGGGAATGGGGGATGGTCGCGAGTGGCCCTATCGTGGAAAACCACGCGTTGACCGATTTCACTAGTGGAGACGAAGGACGCAAAAGGGATGGCTTGTCCCCGGCACAGAAACACGCCTCCAGGACATATTCACCCGCGAAACGCAAAAAGGAACGACGAGGGGAACGAGGTGGACGAAGGCGAAGAGAGAGAGAGAGAGAGAGAGAAAGAGAGAATGAGAGAGAGAGAGAGTCCATCCAATCCGTCCATACGCCATAGCGAACGATATAGGAAGATATGGAGGAAGAGAGAGGAAGAGAGAGGAAGAGAGAGGAAGAGAGAGAGAGAGGTGGAGAGAAGTATTGGCCTCGTCAAGCGGTTTCAGGCTTGCCGATACTCCGGGCGCTTCTCGTCGACCCTTATGAAGCCAATTACACTTCGCCTCGCCAAAGGCACCCCACTTATACCCGCACCCGACGTTTCTGGGGCTCTTCGAGCCACAACCGGTTCTGTAGCACGTACCAGTTATATTAGATACCAATGGAAAAACTGTGTACCCCTTTTTTTGTATTTTTTTATCCTCTCTTTTTTTGTAATTTACCCGACGATATCTATTCGTCGTGTAACGACCGACGTGTTCGATCGGAGTGAAATTGACTAAGGGTGAGAAACAACGATTTGAAGGGATTCATAGATATGTAACGGAGAGACAGATTGTGGTTTAATTAGGAATAATTTTTTAGAGAATATTTTGGATGATTGTATGTACATTGTTTAGACGGGTTGTTTACATTCAGGGAGTGGTTAAAGAAAGGAGAGTGAAACTTGCCGGTGTTACACGGTGTTTTAAGGAGTAAAAGTGATCCGGATAAAATAGATTAACCATAGTGTAATTCGATTACGCGATACCGGTATCAAAGTTTACATCGGGAACTTTGTAAATGAACGCGGAAGCGTTAAGCTCACGGTATTCCGCATTGTCGGGAGGTTAATGAAATATTCTTTTAAACCAACGATGAATGGCAAACATAATTTGCACCGCGGGCTGCTACCCCCCCCCCCCCGTCAGAGGTGGCGAACGGAGCAAAATTTTGTTTATCCCCGCGAGTATATATATTTTATTTATTTTTTTCTCCTCCCACAACCCCCTCCCTCTCCCCCTTTGTTTTTCCATCCCCACCACGCGGTAACGCGTTGCCATTTATTATCAGAGCTAACGATTCGGAATCGTGCCGGCGCAGTCAAATACAGAATCGCGGTTTACAACCGAAAACTGGCATCGAGGGCTCGAATTACGAGTGTAACAACGATAAATGTTTTCAACAATCGGCCGCGAAACGATGCGTCGAAACGGGGTACGGTGTGTACATACATACATACATACGTACATATATACATACAGAGATACATAGAAACATACATTCAAACCGGATGTCGGGCGGTTGTTAGAGAGAAGGGTGCGGCCGCTGATCAATGCCCGCTTGTCGGGTCATCCGGTTCGTGTTTGTAGTGCAAACCGACGCGATATTAAATAGATAGTCCTCCTTTCCTCCAATCGGATCGCTTTTCTTTGATCTCCCGGCGTAATAATGTTTATTCTGCATCTGTTAATACGCCCGCGCAACCGGGGTTAACGGGAAAGAGGAGGGAGATTGGTGAGGGGGGGGTACGAAACGACGGAGCGTGTTACGCTAAATGAACTGAACGGATCAAAAAGTGTCCTAGGTAAATCGCGGTTGTTTCCTCTGACAACTTCGTTCGTTCCGGACAACATTATTCGCAGTTTTATTACGCTGCTGGAATATCCGCGTGTCTCATTAGCGATCCCTTTTCCGACTGTGTCGAAACGATAGATGGCACGTCATTACTACTTGAGGGGGTGTAGGGAGAGGTAAAAGGAGGGTGGGGAGACCGAAAACCGCTTGCACCGAGGTTAATAATGGCTAATGAAGGATTAAGTGGGTTATAATACCAGTAAACCTATGCGGGTGTATTAGATCTGTTCTGCAAATGCTTCACATTCGACCCCCGAACCCTATCCCTGGATGCTTCTAATTATAATGTCTCGGTAGACGGGAGAAGAGAGGAGATAGTTGGATGAGAGAAAAAGAAATAAGAAAATACGCAAGGGGGAGACGAGGAATATATTTATTGGAAAGATATCGTGAAATGAAACGTGTTCTATTTTTTTTGTTACAGGTCTCACGAGAGCACCGATGTATCCGTTCTCGACGGGTCAATATCCGTACCCCATGCTTAGCCCGGAAATGACGCAAGTCGCCGCTTCCTGGTAAGTCAATGTACATATAATACTTTGGAAAGCGATAGAAGATGTCACTCTCGTGAAAAAGAGAAAATAAGAAGAAAAAGACGGAGAACGTATAAATACTGATTTTTCCGTTGACGTAAAATTAAAACGATTCTTCGTCTTACGTTTCGTCGACAGCAGGAAACGTATGCAAAAGTAAAGCGATATACATATTATACTTCCGCATATCGGAGATAGATCGACGAATCAACGATAAGTAATACACTGTCGATAAAACGAACGATTTCGAGTTTATATTTAATTGTCCTTTTAATTCCATTCGCTACCACGGTATATGTATACACTATTTTTATATCTTCATTCATTAAAACGACAGTGGGAGAGAGGCGGGGGAGGGGGTGAGGAAGATGAGAATTTCGATATCGTATTTAATGTCATTGCTTGTAATTTCTATATATCGGAAAGTTAGCGATAAAAAGGGAGTAAATATAGAAAACCAGGGGATGGGGAGGGGAGGGGGGAGGAGGAAGAACGTCACAGACTGAATAGCTTTATGCCAATACATTTTTATCGTAATAAAGTCCCGACTATAGTCCGCTCACGATGCAAAGTGGTTGAATTTACATGAGAAACGTACCCGATTTTCCGCGCTCAAGAAACCCCGGTCGTTAATTCCGCCTTTCGTACTAACGATTCAACTTCAAGCTTTACCAGAAAGAGAGAGAGGGCACGACACTCGAACAGGATAAACGTGATTTTTATTTACTCTTAATCCTTCTTTCGGTCCGGGTCCTTTCAACCGGCCCGATCTTCCAACCTCTTCGGAGCAAATAGCGCGCGCCCGCTTATCCGGCATGTACGCTATTGAAACCGGTTCGATGGTGAAACCGAGTCGATGGCAGAATAACAGCCACGAGCGAGCCACGGGCCCCGTTTCACTCGGCGGATTCGCATTCAGGTCTCGTTTTTCGAGAAAATCTCGACGACCCAAGTATATCCCCGTTTGGTCAGCCCGGTCATCCTCTCAGTTCCGCTCTATTAGATCGAATACACCCACCATTACTACCACTACCACCACCACCACCACCACTACTACTACTACTACTACCTACTGGTACCATCACCATCGTCCGGGAACTTTACCACCGCCATAGCCACCAACCACATAGCCATCAGCCAAAAACCCTCCTCTTGTGGCGGCTCACTTGGAGCCTCAGAGTTTCCCTCCTTGTTATTTGCTTTCTGCCCGAACCACCCTAAATTGAGATTTTCCACGGATGATTAGGCCCGCTCTTCTCAATTAGGAGGGCCCACCGCGTTTTCCTTCGACTTCGTCGACGCGTGTAAAAAGGAAAATAACTCGGCGTGGATATCGCGTTTCGGATGTCGAGTGGGGTTGTTATGTATTTGGTATCGTGGGGTGGAAAATAGTGGTGACTTTTCGCTTTGTCATTGTTTGGCAAATCAGTGACGTGGGGTGTTCATACGGGGAGTATTTTAATTTGGATTTCATTAAATATCTTTTTTTTTAATGAAAAGCGATAAATGAAAATTGTGACGGTAAAGTTACTTGTTTTTTGTATTTTTCATTGGTTAATCAGGGAAAATGGATGGGTTAATATAAAGAGAGAGAGTGATAGTGGTTCTTGTATTGTATTTTCGTTTGATAATTGTATGATGATGTAAAGTATCGTAGATATAAAGACGGCAAATTTATTTCAGGCATACACCAAGCATGTACCCCATTTCCCCGGCAAGTGCTGGATTCCGAAGTCCGTATCCCACGAGTTTACCCATCACAAGTTCTAGTTTACCAAGGTTAGTAGGTCATCGAAATCAGATTTGTCCACCCAAGTTTACCACGAGCCTCGTAGAAGCTAATTAATACGTCGCGTTATCGGGCTCGATGTTAATTTCATAGCAATCATCGAAATTACAAAACTAAAAACGAATATCAATTATGCACACTTGCATTTTATTAAATCTCTTCGTTTTTCTCTAATAATAACGTTTCACCTGTATTCTTTCGACACTCTAATAAATCACAATATATCACTCTATATTTATACATAATAAAAACAATCTTTTACATGGATAAATTGTCGAAAGAACACAGGCGGTTAAATCTCTTCTTCAAGTCACGTTGAACGTTTCGTCGTCTCTGTTGATATTTTCTCCAGTGCAAGAAACTCTAATTAAACAGAGAAGCGACGAGGCGTTGAACGTTTAATCGAGGTCTCGCGTTTAATAAATCGACCGGCCCGTTCTTTTTACGTCGCTCGGACGTGATTAAAATTATCTATATCGCCCGCAATTTTTTCAGTGATCTCTACCGGTTTTCGCCGACGGGTCTTATGCCCCCGCATCCTGGACTAAGTCCGCACGCACACGCGTTAGCGTCCCACGCGTTGGTGTCCTCGGCGCCGAAAACGGATCATTCCACCTTGGATCACAATCACAGGTTTGTTTATTTGTTTGTTAATTGTTTTTTTTAATTTTCCACTAGCATAACGACACCTGGAATCATGTTGACGATCTTCGCGTACACCTTCGCATAGTTTCGTCGGATAAATTCGATCATTACGTTCTTAGTAATTTGTTAACTTATCCCGTGACGATACGTCCCGTAACTTTTATAATTCCCCGCAACGATCGACGGTAACCGACGAGGAGAGAGTGTTTTCTACGTTCGGAGGGATCGTTATCGACGTCGCGGGCGTCGAGATGCTCCACTTCCGGGACCGTGGGAAAATCGCACGGGTTATACGCACGCCGGTAATCGCTTTCGCGGAAAGCGAACGCACTTCGGCCACGCCGTTTATTGGAATTTTTATTGAATTATCGGGCAAGCGAGCGGCGGCTTCCGTGAATCGAGCCGCGCGGCAAAGAGGCATTATTGGTAAACGGTGATGACGCTATGGTGTGTATCGATATCGTTAGAGAAATATCGTTTACACGGCGCCGCTTCGACTTCTCACTTGGAAAATCTGCTGACGGCGAAGTTTCGGCGGGAACGGATTCTTTCGATCTATCGATCCTGCGATACCATCGTTCGATCGGTGATTTCAGAAGTCGATGTAAGAAAATTGGTGGATAATTTCACTGGGAGTACAAAAAATAGGATATGATAAAGCAATTCCGTGATAAGGAAAGCTTTGATAGATAACGCAGTTGATAGAGAAGAAACTTTTCCTCCGTATCAATAACCATCCCATGGTTACGCAAATAAAAAGGGAAAACAGAAAATTATTGAACCCAAAAAAAGATACTAAATTCAAAAAGAATCTATCTCCTTATAAACAAGACAATGGGACAAAACGGAAGAGCCTCGTTATTCCACCCTCTCATCGATCGATCCAATTACGGTAAACGCTTAATTGCCATACGATCAAATTTCCATAGCGCACATAGAATCCCATAGGACACTACTAACAGAGGGTAAACAAGATAGTCAACAAATTCTATGTCCTTCTATCGATAAAGGAAAAAACATCGAGACCATCCCCCGCAAAGGACGAGCCAGGACTTTGTCACGTTGTTTCGTCCGTTGATAAGGAAGCGTCGTTCAATTGGGGTTAACGGATAGTTTCAGTGACGACCATAGGGGGTAGCACATCCCGGAGCATCGTTTCAACCCCTCGTGCAGTCGTTCCCCTTTCGTCGGCGAGGCACGTATAACACTTATTGAATGACTCTCTTCGCACAGCGTCTGCGCCTGTCGACGCCGCCGACGCCGCCGTCGCTGCCGCCGCCGCTGCCACCGCCGCCATCGCCGCCGGTTATGTATTGATCATTACCCTCTTAAACAGATTTCTAATTTGCATTAGTACCCGGGCGATCGCTTGCCTCGACCAGTGTATACAAAACCGCATGGTCGCAAGCCGCGCGAATATATACGAACGCACCTATACGAATCATCATCATCGTCATCATCGTCATCGTCAACCACCATGAGAGGAAAGCTACGACATCGTGACACGTACCGGTGCGATGACGCGACGGACGGTTATCGACGGATATACACGAGTCGTCTATACCGCGTTGTAGAGTCGTAACGCGTCGCCGTCAGAGAGAATCGTCGGCAAATACGTCGGCTTCCATCTTGACCTTCTTCGACGCGGTCCACGTGCTTCGTTCAGGTGGATGCTGTATTAGTTAGAGACGAAGGAAAGGAATGCTATTGTGATTGTTACAACGACAATAATTCGAGAGAAAAGATTATAGAGAAAATGTGCATCGATCAATCGTGATATATATATATATTAATTATCATCTTTTTTTTTTATATCCCATTTTTCTTTTCGTTATTTATATACGATCAATCAACCGGGATAACACCAAAGTGTGAAAATATTCAGAATATAATAAATATATCCAAGATCAAACGTTTTCGGGAAAAAAGGGATGAAAAACGAGGAAGAGGGGATAGGGGATAGTGATGTCGAGTCCTGGTGCAACGAACATCCCGTGAAACACACTAGCAAGGTGAACGTTTCAAGGCGATAGAAAGGGAAGAGAGTAGAGGCCAGCAAAAAGCAGCTGATCTGAAACGATCCGTCGTTCGAGGTGGCCACGTCGCGAATGGTAGAATCCCAGCCAGTGGGAGCCGATGGTAGCGCCACGCAGCCCGCCAAAAAAAAGGAGGAGAAAAAAAAACGACGAAGAGAGGCATCACGCAGGGAAAGCAGAGAGAATGCAATCTTCACCCCCCACGCGCGAATTATACATCGGCGGATGGTAGGGTGTCGTTGCTGCGGAGCCATGAATCGCGATGATGGCCCCACGGTTGCAGCCCTCCTCCCCGCCGCCCCTTCCGCACTCGCGGATAATCAATCGTCGTAACACCGCTCGGTGATTCCACCGACGCCAGGAACGACGCGTTTTTGGTAGATGCGGGAAAAGAGAGGATAAGGTGGACGTGGACAACGGGTCTCCTCGACGTGTGGTGACAAAGTACATACGAGAATCCAAACGGCGTAGATAACAAGTGGAACGAAATTTTCGTTCGAACCCCGGTGGAGGATAACGACGGGAATCAAGAAAGAAAGAAAGAAAAAGAGAAAGAAAGAAAGACAGTAATATAAAATTAGAAATAATTCGATGGAAAAGATGGTATGGAAAAAAAATAGAAGTAATATGAAAAAATACGTTACGAGATAAAAATAGTGTGTGTGACAAACGTGGATAGTAGAGAAACACACGGACGCGGGGGGGTTGATGCCGCCCCTGGAGACATTTTACGGTACGATTCGTCGATTGGAGACGCGCACTTGCTACGTATACGAGCCACCGCGACGGGCATGAATGTTAAATGCCGTCTATGGCGATATGGAGCCATTAAGATCAACGACGACGACGACGACGACGAGAACGTCAACGACGATGGGGGAAAAAAATGTCGATGCACGATACGAACGTCGACGGGACGCGATACGTGAAGAGTGTTACGGATACACCCGGTGATATGTGACTGGTGGAACCTTGGAACAACAGATAGACGTGGTGGTTAGAAAAGGTGTTCTGTGCGCATACGTGCTCCGCTGTTTACAACGAGGACTTTGTTTCATGGGGATTCATCGGGTAGTACGCGCGTTATGATGGGACACGAGCACGAGGATACGGACGACGAGTGTAGAAAGTTAACGAGAGTAACCTGGGCTTGGTTAGGGATGATTCGATATAGTATATATTCATTAAAAATATCTGTGCGATTCGAACGAATGAATTAAACATACCAATATATCAATGGAACAATGACAAACGATCGTAATTCAAGTTCGCGTTAAAACTTTCACCTTAACGATGGAGAATACATTGATTTGAATATTATAAAATCAGGGTAGATAGTATCATTGTTACGTTCGGATGGATCAATTCGGATCACATCGGTGGGTATAATAGGACCCACCAGTACAGAGAAGATCACATGGCGATGGAGCCCGAGTGTCTGGAACCATTGAACCTGGTGATAAAAAAGGACGACACTGATAGTGGGCCGGCGGTGATCGAGGAGAACATCGTTACATCGATCCAAAAGATCGACGAGGAGAAGACCGAGGAGAAGATCGACGACAACATGACCATACTCCAGGACGCCGTGAAAGCCAGCGAGGCCGGGTTACCCACCGCCGATCATAAGATCCTCACGGCACTCTACATGAGCAGCCTTATGCAAATGTCGAACATGAACGTGCCGAGAAGCGTGACACCGCCTCCGTACGGTGGGCAACACAACTTCATGCAGCTGCTCGCCATGGTGGAGGCGAGACATCGAATGTGGCAACAGATGAACTGGCCAGTGCCGCAGAATTTCCTCAGGAACCCGTTGACGCTACCGCAACCGTACTTCGACGGACCGACGTCGAACCTGACGGAACAGCTTTGTAATTCCCAAAATTCCACGCCGGCCTATCCCTTACCCTGCGCGAAACCCGAACCTTTAAACCACGAAGCGAAGCAACCCTATTTCAAACGGTACAGGTCCTATTGGGAACCCTTTATGGTGGTTTTGTGTATTTTTTTAATTTTTTGTTTGTTTTGTTTATTGTTTAGATGTATATATTTATATGTGTTTGTGTATAATTTATTATGTAATGTATGTTTAGATGTTTATAATATCAATATATTTTTCTTTCAGGTCTACGGTAGAACAGAAAAACTCCACGTCGTTACCTTCGGACAATACAAAAGCACAGGACACTGGGCAGCAAAATAATCAAGGTAAGCCTCGTTTACCGTGACTCACTTCGGAATTAGTGTATCGTTGATTTTCACTATAGAGACGACCTCTCATACCCGTCGATGATGTTTGACAGATAAAAAGAAACCCCATATAAAAAAGCCTTTGAATGCATTTATGCTGTACATGAAGGAGATGAGGGCGAAGGTCGTTGCAGAGTGTACCTTAAAAGAGAGCGCCGCGATCAACCAAATATTGGGAAGACGAGTGAGTAATCCGTGTATTATTTTTCATATTTACCAAAAAAATATATTCATCCTTGAAAGCTTTTACATCAGGGTTCGTATGATTGAATTCAGAACGATGTGAATACATATATCACAGGAGTTATGATGTTCGCTGTTTCACACAATACTTAAATAGATTTAATCCTGTTCGTTTAAATAATAATTCAAGATACATAATAAGAGAGAAAAAAAAAGAAAAGATGTACGAATGTTTGTTATAGCCCTGATGTGAAAGCACCGCTATACATGCCAAAGTCAAGATTTTCTTCTGTTCCATCGAATTCTAAAGATTACCGTCGCTTCTCTAATCCATTTTCTAATCGCATAGTAACAATTAGCAAAGCAGCTAGAACATCACTGCAAGAAACGTTTGGTCATACGTAATATTATATCGATGTAAAGAAAAAAAAAAGACAACTGTCGTCGTTGATTTCCCAACGATCAAAGTGTTACGTACACGTAGTTAATATTCATTGTTCCAATGAACGATCCGATCGTTCGTCGATGTCTCCTCTACCCCCGAGAGATCGTCCGGATGAAGCAAAATGTTGACTTGGCGAACCAGACTTTACATTTCTAGAGAACCCCCGGCGAGATCACCACGTGTCTCGACGGAAACCCGGTTGTACTGCATGCGTCTTAACGCTTTTCGTTGATCCGCGGGATCAGTCGAAAAAAAAAAATACTAACCGTACCTGCTATATAGTATCACAGTACGAAAAAAAAAAATAATAGAGAAGCAATCGTAGGTGGGATCTAAGGAAACGAAATCTTCTCGACCGTGACGATAAAAAAAATATATATTATATTATCCGTTGGGAGGGAGGGGGAGGGTTGGGTTTATCCGCGTAGATCGTGCAACAGAGACAAAAAAAAAAAAACCAGATCACACCGTCGTCGCGGTGTGTATGTGTGTGTGTGTCCACTTTGATATGGGTAAAATAACGAAAAAAAAAAATACTTAATAAGTTCCATTAAGAAAAAAAAATATATACAGTACTTGATAATAATAGACAAAAAGTATAATATTATATATATATATAGAAAAAAAAATCGAAAAAAAAACAGTATACATATATATAATAAGAAAAAAAACGTGGAAGGGACACGGTGCACGGATAATACTGTGAGACTGTGAATCTGTGAATCTGAATTTTGGGGGTATGACACGCAGTGGCACTCGCTAAGCCGGGAGGAGCAGGCGCGGTATTATGAGGCGGCCAGGCAGGAGCGCCATCTGCACCAGCAACGATACCCCGGCTGGAGTGCCAGGGATAACTACGGATACGGCAGCAAGAAGAAGAAGAGGAAGAAAGAGCGCTCCGCAGATCCCACCGGAGGTACCACTTTCCAGTGCTAGAACAGCAGGCCCTTAATAATTCATTATAATAATTAATAGTACCTACTGGTTGATTGAAACGATCAAAGTCTCTGTGCGTTTCTTTTTTTTTTGTTGATTTATATATATATATATATATAAATATAATTTTTTTTACTGTTACTTGTATATATATTTATATATATATATATATGTATAATTTTTTTTTTATTCTGGCATTCACTCTTTATAACGTGCGGACTTATTACCGACAGCTCTATGAAATGATATATATATGTATATGTATGTATACGTTATGTACATACGCATATATTGCATATTGTTTCCGTTGTTGTTGTTGATTTTTTTTTTTTTATTAATTTTCTCGACTGAATTGGATTGGATTGTCTGTGGGGGATTGTGGAATGCGGCGAAACCAGAGAAAAAAAAAGTACCGGACTCTCTCTCCGCGGCATGCGAATCTCACGCAAATCATTTTTTCTTTATCTGGCCAAACTCCCTAAAGCGGTATCCGTTCGCGGAAAGAGAATTTAAAAAAGAAATGTACCAATGATTAGATACATCGACGACAAGCGAGAGTTTTATAAAGACGAAAAGCCTTAGGTACGGGATGTCTGGTAGAGCCAACGAGCCTCTCACGTACACGTGTGTCCCGAATTTTTTTTCGTACGGGATCATCCCCTTCTTGGTGTATGTATACCTTGCCGAAAAAAAAAGAAAATGAAAAAGGGGAGAGGGTGGCAATAATCGTCGTTGGACGATATTACGAGGATAATATTCGTCTCTACTTGCGTGTTCTTAGACATGGCTTGAACCTCTGAAATTCCTCCGCTTCCTTTTTCAATGTCCTCTATGCGTAGTAAAGTTACCACTTTCGTCTGGTAAGTGATGCTTTTCGTCGTAAAGTCCTTTTTCCGATCTCGCCGAGAAGAATCGAGCGCGAGCCAGAATCACGGCGAAGAGTTAATACACTGAAAAAATATGTTTTTTTTTTTTAACAACCCGATACTATTTGTTAAGCGTTGATTCTAGTCGTTTTGGGAATGATAATTATATCCATTTTTTTTAACAAAAGGGATGGTCCGATTATATATTTTCTATCGTTTCTTATATGTATACATAGTATATATATATGTATGTGTATTTTGCCTGCTTGTCACGATAATCGTAAAATATGATGAATAGAAATTTTGAATGTATTGTAACATAATATATTTTTTTCAGTGTATATACAAGCCATGTATTCTCGTTCAACTGGGCGTGCAACGCTCTTCCGGAAAAAAACAAAAAAAAAACAATACGTTTAACGGTTCCCCACCGTTCTATCTGCCACTCTCGAGACTATTCCTCTATCAGACACCCTGTATACTCTAAGTTATAAATAATATCGACGATACGACGAATAGCGATGCAACCGAGGGGGAGGGGAGAATCTAGGCTGTTCTTCTAGCACTTTAAACGGAAAGTAGGGACCCCAGTGTTACTGAAATGCTGCTATACAATATGGCAGAGATGCGTCATATACGAGAAATATAATATATAACAAACAAACCAAAAAAAAAAATACAAATAAAAATACGATAAAGAAAACGAACAAGAAAGACGATTTCTAGATAGAACAAAAAAAAAACGTAAAACGTATCGAACAAAACCAAAAAAATAGCGACATGTCTAGCTATGAGATAACGATAACAAAAAAAAATAATAATACTACACAGAAAGCAAACAAACAAACATAAAAAAAAAATACATGCGATTAGGGTGGCGGCAGTAGCATTTAGTGAATCTCTTTTTTTTCTTCCTGATTAAAACTATTGTTTAGCCCACGGTTCATGCACAATTACAAAAAGTGTTTGGTTCTCTCTCGGTAGTGGCACGCGCTAGGGCGAGAGGAACAGGCCAAGTATTATGAGTTGGCGCGACGGGAGAGACAGTTGCACATGCAGCTGTACCCTGACTGGTCTTCGCGCGCAAATACCAACCGAACTAAGAAGAGGAAGCGCAAACAAGACACAAACAGTGATCCTGGAGGTACCCACATGCCTCACTCCACACATTCTTACAATCCCCCGCCCCTTATATATTTCAAAAAAAAAAAAAAAAAAAAAATACTAATTAATGAATTAAAACCCCCCGCAGCAGCCCCCCACCCCCTCATTATTACATATACTATTATATTATTATACATTCTTATTGCTACACTACATTATGTTGCATGTTTTCCCCCCGTCTTGGGGTTTTGGGTCGATATATATATTATATATATTATTATATATATATATGATTATTATTAATTAATTATTATTATTACTATATACATGCACACGCATATACGTTCATAGATATATATACATATATGTAACTATTTATTATATGGTCTATTGTTCTGAATTTCTTTTTTTGGATTCTTTTTTTTTGGATTTTTCTTTCGTTTTTGCCGAATTCAATTTCCTTTATCGAATATATTGTATATTATATACACTCGCGTGAGCGGGCGTGGACGTACGCATGCGCACGTGCGTGCTTCTATATTTATTATACGAGTTATATGTATATATATATATATATTTATATATATATAGTTTCTTTTTTTTATATATATACGTATATATATATAAAAATATACATGGAAACAATGGACACGAGCGCATTCAGTACACGCACAGACACAGCATTATTAATTATTAATTACGTATACAACTTTGGGGACGCTGGCCATCTTGCATTTTTACAGGGACCTACTCCGCAATCAGACAATCCTGAGCGTTTAATTTTCACTCAGTCTCTTTTTTCTCTCTCTCTCTCTCTCTCTCTATTTTTCTCACAATTTTTTCTCATACTCTCTTGCTCTCTATCTGTCTTTTTTCTTCACCATTTTTTCTACGTTTTTTAATTTTTATTCTGCCTTTTACTATCTCTCTCTCTCTCTGTCTCTTTTCTGTCTGTCTCTCTCTCTCTTTTTTACAATAGTCTTCTATTTGATAAGTTAATTTCTCCTTTGATCGTTTCAACGTTGCCTTTGGACCCCGTTGATTTTTTTTTTGATCTGACTTTTATTTTATATATTTTTTTTACTTCGTTTGTTTGTTCTTTGATCACCTCTAATCAATTACTCAATTATTCTCGACCCTTACATACGAGTTATATTCGCTCACGACGCCTGCGCGCTCGGGCGCTTTTTTTACATTCATTATTAATATTTATATCTAGAGCTTGCGTTTTAATACAGATCACGACATTAATGAGTAGATGATCTTTGATCGTGTTTTTTATCGCCGTTTTAACGTTTTTACGCTGCATGCCGTTTTATACTCAGCTTGACAAAATCTCTTTTTTGTCGATCCGCCGGGTCCTTCCCCGAAGACTGTGACTTTGAACGAAAAAAAAAATAGAAAAGAATTATATGTATATATATAAAAAATATATATATAAATATATATTTAAATATATACCTTTGAATTCCGACGAGGAACCAAATTCTATACGAAATTCTCGTGTCAACGTTCGTCTTCCAGGATGGCCCTGCACTTATAATATATGGTCGAATTTCTTAACCCTTTAAGCTCGTTATTGAGATAAATATCATAGTTCGACGAATGAATTGTAGAACGATTTTCATAGTAATAAAGATCTCGAACTCGAAGGGTTAAATCATTCTGTTACACGCATGACTAGTTGACATATGTTGAGTTCATTTTACATTCTCGATATTCAATTAAATATATGTCGTTTACATCAGTGCCAAACATATATAAACTTCTCACAATGTTTTACGATCGTTGGAAACGTTCCCGCACGGTTTATCTACGTCTTTGTGTTTTTTTTTATTATTAATTTGTTACATAAACATTTCTTACGAACATATCATCGTAATACGCTTTTTTTTATTTCGCTGTTGCTCCAAATTTTATACCGACGTATCTTTTGTTCTACAAGACTCTAATCGTTATTGCTTGAACTTTAATGTCAATTATCGTCATTCGTTTGGCAAAAAAAAAACAGAAAATGGAATGATTGAAATTAGACGATATATGTATATGTTACCCTTACGCCAATGTGACGCATTTGTGCTAATTAAGTGTGTTCCGATTTTCTAGGTAATAATATGAAGAAATGCCGCGCCAGGTATGGATTAGACCAACAAAGCCAGTGGTGCAAGCCCTGCAGGTACGTGTGCATCCTGTAGATATGTGTGATTCTTTGCTTTAAAGAGGAAAATATCGTCTGTCGAGCTGCGCACGCTATTTCGATCGCGTGTATATACGTGTTCGATCTTGACAAGTGTTCAAGACGACCTAGAAGTTTCACGTCAATCACGTAGTTCCACTAGAGGAATATTTTTTTTATATGCTGAATGATAATAAGCAATATATATATATATATTGTATATGGGGTATGCGAATCAAGTATCTTCGTTGAGGCATACGAACTACCTGTTTTCTTTCTGATTTTTTTTTCGTTTACGTTTTATGCACCGATTTTTTCATGACAGCGTAGTTTCAGATCTTTTTCTCACCCCCCAGAAGTAACGAAATTCTTCGTGTGACATAGATAACTCTGGAAAGTTCGATTAAACGAAAGGTTGTGTACAATTTTTTGAAAAAAACAATCGAAGGTTTCAGTGTGTACTCGCGTCTGTTTCTTATTTTTTTTTTTTTTAAATTTACGTATTATTTTTCGAACGTTTCAAACTCCCCTTCGATTTTCATGCTACGAAGATACTTTAGAACGTACTCCGTGTCAACCAGATAATAAAAAAAAAACAATGTATAATATAACATGTTGACCAATTCAGTGATAATTGAAATCACAATTCGAGTACGAAATTTGCAACCCGGGCACGACAATAGTATTCTCAATTATCACCACTTCTTATTATTATCGTCTTCTACTCCGTTCCGTCATCCACATGTTATCGTGGAACTTGAAGAAAAAAAAGTAGTACCATACTAGAAACACTTGAAAATCAAACAATAGTATACCATACAGTTTCTCGGATCTCAAATAGTGAAACGTGGAACCACATTTCTGTGTGTTTAACGACGACAGTTTTTTTACCAATATACATATAATATAGTATCTCGCGACCAGCTTACGAACCGGATGTTACGAAATTAATCGGGAGAAAGACAAGTTCGACGCAGAAAAAAAATCTTAGCGCGCTGCGCGACGTCAGAAAATGTGTCTTCCAAAAAAAAAACGAAAAACGAACGGATCCTTTTCCGTCCAGTAAAAAAAAAGAAGAAACGCTGGATCGATCCGACGTCATCTACTGTACTTTGCTTGTAAATATCTCTTCTAGAACCACACTTGTAGTTTATTGCGGTATCACGGGCCACCCGTTTTTTTTAGCGCCACTAACTTCCGTTTACTGTGCGTTATCGTATAGTGCGCCCAAACGCCCCAACTCCCGTCTGGGTTTGTGAATCTCATGGACCTCATTAAAGGGGCGAAGCCGAATCCCATCCACGGTTTTCTCCTCATGGCAGAGAAAAAAAAAAGTAAAAACACGTTTGTCCGGAGCGCTAGTAATCGGTAAATTAAGAAAGCAAGTGTTGACAGACTAAAGGATGATCATTAATGACGAAAGTAAAATACTGATTTACCAGGAGTCGGATAACCAGGTGTTCAATTTGGATAGTTCAGGTAGAATTTTGTGAGAAACTATGTAAAGTTGGATTTCTTTTTTGCTTAGTGCTGTAGGCAATTAATAAACATTTTAAAAGGTGGATTTAACGAAATTCAAACTGTTTATTTTGTAATTATGTTTTTTTTATTAGAGAGAATATCCATTTTTTGGAATACTATTGTTAGTTTCTTTGGGTTAGTATGGTGATTCGACTCCTCTGAATGTATACCAAAGTTTGGTAGAAATCTGTATTAATTATATATTATTAAAGACTCGTCTCTCTCCGCCTTTACACGATAATAGTTATATTACGGATAATATCGCGTGAAAATTGCGTTGGTAATAGTAATAACAGTTTGAAAATGATCCTCGACAGAGTGGTGTCCAAGTGTTTTGTAGTAGAGTCCCAGTCGATCTCAATAATGCGGACATTTGGGAGACATATTTTCTGATCAAACATCACAACACGCGATCGCTGATACGTTTCGGTCGAATCGTTTTCATTACCTGCAGTTTTCCTTTAAACCGATCAAGTTTTGTTGCAGCGGGGCCGGCGTCTCCAGAGAGACATGATAGAAGGCGCCAGGATGGACTATATCGAGTTTTATCACTTAAAACCTGCCTCTTATCCGTCAACCTTCTACTTGACGTAATAAAATACCGATTCCATTCGACAATGAAGCACGATATCTCGTAGAGAATATGAACATCTCTGGCAAAATCGGAATCTCGAAAGTTGGCACCTGTCAGTAACGTTTTAGCACTCTCTTCGTCGTCTTTACCTTCCTTTAGAAAAATCTCGTTAAACAATCCGTTCGATATAAATGACTCTCCGTTATCGTTCACTTCTAGGAGACAATATAGCAGTCCTATCAAGACATTCTATAAACACTATTTAAAAACATTCCTGACAGAAGCCGTCTTTCCAACTTCCGACATAACTATAGCAACGGATAAACACGTGTACACCTGGCGCCTGTCGATCGCCGATCCCGACGACGAAACTTGTGAAAAAAAATACAACGATTCCAAAGGAACAGAAACGAACGATAAACACGAGGACGGAAAGAAAGAAAAAAAGAAACAAAATATAATATCATCTCTAGGCTAACTAAACGTTGCAATAACAATATAATAATATACATACGTATACATACATATTTTATATACATACATCGAAGATACTATAACCGGGTCGATGATGCGTGTGGGTGACGACGATACGGTGTGAGATTAAGGTGGGATTTAAAAAAAAAAAAACAAAAAAAAAACAAAAAACTGATAACGTCGATGCGAGCGCCCCTTTAATGGCTGGTGGTTGGTTTTGGCAGCCCAGTGGAGCATGGAGCGGGGATGGGCATCCACGCGAGCATAATCCATCACGGTGTGGGAAGTAGCGCGGGGGCAGGGGTCGGGGCTGGAGGTGGTGGAGGGACAGTAGGGGCAGCCACTGCCCCTCCGAACACCAACACTGCCTCCAATGCCTCCTCGCCTCAGCAAGAACCCACTTATGTAAATCTCTAGTCAAGCCTATCGCCTCCCTTCTACTGCAACACTTCTTCTTAAACAGTGGTCAGTCCCGACTTAAACCTACGGGCTCGCTGGCTCTCGCTATCCACGGCCAACTCTGCTCGTCAGCCGTATTACCAATGACAATGTCATTTAGATCATTTCTCTCCTTGTTCCGAACAACCGACAGGATAGAGAAAGAAAGAGTGAAAGAGAGAGAGAGAGAGAGTGTGAAAAAGAGAATGACAGGGGGATGAAAAATTAAATGAGAGAGAAAATATGTGAGGGGAATCGTTTTTGAGATTGTAGACGAGAAATCGTTTATGGTCATCAGAGATGATTACGAAAGAGAGAGAGAGAGAGGGAGAGAGAGAATGAGAGAATATAAGTAAGAATAAAAGTAAGAAAGAAAGACAGGAAGGATCACGAGCGGAGTGGCATAGTGAGGGGCACCAGCGACGCCCTAATGCTCGCATTGTTTCTCATTGTTGTGGCTCTTTGCAGCTTATTATTGTTATTTAATTTACCCTCGTTTAGTTGGACTTTACTCAGTGTTGCCCTTAGCATGGCTGGTCTGTAATACATTTACATATATATATGTTTATATATATATTATATACATATATATTTATTATTACATATATAAACAGATATATATATACATATATCAACGTGTAACGAATTTTTTTTGTTTTTCGGTTCAGAACGTTTTTGGCATATAGAAAGTACTTAATTATTATACTTCTAATTTCATGGCATGGCAGTTCGTACGGTTACGACAATTATGTGTTGTACGGATGTGTTTACCTTTTAGTATATATATATATATAAATATGGTTTTTCTTTCTCGTAATTATCGTAATGCATTACATATAAATAGTAACGGAGTTAAAACGGAAGCCGCGCTAATTAATCGACTGCGACGATGGGAAGATCATGCGGTTCAATAATATATTTGGATATTTGTTTTTTCTTTTTTTTTTGTTGATCTTTTCAGCGTGAGTCTTTTGTAAAACCATATTCTGTTAATGCGTGACTTCTAATGCTTCGCAGAGGCTTTAGCGAGTCTCCGAGAACAAGCAAGTTTGTACCGTTTATTATTCGGTGATAATTGTTCCGCGCTGAACGGAGAATTGACTTCCGTAAGCAGATGATTTAAATTCCACGATACAATCTAACGCTTGAATTCCACGATGTGCCTGCAAGACAAAAGTTTAATATATCCCTCGATACGTATTTTTCCATAGAGTACAAATCAAACTGACTAACTTTTTACTGGCTAAGAGATAAATAATGAGAGCCAATGGCAGAGCGATGAAATGTCTCGACTGCGATTGCAGTTTTTTCAATGTAAAGAACAGAGTAAAAACCAAAGAAAAAAAAAGAAAAAATAACAAAAAAAAAACGAGGTCGGTCGGGCTCACTTTCGAAAAATTTGCAGTAGTAACAAAGATACTTGCCTCATTCCTTTTCGTTCCGTCTACGAAGCTGTAATGATAATAATAATGATACATATCACAAATATACATATATCACATATGTATGTAGTTTCGGTTCGGATGTTGAATCCGTGCAAAATTATTCTTTACGGACCGAAAAAAAAGAACTCGCGATACCCTTTGATGGATATACGCGTCTGAAAAAGCTTCACGTCGGTCAAAGCGTTCCACTTTAGTCATAAAGTTCCAAGTTCCACGTAACATAGATCGAGTCTAAGCACTTTATCGCGTTTTGCTAACGCGCTTGATTATCCTGTAAGCTTAGCGATATGAGATCGACTTGTTGCGCGATAAAATTGCTCGGGACACGTAGTTCTCGCCTGCGGATGAAGAGCGTTCCTTTTGTGCCCCGGCATATTCGATTCTTCTACCTATTTTTTTTTCTCCATTTTTTTATTTTTTGAGAGACTTTCGTTTTCCACGTATACGTTTATTACACATTATTATGCTTGTTACGTCTGAACTTTTTGAGCATGGCATTTGCAGCGAGTGATCCGTGTCGAGAAATTAAAAAAAAAATAAATAAACATCGCTAAGCGCACGAATCTTTCCACTATCTGACATTCAAAAGGGAATGATTATTATACTACGTAATTTCTTCGTGAATTTGAAAATTAGAAACGTTTACTTTTTCTAGAAAGCTTGTATAAGAAAAGATTTGTGCGCTTGGCTTTGCTACGACCACGAGTGATCGCATGTTATTTTAGTTGGTAACAATATCTGTATGTAACCTTATCGAGATCGAGGTTGCTCCGCGTTCCAACAGTTTAGTAAAGATTTCTCTCGCAAACAAAAAAAAGAAAAATCCAAAAAACAAATAGAAACAGTCAAACGCAATATCCCTTCAATACTTGTAGAAAAACATTTAATAAAAAAATCTTCACTAATCGGTACGCAGAAGCAACACTCGATCCCCCGTAACCCCCAACGAGTAAAAAAAAAACACACAAGTAAGTAACCATCGATCCAGACGAAAACTAATCCCGTGACGCTTGTTCGCAGACGTAAGAAGAAATGTATCAGATACATGGGGGAGGGAGGAGATGGAGACGGCGAAGCCGACGGTGAAGGCGAGGATGATCATTCGGAGGACAACCTGGGCAGCGTTGGGGAGGCAGGTACTCCCGAGGAAGACGAATCCCTAAGCAGTCCCGGGGGTTTATCCGCGTTGTCTAGTCTGGCCAGTCCATCACTGGTGTTACCATCACCCTCGAGCCTGGCCAGTCCGTGTCCCTGCCCCTTGACGCCACCGGTGCCGCCCCCGCCCCTATCGAACCCGAACAGTCAGCCGCACAATCAGCCGGTGCAGCCGCAACCTCCGCATCGTAATCCGGTCGGCACGAATCCCCACGACATCAACAATCCTCTTAGCGTGAACCAACTGACCGGACAGTGTATAAAGAGTGAAGTGGTGCCGGCGCCGTCGGGGACGTCCAACCCGGCGATCAGTGTTACGTAGCCCCGGGCGGACCCACGTGACAAGACTGTTGTAACACACGGTGTCATCTGCAGGGTCCATCTACGTATAAAGACGGGAGGCTGCTGGACAATCGGAACGATTACCATTACGGGATCGACGTACACGGGAAGAATAGCGGCGGAGGGCAGGCTCCTCTTCGTCGGACTCGTTAAAGGAACTAGAGAGAAAGATAGAGAGAGAGAGAGAGAGAGAAAGTGGTGGAACTGAGAAGACAAAGAAAAAAATGAAAATATAAATGAAACAAGAAAGGGGTAGATATTCGTTCGTTAAAGATCATTGACCGGAGGATAAGAACGTTAGAGAATGGTATGGATAAAAATGAAAGAAAGACAAACGTTGAATCTCGAGACTTTTCGATCGTTTATAGACTCCGGTTAAATTAGAAATGGAAACGTAGACACGGATAATTCCAGGTGGAGAATGATATATCCCGAGGATATATTATGTCTTACGCTCCGGAATCCGAAATCGAGTCGAACGAACGATTCAGATCGATTTTCAATCGGTGATACACGACATAGTTTTTGTTTTTTTCTCTTTGTCCAAGACGATGATTAACGCGTCGTCGATGACCCACGGCGAGCGCGATGATCCCGTTTTCTCCGTTCGATCGTACGAATGGACCGACGCGGACTCGTCCGGTCGTGAATCATTTTTTTTTTTCACGAAACGGAAACACGGTTCCGATCGAGGGGGAAAAATATTTTCTCGCGGATCCTCGGGTAATCATTTATCCAGCCTCGCTACAATTCGTTCGCCGGTAGACCCAAAGTGTCCAAAGTCGATAGAAACAAAGAGAAAGGGAAAGGATTATAGGAAACGGACGTTTTAATACGTGTAACGAACAGAGAAACACAAATAATAATGAAAATATGATGCAGAAATACTCAGGACCAAGTGTCTGGCTGTAGTCACCCACTCGAGAGAAAGAGAGAGAGAGAAAAAAAATGAAAAAAAAAAGATTGAGAGTTTCGAATGAAAGAGCACGAGAGAGAGAGCGAGAGAGAGAATGAGAATGAGAGAAGGGTTTGTATGCGAGTGTGTGTATGTGAGAGGTTAGGAGAGAAAGAGGGCCAAGAGCGTGTGGCAAGATCGAGGGTGCCGATGAAAGTGAGCGTGACACAGCTTGTAGTCCTTGTTACGTTGTGATGCCAATGACTGAGGTCATGTTCCTGTGCCAGGTACTATATTCTATAAAATAATTATACCGCAGACGTAGCTAAACGTAAAAAGAAGAAGAAGATGATGAAGAAGCAGAAAAAAGAAGAAGAAGAAGAAAAAGAAGACGAAGATGAAGAAGAAGAAGAAAAAGAAATGAAATACAAGGGAAATAAGAGCAAGAAGATGAGTCGAGCGAGCAAGGCGTTTATTATCATTCATTTATTCGACCTCACGGTGTCAAAATACCTATCTTCTGTATGTAATTTGTTATTTTTTTAAAAGTCTATACACAGTGCGATTAATTAGCGTGTAAGATCTCTTTTTAGTGCGAAACCCCCTTACTTTTAGGCCTCCCCCTACCCCTATCCCCTTAACTCCCCCTACCACCCCCTAAGGACAGTTCCAATAGTTCTGTCATCCCCCTTTTATCTGACCTTCGCCGTTACCCAGTACACTTGTAACCCCTCCACCCCCAACCCCCACCCCACCCCTTGTTCCCTTTTGCCGATAAGACTAGTGTAACGCGATTGGCAGATACGTAATTGTAGGATTTTTTTACGGGACCTTACCAAACAGTCCCATCCGTGGATCTCCATTGCATAATATATCGAGCTATTTAGGTAAAATCTCAGGAATTTGTCCGAACTCGAGATAAACCGGCTCCATCGTGAACGATGATCATAGATTTCGACGTCACATCGCTGTCCAACGTTTAATTTTCTTTCTTTCGTTTATCTATTTTTTTTTCCTCTCTTTTAATTTCTGTCTTTTTATTCTCGCGTTTGTGTGTATGTGTATTCTTCTTTTTTTGTTTTTTCGTTCAACGCAACGATCGAAATCGAGGATCAATGAGACGCGCGATTAACGAAACAAAAATTCCTCGTACTTTCGAGCTATCGAAGACAATAACCGCGGTGATGAAGACTGTTCTAGCGTCGAAAGTGCGATACGAGAGCTTCCATTAATTAGAACGTCCGACAATGTCGTCCGATCCGAGCCGCGTAATTCTTTGTCTTTTCTTATGAATCGTTCACGATCGACGTCGCGCGAAATGTTGCATTATTTATGAAACCCCCCCGTGATCGTCCACGACGGTCGATCGTTTCTTTTTTTTTTTTTCTCCTACGTTGATTTCTTCCTACCGCCTCCATTCCTCATCTCGCCGTTATAATATCTCGTTTTCATTCCTTCCTACGATTTTCCACGCGTATTGAAATTTTGCGTAAGATTAGGAAAGTACCCCTCGACTCTTTGTGGTTCTACAACGTTCGATGTATGTCGGTTTTGTGGTACGATAAACAATTCACCAGAAAATTGATAATAATTTGATAATAATTTAAATCAGTGATGAGTGTTCGTATGAAAAGTTTCGTTAAGTTTTCGACGGTTCAATAGCGTCTGACTTTTTTTTAAGTAATTGTCGAACAGAGATTGTTTCTGTTGTTAAAAGTCAGACGGAAATTTATTGATGGACCACAAAGGGTTTTTGGGATGGATCTGAGTCGAAAGTTTCACATTTTTTCGCAATCCGAATGCGCGTGTATCGGGTGTCAGAGAAATATGTTGCGGCCCGCCACGCTCGATGAAGAAATTGTTCTGTTCGTCGATTCGTCGAAGGCACAGGTTGCATTTTGCAAATAAATGCAGCTAACACGATTCCCCGCTTACCTTATAGGAATCGTCGTCGCCGTCCGAAATTCAGCAATGTGTTTTTTTTACGAAATAAGTGTCTAATTAGTGTTGCTTATTCCTTTGTTTATTTTTTAATTGTCGTTCGATTGCGAACGCCAAGATTGCGAATGTTAGAGACATACATATCTTTGTTATTATACGCGCGAGCCAAGATTAGGAATATTTCTATTGAGCGCCGAATTATATTTTTTTTTAATGCTTTTTAACGTTGTTACGTTGTCCACCGACAGATTGTTCGTTCAAATCGAAAACGTAAATCTCTGACATTGCGATGATTCCCTTCGATATGGCGTCGATGAATATTTTTTTCTTTTACCGCGACTCATTGATTGTTTTTATTCGTTTCTTTTTTACCGACAAAATGTAACCATAACGGAGACGTATTATGTGCGTTGCATTATACTTGCGAACGGAGGGACGAAAGTTTCTTTAGTTGTACAGTAGCCGGCCGATCGCAATTGAATTTTTGCGAGTAATTTTTTTTATTTTAATTTTAATCCTCGATTCGCAATCTCACGATCGTGTTTTTTAATTATCGTTGTTATCGGAAAACGGAAGAAATCAGACGCACCTTCGTTTGCAAAGGTGTCGTATAGAACCGTTGAAAAAAAAGTTATTTCACGAGAAGCCACGATACTGTACCTACGTTTTACGCAATTCCGACTGTTAAATATGATAAAATCTTACGGTAATCATTAGTAGATTAATTTTTGTTCTGTTGCATGAACCTTCGGTGCAATCTGATCCTTTTTACCATATTACCGACCAAAAAAAAGCGCAATAGAAATCTTATCGAGATTGTTTTCATGCGTTTTCATTAGGGAGCAGCTTTTGTACATAAAATGAATATGTTTTAAGGTGCATTTGTTGCGACGAATGGGAAAGTGCAATGGAGGACTTTGACGAAAAAAAAGGGAAAAAAAAGTAATATGTGAGAAATTTTTTAACGTGTTTGCGTCGCGAGATTATAAGTTGAAGTCACGCAGGAGTGTCGACGAAAATGTAAGCGAGAGAAAAACGAAAGAAAGAAAGAAAGAAAGATAGATAGATAGATAGATAGAGCAAGAGTGCAGAGAGCAAAAGAAAGGAAAAAAGAAGAACACTAGCGAAGCGTTTTCCGTTTTTCTTTTCTACGTTTATTACCCCCCCGACTGAAATAATCACGATGTCTGTATAGCGAGAACGTAAGATAAAACCTGTAAACGCGTCACTGAACAGTAAACTAAACGTGCCATAACAACATCATGCCAATATTATTGATAATACATATTTTTTACATTACGATCTGTTTTAACTTCGTTCTGTCAGTCGTAAAGCGTCCGCTTATCGACGCGGATCTGCATATCTTTGTTTTCGCCGCGTTTTACTTCATCCACCGTTTTTTCTCTCCCCTCCTTGCTTCGTTTCTCGATCGAACCGAAATCAACGAAAATCGCTTGCGAACGAACTACGCTGTAATTCCCTGTAATTGAAACGTATCACTTGATTCTTGAAATTTAACAATGTATTCAAAAATCCGGTGAAACAGTGTACCATGATTACACGGATACGTAGAATCTCGGTATCGTGTATTGAAAATGAAGTGTTAATGAAATTTCTATAAATTCGTACCTACACTGCGGACGTTTATGCTAATATCACTTCTGTCGCAATGTATCTCTTCTAAAGACATTTTCAAATACCTTTCTCTCAATGAACAACACTTTTACGATCTCTCTAGTGTTCTTATTCATTTCGTAGAAACATTTATATTCGCATAAACTGCCGCAGTTCATAGAGCTTCCAATCGTATTTAATAATTCATTTTCATCATATTCATAATTACAGTCTCGACAATAAGAAAAAACTAGCATTCCTGTAATGATATTAACAAAAGTAAAAGAAAAACGAACCGCAAACAATCGTACGGATCTCCGCGAGTCACCGCGTGACTTTAGAAACCTTAGACAATCTTTATAATCGAGGGGATTTCGAGGAATCGATTGGTTCGATCGAGAATCCGAAGTACCAAAACGAATAAGTACGGGCAAGGACGACCGGCGGTTCACGAGACGAGTGCGAGAGAAAAGCAGGAGGACTACTACCCAATTGTACTGACAGACGTTAGCCACGAAGAAAAGACTCGTAAAGTCGTGCGATGTATTATTCTGTGTGTGTATGAGACAATGACTGCTGTACGAGCCGGGTTACGAGAGCAAAGCTTAGAAGGGTTGGTGTCGGTATACTTTAGGCGTGTTTAAATATATATCTTTGTCGTTCGATATTTCATTTCACTAAAATTTCTAACGGATACGTCGATCATATTAAATACGTTAAAGATAAAAGAGAAAAAAAAAAGAAAGAAACATTTCTACAAGAAATAGAATTGCTCGCTGATTCGATTCTACTTGAAACATTTTACGTAACGTTTACGATATACTTTTGTCACGTTTACGTGAAAGTCGAACGTAATGAATTTCACCTCCGTTGATTTTGGATAATTATGAAAATTATCACCAGGGGGAAATAACGTTAGATAAAACACAGCCTATAAGAATGACACCCTGTGTGCCGGATACAGAGGGCAAACGGAATTTCGACTTTCACCCTTCACCCTCTGCTCGTGGAACCAGGCGGTTAGTTCACTTTGCGAGGAACGAGACGACGTCACGAGGGTCCATCCGATCCCCCACGGGCGGTCAGGAACGAACGAAGCTGTTCTCACGTGTCTTCTATATATATATATATTTTTTTTTCGTTAGAAAATTCGTTCGTGGGTATTACGATTCGCGAGACGAGATTGTATCGTGTCGCGGAAAACAATTATCGACGTGGAACAGCTTCCCAAGACGGACAAACTCGCTTAACATGGCCTACAGTCCGCGCGAGACGTCATCAAATTACTCGTGATCGAGGTTAATAAGCCTCCCGTGGCTGATAATTAAAAATGAAAAAAGAATTTAAAAAAAAAAATAAAAAAGAGAGATAGAGAGATAGAGAGATGATGATGATGATGATGAAGAAGTGAAATAAAATCTCAAGAAACGAACGACACCGGCGATTTGGCTCGTCTCGCTTCAAGGAGTGCTTGTAACATATTGTAAAGTATCACCGACAGTTCTCAGCTGCGTTGTACAGTGTTTTCTAAGTATCTAGTTTATAGCGTGTAATTGAAGATACATTGTATTTACACTAATAAGTGATCTGTATCAAATTCATTCTCGTATAGCCTGTACTCCTACTCATGTAGATGCTAAAAGTGATTTGTGTCATAAAGAAACCTATAAATAAAATTAGCAATTTGAGAATGTTGTCGGCCGCGTGGATTCATTGTTCCTCGCCAATTAATTAAATCTCACCGTGGTAACTCGCAACGATAGACGAATTCGTCATCGATCGAATAGACTTTCTCTAATCGTGACTATGATTTATTATTCACATCGATACACAACGTACACTGAAAGATGAAACGGTTCACTATGTTTAGACTTTACAATCGTACGTTATTTTACTTTATTTTTTTTCATATATTCAACCATTTCATTTTTTTTTCTTAATTTTCATCACAGTTAGACAGAATTTAATATCTTTCGTTACAATGTCGAACGAATCACGATAACGTTGCAGAATCTCACGATGGATGAAAGTCTTCTTGTGATCGCCCACGTTCTCATCATTGTTCGCACTTAGGTGGGCAGCCACTTTTCGCGTCCGAAAAGAAGTGCAGACTCAACACGTTCACCGCGTTCAACGTGTACACGTTCGGCGTCTTCAGGTTGCAATTCGTCACGAACACCTTCGCCATTTTCATGATACTCTCGCACTTCATTACGCAAGCGGCACCGTCGAAACTCGGCCTGCCCTGATCGTTTCTCGCGCTAGGATCGAACAGATAATATTTCCCATAGTGTTGCATCACAGCCACCGCCATATTGGTAGTGTGCAGTATACCCGAGCAATTCGAACGGAAGAACATAGCCAGTGCCTCCGAAAGATCAAACGTGTGAAGGATACCCGCCGCTGTATGATTATGAATATGAATAACAGCACGAAAATCACCGACGATGAACACCGTTAATAATTCACTGGGTGACAAGTTCCTCGCACCCGGACGAGCCGCCCTGACGCTGTCCGCGTGTAATAAATCCCCGTATTTCAATATCGCGTCGATCAAATCCGGTGTCCAGGTGGAGGGAACGTGAAGAAGTCCCACAACGATTGCCACAGCGGCGATAGCTGTACTTTGAAAACCTCGATTCTGAATACTATACGTTCGATGACTTAGATGCAGGGTACCCCTTAACACACTTAGTTCTTCGTCAACGAAATTATACTCGGTGACAGTTTCTACGTCCAAGGTAGTCGTTCTTTTCATCGAAGTAACCGGGATCGGTGGAGCTGTACAATCGAAATAGGGTCTAAAACCAGCAGGACAGGGTAAAGGTTCTATCATCGCTGTTTTTATGATCACTCGACAGATCTCGTAGAGACCGTATTTCTCTTGGTCGTCGATGTTCGTGAAAATGACGTCGTAAAATGGTTCCATACAGGCGAACCACATCACACAGGAAGTACCGTAGAAGTCTGGTAATCCTTGATCGCTACGGGCACGTGCGTCGTACATGAAGTAGACCCCCATGTCTTTCCAGATGGCCACCATACCGCGATCGGTCACCAGGATGCCCGCACGATTATTCTCGAAGAACTTACGAAGACCTTCTTCCAGTAAAATAGGTGGTGGTGGTGGTGCCCTAACCCTCGTAGGGCCCCTAGCTTTTCTACCCCTGGCACCCCTGGCCCTTCTCTTCACACCTCTTCCCTTTTTCTTTTTTCTCTTATCTTCAGGTTCTGGTGGTGGGATCGCAACTATACCGGTCACCGTATTCGGTTCGATATCGGCTGTTAATATATTCACACCCACGTAGAAGATACGTATGATGTCTCTAGGTTTCAATCTAACTTTCGTAGGTTTCGCTTTTTTCGTCTCCCTGTGAACGCTGCTACCGATTGCCAGGATCTCGTCCATAGTTTTCTTCGTCCATGTGATTGGACTTTTTACCACAGCCATTCCTAGGGCAACCACGCAATTCGCGGCTGTCTGTTTATTTCGAAGTGCTTCTGGAAAGATCTCGTCACCCTGGTGATAACTACCACGAAGAATCGCTCTTGCATCCCCCTGTACTCTTCTGTAAGCGTTCAAAGGTGGTAAATTCGATGGACGAACAGCTGAACTTGGATCGAATTTCCACGGGGGTAGTTTATTCCAGTTCAACACGTGGATTGCTGTGATCTCGTAATCGGTGTCGTCACCAAGGAAATTTAGAAGATAACTGACAAGTAGTTCAGTATTCGCAAATCGTAAGACAATAGGTGCGACCGATGATTTCTGTCCTTTCGTGCTCACCCAGTCCGGTATCAAAGCATAATAATCATTATCGATCTTCCAAATCGCTATATTTCGATTCCCACCAAGTGTCAACGCTCCAGCGTTGTATCTTTCAAAAAATTGATCCACACCTGTCTGTAGATTTTGCACCTTAGGTGGTTTCTCGATGAGACTGCCAGCCTCCACACAGTCCTTGATCGTCAGATCGATACGACGAGTTGATAGGAAAAATTCCGTGATGATCTCGTTGATCTTTGGCACAGATCCCTCGCCTAGTCTCTCGACACATTTAGAGTGTAATTTATCCCCGGTTACTATGATCTCATCCAACACAGCTGCTGTCCAATACCTAGGTTCGTACACCTGTGAAAAGACAAC
Source organism: Mimumesa dahlbomi (assembly GCA_917499265.3). Classification (NCBI taxonomy): domain Eukaryota; kingdom Metazoa; phylum Arthropoda; class Insecta; order Hymenoptera; family Crabronidae; genus Mimumesa; species Mimumesa dahlbomi. The sequence continues at coordinate 10,515,166 of OU824118.1, forward strand.
AGCAACAACAGCAATGGCTGCTGTTTGTTTATCACGATTCACTGCGTCGAAACGTGCGTCGTCCAGTTTCACCGTTCCGTCGATTCCCCAGACACCTTCCGTCAATTTAGGGAAATTGTACCACGGGTTGTCACCGGAAGTTGGCTTCGGTGCTCGTTCAGCTTCCGCCACACGGGTCTCGTAGGCATTTTCCACGGTGACGTTGTCGATGATGAACTCCTCACCCGTTGCGACACTTGTTATACATTCAACTAATGCTTCGATATTGGTGAACCACATTACCGATGCTAGACCATCAGTTTCCCTAGGTTCACCCCTGGTGTCTCTACCAATTGGATCCATTGTGAAGAAAACAGTACCCTCGGTCCATATTGGCATCATTATGTTGTCTTGTCTGAAGATACCCATGGTGTTACCTTCGAAAAATTGCTCCAATTGATTACCCAAAGCTGTCATTCGACCTGTTGCCACTTCCTCTTCTAAGCCTACTGTCATCCTATTCACACCTATAGTGAAATCTTCGTTCAGTTCTGCTGGTATTAAGTAATTCCTTGGTGGTTCATCTTCCGTTTCGGCGTCCGGTAAATTTTCAAGATTCTCCCCCGTGACCTTGTCGCCGAGTTTCAGAATGTCATCGACAACCTCTCGATACCAAAGATGAGGATTGTACAGTTTCGTCATTGCTAAAGTGACTACTGCATTTCCAGCTTGTTGTTTGCCTCTTGTGACACGTTTGAACATCACTTGGTTACCCTGGTTAAATGTACCTTGTAAAAGGGCTCCACTGTCGCCCATACCAGAGTAATTATGCATATCCGGTTTCACCGGGATCAATTTGTCAGCCTCGATTTCCTCATCGGTCATCTCTGCTCCAATAGAAATATGCTTCATGTCGTGAATAGAGTACTCGTTCCCATATTCGGCATCCTGGCCCGCGTTCGTCTCGATCATTTTCGCCAGTACCTGGGGATCCAGGGTACGAATCACGCAGGCAGGACTGTCTTCGTCACCTTCCACTGCCCACAAACCTACCTCGTTTCGTGGATTTGCATCGAAACAGTAATAATAAGGGAGTTTCACTGTATTTCCTTCATGATCCAGGATCTCTTCATCAACTTTCCATACGGCTACCTGGAGATTCTTCACATCAACGATACCGTAGGTTCGATTCTCGAAAAATTGTCTCAATCCTTTCTCCAAATTGGGAATATCATTATCAGGTGTTGATGTTAAATCACCGACGATGTATCCTTCCTCCACGTCCACTCTGCATTTTCTATTCTTAAAATACAAGTTCTTCTTCAGGTTCGTCACGAAGAAATGATGATCCGTCTCCTCTTCAGCTTCCATTGGTGGGTTACACCAGTTGTAATAGGCGTCACCTTCACGAATTACGTCGTCTATCGTCTCGCTGGTCCATTTCGTCGGTGGTGTTTCTTTCGCACTGACCAAAGCTACCACGGGCATAGCTAACCCCTGGATACCTTGACTCTCGTCGTCAAGGGACTCGTCGTTGTTCGCTATCGTTCCGCGGAGTATCCAGGTCTCACCGGATGTCCCCGGCTCGAAGTCGTGCCACGGACGACTTCCGGGTATGTCGTCGAGGATCCGGATATGTCTGATCGTGAAGCGGTCGTTCTTCTTCGAGTGCTCGACGTTCTTCAGGAACAAAGCTGCCAATGGATCGGTCCCTGGGAATCGAATCATACAGCATTTCCCTTTTTTCTTGTCCTCGTTGTCGGCGTTCTTTGATCCTTTTCCACCTCTTTCATCACGGATCCTCACACCTATAGAGTCACATTGACGCGGATTGAACATGTAGTAAAAATCATCCTGATTCCAAATCGCCACCGCCATGGATGATGATTCAATGACACCCTCGTTGTTCACCAGGAAGTATTCCTCTATAGCTTGTTTCAAATTCAACACCGATGGGATCTTAGAACTGATCGTTCCTGTTACAGTGATTAGATCAACGTCGATAACCATCTTGTGATCTTCGACCTCGATCCTGACGTCATCTAAATCAGCTGCAGTCATCGTTCTAATCGTCGTCTTCACGGCTTTCACGTCTTCGTACAAACTGTCACCTAGTGCAAGAATCTGATCTAATTTCGGTCTCATCCAGGTTTTCACCGGGTGTACTTTCTTCATAGCGAACGCCATTACGCAGTTCGCTACGTTTTGCGCACCCTTTCCCTTGTACATTTCGCTACCCTCGTGCGTCAGACCATGAAGAATAGCTATGTTTCCAGGTAGTTCACGAAATGTCGGTGGAACATTCACGTGCATATTGTCGTACGTATAACCAGTATCAAAATTATCCTGATCCACCAGAGGATCAGTGGCGAATTTTCGATCTATACTACAATTCGAGATCGTGATCGATAACGGCTCCTTGTGGATCTTCGCCGTTGTTGGTGCCTTCATCTTTTCACCCCTGGGCACCGGTTTCGTACAATCCATTTTATTCTCGTCGATGTCCACCGGGTTGATCGCCCGCAACACGCTCTTGTCTACCGCCAAACGACTACCACTAGGTAGACGATCTATATATCCTCGACCGACCTCGTTCACCCTTAGAACCGTCACCTTGTCCACGCAATACCTAGAATCGTATCGTCTGTCCATACTCCGGAGGAAATGATCTCGCATGTCGTTCATGCATTTGAATCGCATGACGCACGCGGTGCCGTCGGAACGACGGACACCGTCCTCGTCGCAGGGTGCCGGATCGAAAAAAATAAATCCCAACTCGGGATGTCGCCACATCGCCGCCGACGTACCCTGGGCGGTGATCACCCCCGCCTCGCTACCCTGGAAGAACTTTTGCATCCCGTCGGCGAAATCCGGACAACCGACCGTCTCGCTGAAGAGGTTCCCGTAGATTCCCGTTTCCTCGACGCACACCAGGACTTTGTAGTTAGAGAGATAGAACTCCGTGTGCACCATGTTCGCTTTCATGTACTCGTCGTCCTTGATACGGTTCCTCATCAGACTGACGCGGAACAACTTGTCGCCGTATTCCAGGACCTGGTCCACGTATTCTTTCATCCATTCTTTCGGCTCGAACAAACGTCCGTAGACTATGGCGACGATGGACGCGGGTGCTGCTTGACGACCGCGGCTTCGGTACTTGAAGTGGGGATCCGTCATCGCGTAAGAACCACGAAGGATCGCCGACGTCGGCGTGAGAACGCGGAAACGGTACCATTTCTTGCCGAAGGTGTAACGCGGTGCTACGCGGCGTCTCGGCGCGTCACCCTCGCCGTCTTCTGGCTTATCGACGATCTCCACTTTCTTATCGGTGGTCCTGCCTGACATCTTTGTATATCTGTTTGATTGGGTTTGAAATGAGATTTCAGATTTGTAGAGTTGTACGGCTAAGTGTTTGTCGGGTGATTTATATTGGTTTTTGATTGTCGGTATGTATTAAAATAGATATAAATATGAATTATATAAATGTTACATAAATAGAATAGTATGTATTAAAAGTGGGGCACTGGAGAAGTTTGGAATGAGATTAATTCTTATGCTTTTTTTTATATAATTTTGAGTGTGATGAATTTTAGGATATATGGTAATATATGGATAAGTATGGAGAGACTTACCTGAGTAATTTTTAACTATAGTCACGAAATTTTGTTAAAAATATCCTTGTTGAATGTCAACTCTGTTGTACATTTTGATGCATGTTTAAATCGAAATCATTCTTTGTCGAAATGTGGAAGTATGTTACTTGTAAATTTTATAGTAGTCATTTTCGAAATGTGGGTCTCATTGACGTCGATTAAAAACAGAATAACGACAGCTGAAATATCGATAGATCGCGTGAAATCGCGTAGTAACGTAACATAATTATACAGGGTGTACCAAACATGTCGGTTGGTGTTTTGATGGGTGATAGCTGAAGAAATTCTAATATAAAGCCGACTATTACACCGTAGAACGTTCCCATACATGTTTGAGACACTGGGTATTATGTATGTATGTACAAGTATAAAGAAAGTGAATTTACATACCATTGAGAATTTAATTAAAAGCTTTATATTCTTTTACAATGTAAAATATTTTATTTAAATATAATACAAGGAAAACCTTTGCAATCGCTACTGTTAGTCTACGCGTATAGAATTCTATATTCGACTTACCTGAGGGATCTTCTAAAAATGTATAAAATACACACAGTTCATATTGTAAGAAACGAAAACGTACAAAAGTAAAATAGCGTTTAATAGCTCAAAAATTACAGAAATGGCGAGCAAATTATGAAAATCGCGAAAAATCGTCAAATTATGACAGTTTTTCGTTTGGCATTCGCTCAATTTTTGAGATAGCGACCTGAAACTTGTACCATTGATTTAGTTAGGAAATTCTACGCCAGATCAATATATAATAGTTGTACTTTTCGAAAATTTAATTTTTCGCAAAAATCTGAAGGGGGTAGGTCAGGATTTTTTGCGATTTTCGTAATTCTTCCGTCATTTCCACAATTTTTTAGATATCAAAATGATTCTTTCACTGACTTATTCGGTTTCGGATTCCAAGTCCAAAACGCCCTGGACCATGTTAATAGCTCAAAAATTACGGAAATGACGAAGGAATTACGAAAATCGCGAAAATTCGTCAATTTCAACCAGTTTTTCGCTTGCCATTTCCACAATTTTGAAGATAGCGACCTGAGACTGGTACCATTGATTTAGTTAGGAAATTCTACGGCAGATCAACCTATAATAGTTGTACTTTTCGAAAATTTAATTTTTCGCCAAAATCTGAAGGGGGTAGGTCAGGATTTTTTGCGATTTTCGTAAATCGCTCGCCATTTCTACAATTTTTTAGATATCAAAATAATTCTTTCACTGCCTTATTCGACTTCGGATTCCGCGTCCAAAACGCCCCGGATCATTTTAATAGCTCAAAAATTACGGAAATGGCAAGCGATTTACGAAAATCGCAAAAAATCCTGACCTACCCCCTTCAGATTTTTGCGAAAAATTAAATTTTCGAAAAGTACAACTATTATATATTGATCTGGCGTAAAATTTCCTAACTAAATCAATGGTACAAGTTTCAGATCGCTATCTCAAAAATTGAGCGAATGCCGAACGAAAAACTGTCATAATTTGACGATTTTTCGCGATTTTCGCAATCAAATTGCAAACTTGACTAAAATACTCTGAATATCATTGCGAAACTATCTGTAATTGCCCTTTTACACCTTTTCGAGGTAACTTGTACTACTAGTACCCGTCCGACCAGCCCCTACCTGTTATTCATATATTAATTGTTGTGGTTCAGCGAGTCAAGTACGTCCGAACTCGTATACACTCGACCTAACATTGTCAAGTACAAAGGGTACCATTAGTCTACGATAGGCTAGAGTCAACACGTATTCATAACGAGCTCCAGCCAACTCTCCGAGGTAAGTTTCCTTTTAATTCGTATCTTTCTTTTGCATTTTTCTAAAAAGCGGTCACATTGAAAAGGATAGAAGTGATAGGACTATCATATATCGTGTCTACGCAGAAACAGATAAGATGGAACAGGAACGTGAAGTAAATAAAATTTCGTTTGCAAGACTCAACGTATATTATCTGGATGACATCTGAAACCAAAGGGTATTTACATAAAAAATTGATAAAAACCAAAGTAAATGCTTCATAAAAAATTTCGCTACAGGATAGAGATGTAAAATCGACCGGTGTAAAGTATACCTAAACTTTATTACATCAACATATGAAAAAACGTAATAAATATTATAAATACAGAAGTATAAAGTAAAATCGAATACAACTTGTTTTCATCTTTATAGTAAACGGGGTAATTAATGTTGATTTCTTCCCTTAGATAAATAACGATGAAGTCAATCTGTACAGTGTACAAAGTAAACAGAAATGAAAGTTGCACGCGTTTTTTAGCCAGTCGTTAAGATAGAGGAATACAATTGTACAGGCACAGAAACACAATATTATCCGCGAATATCAGAAAATCTTATATCGCTGAAACGTTAACAAAATGTTTTTGATTCGTTTATGAGGATCCACATGATGACAAAAAGCTCTCGTCAGCTATTCTTTGTATTTACAACGTATATTTATATATATATATATATGTATATACTTAACTGGTCTAATAGGATTATTGTAACAAGTTACCAAAAAATATCTACACGTAAAAATATAGATATATGTATATACATATAAACACACATACACATTAGCCGCCCGCACACGTACGTGCGTGCGTGCGTGCATGCGTGCGTGAATGTGCCACGGCTCTGTTTTATTCTTTTTTTTTTCTCGTTTTAATACAATGATACGAACTTCGTCTACTTTTTTTTTTCTTTTACTTGTCCGTCTTCTTATTTTCTTTTTCTCTTGTTAACATTAACGAGGCCCTTCCGTTAATAGAAGAAGGTTTTTCTTCTAATCGTCGTGTGCGTGTAATTATGTTCCTCGCGGTGTGCATACGTATAAACGCATATATAGACGTAGGTGTACGACATGCTATGCGCGTACATGCATACACATGGTGGCGATTCGTGTTTTTTCTCCACTGGCCGGTCGTGCTTTATTAATATCTCTCCGGCAGATCGTTAAACGTTCGCACCAATTAAATACGGCGGGCCGGGCCTAATTTCTAAGAACATCGAGATTGCCTCTCCTCTTTCGCCGTGGATCAAGCGTTTGTCTGCCCAAAGGAACAACAATTATGATACAAATATATAATATTTACGTTCGTATTCACGATCGCATCTTATTTCGCTGTAATGAATGCCTCTGTTACTTGTGTGTGTGTTTTTTGTTGTTGTTGTTATTGTATGTTTTAACAATAGCTCGCTACATCATTTTCCTATTACACGTATCGTATGAATCGATTCGGTGCGCGTATATACATATGCACACATTTCAAAATATATACCTAAAACGATTCGTTTTTTTTTACACGTTGAATACGTTGCACCGGCGCTAAAGAATCGCTACGAACCACATTTAATCTTATTAAAATATATTCAATAGTACACGCATCTATCGGTATTTAACCCCCTACAGTCCAATGAATTCGAAAACTATACGTTTAATATCGTTTAACATCGTGTTTTTACTCTATTGTAATTGAAGAAGGGAATATTCGATTCATAGAATCTCGAAGATTTTAGAGAGCCAATAATGTAATAGTACACAGAACTGTTGTCGTATCGTTTCGAAATGTAATTACACGTTACACATTTATGCTAGTCGAGGAAACGTTATGGTCTATAGAGGGTTAAGGAGAAATATCAATGGCCGTATGGGCACATATCTTTATGGTTCGTTTACGGTCATTTTGTTTCACATCGCACGACCGAAAACTCGAGCAACGATGACTCTTTTTTTTTTTTGTTATCATCACAGACGGAAAAAGACTTAATTACGCATTATCAGCGCCTACAGAGTTCGTGCAGTTCGTCACACTTATATACTTGTCTTCGATTCTTCAAAGATCACACTCACTCTCGTCGTTCGACCGTCAAATTCGTACGACCACGCACCAAAAAATGAACAATTCTTATTTTTCTTTTTTATTTGAAACTATAGGAAGAGAAACAGCGAAGTTCCCCTCTGTCCGTTTAATTTTACCACTCGTTATCGCAACAGTTCACAACGTTTTACGCATCTACAGGCGGTTATTTATGGATAACGTACGTTTACTCGAACGTAGATAACTATGCGAGCGAATAACGAAATTTCTGCACAAGTGTTAACAATAAATCGCGTGCGCAGAAGACAACAAGTCGCTTTTGTAACTTTTTTTTTTCTCTTAAACCTATACACAGTTTTACAAGTATTCGCCAACGCAGTTTTAATCGAGGACAATTGATAAACGATACTCGTTTGCCCTGCACTTAATTAATTATACCTTCCACTCCGAAAAGTGAAATTGAGATTCATAAAACGTTTCGTAAGCCCCTAGAATGGTCCAACTCAAAGATCCCAAGCATTGTTTGTGCAAGTATCTTGAAAAGAGCTGACGTAAATGAAGGTTTGCTCGTTTCAAGAGCGGGGCGAGAATCGTAGCGAAATTTGCGAAATGACTGAAGATCGAGGGAAGAGAAAATCGTGCGAAGAAAGTCAAGAATTAACGATTACAAGAACACTTCATTGTGCCTAAATTTGTATTTCGTTTGTTTAATCAACGTATAGACGACGATATTCTTCGCACGATTCGAAACTTCGTCTTCGTGTATGCGTGACAACATTTGGTGTGTGTGTAAGAGCGTAGGACGACCTTATTCCGAGGAACCACGAATTTTTTTTTCATTTTTTGAATATTCTGCATTTCTCAATTTGTTACGACATTCGTTTGGCTAATATTTTCACAAACGATGCGTTTTCACTGTTTAAGTTAAATTTGGTGGATCTTAAAGAGAACACATTACGATGCAATATAAAATGATCTCCTACCAAGTAACAATTTTCAAAAACCATGATCTACAAAATAGAGAAATAGCATAGGATTCGGTAGAATCTTACATTGACCGTTCATTTTACTTATTAATCCAATAGGGTTGTTTGTTATTAATATTACGAATTATACTTTTTTTTTTGTTTTTGCAAAAAGGTTACTTTCATTGCTACTTGAATACATTTTCCAGCGGTTCAGCTTGGTCCCACGAAATTGCGCAATCATCTGTATTATAAAACTAGATGCCAATTCGACTAATATATCTAATTTCTAAATCATTTAAGGTAACAATTTCGAGGGGAATCTGCAGAATAAAACTAGAGGGCAATACAGGTAAATATATATATATATATCGATCAATTGAAAGACAGAGATCACAATGCAATTCGCATTCGGTTCACTTTCATCGGAATAAGGCATGTCGCCATGCAGTAAGTATTAAGAACGACATCGTCTTGGTATTGGAAGTCGAAAGATTAGAACATGTTTAAAAGATTAATCGGAGGAAGGTCTCGCGCTAAACGAAATTATGCATTTATTGCAACGACAGTTATATAGATTTTCAATCGTATCGTTGTTCGAACAAGAGATATAAAAAAATTCAAGACAGTTTGTATTGTTACGCTAAAACTAAATTGCGTTTATAGCGTAATTTTATATCTATATATGTATGTATTTTCTTATTTCGGAGTATCTGAAAATAGAGATATCTAGCATTTATTTTTATACACTAATTTGTTGGTAACTCCCGGATACTTCCCTCTATGTGAATTAATGTCGAGACTAATTTTTTCGGTCTATCGTTATCTATCCTTTACATTATGTATAAGTCGTATCAAAATCAAGGAAAAATAGGTTTTGCGATTGGACGATAACGAACATGACGGTACAAGCATTTTTTTTACTATCATTCACGATGTAGTTTGAAGGAAGTGAACGCTGGAAGCTTTTGTTGAATCCCTAATGTATCTCCAGACTCTGACAAAAGCTTGCGCGTTTCTCGTACCATTTTCTAGTAAAGCTTTATCTCCACATTGTAAGCCTAAGATGTATACATACATGTTTATATATATATACAAATAGAACAAAAGTAACTCCATTGCTTGACAGCCTCTTTCATGAAATTAAGACAGGCATTAACTGTCTCGATTAGGGTGCTTGGCAAGAAATCGTCGAGGCCAGGGTAAAGGCCAGTCGTATTGTCGTGGCACTGTGCCGCCCACATTTTTCTCGAAATATTTAAAAATAGGAAACCACCAGAGTCGGGCCAAAAAGTTGTTTGGTTCGTATTGCTGTAAATATTTGAATATTTTACAATTTACATCCTACTTGGTCCTTTCTGGAGTATAATACGTTTTTTTCTGTTTCTTTATAGCGTGCATTTCATTTTTAAATGATTCAATGAAGTAGTAAAACTTTTTTTCTCGTGCTATTAATTCTATGCATAATGTGATTAGAAGAAAAAAGATCAAACTTACCTTTAGATGTGAATTATTAGCTAACGTATGATAAATGTACCACAAGCGTGTGGTGACATAATATGCTATAAGAACGTCTACGCTATAGTGTCCATGAGCCACCAACACCATAATGACCCCAACGACAACTGCAAGTCCTGCCAGCCAATGGATTGGTTGACATCTTCTTGGGGAATCTGAAACCGATTATCGATGAAGATTAGAAACAATTGTATCACGAGAATATAATTCTTTCCTAATAATTGTCTTTAACCATCTATAACGCTACGTAATAATAACGTTACATTTACATACAGATTTATTCACCACTGTTATGTTACTAACAGAAAAGATTCGTTATACCAGCTGGCAGTTACTATTTTTCGTGTCAAACAAAGCGTTCTATTTCTTACATTTTTATAAATCGTAACAGAAGGATTGCGTTATAGAGAATTGACGGAAATAAATATTTGTCAACGGAAGTACGTACACTCTTTGATAATCAGATAACTAAGTACAAGCACGACTGTGTGACCGCTGTAAATGTAATCTCCGCAATAAGTGTGCTTGCCGTTTATTGACAAGCCGAAGCCCGATATGAGTTGCAGAACTCTCTTCGTAATAAGAATCGGACTCGTGTTGTTCGCTTTTGGACTGCAAAAATATGTTTTACTGGCTACAGGCAGTACAGTCACAAACATGGTAATACTCCTCATCAAGTACAATAGTCCCATTAGGAGAAATATCCGCCTAACGACGATAAATCTGAAAAATATGATACAATTAGAAGATTTATTTCACTTGAGAACAATTTCACTTACAATATAAATCACCCACCTGTGTTTGTGGAAAATAATAAAAACCATTGCTGAGTTGGACATTATCATAATTAGAATCTCCGAGACATTAAGGGCCCAATCCTGTGCGGCGATATTGTCGAGCACCACATCCGGAAGTGGACTATACGAATTTCGATCCGGGACCCGCTCGTGCACCGTTGCAAGGGACGCCGTGGTGAATATGAAGTTGACGACCATGAACAAAAATGCTGCAACGAAAATCCAACGCTTCGCATTAATAATATTACAACACACACTTTCGACAGAGAGAACAATGAGCACATTCAGAACAGTTTTTACTACCCACGAATCTTTACGTACATTATTTAAAATATATGTGTGTGCATATCTAAAAATAAAATTGATATTTCATCGGTTTCGTTGATTTTTCGTTTGTTACTCATAGAGTTATTTCAACGACGACACGTAGCCGACATTTTAATGCCATGGATTCGGTGTAACGCAAGGAAGACGTGGCATCAACATTTGAATTTAAACAATAGCTCTGTCTGTGTGCACTGATATACGCCTAAAATAAACCGGGGTAGAATCACTGGTTCAAGGATGTGGGTTGCCACAGTGAGCAGACTATCTGCCGGTGTATGTACAATAGAACATAATAGGCGAACGTGGTGCATTTTATTCTCCACGGACTTCTCGCTATACGTATCGCTGGAGTTATTCCACTTATCTATTCTCTCTCTCCCTCTCTCTCTTTGTACCGAAAATTCGGACCGACGATTCAATACAGTTTTTCGTAGAATACTCTTTCATACGTAGGCACAATGCAAGCTATACAAGCTATAGACAGAATACAGCCAGGTATATATATGCACAATACACATTAATTAAAAGCTTGAACGTGAAACCTGGTATTACGATAACACACATTCGCAGGAAATGGGCTGAATGCCAAAATTTCGCTGGCGTTCTGGCACTTTACCAAGAAGTAAAACGTTTTTAAAGCAACACCCTTAAAATTCTGCTACTCCGAAACACTCGCCAGACGGACAATCGTTTTAATCGGCGGGCGATACGTCGATCGGACAATTAAAATACTATATTCGAACATTTCACTTTCCACTCGACGGTTACGTTATAAAATCATTTATGAAATTTTGTCACGCAACGATCTAGTTACGAAACAAACTATATGTATATATGTATAACGGGACCAATCGGCCCCGTTCCGCGAACACAATTCTCTTGTACGCCGGTATAAGAAATTTATTGATAATCCTGAAAAAAAATGTACGTAAGAACTTTAATCGAAGCGTATGAAATAAATTTATATAGCTGACTTTACGGTTAATTGTAAATAAAAGTCCATGTTTCTGATATTTAGAATTAAAGTTAAAAGTACAGATGGTCGAATAAAAATGATTATTACATGATTATCACGATAAAAGCTTCACGTCATACATCGATCGAATGTAATACAAAAAAAGACTGATCTCAGACTCCATTACATCAACATCCAAGCATGTCTGTACCAAATACCAGGCCGCGGTGCGACCTCGATCTCGATGGACACTCCACTGTGAATGGAGCGCATGTAAAATCACGTTTAAAGACTTTGTTGCCAATGAAATGATAGTAAAATGTTTTGCATTGTCTTTACGTAACTGTTCCAGGTATATCTTGTTTGTCGATCGTTATCGGTCTCACTGAGATATCTAATCAAAATTCCATTACGCTACATCAGTAACACCGAGAATTTTAAATTGCCGTATTGTCGCGAGATGGAAAGATCGCATCGGTCGATAATGCTTTCGCAGTCTCTCTTAGAATATTTTGAGATTTCTTTCACATCGTCTGGGAAAAATAAACAAGATCTCCAGTATTCGTACTGTAATGAATATAGAAAGTAGAACAGTCACGGGAAAAAATGTAAAGACATTTTACGAAAGAAAATCTGCTGGAATAGTGCACTGTCAGAACGGTGACGAAGAAATCTTAACGAACTGCCTGTTTTGCATATCAGTTAAAGAAACTACGATACGTTCGCTGAGTACTCCAAGAGATCGAAAAATGTGAATTAAATTAATAATATATATACACAAATATAATTTCTCATACCGAAATATGATCTCTCAGCCACTTTTTTTTTCAATTTAAAAACTTTTCGCTAACGAAAATGATCATAAAGAGAAAAAAATGAATTCCAAACGCCACGTAAGCCTTACCAAGAAACGTTTTCCACTTCTCTTTCGGGAAACGGGGCTCTTCGCGCAGTGGTGCGGGTATATCGAGTATAACGACGCCGTTTCCGGATCCATTCGGAATACCGGGGTGTCTTCCAAGTGAGTCTATCTTCTCGTCCTCGTCATCCACGTAGTAGTCCGAGCTGGAGGCTACCCCGGACCATTTGTCTTTGCTTTTCGTTGGTGCACCAGGTAATAATGGTTGTCGTTGATAAACGTCGCTCGATTGTGCCATTCCGTTACCGTTTCCATCAACCGTCGCCTCGACGTCCCTCTCGTGGCCCTCTCCAGCTCCCAATGGTCGATCGAAGCTTCCGTAATCACTGTGCAGACTCGTGACCTTGGGGTCCAATACCATCCTGTAAACAGAAACGGCAATTATAATCACAATCGCTCCGTGGAACTCGATGACAGTGTTCGCGGGGATGCGAAGGATTTCAATACTGTCTTCGACTAACAAGGGGACATCGTACACGGTGTACGTTTCTTTTTTATGGAAAAAGTGAACCTCCACGGGGAATTGTCCCTTGGAATTTAGTGAAAAGTGATAAATAATCCATGGATATTTATGTAAATATACCAGGTGCTCAGGGTTTGATTTTTTCTCCGCAAAACCTTGGGAATATGTTTTATAGATGAATACAAAAAATAAAGAATGTAATATGAATGTTATTGATAAATGTTTTGTTGTGAAGTTAGAAGGGAAATGTGTATATAAAGAGTGAAATATAAAGAAAGATCGATAGAATACATATCGGGCAATTAGGACAAGAGGAGGAACATTTACCGTCGTTACGTGGTTATTAAAATGTGCTGGAAGGAACCAATTAGGAAGCAATTGTGTCCTGATGAGATTTATCATTAGCTTCCTACGGAAAACACATGTATGCATAAACAATCGCGGTACAGTGATAAACATTGAGAGATACGGTGGAATAATGTATTTATTATAGATCTAACGTCGTTCCGTACAAAGACTTTGATATACACGAAGTGTAATATGAATTGTGAGTAGTCTACGAGTATCGGGCATTTTGATTTTTAACAATATAGCGAATCCGACGTTCTACATTTAGATATTTTGTTATCATGGAGCGCAAAAGGTTATCGTGCGAAGAATTCATTGGTACATATTAAAACATGTTTTCTAAAATTCCTGAACAGACGAGGCAGAAATATTCCAAGGAAGTTTGCGGATAGGTTACACACGTCTCATACGATAAGACACACTTTCAACAGGAAATATTTGCGAATGCCTCATCCTGACAAATATATATCTATATAAAAAAAAACGTGACGTAGAGTTGAAGGAAAACCAATAATCACGGCAGGATGTAACAGATTCAACGACCCGGTACTTGTTCCATTAGTTCAACGGGAAACCTTCTTTTTGTTATCTTTTCTAATTCAGTTTCGTAACGGTAACTTTTAACATTCTATTACATATGCGAATATGTATATGCAAAGTGACAGACGGAGATAGAAAATATTATGAAAATCTGTTAATTCAGAGTGTGCAAATACTTATTTTCTTTTATACATAACATAACCTGAACCGGAGATTAATACTAAAGCGTAGAATTATTTCGTCACAATCTGTATTTAATTCGATTACTCTATTACGATTTAATTCGTGTAAAATGGTTCATTATGGATTGTAATTTATCATCCGACGTGATGCGGTTTGAGAAACTTTTTCCATCGTCTCCGATATTAACTGACTTTACACATTAATACGAACAGTAGATATAGAGAAGAATTATACATAGGTGGAGAACGATAACAACTTATCGTAGGCGGGTGCTTTGCCATTGCATTCTTCACGAACACAACGATAAATTCTGTGTGGAAGATAACCGGTATCAAAATCTACAAACTGAATCAAAACCGGCAGATGTTTCGTACCAGCGAATACGACAGGAATTGTAATCGGGCATATATACATATTTACCAAACGCACATATATGTAACATCAAAGTAAACGCCAGCACAAAGATTCAACCTAACCGGTAACTTGTTTCACGAACTATATACCCTGTGATCTTAAAATCCGATTACGCTCGAAACTTCCAGTTTCGTTTGATTTCACCGAGTGTAATTATCGTCCGGCTAATTGAATTCAATTTTAAAACTTGAACGTTTCATTCCGCTCGAATTCAATTTTCATTCGGGAACGTCGTGTAACACATCCGGGTGAACGGGGAAGACGAATTTTTTTTATTCAACTCGGCCGACATTTATGAGGTCATTTTACGAGGAGCTTAAGCCCTGACCTCCGAGATCTGATAAACGTCGAAATGAGACCTTTCCCGCCTGGGCGTCGTGCACGTCACGGACGCCCGACCCTTTTGACCTGACGAAGAGTCATTCCATAGGAGAACCCGGCGCACCACGTGGCAAAGAAAGCCGCTTATAGGATACAATTAACACTGCCACGTCGGGCTGCATGAACCGCTATGGGCGTTTCGGCTATCTTGCAGCAGCCCAGGGCAATAAAGAAAAAAAAATCAAGCTTTTGCTCGACGGTGAACGCTTTATTAATAGAGTCAAGCGTACATCATTTCGAAGGCTCGACTCTAAGGGGAGCAAACGTACTCTACATGCATTATTCAGAATCATCTCCTGGCAATTTTGACGACTGAGATTAAAGCATCTTTGCAATTGATAAGTATTTTAATTATTGTTCCAAATTATTATATGGCTAAGAAAATTTGGAATTCAATGTTCGATGATTTTCGAAAGTATAAAGTGTAATATTTAACTATCCCTGTGGTTAGTATTTAATTATCGAGATTGATTTGAAATTTGGCAGAACACGAGTAATCGATTTTCAAATGTATTATATAAATGGTTAGGACGATTGCGTTCTTATTTCACATAAAGATAGTACGTTATCACTCGCGAGTAATGTGTATAGTTTTATATGGCTAATAACACGGTAACACGAGGCTCGGTGAAAAATTGTGATCAACTTTATTAATTCCTATTTATAAAAGCTATAAAGTAGTGCACAGAAAGCGGTTTAATTATATCAATTCCGATATTGTTCGAATTTATCTTTCGGTACAATCATAGTTTGTGTAATCGAAGAATGTTATAAATAGCCTGCCATGACGTTAGAACTAACGGTAATCGTTGATTTGTAAAAAAAATAATTTTCTGCGAATACACGACGTTTCTATTGCAAAAGTCCCTGACTACAAGTTGCCTGACTGTATTAAGGTTAAGCTCCTTAAGCACTGCTGTCATGAATTTCTACGATTGCATTTAGTAAATTGCAGGCAAAGTAGATCGAAAAGCTGACGACATTCCGTTGATTCAGCTCCCTGAGTAAACACAATTTTGCTAATCCATTTATGCTCGTGGCAGTCGCAGTTTTAGCGAATGCAAAACTGACGTCTTTTTTTCCCATTGCTAGCAGGAAATTTATCGTGTACTCCGTGAAATTGCAACTCATAGGATAAAAAGCTCGTAAAAATACGTACGTTAAAGCTTAAGTGCATTACACACAGTTTATCTGTGTTGATGGTTTATTGAGAAATGTTATCAGGACAATTAAAATATAAATTAAATCATTTTCACATAGTGTTTTACAGTCAAGCTGTAATTTGTTATTTCTTTTTGATCCCATTTTTGTTTTCAAATGCACAAAAATTGTCACATACGATTTTGATGAGTGTACTTGGTTTGCAAGTAACACGGAAAGCATGTCTTCCAATATTGTCGACATTGAAAGGTCAATTCCTTCATCGATGGATCAAGTAATTCCTCGTGGAAATCTAAACAAGGCGTTTACATCATCACACCAATTATTTCTGTATCGCTATCCTTTTATTGAATTCCATGACGTCACGCGAATCAGTTTAGAAAGGATCCCGGAGCCTTTCCGAAAATCCAATGACGAATCCATTTGCATAACAGAGAACTGCGGCAAGTAAAAAGTGTATTCGTACTTTAATGAACGGCTTCCCTAACTTTCGAACTAATTAAACGGACACGTTCCATGAGACGTAACATCTCGCTGGCCCGATTGTTAAAAGTTTCCAAAGAATACCTCACTTTGAAAAATTGCACAGTAGTGCGAAAAGTTACTGCGCGGTAAGAACAACAAAAACACGTTAATTAAAGGTAATTGCCCAACGGAACACATCCAATACGAAACGTTTTATCACGTAACCCACAAGAGCTAAGATTTATGATATGTTTGTGTAAAACATGCAAAACCAACTACTGTCAGTTAGATGAAAATTATTTTACGTGAATGACTCATATATTTATTATTATCAAATATGAGCGACACATTATATTATTTATCTCGGTATATGTTATCGATTTACTACTTTTATTTCACACACACAATGTGCATATAGTGATGTGAACTGTAGTGTTCCTTTAGCAACAGGTTAATAAGCATAGCGTGTTATACATACGTATACATACTGAAATCGTGGTACTTCACTTGCTATAGCACTTTAAATTGCGTACATTATCTATTTCTATTCGAATTAGATACATTGCTAAATGTCATTGTCGCCTGATTCTAATTGGTAATTAGGTATAATCATATCAATATGGTTATAGGAACTTTACAGCAAGGCTGTGTATGTACATCAAGCTGTGAATTATTTAAGAATGCTATTTACCTTGGCGGTGTGAAATGCGCAACGAATAGTGCAATCTAATCGTTAGAAACAGACGTTAACCGTTTCGTTATCAAACGTCTATACACGTGGTGCGGATTGTTTCACCCAGAAAGGGTTTCGTGTTAAAAGATTCCGACGGTCGTTATTTTCTCGCAACAGGTGGACAATATTTTTTCACACGCGTACGGCAAAGATCAAAGACCACTGACGTTTGACTGATGATAATGCACCGTAACTAAACGATACCGTAACTTTTAAAACCTATCACCCGAGTCAACAGCGTGCACACAAGGATAGTGACAATAGTACATTAGTCACGTAATAGACACATGGAGTAATGTAAAATTGTCAATTTCGTGGAAATCACCGGAACAATAATTTACATTTACCGTTGAATAGGAAACGTTTACAGTGTATCGTAAAATATTATTTTATTGGTGAAGAACGTACCAGAGGCATTATTGCAAAAACTATACTTCATTTCATTGATTATATGTGTATGTAGATATATGTATTATGTATTCTAGAAGCAAATGGAAGTTTACTTCGTTCTCTTTATCACGTAAAACAACGACACAGAATTGAGTGAACTTCGAGAAAAATAGAAACACAATATGCCGCAATCTTTCACCAATAATCACTGTACTTTCAGCCCGATAAATACTGAATACCGCGAGTAATTAACTTCACTCTCGAATAATTACATCCTTATCATTATTCCCTCTACGAACGGGAAACAAAGTTTACCATATAACAATAGACTGACAATGTTCCACGATGGTACTTTATAAAATGTTCGCACAAATGTGGGAAGATATACTCTACGTAGCGTTCTCTGTGCAATTGCGAATTAACCGTGGTACACGTTAAGCCACGATCGAGCCGCGGTTTCAAAAATTATTCAAAATGCAAGCGTAACGTCGCCGCGACGCCCTTGGTTTCGAATGACGCGGTTTCATCGATTTCCTATATACGTTTATTTCAGTATTCGTTGAAAATATATCGGTCGTCATATATTAGAAGTGAAACTGATCGACAAATATAAAATTACTGTCGCACTATTTCAAGCGTTCGAAGAGATAAAAATTCCGTTCAGGATTAAAAATGTAGTTATTGAAATACGAAATGTCAACGACGTATACGTCATTGCGGTTCGTAACATCGATATAATTTCGAAATATGTATTCCGAATGGCAGAAGATTAATTTCGGAGCTCGACGATGAACGTTTCATTGGAAATAAATTTTTTTGTCTTTACGGGTATGGATTCGAGTGAAAGTATAATTGAACTTGTTCGTGTCGTACACACTTCTTTTAAACGTTATCATGCCTAGACATATGGTTCACGTCTAAAAATTGCACTAGACGTGGTGCGTCACTTCTCGAGAAGACACAACGCTCGAGCCGTCCCTGAATCGATAAGGTGTAACGCAAACACTATAAAAAGTATTGATCTATGTGCAAGCTTCAAGATCGAGGAATTCTAGAACGGGATAAGCAATTGTCGTCAGCCGAACAAGAGCATTCTAGATGATTATAATTACAGAACAATTCCGTCGAGCGTCGTTCTATCGTCGTAAACTATCGTTTCTTCTCTAACCGTGATGTATTTGTGTCGGAGAAACATCTAAAACCGTATTAAAACCATTGGTAACAAATGTTTCGATGGCAAAAGAACCGAATGGAAACTTTCTGAAAAACGTTGCGAATAAATGAATTATTAATGCGAATTAAACGAGCATTGAATTCACAAACGTTTTCTGGAAGATTGATAAATGATAGGCGGCGCTATAAAATGACAAATCTTCGATGTACATTGCGTACAGATATTTAAATGGACAAAGCAACGTCACATACCGGTTTTCTGATAAACCATGAAATCTTGTTTCGCACGGCAGATACGTTTACGTCGCAAATAAACGGCATGCCGCGTGACTCATTTCCTTCTACGTAACCGATTTACGCTATACGCGAGTATAAAGGATTGACTCACTGATAGATATTCGATAATAGAATTAAATAATGCTTTATTCAATGTTTCGTCGTAAAAATAGCGCTTGTACTAATCATAGTGTTCCAAAGAAATATTCTAATTAACGGTTCTTTTTGACCGTGGTAGAACGTTATACCGGTATTTGTACTCACTATGGTAAAAGTATCTGCAGTGTATATAAATAGCTTTAATCTCTCCCACCGTATCAGAAAATTGCGTGTCGCGAAGTTATCGAAGGGACCGATCCACGTGGCCACGGTTACACGTACACACCATCTCAGGTAACACTAATCACGCTACACTGTCATATTAGATTTGGATTTAGGTTTATCACGCTACACGAATTTCTTAAATTAAACAACGCAATGAGTTCTAATCTCGGTGAAAACGGTGCCACCGAAGTCCATAAGACTCTTTAGTGAACTGCATTACTGGAATGCGTTTAACTGCCGTACAATACTGCAATATGAATGTCACAACGATTTTCTAAAGTATGTATTACATATATATACGGTAAAACTTTACACTATTGGTAGATAACTAACGCTACTCCCTACTTTCCCACAATTTTCCGGGCATTATGAAAGAATATTGATTTACCGCGCGGTCTATAGACAGTTCAGAACTAGCGACATTGTCCAGGAAATTACACGTTGGCAACTACAGAAACATTTTAAGCCGACAAATCGACCGGGATATTATTATTAAATTCCTCGACTTGTAATTCCGTCAACTACCGTGACAAATGTTCGTAATTACGTTATAGCGTTACACGCGCGATACCTTGAAAAATTTCGCAGTTTGCCCAACGACTCAGCGAGGCCCAACGAACAACAAAACAAACGAGGACGGTCACTTATTTGGAATACACTTGACACTATCGCGTCTTGACATTCTACCTGATAAGTCGTCTCGACGCACACCGACACTTTGTCAAAGTTGTAACGGAAACGCCGAATTATAGAAACCCACATTAACTGTCTGACATTTAACTCGAGGATTTTTATATCGAATAAATTTTACCGATTGTCTGTAACGAAAACAAAACAAAAGAAAAAATCGAAACGTACGAACCACACGAAAGAATGCCGTTTAATCAAAGCCTTTTATCTATATCGTGGCGTCAATAAATTACATTTCTCCAGGTGTCAGAAATGAGAATTACGGAAAAGAAACTGTTGATCGTGAATAGAAAATAATTGCTCTCTTACGTAAGTGCCCGCCGGATAAACGGTCGTCAGAGGAACGTAAAAACGTTTGGATGAATTAAATAACGCTTCAAACACAATGTTATCGAAGTCCACGATAATTATCTTCGAGACGGAGACTAATCGACGGCACAGAAGTCCAACAGTAACCGTCGATGTAATCTCTAATAAATGACACTGTATCCACTGATCGGTGCATATAAAATAACAAAGTAAGGTAACGACGAACCCAAAAAAAAAAACGAGAAAAATCTATCGTCCAATTTGTATCTACTTACACGTCGAGTAACAAAACAGTTTGCACCGGCTTCATATTCACACGCGACGTAAATACAACGAGAGAGGCACGGAACCCGATAAATAGGGAAGGAGAACATAGAAAAACGGGAAACGAAGACGAAACAGGTAGAAACTCATGAGGAAAGAGACCGTAGTATTATGGTACGTGACTTAAAAGACCGGTGCGACCACATTACTGAAAACAATAGTACAGTCCGGTGGAAATAAGCTGATACGTATTCGCACACGATCAAACCACGTCCGTTCTGCGCACATTACAATGAAACGTGAAAATCTCATTGAAAATCGAACAACATGTAACTTCAATAGAGATGAAGAATTCCATTGACGCATATAAACACCAAGGGTGTGCCAGCAGGTTCGCGTTCCACGAATGCAAAATAACACGAAAACGACAGAGAACGAATGAGAATCGGAAAGAATAAGAGAGAAAGAAACAGAGAGAGAGAGAGAAAGAGAGAATGGAGTTGTTGGGACGCTTTCAGTGAAAACTTTGGATGATACGTTTGTTCGACGTAGTAACCGCGAGAGTTCAAAGATGTGAATGATGGCTGGTATCAAGGAAGCACAGTATCGATTTATGATGATCGAGCGAGAATTCGAATCGACCGAGCCGGATCGTCTCTCGTATGATGTGTGACGCCAAAAATACACCGCGAAACCGTGTACGTAGGTGAGCAGTCAAGCCGGATAGCGGAGCTGGTTCTCTCTCTACTCGAACGTTCGGTGCACGTGCACCGAGCAAGTTGCCGGTGCGCGCGCACTCGAGTTCACATACAGGTGGTTCAGTGAGATCGCGGTTTTCCCTCGTCGCCTTTCGACAAGGCGGCCACGATCGATCACTCGTTTCGAGGAACACGCGACTTTACGGCATCTCAGCTCGGGTGTGACTTCTACCGGGTTCTCTAATTTTTACTTTTCTTTCGCGAGAAAGTTTTTGTTACGCGGCTGGAATGCACTACACTGCACAGAAAATGCATATGGCGATTCGGTATTAAGTTCTTGTTCGGTGTGTTGTTTCCGTTGACGTGAAGCATCAAATAGTTAGAACGAACACTGGACGTTTATCGTTGACAATAGAAGATTCCGTTAGTATTGTAAATTCGAAGAGGTTTTGATTGTTGGTTTAATTTGTAATTTGTCCGTACTTTTACATCTGTAAGGCTGTACGTCTTTCGATGGAGTGTAGAAACGAATTTTTGTCCGATTGTCAAGAACCGTATCATCGTTGTTGAATCTTTTAGTAACATTCGCGTGGTCGATCCTTGACTTACATGAAACCCTGTAGCTTAGAGATCGCGGTCAAAGCGATCTCCTTTCGAACGCGGGAGACACCGTACTGGTGTCTGGTCGACGAAGCTCACAGAAAAACTACTTGAAAGGTTCGACGGATCGCAGGAAACGAGGAACTTGGATGGTAGGAGAGCCGGATAGAGAGATGGGTAGGGTCCTGCGAGTTGCATTAGGTTTTATGACTGCCAAGGTCAGTTGCTTTCCATGAGAATGGCGGCGTGAACGTCTCGACGAGCGTCGCTTAATTAGCAGAACAGATCAAACGGTCAGTTTTGAGAAGATCGCCACGACGAATGGAATTATGGCCTACTTGCGCGCACCTCTCTCGCTGTTTTGAAATTCACCGCCAACGACGACCGTATCGTCGTGTCTCTACTTCGATTTCGTACACCCATGGCCATCCGCTCATGATTTAAAAAGGAATTCACACCGTGCATGGAATTATCTGATGTTTTACGCGATACCGATCTTAATCCAACCATCCTAGTTTCTCGTCTGAGGTGCAAGAATATGGCACATTTGGAATCGGTTAACTTTACGGCGGTCAACAAGCAATCAGTTTTTCGAGTGAAACGTCTGGAAAGACACACAATCAAATTATCAGCTGTTCAATCGAAATGTGTCTACATACGGCGCCACGTCATTATAGATCGAACGTGTGCGAAGGAATGAACATATTTTAATGATTAACAACAGTGTTAATTATCAGTTATAGCCTCTGAAATCGAAGTCAGAATCCATGACATCATGTACTTCGTAAAAGTCGCTCGTATTACTCACTTGTAATCACAGTTTTAGTGGCGTCAAATATAATGTATTAGATATAAGATGATACATGGCCCATCCTGATGTAGAAACGTATACAAATATAAATGAATTATTCTGTTAAACATGGTACCACTGGTAAAGAACACGATAACTTTGCTCGAATTACACACAAATTATGTTCCTGAAATGTGAAGGTTATTTCATCATCAGACAAAGAAGTGGAGTAAATGAGATGTGGTTAAATTTCCAATTTGGTGAACTTTGATACAGTAATGCGTTGTATCATACTAAGTGTGCTTGTAGAAACTTTAATATATCCAGCTTAAAATGCACGATACAAGGTTGAAAGTTTAATGAACCGAACATAACAGGCAATCATCATTAATATCGAAAAATATCCATCGAATTTATGAAACTTAAACAACATTGTAATAATGCTGAATATTGCCGAAAATGGCGTCAAATTCCAGACTGTTACACTTGCGAAATAATAGTGCTACATGTACATTTGGAGTATACAATTCCTGCAGTTATTTTAGCAGCCTGTATAAGATAGAAATAGATTGTACTGCGTATTTAGTGGAAAATTATGTCATGCGATTACAATATAAAGGAGAGATTTCGAAGCTAGCTTGAATCCTGAGAGAGAGAAATATCATACTTTTTCGTAACAGTCTGGAATGCGGAATTTTAAGCCGAAAACACGAGTGCAGTAATATTACAGTGACAATATAAAAATCAAGAAGAACAATATCGATAGATACTTGTAGATCAAGTATCACCATACCTTGTTAAAACGCTGGGCAATTCGACCTTGACAGGTAGTCTTAACTTATGCATTTTATTTTATACGTACACGCACTACTGTGTCATAACAGTTCTCACTACTCGATACGTGCTAGAAAAGCGTGCGATTTACGGCAGACGATTGTAACAGAAACATAACCAACAAATGCGGATCCGACTTTGCGTTACGGATTCAATGCGTTCTTTGAGTGTGCGATAGAAAGGCAAAACACAATTTATCAAACAACACGTTAACTAACCGACAATATTTCAAGGGGAAGAGTTCTAATGAATGATTTTACATGGACACTGGACGGCTAATGACTCCTCTCTGGCTCGCGATCATTGAAGGATGCCTGAAGACTAGATCTACGACGCAAACTCATTTCATGATTACACTGTCATTTCGACTTCGACAACCGGTCGTTTAATGTTCTTTCATCGCACTCACTGTCCGCACTCATAGCTTCCGCGATAGCCACCGTCACTGTATCTCCGTATCTCTAAGTCCGAGAAGAGTGACGCTTAAGAAAAAATGAAGATGGCGTCGATGAAAGAACAGTGAGCGCGAGGAACGAGGAAGGGACGAAGAAACCCAGACCGTTCTGAACTGTTCTGAATCATCGTTGCATTTTTCTCTCGGATACACCGTCGACGATCCTTAAAAGCGACACGCGTATGGCGGCAATCGTCGCAATTCAAGTTCCCTACCGACAGATGTTAAACGTCGACTGTATCGACTTCTGGTGGCGGTATATTTAAATGTATTGGGAAAAAGAATACTGCTTAGAAACTGACAACATATTTAATGTCGATCGTAAATGAATAATTTGATTGCTTCCAAGTAAAATTGCATATTAAACGATTAGTACTATCTTAAGAGTATTTTCCTATAAAGATTACAAATAAATAGACCAATTCCATTTGAATTTTTAATTCATAGATAAGTGATAGGAAAATAGATACGTTCAGGATGATATCGCGCTCATGAATATTTCTATCCCATTACAAACCGTCACAGATTTTTAATGGAAATTATATATTTCTATTTGCCAAATTCTCCTGTCCCGTTTGTGAGCCCACAAAAAAAATATAGTAGAAATCCTAGTACAAAATGATTGCTGTGAATCTAATCCGTATTACGTAGGTATTGTCATGAAGGATAAACATCTAATCAGCGACTATCGCGAAAGAAGCTTAGCATTACTAACAAGTGTTAAAAGCATAAGCAGCTTGGTGAAAATATACGATCGTTTGCTCACCTAAAGAACGCTTTCCTCCAGCAATAATCCGTTTCGATTACGAGCAACTGTAATTTCATCATATATGTCGACGTTGCCCAAGACATACAAGATCTTGTCGGAAACGTCGGCCGGTGGTCGTTCGGTCACTGTGCAAGAACCTTTTCACCCCTCGATGATGTACGTATGTTTCCACAATTTAGGGCGCGACTCGTGAACGACCTAATTCGCGGCTATCGATCAATCGTAATAAAATGTACTCGTGTGCTCACGGTGGCTGTGCAAGATCTAATGAAAAACGGGATGACGAGTCCCGATCCGAACACCCCTTTCCTATGGAATCTTGTTTCTTCGCGGAACGAAATACACGTACGTCGCGCAATGATATCCCTCCGATCACGATACGTCGACCGCGCACCAGGACATACCGCGACGAAACGAGCGTTATCCTTTCAACCCCCGGACCGTCTTGCTAAGCGTTCTCGTGTCCCGTCGTTTAACCTTCCAGGAGTAATGGTCCGCGGGCAGGTGCCATCTCGTCTCGCCGCAGCGGAACTCAAAAGGAGTAACGAAGAAGAGCTTTTGTGGTGTCCCCCACTGGACGGGGACGAAAGCGCCACAAACGGGTCGCCGTTTGAACGCGCAAGCGCTACCTCATGGATCGCGCTTTTCTCACGGACGCATGTACTGACGGCTACCAGTGACGTTACCACGGAAGCGGATTCATTCACGAATGTTCGACGCCCGCAGAACCATAAGGCCAAGGACCTTCCCGTTGAAACCCCCGAGCACGCATTACCTGTCTCCTAACCCTGAAAGAATAAACGGCATGAGTCACGTATCGCGTACGGAATTTCAAGCTTTCTAGTATCGAAGAGAAAAAGTTGATTTCTTTGAAACATGTATGTAATATCGTCGTATATGTTGCTTCGTAAACATGAAGATATACGTATTTTTCATGTAAACATAGTATTTCGTAATCGTAGAATACCATGAAAAGACTTGTCATATTTAAGTCTTTATCACGTCGAATGATTTCTTGAAAATTATTGATAAAGGTAGACACATTTTCGTGTTACACTACAAAATTA
The DNA here is from genome assembly GCA_917499265.3 of Mimumesa dahlbomi. Lineage (NCBI taxonomy): Eukaryota > Metazoa > Arthropoda > Insecta > Hymenoptera > Crabronidae > Mimumesa > Mimumesa dahlbomi. The sequence goes on from OU824118.1 coordinate 10,541,434, forward strand.
ATTACGGTTTGAACTAAAATATAGATTGACAATACACGCAAATAATTCTTTATACAAATTGGTAAAATAGTAGGTCAGTAGTGATGAGAAGATTACGTGTTTTCATGTACGTAATACAATATATATATATGATTGAATGATTGTTGAGCCTATAATGTATGTGCACAACTTTAGTAATGTGAGGCTGACATTAATTTTTAACATTTTTACATCGACTACAACAAAATTCTTCTTTTGTGATTCATGACTTTTACTGAAATAAAAATCTAGTGATCGATTGACATATTACATGACATATTGATATGGAAATAATATATTGCAGTATTTTAAATTTATTTATTAATTATGTATCAATATATTGAAATAAAGATTTAAATATTATCCTCGCCGATTTAAGGATTTGCTGCAGTACTTAAAACATAAAAGCAAATTATGATTGGTTAAATAAACAGATAACAGACCACACATAGTTTCTCTTAGAAAAGAAGAACCAATCAAGTGACCTGTTTCATGTGACCGTGAGATACGTGAATGTCTACCTTATTTTAACTTTTCGCTTATAACCTGAGGATCTTGAAGTAAACATAACAATCGGGAGTACGTAGCGTAAAAAGCTACGCATTAATTATCCTTATCCGTGTTAGGTACATAGATAGATACATAATGGTAAGCTTCTAATAATATTATAATGTCTCCGAGAATATTTATTTGGTACACATGAATCGCCTAACCTCAAATGTACTAAAAACTTTCTTCGTAGGATGTATTTTTAATGATCCGGCGGAAAAATATGACAATATTTACCGATACAAAGAACAGTACCTCAATTCTTGAACTTAAGAAAATTATAGAAGGTGAGGAATGTAATCCTTCAAGTGCACGAATATCCAAAGTCTGTAATATGACGTTTGCGACAGTTATCACTTATCTTGTCACTTTACGAAATTTTAATATAACGATAAAGTTATTGATAAATCATAAATTGGAATAATTGAAGCAAGAATATAATTACATCATAGGTATACTGAAAATACCCCCTGCAAACCAGCAACTATTCACCAAGGACAATGTTGTAATGTCTGATGATAAGTACCTGTCTGATTATGGATTGTCAGCTTTAACGGCAAAGGCACAATGCCCTGCTCTAATAGGATTAGCTATTCGTCAAGATAATGGACGATTCGAACCCTTGGAAATGACGCCGTTCTCATTGCCACCAGACTTACCTGATGTGATGAAATCTCAAGAAACTAACGGGCAAGAACAATCTCCTTGAAACAGTACTAAACATTATGAATCAACTGGCGATGAAGTGTTGAGTTCAATGCAATTTTGTAATCGTCAGAAAAGCTCAGAATGGCTGAGAGCTGATGCAAGCATGATGTGAATATTAGATATATACAAGTTTATTCAAATATTCAAAGTGTCTCAAGACTTTTAAACTTCCTTAGTGAGAATACCAGGTAGTCATTGATTCTTCAGTTGGTTTCTTTTGTGAACAATAGTCAAGTGCTATATTGTGCTTGAACACTAGACTGAAGACGATAATAAAAAAACACGTTCACAATCCAGTGCATCAACCAAATTTATTATAATCACTTGTAGCTATGAAAATATTTCTATTTTTTGTTATGGATGCCAAGACGGAATAAATACCTCAGTCGCTTACATTTAATTTATAATTGTAACTTATATCTTACTTTACAATATGTTTTTTAATACATTCAAGCTATTTATCTTTCATTCAAGTACAATATATTTAATTTTAAACTTCTGCAATCTTTTTTATTAATCTTGGAATACAAGGTAACATCTTGAATTTTGTAAAAAATATATATAGGAAAATGGTTTATTAGCAAATACACAAAAATAAATAATATCAACTATAGAATCTCTTGAATATTAGGTTTTGTGGTTATGGAAACGAAATTTAAAAGTGTGATAAATTATAAATAATATACGTAATCTTAATGAATCAATAACATTCGACCAATATATTACGTTATACAAATTCAGAATACAAACTATAATTCACTTCTTTCACCACATTTTGTTATACCACATTGCCCTGTTAATTATTTTTAATTATCTCTTTTATGTATTTATATAGAAACAATTGAAGTGTTTCTTGTGTAAAATAATAACAAAAATGTCTTATACTTAGGACAAAATTTAATCTATATTTTTTATATTTTATGAATTCATCAAATGAATTCTTGTAATATTTGGCATAAATAAGGTATTCCAGGATACATTACAATCTGACACTTGGATAATTAAAGCAATGCAAAGAATCGTAAAGGGGAATTAAAAGTATCACTGTATAATAACACTTTATTTTATTTGCTAAGTTCTACATATGAAAGGCGATTTACTCAAATTACAATCTGCGTTCATCATTTCAGAATATTCAGTATCATACATATTGTTAAGCCAACTTAAGAAACATAATACTGATACTACTTATAGGTATATACTAATTTACTTACAGGCTATGTAGTAAATCTGCGTATTTTAAAGCTAAACGAAATTGACGGACCGCGCGAAAGTAACACAGTCGAATTCCATTTACAAGTTTAACTACATAGACATAAGACACTATTTTCTAATTCTAAATTCGTACAGAATGGTTATCATTGGTACATGCACGAATCATATACCATACATAATCTAAGTAATTCAGATGTAATAGACAAAATAACTAAGGCACTACTTAAAACACATTTACATAGCCTAAACTTTTAAAGCTTGGATGCTTCATACTGAGTGGTGCCTTTTATAAAATATAACCAATTTACAATATCTAATAATAATGTTTTTACTGGGATACAGTAAAAAATTGTATATTATTTAATCATTTTAACAATCTGTCATCTTTTTTCTTTTTAATATTGATTGCCATACAGACATTTGAATAAACGTTTTTACAGTCTTTCATGTACATGAAATTATACATTAATTGAAATTGTACAACATTTATTTATATTTAATTTTAATAAATTCACTGACATTACTTTCTTGGAGTTATTTCACAGCGCCTGCACAAATGTCTATTTTATGCTGTATAAATTAAAATGTAATTTGGGTAAAGCATTATGTAATAACTAAACACTAATTGTTCTTATTTTTATTTGATAGCATTTCCATAATAAATTCTTTATAAAATTCTTTTTTGCTAGGTATATAATGACCACCATCATGTACTAATTCTTTCTTCTGTATAAATAATTCAGTGACTTTTTTAGCCATTTCTGCAATCAATAACATATTAATAATACTTAAATCTACACAAAAACTGACAGATATTACATAACTCATAATCAGATATAACAGAATAGCCTACCTGTTGGAATCACTTTATCAGATTGTCCATAAATATGTAAAGATGGTATACTAATTACTTCATCATAATATACTGCATGTGGTTCACAAAGTGATCTAAATCCTGATATTATGATGGCAAAGTTAAACTTGATTTGCAATACTGTAAAATAAGTTCTCATATTTAATGACTTTCTTTCTAATGAACACAAAGCAGGAGTTATAAAATTTGGTAAAAACATTACAGTTTTTTTGTTGCATGGAACAGAGTATTGTAGCAAAAGCTGCACCCTGTGAAAAACCTAGAATTCCATCAAACGGACCGGATTCTTTAAATGTCTTCTCAACTAAAGTTATACTATCTTCAAAACCAAAACATAAATCACTTGGTACAATTGCTTTAAATATATGGTCCTTTGTATTAAACCACCATCCATACCCTATAATTTAAGTCAACAAATTAATTCTTCATATAAAAATGCAAAGGACCTTCATATTTTTATATGTTTTCAATATATGAGATTATACCTTCTGTTTCTGACTCTGCCTGTTCAATTCCAAAATTGCTCTCCATTGGAACCCGGTGTGGTGCTGATATAAATACAAAATCTATTTCTTTTTTAAATCCTTTCCTTAAGGATCCCAATTTTGCTTTGAAGATAAGGTCAGATTGAGCATATCCATGAATTGCCAATATCTTACATATTAAACACATATTTTAATTAATATACAAACATCCGCAGTGTACAGTAAGTAATACATTTATATAATGATAATTCCATACCCGTAATTTACCACTTGTAGTACTCATTTTCTATTATTTGGATTATCAAGTCTGCACTTTGAAGAATTATAAGTACCGATATAACTTAGTTTCGTATAACGCTTCACCACAATTTAAGGTTACCCATGTGAATTCCGTGATTGGTATATACATTTTGCGCAAATTTCCACAACACGTAAAGTTCTTATAAATGAAATGTAAAATTCTTTTTTAGATTTTTATGTAGTTCATATATACAATCTACAGATATTTCCTTTTGTGAAGACAGGTTATGATTCGAACAATTTAAGCATGTAATTTGTCTAATAAATACATTTTCTAAGGTATCACTACTGTTCAACGCACCTGCCCAAAATCCATTTGGGAATCGTAAAAATCAACGAATCGCTTTTTAAAATTCAATTTTTGTAAGTTAATACATTACTCAATGTATACAATATGCAATAAAAAAATCAGCACTGGATTATAACAATTTATACCATTTATTGGAGCCTGTATACATATAATACATATATTTAACGCTAAAGAACTGCTATCAAGTAGTCTTAATTAATGTTTTAAATGATTGATACAGGTAATGAATGTTCTCTTATATTTTTCAATAAAAATAAAATGTGTATGTACGTTTGTTTATTTAGTAGAAGATTTTCAACAGTAATAAGAAGATGAAATTACTTTCTTTAGCCTCAAATTAGACAATAATTCTTAAAAATTATACAGGTGCATGTCTCTCATAATTACAATCATTTATATTTTTCTTAACAAAATAAACTACCACAAGGTTTAAAGATCACTAAGATCTACAGCTTGAACTTGTGCGTTAATGTTCTCATCATTGTGTGTACTTTCATTTGATTCTGTCCTATTTGTTTTAGGAAAGTCTAGTTTTGCCCATGACCCAGGTTCAGCTTTTTTCAATTTAATTTCTACTTTAGTAGGAAGCATGTGAACACTGCTCTGACTTACATCAATGATCTAAAACAAAATAATTTTTGCATTAGTTAGTAAAAAGCAATACACCAATTACTACAGTAAATGAATGTATCTAAATACATACCCCCCTTAATTCTGTGTCAAGAGTATATCTTGAGTTTTCTTCTACAAAATATAAATCAACAGATAAACGTATAGGATTCAATTTAACAGTCGACTGATCTGGCTGATACTTTTTTGCATAAACAGAAACTACAACATAGGTTCCTGTTTGATGCCAATCCATTCTACATTGAACTTTCTTATCAGTATTCTGAAAGGATATACATTATTTATTATTCAGATATTAATTATGTCTAATAAATAATTTAATAAATATAAATAAATATTCTATGTATGATATACCTTAGATAACCATGTATGTTTTCCTTTAGTGCATCCTGCCTGTTCTAAGAACACAGAAAAGTCAGTTGTTTTCTTCTTACAGCAGGACCAATATTTCAGTCCTTCATGGAATATAGGTACACCAGGATGATGATTACACACTTCATCATCCGATGCAGGGCCATTGTACGTAGCTTTACATGAATTATTTTTACAACTTTGTCCGATTTGTATTTTACTGTCAGCTGCGTTTTGTAATGTAGAAGACGTTAATTCTTTAATTTGTTCTAATAGCACAGGTGACACAGTTGGTGTTAAGGTAATTTGTGGAGTGTCAAAGTGAGGCCTTTCAAGGACAGATTCATTGCTAAGAGGTTGAGCGATTACTTGTATCACTTCGTTAGTCTTCAATTTGTCAGCAACAGGTTTTTCTGGTTCTGGTGGCTTTATATTAGAATGCTGTGACTTTGTACAACCTTTGATATTCAAGAATTCTGTGAAGTCTGTGCATTTTTTATTACAACAGGACCAGCCTTTGTATGCATCGTGAAACACAGGTAAACCCGGATGATGAACACAATCCTCTAAAATGACATCAGAGAAAATAAGAATATATATAATACTGATTTTTATTCAGATATATTGTCTCGTACTTAAATAAATCACCATTTAATTTCTTCTACAATAAATTATTATTCTATTATGTACGTATATTATGAATATTTTTTTACAATTTTGTGCACATGTACCTTTGTTATTGTCGTTCGGATCAAATTTCTTCCCACAACCACGATTGTAGCAATGCAATAATACTGCTTCCTGAGTCATTTTTTATATTGTCCTAAATACTGTATATTAGCTACTCACGATTCATAACATTCTTATGAAGTCAGTGATCAAAGGTAATAAGACGACGTTTATAACGTTTAACGTCCGACTAGCAAATGCCGACTGCAGCCTCCGCTTTTCTACGATTCGGAAAAAGTTCTAGCATGTTCCAGAAAATCTAAGCATCAATTCCAAATGTGGCACCTGTAAAAAATTCGAATCGATCGGTGTATACTCGCACATATGGGACTTTGTCATATAGTTACTGATAGCAAGAGAGTTCAATTAATACATAAAAGTCATATTTTGGAATACATTTAATAGAAAATATTAAACCTATAACTATGATTCTCTCCGTATTTTTTAAAGTATTATTTTATTATCACACATTCTGTAATTTGTAAAAGTTGTAAATAAAGGCAGATGAATATCATCGTATATGACTTAACTCAGATAGTAAATTTTGACATGTACAATTTTTTGATATTTTTCTAATATTACAAAATCGTCGTTTCATTCTATATTACTATTCATTTCAACTTTTTCTGTGATTGATATTAAATGACCACCACTGCGTAATCGTTGTATTATCAAACGTAAAGTAACGTGTCTATATCTTTTGTATTCCGAGAGAAACTGTTTGGCAACAGCGTTATCTGTATTCGCTAATGATCACAAGCAGTAGAAGTTGGTAGAAGTGAATAGGAGTAGGAGAGTGTTTACGGATTGGAGAATGGAAGTCATAATATGAGACGTAACCTTCAAAGGAACAGTATTATAATAATAGTTAAGAATATCAATAGTACTTGACATTTCCCGACCAACATGGAAATTCGAAGTACATTAGTAATATGTTGCATTTGCATTATTTTACAAAACACTTGTGAGTGGATAACCTTTATTTCTTTGTTTCTTGATATTACAGTGATACTTATTTTGCAAAATCATTCTATTAATTTGTTTGCAGATAGTCTTCATAGAAATTTAAACTACTATGAAACACTTCATGCATCCCACTTGAAACATAACATTGTAAAACGAGGTGTTCAACACAGTTATCATCCTTATAACAAAATAAGTGAATTAGAATTTTATTCTCATGGGCGGTATGGCAATACATTAATTACTCTTTACTAAAAATTTTTGCCATATTGAGTCTTTTATACAAACAATATGTATTCTGTGGTTACAGGTATTTCCGTTTAATTTTAACACCAAGAAGAGAAGTGATTCATTCCAAATTTAAAGCATATGAAGTTAGTGGTGATGGCAAGGAAAGAACTGTACATTTAGGTAGATAAGATTGAAATATAAATAAATCTTTAACACACTTAATACTTCTTGTATACTTATACAATTTTAGATCATGAAAGCTTTTACCATGGGCGTGTTTTTGGTGAGATTGATTCTCATGCACAAGTACACATTGACAATGGTATTCTTACAGCTAGTATTACAGTTTCTGACGAAACATTTCACATTGAGGTATGTGTAATTTTTGCTAAAAAAGACTTTATATGATTTATTTGTTATGCACTTTCACAGTATATTTCACTCTGAATGTTGTCCAATTATTTTTATTGCAGCCATCCTGGAGACATTTGCCTCATTTAGGGAATGAAACAATGATTGTTTATAAGTCATCAGACGTTAAGTTTAGTTGGGAACATTTTCAGGATGGACAGGGTCACACACATGGTGCTCCCAAAACCTGTGGATATGTAAAACAAGAATTAGGTGTGTTCACGTGTTATCCATTATATTCGAATTAAATAACATTAATTTATTTATTCAGACAAACTTGTATCACAGACATTCCAGTAGAAGATGAGGAAGAAATTCAAGAAGAATCTGATCAGAAACTAGATGAACATATTAGAACAAAAAGACAAACAGAAACATATGAATATACACCTACTAAAACTAGATGTCCTCTATTATTGGTTGCTGATTACCGTTTTTATCAAGAAATGGGTGCTAGTAGTACAAAAACTACAATTAATTATTTGGTATATAAATATTTTGATTAGTAAAATATATAATTATAAGTTGTATGGTATTAACTACTTTTTCAATACTTCACAGATAAGTTTAATTGATAGGGTACATAAAATCTATAATGATACTTTATGGCAAGAACGACAAGAACAAGATGGATTTAAAGGAATGGGATTTGTTATTAAAAAAATTGTAGTCCACAGTGAACCAACTCGTGTTAGAGGTGGTGAAACACATTATAACATGGTTAGAGAAAAGTGGGATGTGCGCACATTACTTGAGGTAATAAATGTTTCTTACCCTACTTATTTGTAACAAATTTTTAAGTTTTATGTATTTAATATCCACGATTTTACTAGGTTTTCAGCCGAGAATATAGTCATAAGGACTTTTGCCTAGCTCATTTATTCACTGATCTGAAATTTGAAGGTGGTATACTAGGATTAGCTTATGTTGGATCACCTCGCAGAAATTCAGTGGGTGGTATCTGTACACCAGGTATATCTAAATATTTTTCTATTAAATATTATTTATAAATAAAATATAGTATTAAACTATATGTAAAACTGTATTCTGTAGAGTACTTCAAGAATGGATACACATTGTACCTCAACTCAGGATTAAGCTCTAGTAGAAATCATTATGGGCAGAGAGTAATCACAAGGGAAGCTGATTTGGTTACAGCACACGAATTTGGACATAATTGGGGCTCAGAACATGATCCCGACATTACAGTAATTTCTCCATAATTAGATATGTTTCTACAGTTGCGATGTGTTGCAAAGGTTTAAAATAAGTTTTGTTAATAGGAGTGCAGTCCAAGTGCTAGCCAAGGTGGTTCATATTTAATGTACACATACAGTGTTAGTGGATACGATGTAAATAACAAGGTAAATAATTTTACTTGCCTACACCGTATAATTTATTTCACGTGGGCACAAAATAAGTATTAGTAATTGCCTGATTTCAGCGTTTTTCACCATGTAGTTTAAGATCCATTAGGAACGTTTTACAAGCTAAGTCCGGTCGTTGTTTCTCCGAACCAGAAGAATCATTCTGCGGCAATCTACGAGTCGAAGGCGATGAAGAATGTGATGCAGGATTATTGGGAACAGAAGACAATGATGCATGTTGTGATAAAAATTGTAAACTGCGCAGAAGTCAGGGAGCAGTTTGCAGGTAACTGTCTACTTACAAATACTACTACGTCTGATATTTTGACACGTGATATTTATTTATGAATAACATTACATTTTCATAGTGATAAGAATTCGCCATGTTGCCAAGGGTGTGCATTCATGCCGTTAGGCGTAAAATGCAGAGATGCACAGTATGCTACCTGCGAGCAAGAGTCACGTTGTACAGGAGCTTCTAGTGAATGTCCTAGGTCTCCACCAATGAAAGATGGCACAAGCTGTCTTGAAAGAGGTCAATGCAGACTTGGCAAATGCATACCGTACTGTGAGACACAAGGTTTACAAAGTTGCATGTGTGATACAAGTATGTTCTTTCATTAGTTGTTCTCAAAACAACGTAAATGTGTATTTCATACATTTTAATTTCTGCCTATAGTTAGTGACGCGTGTAAAAGGTGTTGTCGAATGAGCTTGAATGAAACATGCTTTCCAATCGACCCACAAGACATTTTACCCGATGGAACGCCATGCATTCAAGGTTTTTGTAATAAGGTAAATTCTAATTTGTCATAATTATTGTACATAGAGCTATGAAATTAAGTGGAGAATCATTTTTAGGGTATATGTGAAAAGACGATACAAGACGTGGTAGAACGTTTCTGGGATATTATTGAAGACATAAATATTAATAAAGTAATGCGGTTCTTGAAGGATAACATAGTGGGAGCTGTTATAATTATCACAGCTATTGTATGGATTCCAACGAGCTGTGTTATTAGTTATATCGACCATAGGCGGGTTAAAGAAAGTGAGAAAAAGTGGCGTTGGAAACATACTGACGAGCTTATACATCCGGACGAACAAAGACAAGTTATTTATGTAGGTGTTCAGCGGCAAAGAATACAACCGGTTACGCAACAGTCTTAAGTATTTTTGTTTACTTTAAAAGCATTTAAAAGCATACAATGAAATATCTAGTCAAGACTTTTGTATTTTTTTATATTTTATATATATATATATATTTTGTTCGTTATGTAGAAAAAGAGGTTTTTAATTCCAGTTTATTAAGAAATTTATCTTTGAAAGATAAGTACCAAAATATCATTATGTACTTTAAGGGTAGTAGATGTATGAAATTAATATGATACATGTATAGTTATGTACAGCAATAATTTAAGGAATTCTGCCGTTAATTATAAATATTATTTATTGTACAATTTTTTATATATATTTATAATAACCCTACTCATAAATCATAAAAGAATTTTACATCTTTGTACTTGTTATTTATTAACACGCTCCGACAAATGGGACGATACGAAGTTAAAAATCGTCATGAGCTTATAGAGATTCATTCTACTTCTTAAGGAAAAAATTAAAGTAAAGTTAATGCTAGTACGACTATATGATGAACAGTTTTATATTGAGCTTATAAGGCATTTATGTGAATTTTGTTCATCTGGACAACAATTCCTCCCAATACGGTTTTACTTCTTATGCGCAGCGGTTCTCAACTTTATAGTCTTTGCTCACCTTTGCAGAAACACGTGCGGATTGTAGCGCTAACCTCCAAAATTTCATTACGTGCGCTTAAAATACGTGTACATGGGGGAGCGCATGGTGGGTTGAAACGTGAGAGTTACATCAGTGTACCAGCCGGTACCGAGTACCTCGCGAAGTGTTTTCTGAGAGTTAGCGATCAAAAATGAAGGAAAAACTGCCGGAGACTATTAATTTTTCCAAGGAGGAGGAAATTATCTTGGAGCTATGGAGAAAACTGGACGTTTTTCACAATTGTTTGAAAATGTCGAAGGGAAAACCGAAGTATTCCTTTTATGATGGGCCACCGTTTGCTACCGGGTTGCCCCATTACGGTCACATTCTCGCCGGTACGATAAAGGACATTATAACGAGGTATGCTCATCAATGTGGTTATCATGTGGAAAGAAGATTCGGTTGGGATACCCATGGTTTACCTGTCGAATACGAGATAGACAAATCATTAAATATAAAGGGTCCCGATGATGTCGCCAAAATGGGGATAGCAAATTACAACAAGGAATGCAGGAATATTGTTATGAGGTATGCAACAGAATGGGAGAAGATCGTAGGCAGAATTGGTCGGTGGATAGACTTTAAGAATGACTACAAGACATTATATCCCTGGTATATGGAGTCTATCTGGTGGGTTTTTAAAGAGCTTTATAACAAAGGTCTTGTATATCAAGGCGTTAAAGTGATGCCTTACTCTACTGGTTGTAATACTCCATTGTCTAATTTTGAGTCAGGTCAAAATTATAAGGATGTGGTTGACCCATCAGTAGTCATAGCATTTCCTTTGGTGGATGAACCTGGGGTTTCTATCCTAGCTTGGACTACTACACCTTGGACTCTACCGAGTAACTTGGCACTCTGTTGTAATCCTACCTTTGAATACGTTGAAGTTAAAGATCATGTTTCCAACAATATCTATATAATATTAGAATCAAGCCTAGAACTTGTATACAAGTCAAAAGATCTATATACCATACAAGGTAAAAGAAAGGGATCTGAGTTGAAGGGGAAGAGATATAAACCTCCTTTTCCTTATTTTGAACATCTTAGAGAAAAAGGTGCCTTTGTAGTATTAAATGATACTTATGTTACTGCTGATAGTGGAACTGGCGTAGTTCATCAAGCCCCGTATTTTGGAGAGGATGATTATCGATGTTGCTTGGCAGCTGGTGTCATAACAAAAGATCAAGAGATTGTCTGCCCTATTGATAGTTGTGGTCGCTTTGTTGAACCAGTTACTGATTTTGCTGGAAAGCATGTAAAGGAGGCTGATAAGGAAATTATCAAATACCTTCAAGGAAACATGAGATTAGTTCATCATACAACAACTAAACATAGTTACCCATATTGTTGGCGATCTGATACACCATTGATTTATAAAGCTGTACCTTCATGGTTTGTTAGAGTAGAAGCCATAAAAGACAAGCTATTAACAGCAAGTAGTGAGACTTACTGGGTACCAGATTATGTTAAGGATAAGAGATTTGGTAACTGGTTACGAGATGCACGTGATTGGGCTATTAGCAGAAACCGATACTGGGGTAATCCAATGCCTCTGTGGGTTTCAGAAGATGGACAGGAAGTTGTATGTGTAGGAAGTATTGCAGAATTAGAAGAATTGACTGGTACGAAAATTACAGATATTCATAGAGAAAGTATAGATCATTTAGTTATACCATCAAAGCGTGAAGGACAACCACCTTTACGTCGTGTGCCAGAGGTCTTTGACTGTTGGTTTGAATCTGGATCAATGCCATATGCACAAATGCATTATCCGTTTGATCACCAAAAAGATTTTGAGGAAAGTTTCCCAGCTGATTTTATTGCAGAGGGTATTGATCAAACTCGTGGGTGGTTTTACACACTCTTAGTTGTATCTACTGCATTATTTGGTAAAGCACCATTTAAGAATCTTGTTGCAAACGGTTTAATACTTGCATCTGATGGACAAAAAATGTCTAAAAGCAAGAAAAATTATCCAGATCCTATGGAAGTGGTTAATAAATTTGGAGCAGATGCTCTTCGTTTGTACTTAATTAATTCACCAGTTGTAAGAGCTGAAAACTTACGGTTTAAGGAAGAAGGAGTTAGGGATGTTATAAAAGATGTCTTTTTGCCTTGGTATAATGCATTTAGATTCCTGATGCAAAATATTGAGAGATTTGAGAGGGAAGAGAAGATTACTTTTGTATATGATGAAACCAAAGATTTATCCTCTGTTAATATAATGGATAAATGGATCCTATCCTTTGCACAAACATTATTGCAATTTTTAAAGAAAGAGATGCAGGCTTACAAACTGTATACTGTTGTACCTCATCTAGTGAAGTATATAGATAATCTTACTAATTGGTATGTGAGAATGAATAGAAAGCGTATAAAGGGTGATGGAGGAGCAGTTGACTGTCAGCATGCATTAAACACTCTTTTTTCTGTTCTTTACACAATGGTGCGCATAAATGCTCCATTCACACCCTTCTTAACTGAATTTATGTTTCAACGACTTGCAAAATTACTTCCACCAACTAAAGATAATATGGATAGTGTTCATTATCAAATGATCCCAGAATCTTGCTCGCAATTAATAGATGAAAACATTGAAAGAGCTGTTTCATACATGCAAACTATAATTGATTTGGGACGTGTTGTAAGAGATAGAAAAACTATTCCTGTAAAGTATCCGTTACCAGAACTTGTGGTAATTCATCAAGATGCCAATGTATTGAAAGAAATAGTTTCTTTAAAGTCGTACATTCTTGAAGAACTCAATATAAGAGAATTAACAGTTACTACAGAGAAACAAAAGTATGGTGTTACTTTGAGAGCAGAACCTGATCATAAAGTACTTGGAGCACGTCTGAAGGGAGAATTTAAGTCTGTTACACAAGCCATCAAAGAGCTTTCTAATGATGAGTTACAAAAGTTTGTTGCTACGAAGGAGATTATAGTAAAGGGTCACAAGCTGGAAGAACAAGATTTACGTTTGATGTTTAGTTTCACAGGTCCAGCAGCTGAAGAACTATCCAAAAAGTATGATGCACATAGTGAGGGAAATATATTAATTCTATTGGATGTTACTCCAGATGAAAGCATGCATAACGAAGGAATAGCAAGGGAGGTCATCAATCGGGTACAAAAATTAAGGAAGAAAGCTCAGTTGGTACCATCGGATAATGCTACTGTATACTATGATATCAAGGATTCGAATAGTAATTTGGCTAAAGTAATTGTTAGTCATAAAGAGTTCATTGAGAATGCGACTAAAACACCGCAGGAAAATATATCAAAAGTACCGAAAAACGCGTCTGTAATCATAGAAGAAATGCAGAAAATTAAAGGTGTCGATATGAACTTGATTTTAATTAAAAGTAGCGCGAATACAGTTCAAGAGAATGATACTAACGCGGAACCTTTCTTGAAGTATGTGAACCTTGAACTTGTAGATATAACACCAAGATTTGGTGCAACTGGTTGTGTAGGAACTGTTCTATTAGAAGCTCCTAAATCATTAACTCCAATTTCATATAAACAGTTAAGAGATGAAATTGAATTAATATTTGGTCTTTACGGTTGCTCTTATGACTTGTATGTTGGTGATAAACAAATAATGGACATCAGTGATATTTCATTCTTACATAAACAGACGATAAAAATAACGAAAGTAGGTTCGCCACTTTCTCAATCCAATGCGGAAGTAAAGCGTCCACTTTGTAAATTTGTCAATGTTAATGGTGCAGTAGGTAAAGGTACTATACTCTTAGAAAACCCTAAGGGTAACTTTACCGTGGATGATCTAATGCTTAAACAAAGACTACATGCATTTTTCAATCAAACCAGTTTTTCTAAACCATTACCTACAGTATCAGGTCAATTACACGGGAGTACACTAGAATTAAATTAAGTTTCATAAGAGAAGAATATAGCTTGCCACACATTATTTATTTGTAATTTTTATCGAAACTATTTGTTAAAAATTTTGTATTTGTTTAAGAAACATTAAGTTGAAATTGAAACTAAAGAATGTAAGAAAAACATTGTCTTTTCATACAAGGAAAAGTATTTTATATAAGATATTTAAAGATTAATTTTCGAACGTACAACACTTTAAAAAATACGAGTGCTTATTTATTTAATATAAAAGACTTTGCAAGTCGTTTAATTTCATTTACTACGAAGAAACAGTGTAATTATAGTCCATCGCCTTGTACTCTAAGAAAAAAAAACAATAAAAATAAACGTATATCTTTTACTACTAAATTCACACTTTAATCTCGTAAATGATAAATAAAAAATATAGATGTATTTACATTGAATTGCTATTTTTCACAGACTAGAAATTATACGTATACGACACAGCATTAAATAAATAGACATTTATTCACATTTAGTGAAACATGATTTAATTAATCATTCAAGTTTTCAACAAACTATCATAACACAGTGTATTACAAAGGTAATCGGGAATATCACTGCTCCGTTTGTTGATATCGTTTATCAGAAGTAGTAACAAAACTTTTTCTTATGGAACTAACACCAAGTGGGTTTTATAAAATTTTACAATCTTTATTGTGTAATATACACCAAATTATATTTACACACACTTTTATTGACTTCAATTGACCTTTTCATAAAACTTGAAAACTAATGTAACTGTGCTTATGTGAACAAATCATTATTTCGTGTAAGTTCTGCACTAATATTACAATTTTTTTAAGTATACAAAAGTATAATATTTAATATCCTTATACTGAAATCAATTAAGTGTGCTTTATACTAATGGTAACTGCAACTTATAATTAACAGACATGTCGATTTGTTAAGTATGCTTGCCTATCACTGATAGGTCTAGCTTCATCAAATCTAAATTACGTATACATGACAAGTCTTCCGAATTCGATAAGAATAAAGTTACAATGTAAATTTTCAACGAATAAATTATTGAAAATAATATACAGCACCATAGTAACGAGAGTTTTATAGAGTTTATTATTAACTAAGCATTCAACAATTGCATAACATTTATTAAACAGTAGTTATTTAAATATATTTAATTGAACAAAATGTCTACAGGTTGTGGACCCAAATTTAATATCATATCATTAGATATTTTTTTCTCTGTCAAATAAAAATAATTACATTGTGGTGCTAACCCAAGAAAACATCTTTGCTATACGTATAAAATTAAATTTTAAACTTAACGCGCGAAAAAATCATTTCATTCGAAATAAACATCCTCCTGACATATAGTCGTATCTCACCTCACATTTAAATGAGTTATTTGATATCATTGATAAAAATCACAATCGCCATTCATTTAAATTAAATGTAAATTACCGGCAAAGGAAGCTGTAAAGATTGCTGTGAGCACGTATAATGCGAGCGTAGTGGTTGCTGTAAAAAGTTGAGCGTAATGGTATCGCAAATACCAAGCGAGGCTCAGCATGAGAGTCAAAATGCTCAGTAGAAGCCTACTCAAATCCCACTCATTATGTCGTGGACCCGGAATATATTCAGGAGTGTTTGTGTCTGAAAAACCACGTATTTCGTCAAGTGTCCGACCATTGTAATTATAATTACGTGATGTCGATCTATCCTCGAATATAGATGACGGAGGCGACACAGCGTTTGGCCGTGCTTGATGTACTAAACAATGAACTACGCAGTTGTTGTACAAGCCACATCGCTCTAATGTCTGATTGTCAGGTTGCAGTATTCGACCGTTAAAAATAAAGCGTACTAGCTTCTGCGCTTCTAACTCTATTTGAAAATGTCTCCTGAAAAACAATAACATTAGACATGTTATTTTAGATTTGTTAACAATTACTTTTCACAGAAATTTTAATTAATATGATATAACGTTAATAGACCTTCTAAATTCACTCAGTAATTCTTTAAGGCTACCAGTGACCAGTTTCTCATCATCATTTATGAATTTCAGTTTTATGCTAATTTCGTTAGCATCATTTGCTGTCACGTTTTCAGTTGTGTGTTCCATGGTGTTGGTACATGTCGGTGTTGGTATACCAGATGCTTCTGAAGCGTTTATCTTAGTTTGCCTTTGCAATGTAGTTGCATTATCATTATTAAATGAATCCATGGCTTCGATAAGTACTTCTTCTGTGGCAGTTGGTTCAGATGTCCTATTGGTTTCTGGAGGAATTTCTGCAGTTGTGTCTGTTATTACAAATTATAAATAATTCTAGGATTCTTTTCATCTACTCATAGAGGTATTCTTAAATAACTCGTATCACCTGTGACAGATGATTGTGGGCAAGATGATGTTGTATCATTATTTTCATCAGAAGTTGGTTCGACTAATTCTTCTTCTGATATTTCAAAATTCGGAGGCCGACTAGGAGAGCTTGCACTTTGACGATCTGCTCGTAATGCGGCAATACGTGTGCGTGTTCTATGTTGCAATATAAGTACTGTGCGTATTAATGGTTGATCTGTGATACTTGTGGAACACCAGGCAAGCCAGCCCACTAATAGGACCACCACGACAATAAAAAAATCAGTGACTTCATCACCAACACCTTCGATAAGAGTCATATCTTCAATTTATAATTTACCTGTAAATTCAAATAAAACAGACATTAAGAAAATTGTAAAAGCAGAATACGTTTTTGTTCACATATATCCCATGTCCCTCAACAATTTGTTGAGTATGTCTGCAATTC
Organism: Mimumesa dahlbomi; assembly: GCA_917499265.3. Classification (NCBI taxonomy): domain Eukaryota; kingdom Metazoa; phylum Arthropoda; class Insecta; order Hymenoptera; family Crabronidae; genus Mimumesa; species Mimumesa dahlbomi. The sequence goes on from OU824118.1 coordinate 10,559,052, forward strand.
ATGTTTGTACCTATATGCTTTAAAATAAGGGTAAATAACAATCATTGATTGGATATGAACGGTCCATGAATTTCATCTTAATTAAACTAATTTAAACCCAAATAGTAATAATAATACTGTGCCTTTTCTGAGATTATTTGGTAGAATCAGTTAAGTATTTAGAAATATTAATCCTGATCCCATTTCAATGACTTCAAGGTGAAATCCACAGTATTTTTTCCAAACAGGTTATTGTTCAAAATCGCAGTTCAAAATAAAAAAAACAATTAGGTCCTTTCATTTTATTTAGGTTATAACTTTTATTATCCTTCAGTGTATTTTAATATATCATATAAGGATTATTTATACATTTTGGAAATATACAAGTTGAAGCATTAATGTTTTGTATATATTTCTTGTCATGTTTGGAAATGCAATTCAGCCCGTCGCATGTCTTATTATACGTCATCCAATTATTTCTTACTATCCTCACCTCGATTTATATGAATTACAACAGAACAGAAAGGAATTAAAACTTCGTCGAAACACTCATAAAAATCTCATCTACAAACATCTGGAGATGACGCAGATAGTTTATGACAGACAGCGACATGCCTGAACTAGTTAATAATTAACGAAAACATATATATACAAGGTATCGTCCACGCGTACCTTTAACGTTTCAAAACAACTCGCATTAAACAATTCGATGCATATTACAGAGGATTACGTTTCATCGCGTTCTGTCATTAATCTAAGGATTAGTTACAAAATATTTTCATACGTCATGTGTGTGCACCGATCATGATTGTGTGTATGGTGACAAGTGTGTTAGCATTATAACTATCATAACACTAATAAAACAGTTCCATTTCTTTGTACCTTTATTTTGACAGTGAAATGTTTGTTAAGCGTTACATCGGTTCGAGGCGTTAAAGGGGACTTTGTTGTTCAGAACGATACGTCGGATCTTCTTACCACTTCTTACGAAGAGCGTTCACGTTTGTATGTAGATTACTGTCAGTCGTGTACGTGTGCCGTGTAAAAGTATTGCGAACCGCAGTTTACACGTAATATATCGGCCGATACAAGCAGTCGGTTTGATTTTAGAGTTACACGTCAAAATGGCTGAGCTGATTGCGGTACCGCTGAAGAAACCGTCTGACGTGGATGTCATTAAGCCACTTACAAATGTTATTAAATCAACGTATAATAGTGCGAATAATCAGAAGGATTACACAGAGGCCATCAACGAATTTAGTAAATTGAGGAACAATGCCTTATGGCGAGCATTCGAAAAATATGAAAGTTCGTTGGAGGTTATATACAGGTATGAGTCATCTTTAATTAATCATTATACCGATTTCATATCGACAATATTATATTACGATACATTATAATCCTTGGACTTCATGCTTGTCATTAGTTGTTATGGTGTGTGGAGGTTTTTAAAAGGAAGTTGTTTTGGAGGAAATTAATTGACAGTGCTTTGAAGGATTGCACTGCTGATGAAATTTGTATTAAATATAATTAACAAACAATTGGAAGTTAATTACTGTATTATAGGATATTAGGACTTTCATAGTCAATACTATAAATTATAATTGTTGGCGTATACAGTGTTTTAAAGCCAAATATTAGAGTAGTAATATGTAACCATTTTTTCAGCTACTATGATCAACTATGTGCTCTGGAGGGTAAGATACCTGCCCACGAATTGCAAATACCATTTAAATGGAAAGATGCATTTGACCGTACCATATTTGGTGGAAAACTCAGTTTAAGTAAGACTTAATGTGCTATTTAATTTAGCTTTATTTGTCACGTAGTTTTGAATAGATAGGAGATAAGATAAAGTAGGGTAATCCTTATCGGACTTCAATAATCTTTTCGTTCTGGCAATTGTAGCTATAAGTACATTAGCATATGAAAAAGTATGTGTACTATTCAACATTGCTGCCCTACAAAGTTCAGTTGCAGCAACCCAAACATTAGATAATGATGAAGGACTTAAGTTGGCTGCTAAATTATTTCAGGTAAACAAACAGTAGTTGCATGTAATTACAGAAATTACTATCACAATGAATCTTACTTACAATCATTATAGTTGTAGATGTATTGAATTGTTGTATATATTTTAGCAATCAGCTGGTATCTTTAATCATCTTAAAGGAACGGTCATGATGGCAATCCAGCAGGAACCAACACCTGACATCAGTCCAGAAACATTAGGTGCACTATCTTCATTGATGCTTGCTCAAGCACAGGAAATATTTGTGCATAAAGCCATTCACGATACTATGAAAGATGGAATTGTTGCCAGATTAGCTGCGCAAGCAGAAGAACTATATGCGGATGCTCTGAAACTATTTCAAAAAGAAATTTTCCGAGCTTTTTGGGACAAAGAATGGGTTCCTTTGGTATGCATATACAATTCTGTTTATTTTCGGTTTATTTTTCATTTAATATGTCTAAAGTTATCTTAAAAATGTAGATAGCAGGCAAACAAGCTGGATATCGTGCTATGGCTGAATTTTATCAATCCTTAGTATGTAAGAATAATAAATCAATTGGAGAAGAGATTGCGAGATTGGAGGTAAAGTTTGTTCATAGCAAAATATTATAAACGTAGACCAGTATTTTAAATATAATGTGGCATATGTGTTTTTAGCATGCAGTGGAATTGTTTAAAGCGGCTCAGCAACGTTCAAATAAACCTAATCTATTTCAAGATTATGCTAATAAAGCACAGAGGAACCTCACAGAAGTGAAGAAAGATAATGATTTCATTTATCACGAGAGAATTCCAGATATTAAATCCTTGGAACCTGTTGGTAAAGCTAGCATTGCAAAATTGCTGCCATTGCAAGAAGTATTCAGTACCAATTTTAAAGGTTTGTTTTGCATAGCATTGGCTACATTTTTAATAACCTTTATACATTTCGAACACATGTACATTATGTATTTTCAGATCTTTTCAGTGATTTGTTGCCTGTCACTGTACATCAGGCATTATCGTCTTATGAAATGCGTCGAAATGAGTTAGTTAATTCAGAGATTTCGAAGTTACGTGAAATGACGCAAGTTCTGAATAGGTATATACAAATATTATAACAAATTTTTTCGCATTGATATCTGTGTTACACATATCGTTCGTATTTTTTCAGTGTTTTAGCAAGTTTGAACTTACCGGCAGCTATCGAAGACACAAGCGGAACTGAGTTGCCTCAATCGCTATTGGAGAAAGCACAATATCTTAGAGAAGCAGGCAGGATCACAGCTTTGGAAAGTGCAATGCAAGAATTGCCAGATCTTTTGCAACGAAATAAAGAGCTCTTGGACGAAGTAACTAAACTTACAATTTATAAATTAGTAATAATATGAGTAACATAGGTGGCTAACAGATTTTTATTCCTCTAGTCTGAACGAATGCTTCAAGAGGAACGTGAGTCTGACGATCAACTAAGAGAACAATTTAAGGCCCGCTGGACAAGAACACCCAGCGCACGTTTAACCGAACAGTTTACTACTGTTTTGCGAAAATACCGTGAAATTATTAACAATGCAGTGACTGCTGACAAGGTACAGATAAATACATTATTTTATTTAACAATTTGTTAAATAAGTATTATATTCTATGTTAATGATTCAGGTTGTTCGTGATAAATACGAAACCCATAAAGAAGGAATAGAAATTTTAAGTTTAGACGAAGGCGATCTATTTAATGCTGTACCAACTGGATCGGCAGTACAAGAGAGTCATACTGTTACGCAACTAAGAAAGTTAATGGAGGATGTGAGTATGTCAACGAATGCGTAATTAGTTTTCATGTCAATTAAGTATTCTATATATTTGTGTCTGATATCTTAATTTTCTCTTTAAGGTTGAAACATTGAAAGCAGAGCGTGACGTTATCGAGAGTGAACTTAAATCCGCTACTACTGATATGAAGACGACGTTCCTATCAGCACTTGCAAAAGATGGTACCATTGATGAACCGAACTTGTCTATTGAAAATATAGGAAAAGCTTACGGGCCTTTGCAAAAGCAAGTGAGGGAAAGTGTTGCACGTCAGGAGCAGTTAGTTGCTGAAATACAGGTACGTATTTATCTATCCTGAAATGTTGAATTCAAAGTTTACTGTGAAAATAATGGTAATGAAATAATGCAATTTCAGAGGTGTCATGCAGAATTTACCAACGAACAATCTGGCAGCGGTAGCTCGAGGGAGGCGATGTTGTGTAAATTGGCATCTGCCTACGATGCATTTAAGGAATTGAAAAGCAACTTAAATGAAGGCGCTAAGTTTTACAATGATTTAACACAGGTAAGACAGCACTGCAAGACAATTTGTATTAGTTAATTAATAATTTTTTATTCGTAGTTACTGGTGGTCTTCCAAAACAAAATATCGGATTTCTGCTTTGCCCGAAAAACGGAGAAAGAAGAACTGCTCAAAGATTTAACGACCAATCTGAGTCATACAGGTCCAGCAACCACACCTACCATTCCATCCCATCACGCAGGTATGAATTGAAATAAATTACATCGATCGTTCGAACAATATTTGAAAATATCTATATTCAGGAACGTCTGGACAAAATCAGCCTGGACCAGAGCAAAGCGGAGGCCAGTTACCGTATCCCACGCAATTCCAAGGCGGAATGCCTGTACCGTATGGTTCTGGGCCGACTACACCATATCCAGCGTATATTCATCCACCTATGCCTGCAACTTATAATCCATACGCAACAATGCCCTATCCCGCGCAAGGTATAATTAATTCTTTAATGAATACGAATGTATTGGACTGATTATTTTATTTTCAGGTCCTTTTAATCCGTATCAAGGTGTGCCTCAAGCCCCATACGGCGGGTACGCGACTCTGCCCCGTTATGGTGGTAATCCACCCAATCAAGGCCAAAGTCCATGGTAAAGAAGCGTAGAGCCTGACTTAAAGCAATGAAGAATAACGTTATATAGAGCTGAGAGAACTTAAACTTTTTAACTGCTATATATTTCATTCAGTTAAATTTGGATGTAGAATGTATCGGTGCGTGATATATGTTAAGCTTTAAATAATGCTTCAACAAGAAAAGATTTAAATGCATAATGCTCTTGCAGTTTATAAATATATTTTGTAACATAATATATTGTAATTGTTACTTATTATAAAGCCTATAATTTAACAATGGTTTCGTTGGACTATTTTTACGGCAGCTAAGCACAATTTTAGAAAACGCTGTTGAGTTACATAATTTACGGTTCAAATCTCGGTTTCTAAATGTACCTTGCACTTTTTCTAACAATACTGTAAAAATTAGAGCCATAATACGCAATGAAATTAATGTACAAAATAATGCGAACGATCAACATAGTTACTTATTTGTTGCTATATTTATATATTCTTATATAAACGAATCGAATAATTACTTTAAATATGTCTAATTACTTTTCCCTGCACTGCATTTGGCAAAATCACAGACGAGGTATTGGATAGACCTATCACCTTACGGGGTTCGATGTTCACGAACCTGAATTACCGACGCGATCAAATTTCAGAGGATTTGCAGCGCCTCCTTGACGAAGGAGCAGAATTTTTTGAACTAAAAGAGTATCGTTGGTTCCGAAACGGGCCCCGCACCCCAACCGCTTTTGTGAGGTTGTTACAAGCCCACATGTTGCGGACCAACTTCTAGAATCCGTACTCGGGGTCGAAAATGAATTTCGAGTATCGTGCGATGGACGGGAGCACATTAGTGGTACCTGTCGATTCGTTAGTGATGTCAAAGGTATTACGAAAATCGCGAAAAATCGTAAATCGCCTGCCATTTCCGTAATTTTTGAGCTATTAAAACGATCCGGGGCGTTTTGGACTTGGAATCCGAAACCGAATAAGACAGTGAAAGAATCATTTTGATATCTAAAAAATTGTGGAAATGACGGAAGAATTACGAAAATCGCGAAAAATCGTCAAATTTAAGCAGTTTCTCGTTCAGCATTCGCTCAATTTTTGAGATAGCGACCTGAAACTTGTACCATTGTTTTAGTTAGAAAATTCTACGCCAGATCAACCTATAATAGTTGTACTTTTCGAAAATTTAATTTTTCGCAAAAATCTGAAGGGGGTAGGTCAGGATTTTTTGCGATTTTCGTAAATCGCTCGCCATTTCCGTAATTCTTGAGATATTAAAATGATCCAGGACGTTTTGGACGCGGAATCGGAAGCAGAATAAGACAGTGAAAGAATTATTTTGATATCTAAAAAATTGTAGAAATGGCGAGCGATTTACGAAAATCGCAAAAAATCCTGACCTACCCCCTTCAGATTTTGGCGAAAAATTAAATTTTCGAAAAGTACAACTATTATAGGTTGATCTGCCGTAGAATTTCCTAACTAAATCAATGGTACCAGTCTCAGGTCGCTATCTTCAAAATTGTGGAAATGGCAAGCGAAAAACTGGTTGAAATTGCCGAATTTTCGCGATTTTCGTAATTCCTTCGTCATTTCCGTAATTTTTGAGCTATTAACATGGTCCAGGGCGTTTTGGACTTGGAATCCGAAACCGAATAAGACAGTGAAAGAATCATTTTGATATCTAAAAAATTGTGGAAATGACGGAAGAATTACGAAAATCGCGAAAAATCGTCAAATTTAAGCAGTTTCTCGTTCAGCATTCGCTCAATTTTTGAGATAGCGACCTGAAACTTGTACCATTGTTTTAGTTAGAAAATTCTACGCCAGATCAACCTATAATAGTTGTACTTTTCGAAAATTTAATTTTTCGCAAAAATCTGAAGGGGGTAGGTCAGGATTTTTTGCGATTTTCGTAAATCGCTCGCCATTTCCGTAATTCTTGAGATATTAAAATGATCCAGGACGTTTTGGACGCGGAATCGGAAGCAGAATAAGACAGTGAAAGAATTATTTTGATATCTAAAAAATTGTAGAAATGGCGAGCGATTTACGAAAATCGCAAAAAATCCTGACCTACCCCCTTCAGATTTTGGCGAAAAATTAAATTTTCGAAAAGTACAACTATTATAGGTTGATCTGCCGTAGAATTTCCTAACTAAATCAATGGTACCAGTCTCAGGTCGCTATCTTCAAAATTGTGGAAATGGCAAGCGAAAAACTGGTTGAAATTGACGAATTTTCGCGATTTTCGTAATTCCTTCGTCATTTCCGTAATTTTTGAGCTATTAACATGGTCCAGGGCGTTTTGGACTTGGAATCCGAAACCGAATAAGTCAGTGAAAGAATCATTTTGATATCTAAAAAATTGTGGAAATGACGGAAGAATTACGAAAATCGCGAAAAATCGTCAAATTTAAGCAGTTTCTCGTTCAGCATTCGCTCAATTTTTGAGATAGCGACCTGAAACTTGTACCATTGTTTTAGTTAGAAAATTCTACGCCAGATCAACCTATAATAGTTGTACTTTTCGAAAATTTAATTTTTCGCAAAAATCTGAAGGGGGTAGGTCAGGATTTTTTGCGATTTTCGTAAATCGCTCGCCATTTCCGTAATTCTTGAGATATTAAAATGATCCAGGACGTTTTGGACGCGGAATCGGAAGCAGAATAAGACAGTGAAAGAATTATTTTGATATCTAAAAAATTGTAGAAATGGCGAGCGATTTACGAAAATCGCAAAAAATCCTGACCTACCCCCTTCAGATTTTGGCGAAAAATTAAATTTTCGAAAAGTGCAACTATTATATGTTGATCTGGCGTAGAATTTCCTAACTAAATCAACGGTACAAGTTTCAGATCGCTATCTCAAAAATTGAGCAAATGGCAATCAAAAAACTGGTTGAATTTAGGTTTTTTCTGACTGTAGTAAAAGCAAACACGAGATATACATACATATACTACTCGTAGCCAATTTGCTCGATACCATTTGCATCGAAGCGATACATTTCAATATAAACGACTATGGGTCATCGGACTTACAAAAAAATATTGATAAATTTCATTATCGATCGATGCAAATAATATCGATCCAGGTCTCACCACGTGGAGGTTGCTACTAATGGAGACCCACCCTATCCACGGCTCCCATCCTCCCTCCTTTAAACGATAACGAACATAATCTTTACTTTCAGAAGGAAAGTAAAGATATCACGCGACCGCGATCGCGAAGCTAATAACCACGATCTCAAAGATACGTCTATCAATGCGATCGTGGCCGAAATATTGAAACCAGTTTCAATATAACAAACACAAACCCATCACCATCAAACGCCAATTTCCCGCGAGACGCGAATAAAACAAATAACATAGACGAGAATGGAAATGTCGACCAAACCAGAAAAGCAACCTCATGGTAAGACTAACGCGGGTGACTCTAGACGTTAAGCATAACTCGACGGAAAAACAATTTACACACTTACGCGGTGGCTCGTACCACGGTCCTGAGAAGTACCCACGAACCGGGACTCCCGCCAAACCATGGTTAACCGATACGATGGGATAAACGTAAGGTCGATTTACAGGAAAGGGCCTCACGAAAGATCCGAACCAGGGACAAATCGAAGATGAAATATATCCGAAGATATAGATCATCAAATCGAACTGTACACGGGTTAAGCCATATCAGGCTAATCGGTCCGGCCGCCACCGATAAGCCTGATACGTCCCATACCCCGCCAAATAGCAGTCCACCCGTGTACAGGTCCCCAGAACGAACTCGGGCTCACCTTTCCAGACAACCTTAGGCCACCCAAAGATACCGGCGGAACCATGATCCGACGAAAGCCACGCTCCATGAATATATCGCAGGACCGCGATTTAACCAGATAGCCGTGAGGCTATGTGGCCGACTACACCGTTTCTCGTGTTGTTTTATCGTAGGGGTATGACAAACGCCGCAAATTACGAGCAAGTGACTCTACTATTAAAATGAGTTTAAAAGTGAAGCTAAAAATTGAAAGCTGAAGCTAAGTATTGAAAGTAAAAGTTGAAGCTACGAGTTGAAAGTAAAAGTTGAAGTTAAAAGTTAAAAGTTAAAAACTGAAACTATGTAATTGAAGGTAAAAATGTTTAATTGATAAGAAGCTAATAACGCGGAACGAGCAAAGAAGTCGCGTTTTCTAGTCGATCGACGACAAACGAAGTGAAATTGACGTATGATATCCCCTTAAACTAACGTTTTGGTCACTATAGTGTCAAAACGTCCCTTTTAGTCGCCTTTTACGACAGGCAGGGAATACCGTGGGTCTATTCTTTCCCCGACCCACAGGGGATCATGTTTTACATTTTTGTAATTAATTGGAATACTATAAGCTAGAAGTTACTTTGCGAGTTTACATAGAATCGAGAAAAATGCGAGCGCGGCGCAAAAAAGATTTCTCGCCATTTAACAAACCATTCAAGGTGAGTAAATGGCGATTTCTCTAAGTTAACGCGACTCTAAAAGCAAAGCTGGAAGAAGAGTGATTAGCTCATTTTACTTATTGTAATTTTACCGTATCGCAATCTTGAGTCTATAATTAATAAAGGGAGAAAAGACTACTTGTCACGCGCGGTCAACATTGGTCGGTACGGAAAGAAACGACCGAATTTACATAATTTTCGCAACACTAAATTTATTTACAATTTCCGTGGGTTTCGTCATAGAGAATAAGTGATCGCATGACTCTAAAATTCATTGAAAGAAAATACGCGATGCGCGCGCGAATATATTTTTCTTGGTCCACGTTCGCGAGTATTTCCGCAAAACTAATACACTAAATTACGAAAATTCCTCGCGAAAAACCGACGCGCAAAAATAATGTTTCGCAGTTCCACGACCGCTTTGACTGATAATACGCGAAAATAAAAATTAATTGCAAACACGAAATGATCTTAAATAGATCCAATTTAGTTACGGCTGAAAAGAATTTCAAGATAAGACATCCTAATATAAAATGCAATTTATGCATAAAATTATGGCAATATTCCTTCTAACAAATGCTTGGTTCAATGATTGTTTTTAAATAGATTCGTACAAAGACGGCGATGTACGACGCGATTCGCGAGTCACTTAGCTGCTTTAACTTTTTGATTTTATATTAGATAATAAAATTCCTATACGGCATTAGAAAACGTGTCTCCGAGACACACAAAGATAATGAATTTTAGATTATTAATAAATTCGCGGAACTAGAAATGCAGCCAGTGGTGACAAATATTACGACCGGCGCGGATGGCAGTGTGCAAACTTTGCACACTGAATCATACTCTACCCCTCTGCTTTTATCAAAAATTCAATTTCTCAAATTTGTAATAATCAAAAACTCGACTCTAGTAATGACAAAAATATATATTCTTAAAAATGAACTCTCAGAAAATATCTCAATAAGTAAAATCTTTAGGTTTCTTTAACAATAATGAATACAAATGACTTAGATTGAAAATTTGTGAAAATAATTGAATAAGAAGAATGACTCGAAAGCTTTAATGCAAAATTCTTTGAATAAAACTTGTGAAAATATTTTAATAAGAAAAATGACTCGAAACTTTAATGCAGACCGGGGCAGAGTCTTCACGGGGAGCTCTCCTCGACCCGCGGAACTAACTACTTCTAACTACTTCATTCTATCACACTCTACCCCTCTGCTTTTTTCAAAAATTTAATTTTTCAAATTTATAATAATAAAAAACTGGACTCTAACTCTTTAACAATAATGAACAAAAATAATAACTGAGTTTGAAAGGAATTTAATATCAAATTGTAATCAAAATTCTATTGTCAAAACTTGTGAAAATAATTCAGTAAGAAAAATGACTCGAAAACTTTAATGCAAAACTCTATTACTTAACACTTATGAAAATAATTTAATAAGAAAAATGACTCGAAAACTTTAATGCAGATCGGGGCAGAGTCTTCACGGGGAGCTCACCTCGACCCGTGGTACTAACTACTTCAAATTATTACAACTATAATTACTCTACAACTACTACGAGCATAGTGACTTAGTAGTAACGGAATGACCATCCATTCTGGAATTGAACACTCCAAAATGGATAGCCATTAGTTGCTGCCCTCTTCTAGACAGTTTGTCGGGCCTCTTCGGCATATAGCCTCTTCGGCGTAAAGCCTCTTCTTGCTTCAGGCCGGAGCCCAACCTGTATTCTGCAAGAACATTCGGAACCATAACATGGTATAACCCTAACACGCGCTTAACCAGACAAGAGAATGCGGCTAACACGTGTGGACAAGTTAACAGCTTATTCTCTGAAGAATGACAACTGCAGTCCGTGCAAACGGTTAGCCGCTAAGGACGAATGTTCAAGCAGAATTTACTTATTATTAAAAAAGAAAAGATTATTAGCCTGACTTTCAGGTACAGGATACCACTGGTTGCCTACAGTCGAAACAGTGGTACCTGCCCTGCCCTTCCTACTTAAAATTAAAGCACACACATTCCAGAGAATAAATTACCTGCCTACCTATTACCTATATTTAAAAAATGGCAAAAATCTCTCGCACACCAACACACTCTCTCCACGATTCTCAATCAAAGTCGGTGTTTCCCCCTACGGGAGACGTCCCGGGACGTCTCCAACACCGACTCAAACCCCACACATACATTCAGGTACGTACCTTGTTTGCTGAAATCGACTCACAAGGTCAGCGATTATTGCGATTTATTTAGACTTTATTGAAAGGAATTTAATGAAAACTTGTAGACGTAAAATATAGAAATGAAAGACTTGTAATTAATTCGTAGTTGAAATAATTACTACGTTCAAAAATAATGCTTCTGCATTTTGACTCTAATTGAAAAGTAATTGAATATAATAATCTGAGGTTCGAAATACAATCGAACTTAAATTGAATAATGTAAAATCGTAAAAATATGCAAGTTGAATTTAATCGCGATTTTGCAATAAAAACGATTGTTCAAAACCGACGCACAATCCACGAAATATTCAATAAATTTATCACACACACACACACTCACACGTGTGGATCGTACGTCGTGCACAATCGCTAACGATTGTGAGCCGCCACATAATTATAATTCTTAAAACTATAAGCCACGTTCACCGCCATCACCCATTCGTGTAGCACCTGGGCACACGAATGAGTTCAAGCCAAATAGGGACATGAACGTGGCAACTACATACTAGGCTTGATGTGTGCTGAAAATCCTGAGCTATAAAATGATTATTGAAATAGATCTTCTAACGAGCTAGTAATCGTTACTTTGACTTTATTGAATTTACTTGAAAATATACTTTATAAAATGACTCGAATGTAATATCGAATAATAATTGAAAAAGTGAAAAAATTGCATCTCGTGCAAGAAAACTTTGAAAACTTTAAAAATATATGTATTGAAAACTTTAAAATATTGAAATTTATTTAAAAAAAAATATATATGAAACTTGAATTTATAATTGAAAACCTTGGTGATTCCTTATTCAAAGTTATATTCTAAACAATGCAAATATGTTCAAAATTAGCCTTTGAAACCAGAATCTACCCATCGCGAATTGGTCTTCTTGGGCATTTCAAATACAAGAATTTAAAGGACTTTACAAGTTAAAGGAAATGCCGCTACTAAAAATATGCAAGTTCCGACTGAATTTAACTCGTGTGATTTCGTCTTTTGTCAAAAATTCTGTGATTATATAAAATGAACGCGAACGCGAATGCTATTAAATGAAGATCGAGGGAATCGAACCTCCGAATTAATTAAATAAAAATCGCCCGTGAAGCTAAGCCACAAGAAGACCCCTGCCTGAGCTAATTAAATATTCACAACAATGGGGTGTTACTACCCACGAATGTAAAGTATAAAATACTTTACACTCGCGGTCACTATGCTCGCAAACTCAAATAAAATACAACCAATACACTCGTGCCGCTTCGGACCTTTGCGTCCTACGACATGATTGAGTGATCGGAGGAACCGTAAATTTTTTGACTCACCGGTCGTAGATTTCTTCTGCACCTTTGATTGTAGAGATGATACTACGACCGGCTCTGCAGTTGCGAAGTCATCTGTAACAGAAAAATAGCAAAGTCTTTATAGTTTAACCGTCTATCATTCCTCAAATCGTTCGTATTTAGTTCTGACTCGAGTTCGATATTTCAAAATGTAATTTCACTGTGGATTAGAAGTAAAAGTAGAACATTTTGACGATATTTACCTGCTGCCTGATGCGACGGCGCCCGATGGAAATCCTTTCCGCAGCTGCTGCGTACCTCTACTTCATCGCGACGAATAATTCAAAGAAAAAAAAAGAAAAATAAACAGACTACACTCCCGACCGAAATTATTTCCGGCGAACAAACTGACTCTACTCTCGCGATTCAAAGTATACAGGAATTTCGCGACCGAATATGTTACGTTGTAGCAGTCCATTTCAATTCTTTCGGCGGGTTTAAGCACGCGTATATCGAACAAACATAATTTCTAATAGCGCAACAACACTGATTCTATTTCGCGATATACTTTTTCGGATCAAGTGAATCTAAGACCGCATTGCACTCGGCCAGTTAAATCGTTGCGATGTCTTCTGTAACAGAAAAAGAGAAAAGTCTTTATAGTTTAACCGTCTATCATTCCTCACATCGTTCGTCTTTAATTCTCACTCGAATTCGATATTCCAAAATGTAATTTCATTGTTAATTAGAAGAATTAAAAGTAGATTTTGCTGATATTTACCTGCTGCCTGATGCGACGACGCCCGATGGAAATCCTTTCCACAGCTGCTGCGTACCGCTACTTCATCGCGGCGAGTAATTCAAAGAAAAAAAAAGAAAAAAAAGGGACTATATTCGCGACCGAATTAATGTCCGGCGAACAAACTGACTCTACTCTCGCGATTGGAAAAATTAAGAGAATTTCGCGACCGAATTTCATTTCTTTCGGCGGTTTTAATCACGCGAGTATCGAGCAATAATAATGTATTAATATCGCAACAACACTGACTCTATTTCGCGAAATACTTGTTTCGCAGAAAATGATTCTAAGACCGCATTGCGCGCGGTCACAAAAGCTGAAAATAAAATACATCGCGAACGCGTATACATACCGCGGAAAATGTCGTAGATATTCGGTTAAAGTATTTTTCAATTTAATTACCAAGCATTGTTATTAGGAATATTGCCATTGTCCTACTTTGGTGTAAAATGAAATTGTGTACGCAATAGTCGACGCGAAAAGATGTATACTTTAATAAACCGGCGCGAAGTTTCGTAGAAATATTCTCAAACGTTTCGCAAGAAAAATATTTCTTATATCCGGTTCACGAAAAATAAACGGCACGATGACTCGATTCAATCTAACGTAACTCACGGACAATATAAATTCCCGTTGTAGATGTACCGCGAACAATGTTAGATACGACCAATGTCAAGGGCGTTAACAAGTAGGCTTCGACCGCTGCGATGTCCATTGTGTTCTTGTTTATGTCTCAAGTAACCGGGCTTCTTTGTATAGTGGGTACCTGGAATTAGAAACCAAAACACGATAAGAATTAACAGTCACAAATTTATCCAAATTCTAAGTACAAACAGCGAAATTCATAAGCAAAACTAAATAAATTGTGATAATATAGTAAGCAAGAATTAATAGAAATAAAGAAGGTATTTTCCAAAAAGTTGCAAAATTATTTGTTTAAATCATACTGAGAAAAGTGGACTCGATTCATGATTTTAAATGTAATGTATTGAATGTGTATGGTATACACGTATATACTATGATAGGATATAGAATATAAATGAATTGAACAAAGATAAATGTTCTAAAACGATGTCACATACCTTGGAAACCACCCAGGACCTCCTATGAGTATGTACGTCTTCACCCCCCGGCCGCTGAGCAGAGACTGATGCGCGCCCGTGTCAAAGTCACGCCAGGTAAACTCGGGAGTCGGCCGGTCACGGTCGGTTGCACTCGTACGTAGGTACCCGCCGGCGAATTTCTTCGATCTATTACGACATAATAAAATCTATGTTAACCTCGAGCGGACCGTTATTAAACCGTAGCATTTTCAGGATTTATTGCTAACAATTAAACAATTATATATTTTGCACAAATAAAGAAAACTTTTGACTATAACATCGTACAAATTCGAACTATATTTTATAAACTTGATATTAAATATTAAGTTGCAAATCGCGATTGCAAATTAATAACAATAAATATAATTTTTTCTAAAATTTGAATATTTAATATATTTCTACTGCCTCTATTAATCAATCTCTATTAATTAATGCAATTGCAATCAATCGGTGTGTTACTCAGTACTAATAATGTATGAATAATAAATGAATTTTACTTCGGGAGGTTGACCGGAGCGTATCATGAAGAGGTATTGACTCCAGGACGTTTTATCACAGACTAAAGGTTAATGGCGTACTTGGCAATGTCAGGTCGAGTGTATTTTGAAGTTTGGTTGTACTTGTTCCGTGAAGCCTCAACAATAAAGATGGAAATACCAGGTTCAGTCTTGTCGGGGCGACCTTGAAAAAGTATAAAAGAGCAACTTACGTGTAATCTCTTGATGTTCCTCTTTCTGACAACCACGCAGAATGTTCAAACTATTTAAGTAAATAAATTTGCGATTTGTCTGCATAACTTTATACGATTCTTTGAATCTTTATTTTTCTGACGGGGGCGTTGCAAAACCATTACCATAGACGAGGTATTGGATAGAGTCTAGAGCCCTCAAAACCAGTGACATCGAAAATCATGGGGATGAGTGGTCTATCCAATACCTCATCTGTGGAAGAGCGAAATCACGAAAAATCGTCAAATTCAACCAGTTTTTCGGACGGCATTCGCTCAATTTTACAGATAGCGACCTGAGACTTGTACCATTGTTTTAGTTAGGAAATTCTACGGCAGATCAACGTATAATAGTTGTACTTTTCGAAAATTTAATTTTTCGCAAAAATCTGAAGGGGGTAGGTCAGGATTTTTTGCGATTTTCGTAAATCGCTTGCCATTTTCGTAATTTTTGAGCTATTAAAACGATCCGGGGCGTTTTGGACGCGGAATCCGAAGCCGAATAAGACAGTGAAAGAATTATTTTGATATCTAAAAAATTGTAGAAATGGCGAGAGAATTACGAAAATCGCAAAAAATCCTGACCTACCCCCTTCAGATTTTTGCGAAAAATAAAATTTTCGAAAAGTACAACTATTATACATTGATCTGGCGTAGAATTTCCCAACTAAAACAATGGTACAAGTTTCAGACGGCTATCTCAAAAATTGAGCGAATGCCGTTCAAAAATCCACCTGAATTTGAGGATTTTTCATTTGATATCATATTAATAAGAAACAGCTCAGCAACATGTTAACTGTTGACGTAGACTGTATTATGTTTCACATTATCGGAAAAGATTTGAATTATTGGTACCAAATAGAATGATAATGGTTTTAAGAAAGTACAATTGTTTATAAGAAATATTGAAAAATAGTGGAAAATGTCAATATTCATAACTTTTGTATGTATTCCGAAAAACTGAATATTCTTCTCTATAAAACAACTTACTTTTGCTGTGACTTGCAGTTGTATACCTGTGAATTCACTATCCTTCTTTCGCAGTACAAAGGTCAATTATTAATACGCATAAACTATAACTTCTATATCGTATTCTTACTAATAATCGACGGACATCCTACATTCGAACCGAAAATGGTAACGTAGCGAGTGACACTAAAATGGTAAGAGGGCTCTAGAGCCCTCCAAACCAGTGACATCGAAAAGCATGGGGATGATTGGTCTATCGAATACCTCGTCTGTGGTTATAGTTCATTCATGCTAATAATATTAGTCGATAAAGTGGAACGCTTCAAGGAAATGATAAAGTGATTCTAGGTTCATTCTACTTGGTGACATTTCTGTGTTGTGTGTTGTCTGGGCGTTGAAATTACTGTCCACCAAAAATATTTGCCGCCGAAATCACTGCGTTTCTAATTACATATACATTTAGCGTTGTCATCTCTTCACATTCGCCCACGTCTCTCTGGCTTTGCGGGTGGTATAGTGCGTACAGTGTTGTACGGGGAATAGAAGGAAACAAAGATTGATAAGAATCGATGAGAAATCGCAGATAACAATGACAGTATTCAGCAGTGTTGTTTTAACAATAAGTTTTTGTATTTTATTATTTCACACGAGTTCAGCAGGCAATAAATACTCAGCCGAAGCGAATAAACCAAAATATGAGGATCCTCTGCAATTTCCAACCTCTTTGCGGGAGTTGGATAAACCATACCGGATGGCAAAATTAAATGTTCTTTGGGTCAAAGCGAAAAATGTAAATACAAAAAATTTGCGTAAAAGGTATATATATATCGTAAGATATAAAAATATATGAGATTGATGTTTCAGCGTTTGACGGACACGAAACTGCAATCAATATTCAGCGATTTGAAGATTCATGATAAAGAAGAATTAGCATACAAACACTTCAAATCCGATGGAAAAGATCCAGATGGTGTTGAAGAAGCACGTTTACGAAAGAAGCTCATTGGTAAATTACAACAAATGAATAAAATTAAAGTTATCATTATATTTTACTATGAATTAACACATGTTTCTTTAATTTTAAGGAATAATGAGTACGTATGGATTATTGGAGCACTTCAGTGACACAGAGAATCCAGAATTACTTAAGAAACATAAAGCTCTAAATGACGGCAGTAACTACGTTGCTCAGGATGTGTTTGAGGATAAAAGACTTAACAAGTTGTGGGCTAAAGCTGAAATGGCAGGTTTTACCCGTATGTGTACCTTATAATCAGATATTTTTTAACCCATTGACCATAGAGTTTGGTGTTGTCCATTTCATTGGACATTTATTTATAAACTTACCGTTATATGTTATAGATGAGGAGCTGGAAGCATTGAAGGAAGAATTTCAACATCATCAGGATAAGGTGAATGAATATATGAGTCTTTTGAAGGATGTAGAAGCTGGGGATACAGAAATACATGAAAGTATGTCTTTGATTTATTTATAATCCATTGGATTGTAATATATTGATTTAAAGCACTCATTTCATGTTAAATTTACGATACAGATAGCTTACATCATAAGCCAGAAAGGTGGAACATACTGGAGGAAGAAGAAGAACTTACCAATAATGTTCCAGGACAAAAATTAGATTACATAGGAAAAGCATCATTACTCCGGTATGAACTACATACAATGTCTGTACAGATTTATTATTAATACCACATAAATTTAAAACCGTATGTAATTTTTCTATCAGAGAAAAGCATTTGGAAATTAGAAATGGATTTGATCGACTGGATAGATTAACAGCTAAAGGACCAAATCATAGGGAATTTGTGGAACCTAAAGTGCAAGGACTTTGGAGAGTTGTGTTAGAAGCTCAGTTTACACCAGAGGAACGTGCCTCTTTAAAAGTAATATAATCTCCACTTAAATCTAAATTTTAAGAATTTATACACATACTTCAATCACATAAAAACTGTACTGTACTTTGATTGGTTATACAGGAAGAACTTTTACATTACGAAGGAAGATTACTGAAATTACGCCATCTGCATACAGAAGCGGCTTTAGAAGCTGCGCGAAATGGAAAATCCATCGATCTGGATAATTCTACCATGCAACAGCATATAAAGAAGCACGCCAGAACGGTCGAGAAGCTTCACACGGATCTCGAGTCAAAAATTATGCAAAGACATTCTGAACTTTAACGCTCATAAAAGATAGGTTGAATCAAATTACGCGAAAAGTATATAAAGAAGAATCCTGTAATAAAAATCTGCTTACTTTAACAAATATTCTGAATAAAAAGAACAAATATTCCATGTAGTAATCTAAATTTAACTTTAAGATTTATATCATTTATGCATATTATATTTTCATAAATTTTGTAAAGATTTTATATAAATTGTTATTATGTATACATATGTTTCGTATATATTATACTACTTAATTTAAAAGATTAATTAATTTTATCATTCGAAATACAAGATTTTAAATAGTCAGGTGTAAGATCACCATTTCAATCCCATGCTTTCACGCCGACTTGGTAACGTAAGATATATCGATATTGCCATAGCAATTTAATCGTCATAGTAGCTTGAAAGCTACAGTGAAACAAGAGACGTAGAATTTTGGTGAACGCGGAAAATATAGTTTCTCTAATTCTTTACGAAATATAGTAAAAACTTTATTTTACAAGTATACATAGCATTCTAAAAAAGACATAGTGCTGATACAATGGCGACAGCAATTAAAGAACGTATAATTCCGCCTATGGACACTTTGGTTAAATATGATAATCCAATGCTGATCACAACTCGTCCAGAAAAGGTTGCCCTTTTGTTTATCAAATTTTCTTGATCAAATGCTGAATTTATTTTTATATTGCGTGGAAAGTAATCTGTGTGATAATAAAACCAAACGATACAATGATTGATCACATTGTAAAAGACTGTAACTCGAACTTTATTATCAAGATAGGTCCACAAAGATTCACTACCGAAAGTAGGAGGAGCTGTTTGCAAAATTCAAACCACTCCGCCTACTGTAGATACACGTCGCGAAACTGTGGAGATTTTAAACAGAATTTTACCACCGAAAAAGTGGGAAGAGGAAGGACAAGTATGGACCCAACAGGTAAGACTATTTTTCTTTTGAGAAATTACTTATTACTATTTGAAATTATTATTGTTTGATAACTGTTTAATTAATTCATCAGGTATCCAGTACGCCAGCTACCAGGCTGGACGTTATCAATTTGCAAGAACAGCTTGATATGAGACTGCAACAGAGACAAGCTCGGGAAACTGGCATTTGTCCTGTTCGCAGGGAACTGTACACGCAGTGTTTTGGTAAGAAATTGTATCTTCTTTAATACATAATTTATTAATCTTCCTTAATTCAATAACAATTCTATATGGAAAGTATCGTTTTGTAGATGAAATAATACGACAAGTTACCGTAAATTGCGCGGAACGTGGATTACTTTTGCTTCGAGTACGGGACGAACTGAAAATGACACTATCCGCTTATCAAACTCTTTATCAAAGTAGTATTGCTTTTGGGATGAGGAAAGCTCTTCAAGTATGTGTTTTTTGATTATTACAAAATATGGGGATCAAAACGAAACTGCCGAATTGTATCAGGATTCTTTCATATAGGCTGAACAAGGTAAAGAAGATTTGATCGCTGCTGCGGATGAATTAAGAATGCAAAAGACCGAATTGGAAAAAATGGTAGCCGATTTGAAACAAAAGTTCGACCAGGCAGAAAAAAGAGCGTCCGAGTTAAGGGAAGCTGAGGAGAAGAAACATATGGAAGAGATACAGTTTCTGAAGAAAACGAATCAGCAACTGAAAGTAAATGTTTATAAATTAGTATTTGTATTCTAGAATTTCATACTCAAATTTAAATGATAAATTATCCTTTTCATATCCTTTTTTGTAAATGAGCTAAATGTATCGAGATTTTTATCTGACTAAATTTCCGATCATTTATAAATTTGTAAAGTATCTGAATTAATGGGACACATTTATCTTTTTCCAGACGCAGTTAGAAGGTATTATTGCTCCGAAAAAATAAAGTAACTGTAAAAAAAATGCTAAAGGTATGGAATAAAAAGTTGATAATACGTATTTCCGATTTTTTTACGTTTTATTTTCTTCAATGCAGTAATATGGACAGTATCAAAAATGTGTTCGATCGTTATACTCGCTAATGCATTCAAACGCCAGGTATGAGAGTTTTATAAATATACATTTCTCGAATAAATTTGAATTTATAATATACGATATCTTGTTTTCAAATTCATATATATGTAACATTGTAAAACGTATAAATATTGCTTAATAGAGAACAGAATTAAATATAATAAATATATATATATTTAAATTCATAGTATTATCAAATTTTTTTATTAATTTCTGTTCTATCATATAGTCAATGCTTCTTAGTTTATTATATGGGTAATATTTTTTTTTCTACGATGATATTATTTGATCGCGTAAACTAACAATGCGATATTTTCAGTTCAACATGTACAAAATAAAGTATGTGATATTTTGAAAACATCCTGTCCAATAATACACATTATTAAGGCTTTCGTTATAGCTCGCTATATGCATAAATAAAGATACATTCTAAAAGTACAAGTAAGATGTTACTATATTTAACATTAATGTAATGAACCTGTGTAACTTGTTGCAACTGTAATTCTATCCATTATTATATCATGGTAAATGTGAACCATGATAAAAAATGAAGATTTTTCGGATTATAATCTTATAGCGTTAAAGCATTCAGCAATCGTAATACACTATTATATTTTTTAATCATTTTTAATAATGGAAAAGAACAGAATTTCAGTATTGTCTGACGAACGTTACGAAATACCCGATTAGAAAATCAAATATTATTGAATTATTTAACACTATAAGGACTGAAGAAAATGTGGCTGTTTTTCATTAAATTCATGAGATTCTATTCGTTCCGCCAATGACTAAATTTATATTTTGTATACGTGAGCGTACACGTTGAAAATAAATTCTCCAAAAATCGTAGACGAGCGGTTTCCTTAATCAACGCTTTTAACAATAGACATTGGCACTTTACATTTTCACACATCCATAATGGTCATATACCATTGCTGATTTTCTTATCAGTGCTGTGATGTTGATAGGAGACATACAGTCACGCATAACAGTCATAGGTGAGTTAAGGAACGAAGCTTATATTTCTATTTAATCTTAGTGGTAATTAAACGCATTGGTCCCGCTCCCTTAATCGCACTTTACACCGCAGTTAATAGTTAATTCGTCTCGGCTTATGTTACACTATGTGTGATCTTGCGAACAAAAAATCCTAGTACCAACAGTATTATTTATAACATGTTTAAAAAAAGAAAAGTGTGTACGATGGATATAAAACAACATCCTTATACTTAAAAGTGATTTCTATCTTACTGCGAATACGTGAAGAACAAAGAACATGGGTCTACACGGAATCAATGAAACTATCGCCTATTTTAATTTGAATTTTACTTGGTACGTTACACATCGTTGAATTATTATGTAAATATTTTTTTACATACGCATGAAGTGATGAGGTTGTGGTCGATATATCGTCAGATCAAGGAAATTTTAACGTAGCCGCCTAAGATTAAGGTTTACATAATATAAAACTATTATTTCGTTTGCAATCTTACGCCTGTTTATCGAACACGTTATTATAACGTGTGATTTTCACGTGATTGCAGAATCGTGATATACTATATACTATCAACACAATGCAACGTACTTAAAATGAATAAATTAAAAAATAAAATTAACTCTGGCATATTAATACACGATGAAAGAAAGTACGATGTTTAGAATTATTTAAAAGTTTAATACCTGTACGTTGTTATGTTAGCGTAAACTTTGATGCTAAGATGCGATAATACCTTCGAATATACTTCGCTTGAAATGAAACGGATTTTAATATTCAGTGATGAGATTAGATACACATGGTTTACTAAATGAACCTTAGAAAGTACAATAAAATATTTTTACGAAATATATGTATATGTATATATATGTATATATATATATTAATTTACTTATCTCTAAAGAAAAATAAATAAAATACTCTACAAAACCACAAAATTTGGGAGTGGTTTACAATTTCTTCGACTTTCATGCTAATTAATTATTTATAATTACATATTTTTGGAGCCAATTACATGTATATTTTGATTAAAAATTCTTAAAAATGTTATTCTTTATTGTTCCTATCTAGTGACCAAAATATTCCACCTTATATTTTTATCTAAATCACTTACGGAACTCCTTGTATCACGGTTTAAATATAAAAAGTAATACAGAGTAGAAAATAGACATTGCGGATCATATCCGGACAATGTAATGAAATCTGAACAAGGGAATGTATCGCGTTTTATATAAAAGTTACATAAGTATTAAATAAAACGTGTTCATGGGATGATTTTCTCAAATATATGTTATACAATGTCTAATTATGACAATAGTGTCATCCATGAAAATACAACTTCGAAATTATAAACTAGCTCCATAATAGATTTTCTATCAGACGATTATAATTTCAATTCCGAGTACGTGTTATTTGCACCAATTCTTTGCCAAAAAAGAAAATTCTAAATTTGACGATAATGAAACGCATAAAAGCAACGAAGTAAAAACAAATTATGGAGTACTATAATGCACCACTTCGATTAAATTGCGAGTTACTAATATTAATAGTAATGTAATATTCGAGACAGCGTATCGCTAACAAAAATATAGCACTGTCCTCGATAGCGTTAAATAAGAAATAAGAATGGGTATGACAATGCACCTAAGGAATTACATTGTATTATGTGTATAAAATCGTATCTTAATTAATAATAAGTGTGTATGCGTTACCAACAATGCACATGAGATGTTTGTAATACTATATGCACCAATGCAGCGGGAGATTTTTTTTGTCTAACGTGAAGTTCGATTGATGTCATACGAGTCTGGCGTTATCGTAACACATTTTCACAGTATTGTCATAGGGATATCTTCGAGCGATCCCCTGAAATCTGTCTTTCATACGTTTTGCACCAAAATTGTATCTTAAAGAAAAGAACGTGTATCACACGTCAATGGCGACCTTTCTTCGAACGTTTTCGTTTCTTCTTCTTCGTCGTGATAACAACGGTGTTTGCACTTATTTTAGGAGCTGCACCCTCGGTGACACTTGTCGAAATAACAGTTTCTGTTTTCTCTTGCGGAGTGCTCACAGTGGATGACTGTCCGTTGATTTCTTCACTTTCGCTCTCGGCGTCGCTGGCACCGGTACCGGTTATACTCTCTATTTCGTCTTCGGCATTACTTAATTCCAGGGATATAATTTTTTCTCGTAGGGTTTCAACCTAGAGTTACATATAAATTCATACATTGCGGATGCAGTATAAAGAATGCACAATTAACTACTAAAATGATAAATTTCCAAACTGTTGTGTATCCTTTTACAATGTGAACATTAGCTGAATTCGATCGAAATCAATTATAATACACACATTCAAAGAAAAAGATATTGTGAAACGAACTATTAACTTAAATGTAAAGTTTACAATAATTTTACAGTGCTATCTAATTTCATATAGACCATTACCGTCAACGTAACTACAGTAATACAAAGTAGTATACAGAAGAACTGCATTAATCTGGACTTACTAGAAAAACAATTGATCAAATACGCTCAAAATCTTACAAATATAATTTCTTTTCAGATCCAAACTTAATTTAAACCCAGTAAATAATTTTATTAAGACTTTTTTTTAATTCTCCGGATAAAGTAAAGTCCAAATTAACATGATCCTGCTGTAGTATCATTTCAAAGAACACGGCTAACATGCTTAAGAAACTATTAGATAAGAAGAACCAAGTGAGCATTACCGATAGTATGAGAAGAGATTGTTAGTGATCAGTGGAAATGAAATCAATTGCTCAAGGTGGTGCAGGTTGCACTTCCGTGGTCAGTGTCGGATTCTTGGAACAACAAAACGCAACCATTGAACTAGTCTCTCCATCACATATTGTGCATGAAAGCCAAGATTTTTAAGAGCGGCATGCAAACACACGCACATAGGATTATCTGAATTCTTTTCTCTCGTAGATTGCACACATTAATAGTGCACGATTATAATATACAAGTCTGAAAATTTCATTTCACTTCTTTTTACACAGATTTATTTCTTTTTTGCAGAAAACTCCTTTATACTTTTCTCTCTCTCTCGACTGCTTCAATGATTTCTTTCATTCTCATATTTTTAATTAAAAACGTACGTAAAATAGACATGATTCTTCAAGCTAATGATTTTCCATTTGACTATAAATGAATATATTGAAACCGCGCCATTTATACCGAAAGTTCGAAAGATATATTTGCCAGAAATTTCATTTAGCCCAGTGCCGTGAGTCTCGGGTAAACGTTTCTGAAGTTTCGGTATAGAAACACGAGGATGATCTTTCCTTCAACAAGTGGCAAAGTTAACGACCCGCAATCGAGATACGATTCATCCGAGTTAAAATATTCCGTTCACGGATTTTTTTTCGTCGGAGATTGTCTTGTGCTTAAATTTTGTGCAAATTCTATAGATCATAGTACCTGTCGCTCAATGAGCTTCTCGACGTACTCGACCGTTCGCACACGACGTTCACCCGTCACCTCATCCAGATATTCCTCGGTACGCCGAGTGACCTTCTCGTCCACTACTTTCTCGGATTCGCGGATCTCTTTAGGGGGACCCACCTTGCTGCGCACAGCAAGTTTAGGGAAATCTGCACTAGACGGCCGTAACGTAGCGAACTATGATAGTAAGACAGACAAACATGGCACCGTTGTAGTGTCACAATAACGTTTCACGTAATAGACGATCGCTAATATGTTAGATTCCAACAGGCGAGCAAAAGGAGCAATTATTAGTAATAAACGTTATCTGTGTGTTAAGGACAAATATATGTTTGGTACGATTACAAAAATAATGCTGGTTAATCTGGTTTAGAGAGTTGTCGGATATCGTTAGATTTACGTGGTCAGACTATATTTTGAAGCGATGATAATGGACGGCTGATGCTTACATCGGCTACCTTTTCTGGCTCAGGGACAGTATTGATATTATCCGTAGCATCCTGTGCTGTCTCTGTTTTATTCGAAGTGTCCATCATTTCACTCATTTTTTTAATTACTATCTGTGCTTGAAGGGCATCCTAGGCGAAATATGATTAATCAAAGAATCGAATTGTACACACTGAATAAACTTCTTTTTGTTCTTGGAGATAAAATGTTTGGATAAATAATTTTATTTTACCTGTTCGAGAGATTTCAAGCGTGCCTGCCTCCATGCCGCGCGTTTTTCTGCTCTCAGTGCTCTCTGTTCGGCGGGACTTAAATGACTTTCTTCATCCTCGTCCGTCAAGCCCTAAAAAAGTATGCAAATGTTAGTAAAAGGAAATAATAAATGTAATATTACTTATCTTTGTATCCTGATATTGTATCACCTTCGAATCTTATCTACTGTTTTTCATTATGACGAATTACATTCTATTGTTTTAATTCAGTAATATAACATTTGAAGTGGTATTTAAGTATGTTTAGATTATTACAGTATTCTGTGAATTAAATTGAAATATCTAAACAAATAAAATTAATTGTTCGTTTAATTAATAAATGTTTTATAATGATTTCGATAAAATTACCTCCTGTATCATCCTTTCCTTTAAGCGACGCTCTGCCTTTGCCGTCCTGACAGTGCTGGGAAGGTTCTGCAGAAGAGTGATCGAACTTCGCGAACTCAGTCGGCTACTGCAAGGTAACGAGCATGCACACTGACAAATCATATACATGTGCCAAGATTTTAATATTTATTTATATATATAAAAAAAGTGAGATACAAAAAGCGACGTACGGTACAAAGGCAAAAGGTGGGAAGATATATGGTCTATGTACAAATAATATAAGTACAAAAATTAGACTACGCTACGGCAACTAAGATCTAACGATAATCTAAGTGTCTGCGGTGAAAGATTCTGAAAAATAATTATTTTACGTAATTTTTCGAGACTGTTTCACCGATCATTTTAAGCAAAAATACAAACATTCGTACGCGAGACTGTATAAGTGATATCAATTATTATTCAGAATCTTCTCAGTGTTTCTGCAGTGCATGTAAATGAGAATGTGCTGAAAGCATACCTCTCCGCTTTTAAAAATTACGTTCGAATAATAAACGTAACTTTTAGAAATTTATATCCTGTTTTTTTGTACATATTAATCGATATATGTAAATTTGATTGTGCATTAGGTGCCTGTGTAAGCATGACCACAACCTTAACTTGCGATGTGCACGATGTGAAATTGTGAGATTAAGCATCTGTACAGGTATACTTTTCGTTTCATTTATAATAAAAGCCACTGTCGTTACGTACGTAAAATTATGAAATACAACTTAAATTATGCTGTAATTAGCATGCACAACATAGTTAAATAGTATTACTTAACAAAATAAAAAGCAACCAGATACAAAAATATATATACATACAAGTGTAACAATTTTCCGCAAGTATAAAAATACTGATACTGTACATAACATCGCCTTTTCATACTTTTCTTGCACGATAAATTAGGTAATCATTAATTTATCATAAAAATACCATGTATTGAAAGTGAAATATGTTTTATGCTATGTTCTCTCTCAGATAATGTCGATCGATACGATTAAACATAATGTAATAACGGCATTAACATAGTAATAGTATTTTTAATTAAAAAATAGCTGCCTGATACAAAAACTTACATAATTATAATAAAAATATCATACTTTAACAATTTACAATTGAGAAACCTAACTCATAATTACATCGTTTCGTATGTGTATATACAAGGAAATTAAACGTGCATTAAGTAAGAAAGTGATATAATACTCATGAGTGAACAATGACCACGTGTGGACTCGATTTACATTAGTTTACTACGAATTTTAATTTAATGGGATATTACGATGGTATTTATAAAGTATACTATATTTGCATTAATACTTGTGCTATTAAGTCTAGTAATTTTCAATGATAGCTAACGTAAAAATACGTCCTATTTCGTAAAAAAAAAGAATGATCTACAATCGTAGAGATCGTATAAATATTAAAAACATGTTATTACTTAATATATGCATATGAATTTTAAGGAGTTGAAAAATACCCTCGTTACTAACTTTGTAAATTAAATTCATCGTGTGTCTAATTTTTAATAATCAGTATTTTCTATCTTTTTTCGTTTCACCTTGAGGTATGCAGACGAGAGTAGATGGAAACAAAGAAAGAAACAAAAAGATAAAAAGGGCTTTAATCATCACACTTTGGAGTGCGTAGAATGAGTACAAACATTCGCTTACTTAGGTCGCCTGTTATCCTGATCTTCGAGGGATTCCTCCAAATATTCGAGGCCTTCGTTTTCATCGAGCTGGGCCCATGATTTCAATTCATCTCGCGTCAGCGTAGCGATTTTCTTTTCTAAAAGTACATTGTTCATAATGATGAATTAAAATAACATTGGAAAACACTGGTTCGTGTGAAAAGAGTTAGTAATAATAATGTACCTTCTTCTTGTTTCATCTTTTCAACTTCATCCTGACTTAGAAAACTGAATACTTTCTCTGAAAAAAATGATATAAATAATATTCATCAGACGTTACATTATTTTCCCTACATAAATATCGTTCTTACTACAAACCTGGTTTTGGAGAAGGTTTTAAATGTTCCTCCATGGCACTTTCAAACAATTTCTTCTTGTCACTGACAGACATTTTTACTGGAGGCGGTGTTGGAGACGGTGTCGGTGAAAGCTGTATTTTAAACATTTACATAAATAATAGTTCTTTCAAACAATTTCATAAACAGTCGGAATAACGTCAAATAATATCATTTTAACAGTTAAGAATCTTGCAGATCTCTTCTTCAGTTTACAATAATACGGATCAATTATACAGGATGTTCCACCTAATATTATCACCATCAAATACTTCTTGTGGAAAACATTTTTATGGTCATTCAGATACTACAGAACCAATTCAGGTGATAAAATTACGTATTACACCCTACACACACATAATCTGCAAGAAACTTTCAACAAGTGATCATTCTAAAATCCTTACTACGCACTTTGCAGATTATATAGATCCTAAGTGTACAGTACACATATTGGATTTAATGCATTTAACATTCTCCAGACCGCACTCAAACGCAAAAGTAATTTACTCAACCGTACCAAAAAAAACCGCAATCAAACAAATCAATCCTGTACAATTAAACGCACCGGGCATTCTCATCAGTATAAGTAAATCAAGTAAGAGTAGTAAGTGCAATTAGTACATAGTTAGACATGCTTTAAGGGACCCACCTCAACCCGAATATTCCCATCGACAGAGCGTGCGTTCTGTCGTTTGCTAAAGGAAGCCGAAGTACCAAGGTGCCCTATGTACTCGGGAGCAGTTAAGGGAGTTGGGGGAAGTTTGAAACGAGACTGATTCGTCTGTAAAGGAGTCGGATAGACCTTTTTGTAGGAGATTGGCGGTTGAATGGTATACTTGTCATGCAAGGATGGAGACCATTCGTCCGTTGCTATGGACGGTGATGTGTTAGTCGGTTTCTCTTTGGAAATTGGAGGAAGATCGGCGAACGTTATACTACGCTTAGGTGCGAAACTTTTTTTCTTTGGAGAGGGCAAGGTTTGGGCGTTGGTGGTAGTAGTAGTAGTAGTAGCAGTACGACCGAAATTCGTCGGTGCAGTTAGAGTAGAGACTGAAGACTTTGGTGATGGATTATCCACAGATGTTCCGGTTCGCTCTCTTCCTAGCGACTGAGTAAATAAGATGAATAATGTGCATTAGTATAATTAATGTAATGTTTTTCTCACTAGAGGATGTAAATATTAAATTATAATAGTTGTGTAGCAAAATAATGCTGGGTATATATAGATACGTAATAAAGTATTTGAATAGCACTTAAAAATCAATAGAAATCTAATATCTTGCGTTATTTGAACGTAAACTGTGTAATTTCTACAGAATCAAATGAAAATATAAGTTCGAACGAACGTCTACCTTGAAACAACTTTTGATTGTATTTTAAAAACAGATTTATTTTTGATACTACATGTCATACAAAATCTATATCAGAATTAAAAAGGAATCAGTGTTAAATTTATTCATCTGATCTTTTCCTTTCGTTTTTTTTTTCTTCTTTTTGTTTGACCATCTATACATTCAATAGTATATCAATTGTACTATTATTGCAACAATTCATGCAGCTTTGCGCATAATTTTGTATTTTATACCCTTCCACTGATTTTAAGTATATTTAAGGTTTTGTAAACTTATTTCACATTTGTACCCCATCCTGCACCCCTTCGTGTACATATCAATGCATTGCAGGATATTCTGAAATAACGCAATTAGTTCATTTGTATCTCAGATTATAACGCGATAACAGGAACTGCTGATTAGTCGCTACGTCGCTAAGCACGAGCGTGAGAAGTTCATTCTTCCATGACTTACATCATTAATAGGATGAGTATGTGACTACTCTCTCTCTCTCAGGGAAATCCTGTGCATTGATACATCTCAATAAAACACTCTGTTCGTATCTCATTTCTATACGTCAATCAACTGGAACTTCAACATTAACATCGTTTCATTTTTTTTTTAATATTTAGATAAATACTATCTTATCTCATACTTTGTAATAATATATAAACATCTGGTCCATTAGATTTATGTCAACATATAACATTTATAGAAAATTTATAGATTACAGTACATAGATTTATACTTCAATAATGATATGAGTTTACTGCAACAAGTAAACATCCAAGCGCGTTAGCACTTTCAACTACAAAAAAAAGGGAGAAAAAAATTTGCACAATGCATAAATGTTTTATCAAATAATATCTTGTGTCTCAAAAGATGTTTTATAGCTTCTTCTTATTTTAGCTGTACACCATGTAATAAGTAGTAAATGATTAAAACTTGATATTTTTTTTTGGGTACGCTTCTCTAGTTAGTGATACACGCATTGATTGTTTCCTTTCACCATGAATGATATACACTTTACGTGAGTAAAACGTAACAAATGAAGCGCAACTATTGGCTTACAACATGTAATCTATCCTCTATCGTATAATATTGTGTACATTTCTGGAAGTAATAAAATATTCTATTCTTCTTTACACAAACTACTAATTGCTAAGAATAATATAAAAAACGACACTTTTAGCATATCATCTGCATGTTATGCCGAAATGTCTGGTAAAATATCAATAAAATAGATCCATATTCAATGTTCCCCCATTGTATAGAAATGAAAATTATTAAGCAAACAGAACGATTCAAAACGAACCGTCATAAGCATCGGAAGCGATAAACTTCATCAAACTATGTATGTAACTGGTACAAGCGATAAGGATTTCTCAAAAACTATTAGTCTTTTTGCCACAAATTAGTCAAACCATGTTTGATATATTACTAGTAACAGAATGTAGACTCTCGTTACTTCAATTGCCAATTCGTGTATCACACAGGAGGGTAACAACCATTGTGATTTCTATCTTTTCGTTAGAAGTTAAAACGTGGTAGTATTTATATAATAAAAAGTTCTTTACTTTATCGTTAAAGAACTGTTCAAATATTAGACTAGCAACGTTTCCAGCTTCTTTATTTAAAGATAGGAATAACAAATCATTGTTCCAATTATCCCTTTTTTTTACTTTCAATAATTTTCGACACAGTACCCAGGAGAAGTTCGTACAGTTCTTTTTTCCTTTCATTTAAGCTCAATCAATTATAACAGTCGTCCATTGTACATGTTTAATATCTGAAAATCGATTGCAAAACAAGTCTAAGAATCAATGTACAAACGTCGCTAAAAAATATCTGTGTCAAATACATGGGAAGTTCTTCTCTATGATCTTTGTCTACCTATCACAGAAACATTTTTTTTTCTTTCTTTTAACCGATATCTATGAACGAAGGAGTGATGAATATCTACACGAGAGTCTATAGTTAAGGAAGATATCACACTTTTGTGGCGGTTCATAAAAGTCTTGGGCCCCATTGGGACCAAAGCAAGAAACCAATCGCAGAATCAACCCAGCCAGTCAGCAAGATTCGCAATAATACACTTAACGTTATAATGGCAGTATCAGTAACAAACGGAGTAACGATAGTTAAATTGTATAACAATGATACAACATGGAAACGCAATAAACAATGATATTATGTGTGTTAACGACATGAATTCCTCTTAGAATAATTTATTATGGCACAGTCCCGCGGATTCAGAGGTATGGACGTAGACACAGGGAAAATGAGTAGAGGGTCGAACGACTCACTCCTGTTAGAGGGCAGCCAAAGTAGCGCTATCACCTTCCACTGTCTGTAAACACGTGAAATATCTCTTCTTTTACTGCTCAGGAGAGCATGCGACGCTAAGAACACTGACAAATATACACTTCATGCGTCACGTATGAAAAATAATAAGTATAGAGATCATATGATGGATGTATATGATAACGACAAATAATAAAATGCAATATATCTTATTTCGCAAGACGGAATTTCTCGATTCGGTTTCAAAGTCGTAAACTAATTACATTGTGTAACGAATACACCGATATGTTTGTTTGTAGTATAGAAAATGAGATTATTCTAATACTTTGATTCAATTCGAATAAAAAGTTAGTAGCTTATCATTGTTGCTATCATAAATGACTTTCGAATTAGTTGCACATAGACTCTGCAGGCTTTTGACGACGGGAGATAAAATAACATTTGTATGGAAACTACGTTTTCATGCTTATGCAAACGTATAAAACAGTAGAAAACATATACGTAGAATAATTCAAAGACCATTTGCATAAAGTGGAGTTTACAAAGTGTCGATAATATGGGAAGAGCTACGTTTTTTGTCGATGTTACATTGTACCATAATAACTTTTCTATTTTCGAATAATGGACAGGATGTGGAAGAGCAGTGGATCTATTTCCACATTCATTTTCAATCAAATTAACTTGTTTGCTTTAGGTGCTTACATATTAAAACGTGTCCCTCCTTTTGTTCTAATGCCATTAACAAAATGTGTCATTATACTTGTTAATTGATACATGAAAGTATGTATGTATGTATATTCACACCCGCCCATTTGTATGAATAAATAAATGTATCATTCCCATCTAATACGACAAACGTGAAAAATCATGCACTCCTTATAAGGCTTATGAAGTAGAGAGACTCTTATAAAGTTTATAATAATTATCAAAATTAATATAAGCGACTAAGAAACATAACTTGAAAACACCTAACGATAATAGAAGCATTCATAGAAGAGTACCACAGCAAGTCAGATTTTTTTTTATCAATTAAATCTATCTAAAGTCGGAAAACATTCTAAACTACATCAAGTAATATGTCATGAACTAAAATACTATTAGTACAATCATTAGTTATAAAAAAATAAAAGCAAACCACTACTTGTGTATTAGTCGATGCTATAAAAAACCATGCGGATATAGAATTTGTTAAAAATTAGTCATATTAGTATAAGGTGTGTACTTACATTAGTATTTTGAGGTGCTAATGTGTGTTTGCTCATAACAATAGTGGTAGTCTTGAGATCCTTTGTACCACCTGGTGATTTTGGTGGTACAACCATATCGACAGGACTATTCGATTTGCTTACTAATGATTCAGCTGCTCTGACTACATCTAAGACCTATGCAATATTAAATATTAGCAAAGTACTACTAGCTAAATAGAATATCAGACGGAAAATGATACGCAGACTAGAGATTTTATGTCTTACTTTTTCAGGAGTCGATTTTTCTCTGTGTTCCACCAAAGCACGCTCACGTTCTTCCTGTTCCCACGCCACAAGTTCAGCCTTCATTTCTTGTTCTTGTCTAAGTGTCGCGGCTTCTTCGTCATCGCGGTCCAGGCTCGACACGCTTTGCGATAACGACTTCATACCTTCCGTCGTGTGGTCCTTGAATTCCTTAGATGTTCTAGATTCTTTGGAATCTCTACCGTCCGATAGGGGCAATACTGGTTCGACTTCGTTCTTATCGTATCCTTTACAAACTACCAACGTAATTGTATTCCCTGAGCACCGAAGTATATTTACCGCCTCCTGATGAGTCGCACCCAACAACGATGTACCGTTGACTTCTAACAATCGCATGCCAACCTGCCATAGAAAAACGAAATACGCAAATTGTATAAAACATATTGTGGGAATGAAATTTTTATTATCAGTTATTCGTGGACAGAATTCAAAGTGATCGTACCTTCAGTCTTCCGTCTCTTTTAGCTGCGCCACCCGAGTTGATTTTAGATATGAATACTCCTTCGTCTGTGTGATCGAGGGGGTTCCCCTTTTGCCCCCTAAGGCCACCCTTGATGTGCATGCCAAGTTTTTCACCAGGTTCCTTTGTAATTACCATTTCCTAAAATACAACAAATTACACAAATTAATTTCCATCAATCTCATTCTCATCCGGCACTGCTTTGTTAAAAATTTGTGGAAGTACACTTAATCTTTGTAACACTGCTTCTAAGTGTTACAGTTTATCAAATGAAAACGATGCATAACAACAAATTAATATTGTTGAATGAAATCGATGAATCATATGTATTAAGTATAATTAGACTGACATAAGACGAAGCACATGAAGCATTTGAACGGAAAACTAGAAGATTCTATATAATCTCAGCCTATGCAGAAAGCAATTGCTCGTGATTTGGTGCTGAACTCAGTTGCAGACTTGGTATTGGGATAAGCGTAACAGAAAGAACTGAAGATAACGGGTCAAATACATTGAGTACTTACTGTCACAGGGATGTACTCTATTTCGACCAGCTTGTGGGACAAATTATAAATAATGGCATTAGGTGAGGAAATTATTATAGGTGAAGCACTGAGTGCCACTGACGGCAGATAAATAAGCGTTCGTTGATAAAACGTAATGAAAGATGAAGAACAGAAATCGTTTAAGAATTCGCTAGATGATAAAGACATACCAAGTTCCTAAGTGTAGAGTAATAGCATTTAAATCAATCCTTTCCTAGGAAATCGATTAATGTTATAATGCATATATTTCTAGATAACACACAATAATTATATATTCACTGTTTACAATATTATCTTGAATAGGGAATGGCTATTTTGTTCAACCAGAATACGATGCGTCTCATACATTCAGATTAGGTTGACAAATCTGATGACCGGTTTGCTTTTGCGAACTTATAATTTTTCTGAGTATTCTAAGTCGTGAAAGCTAGGCGTGGTAATAAATATTTGTAGTGAATTCTGTGAATTGTCGAGATAGTACTTTTTGTAAGCGTGATTGTCGTAGCCAGCTATTTCTTAATTTGAAGCAAACTATGTGCAGTGACTAGCAGGCAAGGTATACAAATTTATGAATTGTAATGGTTACCTGATAATTCTCCGGTAACGGATCGTGTTGAACGGTAAGCACAATTTGATCTCCTGGTCGCAGAAGTTCCATCACAGCCTCTTGATGAGTAGCTTTCGTTACATCCGTTCCGTTCACCTTTAGAATTCTATCACCCATTCTTAATTTACCAGATTTAGCAGCTATACCACCGGGCACAACCTATAATATTCATATTCAAATGTTTA
The DNA here is from genome assembly GCA_917499265.3 of Mimumesa dahlbomi. Classification (NCBI taxonomy): domain Eukaryota; kingdom Metazoa; phylum Arthropoda; class Insecta; order Hymenoptera; family Crabronidae; genus Mimumesa; species Mimumesa dahlbomi. Next base: position 10,594,234 of record OU824118.1, read on the forward strand.
GAAAATAATAGGATTCCAAGAGACCGAGAATATTTCAATATATTACAAACTCACATGAGATATAAAAATTCCTGGTTCCTTTGCACCGAATGGCGTACAAGAATGATCAGTACCTCCAATGATACTAAATCCTAGAGATCCCTCTTTCACAAGGACAACGTCCTAAACAATGAACACTCTATCATTAGAATTTAAATGGCAGTTTGAAGTAGTCTTTAATAGTTTAAGGCTTTGAGTAGGAGCTTCTAGGAATAGAAGAGAATTTGAAAGAAGTATATCATTGTGACCAAGACGTATACAATAGAAATGAAGAGAATGATAAAATTTGAGAATATCTTCAGTAATGTAGAGGGTACAGAGTTTAATAAACATAAATGGGTGTGAATGAAGAGAATTTGGAAATAATTCAGTAATTCAATTAATCATTCATAATTACATTCATGTTCACGCATCTTATAAAAACTTTACTTACCTATTTCCATGCCAGAGGATAAGCACCCAATGAATTAAACCGAGCAACATCCCATATAACCAAATTTCTAATACGTATCAAAATTAGTATTTCCTTGCAATAAATTTTGTCAACACACCGAATACAATAGAACGGTATTGCATTTATATCAATAATCAGAATATCAACAATCAATTTGATATTAACATGCAAGGCATATGAAATAAAATTCATGGAAACAAAACCGAATATAGATATGAATAATTATGTTTAATAAGTACGTTTTTTCATGTAAAACACCAACTACTTTATTTAATGCATTATCATTCTCCTCATACAGAAATTCATCGCTAAGCATTACCATAGAAAATAATATAAATTGTTGTTGAACAAATATTCTCAATTAAACATGCAAACTGATTATGAAAATTACGATAGTACCATTCTCTGAATTGGAATTATTTGGGATGTAAGTAGTTGATTATAATAAAAAAATTCCGAATAAAACGCGATCAATTCTCATACCAATATTAAGCTCTGTTGTTAAACTTTCAAGGCAACAATCATATTAAAGAACACTTCTCAACATTGTGATTACCATCCAAGCATGGAAATAAGTTAATCAAATATGAATGTTAGTACAACAGCATTCATACTCCTCACCGAGGTAACAATCAAGGAGGAACAATTCAATTCCGTTTAATACCGAAAGTTAATCAGATATTTGTTTTCATTATTCTGAACTAAACATGTTATAATAAATCTATTTACTTAATTCAATGCGTTTAATCAAACTTTATAATTACTAAGTCAATAGTAATAATGTTTACTTTTCTCTCATTTGTCACATGTAATTCATTAGAGGTTTATTTTGAAGAAAACTGTGTTTTGCAAAAAAAAAGATACAGCAACATAAATTAAACCAAGGTATTTATCAAAATCAAAAATCTTTTAATATAGCATGTGCACTAAAGATCTCATGCATCTAACTACCAAGCACATACCTCAATGATCACTGGTTGCACCAGCTGGTTGTCAGTCACTCTAGTTACGACGGTCTCGGTGAGTGTGCTCTTTGTGATGGTCTCAGTAACTTTACCAAGAGTAGTGGGAGCCGGAGGAAAATTAACGTCTCCGGGTAGATTATCGGGCTGCTTTATTGTCACTGTCACGATGGGGCCTTGATGGGAGTCTGGTGATGGCGAGGATGTGGGAGGTCGTAGGAAATGAGCGGGGATCATAGCCTGAAATTCCTCGTTGGTGATAGGCTTCGGTACCTGTATATCTTCCTGGGGTGAAGTTGGTCTAGGCTCTGTCGAAGGCGTCGGCGTCGAATCGGTGGTCGGCGTTGGCGTAATTGTCGGCTGCGAAATACTATGTCTCGGGGCGGGCTGTGGGTGCATTTGAGTATTTGTCGGGCTGGGCGACACCGAGGAAACGTTCTTAATACTCCCCGAATCTGTGACACCATTCATTTTCGGCATCTCGATAGTTTCGAGTTTCATAGGCGGCGGTGTCTTTGAGGTGGGGCTTGGCGACAGAGCCTTGTCAGCGTCGATAGAACGTCGGAAACCAGGTCTATTGGCCATGTAACTGTTCGCGTTATACAATCCCGTGTACGGTCTTGGCGCACCAATAACGCGTGGTGATTTTTCCGAGGGCGTGACTACTGTCGTCGCGTTTGCTTGTGAAAGAGGAATTTCGCGTTCGACAACCAGTCGAACGAATCTTTCTAAGCCTGTCAGTAGAGAAACTGCCTGTTCGTGTTTCGCTCCCCTCATTTCAACTCCATTAATCTACGAAACAATGGTCGAACTTAAATGACATCAGAAAGACGTTAGCTGGTTAAAGTTAATTAATTGATTAAAAATAAACTCACAGATATTACTTTGTCTCCAACTAATAATTTACCATCCTTTTGTGCCACACCACCGTCTGTTATTCTTGAAATGTATATCGCCTAAAAAAATATAGAAAAATACATAATTTATGGAAGTATATCGATACGATAAAACCAAAGTTATGCTTATTTGACAGACTGTAATGCTAAATAGTTAAGTTTAAATTTTAGCAGATCTAAACACACATACACACGATATAGGACAAAGTTAATATTATATAAATGTATCTTACGTCACTATTCTCCTTGAATGACGGAGAACCTTCACCGCCAGCGATGCTAAATCCAAGCCCATTTTGGTCCCGTATTAATGTCGTATGAACAAGAACAGACACCATTGGCTCACTGCCTGTGTTCACTGAGGTTATAGGTTCCGGGATTTTCTTAATCTAATTGAAAAAACATTTGTAAACTTGTACATATGTAAATGTTTAAAACAAACACACCAAAATTTATCATTATTCTACATTTACGAATATACCTTGACGGTTTCATGTGGCAAAGAAGCGTCACCATTTTCTAAATTATGCGGTAAACCAGTGGATGAGACGTGAGACGTTGCACTTGGAGCTCTGCTTGTGCTGAGACTAGAGCACACAGAGTCTTTTCTGGTTGATGCCTGTTAAATGCAATAACCAGCGTTAATTGAATAACAATGGAAATATGTTTAAGAATATAGTACCTGTTCGTACGGCGGCACTATCCTTGTGACTTCTCTTTGAACTACTAATACAAGGACACTCCCACATTGCTTTAAAACTTCTACAGCATCGTAGTGACCCACGTTTACTACGGACACACCATTTACAGATAACACTTTGTCTTCTACTTTCAATCCCGCCAAATCTGCCGGACCACCTAGAAAGTATAATCGAAATAATATAATTTTAATCTGTATTCATTCCAGCTAACATATAAATTATTCTCCCAGAATAATTTACAATGATTGAAAGCAATTCCAACAATTGTATTTGTGAAACTTATAATTCACGTAATTATGACGATGCCTACCTTCAGTAACTCTGGAAATAAAAATGCCTTCATCGTCGCCTTTAAAAGGCGTCGACCCAATACCGCCAGCTATTGACAAGCCAAGACCACCTGTTGTTCTTGCAATGTGAATCTCGTATTGTTCCTCTCGTACTTCCAATGTCGGTTCAGCGTCGGACGTCGCACCTAAAAAGTACAAACGCATAACATTTCAGTGTGTTCATAATTATCATGCAAATTATTATAAAAACAATTGTCGCAGTAAGATCGCACTAACACTGAACTTTCTTTTTCTTATTTCTTACAAAACATCTATATATTTTAGACATTTTTGAAGTTAATCTTTTCACATGTAATTTACACGCGCAATATATTTCGCAATGATCTCCATTTTATAATTCTCGCTTTCCGAAGGTAGATTCAACATGCCGTGGCACGTTGATAATTGGATGAGAGATAAGATAGTTAGTGGAAAAAGAATATCTTATCATGTTCCCCTTTCAGTACTGTCAGTGATTACGAAGCAGTTAAACCGAAGTATCCGGAAAGGTTCATAATCTGTCACAATTTCTGAAGTAAAGGTGGAGTCTATTGCGTCGTTCTTCTGTTAAACGTTTTAGGTGCATATGTCGTAAAAACTTGAATAATATATAAAAAACTAAAAAATGAAGTGTCATAATAAATTGAAAGAAAACGTGCAATTAATTTGATCAATTATCAAATCCAGAGAAATAGTTTTACCTTGACTATGCGTGTCGAAATTTTCGGTAGATTCTGTGGGTGGTGGTGCTACAGCAGGTGCGGGTGGCTCATCGGGTTTTTTCATAAGTGCCTATAAGTATGTATATAGATATCAGTTAACATATAAAATATATTACTCATTAAAACTCTATACATTTCAGATTTATTCGATTTACCTGTGCAATAATGGAAGCTACTTTTTCTTTATCCATTTGGGCATGGATACGTTTGTTTTTCAAGTGATGAGGAGTGTCCCTCCGATGAAGTCTGTTTGGCCTATTTGCATCGCCACCACCTTCGTAATCAGCGTCTTCTACAATCGAAAATTCAACGTGCCTTTGTGTTTCTTCGTTTTCAGATTCATCATCTTCCCTAACTTTTGATTCTGTTACCGATCCTTCAGTTCCCATGTCCTGTAAAAAGTTCAACGATAGTTTTAAATAAAAGACGGATATAATAAATTATAAATAAAAAATGAAACAAATACTAACAGTATTAGATTCCGTAACGCATTGAGTAGGAATCATTTCGGACTCATTGTTAGGCTGAAGATTCGTATTATCAGTCAGTGTTCCAGGTACTGTCATTTTTTCTTCATTTTCAAAAGTTTCTCGACTCTCTAATTCGTATTGCTCCGACACAGATTGCGGTCCGTCACTAAATTTCGTCGACAAGTCATTATCAGCTTTATCTAAACCAAATGTTTGAGAAACATCCTGAAAGTGTGTATCGTATGAGTTTCAGAAACTATTGAAATAACGTCATCGAACACGATATCAAACTTTTAAAGATACCATCGTTACCTGTTCATCTGTCGATCCCGACCGACTATCGTTTTTACCCTTACTAAATAGTTTATGTGCTTTCGCTTTTAATTCTTTCGGGTGCGGTGTATTTTGTCGCACAAACGGTGTCTGAAACAAGTAACAGCACATAGAGAAGTGTAATATTAACAGATGGATTAAACGGTTAGAAGGAACAAAGGAATTAAATTGTTTTCAATTCGATTTCGGTATAATTTTAATACAATGAGTCGTAGGAATATCGGCATTTCCAACAGATAAAATATCTTAATCGCATCGTCAATTTCGACCAAAAGAATCTCGGAGTTTCTACTATATACAGCCTCCTGCTCACCTCCTTATCACTCTCTGGGGGTTCGTCTGTGAATTTCACAGAATGTGTTCGCGAGGCTTCCCGTTCCTGCCACCCCTCGTCATCACTACTGAGCTCAGGTATCTCACCCTGAACGGTATTTCTCATTCCACCAAGCATACCAAGTCTTCCTGAATCTAAATGAAAGATTATATTGTATACATATATCTATCACATTCTGTATTCCGCGACGAGTGCATTATATTGGAATCTAGGGAGATTAATATGCTAACCATCAGGATGGAATTCTAACTGTGGAAGGAGGAAGCAAGTTAATACTTCTTGTTCCGTTTCTGCATCGATATCTGTTTGGAAAGTAAGCATCGGTTGTGCCTGGTTTTCACTCAACCAGACCGCCTTCAGATTTAAGTTAATTAAAGAATATGGCAAGTATTGTAATCTGTAAGATAAATATTGTTTTATAAAATCGAAAAATATGATGTAGTTACGTAAAATAAAGAAGATCTAGATTTGTCAAGTCTACAATATCTTAATAAGCCTTATATAAGCGAAACACACCTGTTGCCAGATACATCCAGAACGTGTAGGGCTGAACATTGACCAACTTCGACTGGAAGATACTGTAATTTATTATCTCTTAAAGAAAGTACACCCAATCTTTTCAAATTTCCTACAAGAATTAAAATATGAAATTAAATAACATTCCTTTTATGGATGATGGTGTTTAAACTAACAGTCCTTACCGATTTCGGTTGGAAGTGATTGTAAACTATTTCTATCGACATTTAAATTGTTCAGATTAACAAGTTTCCCAATGGACACTGGCAGTTCTAAAAGGAAATTTTCCGTGAGAATTAATTCTTGCAGATTCTCACACCTGAAAAAGAAACTTACATTATTATGTTTCCTTCTACCAAGTTAATTGTATTCGCATAAAACATTTCCACTCCCCCATACACGCACCTGCCTATATTTGAATTCAAAGTTGAAAGCCTATTTTGATCGACTTTGAGAATAGTAAGTTTTTTAAGTTCTCCAAGTCCATCAGGTAACTTTTCAATAACATTTTGTGATAAATGCAAATCCGTCAATGATTCTAGTCCACCGATTTGTTCCGGGAGATCTTCTAATCGATTTTCGGACACGTCTAGACACGCTAATGTTTTCAATTCGCCGATTTCCGGTGGTAAATGTTGTAACTGATTATGATCGAGCCACAGCTCCTGTAACGCTGGCAATTTTCCTATATGTGCTGGCTAAAATGATAAACAAAATTATTACTTCCATACATTATTTCGAAATTGTATCCAAAGAATGAACAAAAACGCATTATAATTACCAATTCCTCGATCTCATTGTCACCTAGATCCAATCGTTCCAATTTATAAAGTTGGGAAAGTGTCTCAGGCAAGGATTTGAGCAAATTTTCTCTTAACTCCAACGACTTCAACGCTTCCAAACTGTGAATTTAAACAAAGCAAACTGATTAATGCAAAGCAAACGGTTCCAGCAAAAAAAAATGTTTAAATTGAATTATCGATGAATCCCCTTTCTCGACATTACCTTCCGAAATCAGGCGGTAAATTTGTAAGGGACATATCATTAAGCCCCAGAACAGTTAAGTTTGTCAGCTGTACAAAGCCCGCTGGGAGTCTGCAAGAGAACAATTTAAATTAACAAATCACTTTTACAACTTATTTCTTCGATTGTTCCATTCAACCTGGAACTTACCTAGAAATTGGATTGCTACTAAAGTCCGCCACCTGAAGCGCCCGTAAATTCTTGATGTTCTCAGGAATTTCTGGTACATCTGTAACAAAAGGAACGAGAAAATAGCAATTATTTACGGTTCAATTGCATACGAACAATGCCGAAGAAACACCTGAAAGATGGTGTTACGCAAGCGTACTCGTAACGAAATTTACAGCGCGTAAAACTACAACGCTACATACACGTCTCGTGTGTAATATTTTCGGCTACAGGTGTATCGAAAGGGTAACGTGATCACGACGTATTTCAGTTTATTATCGTGCACCTTGTACCAAGGTTTTTGCCATTCCAGTTCTATTATTGAAACAGAAACAGAAATTACGATCTCGTGGCTTCGGATTAACTCGACGTTGTTGTTTAAAAAAAAACGCTTTATTTCTTTTCCATTTACACATCGATTTCCATGTAAAGCTGATGTTAGTCCTTTATTAACATGATCTCTCGCGTCTCTCGGATTGCATTCCGTATCGATATTACGCAACAAGTATTTCCTTTAACCACAATCGCTCATAAATTACGGAAAATCGTTTGAGTTAATATTACACGAGGAATAATAATAGAGAATGAAAATAGGTTCGTTTAGGAAATTCAAGTAATACATCAGCCATTGAAGAATATAGAGAAATTCCACGTCGTTAATGTAATTACAGTATCGCTCCTTATCATCGGTTTATAGCGTCAACCGTTTCCCTATTCCCGGCTTGTTATCGCGTTTAAAGTCACAGGAAATCGGAAACTAATTTCACCACGTGAAATTCTTGATAAAAGGCTCGTTTCGCCGCGGCCTCGTCAATGAACGTAATTCACGACGTTTCCCCGATTCGTCTTGCATCGCTATTTCTCACGACTTACGCAAGCCGAAGGTATTTTTCTCGACTTTGAGAATTGCGACACGCGGTGTGACGTACGAAATTTTCTCCATGAAAAAAAGACTCCCCCCGCGGTCGGTAGTTTATTCATCCCGTTATTTTCTCTGCATCACGCACGTTGATTCATATTAGGATTGCCGGCTCGGAGCACTGACTAATCAGTACGGCACATTGTATAATTGAGCATCGATAGTGACAATTAGTTTACAGGAAACGTACCGTCGAATGACGAATTCTTTCGCGAAAAAATGCGCACGTAACTGATTCGCAACAACTCTAACCACTGGTATTGAATAAAAATGCGGGATTCCGCTGCACGGGATAGCACGGCATTCCTATTGTTTTCATGAAAATAGCGATGAAATGAAAAGAAATGGGAATAAAGAATTCCGTTGAACGCGAGTGCCTCCGACCGTTGTTTACGGTGAATTAAATTTGATGAAAATTCCTATATATCGCGTATTCTGTAATTATTTACGATTTTCCAATCATCTCTTTCGTATTTCGTACGCTAGCGCAATGAAATTTAGTTCACCGCGTACGCGTAAAGGGGAACCGTGAATCATACAACGATTATGCATTCCTCGGTTAAAAGATGAAACGCATGAGAAATAGAGGAATAGAGGGGAGAGAAATAGAGAGAGAGAGAGAGGAACGGGAAAACGAGTATCGCATGGCAAACAAGACGATAGGCTTTACGAGCAAATCGAACCTTGAAAAACCGCTAGTTACTTCTGAAGCCATGGTTTGCAAATCCCACATAACATATATATTTCCTTTCCGAATAACCGACAGAAACTTTACGGAAGATTAAATTTCGATATGGACACAGAGTATGTAGAACCGCAACCTAAATTTTATTGTCACGCGTAAACGAATGAATAGATATACCGAATTCCATTCACCCACACATTGTGCAACTTACATACACGAGGTAAACAACAATTTCATCAATTTCGTTTACGTAAACATTCGGTTACACGTACAAGATAAATGTTATGAAAGTAATGCTCCCTATCTAGACAATACACGAATATCTGTTCATTTCTGTGGTTCGACCGTGATGCATGCGTAATATAAAATTGAACAGATGTATATACCGCGTAACCAATAAACGTAACCGTGACTCTAACATGCTCCAATCATCCTATCAGACTTCTGATTCGCTGAATACTACAGAATCATCGGCTCGCGGGGCAGAGGTGCATATAGTATATTATATTTCTTTTCCCGGCGATGACCGAGCGAAAAACCCGTACGCACGTGTCTCGTGACGGATGCACGCATTACATACCCACACTGTGTCACGAATGCACGCATCGTGCGTACGGGTGAACGTAACGACAGTGACGTGAAGCAATTACAAACTAAGCGTGATTCCGCCAGACCGACGAGACGGACGGACCCCTTCGTTCGCCGAATCCCTTTGTTCCCAAAAGGATGTTAATGATCGAAGAACAAAGGTACACGTCTGAGGACTTTTATAGCGAGAAGCGGCATTGGAGAAAAAAGAACATTCTCCGTGTAGTAATACGTTCGGCTTGATTCGCGATGCATGTGTATAAGAAGATACCGCGAATATACTTTCTCTGCGAGGTATGTGGGTGTGTATGGGTACATTTAATATATTTAATCAAACCTACATGACGTAGACCTAATATACCTAACCAGAACCAAACCAAAACCTAAACAGAACCTAACTCTAATCTAACGAAACTCTGTACCTTGCAGTGAAGCCATTTTTGTGGTTCCTTGTATGTATGTATGTGCGAGGAGCCGTACATACATATATACATACATATGTATATCGATTGAACAACTGTGGTATATCGATCAGCAACTTTCGGTCTGGCTACTCTTCCTATTCCCAAGGAAACGCATACACCGGCCGTTTATTGCTCGGTGCTCGAAAAGTCTCGTCGAATTGCATAATATTACGCATTGTATAATATCTCTGTATACGCGGCTGGATATTTTTAATGCTTTACCATCGGGTGTGCGAAACAAACGTGGACAGGGACGAGCGGGTTCGTTCATGTTGTACGGGCAGTTTTTAAGTACGTTTACATGCACGTGGTACACAATGATTGATTCAAAGTATATCGAGGTCAGGTTATAAAAGATGCTCGATGAGAAAATGTGTTACGCCAGAGGATACAGCGAGCTAAATAATCCGAGCCAGCTTGCAATATTGTTACAGGCATTTTATCGGATCAGACGCGGAAAGCAATGAGTAGCGAGTATCAGAAAATAAACTCATAGAGATTCCCGTGGGTATCGTGTAACATCTCAAACACCATTACTTTACATAATAAAACGTTGAATTGTTCCATCGTATGTACGATCTACGCATGCAACTGTAGGACCGATTTCCTTTCTGCTAAGTAATTAAAAAAAACACACACACACGCAGACATAAACGCGTAAAACACACGTCATGGTGGCATTCGTAGAAGAATTACGCGAGTTTATTGCAAAATCGTTTCCTACCGCACCCCCTCGGTAATTCGCCGATACGAGCCAGGAGGTTACGCCCTTTTTTTTCCCATCGAACCTGTCGATTTTCAGTGCTCGCGGAATCGCGACCAATTACCACACCTACGGTTGATTGCGGCCGGTCCGTAATTAAGCAACCATTAAATAACACGAAATAGCTTCTCTCCGTTTAACGTGTCGGCCACTGTAAACATTATAAATAGCGCGAAACATCCACCCTCGGCCTTTGCAATTTACCTTGGAAGACGAGGAGGCGGCGGAGGCCGTAACACAAAGGGTGGGAGACGAGGTACCTCGTATGTGAGTACGCACTCACTGACCTCGAGTAAATACAATTTAACACTATGCACACCGGCAGACTAAATTTCGTTTCTACGTAATGTTGAAAGTAGATTCATTCCGTTGGATGTCAGTCCTTAAAGGTAAGTATACATACATACTATATGTCTTCAAACAGGGACGAATGAAGATGTACTTAGAAAAGTATTACACTATGTTTTCTAATTCTTTACCTATGGATTTAGTGTTATCGTTCGATCGGCATACCGTAGAAACGTTAGAGTAATGTCAAGTATGCGAGCGAATACATTAACGTGGGGTTTTTGTGGGAGTAAGAAATTACACGGGAAGAAAAGTGCAAGTGCACGGTAATTCCCCTGGCACGTATGAAGGACTCAATAAATGGCAGAACAATTAGCATTGAAAATTGCCTTGGTATATAATTTTCCGTGTCTCCTTAAGTTAAGTTAAAATAGATCGAGTAGAAGAAGTAACGTGTGTACAAAATATGCTTCTTTCTTTTCAACAAAAATAGCGTTCGCGTTACAGATTTATCGAACAATACGTATAGTTGATTTTATAAATTACTTTGGAACAAAAGGGAAAGGGTAAAGGAAGTAAAAGTAACAAGGGTACCCGGAGACTGTGTACTGCGAAGACTTTATATTCTTATGTAATACGCGCAACACGTGAGCGCATTGCAAAGTCAAGCAAAAAGTTCACAAGCTAGAATTTTCTATAACAGGTAATTCATCATCCGAAGGTTACAGACTTTTTCCGAACAAATATTCTTCCCACGCACAAGCTTTTACAGTTTTAATCGCTTGAACAATTCGCGCAGTTCATGTAGCAGAAAATATGATAAAAACCGGTGCAATTATGGTAAAATGATCAAACGATGAGAATGAAATAAACGAACCAGAAACTTACAACTTATAATAAATGAATTTAATAAGTTATTTCTAATAACCGGAGTAAATGATTAATTTATCTCAAACCTAATAGAACGAACGATTATTCAAACCATTCGTTTTTTATGACCGAATTACACTTCTGTTCTTCGCCTTATTAACTTTCCCTATTGTCCGATTTATTTTTAATAAAAACATCATTGCAAATAAATAGTTCCAAGTCATAAACACAGTGTATACAGTATACCGCATAAAACGGTTGCAAAAATACGAATAGAACGTGAATTTACGACTAACAAGTTCATCTCGCCCGTTCCCCGCGATATAAAATGAAACACGAGTCGAAACACGGATATAAAAAGCTTAGAGATGCGCCGATGCAACTTGCCTTGTTTAGCGACGTTTAGAAAAATATTACCCCTACACGTTCGTAGCTCGAAACAATTATTGAGACGACACGATTAATGACATTATCGCCGGAAACGTTATTTTGCCTCGGTGCGGCGCTTATTTGTCTCCGGTGAAAACGCGTACGTACTCTGCGCTCTCCTCGATCGGATCGATGTTTCACAAAAGGAGGAAAACACCTACGATAGGAAGAAAGTTTTTTGCTCGGTGCGCATTCCGATCTGTCGTATCCTCTCCGTGCGTTTACACGTACACACATACATACACGCGAGTGCAATGCCTTACATTAAACAGCTAAGTTTCCTGAACTCGAACCTGTTGCTGTGAACTTATATTTCTTACACGCAACGAGTTTTCACTGTCAACCAGTCCCACCTATAAGCATCGCGTCTACTACCTCACTGAGAAATCTCGTCATCGGTACACTATCACGTTTATCGAAATAATCAAAAACACACGTAGTATTCTAATTACTACCGAACAAATATAACACCTACGGACATAACTACGGTTAATTTCCTTCGCGAGTACGAGTGTGAATAATAATAAACGTAAACATGTGAAATACCGTAAAATAAGGGACAAACTCGTCTTGTAAATGACGTTCTGAAAAATTAGAGTACGAGACACACAACCTGCACGCATTAGGAGCTCGGTTCACACGCACATGCGTGGGTGAGCTAATCAGGGGGCGAGTTTCCTGAACCCGAACCTGTTGCGGCCGCGGTTTATCTCTTTTATACTCACGCAACGAGTTTTCGCGAGATCGTGTCGCGGTTTCTCGGTTGTTCCATGTGTGTAAGTAAGTACGTACGTACGCGTGCAAGCTCACCGACCGTTGCATTTTTTTGCGTGCAGGTTTTCCTGCGCGAATATAGAATCCGTCGAAGCAGGTGGACAACCTGCCGGGAGCGTGCAAAACACGGTGCTCGATGATGCAAGATCTAATATACCAACAGAACTTTATAGTTGGCCGGTTGTTTACCTGACTTGCGGTAAGTAAGCTTATGCAAGCTCTGTTCCGAATATATAGATACTCTGACGGAGAAAACAACCTGAGATATATTATACTTGCGAAGGAACAGGCACGTTGGGAATATATTACAGGTGTATACATAGTATACGGTATACGCTTTTAATTTACTCTTTACTTTCTCATATTTTTTGTGACGGTCGATGAACCATCCGGCTCGAGCGTGTCTCATTAATTGAAACAAGTGAAAATAACGCAGTTACACGAAACTCATCGCATTAGCATCGAGTCGTGCGATACAATCGAAGCGAATATGGGCAATGCAGTCTGGTAGTCATTGGCATCACTTTCTCACACGTGCTTGTGAATAATTTCGAATCTGAATGAAGTGTATGTGACATTGATGTAGATACTCTAATTTCATTGAATTTAAACAGATATTACGACAACAGACTCTATGAACTAAATAATGTTTTTTATTGAACGTTAATCAGTGCACGTTTTAATTTTAGTAAAGAATAACAACACTCCGTTGAATTACTAACAATTTTAATAACAGTCCTCAACAGGACATTCTGTCGAAAATTTAATTTACAGCTGCTTCAAATTACTAGTTTCCTCCTGGCTGTTTCTGCAACTCGTCCCCGTAAACAATAGAAGTGATTATAGAAGTTCACCGCGAAGTGCATACCCGAGGCGAGCGCGATAACTCGATGCACGATTTATGAAAAGTTTCGTAAATGTCCTAGTGCTTCGATTTATTACCGAATTATATAGTTTCAGCGATGACCGACATCGCGGCAGATTCTATTGTTTTATAAATTGACGTTCCCGCGTGAGCGCGTTTCATTCGCAAAACTCCCATGGTAAAAATTCACTTTCATCGCTGCCACCGACGAACTCTGCTCGAACGATATTATTACCCGGCAGCAATTTCATGCATCCGACTGTTATTCGCTTCTTAATTAATTCCGTCGCGTAACTGTTCCGTCTCGTACCGTAAATTTCTGCTGCGTGTGCGGTGAACAATCTCAATTTCACGGTCTCGTTAGGTCCGAGGCGTGCGAGGTGTGGTCACCCTCTATTTTCTCGTTTATTTTCGCCTTTTCACGTTCGTATACATTCTCACGGGAGGATCCTTAGACCGAACAAAGCGAACGCGATCGAAGGTACAAACGCTCTAGAGTGGCTCGAAAACTGGGACACTTTCGTCCTAGGTTCCCTCAAAAGCGATACAGCAATATCAATCACTGGCCCAGATATTCTGAATCGTTATTCCTTTATTCATAGAAGTATTGTTCGCCTACATACGGTATTTACATATTGTTCGTCGTTCTATCTTTATGCAATGAAATTGTCATTTTGGTAGGAAAAAGGCAATAACATTTAATCGAGAAACTGAGACGACTACGATACATACTAATTTGTTCTAAGTATTATTAGAATACTTATGTAACACAAAAGAATTGTTATTCTAATATTACTCAGACAAAAAGAATCACAAGTATCATCGATGGCAAATGATATCCGACGACGTAACTAAAAGTTATGTTACATTACATTGTTGTCCCGCTATTTTTATCGGTTTCTGCCACTCTTATCGATTAACCATAACGGTGTAAAGAACCGTCGCGCGATTCTGCACCTTTTATAAAGATGTACTAAGAAAGTATGTTACATCGTTGTGCAAGTGTCGTAGTGGCGGAAAAAGACACGCGTACGATACATACGTAGAAGTCCGGGCACGTTGCTCTAACTGAAAACGTCCGGGAAGCCAATGCGTGTATGCGTTTTGCGTAACCCAATTGTAGCGCCTTATTAAGTTTTCATTCGTCGACTTGGTATGCGAACCGATACACACTTTTACGCCGAGCTTAGAGCAAAAGCCGCTTAGAGACGTAACCCAAAGTATTGGCGTAAACTTCGAATTAAAATCGATGACTATTCTGTGACCGGGTAAAATGTAAACGTTCAAACATTCCATCGTGTGACTCACGACTGAGAAATACATTTTTCAATGCTCCTCCTCTCTCTTTTTCGTTTTACCGCGTCACTTTTATATGTATATGTATGTACACTGATAAAATAATCCGACACGATAAGACCTGCGCTGGCTCTTAATTTTCATTCTCAGCGTAATGTCATTCTTGCGTAGCGGTACGTTGAATTTCTTTGATCACGTTATTTCAAAGATTTACGAATCAACGGGATCTATCCATGAAAATTGGAAGGATCAACGTATTGAAGTGTATACACAGGAATACGTGATACGTCGCTTAAGAAATCAGGAAAACAAAATAAAAACGTTCCACGGGGTTCTTAATCGATGTGCAACGGTGACCTTGCATCTCTTACAATGCACTTCTCTTAGCAGAGGAAAAGAAGCTACTTGAAACGTCGTGAAAGGAAACTGAGATCTATTGTCCCTGTATCTGAAACCTCAGAGCCAGCCGCGAAATATACATTTTTCAGGCGTTGCCAGCGAGAAACGCGGAACACTTTGTACGGATCGCGCTGTTATCCTTGTAACTATATTATCTGAATAGCGCACCTTTTTCACCCGTACTATTTCCGGTGAACCGATAACCATTTCATGGAAAATCTACGTCCAAGGCGCCGTTTAATACGATGAAATACAGATGAAAAAGCGCTACTTAGACATTCCAACAACGACAACGTTAATCACCGCAGGAAAATGGATGTAGAAATAATCACCTTGAAAGCGTCGAAAAAAAAAGTACATAACTAGCTATTACCAATCGAGAATATTGAATAATGATATAACTAGATATTTATACGATAAAAAATTTCTATTTCATCGCAATAATTAATATAAAGTATGAATTAATAATACGTGATTTTCAATGATCACGTTTCGGTATTGACGTATGAAATGATATCACGCCGAAGTCATGCGAAACAGCAACAATGATACCGCTTGACTTTCTTTTCCTGAAAGATTTAAATATGTCAGGAAGACGATGACGTAAAACTTTTGACAACTACCGTTGTCTCTAGCTACGAGATTGTGCGAACGAAGGATTACTCAACGGCCGTGACACTTGCTTACACATGGAAAACTTCGTGATACAGTGAGATACGACGGTACGAGCGACGTGACAGTGTTGGTAGTTCACGTTCGCGAGCGTCAAATTGTTTAACATCAGCTACGAAGCTGTCCGCGGGGATTAAAGAATCGGTACGCACGTTTCTAATTCACGTGAGGCTGGCAAACCGGGAATTTTACGTCTGTTCGCATACATACGTACCGGCAGAAAACGTGAAATCAAGTACAAATACATATCGTATGAACGGCGAACGGAAATAGAATCTTATTTCCGTTCGCTTCTAGAGAAAAATACGATTTCGGGCGGGCTATTAAAAAAAAGTGGAGAGATAATAATGAGAGTTTTACAGCCGTTTCAGAATAGATGCGTCCAGACGACCTTTGCTGTGCACTGACCTTTCCCGAGGAAGTAATAAATCGAAATGGAATCGCACCCTCGCGATTAAAACGAATTAATAAGAAAGTAAACGCTCGATTTATTTTTACGTCGCTTCCCGAGGAAAACCTGATTACGCGAGGCAAAGATGTGATTCCCGTTCATGTTGTGTCTTAATAAAGTATCAGTATTCAATTATGCAATAACGATGTTCCGCTCGCGAGGGAAATTCTCGAACGTTTTTTTTTTTTTATTTTTCTTCTTTCTGTAAAGAACTGTTCATTAGCAGGCGTCGAGCTTAAAAGCACAACAAAACGTGCGTCTATAAAAAGCCGGGCAAAAGAGCATGTTCGACAAAAATTTTCTACCGTGAATTTTTCCATTTCTCGGTAGAACTGCGATGTGCAAATTCTCTGTACAAGCGTCTCTTTACTTTAAGACAAAATTCACTGTTTGCGCACTTGAATCTTCGTGAAAAAGAACTAAGCGAACCGAGGGAGGCACTGTTCGTTTTCGAGAAAATCTAGAGAAATAAGTGAAGCGTCACTTTTTTTGTTGAACCATAAAAGGATGACAGCTTATGTAAAAATACGAAAGAGTAGTTACACGAACAATTATTTCAATGACTCCCTTGACACAATATTGGTTTTCTAACTGGGCGACCCTATTGGTGAAAATTTTACAACACGGGCAACCGAAATAGGGAACGTACAAAAACATTTCGTTTAACATTCGAGACTACTGTATTATGTAAAATAAAAGATTCGCTAACAATGCATGTTGAAAGTAACATGAAAACAAAGCTGAAAGTATTCCGCGTTTTCTCCCAATTGAAAAGAGAAACACTTTCATTGAAGATTCGATGACAATATGCTTCATGGATGACTATTATTTCGAATTTATTATTCCTATTAATTATGGCAGGTTCTCGTGATCCTTGGCCGTATCCTTCGAGTGATGCAGTTAAAATACGTCTATGCTGTGTAATGGAAGCAAGTAAACTCTGATCGATATTCGCTTTACCATGGCTCAAAGCGTTCACATAACGTATGATATGGTCAAATTAAATCGCAGTCGATTGAATTCTGCAGAAAAGTTACGTCTGTCCTATTTGGTAGAAACTTTGCGAGATCTCGCGTGCTTTATTAGGAATAACCTTCGGTTAATAAAGGTCACTGACTAATTAGCTGGCAGTACTAGTAGATTTTCGTTATTTGTCCGCCATTTCCACAATTTTTTAGATATCAATCTGATTCTTTCACTGTCTTATTCGGCTTCGGATTCCGCGTCCAAAACGTCGTCGATCATTTTAATAGCTAAAAAATTACGGAAATGGCGAGCAAATGATGAAAATCGTCAAAAATCGTCAAATTCAACCAGTTTTTCGTTCGGCATTCGCTCAATTTTTGAGATAGCGGTCTGAAACTTGTACCATTGTTTTAGTTAGGAAATTCTACGCCAGATCAATATATAATAGTTGTACTTTTCGAAATTTTGATTTTTCGCAAAAATCTGAAGGGGGTAGGTCAGGATTTTTTGCGATTTTCGTAAATCGCTCGCCATTTCTACAATTTTTTAGATATCAAAATAATTCTTTCACCGGCTTATTCGGCTTCGGATTCCGCGTCCAAAACGCCCCGGATCGTTTTAATAGCTCAAAAATTACGGAAATGGCAGGCGATTTACGAAAATCGCGAAAAATCCTGACCTACCCCCTTCAGATTTTTGCGAAAAATTAAATTTTCGAAAAGTACAACTATTATATGTTGATCTGCCGTAGAATTTCCTAACTAAAACAGTGGTACAAGTTTCAGATCGCTATCTCAAAAATTGAGCGAATGCCGAACGAAAAACTGTCATAATTTGACGATTTTTCGCGATTTTCGTAATTCCTTCGTCACTTCCGTAAATTTTTAGATATCGACCTGAATCTTTCCCTGTCTTATTGGGCTTCAAATTCCGCGTCCAACACGTCCCGGATCGTTTTAATACCTCAATCATTGTGGAAATGGCGAGCAAATTACGAAAATCGTGAAAAATCCTCAAATTCAGGCGGTTTTTTGAACGGCATTCGCTCAATTTTTGAGATAGCCGTCTGAAACTTGTACCATTGTTTTAGTTGGGAAATTCTACGCCAGATCAACATATAATAGTTGTACTTTTCGAAAATTTAATTTTTCGCAAAAATCTGAAGGGGGTAGGTCAGGATTTTTTGCGATTTTCGTAAATCATTTGCCATTTCCGTAATTTTTGAGCTATTGAAGTGATCCTGGGCGTTTTGGACGCGGAATCCGAAGCCAAATAAGCCAGTGAAAGAATCATTATGATATCTAAAAAATTGTGGAAATGGCGAGCGATTTACGAAAATCGCAAAAAATCCTGACCTACCCCCTTCAGATTTTGGCGAAAAATTAAATTTTCGAAAAGTACAACTATTATATGTTGATCTGCCGTAGAATTTCCCAACTAAAACAATGGTACAAGTTTCAGACGGCTATCTCAAAAATTGAGCGAATGCCGTTCAAAAAACCGCCTGAATTTGAGGATTTTTCACGATTTTCGTAATTTGCTCGCCATTTCCACAATGATTGAGGTATTAAAACGATCCGGGACGTGTTGGACGCGGAATTCGAAGCCCAATAAGACAGGGAAAGATTCAGGTCGATATCTAAAAATTTGCGGAAATGACGAAAGAATTACGAAAATCGCGAAAAATCGTAGAATTCAACCAGTTTTTTAGTCGGCATTCGCTCAATTTTTGAGATACCGATCTGAAACTGGTACCATTGTTTTAGTTAGGAAATTCTACGCCAGATCAATATATAATAGTTGTACTTTTCGAAAATTTAATTTTTCGCAAAAATCTGAAGGGGGTAGGTCAGGATTTTTTGCGATTTTCGTAAATCGCTCGCCATTTCCGTAATTTTTGAGCTATTAAAACGATCCGGGGCGTTTTGGACGCGGAATCCGAAGCCGAATAAGGCAGTGAAAGAATTATTTTGATATCTAAAAAATTGTAGAAATGGCGAGCGATTTACGAAAATCGCAAAAAATCCTGACCTACCCCCTTCAGATTTTTGCGAAAAATCAAAATTTCGAAAAGTACAACTATTATATATTGATCTGTCGTAGAATTTCCTAACTAAAACAATGGTACAAGTTTCAGATCGCTATCTCAAAAATTGAGCGAATGCCGAACGAAAAACTGGTTGAATTTGACGATTTTTGACGATTTTCGTACTTCCTTCGTCATTTCCGTAATTTTTGAGCTATTAACATGGTCGAGGGTGCTTTAGACGCGGAATATGAAGGCGAATAAGACAGTAAAAGAATCAGATCGTTATCTTAAAAATTGAGCGATATGGTCAAATTAAATCACAGTCGATTGAATTCTGTAGAAAAGTTACGTCTGTCCTATTTGGTCGAAACTTTGCGAGATCTCGCGTGCTTTATTAGGAATAACCTTCGTTTAATAAAGGTCACTGGTTAATTAGCTGGCAGTACTAAGGCGTCACAATGCTCCATGAAAAGATCTTACACGCTTTTCTTATTAACGGAATGAGGCGATAAGCTCCGACCCTTCCTCGAATCGCTAGACATTCGCAAAAATATCTATTTATCGCACAAAATCGAGTCTTAATAGTTTTTTTTTATTTTCTTTTTCGTGAGAATGCATAATCGTACAAGTTTCCATGTTCACACGAATCCTATAAATTGCGAATATATACGATCAAATATGTCGAAACGTTCCAAACGAGAAAGGCTTCTTTATGTTCGGAATACGTGTAGAGATTCCTCTATAAATTCTCTTTGGTACGTTTAGTACGCGGGAATTTCCGAAAGTTCTTCAGCATCTTCGGAACGGTATACACCTCAAAAGCGGCGATTATGAAACTGGTCGACGTTGATGTATCTGGCTTATTGTTAGCGAGGTATGCGTAAGAAGGAAGTGCGGTTAACTATTTCATTCTGGCATGCGCAACATTTCAAATTGGCACGGTGTTTAGGTATGCCTACGTAATTACCGATAAATGTGTATTTTGGAGTAAGATATTTGTCAGCCGATCCATAAAGAGATTTCGTCTTGACGTTTCAATGGTTAGGTATGTACCGTCTGTTTTAGCGTGTATACACTAAAAGGGGAAGACATTTTAGACCGCAACCGATTATAAAACACGCGAATGTTTCATTTTCAATGGTCGCGTAATTATCATTTTATGCAACACTTGCGGTGACCGTATTTCTTTTCTTTCCACCCTTTTATACTGCTTATGAATGCGGAGTAAATACGGTTCTACAAACGATCGGTGAGAATGAATTCTAGTTTAACTCTACAAGATATTCTAAATTTTCTAAATTTTTGTAATTCGATGAATGTAGACAATTCTCGAGCCAAGTTTCATAGGAAACTCGAGAAAAACACGATCTTCGACGTGCACGCTACTACAGTGTAATTACCATACGCTGCTGTAAACTGCAGTGGAACGAGAGTTTATTTTTACATTGTAATAATAGCTATTGCAATATAAACATTGTAAATAATAGATTGTGTTACACCACAAGATGACGTGAGATAACTTACGAACGAAAAGAAAAAAAAATAGTTATTACACACCAGAACCGACACCACAACGCATCGAAACGTTTTCACCGTACGATACACTATTATACGAGTTTGATTTTCTCATTCGCGTTGCATAATGCGAAACAAAACTAAAACTAAATTGTTAAGCAAACCGTGCTAGTTACAAATATGTGCCAACGCTTTAACCCACTTCGTTAGTCACGTTTGCACGTTCACAGAGAGGAACGATCCAGTAAGAATGCTAAGAGCATTCGAGGGTTCGTGACATTTCAATCCCCCCGATTCTTTTCAAAGCTTCCAACGGAATCGTCTGCCCGTTCTACTCTTCCGGGTGCTTAATTCTACGGTACCGAGCTGAGGTAACGGCAACCCACGAGATTTTCGCGATTAAGTAACGAATAAAGATCAGGTATCAGAATCGGGGAATCATGTTTCCGTGCTCGAATTAGACCAACGGATAAACAAAATGATGCGTCATTATTATCACGGTATGATAATGTATATCGTATCGTTATCGTAAAGGGAAACAACGGAAATCTGTAGGTTTTAATTATAGTTCTATTCGAATGACCAATAAATATTTTTTAAACAGAATTAATGTCCCTGTAAAGTGAAACAATTCCATTAAGAGGGGGGTGAACCGTTTGTAGTTTTATTTCGAAGCTAAACACGTCGCTGTATCTTCATCAATGTCTTTCGGAATGAAGAAAAATTTATTGTTCGTTCGTGTCGTCACGTGGTGACCCAAGTGTGCCATTGCGCCGGCAAAAAGGAATTTTTAATCAACTCACCGAACGCGATCTTATCAAACTTCGAAGTTTTATAACGTAATTTATGGTGGCATGGCTGTCAATTCCCCTTAACATCTGTTTTATGTTCGAACTATACTGTACGCTATCCAGGTACGATGAATTTTCGTTGACCTTCTGGACTTTTCAACATCATGTTTGCACGACGCCCGGTTTATTAATAACTATGCCGTCGAACGGGGATACAATCAATGTTAATCGAATTAATATCTTGCGTAATTCAATGTATTATGAAAATTCGCGTACATTGGGTACGTCCGGTGAAAGAGCCCGGTGTTTTATACAAACTCTTTTATTAAGTATATTACGGTATACTGTCGTTGTGAACGTCATTAGAACTGTCACGGTACCAGGATAATAAACTAGCTGGAACAAGGAAATAGCTGATGTCGAGATAAGTCAACGTGCATTCAAGTTTCCGTAGAATAGACGTGTACAACTATCGAAACTAACTTCTATCTTTCGTGAAGTCCCAGAAACAGGAAATAATTTTTCAAACGACTTCCATCCACCAAGAAACTCGTTATCAATTTCTCCATCGGGAGTCATATAAATTCATCGTAACCCTCGAAATTGTGTCTTAACATTCCCGTACGATTTGCACCTGCTTACATAGTTGAATATCAAAAGAAATCTATAAAAAAATACACATACATACATATGCACACACAAAGAAACGATTGTTCTTGTTTGCTCGTAAAATAGAACGGAAATTACACGTTTATTCCTTTGTTTGAGCATTAACGTTCACTCGCGAATCCGTGCGAAGCCATAGTTCGTCAAAAATTTTCTAAGCCCTAAGCAAATCGGCCTGTTTACGCGAACAATACGGGCATCTTTCCCGCCGTGCAACCCAGTTTGTCACACCGGGGGAAATTACCGTGGCCTGATATCAAATTACGTACTTTTAAACGCACCAGCACGAACTTACAAGTACAACCGGCGACCTTATCACGCGTTATGCATATATCCTGGACTCCTATTGTGGCCGGATAAAGCCATTGTGCCGACAAACCGGGCTATGATCCTGTACAAAGTGGAACGCCGTGTTTAACAATCAAAGATTGACCCTCGAAAAAGACAGTCGTAACGACATTCGATAGGAATCGAGTTAGAAGGAAGTCACGAGCACCGGGTTCAAACTAAACCATGATGAAACGTGTACCGATGCGAGGCTATATATGTATTCTATGCTCTTGTGAAACCGGTTCAAATAATCTCTGTTCGATACAGACAAGTACGATCTAGATTAACATGAGAATTGAAAAAATACTTCAAGGATGGTTAAGTGTAAAGAATTCTTTCAAGATCTATCGACAACTTTACTTGATCTACGATAGAAAATGGTTTCTATGGATTAATTCTTTGAAAGAATATAAATTATCAGTTTCAATCCAATAATTCTAGCGTCACGCGGGTATGTACGTGCACGAAAGTTTACTAACGTTAATTTGGACAATCGATCTTGTCTTATCTTATTTATCTTTCGTATCTTGTAAATATGCTCAGCGTATGTTGCTTAAGAATTTGGGTGATTGTTACACGGTTCTCCGACGATAACTATGTAGTATATACTTTGGATGTTAATAAAGAACGTGAATATTTTCGTAGCAAATACATTTTAACCTTCGATCAATCGTAATGATTTATAACTGGACTATTTGCTGCGTTGTATCGCGGAATAGTACAAATATTGTTAAAAATGCATAGTACAACCAGCTAGTCGGTTTTGTCACTAGCCCGATAAAACGTTTGAGAATTCGTACGGAAAAAAGCAAACCATATACCGCGACGTGAATTGTCACGATCTTGTTTTTGAAAAACCACACGTCCAATGGTGTACGAGCGAGAGCGCATTTTAGTCGAATAAAAGTCCGACTCTCAACTTTATTGCGAACAAAAGAATTCATTTTTAGCATGTACAATGCTGGCGCGTATTACAGAGCTCGGTATTGTTTGAAACTTGTTTATAGGACCACATAAGATTCAAATAAAAACTCCTGTAAAATCCAGGACGTTAAATATTTCCACGCTATGTGAAATTATCATCTGTTTGATTTTTGTAAAATTCCTCTCATTCGGTTCGCATTCCTTCGATAGTACGGACTGTGTAATTCTGATAATATTTGATTTTATTAAATACCACAGAGGCCAGGCGGAGATATTTAATAACAGGTTTTCGAAAAAGAAGTGAACTCATCGTATCGATGAATTAACATACTTCGTAGTACGAGTTCCGTCCAAGTAAACGTTCTGAATGAAAAATTTTATTTTCCATCGTAACTTAACGTGAGAGATAAAACGCAGGCATGCATGACGATACACAGACACACCACCGTCGTACTATGCTACGTTTGAATCTAATTACTTGTTAGACATGTGTCACGCACACGAAAGAATGCGAACAGCACGTTTATTGATAACGAGCAGTCGCGCATCAGGAAGTAGTAATTAAGGCGAATTATTTATAGTGTATATTATTTTCGACGCACCTTTACATTCCCCTCTTGGGCTGTTAAAAATTCTCTCGATCTCTCCGGATAAAATTTCGCATTTTTCATTATTTCACACGACGATAAAAAGAATTCAATACCCTGACCTTTAATCCAAATACAATAACAATATTCACGTATTCCTGTCTGTACATACATTCCAATTACAATCAAAATTTTTCAATCACATCATTCCTCTTCACTTTCGACTTCACTTTCGATGAGTTCGTACAATAATAATTTGCAACAATCATACCGGCCCCTGATCGGTGTCCGGGAATGGTAAGGTGTTCGGGGAACTTTACCTACGTTTGCTACAAGTGTTGCTAAGTATTTAGCGGCAATGTGCATTCCACAGGGGGGGGGGACAGAGAAATCTTACGGGCGATGCGTCGTCGACCCGCGGGTACGACGCATTCTTTTTTCCCCCTGGTCGTTGTGCATGCGAAGTAACGCGGGTAACAAAGTTCCAAGTACGCGGGTGGAAAGGGACGAGCATAAGGTAAACATAAAAACGCCGAAGTGGAACGGTAAGTAAATCCAGTGAAGAGCGAGAAAGGAAAGGCTTCCCTCTTGGGAAACAACACCGAGGCGGGAGTAAAGAAACGTTTCAACGTGTCTTCGAAGGTACGAGACCCGTTGCATCGTCGTTAGAAAGTAAACGAGGCGCCGGTTTGCGAAGTATATGTGCGAAAATATCGTTTAAATAGAACTTCATATCGGTATTTCAAGTATACGATTCTCTGGATGGATGGATGGATGGATGAATGTATGAATATGTGTGTATGTATATTGGTTGATGTTCAATTTTGTCAAACGTCACGGTCTTCGGGCGTTCGATTTGAAATTAGAGAACTAAGATTCTGATATTGGATTTGATAATACATAGTGCTTGATTTCGATAGCATTGTTAAGAACAGATATGTACACGAGTAGTTTCAACTTCGTTCCAACGTACAGATTGTTTTATCATTTCAATGACAAATAGAGATTGGTATCAGAAAAAATAGTTTTTTTTTTGAAACGTGGGTACATGTCTTCGGAAGGTTATTTATGTATGTGTTTCATATTTTTACCGTTTTTTACGAGTTTTTTGTAAGATTCTTTTGACTGTGATTAAAAGAGATTTTATAAGGTTCTGTCATAAATAGCGAAACTATAGTGCCAAATACAGACAGGAAAATTCGTATACTCCAGATCGCTTTAACATACCGCGGTATAATTCACTTGAACAAACACGGTGTACTGTTACAAGCACACATAGATTACAGCTACCGTAACAAATAAATTGTAATGGGAACTCGATATCTGTCTTTTCAACAGTTTCCCGGGGAAATAATTGAATCTTATGTTGCTGAACATACAATATGTTTAAATAATATGTACCATGTTCCGTTTGATATGAACAGTGAGAAATAGATATGTTTCAACATGAAGGCAAACTAATCACAATAAACTTCTCTACGTTCGGAACGCGTGATTTTAGAAATGATGAAATTTCATCACGCAGTATTTGTACAAATTCGATCGACCAATTAAATAGATAAATTGTTAAAACCTTCTATGGTAAATATTGTTATAAAACGTAAGAAAATTACGTATGTACCCCCACAAAATGAATCACTCTTGCCGAAAGTGTAATTATCAAGTTTTCACGGTGGCAATATTAACAAGATTTTTTTTAAGTATTCAATGACACACGATCGATGAATCGCACGCGATACACGTTATTAAAATAATCCTAACATGAATGACAGTCAAGGCTTCAATGAAAAAAAATGTACTACAGCAACGCGAGGCTCTCTTGTCATTCGGTTAGATCATCGTGGATGATATACCGGTTACGATGGTCGACGGTAAGGAAAAGAAAATACACCGGTAACGGTAACTTGCCCACGAGAAGAACGTAGAGAATATCTTTTATTAGTTCTTGACACTAACGTGGCTGCTATACCCCCGGTCTATCCGACTCGAAAGTACGAACTTTAGGTTCCGTTAATGGTCGGTCTCGTTTAAATTCACTTTTCTTTATTTAAAATCCTTTGTGCGCGAATTATCGCGGTCGGGTATCGCATTGACATCGTCCGAAACATACACGTGCTTCGGACGAAGCCGTTGGACAGGCGCCGCTGTTCGGTCAACAGTAAGAAAAGAAAAAGATAACCGGAAGACGCAGAAAGAAAAGGTATTCTCATGGAACGATATTTCTCGACCGAGGAACTTTTCGGATCGAGACAACCACTTTTTGTCTGTCCACCCTTAAGCTACCAACTACATAAAAAAAAGATACACAAACAGAGATTATCGTGTAAAATGTCTCCTCACCGTTCCTGGACACATCCAGTTCCACGAGGTTTTCGAAGTTCTGGATGTCCGGCGGCAAGCGATTAATCTCATTATCGCTTAGCCCGAGTTTTCTTAGCCTCTGCAGACGAAAGAAGTTCTGGAAACAAGAATTAAAAGAGTAATATATATGTACCGATAGGTTTTCATAAAAGAATGACAATGACAGCGGTTTATACTATCATTTACATCGTGCGCGTTCCTTGGTCGTTATACTATATCGTAGCCGATGAAACGATACGTCATGGACACAATAGACGAGAGCAAGAGAGACAGAAGCAAACCGAGAGAGAGACAGGAATAAGGAGTAGGGGAGAGAGACAGAGAGGGAGGGGGGAGAGAGAGGGAGAGAGAGAGAGAGAGAAAGATACAACTCGAGAGGCAGAAAAAATTTGTTGGCATGTAATGGTATTTTGCCTACCTTGGGTAGATCACGAATATGATTTGCGTCCAGCAAAAGCTCTTCCAGGCTTCTCGAATGTCGTAGGATATCATCGGGGACGCTCGATAGAGAGCAATGACGCTTGTCAATGTATTCCACCTGCCTGTTACACCCTTTAAAAATCGGAATGCAGCGGAACATGGTATCCTTTTCACTATCAATCACATTAGAACAGCACCGAACATAATTGTCCCGTAGTATCACGGAGGCACACGCTGCTATTTGCACATATTCGCGGGTGGAGATGGGTTGAAAGAACACAACGAGGAAAATGAGCGGCACGACACACACTTTCACGCCCTACTCGGCTTTAAACGCGCTCTCGGCTTGTGCCTCAGAGTCTGACGTCATCACGTCTACAAACCACTGATCACGTTGCTCTAAAGCGATACAACGCCGAGCGAATACGACGCTCCGAAAGAGAACGAAGCCACTCCCCACCACGACGCTTTTGACACGAAGTTATAGGTTAGATAGATGGGAAACCATGTTCGATATCCGTTCTTCGACAATGAGAAATATTTAATCACGTGCATACACGGGGAAAAATATCGTCGATTTACCACGATCATCCCCGTTGTAAAATGCACACTATTTGTACACGAATATAATTAAAATAACTCCCCTTTGAACTGGGGAAGATGGCGCTATCTGTTGCATTTTTATATAAGAAATGCAGCTAGCGATCGTGGAGGGGGATACTATATTTGCCGCCAATACTAAATTGTAATACAAGCCGTAGCTAGTTAAATAATCCGTATATTATAAATTATAAATGTGAAAATATAAAATTCTGTCTTTAAATGTCTCGTCATTTGTCTATTTCAACTAAAGCTGCGTTGAAATTCACATATTGAAATGAATGAATTGCATTCATTAGACTGAATGCGAATGAATATTTGAATGCATCATATTTAAGTAAATCATTGTATAAGTATTTTATGACATTTAAGCAACTTTTGCTGTTATACGTTCTTTTAAAAAGTGTGGGAGAACTTCGTAATGATAATGTTTGGAAATCTTATTATCGACTGTATTCATTTTAACATTCTAAATGCAACCACGAGAGTGCATCGATATGCAACTGCACTCACGATTAGAATGTATTTAGCTTTGTATTTCAAACTTACTTGTAGCTTAAAACCACTTGAAACCTTCAAGAGGTTTCAATTTTTTTAATAGAAGAACGAGAGCGGTGTCGATTTGTATGTAAATTACTTGTGTTGCATGTTATCCGATACGCTGATGGAGAAACCAGTTCCTAAGCTGTTTCATACTTTCTATTATAGCATATGTTGTTTGTTATATCTCACATTTTCATGATGTATAGATGACAAACTGCACAATTATACATAAGCGACTACAATATTGGAAACGGGATACTTAATTTTTCGGTATGTGATTAATTTTGACACTTTT
The DNA here is from genome assembly GCA_917499265.3 of Mimumesa dahlbomi. Taxonomy (NCBI): domain Eukaryota; kingdom Metazoa; phylum Arthropoda; class Insecta; order Hymenoptera; family Crabronidae; genus Mimumesa; species Mimumesa dahlbomi. Next base: position 10,622,671 of record OU824118.1, read on the forward strand.
AGCTCATTAGAAAGTAATAAGCATTGATAAGACTTGTAAGAACGACTGTCATTTATGTCGTAATTGTTACTATTATTGGTCAGAGATTACAACAAGTGTCAGTGGTCACCTGATCTACTTAACGGATAGATTATTATACAGGTGTATGATTGATAAAATATAGTTTTAAGATTATATGTGATACAACACTGTTTACTATTTAAGATACGTATTATTGTTACATCGTATTACTTTAAACATTGCAGCATAGTAAGAGTTTCTATTTAAACAAGTGTGAGTAAATATTTGGAATTAAAAATGAATATCGCACTTATATCTGAGTACCTGGAAACATACCCGGGTAGAGACAAGTTCTTGAGGACATTGTCTTATGCAGCTAAACTGGCCACTCTGGGCACATCTTCGAAAGAAGTGGAAGTTAAATTTAAAACATTTAGTAGTCAAATGAGTGGATGTAGAGTAATTTTAAGGTTATTGGATGATTTACCAATGCTCCATTATGTTCTCACGTATGGATTCGGCAAAGAGGTATGTATTGTTATTAATACTATACTGGTGATTAAAAAAAATGAGAGAATAGCATCCTGCTTTAGATAGATTAAATGCTCCACATTATATCCATAAATGTGATATACAAAATCATACTATTTTTCTAGAGACATATAAATTTCATATCTAATCTAATAGGAGCCTGACTGGGTGATCAGATGGACAAAATTGGTGCAGAATGCAGTGGATATGATATTTTATCCTATAGAACATATTTCTTGGGCTGGAGAAAAGAAGCTTGTTAGAATCAACACTGAAGCATGGGACCTTGCCTCAACATGGTTTTGGATTATATCCCTTCACTTATCTTTATTAAGGTAAACAGAAATCAAATTTTGAATGAGTTCTATAGACTTAAAATCCATTTTTTATAGAATTATGTTTTACATATTATTCTACTAGGTCACTACGGAAAATTAAGCAGCTTGAAAATTATAAAGTTCATTTAATTGAAACTGATAATCACACAAGGTACATAAATAATCAATATTTACATAGTAAGTAATTGACAAACATATGAAATATAAAATATATTATTTGTTCTAATAGAATTGCCATGAAAGTAGTCAGAAAACAAAGATGGACTGAGATATTAAATTCCACAAGATTGTTATTGGATATAAGCTATGCAGTTAGCTATTTGCCACCAGGTGTATTTTGGGGTGGTCGCTTAAAAACTTGGCATGTGGGTGCACTTGGTACATTGTCTTCACTGATCGGCTTGTATCAAGCACTAAGTGAGAGAGCAGAGCAAAAAAAATATTCCTAAGAAATAGGATATGACATTATCTTCTAAACTTGTTAAAAGATCTTTACAGTTTTATATGATGAAAAGCAATTGTAATATAATTATAAAATAAATTGGGCAAGTTGCAGAGAACTCATGATAGTTTCTCATATTATACCCTATAAAAAATATGATTTTACTTGCATAATAACAAGTAATGCAACAATGTTAACGTAGTAAAGAACAATTTATTATTTTCAATATATTAGTTTTGTATTACAGGGCATGCCTTAACAAGGATACATATGATAGGAAAAAAGCTAAAGCAATATAAATTATTGATATTCAGTTCAAGCTTTCTTGATTTTATGTTAATGTGTGTACTTATGTTTACGTTTACTAATGTTCTAATTATTTTTACATGTATACATTTCTTTGGTAATGTCATTATACAGTCGTAAATTATATAGGTAAACTGTAGTATCAATAAAAGTGAAAGAATAGGAGAGGCACTTTTTTTATGAACATAAAAAAAATATTTTGCTACCTACGACGTGATGTAATCACACATTACATCTTGCCTCATGGTTGATTAAATTCTCTTAAAAGTTTTAGGAGAGCTTGACATTATGCGTACCGATAGCAGTCTTGTTTCTTTAATAGTAGATCACCCTGTATAGCATGGTTATCAATGATTTAAAAATAATTTGTGTTTTTCACGTTACAATAAAATCTATGGAGATTACATTAAAAGGCACGACTTATTAAAAGTTTGTAAACAACATATTTCTGATAAAAGAGCATCTTTAAAATTTTGTCGGCTTGTATTGTTCTAGCCGTAATTCGTCAATCTTTTCTTTAAGAAATTCCCGTTCTCCTAATCGTTCTTAGGTGTGGCAAACGATTTTCGTGGACTAAAAATTTTGTTGGAATATACCTGAAGCTATCGTAGAATATATATGTATATGTGTTAATCTTATATGTCGTATATTAAAGCACTTCTCACGAGTATTTACTATATATTCTATATAGTAAGTCATAAATATATTTTTATATATTGTATCTGATGTTTTAACGCGATATATTTTTTTGTGTTTGTTCCACTTTCTTGTATTAAGCGAAATTTTTATGTTCCAGAATATGTTAGATTCTTCCCTGATCTTATATTTTACTAGAAGAGCCAATAATCGCGGCAGAATGATCTGCAGTCAACTATGTATCTAACTACGAATCTTCTTAATTCTACTACAATAATTAGCTTTTGGAACATTTGTTACTAATAACTTATAAAGTCGTAGTCTATTGTTACTCATTATTGGTGAAATGGACAAGTGTTAGTAAAGCGTTTATATTGAAGCAAAGTTAATACATCACGAAAAGGATTGTGTAAAAATTATAATACTGTACTTCGTGTAAGATACCACAACCCACGATAACGTGACAAAGAATAAAAGATTAAGATACTCTAATTAAAAATATTACTGTTTAAGATAGACACATCAATCATATAATAACAAGATTTAAAATAAGTGTGTAAGTTTAAAAACGAATATCTATTACCTAATTTCGAAATTTCTTTAGATGAGGCAACTAATCAATTTTTATTATACATTTTTCGTTGACGTTAAACCTTTACCAATTTTCATGATGTAAAAACGTATAATTTCGGGAGCCTTGCAACAAGCATACACATTTAAAGCCGGATATTTAGGAATGTTAATAGGTTTGTTTGGAAGTAACTCAATTTTTAGTAAAAACGAGGAAATAACAAATTGCGAAAAAAAGGGAGAAACGATAAGAGAAGATATCTGCAAAAATATGATTTTTAATTCACTCAACAAAATTATATCAAAACATTAGGAACGCGATTCGAAGAAATATGGCGCAATCTTGTTGAAAGAAAAGACATAACATAATATCGTAACAAAAAATAAAAACAAAATCAATTTACTACAATCCGCTCCAGAATCGTAGACCATGTACTTCTCCATTTCGTCAACAGTTAAACAGTCCCTGTAAATGAAGGCTCGCGAAGGCTTTCCACTTCGACTGAGAATATAAATTATGGTTACAATGACCATCTCGGCAATACCCTGACACTGTACAAGATAACGTAAAAGTAGAACGATGGGGCAGTATCGTCGACAAATTGTCGAAATGGAAGAACAGCCTCGGGACTAGCTAGTACTTTTTCTAGAAAGTCATCGCTTCTGTTACACCAAATCAAACGTTCTTCGTGAAAAATAATAATAACCGAATTATCAATCCGTTCTGCCGCTATGTTACTATATATCTAATATCTCATTACAGTAATAATTCACGATTAAGCGTAACATTTCGGTAATAGATATTTATCGTACCGGCGCGCAGAATATCCGTGTTTTTTGTATAATATATATATATATTACGAATTTAGCCGTATACTCTCTATAATAGTCGAGTGGCTTTTCATTTTAACCGCGTAAAAATTATTGTCACTCTAAAAGCCACAATTGAGCCCATACGAATTCAACGTAAATGCACGTTCGTAACGCATAATTGCCGTATAATTTGATGCGTTATTGGCACAATTATACTTTTCAATAAAACGATGAACAAGAGAACCAGTCCCCAAGTAAACATACTAAATAAAAGTACTGTTTGTTGTTGAACGCGGTGGTCACCGCGTTCATAATAGGAACTCTTCAATAAACACGATTTTTATCATTCAATTAGTCTCTCTCTCTCTCTCTAACCGCGGATGCACGTAATAACGATAATAAACGAATCGTTGCATTTGCCGATCAGCTGGTAAGTCTGGTATTTCGATGTATATCGTCAGACCAGCTGCCCGCAGCTCTGCGATAAAAACTAAGTTTGCACCCTGTCAGTAAGTCAGCCGGCGCAACGTCCGTGCGAAAACAAATAGTCAAAAAAAAGAATTGAACGCGGCCGCGAGAAAGATGTGTGGTAATTATAGTTAAATCACACGATGGCTATACAAGGCACGGGAACCAGAGTTTACATTTGGGGATAATCCAACTACCTCATTCCGTTTCGAATTACGCATCAATGGCTTATGATGCCACATAGACTCCATAGCGTGCTGCCACTGCCAGCAGCTACGGCAAAAGTATTTGAAGCATACCTGAAAACAGATTAAAAAAACACGGTGTCATAAATAATACATAGATAATACAATATAGATTTATTCTACATAATTGTTATTAAACTTTAAAGGTTTTCCATACCGTTTCGCGGCAGAAATAAGGTCCTTGTTGTACGGAACATCCTGAACACATAGAATCTTCCAAATAAGGATCGACTTGAACCTATTAAGTGCGAGAAAAGAAGTACGTTATAGCAAATACTCCCGTAACTTTCATATAGTATGTGATGTACAAAATACCTTTTTTGTAAACTTAGCAGTTTTTATTTCGATAAATGCAGCACTCACAGCTTTCATATAGGAATGTTTTGTGCTAAATGTAACGCGACCAGATCCTATAGGATACTTGTGTTTGTCTGTATCAATGCCTGCAATAGATGCATGAAAAAATAAACTCTGTTTCAATATCATTTCAATAATTCAGTTTGTGTTGAAATTACCTGCGTAAATAACCCCGCGAAATAAATCATCCATAATTTGTGCTAAACCATTAGCAGTTAGCATACCATGAAGCGCACCAACAAATACCGTTTTGTGCGGGTCTAGTTTTTGAGACGAAGATTTCACATAATTACTATCTTCTAGTACCCATGGAATCACTTGTACCTATAGCAAAATTAATTATTAAATTTACGATCATAATGTATGCAGAATTACTATTTTATAAATTAAGTTTCTTACCGCTTTTGCCTTCATACGTTTAGATGAAATTTTGTAATACCAACTTCCACCATTGATAAAATCATGTGTACAACACGCTAACAGGGTTCTTACCTTTAAGATCAAAAGTATTTTGTGAATAAATTCGTAAGAAATAAAACAATACGTACGTATGAAAATTAAAATTTATCCATACAGACCTGTTTCTCGGATTCGAATATGATGTACACATATCCCTTTGGCTGTGTAGCAGACTGTTCTTTTCCTGGCCAATCTACCCGTATTGGGCCGAATTGCTTGAAAGTTGCGATTAAAAGTGATTCTGTAATATCCCAGGGTACACCACCCAAAAATACTTTGGACGAGTAACTCAATGGGTTCTGTGGGCGTTGTGGTAATATACCGCTCCAAGTACAAGTCGGATCACAAAGTGCTGCAAATGAAGAATTTCTTTATTATAACAGAAAATATTTTTTATTTGTTGATGTTTTCCTAGTTATTAGCCGAGAAGCTCCAAAAACCAATATGTCTGTCGCACATACCAGCCGCACTTCGATGAAATCGCGCCACACGCTCTAGAGACACTTGCGGATCCAAAATATTGATTGGAGGTGAATTGACCGGCATCACCACGCATCGACAATTTTTCTCATTATTTAAAAGAGAGTTAATTAAATTGCCATTCTGATTTCCATTATAATGTCGACCGCGATTATGCTCGTGTACATGTTGGTGATGCGGCAAAGATGAATTCTGATGGGGCGTTGACAAGTACTTCTTCGCTGCCATCCGTTGCAACGCAGCCCTGTTATTTGTACAAAAGTCTCCATTCTGCGACATCAACGAGCCCAAAGAGTGAGGATAACATCCGTGAGATGATGAGTTCATTGATAAACAATTCTGAAAATCACATAAGCTCTTAAAATCTTACTTTTTAACTCATTGCATACCTACATGTGTTCATAAATTTAGCATTCCCGGTGGAAAACTTACCATTATATCTGAATAGGAGCCATCCATACTGCTTATTCCACTAGTTTCCGAGTCTGCGGGAGAATTTGATCTCGAGTCGTTACACCCCAATGTGTAAGGATATTCGAGTGTTGGGCTTCCACAGTCACTACTTAAATATACATATTTAACACTGTGTAAAATAAAAAAAAAAAAGAAACCTACAGACCGTATTTTGTAATACCTGTAAGATGGAGAGCCGCGAATCGGTCTTCCGTAATACGGAGAATGAATGGGAGACCACGGAGAGCCCATGTGCTGCATGGATGTACGGCTCGACGGCATGGAAGTCGCACGGTTGCTGTTATTATTCGTGGATGAGTACGTGTAAGGATTGGAGTATAGACTGCCAGTAGTATTGGGACTATCAGGTGTAGTAACAGAGCTTGGAGAGCTCGGTACGTCAAGTGTCGACGAATGCGAAGGGATTCCACCATTACTGTCATCGCACTGCTACTCCGTGAAAACACACAGTTGAAATTATAATTTTATAGTAAATTCTTGTAACATATATTACTGTACGCACATATAACAATTAAATAAAAATAAATATCATGCAACTGGACACTTTCAGCATTCTGCTCAATCCTTTTCATCGTACACAAGAACGGGTATTTGCTTTTCCTTGATGCTACATTCGCAACACTGTTGTTGGATCAGGTTCAACACAATATTACAAAATAAACGGTAGAATGCCGACACGGTCTACAGTTACAAGTTCACAGAGGGGGTTGAGGCCAAGGAAGGACCAGAGAGAGGATATACCATGATAGAGCCGTTTGGCTCAGGCTTGCAAATTCTTGGCTACCTCGGAATCCGGGTCGCACTAACGCGCGGCTATGCGTAATTTATTTTATCGGGTGCATTATACGTCGGGCCTAATACGTGCATTTCGAAGTCCCGGCAGCCCTTTATGTACACATGCAGCCAGCAAATGGTGAAGGTAATAACGTTAAAGGCGTCGAGAAGAGCCTGATAAAATGTCCATTAAAGCGTCTGGTCGATAAGGCACGACTTTTGTATGGACGGTCGTATTTTTGCTGGAAAACGAATGTTACTCCCACTCGTGAATTAAGTACAATAAGACAAACATGATCGATAAAAACGAAACCTTACGCAGCTTTTCGAAAGAGGAACAAACAAATAATTAATGTAACTAATGACATTTTTTCATTTTCTAGAGGGGATGAAAAAAACGTGCTTAAGAGGAAAACCATGTAAAAACGTAGTTTAAATATTTGAAATTGGTTTCCTATACAATTGGAAAATATAACTTATGACTCTCTCTGTTAGTTTTCATTTGTGAAAATTATTATGCAATTACTCTATTCGATGTATTGAGAATCTTTGTACTTTTTAATACTATGATTGGAATGTATCTACCTGATATATTTCTACTTGTTTATTGTCGAAATCTATATTGAATGCTTGCCAATTTCCTCAATCTCTAACAATAACATTTTATCGAAAAAAGAAATCTCGTTCACGTGTGCTACGTCGAACGAAAAACGTTTCGATATTTCGTGATAATTCCAGATGGTTTCGATCAGAGCATTCAAGTGTCATCCGCAGCTATACGATTCAAGGCTCAGGACATAGATAAATAGAGAGTTATTAATACATATCATATATGTATGTAAGAAACAGAGATTTCCGTATGAATAACGGGAGTTTCGCGGACTACTTCGTAATATCCCCACCGCTTGTTATCGTTATCTGTCGTATTATAAATTGTTAAAAGTTGGTAGTAACAAATATATTGAAAATCGATACATCAGGTAACCAGAAGCTCTATTGTGAAAAAATTAGTCACAACGGAACAGAAAAGGAAGTTCGCGGGGCAGTTGGAGTCACTCCAATGGGGATAATCATTGTTCCGGTTATTGCATTGGCAGCAGACAGAAGTTTCATAATACTGCCTATTTCACGTTCGGGATTTTCCCTGCTGTCTAACACGTACTATTTATAAGTAGCCAAAAAAATGTTATTGCAATTACAAAGTTTTATAGATCTACTTATTACAGCCGTCTCCGTGAACTTATACTACCGATTCACTATGATCACTCCTATGCGCAGTAATTATTAATAGAAATCTATATAAAAAAATTTCGAACGTGTTATAAATTTCGAATAGCTTTGTAACTAACTAATTGACACCGGAGTAATTAAAACCTTTCAAAACTTATCGACAACTCGGTGAAGTTCAATATAACTCAACAGATTTCAAAATATAAACACCGCGAAAACGGAATGTACGAGTAGTATGCAAGAAACCGAATATCCACATATATCCTAGACAAATATGTATGTGGAAAAGGAATGCGAGTGTATGCTTTGTTTCACATTCTCTGGAGTAATCTGTTTAATAATGAACAAATCTGTATTAATTCACCGTCTAGGAATGCGGGGTATCGCTCCCTTATGAACTAATTAAATATTCCGCTAGATATTCAAATATTGATCCTCTTTTTAACGGTACGCGTTTTAACAGTTAAACCAAACCTGCTCAAGCATTTTCTATGTAACCATTAGTAACAGCGTTTGTACTGATATTTTATATGTATACATATATGTATATGTGCTACCGTTTGTATTATTTTGTTATCCTGTATTACATTTCTTGTTGCATTTACATTAAATAAATAAATCATTAAAGTTTCAACAAGCCAGTTCCAGAAAACCCTTCGGCAGAGTAAAAATTCGGGGTTTCTAGCGTAATCAATTCTACTTGAAACTCACCTGATAATTCTTCAAGGATTCTTGACGGTTCTGCCCGTGTTGTTGATAGTTACGATAACCGGGTGATCCCGTTGTCGATTGGCTGCCCATCAACGATCCACGGGGTAAATTCAACCCGAATAAATCTGTGATCGACATGTCTCCTGCCATGAAGCAAAAAATATCACTGATTTGAAATTCCGGAAAATACAACGTGACCGCGAGGACCGTCGACTGACAAACGACAAGCGGGGGACGCTGATGAATTTTGAACCGGTACAAATCAGTATGAAAACATCGACATTATACAACGGGTGTCATTTTAATATCCACGTTCAATTATTACAAAACAATACTCTAAGTTTGAATGCAAGTTTCGTTGTTTAGTAAACACATGAACTTGTAAATCATTATTATATTGCAATGTTAAAAGTACAAGATATAACAAGATCTTAGAAAACCGTATAAATATAAATCAAATTTCGTAAAAATCTGATCTTACCGTCGATATTGCTACCCTTGCTGGATGGCGTGCAGGGTGCATCCTGAGCGTATCCTTGTGATCCCGATGACGGCGGTAGGTCCACTAACAAGTTGGTGATCAATTGCAGCTGATGCAACTGCTCCCGTTCCCATTGCTGTTGCTGGTTATCGCGTAACTGCGCTCGGTCACGTTGATGATGCTGCAACTGGTCTTTGTCTCGCTGTGCCTGCAGCTGCAGGTTTTGCGACGCTTCATTCCAACCGGACGTCTCCGTAGATTTAATTACTTCACCATTGTACGGTAAGTCTACCTGTAGCGTAAGGGAAATGATTTTCGTTAGTACGAAACGAATGGTGAATAATGAGACAGTGAAATGAAGCGATGAAATATTGGCCGGGTAAAATTATAAATTGAATTCAAAGTACTATAGAACGTAAGGTAAGTTTTCTTTTTTCATAAGTTTCGCGAATGTCATCGTGATACTTTTATAGAATGATTATTTTCTCCGGTTTCGAATATGAAAATGTGTTGAATTTAGCATTTATGGGAAATAATTGAATTGTATGTACGTGCAGGTAAAAACGGTAACGTTTGACGTAAATTTGCATAGTATTGGACGTAATATTAGATAAAATTGTGGAAAACAAGCGGCAGAACAACAGGGAATCTTTTTCTTCTGTGATTTTTCAATAATTTCAACCAGTCTTTATCGCAAAGTAACGGAATAATTGAGTATTCAAATTGAACGCGTCGCTTGTTATGCCGAACGAGTCCTTTGTACAATATCTATGTATATTGATAAATATTGAAATAATTTTGGTAAAAGTTCCTGCGACCCGTTTAAAGTAGTCTTCGCCGATTATTTTATCTGTTCCGTAACAAGATATACCGTAATAATATAGTTGAAAGTACGTGAAATTTGATGCGCGTCACCTACCGCTGAATTTCTCGATCTCATCACTGCGAACGATATTAGCGAACTATGCTGTGAGCTTTCGGTACAGAATAACGAAAACAGGGTTTGAAGGACGCCACTCCCAGTTCGTGTTCGTGGAATTTGGAAAAAAAATTCTGTAGGGCCGGGGGGAAGATATCAAGGCATTCTAGAGGTTTAACAGGAATTTCGAACTTCCTGGAATTCAATGCTTCCAAGTTCAAAGGCACACAGAAACTAAGGACGCTTAATGTGCGTATACAATGTCGCCGACAACGACATACATTACAATATGTATGTATGTATTACATCATTCAAATCTATATACACATATATATAGATATCTGTTTTCGAGGAGCCGTGCAACCCTTTGAGTCATCGAATTACGTCTAGCTGTCCGCGATATTGATTGTTCGTGCAGGTCAATATATAAATATTTGTAGAATTAAAAAGATCGGAAATTTCGAGAGGGAATATAGTGTTACTACGCTACTGTTACTACGCAATTCAAGGTAAATAACGAATAACGGTAAGATTTATTGAAATGTTTCTACGTGGGAACCGTCGATATCTTTACAAAAGTAAGAAGTAATCACAATTCCGTGGAAGAAAATGCAAGTTAGCATCGTATATTCCGATTTCATGAAATATTACGTTTCGACAAAAAAACACACACACACACGAGCATATAATACGACACGTATGCGAATCGTTTATTTTATTACATAGCATGCCTTAACGTAGTATTATTAATTTACTGAATAAGTCAAATTGAAACTTTACGACCGCTGCCGTGAAAATCTGAATAATACTACGTATAGATTACAGTATATCTATTCTTTTTACTCTATTTATTATTCTTTTGCATAATAATCCAGCTTCTAAGTGACTCATCTTTTATGCAAAACTTTTATGCAAAAGAATCGGGAATATTCTATTTCTCTTTCTGCATTTACATGACATCGTTTCGTGAGCAACGTGTTCCTGGTAACTATGCAACACTCGAGATACATTGGAATTATCCAGACAATCGCGTCCGATCGAATTGTTTCATTAATCGGTGCACTTTCTTTGGTACGTCGAATAAAGGCTTAAAAGGGCGATTTCAGAGGGCGCGCCGCATTATATTATTCGATAAAGGGCAGGTCTGCGTATCAGTGTACGAAACGCAACGTGTTTTGCACGTGGACGCGATGCGGCCCAACCGTAGAATTCGCGTGTTTGTTTACAAGCGAGGACGCAGGACATGCCTTCGTGTTCGGTTTCATATTCTAGATTCTACTACAGTATAATCGTCGTTGTGTGCCGATGTAATTTACATCGGAAAATCCTCGTGGTCGAACCGGCACCACAGCGCTAACGAAATTCTGAAGTAGGTTACCAATCGACCGTGCGAGAAATATAATAGAAACGTAAAAATAAAGAACAACGAAAAATGAGAGACGTGTAAGACATTCTACTTGAGATTTTCACACAATAAAGCTTGAACAATAGAGACTTGATATTATCATACCAAAAAAATTAGCTTACCGATAGTATCGCAGTAGGCATATTGCTCTTCGATTTAGTTCTCACCAGGTTCTTCAATTGTTCCACCGGATCGTCGTTCTCCACTGAACTCAATGTGGTAACTTAACGTAACGCGGTCAAACGTATTCGAATTCGACAGTCAGGAAATATGTATCAAACGGGATACCTCAATTTAACCAACGTCAAGTGTTTTAACACACGAGATTTTTAATAAATTAATAAATCGACATTTATTAGTGTTAACGTTTAAAAAATATTGGTAAAAACGTGATACTTAATCCCGCCGGATTTAATTGTTCGCCGGGGGACAATATTTTCATATACTCAACTCCCAGAATTGCCCATTTATAATATTGTAATTCGTTAGCTTTTCCAAAGCGAAACAATTCTTTTATTTTGCTCTGTGCCCGATTTAATGCCGATGCAGCAGCGATGGAGACGAAACGCCCATTCTTCTCCACATTGCTCCACTCTGCGAACTGAATTGAAGATCTGTCCCTCCCTCTCCCTCTTTCGCTAGTAAGTTTCATCTTCTGTAAACGCCGGCGCGGTTCGCGAACATACCTTCATGGAATTTCATGTATATAACGAAACACAGCCACGTATTATTGGCTGTACATAAGTACATATGTACTCTTCGCTAAAATATGAAATCGATTTTTTGTTAATTCACATATTTTTGTTTCAATAGCGTAAAAGTCGCAGGAACTTTACCGTACGTTTCGGTAAATGAAAGAACTAGAAATGGTTTATATCATCAATTCGTTTTCTAATATAATTCTTTTGTACAGGATATATGTATATAAAATAAATTACGCAAATTATATTTATATAAAACATCGCGAATTTTAACATTTCACGTAAATAGCATATATACAGAACAATTGTTGGAACATTCATTTTGTGGAAAAAAGGGATCAAGGCATGCATGACACAGGAAAAGGATGCTTTCGAAGCAATCGTTTGTTTTATTGTATAACAAATCTATTTTCACTGTATAAAAAAAAAGTTATGAACTTCACTTATATTCGATATGCGCAGTTGACGAATCTAACATTTCCACCTCAGAACTAATATCGCTGGTTGAGTAATTAACCACTACGTCCCGCGTACGTTCCATCTTATCAGGAATGTTATCATCTGCTTTACTTGAGTCTTCCTCCCATCCGGAAAACAAATTCACTCTAAGCTTGTCAATATCTTGATTTGTCGAATTGCCTACGGCATTAGTAGTCTCCAGAGGTTCTGTAGCTTCAGCATCGAGTCTAACTTGGGGAAATTTATACTTCGGTATATCAGCGGGAGCATCTGAAAATGTGGATATAGTTCGATATAATCGTTTACAAATATGTATAATATTAATTTCTGCTCTATACAAATAAAATGTTGCATTATGTACCGGGGTATGGAGGGGATTCGTCTACGAGTTGCTCCATAACATAAGTCAACATAGTCGTAGTAAAAGTATCATCTCTTCTAAGTCCGAGTGCGCGGTGGAAAGCATCGACGGCTTCTTGTGTATTTCCCATTAAAGCATGAATAAAACCTACCGCTGAATATGTTGATGGATTTAAAGGATTTAGCACCAAAGCCTGAAATATCATACCAATGAAATAATTTATCTTGTATGATAATTTTTCACAGAATAAAAAAACATAAATTTTATCAACCTGTTGATGATAATCCAGTGCTTCTTCATATTTCTTCATCTTTCTACATGTGTGGCCCAAGTTATTTAGAAGTGCTTCCCACTTACTAGGTAAGATAACGTCCTTCAGACCGCCTTGAATTCTTTTCATGGCTTCCTTAAACTGCCGTTCAGCAGTTTTGTAACTATTCGATGAAACGACAACTCTTGATAAATTACGGAGATTTCCAAAAACCGTGGAAGGATGGTAGTACACTAATCAGGTTGCAGAGTGAATTTCGAACTTTTCTTTATCTTTCGAATGTCAGGATGATCTTTCGGGGATAGCAATAGAACAAGAAAAAGTTTTACTTACTCTAAATTATAAAACGATATAACTCCCATCTCGTGAATAACGAATGGATCATTCGGCGCTATTCCCTGTGCCTGTTGAAAAAACTTGTCGGCCAATTTTAGATTATTTGTTAAGCCACATTCAAGTCCAATGTATAGAAGTGGCAGGTGGCAACCTTTCATCAGTTGAGAGGCTTTAAAATAAGCGGCCATTGCCTGATCATGTTCGTTTTCTACTGCAAAGGAGTGGCCATACGCTAGCCAAGCAGGACCAAATAATCTGTCTAATGCAGTAGCTTTTGCTAAATATCTTCGTGCTGGATCACTTTTGCCTTTAATTAAAATATTTTCACCGAGGATTAGTTAGCATGAAGAGGTACGCTTACTCTTAGTTGAGAACAAGAAATTAAAATAATAATTACCTATGCTGTAATAATAACATCCAACCGCAAACCATGCTAGGGCCATATCTGGGTATAGATCAACTAATTTGTGTGCTAAATAAAATAAAGCTGAAAATTTTAAATGTTAGAGAAAGAATAGTAATAACAAATATGGTAATATTATGATTAAATATTGTATGTTACCATTAGTTTTCTTCAATTCCACCAAACAGGCAATGTGTACTGGAAGACACGAGTTATGATATGGGTCTTTTTTTAGTATCCTAGAAAGCATAATGACTCACACTGTAACTCAAATTCTATCATTACACAATGTAAAAATTTACTCAGCAAAATATTCACCGTTCTGTGAGTGAAAAACAACGGTGATAGTCACAATTATAATATAATCTCTCTGCTTCTGAAACTTGCATATCCAAATTGCTTAATAATCTATCCGTAACAAGGATTCCCATTACACTACAAGTAGAGAGTGTTTGTTTTTTGTTTGGCTCTTGATATTTCTTTAATTTACTCTCATACAATAATCGTAAGAGTTCAGCTTCAGCTTCTGTGCATTGTTCTCCAAATGGCAGGGATTCCAAAAGGTCTTTTTCTAGAAAATGTAATAAACATTGTAGGTTCATTAATTTATGCTGTCACATCATTCATTTTCCTACCTTCAGAAGCTGAAAGCATTTGGTTTTGAACCAGAGCTTCAAATGCTTGATAAGAATAAACATCACAGTGCAAGGCTTGCTTATAGCAATCAGTTGCTACAGCTCTATTATCCATAGCTTCATATACTCGTCCTTTCACATATAATATAGAACTTTGTACCTATAGAAGGGTACAAGGTGATTTAAATAGATCTTTCGCTTCAATCTCAACATAATAATTTCACAGTATAAGTGAGAAATAAAAACTATTTATACTCAATCACATTTTTTGGAGCATCCTCCAATATGTCTGTGCGGTCTGTAAAACTAATTCCGGATTGTGTTATGTTTGTACATATTTCAGACTCATTGATGACTTGCAGAGCTTCATTGTATTCCTTTGCTTCAAGAAGACTTCTCACTGTTAGGTAATGGCACATTACATCCGTCTACAAAGTAGGCATAAATATAGTATATATACAGCATATAAAGACTGCAAAAATTGCAATGCTACTGACATTGTCAAATGCTGATCAGTATAAGTTTACCTTCTCAAGTCCACGACTTCTAATAAGATGTGCAGCCCGATGATACTGTTTCATAAGATACATACAATGCGCTAAAGTACACACATCTTTTGGGTCATTGTTACTTAGTGACACCACTTTATCAGCCCAAAATAAAGCAGCACTGTAAAGATGCTGCAAATTACCAAGTAGTCAGTTTACTCCGAGAGGTTAAAATAATTAAAAATTCTGATAATCAAATTTTGGGGGTTGCAAACTTACTAAATCGATATATGATTTAATTAACTTCCTGCAATTATCCAAATCGATATTTTTGTCTAACGAATTATGCATTTTCTCACAATCAGCAGTAACACTTTGACGCGCCATGTTTAATTCAAATTTCAAGGGTTAGATATTTCTTCCCCTCCAAAGTATCAACATGTGACGTATTGCAGTACTTGTGCTACTATACATGATAAATCAGAAGAGTCATTGGGTTACAATCAATCACATTAGTCTTAAGATTCCGTAATATCATATAATTATTTAAACATTTATCAACCATACATTTCTTATATACAGCAAAATTTGAAATATTATTTTTATCGCAGATATAATGATTTCAAATATTTCATTATCGTACAATGGTAATGTATACGAATACACATATGAACATATTATTTAATTAGAATAACATTTATAATTTCCTTCATGAAATTCTAGGGAAACTGTTTTCAGCGCATGTTTTTCTACTTTGAACGACCACCGTACGTGGCACTGACCTCGTACGATCAAGAATTTCGTATCGTCTTCCTTACTTCTATAGCGCGAACCGCTAGCGAAAGTAGTGGAGGTAGAAGATGGCAAGAAACGAACGAATCGCGTGCTAATGCAAACGAAGCTAATCGTGCATCTTTCGCGGTGACCGTGCAGCTCCCGGTGTTGTCGACGTTCACGGCGTTTCGGCGACGGTATACTGTCCCGGTTGGCGATAATGTGAGACGGCAAAGCGGGTCCGAAAGGGGGGTAACAGCTCGGCGAACGGAACGGCTGAAAACTCACTTGCAGGCGATGTCAAACATGCGGCGGCGAATCTCCGTAAAGAGTCTAACAAACCGACGGCGTGTCTCGGCCAAGATTTATCAGTGAAACGAGTGCCAATGAGCGTGGATATATGGCGGCGCGAGTACTTTTACTGAGCATCTTGTTTACAGAAGTGCTAAAGCCCGCTTGTGCCGCAGGTGCGTCTTCCACCTCTCCCTCTACCTAATCTGTTTATGCTTGCGAATATTCACGGTATATGTCCACTCTCTGGACCATGCGACAACGTTCCCTTTTATCCTTTATCGCTGACCACGCAACAAATCTTTTCTCTCTTCGTGCGTGTTCCTGGAACACGTTTGCGAATTGAAAGAAATAAGCACCGCTTGCATGTAGTTTGCATGCTACCACGAGACACCGATCGTTCTAAGCAAAACATGTTTCCGATTTTTGCTACGGAGCTCGGAACTAGTTTAGATAACAAACTTGATGAACCATGAATGATATTTATTGACGTTTAAATAATCATTGTAATTAAAATGTATTGAGTTAATTGTAGCATTGACATGTATGAATGTGATGTAATTAGTATGTTACATGTGTTATACTACTTTGAGATTTCTGTGTTATAAAGTTTTTAATCACACAGTATTAAATACAATTTTAATGTATGACGATTTCTATGGAATATTTTACTCTTTAGATGTTGATAAAGCAAATATTCTTATTTACTTGAGTAATGCACAATTATTTTAAGTATGGCATAGGTGATAGCTCTAGTTAAACTATGAAACATTGTTAGACTGCAGGTATATGTTTCATATTTTGTAGGTGTCAAAGGAATTGGAGCAGGTTTAAATAGGAACGTATCAAAACCAGAAAGCTTCGACACTAGTCCAACCAAAGGTTCTGGCTTAACGTTGGAAATTCAACCCAGTGGTCATGTGATATTAGGAAAAAAAGCAATTACACTTAGTTGTATAGCTGGTTCAAATCAAGATATTTCCTGGTTGCACAATGGAGTACCAGCACCACCATGTGGTGTTGCACGTTGTACTCTTCTCAGAAATGGCTCTCTTCACTTTTATAAGGTATTGATCAAAGTCTGATAGTGAATTTGGTTCCAGATATAAGTCCTTTGTAATAAGAACAGGAACCTAGATCGATATACTGAAGTAGTTAATACATCCTTTAATACTATTGCAGAAACAAAACTTACAGATGGTGCAAAAATTTAAAGAAAAGAACAATAGTACGATTAATTTTAGAAATTCTAATAAAGATGAGTACCGTTGTGTAACACGCACTAATTTAGGATTATTACGGTCATCACCCACATTTATACAAATAGCAGGTGAGTTAACATTCACATATATATTTGTATAGCGGAATTTCATATTCTATACTCTAAGATAACATTCTATTATGTATTACAGAACTTGCCCACATGTTTAAAGAATCACCAGAAAATATAACTATTCGAGAAGGTGAAGTAGCAAGATTATCTTGCTTGATAGATAGTGTTCCTTTTCCTCCTAATATCACATGGCAGTATAATGGGAAAACATTGTTGCCCAACCACAATGATTCAAAGTAAGAAAGTTCTAAACATTAATATGTAATCTGATTTACTAACCTGTTCAATATTAATTAATATTTTCTGTAATAGGTATTCTGTGGTACCACCAGGTGTTCTGTACATAAGTGCAACGAAGTTATCAGATGCTGGTTCATATAGGTACTTAACATACATATGATAGATATAATATAACTACTCACATTTCTTTTGGACAATTCTCACTGTATGTGTATGATTATTTTCTTAGATGCATAGTGAATAATGAATTCCTAAAGAAAACCAAAAAAAGTAAAGAGGCAAAATTAACTGTTATATCTCAACCTGATGGTAATGGATCATATGTACCACCATCACTGTTTCCACAAGTTGTGTACAACCATTGGTTGTTAAATGGATCAAATCTTAGTTTAGCGTGTGCTGCATCTGGATATCCAATTCCACTTATAACATGGACATTTATTCCTCGCTATACAGGTGAATTTTATACCTGTTTAAGTATGCTGGTGTAAGGATAAACATTGAATGATTTAAAATTATTTACTTTCCAGATAATATTAATGTTGCACAACCTCGCATTTTGCTTAACTCTAGTACCGGTATTAGTGTATTATCATTAAAAAATGTGAGAGAGTCTGATACTGGAATTTATGTATGCTCTACGAAAAACGTTATTACAAATAACTACTTAGAAGTTCAGGTATTATATTACATTACTAAAGATTTAATGTTAAACCATCTCTTTAATTAATATTGATCATAATTTACACAGAATATAACGGTGGAAGTATTGGTGCCACCATCATTCTTAACGA
This sequence comes from Mimumesa dahlbomi, assembly GCA_917499265.3. Classification (NCBI taxonomy): domain Eukaryota; kingdom Metazoa; phylum Arthropoda; class Insecta; order Hymenoptera; family Crabronidae; genus Mimumesa; species Mimumesa dahlbomi. Next base: position 10,641,396 of record OU824118.1, read on the forward strand.
CACCCACAAATCAAATATATCCAAATGGAAGGACTGTAAGATTTGAGTGTCAGGCACAGGGATCACCTACGCCTAAAATATATTGGTTAAAAGACTCAGTAAATGTTACAATTAATGGTAAGACTATTTCAAAAATAGTTATATTTGGTTGCAATAAAGTTTACTATATCTGTAAATGGCCGCATAAATTGCGATTTACAGGACGCAGGACTACGTACACGAAAGACTACAATAAGATGGATCTAGCAATATCAGCAACAGTTCCTTCTGATTCCGGCATTTACCAGTGTGTCGCAGTAAATTCAGCTGGAGAAATTTGGGCCGCGGGTCGGCTTCAAGTGAATACATCTCGCAACAGTCCTGCTGCGCCTACCTCTCTAAAATGTCACGCCCAGTCACCAGTTAGAATTTTTATTTCTTGGGAACCACCAAAGTCTCTACCACATACCAGTATTACAGCTTATACCGTCCATTACAGTCCTGTAGGTGAGTCCTGGCTAAATCTTAGATCGTCAAAATCCCTTGAATAATGGTTACCCGGATGGTCGCCATATGTTTGACTAAATTATGTTTACAAAGAAGGAGGTAAAGAAGAGGTTTCTCCACCTGAACCGGGTAATTCTACGTCGGTAGAAGTCACAAAGCTTCTTAAACCATTTACAAATTACTCTTTCTACGTACGAGTGTGGAACAATCATGGTGCTAGTGACCAATCAGCCACCATTGTGTGTTCTACGGACCCAAGTGGTAAATTATTTCACATATATTTATATTGAAACAAAAAAGAATTCTTAAATACTACGTTTCTAAATTAACAAATATTTCGTCTGTAGTTCCTAAAGGTGCACCAAAAGTATATGTGAATGAAATTAGTAGTACAAAATTAAATGTATCATGGGAACCGCTAAGTAAAAGCGATGCGCGTGGTATCGTGATACAATACAAATTACAATGGAGACTGCATCAACACCCATCTGCTCGTGTTCTTCATTTACCTGCCAATGTGGAGTCTTATGTACTTTCTGATTTAATACCTGGAGCACAATATGATCTACGAGTATTAGCAAGGACAAAACTAGGGTTTCCTAACATGAGTGAAACACAGTTAGATTGGATCAGTGTGACTATGCCATCTCCTGAATCGGATCAATTCACGATAAAAGATATTGTGGACATACAAGTATCAATTGTAAATGTTTCAACAGTGAAGGTTAGTCCAATTATATGAATGTTCTATCCCTATATTTGTTACATTGCAGAAAGTATAATATTTTTCTTGCCCTAGGTAAAATGGGAAATAAATCTCAATGAAGATGATGAAATCGAATCCCGTTTTGACTCTTGGCAGGTTTATTGCGAAAATCAAGATGGTAATAAATTAGCAACTGCGTTATTACCGCAAAATGTTACCGAATACCTATTTACAAATCTTGGTAAACACATTTTAATTATTATTGAATATTACTATAGGCCTCTTCGAAATTCTCTTAATAACGATTAAATTTTATTTGTTTAGATGTAAATGTTTCTTATACAATGGGCTTATGTATGGTCAACTCAGGCGAGGCAACAGGCTGTCTAACGAAACAGATAGAAACGTTGCAACCTAATACAAGTAAGATTGGTTAGTAAAGTTAAAACATACAAACAACTTTTTACATAACTCATAATTTTATTGTTTATTTAGATAATATACCAATGGCTTTAGAAGCGGTACCGGTTTCACCTACATCCATAAACGTAACATGGTCGTTAAATGACGCAAACGATGCGTATTCCTTTGAATTATGTTACCATGCAATTCACGCTGTAAATTTTGATGGTTCCAAATGTGTTTTACTGTATGTATGAAATAATTACTATTTTAAAGGCAATGACATAGTTCCATGTCCTAATTGTCCTTAATTTGATAACAAACTGTTACAGTAACGACACCAAGGCAAGTGTAGAAAAACTTAAGCCTTTTACACTATATCAATTTAAAGTGAGAGCTATTAAAAATAACACAAACCAAAGCAATTTCTACAGTGAATCCATAGAATGTTATACAAACGAGGATGGTGAGTTAATGAAATAAACAAACAGGTATAGTATTCTATAACTTTTTAAATTAAATGTCAATGATTTTAGTTCCTGGTAAAGTCGAGGATGTACAATGGTTTTTGGGTAACAGCACGATAGTACGGATTGCATGGAAGGAGCCGAGTAACATAAATGGCGTCATACAGAGTTATTTTGTCATGTTCACTATGGACTTGTTGGATTCAGCCCCGACATGGGGAAATGTGACGGTACCTGGCAACAGAACCACAACAACCCTGCCTGGTTTGGTTCCAGGAAAACGATACTTTGTCATGGTACAAGCAACTACGAAAGCTGGCTATGGTAAACCGTCCGATCCCATAATAATTGTCACTGGTGGAGGTGCGTCGAAAACACCAAATGCGCCTGACAAGCAAAAGCCACCACAACATGCAAAACCTGATCAAAGCCTTGGTAAATAACAAAATATTTAGAAAACTATTCAGCGATTTACTATAAATGGTTGTTTTAAACCTTATTAAACTAAATTGCATTTGTGTTTTTTTTCATTACAGGTATAATTCTTGGAGTGAGCATAAGCATTGGATTTATTACGATTTGCCTGTGCAGTATATATTGCCGGAAGAGATGCGAAAGTTCGCGAGCTTTGAGAGAAAACTCGCAGGCTGGAAAAGGACGTACGTTGTCACGAAACGGAAATGGTTGTTGTATGGATCAATCTTCTACGTCTGTAAGTCAGCAAGCTAATATTAGAGTCGGCACTAATGAGATTGAGCTTGCTGTTCTTTGCCCGTCGTCACCAATGGCAACGAATCCGCATTTAGATACAAAGGTACGTGATATAAATCAACAACTGTACATTTAAATTCAAAATCGTGTACACGGACGTATAATTATTATAGGGTGGTGGAAAATCTAATGGTATTCTTGAAGCTTGCGCAAAAGAACCTTTGTTACCACTGTGGGAACTGAACGGTGATTCAAAGGATGTTCAAGCAACAGAAAATTCACAGGTACCATCTGTTCGCGATAATTGTAATAAAAAGGCAAGATTTGACATAACCGATTCTTTTCTAATACAGTACAAAAGGAGAGATAGTATTGTCTCAAGTAAAGAAGAACAGGAGCAAGAACAAGATTTAGAAGGCACGCAGCTCACGATGGTCAATTGTACTTTAGGCAGCAGCAGTAGCAGTCTAAATAATAACTCAGGTTGCCCGGATGGAGATATATCCCTACCGAAATCCATGTGCGTATCTATTCCAGCACTTGGACCGAATGGATGAAAGCATTAGGCAATACACGAGTGTTCACGTTTTCCATCTACGCTGAGGTGCAACAGGTAGGAGTATGAAAAGAGAGTTCTCCTGTTATTTATAAGTCATTCGATCGCGATTGTTACAAATCTATATTATATATATATATAAAAAAGATATATATACATATAAATGAAACACTGTAACAAGAATGAAATTCTCAAGGAAGTAGAAGCAATGCAAGTTACTAAACTTTACAAGTTTAACACAACGGTATAACTTGTACATGAAAATACTAATAATGCGTACATAGTTAATGTAAATAATAATAGTGTTTTGGCCAAATGTGTCAGGGTCTAGACACATCAGCTTCTATTTTGTAAATAATCTTCTGGAGCAAGCTATTTCTATCGATTGTAACGCAGTATCTTTGTGTTAATGATTCGACAAAGATGCTAGGAACTATTACAAATTTCACTTTACATCAGACGTGGGTCAAGTAGATCGTGCAGATTATACTTAATAATATTCTTCAAACAACTTGCTCATATAAATATTGAGTTGACGTACGTGAGGGGTCGAAAGATTAAGAATTTTGAGAATAAAATTATGTGGGCTAACAAGAATATTCTCGATGCTGTTGTAAATAGAATAGCTGTTAATTGTGAATATGTCCATAAAATATCACGTTTCGGATAATCTAGGAGGAAATAACGTGGATAATGCATTCCTTTGCACTGGGGAACACAAAATTGTTAAATACCTGAAAATGGGTATGGCCTAAACTAATTCAAAATAAGTTTGAAACTCGGCATTTCGCTTTTTAAACGAAAGCAGTGACATTGATCATTCCACAGGTTTAAGTTTTCCTTTAACTAAATGTAACAGTAACAAGAGAAAAAGATTTTGGCGTTGAGAACACAAAAAAAGACTCTAATCAGATATTATACAATATTCAAAAGGCAGCTCATGCTACTCTTCTGATCATGAATATCGCAACAGAGTATATGGATAACATTGAAAATATTGGCAAATACTGCTCTGTTAAAAAGAATGTTAATATTGCGAAATATATTCCGATACCATTACAGGTAATACTTTATAGAATATCAGCTATTAATCAATATAGAAATTAATTGGGCTGCTAACATTAATTTAACAGAAACTTTCTTTTTTATGCTACACTTTTAAGTTCAATATATTATACACAATTTAAGTATTCCGCGAACAGGAAGAAACAAGACTGAAACATCAACGAACATTAAACATTTTTTCTAAACATACAGCATCACTTCTTACATAACGAACAAAAGGTCTGATCTACAATAATTATTTAGAGTATCTGCGTCAATTAAATTTTTTTAATGCATATTTCATATACTCCACGTGTTCGAAACAATTTCTGCCTGTTCGTGGTGTTAACCGTCACGATAAACTTTTGCGTTCTACAAGACATATAAAGTTAACTATACTATACAAAAAAGATAACGCAAAGCAAAACTGCAAACATATATATTCCAGACTGGTGCATGTTACCATGACAGAAAAACCCAACACAGTACCTGATAGAATAAGCTATATCTTTTAGAGTGAGACGTAGATATGTCATGTTATTATTGTACCTCCATTAATTGTTATTTATTACATTTTACATTCAGTACTACTGTAAACGATCACATTATCACTGAATTATGCAATAACGTAGTCACCATGAGCACAGTATGAAACCATGTAAAGATAGAAATTAATTCGATCTGCACATGCTAGAGACTTTACCATATATTTATTGCATAGATTTCTACATCTTTATACGAAATAATTTGTTAACACACATAATTTGAAATCATTTCTTTGAAAAAATGATTCCGCCTTATGTTAATGAAATGTTACTAATAATACAGATTTTTTATAATACATATTCCACAGATATTCTTCTATAAGTATAAATCATGATTTACTTATTTTCTCTATTCAAAATTCTCAGTATGAATAGATTATTACAATGCTTTACACTTTAAATAGTTAAAAGATCTGATACAGTTCTACAAAAGAAGAGAAGTGAGTAATTTTATTTACATAGAACACATAAGACTTGTTAGAAAAACAGCAAGATTATTAGAATCTCAAATCGTGCATACGTATATCTGTAGCTGTATATTCTTGAATATTATTCCAATTTTATTTGTTGTAAACACAATTCATATTTAAATACCCAGTTTTTTCTAGTTTTTATTTAATTGGAGTTTTCCATTTGTTATCATATTTAACAGGACCTGTTGCATTTTTAGTTAGTTTTTCATATGGTAGTATACTTTTCCCATTTGTTGATGGTATTTGTTACAAAAATTTCTTTTAAAGTGAAAACCAGGAAAGAGAATTTGGTATGTAAAGTAGCTAGCAGTTGATCGCCCACATGTTACTGCTTATTCTTTTACAATTAAATTCTTTATCGATTCTTAATATCTTTCGCACTGTATTTTATATGTTAATTATTAAGTGTGTAGAATTTTATAAGATTGACGGAATTTATCGAGTTACAACTAAAACATATTATTGTTTTTATGAATGATAAGTCAAAAGTGTCGATGGGAGAAAAGACAAAAAAAAATAATAACAAATATGGCAGTAAATTTAATTAGCATAGTTTTTGTAAAAAGTGAGTATACGCTTATCAAAAACTACTTTGATCGTTTTACATTCAGCAGCATAATGTACTGTACATCGTTAGCTACGACATGATTTTTCACCGTTGTATAACTCTACTTAAAAATTCCATATACATTGACTTTTTGTCCTTATACAAAAATCTTCCATTTTGTAAAAACATAATTATTTAGAACAAAATGAACATTACTGGCGTTACTCTGATAAACATTTCATATACACTGTAATGTTTTTTTATTAATTACATGGATGTGATAAGTTTTTAGATGTCGTGAAAAGAAAAATGAACGGAAAAAATAGAGTCGCCGTGCCGTTGGTTAACCGTTCGTTTAACTCCAGATAACGGATTGAGATTACAGTATTGAAGTACAAAGCAATAAACATTATACATTCTAGAATACAAATAAGTAGCGGCATGAATTCTTTAATATACATATATGCTCATCTGTTTAACTTATCAGTTTAAAGACAGTCAAACAGATTGCATTTTGCAAAAACATGTTCCTCAAATCGTGAGTTTTTAAGAATTATAATTCTAATCCTATGTATTCAACCAAACTGAACAATACTTCAACATAATGCATAAGAACGTACTGCCTACTTCATTATTCCATTTGTACATGTTTTCTGCAAACTTTGTAGATTTATTGAATAAGAAAATTAATAATGTATTACTTCATTCCATTTGCAATAGTCCATCAACAGAAAGCAATCCATAGTATTGACCATTCACGGACAAAGTATTAATTATATTGTACGGCGACTCTAGTCAATCATATATACCTCCATAATCGCCACCCTGCACAGGGTAGCTTATATTACTTAATTTTAACTTAACCTCAGTACCTATTAGGCAACATTATAATTTAGATTTACACAGTTTACCTCAGACCATATACTCTCACATTCGGTGAGTAGATATAGCCAAGACATTACACTTTTATTTTACAAGACATATATGAAAGTGGAAAAAGCAACCCGGTAAATTTAAACACTTGTATTACTACCGTTAATTATAGCAATTATTATTATTATTATTATTATTATTATTATTATTATTATTATTATTATGGATTAAGAAAACTTTATTAATTTATTTTTCATAAATCCTTATCATTTTTTACTGACACCTACATCATTAATCTATTGCGACAATTATGCTGTTTTTTAGGGTGCAGTTACTTTGTAAATACTTTTATCCATGATTGTAAATATATTATATTATCTGCGGAAAATATTAAAAGTATATATTTTAATATATTATGTATAATGAACTACATCAAATTATAATCTTATTGTTTAAAGTATTAAAATTAAAACGATACACAAAATATTTAATGATATTGTTGACCCTTCTGAACACAGTGTCTTGTTGTAACCAATGATTGAATAAAATTAAGACAGTGTATCAGTGTTCCTTGTTTTTTGTTGGAAACAAAGCTGCTTTCCTATGTAATCCTTGTGCTATTATTTTAAGAGATTTAAGAGAGGTGCATTAAAAAGAATGGTATAAATGCATAAATGGAGTAACTTTATTATCAAAGAATTTGTATTTGTATTGAATAACAATGGTTTAAAAAGAGTAATACTATTAATCTTATTTGACAGTTAGTGCCGTTCGTAGCCTATGCATAATCTTCTTGTATTATTGTATGCAAAATTAGGCCTATTTATGAGATATAAACCTACTGATTTGCATGGTGGTTGGCGTTTCAGAAATGATATATCTTTCTAACTTAATTAACATTATTTGTACTTGATTTAATACGCATAGATCGAGTACTCTAAACTTACGCGATAGAAATATTATTTTACTTGGAATAAAAAGATTTCTCACAAGTCGAGTCACAGCTCTTGGAAGATATAAGTTTGGAATGCAGTGAATATAAAAACAAAAACGTTTCTACATCTCTACTGATCTTATCGATTTTTCAATAATTTGTTTGTTTTGTATTTTCCAGTCTTGAAAAAATCGCGTATAAAAAGCATATTTGGCGGTGTAAATAATCTTCTAAAATATTTATCCAAACAACTTTACATCCTATAATATGTTAAGTGTAGGCATGTCAATATAATATCTAGCTTCGTGCTTTATCATTTCTAGCTTTATATTATTCTTAACACTTGGACAACTGAATGGGGAGATCTTCCCATTCGGTTGGCCAAGTATTAAGTGTCAAAATTTGACTAGCAACCTTTAGGTGCAAAAATTTCATACCTCAAACTATGGTAAAATTAAGTACATTAACTCCTAGTTTATCACATTTTGCAATAGGCTTATATATGAAATCTTCATATTCCATCTGTGTACTCTATAAAACTCAACTAACAATATTTGTTAGTGGATAAAACGCGAGTAAAGTGTATTACCATACAATATAGTATGTAACTTGCATAGATTGCTAGGCACAAGGTGAAACGCTTCCAAAGTTATTTATACAAATCAATGTAAGCTTCTTCAATATTTGATCTTGGCAGTTAGCGTTGCAAGAATTCATAAAACCAAAGAATGTGGAAATATTTTCATACTTACATAATCATTGAGAACCTGAAGAAAATTATGAGTTCGTTAGTCGTTTCGCAAATAAAATTCTTAAAACTTCGCTAAATAGTTCTAATGATTACCTCTTTTAATGCATCTTTTGTGAGTTTGGGATAAAGATAAGAAAACCCAGTACTTTGTAGTTTCCCTGGGTGCAAATATAAGTGTTTGTTGTATAGAAGCTCCTGATCTATGTATGGAGACAAAGGGCTATTTTCTACTCCATCTTTATTACAAGCCTCTGCCCAAGGTCCCATATGTTTGTCATTTACTTCCTCAACCACAGAACTCATATCCGTCTGTCATGGATAGTACCAAAGAATATTTTTAATTTAATAATCATAATACACACTATTTAAACATACATTTGCTACAAATGTTTAATAAGTACATATACATGCTATTTAGATAGTTACTGAAATAAACTATTCTTCCATCTCTTAATCAAATATATCTAAGTTCTGGACTTAAATTTGATATCCAGAAACTTATATAAGAGAGAAATGAAACACTAACTCAAATATGTAATATGTACATATGTGATTATACGTGTATGCATATAATACATGTTGAACATGCATTACAATATCAAAAATAAAATTACAAATTTCTTCATACTTTAGCCAAAGTAGACAGCGCAGTACCCCAATAATCATGGTTGATATTAAATAATTCTGATACAATAGCACTGATTGAACCTTGAGTGGAATCACCCTCATCAACAACATTATATGTTTGGCCGATGGTCTCTGGTTTATTCACCACATGCCAAATGGCTCGTGCTACATCCCTCACATGAACTGTGTTCATATGAAGATCTGGTCCCCAAAGTAATTTCATCATCTCCCCTAAATGTTTATAAACTGCTCCTACTACAAGACGTGGTGCTACAGAATACAAAATCTTACATTTCTATTTGCTACTCACAGAATTATACCTTACTATGCTATCTTATGATATAGTTCATAAAGTAATGAAAACTTTTTATCTACATTATAATTACAGATGCAAAATGGAATAATATTACCTAAGCCATTTCTATCACCGCAACCATATACAACTGCTGGTCTGAGTATAGTGTATTTCAGGTCTGGAACATTCTTTAATTCATTCTCTGCTTGCAACTTATATTTTGCAACAAATGTCCATGGTTCTCCACCATCCTCCTCCTTGTGTGGACTCTAGAGTCATATACAATCAATTATACATGAGAAGTCATAAACTGTTAACAAAATTTCTATTGAATGTTACAATGCACATACTTTTTCAGAAGCATTGAGATTACCCGAAGATATCTCAACAAAACGTTCAACTTTTAGCTTTGCAGCATGTTGAGCACAATTCAAACTCAACTTATATATTCCCTCTTTATAAACAGGATCTGTTTGACCGCTTTTTGTTTCTCCAGCACAGTTGATCACATAATCGATTGGATCGTCTGACAAAAATGCACTCTGACAAGATGCTGCCAATAAAGACAAAATTGTTTGTAAGAATATGTGAAATACTTACTAAAAATCATAGAAATACTACTAGCTACATTCACAGTACCTGCATTAATTAGGTTGGCGCTTTTAAATTCAAGTAAAGGATGCTCAAATATTTGCTGATGCTTAGCATTAAGCCAAGCTGTCTGCGGCGGTACTTTGTCTACGACACGTACGAAGGACACGAGATCATTATCTAAAAGATATTCCACGAGATTGCGTCCTATAAAACCGCATCCTGTCTCGGTGATAAAAATATTTAGCCTCCCTGTGTTATCACTTCCGTCATACTATCGTAACAAATGGAACATTCTTACCTCCTAAAATTATAACTCTCGGTTTTCTATCAGAACCGGGCGTTGCCATAATGATTTGTCATTTAAAGCTTCCTCCCGATCTTGTTGTTAATTCCGCAGCCTTAATAAAAACAGAAAACGTTAGACTTCGTGACACTTCATAAGATGAGACCCCGGTTTGAGAATGCTTATCGGAGCACTGCCAGTGTCCACTTAACCTTAAAGTCTCACGGAGCTTGACATAAAAAGACGTCTTACTGCAGCCGCGTTTTCAAATTTTTCTTTGCTGCCATAAACGGTATGCTTCCATCTCTGTCGGATGCTTCGGATTAGAAAAAGATAAAAACTCCGAAATATTGTAAGAATACACAATTGCTATTGCTGTAGGCCACTACGAACAAACAAGTAGTTAAAGTCTAAACGAAATGACGACTGATCGATATGTCTCGTTCGACGTCTTTCAAAAATTTAAATGGCATGTCGATGAAAATGTTTTCTACTATTACCGATATCACGGACGAATCATAGAATAGATGTTCATTCTATAGAGAGTTTTCTAGGTCAAAAACTAAAATGACAGTCCTTAGTTTTAAATATCCCCAGCATATTTCATATGATGCTCCTTCGGACAAACTGGCCAGACTATATTTGATCCGCTTGCAGTATTAGAATATTATTATTCTTAGTGTAAATGGAAGATACGATAGTTTCTTTCTTTTATTAGTTCCATTGATATTGATACATTTCCAGTAGTAATAGACAGTGGCGACGCCAATGGCTGGATATGTCATCGTCATCTTCGGACCCGCGGTCCTCCATCTATTCAAACCATTAGTTTATGGTTCATCCTCCCGTGCGTCTGCCACATATTTTTAACAATCGTGCAATCTCGACTGTTTTCCGCCCGTATCAATCGAAAACCGTGACCCGAGTGTGCTCTCCTGCAAAAGAATCAAGCGCGCGCTTTCCATCCGTACGATTATTCATCTTGGGAAGACCGTGGCGCGATTTTAAGTGTGAAAAATGACATGAATCCATGGTGTGCGCGTTCCTGCACGAAAGTGGGTGGCGAGACGGACAGGGATCGGAGGGGGCGGGAAAAAGATGTGTCGGTGGATGAATTACTACAATTTGCTTGATAGCTAATAGACTTCAATTCCGTTTTTTAAATCTCGCGGCCTCTGTCTACTCGCGAATCATGGAGCCGTAGAGTCTCAGTGGTATGAATCACATAGGAGGAGGCCAGATGTGACGGTCTCGAGCGCGAAATCTCCCCCCCTGGACCTTGCGCACGAAAGTCCGGCGCTCTAGCCAGTTCGGTCGACCGTGCGCCTAGACTTCAAATTTATTGGTATGCTTTTACGATCCGTTCACGATGTCCGCATATGTGACGATACTGCCATATCTCTTCCTAGGATTGTTAGGTAATTGCACCATTCTATTATATGCTTATAATACCCCCAATATTTACACTTGCGATATTACATCTCGAACGAGACTGTGCGAAATCACTTTGGACGGATTTCGGAACAACGAAAGTAAACGCGGTTTTTAGACCCGTTCCGCGGATCTGCGCGCTTTATGGACCAATATTAAGTTCCATGTTTATAAACGTAGTTCGTTATCCAATATGCGTTACGATCGCAGGATGGAAATGTATACGATCCGAATACGTTTTTATTCCGTTCGGTGTTTTTCTGTCTGTGACACGGAGTTTAGTTTTGATTATATTCAGAACGATTAATGTTATTCCGTGACATTGAATTTTAATTCTACAACGGTAGATCGATGCTTTATTGGAGAATTGATATTCATTGTTATCTGATTTTTATGGTGTCTGTGTTGTACTTTGGTATCAAAGTATAAACAAATATGTAAATAGTATATATAGTCAATTGTTTTGATAGTATGAATTATGTTATGTTTATGTTATACTGTTATGCTTCCTGTACCAAATACATATTTTTTTACTCATATTTTTCGAAAGATAAGATTTAAGGATATAATTGTACTTTCAGGAACAACATTAGGGCATGATGTCAAAGGTTCTGCATTTTGCGAATTTTACAATGAAACAATGTGTACAGAGTCCCAACAGGGATGTTCTGGCAAAGAGGAGTGTGGTCCACATGATCCAGACAAACGTAATCATTGTTACGTGTTGTGGCAAATTGACAGTATTACCAAAAAGTCTATAATTAAATTGAAGGTACACTCAGATTATTGTTTTTGTATGGTGAACTACATTTTCCAATTATTGAATTATCAACAGTGATCAATAATTGCAAATTATCTTCAGTACAAAAGTACAAAATAATATGTTGTTTTTAGGGATGCTTTTTAGATAGCAATGACTGTTATGACAAGCCACATTGTGTAGAAAACAATGCACAGAGGAAGAAAGAATTATATTTCTGTTGTTGCGATGGTAACATGTGCAATCAGAACTTTACTTGGGATCCACATCCAACTTCCTCTTTTAAACCTACCCAACCATCTGTCATTCACGGTATGTGTCTTAAATGAGGAAATATAGTTTAAATATTTTTGAGCATTAAGTGTAATTTTCTTTTAGAATCAGAACCCGTTCCAAATACGGAGCAGCAAATAATAACACTCATTCTGTCAATATCCATACCAATACTTCTGCTTGCTCTGATTCTGCCATTTTTATATTGGTGTTACAGACGTAGAAAGTTGGGATATTTCAACGAGGTTTGGAAAAAATATGTACAGATCTGTCTTTTTCATAATTATTATACTAATACTGTATCAATACCTAACATTGATGCTAGGAAACAGTTTTACTATTAGATACTAAGGAAAGCGAATTCAACAGGTACCAACATTGGAACCTCTTCCATTACCACAACCATCACCCAATTTGGGGCTGCGTCCGATACAACTTTTGGAAATTAAAGCTCGTGGTCGTTTTGGAGCAGTTTGGAAGGCACAGTTGAAAAATGATATTGTTGCTGTTAAAGTGTTTCCTATACAAGACAAACAATCTTGGCAGACTGAACAAGAGATCTTTAAACTTGCACACATGGATCATGAAGATATATTACGCTTTATAGGCGTTGAGAAGAGGGGTGACAATTTACAAGTTGAATTTTGGTTAATCACGGCGTATCACGAGAAAGGTTCATTGTGTGATTATTTGAAAGCAAACGTTGTTACATGGCCTGAGATGTGTAGGATAGCAGAATCTATGGCAAGGTAAACAATGCAGACAATTTGTCTCTTTCATGAATTATCAAATTTGTTCTGCAACTGTTACCCATATATTTCATTGTTCAGAGGTTTAATGCACTTACACGAGGAGATTCCAGCAAACAAAGCAGATGGATATAAACCTGCTGTGGCTCATAGAGACTTCAAGTCAAAAAATGTCTTGCTCAAGGCAGACATGAGTGCTTGTATTGCAGACTTTGGTTTAGCATTGATATTCCATCCTGGAAAACCGTGTGGTGACACGCATGGGCAGGTATGTATTTTTCTTTATCTAGAATTGTACACGATATTAAATACCGTCATTTACTTCAGGTTGGAACACGAAGATACATGGCACCCGAAGTTCTCGAAGGCGCAATCAATTTTACAAGGGATTCATTTTTACGGATTGATATGTACGCCTGTGGACTAGTCCTGTGGGAATTAGCTTCCAGGTGTACTGTACAAGACGTGAGTTACCTCATACTGTTATATTTTCTTGATAACACAGGCAGTCATTAATATTATTCGTTTACAGGGACCAATTGGGGAATACAGATTACCATTTGAAGACGAAGTTGGTCTTCACCCTACATTAGAAGACATGCAAGAAAGTGTTGTGCATAAAAAAGAAAGACCAGTCATTCTCGAAACATGGCGTAAACATCCAGTAAGCATATTTTAATATGTAGAACATTATGCGTACAGTTCATTCCACACGTTACTAAAAATTTCTTTCTTACTGTTTCAGGGACTTTTCTCAATTTGTGATACAATGGAAGAGTGTTGGGATCATGATGCTGAAGCGCGACTTTCAGCTTCTTGTGTTATGGAGCGAGTTGCTACACTGAGTAGGACGCTTGTTTTAAATTCTTCGACATTGATACGAGTTGATAATACCAACGAGACTATTACCACCAAGGAGTCTAGTATGTAGTTAGACTACATGTATTATAGTTTTAGTTAAATTGCACAACCATTTTTTGTATCATAATGTTTCATATGCATCAGTGGGGAATGTCAAAATATTGCATCCGAGATTTTCTTTTTTTTTAAAGCCATCTTTTGCTATTTCCCTTTGGAAGATAAGTCTGCTACGTTTTAAGCTAACACAGGCAATCATAAGTGAAAGAATTCAGTTGTTGTCTCGATAATAAGGTTATTAAAATAGTGAAATAGAACGGTTTCTACAAAGACAAACTATTAACTACTGTTATCCATTATTCGTTGCATTGTCTCGATGTTATAACATTTAAATATATCGCTTTATATTTAGAGTGAGTATTTTCATATTTGCATTGATTTATTAAATTCATTTACACGTAAGTCACTAACATCATTTACATTTAATTACATAAGTTTTATGCAACATAATATGCTAATTTTTTCATAATGCGTTAATGATTTTGTTCGAGTAAGAATACGTATGAACCATATAGAATATTTAACGTTGTGTGAGTGACAATTCAATGAATGATCGTATTGTATCTACTGAGTATTTCTATGCTCAAACGATTGCAATACCGAAGATTGAATGATACGAAAGACATCCTTATTGCCAAGGGTTCCTAGATACTTTATATTAAAAAGCTATAGTTTTTATAGGATACTATGATTTATGTTTCGCATGGAGTTCGGACGTGAGCGAAAAATAAAATGCGATTAAAAACTTTTTTCTATATACGCAGTATTAATGATCGATGTGTAAATTCAGATTCGTTTCATGATGTCAACAGTCTTTTTCATCTGTTAGTCAAATTACTCGAAATGAAATGTGACAAAGAAATCACATTTTTTTGACTTAATTTGTACGATAAGAGTTTTACAAGAATGATATGGTGACATTCCTCATTGATGTTAGCAATTGTGCAGTGATTATTCAGAGATAACAAGGTGGAGAAATTCACTATGCCAAGTGAAATTCAATCAATAATTTTTATCTGTAAAGTCGTATCATATGTGGATTGTTATAAAGAAGATGACACAACAACCTTATTACAAAGTACCTGGTAGACACAGTCGAGTTAACTGATTGGAAGCCATGAGGAATTTATTAGAATCTTTGCACGAAATAAATAAGCTACTCAGATTATTTTGCATTTTGTACCATGCAATATTTCAGGTGACTACTTTACTCGATTAACTAAAATTTATCCCATGAACTTCTTTTAGCTTGATTTCAATGGAAAGAATTACAAATTACTCTTGCAACTTGAATTATCGACATCATACTTATTAAAACTTTACGTCATTTAACGTGATACAACATGTCCACCAAATATTATCAAACCTAATTGTATAAAATATTTAATTATTCCTATATTTGATGAAAACTATATGTACATACAGCATGTGAAACCGAAGTGTATTACTTTTCGTATAAATTCCGTGTACACAAACGTTACATAGACATATGTTGAATATGTAAAATTGATATTGCATAAAAATAGGCAAAGTCATGGGGTAAAATTGATCAATCGAAGTGAAAAAGTCTTCCTTACATACGTTATTTTCAATTCTGTAAATTTCTTTGTAATAACTATACAATTTTAACAAAGAGGACAATTGTCTGTTGAATATAACAAACATAATATAGCTTCAAAAGAAATCTTGCATCCAGTGTACATACGATGAATATATGTGAGGCCCTGGATACGTAATTATTCTAATTAGTTTATATATTGAAAGTACCAAATGAAACGGAGCATCTTGCCTGAACCAATTGTTCACATTCGTAATATTGATATTTATTTTACACGGCAGTTAAATTGTCTGAGTATTAGGTACGTCTATTCAGGCCACGGATATCACAATCGTTCAGTGTCATGTTGCTTGTTTTCTTCTTTCTGTTTTTTTTTTACGTTTCTTCACTCATTAATATATACACAAAACCGGTTCATACTATGGCTTTACGTTTATTACAATTCATTGAAATACTGATCAAGAAATGCCTTGTAAAAACACTGCGATTAAAAAAAAAAGAAACGCGTACTTGATCAGTATTAAAGTTTTTAAATGAACTTTGCATTCAGACAATACTCCCATTTAATGATCTAGAATTTTACACCGGTGTTTCATGTCCTTCCAACTTGTTTACATTGAAGACTGTACAATGAGACTGGATAAGTTTCGGTAAATACTTGAAAATATTTTAACCGCATGAATGTACGTTTCATTCACGGAAATTTCGTTCACTCAGGAGAAGACGTAACGATACACCATAGTTACATTTCGATACATTACGGGAAAATAATGTTTATAATTGAGATAATGAAAGTTACAAGCATTCGTCTAATAAAGCGTTCGATAGAGATACATTACAGACGGTAACATTGTAAATATATATAGTATGTTATAAATGACGTTGTGTTCAATTTCTTGTTTTATATACATGTATAATATTATACCTTAAGAATATTTCCTGGGTTTGGATACAGTATAACAAAAAGATACAATGGCCACTCAAGATGCACGTTTCAATTAATCCAGATTTATTTAAATTGTGGTGTCAGCGAGTCGATCTTAAATAAATAAATGATTTCTTTTACTTGCTCTGAACACTTCTTCTGTTTATAGTTCGCGCATATACACTGTATGCGAGTGGTTAGACTCTAATAGTAACATGTCTGAAAGATCAATTCCATCAATTCACAAGTTCTAGTGATATTAGAATGAAAAGGTAAAACACAAATTTAACAAGATTCTATTTGAACGACAAAACAGGTTGTATTGTAAATCGGACCGTGAATAATTAAGTCATTAGATTTTTTGTGAAAGTAAATTAATTTCAATGTAATCAAGATGGTGTAATTGCACTGTGAGCTGTGATAATATGTAAATTAAGTATTTTAACGATGCGAGGAAAGGCCTAATTGTGTTCTGAACATTTCCCACGATACATGATCACGCTTTATCAGAGCAAGTAAAAGGCTGCAGGCTATTTTATCTTTGATACTGGGCTTTAACAGTGCCAAAAGGGTAATACATGCACACACACACACACACTAGCGCTTCTCTCATCTTTGTATATTCATCCGTAGTAATGTAAGGTACACACAGAAATCGGTATTACGTATCTGAATAATCTTTGATACGTGGTGTTATAAATGATAGATTAACCCGCAGTTGATTGCATAGTATCACGCTTACATTACGGAAAATAGAGAGATACTTTACATGTAATTAATAGTTCGCTATGTTTCGACGTTAATTCGATGTGTTTCCCCCCGTAATTCAGGGGGGACTCGAAAGAAGAAAAATAAACGTTTTAGTACATAGGATTAATCTATGTGTAAGGTTGTATGGTGTAATCAATCATGGGTTAATCACAACATTATCTAGATTTAAAACAATTTTTGGACTTTTACATATCGAAAAGCAGCATAACTGCATTCTTTACGAAAATTCCATTACACGTTTTCTTTTTCCCGTTCCTTTCGGCGGTGTATTTAGATATGCTGCAAAAAAAATTCAATTCGCGAATACGATACACGAACGTTGTAATCTCATCATTGTTAAACGTTGTATAACTTCGACACGATTTTAACGGAGCATAAAACGAAGACGCGAGGTAATGAAATTCACAGGAAAAAAAATAGAAGGATACAGTCTGTCTGTCTGGACCTTTTCTCAATTTTGGTGCTCTCTGGCGTATATACAGACTCGAAAAGAGTGCAATGATGAGGCGATGTTTTTGAAATATTCTTGTAAATACGTAGATATACAAATCATAGACACGCGTACGATATATCATGCCACATTGCTTGTCTTTTACTAAACCATATCCCACGAGTATACACTGAAATTAGGTTTTAATATCGACAGTACCGCAATGGCATTCCAGTCATATTATAATATTCTGTATAAATGTACTTTTTAATGTAAAACGATATCATAACTTGTGTCTTTTAGTATATACAAAGTCATTCGCTGGTATCAGGTGTGCAGGTTCATTAAAGATTCTTTTATCGAAAGTTACAAATCAGAGAGCACTTTAATTTTACCTTTATTTTTTTCGTTACACGTTCAGCGATCTTTTTCAATTACTTTCGATTGTATAGATCTTCTTGATTTTCTCCTGTTTAAATTTGTATATTATGCGTTTCGACAAACCATAAAGCAACATTCAGCAAAATTCAGGATATTACGTTAAATTAATTATTCTTAAGGTCTATCACGAAACGATTATTAGCTTTTTTTGTTTAAATCATCGTCCTACGTTTAATTAACGAAAATATTGTTTGTTTGACCGTTTGTAATGTTGTACAACTAAATTTGAATTGTGTGACCGTCTTGGCAATCGTTATTAAACTGTATATGTTCATTTAATGATCGTCATTTGGTATGTAACGTTTTACGTTATTTAGTGATATTGTCTGCTTTCTGGTACTGTTGTTACTACCGAAAGATTATCGACTAATCCGTTTCATAATGATTTTCTTACGGAACTGTGTTTAACGATTCCGTTTCAATTAAAATTGTATTACGGTGAAGGCTGATGAGGCATACGCGTATGTCTGCATCTAGTCGAGTGTAGGACAACTGTAAATAAAAATCTAGTAAGACGTAACTTAGAAGTAAGAACATTAAAGAAAAAAAAGGTAATTTCTTATTTATCATTTAACGTAATACGACTCATAGCAATAGCATGTTCCTACGCACATCGGATGTAACTGTTTTCAAAGTGATGTTACTTGTCGTTAGTAACATTTTTAACGCAATAATGGCCTGACGGGAAAAATTCTTATGGCACAAGAATTGCGAGAACGTAACGTTGCGCTAATAATATATTAATTCTAATGCATCATTCTTTTCCATAGAAATGTATAAAAGATGTGTCGGTTACAGAAAAAGTTCCTCACAGTATGAAACGATTGTGGTATCGATCATAATACGTTAACATTATAGAAGAGGGAATAGAAATGTGGTGCTTTGAAAAAGTAATATAATGTAACATTCTTTTATATTCGGAAGTGTAGATAATTTTGTGTTTGTTTTTCTAGGATAAAGCAATTAATAGTAAGATAGATCTGTGAACAAATTGAGAATGATTTTTTACTACGATTACAATCACTTCTTTCAATGAGAAAATATTATTCGATGATGTAATAGATATTACCAATTAAATGTGACATAAAGTAATGCAAAATTTGAAAAAAATAATTGGTCTTTCCAACATTTTTTTGAAGTGGGAACATCTTCAAACTGAATATATTATAAATGTGGACATTTTATTTATATACACTTATACAGACTTCTATGTTTTATTATTTACGAATTGTATTAATAAAAACTATACGATGCAGATATGTTGTAAAGCGATCTTTTTTACATAACGTTAATCTCGTGTGTTCTTTAATTCTTTGCAGAAACAATATGTGTAGATATATTGTTAATTCCGCTTCTCGTGGATAAAATAACTTAAAAAATATTTCAAAACAAAAGATAGGGTGTTTTAAACATATAATGTTTTCTTAATTAAACGTCCATGACTTTCACCGCTTCACGAAATTTTTATGGCGATTATATCATTTTTTAACAGCATGTTTATTATTACACTTATTTACACTATCCATATTCTAAATAAATAGAATGCCTTGCAAGGAATATATGTCATTGCACAAAGAAATGTACAGAGGTGAAATACAATTACAATAGATTTTATTTGATTACACTGTATGCTTCACGCATACTAAAGAATACACGAAGCAAGTAAAAAAATGTGATTGCTGCGAATCACAAGCGCGCGATATAGCAATAATTTATACATCAAGTAAAACCAAATTAAATATTTGTAAAAGTGCGATGTACGGAATATAGACACGAATAAAATTATAAGTTACAACGTTAAAAATAAAAAGTCAACGGCATCGCACATTCGCATTAATTAAACTTACTCACCTATATACTATGATCACAGTTACATTCATAATAGTATAAGTTATTACACGTCATTTATCGTCATTTATCATCATTATTATCATATTTTACTGTATATATGTACATTCTGGTTATAAATAGGTGTATGTTCATTTAATTAAATATAATCTGGTTTGAAAGCCTATGACTAGTTGTATCTCTATTTTATGTTCTTTTCTTATCAATGACATTACGAGTGGTAATACTATTTTTTGCGATTCGATATAAATGAAGCTTCAAACGATATTATGGGTAATAATGTTACTATGCCCTCCTTTAAAAACATCTTCCGTCTTCCTTTCCATTTGATACACTGTACACGTTTTCTTCGTTTCATCGATATCATTCATTTTAGAGTCTCGTAATGTTTTCTTTGTTCCACTTCAATTATCCCGCCGTATTAAACATCAACGGTTGCGCTAAGTCTGAATAGTATGCACACACATCCGCGGTACTAAACCTTTTCGATCGCCTCTCGCACATAGTAACCACTTACTATCTACTTCGAGAATTACTTTCAGCCTCTCACCTTCTCCGAAGGAAAGATGCCCGTTATCCGCAGGCACTCTGTGTGTAAGCGTGCGTACTTCTCTGGAATTGAGACGCGCGAACTGTTATTGCACTAATCTATAAAGAGAAAACAGAAAAATACGACCAAGCGTTAAGCCCTACGAAGCTAAAAATAATAGAAAATCGTTTTGTGGTTTAAATATAACTGCAAATAAAAAAGAACTACGCATATACTATCCTACGCAAAGTATACAACAATGATCTACTATATTCAACAATTTCTACGTGCTATTCTATACAATCTACATGACGTACTACTACCAAGTCAAATTTCTAACATAGATCGAAGTTTACAAGTATAAAGTCATGTACAAATATATCACAAGGTAAATACATACATTTTGTACTTAATCTTTTCAACTTTCAACTTACTTCAGCGGTTGCTTTGTCGTATGGCTTCTGCCAGAAGTTGTCGCGGTAGTTGGCCGCGGTAACGACGTCGACGCCGCCCGTCTATGCGGCGAAACTAAGTTCTTATCCTTTGACAGAATTCCGTTTGATTTATACGGTAAGGAACTGGGTCGCGTTAAGTGCGTCCGCGTAGTTCCGACAACGTCTTGATCGACCCTACTCGTACGTCTCGTGGTGTCCTTGCTTCTCACATCTACGGGTTTCTTGGCGGTGGTTTTCATCGTCGGAAGCATAACAGGTTTTTTTAACGACGGAATTCCTGAGACAGGAGACTTAGTGTTCTTCGGAGGAACCGATAATGCGGTCGATTGTTTCACCGGCGAAGTAAGCAATCTAGGTATCTTCGATTTTCCTGTACTCGTCGGTGTCCTTGTTGGTGATACTGGTATCGTTTGAGGTGGTTGATTACTTTTGCCGTCATCCTTGCCGACCATAAATTCCCATTTCTCTTGAAGTTTCCTGAACTTCGCCTCCCCGGGCATGTTATCATCTGTTTCTGTTCTATTCTCCGGAGTGTTATGGGGTTTTGTAGGCTGTTTACATGATGCTCTGTTCAACGGAGAATGCTCCAAGCTGTCGGTGTAATCTTCGGAATCCTCGGAAGCAAGTTTATCGAGCGCCCGGAATGCTTTCGTACCTATAGGATTACTCAAACGTTTCATTGCCGTGTCCATATTAGATTTACGAGCAACGTTGGATTTCTCATCGTGATTTGTGTATGCAACGCATGATCGTGGACGTGTTTTTCTAGGACTAGAGACCACTGCGGAAACATCCGCCTTTTCGTAATGATGTTCCTTCGAATGATCGACGTTTCTAAAGTTTACGGCCTGCGGAATATTATCAAATGTCATTATTTAAGATATTATCAAACTCAAGTAATAAACGAAACAAAATTGAATACTAATGTAATGAATATTAATGTATAAACACTCACATTTATTGTATGGTTATTTAAATTTCCAAAACTGTTGTGAAGCTGACGGTATTGATATAGAAGATCAAGCTGAAATGGGCAAAATGCGAGTGGATTCAAAATGTACAAGAGACCATCAACGACTTCCCGCGCATTGGCATTGGCTAGAGCTCCAACAAATAAGCTATTACTGTTATAATGTTTCCGTAGGATAGATTCCCTTGTACACAAGTATGCGAACCATGCGTCTAAAGCCCTTAAACTGAAAAGGGAAAGTAAAATATTATAATTTTAATCATACAATCACTGTAAGTAATTGTTTCTGTCATATTTACTCACTTTAATAAGCCGAATACAAATGCGTGAAACTTTAACATGCCTTCGGTAATAACATCTTCCCCATTAATTTTTTGTACTAATTCGTTTAACGTTTTCGTAAGTGGACCTTGCTGGGAAGATGCTTCAACAACCTGCCAAACACTATTTGTTATTGGTCCGAATGTAGAATTCAGATGCGGTTTTAATCCATCTGACATTATGGCATATAGGGCTGGACATAAGTTACTAAGGCAGATCTGCGCACACTCATTTTTGTCCGTGTAATTTTGTCGACTATGCGTCGATTCGGCGTTCCAATATTTCAACAACATATCCACAGCTTTATTCGCAGATAATATCATCTCTGAAAATTTATTAGACTCATTTGAGTATATTGTCAACGTATTTATGAGGAATTATAAAAAAGATGCTTATATACTTACTCCTTTTCTCATCTAGATCCATCGATTTATTTTCGGAATTAGTTTCCTTAGGTTCCTCCGTAAACGCACGATCTTTAGTTTGTTCATTTGTAACAACGTTTAAGTTGTTTGTCTGGAATAAGAAACGAACTCTTGAGAAACCCAGAAATTTTTATAATACAGTAATACGTCTTTGTCTGTGACTCAGATTACAACTAAGTAAATAAATACATAGGTGAAAGGAAAAGTTACCTTATTTTCTAAATATTTTTTTCTTTGGTGTACAGCAAAACTGACAGTCTTCTTCTGCGACTCGAACATATCAGCAGATTTATCTTTGTTCATTCTGAGGGCTAAAAACTTTCTTACGTAAGATCTCAATTTTACGTCAGGATCTTCTGTGTCTCCGTCACTACTTTGTGACGAGAAACCGCTACGTTTTAAATATTCTTCCAGCTGTTTTACATCATCCTCACTATGTTCCGAGTTTTCAGTCTCCGCCTCCACTGTGCTAGCGAATTCATTTACTCTTTCTGCAATTCAATTAAAAGATACATTTATAATCCTGTGAAAGGAGGAAATGAAATAAACGAATAATGTTAGTATATGTACCTATATTATATCTCTCCTCTGTCTCATCCACATCTTTTTCCGAATAAATTGTTCGTTCACGACATAACATTTGCAGATCATTATTCATGTAATATGGCTCTTGTAAAGACATTCGTTTATTTGCTTCGGGCGATTGATCTTCTACTTCCTCTACATCTCCCATTTCGAACATGCTATATCTCTTATTTGCAGGAACCTTATTCTTTCTTAAAATACTTCTGGGTAAGGGTGGTCTCGGTGGCACTTTTCCGTTACAAAAGTCAGATTCACGATCTCCGTGGGGCAATGAAATTGATCGTTTTGGAAGCGACGGACAGGTTGTTTTCGTCGGATTTGTTGGCCTATGTACTTTCTTATCATTACTCACTAAACTGGCCTCGGAACTAATACTATCGTAACGGTAAAGATATAACGGATTAGTCGTATTATTTAATATCTGCTGATTTGTCGACGAGTCGGTTAATATCGTTGAAGAACCCCGGTATCCAGAGGATGGCTGAGTTGCGGTGCTACTGGTAGAGGATGAGTTATTTGGTATAATTTCACTAATAGTACGATTTTTATGGCGCATTGGAGGCGATAAACAGAACAGAGGTTTCTTAACTTCTTCGTTAACATTGATATGCCTCGAAACTTCTGGTACATCGTGCAAAATTTTCTTGTACTCGACAGGCAGAAGGAATGTTAGCGATTCCCAATCTTTAACATGGGAAAATCCGCGTTGTCTTAACGCATCTATGTCATTACATGAAAACGGTCTAGCAGATCTGCCTGTGTGTTTCCAGTTTACTCTATTCTTCCCGAAGTATTGTGGTTTTAAGGCTACATTATCCAACTTCGTATCTTTGAAATTGAGAAAAGATAGATCAGGTAACGCGTAATTAGGGTACACGACATAAACTGGTTTTTTGTTAACAATTGTCTCCCTTAACGAAGGGCTATTATCCTTCTCAACAGGCGGCGTATATACTAGCGACGTCTGAACCCCGTTGTCCTCTGTCTCGGCTATTGCTTGTATACCAGTTGTCTTACAAATCGGATACCTTTTCTCTAACGATTTGATCCATGCATTCTTTCGCTGATGCTCCAAACTGTTGGGGTTAATCTCAAAATCTCTTTGGTCATTTTCATGATCGTTTGTCAGATCTGACTTAGAAATGCTCTCCGATAGTTCTTCCACTGATGCGGACGACATCATCTCATCTTTCTGTTCACTAATTACCGACGAATTTTTTGGAATGTCATTGAAAACAGGTTTCTGATTTTCTACTTCTGGGTTATTGTAAAGATCACTTCGAACCCAATTGATAGAAAAATCATTTTCTGGAAGTTGACGTTTAGGAGTATTGTTTATATTTTGTCTCTGTATTTGCGTGTTCGTATTTGTATTAGTTCCACTATCACTACCACTATTACTTGTAGGCCATCCATTATCACTAACAGAGTCTGATTGATCCAAAGTAAGACTCATCCCTTCCGCGCTCATACTTTTTTGTTTCATGAATAATTTCACAAGACTTAAATTTTGTATCTTCTTTCCTGTTGAATTATGTTCTCCACTTTCTGTACTATCCTCATTGACAGAACGGCTCATTACCGATCCAGAACTTTGTAATTGTTGTGCATGATTATTTGATTCAGCAGAGTCAACCTATGGTAAAATGTAGAGAACAAGTTATTTAATAATTAACTAATCTTTTGAATTCAAAAATATCTTTGTTCAACACTTACAGAAAAGTTGAGAGGTATGTTAATATGTTGTAGTTGTGTAGCTTTAGTAAGATCAGGCAAACTTTGGCTTCTTTTATTTGTTGTAGATATAACATTTCCCGCACCTTGTAAAAATTCTGGAATTGTATTATTATTACCAGAAGGATGACGGGTCATAATTTTATTCATAGAAGAATGTTTCAAATTACTCCATGTAGTGTATATTTTAGAATCAGAACAAGCCATAGATAAATCCAATATATTCTTTAAATCTGTATTTCTATTATAATACGCCTCTGTTGCTTCATATGTTTTTGGTTTTTCTGTAAAATTAATCAGTAAACATAATATTATAGTGTAAAAATAATTATTTTTTGTATGTATTAAAGGTTTACAACATTTTTGTACCTTGGTTTTCAAAGTCTTGCGAGCCATCTGAATACATTGTGATACTACCCTCAAATGCAATAGTGTAATTGTCTTTATTGTTTGCTTGGCACGTAAGTAACATGTCTTCACAGTCCAGAGAGTCGACGCTGTAGCTACCCCCAGGTGGTAGTACGGGTGTCTCTTTCAGAGGAGAAAACAGCAATGATGACTTGCATATGGAAATTGTATCTGTTGTTGAACAGGCTGAGTCTTCTCCCTTTAAATCAAGGTACATTGCTATATAAATTTTATATCCTCATCAATTATTTATCATGCATTTTTCCATAGCTAGCAGGGCATTAACTCCATGCATTATTTAACTGGCACGGTATGCTGATTCTTATTAATTTCAGTGTCTGCAACATCTTTTATGCTTATCAGAGAATGAAATCTGTTTCAATTAATGTTTAACAAATTTTCGTTCTTGATCATGCAGGATGATTGCAAGCAAGTTGTATGCTGTTCTTGTGTCAGGCAAGGTTGATCAGTACAGAGTCAGTTTCAATCTGTTTTTTAATATTAGAGATTTTAACATTTCCAGCCATTATCGTACCTGGCTGCTAGTATGAGGGCTGATAGATGAACCGATGTCAAGCTTTTCCATAACAGATCCAGATATACTGGCATATCGTTCCCTTTGATAGTTAAACTGTCGCGGTAACGGAATACAGAACATGTTTAGAGTAAACTATTTACAATACGCTTTTGGAAAACATCAATTCTTTGACATCTTTTAAAAACCATTCTTATTCATTAGTATCAATGACATAAAAAATAACATGAAATCATAGGCACCAAAACATTTCTTTCAAAAGGAATCCTGTATTTACCATATTAGCTAACTGAAATGTAAGTATCTGCAATCTAACATATTTATTTAATAAGTGTGTTGCTTACATTTAATATATTTTTAATTTTTTTACGAAAAATCAACAGTCACAATGAGGATAATGATTCACGATTAATGAATGTTCTTCTAAGAACTGGATTCTTCAATTTAACATAGTGCATAAAATGCAGTATCTACTATTACACTAAGTATTCAAATTCAAGCTATCTATTCATTTACATGATAATGTATTCACCTCTGAATGCTGAACTGGATCTGTGCACATGACAGGTAAAGCTGTAAGTAGAGTATGAATATCTGCAGTACGGAAACTTTCCATGTCAATTTCTGCCAAGTTAGCATCAAGATTACGTGCAAGGTCATCGTAATAACCCAAATCTTCACGAGAATATGAAGCAGAGAGCGAGGAAAGGACACTAGGATGTACGTGAAGTCCTCCATCTCTGTAGCTG
Source organism: Mimumesa dahlbomi (assembly GCA_917499265.3). Classification (NCBI taxonomy): domain Eukaryota; kingdom Metazoa; phylum Arthropoda; class Insecta; order Hymenoptera; family Crabronidae; genus Mimumesa; species Mimumesa dahlbomi. The sequence continues at coordinate 10,668,505 of OU824118.1, forward strand.
GAAATCCATGTAATTGCAGGTAGATAAAAGAAAATCATAATGCGTATAACTTTTTCATCATATAAGTCATACATACCCATAATCAATGAACCACTGATATTCCACATTGTCCTGCACAAATTCTGAACCAATTAGATCTTGTTGGATAGAATCCGAGGCAGGGTTGGAATTACAGTCAGATCCTGGTGTTTGTGGATCTTCCATCACTGCAGTCCCCTTGCCTGCACCTGGAACACATCATTAACAACGTACTGTTAACAACTTTAATCTTATAGAAAACTTTGTTCAACAAACATTACATCTAGAACACGTCTAACATCATCACATATACGTACAACAGTTCTCCAGCTTTCTAAACATGTCTTTTCTCTCTGATGATGTAACATCATAAACTTCACGTTATACGGGTTGCTCTACGATTCCGAATCATTTTTCGTAGTTGAAAAATCGTGAATATTTGCGTTCACATTGTTTACGTTTTAATAAAACCTTAAAAGGAAATTATATCCACAAATTTCTCGACATCACAACTCGCTAAGACATGTCGCGAGAATCAAAATACACTGCCTAATATCGTCATGTTAACGCTGCACTGTTAGAAAAAATTCTAGACGACGGTCTATCGGTATCATTAACGCGCACATAGCAAAGCAGCTTATCGTTGACAGTTCTCTAAACTACGAGTCGTATGAACTCCGATAACACTATCGACGATACGCTGATAAGGATGTCAATAAGTATTTTCCTACTCTCCCGTGGAATGTTCACGACGATGCAAAGAATTGTCAGCCAGTGACGTCAGATCACTGAGGTTATGGCGGACGCATCGAGTGCGCTCGCGTTCTGCATCGGGGATGATCAAGGCTGTCACCGTCATCAGATGATGAAGAGGGCGTGCTTTAAGGTTAGTTATCACGTAATAAATAATTAATCGATCGGAATTAATTTTAGATTGGGCATCAAAACAAAAAATGCGACGCAAATATAAGTACATGCGCGATGAATGTTCGGTGATATTTGTAATTTTACCGTTCATTCGGCCCGAACATGAGAATATTAGACCGCGAATGATTCGAAGAAGATTATTAAATAAAAACTCAGGTGACACAATGTGCTCGGATGACACATGATCTACGTACATACATGTATACATAAGCATGTACTATAAAGTAGTTCGCACGATCGTGCGTTATTGTAAGTGGCGGTTTCCCACCGATTTTCTCATCCGTTTAATAGCGTAATGTATTTGTAAATTTAGTTATAAATTGCATCTATAGACAATTCAATGAACTTGTAATATTATAATGTAATCAGTAGAAGAGAAGCACATGATCTTCTAACATATACATACAACTACTACGAGTACACGATGCTAGTATTATCGTACACATCGTTAATAAAAACAGAAAAGAAAAGCAGGAAACATAGATTATGCATACTAAAATGTTCTACTTAACTAAGTTCTTCCAGAGTACACTGTCTATCGAATTGAGGAGCGTGAATGTAAGAGTACTGATCATTACCTCGACAACTTTTTTGTAAACCCATTGGCCTGGTCGCATGAAGCCTGTTTTGCGGAAAATATTTACACCCGATAAATGTTATCCGAAAACACTCATTTTCGCGACCATATGGCGACAACCAGCCTGTTACTCACAGTTAGAAATTCATTTTAACTGCGCCTATGGAACACGATTGCTCATACGGCGCATGAGCATTACCGATCCAGCGTAAAGGGTGGGTAAAAGGAAATCGGATCCAGATAGCTGAATTAAGGTTGTGATATGTCACGTCAGATTCTTTGTATTTTCTATTGAAATACTTCAAGTTACACGAACTGTCCACGCTGCAAATGTTGAGCGTAAAACACGAGACTTTCTATGGCTTGTGTTTTGAGTTTACAGTCGCGATAGCAAAACCCTTGATAGATATATGATATTTTAAATGTAACACACTTCTGTATAATATATTATACGAATCGAATGCACGCAGAATAATGAAACGGTATATTATTCTCTACTTGGAATAATGAGTTTCTGATTCATGCATTCCAGAAGATGAGTTCTGTATACATTGCCATCGCAAGCGCTTCTTACTTGCTGGATTGTCTTCGTTACATCGTGAAAAAATAGCTATCAAATTGTCAAAGTAACAATCTATCATTATCGTAGGTCGTTAATAAATTTTTGTCAATGTTATTCCCGTACAAGATGCGAATTAGAATTTAAAATACCCGTCGCGATTTACATATCAAATAACAATTTCTGGATGCCAAGGCATGTTTCAATTTTAATGCAAGTCAGTCTCGCTTGTCGAAAGAAAAATCCTCCACCGTGGTTCGTTTGTAGTGTCGAGGGCACTGGATAATTTTAGCAAAGTGGGGAAGGAGCGAGACGGGGAAGAAATTGAAGAGCCAAGTTTCGCGAGTCGACGAAAATTTTACGCGCAGAATAGCGAAGCATAATCCGAGAATACTTTCGCGATGGGACCAGTTCTTCGCCGGTCTCACGTTTACACTTTACGATTTTCCAACGAAACTAGTTTAACAAGGATATTTAATCCGACAGAAATTACGCGAAGAATGTAACCGTCGATAATATCATTTCCATATTATCTCGCTAACCAATTGAATAAATTACTGGCTAAGACTTTCAAATTAGACGATGCCGTTCCTATTAATGTTGCCTTCGTTTTAAACAAGTTATTTCTTTTCACCTCGGTACAATTTAAATTCACCGTTTTATTTCGAATGATAGATATATCACGAGCTCTACAAAAACACATGGTGAATCACTTATTTCACGTTCCCTTGGTATTTAAACGTTTCAGCAGATGTATCTTTATTATCTGTCATTCGTCGACTACACATATGTAAAACACTCCCACAGAGTTGTCACCGAAAATAGTAGGGCAGCTCTATTTCTCACATACCAGCGGGAGAGTCTTTTGAACTGTACATATAGGAAACTTGTTTTTTATTTGAAACGAAAAACCTCCCGTGTCTCTGTTGCTATACGTACACACGTTCCACATTACACGCACAATGTACATTATTTAAACTGTTCCAGTACTGCGTTCGCATAAACTACTCAACGTTGTATTTATTAGCAATCATTAAGTTCAGCCTTGAGCGAAATAATATGACGATCCTCCTAATGCCAATAATCAATACACATTAGAAACGATTGTGAAATTGTCGAGGAACATAGAAATATTCCACGCATAAATACGTAAATTACGAGTATAATGCGATTAAATATACCGATTATTATCATTGGCGTAATAATAAAATATTCATTGATGAAAGAAGCATATGATAGAAGTAATAGTGAAATAGTATAAACGTTTAATTAGTCTCTAAGTAGAGTATGAGTATTTGTGTGAATAATCTCTATCTCTTTAATAGATATTTCAATTAAATAAATATGGTTATTGTATTAGTAACGATATTAGATATTACACACGTTCCATTAATAATCTTACATTTATGCAGTAAGCATTTACAGCTTCCACTAGGTCTCCGATAATACTTCCGTTCTTGTCTTTTACGCTTATTGCAATAAAGATGTGATGGTCGTGCAGGCACTGCGAGGGACGGGCTGATACGGCCCACAGAGAATTCTGCTATTTTCATGATGATGCACAGCAAAAGCACTATCATCATTTGTTAATGTTCAATGGTTTTCTTATTCGATCACGTTACAACATAGTAACGTTTTCGCGGCAGATCACCATCAATGTTTAATTAAATATCCTTCCTTGATATAACAACAACAACACGTGAAATGTAAAATCGTCACGTAGTTACCAATCGTCCAAACGCGGAAATATGTTTAAATGTTGTTCACCCATCACTTCGAACTGTACCACCCTTTATCATTTCAGTCACCGGCGTACATTTACCACTTCAACGTTACCTTACCGCGATTCGGAGAGTTTCTACGACACTCATCTCTCCAGCACTTTTCTACATGAAAGACGTTGCACTCTGCCGCACGAAACACACGTAAAACACCGTCGATTACTCCTCTGTACTTTACGCGATGACACCTTTCAAAAGATGCCTTTGTTTACCGTGCCGTACTTTGCTTTACGGTTTACGCCGGGAACAATGAACGTATGCCGGGCATGGTATCACAACTAAACTCATTTCTGGTTTCGCTGCTGAAGGGAGCGTCACAATCTGTCGCGAAAAACTTAATAATTAAATCTGTGAGATGATGTCAAACGTCGTTAAGAATGAATTTCCTATTATACACCGGTTACGATAAAAAGTAGCTAAATAAAATACTATAATATTATCTTAAAACATTCGGGAAATGACCTGCAACTCTAATTTTATGTACAAGAGTTATTTGTGTCAGAAGGATGAGAATTGCGACCTTTATACATGTTATCAGCTTATCTATGAACTTATTTCAGTCGTCAGAATTACGACTGAAACGTATATACGTATATCTAGTAACGACTTCAACAGATAAATATGGAATGAGTCGAGCTTAGCGCGACGATTTTAATCTAACGTGAAAATCATAATTGGACGTAGAAACGCGGAAGTATTTTCGGTTCGTCAGCGACGTGGAACATTGAAAGGCCTACACGACTTGTACCTGGGTGCGGACAATTTTCAAAGAACGGCAGGATAATTGCCAAACATTTTTGGCGTCAGTCTAATACGCTATATAATAATAGCAATAATAGTCGTTACGTCAGCAGACGCATCCAACCGCTTAAATTGCAACAAGTGGCGAAGCAATTGTTATGAGTTAATCGAACGTTCAGATAACGAGGGTTCGTCGGACCGATTAAAGCTTTGTAACATTGGTTGGAATTGAAAATTCCTGAAATATCCTGAGTCATAGCTGTGATATCAACGTTAACGATGTATATAGGTTATTTTAGTTCAAGTATTTGATACGTGTGAGCAATACAGAGTAAACACGACACTCGATAAAAGAAACATGATTTCACGACATTCTAAAGAAATATTTTATTTCATGCTAAGACAATATTATTCTATTTCCGAATAAAAATTGTTTCATTATTTCCCTCGTACAAATGTTTCTCGAATCTTCCTACTTCGTTCGACCAAATTGCGTCGCGTTACGTACTACGAATACGATCGATAATATTCAATTGATTTATCTAGCTACTCCGATAGTAAACAATGGACGGTAAACGCAACCCATTATAGTAAATGAGCGCTTAATGAACCCATCGGCGTATTCTGCAATGAATGATGTAGGTACAAGTACGAGGCCAGCTAAGTGGAACTAATCCTCTTTAGTGGCAAATGAACGTAGACGGGGAGATCTGTCTATGTATTACGGTTTACGACTAAATGCCAAAAGTTATCTAAAAATTCCACCACGCGGATATTCACCATACACCGGCATACAAGCGGGGAAACATTTCCATCGGTTGAAAGAAAAGCAAACCTCGGTATACCTCACAAAAGAACCTTTTCACACACTGAAAACTACACCGGGCCACACAAACACGAATGTCATCAACGCTCCGGATAGTCGTAGGTTTGTCCACGAAACTCGTTACTTCTAAAATGGTTTGTCCATTTCCGAACTAACGAGAACACTGTATATTCCTTTATAGAGAACTTTCCCTTTCGATGAATTCACTGGGTAGAAGAATCTATCGATGACCGTTGACCGTCCACGATTTCGGATAATCGATATATAGTATAGGAAACAAAAATACATCTATAGAACGCGTTTTTTCCCCCGTTTATTTTGGCTGAATTACTTTCTGGACCGCAGTCTGAGTCAGACTGCCCTAACAGCGTGCGTCCTGCGCGGGAGAGCGTTTGCACACGACACGACACGACGCGGAGTTTAATCTCTATTAATAAATACCCGCTCTGCCTCGGCCAGAATAGAGAGCAGCTCTACTCGCGGCTCATTGAATACACACGCGGTGTCTCATACCAAAAGTTCATACCAAAACGTTGGATTTCATCTTGAATACATTCTGCCCCATCCACCTACTTGCAAACACGTATTGATACGTAAAATTAAGGGGACTATGCATGTATATACTGCGCTGAAGTGTAACATTTTGGAAATTGGGCGAACATTCTTTTCTTTTCTTGTTTAAATAATTGGTGTTGAAGAGTCTTGATTGCAGAGCTTTTATTGTAAGATTGAATTAATCTGAAATTCGGGAAATTGAAGTCTTAGAGAATATTGATAGTATAGTAGTAAAAGAGATTGATCTGAGTAATCAGTATGTAATTATGGTAGGCGTATAAGTAGACTAATGGATATGATAATTGATAATGGATATTATAGGATATAATACGAAGATTATCACGATTGAAAATCAGTGATAAGATACGTCCTCGTCTTAATCCCTGTAGAGAATCAATACAGAAACCCACTACAGTCGTTTATATCGATGATACTTTGTATGTACGAAAAAAGGCGATGGATGCATATATAATTGGCTTCGATATAAGTAATTCACAAATCAATATAGGTACCCTCATTTTGAATATTGTATTCGAATGTGGGCGACAAGGTCTTGAATAAATACAATAAAAATACGACCAACGTTTCTAAAATTATTTTTTTTTCACTAAATGTCAGTATTGTTGGATAATATACTATCGCAAGCGTTTCTTTGCACATTTTGTTACTCATTTATTCGTTATCAAATACCATAGAGTGTCGGTGTAATGTAGAACGTTTAAATTTGTACAAGTGAAAAGTAGAGGACTGTCTGAATAATGGACTCAGTTACAGTCGCATAACAGGTATCTTTCCAGGAATTGCAAATGTGTTGAAACAAAGGATATTCTCTGGAACTGCAATACATTTATCTCGATGGTATATAAAAGTCGTCTGCGTGTTGGTATACCGGCAAATGATTGCCCTATATACGAATTGAATAAAATATCAAATTATAATAATTTCTGGTTCTTGCTAATACTAAAGTTCGAAGTGTATAAATGTTCCACCTTAAATCGTAATTCCAGAAAAGCGTAGAAATATTTATTATATATAACGGTACAGGTATTGGTGACGTTTAAGTTTGTTGAGAACAATACGATTTATGAACACATCTACAGAATATGTACTTACCATTGCGTTCTCCGTTGCCGCGGACATTATCCGACGCCAAGGCCTGAAAAATAAAATTACAGTGTTAAGTCTGTGAATCGAAGCTCTATAAGAGATAAAAAAACATTGAATTTCAACTATACATATATCTATACATGAACTATTTATATATTTAGTTGTTCAGTTCTGTTGAACAAGATATTATGTTTTTGCAAATTATAATGACGCCACCTTTGATATTTAAGATAAAGTCATATTATTATTATTCGTTTAAAGGGGCGCATTTGATATTTAAGACACCTTTGTACACTTTTTATATTTTACGCAAACAAGACAAATTTAGATAAATTTCAAATAAAGATGCGATGTAAATGCACCTTTTACCAGAGAGATACACTTTTGACAGTACTTTATCATTGTTCAGTGGAAACTTTGAAATACAATTTTTGCTCCCGGAGTTTTAAAGTTTCCGTTTCATCAGATTGTAGAATACAGGCTGTTTTACCGCAGACAAATGTAATAATGATAATGTTTAACTACTTGAAGTCTAAAAGACTAGATATTTACTGTTTAAAAATTAAACCATTACAATACTGGTTTCATGTCTTTTTTACTTTCTTTCTTTTAAAACAAGAGCATCTCGCGATACCTATTTCCAGATTGCCGAGCGGTTTCGAAGCTCGCGTGCTGCGAATCGCAGTTTTATTTTTGAACACGTGTAAATGCAAACTCCCTGAACCAGTATTTTCGGACGATCATCGTGCATTTCCTCTTCATGACTCAAGGGTCATGATAAATACTGTTTGACAGGAAAATACTTCTTATTGCTCGACGACCATTAAATAAGAGTACGAAACGTGAAACGTAAAGCATGTAAGAAAATGATTTGACTCTTTAATGGGAGTATTAAATTACGCAATAATGGTTCAATAAGAACTAATTACATGATTCTTAAAGTGTTGCCTATGTATGTACAATCATTCTCCTATCGATATTAAAAGTATTTTCTATTTTGCAATTCTATAAACAACTGCATAATGCAATGAAATCTATATAATCTGTAATTAATCTATTTTACATTTTACTTTTGATTATTATTTACGCATATATATTTATTTCGCAATAGTGTAAAGTTATTTACTTAACGTTCTCTTTTTCAAAGGTTTCCCGTGAGTTATTAGGTAACTTCGAATATCTGCAATAAAACTTGGTCGCGTACATGTATGTGGGTTCACCTTTTGCAATTCCGAAACACGTTTTTCTTTCTACATCCCACATGGCTTTGTTCCATTCTTTCTTTTCCTGTGGGTATACGGTATATCCATATACACCTCAGCACACGAATAAAGGCGTCAGATTGTAATTAGTTTGAAGAACGATGACATATAGACAACACTGAATGATTCTCAAGCTACTTTTCAGGCGAAAGCAAACAAACCAGCTATATGACCCGAAGTGTTTTACGAAATAAGGTCACTGGATCCTAATAGGAGTTTATGCCCAAATAAGGAACAGAATGAATCACTTTCGTATCGAAAATATCTTCCAGTATTTCACCGTTCCAAATCGATGAACACTGATATCTATAATTTCAAAATCCAAAGAATGAAAATAATAATTGATGGGCAGTACCGCAAACGTGATTGAGGAAACCGTTTCACTAAATAATCACAACTGTTTCCGATACCGTAAAAATAACAAAATTAGATTTTTAACATAATAGTAACCCAGGTATATATGTATCTACCTAAAATACAATTCAGATAATATTGCAAAAAGTACATCCAACGATCATAAAGCTCTTTGATTAGACGTAACCTTCCCATTGATTTTATAAGGAACAGAGGTCAATGACGTATTAGGTTCACCTATGACACGGAAACATTCGTGTAAAAAGTCTACGGAAAACACCAGCATACGTTTTCTCGACAGGGGAAACTACGTTGTATATTTCCATCGTTGAAGATACTAATACACGAGAGTAGAGAAACGCCCACGCACTAGGTGCTAGAAAACGAGTCGATATTAGAGGCGACCAAAGTACTCACATTCATGGTGAAGGGACAGCTGACAGTCGATCCACGTAACACTCACTGACACGAATTATGACATCGCAAGCAATTTCGCAAGTGAATATATCGCACTGTTCGATTACAATGTAGCGACATGTACATGCCACTTCTCGATATTCTCGAGGATACGTTTCTCAGGATGCATATTCTGAGTCACTCTGTCGCGAGGAGAGCCCCTCCCTGACTGCAACAACCCCTGTGGCAACCTCAGTGGCGCATGCCCATGAACTCTCCTCTAGACTTGTAGTCCACTTCGAAAGGGGATGATTCCACCGCCTTGTACGACGTTACTTAGCCTCCCTTTTCGCGTGCGTGCAATTTTAAGCACCGACACCCAACGTATTGTCGTTCAGGTCCATGCGAAGGGCGCGACGATAAGGAACTGCCGGTACGATTGCCATCCCTTAACGCTTTGAGGTTATGCTGCGCATGTCCGAGCACCCTCGGCTAAGACCGCGATCGAAACACTGATCCATGACTCTGTTTTTCGGCTCGTTAAATATTCCAGAATCGCCTGGTCAAACTGATCTTTAAACGAGATTAGGCTTGTTGATGAGTAATCTGAACCGTTACAGACGTAACGCGAACTCGATTCTTAGAGATTTGACGCGATAATGCGGAATAGATACATTGTCGTGCGATTCTAAGCTCGAGTTCGCCTTATATTGATTTTCTGCACTTTGATAGCCGTGTCTGGAAAGGTTGTTACTTCCTCGCATGACCTGTACATGCATTCACGCTCGAAACTAGCCACAGCTGATGGCGATAATGATAAATGTTTTGTTAAAAATGATTCTACTAGTCCAGAGATGTTTTTTGAATAGTATTTTATCTAAAAGCAAAAGTATAAAAGTAGGATTACAACTGGCGAAACTGAAAGATTCCAATCGCTCATTATATTGTAAGCCTATGATCTTGTGTTTTCTTTTATTTATTCACTTTTTGTGATCATGTACCGAATTCAAAAGTAGCGCGTTCCGCATAATGCACGTTCTTGTAATACGTGAGATAGGCAAGTAATCACTTGAACGTCAGATTAAGGACGTACTATATTTGGATATGTATGATGAGAAAATATGACTGTCAGACAATATAATCTTAATGGAATTATGCAAAAAAATCTGACGAATAATTGTGTTCTAGTTGGCAAAGAAATTTCCTTTATATTGATTTTCTGCCTGATTCGTCGAAGTATGAATTAGGCACGTACAATTATTGCGTGTGCCACATACACCATTTATCGCAAAAAAGGGAAATATTATAATCACTTGTAATTGAGTATACATATGTTACGTACGTTACGTATGATACATGTTTACTTTTTGCTATAAAGTTTTTTAAAAACGATTAAAATTGAATAATAAAAAGTATCTTACTTACTTAAAAAGTATTTATCAAATTTTTCTTCATTAAAAATCGTGGTATATTTCGTGGACGACCAAAAAATGCATGGAATAGGAATCCCTTCCGTTCCTTCCCGCGTTACGAAATCATCTAGTAAATTGCAATTGAACTAACCACCGCTAATTCACGCTTATGTATATACTAGTAAGGCCGACAGCGGTTCTCAACATACTCAAATTACGATCTACAAAAATCTATTGCACTTCGTTATATTTACTCGGTATATTTTATATTGAAGATTGTATCAGAACATTTGTATATGTGAAAAAAATTGATTTATTTATTGCAATGTATAAACCTATTCAGTGCTTATTCACCAAAATTTACATCTTTATACTTAAAAGATTGGTTTACTTTGAAGCAGAAATGTATGAGTATTTAGTAAGACTGTTATATAGAATATTGACTTTGTACCAGCACAATGTTTTATTGTCTTATCATGTTAGGTACAAAATAAATACTTTTATAAAAAATATAGATCTTCCATACAATACATTGTGTATAAACAACGCACACGTATGCAAGCAGTGGACATACCAGTTTAATCTTATCATAGAAAAATATTTCATGGGTTTCACAAATTTCATAATGTCCTTACGTTTACGCATGTTCTTGCATTTACTGCTTCATTCTACAATTGCATAAGTGATTATTTACAAACCTTAATAAATTCGATCATACACTACAGGTGTAAGGGTATATAATCGCTGCTGAGATATATTTCCTAATAACGCCTACACAAAATATAGGGGTATATCTTCATTCTATATATTTTTTAACATCATTTTCGTGGTTTGGCATATTTATAGAGGAACTGATGTACTTGACATACACATTGTGATAATCGTATGTTCGATGATTTTAATCTATCTTTAACGCTAACGTTTTGTGCTATAGTACGCAATGTATGCTGCATTTGTGCAAGAAGTCGATATAACACATGAAATTGATCAAACGAGCGTATCGTAAATTAGGTATGGTACACGATACGAAAAGATGTGGCGAATTTTGCCTTAATATAATAATATTAAGTATATGTACACGTACTGCAAGTTAAATTAAATAATTCCGTTCTGAGACATAAATATCATAATAGCGTGCGTGGACTAATACTTGAAAAGTTTTTCATAACGGTCTAATTCTCTTTTTCTTTTTGTAACTCTTCCTTGTATATACCGTATAATATACAAAGTATACTGAGACTCGCACTAACAGAAATGTAATTTCTGTGAATAGCCTCCATCTGTCGCCTAAGAGGAAGTAAGGAATGTGCGATGTTGGACATTGTGAACTGGTAAATGTCTTTCTGGATGAAAGATTTTGTGACGATAACTTACTTGGGCAAAAAGTACTTACGACCTAAATGCAAGAATAAATATGCGTTCTCAATGGTGGAGGATATTGTTAAACGTATCGCCTATTTTTTAGTGTCTTACGACATCGTTGTCTTCCGAAGATCGCGATTATACAAATAATTATTGTTGCTACGAGCACTGAACCTACAGCCCATACTGCTTTACTAGTATTAATCTTTGGCTTCTTTTCCTCTTCTTCCTCATCCATGGTATCGATTAATGACTCGTCAAAAGGAACTTTAGTTGCCACTTCTGACTTCGATATATTAGAGTTCTCTGGCTTTTCTTCTTCTGAAAATACCGATGATTTAGATTCTAAATTTTTCTTAGAATTAGACACTGAGTTTATATCACTCCGTCCGTCATTCTGTTTACTCGAAGGTGTTGTGTTTGTCATTCTTCTCTTTGTTACTACGGTTGTTGTAGTAGTAGTAGTTGTCGTTGTCGTCGTTGGAGCATTTACTTCTTCTATAATTTTCTTTTCTAACTCATCCAATTCTGTTTCTTTTGCGGTAACTGCTTTATATTCAAACTCTTCTTCCAACTCTTCAATATAGTCTTCCAACGGTGAGAAAAATGACATAAGCGAATCCGCAGAAATGTAACTTATCTCTAAGAATTTTTCTAATACTTCTATCCAATTGTCAGCGCTTCCTTGTTGAATCATTTTTCTATTGACAAACCAATGAATTCGAAATATTTGTAACAATTCCAAGTAATTAGACAACAGTGGATTATAAAAACCTTACGTACATAAAATCGCCTTTGATTTGATTCCTGACGACTCGATCATATCTCACTTCCGTGGAGTCCATCATATATTTATACAGTTGGAATCCAAGAATGGTGCCCGCAAATTTTCTGCGAAATAAAACTTATTAACTTGACTACCAGTAATACTTTGCATTTTATCACATTTTTCTTTTATTACTCACGGAAGATACGGCTTGTTCTTGATAATGTAATCATCATTTAAAAATGTTGGCATATCGTTTTCATTCGAACTAATTCCTTCATATTCTTGCCTTAAAAGATATTATATAGAGTGAATACACAACAAAAAATGTACATACTACATTGTAGTAGAAATCACATGAAATTTATACCTGTAACTCCACCAAGAAGATATCAATTCCGTGGGATCCGTAATTTCTTTTTCTAAAGCATTTATTCTCCACAAGTCTGCAGACATATAATATGCAAGACGTGGCAATACGTTTAACGCGGTAATCGTTAAAGAAATTATTGAATGTTGTTCATTATCTGTGGAATTATCCATCACATGGGTATGATTCAACCACGCGGGGCTTGCCGATAAAATTCCAAATAGTTCTGATACACCTTCTTCTAAACCTAAAATATTACTGATGTTTATTGTTGATGGTTCGATGTAATCACCATTCTATATCTCTCAAAAACAATATATCTTGATATTTTTACCTGAATATCGATTAGCAGTATTAAGTAGTGGCATAGCTTCGGCTGACAATTGGTTGTATAATACTTTTCCAACGTTTTTGTGCGCCGAGAGGAAGTTTCTTAAAGTAGGTTCAAAGCAGGTGGATACTCTGTAAGAAAAACAGTATTTATAATGAAAATTTAATGCAATTTAAAAATGATAGAATAATATCTTAGTCTACAAATTCTGTTAAGCAATACACACCTCATCATACCATCTCTGCAAAAATTAATTAATTGTGATGGACACTGTTGATTGAATTGACTTTTGTCCCAAAAAGTAGCTTCTGGGACTTGACCTAGTACTGTTGAACCCATAGCAGAGGCAGTTTTATATAGGGATTTTCCAAGAAGTTTCTGCAATGACATATACATGTATTAACATACATATTCTTTTAGAATATTTGTTTTTTATTATTAATAAATCGAAAAACATCATATCTTACTCTTTTCCAAAGATTCTTTTTTATATTATACATCAAGTTTGGGTAAGGTGCTACATCCACTGATATGGGAGTCCAATCATTCCCTTGCAAAGATCCTAGTAAGTGAGCTGGTATGGTATCATTTATAGTAATACCATATTTATGCGATAAATTAAAGATTGCAAACTTCAAAATCTTTTGATGGAGATTTGAAATTCTACTCCATTCATATTTCATTTGGTTATAACCATCGGTATATCCACTTAAAAGTTCCCAATATTGAGTAACATCTTTGGCATCTGAAAAGAAGTCAGGGATATTTCGTGTGAAAACAGATTGCATATTACGTATAACGAAATTAACATTACAGTTGCAAACGAACCATTTGCTTTGGCAGCTTCCTGTACAAGCGGCAAGATGGTTGTATAATTACGAACTAATGGAATTAATTCTTGATGCCAAGCTGCCCAAATACTGCTCTTATCTTCGGCATTGTTATTGTGAGACAAAATATGTTCTACATCTAAAATCAAGATTTTTTGTTAATAAATTATACCTTATTATTTATAAGAAGATATATTAAGGACACAAATATAGAATTACCTTCACGCGTATGATTCGCCAATTTTTCGGTGTGCAAGGTAGATGTTCTTTGTATGTGTACCGTTCCGGCAAAGTGCATAAGCTATAAAAGAGATATAAATATTTGTAATTTATTAATCAAGCAGTTTTTTCATAAAATATTAACAGAATGTATGTCACCTTTTCGAATTCTCCATCTTTCAAAAGAGCATCCCCTGCTCTTTCAATAAGATCGTATCTGTATGTTAAAGATGGATCGTTCGATTCAGCAATCGTAATATTACGTACTTCCTCTTTTTGTATTTTCTTGAAATACGAATATGCGAGTAACTTCTCCTCCTGCGATTCAAAGAAAAAAACATGAGTAACGTTTCGATGATTTACCCGGACGTGGTTGAATTTAAACAAATGTAAATTTACCCATTTCGCTAATGTTTTATTCGATGGCGAGTTAAGGAACGCCCATTCAGCCTCGGCCGTATCGTTGCAAGTGTCCTCGTATCCGAGTTCTGTGAGTTCTATGAAAGCTTTAGTTGTATCATTCTCCAACGACGCGGTGGCGTAGATTAGAAGATTAAAAACTATCCAAGCCCATGTTGATAGCATCCCTTTGAGCTGGAACAAACAATAGTATTATCCGAATTTAATAACATCTCTTTCACCGCATACTCATGAAATTTAGGTTGTCAAACAGATAAACATTTGTGAACTATTTACGCGGATAACGTATCTAATTCGTTGATAAAACTGAATCAAACAATGTGTTTAACGTCGACAAATACCGGTTTATCAAAACATTAGTGTCATTTACTATTAAAATACGACGAAGTAATTGCATTCGAGTTCGAACTATTTCTGTATCACAAATAATAGTCTAATTAATATTAAACGTCCGTATTATGGAAGATTCTTTGGGGGTTTCTGATGTTACTTTGTCAGAACAACATTAGTCATTCTTCTAATGACTCACTAGATAATTGTAACTGGCGTTCAATGAAAAATCACTGTATTTACGTGTTCATCAATCTGAACGAATTCATCAGACGTAAGTATCCTTTGTAACTACAGAGGTTTTGTCGAATCGGGTTTAGGTCACGGTCATCAATATTATCAAACGAAACTTGTAACTTTTTTTTGTCATACAGTGCCGTAAGTTTACGCACAAGGATAAAAAAAGTTATTAGATTACGTTGAATTTTCCGCTCGAGTGAATCGAAATCTATTTTTAACGTAAACTAAAATTGTTATGCAAATCGTGTTCTTTGACGATTACATTATACTACTTGCTGGTTGTTGATTCTCGCGTTTGAAGTGTTCGGAACGGACTGACAGACTAAAGAGTCTTCGAACAGAAGTTAATACGCATACAAGGCGGCACATAATTTAAACGTTGCGATTGAGCTTCGTTAATCTTCTGTCGTTTGATTGTCTACACCGTAGACTTTACGGTCATACCACGGTCAGATAATTTAATTCTTCAATTTAGCATAATATAACAGCTGCGATGTGTAATACATATATTTTCAATCGATTATTATTATTCGAAATACATTGATCCTGTTAGGTTACGTTCAATTAAAAATAGTACCGTGTGATTTTTATCGTGAACATTATACCGTACTCGGACGTGATTTCAAGTTGAGCTAATTAAGAAGCAAACGAAAACGAACCTACTTTCTCTAATTAGAACATTTCATGTCTGCTCCGTTTTCGTCCCGTAAATAGTATATTGTGTTTGTGTGTGTGTGTTGTTCCAAGAAAAGAAAGAATTTAAGTAAGGACGTTCCTTTCGAGACGCATTAATTTCAATGATCGTGCAGTATATGTATATTTCTCAGGCATTATTCGACCACGTAACGTAAGCATTCTAATTTATGTGGTCACAGGGCTACATGTCGCATTATTGTCACAATCGACGGCTAACTTGCTGATTTACAAGTCATGATTTCTGCTGGATGAAACCCGCATGGCCGCGTCATATGAAAAAAATTTATATCAAAGGCACCACGGCGCGAATATGACTGTACCGGTTATAATGATAAACACAATAGATTTCGAACGTTGCGTGAATGTTCAAGGGTCAAAAAACATCGATTACGTGGGAATGCTTAACATCAGATTTTAAATGGGTTAATTGACATTGTTGCGCCGTTTATTTCTGCGAATCGTAACTGCAATACCACGTAGGGGACCATAAAAGGGTCTGTAAAACCATGAACGTCATGATATTTTCCTCTACATAGTTTTCAAAGTGTAATCATATATAATTACATCTGTGCCGATTATTGTAACGTTACTTTTGCTTCATACTTTTATGATTACCATAATTCGATGCTTTATCTACCAACAAGTGCGGGTATACGATGAAATCCATGATTAAAAAGACGATACGATAAATACTAAAAGCGGATTATTATTTACGTAAGACAGATGTTCAGGATGGTTTTTACGAACTATACATCATTATTTTATAACCTATGTAATACGAACGTCAAGGTTCAGCTTTATTAGGGAGCGCGAAATTTAAATATCATACCGCGAAAAACGTTCGAACTTGTTCGACCGGTACAGTTTTCATCGTTAATAATTCGTTTACAGTTTTATATTCGTTTTTGTCGACGGGTTTGTATGACGCAGCAGGGACGTACGCAATCAGGGCCATAACTTTATTTTCAAATCATCTCCGCGAACGTGACAATCGGCTTGCGTACGTACGTAAATCCGGGATCAATTCGCATGTATTGCGATTCAAAATTAACATCGTCGCGAAGGACGTGTTTCTCGCGTAATTTTACGCGGTTTATATAAGCGAACCTACTGACGCGGTACAACTATGAATTAACTGTGTATCAATATGCCACAGTAACTCTTACGAGAGGACGTGAAATTTGCCTATGTCAATACATAGTCAGTCCTCGGATTCCGAAAGTATGAAAGAACAAGATAAACCGTTAACGTTCTACGCGCGTCTTTTCAATGCCGCTATTCGAATACATTTGACACGCGAAAATAAATATCGTGTATTAAAATTAAACGTATTTACCGGACGAGGTTTGCGCGCAAAAATAGCCGTATAACTGCAATAAGCGTCTATGCCATGCGATACCTATGTATATGTAGTGACTCACTATTTGGAGTACGTTCAGGGGTATAGTGTCGATGAACATGTCATGCGATTTTCCTATTATTCCGCAGTTGACAACATCCAATAAATCATTTGTTTTTGCCGACAACAACTTATCATTACAATCCGATGCTTTCAATCCAGCGACACTTGAACCACGAACTTATGCATATGAAACTCTAGGTCGTTACATAAAAAAGAGAGCTGACATTATCGGCAATATTTCTAAAAACCTCGATAGAAGTGAATCATCGATCCGACTGCACCAATGTAAACTCATGCTATCCGATTTTTCTTTCTCATTTATCACTTATAGGCTTCGATCAATTTGTTTAGAAACTTGGATACGAAGTGATAGCACTTGTATCAGTTTCGAATACACGCGTCACTACCTATACAGACGGGAATTCTTGAAAAATCATTTCCCAGATCGAGTCAATCAGAAATAAGAGTACTCTCTCTCATCTTTGTTCGTTTTTTGTTATCCTATTTATCCTATCGACGACAGGGTATAAGTTTACCGAAGATGAGATAGATCAGTTGTCACTTGGACCGGTTTCAATAGGACACATCTAATTCTCCTCCGGATCTTGCTCACCTTTGCTGGCCGAGCGTCACTTCGCTCGACGTGTTCACGTTTCACTTCTCTTTCGACGAGTGCCTTTAGGCCCGAAAGCACAAGAGAGACCGACCGACAGAAGAAAGAGAGAAAAGGAGAGAGACAGCGCACGCTTGCGTCCTCGCAACAAACTTTTTCTCTACCTCGAGGATCGTCCAGGGGCGGGCAAAAGTTCCTCACCGATTTGTGAGAGGCGATTAATTAACGTGATCACGCCTGATCTATGCAGGTTTCGTCGATCGATTGAACTCACTCGCTTATCGCACTGCGGGACGCGCACGTCGCGTCGCACGTCTACTCTCTGACTATTTGTACAAAGTTCGATCGATCCAAATTCCTTCACATCACGCCACTCGGTTCCAGCGGCGGTGCGTGACTGTGTGGCAAGATGTATGTGTAACACGACACACGATCATCGGGAATGCAGTTTCATCGAGACTGTACACCTTTCGAAGATTTCGTGATCTCTGTTGGCAAAAAGGCAGTTTTTGTAGATAGAGCGGCTGACGAGTTCTCTGGTCGTTAACGTAGGAATCGATGCAACTTTCTGATAAAAAACATTTTGTTAGAGATTTGTATATACGTACTTTCTCATTTTTGTCATTTTCTGAGGAATGAAATAATTACGCAGGTTACAGATTACTTTTGCTTTGTAATTTTCATGTGATTCATTTGAGAGTTTAAAAGGATCGTGTATATATAGGTTACGTCATTCATAGCAATGGCGTACCATGAATGAGTTTCAAAGGAATTTTACGTCGGAAAATTTACGGTAGAGACACGTGGTCATTGAGAATGTAGTTTCGTGAAGTCAATGTTACCGTTTCATACACAGTTTGGTACAGCTACAGTGGAGCCAGAGCGGCAAGTGTCTTAACTTACTAAGTGACTGCGTCGATAACATGAGCAAGAAAATGGTAACGTTGGGAATGATACTAAAATGGTAAAAGCATGGGAGTGATTCATCTATCCTATCTGTCGTTTATGGTCCAAGGATTCCCTTATCATTTTCGTGTCACAGTCAACGTTATTGACTTCGCTAATATTCATTTTAATAGCTTGAACAAGGTATAGATATTTTAGGAAAAGGATACCTTCCAATATTAACAGACATGTTCTGAGATATCTGGTATAGTGTATACTGCATATTGTAGCCTCTTCTTGTTCTTGTGATGTAAGATATTATTGCCTGATGGTACACAAAGACATTGCAATCACAATAATTGCATAGTAATTCTTTTGATTTAGGTATTCCGCACGATCTTGATGGAAACAAACGATATGTTTCCAACTGTCTTTCATATGTGCAAACGAATTTCGCTAGAATACGATTTCATTCAGTCATTTGTTGTGGATATTGTTGTGAATAACCAAATAACGTACAATATAAATTAACGAAATCATTTTATTTAATTCCTAGATACAAAACTATTGTACTGTATCACAAAAAGCTATGATGCACATATGATAATGATGCATATGTATACGTATAAATACTAGTTGACAAATGTGTACAATAGCTCAGTGTTTTTTTTGTTTTTTACGAATCCGTTTCGTGCTAGCCACACCACATTTAAGATTTCTCTTTAATTCAACAGCGTAGGAGTAAATATATTTCCATATAATTTAAAACAGCTTAAATGCAAGATAATTATGTTTAGGGTACGGAGGAAATTAAGAAATACATTCTAATATAGTATTTAATTTTCGTTTACAAATTTCTCTGCTGCGTGTTATTTGTCATTTTCAAATATACATGAAGAAGAAATATATACAAATAGCATCGTAATACTGATATACGTGAACAGATATACCTGTTCCCTTCAATCTATTGTTAGAATTTATTTAAGTACCGGAAACTGGTTGTACTAAAACTTGAAATAAAGGATAGCTTTGTAAATTCATGTGGTTTTCGTTTGTCAGATTCAAATTTTATCAAAATGTCAAACAACTTAAAATTTATAATGATACACATCATGCTTTATATTGCTTTACGTTCGTGTAACAATTAAATAACAGTTATCCTTTATTTGGGACGTTTTTCCGTTAACAGTAAATCTTAAACTATTGAATAAGTGCGTGATATCATGCATTATTAAGATATTTAAGCTTTAATTACCAGTTTGGCACTCTTCCCCTGAGTGTAATTTAGTCTGTCAATTTGTATTGACTTTTTGTTAACACATTATAAAGCATTTAAATAAGAATGACAGTCGTATGAAATTATGTCTCGTTAATAGTGATATCATGATAATCACGCTGTAATATCGTTACCAGCACTGGTAAAGAGATTCGTTCGATTCACGTTTACGTAAGATCGGTAGTGAAAGATTTAATGTTAAATTCTTATGCACGAAAATCGTTTTTTACTCGCATAAGTAAGAATATTACAATTGCTGTTTTAGCGTGACGTACTTACTATCGACTTCCATCGTTTCATCGTCAATTATTTAAATTTCATCGAATGTCCATTGCATTGTAAACAGAATACCTATCAACCGATTATCCTCGATCATCTTCACACTTACGCGTTCACGAAACTATTTTTTTGTAATTACATTTACTAAGCGAATTCGATCACAAACGTTCCGATTCGAAAGCGGAATTATCGATGCCGTTTATCGCAGGTGCGTCCGGTTTCTTCTCACCGATAATTTGCAGTTTCGATACCTTCGACTCGTTCTCCTCTTGACCTTCACCCTTGCCGGAAATTCCCTTCGCTTTGTCCTCTTGTTCCTGAAGCAACCGATCCTTTCGATGTTCCGTGTACAACCAACTATCGAAACATAAGACGAAAATCACATGTTCAATGAAATTAACATATACACGCGAGATTCAGAAACACGTGGTCAGTGCCGACGAGACCCGGTAGCACTTGTACAACCACTGTCCGCGTGCGTATCCACGCTAGAACGTAACAGGGGTAAAGTGTGGAATCGTGTAACGGAAATGGAAGAAGAACTTACAAGAACGCGAAGACGGCTGGCATGGTCATGCATGCACCGGCAATGAAGAACGTCCCCGGAAACGTGTTCATGGTTGCGGCGTAAATGGAACTGTACATTGGCCCGTAAACGAGCGGCATCAGAGACTCGCAGACACCAAACAGGGAGTTCACTTTACCTGCGAATAATAGAGAATTAGCCTGCCGTACGATTCCGCGCGTTACGTTTCTTTCTTTCTTTCTTTCTTTCTTTTTTTTTCTCTCTTGGTCTCCGGTGTACGTTTTCCTCCCTCCCATTTAATTACACCTTGCATGTCGTTATGTAAGATTGGATAACGGGCCAACAAGACTTACACGACCGGTTGAAGGCACGAAGAAGAAGAAGAAGAAGAAGGTGGAAGGAAGGAGTCGGGAAGGAAAATTATATTGCGAACTCTCAGGTTGTTAACCAGACAGGAAAACCTCGTTAAGCTTCGTTCATACCGAAAGAAAAGTTGACTGGAAAAACGGTTTGGTAAAAACCGGTGCCGGACGGTTCTGTCCGTCAAAGGTTAATGAAATTATTTGATTTACAACGTTTCGAGGAAATGAGACGAGATGAAGGTAAACGCGAAAACCCCTGATTAGGTTGGAGGTCATACAGTATACCGTGTCGGGTTTAATTTAATCATTTCTTACGTCCTGACTAGCCGCGTTAAACATCGGGCAGACATGTCCAGGCATCTAATTTAATTCACCTTCGCATTTTACATTATACATGTGTATACATAGTATACATACTATATATGATTTAAGGTAATTCATTTCCTCGTTGAAACTGATTACTGTTTATCCATTCGCTCAGCCGTTATGTTATATAAGTAGAAATTCAATATTATCCAGTTCGATGTGCTATATTCCGATAAATTACGTTTTTTTTCTTCTTCTTCTCGCATTGATAATGTACCGATTATGTACGGTACATAACGAGTCGTGTTACACGTGTCTTGTCTCGTTGCAGTAAGAAAAAAAAGTCGTTCTGCAATGTCATGAACGAAGCTCGACTCGAGTCCGTGTGAAAAATAAAATATTTACATTCACTTACCGAGCTCGTCTGTCGGCACGAGTTTAGACGCGATCGATCGCATTGCGATGAACGACGTTCCGTTTACGATTTCCACGATCGAGGCTGAAATTGCAACGAATAATTTACACACCTTGTCCGAGAAATTATAACGAAAATCGTCGCTAATTTCGGTGAATAATTCAAAGGAAATTCACCTCGTTTGGAAACCTACCTAAGTAAATCATCCAAGCTTTCGTTGCAAAAGCGTAAACAAATCCGGCCAGGATTTTACTCATACAACTCATGATACCAACGATCGCATCATCTATCTTTAAGATATGACTGAAAACACCGACTGACACCGCGGTACCTGAAAAAAGAAGATTACGATTTATTAATTATCAGGCCGCGGTTTACGTGATTTCCCGGTAAACCGTGTGATTATGTATTTAGTGATACGCTTTCGCGTTCGTGAGATTTTTTTGCGGTGTTAAGTAGCTGCTTATTTTCCAGTAGTAATTAAGCACAATAATCGGATGAGTACACAGATTGTCGGATAAGTAGGATTTTATTCTGTTGCACGAGGATCTCTTTTTCGCGTGTCGAAACAAACTTTTTCGTTTCTTAAACATCGCGAGGGAACACGACGATTATAAATTTGATGGCTATTAGATTTTGAAATGAATCGTTTAGTTATTGACTTCCTCCTGTCATCTACATTTCACTTGAACAAATCGTTTCTGGGATTCCGCAATCCGCCTCGATGAAAATGATAGCCGGCGATTCCGGTTAGCAACAATACTCATTATTATGTAACAGATTCCCGTTACTTTCAGGGATCGATATGCAAAAAATAAAAAAGCATCGATCGGATCGTGAATAACTGTATAATGAGTGATGGATTGCAATTTACCGGACTCTTTAACGTTTCAAAAGTTATTAATAGATTGTATAGTGTAAAAGAGAACGGCCGGTATAAATAACCTTCCGGGAAGAGAAACTTAACGGTGATGTGATTTATTTGTCTGAAATTATCGTAAATGATTGTTTTCCACGTCTGAACGATGTAAGTAGAGTTTTTTTTAAAACATTGCGATAAGTAGCGTACTTTGCTAGATTGTATAATATTATGAAAAATAGTTATATACGTGTTTTAAATATTGAAATGCCACACCTCGAATATATAAACACACATTATCGATGATGAACAGCAAAATCGATCAAATGAAAGATTGGAGATGCTAATGATCCAGTTACTTCTCTTTATACATCACTTGTTTTTTAAATGATATCGTTCATACATTTTTATCGCTTGACTTTTAAAACTGTACCAGAATAATTTGTCGTATCATTACGTAATTATTCGACAGCAAAGTATTATTATATATTGGGCGTGTTAATGATAGTGTCTTAAGGTTGAACGGTATTCATTAAAACATTTCATAGGGGTTCTAGCGTGAATTCTCGTATTATTATCAATTACCTACCGATTAAATTCGTTACCATGGCGAACGTGGTGAACATGCTGAACATCACTTCGTTCCAGTTATACCTGTACCTCATGTAAAGGTACATCACCGCCATTTCACCTGCAAAACAATCGTCGGATCAGTTTTAGCAAAAGAAAACACTGGTTCCGTTTGACTTAGGGAACACATCGAAGGGTTAACAAATCTGAAATCGGATTATAGCAATTGCATCAATTGCAATTTCGCCAAAGGGTTATAATATTCTGAATTCATGTCGGCGTGACGATACTGATTGCACAGTACGAAAGATCATGGTCAAAACGTTTTTCAGAATTGCAGCTCGTGCTTAGCATTCCTTCTACCGCAATGTTGCTTCATCGTCGGTGATACGATCTATAATGACTTTCAAATTTAAGTTGAAAATGGCATGCGGAAGTAACGATTACTGTTAGTGTTCCACGGTTAAAGGTTTATCTAACATCTCAATACTTCTGATCCCAGAAATTGTTATGTTCCGCGAAATCCTATGCGTCCGTAGGTTTCTAAAGCAAAAAGGAATATATATATGAAATCCTTCGCGTCTAATAACATCCATCGTTTTCTTTTCACCGTACGGAAACGCCGAGTTAATAGCCCGCGCAATTAGATGCACCACGTTACTATGTACGTACGTACGACTAATTCTATTGTAATTACTATTTTCACAGCCGGTACCGAGGGGGGAAGTGCTGAAATTCATCAAAAGTAATATTCACGAATTATTACCTGACACATTATATAAGAATACAAGATTACACAACAAGTTCGTTTATCAGGGTCTCCATTTAATCGTTTCCGTCGAGCTCGGGTCTTTATCAAATCATCGTTTTGTTCTTCTCACAACCTTTCCACCTCCAGAAAACTACAGGATTCTCACGCGCGTCAATTGATTTACCTCGACTACTTTAAGTATAACTTCGCCGTTTCACCGGTTTCTCGTCGACAATTTAACGTTGAACTTCAATAATTTCTATACATATATTTAAAGGAATACTATATCTTTTTGAGATATATGCTTGTTCCTTTTGTTTCTCAATTTCTTCGTCTTCTTCTGCGATTTTAATGAACAGGATCTGACCGGTCTAAGGTAGTACGGGGTATAGTATGTACTAAGCTAAGGCTAAGAACCTCATCATCGAATTAACTCAATTGAGAACGATTTGCCCTTGACATAAATTCAGGCAATGTTAATTCATACGCGTCTTAGAATCCAAAGTAGGACCATCCAAAATCGTTGCGTATTCTGAACAACACCTGCTCGCGGTAGAGACGTCTGTTCGAACCGGTGTTTGGCCTTGTTACCTCGCTCCCATTATTCTTTAATCTACATTTCTTCTACCTGTTCAAGAAACCCAGGAAATTCTGTGTTCGAACACAACAACGTTCGCCGAATGAGAAATAATCGTCGGTCGGGGAAACATGGGAATTGAATTATTCGAAGATCATCGCAGATATACTCCCCCCGATGGAAACGTAACAAGATTGTTACATATACCTTTCTTAACGCACCGTAAGCTTGTGTGCCATGATCGTATTCATGTCAGGTAATCAATAACTATCCGCGGAAGGTCAAACGAACCCGAAGAATTACGTAAAATAATTCTTTCTACAACCTTGTGCTCCAACCACTCGCATTACCGTGTAATGAAACTTTATCACGGATAAACGTAGTTCCCGACAGACTATTATTTTATTGGCAATCATGAAAAAAAAATAATGTTTCTCTCTGCAGAATACCTGAACACTTATCTCGAAAAATAACGCGTGTCAATAATCAACACATCCCGTTAAATATCTGCTGAAAGCTTTTCCGTGTGGTATGTACACACATACATATACATATTTGTAAAATATGATTTACGTTTCGATACGCTATACCAGTTGCATCACTATAATCAGTGTGTTCTGGTAAATACAGTAACGTATTGCCGCGTCAACCCTTCGGACTGCCAGGACTATGCTTATTTCCGACGGTCAAAGATCTGAAATTACATCAGAGTACTTAAGTCGTCAGCCCGTATTAGCATACGTACGCACAGAAGGTGGGTTATAATAGTTAGGTGGACCTCGCACGTGTGTGTGTGTGTGCGTTCGATATGTATCGGCACCCGGCAAGCTACGGTTACATTATTATTTTTTTTTGTGTGTATCCCATACTCGAAGAATCTTTTTACGATGTTGCGAAAGAAACTGTCCCGACCTTGATGATAATTTTTTTTATAATACCCTTTTACATTCTATTTAATCAACCCGACAAATGGATACGATATCGGATGATCTGTAAGACGTTTTAAGTGTAGGTACATGACATTTTAATTCGAGATAGAAGATTTTAATTCCGGCAAGCGTTTTCGATTAGTTTTAATTTATTCGTATCTTTATAGCAATCTCATTAAGTGTGTCATATAGTGAAGTTTATCATTCACGTTTATTCGGTTGGCAAAAGTTCATCTATTACCGACATTGACAACGTAGAATTCTTGTTCACGTGTAACCAAGTATAATAATTACTTTGGTAATTACAGTAATCATTGTTGTCGTAATTATGATTGTCGTATATCACGGCTTGTATATTCATTATAGTCAACTATTCGATATTATTAATGTTGATTTTCGCTACCACATCTTTCCATCGATTAATAAATTCCTCTGTTCCTTTGACGATCTACGCGCGAAACAATGTCGAACGAGAGCCCGTATTGTAATCGAATTAATAGCAACGCTTGATTTAATTAGCGTACGCCAATTGCATGGTCCAATTACACGAATCTACCGAATGATTGGTATTAACATACTTCGTTCACGTATGGACCGTCGTATTGACAGATGAATTGGATTGTACCGTCAGAACGTTATTTGCTCGGATTACAGATGATCAAAAAACAAAAAAAAAGAAAATAATAAATGTAAAAATGAACCTCGACGAGTCGAGCGATCTTTTGTTTCTTCCTTACTGCGCCGGGAAACTGAAATTCTGGGAATACACAGAAGCACATAATTGTCGAGTTTTCAAAATCAGGAAGCAGCCCATTATACGAAATTGTTATATGCAGGATGATTATTCATGCCGTTTTACAGCTCGAATAACACGAACGTAACGAAACATTATAATGAGCGCTACTTCATCGATATAATTAAATTATGGCAAGGACGCTCGTACGAGTTTCATGTTACCGCACGAGTTTTTTGATAACTTTGCGAATACTTAAAAATGTAATCGGTGGCACGAACTGTATCGTTCCTGTTGACGTTAAAGCTTGATATTTAAATTTCAAATTAAATTATTCCACGGATTAAAATGATAATTAACGCGTATTGTTAATAGTTTCCAAGATGCAGATTTAATAGATTAAACATGATTATCAACTATTTAGAACGTCTTCGTAATACATCCGGGAAGTTCTCTTACACTAGGGACGGATACACGTAACGGGAAAATCAGACTTCGGAATTTTGTTTTCGTTTGCTTAGATATTGGCGGTACATCGCGAAAAATTCCACTAAAAATCTTTTCAAACATCGTACCGAGTTCCAGGTAAAGCTTTGGAAAAACTGTGAAGTTATGTCGTTCGTGGTACTTGCCCGATGCTAATGACGTAAATTGTTTCCAGTAACTTACACATGTGCTAACTGATCGTGTTATCGTGCATAGCACAGGTCCTCCATTTGTTAATATAATAACATTCGTCCTGTAAACATTTTTCTATGAATTTTGTAATCATAGTGCAGTGGTTTTATTATCATCCCTTGATTATATTGTCTCCAAAATCGCGAATAATATAACGAAGCCACCAATTACAGTTCAATATCTACATTTATCTTCCTAATGATAATTATAGGTACTGATTTTTTCCCCCCCATAAGTTCGTAACAGTTTTGCCACTTTCTCTTCGCTGTTAACAGCGACGAATGCAATTATAGTTGGAAATGCGCATGGTTACCGCAATACGAGTAGCAAGATTAATGAGAGTTACATGAAATTCTTCTCACTTTCGTTCAGACACCAATGCGCAGAAAACAGATACCAGTCTTCCACTAGTTTCGTACATATGTACATACATATGTACATACATATGTACGAAAGAGATTTCAGAGGTTTCTCGTTGCTCGAATCTTGATTTTGAAACGGTGAAAGTCTATAAAAAATAAAACCGGACGTTCGCGGGAAAAGCCGACGTTTTTGCTTGTTTTCAGATTCGTAGATCGAGATCCATTGCTGCGTTCCCGTTCGGGTACTATTTAGTCTAATAGAGCGTGGAATGAAAAGCAATAATCCCCCGATGGCGGTGTGTAACATCCTGTACACATGATCTGGATTGCGCGACGTAAACATAGAAGAGCGTGTATAAAAGGGAAATCGAGTAACCACTAGAACAGAAAACGAAAGAAGAAAAAAAGAAGAAAGAAATCATAGTTAACTGGTTCGGTGTCACGTGTCGTCGGCAACACACTTTTGCAATGGTCGTTTGTTAAACGAAAGGGATTGACACGTAACCATTACGATTCAGTTTCATACTCCGAAGTCGCGTGGCTGGAATAAATCGTGGTTGTTATTTAAATTCAATTGACATACATCTAATTTGCCGGGGGAATTACATTTCCGACATTGTACACTCGAAACAGAGGAGCAGTTCCGTTCAAAAGGCTGTAAAGTAAAACAAGTTTGTCTAGATTAATCGATACCGTTAACACACATCTCGGGAATTACGAACACAGATATCATTATTGAAGTGAAAGCCGTGTCATTTTTGTTTAAATACGATACAGTTTCTATTTTCGATTTAAAACTTCCAGTATCTAATACATCGAATCCGATAGTGTAGTAAGTAGACTGCGGACGTTTATGCAAATATATCTTTTCTGGAAAAAGGATAAATGAAAAGGTCAGAATAAAAAGTATCTTTCATCTATACACCATACCGATAAATCTTGATAGAAGCATGAGTATATTCGAATCCGATACTCGTATCGTTCGAAATCCCCAAAATTATAATTTGTATTATTAAACAAAATCAAAAGGAAATCTGACGGATCATCACATAGAATCCAAACTCACCATAAAGCGGTCCAATAACGACCATGACGATCACCATGAGTACCACGACTCTCTTTTTCCGATTGTTCGCACCCTCTTTGAAAGCGACGCGGAATGTTTCCTCGATATGCCGTAACGCGAAAAAGTCCAAGATCGACGCGCAGAGCGACATTTTTTTCTCATCAGTCTTCTTGGCCGCCTTCAGATGCGGCCTCGGCGGTTCTTTGATAACGACCAGCCCGTAAACAAAGCTCAACACGTAACACACCGTTGATATACCGAACACACCGTAGAAGCCCAGTTTCAAGTACAATATACCGGATAACGCCATACCGATCGGCACACCGAGCGACAAGAAAACATTCGCAGCACCGATACGAAGTGTCCTTGACTCGACGGACGTGATATCCGCGATGTAGCTGAAGACACCCATGAACATGGTGAACCAGCCACCGGTTAAGGCCGGCCACAGTGCCTCCAATACCCCGGAAGCTTCCATGGGAAGTTCGTAGAAGAAATACGTGCACAACAACATACTGACACTGCTGAGAAATTCACCGACGATCGGCAATAACATACAGGGTTTTCTTAGTCCTGTACGATCGCTCCAGGCGCCCATGAACAGGATCAGGATCGTCGGTAGACCGCTTTGCAGGGCGGTTTTCCATGTTTGCATACCGGCGACCAGTTGTTGTACGGCTGTCTCTTCTGCCTCGTAGCCGGTGGTATTTCTCGTCGATAACGCGGTGCACACTTCGTCGGAATAACGCAGGTTCACCCTGCAAGCTTTCTCCAGGCTGAGATTTTGCGTCGCCAGGGATGCGAGCATACACGGTATCACATAACAAGCGACCATGGGTTCCACGGTGATGTTACTGGTCAGATAGGACCATTTCTGACGCATAGTCATGGATTTCCACGTGATAGCCTGATCGGTCGTGTTACCGGGATCACCACGTTTCTTCTCCGGGATCGTCCCCGCCGGGTTGATGGTCGTCGTGTCAGCCATCTCCTTTCGATCAGGAGGATGCTGAATTGATCGTATTTATTTAAGTATCTCAAGCATACAAGACACCGGACTCGAACGATATGAAACGTGTGTCTAGAACATATACTCCGACGATACTGTCATAAAGTTCGTTGATATCCCTGTCGTTCGAACTATCCGCGCGTAACCGGGTATCGGAAATCATGCGAATGGTGTTCTTTATTTTTTTTATTCGGGAAACTCGGTATCTTCGTGAATCTACTCGAAGCTCTCGATCAACGGATAAGAAACTTTTCGAATCGTCGTAATGAAATTCTCGTTAAAATTTGTTTAGACGATCAAAAATTATATATATAATCCGAATTGAAATTCTCCCGCGGCACTTCGTCGACGTTCGGAGTCATACGAGCTGGCAAAAAATCTTGTTACTCTGTACGATGTTTTGCGAGAACTGGTTTTCGGGTGTTCGGTACTTGATATTGTCGTTGATCCACGGAATCCCGCCTCGTTAAAATTTCGCCCGGTCCGCGGGAGAGACCGTCCGACCGTCTACTCCTGGCTAATGCACCATTGTGCATTGCGATACGCGTGTTACCTCTTTCCCTCCTTCTTCCTCCACAACTACCTCCTCCTCCTCCTGCTCCAACTTTTCCTCCACCATCTACGGTTCCCTTCTTCTGCCTCTACCGAACCTCCTGTTCCCCTCCAACCGTTTGGGGGGAGGTGATCTCGGGTACATCCACCCAGCCACTAAATACTTGGTGCCCGTCAGTAACGTCGTCGGTGCAAAAGTATGTATATGTAATTGTTACCACCGTGATGGCGAATAATACACGCACACACAGACGCAAACACCAACGCACATGTACACGCGTGCAACTCGGTTACTTCCGATTCCGCTCTTCGGGGCTTTTCGGGTCAAGGTCAGTCGTTTTGTATATGTATATATGTATTATATGTGTGTATGTATGTACGTATGTATATATATATATATATGTATACATATATGGTAGGAACGAGGCCGTCGAGGGTTTCAGAGCTGCACCGACTTCCCGATTTGTCTTCGTCGCGGTTCTTCTTGCACTTCCGCTTCGTTATTTCGCACGCAGGTTCGTAACGCTTCTGGAGTCTCCGGTGTTAACCCTCTGTTATCACGCACTTGTTTCTTAAGTGTACTGCTCGGGCACCACGGTGCAGCATAGATTCTTCTTTTGTGTTCTTCTGTTAGCTAGACAGCGAATTCGCATGAATGTATGTGTGTATTTATGTATGTATGTATGTACTGTACGTATAGTTGACCGAGTGTTTTCTAATTAAATGAAACTTTCGTTTCAAGTTTGATTAATGTTTCGTCGTTAACGAGAGACGGGTGATCTTTCGTTTTAAGTTTTCTCTACTATCGTGTGGATTCGTACGTTTTTTTTTGTTTATTCGTTTTACGTTTACTACCTTGAGAAATGACAAATCAATGTATCTCCGATTATATAAACGTAACCTCTGGTCCAAGAAGAGGTGGAGAGAAAAAAACAAAAAATATGTTAACTCCGCTGGCACGAGTGTCCTTACACGTGACACGCTTCCGTGGCGGAGAAAGCCAATACGCGAAACCATAGGCTCACCTTGCCGAATTACTTGTCGACCTAAGTCGGTCAATCACTTCCTTCTGATCCATAGGCAACGTAGCCTTGTAAGTTTTACAACCATCGCTGACGGCCGTCAGACAGCAGTTGAGTGTCTAGTTTTACGTGCGCAATGTTCACGTTAAATTATAATGTATTCGACTATTTTCAAAATAAATCATCCAGGGACAAAGTCTTCCCTCGGGCCAAATATGAACAAGAGTCGTTAAATAAACTTCACTGTTTGCGGGAAACATTACATTCGAGTTTTCGAGATATTCAAATGGCAGTAAAATAGTAAATTTTTCAAAAGAATTCATATCTTGAAAACTATCCTTCCAACGTATCGGTAAGATATATGCTTAGAGAACGTTATGACGTTGTTTTACGTCGGACCGTATTGTAGTTCTAGAAATTAAAAACATTTTTCCACAATTCATACAAAAAGTTATGTTAAATTTATACATTTTTAGTAGGACTGGAGTTTTTTCAATTGAACCGTTTTTATTCGCTTCTATGTCTATCATCATTTTAGAATTATGCATTTAAACAGAACACGTCACGTGGAACATTCGCTGTCATTCAATAAAAAAGTGGTTAATATATTGATATTTCACAATTCAACCGATTCGTTTTTTACAAAGGTGCGATTGTGAAAAATACCTCTAGTGTCAACTCTGAACTCTCCTTCGTATAAATCATTGGGAATGTTCGACATTAAAATCTAATTGTTAAAACGGAGTATCATATGATCTTACTTTACGAACTGAAGATGTCCTAACTATCTAATGTCGTTTCTTTCTAATTTACTTTAAATTTAGTCACCTAAACACATCGGAACATGAACATTTGATTTTCTTTTAAATAAATTCGGAATGATATTTTATTAAGTCAAAGTTAATCGAATATATTTATTTAGCGATACTATTCCGACGAAGGTGTACAATAATTCACACTCATTCACATCCGTTCGATTGCAAATACTTCGTATAATAATGTTTATGTTAATGATTATCGACTTCACACTCACATTCTCTTCTACTTTCAGTACTTCTACTTCTCAGTCCATATCTTTACATTTTAGTTTCTTTTCTGTAGATTAATTATTCATGGTGGAAATACCCAGTCATCCGATTGCCAAACAACCCCGGGCTACAGTTATCTAGGACTCCAGAAATCGTCCGTGAATACCTATAGTAAACATTTCTTTCGTTCGCGAGAAAAGCAAACTACACGTCAACCTCTCTCTATTTGGAATTTTACCGACAAAATTTTCGAATTTTACGACCATTCCACTCGTGAATCAGGAAAGTCAAACATCCCGAAGTCTTCGTCGAAGCGCGTAACGAACGTTATTATCTAACAAACCGGATCGCCATCGATCCATTAGTCTCGTTCGCGAATCGGTTTGTCACGGCGTCGTCGATATATCGCCGGACGAAAATAGAAACATTGTATCCCGTGAACGGCGAGGAAATTACGGCGACGGGTAAACAGAGAGTAAGTACAACCGTCGAAATCGTCATCCCCGGTGGTAGGCCACAGCCGAGGTGCCGTTAAATATGGCAATTTGTTGATAAAATAATCACAACGGCTGCCCTGTCTTCTACGGCCAGAGCCTATTTCAGACAGGGCCGTCCCCCCTATAAGTGCAGCTACCTAGAACAGTAAATCAAACATTGTATTAAGTATACTACTAGTCACGACGATTTATGCGCGGGACCTTTCTGGTCCGGTAATGTCGTTTGTTGGCCGGTTAATTGTAACGAATTGGCAATTACCGTTACTTTGTTCGCAACACACTCAACGAACACGTTTATTTTTCTTTTCGTAGACCTTCTATAAAACCACACGATTCTGTGTAGAATTCATTTTATTATCACGATTTACCTATCGCAAGTACGTGTAAAGTGATCGAGAAAAATTCCATTATAGTTATCGCACGGTAATAGATCAATAGTGATTAATCGGATCTATGATATTTGTCTTTGGGATCGATGGTTTTCGGGTGTCGTCAGGAATGACACATCCTAACCGTATTAGGTACCTAGACACGGCCCTGGCTCTTAAGTTGACCGTATGACGTCGTCAAGTGAGTAATGCTCGCAATTCGAGTGATGCTTGTAAAATATTCGATTCAGAGCTGTAACAGACCTGTTGTTTTGATGTTTCCCCGACACATCCGCTGTCATCGCGTGCCTCAACATGCGCCACACCGCCATCGAGGATCAGGCTACCACCTCGAATACGGATCTATTGTTGTCTTCTGCGATGCAACCGCACGGTGTAATTACACACAGAGAGAAATCTTGTGTTCTCCCGGGTTTCGTTGACAAACGTTCGGCAATGTGACGATATTATGCACTTTATGCGATTTATTTACCATTTAAATCAGCTGGAAACGTTTTCTCGAGTAATTAGCATTTTTCGGTATGTCTGTCTGGTAAGGAAATGTTATCGTGTTAATAATAATTCTTGAAAAGCAAACATTGCTGACTTTGAGTATAAAGTAATAGGATCTACTTTAGTAAATTATATTGTTTATTCGTAAGGAGCAACGATATGTTTCGTTTTAATCCAGATGGTCGATTAATACGAGTGTTAAATTAATTTACATAGGAATCTATGTAATGTTTGATTATTCGGAATCGTTGGATTTGGTTGCAATTGGTTTTTCTCGTACAACTCGTGAAAAGATTTAATTTTGTATCATTCCAGTAAACGTATCAGAACGATTCGTTCGATGCGGGTCAGTCTGAACGTGACGTAACAGTTCTAGGTCAAATCGTTCTATTATTTAGTTATACTTAGTGACCATTCACCGGTTTTACTATTTGCATGTCATGACTTCATTCTGCCGTAACAGACAGCTTTTGTTAGGGACCGTTCTATAAAAAGCAATAATTACGTTTTGTTTGGAAACCCCTACTGTTTTATGTGTCATCGCATGTCTATCGCACCTGTGTACATGTTTATGAAAAAAAAATTGTGTAATTCTGGTTGGAACGCGAAAAAGCTTCATCGAATTCCACGGTTTCCGTTCCCTCGACGTTTCGGAGTTTCACGCGACAAGAATATCACGAGAAATTAATATTCATTACCGACGTAACTTTCGCAAAGTATTCATTCATACACGTATGCTGAATTCTGTATCGTAAATATACAATATTTACATTATCAGACGGATGTGATGTATGAAGTGGGAACAAGGTAATTAATGTGCCTTTTGTTTGATAGATTTTATTACGTTACGGCGAATAAACTTGTAAATGTATTTTATATCGCGGACAACCTTCGAAAAAAAACTCCGATCGTTATTTTTTTTTCACTGGCTGACAGGAAATACATTTGTACAAAATGTTTCATTGAAACTCGAGGGCTATTATTTTACCCGGCAAGAAAAAAAATGTTTTATTACTTAAACGGTTTTACTTTTATTTACAAATCATTGTGTTCTGCGCAGTGTTCGGAGGCATATTTTGATTGTTTATGCTGGTCATGTGTTAAATGCAGATTAGAATAATCATGGTATGGGATTCGCGTTAATTAATGAAGTACAAGGACTTCGTAATCCTTGAAGGACAGTTCCTCTCCGTCAAAAGGAATGTACAGGCATCCATGACTCTGCTGAATCTGAAAGAAAAGAATCATTTTTATTAACAAAGAATAGAAATTGTGACATAAGTTTAAAAAACTAACAAGTTTTTTGGTTTTAAATTCATAATGTTACACAGTGGTAAACAAATATAGTCAGACTGAAAAAATATATAAACTTGAGTATATACTTAATTCCCAACTCACATGTTGTTATAAACATTTTACATTCATTGTATGAATAGGATTAGAAGCAAAGAACATTTGTCTGTATTTTGTTTAAAAAAAACATTGTCAAAACTGACCTTGCCAATGGTTTGGGTTCCATTGTGGAGAACACGACCAACATACAGCGGTTCTCCGTCAGTTGTCTGTCCAGCGACTACAGCCTCGCTAGGTACTGTACCATTGCTGGCGAATTCCCATGCGAATTCACCTTGACACAGAATCTACAAAAATAAAAAAAATATATATATATGTAAGAGTTATATTTAAATCAAAGACGACAAGCTGAAATTATCCTAATTCCCGGTTTCCACTATCCGCACGATGGAATGGGTTTCAATGCAAAACTATACTATTACCGATGAAATAAACGATTATATGCTTCCCCGCGCATTTACCTTGTAGTTAATTGATTCTAAAAAAAGAGCAACGCCGCTGTTGGAAATTTTTACCGGCAATGAGATTAGATTACGTCCGGAAAAAGAGATTTATCGTGAAATCGATTCCTACAACTTTGGACCTCATTCGATTGAATCTAATTTGAATCGTCGAAAACAGCGATATAATTGTTCACGTGAATTCACTTTATTTCACTACGAATTAATAACAACGAAACGGATCAATTTTACTTATATAAATACTAATTATTTTTTGATCTACTTACTTCGAAATCGCTCTTGGGGTGTTCCTCGCCGTTGTGGCACACATAGGCAACACCTTTGTCGGGAATTACTTTTGCCGGGATCATGTCACCGTCGTGGAAGGCCCTGCCGACGTAGAGGGTGGATCCATCGGAGTCACGGCCACCAACAACCGCGGTTTCTGGCAAGGACTGACCTCCAGTTCGGCTAACCCACCTGTATGCTGTAATCCACCTCAGTTTAGATTCACCTCACGTTTCCGTCGTTTTCGATATAGAGTTAAAAAAATAAATTGTATCGTTTTTTTCGTTTGAAACGCGGCAAGTGGCCTGATTTACTGTTCACTTGCGAATTATCTCGCGATACGTAGTATGTTTATATATTATATTTACATAACTTTAATTTGTTTTTTCTGGCTATTTCGCGGTATGACATCAGAAGATTAATGGGTATTCAAATCTTTCAGTTTCGCACCGAGAGATAGTCGGAAAAATGAAAGTAAAATTACTTGGATTGCATGAATTTAGCTGTCTATCAATTGCGTAACTTACGACGAAGCTTCGGTTTACATGGATTTATTTGTATAATTAATTTATTACCGTGAATGATGAACTTGAGTAATAAGCAAATCAAATTTTAATAGGATTTTAATCGTAGTTGCACGGCAGGTGGGATCAATGGAATATGAATTTGGTAAACGAAGTGTCTTAATCGGAAGATTTAATAAATTAATTCTCCTTGAGTGTGATTCCATGTACAATCGAGAGAAATTAATGTAAAGTATTTTTTTGTTAATAAATCTCAAAATCAAATGCAGGGATATATCCACGTAATCAAATGTCATCAATGAAACACTTTATCATACGTGTACGGCGCTCGATAAGACTTTTCGAGAACATTTTGTACACCTGATAAGCGGTTAAAATGTATTAAATGCATCACGATTGAGAATAAATAAATATGTATTACGTAATGGGTAATTTATGAAATATTAATTATGGAAATAAGCTAGATCAAATTGTCAAAAGCATGTTATAAATACGTAATACGGTGAATATTTCGAATGCTGTGTAATTAGTATAAAGATTCATAATTAAGAAAAAATTAGCCGAGTAAGCTGAATTATAACAGACTTGAGAACTCACCTGGCATTTTGTGACTTGGTTTGATTCGACTGAAACTCCAAAGGGAAATGATACTTATCGTTTGCCGACACCTGATTAAAAGCTGGCGTAATCTTATCGTTTATCTGTTGAAATGTTTGCGTTCTCTTTAAGCACTATGACACAGACTTCCCAGAATATGTGTTATGATGGTAACATCGATAGTGCGATACACCTTTCTAAAAATTCTATTTTTTTCGCCGGTTCTTGAAAGACTTTTTTGCAAATAAATATTTGTGCTAACAGTGACCCCGTATAACAATTATGGATTAAAGCGTATAAAATAAGTGATCTATTGAACATTTAATGTTTCACATAGTGGAAATTCATATTTATTAATTTTCTACATAATATACATCGGATATAACTTATAGATTGTATAACTTATTGACAATAAATCTATTTTGCTTATCTCTTTATGTACATCGACGAGTTCGTTTGCCTGGATAAAAAACACAAGTTACATTTACGTTTACAATAAAATTAAAATACGTTCCTACATATTGGGCACGTTGACTTCTGACTGGTACTGAACCACTTGTACTGAAAAATAAAAACAAACATTGAAAGAGTATGCTATTAAAAACTAGTTAATGCGAAAGTTATAATAAATCGTACCAGACACGCTGTGTGAAACTTCTTGCGACAGGTATGACAAGACAATTTCGGTATTTGGTATGAACTAATATGGAAAATACTGAAACAAATATAACATTCCTCGATTCCAGCAAACTTTTTATCTAAGTTTCTTTTCCACAATGCAAGTCCATCCCAGACGGACCCGTTCTGCAAGAACAACAAAATTACGGTTACAGACATAATCAGAAATCGTTAATAAGTCTGCTATCATCGCACATCTATAAAATCGTGCGTCACAAAACACGCAATATAGTTCGATATAGTTCTTGTTTGCTAATAACCCACATATGTGTTGTGACACAGTGACAATTGCATAAGTTGAACTCTAGACGACACGTCACATAATGAAAAATTATCGCTCTCACGGGTACGTGTCGTCGGTCTGTCACAAAGAATCGGTGCGTCACAGATACACGACACGTAACAGTAGTATTAAGCAACTAATTAACATAACAGCAGTATAAGCGAGTTCTTACTTGATGCGTAAGAAATATCGACAATTGCATATGACAATTTCGCCAATTCGCGGTTCCTCCGGCATGCTGTCCAGGTTCCACTGTTACCGGGCCTAACGGATGATTCGGGGGTAGGACGATACTCAGCTCCAACTTCGTATCATCCATTTGATAGAGTGCTACTACTTCTCTGGCCGTGGGATGCACTTTGATTTGCATGTTCTCGATATTGACCATTCTGTTATTAAGAAGCTCCTCTTGACAGAGCATAGGACTAACATAATGAGTTGTAATTTTATCCACGGCGGAACTGACCCTACTGTCTGCAGTACTCCGCCACTGCCTTACTAATACTGGTAAATGTCTGAGACAATTCACGTAAACCCAACATACTATATGATCGAACCGCCATTCCGTCCAACTTTCTACAATACGTGTATAAAATGTTTAGTAACTTGATTGAAATAATTTTTGTAGAATAAAGAAACGAACGTAGCATAGCGTACCTCCAAAATCAAGAGTTGGTGTTGTAGTGAAAATCTCCCCCAATTTTACACCCTTGTACTTATTGTCCTGAAGTACCTCTACTGGCATTAGCCGGAATATATTGTTTAACAAACAGGGGAAGTATTTGTCTCTGGAAATGTATTTATCGTTTATATTCTAATGATAAATGTCCCAAACACTCCAAAGATAAATTTCAATCCACTAGAATACTTACTTCAGAATTTCAGCGTACTGATAACGCAAATCTCCGTGAGCCTTTGCACACATATCTAATATGATTGCCCATATTAACATATATCCAACAGTATATTCATAAGGATATGTGTATGGCTGAATAGTATAGTTGTCTGGATCGCGTAATCTATGAAAAGATATTAGTCAAAAATATTGTATGTTCGTAGGCATTCATTACAAAAAAACTCACTTGAAATCCCCGAGAACAGTATTAATCACTAGGGGTAGTATCGAATCTTCGAATAAATTAATACTCAATGTTTCCGGATCGAAACTCTCAGACTCCACAAAAGTTTTGTCGCGTTGTACGAGTTCTGATACCACATGCTTCAATACGTGATACGCACTTAGTTGAATACTGGGTGACGGAGACTGAAGTAGTTTTAACGATAATTGTATGGTATCATCCAAATTAATAGGTGTAGAAGACACATTTGATTGTTCGTTAAATAGTACGTTTCCATCTAATAATTTGACTGCTTTTCCCAACGAATCCAACGCTATGACTTGCTTTAAACATATCGCTACGTCAGCATATAAATCTGTGAAAAGTTAAATTACAAAGTAGAGAAACAAAACTGTTGGGTCGCAGAATGATATTCTATTACTCGCTGAGTGAAGTGTACCTGCATAGAACATCCAAATCTGCATAATTCTGCTTTGTATATCGAACACAAAGACATTTTTCCATTCGTCCAACAACGTGAGCGGCAATTCATCTATTTGTTGCTGTTCGTGTTTGTACATTAAACTCTGGACTGCTTGGTAAAGCTGACAAACGGCTACTGCCAGTGTTTCAACCTATAAGAGAAAAAAATGTATAAATTTATATCACAACTAAAAGCTTAGATGTACGAACCTTAAAATCCTTGGCACTTTCTTTCGATTTAATGACGGAAAGTTGCCAAGAAACCAAAGATATTAGAATAAAATTCCACTGTTCGGGTGTTAATTTCGTAGGCACTTTCCTTACGAGTTCCGTCAACAATCTTATGGTTTCAACAGGCAATCTCAATTGTTCCCACGAAACTTTAGAAATATCACTGCAATGAACATCGCAATAAATGTAAAAAGTAATTTTCGTAACATTAAATAAAAAGTTAAATGTATAAATTTAAATATGTACCATTCGAAAAGTAGTAACGCAACGTTTTCTTTCTCATATAACATTATTTTCTCTAAAACAATTGGAGTAACGTATGTAGAATCACTTGAAATATCTTCTTGGTTTTTAAGCAAGCTTCTTGCTACAATGAGTGCAGAAATATCATCATCTATTGGAACCCAATCATTCTCCAATTTCATACACTCGGATAAAACCTAAAAACAATGTGATACGATACAAAATAATTATTTTACTGCGATATGTGCTCGCTATAAAATATAATACGATGATACCTGGGCTGCTTGTAAACGTATTTCTTTGTTTAGAAGAGATGTTTCTTCGCTATTGCAGCATTCAAAAAATTCTTCAGGTTTTACACTTTTACTTAATTCAGTGCAACAAAAATGTATTATGTAGGACAACATACTACTGTAGTTTGAATAATTCCTAGAAACATATGTCTGAAATTAACTATATGCAATCATCCAAGTTATAGATACATTAAAAACTAATACTTACGTCTTGATGTGATTAACGATATCATAAGACACATCTTCATTAATGTAGGTTTGTAATTGTTTGAAATTTTCTTGAAGAGTGGCCAATAATTTGTTTACACTATTGTAGAATTTTGTCTGCAAATAGTAATTATAATTATTATGTTATTACCAGACATAGATACCTTTAAGCTGATATTATTATTCTTACAGATTTATAATGATTGCCATATAATTGTCCCAAAATGATTGAGTATATGATATTTATCAATATGTTTGCAAATCCAGGTACATCTACACTCGATGCAGCAGATTGTTCATTTCCTGAATCTTGTATATCGTAGTTACATTTCTCTCGCCTCAAGTACATAGTTTTGAGTAAATTCGTAGTAAATAGAGCATATTTCATGCAATTTTCGGTATTATCCGTGACCGCATTACTAGTTAAATCGATAGACACACGATCCTGGTAAACCTGTATTTCCTGATCGAGCGTCGATATGTACAGCTTTCCAGTTATCACCTCGCCATAAATAACAATTCCAGTTACTTCGGCTATCCATGTTTTTGTATTGGATTCCGTTAAGAATGTTAGAATAATTTCTCTCACAAAGTCTGCGTCCAGACCAACATCATTTTTAATTATGACTTCTAGAAAATCTGCTGCCATATCAGCTACTAATATTTCTTTGATATGTTCTTCATTTCTATAAAATAATACATGTATCATCAGATCGAATAAAAAGCAATGATATGACTCGATGTATTTTTCACTTACGAATTATATATAATTTTCCACGTAATCGTTGCGAGTTTTTTAGCAAGTTCGACGAACTCCAATTTCGAAAGTTTTTTGATAGCTTCCAGAAGGCCTCTTTGCCAACTATCACGCATAGTATCGGTGAAAATCGAATCTGCACTGACATATTCTTGTGAGCATAGTTCAAAGAGCGTTTCTAATACTTGTACAGCACCGAATGTTAACTTCTTGTGACCCCACGTTAGCGGAACGATAGAAGAAATTAATTGCGCGAAACTCTCTAAATCCATATCGTTAAGATTACGAAATGAACAACAAAGTATTGATATAATTTCATTAGCGCTCTCCTCGTGTATTAATAATTCTGAAAATCAAGTATAAGTTATTTGAAGCGGGTAGAATATAATTTGAGGAAACAATTGAAATATCCATACCTCCATTATTGGTAACTTCAAAAGCTAATAAAATAAGGTTTTGATTTTTCTTGAATCCGGAGTAATCACCCGAAGCAATTTGTTTAGCCACGTCAATCAGTACGCTGGTTACTTTAGCTTGCGAACACCATTTCTTCACTATAACGTCGTTTCTATTATCTTTAGATAAAGCACATTGTATAACGCTTCTTATTATTGCAATATCTTCAAACTGAAAATAAGTGAAATAGTATATTATAATCAGATTTATGTGTTCGAATAAATAATTGTATATCTTACCCCAGTCACGGATTTTAGAACTTCGTTCTTTTCTGTGTCACTCATGTATTTAATGAGATTAAATATCAATTCAACTATGTGGTCCGTTTCTTTCGATTTTTCTGATAACCAATTTCTTAAGAGCTTATTGTAGAAATCGAAGAAGTTTATCTCAGTTTTCAAGGACTTTGAAAGGACTGCTGAAAGTTGACCACTCTCGAACGATGTAATAATTCTATTTAAATATATGATATATTTCTCTACATGATGCTCGTTGATTTTGTTAAAGTATGTGATACATAAGGAATTAACAAAATTATTGAGTTCCAGAAGGAAAACGGTATCGAGTTCAACTTCTACACTTTTTGTTTGAGGTTGAATTACAACGTTTTCGTCTGGATTAGAGAACTTCACTTTTAAATTTTTGCGACCATAGATCGGGGCATTTTTTAGAGTAAGTAAAAATTCAATTTGGGAATTGTTCGTATCTGGAGTGTCAAACGTTTCAGAATTCTCCGACGCGTCTATAAGCGAATTGTATAATACAAGAAGTTCGCTCCAGAATTCTGTTATTAGTTGAGAATATGCTTTATATTCTTCACTATTCCGATTTTTACTCCAATATCGTATCAAATGCGTAACTTCACAAAAGAGAATTTGCGTCATGGTTGTGCTTTCTTTGCAGCATGCTTCAAGAACTGGTATGAGCTGAAATAAATATTTTATAGAATATTATAATATGTCGTGTCTACGACCAATATAAATTAATTATACAAGCACGAAAATCATCAAAACCTGTTCTTTGAGAAGTGTGCTGCACAGTTGTTGGTTGTTAACATTCAAAAGAATGGAATAACGTAGACATTCGGCAAACGACGTCGCCACTGCAAACATTTCTGACCGGCTCATTTGTACACTTTTTACAAAGAACCTGAAAAATATATTAATGTATTATTCAACACAAACAAATATAAGACTAAGAGATCGAGATTTCATTAATAGATAAATACCCTTGTCTCATATTGCTGAAGAAGTTTAGATATAGATTATGAGCATCAACATTTAATTTTGGAAATTGGCTGATAAATGGTAACAAATTCGGATAAACGATACTAGCACAAGACTGTCCTCCACCTCGCAAAACGCGCCATAATTTTGGTAATACAAGTTTTTCTATATTCACCACACTATACCAATCCTAAAAAATATCATTTAGAGTAATTAAATGATTTGACTTTAAATGTATTTGATATTAAACATTTCGCAGATTATCACTTACTTCTATTTTGTTTATTGCTACAAGCATGCATTCCCATACAGCAGACAAAAGTCCAGGTTCCGTTTCATCCAGATTGTTCATAATAGCTGTTATAGCTTTCTTTTTCTCATCTTGAAGTAGTATAGGTGCATTTTCAATCATTGATGCTAGTACATTAAAAACTGCTGTTTTGACTGGAAGAGCATCATGTTTTATCAATTTCCAAAACCTGTTACTGCTTATAATTTTACTGTGAATATCTGCCATTTTTTCAATTTCCTGAATGGGAACCTTCTTTAAATAAAAACAGTATCCTTGTAAGCTGGCTATCAACACTTTCTGATATTTTACATTCATCTCTTCAGCTGTGAGCCACCTGGTAACATCAATGTAATTAATATTAAGTACCAATATAACTGCATTACCTTATTGCACAATGCGTATTTCATTTACAATCTAAAACATACTTTTGTACAGAGAGAGACTGTGCGGTATGAATAGTAATATTATCACAAATGTATGTCAAGATTTCCCTCTGACAGTGGACAATAGCATCAACAACTTTCTTTTGAGGGAAGGTGTCCTGTACATAAATTATTACACACAGTTAAAATACAATACATCTACGATCTCTATGATTAAGAAAAGTTTGCAATAATTTACATTAAAAGAGTTCTGAGCCGCTGAAGCTGCTGGAGGATAAGTATCATGTTGAGAAGTGAACCAAGCACCCGCAAGTTGTTTCAAGTACAGTGCTATAACTTTGCCAACACGCTTCACAACAGCTGCATGAGCCAATTGTGCAGCTTCCCTGACTCTGTGTTCTACATCTATTGCTAAAGCACAGTATAAACGTGGCCAGAATGGTAACATTCCTTCAACGACTGATAATTCAAACTCTTTACACATGACAGCGAATTCTTGTAGAGCCTATAAAAGAATATATTCGAAATGGCGCATTCATTCACTATAAATGTTTCTTGGATTAAAGGAAAATATAGAAACATAAAAATTTATATTAATTTCTTTCATCACAGATCTATTGTTACCTTGACCTTTGTTGTAGCATCTTTTTTATTCATTTTTTTTAATACTATCTGAAAGTTGGCATCAA
The DNA here is from genome assembly GCA_917499265.3 of Mimumesa dahlbomi. Lineage (NCBI taxonomy): Eukaryota > Metazoa > Arthropoda > Insecta > Hymenoptera > Crabronidae > Mimumesa > Mimumesa dahlbomi. The sequence continues at coordinate 10,712,643 of OU824118.1, forward strand.
CATTATTCATTTCAACCTCATTGATGGTACAGAGTGAGAGACCTGGCAATACTGGAACATATCCTCCATCTTTCACAGCCGAAAAGCCAACAAAATTTGGTATTGCAGAGCCAAGAAGTTCTGCACTACGACTGCTGTTTGATGGCTGTAAAATCATTTAAAAAATATATTGACCAATCCTGTGTTCCTGCAGTAACTTATTCTACCATTCTTTTATGAATTTCATATCAATATGCTAGCGTAACATAGATAAGTAAGATAACAATTTTAAGAAATACTAAATTAATTTAATGCATGGAAATGTTTCTGTTTAAAACTATTCTTTTCACTGGGAATCCCTAACTGATAATACAAATTACTGTTAAATAGCGAACAAATGTATTTACAAAAACAAACTTTAACCTGTAAATTCATCTTTTAGTTGAATATGATTAAACGATGATGCAAACAATTCCTTTCTACTTACTCTCGCATTGTTCTTCGTTCGTTGTGCTTGCTTGTTCTTCCCCATGTTAATTAATACTAAAATAACGAAATACAAACGATCTTCGGTTCACACATTAACGTCTGTTCAGTTATCCGCCAGTAACACGTTTGTAACAGCTGATCGGTATGACGTGAAGAACACGCTCTTTAACCACACGAGATTTGCCGAAATTCAAATTGTAAATTGAATTTAATCCATTCATAGCTTCTTCACTTTGTGCAACTAGATGTAAACTATCTGTTAATGATTAATATACAGAAAACTTCTGTCAGGCTTATCAAAGAAACGCGGTGTAATTCAACACCATGCAACATCCTAGACAATAACACACGTCAAATAGATTAGGGAGCAGCGTTTTGTACTATTACGAGTAAAGTACTTGTTAAATTTACATAATTCTCACTGAACCGATATGCGTGGTATTATTGTATTACAATTCTGTTCCAGGTTAAGAAAAACAAAAAAGAACCATGAGTGTTGGAAACAAATTGGGCCAAAGGCTGCTACTATCGTACTGTGCTTTCACTTGTATTTACTTCCCAGGCATTCTGATATTACTCAAACTAAATGACAATTTGTATAGCGTTGGGAAGTACAAGTTCATTCCAGTGCTATTAATACTACTGTTTGCAGAGTTGATAAAACTGTTGTTCCCCCTTTTCCACTCTGAGCCAACGATTATTGCAAAATCTGAATCGAGATCTTCATCAAAAGCCAGGCGATCTTGGGCAAAGAATTTAAGGGAAATCTTCAAGTTTGTGATAGTCACACTCCTCTTGTCCATTGTCTACTACATAGTGATTATCTTGTTTGGTGCACCCGTTTTTATGCACCATGAGGAAACTACCATGCTCACTGTGACGTTGACTACTCTTACATTTATTCCTGCAAGTCTGCATTTAGGAGTGGACAGCGCATTAGAGATTATAACAGGAACACAGTCACAAAAGGGAAACGTTCTTGTGGATGCTGTGAAAACTAATATTCAAGCAACCCTCCTTGGAACATGGTTAGGTGCTATTGTCATTCCATTAGACTGGGACCGACCGTGGCAGGCCTGGCCCATACCATGCATAACGGGTGCTCTGCTTGGTTACATGATCGCACATTTCATAACTCTTATAAAAACATTACCTATGTTAAGATTAGGTAAAAAAGTTCATAGGTAAATCGATTATACAATAAATTAGACGAAATGTATAAACTGCAAATATTTCAATGTATGTAAGTTTGTAGTTCTGTTAAGTATTCCAGTTACTAGAAGCCATAATAGTTTTAAGATGGTTTGTAACAAAACTGATTCCTTAAGATACTTTTAATATGACTATGATTGATCTAGTCGATCTGTAGCAGTGATTCTTTTTATTACCCATGTAATGCAGTAAATGTCTTTTATAGCTACAAGCAAGTACAAATTTGTATTACATTATGCAACAACACCAATAAAAACGATCTATGTATTTACAGAGGTGTAATAGCAAATAATATAATAAACATTTTTATGTATATACATACATAGATGATTGGTATTTGTTAAGGTCAAGAATTTTCAAAGTCACCTGATTTCCGAAAATTAGAAACAATACCCAATCGAAATCACTGGGCTCAAGATACAAATTAATTTAAGGCATAAGGAAGGACAGGAATAATCCTTTTAAACGGAAAACAAAACATTTTTATTAAAATTAGGTTTTTATCATCTAACATCTAACAAACGTACCCTTAAATAATTTTTACGATAGTTTTTAGACTAGCAACTTTCTAATCGGTGAGGGTGCTACAATGCACCCCAATTTTGAATTTCGGCACTTGACGCACGAAATTCGAAGCATGTCCTGTCTATTTTTATCCCTTATCTGTGCCTGTACCCAGTTTAGGGGACTTAGTTACCCATGCCCCGTAGTGGGGGTGGTAGTAGTGCATAGTGGGAGAACTGTTGGCCCGTATCTGGCCCGTAGTGCCCAACAAAGAAAATTCCAATTGTCTTTGGCATTCGGACTGGTTCATCCATGATTTCGAGAATAACTCCTAAAGTTGTATTTGCACCGAAGTTGGATATTCCTACCAATTTTTTACATTACACTAACGATATCAATAGCTTTGTAAACACTATAGTGAACTATAAGGTACGGAGGGTGAAAACATTAAATGATCAAAAGCATAAAGATTAAAAGGTGACATCATATCTGCATTCTTTATGCAGTTGAGACTTGTTTGCGGACATGAAAGTTTAAGTTCGCCTTCATGTTTAGCGTCCTTTGCTAATTAGTTACTTTCCATCTCTACCATACTTTGGAGGGAAAATCCCCACTCCTTAACAAGATTGAAAGCTAACTGAGGTGTTGATAAACAAACCGACAACGTGGTTCGGCAAACCATTTGTGATATTGTGCAAGTATAGTACGAAAGAGATTCACTTAAAAGTACTATGACGACCGTAAGGAAATCTACACTATCTATGCAACAACGGCTAGATATACTTAAAGAGCTGGAAACACAATCGATTAGCTGTCTTGCTGAAAAATACGGAGTGCATCCGATTACGATACGGCGGATACGACAAAATGCGCCGAAAATATCTGTATTTGCAGATAAAGACAGAATGCAAAAAAATCGGCGTACACTCAGGGCCCCGATGTACGCAAAATTGGAACAGTGTCTACTTTCGTGGTTTTCCGAAAAGAAAGCACTCGGTCATTCAGTAACAGATGCTTTACTTATAGAGAAAGCTGCTGAATTAAAGGACAACATACCGTCCTGCGCAAACTTCAAAGTGAGTAACGGATGGCTGTTAAAGTTTAAAAGACGCCACAGTATAAGATTTTCAAATTGGCATGCTGAAAAATCCTATGTAGATGAGAACGCAGCAAGAACATTTGTCAGCAATTTCCGAAAATTGATTGAGGAAGAGAAACTCGGTTTAGAAAACATTTATAATATGGGAGAAAGTAGCCTAATGTGGAAAGCCGTTCTTCCAAAGATGCCAGATGAAACAGAACCAAATGGCATTAGCGAAAAAAAGGTGAACAAAGAGAAAGTTACCATAGCATTGTGTGCAAATGCTTTGGGTACTCATAAATTGATACCTTTTTTAATTTATAAATATCGAAATCCAAGGGCATTGAAACATTGCATGCAGAGGCTTCCCGTGATTTTTAAAGCACAGACAAATGCCTCAATGGATGAGCCACTTTTTTCAGAATGGTTCGATAACTATTTTAAGCCTAGTGTAAGGGCATACCACTTGGAAAAAGGTATACATGGAAAAGTAATTCTGTTATTAGACAATTGCATAAGACATAAGCTTCCAAGTGAAAGACAAGAGGATGATCAGTTCGAAATTATGTATTTACCCAGCAATACAGCATCCCTCATACAACCCTTTGATCAGGGGATAATGAAAGAAATAAAACAGTATTTCCGTCGCAAAATGCTCCAGAGTATTTCAACATATGACGGAGATGAAAATGAATTTTATAAGCATTACACAATTAAAGATTGTGTCGATATAGTACATTCAGCATGGTCACAGGTAACATCAGAAAGTATAATAAATGCATGGCATAATATTATTGCCAGACCTGTACCAAGTTCAGATTACATTCAGGAGCATGAGCAAGATCAATGTGATCTGCAAGAAATGAATTGCACAATCCCAGAAGTAAATATCAACCAACAACTTCTCACAGACTTTTCAACAATGGCACAGAGTGCAGAAGGCACACTGGAAGGAGAGCAAGATCAACATATACTGCCAGAGACGATCTATAACATTACAAAACTAGAAACTACTCAGCAAGATGACACAGACTCTTCACTTGTATTTGCTGAAGCACACAATTTTATCCAGGAAGGTGTAGTTGATGTAGGAGAATGTAAAATGGAAGGAGTAGAAGAAGAAAAAAATGGAATCATTAAACAGAGAACCTCTGAGCCAGATCAGAATGCATTAAATGAATTAAATCATATATTTCAACGTTTAATATACTATAGTGCAAATGCACCACGCTTTATTAGACTGTCAGTTGAATCGTTACAAGACTTTTTCTTGGGCACCAGAGACGATTACAAATTTGTCATTTGAATTATAAATTTGCAATATAATGAAAGAGAAGGTAGCAAAGACCCACTAAAAGGAAATATAATTTATTTAATATTTATTATGTTATGGTGGAAAGGTATCATATTACAAGATTCTTTTCTTTTAGGTATCCAGTACAAGCAGAACATTATAATGCGGAAAACAAGAAGATAATGGGTACCCATTTAAAGTAAGTGCCATATGTATTTTAATGTTTCATGCTTGAGATTCTTCGGTGCTGTCTATTTTTATACATCTTCCGCAGTAAACTCTCTAGAATTGCATATCGTCGGTAATTCAGATCGCGATAATAATTAAATGATGCTCGATAGATAGGTTAGTTGTAAGGTCGTCCGTCTTCATCTCTGGTAGCAGTTAGTAATCTTCGAATAGTACCGTGTGCAAATCTCGATTTATTTATAACCTTGAATTGAGTTGGGCCACCCTGTACCACCCCGGGGCACCCATATGATTGGATAAAAGCTGATAAGAACGTAACGTCCTTGGCCCTGGTAGAACTACTGTGACCGGCATCGAAAACGGTCGTCTAACATCACCGTTTAACTTGTAGTAATCAACTTTTACGTTGAGCCGGTGTTTGCATCCTAATTAATTAACATTCCATAATATTAAACATGTCGGACACAGCCGGAAAGGTATTTATTTTCGAATTCAACGTACCCTCATGAAATGATGACAAAAGATGTGTTACTATAATGATTATTAATATTGCCATTGTTTCGATTTTAAACGTATTTCCTTGTTTGATTAAATTAATTGATCCTCACACAGTGTCTTTGTTATCGATTGTAATTAAATTTTCATATTTTTGTAGTGTGATTATATAATCTGATATTAAAACTAGGGTTAGCAACTTATTATGATGTCTGCAAGTTCTGATTATAGTTTGTAAGAAATCAATATAGAAATTTCAATGCAACAGGTGATCAAGTGCAAAGCTGCAGTAGCATGGAAGGAAAAACAGCCTCTTTCATTTGAAGAGATTGAAGTAGCACCACCAAAAGCACACGAAGTGCGTATAAAGGTTGTGGCAGTTGCTCTTTGCCACACCGATGCTTACACTCTGGATGGTCTGGATCCAGAAGGAATTTTCCCTTGTATTCTTGGTCATGAAGGCAGTGGTATCGTTGAAAGTGTTGGTGAAGGAGTTACAGAATTTCAGCCTGGTACGTATCATAACACAAAGTCTTTATGTGTAATGTCTTTTTGCAATAACACGAATGATATATTTACTTTTATAGGTGATCATGTAATTCCACTGTATATTCCTCAATGTGGGGACTGTAAATTCTGTAAATCTTCAAAAACAAATCTGTGCAGCAAAATACGCACAACTCAAGGAAAAGGTGTTATGCCAGATGGTACATCCCGTTTTACTTGCAAGGGTCAGACTCTTGCCCACTTTATGGGTTGTTCAACATTCTCTGAATACACTGTGGTGGCTGATATTTCTCTTGCTAAGGTATACATAAGTATACCAATTTCCAAATTTATCATTTTTTAATTTTCATTGCACATAGTTGTTTATGGTTGATCATTCGTTCCCTATTTTCAGTTTGATCCTGTAGCACCTTTTGATAAGGTTTGCTTGTTAGGATGTGGTGTGTCCACTGGTTATGGTGCTGCACTAAACACTGCTAAAGTAGAACCAGACAGTACATGCGCGATATGGGGATTAGGGGCAGTTGGATTGGCAGTTGCATTAGGTTGTAAGAAGGCTGGTGCCAAGCGTATCATTGGAATAGATGTAAACCCAGGAAAATTTGAGATAGGTAAGTGTACAATCTTCGACGAATTTTACAATTTTTACGAAAATCTTGAAACTTACAAACCTTTTATCGTTTTCCAGCAAAACCTTTTGGTTTTACCGAATTTATTAATCCTAAAGACCATACCAAACCTATTCAAGAAGTTTTGGTAGAGATGACCGATGGAGGATTAGATTATACCTTTGAATGTGTTGGTAATGTGAATACTATGGTGAGTTTCAGTTTTCCACTTGAAATCTGTTCTATTAAATGTAGACAGATGGTACATCACTGTAAATTAAATGAGCGCTATCTACAGTGAAGTTATTGAATGCTGAACATATTTTCTGTAGAGAGCTGCGCTCGAGTCATGCCACAAGGGTTGGGGTACATCTGTGATAGTGGGCGTAGCGGCAGCAGGTCAAGAGATCAGTACTCGACCGTTTCAATTGGTAACAGGACGGGTATGGAAAGGAACCGCGTTCGGTGGGTGGAAATCGAAGGAGAGTGTTCCAAAGCTGGTGCAGGAGTATCTATCAAAAACGCTGATGCTCGATGAGTTTGTTACACACACTTTCCCATTTGATAAAATTAATGAAGGGTTCGACTTGTTGCATTCGGGAAATTGGTAAGTTTCATAGGAAATATATACATATATATATGTATATCCGTATATAATAATACTCTTCATAATTCTAATTAAAATGTAATTTCCTCTTGCAGCCTGAGAGCCGTTCTCAAATATTGAAAGCAGATTGCATCATTGCGCAGTGTTATTTTTTATACGATTTGTACTTGAAACATGAATAAAGGGGAAATATGTTTGATTTTCAAATAAACTGTAGTACTTGAAAATGTGTTTCAGAAATAAACATAATATATTTTATATACGTTCAAATTAGATAATTAATAATTCATCTACTTATGAGAATAAAATCTAAGGTAAACTGGCGGTTCCCAGATTTCTACAACAATCTTTATTCATAAAGAATTCTTACAGCCACATGTACAATACCAATCAGGTGAGATATTTACGGTAGCTCTGGAATGAAGTAAAAATTCTTTACGCTTTGATCAGGTGCATACCTTACAAAAAATCATCACGGTACGAAGGTCATAGAAGATGATTTTCATTGTATATAATTATGTATATACAATATGCAAGACTTTCAGTGAAACTATTTACGTTCGCTTCAAAGTTATATTAATTAATCTAGGTCGACAGTGTAGTAATTCAGGCGAAATGCAAAATTGCGCTCAACGTAGCAAAGAGTATGCATTAATTAATTCATTTTTACGGACGAGGTCTCCGTATACCAATTAAATGGCACGGTGCTTGATAATCCTACAAAATCTTACTTATACTTCCAATGCTCTAAAAAACCGATCCGTTATTTAAGTCTCGGAAAAGTTTTGCGTGAAACAAATATGACACGAGATTCGCTTCTACGCCAATATCTGGCTGGCTCTTTTTTTTCTAACTCGATTATACCGTTGATTATTGTTACGAAATGTGTGTAATAAAACTTACGGTTCGTAAGAATAAGTACCGAAATCCAGAGTATACTCGGCCTCTAAATCGACATTCTAAATCGATTTCGAAGAAGTTACGTGTCGAAGTAAAATACGATAGGCTTGTGAACTTAATTTTCATGTTCATTCTAGATGAGATACGTGTAATTTGTGTTTGGCTATTCCTACGTAAATTGCCTGCTAATACTAGGGCATATTCACATAGTCACACCGATCATTTTTTTTATTTTCTTCTACGGATTATATGTCATTACTAATACCTACGGTGTACCACACACTCTTTTAAGTAAAAGTCGTAAGTAAAAATGCTTATAATTACAGTAAACGCAGACGAATCACGACGTTAAACGTTTTCGTTACATATGAAAAACATTACCATCTTTCCCCCCTTCTAATCGATCCACGCAATGCGGTCTCGAAGTTCGTACGTAGTACATTACGTTTTTTTTCTTGTTTCTTCTTTTATGTCAGAATCATTAAAACAGTTGGAAACCAAAACTCGCCGTTCAAACGCGCGTATAAATAATCTTATAATACACCTCGTGCATCACGTGGCCGTTTTGTAAAAACAAAAACGTAACAGCGAGAACAAATATAAATATTGTCTAGCGTAAAGAACAAGATTTCCATGCGGAAAATTTAACGTCGGCATGGAATAATACATATAATTACACATCGTCCTTCACCGTCGTGATTGAACTGCGACTTATCAGTTAGCGAGTATGAAATAGGTCATCTTTTTATGCAGTTATATCTTACACTAAACCTCGCAACGCAAGATGGCTACGAGAGAATAAAAAGAAATATAAAAAAAAGAAAAGAAAAGAATAACGAAACGGACAAATATAATACTCTAGCGTTATTCAAATAAATAAGCGTGACGATGAAATCTAATCCTGTTGCCGGCAAGAATTCGTGATCGGCGAAAGTGGCGTGTTTTTTTTTTAGGGGGATCCGATTAAATCTAGTCCCGTGAATCGAACTACATACAATGTTTCCAGCTTCTACCTCTTAAGCGTGCACACATTGCGACAAGTGTTTTTTCTCTTTACTTTTTTCGCGTCCGTTGATGAAACGCCTCGTTTTCTCTCCGAGCCAGCTTTGACTTTATCCGCTGTATTATCATAAGTCATAGACAGTACGTGTATTATTCTTAGATGTTACATTTCGATATCGTTAATCTAGCGGTTAGAAATCATATAATAGAGTATTCTCTTGTATCTTCTCGTTAAAGGTATTCGTAATTTGTATGTGTCATGGAGTGTACATGAAATTTACCCGATGGGGGATGAGGTGTCTTTTTTTTCCATTTTTTTTACTAGTGTTTCTTTTTTTTTCTTTATTACCGTTGCGCATTTTCCTCCTCGCGAGTGTACTATCTCTTTCTCTCTCTCTCTTTCTCTCTCTCACTTCCATTCGTGAATCTCTAGTTTTGTATATGCATAAATAGTATATAATTATATTATTTATAGACGAGTTGTGCATGGAGGTACCTCAATGGGCACAGAGGTAAAAACCAACGTTCGTAAATAGAAAGTCCCTGGAACGATCCTCTGATCTATGGTCGAAGATCGATAGATCTGCCGGTTTTCCACGCTAATCGAGCATTGCACGGGATCGTTATTGCACGGGATAGCCCCTTGATTATTGCACTATCAAGTCTCAAGACTCAGGATACTCTGATTCAATGTTTCTTAACCCATTTGGCACGGTTCATCCAATCGGACTTTAAATATCATGCAACCCATTATCATCGCTCAAACATTTCTTATTATTTTCTCTTCTTCCAGTGTTTGAGAATCGACAACGGTGTACAAACGATTCACAATAATTCTATTCTTCGTTCTTAACACGCCAAATAGATCAGAGGAAAATCGTCAAAGTTTTCTTTTTTCCTTTTAACCCCGTGTATTTAATCTATTTATCAAAAGTATGAACAGGCTGTACGAAACTCATCGTCCCTTCGAAAATATGCCAAATACCCCCGAACCCTCCTCTCGTAGGGTCGGAAAATCGTAAAATCATCGGGTTAAGAATCACTGTCGCGGTTTCGTTTCTCTCGTTTCGGAACGACCGGGTTTACGATGGTCGTTCGACGTGCAATGACGATGCCACATAGCGGTGTGGGTGCGGGGGAAGGAAAACAAATCTGCCGCTCGCGTGATCACCGTTACAACAATAGTTTAATTATCGTCGGTGCTTTTCGTTGCTCTTCGGAATTGATTTTAGGCTCACGCATCATAGATCGCAGCCCTTTTCGCCGCCCTGATTCACAAGACACCTCCAATCACAACGGCGATACCCGGAGCCGACGGACGACCGGGCCAAAATATCGTCGACCAACGCATTCTTCCACATTAGGAAGAATGCTCGCCGTCCGGCTGCTCGATATCACGTTAAGGTGCTGCTCCCGTTTTACTGCTGCTGTTGCTGTTTTGCTGTTTGCTTGCTTCTACGGAATCTAAAAGTCTAACGGTTGATCGGCTGATCCCTCTAGATCCTGGGAGGAGTCTGTACCACCGTCCTCGTCGTCGTCCAGATCAACACTGTTTGTTTTCAAGCTGCCGTTACTGATCTTCATCACGATAGCGTCTGAAATGAAAAAGTTTTCCATTAAAATCTCTGACAATCACAATGATAAAGGTAGACGGACATCTTTATTGAATTTTTATTTATCCATATAAAATAATAATTCAAATCCATGATGTCCTTATACCTCAAACGATCGTATACGAAAATGAAAAAATGACAATCGGATTCTACGTTGCTTTTTTATGCGACTCTATAATGGTATAGATTGTGTCAAGTACATTTACCGCAGTCCGGTTTAGCCCCGCGTGTTCTGGTGTCGGCGAACTCGACGCCGTGGGGATCGACGCACCAGCAGAGCCCGAGGCCACGATGACACTGGGTACTTCGGTAGTATCCCCGGGAATCGCAGGCGGGTGCGACGTCGGGTGACGATCGTTTGCGGACGGCGGCACACGGGCGTTCAGCCTTTGAAAAACAACCGCACCATTCGGGCCCGCTCACGAAGATGTCTCTGAAAACACGAGTATCCGGTCAGTTTCGCTTCGCCGTTGAACAGGCTCACCGCTATAAATAATATAACGTTAGGAAATTATGGATACATGAATCCCATCTGAAATTATTATGTGCCCATAGTTATGAAAGTGGTCTAAGTGAATTTTTTAAAAATTTTGGATATTAAGTTTCTTAAACATTTTGAAACATTTGTTAACAAATTATCAAGACTTTCATTTTTTTTTTATATATTGACTTAGACCACTTTCATAATTATGGGCACAATTTTACATTGACCTCTAAACATTCTAAACATGTTAAAATTTACGAATATATCTTGGTTTTCACTCCAATATTACGATATAAATATCAAAGGGTAACATAATTTTCGTATGACGGATATAATCGTCGAACACACTTAACTGGTTAAAAGCGCAAATTACACCTGTCGTTGCGAACGATCCATGGATCGACGGATAAGGTAATTAGAGCGACGGGAATGAAATAATGGAAAGTAACTCGGTTTCAACGAACACTTTTTCTTCTGAAAAATGACGACGTTGTTAAATATTAATCTTAATTATCCTGAATTCTATTCGACGTGGTTCCGCGGGAGAACGAAAGAATTACTTCGCGAACCTGTTACGTCATTTGTTCCATATTCTCCGGTGGAAAGTGGTAATGGGCGGCCGCATTCTGGCAATAAAGGCGAGCGGTAAAGCAAGTAGTAAAATAAGTACTAAAGTAAGCAGTAAACCGAGTTCCATACGCGGACGATTAGAGGCACAATTGCTCTGGCAGTAGTCGGTGTAACCGTATAGTCAGACGTTCGTATCCCTAAGTAGCACAGCACCGTGATATGTCAAACACGATTACCGGCCGGAAGTTTTATGCATCTCTACCACTTTCCCGAAACTATACTTACTCGAATTGATTTCTACTTACATATATACATTCAAATACGTGTACATATACACTTATATATTTCCTTACTGTCCATAAAATATTCCAGGTAAAAATATTTAATAGAAACTTAATAGAATCACGAATTATACACACATTAAAACACCGAGAGTCATACAAAAATGAAATGACTATCACACTTTCTCCAAATTGTTAATGATCCTTTATAATACCTAACAAATAGTTAACAAATGTTATTACACGTCGTGTTAGCACCCTCATACATTTTCACCGTGCAATTTCGTCGGATGATAAAAATTGACCAGATTCGGCATCGTTTCGAGTCACGTTCCCGCGAGTTTAATGATTCATAAGCAAAGGGGGTGGCGGGAGGGGGCGGAACGCGATTATGCGGCGAGGATAGAAAATTCGCGGTGACGTGACAAACGGATTACAAGCAGCGGATCTACGTGCCCTGAATGCACGAGCGGCGTGTCCTTACCCGTCGGTGTCGCAGCCGTCCAGGAACGGCTTCAGACACGGCTCGTTCTGATCGTGCTCGAGTCCGTACAACTCGGAGAGGGAGAGACGGCCGTCGTTGTCGTTGTCCAAATGCCCGAACATCCACCTGACCTCGCTCTGGCAACCGATGGGGAAGTGGCCTGGAAACGAAACAGAAAACTGGACTGTATCCATAATACCTGTGCATTATGCGACACTTAATTAACCTATGTAATTAGATCGAGATTTTAGCGTCGATATCACAAATCAGTGGGATAGAGTGGAGAATATTCGATCAGTTTTTGAAAATCTATTATTTTAGAACGAGCGAAAGGTAGGGTGTAATCATATTCGATGATAGATGAAAAGATATTGTTTTAAATATGGATTTCTAAAGATTGTTAGTACAACGTTGTAACTTGGGGGTTTCTCTTTATCGATAGTAAATATATTCAGTAGTAAAATCAATATTTATCGACTATAGAACCATCTTATAAAATGTCAATTTTAAGAAATTTAATATCTATCACTAATTCAATAAGATATTAGATATTAACTTTTCTTAACTTTAACTTTTATGTACATTAATAATATACAATATATTTTACCACGAAAGTTTCCATATTAGATATATTTCCATCGATAATCCAGGGAACGATGATTTAAGTTCAAAGGCGACGTGCCGGGATGACAAAGAGACGAACGGAAAGATGGTGCACGCAGGAACAATATCGAGAGACCGAGAGAGAGAGAGAGAGACATGGGGCAAAGTAATCGTGCCAGATCTCGACGGGAAACGATTCATTCTAACGGGACAATTCCGAACTGGTACGAAAGTGATTGTACCAAAGTCGGATGGCGTGGCCTGACGTGAGGTAGTTCGGAACTACGGTGGATGGTATACCGTAATGTCCAGCCCACCCCTTTCGTGCGGAGCAATTAGTCTCCCGTGTATTCGGGGACCTTCGTCAAGAGGTTACCCCTGGTGCCTTCCGAAACAATCGACCATCTTTCTGAATAGTTTAATCGACAACGGTGTGTCATACAACAAAAAAGAGAAAATTACCATGAGAATTGGCAGCTGATTGTCTAATGAAATTCTGACGACAGGTAACCGTGCATGTTAATTAATTAGAACGATTAAAACGATTGTGGCCTTAACAATTAAAACGATTCCTCTTTAAAGCAATTATATTGAGATTTCAAGGAAAAATAGAATTTTACAGGAATCATTTTCTTTGCGTTTAGAAGTGTGTGACCGTTTAACACGTTCGTTTCGAAGTGCAATAACGAGCATGACCGGAAGAATGTCGGTGCACGTTTCCGTCAGGCACGAGATGCTAATTCGCATTGTACTATAGATTTCCTGTTTGCGGGGTAATTAAAGAAACTTTGGCTACGTTTCGAGGAACGATTATCGTTTTCCGTGTATCCATAGTCACGCGACTTTCGTTAAACTCCGTTCACTCCTCGCGTTATGGTATAATCAATGAATAAATAAGTCTTATTTATTTTTCTATCGTTGATTAACAAATACTTGAATGAAATACATATAACAAATGTTATATATATCAAATGTTATCTGTATTTCACTCAAGGGGCATAAGAGTTGTCTTACCTTTGAATTTCGGATGCTGACGACGATGTTTGGAGTCTGCCATCACCACGGAGAACCAATCCAAAAGCCGATTGGCCATTGCTGGCTTAGACGAAGGCGGGCAATCGGCGTTTCGAGATGATTGCGAATTGTATGCCGATTTCAAGGGTGACGGCGTTTTCTCCATGACTTCGTTGCTCATCAGATGCTTGTCGTCATACTTATTTCCAGCGGCGAGTGCCTGAAAAAGCAACTATAATCTGTGAGCACAGAATTAGTTTTCCTCAATAATCTTTTTTTTTTATTCCTTTTTTTATATATAAAATCGACGTCAATCTTTTTATAGAAAAAAGAACTTCCTTATCGGCGTTGTATTAAAATAAAGCTTCAGACAGGTTTAATATAATTCTATCACGAGGTTTAACGTACTTTTGCGAATGCAACGACGCGTGTAGTGATAAAGACACTATAATTAACGTGCTGATCTTTTTATAAAATTTACGTCAATTTTTTTATTACGCAGGAAACTTTCCCCGATATTTATATTCTAAGTAAAATGCTGCGTCGATATAGCCCAGAAAAAGAAAATCCAAAATTTTGTCATTTTTTGCCAAAAATCTGAAGGGGGTAGGTCAGGGATTTTTGCGATTTTCGTTATTCCCTCGCCATTTTCTCAATTTTTTAGATATCGATGTGATTCTTTCACTGTCTTATTTGGCTTCGGATTTCGCGTCCAAAACGTCTTGGATCATTTGAATAACTCAAAAATTACGGAAATGACGAAGAAATTACGAAAATCGCGAAAAATCGACAAATTAGAGCAGTTTTTCGTTCGGTATTCACTCAATTTTTGAGATAGCGTTCTGAAATTTGTACGGTTGTTTTAATTAGAAAATTCTACGCCAGATCAATATATAATAGTTGTACTTTTCGAAAATTTAATTTTTCGCAAAAATCTGAAGGGGGTAGGTCAGGATTTTTTGCGATTTTCGTAAATCTCTCGCCATTTCCGTAATTCTTGAGCTATTAAAATGATCCAGGGCGTTTTGGACAGGGAATCCGAAGCCAAATAAGACAGTGAAAGAATCAGATCGATATCTAAAAAATTGTAAAAATAACGCGCGATTTACGAAAATCGCAAAAAATCCTGACCTACCCCCTTCAGATTTTGGCGAAAAATTAAATTTTCGAAAAGTACAACTATTATAGGTTGATCTGCCGTAGAATTTCCTAACTAAATCAATGGTACCAGTCTCAGGTCGCTATCTTCAAAATTGTGGAAATGGCAAGCGAAAAACTGGTTGAAATTGACGTATTTTCGCGATTTTCGTAATTCCTTCGTCATTTCCGTAATTTTTGAGCTATTAACATGGTCCAGGGCGTTTTGGACTTGGAATCCGAAACCGAATAAGTCAGTGAAAGAATCATTTTGATATCTAAAAAATTGTGGAAATGACGGAAGAATTACGAAAATCGCGAAAAATCGTCAAATTTAAGCAGTTTTTCGTTCAGCATTCGCTCAATTTTTGAGATAGCGACCTGAAACTTGTACCATTGTTTTAGTTAGGAAATTCTACGCCAGATCAACCTATAATAGTTGTACTTTTCGAAAATTTAATTTTTCGCAAAAATCTGAAGGGGGTAGGTCAGGATTTTTTGCGATTTTCGTAAATCGCCTGCCATTTCCGTAATTTTTGAGCTATTAAAATGATCCAGGGCGTTTTGGACAGGGAATCCGAAGCCAAATAAGACAGTGAAAGAATCAGATCGATATCTAAAAAATTGTAAAAATGACGCGCGATTTACGAAAATCGCAAAAAATCCTGACCTACCCCCTTCAGATTTTGGCGAAAAATTAAATTTTCGAAAAGTACAACTATTATAGGTTGATCTGCCGTAGAATTTCCTAACTAAATCAATGGTACCAGTCTCAGGTCGCTATCTTCAAAATTGTGGAAATGGCAAGCGAAAAACTGGTTGAAATTGACGTATTTTCGCGATTTTCGTAATTCCTTCGTCATTTCCGTAATTTTTGAGCTATTAACATGGTCCAGGGCGTTTTAGACTTGGAATCCGAAACCGAATAAGTCAGTGAAAGAATCATTTTGATATCTAAAAAATTGTGGAAATGACGGAAGAATTACGAAAATCGCGAAAAATCGTCAAATTTAAGCAGTTTTTCGTTCAGCATTCGCTCAATTTTTGAGATAGCGACCTGAAACTTGTACCATTGTTTTAGTTAGGAAATTCTACGCCAGATCAACCTATAATAGTTGTACTTTTCGAAAATTTAATTTTTCGCAAAAATCTGAAGGGGGTAGGTCAGGATTTTTTGCGATTTTCGTAAATCTCTCGCCATTTCCGTAATTCTTGAGCTATTAAAATGATCCAGGGCGTTTTGGACAGGGAATCCGAAGCCAAATAAGACAGTGAAAGAATCAGATCGATATCTAAAAAATTGTAAAAATGACGCGCGATTTACGAAAATCGCAAAAAATCCTGACCTACCCCCTTCAGATTTTTGCGAAAAATTAAATTTTCGAAAAGTACAACTATTATAGGTTGATCTGCCGTAGAATTTCCTAACTAAATCAATGGTACCAGTCTCAGGTCGCTATCTTCAAAATTGTGGAAATGGCAAGCGAAAAACTGGTTGAAATTGACGTATTTTCGCGATTTTCGTAATTCCTTCGTCATTTCCGTAATTTTTGAGCTATTAACATGGTCCAGGGCGTTTTAGACTTGGAATCCGAAACCGAATAAGTCAGTGAAAGAATCATTTTGATATCTAAAAAATTGTGGAAATGACGGAAGAATTACGAAAATCGCGAAAAATCGTCAAATTTAAGCAGTTTTTCGTTCAGCATTCGCTCAATTTTTGAGATAGCGACCTGAAACTTGTACCATTGTTTTAGTTAGGAAATTCTACGCCAGATCAACCTATAATAGTTGTACTTTTCGAAAATTTAATTTTTCGCAAAAATCTGAAGGGGGTAGGTCAGGATTTTTTGCGATTTTCGTAAATCTCTCGCCATTTCCGTAATTCTTGAGCTATTAAAATGATCCAGGGCGTTTTGGACAGGGAATCCGAAGCCAAATAAGACAGTGAAAGAATCAGATCGATATCTAAAAAATTGTAAAAATGACGCGCGATTTACGAAAATCGCAAAAAATCCTGACCTACCCCCTTCAGATTTTTGCGAAAAATTAAATTTTCGAAAAGTACAACTATTATATATTGATCTGGCGTAGAATTTCCTAACTAAAACAACCGTACAAATTTCAGAGCGCTATCTCAAAAATTGAGCAAATGGCAATCAAAAAACTGTTTTAAAAGAGCGATGCATCACATCACATGGGTTTAATATAGAAATTCGATGAAGTTCTGCATACTTTTGCAAATGCAACGATGCATTCAGCATAATTCGATGAAATCAGAGATAAAAGTACCTTTCCGTCACGGACAACCGGGCAAGCCCGTACACATATAAAAAACCGCAACAACTTTTTACCGTGCCCGACCATGAATAGGATCACGTACGATCGGTTTGTTAATCAAGTACCCCCCCCCCCCCGCCCCCTGTCATCATTATTTTCGATTGAAATCGTGCCTGTTTTACCGTACGAACTCTTGAATGACCCCTCGATTGCCAATTCGAATTTAATCATATCGTTGGCATCGTCTGCTCACGTTCATTAACTTCGCTGGTCAGATACGATTAATTAGAAGCTCGTGATATAATATTCCATGATTAACGCGGTACATCGACCACGTTGATTCGCACGCATCATTATCCCGATCCCGTATCGTATATTTTCTTTTCACCACGAAATCCTTTTATAACGTAATTTCTTTTGCTTTAGGGAAATAAAAATTGTTTGACAGTAAAACATTAAGATTTGAAATTATATTGACTTGACTTTCGATGTATAAATATGATATTTCGTTTTTTAAAAAGAAATCTACTTATACGGTTTTTACGATTGGCTCGAGATTATTCGGCAGAAATAGAATCGACGGGACGTAATTGTTAAGCGGCGAACGTATAATTCCGTGATAAATACATGTACACACATACATAGGTCTTGTACAATGGGGGTGGTGGCAGATAAAGGCACGGTTCTTGGCGTTTCGTGCGCGAGGAATCGCTCGTTTTTCACTCCTCGCTCGGAACGCGTAACTCGTGTCACAAAGCCCGAGTTTGTACGATGTTAATTTTCTCCCCAGAGAGAACGGCTAACAATAAGTAGAAACGATATATCTCGAGGTTTCATCTCCACCTTTTCGCCTAGTTTCCCTGGAAAACCCGTCCCCTTGCTAATCTATATGTTCCTAATTTTTTACGTACCGTCTTGGAGAAACGAACGTCACACTCCTTTTATTCTCATTTATATTTAAATATCAAGGTTACACTTACAATTCACTAAAAAATCTTTTGAAAAAAGAAATAACTTAAAAACCACGTATTACTAACTTAACTTACCATTATTCAAACCATTATTCACCTACAATTAAGCGAAAATAATCTTTCTAAACGTTAAATCGAATAAAATTTGAAAAAATGATTCAACGTGATTAATCCACGGATAAATCCCCAGGTACATTTGCCAACGTGGTAATTCGTATTCATTATTTCTAATTAATCCGGCATCGGTCCTCTGTGAGCTATGGTCTTCTGTTCTTTGAACACGTGGGGCAGGATGAGGGGGGAGGATGGTGTAATCAAAGTGCAACGGATTAAAATCTGCAACGACAGGATTCGGTGAAACGCTCGACGGTACCGTCGTCGACGAGTCTTACGGGGTCGTAACGATATTACGGCTCCTCGTCTGGCGACGCTCTCCGTCGGATCGATGGGAAAGACGCCGCGCGTCTGGGCTCGTCGAAAATACGAGCCATCGACGTGGGGGTTTACAGCCGACCAATGAGACGCGCACCACCATCGAAGGATACTTCAGGTCCTCGTAAAGGATTTTTCTACTTGTACGAAGCCCCCCATATACACCGAGGACCCACTTCACCCGTTTCGGCAGTCGATTTTTATTGTCTCCGGCCACACCGAGTTGCGACACGCGAATCAAAACCGAGGATCGTGTTAATCGGGTGCTCGATATACCGGTATTTTGTGTGTATTTAATTCTGTCACGTTAAAATGTTTACGGAACGTAAACTCTGTCCATACATATAAAATTTAAAAATAGATAGATATGTTGAAATCAAAAAATAGATTTTAATCGATGAAGTTTGGGTGGTTAGTTCTAAGAGAAAAGATTGTTGAGTTGAAGATTTGTTGGATATAATATAAGAGTGGGTGGTCAGTTTATTAATTAACATTACGGACAGTGTAATGTGAATTTCATTTAATGATATTCGGTATCTCCTTGCGGCGATGATAAATCTCCTTGGCGTTGGTACATCGCGCGATTGGATCTTCAGATTCAACCCGCACATTGTGAAATGAAACTTAATGGTGTTATATCGTTCACGGTAAATTATCCTACTAATTATGTGGGTCTGGCGTTATCGGCTGGCGGCTGATAATTTTACGCTGATTTTCTCGAGTATCGTAAATGACCGCCTGTATAGCGAATCTGTCTAATAATCGTAATAATTAATCCGCAGTATAATTCCTTTGAATATGTTTCACGAGCTACTGAAATATAAATCAAGATGACAAACGACTATCGTTACATTATGTTTTCACTGAAAATATATTCAGAAATCTATTGATTTAAAAAGAAAAAAAAAATAAAAGAATACGGATAATCAGTTAAAACGTGAATTTACTACCGCTGATTATCGATACGCAGAAAATATAATTTAACAGACTAAAAACACGGTCCAGTGAAACATTTTAAATTAACGTTACTAATTAATGAATTTTTCATACATGTGTATTTTTTTAACCGTTAAAATACTACTTTTATAAGCAAATACAGACTGTTTCGAATTATTCTTCGTCGTCGGAAAAATTCCCCCGAAAAAATTCCAACGTATCTGAAAGTTTAAACGAATCGATATAAGTGAATCTTAATCTTCATCCTTCTTTCACTCGTTTTTCACGAGATCCAACGTTATAAAGAAACGGAGACGGGATGAGTATTAATTACCGCCGCGGCGAGGAATAATTTAAGAGGGTTCCTGGGATTAATTTCTCTCCGAACGGCTTCTCGAATTAAATGTTCTCTCTCTGTCTCTCACTTTTCGTCTCTCTATTTCTCTCTTCTTAACACACCTATCTCTTTTCTCTTCCTTTATTTACTTCCCCCTGTCTATACATTTCCTTTCGCTGTTTATCTTCGATCTTCCTGCGCGACTTATTATTTTTCTTTGCTCTTCCACTCCTTTCACGGGTTTGATTTCCTTTCCCCACCGTCGGAGCTTTCTCCCGAATGGCTTCGCCTCGTGCAAAAAGAAACAGTCCGCCCGCGGAAAAACGAGGAAAAATCCACCGACTTCGATCTTCTGTCGTTTCGGACTTTGAAAAATTACTTACTTACGTCGCAACACGTATTATTTATATACCTGGTATATCCGTCTTTCATCGTGATCGTATACCCCTAACACGTATGTATGTGTATGTGTGTGTGTATATCCCACGAGGAAATATAGGATAATTCGATGTCAATCGTATAATAAATAACACGCTAAGTAATAAAACAGAGAGTCTTCCACGCGTTCCCGATTTTCCCTCACATATTTCCCGTTCGCACTTTTATCATGGAATTACCGATACGAGCTCACGTGAAAGTGTGAAATATTACACGTGACCCGTGGACGAAAGGTACATACACTCCGAACTGTGACAGTGTGTTGTAAAAATCGTATTAACAAAAGTTGCACACGAGTCGCGTGGACTTATATTGTAAATTACGACGTGAATAACAAAAAAATACTATTGTAAACCGGGTGAAAATTTCGCGAACATTCTGATTCAAATTGCGAGATCACAGGAGAAGACTTTCTTAAATGTCGTCCAGGCCTCGCTGTAATTCATTTCTATTTAACGCCGAACTCGTTATATGAGACACTTAGGTGTGCGAAATTGATGAATGAATTAAAAGAACAAAGACTCGCTGAATTATTAAAACCGGCCGGATTTGAATGTATAATTCCCTCGCCAAAGGTAACGTTTGATAAGGCGTTTCACTGCTCGTTATATTCCGGCTAAGACGATATCACTTCGTGGCTGTTCAAAGTTGTGTCCTGTATATTCGTTTTCATTTTGTCGCCGGTCATCGTTTCAAAGTGAAACAGACAGCGATAAAATCGAATTGTAGGTAAGAAAAATTGTAATTAAATAAAATAAACAATAAAATTAATCAAATTTTTCCGGGAAAATTCAAGGCCGATTTCTACCGTCCGACGATTTCTAAAACGGCTGACAGGTAAACTTCGTCTGCTGTTTCCACGTTTCATCTCCTTTTCTCTGTGTTCCTTGATCCCGTTTCCTTAAACTGTGATGCGATTTCGTCGGAACGACGGTGGAATGAAATATATTTACCGCCAAAATGTTTCAACTTCTCTGTCGCGTCACGATAAACCAGTGAAATAAAATATCATAATGATTTTCAGTTTTTTTCACCCTCCCTACCCAATTTTTTTCGTTCCCTTTATCCCCCTTTAAGTACTTTCCCACGCGTTTACTCGAATTTCGTCAAATCGTAATTTCAGTGGCGGCGAAACTTTCGCGGTAATCCGATTTCCGTGCGAGTGCGAATTATTTTACTTTTGCGCGGGTTTCCGCGAGCTACTTGATTCATTACCGGCACTTGAACTTCATCGAAACCTGTATCCGTCGTTCGTTATTAAAATAGAACTTCCCCCGCCATTCAGCTTTGCCGAATAATACGCGAATAACGCGCAAATAATTACCCGCAGCTGGGATTCCATACGAGGAACATGACAAATAAAAATGTGTGGAAAAAATAATTAGTCATTTAAAAAAAAGTTTCCTCCGACACATCCCCATCTGCGTGTTAAAACTTTCGAACAGTGAGAATCGATCGAGATCGTCGTTGAAATGAATTTTCAGACACGAAAGTGTCCGCGGGTCGGACATCTCGACGAAAAAAAAAATCACGAAAAAAAAAGGTAAAAAGTTTCCCGCTCCATTGTCCTAATGCCGCGCCCTCGAAAATCCCGGCTTATTATTACGAGTTAAACAGAAGTTTTAACGAGACTCCTTTTCCCCAATCTAGCGACATTTTTTCAACCCCGGCGCGAAAACGAAGTTCTCCGCCATTTTTATACAGAGAAACATACACCGCCGGTTAAAAGAAAGAAAAAAGGATTATCCTACGACGAGACGGGGGTTGGAAAAAGCTATTGAAAATCGAGAACGACAAAAGTCCGCGATAAAATGGTCGACGGAATGTTTGTTAAGTTGACTAATTCGTTAAACGACGAGAGGTCGACTATTAATATTAGATAGGAGGAAGACCCCGCGGGAATTTGGTTCGTCGACTTCGGTCTTAATGAAACTGTCGAGTTGCAGGAACTTTTAAGCAAATAATCCCCTTTCGCCTCGATTTACGATCTGACAGAGTCTTAAGTCGACTTTACGATTCGTTGCTCGATTGCGTAATGATTTCTCGATCGTTAACGTTGGTATTCTCAATAGACAGAATGGATTATCTTTCTGTGTGTATTTTTTAACGTTGAAATTATATCGAATGCATCGCACGTGTGGAATGATATTTATAAATATTTCAAAGTCACACTGTTGTGTGTGTGTTGTTTTATATATTTTTTTTCTTTTTTTATATCGTTTCTCTACAACCGAACCAATTATCGGGCGAACGAATTCATTGTTTTCTGGTGGTTTAAGGCACTCACTCTAATTGTCAGAACCATTCGTTCACTCGATAATTGGTTCCAATGTGCAGAGGAGTGATTTCGAAAGTGCCGCACGCTGTCCGAGTACCGTATTTATTTATCCGAGTCACCGGCACGCGGGAAGGTGAAAAGTCGCGATAAAAAAATCCCCCGGAAATCCCAGTAACTCGCGAATCATGATTTCGCGAATAGACACACCTACGATTAAAAAAAAAACCCTATGTACAGACATTCATAACGTTAAAGGTGTTGGAATTAATATTCAGTATTTATAGACACACCTGAAATTTAATTCATTAGATCACTGAACCACATTTACGCAATACGACTTTATGAATTCGATCAAAAATACAAAACACAAATACCATTGAATCAGAATATCTGAAAAAGAACGTATCTCTCGAGGTGTACGAAAAATATCATTCACAAACATATCCTTAAAACACAAACACACCTACAGACACAGTCTAAGACAACGAATATCATAACTTACACGACATTCCGCTTGTAAAAGACTTTCTCATACTAAAAGGGGTAAGTGCAGAAATATATGTAAACTCGTTACCGTACTTTTTTCCGGGTTACTTTATATCGCGCGAGAATATTTTTAGTAAAACCCTAGAAAGCTTCTCCTTTCACTTTAGCGACCAAATTTGAAATTGCACAGTGGACGTCGTATATCGTATAAAACAGGGAGGGGGGGGGAGGAGGGGGATCGATAATAGGGTAGATGACGGTATAAACGATCGAGGATAATGGGAAGACTGAAATTTAATTCACTGATTCTCTAGTATACATTCACATATATCCATACATATGTATACGTATACGCTCGATCGGTGTCCCCTGAATTTTCACGAACGCGATAATTCGGCATGTGGAAACGAATCGAAATAAATTTAGTTTGGTTTCCGGGCCGGTTCGTACGTTTACAACGAGAACGATCATTAAAACAATGTGCCAGTCGGTCGGACACGCGTCGCCCGATCGATTTCCAGCCGATATTCCGCTAGAAAAGCTTGCGGAAATTTCCGCTCGCCTGTTAAATATTATCGATCGCTAATACATACATACATACATACATACATACATATCTATGCGTGGGTGTACGTGTTTCGTATTTATATTCCAAACGTTCAGTTTATTGCCTGGCTCGCTAATGCTGACACCATTTTACGAAACGATCGAACAACGATCGATAGAAATGTAGTTGCCTGGGTGAGAAAGGATTGTTCAAGGGTCGTGTATTTTCCCGTGGAAAAATATCCCCGTCGAGGGGGGTGGTTTTCTTTCTTTTTTTTTTCGCAATTTTTCCGTGAACTCCTCGCGGACTCCTCGTTGTTTGCCGGTAGTTTTGAAAAAGTCGAGAAACTTCGGCGTTCTATAATTAAATAAGAAGCGTTCGGCGTAGTTTGATCCTGACGGTAAATCAGATAAGGATCGACAGTCTATTAACGTGGAAAACGGATAACAATGGTTTCGACGGTGCTGAATTTTCCGCTAACTTTTTCTCGGTTGGTAGGTACGGTCAGATAAAAATAACCGGGAAAATGGAAATGAAGTCCTGCGGTACCGCAAGGATGTTTGTCGGACCGGTTAAGACGTTGATTTAATTAACTCGATGACAAGGACGTTGTATTTAACCTGGCAGGAAAACCTGGCCAACATCTTTCGCGCTACGAACTGACGCTTTATGGCGGAGTTTATCACGCGTTTCCACTTTTATTTCTTTCGCTGGGAAGTTCAGACGACGAGCGGTCGAGTGAAACGAATTAAAACGAACGTCGTACGGCAACGGTGAACGTTATTTATCTTTCCGCGGAACTCAAACAACCACGTGGATAATTCCTGGCGACGGGATTATTTTCAATATTTCGTGGAATAGAAAAATAAGTGTACCGAGACCGTTGTGTCGCGAGAATACTTAACAAGCGTGAACGATAAGTGTGCGTGAGTCGTTAGACCTGAGTCGATACAGGTGAGTGACGAAGCAGGTGATGTATGTATAGAGTTTTATAAAATTCGGTCGAACATAGCATCGTGGAGAAATATTTGAAATTCTAGAATTTTCTATATGTGTTTTTAACACATTCTTGTTTGGCAAAGTAACATAGATCGACAATTTCATGTCACATTTCTGATAATACGTACAGCTTTCCTGATCTATAAATCTGTAATCAATTATCCAATCTCATAAATGATATAATCAACAAAAACTCGCTACGTGCAAAATCGGATCCCACGTTCCCTCCCACAGTTTATTTATGAAAATACACATCTCGACGGTAAGATACCGAGAGAGCACACACACTCCGTCGGATATTGGCTCAACGTTTTAGCGAAGGTTTGCCTCTCGTCGAAGAAAATGAAACTCGAACGGAGAAAGAAAACGAGCAAACAGCACACGCAACATATTTTTCTCAATCGCTTTCCAACCAGAATAAAACTATACATATACTTATACACTACCGAAAATACAATATTACCAATTAGTAACTCTATACCAAACTGAAGAATACCACCAGAAGAACGAGAAAAGTAAATTCACAGCACTTTAAGATATCACTCGGAAAGTATTCCCGGCGAAATAATAGCGGGACCGAGTTTCGCGTGGGAAAAGAAGAAAGTCTACAACAATTTCGAACATTTTCTAGTCGGTGCACCGGACATACAGTAAGGGGAAGAAAGAGGGGGAGAGAGGGGAAACCACAGGAAACTCTGGAACAGGGATAATGTAACGTTAGGAAACAACGTCCGCGAATCTCGGATAATTCCCGTCAAACAATCCGAACGAAGTGAAATAAAACATAAGGCTGGAAAACGAAGGATTGAAGAGTCCACGCCGGAACTTCGACCGGCACTACCCCTGAAGACCATGTCTCGATGACGTGGAAAACGAGGAAAAAGTCGTCTCTAAGAAAAGCATGAAAAAGAGGGAACAAAGTCCGCGGGGCGAACTTTCGAATATCCATCCGCCGGAACATGCTCGATGAACGAAGAACGCTGAGAACGAGTCGAGTCGGAAAAGAAATCTCGTTAAAGGAAAAAAAACAACAAAAAAAACGTACCAGAACAAGGAAATAAAAGTCAACGATGAATGAAATCCGGATTTCTTCTACGGTGTGCCATAGTTAGGAGGGAAAAGAGAGGAGGGGATGGGGAGAGGGGGTTTAAGGAGGCTGAACAGGGTCCAAGAGAGAAAGAGAGAAAGAGAGAGAGAGAGAGAGAAAGAGAGGCCAGGAGATGTTTCTTGAACGTTCAACGTGGCACGGGTGCTAAGGCGCGCGGCGTCGGTTTAATTAAGTCGACGACAAGACGCAGGATTTAGCGTCACGACGCCGGTGGCAGCACTCCAGGCTCGTTCAACCTCGGCCCCTGAGTCCCGGCAATCTGTGCCGATTAGCCGCGCTTTTGTCAGAAGCTCGCGATCCGCGGAATTTCCGGCGCCGATTGTGCCCGGGAGAATTGATAGAAATGTAAAAGTGCCGCGTGACCCTGTCCGTGGATGATTATGAACAAGTTATGAATGTATATCTAATCAATTATATCATTATAAAATGCAAATGATATATAAATTTATGATATATGAATATGTATAATTTTATAAATGTAAATGATATATTGTATGTAAAATGTATATGATATGTGTATATAATGTATGTATATGTCATGATCGTGTGAAGTATAATATGAAAAAAAAATGGGCTGGGATGTATGTGGAACGCGGTAACGAACGAAGGATGTGTAACGTTGACGACACAGACGTCAAAGTGACGTCAGGTGCAACCAGGTTAACGGGTTGTTAATGAAATTCAAGCGCGACCGCGGTATTTCTGCTGCGAATTAATTGTAGAATCGAATGAACTCGTGGCGTTGAAGCAATGAATTAGAAGATTAGGTACGAGAATAAATGCAATTACCGTAATTCGCTTGAGGTTATCGCGAAATGATAATAACAGCTCGACAGGTATCGCGTGCGATTACATTACACTATGCGGCAATGGTATTTAAACGATGCGCGGGAAACCGAGTCATATCGTTTCATTAATGAAATGCAATATGACGTAGACGAGCATTATCTTTTTTTAGTGTTTTTAATTCGTCGCCGGAAGGCAATTATCACTGATGAAATTTGCGGGGGACGTGTGTAAGTCATCCACGCGATTCGCGACTGTAATTTACATTCGTGTCTTGATGAATTCGTTGCGATCATTTTCGGTTTAATCTAGGAGACGAGACATTTATTACCGCGAGAACGTCACGCATTTTTTTGTTTGCGTATTTTCGTTCAATCGGCGAAATTGGATTAGCTCGCTATTCTTTTTTTCTTTCTTTTTTTTTTTCACCGTCAATTACCGAATTTACCGATGAATTTACCGAGACAAACGAACCGTGCGCAGAGTTTTAATCTACCGAGAGATTATTACACGATGTCGATATTAATTTATTTAATGGCACGAATCTATTCAGATGAACGTACATATACGTACATACACACCATTCGATATATTCGAGAGAGGCAAATTGAACGACAATCGCAGAATTTCACGGGAAATCGAGTAAAGAAACAAATGAAAACGCGAATGAAATTTATCAGCGATAATACGTTTGTTTATCACCATCGTTTCCCGTGTCATTCTCCTTTACACGACGAAAGAAAGTCAGACACACACGGAACGCGTTAAAAACCTTCATCACTCGCGAATCGTATTTCATCCAACGTAATAATGTATCTGCGACGTGTCGACGCAAAATTTACTGATATCAAACTTTCCCGTCAACTCCGACATGACAACTGCCGCGGCAGCCGATACACCAGTCTGCCTTTCTTTCCGTTCTTTTTTTTTTCTCTCCTTTTTTTCACGCGACATTTCCATGCGAAACTTCGTATCGAGTTTTTTTTTCACGCCCCGACATAACGACGAGTTATGAGAAACCCTCGAATTTTCTAGCGAAAGAAAAACTTTTTCCAAAACAAAAAAAAGAACAACAACGTACAATTTCCCATACTTACACTCTAACAAACCATCACGTACACACAATTACGCACACATTCACGCGGGGGTATTAATCGCGATTAAACGACGTACATTTAACACGTACAATAAAATTGATATCAAAATTCCAGTAGGGGGGGAAGTTTCTGATCGCGTTACAAGCAGAGGCTTGAACGCATAAATTCAACGTTTTATCGCTTCACATTCGTATCGGAAATGTTTGTATGTTCGCTGTGTGTGAGAGGAAAAGGGGGAAGGGGAATAGAGAGGGGGTGTAAACTATTCCCAAAGAAAGTTATGATTTACCGACAACACACTAATTTCCGATTCCGGGCGAGGGTGGTAGTTTCCGTGCCAGGGAATTTCAGACAGCAAGCTGCATACGCAAGTAAGAACGGCACGTCAGAGACGCTCGTCTAGTTGCCGAACTTTTATTTATTGATATCCTCTTCCTCCCATCTCCCCCTTACATTTTCATCCTTTCACGTTCGATTCTTTTGTTGCGAATGAACGAACGACGAAAAAAAAACGGTGAATTATATTACGCTCGGCGGGACGAAGAATCTTCGAATAACGTTTTTCGTAAAGATTTCGTAGACGTTCTCCCCGCCGTTGAATGCAATAATAATTATCGTTAATGCGACATTTCGTCGCGCCGTTGATAACGACGAACAAACGTCGCCCGATTTCGATTCCGGCGAAACGGTCGCGAACAAATCACCGACGGCTTCCATCCGCACGATATATCATAGAAAACTTTATTACATAGTAGGTATGTAATACGTTCGCAACGGGGTTTCAGTTCTAAGGCAGATATTATTCCAGGAAATTACGATTCGTCCGAGTAACTCTTTGATTTCGGTTCAAAGCCCCCATGGCATACCAAGCGAGGGGGCGGGGGAGTATTTATACAGTCGGAAAGGGCGGAAATAGGGTAAAGGAGAGCGGGAATAGGATAAAGGGGAATGAGTGGATTCAGTTTGTTTTTACCCTCGGAACAAAGGGTCCACGTATCAGGTTCACGGTATGCGAAAGGGAGGAAGGGCGAGAACTAGGGAGGGCTGTGGAACGTATCAATTGCGCTTTAGAAAAATACGAAAAACTTATTCCTGGACTTAGATACCCATTAATTAATTGATAGCGATGTGGATTTAATTGTAATAAATTAATCATTCATTCCATGAAATATACAAATAATTCGGAGTGTCTATAAAATTGATTTAGAATTCAAAATTTGATATAAAAAGGATTAAAAACATTCTTAACACCCACATAAATTAATTCCAACAAACCAATACGGAATATCAAACTCACGCGGTCCAGTATAAAAGTAATAGAAAGATTCCCAGCATCCCTTGTCGTAAAACCAAAAAAACACACATCAAAATAACGTGAGTGATAAAACCGTATGAAACCACTATACATGCACATATGTACGTTGTTTCCCATCGCTCAAATTCGTATCTTAAAATGCATCTGACCCGGTGGCGCACAGTATCAAACCAACGACGAAAAAAAGGAAAGAAAAAAAAAAACAGAAATCTATATCAATAAACCGACAGTATCAGCGATGAAACTCTTATCGAGCAATTCTCAACCAACCTGTGTGTGTATGTGTGTGCGTGTGTGCACCGACGAAGACAGAGAAGTGAAAAGGGATTAGAAGGCTGACCTTTCGAATAAATCAAAGGGTACCGGTGCGACTCCTTCCACCGACACGCGCGAGTTCTATCACTGTTGGTGTTTTATCGAGCGGTCTCGTGGCGGAGCCCACCTTCGACGTTAAATTACAAGGTCGCCGCTATAGGAAGTCCGCAGTGTATAGGCATCCTGAGTAAATCGTTATGTCAGGGACGTGGGGGCCAAGCCCGACCGCGGTGAAACGAAACGCGATCGTTTCCCTGTTCGCGACGAACGACAGGTGTATCGAACGGATCACGTGGCGTTTCTTTTTTTTGTCGTTGTTGTTTTCAACGACTAGAATCGAGCGGTAATCGTTTTTTTTAGATCGCGAATTAATATTTGATGGTTCATGGACGTTATTTATTATGAAGGATAGAACTCGTTCGGGGGAAACGTTGTCCTTGCTGTTTTCGAGTAACCGTGATCGCTGTGTCTGCGTTTGTAAATTGTAATTCTATTTAGTGTACAGTGTGTGTAATGGGAAAGGGAAATTACCGAAGGATGGTGACGATCGTTCTCGCAGGAACTTCGATCGCAAGTCTATCTGTGTGATTTGAATGGAAAGAAATCGAAATCTCACGGAGTTTGATTAATTTTGCAATTAAATCGGATCGTTTATCGTTTCGTTTTGCGGATGTTTAAGTTAGATAAATAAGAAACGGTAACGATCGGATTATAAATGTGAATGGACAGATTTCTACAGGATTTTCCATTAAAATTCTACGACGATCTATAAATAGATCCTTTTGAATTCACGAATGGCATTCGAATCGTTCGATACTGTAAGATTCATGCGAGTTCACGTTTTTCTTTAATACAGAATTTGAGCGTTCTTTGTACAAAAGTGTCAGGGACCGATTCAAGCGGAATTCTAAGACAATCTGCGAAATTTTGATTAGTTAAGCCGTTCGATGGCAACCGTGCAAAATACTTGCCACGATTTACCCGACGCGATTCAGCAGAATCCAAAATTGCTGAGTATTTCAGGGGCGTTTCCTATTCCCCCGAACCCTCGTGGTTTTATTCGATACACAGACGCCCTTATGTGTTTACGTGCGATCCTCTATACATACGTATATGTATACATGTATGTATAGAGAGTGTGTACCTTTCCTCGCCGTGTTGTATCTCGTTCTCGAGACGATTATACATCATAATATCCCGTAATTGCCCACCGTTCTCATCCGACGATGTACCACGTGTAATAACGAACCGGAATGATAATTATTGCCCAACATTATTAACACATAGAATAGCGTTCTAACCACGTACTAAAAGAACCACCTGATCCGCTTAATTACATCGAGTATCCTATTTAAATATCGATTCACCCTAAAGTAAACCGAGATCCCTCAAGCTTCTCTATAATCTTCACAATTTATATCATTCGTTAAAATCTTTGTTAATACAACCCTAGAAATCATTGATAAAAAACCAAAAATTGAGTGGACCACAAAAATATATCACTTTTTCACACGATAAAAAACCAAAAAAGAAAAGAAGAAATTCAAAAATCTTTGAAAATAAAGGAGCCTCTTACCTTGGCACGCTTGGTGTACTTCAGATACTGGTAATGATGATTGTCGTAATTGAAGTCACGGGGTGTCAGGGTGATGTCACGATTCCGCGCCATCTTGCCCATCAACGATTTCTGTCGTTGCATCTGCATCTTCTTGCTATGCGCTCGAAGATCGGCGACTGAAAAATCGTCCCGTTAATGTGCTTTTCGTTCGGGTGTTACGTTAAAGTGGGCTTTTAAAGCGGGGGCACTGATTGCAATCCGGTTCGAAAAGTATTTGGTTCGTTAGCGTGAATCAGAGTCGCGATCGTCGATTTTTCTCCCATTTCGTCTCTTTGTCGATAAATCGTACGACAACGACGAGACTCGAAGGTTTTTTTCGAGAGGCCGACTTTCTTTCGTTTCTTTCATTTTTTGTCTGCGTTGATCGTTTAAGAGGATGGACTTTTCCGCAGGCTCGACAGTTTCTAATTTCACCGTGGACACCGTTCGAAAGTTTCGCGAAAATGCTGGAAATCGAGTTCCTGGATTAAAATAATGAACGATGGAGGAGGAAACGAAACACCGTCGATCGGTGGCTTTCCATCGGAATGTTATGCCCGGTTTGCAATAAACGTGTGCATTGAATTTTGTAATTTCTGATACCGGGATTATCCGAATATTTTAAAGAATCAATGTGTGCATGTATATGTATGTACGAACATGGGTTACACGTGTAAGTTTGTATTTTTATTCGATTAATCGGGTAACCGAAAATCAACCGGATGGAAAGTGGGATAGTATTCGATACTGAATATTCTATTAATTAATTTAATATCCACCGATGACAAAGAATTCGGCCGACCGTGAGAATGATAATATTTCCATACTTGATATCATCGATGGAAGCAATTGAACGACGGTGTTTCGCCACTGCGGAAAATCCACGGCATTTCGAACATAGTTCGTGTTCCCCGCGTTGGTGAAAACCTCGACACGTTTCCATATCTGGACGGGAAATCTCGAACAACAGCCGCGAACGATGGTAACAATGTTGACCCGTTAATATCGACGCTAAACCTATCACGGTTTTCAAGTTTCTATCTAGAAAATGCGTAATTTAACGTAACTACACTTTCAACCTTATTCTCATTAATTATAATCAAATGAAATCTTCTTTATTACCCATTTAAATTTACTTTATTAACAATCTTCCATACCTAAATGTATTCACTTATTATCAACATTAAATATTCAAAATTACAACTTTTTTATATAATACATTAATTCCATAAAAATTTCCGTGTATAAATCGTCACAAAGTCGACACTCTACAAAAAAAAATGTTCACCAACCCGTCGCATTAATTACACACATCTCTACCAGCCTCGTTGCGGGCACGTCGGTTATTAATAATGTGACTACCAACCGTAACGTCACAGGGACAAAGGGAAATAAGACTGACAGACCGATAACAATCGTCGGTAATAGCGTCCTGTAATAATTGCAACGCCATGCGTCGCTCGTCCGCGACGGCGATAATATTTCACGCGACTCTAATATATCGAGAGTAATTGGTCGCGGCTTATACAGAAAATTGCTGACGGCGTCGATCCCCGTGAAAAGCGGGCAGCGTCGAAACGACAACTCATTAACCGTCGGGCAAACAGACCGGCCAGGAATTAGGATTTTCCACCGCTCGTTCGCCGTTGCTGATTCGCGGCCTGTTCTCCCCCGTCCGCGCGATGATTTTTAAACAAACGCGTCGCGACGCCCGGCGACGTCCGGCCCGATACCGGCCTGGAAATTCGATTGCCGACGTTTACACGCCGGGACGCCGGGACGCCGCTTCGGGAATATTTTATACGCGGCGGGCCGCGATTTATTAATCGACCGGTATTTATTTGCGCTGCGATTATAGCTCGGGAACGATTCGTTGCTTGTTAGCTTGGAGGGAAAAAAATATATATATACATATACACACGTATATAGATATACATGTATACATATGTATATTTTACCCTTTCGAAGTCCGGTGTTCATTACGGCGCGTTTCATAATTCAGCGCTTTTCGATGCTAAATATTTGTAAATATTTGAACAGCCCGCGGGTATTTATCGACTCGATTTTATAAGTTTCCTTTTTTTTCCCCCTCCTCGCTTCGGTTCAACGTTTTAACAGCATTATCGTTCAAACAAACTTCGTGTAAAATACGAGTGCAGGTGGAAAATATATTGCGATTGTTTACCGGCGTGATTTTGTTTAACAATTGGTAAAGAGAAAATTTCGTGGTGATTTTCATGTTTTACGTGTTTTACACAATTTCGATGTGCGAATCACTTTAATGCGATACCGATTTCTGTAGTGTGCGACTCGTCAACCTTGACTATACGTGCTTCTAGTCGGCGTGAATTCACATCCGTAAGATTCTATCTATAGCACTGTGCGCTTAACAGGGGCATTATTGTTCTAACAGTCAATTATGAATATTCATAGTAGGTCTGCTTGTCCTCGGGTCTAGAGCGGGATGCAAACACACCGTTCCCGCTGTGAAATTCACTACATGCGCGAGGCCTATGAATAAACTAACGAATTAATTCCACCGGTGAAATCAGAAAACGCTTGTACAAATTCGAAATTATAAACGGTTCGTTAGGGCAATTTCCAGTCGGCTCTCTATTCGAAACGCAACCGATTCATGCATATGAAACGAGTAATAAAAAAAAAACAAAGAAGAATGACGGAAAAAAAAAACAACAAAAAAAAATCTACCCTGACCGCGCGTTCATTTCGGTTTGCAAAATTAACGAAGAAAGGTAATACCCTTGTTTGACAAAGAATTTAACTAGACCCGGCGTGTTAATTTCGCGTAGAGTATCCGTCCGTCGTTAATTATGCTTATTAACGTGATAATAGACGAGTTTATTACCATACGATATATACATGTATGTATATATATATATGTATTCTATAAAATATATTTCTCTCATCGTTCATAAACGAAGCCAATGCGGCGTGAGAATTTTAATTCTACCGTGAACACGCGCGCTAATGAAAATTAATGTTTTAACGCGTTAAAGCTAATATGAAATGCAATTTCCACCAGTACGTATAACCAACGAATTATTCGCGAAACGAGTTCTACAGGACACCGGTGATATTTTCCTGAAAATCCCTTACCTTTGCACGGACAGAAACCCTTGCAGGTGATGTGTACCGACGTGTGGTGGATGCAATTGTGGTACTCCAGGCGGCACGGCGAGCTGTACGTACGATTATCGGTTCCGCAAAGGAACGTCGGTTTCACCACAGGACATTCCTGACATCTGTAACACGGAGGAAATCAGCGCCCGTTAGTTCGACCTTTTTCTATCGAACCCGTCAACCGCCGGGACAACCCGCGAATCGAGAGAAATATCTTTCCCACCGATAACTTTTACTTCTCGTCGGTCCGTCATCGACGCCGTTTAATCCCCTATATACTACTTTTTTTTATATCTCCCCCCTCACCCTTTTATATCTCCCCCTTCTCAACATTTCACATTGATCGTGGAATTGGAAAGTGTAACTGAAATTTTAAACGAGTACTCTACTTCGAAGAATGACACTCGCTGAGAGACAACAAGTAAATAGGAAAATTATATAATAATATTATATAATATTATGTTTTAAATAAACGATGATAAAGGAACAAAATCACAGGTAAAAGATATCACAGACACGTGTGCGTGACTTCAAAGTCACCACGTCGTTTCATGGAGTGAAACGTGTCATCGTTATTTTTGGAATTAGTTTAATTCTTGTATATCGCGGTGATTGTCAACTGTGGAGGGGAAAAAAAATATTAATGTATACACACATATAGGAGAACCGTCGTGGCTTTTCCGCCGTCGGGAAACTTCATAACCGTTAAGCACTGCATCGTCGTAATATGAAATTACCACCAGGTTGTAAGGGCGGCGCGCGTGTTGCGCACGACTGCGACGGCATTATAGGGCGGAAAAGGGTCGCGCTCGTAACGTAAATAATATCATAATATACGCAGCCTTAGCGTGTTCAACTGTAACCGTGGTGACATTACCTCGCGGATAAAGGTACGTTAACCTTGCGAGCACGTGTCCGCGGGAAACATCCCGGGTTAATTACGCGACACCGTCGAATCCAACGGAAAAATCATCGATCTCCCTGTAAACAATGATTAAAAACCACGCGGAGTATCGGGGATACCAATTAAAATCTAATTATCAACATTTCAACCGTGTCTCCCTCCCCATTCGTCGAATTTCCTCCATTCGTGGAAATTCCTTCGTTCCAAATCGGACGAACCGCGATAATTATTAAACCGTCCTGATTAAAATAATGATTCCAGTCCATTTTAAAACATTCAAAATAATTTATTTATTTCTCCTCGAATGTGTCGAATAGAAAATAAAATTCTATTCTAAACTAAACGATGCTATCGTCTACAATCACCTATCCTCCTCTCTCCTCAGAATAAAATAATGATTCTCATCGATTTGAAAACCTTCAAAATCATTTATTTATTTCTCCATGGATGTGTCGAATCAAAAATCAAAAATGATGCACAGAATGCTATGCGTGTGTCTTCATTTCTAAAACAAGCGATGTTGTCGTCCACCATCACCTCTCCTCCTCTCTCCTCCTCCTCTCCTCCTCCTCCCTTCTCCCGTAGAATTACAAAGTTACAACAGTCGATGATGAGGGCTATACACGAAGGTAACGCGGTTGCAACGTATAAAGAATACCTCGTTAAGCGGAGGCACGGTGGTTTCGTTGCTTAACCAGCGCGAACGAAGCAGCCGGCAAGAGACCGGCACGTCGCGGCTATTAACGATTTTTCTCGTGAACGAGCTCGACCCGGGGATAACCAACGACCCCGTAATTTTCGCGGGTCTCCTGTAACGGTCTGATAAAACGGAACAACCGGCTGAAATTATTAACTATCAATTATTTCGGTGGATAGGGGGAAGGGAGAGGGGGAACAGGGTCGGCATCGAAGTCAATTAGCTACGTAAACCGGATAAAGGGATTCGTTTTCAAAGTGGATTAATTAAATACGTACTCGATTACGCGCTTGTATTTACTTGTCTGATGAAACGTGCTACGGATTATGTTAATGCATTCACGGAATTTATATTTACCGTTACGGAATGATAAATAATATAATCGTTCGTCGATTCGTTTTGCTACGATCGTTTCTACATCGATTGACGAATGTTTTCTAATCCGTTCACAGATTATTTTCACTTACCGTAGTAATATACATATACAATATACATATGTATTTATCTTCATTTCATCGGAATCACGTATATAACACTTAACGTAAACATTTTATTGACAAACTGATTGTGAGTCATCCAAAATTTTACGAGACACACAATTAATAGGTGTACGAATAAAATTACGTGTATATGTACTTACGGCGAACGACACAGTTAAAGGGGGAAATCGTAGCCGGCGTAATTTCGCGGTTCGAAGGTAACTTAGGATAAAGCAAGAAGCCGCAGGGAAGCCGGCGTCCGAGGCCATGCCAGACAACGTACTAGCTTTGTCTTGATAAAGGAGTTAAACTAGCTTAATTACCACGTTACTCGGTTTAAACTAATTACACGTTTGCCGGCGACCACAAATTCGCGAAAGCACAACATACCGCCGGGCATTGTGGCCGAAATCTACGGGTGGCCCTTCGAGAACCATCGCGAAATAACTGAAGCTTCTTTATTATATGTAATAGCCCTTCCACGTTCCAACCACCAAGTCTAATAACCGTTCATAATTCCCGACGCCGTTTTACGACGACGACGTCGACGTTGTTGCGAATCCGCGGACGAATTAGAGGGTTGAATTCGCATTTCCACGGAATCGGCGTCGACCGCGGAAACTTGTGTACCGAAGGGGATGGATCACCGAAATACTTCAGCATCCCGGAATACATACACACGGTGAAACACGCGTAAATCTTTCAGCCGTAACTTATGCACGGGGAAGACAGTTCTCGACTTAGAGCACAGATTACATTCGCCCGGGAATTATACGTGCACCGGAACACAGTTACACGAGTTTGATTACATTGAAACATGTTACATAAACCGTGGAATATTTCCTTCAGATGTATGTACGTATTATCTTCGAGACATACATGATACGTATTGTATACATATACATATAGCATAACGTGATGTAATAAACCGAGAAACGTGACGGTGCGTCTGTATTTTTGTAACAGGAAAGTTACGAAGGGTTTGGAATGTGTGTGTATAGGTATATTGTAACGAAGGGAAATGTTTGTATTTACTCAATATAATGTAGAACTATTTCCGTACTGAAACAAAAGGTACGATTTTTAGAATATAACGGAGGTAATGATAAATTTAAAGTGGGAGAAGGTAAACGAAAGTTAATATTTGAAACGATAACAATGAAACGTATTTTTGTTTCGTTATAATTAACGAAAGCAAAGTTCAATGCAGAGTTTTTTAATAACAATTGTTATGTAACAATTTAATAATTCGAATTTTAGACATTTCTTCGAATATATAAAACCCATTGTATCTATGATGTAAACAAAATTTCTTTTTCTATTTTTCACCTCAGGATAACCGTTCTATCCGTGAGAAAAATCTACTATCGATAGAAATCTGAAGAGGACAAA
Organism: Mimumesa dahlbomi; assembly: GCA_917499265.3. Lineage (NCBI taxonomy): Eukaryota > Metazoa > Arthropoda > Insecta > Hymenoptera > Crabronidae > Mimumesa > Mimumesa dahlbomi. Next base: position 10,750,231 of record OU824118.1, read on the forward strand.
CGAAGAAAGTAAAGATAAAATGGTGAAAGTGAAGCGGATACGTTGAGAGTTCGATCGGAAATCTTCTCGGACAACGACAGGAAGAGACGACAGGTCTTGCCGTGTTGTTATTGTGGATGTTGTCTCCGGTCACTATTTCAACAAGTTCTCCTTATCGCAACTGCGAGGAGTATCCGGATTTCTCAACGGGGCTCATCGTTTCGAGTGTTTTCCACTTTTGGGGCCCCGTGTAAGAGCTCGCGACATCGCGACCGACAAAACGCGACAATTTCACGAGACATAAAATACATTAGACGGACACATCCATGCAAACTGCGTCCGTGTAACGTATATCATCGCGACATTATAATCCCGTTGCCCGGTAAATTACATTTCCGTAGGATAAATCTACGGGAAAAGGACGAAGCAATTTGTCACCCTATTATCTTCGACACGGTAAAAGAGGAAAAAAAACGACACAGGAAAAGAAAAACAATTTTCAACATAACTCGGGAGAACGAAATTATTTTCAATATCTCATTATTGGAATTTTAATTAAAAATATCGCAATTTTGGAGTATCTTCCCTATACCACGATATCAATCATTATCTCGATAAAAACGAATCAATGAATCCCTCGTCTTATCAACCACGTGTTCCCCGTCCCTTTAAACCAGACGTTTCCACGTCTTCATAGTACGGTATTTAAAAAACACTCTCCGCTACGTGGAAACACAGCAACGTGCAAAATGCACGTTAATGAAACACCGCTAAAAAAAAGACAGAGAGAGAGAAAGAAAAAGAAAATAGAAAAAAAAGAACAGAAAGAAAGGGAGGGAAAAAAACAACAACAACGGACAAAATACCCGGCGTTGTTTGTCGACAGAAGAAAATATCGTTTCCCGGCGACGGAAAACACGAAAGGCATTTCAAGTAGGAAATGCTCGAACGATGAAAGCCAACTGTTGGCGTTTCGAGTGCGGACGGTTAATAAACGTCGCTCCGGCAACTTTGTGCGCTGATTTCGCATGGCGTATGAATCTGTAGCTGGACACGCTGGCGTAAAAGTAAAAAACGACGCCCGTATAATAGAAGGAAGCTGGAAGGCGTGGTTGATAATGTTACGTGACGATCCGCCGCCCTTTAATCTCGCCCTTTTATATCGTGGCTGTCCGTTCACCCGCGTGAGAAGCTGGAAACTTTGACCAGATGGCACATCGCCGGCGGAAAAAACCAAAATAAAAAAACAAAAAACGAAAAAAAAAATAACGGAAAGTTTCCTCCATAGCCAACGATAAACTGTTAACCCTTTCCCTTGACCATTCTGTACTAGGAACTTTTGTACATACTCGACTGGGTGTATTAACAAAGTTTACACGACTGAATATCAGATTTTTACGCCAACGTCCATCTCTTTGCTTATTGTTAGTCAAACGATAGAGTTTCTATGAATTTCGTTCGTCCGCGATGGATCTCACGTATTCAACGTGATTTTCTGTTCTACGGTCGTTTCCGAGTTTATCAATTTTCCTCCTTTTTTTGTTGTTTCTTCTTTCTACCGAGGATTCGAACGAGCTCGATGGGGAAAAAAGGGGGCGTTGAATATTTTCTTTTTTTTTTTTGGTTTCCAACGGGAATCGCACACCGTAAACGGTTTATTCGCCGAGCAAAGTATTTCCATGTAAATACACGAAATTTATTCATTGCAGTCGAGTTTCCCGCGCGATGCAACCTATCTCTTTCTCTCTCTCTACCCGTCGTTCTTATCGTCATCCGCGATTTTTTTTTGTTCTAACAGTCGACCTCTCGAACCGGTACCGGTAACACATCGGGCACACAGCTAACGTGTTACGCAATACATACAATGTGTAAGCAACGGCCGCGGCAATACAAACCCGGCGTTATTCCGGAGTTTTTCGAGGCTTCAGACAGCTCTCCGTCGAGAACTTTTGATTTACGCGGGCTCGATGGAATTCCATGAATGCGAAATGTAATCCTCTACCCTCCCACCCCCTCCCCCCTTCCCACTTCAACCCCATCCCTTCATCCGGTCCTCCCACCATATTTCTGGCACCCTCCGCCGAACTCAAACTTTGACTTTCAATCGTTCGCCCCGCGCTTATACATATACGTATATGTATACCCCCTAAACCGTACCATCTGCTTACGGGGGAAATACGGTTCGCGAACAAAAACAAAAAGAGAGAGAGAAAGAGAGACAGATAAAAAAAAAGAATCAAAGTAACAGAATGTCTGCCAATCTTTATACCCGTGACGTGTATTTCATTGGAATATTTGTCCATGTAAGTAGACCACGTGTTTAAAATTTTCGTTTCGTCAAACGAAAAGGAAACTTTCTATCAGACTGTTTGTACGAAACGCATAGTCGACACAACGAGAAGTATACGTAACAGGGTATCGTATATGTGTGTGTGTGTGTTGGGGATAATTAAAATTCTCGACGAGATCGGTCGCTCGAAATTTGTTGTACACATTGTGGAACGAATGTTCCTTTCCCGAAATAATATCCGCCTAGACAGACGTATTCCTACCTTCTGCTACCTTTGTTTCGATTAAATTGCGCGCGAGTGTCCGATAGAGGGTATCGCGATGCATCCAGATTACGTCTAATTACCTGTCCCACCGGTGAAAGGAGATTCGCCGTTCAAAGCTGGTCGGGATACGGGAGAGAAAGAGAGAGAGAGAGAGAAAGAAAGAAACGGGGGGAAAAGAAACAATTCGAACGACCGAAGATTCTTGCACGGTTCGCCGAGGTGTGTCGATCGCATCTGCCGCGTTTTCAACTCGGGCGAACGGAATACAAATGCGAAACGGACCTCGGTGTAATCTGGCCGGCGAACTTTACGAACTAATTAATGCGAATTGGGAAACGATACGGCGGAAGTTTAACCGCCTCGCGACGAGAATCGTTTCTGCGACGTTGAACGTCGACGAACTGGCAAGAATTGTGTTATTAAATCGGCAACGATGTCGCGGAAATTTGCGAATCGAAAGGATGTACGATTTTTTTTTCCCCCTTGAATCGTATTCTAGATATCGAGTAATAAAATGTTATTGTAGAATAATAAAGATACATGTTTTATATGTATAATATGTACATACATATGTATATTGTGAAAGATTGTTAAGTTAGATGATAAAAAGAAAAAAAAATAGAGATACCCATGAGAGCATCTTTACGCGGTGCAGTGTATATGTTTGCGGTGCGCTTAAGTCGTGCAGGTGGAATACAAATGGAAGTAAAATACCCGCGACGGTGTGTTATACGGTTGCGATTGAAATTTTATAACCGGCGTAATGCATATTAAAATACCAAAATTACGCTGCTCGTAATCCGACGTTTAATGGCGCTATTAATCTTCGGAGTCGCGTATATAATATTTTTCTTAAAATGAACCTCGCGTTATAATACCCACCGAACTTTTACATTTAAATTCACCGTCTGTTTACCGGATAAGAAACCGGTTAATTAAACGCGATCCCGAATTACCGAGTAAATTAAATTTCACCTGCAATTAGACAACCGATCATATACGTGAATGATCGTGAAAGGAATTATTAAAAAAAAAAAAATAGAAAAAGATCATCGTCCTTTTTAATTATCGATGAAACCATTATACCATATAACATTTTCTCAATTCTCTCTCAACTACGATTCGTTGTAAAACCATGGAAACCGAAGATACCTGTAATCCCACTATTATCACAGAAGCAAACCCATCGATTAATTATTATTCCAAGAACTTTATCGATCATAGATCCTCTAAGCGATGGAAAAGATCCCGTACAAGATGATCCCAGGTGGAATCGGATTCCCGTGGACGATGTTAGCCAAGATTTAGGGTACGGAAAGGGCAACGTGAAAAGGGCGAGGAACGTGGGCGGATACACACGGAGAAGTTTTAATTCGCAAAGTGCTCCGGCGTAGCGTTAATTATAAGCAAACAGAGCCACTTCGAGCATGCAATTAAAACGGAAATGGCTGGTGGTTCCTACGGGAACCGGTAAGACTCGGTCCTCTTCTCTTATTTGTTATGGTGCTCCATGCCTACCAATAAAACGATGAAACCTGGTCGGGATTAAACCGTGAAACTATCAATTATGTATTTCTCACCGTGAAATTAATGTATTTTCAATCAACGCGTTATTTCTATCGAACGTACTTAATTATTCCACGTTGGCGGAACAACACGTACCTACGAAGCCGCAAATAATATCGAAAGATCTATTCAGTTTCGAATTGAGAAAAAGGAAAACGATTATTACCTCTCTGGAATAATGATAACGAACGATTCCGACAACGTGAAACCAATTATCGCCTACTACCAACGGTTCCCGAATTCCCATTTCTTCTTTCGATCGCCGGATAAATATCGTTTTGTGTATTAAGCGACCAATAGCGTATTAAATCAAGTAAACGCCCGGTATAGAGTGGACCGCGAAAATACATTCGTAACCGCAGTCCATTCGAGGGGAAATTGCATACACCGGCATTCATTGTAACGGACGTGGCGCACACTGTCCCATCCTAATTCCGCAACTCGGTGAACGTCATTGCCTAAAATACATACGTACAGGGAATGGCAAAGGGCAGCAAGGAATCCAATCGTACGAACCGGTTAATTCGCACGGAACACTACAATATAGGCTGTTTCGGGATCGTGTCTGTTATATCGCGCGACACGTTTCACTTCCCACGTGATTTACATTACTTTAAACATCCCACCATCCATTCCGGAATCTTCGCCGAGTTCGTGTTTATATATACGTATACATACATATACATATACGTATTATTACGTTCGCACGCGATCACGTACGGAAACACAATCGAAATCGCGAATAAAACAACGGAACAAGCAATATCGTTGCCCCGCGACGATTCGACAAACGTGAAAACCATTCTAAATCAAGTGAAAAACAGGTTAGTAAGAGAAATAGAAAATACACACACACACATATATACGTATAGATACATATACACAAAAAGAAAGAAAGAAAAAGAAACCGGCGAGAGTTTAGAAACGTGGAGTGCAATTTTACATGCCGTTTGTTTCAACGAACCGCCAATTCAGCGACGATGAAGAGCGGAGAAAAGCAGACGGCGGCAAAGAGACGGGCGGTAAAGGAAGAAGGGAAAGAGAACTCGAGAGCGGAGCTTACTCGGCAATAAAGACGAGCCCTCCACTTTCGAAACGGGCTGTTTGGGGACCGGCGACAATACCTTCGTCGTGGTCCTTACGCTCGTCCATCATCGCATTACCATCCTGGTTATCATCGGCTAGAGATTCCCACGAAGATACCCAATTTTTTTTTCTACGTTTCTCTTTATCCGACTGCCACTACGTCATTTCGTGACGCGAGATACGCGGAAAACAAGTTGCGAAAATTTCTCTCTCGACTTTCGTCGTTTGCGAATTAATCCGTGCATTGTTTTACGAATATATATGTATACGGTGTTGTGTGTGTGTGTATTATTTATATGGTACAGCTGTATAAGGTGTATACACTATTCTGACATTTCTTCTGGCAATTAAAATATTGTCTGAAAATACCGTCGGAAATGACGGGACGTATGTTTTTTCACGTTTCGCATTCTTGTTTTTCGGCCGGACGGTTTTCTCGCTTTATTTTCTTAATTCCCGTCGACGTGTACGACCGCGGGATTTAAATTAGTAATTTGGCGGAAAATCTCGCGCGACAAAAGGGACCCGTTGGCACGATAATACACGAGGCAATTCGCACGGCGAAATTATTTTATGCAAAACTGATCTCAAAGTGTATCTCGCGCGACTTACATCACGCTGCGACGTGAGAATTGTATTTTCACGCTAAACGCGGGTATTAAAACGTTGCTGGTGTGACGTAGAGTCTGTGTTTTCCATGTTCATTTTACGATTTAATAACGTAACTCTATTTTTTTGTTATCGTACGCTCGAATACTACGAAAAACAAGCCGTTTCGATGTTCGATCTAATTGTAAGCGGGGAACAATCGCTCGATGGAGAATCAGTAGAATGTTACGGTAAAATTAATCATAAAAACGCAGCAAACATAACCGACGTTCCACGAATCCGCTGGAAGTTCATAAATTTTAATGTACACCGTGCAACATAATATTTGCCCGCCCAGTGCCACGGATAATCGAACTTTAATAACGAATACGGATAATTAAAATTCTAACAAATAATATCGCCTATTAAATTCGAATTTCAATATTGTCTTCTTTAAATTTCGATTCTGTTCGCCGTCCGTACGATTCCAGTTTCGCTTGGAAATATTTTTCTTTACCCGCCCTGTTGTCACTCGTGTCGCGAATACTTCTCGTTATTCTGAAATAAAATTTTCAGTAGAGCCTGAATTCCCCCAGGGGAGACGAGAGGGAGGAGGGGGGGGGGGAGGAACGGCGGGGAAAAAAACTTAATTCGAGCTCTGAAGGGTTAATAAAGTAACGAATCACTGAATATTTCACGGTTTCCGGCAGATTAAAGAGGCTCTTCGTGCCACTCTTACGGACAGCTGTCGCGACGACGGGGTTTTACTTGAATCCAAATACATCAGCGACTCGGAGTTCAACCCGTTCCGAATACCGTCAGAACTCGTGTTTGCGAGCCGATCGATACGCGAAAACTGATGACAAATTTATCAGACCTCGCTGGAAACAGACCGTAGACCTATTTCCGCGTGACACAAGAAGAACAAAAAAACAAAAGAAACAGACGGCTTATTATAAGCCACGTTCCATTTTATTCATGAATGCCACACAAGCGAGACAAGTGGATTAAGCAATATCGGGGAATGTCTCTGGAAATGTATGTGACCTTAGAAAAATACCGAAAAGAATCTATCTTTCGTGGAAATATTTTTACACCGGCAAACCCGGGGTGAATCTAATAAAAATTTCAATCGTACAAGCTACGCGACGGTTAAAAAACATTATAACTTCTAACACGTTTAATACACGGATCGATCTATCGCGTATCAGGAGGTGTATTTTTGTATTTTTAAACAACGGTTAAAAGGTTCACGGATTTTTCTGCTCGGTTTCTCATACTATGCGGCGTTATCAAGAATAATACAGGATACGTCGAAACTCTATTTAACTAATGGATTATTCGGGGAGATATTTGCAAAGGATTTTCCTGATTTTTCGCGAACGAACATCATAAAAATTCCATTACCGTCGATTGATGTCGATTCTTCGCGTTCGTAGATACGCGTCAATGCACATGCACGTATGTATGTATGTATGTAATGAATTTTCATCCGCCGATCATAATAGAATTTTTATGATATTTGACCGTTCAAATAGCCGACCTTTGCAAACACTTGATTCTTAACGGACGATAATAAAAGATTCGAAACTAACACGGAACCGTAAAATCGTTTAATAATCCGTACACATTTTTCTATCGTCGAAACGTTTCGACCAGGTAAGATTTTTATTAAACCGTTACCGTTTGTTCAAGCAAAATATCAGATTTAATAAAGAATGTTTATTCCACTGTAAAAGAATTGTTAATTCAATCGTACGTTTCAACACTCTCGTCCCAGTTTCGAATACAATCGTTTTTTCCCCTCCACTCGTGTTATAGGTGGCACGTTCACCACTACACTCTCGGTATCTTTCAACCTACAAATAACGAAAAATCTGCATCACGAATACAAATACAAAATCAACGAAAATAAGCTGTTTAACATTTATCTAAATTTCAAACCCCAGACACTTCTGACAAATTTTTCCCAAAAATCCCTCCGTCTGAACACGAAATCCTCTTTCTTATCTCGAATAGAAATTTCCTCGGCAAATCTGCGGACTCACGGTGAAACTTAATCGTTCTAAAATCCCGAAGTAAGGATCCAAAGGTTTTCCCGCGATGCCTTCCGACACGTTCGGGGAATTTTCGTGTTCGATACCGAGGCGACGGGAAAAGCTTTCACGCAAGTGCCATCGGTAACGGTTTACGTTGCTCGGGGAATCGTAAATACCCGGCTGCTGCCCAGTTTCCACGGGCTTTCTTCTCGTCCCGTAAAGGAATCGAGTCCCGTGAAAAATATCGAGGGAAAACCATCTCTCCTTTTGGGTACGACGTCGGGAATAACTTCGAAAGCCAAGGAAACTCGTGACGTCACCCAAATATAGTTGCCTGCAGTGTTTTTAACGGTGAACCACGACGACGACAACGGAGTCGACTAATGGACGGTTTATTTCCACTGTACATATATAAGTATACGTGTGTATGTGTATGTAGACATTTCGCGCGTGACTGTGAACGACTCGAAGTTTCACGGTTATCCTTGGTAGGTTGAATAATAAAATCGCGCGCGATCGATGAATTAACAAATGACATTTCAGATGCAAACGGACACGACCGGGTAAATGGGTTTTAACGTTATCGGGAATGGGCGAATGATTTTTTTGGGGGGAAAATGCTGATGAGGTGGGGGATTTTGGATAAAAGGTCGACGTATACATTGGATAAAAGAGAAGTTGGAATTTTGTAAATGCGCTTTTTTTTTCGTGTTGTCGACGAGAAAAGTAATGGATGACCGACGGTAAGTTTGAAAAAGTTCCGTCACCGTTGGTTGGCGGTATATTTGATTCTTTTTTTGTTGTTTACGCGCGATCGTTAATAATCGTATTATTTATAGGAGTCCGTAATGTCGGGCTATAATTCTTTTTCAACGATTAGAACAACTTTTAGGTTTGTTTCTAGCCATTAATCGTTCGCCCGGAAAACTCGGTGAAAATAGAAGTAATGTATATCCGTCTAGAAATAAATCGTTCAAAACGAATGTTCGTTTCTATTTTTCCCGTGGTTTTCCAACGACATCCAATTGACAAGTTTCTGGTAAAATATATTTGAATTTTATCCACTTTTTTTCACTATCTACCTGTTATAGTCTTATCCATTCAAGATATTACACCGGTGATATGATTTCTTATTAAAAACGTCAGTAAATTCCGGCTTTCCCGAAAAGGAACTACTCTCAAAAATTTCTCATTGCCAGTTCAGGAAAATAACGAGCGTTCCTTTTCACCATCCTACCGCGGCGTGCATTTTTACAAAATTTTCCGTCCGCCGCGCCGTTGCGGCCGAGCATTATCCATCGCAAGGGAAGGACTTTATTCTCGTTTTTAAGCAGAGCCACTGTGTGCTCGCCGTTGCTAATTATAACAAAGACGAATGTAAGAGTCGAGTGGAGGGCGGCGAAGTTTCCTCCGGAAAATGGGCCAAGTGGAGACGCTTCTAAATGCACGCTATCAAATAAAACAGGCTGTCGTTGAATGTGCGAGAAATAATAAAAAAAAGAAGACAAAAAAAGGGGGGAAAAGCAGAAAAAAAATCTACTTCTGTTCGCGTCGGATTCGTTTACGACGGTTTCGAGAGAATCTCTGTATGTTCCGCGGCAACATTTTATCGGCCGGATGAACTGGGAGGTGGGAGGGGGTGGCTTTGAAAAACGGGGAAAACTTATAATTATGTAACTTCGAGGGTTCGCTCTTCATGCCGCTTTATCGTATCAGCTTCTATCTTTGGCAAACTTCATTCCGAAGAATTTAATATTCTCTAAACTTCGTGTATGACTTATCGCGTTTCAATGTGAATTTTCTAATTATATAGTTTCGAACCCTCACCCCTTTCGCGCCGTGTTTATCGCGTCGGCCTTTATTGTATATATATATATGTATATTCATGTTGAACTTCATTTCGGAGAATTTAATATTTTACAAGCTTCGTCTAGAATCTGCCCCATCGCTTCTGTAAAACAGGATTACGTAATAATATTCAACTATCTCTCCCCCCAACACCCCTCAGGTTATACAAGACTGACACCGTTCGCCGATCGAACGGAATAATCGAGATCAAATTAATTTCACAAAGTATCGCCGCGACATTCCGACGGTATCGCGATAGTACGTAAATATTCCGCGGATACTTCTTGTAACACGACGGGATTTCATTCTTATCGAACAGAGGGGAGGAATTCGAACCGCAAGAAATAAGGGACGAAGATTTACTATCTTCGGTATATTATACATTTTCCAAAAGTTTCCGGCCGCAAGAAACTTACACTTTTCTCGTACACTTTTAAAGGTCACTCGTTCGGATTTTTCTTTCCACCGAAGAAGGACGAAGAGAGAGAAAGAGAGAGAAAGAGAGAGAGAAAAAGAGTACTACGGGTGTCCGTCAAAGGGAAACGAAATGGAATTTCACGAATTTCGCGACATTCGCAAGAAACCGGTCGGACGGTGCGGGCGAGAAAGCTGAAAAGTCGTGTGGTGGTGGACAAAGGGTCATTAAGGGCGTGGATAAAAGACCACTTCTCGTTAACGATCTTCGCCGAGGTTCCGGCAGACGTTAAGATTTCCTACGTGCCATCTCAAGATCGTTCCTCGTGACCCGGACCGAGTTTCCCTCTCCGAAAATATGATTTTTGATCGTGGAAAATCCAACGGGCGGAAAGTTACCTAAGTTAGATGAGAAAGAAGACCGAAGGGTTAAGTACAAAGGTACAGGGAAAAAGAAGACCCAGTGACGAACTTAATAACACGTCATCGTTCTAATTTCCAACTTAAATTAATCCATTTCCCCCGATATTCGCAGAATTAAAACCAAATTTAAAAAAAAAATACATTAAACAATCGCAATAATAATATATCTTCATAATAATAATATCTCCAACGAGGACGACAACTTTCAATAACACAGAAATAAAATACAACCCGTCCGCCTTGTGCCGTCCGTTTCTACTTGTCAGCCAATAACGCGTTAATTCTCCTAGACTCGGAAACACCAGTTTCCCAAGCGAACGATTCACCGACAAAATACACACATAATACACATAATATATATTCCTAGTAAAACCGGATTCCTTTGAAACGAACAAGCGTTTTATGTTCCGAGGCGTACAGCCACGAAAAAAACGTTTATTACATGAACTTCGTGCCTTGTTTCCTCGTTGTCCGTAGGGTTTGTAGTAGGCGGGGTCTTGCGAAAAAAAAAAATAAAACAGGGGGGGGGGAGAGAAAAATAGAGTGAGGGAGAGTCCGCATTCGCGTAATTACTATCGCGACTTTTTCTCCTTAACCGAGATAGAATTTCCGCGGGCAAACGAGCATAATAACAAACCTCCAAGTGAAATAACGTCGAACAACGCCGACTGGTACGGTTTGTCCGTAGCCACGGACTAACCTCTCTCCCCGCAATTAGACTCTGTTTCTCTCATCCGACAGCGTTGTAGTATATAACCCTTACGACAACTTTTCCGCATGGAATTTTCAAAGGACGCGGCGACGCCGGCGTCGGCCGGGCGTCGGAGACGCCGGTAGAAAAAGACGAGGTCGGATGGAAAACCCTCTTTGCTCTGCTCGCTCGTGCAAATTTAAGTAGGAAGAAATGTTTCGCTGCCAGCACTCGACTACACTCCTTTCTCCGGTCCTTTCTCTGTCCGTCCGTCTTCTGTCTGAGCCGTCTTCCCCCGAGGAATTTTCTAACCCCCCCTCCCCCTCCCCTCAAGGGAAAATACGTTCGAAAGGCTCCTATATCCTTGCCAGGACCGAGTAACTCCTGTTTGACGTGCCTCGCGCTAAAGTAAACGCATCCCTTTCACATTCTCCCGCCGGTGTCGTTTCGAAATTCATTTTTTATTCTTCGTTCTGTGAACGTGCGAGTTTATTGTTCGTTCCTGCATCCCCCCCCCCTCCCCGGTTCCCGCGGAAATCTCCAGCGACTTACGGATGTACACCGTTGCCACGAACGTTTATTTATGGATTTGGGAATTAAACGACCTTTGTCTTTCGATTTTTAATTGGGATACACGAGTCTCTTGGTGTACTGTGTGTATATGTGTATGTATAGGTGTATATATATTAGATAAAGTGTGTACTTTATATATATATATATATGTATACTCTTTTATCCCGTTTCATCCCTCGTCTTTACCCGTTGGATCAATGAATTTTTCTTTCATTCTCGCACCGGGAAACGAGTTAATTCTTATGCATGATTTAAGAAGGTGAAATCGTTAGTATGACTGTACATACATACGTTGAGAAAAAGAAGACAGACTGGCAACGAATCTCGAAACACCCTAAATCCGTTAACTTTTTCCAACGTTTCCCGGCGTCGTTCTTCGGTATTCATTTTTCATTCCGTCGTTCTAATAAAGGTGTTATGCCTCACTGAAATCCCGTCGCCGCGAATAAATCCTGAAACGTGTCGCTTGATACGCGTCGCGTGTTATACATTTACCGATGAAAATACGCTAGATTGCCAGTATCATAAAATCGATACCTGTATTTCCATTGAGATGTATACGTACATGTATATATGTCTGTTTTTTTCTATTTCTTGTTTCACAATTCCACCGCGATCAACCTACATTCCCAATTGTAACGTCACAAGAAACCGTCAGAGCGACGTCGAACGATTCTACTGAAACATAATTACTCTACATGCTCGTGAAAAAAAAAAATGTGCTACTTTTTTTTTCTTTTTTCACTTCCATTCCGCTCAGCGACGCATCTTTTCACATTAATCACTCCTCCAGACGTTTCGCCGTTTTTCACATTATCCCGATACCTAAAAATTCATCGGTTCCCCGTGTGCTATATCCGTGCGATAATATTTCCTTTTTGTCTGCGATCCGGCCACGCGGAACGAAAACGTATATTCGACGAGAGAGAGAGAGAGAGAAGTCTTGCCGCGATTTCTATGTGTGTACGTGAGATATTCTTCTGCCGTACCGATGATTCCATTGAAACGGGAAGAAGCACGCATCCGTAAAAGCGTGACCTAAAAATGTAACCTCTTTACCCGCGTCCCGCGGGACGAAGCGTCCCGACGTCTGTATATGTGTGTAGGTATGTATATATGTATGTATGTATACATATACGTCGGCAAAACCAATAATTCTAGCTTAATGTCTCGTGAAAAACAAAACACGCTGGCATGTACTTTCCCAACGGGATTCTCCTTCCATTTCTCTCAGGTAGCTTTAGAAGCCCATTTTTAACGACTTATATGGGAGTCGTACAAAAATCCATTACCGTTTTTCACGAAAATTTTCCGCGCCACATACGCGACCCGGTTATATTTTGTACTTGACAAATGATGTCTTTGATTTGAAATATCACTTGGAGACATACATATACGTATGTATAGATCTATGTATGTATGTATGTATAGTTTCTTTTCAGTCAATCGCGTACAATACGTGATACAGCGCGATTCGAATGGAAACGTTTCGCGCTTTCGGTCTGATCAAAAGGAAGAACATCAAAGTCGTCCGACGGATATTTTCAAAGTTTTTAATTACCGGTGTGATTAAAAATGAAAATTGCGTAAAAGCCTCGGGGGGGCTGTATTAAATTCAATGTAAATACAAGGGTCGGTGGTTTACTACTACGTTGCGGGATTTTTCTCACGGATTTAAAGTGCCGTGTTTTTTTTTCCTTTATTTTTAAACCGCATTTACGACTTTTAATTAAGTCTATCTCTTCGGGAAATGTTTCCCCCTCTCCCGAAAGTTCTGTCATCGTCTACCACGGACGGGGAACGTCGAAGCGTGGAATACGAAATAGTTGCGAGTAGAAAATTTTCAATATTTCGCTTCAAGTGTTTTATTCCCCACGGGAAGACGCGTTTAAAGTTTGTAGCTTCTGCACGGGGTCTGGTAGTACACGTTTTATGTGCCACGAGGAAAGTAAACAAGAGGCGGGCGAAGAATGTTTCACAATGTTCGTTCGGAAAAGTAATTTTTCCCGATACCGGAAGCTGCGCCGCTCTTCATATTAGACTAACAGGCAGAAAACGATACAACGTTTTTCGACAAAACTTGCGGCCCAGGTATTCCCACGCTGATCTATCTATCCGTGTACGGTACACTTATACACGTGTACCAACTGTGTGTGTAGATAGAGAATCGGTATTTTTGTTCCTCCGGAATAGATCAATAAAAGTGTTTTACAGTCAAATTGTCCGGATTTTTTTTATAGGAAAATTCTCTTTTTCGTCGATCACTGTTGACGGAATACCTTTGTTTTACCGGCCATTTATTACTACAATTTGATTTCCTCTTTGCGACCAACGAGAAAGTACGTTTTATCCGGTATCCCGTGCGATCGTATTGTAATGCAGAAAAAAATGAGAATTCCACCGGAGAACTCTTTCGAAATGATAACAGGGAAATTGAATTATTCGATTTGATTTCCGCGAATATTTCAAGGAAAATTTCGTAGAGGACCGCAGTTATTGTCGGAATATAGACAAGTTATAGATGTTTCGATTTCCCGTCGAATTATATGGATATCGGGAGGGTTGAGATCGAGTTAATTAAAATAATTGCCACTCACTTGGATTCATCCTGATCCTCGTCATCGTCCTCGGAGTCGAAAAACGCGTCGTCGTCCTCGGAGTCCACCGAAGTTTCCGTTCTCATTCGTCGTTGCTGAACTGCTCGGGATTTTGGGATCACCACGTCCCTGGAAAACAGAATCGAGTTAAAGGAGACCCTCGTTTTTTACGCGATCTCGGGATAGCCTCGTATATTTCAATATCGATGGGACGATAAAATGATTTTTGTTGGGGAAAAAAGGGAAAAGAATTCTTTTTTTACGAGGCGGAACAAAAATTCTGTAACCTGTTAAATAAAACCATGAGGATTAAAGAGAGAGAGATATATATATCTATACAATCTTAGAATTTTATTACACTAATAAAACGGAAGTACACCCTGTCCGGAAACGTTCAAAATCATTTCATACGTTGGAAAATAAAATCGTGAAGTCGAAGGGAAATTCCGCGGACCTATCGATCGTACGTCGAGTCTTCAAATTCTAGGGAGGAACGAAAATTTCATAAAAAAAAACGAGGAAGCTCTTCAGCGTAGGGAAAACTTTCGATATTTTATAGCGTGGAATTGAAAAAAAGTGCTTTTAATAAATTTAGGGGGACGTAAAAGCTTTTTCACGTTTCAAGACTGCCCCGCGTATGTAGACAATGAAACCGTAATGATGTCGAATAAAATAATATATCGACTCGTCGTGGATCGGGGCCATTTCAAAATTTTCAAACTATATATCTATCTGACAATAGAATTATTTAAAGTTGAAAAGGGTCGCGGGATCGGGTTGGGGTTAGAGCCAATCGAGATTGCAACGAAGAATTCGCAAGATTACCATATCTCGGAAAACAGAATAATTTTCAGAGAAGTTCTAAGTTTGATATCGGCTAAGCCACACCCCCCCCCCCCCTCGAGATTATCGTGTCTTTGAGAAGTAAAATTATGACGTTACAGAAAAGATTTCGATCTGCGCTGGATTAGAGTCTCACCGAGATTTCGCAGATTACCGTGTGGAAAAAAAATAATAGAATCCTGTCGACCTCGGATTGCTTTAAAATGGACTTCGTGAAAAAATCACGCGACACTTTCAAAATATGTATGTACGTCTCGTCAGAGATGAATCGTGACAACGGTATTTTTAAAAAATGCGTAATTGACGTCTCGAAAAAAGAAACCCAATAATTCACATAAGAAACGTCTATTAGAAGTCAAACTCTAATTGAGATATCACGATTAGATTGTGACATTCATTTACTCTGTAACGTGTCGGGTTAAAAGATGAAAATCCTCTTTATAACTTAAATCTATGTATCAAATCCAACTGTGATATTTAAGAGTCGCAAAATATAATATGAGAAATATTGCGAGGCTTTTGTATAGCAGTTGCAATCTTATCAGCAAAAAAGAAGAGACAGATAAACATTGAAAAATTTCCAAATTTTCGTTTCGTTACGTTCGTCCAGTAAAAAATAATCTAAATTCCATTAGCGTAATACATACAAATTCTGTGGTTAACGGAATTCAATTAGCTCGTGCGAAGAAAACCAGGGAAACAGGATCAGGCAAGACACATCGTCGCCTGATCGTGTAGTCCGGTGCTTCGTGAATCCAATAAAGATGAATTACGTATATTTGCATAACTGTACGCGTGACACGAGAGTCACGGACAAAGGCGCCTGTACGAGCTTCATCATCGAATACAATTCAATTAACACCGGAATATTCCATCAAATACCACATTCTATTCTCCCCTCCGTCGTCGCCGTCTGGTGGAAATGATAAAAATAATCAGCCTATCAAATCTCGACCCCTTCACATAGTACATGCAGCATTACGTAATTAAATGACAGACATCCATATATGTCAAATTAATAATTTATTAAGTTACACGTTGCAACGACGACTTTCCGATCGGATTATAAAACGTCCGACATTCCCGGCGATATTAAATTAGCGCGACAGCGTCGCGTTATTGGCATGTATTAAAAATTGAATTAGGCAGCGAAGTAGAATCTCTATTGTAGCGAAAAATTCGCAGTAATCCACCGCGGCGGAATTTCTATGGAATCCACTTTATTCGATGAATTAGAGACCGTTATGAAGTTTCACGTGCTACAGTTCTACCAGAGAGGGGTGGGGAGGGGTGGGGGAGGGGGATGGCGTCGCGACGGTGCTTTACCTTCGAAACTAAAGTGAATTAGTTTTATGCCGGACAAAAACGTCCACCACGTGAACTTTGCCCCCGGGCTAAATACCGGGTCGCTTCTGTAATCTTCAGTTACCGCGGTCGATTTTTTTTGTACTCGTTTCGTCAGAAGCCACAAATAAGTGCATATACGTATATGTATATGTGTGTGTATGTACGGTTACGAGATCGCGTTTACGAGGTCGCAATTTTTCACGGAGGACAAATTCATCCGTCCGGTGTCACGCGTGTCGCGAGGCACGTAACGAAAACAATTAAGTCGTGGGAATGCAATTAAACCGGGGATTCATGATTTGGGGAAGTCAATTCGCGTCGGGTAGATCGAGATATCTCGCTTAGTCAGTGTAAAAATTGCGCGAAGAATGAGAAACATACTATTAGGTTTAATTGTCTAAATTAAGAAGAAACAAATGATATTGATAATACCTGGTAATGTTGAAACGTAAAACGAAGAAACTTGTCGAAATTTTCTTTTAAAGGGATTTTCATTATTAGAATAATCTTTGTTAAACGAATCATGAGGGTTAATTAAAAAATCATGGCAACTAATTACTTTTCAACGCCCCCGTTATCTAAATCCTTTTTAACTACAGTTTACCAAACGCCACACGGAGCACAGGTACCATTCTACATATACACCACACATATATGTATATGTATACATATATACAGTATATAAACATTATACACCGTTACCGGATCCGTATCTCTTCGGGGGTGATTCACGGTGAAAATTCGGTCCATTAGGGATTCCTGCATCGCGGAATCAGATCGACCGCGAAATTGCTGCGCGAAAGTGAAACGGTGTATCAACAATTATTGTCGAATTAATTACGATCGCTATCGTTCTCCATACATACACTCCCATTCTGTATCCCTGCGTCTATGTATTATTTCCCATTTAAACATTATTCCACCAAACGAATCTTTCTCCACCATTTTTCTTTCACTTCTTTTCTTTCTTCTACCTCTCACGTATTTATACCTAATTGCTCGATGAATATTATCGACATCGCGTGTACACACACAACAAAAGGCTAACGTTTAAACGAAGATCCTATCCAAAGTGTTTAATCGCCGGCTGTTTGTAGATATTGGGGTTATTTAATATCCCGCGGCAGCAACGGCGGTTCAAGATGAATTCCGGAACTGCGTGAATGCTCGCATGATCCACGTGGAAAGCTGCAATTACGGTTAACTGGCAATAAGCACGGCCGGAAATCAATGATCACCCCGAATGCTCGCGATAGTGGTTTAATACCGTTTCACGGATAATATCGTCGTTAATCATCCGTTGTGTATATGTCAGCCGTTAACAATCGAACGACAAATACCGACCGGTTTCCATTGGAACGATCGTTTCTTTCGTTGGTGGGTTGTCGAGTGATTATCGTTCGCTTAAAATACATATAATATGTACCTTCCCGTATGTGTTTCACGGGAAATGTATATTTACCCAGATTTGTGAAGTTCTTTCTTCGACACGCAAACAGCCGTGAAAGTGTCTTCGAGGAGACATAATTCCTTCTTCTTGCAATTCAGTGGACGACACAGTTCACCTGAAACACATTGAAATTATATGATTAATTACAATAAAACAAGAATTATATACTTGTTTTATTTAACATCTTTGTTGGAGTCTTAATTGAATAATGGGGCAAGTATTTCTTTTATTTTTAAAAGAGCGAATGTTAAATATCGCGGAAAAAGGTGCGTACACACTTGCGTTCCCGTGGATAAAATTGTCAATTGTCAACGTGGGGCGGATATTAAGCGGCAGAATTTCACACGGGATCCGTAAATGAGGTCGATGCCGAGAGTGCCGCGTTCACGTCCTTCCGTGTCAGAATTAAACTATAATATTCGCAGTCACGATCGGCGACGTGGAAAAATTCAGGTCTTTCGCCGATATTACGCGTCACTTCAGCTCGTAATTCTGAAGCGTATTGACGTCGCGACGTGGAACGCGCCGTTTTGCTTTATTAAATTTTAAGACTGCTCCGAAGGAAAAAAGAAATCTGATCTTCCGACGCTGTGTTTAAAGCTCCCTCTTTTACTCTCTCTCTCTCTCTCTCTCAGCTTTTCTGTTCGCTACGATAAGGGGCGATATTAAATACGCGACAAATCCCGCATCTATTCTTCGCGGAATATCTTAAAGTCCGCTTAGTTTAGCAAAATTACACGTTCCTTGGATAGAGGAATGAAATACGTGTTTAATATACAAATCCATTATTCAACAACACGGATAAACGTTAATCGTATCAACCGAATAACTGGGAAACTCAATAATTCAGCGTAATATGTATATTAAATTTTACGTTATGGTACCAAGACTTTTTTCCCCCGGTGAAAAATCATTTTGAAACGATCTTAAACCGAAATTTCCGGAAAACAGTCGGACTTTCTACAAGGTAGCTATTAATTATTGCACGGAAAGTATTACAGACTCGCTACTTACTTAATGTAACGCAGTGTAATATTTAACGAGAAAACCTGCAATGTCAGCCACGCCAAAGGGAGCCACTCACTTTTCAAACGTACGTTTCAAGCAACGCGAGCGAACTGACTGTCCCTGCGATTATTTCATCGCGAACGAGAAACTACGCCCTACGGGCCCTTTGTGTACCGATAATATCACCGTGTGTTATTACCCGTAGGGTGAAACGTATTAAAGTGACCCAAAACGAGGGTCCCGTGACGAAAGTGTGTTTATTACCCGAATACCTGGACACCTTTTGTTTACGTTCTTGGAAACCAGTGTTTCGCATGTTACAACCACGTTAACAAGATAGATGTAATATTCTGTATACATATATACATGTATAATATGTCTAAAAATAGAAACAAATGTTTGTCTATCGTTCTTAACGTCATCAACGATAAAAGTCAGAGTAGGTCGGAAGGAGTAACGAAATAAAATTAATCGGTGGACTTTTAAGCAAGCGGCAACCAGTTCGGATTTCCAGCGAGCGGAATTGTTCGTTTCTTTGATGTACCGCAGTGAGCATTCAATGCACGGTGCAATTGCATTCGCGCGGAAATAGTCGACGAGCGATATTGGTCGTTTCGGAGTATACCGCATTGGATCGAATTTCTCTCTTCTCCATTAACCCCCAGTTCAACCGTGCCCTTTCACCCCGTCCGTCGTTCCCCGTCGTCCTTTCTCATTTGACGTTGCAATCGAGGGAATCGCGATTGCTTCCTGACGTGTAAATCCGATAAGAAATCGTCGCGACGTTCCTCGCGCGCTAGTTTCCCTGATAACGATCGCAATGATATTTTATATATATTTCAATATCCTCGTAAAAATCGACGTTCGATGAAATATCTTTGTGAAAAACAAGAAAACGTGTCCAGTACATATTGATAAATAAAGAACACTGATAAATATACTAATATACTAATATATTCTTTGAATTCGAGATTTTTCACACACGAACAAAGTAATTCGTAGAAAATTGAAAATACGATGGATGAAAGGTGAAATTTTAGAATATGGGGGGGAATTGCGTGACGCTGAAAAATTTGTCGTGATATTTTCCGAGGAAATACTTACAGAAGGGGACCGTGCGAGGGCTTCCATTACACGTCTAATTAAAAGTTTGCCCCGCGATGTTCGGCCTTGTGCGCGCGCGAGAAAGTAATATCGTTTCGGAGGTGGAGCGAAGGGCGGAATTAAAGTCGGCCGTACATACGTGAATTAAGAAGATCTCCCGGATCCCGTCGTGACGTGAAACCTTCTTGACGGCTTAATTTCGCGGAGCTTATATAGCAACGGGAAAATGCAGAAACTACTTGCGTCACGAATCTCGTTATTCAAAGAATGACCATTCAAAGGATACTTTTTAAATAGATCAAATTTTCTTGTATTTTCGTAATTATAAGTTTTTGGCATCGGGAATTTTAGAAAACGAACGATTCGATAATATATATGTCTGCGAATTTTTGGAATTTTTGGAATTAGCATACCGAAACGATACAACGTGGATAACGAATCACGTGAAATATCATTATTTAGTCGTAGAATTAAAATGACAAGCAATATCCACGGTAATTGTCCGTTTATTAATAGACCGATAATAATTATAATACCGCGGGAAGAATGTCCGATGGTATATCGTTGGAATTTAATAAATTCGTTTTAATTGAACCTCGTTAATGGAAACCTGATGTTTGACGAAGCTTTTTAATTATAATACAATACTCGCGCAAAATTATTATTAACAGAACGAGCGATTAAAAAAACAAAAAAAAAATAAAAAAAGAATAAAGACCATACTTTACGCGTCGGCAATCGATTCGAGCGTAGTCTCATTCGAACACTTAAATGTCCCGAGAACCCTTGGGGTTCTTGATTTGCGCCCGCGAAGTGGGTAAACAGAAAGTCGCGGTAGTTGGCGAAAAAATTCCACCGGAGAAATTTTTAATAAAGCAACGCGAGACGACGGCCGGGAAAAACTCCGACGGATTTTCAACAAAAATCAACGAAACTTTCCGCCGACGGCCGGATAATTCGTTTCCCGGAACTTTGCGTATCCTACTGGAAGGGCGAAGGTGGAAGACAATAATACGAGCTGACAGTTTCCGCATGAGCCTCCACGCCGAGTGAATTGGATCCGCGTCGCTCGAACGGCTCCGGGGACGTTCGATTTCTGACAAGAAAAGTAGACCCGGAAAAGCGACCGAGGGGGGAACGGTCGCCGTGGAAATCCATTCTTCGGTCGCCGTTCGCTCGGCCAGTTCGTTAGTTGTGTCATTTCATTTAGAAACATTGATCAGTCACGCCAGACCGGTATTAATAATTTGTAATATTCGTCACAGGTATACCGTGGAATTTGATAAGCTGATGGTGAAAATTAAATTAACTACAATGAAATCGTGGTGATGTAATTTTAAAAGAGAGAAACTTTCTTATCGGGAGACATGTTTAGTTTCAGTACTTAAAACTG
Organism: Mimumesa dahlbomi; assembly: GCA_917499265.3. Classification (NCBI taxonomy): domain Eukaryota; kingdom Metazoa; phylum Arthropoda; class Insecta; order Hymenoptera; family Crabronidae; genus Mimumesa; species Mimumesa dahlbomi. Next base: position 10,771,735 of record OU824118.1, read on the forward strand.
TTAATTATATATGGTATGTATAATTTTATTAGTCTCAAGGCATTCGTTGTGGATTATTAAATACTGTTATAAAGATCCTTTATCTGGCAATGTTAGAAATAATTATCGTACATAAACTAGGTTTGTTCAATAATTAAATTATGTTAATATCTTAGAGTTTAAGATCCTCCAAACACGACCAAGTATACTCGAATAATTCCTCTCGCTATTTTCACCACATTTTCAAAAGATACACCAAAGATTCTTGATTCCTCAACAGCAAGTAAGAAACGTACTTTATCAGGAATGTAATAACGAGACGACAAGAAAGATAGTCTCCTTTTCTTCCCTTTTCTCCCCTTTTTTTCCCTCGCAGTATGTCGCACGTATTAACAGCCGGTCGTGCGATTGAAAAATAACAATTTAACGCGGCAATTTCTCTATCGAGGTCCCTCGCCACGGAGGTCCGTAGGAGACTGTGGTACATAGACTCCCGATACCCGGACAAGAAAAGTGGATGCTGGTAGCGGTGGTGCACTCGCCCCGGGCGTCCATTCTCGGGGTGTTCTTTGTGCATCCGGGGGAAGGGTAGCTGCTCGCCGCACCGTTAAGTTCCGATTTCAAAGCGGCAGACTTGCGAGCTCTATTATAGTCTGTTTGGTGTCTACACGTAGACAAATATTTGCCGAGTTTTGCAACTGTACCGGGATTTTACGCGCTCTCTATCAAAAGCGGTCTTCGATGACGTCACCGTTGGTATTTCACAATTCACGCGAGATATTTTTATCGTTATGGTACAGGAGCGATTATAATTGGTCGTTATAATAAGGGTTACGATGAATAAATCAGTGTACCAGGGGATATGAAAATTAACGAAATTATTACGAGATATTTTGTGATAGTAAGGGTTTCAGTTAGGGTTACTAGTGTGCTACGATGCAACCCTAGTGTTTAACTAAGTTTTCTTCAGGGGCGTATTAAGTTTCATTAGAATCAGGACCACGTTGTCGCTTGTAGTTCGCAACGTAACACGCACTTAAGTCCGATCATAAAGGGCCTTTGGCCCAGAATCCATGGGACGTGACACCAGACCCTCGTCGCCGTAATGTTGAAGTTTGTTCAGGCGGATGGTAAATGTTCTCCGTACCATCAAACTTCATGGTAGCACATTTATAGAGTATGTATGTATGTATTACCGCGACAACTGTTTCCGTTCACCCTGTCCGTCGTATCGATACGTCGATGTAGTTACTAACGAATTTATACGTCGGAAAAAAAAATATGTTACGTAACCCAACGGGTGAGGAAAAGTACTATACATTTCTCTCGGTGACACTGATAAGCAATTATTGCACCACGATGAAAGGAGGGAGGGTGAGAAGGGGAAGAGGGTGAAATAAAATGCAATAAACATTGGCTTCGTAAATTCGTATCTTATTTCATTAAGGGAGATATAAGGGAAAAAGCGTTTCCCGTCGTTCGCGAGAACGTTAATCATACGATAAGACGGAAAGTAAGAGAAAGAACGAAAGTACCGGGGAAAAGAAGCAGAGGCCATTAAATGGAAAGAGGAATTTCTTGCGGCCATTCATTAGGTACAACAAATATCAGATGGCACGCGAACCGACAAAGTAGACACTTTACACGAACAAATTAATCTACGAAACAGCGATAACTTTCGAACAGTTGTTTTTTTTATTTATTTTTTTTTCTTTAAATACGACGGGAATTCCGGGACGGTTTTAATGTATTATCTCGCGAAATTCACACGCACGCGATTCACCGTCGCGCGTCTAAATTATGTTGTATTCACACGCGTATGGTAATCCTTCTTGATTACCGCCTCGAGCGGATTCGCATCGCATTACTGCCTGTAACTGCAACATTACCCGAAGCGTAGGCTGCGATTAAAGATCGATATCAGGCGTATCATCTTACCCTGCATTACATCGACGGAGAATCAGTCCAATTACACGGCGAGAAGAAAAGATAAAAGCATCGGAAACGATAAGAACGAAGGATCAAACTAACACCTAAGTATATATATTATAATACATTATCAATCGCGAATTATGAATTTAAAAAAAGCTGAAACAATCGAAAGTATAACTAATATTCACCAATATAAAATAATACTTTAAACAAATAATAGTTATCCGATAAGCAGTATCATTTCCAAAGGTGAAAAACAGGGGAACGGAAACCAGGGAGAGGGAAAACGTCGGGAAACTATATATAGAAATAAAAAGAATATGGAGTAAAAAAAAAAAGAGAATATTTCAACGTCGAGTCGGAGAAGTATGACGTTTGAAACGTCAGGTGGCACGGGAACGGAATATATTATAATTGCAGAGAGGACCGGATCCCGTAACTTGGCTCCGCGTAGCGAGCGCACTAATTTAGTTGGAACAATTCCACCCGGCCGACCGCGTCCCCATTTTTGTTTCGAAAGTTCATAAAAGACGCTCGAAATCCACTTTGCCGGCGGTCCATTGTCGGCCGACTTAGAAACTTCAAACAACGACCGGCGACTGAGAGTCGGTCCTATTACCATATTACAACTGTCGATATAATTACTTCGTCAATCGGTGAAACGTTATCCCGGTTACGGAAACCTGATGACGAATAATGGATAAATTACCGTTTAGCGTAACAACTGTTACACGTATAATATTTTTACTCAAAGTATACTTACATACATACACATATGTATCCATATACATATGTCAAGTATATTTGAACTACTTTTGTTAAATTAATACCATTACCCCTTGGAAGGAAATTTCTTTACACATTCCTAAGAATACAAGCGTTCCGCGATGACAATCACTCTACTTAACAAAACACAACACAACCGCCGGTCGTTAATGTTAAGGTCGGCGACATTAAAAATTCACGTCGTGCGGATGCATTAATTTACCGGCGTAATGGCTCCAAGATCCCATTAACCTCATAAATTATCCGTCTATCTTACCACGGAATATACGCCCCCCATGAGCGGTATTACGATATCGATTACGACGTATATTACAGTACTGACAATTACGCCGCACAATGCGCCCCGAAACGAGGAAAGGGGGAGAGGGGACAGGGGGGGGGAGGAGGAGGTACGACTTCTCGGTGAATTAGACGTCTCGAAATAGGAGATACCTGGTCCGATCGATCATACATTTTGGAGATTGAATGATCGACGATGCTAATGGCGAAGATACCGCGGTTAACGCGGTGGCGAATCAACGTGCGGCTCACGATAAGCCCGTCGACGATAATAACGCCAGGTTGAATTCGACACGGACGAAGACGGAGCCGGGTTGAACAACGGTGAACACACAATGTATGTACCAACGGAATCGAGACGCGATTTGATCATGCTCGAGGGGGCCCTGTGTTATACATACATGTAGTACGTACACGGTGTCGGTAGTCTATTAAGAAAAGTGTATTACCCGTGACGTGAAATTTCAATTGAACAACCACCCCCCGGAACATCCAGCGCAGCACAATTTGTCCGCTAACGCTCCGGGGAGAATTAACTATAACTGACACTGTAGAGCTCGACTTATGTGTGTACAAACTTCCATCCATTTACCTGTAACCGGTAGACATAACTAAATAAGATTCTACGGTTGCGTTACTTGAGAACTTCAATTGCATTTGGGACCGTATTAATTAAGCGTAGGAATCGTTACACTTGAAAATGGTACAAGGTTTTATTTTCATAACTAAAGAGTCAATAAAACTTGTCTTCTTTTGAAGATAGTCTTAAATTACTTTTAATGAAAATGAAATTTATTTTAGTTTAATAAACAACAACATTAATAACGAAAACACTGTGATTCAGTTTTAACACATGATTACCTCACATCTATTCCTGTTCATCCGACAAGGAACTGGCACTCGTGTTCCATGGGGATTTGTTTTCAATATAGATAATGAAAATTGAATGAAAACGATAACGAAGTATATGAATAAACCTTGTTAACCGATAATTCTCGGTCGGTCGGTCGGTCGGTCGGTCGAACGCAGGTTCTCGCGGCGTCGGTGTTAATTAATAATAATGTATCGTGCGCGACTGTTAACTCGTGCGCACTGATATCGTAATAAAGGTAAATTCGATGCGTTCTCAGATAGAGATACGTTCTATGTATAATATGTATACGGATTCCGCCTGGATCGCGCACGCCACGCTACCGAGATCACGGATAAAGAACCCCGAGGACTAGTACACCGGTTGATATATATTATCGGATAATAATTAGGTGTCCGTAAGGTACGCATTACGGTGCATGGCAACGTTGTTATTAGACCGATATCTTATTACATCTGAACATGGAGAGACGTCAATTCGCATATTATACATATACAGTACTCGATCGTGGAATATGTATAGCTACGATCGTGAAATATAAACGATCTCGATCATAGTATGTACTGCTCTAAATAGTACGTGATCGAGAAGTATAAATAACGAGTAATCATAGTATCGGTTGCCCGGTATGATTAACGATGTCCTTTGCCGCGCTATGTAACGAAACTAATGATCCATGACACGAGCATTCGAATTTCCGGACTATTCTTTTTTGTTTTTTGTAAATTTCTTCTCGTCTTTGTACATTCAAATGATATAGATCTTGGATATTTAGTATTACCAGGAAATATCATGAAATATATGTCTTCCGTGTTCTAACAATTGAAATTTATTCGTAAAAGATTAGATCGAAGAAAAATTGTCCCAACGTTTCATCGTTTCCCATAATGGAAAACATAGCGATACAAGCTTCAGCGCTTTGTACGTACAATAACATACAACCCGTACTTGTTAAATCACGCGCATGCAGGTACTATAAATCCTCGATAAAGTGTTTACTATACAAACGTAAATACTCGCGCGGCGATATATTACGTGGAAGCGTAAGATTGAAACCGTTGAAGTAGAAAGTAATACGTAGGCATCCATAAAACCGGGTATGAAACCGTCGACGGTTTAACTATTTACCCATTCCGGCCGTACCTCAACCGTTGCTTTCAGAAGCGCGAATAAGTCCGGCTGTAAAAGTGTCCTGTACGAATTTAAAAACGGAAATTTATACGGCCGTACGTAAATTACGAAGTAAAAGCTGTCGTCGGACACGACCGTTTCTCTCTCTCTCCCTCTCTCTCTCTCTCTTTTCCCCGTGAAATGTATCGCGGCAGGATCAGCCACGCTGCATCCGAATTAAGGATGCACAGTAGTATATGTATGTGTATGTGTATAGTTCGTGGTACGTTACCTACGGGCGAAAGATAACCGGTGCAGATAAGACACCGGAATCGAGTACACGGAAGGATTATGCAGTTATTTCGAGCGGTACACGATTAAATTATATAGATAACACGTAATCGGTCTCGTATCGTTTCGCTGATTAAATGTATGGAGCATAGGGTGGCACTTATGGGTGGTACAAATGTTATTGGAATTAAGGTGACGTATTCGTATATACATACGTGTGTTAATATCCTTATTGTTTCTTCTACTCTCACTTTTAGTACTTATTTACACTTACTCTCTACGTGGTATAATTTATGTTGCTATTAAAATCTCTGGCGTTCGACCGGCACGCTTAAAGTGCCCCGCGTTGATTTATACGAAAAGACTCACGTTTGACGTTTCTCTAGACGCGTTCCCATGTTCAAGCACCCACGTGACTTGACGTTACAAAGATGAATTGCTTTTCGAATCCGTTCTATGTATTCGACTGTCGTTCCGACTAACGGGGGCTGGCTCTCTCTCTCTCTCTCTCCACTGTTTTCCGCGTTTCAACGGCTTCTCCCGACGAGATTTCCGTGTCACGAAAACGTTCACGAAGTTTCAACGGATGGCGCGGTATGTATGATGTATTATCAAGGGTTTCTCCGTTTAACGAAACGTTTCTGATTATCGAGGAAACCGGATGGACAGATCGCGGGTTTGTTAATACCGCTCTGTTTCGTACGAATGGATACTCTTAACACGTTAGGCAACGTGACCGATTTTCATTTGTTTTCATTCTTTTTTCTTTCTTTTTTTTTATTCGGTGAAAGGTGCCATCCATCAGGTGCGGATGAAAGTTGAATCCCGTACATTTGCATCCACCCGGGAGACAATGCGTAAGAATAAATGTGGATCGTTGTTTCTGCGCCGGCTGCGTTTAACCGTGACGATTGTTGTTGTGTGTGTGTGTGTGTTTTTTTTGTTCTTTATTTTTCCCTCGATAGTCAATGCACCCGAATTAAGGTTGCACTCGTTCGCGCTCCGCTGCGGTTTCCCGAGAAGCGACGTGTAAACAACGATAATAATCCGGGTTAAGAATAAACTGGATATCAGCGCACGTGATTTATACAAAACGCCTACACGAGTTCGCACATTTTTTCATTCACCCGCGAGACGTTTAACCAATTAAGTGTGTTTGACGACTATATCGAATAACGAACATCGCGAAAAATCGTTAAATTTTTTGCAGTTTTTCGTTCGGCATTCGCTCAATTTTTGAGATAGCGACCTGAGACTTGTACCATTGATTTAGTTAGGAAATTCTACGCCAGATCAACCTATAATAGTTGTACTTTTCGAAAATTTCATTTTTCGCAAAAATCTGAAGGGGGTAGGTCAGGATTTTTCGCGATTTTCGTAAATCGCCTGCCATTTCCGTAATTTTTGAGCTATTAAAACGATCCGGGGCGTTTTGGACGCGGAATCCGAAGCCGAATAAGACAATGAAAGAATTATTTTGATATCTAAAAAATTGTAGAAATGGCGAGCGATTTACGAAAATCGCAAGAAATCCTGACCTACCCCCTTCAGATTTTTGCAAAAAATTAAAATTTTGAAAAGTACAACTATTATACATTGATCTGGCGTAGAATTTTCTGAGAAATTCAATGGTACAAGTTTCAGATCGCTATCTCAAGAATTGAACGAATGCCGAACGAAAAACTGCTCTAAATTGATGAATTTTCGCGATTTTCGTAATTTCTTCGTCATTTCCGTAATTTTTAAGCTATTCAAATGATCCAAGGTCACTCGACCATGAAGAACCTTGAAAACACTGTCCTGTATCTGCACGAACACATGGATAGACCTCGCAAATGTTTTGATGAGATTATTTTGGGGAGGTTTAATTAAATTCAGTTTTTTACAAAATTAATAAACGACACTACGAGAAAGGTAGGATTTTAATCTGTTTGGAAAAATATATTCGTTTTCATATTCGTCAGAATGTCTCCCCGGTGAAATTGAAACATTTTTCACATTTGTATAAATAATACTTATTTCTATCAATCAAAATCAGGAACTGTACGAATGACATTGTGACGAATTTTATAATAATTAAGTGTAATTAATTAATAATGTTAGCAAGTATTAATAACGTACGAGCAGAAGACGAATTGTAATATAATTGGATAGTACATAACAGGAGAGATTGAAATTAGATGAAATTTACCTCGGAAAGTTATCGGGAGCGCGTTGTAAAGAGGTGTTGACTCCAGGACGTCCTATCGTAGACTAACGGTTATCCTTGTACTTGGCAATGTCAGGGCGAGTATGTTTGAGTTTGGCCGTACTTGAACCGCTCGAGCGGAACAATTAATGTGAGAATAACAGGTAGGGATTTCCCGGGCAGGTACCGACGGTACCGGCGGCTTCAAAAAATTGTAAAAGAGTAACTTTTTGATAATTTCGCAATATTTTTCATACTCGCGGCCATGCACGATTAACCTTGGCTCATTATGAATAAGTATCGATAATATTTTAATTAAATTTGTAATTTGATTGCGTTACTTTATGACAATTACGATTTTCATTTTGTACTCGTCATTTTCGCTTTCTTTTAATTATCCATCTGAAACTTCCATCACCTTATTAAGGTTCAGAATGCGTATTCGAAACATATTCGATCATTTTTATATCTTAAAAATTGCGCGAATGACGAGCGATGTACGAAAATCGCGAAAAATCGTCAAATTATGGCAGTTTTTTGGTCGGCATTCACTTAATTTTTGAGATAGCGATCTGAAACTGGTACCCTTGTTTTAGTTAGGAAATTTTACGCCAGATCAATGTATAATAGTTATACTTTTCGAAAATTTAATTTTTTGGAAAAATCTGAAGGGGGTAGGTCAGGATTTTTTGCAATTTTCGTAAATCGCCTGCCATTTCCGTAATTTTTGAGATATTAAAACGATCCGGGGCGTTTTGGACGCGGAATCCGAGGTCGAATAAGTCAGTGAAAGAATCATTTTGATATCTAAATAATTGTGGAAATGGCGGGCGATTTACGAAAAATTCAAAAAATCCTGACCTACCCCCTTCAGATTTTGGCGAAAAATGAAATTTTTGAAAAATACAACTATTATAGGTTGATCTGCCGTAGAATTTCCTAACTAAATCAATAGTACCAGTCTCAGGTCGCTATCTTGAAAATTGTGGAAATGGTAAGCGAAAAACTGGTTGAAATTGACGAATTTTCGCGATTTTCGTAATTCCTTCGTCATTTCCGTAATTTTTGAGCTATTAACATGGTCCAGGGCGTTTTGGACGCGGAATCCGAAACCGAATAAGTCAGTGAAAGAATCATTTTGATATCTAAAAAATTGTGGAAGTGACGGAAGAATTACGAAAATCGCGAAAAATCGTCAAATTTAAGCAGTTTTTTGGTCGGCATTCGCTCAATTTTAAAGATAGCGACCTGAGACTGGTACCATTAAATTTCTCAGAAAATTTTACGCCAGATCAATGTATAATAGTTATACTTTTCGAAAATTTAATTTTTTGGAAAAATCTGAAGGGGGTAGGTCAGGATTTTTTGCAATTTTCGTAAATCGCCTGCCATTTCCGTAATTTTTGAGATATTAAAACGATCCGGGGCGTTTTGGACGCGGAATCCGAGGTCGAATAAGTCAGTGAAAGAATCATTTTGATATCTAAATAATTGTGGAAATGGCGGGCGATTTACGAAAAATTCAAAAAATCCTGACCTACCCCCTTCAGATTTTGGCGAAAAATGAAATTTTTGAAAAATACAACTATTATAGGTTGATCTGCCGTAGAATTTCCTAACTAAATCAATAGTACCAGTCTCAGGTCGCTATCTTGAAAATTGTGGAAATGGTAAGCGAAAAACTGGTTGAAATTGACGAATTTTCGCGATTTTCGTAATTCCTTCGTCATTTCCGTAATTTTTGAGCTATTAACATGGTCCAGGGCGTTTTGGACGCGGAATCCGAAACCGAATAAGTCAGTGAAAGAATCATTTTGATATCTAAAAAATTGTGGAAGTGACGGAAGAATTACGAAAATCGCGAAAAATCGTCAAATTTAAGCAGTTTTTTGGTCGGCATTCGCTCAATTTTAAAGATAGCGACCTGAGACTGGTACCATTAAATTTCTCAGAAAATTCTACGCCAGATCAATGTATAATAGTTGTACTTTTCAAAAATTTCATTTTTCGCAAAAATCTGAAGGGGGTAGGTCAGGATTTTTCGCGATTTTCGTAAATCGCCTGCCATTTCCGTAATTTTTGAGCTATTAAAATGATCCAGGGCGCGTTGGACGCAGAATCCGAAGCTGAATAAGACAGCGAAAGAATCATTTTGATATCTAAAAAATTGTGGAAATGGCGGGCGATTTACGAAAATCGCAAAAAATCCTGACCTACCCCCTTCAGATTTTTGCGAAAAATGAAATTTTCGAAAAGTACAACTATTATACATTGATCTGGCGTAGAATTTTCTGAGAAATTCAATGGTACCAGTCTCAGGTCGCTATCTTTAAAATTGAGCGAATGCCGACCAAAAAACTGTCATAATTTGACGATTTTTCGCGATTTTCGTAATTTGCTCGCCATTTCCGTAATTTTAAATAAATTTCAATACAAGAAAATAATTAAAACTACATAAAATCCGTTAATCACATATTCACCCTCTTTCCTATCCCTCTGAATATGTATATTCACCCACCGAATCATTTCTACAACGAGGAACACAAGCATATAGTCTTTGCAATTGATTACCATATATTGTCCTAAGGACGAACGTAATTTGCCGTTACCAATCACCGACACAGGTCGTACGAAGGTCGAACAGACGACCCATTATCATGCCCTTCCACCCTCGGAATCCCGAGTACAAGGTTTCTGCGGTTATTCTTCACGAAAAGGGACAATGTAATTGCGCGAACTATGTATGTACATATACATACATACACATACATACATACAACGACAATTTCATTCCTCCCCTCCCCCACCCCCATTTCGCCTGCGCGATTCAATTTAACGAACACGTCGGAACGTTCGCGACCCAGGAACACGACGGGGCGGTACGAGATCTGATTTATTGATTCCGGTTGGCTGGAAGTCGCGACGAAAATTTCGAGTACGCCGTGAGATGCATTTGTAACGGCCGCGATGCCTCGCGCCGCCAAATACGGATCCTATTTCGCGCGAACGGAGACGCTTTTGAATCGGAAATGTTACCCCGGTCTCCTACCTTCCAGGGTGTAATCTCCCCGGCAACTTGCTGCGACACGGCAAATTTCCTGGAGACTTCTTTTAACCCCGATACGATACAAGGTTATAGGGAGAGAAAGAAAGAGAGAGAGAGAGAGAGGGAGAGAGAGAAAGTGAGAGAGAGAGAGAATAGAAGAAACGTGTCTCAATTGAAGCTGGCTTGAACTAGTTGTTCGATGATCGTTTAATTAAAAGATCATCACGACCTGAAAAGCATTCGAGTATTCTTCTCGCTCGATGATTCCGCCGTCGCGGTAGAAATGAATTTTTATTAAAGGTGTATTTCAGTTTTACTGCGGTTTCTCTAGGCTTGGTATAATTAATCGGTCAAATTGGGAAAAAAAGGAGCGTATTGTCTCGAAACGCAGGGTGGAAAATAATTAATTTTTTCTGTTCTTTCTTTTTGTCTCGCATCCCCGTCCCCTTCTTCCTCCCCCACCGCCGTAGCTCATTTTTTTGTTTCGTTTCAACGGGCCCATGGGGGCGAGATTAAAACTATGAACTTGGCTGCATCAGCGAAGTGGTAATATTTATGCATTACTTGCATGCATATTTATGAATGTATTAAAAAAAAAGAGAAAAGAGATGTACGACAAAAATGTACAAAAAAAACGAGGGGTGGAGGGGTTGGGGTTGGGGGTGGGAGACTATCGAAGCGACGCACCGTGGCAGATGCATTGTAAAAGATAAAACGGTGGAATTGTCGTCGTAGAAATGACGAAACGAGTGCACACGATTACATCCATTCTTTTTGCATCGCTGTCAGGTTGACCTCACCGCGCGGTTTACAAAAGGATTCTGCCTCTTCGTTCGTTCCATAAATCCATTCCCGTGCCGCGGATTTGCCTACACCTTTTTCCGAAAAAAAAAAATTTTTTTTTTATTCCTCTCTCCTCCTACCTCGCTCGGTACCGAAACAGAAGTTCTATTTATTCACGAATACGTAGAAGAAGGCAAATAAAAACAGGGAAACGAGCTATACGACACGCAAAACACGATCATCGGAAATTCGTACGATCCTGATAATAATAAATAATAATAACGATAATAAAAAGTCCACGTATCCTGTTTACAAGTCAGACATTTTATTAAACGTCGATCCTAGTCGCAAATACGAAATGAATTATTTCCTTTAACCGATCGACATGCCCCATGATTTTCGATATCGTCGAGATTTTCACGCTCGGCATGCCGCGTACAATATTTGGGAATTTTCCGGGGAATTTAACTGGGAACGCCCGTGATAAATATCACATTTCACCGGCGAGAGATAGGGTGGATAGGGAGGGGGGTTGGTAGGCGGACACCTCGCCGAAGGCGGAAATTCCATTTGAATTCATGCTCCTCGTACGTATATCCCGACTTTATGACTTCTTCTGTCGCGGGAAACTTGGCGAACAAGCATCGGCAGCACCAGCCGAGAAATTCGAAGTCATTCGAACAGCGAGAGGTCACGTCCGACGAGAATGGATTTCTCGTGAGGATACGTCCTTAGTCCCTCGAAAGGGTCAGCACTCGAGAATGTTCGGGAGTTCAACGGGAGTGGGGGAGGGGAGGGGGACACGTAAAAAAATACTGCCTCGCGTATGAAACTTTTGCAACGTCGAACTTTCGCAAGGGAGGTCATGGAGAGGGTGAAGGTAAGGGTGGCGAAGGGTGAAGGGTGTGTGGAGGGGGTGGGGGAGAGGGTGGCCCGTACGTGAAACTATTCGCCATGGCCACAATAAAATTCGTGCCACGGCACGCGATGTCATATAGCAAAGGTTACCGATAATAAAAACTTGCCCGGTGATGTTATCAATATTCCTTGGCCGATAAAAATGATGGAACTCGAGTTCACGCGGGGAGAAGGTTACGTATTCGCGATCGATTAAAGAGAACACTGTCGTAATGCATCGTCGAAGGTGAGCATCGAGGTGCGTGAACGTTAACGTTCAGCTTTTACGCGACGAAAATTTACGGCGAGGTAAACTTTGAAATTAAAAGTAATCGGCTATTAAGGTAAAGTGGATAAACAGCGCGCGCATTGAAAAACGATCTTTTCATAATCGAACGGCTGTTTCGTAATAAACGGTTCGTTATACACTTTAATCCGTTCCCACCGATATTTATCGCGCGCAATCAGAGAACAAGTGGCCGATTAATCGATACCGTGATTATTACAGTTGTGTATCGAGCATTCGTATAACAGTATTCTTCCTAAATACATACATACACTGGAAATGGAAATAGCATAATAATTTTATTATGAAAACTTACTGTTCGGGTCGTGTATCCATTTCTTCTTATCACCAACTTTCATTATGCGTGTGTCATCCTGTAACAAAAAGACAACGTTGATTAATAATTGTCCCTTTCATCCCAATGTTATAAATATTTAATCTAAATCTGATTTCTCATCACGTCGATAATTAACTACCTTATATATGTATATATGCATATATGTATACGATCGTTCGTAACACGAAAAACGAACGGAAAGTTTCGCGCCGAAACCATCTGCATCGTTCAAGCACAGGTATTTTCTACCTGTTCAAGGTCGACTAGTCCGTCACGAAATTCATGCTCGAGCCTCGTTCCGCGCCAAAAGGGCCGGGAAACCTTCTACCCGGTCGCATAAGCAATGTGACGATCGCTCATCACGTGCATAAAATTCAGGGTTGTTTAAAATGGTCTCGGGGAAGTTTAGGCCGAGGTCGAGAGAGGAGGGAGGTGGTTCGCGTGATAGTTCACGTGCCAGTTCGCTGCAATTCGATGGATAGTATCTGAAATACTTATGGGAAACCACGAACTGGGTTACTGACCACCGTTCCAGTGGGTTTAAAGACACGCGGAAGAAACAGAAAAAGAAACTGGAAATATTTCCCTGACAGTGAAACCAATTCTATTATTCACTACGATGTATTTCTCAAGCGAGAAATTGTTCTTTCTGAAAAAATGAAACTATAATGATTTTCAAACGGATAAAAGACACCGATTAAATATTATCATTCCAATTTCCGTGTCACGTGAAATTCATGATTTATAGAAACACGGTTATCGTTCTCACGATGATATATAAAATACGTTAATATTGTATATTAACCAATATTAACACCGGTTGTGTTACGCGTCCTATACAACGCGTATCGCGATGTTTCGCGCGAATTCTTAAATTGTTAATTCCCAGGGAACGAATTTTCCATTTCGCTACTCGTACGTGTGACGTCGTCGCTACAGTAGTTACATCCATACATGTACAGACATTCATACATACTTACAATATAGGTAGAAACCGTTCCGTTCGGTTCGCGTGGATGTAAATGTACTCGGCATGGAAAACAACCGTACAATTAGAATGAAATAATGTTTCGCAATTAGAGAGATAGTTGAACTTTCGGGGATACGCCCGGCGAAGATTCTCGAGTGCGCTCTCTCACGCCGCGTTTCGGACTTTCAAATTTCGCCCGACGAGTCGCTACGCTCCCCGGGGAGCCTGTAATTACCCGCCGATGGAATAGGGAATAGCTACTTTTAAACGTGCCGGAACGTCGGATTTACTACCGGCACAACTCGCCCCCTGAACTCGAGGGAACGAGTTTTTCTTGTCTCCGCGATTAATTACGGCAATCACGGCGAAAGATCGATCCACATCGCTATCGCGTTCGCCTAAGCGATCCCTCATACCAGTTTACCCTGCGAGACGACAGACACGTATGAGGAAGTTAAACACTTTCACCAGTTTCACGAGTCACACTCGTGATGAGAATTTTGGGACAAATCAGAATGTTACGAGTCAGGCTCGTAGTCGAATTTCATGTCAAACGTGAATATCATGTGTCACAATCGTGATGGAAATTTCTGACGAAACATGAGTTCAATTAATTGTGATTTAATGATTTAATTAATCGAGAGGGGCTTTGTCCAAATACAGACCGTGTGATATATAAAGAAAATATCATCATCATAGTGATAACGATTAAAATCTAACGAAACATAGAGATTTCTTTTTCGTCAATTCAACCATATCGCTCGGATCCCGATTCTTCCGAGTTAATTGATAGTGCAACGGGTTAAACAAGTCACACATCACAAATCCGCCCGCTAAATCTACCACCGACAATACACACACACATACATACATACACACTACATATGAACGGTAGTTCCCGCGTGCCGTACGATACAATAGACTCCGCGTTACAAATTCGAAGTCACTCAAAAATATACGAGGCCGACGATACCGATTCCCCCCTCCCCCTCCCCGTGCAACTTGTATTATTTACAAATGTTATTTGTACGAGCGACGGTATACATATATCTTCTGTCCGACTAATAAAACAATCGTCGGACTGTCGTTCCGCGCCGCCTATCCGCGGGCGTGTAATGATTTCCCGGATTTTCGGTGGCAAGAATTACAGGGCAACGAGTTGCGAAACCCCCTCCCTCCTCCCTTCTCTCCCATCCCACCCCTCTCTGCACCCTTCACCCTATTTTGTTGTGTTGTTGTATATTTTGTTTTTTAACGGTGACGTACGAGCAAACGCCACTTTGTCCCTGTGGCGACGCGTTTTCGGTCTGACAAATAGCAGCCTGTTTTTCCACGCTTCTGCCTGTGTCTGACGCATTTTTTATCAGCATCAAATCGAGCCTCTATTGAAACGACCGATACGTACGAGTTTTGCGTTTCTGCGGCAATCGGGGAGAACAGAGGGGGGAGGGGGGATGAAATAGAAATCCTCGGAAAATAGCCGAGTATTTTATGACAATATTTTTATTTTTTTTCTCTTTTTTTTATCTCCCATAGAGTGTCTGCCGATAAAACGATGTTATGTAATAGACTACTAAGGGGGGGGGGCGTGGAAACAGACGTTCAAGGATGTCTAAGGGATGAGGGAAAATCATAATGCGAAAGGTGTGTTTCCACGTTGACGATGGTTTTAGTTAACGATAAATAATTAGCTGATAAGTTCATGATAAACGGTGACACGTGGATTTACCGTGATTCGCTTCGCTCAAACATCATTAACCGAGTTCCATTGTGCCGTGTTTATTATTCGACTTAGACCGTGGGAGAATCGCGGCAACTGTTCCGCGCTCGTATTAGAACCCGTCTTAAGCTATTTTAATCCTTTGAGTTCTAATGTGCTCCCAGAGCAAACAGCTTTTAACACACGAATACCCCTATTTTGTAGTTGTCGCGATAGAGTGCCGTTAATGCGATTCGCCCGCTGTTCAAAGTCGGTTGAATAATAAAATGTGTCTGTTTCAGGAGTAGTTAACGTTACAAACGAACGCGATGGTTGCGAGACTTAACCCACACCGTTAGAGATACACACTTTATACCGAATAATCCGTAAACTACTAGGGTCTAGTGATTTTCATGAAAAATTACGCAAATTGTTAGTGATTCATTATGAAAAGTTTTCTCTATTAAGAGGAGATTTTTCATAGATCAAAATATTCAAAATAACGAAGAAATTTGTATATTCGAAGGAAATTTTTGAATCTTTACAGACGAGTACTTCGAGTTTGAAGTCCATCCTGATTTATGTTGCAATGGATTTAGGATTTGTTTAAGTGATCAATAGTTGCCAAACATTAGATATCCTGGTAGACATGTTTTACTTCCTCTCCCTCCCTCACTCTTTCTCTCTTTCTCTGATTCGTTCTCTCGCACCTCTTTCTCTCCCTCTTTGCTTTTAACGCCGATAACAACGTAGTCGCACTGGTTCCTGGTTGCCCGGCAAATAAAATACACGCCGTTGGTTGGGCTCGCAGGAATTTGCCAGCAAATGGGAAAAACTGTGGCGAATTCCGGCTTTTACCGTCCGGGAATTTATCGAGCCGCTGGATAAAACTGAAAAACTGGTCGAAAATAACGCGAACAGGCAAGGACAGAGAGAGAGAGAGAGAGAGGGCAGGAAAAAAAGAAGAAAAAATAGAAAAAAAAACGAAGGGAACGAGAAAAGTGAGAGCAAGACTGACAAAACCTACCGGATTCACGTATAATCGTGCCGAATATGGGACATATATCTTTTTGATCGTGCATATACATGAAAAGCTCACTTTGCATACGCTACGTAGCGAGTAATAGATAAACCGTGTATGTATTTGAAACCTGGCTACGATTGTCAACGTTCATCTTTCACTCGCAGTCTCTTGTTGAAATGCAACTGTTTGTTCATATATATATATTTTTTTTTATTTTTTTTTCTGTTCGATTATATTTTAGTTTCAAATATGACAGGAAACGTTGCATGTTAAACATCGCTCGTTGCCGTAGCAGGTACGTGTAATTCGAATTTCCAGCATGGCAAATGTTTACCGATTACTTCATACAGTCTTCGCCGGATATCTGGATCGACGGGGGTGCGTTCACTTTGATATTTAAAGTGCACATACATATAAGTATCCGGGATTGCAGTGCCATCGAAAGTTTCCCGCCGGCTTTACGTAAACGTCCATTTGATACTTTCTTCGACAAGAAGAAATATGATATCTATTACAGCAGTTTATATCATAGTTTTTCACCGAGTTTCACGTTGTATATCGATACACCCGGCTACGGCTGTCAGTGTAGACAATGTCAGATATTTATTTCCGCACGAGTAGTTTCTATATTGGACACTTGAAAATTGTCTTATTCCGCGGGCAAGTGCATACGATATTTCCGCTCGCAGAATTTCGTATAAATATCAGAATAAGTTTTTGCAATTCGAATTTATATTTGTGAACTAGTGGACACCGTTCTTCTTTCGCTGGGAAATCGATCGAATCGAGCTTCGATTTTTGTGATAAAAAAACCGAAATTTATGAATACTGAGGTATACAAAATACTACACACGAGGGATGAGATGGAAAATACACGAAACTTGGAAACTTAGTGATAGTGTTAATCGCTCGCCATTTCCGCAATTTTTGAGATATTAAAATGATCGAGGACATTTTGGATGCGAAATCCGAAACCAAATAAGATGCAGAAAGAATCAAAACGATATTTAAAAATTTGCGGAAACGACAAGAGAATTACGAAAATCGCGAAAAATCGTGAAATTCAACCAGTTTTTTGATCGGCATTCGCTCAATTTTTGAGATAGCGATCTGAAACTGGTACCCTTGTTTTAGTTAGGAAATTCTACGCCAGATCAATGTATAATAGTTGTACTTTTCGAAAATTTAATTTTTCGCAAAAATCTGAAGGGGGTAGGTCAGGATTTTTTGCGATTTTCGTAAATCGCTCGTCATTTCCGTAATTTTTGAGCTATTAAAATGATCCTGGGCGTTTTGGACGCGGAATCCGAAGCCGAATAAGATGCAGAAAGAATCAGATCGATATCTGAAAAATTACGGAAATGGCGAGCGATTTACGAAAATCGCAAAAAATCCTGACCTACCCCCTTCAGATTTTTGCGAAAAATTAAATTTTCGAAAAGTACAACTATTATACATTGTTCTATCGTAGAATTTCCTAACTAAAACAATGGTACCAGTTTCAGGCCGCTATCTCAAAGACTGAGCAAGTGCCGAACGAAAAACTGCTGAAATTGTACGATTTTTCGCGATTTTCGTAATATGCTCGCCATTTCCACAATTTTTGAGTTATCAAAATGACCCTTGACGCTTTGGACGTACAATCGGAAGCCAAATAAGACAGTGAAAGAATCAGGGCGATATCTAAAAGTTTGCGGAAATGACGAAGAAAATACGAAAATCGCGAAAAATCGTCAAAAAATGACAGTTTTTTGATCGGCATTCGCTCAATTTTTGAGATAGCGATCTGAAACTTGTACCATTGTTTTAGTTAGGAAATTCTACGATAGAACAATGTATAATAGTTGTACTTTTCGAAAATTTAATTTTTCGCAAAAATCTGAAGGGGGTAGGTCAGGATTTTTTGCGATTTTCGTAAATCGCTCGTCATTTCCGTAATTTTTGAGCTATTAAAATGATCCTGGGCGTTTTGGACGCAGAATCCGAAGCCGAATAAGATGCAGAAAGAATCAGATCGATATCTGAAAAATTACGGAAATGGCGAGCGATTTACGAAAATTGCAAAAAATCCTGACCTACCCCCTTCAGATTTTTGCGAAAAATTAAATTTTCGAAAAGTACAACTATTATATATTGATCTACCGTAGAATTTCCTAACTAAAACAACGGTACCAGTTTCAGAGCGCTATCTCAAAAATTGAGCGAATGCCAAGCAAAAAACTGTCATAATTTGACGATTTTCCACGATTTTTTTTAAATAATATAATCGAGCGTCACGAAACTACAAAATTGTAACGTTCCCCGCAGACTTTCACGCTCTACACTAAATTTTCAAAACGTCGCAACGAAACCTTTGTCGCTACACTCCACGTCAAATTCTTTGTCGAAACCGTGCCTCAAATTTCATTTTTCCTACAAATTCCATCGCGATCGGTTCAACGATTCCGTCAGAATTCCGTGTACACACGAAACATACGGTTTTCGCGAAGGTAATTCCGTAAGTGACGATAGGAGAAAGGGGTGGCTGCCTAAATCTGTCTAAAAACTATCGAATCGCCGAAGAATAAAAATGAACTTCTACTCTCCATTGTTCGCGGGAACGTTTCGTGACCGAAATGAACAACGCTTGCATGCATTGTTCAACGGTGTTGTCTAACTTAAAAAAAAAGAAAGAGAGAGAAAGAGAGTGACAAAAAAAACATTGGAGAGAAAGGGGAACATCCCCGCGGTTCATGACATCGTATTCTCGTCGGAGGAGGATCGATAGGCGGTATTATGTGACCGAGATTAAACACAACGGACTGTGTGAATTTAACAAGGTCGCGCGCATACATACATACATACATACAACCATCCATCCGTTTGTTACCATAACGTATAGAAGATGCACCCCACGGAGATGTGTGACACACATTTCGGTGCACTCAGAAGTGTTTCAGTTGGCTGCACTCGGAGATGCATAACGTGCACTTCGTTATTCCGTTACTCCCGGCCGAGATAACCTGCCACTTTTCGTTCCACGGAGAGAGTAAATTATTCGCCGAGTCGAAAATGGCCTTTCAAGTCTATGAAGGTGCTTTTAGAACGGCAGCGTGACGTCCACCCGCTGTACCAACTGAAACGCGCGCGCGTTTCTCCAAATGCATTTCCATGTTAAATAATTCAAAGCACGCCCCCTCGAGTGCCGATGTAATCAGCCGGAAAACCGTGCCGGCTCCTTAAGCCCTATTAATTACCGATGGCTATTTAATTACCTGTGAATTCGATGAAATTATCGACACTGGTTAGTCGTTCGCCGATGTTTCTTTCCTAAGGAATCACCCATCGTTCGATTTTCCATACCGGTCACGATGTAATTGAAAATAAAAACACACCTTGACTCTTTCATCGAGGAGAAATATTACAATTAAAAAATATAATATCTCTTTTTATGATTGAAAAGTGAAAGAAGTTGCCGGGACAGTGAAAAGTGTTAACGTCGAGCGTCAAACCCGAGCAATGGGGCACCAGCCACGCGATTTCGTGAAATTTTATTTAAAATACAAAGGTGAAACAGGTAGGTAAGTACGAAGGGACGGAAAATTAGAAATTTCCTCATTTATAACTGAACTTAAGTGAACCGCTCCCCAGGGAAACGGCACTTTACACGACTGGCAATCAAATTTTCTCAGCAAAGATTCACTACGGGAAGAAAACTGTCGTTGCATAGGAACTTCATCGTAGACAATTCTGTCCCCGACAAACAGCGACGCAAACAACGCGTAAAACAGTCGAAAATCACACCTCGAACGATTCAACTTTCAACTTCCAAAATTCAAGGTAAAAATACCTTCAGACTGAAATACCGGCAAAAGTCTCTCTTTGGATAATATTTATCATTTCCAGCATTGCTGTTCGACGTGCTTCTCTTTGTTCCTCGGTCGCCGGTAACTTTAATTTGTATTCAAGGCTGTATCCAAAGCCGGGTAGGTTGAACGGAAAATTGGTGAAAAGCCAAGTAGAACACGGGTCCCGCTGTTAATTAAGATTTGTTACGCTCAGCTTTCTGTTGCCCGATGAATCGAGATTACTCTCAATTAGTACTTTCAACTGTATTATACGCCCAGGAGAATGAAGGACGCATGAAGGACAACTTTTCCATCCTGTTCACGGAATTTAAATTTTGCACCCAGGCTTCGAGTTCGCGGCAAGGTAACGCCGCCAAAGAAAACGAGGGGAGGGGGGGGGGGGGGTGAACGTAAACTGGGCCACGAAACTTAGGCAATTAAGCGCTCTTACGTTACCGCGTACTTGTTCGGAACTTGTTCCACGACGTCTGAACGCGTAAGCTTGATCCGTGAACCGTAAACATCGGTTCGTACGCAAAATACACGAAGAAACGTTCGCCCTATCACGGACAGATATACTATATGTATGTATGGAGGCAAGAAATTATTCTTTATTACGGTTCCAAAGCACTCGTTTCCTCGATGGACGGTCCCTCCGGGGGAAATATCCACTTTTATGTTCGCCATTCGTCTCGATTCTCTTCAGTCTTCGGAAAATGATGCGCCAAAGAAGGTAAGAGGTTGGAAGAACGCCAACTGGATCACGGAATTTCACCAATGAGCTACGGCTATGGGGGATCCCATAAAAACGTCACCCGATATTTTCTAACCCATCGTTTAATCGTCCCGATCCCTCCCCCCCCCCCTTTCCCGTGCCGCGACCATCGGTCTTCGTTTTCCAATTTCTCTCGTTCCTCTCTTTCACTCTTTCGTTCGTCGTGTAAAACATTTCGCGGGCGTAAACACAGAGGAAAGTTAATTACAGTAACGAAGTTTTTCTATTTAACATTCCGGTGCATCCCCTTGTAAACCGTGTTTCTGCGCGTAACACAGGCAGCTGTCAACTTTACAAACTTTTCTCTTAAGTTCAAGAACGGACCTATGAAACCGCTAATTAATGTTACCAGAGATCGTCGTGTATACATACATACATATATACATATACACATATAAACGTATAACGACGAGAAAAGAAAAATACTACGGTTTTAGAGTTTCAGTTACATTTTATAGTGTCCTTTGACGTTACTTCCCCCCCTTCAAAACACATACACACATACACACATACTAACGACCAATCCTGTTCCCTCGTTACACGAGAGCCCCGGTGTACGGTGCTCGGGAATATGTTAAAAGTAACGAGAGCCATGAACGGAAAGGTTAGCCACTGCAGGGTTGGAACTTTACCAATTAACCACTCCGGTACTCTCGCCCTTCCAGTGTTTTGCCGCGACTACCACCCACGTTGAGCACGTAAGTTTGATCGGCGATTCGCGCAAAGACTTTGCACGATTATCCGCAATTACCATCGGTCATGGCAAGTTTCGAGCGGCTGCCTCGTTAAGTTTCGTGTTACTACCTGGGATACGCTCTCCCGAAGGATCTATTTTGACGATCCGGCTGAGAACTTGCGATCCCGAAAGATGGCCCTTCCCCCCATCCAACCTCCCCCTCCCCTACCGTCTGTAAGGTCGGAATTATGGCGGTTCGCTTGTAAACATGATCCCGCTATATATTAACGTTGCAACCGCTGATAAATTTCTATTCGTACACATTGCAATTGTAATACATAGATCGTATGTATTCTCGTCTGTGAGAATAGAGGAACGGTGCACTCTACTCGATGAAACGATATAAATCAACGTTAAACATTATGATTTTCATTATAATACAAAGAGGTCGGGATTTTTCTTTCTTTTCTGACAATTTGTTGAATGTTTCATCTAGATTTGAGTCGTTGGGATGGAATTCCCAGTTTCGATAGGTAAATAGGTATGCGACACGGGAATAGAAGCTGTATGTATTTAAAAAAAAGGAGAGAGAAAAAAATGAAGAACGCGGTTGGCCTGGTTTCGTAAGAGGTCCTTTCGCGATCACCGATCGATCGACGGGCTAAATCTGATCATTCGATCAGTTCCACTATGAATTCCAAGAAGGGAAGAGGATTTAGATTAATCGGTTGCAGATCCACGAAGGCCTCGACGAGGGCCACGAAATGGTTTTGAAACGTGGCCAAGACCTTAAGTCACCTCCAATCGGCCGGATGCTCTTGTGGATGCGACCACGGAAGAGTTCTATCCGATTACCGTGATGCCAGCTTAATGTCTTCCAAGTCTCTATACGTATACACTAAGGGGTAATAGTGGGAGGGTGACTTATGTAAAGCTCTTATTTTGTGATACCAATAATATCGGATACCATCGAGGGAAGAAAAATTACATAGATTTTTCCTCTTTTTATCCTATTTTTTTCCTGTTAAAAAATCTCACCGTAAAATGTAGAACTTTCCAGGTAGATCGTTGTGGTGAAAAAATTTAATCTTGTACAAATTGACGGAGGTAATTTAAACGTGGTAGATACTCGGATATAATCGTGTATTTATAGAAAGATTAAGATAATCACGAGAGAAAGAGACCATTTGTGTATGTTATACATACATGTATGTATAGTATAGAAACGTATTTCATACGATCTCGTTTCTCGTGCAATTCTATGGAGACCCACTTCTGTAACCTCGTCTCTTAACCGGTCAACCAGTGTAGCACTTCCTGCGCGGCGACGTCTTCAGCGACAAATCGATAGACCGCTCGAATAGAGTTTCCATTCACGTCGCCGGGGAGAGAACACTCGATACGTGCACGCAGTTTACATTTTCCGTTTCGTGGCACGGTCCAATGATGTCCACGTTGAACGCGAATCGGAATCTCGGCTTACCGCGGATAAAATGAATCTCAAGTATACCCGCCTATGAATACGACAGTTTATTTTAATTCCCGAAAGTACACCGGTTACTTTCCGCTCATGATAACCTTTTCCATTCTCGTGACTCAACAGATAGGAATACTAGGGGAAAGGAGGACACTCTGTATCAGACAGGAACCACTAAGTTTTATTAAAAAAAAAAAAATAATAAAAAAGAAACGAAGACAGATATAAAGAATAAAGAACCAAAATAAAAAAATAGACATTTTGATCCCCTATTATTATGTTCACCATAATACCGTGGAAAGTCAGTTTTATATTATGTAGTTGTATATCGATCTGTTCGAGAGATGCGAAACATCCGAAAAGCCCCAGGTAACCTCGGTTGACCGAGTACCAGGCAGAGGTCATCGTAGTGGGTCTCCGTGGACCGAATTGCGGAGGAATGTCGCAGAGTTCCACTATAAAATGCATTACCTACGGGACACGTTCACCGTCCAGGTATATTCCAGGAAAGCGGATCGAGCTTCGCTCTATCCCGCGTAAAAGGTCGTCGATCGTAAATCAGCTTATCGATGCCACCATGTTTCTCATATGTAGTACTCTTTTCTCGAATTTTCCTCTTTACGGTCGCCCTGGAGACAATCCCGACGGTGTGGTCGGCCACCAGGAGCTTGACCGATGCACCGGGTAATCGTTTTCGGGTAAATAGAAAGTCACTCCGGATGACTATCCGTTTTTCGCCGGGAGATTAGATGACCGAGAAAGTTAAATGTCGCATGATTTTTTTAAACGAACACACACTCACGTAGCTGAGACAGTGTCTTGTGATACGGGGGTAGATGAGTGTGTGTGTGTAACATTGGGGACCTTTATCGGGATCGATGGTACAATTCGAGAGATTGAAGAAGTCAGTAAATGTTGGACCGTGGACTACTTTCTGCAGTGGAAAAAGACTTTTGGGGAAAATTCGATCGCCCACGTGGTGGATGGAAGAGAACACTTGAAGTCGTTAGAATTTGATGTTAGAAATAGTAACGTAGTTCTAGGTGTTTGAGATAATAACTTTGGGTAAATGATAAATTAAAAAGAAAACTCACTTTAGATCTATAATACAAAGATGATGATAATCATTACTGATTTCCCACACGTTGCTCCCTTCTTAAAAATTGGCTTAATTCATCTACGTGTAATGACAAATAAAGTTTCATGTATTATATAAAAAATGTTTAAATCACGTTAGTCGAGATAACAGACCGCGAAGAAGTATCGTTCGTCGTTTACTCGTCGAATATCACGACTACTATCGATATTCCCGCGATCTCAAAGGGGTTCGGCTTTGCCGCCGCGGAAACGCGAAAAAAAAGAGACGACAAATAATCTATTTAAATCTCGCCCGGAAAAATCCGACGTCGTTTTCAGAAATCGCGCTGAAAACTGCCTGCAAAAGCAGCGAAAAAAAAGCGTGTGTGAAATATTCCTTAGGGAAAAAGTAAATGTACTGGCAAATGGATCGGGCATTCGAGAGGGTTAGGAGGTGGAGGAGGTAGAGGAGGAGGAGGAGGAGGTAGAAGGGGAATCAGGAGATATTCATCAAACTATCGTATGGGCTGCATCAGTTTTATCGATCCCCCTTTTATATACAGGGTGAATGGTTTCAAACGAGTAAATACACGTTCGGCGTGCTTTCATCGTACAAAGATGTTCACCTACTTTGTATCCGGTAGCCAGAAATAATCCTCTGACTTTCCGCGGCGGTGGAAATAAATTATAGTAGCTACGTTAAATTTTAATGCGCGTAACGCGGCTAACTATGAAATATGATAATTTAATCTCGTAACGTCGAAGGAAATGCGGAGAATTTGATAATACGGCGCGTCATTATCGACGCTTCGAGGCAATTCGATTAAGACAATTTTTTTTTTTTGGATAGAATATATATTTCTTCCTATTTAACATATTATTTTAAACGGGTAACGAAAGTTCTACCCCGTTATTAGACATGGATGCGTTATACGATCGCGTGGCAACGTTTTTAAGTAGTTAACATCTCATAAATCGTGAATTAATGTTATCGGGATCCGTTATCAATTATGATAATAAGGGGATAATACGGAGAGCGGGAGGGACTTTAGAAGTAAGCGCATAGTTAGCACTGCAGAAAATCGTGCAGTTTAATCTACTAAAATAAGGGTCGGATACGTGCGGAATTTAAAGTGGGTTTGAATATAAGCTCGATATTAAGGTACAACCTTCGCGCGTTAAAATAGACCAGGATTAACGTTACCTTCAACCGCTGATTCTACGCCACTCTTCGTGATTAATGTGTGCTTTCGCTAATGACAAATAAATGTGCTCGCGAGCAAGTTCACGGGATTTCCAATAACTTTACAGTTAATTTTCGGTTACTGATTTTACAGGAAGATATATACTGTATAATATATATATTTTTTTTCTCCCTGATAAGAGTCTATTAATTATAGCACTAAACGTTGTAATCATGATGTTTGATCTACGTTCTTCCCCAGAGTATTAATTATAACCGCAATTTCACGGGGAAATTGTTTATCTTCCACACTTCCCGGATGAAAGAAGAAACCCTCCGAATTCCTCGGTGGGAATTTTCATTTTTAAATCAGTTTCGCGCCGATTCGATTCAACTTTTTTCGGGACAATTTTCGTTTTGCTATTCGCGAATTTCCCGTGGAACGATGGAAGAAGGGGGTAACTAAAGGCTCTCAGGAAAATCGCGTCTCGCAGGAACCGGCGACGGAACGAGCTAAGAGGAAATTCAATCTCAGCCATCTTTTACCCCCCGGCGAAAACAACGCGTCGGTCTTTTTTCCGTCCGTCATGTTCCACCCGTTTGACACTTCAAAGAAAATCGTGTCTCGCGTCTTTAAACATTCGAACGGCTTTACCCGTTCGTTTTTCCACTTTCCGAGCGTTGAAGGGTCAACGTCCTTTCTGTACTTCGTTCTTTCGCACTCGTTCGAAAAAAATACAATGAAACGACAACCCCCCGACAAGGAGAGTTAAACATTTACATCGAATGAAGCGTAGATTTTAATACCGAAATAAATCTGACGATCTATTTCAATTGCGAATCTTCCACTTGCCGGAACTTGAACAAAAGTAATAACACACATTTCATACTTCCGTTAGAACGTTCGCGGAGTTAATCCAGATTTATTTATTTAACTTCCGCATTCCTGCAATCCGGGGCACACGGTTAAATGCGCCATTTCTCATTTCTAATCTGTGTTATCGCGGAACTGTATTCCGTAGCCGGTAATCCGAAAAAATCGATGATTTTTTTGTTTTAGTTTCTCCCGCCCGGCGTCGTTACAACGTCGCTCGTAACGGTTTCGTGTTTCGTTCGCTCGTGAATTGTCCGAAAAATTTCCGCCCAGGTCGCTGACTGCACGCTCGATTTTCTAATCCGGATAGACGGCCACGTGACTAAGTCGCGCGTTCGTTACAATAACGCGGCGCCCTTTTCGCCGACGAGGGAAACTGGGACGAGTGGCGGCGGACGATAAAGAAATTAACCCGGTGGAAAATTAATACAGGTGGCGGAAGTTCCGTGTAACGCGGCGCCGCCGCTACGGAATCAAGTGTAACAACGGTGAAACCAGTCAATGAGTTAATTACGTCGGTTTAAACTCATTAGGAAGTCTGCGCGAGACGTGTAAAGATAGGGAAATTGCGAATACAAATATATATCTGTTCCATAATTAAGAAAAACTAATATTCTCTGCACGATTAACTACATTCTGTGCGGGGATGGAACGGATACTTTTATTGGTATTTAAATATTTTATTTTTACAAAATGATGCTACGATTAAAGGGACAAAAGTTTATATAATTAATGAACAGGAGGATAAATATTCTATTGAAGTGAAATTAACGAGCGGTACACGGGGCACTATGAGACAAGAAATGGTAATAGGAAAATGCGGGTAGTCAACGAGTTAATTGCGTCGGAGTGAGCTAATGTAGTGGATGTACATACATTATCCATAATTCACGCCTACCTTGCGCCACCACCGGGGATAACTGATGTAAATGCTTGGTTATAATTTTCACCTCGCCACGCCTCGAAAGATCATAGTTATTTATAGGTTTCCACGGAGTAAGTATTTGCCTCTCGGAATGGAAGGTGGGAAGAAAATTACGATGAAACCGCGGGACGTCTTCGAAAAAAAAGCTCGACTAATCATTTCGACCTTGTCTTCTTTCTTTTCCTCCCAACACCGAGGAAACTACTTTACGTCGCAGTGAGGTGAGGTAACTTGATGGAAAAAAAAGAAATAAAAAGATCGCAAATTAATTTACACCCAGACGTTAACTCATGGCAATACTTTCGTACAGTTTTTTCATTTCGACAAACGTAAAAACTTCGACACCGATCCGTATCGGTGTTTTTAATCTTTCTTCTTCTGTTTTCTTTTCCGAATTTTTTTGCCAAATTTTTCTATACCCAACGATCGTAAAAGTTTCGTTGAATCGTGAAATTCGCCAGCTCGAAATTAACGCAGGATCGTGGAAGTCGGAAAGGGATCGAACTTTCCGAATTCACGCTGATACACCACGATCAACGTCCACGGGGATCGGTTGATTGCCAATTAAGGACTAAAACCATCGTTACTCCAGGTGATCTCGAAATCGAGTCTACGGCACCCGCATCTCGCCCTAACGACTATGGTAATAGTCTTTTCACGTTTTCTTTCCTCGCGGGCGTAGGGAGCCCGCTTCGAGGGCGGGTTCGGAAAGATCGTTCTCTGATAATAGCGATAAAAGTCGTTCCCTCGGAATCGCCCACAGTCTCGAAACTTTTTCGATCATCCATCACGGCCTAACTGGTCTTGAAAAGCATTCCGCCGATGCGATTTTTTTTCCCAGCTCCATGCAGAATTTGACCCACTTTTCGGGGGATCGTAATAATTTATATCTTCGCGACGAGTACGACGAGAGAAACTTCTCTCTTTTCTCTCTCCTTCTCTCTCCCTCTTATTCCGTGCATCGTGATTCGGGGTTCGAGTTTCAATACATTCGATAGCTAGGCAGATATTTTTCAGACTTTCAAAATCGTTTGCTCCCAACAATGGGATATGATATTTCAAAGAATAATACGGAGAGAAATAGCCACGTTCCGTAGTTTTAAAAACGAAACGGAATACTTTGATCCGATAAGTTAGCCAACAAATAATGTTACCCGTGGAAGTTACAGTTTATTGATCGAACGATAACATTGTAGCGCGTATGAAAATTGAATCAACCTGGATATAGCGGGAATAATAAAGTGAATTTTCGAAGCTATCGATCTTCTAGAAATAATATCAGAAACTTTTATCCCTCCTTATAATATACCTCTGACTTACCGATCGGTCAATCCAATTTCATTTGAGGTAAGTCTGCCGACTATCGAGAGAAGAAAGAGAGAGAGAGAGAGAGACAGACCGAGTGAGAGAGAAAAAAAATAATGATTGTCTCGACTCGTGTTTCCAAGTTCCACACCGGTAGTAAGTGGAAATTTCAGTCGAAACACGTACCGCTATTTGTACTTTACGAGCAGAATGTTATTAAGAACCGGAAAGAACGAAGAAATCGATTAACTTCTTAACTACGTTCGACTAAATCCTTTGTCGCTAGACGTTCCCGACTTTTTTCTATTTTCGTCGGAATATTAAAACGGCGAATTCTCGATCGAAAACCTACTTTATACGGTGATCAAAAAGTTCGCCGTGCGGCAAGGATTCGCCGTTGCCGCACATATTTTCATCATTCAACCTTTGACGATATATACGCGATATTAAAATCAAATCTACCGTACGGATCGCACAGGATTCCTGTAATCCGTTCGCACCTGCATCACGCGAATCATATACATACATATACATACATTTATAATAGGATGAATCGAGTAAAAGAGATATTTTTAGTACGTGTCACTCTTTTTTTCTACCCCTTCCTTCACCATATAACCATACAACAACCCTCTATGAAATCCACTGCCTATTTAAATATCAGATTTCCTGCGTGCACAAAAACTACTGATTTTTTGCTGTTTTTTTTTTGTTGTTACCGTACATTCATCATACGATACGAACTGGCTATCACGCGATACAGCTTTTTCCCGTTCATTTCGAACAAACAGTCTTTATGCTCACTTAACAGCAAGAACAATAAAAAAACGAGGGAGAGAGAGAGAGAATGAGGGAGAGAGAACTTGGACAGAAACAAAGAAGACGTGCTGATGAAAACAACCTACGCTCCCCTGGTAATCCAGACGGACTTTTGATCGCCAGGGCGAATTCATTGGTCGACCCGGCATCATAAAGCGTACGGTGTAGTAAGTACTCGCCGATTCTCCGATTCCGAAAATACACCTGTAGAAGGGGTTAACAGGTGTACGTTCCACGGGATATATTTCAAGCCGGGTTTATTTATCACGTCGTCGGTATTCGGCTCGTTGAAAACTTTCGCATCCTCTTCAATTAGAAAATCACTACGACCCCGAGAACGACCGATGTTCCGGGTAGGATGTTAAGGGCGTGTTAATCCCTATACCATCGACTCACGTTGAAAGTTTCGAGATTTTAAGAACATCGTTGTATCATAGGTCCCGAATTTATGTACAAGATACACAGGTGTGTATATTATAAATAATTTCCTGTGGATTTATAACACTCGCGATAATATTCTTTATCAGAAACTATCAAATGTGAAGATTTCTCAATTTCGTCGCAGAATTTATTCATGGTATTTCCTGATGAAAATAACGTCCGGTTATTCGGTTCGGAAGTCGTAAGTTGTCCGTCGCGGCGACGAGTTTATTAAATTATTCACTTATCATCCGCGAGTTAGTGTGACGGTTCGTTAAAAAAAATATAATACTCCGGGGCTTTTTTATACCGTCGCAGTGATGCGACGGTTCTCGTTCGACGGTGTCCTGTTAATTCGCTGTTAAAACGGCACGTCGACGGAGTGTACGTACTCGAAAATATTATTCGTAGCACCGCGATACAGGATACGTAGAATAAAAGCGGCGGTAAGTACGGCGATTCGAGTGAGACTAGCATGATTCGCGACAACGAAACTATGAAAACGTGTCCACGGACGCCGGCAATTGCGTCGCGACGCACGTCAGATATGTTTTACGATTTTCGCGATGCCATGCGGCACATGTACGTACGTATGTGTGTATGTGTGTGCATATAAGTGAACCATGTACCGAAATGTACTCCGGTATTCTTTAAATAAAAACGAACCGTACTAAGACTGATCGTCCATTACGTAATGAAATACGTAACATGCTACGTAACGGTAAATGGTGTGCACGTGCACCGTACAACAGTTTCTCTAATAAATACCGAACACCGAAACATTATCTACGATGGTAACTGGACGGAGAATGAAGGATCTGGTTGGTATCTCGATGATCGATATAGTAGTTTCTAAATCTGTTATCGTTCGATGTAACGTAGCTGGTGTTCATTAATTCAGGAATATTTTTTCAGAAATGCACGGAAGGCGATAACGTAGACGTTTTAACGAAAGTACATGACGCGAGATGTAACAAATCATCGGGACCTTTTTTCCGCGATCGATAGTACATGGAAGGTGAAAAAAGGTAATAAACTTTGATCCATTAACCAACCTTTTTTGAATAGCATTTTGAAAATTCATATCTCCAACTAATAGATCGTAGAGGGTTGATTTTCATCTTAATATAATCGGGGGAGATCAAAGTTTAATAAAAAAAAATGTAACTATGTTCTTATAGCAATTAAACATCCGCTACTCACAAACAATCAGACACATTCCTAATTAACCAAAGCATATGACTACTTAATCTATCCCTATTTCCATCCTTCAACCCGTACTATCGATCCTAAAATAAAACGATCCTAAACCTTTTATTACATATCCTTCCATATATTTTTCTCTCAACCGGACACAACGTATTTTGTGTATTCACCTGTAATTTCCCCCGGAACGCGTGCCCGTTTATTAATTTTATTTGACGAGCATTACGCGTGCTTCTTCCCGTAACGATAAAGGATGAGAAGAAACATTATTCCGGCGATCCATAACTTATATTTCGCCGTACATTTAGCCGCGTGAGTGTGTACATATACATATACATACATACACTATAGAGAGTCTCTGAGAAATACTCCGCAGTCTCGTTGAACGTCGTGATGCACGGCCAATCCATTTCCCCGGGAACGTACATACGTCCGTCAGAATGCATATCCGGCCGTGTTCGCACATACGCGACGTAAAAATTCGCTTACGTCCGTCAGATTCCCGGGCGTGTAAAAAACCCTGACAAGGAAAATCTGCGATGACGGGGTGAATTTAGTTGTTACAGGTCAAGCGCGCCCGGTACGTACACGCTATCGAATACGCGCGCGAATGTTTTCCAATTCAGAGTCGTTCGCTCGTTATTTTGATTTTTATTTTTTTATTTTTTTTTAAATCGACAACTCTATATATAGTGTCTGATGGGTATATGAGTGAAGAGGAGAGGGAGAGAATATGTGGAAGAGGTCACAAATTGTAACGTAGTACACTCAACTTTCAATATCTTGTCGATGTAAAATTCTTCCCATTGGAAATCAATTTTCTCACTCGTCGTCGTTCGAACGTTCATACGGATAGTTTCACCGTTAGTTAATTCGTGTAACGTTGGTAAAAGCACGTAATACCGAAACACGGTTGAAAACTGTCGTAATGTAATACGTAATTAATATCTAGTATCGGCTAACAGTAATATCTCCCTTTTTCAGTATTGATGGAATATCGATTAACTGATACAGTATATCTATATATGTATGTATAGTACGTATATGGTATACCCGGTTTATATCGCGAGAACCTACCACACGTAGATCCCCGATGCTAATACCTGTCTGTACCATTAACTAGGTATTAATGCATGATCTGGCAATAAATTACCGTTGACAATTTTAAGCTTCATATTCTCCGGGATAATTAGACGGGTCCAGGGATACATGGATTCCCTGGAAGAGAAAGTTTCACGAAATTCACGGGAATTCTGTTGGGACAAAGGGTTTTCGTAGGCTCGTGGTAAATTCTAATTCGGTTAAATATATTATGTCTATACAGAGAAATTGAAGGCGCGGGTGTATGTGTTCGCGCATTATGCGTATGTTAGGACGCTCAATGCGCTTTGCATACGCTGCAACTCCCTGGAACGACATGCATAATGCATAGAGTGCATACAGAAGCGGCGTCGTGAGACGACATCGATTCATCGTCGAGCAAGCAACCGATCGGATTTTATTCGCACCTACCATTTCCTTTTTCATATTCCGAGACGAGCTCGATGAAAAAAAAAGACGAAAAAAAATACCGTACGATCCTCTCTCACTCCCATTCGGTAGGGGAATTGTTTGGAGAGAGAGAGAGAGTAGGAAAAGCAGCACGGGAAAACGATGGTGCACGTCGTGACACGACGGCGGGAAAATTTAATTCCCGAAATTAACTCCGGGACAACGTGAGACGAGGAAAATTCCGGATCGTTTTGTCTCGTGTTTTGTCTCGCAGTGTATTCCCGCCCGCCTTTGCGGAGATCTTTTATTTTACTTGCCACGAGTCCCGAGTTTTCGATCCTTTGAGATTCCGTCTCTCTCTGTCTTTCTCTCTCTGGTTCTCGTCGTAATAACAATCGAATTCGGGAAAAGAGATCTCGTTAGCCGAAAAACATAAACTTCGTGCGCGAAATTTAAAGGCGATTCTTTTTCCGTGTTTTAGATTTCCGTTTGTGTGTGGGTGGGGGTGGGGTGCTTTTTGACTGATTTTCCTCTGCGTTTATAACAACCGATGTTAAATATATAATTACTAGATGAGCAATACGTAGCGCGATCTATTGGTAAACGGACATTGAACGTTAAGCTCGAATGCATGTGTGTGTGTGTGTGTGTGTTTTTATTGTTGTTCCTTGCCAGCTTTTACTTGATAACAAAAATATTTTGCAGTTTCCACGACTGAAACGTAAACACAAACGATGATGATCGAACAGGGCCACAATAAATTCAGCAACAAAAAAAATAGAGTGGACGTACATTTGCCGCTATTTCTAAATAACGCGCGATTCGGTGAAAGGTTTTGTTATCGAGCTGGAGGGCACCGAAGCGGTCTATAAATAAATATTTATCGTGAAATACGCAACAAAACATTCACAGCCGAATATAAATTCGACGGGAAACTCACGCTCGATGAGGAAACTTCGATAAGCTTATCGGCATATTTACTAGTAGTGTAATAACTCCGAAAAATGTTCGAACGTAAAAAATGGGAACCGGGGGTTACGGATTAACCCTTTTGGAGTTTTGTGCATGTTTTCGGTATCCGGTATTCGAATTGCTTATTTTACCCGAATTCAAAGATAAATGTCACATCCGTAAGTAATTTCCATTTGCCTCGTAAAAATGAAATAAAACGCATAGATATTAATATACGGATTTCTAACTGATTTGAATATAGATACTTTTTGATAATATCGTAAGATCCAGAATATGACAGTATTTATTTAACAAGACATATAAGTGATAAGGATCGAAATTATGATAAAATACAAAGATATGCAGAACACAAAGACCACCACGCTTGTACAAAGGAAACGCGTGTTCCGTCTGACTCATTATTTCCATATTAAAGGTAAACATTCCCTTATTTCTCCCGTGCAAATAGACCCTCAACCTGTTTCTACGAATCCAACCCTGTGTAACTTACCGCCGGCGAAATCCACTTTGTCTTTATCCCCCCTCTCTCTTTTCCTTGCCACTCCAGCCAGATCGAAGGTTCCGGTGAAAAGTTCAACTTTCGCATTTCGGTTTAGATACTGTGATACAGCTTCTTAGCCGACGAACGTTTACCCTTTCGATTCTCCATCCCGTGCGTAAATAAAATTTTACCGAACGAATTCACAAAGTCTCTACTTCGTAAAGCAGCCCGACTTCATCAGTTTGAACGTGATAACACTTATCAAATAATCGGTGTCGTTTAAACCACAGGATTCGTTTGTCAAAAGAAAACCGCGATAATACTCCTTACTAATTATTACTCGTACTATTACGCGTATTTACGGTGTGATCGCGAAATTCGAGCAATTAAAAGCGCAGAACAACTCTTCCACTCACAGGGAAACTCCGACAAGATCCGAGCGTTTGCAGAGATCGATGGAAAAGTGTGTGTATCGCGAGAGATACGAGCAATCGAGAGAATATGACAAAAAAAAGAAACGGGAAAAAAAATAACGGGAGTATCGACGACGCGAATGACGCGGCGTATGTAAAGGGAGGGGGGAGGGGGGGGCGAAAACAGTGAGGATCTAAAAATTGCGATCGCGGCGACGAGAATCTGTGTATTTTCCTGGGGACAAATCAATTCTCGATACTCGGCGCCAGGTCGGACTAAACCCATCCGGAAATGGAGGACCTTCGGCGCGCCGCTTTTCCGTGTCGATTGCACTCCGGCAAATGGAAATACCCTTGCCTCCATCCCCTAAAGTCTCATAGGTCAGCGACACGAGACCGCAAAACTGTATTCTGCATAGCTACCGAGAGAAAGAGAGAGAGGGAAAGAGAGAGACAGAGAGACAGAGAGAGAGAAAGAGACCAGATCGATTTATTTACGCCCCATCGAAAATACGAAAGCTTGTACAACCGTTTCCTCGTGGCTTTTCGAACGTTGACCTCGAATCGTTGATTTCCTTATTTGCGATCCACTACATTCGATGGGAAGTGCTGTTCTTCCGACTGAAAGAGTTTCCCCCTTACCCCTTTACCCCTCGTTGGATCGAAACTGTGGCTACAGGAAGTTAAAACCTGCAGTCTATCAAATAGACAATCTAATTTATCTGTCTATTCTTTAATTCGTTTTTTGTGAATGTCTCTGTACATCTTCAATTTCCTTGCGTTTATCGGGTCACGGTATATTTCTTCCGTTTAAATTGTATAGAAAGTTTTTCAAAGGGTGGATGCGACACGACGACAATAATTCTTATTGTGTTCGCGGTGAATCCGACGACGGTATGTTCGATACGAGAGTGTAATAAATCAGATAGGAGAGAAATTCGGAATGCGATAATAGACGTGTGATCGTATATAAGGGCGAAAGAGAGAGGAGGAAAATACGAATGTAGTTTACCACGGTTACAGGACCGGCGAGAATTTGAAAGGCTGTAGGCCATTTCCATCCACGGACACAAAGGAAGGGATATACCCTTTATTGGATCCCAAGCTCACCTTGTCTGCGGAATGAGAAAGTAGCGACATGACAGATCCACGACTCCATACAACGATGCCATCGCAAACCTAATCCCCGGAATTCTCTCATAAAGCGGCCGAATCAGTTCCATTTTCGTACAAAAGATTAAAGCCGACAGATTTATACGCCTGTCAAAAACAAACGTCCGTGTAATTAAACTGACGATCAAACGTAAAACTACTGTTATAATAATATAATTCTTCTAATATATTAAACAATCAGATGTTAGGTTATTTATTTCTCGTTTAAGTAGATTCGTTAATTCGATGGAAAATATCTGAGTTTGTCATTAATTAAATTTCACTGGAAGACATTCTCTCTATCTCTCTTCTTTTTTTTTTTAGTCTTCCGTTAAACGAAAGCCAAGGTTTAATACGATAATGAAATTTCAAGCTGAACGCGTGCCATGTACGCTCGACGCGGCTAACATCTCTGCGGATTATAATGTCGCGGAGAATGAAGTGACCCAATTGTTCAGAATGTCAGTGACATAGCAATTTGTAGTTTGCGTCCAGAATTGCGAAAGCGGATTTACCTTTATTGAGGCAAACGGTAAAATACCGATGCTTCGGTATATCTTTATTTTTCTGGATTTCTTGAAACGCAACTGGATGGCATTGTGAAAATCTTCGCGTAACATCGGGCTCACGTTTGCGATGATTTAATCAGGCAAAATGGTATCGAAACACAAATGAATACCAACGAAATATATCTCGTCTGTTCAATCAACTCTTTTTCCACTGATATCGTACGTGAATTCTATACGTACAAGATTAAACCATGATATGGAAGATCGTTGGAATGACTATATCGGTCGGTAATTGGCTGAGCAAACGTACGCATAATTTAATAGAGTTATACCATTTTTTTTTTCATTTTTTTTTCACTCCGTTACTCGATTACCCGAGAAGACTAGATTGCCGCGTGGTTGTAGCCGCCATTGCGCCAAACTTGCCGAGTTATAATTATTGTTTCGAACCAGTGTTACCTCTCGGGAGGCAAAGTTACCGATTTAACGAAAATGGGATTACTATATGACGGGTCGATGCACCGGCCATAGAATATACACAACGTACACGCCGGATTGATGTGTCCGATCGATACATCAGCTTGAAAATTTAAGTACCGCTAACTCGCTATTGGCGAGAGTCTACCATTCCGCAGTCGGGATTACCCGAACTTCCCCCTCAAAAAAAATATAACCGACGAGATGTTCCTCCCTGAGAAGCCGTTAAAAATCGCGAACACTTTCAACGGATTATCAACGCGAGACGAAACTTCATAATTACACTGCCGACGTTAAAATTCGACGCTTTAATTTTCCGCGGGAAATTCGCGAAATCTTACGAATTAACATTCACCGGTGAAATCCAACTGTAGTATCGATTCACCCTTAAAACGTGGTATTATCCACTAGCAAAATGAAAGTCTTATTCAAATCTTACAGAATTAACATTCGCAAACCTCTAACGCTACACGGAAAATGATTCCAATTAATGATCGTTACACGTAGGTCAGAAGATATTGAAATACCAACGGTATCCCAGGGGAATATGGAAATAGACGAAACAATTTGCGAACGATGCGCAACAGAGTCGATGCTTCGGTTACGCGAACAATTTCACCCGGAAGAATCGGGACACGTTGATTTATCAAATATAATGGAATTCTCCGATGGACGCTGCCGGAGCGACGACAAACCCGATGTTCAAAGGGACGCCGGCGTCGGGGACAAGAATATACGTTTGGTGACTTAGGTAACGGTGGTAGTTCCGCCTTTATAAGCACAAGCACGGTCGTGCTATCGTGGAACTACGCCCCCGAAACCCGGCAAGCCGGCATAAATGGGTTTGCCAGGACGAAATTGCGAAATTGCAGGAAGCAGAAGCCGAAATATACCTGCCATGTATATGTGTATATACGTATGTACGTACGTATGTATGTGTGTATGTATGTATGTACGCGGCCACAAGTTTGTCGTTACGATCGGTTTATTGCTGGATGATCCACGACTCAAAGGCGTGCTTATGATGAAACGGGGATGTGGGATCAAAGACGTCCATAACGAGCAGATTTGTTTCCGAACGAAGGCCCGATGTTTTCCTGATAAAATGATCTCAAGGCTCAGACGGGTGAAATTTAGCCAGGCTAGATCGAAAGTTTACTGGAACACCATATCAGGATTTTCCATAGATGACACTGGGATAAACCGTAGATTGACTTCGGGATAGGGTAAAATGTTAGAATCAGTTTAAATGACAGCGTAAAATCAATTTACACGTTTCAAAGGGAGGAAGCAATTACGTTACGGAACGGGGTTTGATGTATGTATGTATGTATGTATGTATATGTCATTTAGAGATAGAGAGAACTAAAAGTGAAAATCTAATTGCGATACTTAATACATGTATGTATGTGTGTATATATTCGTCTGTCGGTTTATTCGCGCGCGCGCGTGGAAACGTGGAAAAGAAAGAAAAACGGAACACGGCGGGCAAGATAAGTGGTTTCAAAATTTTCCAGCCTCGCCGGGGCGATGTAGAACACGCCGCGAGTTATTCGACCACAAGACGGAATATGAAATATGAATGAAATACGAGGGCCGATAAGAGCTTAAGTGCAGTCTGAGATTTAAAGTGTAGCAATTCTACCGGGCGCCGCGATCCTCGCCGGGGATAAAACGAAGCTCAGACTTAAAACCAGTTTGCGTTCTGCTCGGTGGGTACCTGATAACAGGGAGGAAGTACACCGCGACGCGATAAGAACGACAAGGAGCCCAAGGATGTGATAAAAAAGGGGGGACGAATAATCAAGGAGAAAACCGCGAACGAAAAGCCGGTACTCTATGGAAAATGAGATGCGACGTTGACTTGGATATATCACTTTTAAAACATATCTTTGATTCGATAATTTCATATCGCCGGAGCAATCGTTCACGTATCGTTAATTAATCATGAAAAAGATAATTTTTCAATTACACAATCTCTTCTATTTCGTTACTCACGTGTCACGATCCAACGGGAAATGGGATTTTCATAAAATTTCGTAATCTCGCAACTTCCGGGAAGGGGAGGGGGGAGAGGAGAAAGAAAAAGGGGGACGAGAAAAGTGTAATACCTTTCTCTCGCGCGCTTTTTAAGAGTCAATATACAGTAGCTCCGCTTTGACGGACGCGCATCGCAATTTTCTTACAAATGGAAGTCCCGCGACGTCCCGCGCGCCGCCGCTGGAGCGTATCGTATAATAAATTAAAAATAGAGAACCGTGGAAAACTGGAATCTACAGAATTCCCGGGGGTAATCAAAGGGACTCGATCCTGTCTCGCGACACACAGCGCAAACGAACGACGTGGATGAAATTTAAACGCTGTCGCCGGAACAGATTGGAGAACGTGTACAAAAGCGTCTTCGACGGTTGACACACGTTTCACTTGTGCTCCTGCAATTAACCGGGGAACAAACGGTACGAGTAGACGCGTGCTGAACGAGTTTTCTGTATTTTTTTTCTCCCTCCCCTTTCTGCATAACGAAGAAACGGATTAAAAGAGACTCGAAGAAATTGTCTGTCATAGTCGTACGCTACAAACGATACAGATTTTCTATCAGCATAGAAAACAATGAAAAAATACGTACATATACATAATCACTCAGCTTTGAATATAAATATAATTTTATTAATAATAGATATCAAAAAATATTCTGAAATTTGATGTAACACCACTGTCAAGTTTAAATATAAAAGTCTACTAGATCGAGTTACAGGTGGATACGAGGAAATATTGGAAACTTTCAACGATAGGGCGAATTCTTTACGGTCGTCGAATAATCAGGCCAAGTAATAAACGCAACTCCCTTGAACCTGGAATACCGCGGAACGTCCAACTGTTCGCTTTACGGCGGTACATCATTACCAGCTACTTCAGTTGGTAGAGAAACGAGCAAGAGGTACGGCCACTTTCTTCATTAAATCCGGCCAACGGACGGTGTGTACCCGGGCTTTTCCTCGCGGTGGGCAACGAAGTGGCGGCACGTATCGCGAAATTAACAATAAAGCACCGTTAAACTAAGAACCCTGCGGAACGTGGGTTGCCGACCTGGGGGCCAGGTAACCTCGACGTTCGGGCCAGCCCGACGCCTTTTCGTTGTAACAAATGGCGTCTGCGTCACGACGCTTTATTGCTGGATTTAAATTGCGATCCGTGACGCACACACACACACACTAAAATATACACACACGTTTGTGTATACATATGTGTATGTGTGTGCGAACACCACGGATAGAAACACGGAAGTAGAAACGACGGAAAGAGCGAGAGACCGGAAGAGAATGGAACGACGAGGAGACTCAGCTCGACGGCAAATTGTTTTCCCGATTATTCCGGAAAAGCCGACCACCAACTGGTTGGCAATCAGGAGCCGTGCGAACCCACATCCGGCCGGTTCTCACGTAATCCAATCTGCGGATACCGCGCCATGCTAAATTCCGCTTTCAATGAACACTCGGATGCGCGATACGAACTTCACGCCCTTACCCGGCACTCACGCCGCGGGTCTTTTTCACGAGTGTTTAATGGCTTCATTGTAGGTTACCAGACTAAGTGCGTCCGACTCTGTTGTCGCGTTACCTGTGTAGCGACTCGTGGAATAAAAAATAAAGGAAAAAGAAAAAGAATAATCCCTTCGTCGGTGCACCTGTTATTCCACTTACGATACGAAGCATAAGTTCTTCGTAAGGAATATACATGTACGTACGTATGTATGTATGTATATGTGCATATGTCGTGTCGTTTTAAAGGGAACTGTAAATATCGCGTATAAAAATCAGCCCCGTTGTTCCTATATGTATAATATCTATTCCGACCGGAGACTCATTATACAAATTAAACATTAATTCTCTGCGGCGGCGTTGAAATACACCGTTCTTTTCGTTTCTTCCTCCATTTTTTTTATTTTTGTTCTATAATGGCAGCGATAAAAGTATAAAAATTCCGGAGTTTTCGCGGTACAGCCGCGGACGCGATGCAACTTTAATTAATCCCGGGCTCTTTGCCCGTACAAAAGAATACCGGCAACACTACGAGAGGAGAATCTTATAGTTCGCGTGACAAGATCCTCTTCTGTCCGCTATATATTTTAAAAAGGGCAGCAGTTTGCGAGCTACGGATCTTCCTGTAGCCACAGAATTACCCCTAGAGGTTGTCCGAATATATACGAACACACGTATACACACACATTTGTGCCCACACCCACGCGTACATAGTATTGTATGTAAAAACAGAGACGAGTTGGTGGGAAGAAGAGTAGTCAGGTACGTATAAGTAGGGCAAGCAAGTAGTATTCCACGCTAGGAGGTCGGACTACCTATTACTAGAACAAACGGGAGGACCAGCTTCCCTTAGGAGATAAGAAGCATCCGACGACGGGAATAGGGATGATAACGAGTACCATCCGCGTTCCCGAAGGCTTCCATCCTCGCTCTGTCGACGTTTTCTAACTATTCGCGAATGGGTTTCGCTATTAACTGAATAATCGGACTGTAAAACACATTTACTAGAACCCGGTCTTTTCCTGTAATTTGATGTTATTACATATGTATACGTATATAGGTATACATATACAGACGAATGTGTGTATGAATGTATATATGTGTAGAACAAGTATCCGGAGCAACAAAAAAACCGATTTCAGTTTCTCGTTTAAATTGGAAGAGAAAATTACCAGAATAATTTGCGGTATCATGTTATATGTATATATGTATATACTTTTGCGGTAGTTTCGCCGTGACCGTGTAAAAAATTTAGATATTTTTCAGATCCACCATTCGGAATATAACCTTATTCCAGGGTAAGTTCTGTCTCTACGTGCTTACTGAAATTTTTAGTGCATAGCGAATTCATGTTGTTTCCCTATTCATCGGTTTTATGCAAACCTATCTACTTGTCCTATTTTCGGGGGAAAAGAAATTGAAAAAAATCAATTGGGATATTACGATGGTTCAGGTGTGGTATATTTTACGAGGTGTTTCTTAAAGAGTACAGAATCAAATTTTATATTGATCGGTTATAAAAATTTTTGAATGGAATAAAATAGTCGAATCTTTCGATAAATTTACACAATACTTTTAAAAATAGGTAAACATCGAAATTCTCGAAATATTCCGACGTAAACTGGTAATTAAATTTTTGAAAGAATCATTCGATTGAACTGTAGCTCGTCGAAAGAAAAACTCACTCTGTAACAAGCACGATGGGAATAAAAAAAAAATCTATTCATTTTTCATCGTTCAAGAAAGTAACAGTATTCAAAATGTAGGACACGCCATTAGACGAGCAAACGAAGGCATCGGGTTCCACCAGAAAATAGAAAGCATTAAAGGGATGTCGTCACAGCGACCGTTCTGAAAATTCTCCGGCGTCTCCGACACCGGTGTTATGTATACATACATAATACCTCGTCGTCTTCCCAAAAAAAAAACGACGTAGCTATTTTTCAAAGTAATCTCCAGTGCCCCAATTAAAATGCTTAAGTACACATCGTTACTCTACGAAATTACCCGTACGAAATTTCGTTTTCCAAAAGTCAATTTCACCTAGAATAACAAAACCGTTCTACCGGATCTACCCTCGTCCACGGTGAAACAATATTCAAATATATTACAAAAAAAAACACCGAGCGAGGTAAAAAATTAAAAAAAAAACACACTGAGAAAACAATGTAGTACACAGACCACCACCAGTGACAAGAGCACGCTCCGAAATAAGACAGCGGGAAAAGCAAATACAAAAACAACGTTGCCTCTTAGAATTCCCATCCCCGAAGAGTAATAAAAAAACCATTCGTACGTTCTCACAAATTTTCAACGGCGATACGTGTTCATAGCCCAGCAGCGGCAGCGGCGGGACCGCTGTATTACGCGAACGTGAGACACAAAATTTGAAACTGGGGAAATGGAATATGGTCAATTATAAACGAGCACGAGTGATATAGGCGTCCCGAAGGGCCTCCGCTGGGTCCACAATTTAGACGAGAGGATTTCGTGGAGGACGAGGAGGTCGAGGAGGCTCACGAGTAATCGTCCCTTGGTATCCACCCCCCACCCTTCACCCTTCAAAACCCCCAAACCCCTTCTTACCTGTTCGCTTCTCTACGGAACAGGGAAAACTGAGAGCAAAGTGTGCGCGCGAGAGAGAGAGAAAGACAATGAAATGGAGTGTTTAAGAAAAGACAAGGACGAACGGAGAGAAATGGAGAGAGAAGACAATGAAATAGAAATTACAACGAGAGGTTGAAGACACACACAACCAAAGTTCCTTCGATATTGTTCCAAGTACTGGGAGACCGAATCCAGTCGAACATTCTTGACTCATCTCGTCTATTCCGTTATTCGGTAAATAACGAGTCGTCTGTTCACGTGCGCGCGATACGATTAAAGAGTATTCTCCTGCCGGTTTAATTTTCAAGCGAAAGCGTTGTAATTCGTGAGACGAGCATCGCGGCGAATTGATAATAATTAAAACCGTTCTACCAGGGAAATAAAAGAATGAAGTACCGACTGGTAAACGGTCGTTGTGGCTGGATCGAATTGTTTCGAAGATTCCGTTGGTACGGGAAGTGGAAATGTATTTAGCCCGGTGTAAAGTTCGGGGATGAAAGTTGGTTGTGAAAAAAAAATAAGAAAAAGGAAAACGTGTACTATGAAGTTGGCGGTGATTTAAATACAGGCGTGGGGGGAATTAATCGTGAATGAAATCCACGGTTTCCCGCGGAAGGTTTTTACAATCGTGACACGTAAGTACGTGAAATGAGAGTTACGTTCGAGGGGAGAACAGAAAAAAAAAATTGAACCTTCGGACGGGAATTAATTAACGACCGATCCGTTATTCGCCGGGTACTTAACGAAATAACGGCAGAACGTTTTACACCCGGCGAGAAATCGATGTCTGTGTTTCACTGACCGATCTCGTGCGAAGTTCGTTTTATTTTTTTTTTCAAAACGACGGAGAATTTTTTTTTCGTAATAATGGTGTTTCATTGCTTGTTTTTAATCGCGCGCATGCCTCCCGGTGATAACAGCCAGTTCGCACTGGCCGGGGGGGAAAAAAACGCACATGAAATTGTAAATCGTGTTAAAACCATTTACGCCAAAAACTTGTAACCCGCTGTGAAAAGTGTGCGCCGCGTAAAGCAAAACAAAATAACAAGGGGAACAATATGAGAGAGTGGCGCAGTTGAAACGATGCACACCATCGTTCGCGGAACAAAGTTCGGAAAAATAGTTGGTTCGCGTTCTGCCCGTGACTGGATAGTGAGTAAGCACGCTTCAATGTTTTAATATCCCGCGTCACGGATTGATAATTATTTAGCAGAGCGGAAATGTTGAAACTGTGCAAAAATACAACAAAAAAAAACGAGGAATAAAAGAGCGAAGAATTCATGCCCGTAGTGATGTCAAAAAATTAAAAACCAAACGGTGAAACGAAAAAAAAACATTGAACGTCGAAAGGAATGATTTACGATAGAAAACGTCTACTGGAACTTTGACATTAATTATTATCAAAACACGTGCAAATCAGTAAAAAAAAAAACTACATATACATACGTACTTATATAGCACCACCTACACACGAGATTTCTCGATAATCAATATAACATACATTTTTTTCACAGAAAAAAAAATCCCCGACGTTAAAAATACACCAGTGTTACACAAAAAAGAAGAAGAAGACACGTGTTTCACACCGACTCGGTTAAATCAACGCTTCTTCGTTCGCAGATTAAAAAGGAATCTCAACCGCTACACTTTGATAAAAGGAAACTCAACAATAACAACAACCATGACACTGACACGAGCTTGTCTTCCCGACAGAAGTCGTGGATAATAAAAGGGAAGATCTCTACATTAATATTACTGCAATCTATCCCCCTCCCTCCTCTATTTTCTCCTCCACCACCCACTCTACGGAAACGTGTCTCTGAGATAT
Organism: Mimumesa dahlbomi; assembly: GCA_917499265.3. Taxonomy (NCBI): domain Eukaryota; kingdom Metazoa; phylum Arthropoda; class Insecta; order Hymenoptera; family Crabronidae; genus Mimumesa; species Mimumesa dahlbomi. The sequence goes on from OU824118.1 coordinate 10,816,246, forward strand.
GGATTTTTTTCTCCACCATAGAAAATAGCACGCGCTATAATAACAAGCGGAACAATAAATTACAACACCCGCGACCCTTGCCAGACGACAATTGTGAACCCGTTCGTGTTCCGGGCAACGTCAACCCGTGGACCGTCTCAAGTGTGTTTTATAAGTGGGACGCTCTTATAATATCGAACGCATCATTACACGATACTTCCGACAAACGAGCAGGAGCCCCATTGAAATTCATGTATCGGTCCGAATCGACGAATTAACGAAGCATCGGATATGGAATTGAATGTAGTAGAGGGGAAGGGGAGGGGTGACAGTGTACTGTATACATATATGTATATATACATTATATATATATATATGCATCCGGTATAACGAGAGGCCGCTCGATGGAGCGATTGAAATGCCCAGGAATTAACGAAACGACCACCGAACTACGCGAACCTGCATTAACGAGATTAAACCGACAAGTACCTGCGAGGTACCAACGTTTTACGTTTCCGTCGAGTGCCGTGCAGAGGGGTAAAAAGGCGAACATGCACCAGCCATCCAGTCAGCCAACCAACCAACCAACCAACCAACCAACCAACCAACCAGCCAGCCAGCCAGTCAGCCACTCGCGCGATAATTTACCTTTAGCCACGGAAAGCAGACAAAAAGGGTGCTCAAAATTTTATTTCGTGCACCCGCGCATGAATTCCGCGACTTCTGTGTTTTTGGAGGCGTTTCGAATTTGTCCGCGGGACGGTTGTGTTTTTTTTTGTTTTTTTATTTTGGGTTTTTATTTCGAGATTTTTTGTTCATTTTGATTGGCATATCAAGGATATTCTCGGACGTGGCATTTTGTTCGTTTATATTATAGTCATTGATTTATTAATTCGATGAAAGCACGGTTTTAAACACGCTTCGTTAGACATCAGCATTAATTTCAGTGAAATGGCTAATCGGTAAAATTTCGTACGATTGGTGTGTATCTAAAACGTAGGTATGTAGATAGAATAATTCTATCCTCGGGGTGGGATTAAATTACTGTACGGTTTGCTTCACTTCCACGTTGTTATTTTATAATTAATGTTACGAAAGAGATTGATGAAAGTGTTCGGTAAAGATGGATATAAATCTATTAGTACACTATCGCCTCTGTTCAACCGGGTACTGGTGCCGACGAGTATGTATGTAACGGTGTTATTTTTCCATTATTCTTGTTAAATACTTTACCCGTTCGATAAAACATAGTTGAATCAACGGAAGTAACGTGTAACTTCATCTTCGTCCTATTATTCCACGGTTTCTTTTACGGGTAAATTTATTTCAATTTTTCGTTAATAATTCACCACCAATCCCCCGTTCCCTCTGTTTCCAATCGATAACAACAATAAAAAAAAATCGATCGTTACCCTACTATCGTTATTTTTTCACCCGTTTCACGGAACTTTCAGACACATTCGTCGAATAAACTAGAACGCACGAAAGCACGTATGGGAGGCGCTATTCGCGCTATTATTCTACAATTATTCCCGTGAAAAGATTGAGGCCGCGTCTGATAATCCGTTGAATAAACCCAGGTGTAAAAATAATAATGAGTCTTCCGTGGGAAGAGCGCCGACGAGGTAGCCGTCGTTTCAAAAGTGTCCCCGCGGAAGCTGACTCTTTATCTCCCTTTTTTTTTATCCCCCTTTTCTCTCAAAGGGTCGGAGATAAATGGCGAGGTTGGCCGGATGAATATATTCCCGGTACTTACGGCCACCGCGCGGACCACCTCCACCATACATATACATACATACATACATACACGCAACGAGATATTCCAATATTCATTAAGTCGCCATTCGGCGTGTGGTCGTCGCGCATAAGAATTTCACGAGAGCGAATGCTTGTTTCGAGGTTGGAAAAATCAACGGGGACGGAATCCGACGAAATTGCCGGTCACGCGACGAATATTAAGGGGACAATTTGCTGAATTATCGAAGCCTTCGCGGAATGCTAAAACGCGATTTATAATTGGCGACGCTTGCACGGAGTTTCGACAAATCCTGCGGGCGTTCATGTAAAATTTGACGATAAAGAGATTGATTATAATTATTTTTATAAGGAGTAATGATACTCGTTGGGTCGGTGAATTAGAATTTTTTGTATATATCTGTGTATTTTGATTTTATAAGTTTCTTGTATTAAAGAGGCGATACAGGTATCGAGAGGTGAAAAAATCAAGTTTTTCCACTGGAGTACAGGAAAACCTATTACTCTTTCAAAGTGACCGGCCGGAAGAGCAGCTTTTTCACGACACGTTTTACGAACAAAAAGTTTCTTTTCTTGCACCTGACACGCTGCGGTTTTTAAGCGGGCCGAGCAATCTCTACGCTCGTACCGCGACAGAAAAATTTAATCCTTACTTCAGTACTTTTTCTATATTTTTTTTATCCTCCTCGGAAAGTACAAAGTTAACCTTTAATTAATTTTTCAGCGAAACCCCGGCTACGCGGCTCCTAATGTTTCGCAGCATCGCTTGGTAAGGGGTCCGCAATTAAACACGCGTAAAATTGTAATGTACAAATCCCAAGCATGTAACCCGCGTTGCAAACTGTTTCGCCAGGCAACTATGAGTTCACGTGAATTCGTGTAATACCGTCGGTGCATAAATTTCGCGCATGTAAATAGAACTCGCCTAATCCGATCGAGAAAGACGGTTCCGTAGATCTCGTAATAAAATTGTCTAAATGTACGTATACCAATATGTTTCATATTAATATTGTGAAAAAAAGAAACAATGTGTATGAACTAATCTTCAGCAATAAATTCCGGTATATCCGGCAATACGAATTCTTCTATATATCACACGACTGGATATATTGCAAACCGCAGATCTAATAGCTAAATAATATTTCTTCTGCGTCGCGACGGCAGGTCAGCCGGTCCTGCCGCTCCACCTGCAACCATAAATTGCTAATCGGGCTGATGTTCTTTCAGCAATTTCCGGCCGATTGCCATTTTCTCGTTCCGTGACCGCGTTTACGAACGTTTTATCCACGCTGGATGTCAAGCGGCATTTCTATATAAACGGTTTTCCGATATTGTTAATGTGCGCCGCGTACAACGGCTTCGCTCGTAATCTACACACGTAAATACATATACGTATTTGTATGTGTGTGCGTATAGGTGGTTGCCTATGCCTCGTTACGTGTACAGGTAAATGATCACGAACAGGAAGTGACATTGTTAAACATTATAGATCGCCGAATGTTGCTCTTCTTCGACAATTGGATATTATCTAATATTCAATCTGACAAATAAAGGTATCTTTTGATGGTAGCAGACGAAATAATATGATAAACATTGTATGAAAGACAGCAAAAGATTTCGGGTAAATTAAATCCGTGAATAATAAAGAGTTATTGAGTTCCTCGACAATAGTATCAAGGTTGACGTTAATTGAATTCTCTTTGAATAATTTATCCCATTAACCCTGTAAGTAAATTTATCCACAATCGAATGAAATATCCAGCTTGACCGTCGTGCTTTACCGTCAAATATTAACATCAACAATCCCTTTGTCATTTAAAAATTATCTACGTGTAATACATCCATTTAGATAAACAAGAAATCAACCGTGAAACTATTTCCCCTCCTCCAACGTTCGTACATACATGTATGTACACATATATCCGTTCTACAATAATAATAATCAACCGACAGTTCTGCCGTCACAATAGAAAACGTAATTTCAATTCCGTCGCAATCGAACCGTGAGACATTTTTCCAGAGACAATCTCCGCGGCGAAAAATGCCAAGAAATTCTTTAAAGAGACCCTTACTCGAAGATCAGAGGACCGGTTCCCGCAGCAACGACGCTGATTTCAACGAGCAAATCGAATCTCGGTACAGCACTTCGATGGAATTCGTCGGAGCACTTCCTGTGGTTGTCGGCGTGCACCAACCACCGTCCAGTTCCTTCCCGTTGCCGGAAAGTAAAAAAAAAAATAGAGAGAGAGAGAAGGAGGAAAAAAAACCGAGGGACTTTTATCGCGCCCTTTCACGAGGCCGCGTTCGAAAAGGGCTTTTTCCAGATAATGGATCGATCCAGCCACTCGCTCGCCGAAGCTGCTGTATCGAAATCTTATTCGACCAGCGATTATCCAACGCGCGAACGTAAACTCGCGGCGAATCGATAATCCGTTGTGTACGTCGTAACAAAGCGTTATCTGGACACCACCCGGAACACGTGTTCGTTTCTCCACGACCGTCCGACGTCTTAATACCATTGTACAAGGTACATATTCCCCCCTGGGATTTAAATACACGTCGATAAGGGAGAACACACTTGTATATTGCCGTGGAAAGAAACTGAAATTCGGGAATCATCGTCTGAATAAAATATACCACCTAGTATTATATATTATTGGGTTTGGATTTGAAATTCGTGCAGCTTGAAACTACAAGCGACGGAGCACCATTTACCGAACCCCGAAACTTCGGGCGAATTGAAATTTCCACCGACGGAAATTTTCTATACGTTTGCAGTTAGAAACGTTCGAGACATTGAGTATCGAGTGATACTCGAGAGAAACATATATTTCGGAAGTATTATAATTTCGATACCGAGCCGAGGCCTTGTCGCGAAGTATCTTTATCCTCAACGACGGGAAATGACAGCGAGGAAGAAAAAGAAGAAGAAAAAAACGATGCTAATTAAGCACGATATCGACGAAGTCCGATCGATGTTGCGCCGTCTCGTCAGACGGGCCGACGTGATTGAGAAATAAAACGAGAGACGAAAGTATAGCTTGAACAGAAACAGAGAGAGAGAGAGAAAAAAAGAAAAAAAAAGAAAAAGATATCCTGGTGAATCTGCGGTGTGGGAGGGTTCTGATCGAACCCGACCGTGGCAATAGCGTGGAAATCGGGGATCCTGATGGATTGCATTCGTGCCGAAGCCAACTTCTTCGCGTTCTCACCCCGTGCGAGAGAAGAGTGACCCTGTTAGTGGGGGAGGGGGGTGAGTACCTTACTGTCGATATCTTCTATGGATTTACGACGGTCCCGCGTACGTACACCATGGCTCCCCCGTATACGTGTGTAAGTGGCATAGGTACGTATGTATGTACATACACGAGGATGTAAGAGAACGTATATGTTCCAATAACGATACGATGGCCGTAATACATCTCCTCGTGATTGCGCTCTCGCGGCGGACTTGCATTTTATACGCTGCATAAGGTGAACTTTTTCATTTCTGTCTACTCGGATATTTATATAGCCCGGCGTTCCACATGCTGGAGGAAGAAGTGTCCTGTGTAACTATCGTGTAATTACGCTCGGGTAACTTTTACCGGAACGGCAGACACGTATGTGGAATATAATGATGCTTTGTCAACTCTCAACGTCAAGACTCGACGGAGACGTGAAGGGGGAGAGGGGGAGAGGGAGAGAGAGAGAGAGGGGTTCGTTAACAAAATTGCTTAACCGCATTACCGAACGCCCTATTTTCACGGTAACAATGTGAACATTTTGCGACGTTATATTATTATGTGGAGAATAAGAAGTGCGTTGCCAAATATGGAAATTTTGTAATCTCTATGAAACGTTGAAAATTTTATACAACAGATTCCTTTGTTCGTCCGTTTCATTCTTCGCTTCCGCCATATTTTCCCTGTCCAAATATTTAATTAATTAATCATTCAAAGATCCTTTCGACCGGGTTTTCTAAAGCGGTGTAAATGAATGCATGGTTTTTCCTTTATGGTGAAAAACATGAGATCGAAATATTTATAAAACGCCGATAAACAGACATTTTCCTTTTTGCCGCGCGTTTATCCACCCTCTCTCTCTCTCTCTTTCTCTGTCTATCTATCTCTCTCTTTCGATGTCCGCGATTCATGTCGCTGTAATTAACGGCGGCTTGCCTTTTAATTTTCGGTACCCCCGACAGAAATATTACCACGGCTTGATGGACAGTATTGCCGAAGTCCGACGGACAGGGGACTGGCTAATCAATCAGTGTCATCGACATCCTCCGATGCCCGGTGGATTCGGTGGAACAAAACAAAATACGTCGGACGGTCGAAATATCGGTTCGTAGAAAATAAGAAACGAAACCGAACCGCGAAACGACGGGACGTTTTCTCGTCGCTGAGGACAAAAAAGGGGAGCTTGACGGAACGGGAAGAAAAAAAAAGATATCAGAAAATTAAAGCACCGGTACTTCCAAACTCTCTCTCTCTCTCTCTCTTTCTCTCTCCGCAGATTACAAAGTTTGAAAAATCTTCCGAGTGGAGGGTGCGAAGGGAGAAGAGTTTGCTTTAAAAATTGGACGTCGAGATTCGTCGTAAACGAGGGATTATGATGGAAGTTGAAACGACCGAGAAGAATATCATGAAAATTGTATTGTTCTGTTCGTCGTAAAATATCCTTCGGTTTTCATACACCCTAGTAAAATACGGGGTTTAGAATGCATCAACTTTTTCAAAGGTAGTGGTACACTGGATGATAATAACGTGAACTCTTTTGATCCCCATGTATTTTATAAAAAAAAACGATCGTTTCCACTTCACCAAGGGAAAACGTTTGTTTCACCCGGTGAATATTCTACGAAATAAAAAATTCCGGTTGTACGTACATAAGTAACCGTACGATAGTTCAATCCGCCGAAAATACCAGCCCGGCTTCCACCCGAACAGCTATTTCGTATTACCCAAGAGCGCGAAAGTAATTCCCGGCTGTAATTTTGCATGAATCACCTTCCGCGTTTTCCGTTGCGCGCCGGTCAAAATTACTCCATACTCTCGACGGTGGTATTAACCTGAAGTACAATCGTCTCGCAGCGGAGTCCGCGGCAAGGAATTTACGATGCGAGACAAAAACCTCTTGGAATCACATCAGAGATTGAAATTTTCAACTTTGTCCCCGGGACCGGAAAATGTCTCATCAGCCGCGGCAAAATGATCCTCGTCCAGGGTCCCTGAAACGCGTCCTCCTTTATGAAAGCGACACCGGGATTCGCGCCGTAATTAAATTAATTCCACGGCTGTCTCTCTGCGTGTCTACGTTTTGCAAAAGGTTAGGCGGCGGCGGCGGCACCCGGTGACGCCGGCATTGGGTCTCCTCATCGAATCCGAGATGAATTTTCCGCGTGAAACGCCGAGGAAAGCGGGCATAAAATTTGCATGTAACAACATTAATCGTTCCCCGGCTATAATAAATAACGACGCCTGTCGAGTTCGCTCCCCGAAATGTTGGGGAATTTAGTTCCGGTGTGTATGTCTAACAGTCCCTAAAGTGTTCGAGAGTTTCCCATAATTTTCCACGACAGCGCTGCATTGAAAACGTGGCAAAAAATGGTTAAAAAAAAGTAAGTTGAACGTTTCAACTGGGCCTCAGAAATTTTTGTAAAAAATTTGACACAACTGTGAAACTCATTTTGGTAAAACTCAGAGGGCCAACTTCACAGGAGTTAAATAACAAGGCTGATATTATTACGAGGGAAACATGGTAGCACACGGAATTATTACACACATTGTTCGCAGCAAAGCCGACGACCATAGGATTTCTCTTTTCCATTTAAAATAAACATACGTTTTATTGTAGTCGCTGATTGTTTATATGAATGTCAATATATGTTTTTACATCGTTCTCATGCTTCCGGCGATATTAAATGCACGTTAAAATCGAGGTTTATATCGTTATTATGTTCACACTGTTGTCCCAATGTTTCCCTGTAAACAATTATTGTTCCGATTCATATTCACAATTCATTTCAAAATTGTCACATTCGTCATTATTCCTAAAGAACCGTAACTGTTTGCATCGATAACGGGCGAATTGGCTGCAAAAAAAATATTTATGCAAGCCGAATATTTCAACAACAAAACCATACAATACTATGCGAACACGTAATTTATCAAATCCAAGTGTCGCCGTTATATGATAAACGAACGGTGAATAGAACTGCGAGGGTTGTCGTCGCGTTTGTCGAAAACTTCTTACACGTATGTGCGTATGTATGTATGTACTCGTATGTACGTAAAGTACCTCCGCGATGTGAGTAGCTCGTGAAATTTCTTTACAAGAATTTGCCGGTATCATGAAAAGGAGGAATCCGAACAAGAGTTTGCGACTTCTTTCAAAGCACGACATTTCAAGCACGGTTTCGACGACGATCGCTCTTCCCTAATAAATATGTTTCTACGTAAAAAGAACTTATTTTCACTAAGATTTTCACCGCGAGAAATTCTACGAAATCTCAATCGAATCATTCGAAAATTACACTTTGGATCGATGGAATATTTTTCCACTTTACTCATAATTGAGACGTTTCCATCGTCGACCACGTAAACATCGATAAACTTGTTTTACAGGTGCGCCCACTGAGAGACCTTTTCCACGCAGGTGTGAATAAATTGCGTCACACGCGTTGATGCAATGCGTAAAACGATGATCGTTGAAAATATGACACGGTGGCGGACGATCGCGCGAAGAAACACGCTAACGAGATCATCGCTATGTAGGAAAATGTTGAATTTTTATGGGAACACCGTCGCCGCCCGCGAAAATTTTATTGCCGACCGTAAAGCTGGCGTTATTGCGCGAAAACTGTAATATCATGGACAACGAATACGTGGAATGTTCGCACGTACCATCAGAATTTAATTTGTATTGCTCGCATAGCTAATAAACGACCGCGCGATATTACAAAACTCGTTTCCGTCAGTTACACAATTATTCGTTTTAAAACCTTGCACATCGTCGAATATTTATAATAATAATAATAATGCTAGGTCATAATTATCCCGGATATAGCCCAGTATCTCGGATATTTACTCGGTCTACCAGATATTGTAATTTCACACCGATAAGAAACTGGTCCATTACGTTGAAACTTGAAAATTGCTAATTAACCCTTCAACGCTCTATAACTCTCGACTAAAGGTAAATACCTTGTATAAAATGAAAATCTCACGACGAAGTCTTATAGTTCGATAAGTAACGTTTAACAAAAGTATGGAAATATTGATTATTCGGAAATTCATCGGTATTGCAGAAATGTAACACAAGTATGTAGATATACTAGATATTATTATATGTATCTATCGTACACACATATCTATTCCCATCCACGGATACGTATATGTATGTATTTAATCTCTACTACTCGGTAGTAATACCATCGCGGATTATTAATTTCATTTCCGTCCTCCGCGTTCGTAAACGTTCCGAAGACTCGGTAAATATTGCGGAGCAATAATTTACACAGATAAACGTTATCATCCGCTGGTAATACGTTTGAGTATTAATACGTCGGCTAGCAGTTCAGAGATGCAGGACGGGGTAATAAAAATCTCCAAACATGTCTCGTCGCGATATTATAATTGACACTCGTTACATACCTATAGCCGTCATCAAACACAATATGCCGGCCGCCTGTGCGTTTAGCACCCTCGATTCTAAATGGAAATTACATCGAATTACTTATGCCTTCGGACTGCTATCACCCATTTATACTCGTCCATTCCCTTCCCCCTCTACTCTTATCTGTAAATCCAATTATCCAGTAACATCGTGGAAAACGACAAGTAAAACAGCCTTTTCAGCAGCTTCACGGAAATAAACAATTTCGTTTCTATGTATTAACCGGTTATACGTTTCCCAATTAATTTTATCATCGATCCGCGCCACGGCGACGGAATAATTATCTAATGATATTATTTGTTTGTCAATTGCATGGAATGAATTACACGTGTACGCGGACGATCGAACGGTATAATTTACGCCGGTTGCATAAATTACAAGCTTCTGGACGAAACTATAATGGTGACCGTTTGCCTTTGTCTAATTGTGATCGCCGAGCAGATTTCTAGTAACAGTTTGTGGAGTCACGTGAACAATTCCCGATAATCTCGAGCGTTAATATGGTCATTAACCACCGGCTCGAACGTTATTGTATAGAACAGAGTATATTACAGTCACCATATTTACTCGGTTGCGGGTCGTAGAAAATGTCGTTAGAACAATACATGTTGTGTGCATACAAGTAACTCACGTGAATGTATTATATTTGCGAAAATACACGGTGCTTTTGTATCGACGAACAAATTGCACCCACGACGGCAGAACTTGAATTCCATGAATAATAAACGTATGAAAAATCACATTTCTTTTAATATCCAATTACTTAATGTAACCGGTGGGAAATAAATACAAAAAAAAACACATAAATCTTCGAGAAATAAATCGAACCTATCCGTTAGTAATTCTAACAATCGCGAACGTTTTCCACCGTGACGTTAGTCCGACGTGAATAGATGTCAATAATTACGCACCTGATAATTAATTCGTCGTTAGCGTTAATGCGCGAACATATATCTTCTATAAAAAAAAGAGAGAGAGAGAGAAAAAAAATAGAAGTCGACATATCGAATCGCTTACTTAGAAAGACGGAAACGCGGAACGAGTATCTGACGCCGACTTGTACACACGAATATCAATCTATTCCAATTATAATCCAACACTCGCGAGAACCGTCATGCAATGCGAGAATCCTCTTTAGAAATTGCCTCGCATCGGGGGAAAAAAAATTTGTTGACGAAGCCGTCTATTTTTATCGGAGCGGTGTCTGCGTGTGTTGTGAATCAATAGCGGGTAGAAAAACTCGATAAAAGTGGGGGTGGGAGGGGGGGATACTAAGTATCGTGAAATGCACGTTCTCAATTAGTACAGGCTTTTGTTACCACGTTTTTCTCGTAACCAAAAAAAAAAGAATCGACTGAAGTAGAAGAGGACTTTTTTCCATTAGCACGCGACACGATGCCTGTTTTGAAATTGATTAAAAAAACACGAAAATTTGTCGATAAATACCCTCGACGTATTGCTTTTTACACGTGTAATAAAACAGGCAAAAAAACAAGATGTACAAACATTTCGATCGGTGCATTAAGATGAAAAAGGACAAAGGGAGAAATGAGAAATACGAGAGGTTGGATCGCTACGAATATAATAACTCAGCCTGAAGGGTTCGACGACTAAAGTAGAATATTTCGATCGGGACAAAATAGAAGGTTCTTAAAGGACAGTCTGCTGGTTTTTCATTAACCAGCGAAGATCCGAAGAAAAGAGAAGCCGGAGATTGATTCTTTCAGAAAGGCTGAGTGCAGTCTTTCGTACGTGGAACAAAGGGCTCAGTTAAGGGCTTGATCGTCCTCGTCTGGTATAAGGATAAAAAGAACCTTAAAAAGGGCGGAAGGATTAAAATGACCTTTTCCGAACTATCATAGTAAAAAAAAAGTAACTCACGTGTCACTACCGGTAATAATTCTTTCTTCCCTAATTATAGGAACTCATTAAATAAACCTGAAAAAAACTCTGTTCCTGTAAAACCAACATTTTACAATGCATCCATAATTACTCTTCTGGACAAGATAATAATTACACATCGACACAATTTCCCATGATAAACTACACCCTACAACAATGGAACGTATATAATTCACTGCGTGTAATTGGTGGACAAACATTTCAACATTTTGACAAGTTTAGACGAGAGTTATTTCCAAATATGAAATTTCACCGTACGACAATTCGCAATTTTTTCCTACTGTAATCCAACATTCCAATAAAATATCCCGTTCTATTTACAAACTCGTATTACAACCGGTATTAACGTTTGCAAAGGCAGCCGCCGATGTCGTCCATTTATCGTCCCTTGTATGTATGTATATGTACAGTATGCATGTATGTAAGCCGTCTCGCGAATTTCGCTCGTTCACGGATCGCGTCGCGAAAATATACGCCTGTCGTAACGTGATCAGGAAATATGACAGGTTACAACGTAACATTCGTTACGAGGAGGTGACCGTACCACCGGCGCGGGCGAAATGAATTTTCACGCGGACGGCTTGTACGCGATGCACGTCGGTTTCGTTCCGTGTCGTTACCCCGGTACGTGTCGGAAAAGTGGAGTGAGATCAATGTGAGATCCTCGACGAGTGTGCCCGCGAACAGGAAAATAGGATGGCACCGATATATTTAAAATGCGGCGGAAAAGTGCCGGCATCCGTGCGCGGGAGACACGTACGGCGAAACTCGGACCACGTTCCACCGAATGATATTTTAACATAACAGCGGAACCGTGAGAACGTAGTGCAAACGGAAACGCGGAAAAAGGGAGAACCGAGAAACGAAAATGTAAGTCCGCGATCGCGGGGCTTTCGTGAACGATGTTGTTAACCGTTTGAATCCCACGCAACGGGATGGGGTTGTTCAGATTTTATAAAAAGGATGTGATAACATTTGTTATGATCTTTTTCGGTGTTTTATTAACGTGGAATATCACACGGAATACGAATATCGTGGTCCCGGATGGATTATTCTAAGCTTGTGGAAATGACAGTCGAAAAACACGATGTTAAAACAGTTTTTTGATTGCCATTTGCTCAATTTTAGAGATAGCGATCTGAAACTTGTACCATTGAATCGGGCGTGAAATTCTCTATAAAATTCATGTATAATAGTTGTACTTTTCGAAAATTTAATTTTTCGCAAAAATCTGAAGGGGGTAGGTCAGGATTTTTTGCGATTTTCGTAAATCGCGCGTCATTTTTACAATTTTTTAGATATCGATCTGATTCTTTCACTGTCTTATTTGGCTTCGGATTCCCTGTCCAAAACGCCCTGGATCATTTTAATAGCTCAAAAATTACGGAAATGGCAGGCGATTTACGAAAATCGCAAAAAATCCTGACCTACCCCCTTCAGATTTTTGCGAAAAATTAAATTTTCGAAAAGTACAACTATTATATATTGATCTGGCGTAGAATTTCCCGCCCAGTTCAATGGTACCAGTCCCAGATCGCTATCTCAAAAATTGAGCGAATGCCGACCAAAAAACTGCTTGAATTTGTCGATTTTTCGTGATTTTCATAATTTGCTCGCCATTCCGCAATTTTTTAGATATCGATCTGATTCTTCCACTGTCTTATTCGGCTTCGGATTCCGCGTCTAAAACGTCCTCTACCATGTAATTAGCTCAAAAATTACGGCAATGGTGAGTAAATAACGAAAATTACGAAAAATCGTCAAATTCAACCAGTTTTTTGATCGGCATTCGGTCAATTTTTGAGATAGCGATCTGAAACTGGTACCGTTGTTTTAGTTAGGAAATTCTACGGCAGATCAAAGTATAATAGTTGTACTTTTCGAAAATTTCATTTTTCGCAAAAATCTGAAGGGGGTAGGTCAGGATTTTTTGCGATTTTCGTAAATCGCTCGCCATTTTCGCAATTTTTGAGCTATTAAAATGATCCTGGGCGTTCTGGACGCGGAATCCGAAGCCGAATAAGTCAGTGAAAGAATCAGTATAATATCTCAAAAATTGTGGAAATGGCGGCCGAATTATGAAAATCGCAAAAAATCCTGACCTACCCCCTTCAGATTTTTGCGAAAAATTAAATTTTCGAAAAGTACAACTATTATATGTTAATCTGCCGTAGAATTTCCTGAGAAATTCAATGGTACCAGTCTCAGGTCGCTATCTCAAAAATTGACCGAATACCGATGAAAAAACTGTTTGAATTTGACGATTTTTCGCGATTTGTTAAATCGCTCGACATTTGCGCAATTTTCGAGACATTAATCGTTTGGATTCTGTGCAACGCTATCACATATTGTTCAGATTTCACGTTGAGAAGAACCACTACATATTTTTTAATCACGATGAACAATTGACGGTGTTACTTGGATTTTGCCGATGTCGACGCGCACTCTTCGTGCTCAGTAAAGACAAGCGCTGTAGCGTTTTTATCCAGATTTTTCGACAATGTTTTTTCAATGACCCCTGGGATCGAAATGGTTAATCTTTCCGGCAGAGATCTCTTGTTTTCACGGGAAAAATCGTACGCTCATTCATTCGCCAGCGTGGATATGCTTACACATATCTCTCGCAACTATTCCACCCTTCGGTTTGTTACTCTTCGATTTACATAAGGTTTATTTGCACGCGCAGGAAACGAATGATAGCCTGTTTGTATATACAAATTACTGATTTTATAGCCGGTATTCACAACGCTGGAAATAAATAATAACTAACCGTATAATAAATAACTGGTACACGGCCTACGGATTCTATTTGCCGAATAACAACTGCTATCAAATATCATACATCGACATATACATGTATCAACAAAAAGTACATAAAACGCAACGAAAGAAGTTTCACGAAAAGTAAAAACAATTTATTCAATACCGCTATCCCATCCGCTTCCATGACTTCTGTAAATTAATATAAAAAAAAACATCTTTTCTCAACCTTTCCGCGTGTTTCCTCGCAAATAGAACCATCATAATCCAACATTTTCCTTTAATTCTATCAATCACCGAAGAAAAAGACCCTATCTACAACTAAACACATCTACAACTAAATCCCTTCTACCACAGTGGAATAAAATTCACTCTCGATTAACTTTTTCCCTACATCCCCCCAAAAGAAACACACAAAAAAAAGAAAAGTAACAGCCGATATCTCTCGTTACGCCGCGAGACGGCGGAGTAGAAGCCTCGAATACAAGAATTTCTAGACAGATTTTTGCAGGTTCGTTGCACAAGAGAGACACAGAGGATGAAAGAGGGCGGCAGAAATGATGGAGGAGGTTTTCAACGAATCGATAACGAGAGAGGGCCTCCGGAACCTCTCGGAAGAGTCGACGGAGCCAGCCAGGAAGGCGCAGGAGGAAGGTGAAACAGGACGAACCGTCGAGAAAGACGAGGAAGGAAACGGCCGGGGAGAAGGCGGGCAAGAAAGAATGCAAAAAGTCGAGAGAAGTGAGGCTAGCACGTACGTTTCTCCTATACGTGATGCTGAATCGGTATGTAGATGTGTATTGTGCGCTTGTAAGGTTGCTTTCAAGGAGGTCGTCGGATAGACCCAGGTATAAAGAGGAGAGAAACTACCGGGGGACCCCGTGGAGACGAGACTACCGGCTCCAAGGTCGAACAGTCGAGATCTTTATAACGAAAGGGTTCCCTTTTAATTTCCAGTGAAATCCTTTCTCGTTGTTTCAATTTCACCGGGAGTGCTCGCACGTTCAATACACATTTCCCCGTTGTTCGCCCGTACCATTACATCTTTACGGACACTCTTCTTTTTACTCTTTACAGTGATTATTTTTATCAATATTATATATTCTCAGGACTTATCGATTATTTGAAGGATGTATGATAGGTTGACGAAAGTTAATCATTTAAATTACACAAAGAAATTAACTTATTTTTGAACGAAAATAGTGATTTTAATAAATGAAAGAGTCTGTGAAAATAGCTGAGTAATTTGATGTAACAGTTATTTTCAACTGCTTCGAGCAAGAATTTTAGAATCGTACGGAATGGATGGAGGTCGAAAATTGTAGGATATTCGTTCTCTCTATCATTCCTATATGTATGTCTATCTCTCTCTCTCGCTGTTTCTCTGTCAGAGTCGAACAACGATGACAACGACGACGGTAGAATAATTGAATTAAGCGGAATTACAAGTTCCCGGAGCTTCTCGGCCTACCGGCGAACAAACGAATCCGTAGAGTCAACCTTATTCGTTATATCGACAAGGTAAGTAAATACCTGGAGGCAGCAGAACAAGGGCTTCTCCTTGCTCCACTGGCAAGGGATTACCTTCTACGGGATGAGGAGATCTCACATATGGCTGCCATTATCGCCTGCTTTAATCGAATTCAGACGACGCACAGCGGGGTGAGGCGTTTTGTATCAAACGTATCCCGGCTATATTGAGTTTCTCCGCGCGTAACTGACCAACCCTAACGAATACGCAACCGCGAGAATTCCCCGGAGTATATTACATTTCCACCGTGACGTCGCCGACAGTGCTGAAGTTTCACCGACCTAACGGTGACAGTGTCAATGCACCTGTACATAATACGCAGGTTTCCGATCAACCCTTCCCCCACGAACGACGATTTACGTACGAAAAGTTAGCCAGGAACTGGAAATCAAAAATAGATGAGAATTTTATAACGTTATTTCCGGGATGGGAACAAAAAATTGATGGTTGTAAATCGAATTTGTTTTTTTAATGCAAGAATCGAGCGTTTTTATTTGATGAATATTCAGCGATGTGTTACCGGGGGGGAAAAGTTGCGAATTACATTTTCGCTACTGCGGTTACTAACAGATGTAATATTTCGGAATGGTAAGTATGAGAGGTGATATTTGTTTCAGAGGAATTTTTAATAAAGTGCATCTTTTAGTGTCGTTTGTCGAGTCCGTTGTCGTCTGGAAATTACTGAAATGTAAACAGACATCGAGTGAAATCGAAAATCACGCGGGATATCGTTTGAGATACCGGCCGCGGAAATTCCACGGATATTTCTCGATATTCCGGCGCACTCGCTTCACCGTCGATACATTGAATGAAGAGAAATATGATAAACGTGCAACAGAAAGGCGATTTTATATTCAATGAAAACTCTCGTTTTCGCAACGACGCAAAAAGAATTCACGGATAGAATACTCGCTCGACGTTCAATCGCAAGATCCGCTGAATCAGCGTCCCACATTAAACAAACGAGGGAAAAAGAAAAAAAACATAGTATATATATAAAAAAAGGAAGACACTCCCCTCGCTGCAAAGAGTTAGAAAATCATAACGAACAAAACCCAGTCACAATTTTCACGTACTTTTTCACGTAACATCCGAACGTGACACGGAACAAAAGGGGAAAACAATCGTTTGACGAGGATGCGGCACACGATGTAATGAAAATTTCTCTGATCCGACAATTGACTCGCATGTCAATGGAATTTCCAGCGAACGTACGTACTCTTATAACACGAACGCGAAGGCTTGACACGAATTTTGAGAATGAAAGAAAGAAAGAGAAAAAAAAATGAGAGATAGTCTAAAAGAGAGAGAGAGAGAGAGAGAGATAGATGACAAGGAAAGAATCGCCTGTGAGGCGTGAAAATCCGCGAAAATTCTCATCTTCGAAGAAGCGTCTAGGGTTCTCGCATAATTGATCCTACCGTTGGAGAGCTTCGTGTACACATGCATATACAATACATATACATACATATATGTACGAAACACGTACGTATAGTATGTACCGTCGGGAAGACGTACCCTCATTAAACTGTATAATCTTCAGGTTGACAGGCAGAGACTCTAGAGACAAACTAAACGCGAAATCCTCTTCTACACGTCGCACACATATTGTGTACAGATGCTCATTAGTGCTTCGACAATATTCTGATATTACTCGATTGTCCCGGTTACATCGAGTATTCCCGGTCGCGTTAACGATCTAGACATTGCGATAGTGAGCACACGTTGGCTAAGCACGTGAGTCTTTCACGTTTCTTTTTTTTTCTTTTTCATTTTTTCCTCTTTCTCTCTCTATTCCTCTTTTCATACACAATATTCGCTGCTATTCAAAAAGATTCTGAGCTAACGATCTAATGCTGATATACATTATACGTATGTATCGCCTTGGGAAGTCCGTATAAATCTAGGATCGTTTCGATCTTTCACCGGCTTTACAGTAGGTAGGTACTTACGCTTCGTAAATCGGAGATTATTTTACGTAACAATTAACTCGCGTGAACAAGATAGCATTGTGCGAAACGCGTTAAAGGGCTGTCCGTGTTCACTGGCACGAAGAATGTATCGTTTAATGCGAGAATTTAGAGCGCGAAAGTAAAACGCGGTGGTAAAACACGATTCTCACGGTGTGATACCGGGCATTGTTTAAAGTTTGATTACACGTGGAATTGCAGTGATATTAAAGTGTACGGCGACGGTGATGCGTACGGACGCGATGATAATAAAATTTCATTACAACTATTTTCGCCGGGAACACTTCCATAACTGTAGTTCGAAAGGAAATACATCAATGTCCGTGCGAATTACGTTGCACGATTAATCGAGTGACCTAAATTGACCTAAATTACTCTGTGATCCACGAAGATGGATATTTCTGCTACTTATCTATTAACTCCTTGAAGTTTGATCTTGAAAGATTAATCGAGTTACGTCAGATTACAAAATAACCGAGTAGTTCCTTTCCGCTCGGCTGCAATAGACGGAAGAAAAATCAAAAAAAAAAAAAGAACTTCAATTCGTTTCATCCCTCGCGTGAAATTAGCGCGTTTCGATTTTACGCAAATTCCAAACATTTGACGGGGCGGCAAAACGCAGCCGTGCGCAGAAAAACACACTGCGAAAACAATGGACGCTAACGAGAGGTGTTAGCGGTGAAATGACGCAGTTCTTGTCTTCTTCACAAAAGCACAAAACCGGTCGTTTCGTTGTAATTTTTCTCTTCGCGCAGATTTTCGCAGAAAATACCGTTCGACCTCTATATCGTCGCGCGTTCACCCTTTCATCCCGTGAACCGGATAACAGGAAACGGTGAAACTACTTCGTTTAATAACGATTATTTCATTAACAAAACCATCCGCGAGAGAAAAGATAATAAAAAGATCCCCCACTCGCACGGTGGCAAAACTCTCGAGGAAAATTCTATTCGGGAATCACGCGGGAATAAAACTTTCGCACGATCTGACAACAGCGGAATATCTCTGTACATACGTCTGCGGCTGACATTAGTGAGGTTTAAATGTGAAAAGTTACGTACCCCGCGTCTCGTCCGAAGAAAGCGCGCCTTTCGTTTCGTTTCGCGGATTTTAACACAACTTTTTCGCAGATTTCACGTATTTGCTTTACCGCGGGTCACCAAACGCTCGACACGGTCAAAGTCTTTGATCTATTATATTTTCCGAACGGTATAATCTCGGTTGTACCATTTGGAAGTTTCCCGGGACCCGTTGTTTGTTCGAGAAAATCCGGAAAATCAACAAAAGATAATTAATTGGCCCGAACAAGCTTATCGCACGTGCGCTTACATTATCGAACGAAACTGGAACGCTCGCGAAAAAAGAACCTATTGACCCTTTCATTATCAACGCGCGGCAGTTCTACCGGAAAATATATTCTTATTCTACGTTTCCACGCTGATCCTCCGTATTATGATAATGGGAAAGAAAAATCGTCGACAAGTCAAACGTACCCCATATGCACACAAATACACCTACATACATACATGGAAATTGAGTAATTGGGCAAATTGTAAAAATCACAGAGATTAATCGTCCATCCACGTGAGAAACCACGATAATTCATTTATTCAATTCCGAGACGAAGAATTGCTCTGGTAATATATACGAAAGAATATTTAAGAAAAAAAACGAAGATGAACCCAAGGTAGAAACGAGGGGGAAAAAACAGAGTACGCCACATCTCCCGCGGATATCGTGTTTCCATTTTCACGCCGACATTCCGCCGCCAGCAATTCCGCGGCCTCGTAAAATTCCGGCGCCGCGATTTCCGCGAAACGACGCGACGGAAAGTTTCACCGGGAAGGACGGGCGTGGTGGATGGCGTCGGGATGCAAATTTTCTTACAAAATCCACCGCGGACCGTCGACGTCGGAGAACAATTCGTCGAGCGTCAACGACGGGACAACGGAACGGAAAATCAAAGAGAGATTTTTGACTCGCGTAAACCGCACGATGGAAAAACACCGACGTAAATAAGAAACGCCGTGGTGTGACGTTATAAATCGCGCGTGTATTTCTCGGTCGAGTATTTCGTAATTTTTTTTTAATTTTTCTTTTTCAAACCGTTGCGATTTATACGTGTCTCCGCGTGGGAATTCATGCTTTTTCGATGTGTTGCATTACTTACATAAAATACGAATTCACGCGGGTTACGTTTAACCGTGAAGTAATCAGCTGAACGGTGTGCTATGGTTATTTTTCGAAAAATAACAGGTTTTCATGCGCACCGGGTCACAAAGAAACCGGGAATAAAGTGGAAAGAATAATGTTCCGACAATGTGCATATTTTTTCTCGCAACGGAGTTCCTTACAACCGCGATGCACGCGAGTTACGAGCTGGCTATGTGTGCTCGTGTAATATACGTGTCTGTACTGTACGTACATACACCCACGCATACATTCGGGAATAGAGAAAACTGAATGCAGTTCACAGTTTCGCCTCTATCTGTTAAAATAGTGTCGTGTTTCGGATGTAAAAAAAACAAGACATCGAAGTAACGCTGTCTAGAATTGTAAAAACCGGCAAGTGTAGCGTGAATGGAAGAAAAAAGAAAAAGAAAACACCGTTGCACGTGATGGACAAGTTTACGTTGAATAGAAAAGACTTCTGTGCGTTATCCACGAATTCCGCTCGATTCGAACGATGAAAAACCCTGATAAGACAAAAAAAAAGGAAACTCGAAGCATCCGTTTAAATCGTCTTTGTTCCTGTCGAAGTACCGACGGATCCGACGGGATTGAGTTAACTTAATTTATTAACGTAATTTGCCAATTAATCGAACCGATCGATGTATCCGGTAGCACGTGAAATTTTCCGAAGGCGAAAGTCCCGACCGTCTCCATATTTCCCCCGCAGAATGTTTTCCACGTGTTTGAACCGCGATCCCTTCGCCCTCCTTACGGAAACTTTTAATGAGCTCTCGTCGATATACATCAATGGTTCCCAACGGGGGGTCTACTCGACGGGTGTGCGAGATATTTGCGAGGGTGTTTGTTTTGTCACGATAATAACGGGGATACGTGGGGGGGGGAGATGAAAGTAATGCGAATAGTCTGGAAATTATTCGTAAAAATATACGAATACTAGATCCTACCAATGAAAATAATTTTAAAAGATTGTATGCTTGTATGAATTCAAATTCTTTTTTACTTTGATAGAAACCATATTTGTGAATGTTATTTATGACAATAATTTGTTTTTTGTTAAATATTGGAAAAATAGAATTTTTGTGTGTGACAATGGTTTTGTTTTAAAGGTTTAGGAAAATGATAACAGATTTTACAGAAGTGGATATATGTTGACAAGTTGGGAATCACTGATATATCTCAACGAGAGATTACCGATCGATCGAGTACACGTTCGTACAAAGTAAGACCAGTTTCAAGCAAGTATGTACAGCAAATACGGGACTCACGATACGCAGACAAGCACTCGTTGGGCAGACTTTCACCGAAGGAACTCCAAAGACACTCACCTGAAACACAAAATTAGGAAAAGTCATTGTTAGTCCAGAATTCTTCTGGCTGTAACTTATTAAAGAAACTTAAAGGGTCTTCGTTAAGTGAGAAAATCCCAACGTGCTAATTACGCACCTGGCCTTCTAATGACACTTCGCCAACTAATTACATTTGAACGTTTTAAGAAGATAATGAATTCCCAAAGCGTGCGAAACTTCGCGGATAAATTTCGCGACAATTTGCAGGGCGGTTCTTTAAAAGGCAGACTATAAACGGACTATATTCGAGGCGCTATTTTTTGTATTTATTTATTCATTCTTCTTTTTGTATTCTCTTTCCAACTCTTTGTGCGTTGTACCTTCTATTTTGTTCGTCATTCGATTCCATCAGTGGCCAAATAAATTTATCGGCAAATACGTTCGAAAAGTTTCTCCATTGATAGAAAATTTCGTCGGTCTGTTAATTCCGTTTAATGGAAAAGTGGGATTCAATTCGTCGAAGGGATACCCCAATCACCGATTACTTTGCTTATCTAAATAGTTCACCTAATTACTTCGAACCTCACCCCCCCCATCAACCTTTCCATTCGAACGAACAATCTCAACGGTTAAAAAAAAAATAACGTCCATCCGATGTCCCCGAAATCGAGGGTTAAACGATCCTTAGGACATGGTAGTACCAAAACGTCAGGATAACCGGGCACGTAGCATGCGCGATAATTCGGCCCCGTGAATGCAACCGTATTGCAACTGCACGCAGAACGTGCCAGGAATTGCGGATCCACGCGTTGTGTCGACGAACAAACGGACGGAATTCGTTGTGTTAAGGCGGTTCTCCCAGCCTCGGGGGCTAATGTGTTTACAGATCCGCCAATTGTAAACTAAACCGCAATGGGAGTGCTGCTGCTGCTGCTGCTGCACCTGCAGGTAGTACCCGTCGTCCTTCTATTCCCCTGTTGCACTTTACTAACGATATGGTCGGCACAATACGCCCCGTGCAATTCGGCCCTGGCTAAGCCTCTGCTACTACTATACTACTACTACTACTACTACTACTACTATCACCTAACAACGAGCCAGAAACCCTGGGTCCAAATTCTTCATCGAGCAGCAGTGGATTTACCTACGCCGCAAAACAGATTTGTATTCAACCGCCGTACCCGTTATTTCGTACATCCGGCGTTAAAAGCCAAACCTATAAATCTCGTTTGCTACGTAAGTTAACAGATTGATGCGATTAACGAAACATAGTGCCCGCGAGTGTTATGTCGCCCGCTACGAGATTCGACTATTAACAAATTTATGTCTATAAAGCGCACGTTTGGGAGTACGCATGCCGGGTAATAACGTGTCGACCACGTTATTCGGTTCCATATATATGTACGTATGTATATATGTATGTATCTATCTATGTATACATGTACATAGATACTATACGTTCGGTTTAGCGCCAGCTTTACGAGACAACCGTACACAGGGTGTTTCGACATCTTTGCCTGCACTCTACGTGTAAACTTTAAATTTCATGTTATATATATTATTATATACGGCTGCCGATACTAGGTAGTTCGATCTAATATTTCGCTTTATTATCGAACAAAATATCGTTGTAGAATGGATATCAAAACTTTTCGCGGAAACTTTGCCGGCGTTCCCACGGACTCCATATTACTTGCAAACCAACGTATTACGGATTCGGCGCACCATGATAGCGCATCGCCGAAAGAAAAGAGACTACTCGTAGTCGTATAATATGCAAAATCCTCCCCGCATATACGAAATCTAGGCCACCGTCTCTCTCTCTCTGTCCTTTTTTTTTCCACCCGCGTAAAATGTACTGAATCCGTGTCCATGCTCGTGGTACAACAATAGAGATGCAGCACGTCCGCAAAAGTGCATCGCACCTCTATGCGTATAATATAGACGTCCATATAGACATCCACCTTCCCGTGTAAACACATATGTAGGTATATAAAACGGGCGTACAGGACGATTCATAGCAGGATAGAGCGATGGTTTTTTTGGCAAATTTGAATTTTACGGTACGCGACGGGATATTTAAATAATCTCTCGTAGATGTGAAAATAAATTTTAAATTGTACTTTCTTTTTTTCCCTTTGATATCTGATAAATCATTATTAATAATAAATTACTATTCTTAAGAAAAATTGTATTATTTAAAAAGGTTGTACTAAAAGAATTATTATGGTTAGATTACACAGATTGAATCTTATGCAAATGAATTTGAAATTAAGAAACAATTGGAAGCGTAATGTGAACCACCCTGTAACATAGTTTTATGTATATTATACAGACACAGGTACACAACATTTCGTCGGTGCATTTTACACAGAACTGTCGTCGTATGTGAATGTCCTAAAGCCGAGGCTATTGACGCTTCTCCATTCTACGTCAACTGCCAGTACAATTTTTAGAACGTAATTCAGCTGTTCTGTAATGTCACGCACAGTGCCATTCACGGAATGTCATTGCAGATAGTATAAAAAAAAAACAAAACAAAACAAAACTTTATCCCACAGATTTCCAGACTTTCCCAGCTCGTGTATTCCATGCGAGTAAAACTTCGTGGAAAAGCGACGGAAATAAGATTATACTTCCTCTGTGTTTAAAGTATGTCTACGATGTTTTATTAAAGTATAGTTTAAAAAATAAAATAGAATCACGGAGGAGGGGGATGGTTTACTGGATCAAGTACGACCGACCTTATATACACTCGACCTGACATTGTAAAGTACAAGGGAAACCATTAATCTGCGATGGAACGTCATATAGTCAACACGTGTTGTCTCGCTCGTCATTTATACAATTTTTGAGTTTGATATTCAGAAATTCTATTTCTCATGAAAGATAATATTATTTATCCTGTACAAATTAAACATTCTACATATATCTTCTTTCTACTACATTAACCCATGTTAATCCAAAATTCAACCCCAAAACAATAACGTTGATAGTGAAACTAAAATGGAAAAAGGTCCTTAGAGCCCTAAAAGCCAGCAAAATTAAAATGAGGATAAGTCCCAGATCTAATTTGTGATACAGCAAAATATCCCATGATCCATAATTAATATTTTTCAATCTTTCTAGCCTTACTAATAACATTCTAAACATACTATATAGCAATCATCCGAATAAACACAGCGACGTAATATTTTGACGGCTCGTAACGGTGTTACGTAACAGATCCCGGTGTAAAAAAAACAACTTCAATCTTACCGCCAAAAAATGACGCGAGGGCCTCGCATAAAACGACGACACGAAACTCTCGTTGTCGAAATCGCCGTGTTTCATGTGCGAACGATTTTTACGTCGGCTGAAGCAGCTCACTCATTGTCCAGGTAACCAGAGGTCAACGCGGAGGGGAAGATCCCGTCGGAGAACAACTTTTCACTGAAATTTAATTCCGCAACGGGAGCCAGGCGCCGCGCACGAGGAAACTCGCCCCCGATATTCATGATACGCCGCCGGCTTGAATATTTTAATACGCGTTAAACACACACGAACGAATTCGGATAAATGATGCGAAACGCGGGGGTTTCTCGCGAGTATAATTGTAAACTTGTTGAAAAAACCTGCCGTGCGAAATTTCACTATTACGTGAAATTCTATTGTTACAGAAATTCCATACACGTAAAAAGAATGATTTTTCACCTTAGATAACACTTATATCCGAGTAACTTTATGATAATAGTGATAGTGATAATGAGACTAAAGTAATAATGTCCAAGATACAAATTAAAATGATTAACATCTAAACTCGTGATTATTATACCACGATGAGTGATTACTAAGTGGATTTTCTTTGATTTTCTTATTTGGCAATTAATTATTCGAGAATTCGTAATGTACACATCCCAGACATCGATGGTCGGAGTCGTTTCGCAATTCGAAGCAACCCGTCAGCAATTAGAAGGCCCGATCGATTCGAGCCAGGTAAGGAATTAACGCGCGTCAGCTAATGAAGGAGAACTTAACGAGGCTCGTAGATGCACAGAGGCGAAGAATTAATGAGCCGACGAGGACAATTATGCGCAGCTCCCTATAACACCGGCAGGAGTTTCCTCAGAAGTAATTGGGTAAAAATTAGCTAAAACTTCGTGGACCACACGTCATTCCGGCGACTCGGACCCTACGGGGAAACTCTGCCCCGCGAAAATGTATGCGAAAACTTTCGTCGCATTAGTGCTGGTTTTTCGTTTGTATCGTCCGGCTTCTTCTGCCGCCGGCAAAAGAAGAAACTTTAGGACCCGGGGAACGTTGCGAGAAAGTATATTATTAATGCATTCGCGTTAAACTCCGTGACCTTAATCGATCGAGAGAGTAAAAAAAGATATATACTTCCGGTAGGAACGATGGTACATCCGCGGACATAATTAAATCAGTACAAGGGATTAATTGACTTTTTCTGCGGAACAGCTGTAACGTACCGTGTCAGTCACAGAGTTAGACTTGCAACATATTTTCCGCGATATATATAGTTCGCATTCGGTAGACATTAAGGGAAAAACGGATCTTATCAAAAGGAGAAACACTTTTCAATTCGACAATTCGTGAATTAGACACTCTCGCAGGGAACATTGGGAAAATGAAATCCGTACAAAGTTTCTAATTAGAATTCCAAACGAGAATACGTATATATGTGTATATATATATATATATATATATATATAATACAATAAATATATATACATATAGATATATACATACGTATGTATCGTCTCATTACATTGCATACTTGAAGAGACCGAAGTTTCAATTTCAGTCTCGAACTCGGCTTGCTCAACGTCGTCGCCTCGTTACCAGAGCAGTTTCAAACTCATCCCCCGAAGTCAGTGTACCAAGTACGATTGGCAAACGTTTTCGCTCAAAAGTCGACCCCGCCGATGCAGATTACCGTGGAAGAACAAATACTGCCGCGAGTAACCGACGAACGTACTATTAGTGTACATCCACGGATTGGATTAAAGTAGAGGTGAAGACGATTCCCCGGTCGTGAATCGTTTTACGGTCACAGCCTGTTCAGAATGTTTACGTAACTAGAAGTTCGGTCTGGTAACTCGACAAGATACCACTCGTTATCTAGCTAATTAAATGCTAGTTTGACGCTCGATGCAATGGGTACGCGACAGCTGACTACAACATTCATGTATATACGTATGTATGTATGTATGTACGTACTTGGAATACCTGTGTCTGTGATAAATACAAACATATCGGTCGTTGACCTAATATTCTCGTTAATGAACTACGTAGCGATGTGATGTATTTATACATTTCATGAACATGTGTAATTATAATTACTTATAGATGTATCCAGTAGACGGAACCGAATTCTGATTGGTTGAACGACCGAGAGGGAATTCGGTTAAACGGACAATACAGAAAAAATTTTTAATTATGACCGAACGTCGAATGTACTACGGACGTGTGTAACAATGAAAATGATACAATGATTCCCATTGTTACTGTTTAATCACTCGGAATTTCAATTTCGATGTACTGGAAAGATACGGCCGCCTGCTAAAAATGTAATTCCGCTAAAACCCGATATCCACACGTATTTAGTTTCGAAATGTGAAATCTGCTCAGTTACGTTTGACCGGTTTAAATACGTTTGAACTGACCAAACACAGATACATCGATCTACCCGAACGACTGAAAATCTATTTCAAATTAAGAGAGTCAAACTTTACCTTTCAGAGAGAGAGAGAGAGAGAGAGAGAGAGAGAGAGAGAGAGAGAGAGAGAGAGAGAGAGAGAGAGAGATACATACATATATACCAAGAGAGAAACATAGAGAGTTCAAAACTTTCGCGACCAACCTACACTCAGCAACTATGTCCCTTGGCGCTTTAAACGAGCCGGAAAGATATTAATTAAAAAATAACACCTCTATCCAATGATTCTTTCCGACAGTATAAAAGAAGAAACGTAACACTCTCGTATCCTCTGCAACAAATGCATACATACATATACGTAACACGAAAACATTCCCCAACCAAGTGTAACCATAACCCGAAACAAGAACCGTGCAACACACACACACACACACAGTGTAACGATAAAAGTTGATGCGTAGGTCCTAATAAACGCTATTTAAAATGGCTCAATTATTATCAAGGGAGTACACAGGCCGTGTTTATAGGACGTCGAACGGTAAGCTTTAATTCCTCGACGGTGCCGGCAGTATTTTCCGTTTACGGCGCCCGGCTCTTCGCGAGGTGTGCGCGGAAAATCGATACGCTCATGCCACTCCCTGGCAAAATAACCGAGTTGGAATTTCTGGCCGAACCTGGAGGACGACGGCGACATCGTGTTTATGCAGATGCGGCTGCCCGGAAGCGCATAGTACCGGCAATAATATGTAATCGGCCACTTGCGTGCATTTCCTCCTTAGAATCCTGTGGCATCCGACGTTGAAGTTTCGATTTTTCGCATACCTTCCGCGGGACCGACGCGTAAACGAAGGAAATTCCGTTGTTTCTCTCACTGGTACGCTCTGTTTTCATTACACTGCCGCGAAGAAACTTCTTGTGAACCGAGGTAATTTAATGTTATTATCATTTTGTATTTCTTTGTAATTTTGTGCCGAATAAATTGTGAATTATAATGTATAGTGGGAAAATCATGGGATAACTTGATGTGTGTATAAAGATTGGTTAATTATCAAGGAAATAATTAATTGAATGATAATATATATTTTTGGAGATTTTCGAAACGATGGGAAAAACAAGTATTTATGTTGAAAATGAAATAAATAGGATATTTTCTCTTGTAAAAGTCGGGTAGTTTGACTCGTCATGTTTTTCCGGTATAAACTACACATATAATTGCGAATGTAGAATGTTCGTTTACAATAGGGTCGAGGTTAATGGTAGAAAATTCTATTCTGTTCATCGTGTTCGATCACTTTCAGCTATAATAGTGCCAATTACGTGCAATTTCCAGAATTTCGCGGTGCGTAACCGGGGAACCGATTAATGGAAACTGGTACCCGTGGTGTATCGATAACTTCACGGTGGATTTATTGATGGACCGAATATCGATGTAAACCTCCGTCCCCTACTGACGAGAACATTATAACCCGATAGTACGTGTTCGTTTGTTGCGTGAATTTAGTACAAAAATTACGCTCGCATAATCAAAGCAACCTATCGTTGAATTTCCTACTTCGAAAAAGCGAACGTGAAAAGTTAGAGTCAAAAGTTCAATTGAAATAAAATAAATTATCCCTATTGAGAATTGCATTGTTTATATAATAATTATCATTTCTATTGGAAACCGAATACTAACTATATCTTCATAAATGATATTCAAATCAAATTTCCATCAATTTTCCATCCAATGAAATTCAATCTAATTTATTATTCCATGAACGATTCGTAGATGAACTTTTAATCAAATAACATTCTAATAGAAACCATATACCAGATATACTACCTGTACAATTTATGAATACAGTTGTAAACTTCGTGTACCGCACAATTTCACGTATGTATACATATACATATACATACATACATAGATACGTATTATACACGTAACCATACACACGACCAGTTAGTTTCTCCTTTTCAAATCAATACGCTAACAAAGGGGAAATCCGCGAATCCCCGGGGCGGAAAGTGAAAGACCCGCTGCGAAAGCGGGGGAAAACATTTTCAGATAAAGTCGTCGAAAACGGTGACGTGCAGGAAGCCGACAACGGAGTCGTCGACGACGACGACGACGACGACGACGACGACGGATGCAGCGTTTCGCACGCGTTGAATATTCACGGTTCGCGGCATTGACGAGTTTCCCGAAGATAAAAAAAAAAAAACGAAGAAGAGCCGCGGGACTGACAAGTCGGATGGCAATTTTACGTCCGGCGTGTCCGTTGCACGTGCGCTAGCGACATCGTCGAAAAACAACCGTCCCGTCGAAAACTCTTTCCGAAGGAACAGAAAGAACCACTCAAGAAAAACTACCAACTTCCCCGGAACTCGGTACCTACAAGTCCGGACTTCCGTGGCACGGAAAGAAAAGAACGAAAGTGATATCTTTCTGGTACACAAGATTCGTCTCGATAGATATCGTCTGATAAGGAATTATCGTCACTCCTAGCAGAACCTTATTAGCGGGGGCTTTTTCTTGCTGGAAAAACAAAGGGGAAACATTGAAAGTTTGACGAAGGGAAGAAATCTTTTTTTTTTGCACTGTGCGGTTAAGTAGTCGGTAGGTCTGGAAATAAGAGGGAACAAAGGATTGTCTGCAACGTGATGATAACAGAGATATTACACAGAAGATGAAAATTCATTAGATATGCAGACAAGGTATGAACTTGAGTGAATTATTCGTGAAAGACGCGCAGATGCCATAATTTTATTCATTAATCTAATGAGACAAAGAGTGACTCGCGTGAAACATAACCCTATATTCAATTAAACTCATTAGTTCTCAGGTAGAAGGATATAATATTCCAAAGTGGATACGTCGTCAAAGTGATTATAATATTCATCGTTAAACGGAGAGCTTTTAAAATAAAATTTCCAAAAATTCAAGATTTTTCTTAAATTTCATATAAAGATATTTTAGATAAAAAAAAAACATAAATCACACGGGACTTTACGATCCATTGGTATCTTCTGGAATTGATTTACCGTAACCAGGATAAGTATATAAAATCTCGTAACCAGCAATCGTAATTAATCACCGATGCGATTTCCATCTACGTCTGTATATGTATATGTATACATATATATTCCTAATGTCAACGGAGAAGAAACCAACGGAATTTCAATGCGCAAATTAACCGAGCAAGCGGAAGAAGATGCCATTAGTTATACACGGAACAGTAGTATGAAATATCGTCCTTGCACTTGGAAACCACTGATGTTCACGTAGATACTCCAGGATGCACTCGAAGTTCACGAAACCTGGCAGAAATTACGATTCGTGCCTACTCGAGGGTGCACAATACTAAAACCATAAACGCGAGATGCATCGTGACGTACGTACAGGGGTGGCTTTAACACACTAAGAAATATTAATTCCATTAAATTACACTTCCCACTAACATAATTACCGCACCTCTAAGAAAACATACATACTGTCGCGTACAAGCGTGTGTCGGAAAACAAACTAATCAAATCTAAAAACAAAAACATAGAAACATAAATTTAAAAAAAAATACACACTATCAATTTTATACTCGAGTATCAACATTAACAAATTTACAATAAAATCATTAAAAAATCACTCCTGTGCGATCGAAATGAATCACATTCAGATTCTCGATTCATTAAAAAGCTACCGAATGTTTTTTCCACGCTCTTAGCAATCATCTCGGTAATGAATCTCGATCGCGATCCTCGCGGGCAAATAACGGAACGAAATTACACGGTGGTCGCGGCCTCCACGGGATCTCTTTTCCTCCGTCTCTCTTTTTCTTTTTTCTTTTTTGCTCGTATTCCGATCTTAATCCGCGACCCGCCGCCAAGACGCGTAACGACAGATGCAACCGGGGTGGTCTATTACAGACAACGGTGTGCATTAGAGGGTAGGATAGCGGCGCGTGGACCGCCTTCAACTGCAATTTGGAATTGTTGTGGCCATTAACCACTCGGCCAAGCTTGAAACGCGGCGAACTCCAAAGCGCGACGGGACAGTAAGTCGCCTCGCATCAGAATGCACAAAGGTCAGTGTATCGTGCACTACCTAGATGTGTGTACACATTTCGTAGTGGGTGTATGCACTTCCGTTTGTGCAGATACACGGATGGACCCGACGCAAGTGGAACATGTCAATAATGTCTATATTAAAAGGAGTGATCCTTGAGATATTATACATGTATATATATCATCGAAGTTCTAGAATTATACGAGAAAAGAAACATTAGATTTGTTTCGTGTTTAAATAATGTTCACAGAGATATCGAGAGGATGTATTAGTGTCTATTCAAAGTCTCGAGAGCTATGTAAAAGCTTTATATATGCCATTCCAGTGAAATTCTGTAAGATTTACGCTGTAAGCAAACAACATCTAAAATCACTTCGCTATAAGGGATGCAAGAGCAGAGAGAAAAAGAGAGAAAGTGAGAGAAATAGAGAGAAAGAGAGAGAGCGCTTTAAATGCGCAACTGTCGCGACTGTTCCATCTGACTGTTAGTCTCGAAAAGCCGATGCAAACAAAAAATCGGAGGCACTCTTTTGTGGAATTGCAGAATAATGAAGCGAGAGTTTCTTTGTAGAAGAAAACTGCAATTCTCTGCATAGCGCGAGGCTTTATGCAAAAGAGCGAGAGACCAGAAAACGAAAAAAGTATCGGGGAAGGGGGGCTGAGTATAGTAGCTTGATACGAAGTTTTGCTTCGCGTGAGAATAGAATAAACGCGACAACGGTAAAAGGGACACTTCCATAGGCATAACGATAAACTATAATAGTTAATTAGAAATCCAGCGTGGAATATTATCGGCGATGTTCGATGGGTCGTGTGTAATATATATATAATCGCAATCTTCGAGTGTACTCCGTTACTACTATTTCAATTTCATATTTCACGCAAAACAATGAATAAAATTTATCATTAAATAACCCGACGGTGCACCGAACAGAATTAAATTTCACCCGACTATCGCGCTAAATACAATTTTAAAGTAATACTTCAAAGGCTCTTGAAAAATAATAACGCGAATACTTCACATACCATTAAAATAAAATTTACATACAAATTTTTTAATTTACATATTGTTCCATACTGTTGTAACAATATTTCGCTCGTGGCATTATTTGGTTGCCGAACGAAAATAAAATAACAAAAAAAGAAACGATATACAAGTACAGATAATACAAAATATCAAGGGGATTCTTTAAACATTTCTAAAACGACATTAACCACCCTCTCTTCCTCCTCCTCCTCCTCTTCCTCATAGTACTACATACACGGTGTCCTTATTCCCCAGGTACCATGTATCGACATCCCAGTCCCTGTATCTAATAACAAACACACACACACACAGACGCAACAACAGCGAATCACGTAAAATCTAAATCTAGAATCTAACGATCGATCCGGATTAACATGAAACGAAAAGTAGAAAGCTTCAATTCCCGTAACACGAAAATCTCGATCGTTGCATCTGCATTTACATTTTCCTACATCTTCCACAAACAGCTCACCCCACACCACCACCACCACCACCCCCGCGTTGTTTGATCATAGAATGAGGAAAACACACCGAAAGGACGAGACCAAGGGGTGTGTGGGGGTGAAAAAAGGGGGGGTAGCTAACGGCAAGGAAGATCTCAAAGTTTGTGGAACCACGTAGCGTTGCCATGGTGGGGTGGTAGAAGGCGGGGTCAGAGGGGATAGATGGAACAGGAAAAGCAAAGGGGGAGTGGAACAGGAAAAGGGGTGAAACGCGGAGAGAAGAAAGAGGAGGAGATGGAAAAGGAGAGCAGACCGAACATCCACCGTCGCCGCCGTCGCCGTCGCCGTCGTCGTCGAAGCGAACGCGTCCGATGAAAAAGTCGTTGGTGGCGCCCGCCGGTCTGGCCAATATTTTACTATCCAACACCACCCCCCAACCCTTCCGTCTCCTACCTCACACCGCCATTATCTGCTACTTCTTTCTCCGCGGCCAATGCCAGTGGAAAGGGGGATGGAAAGCATGAGAAAGAGAAACAGAGAGAAAGAGAGAAGGAGAGAGAGACAGAGAGAGAGAGAGAGAGAGGATATGTTAGAGACCAGAGGGAGAGGAAAAAGGAGAAAACTGGAAGGAGATACAAATGCGCCCGAGGGGTTGCTCGACCGCGGTCGATGAAAATACCCTGAGAATCTTTTTGGTTCCTTCGCCACCCCCGTAAGTCCAATGATTCGGGATTCCGTCGGGGTAACGCGAGCCCGAAAGTTTCGCGGTTCTTTTCGAGTTGCTACCGTCCGTGAACCGGAAGATACGCACCCATGTTCTTTAGGAAATAAACGAAACCCTCGGGGAAATAGTTTGGATTCAGGGTTTCGGTGAGAGAGTTCATATTTTTCTTATTTTTTTTTCTTTTTTTGTTTTTTAGTTCGTCTCATGTATCCTGCGTAAGTTTTTGCTGAAGGATAAATATTGAAAATGGTAGTTGAGGTATGGTTGTGTAAATTCAGTTACTTTCTTTTTAATCTATCCCTTTATCTGGCTGTTCGTTTTCGTCCGTTATGAGTTATCCATAATAACGCAATAAAGTGAACTTTTTAGGATCACGTGAACGTTTCATACCGGATATTTTATGTACATATATACATATATGTATAATATATACTTTGGAATCGCGTTCGACTAACTGTCAGGTTGAAATAAGTTCGTCCAGGGATGTATACGTATACATATACATATACATGTCCGGTAATGTGTCTGTTGGTGTTACAGCCCGTCAAATTTTCACATTTGCATGCAAAGAGAAAATGTTCCAAGTGTTCTCTCGTCTGCGTTGTTATCAAATACACACAGAGAAAAGTGTCCGACAACGAGGTATGTAATCGTAGCGACAATGAATTCTCAAACACTCCTACGTACGGTACACGTAACACGATAAGACAGTATAAAACAATTTTATTCCAGGACATCTAATAAAACTTTCGAACGTTATAAAACCAACGACCTACGGAGTATGTAACTTTTACTCCCGCGGAAGCCATTACGTAATAATTTAATCAACCATCCTTTATTTCCGCACAATATCGAGTCTCGAAAATATGTTCTAAAACTAATAAATTCTGATCGATGATATATTGTCGGCGGCAAATTTCCGATACTCCAAGTAGGTATACGCGACCCAATTCCGCGTAATGCAATAAACCTTGTTCTTTCATGAACCAACATACCGTAAAACCGCTGAACATTACCAACTTGAATAAAAAAAAACATTATTCCCCTCTGCAGAATACCAACACGGGTTTCGGTCCGATTCAATCATCATTGCGATCATGTGGAAACCGAGTTCTCGGAATCCTTTTTCATTGTTACCAAATCGTATGTGATTGTTGTTACGTAACCGCGGCTTAGGAGACATCGCGGTCCATAAACGGAAACGCGAAGGACGGGAAGCGGTCTGATGATTCTTTAAATGACGTGTGGGTGTCCGAGATATTTACAGGTGCGTGTCCACCTGCGTGCCCACGAGGAGTCACGCCATCCTGCGGACGACGTAACCTCGGAACCGAGGAAACCACACTTATCACGTCGCAACCCCGTCGTCGGTCTGCCCACGGTACAGTTTTATCGCGGATTATATTCTCTAATGAGCGAGGCGGTCCTTTTATGCCCCTTTTACGCACCATTCTATCACGCGAGCACCCCCTAAAACCGGTTATACCCAGTGTGCTTGAAAACAAAGTTACCGGGGCGACCTCTTCGACGAAATTTTAACGACAGTTTCCGTATAATTCGTCGATAAATCGGGGAAATTCGTTAAAACGCGTCGTTACGTTTACGATTACATTGCCGAGTTTATAACGATGGAAGGGGGGAAGAACGATTGAAAATCTGATTCCTGTGTGTGTATTTTTCTATAGTTTTTTTTTTCATACGAAGTACATCGTCGAACGAAACGTTCCACGCATAAATGTGAAAGTTTCAAGAAGCAGTGAAATGTGCTCGACACTTATAATTGAGTTGTATTTTTTTAAAATTTCATACGCTGACAGACGTGTATTTCTGGAACGAAGTATTTGGGATTTCAACCCGACAAGTGGTGTTCGAATCTGCGATTATTAATATCACGCGCGAAGTCGAATGTACGAAAAAGTCTATTATAAGTTTGACAATCGAATCTTTCACTTAAATTATTTCTATTGAGATACGGTGATTAAAAAATCCGACGAAACAACAACGCAATCGTTTCCCTCGATTCACCCGGTAGACACGTACAGTGAAATCATGGAAATAATACGATAGATATGCATCTACGCAGCCCGTCCCCTTTTATACGTTGTTTTTCGCGATATCGTCGTGACACATGCCAGCAGGATTCCATGAAGTTCTTTCGGTCTTGCCCTATCAAACAAAAAGATGCTTTCCCGCACAAAAGTTCCCCGAACGACTCGTCGATTTCCAAATACTAGATTTATGTTCACATATATACGTGTTTTTTTTAGACATTTTTCACAAGCATACGAACGATATATTGTTCCGTTATCGAAGAGATCCTATAAGTTTCTCACAAATAATAACTCTTTGGTATAAAAAAAGAACGAGGGCAAATTTTACAATTCTTTCTCTTTAGAGTAATATTTTCTTATATATAAAAAGCACTATATTAATAATAATGCTATTAAAATAAAATTAAGTACAGATTCTAGATCGTGTAGAATAAAACGTGTTAGAATTCGATAAAGCATATCATTACATGTATTATTCACAATTTATCTGGTTGATCGATACGCGACAGTGGTCGATGTCTTTATTTCTACTCACCACCGAAACCAAGGTAGGTGGTCGCCTTTGGAAAATTGGAAAACTATCGGTTGCCTGACGGGGCGAATCAGTACGAAGACAAAGGACCGATCGAAACTACGACCCTCGGAACGCCTTTGCCAATTTAAGGGTTGTCAATCCGCTGAAGGACTGCGGCAAATAAAAGCAGACATGCATCTGACACTTCCGAAATTTCGTTGGTCTTGCCCGGGACAGGACAAAGGTCCAGGAACTTTCGAAAATCGCGAATCGATGCAAACTCGGGGCGGTGAGGTGCGACGTAACCGGCTTCGGAAATGTCGCGAGGATCAATTCGAACGACGAGAACAATGTTACACGTATTTACGATTAATCTATGGATCTGTGAATTATAGAACGCTCTGGAAATAAACCGTGAATTTTGTATTCCGTAAATAAGAAATGGAGAGACAGATTCCTCGGGGTCAAATAAAAAGGACATAAAGAATTTAAAATGATCCATTTTCGCATAATCTAGAGCAGAGTATACGTAGCGGAAATAACTATAGATCTTTACCTAACAAACAATAATAAATGATTCGTTTATTTTACTTTTCCAAAGATTTCTATGTAACTTTTCTAACGTACACATGGACGATTTAGATAAATATTATCAGTTTTAATCCGTCAGACACGTAAATGAAACTTGGTAACAATACTTTAGTTTTCAAATCGCCCAAAGGACTTCTAAGTGGATTTTCGAGGCACTCGGAATAATTGTTACAGCTGCTATTGCAGAGATCCACGTTTATACCTCGCCCTTGGACCGTTTTCAGATAAAAGAACTCTCCATTCTTCCTAATCCTCTTCCTACTTCTCCGTAATCCCCCATCGAAAAGAACGAATCTTTTTCCGATAGAAAAATTCAAATGAAAGGGAACTGTTTTATTTGCGCGAACGTATGAAAGGCAAAACGCCGCCAAAAAGGGATAAGAAAAAGAACGCCAGTTTTCGAAACAAATTAAATGAATCACTTCCACCCAGATTTTACGTAGAAATCAAATAATAATAGACATTTAATATGAAATTCATTTAAATGAACTACTTCCACAGATTTTACGTAGAAATCAAATAATACTAGAAATTGGAGAACGCGAATGTATTTACGAACGTGTGTAACAGCTAATCATCATTACGCAAGTTCCAGTGTAAGTTTTCAGGTATGCACAACAGGGGTGTGTATGTACGTCGATTGACAGATGTGCTGAAATCGACATGGTCGAGCAGACGTAAATACAGCTTCGATCACGCCGTTAGATACCGATAATTGGAAACGCGTGGACGGATCGCTGAACGGACAATTATTGAATGATGACGAATTCCTGAGTCATTGGCTAGAGCCTACGCAATAAAACGCACGGTAACAGCAAATTACAGCTTACGAAATACGCCGGGGCTTTGCTTGCTATTAAAAGCGAACTTGCAAGGAAAGGATTACCGAAAGGATTATCAGGATTTCTAGGATAAATTCTGGCCACTCGTGTTCATCCTTACCCGGCGTCTCCTATGTATGTATATACGTGAACATTTCAATTTCGTAACATGAATATCCGATCAAAGTTTAACGCGCGAATCGTCGCATTTGCGAAGAGGAAAAAAAAACTGTTACGAACGTTACTCGATGGTAAGGTAAGTGATGGATACTTGGAAAGATACAGAGTGTTTTACAATTAGATAAACTACGGCGAGCGGTTCTAATTAATCGTAAAAAAATACCACGTGAAAGCAGCAAGATAAATATTCAGTGATACGAATGCAAATTAGAAAGCCCGATAGCGCGGGCGAGATTGTTTCGTACGCTATACATATTTTTCGTAGTGAATTTTTCAAAAATTCATTTTCCTTTTATATATGTAGAACAATATGGTTTTCTATCGTGAAACTGGAACGAAACACAACGCGTTCACGCGATAAAAAAACAAAAAAGAAGAATGAGAAAGCAAAACAATATCGTCGAACAGTGATTGATTGCCATCTCAATCGGAAAATGAAGTTAATACACAACGAAAGAAAACTCACTGCATTAACCGGTACTGTAATTATATTATAACGAGCATAATGGCTGTTTTAACCAGCGATAAATGTCGAAAAACGTCCATCTTGAACGCGAACAGGTTCGACGAGCTGACGTTGAAAAATTTCCTCGCTACTTTTTCCTGTAATTACGAACATTACAATCCCATGTTAACGAAAGATCCGTATCCAGCAAACCGTAATAATGCTATTTTACCAACCGGCTGAGAGAGTTAATTAAGCTATCACAATCAAGTTGAAGAACACACACACACACACACAAACGTTGAACGGTAGTAACGTCTCACGAGCATAATCGCCGGATTAATTGTAAGAGCGACTGTGCTCGCCACGCCTTTGCACCGTTTCGCACAGCCATAAACAATAAGCTCGGTGAGGTATCGCCGAACACGATCGTGCACGGTGAATGGATGTGACACGACGAGAGTTGGCAAATGTTGCCAGAGGTGTCAGTCGGCATTCCTGGCATTCCTACCACCTGCCGCGTCCGAGGCGATTTGCTCCACCTGCCTTTGCTGCATTGCACCAGAATGCAACGACGACGGTATTCCATAATCAGCGATCCTCCTTCGCGCGATGAAAAGCAGGCTTTACATACACGACTCTCGGAAACTCGGTCCGTTGACGAAATTTTCTTAGCGATTTTAGCGAACCAACGATTTTTCTTTCCGCGTGTGAAAAGTTTCTCAGCGAGTGAATGGAAATTTGGATAAAGGACAGGAAATAATAATTGATACGGATGTATCGTCGACGATGATAATAGAATAACGATGAAATAAATGGGATACGATGTTTCCGTGGGAAGTGAAAAAAAAAAGGAGAGATAGAAAGAAATTACGGAAAATGAAGCCGCGATAGGAAACTGATTGAAAAACTGTATCGCCAATGAAATCTCGATCGGTATCGAGTTGCTTCGCGTGTAACGCTTAAACGTTTTGCGAATTGTCCGTTTCGATAGCATGTAGAGCGCTCAACGTACAGCTGTATCTCATCTCCGTCCTGACGCCAATCGACAAAAACAAAAGGATTCCATCTCACCCTAAAAGCCTCTCAACGAATTAAATTCTTTTGCATTGCACCCCCGATACGAATCCCTTGCGCACACACGTACTTCACATGTACGTAGATATGTGTGTGTGTACTACGTGGAAATCGTTTCATACTATGGGTTTCAATGTCAATAATAATCGAATCCGTTAAAAAAAACCATCTATAAATAATAAGAAAAGAAATATTCTTTTATTTTATCTTATCCCTCGTTGTTACGTTATTTGAAATAACGATTTGTTCATTGTCACGTATTATTCCACCTATCAATTGCAACAGTTTCTTTTTTTCCAATAAACCACAGTTAATTATTCAATAAATGGTTTTATACTTCTGAAGTAATAGAGACCACCGTGTCAAACGTACCGTGCGAAAGCACGATATTTCAAAGCTCACCGCGTGGATTTTTCAAGTAAACGATATCAAAGGTAGCGCCGGCGAAGTGAATAAAAAAAAACAACAACAACAAGAGATACGATGATTTTGCAACTTCCTCGAAATTAAATATACGCGCACCTGCATGTTTCAACAGTTTCCATGCTGCCAATTACTAGCGCCGCTGGCAAGAATGGTACGGAATTAAATTTTATATGGTCGTACCCGAGCTCTAAAACGAGCCGAGATTCTACTCAATGTACACGGCACTTTATTTTGCGCTAAGAGGTTTATAAAAGCTTTCTAGGTACGACCGCAAGGCAATTTCTTATTAAGGTCTCTATGCGATAAATTTAAACTTATGAACATCTCGTATGTAACGTGCGCACAAAAGCTGCAAAAAAAGAAAAAAAAAGAAAAAGAAAACGAAAGGTCTACGCACACTTTCAATGATTGTACGAGAAAACCAGGACAAACTGTACGTTTGCATTGAAACGAGCGTAAGGTTGAAAAATTTTTTCATTTTAATATATATTACTGCAAAAATTATGGACAGCTTGTTTGTACGCGTTCACTCCGACTAAAGATTCTCGCCTTGTAACACACTGTGTTTAAAAAAAATATTATATTACAACCGCTTCGCAGCTATTTACGAGAAGTACTAACCGACGAAGTCAATGTCGAAAGATGAGTACTCACGAAGGTAATACATATGCAGTATAAAACATAACCAGCATGATTGCCTTGAAATACGTGAATGTACAGGATTTATGTGCTTTCGAGAGGTAAATCATGGCAAAAGTATTGTTACGTTGCTTTCAAACAAAACGAGCGCCGATCCTTCTTGCACAACTTTCATTTTATAATTTTAAACGAACCTCCCATTCAGTTTACCACATACCACTTTCTATAAACCAAAAACAGTACCAACAATCACGTTAAACCTACAAAATTAACCGATAGAAGTAAAATTATTAATCGCATTACTTTTAAGTGATTTAATGAAATCATTGAAAACCCCTGTGATATTTAATTGTAAATGAGAGTCACATTCGTTACGTTCCAAAGTATCTGTAACATAATAAAAACAACTCCAAAAACGAAATCACGTTTTCACCTGACTTTTGATAAATACATATTCACACATTTGAAACACACGCAACGTCGACAACGAAAACGAAACAAAGAACAAAGCACTACTTGCGTAAAACATTCGAGTCGAGTAAGTTTTCCGACAAAAGAGATAATCAAGTGATCTCTCTCGAATAGGCCACCCTGTATAGACATAGAGAAATATACGACCGGGGACATATAACAAAAGCTCGCGTGACAAAGTCGAAAAGGGCGGAAAGAGCACGAGGGAGGAAATATCCGCAGACAAGCTTCGAGAAACATTTCAATCTCTCCGCTTTTTTTTTATTTGTACGCTAAAAGTTCAAGGTTCAACCTCGAGCCGCCGCGGATGAAGGTATATAAATCGTAATTATGCAAAGTGCGAAAAAAGCACTTAGTGGAATTACCTTCTTTGATCCGAATAAACCGCTTATCAATTTCTATGTCTACGATACCATCCAGCCGAGTCTATTTTTAGGATAGTCGAAGAAACAAACGAAATTGCACTTGGAACAGATCTCGTAATAGATTTCATCGAGAGAAATATTTAACTACGGTCGACCGAGAAATAATCCGATCAGTTTTAATAGAACGGTATCCTTGAATATTTAAAAACGATAAGCTAAGAGAAACGTCGTTGCGGGGGTGATGTTTTTGTCGTTATATCATGCATAACAAAGATAAAAGAGAAAAAAATATCACACACCAGATTTTGTATAACCGCATAGAAAGCGATATAAAGATAAAAAGAATAAACCACAAATTCTATTGCATACGCTTGTTATGAAATTTAATTCGCGAAACAGCGATGCCTTTTAACCGACTTTATAAGAAAAAATACACCGAAAAGAGGTTCGCAATTCGACGAGATTATTTCTTTTTTTTATACTCTACAGAAAATGAACTATAATTACGCGCAGACTACAACGACGGGATTATATAGAATTGTTATCACCGAACATGGGGAAATAAAGCTTAATGAAAAAATGTTTTATGGTTACACGTATCTCGAAGGACGACAGTAATGCACGAAGAGCAATAGATGGTGAGGAAATCGACTATAATTGTGCATTCATTTACCACCGTGGCATCGAGTAACAGTATTCACTGGTGATCTATAACAAATTCTTTCCAGTTGCGTGTGGATAATCGATTTTTCGTCAATGGAAAAACCACCGCATCCACCGTGGGAAGTTCGCGACAAAACTTACTCCATTATTGAAATTACAACACGGACAAGCGCGATCTGCAATAACGTCTGTGTAATGAACGTCGTTACATGGCACGCTCGTGAAAACCGATTTTTACCACCCACCCTTTTGTATAATGGAACACCTGTACGGGATTCTGATTGCGCATCTAAATTTCCGGTGCGGAATTCCCTATTTTTTTTTTGTGTTCGTGTACGTGTGTATGTGTTTTTTTACAGGGATATATGTACGTAGCTTTTAACGCACGGATAGTTTTCGAAAGTTCTTTTTAATTCGAAAAGTTCCACGGGGGAAAACAATTTTTAAGACATCGAATTAATTGCGGGCAATTTAAACTTTTCCCCTTTTCGTTCTAAACGCAAAATTCGACTATAAAATGTACGGTGGTCGTTACCGAAAGAACTCCGATAAATACTTTTATTGTAAGGAATCTCGATGGCGATGTTAAATTTTTATTATTCCATCAAAGTACACAAATAGGTAATATCCTACTGGTAGTTACTTCTTTACATAAACGAATATCGCCATTTTGTTCCATGATTATGTCAT
This sequence comes from Mimumesa dahlbomi, assembly GCA_917499265.3. Taxonomy (NCBI): domain Eukaryota; kingdom Metazoa; phylum Arthropoda; class Insecta; order Hymenoptera; family Crabronidae; genus Mimumesa; species Mimumesa dahlbomi. The sequence goes on from OU824118.1 coordinate 10,858,112, forward strand.
AAGAGACCGCGATCGATTTTGACGACGATTACGCAACATTGTGTGTTTCTTTTTCCACTTGCCATGCAAACGCTTAAATTGTTGAATCAACTGTAATTACTGTAGATTTTAAAAAAAAAGGGAAAACGTACACACTCCACATGGATAAAAGCTTGCAAATAAACGATGAAAAACATCAATAACGTAAACGTACACACACGTACATATGTATAAACTACACGTATCACGAAGTTACAGTTCCTTTTACATATTGATATGTACACATGTATAAATTCATACAAATTAAACGTTTGTCAGTTTCGTGCTGGAGAAAAATGTGTGTCACGTAGAAACGTAACAAACAGAGAAACAAATGAAAATCTCCACAAAAGAATTAGCAAATTAATGACGAACGATAACTCTGCCGCGGTATCAAACAATGCTTTACGAGAAGTAAAAGAATTTGATCGTTTCTCATTTGTAACCCGAAAATAAAAAAGATGCGTTCCGGCGACGCTTCTCTCTTTCAATTCTCGTCGTTTCAGACTCGGTAGAAAAATAGCAATGTGAATTCTAAAAGCAAAACAGTAAGAGGGTCAAGAGTCTTATGCATATACCATTGCAGTGCCATATAGAGTTATAACGTTACAGCAATCAGAAAATTGGGGCAGCTCGGTTGTTGAAGAAAAGCACCGTTTCATAAATTTAGAGTGCAGGTATTAACTCCGCATATTAAAATGAAGATTTTCTCCTATCGTCTAACAAGAAGTGTAACTATGTACTCGGTGAATGAAGTTTATCGATTTTCTAACCCCCCGATATTGCAGTCAATCATGTAACTGAAATATGATATCAACCGGAGTATCATTATCTAGGTATCTATAAATAATTCAGAAGAACTACGTACTAAATTCTCCATAAGAATTCTTATTATTATACTTCGTGCTGGAAATTCAACTGTAATATTAACAGATTACACACATCGCTATATGTAGATATAGCGAGCAACATTAACGGCCATAACACGTTACCGTTTCGGTTAATTCGTCGGTTTGATCTCTAATAAAATTGACTAGCTAATGTAAACCTTTTTAATTGAAGTTTAAATATTTGGCTTGTCCCGATGCATATGGTACATACATTACACGGGTTTACCATGAAACGTGTATACATCACAAAGTCTATATTATTATGTGGGTACTGGTATTACAATAATTTTTTATTCAACTGTTTACCAGGGCTTATCGAACGCATAGAAAGCGAGCACGCGAGCATCGGGAGGAAAATAAACAATTGCATCGATAACCTGCATTAGAACAGCAATCCAGTTATGTGAAAGTAAGAGTCCCTGTACTGCATGTATGTTCGTCGACTACCTAATGAACCGGAACCATAAACATGTATTTTACTGCCCTCTTAAAGAAAGATATTAATAACCGAACCGCATCGGCAACGATATAAGAAAAAAGAATATTCGGAAAAAAGAGTCATTTACTTTCATTCGAACAGCAAGAAAGCAGATGGCTTAACATCTCATGTGTAATTGCAATGTAAATTTAGGGTTATGTGTTGCATTTAAATCGAAGGAAGGACGACATTAAAAAAAGAAAGCAAATACGTGACGACAACGTACTATATTATCACTTAGACACTTTTACGAGGTACGCAACCTCCGAAATCGTTGTATGTATCTGTGGAAATACCCTTGAAAATGCGGTACACATTATAGCATGTATAAGGTCACGCTATTGCGTCTTCGGAGTCGATATATTTCCCGGGGTAAGTACGATCTTTACAAATACTACGAAGATATCTGTTTGTATCCGACAAATATACAAACATACCGTAGAAACGCGGAGTAGTAAATGCGACCTTGGTCCTTTCTGTAAACATCCCCGAAACTAGCGACGCGTACCGATAAATAGTACCGAACTACCGCATGAAAAAAGAAAACTGATCCTGATTCGGAGTATGCAACGTTCTGCCGAATCTAAATGTCAATACGCGAGCACACGTCGGGCAAAAAGAATAACGCGATCTCGATAAGCAATTCCCTAAACGAGCTACTCTTTTCCGGATCATTACATCGAAACAAGAGCAGGCACGGTTTGGCATCCCGGCGGATTAATGCGCCTGTCAGAATTTCACTGCCGTTGAAAACGCGACGTGACGTATCACACACCGTCACTTGACTCATACAAACAGGGGAGAGGAGACAGGGGTTGCCCGACACAACAAACTCAAGTGACCGAAGGGTAATATGTACGTGAAACATTTACTCACCTCCTCGGCGAACTCGAAATCCCCGTCGAATTTACGTTTACACCTCGCCCCGGTCGCCAGGACGAGAACCACCGTGGCCACGAACACCCACGAAAATCGCATGGCTCTTCCTTGCCGCGAGTTACAGAGAGACACCGTGGTACACCGCGCGATCAAACGACAGACTGTTCGAGACGATCCGTAAAAAAACAGGTGACACGGACACGTGCACCGCGTAAAACACGATACGAAACAAAAGGGGGGGTCCCCCGCGGGTTGATCAGGACGAGTGTGTTAAAAGCGTACCGCGCACGTAAACTCGGCACACGTTCGTTACGGCTCGGCGTGAAACGGAAACGCTCAGCACGACGGTCGAACGAGTTGTGAGTGCGCGAGGCGAGCGGAGGCGACGCCGCACTACCGCAGCCGCACGGCCGCCCATTGGTCGGATTCCGGCGAATAGGGGGCGAGGGACGCGGGCGGCCAGGTATATAAACCGGACTTCCTTTCTCTCTCTGTTTCACAGCCCGTGGACGGTGGCGTCTACCCCACGTAGGTACTACCTCTAGCTGAATTCGCGCGAGCGCTACCACTGCGCCAGTCAATACCACTCCACCTGCCGAGGCTCACCTACCCGTTTCCAGTAGGTCCTGAGAGAGAGAGAGAGAGAGATGAAGAGAGTGTTAAAGAACGAGAAAGAGAGAGTGAGTGAGAGGAAAAAAGGGCGCGGGGAATTCGGCAGGAGGGCACGAGGAATCCAGTCTCGCACCGGATAGTCAGCCCGAAAGCGGACCGACCTGGCAAGATGCTTTTCTTCGATTCCTTTTTTATCTCGTCCTTTTTTTTTGAACTCGTTTTCTTTTAGAGAAGCATACCGGATTAGAGGTTACTTTGACAAATGATCCTTTTGGTAGCTACGAAATCACGTTGACGTATTACTCTATAGTGGTTGTTTTATTATGCTACCCGTGGTCAGGTGTGAAAGATTTATCACTGATTGCGGGATTATAACGAGATGATTAGTTAAAAGTCGAATGGCTAGAGTATTCATTTGTTTTTTTCAGTGCTCGATATATCGATTGAAAGATTCGTAATTATCGAGGGAGAATATTTAACATTGTTTTCTCACTGATATTTATTATTCTATAAATACATATTGTAATTAAGTGCAACACAAACTTCCTATCTGAATGTAAGCTTGATATAAAGCTGAATCGCAAAATAATCTGTTCCGGGCATTTAAAGAAAAGCTGATGTTATCGCAGACATTCGGAACTCGAGTAGTTTCGGTACGTTATGTTAGCACACTTTGAAAGTAGGTACATCCAAGATTTCAGTAGTATGAAGGTAGAGACAAGTGGCTGTTACTTTCTACTATTCCTTTAAGTTTCATCCTTTCTTTGGAAGCTACTCAGAGACATAAAAGCAGGCCTGTATTTTGAGTGGAAAGTTGTAGCAATTTGTCTTACTATTTTCTTACCGCGGAACTACACTATATCTCGGTTCCTACCTATTTTCCACGGTGGAAGTGTAAGGACACTTCCCGGGGGAGTAGAAACCAGGAAGACCGCGTCGCACAGGCATTTCCTCTGCAAAATAGATCGCGTCACAGAGAAGACAAAGGAGAAACGTTACCAAGCCAGCGGAGACTGTGGCTGTTTCATATTTGTTAAATATTACCTCTCAAGCTGTGTAGATATATTTCGCGGCGATACTGATTAACCGCGAATTGATAAGGACGAAGGACATCGTTAATCTACGTTGAGGAAATTCGTGTCTATTTATAAACTCACGGGGGATAAGGACTCTGTTAATATTTACAAGTTTCCGTTTATATAAAGGAAAAAATTGTTACACCGGTACTTGTTTCATGCGGTACTTACTTTAATATAGGTAATATAATAACTGTAGTAAGGAAAACACCGATATAAAATGACTATAATTATCTTTAAATCGTATAGTAGAAAAGCAACTGCATCGCAGGGTTATTAACTTTAATATAGCATTAGAGCATAAAATCACGAAGATTTTTAAGAGCCGATCGAGTATTATTAACGTAAAAACTTTGTCTCGAAAGCTCTATAAAATAGCTATTTCAAAGTCTATTGAAATGCATATTATTTTTAACAACGCGCATTATCATAATTATTAGTAGCGGCTGGATTAATTCAGAAATAATACGACATGTTATTTCAAACAATTAATTTTTATTCAAACCGACCAAACTTACGTTCAATTAAAACTGAACCCATTACGTCATACGTAATCTTGCATAATCTCATCACCGTCTACTAATTTAAAATGATGAACTTGATTACGGTTTTTAATACTTTCCGCAGTTCGCTGTTCGTTGCCCATCAGATCTTGGTAGGGAATTTATCGCGCCATAGGGTCGGTCCGTTACTACGGTGGCCCCGGTCGGTGTGTGTCCTGCAGCACGATGTATATACCTGGCAGATCGTACGTTTAAGCACACCACGAAGCAGACACGAATATCTCCTCGGAGACCACTTCCTGCGGAATGTGGTGACCAAGCACGCACCTTCGACGAGATCGCGAAGAATAAACGATCTCCCTTTTACAATTAAGACGGTTGGTACATTCGTAGTACCCTAATATATAACCGTACGAAACGTGTATTCGTTAAACGCGACGAGAAAAAGTTATCAAAAGGTCTTATTAAAGAAGTTATTAACTGAATATCAAGCAGAACCTGCAATTCGACGATTCTTAAGTTTAGAAGGTTTTGGGAATGGATATGATTTAGGAAAATGTTGATAACAGAAGAAAAACGATCAAAATTAGATCGCAAACTAGTTTTCTTTATTACGTGTCCTTTGTAGCGTAACAAATACTGAGATTATTAAGTTGTTTCACCTAAGAAAAACCCAAAACTAGATACTTTCAGAAGATTGTATCACAACCTTTAATAACCGTGTGCTGGTCTCCTAGAATCTGTGATTGACATGTACGTACAGTACAACAACAAGAATACATCTTACGCTGTCATACTGAGCTTTTCGTACTCGTTCCACATAATTTCACAGCATTACCTAGTACAATAAATAAGATATTCGCGGTTACGCGAATATTATGTTTCAACATGTATAAATGTAGCTTGTTGCAGTACTGCATGCATATACTGGAATATTTAAATACTATCTACAATAATTCGAATGTATCGAAACTTGTGATGAAGCAATATGTGAGACTGATACATAGGAAATAGCTTCGTTACGTGCCAGCTATACTAGCGGGCATGTGCAGACTTCAAGAAGGGTGTTAGTGTGAAGGCATCCCTTTATCCTCATTTAAGGTGCACGTAATGCCATTTATCAACTGAAATCAAACATCAGAACAACCGTTTGAAATTGATACTTTAATCATATTAAAAATATACAGATTGGTAGGTTTTAACGGTCAGTGCGTTTAAGGGAGGAACGAACGTTTTAGTTGTCGAATTCTTGAACGGGAATTACAATTTCTGTTTGAGTTGCATAACGGGAATGAAGTGAAATTTGTCAACTGAAAGTAAATTACAGGGTCATTTCCTTTTAATTTTAAAGTAAAGAGAGATAGAGATTTAGGTACGTTAAATTTCGTTTGCCACGCTTACCGATTGGTTCTACTGCCTGGGGTTCAACTGGCTCCGGTGCTTTCTCGATTACCTCTTCAGCAGCTTCCGGGGTAATTTTAAAAGGACTACCAGCAATAGATACGTTCGTGCTGTAAAGTTTAATTTTGTCAAAATACTGTAAATATACAAGACTTTAGTTACTTCAATGTAAAGTGTAAAGATTGACAAACCATGCAATTCCACCAGCCGGTGCTTCTCGTTTAATGAGATTCTCCCAATGTTGATGCACTTCTTCTACTATATGCAGAGCGAAATCCCTTGATTTTGCTTCACCGTTAAATGCAAATTGATTTTCCGGTTTACCATCGGGTATCTTGTAAATCTTGAACCACTCGATAGTGGCTTTCATTAACCCCGGGTAATGTTTTTCAATATCACCCACATCTGCAACATTGAAGAGCTGGATGTAATATCAGCGTTGTTATGACAAAATCGTTACTGCGTCGGAGTTAACATGTTATATCGTGCAAACTTACAAATATGGAGTGACTATTTCATCGAACGTTTAATGACATTGCGTACTCTACGATTTATTAGCTTATGTAATGGTTTACATAACAACTTTTTATGCCGCGGTTCGAAACAAATATTCTTAACAAAAACATGTAGATCGAACCGATAAATTTCTCCACATCTAGTATGACTATTTTCATAAAAAACTAAGTCTTACCATTCATTTGTTCCGCCAAGGGGTCGTTAACATCGATACAAATAATTTTCCAGTCAGTTTCACCTGAAATATGTTACAGGTGTAATACAAATACAATATATTTCAATAATTTTTACAACTAATCCACACACCTTCATCAATAAGTGCAACAGCACCAAGGACTTTCACTTTGACAACTTCACCCCTTTTTGCAACCTACATAAACAAATTTTGTATTCCTATGCCGATTAAATAATAACTTTTTAAAGAGAAATTAAGGTAAGTTCTTACTCTATATCCTATTTCAAGAACATCAATAGGATCATTGTCTCCTTTGTGCCCAGTTGATTCGTCTAATACCTCAGGGTTTTCCCAGGTCTAGGAATAAAATACAATAAAAATACATTGGAAGAAAAATAATAGGAGTAAATAAACACTTTTAAGTAACTTTGTTCTATGTAAAAGCTATAATTTCTAGATAGCAACACGATAAACATCACCCTTGAACTACAATCAAGAACACTATACATATATGGTAAGTGATAAGACATTAGTTGTACTCATATACTCTGATGTACATACAATGCTTTATAAGTGATTGTGTCACAGTGTTAATGCAATTGCTCATACTCCTCAATGAGTTTAACCAATGAAGAAGATGACATCATTCGTTGCATGACTGATAAATGATGATAAGGAATAACCATTTTTTAAAAAAATTGTCTTGTATATCCACAAATTAAAATATATTAAGAACCAATGATATTAAGTACACTTTTAATAATTCTACTATAAAGAAGTAAGAAATATTCTACACCTTGATTCTATTAATTAATTATAATCAGATGTGCTGTACCTGTGGCAGTGCACCATAATTCCATATGTATCCATGGTGAGGGAAACAATTAGCAACAAATCTCAATTTCCCCTTCTTAACATCCTGTTTAATAGGATTCAGTGTCTCTTTAAGATTGATCTCCATTTTGGCATTTGTCCATCTTGGTACTTCGACTATCATATTTACTATTTTATTGGTTTCATCAGCATATAGAGGAATGTCATGCATGGGTGAAATTGGGCCAGCATCATTTTCTACAACATACACCAGTGTCCTATATGTAAAAAATGTTCTGCTCCAAAAGATTTAACATTTCTTCTACCACAATCACGCAATATCCGGGAATATTATATTACTTAAATGTGGTTTGTAATAGGAAACAGTGTAATAAAAAATAACTTTCGAAAAGTTTATGAATTATTATATGTGACACATATTTCCCCTGTAGTATCCTTAAAAAAGACTGTATTAATTAGAAAATATATTTAATTTACAGGTAGAGACAGTAAATAAACATAAACATATGTCTAGCTCGGAATAAAAGTTCCGTTTTTTCGCGATAGTCATGGTATGCAAAATACTTTCACTAAATTCAAATGTCACACGATGGCATTACACGAAACGCGTTCCGTGAAAAATAATATGAACCGGAACGGGTCCGGGCCCACATACCTTCGCGGAATTTACATATTTTCTGCGTAAAGTAAAGAAAAAAATCGAATATGCAGAACACGGCAATTGAGAATGAAAAGCCGGACGAGAATAATACGTTAGAAAAAGAACGTTCCGGACGATCGTGATTCCAAATGCATTAAAATCGTGCGAGTATCACGATTCCCGGGAACGAAAGGTCACGTAATTATACGGCTTGAAATTTTAATAGAGTCCGGCATGCCGATATCAACCGACATGCCGGACGACCTTTGGAAGTCCGACCGCGGAATCATGCTACCGAAAGGCCGACTTTAAGGTTATGTATTTAACTACTCACTGAAATATATCCTGTAATCCGTGGTATTCAATGCACCCCTTTCTACCGTCGTGTACGACATGTTTCTCAGGAATTTTCTAAATACCGTGGACCGTCGCGAACTCGTCAGACCGCCACTCGCTGCTAATCTCAGAGGAATAGCGAATTTATTTAAACCGTGGCAACGTAACACGTGCAGCGTTATCAACGACATCGTGACATCTGTTGACTGCCAGACAAACTAAACGGAAAACGAAACCCGCGAAGAACAAACCTACGATAGCCGGTTATCGGCCACGATAACGCTCGTCACTGTCTCGTTCAAGGTGACGTTGACACTACAGTATTTCTTACACACACTAGCGTATCGTTCAACCCTTTACAAGTCGCACTGATATCACAAAGAGAAACCTCGACACGCTGTATTTTTTTTAACATAATCACATTGATTATCATACCTGGATACATTTTAGATTAGATTCTAGATTAACTGGAGAACAAAAAATTCCAACGATGTTGATATAGTTAATTTATTATAAATACTATTAATTTACATATTATATAACTCGTGAATTCATTGCTTCGTTTCGATATTCTTTAAAGAATAATCTAACAACAGGTTGAATCTACATTTCATAAACTATTAATGAGGTATTTCAGAGACAAAGTGGTCTTCACCTAGGTCAAACAGATTCTGTCCACTTTTTGACTGACAAATTGACATATTCTGTCTTTTCTCTTTAGTACATTTCCGCCGTAATGAAATCAAGAAACTCGGTGACCCTCGTGTAAATACCAGGATACCCAGCTGCAGCACATTGATAACCATAAGACACTATGCCAACGACATAAAAATTCACTCCGTCCGGAGACATCAATGGACCACCACTGTCACCCTGAAATAATTATTAAACAATCCGTTACGGAGCAGCTGTACATTATACATTCATCCATTATCTTGGAATCGTTCCGTTTATTACTAATTAATTGTGATCTTACCTGGCAAGCGTCCTTTCCACCTTGCTCATAACCAGCGCATATCACACGACGATCTATAATCGACGATTTGAATTCTCTATAAGCTTGCCTACAGGTATCAGGACTAACTACAGGGAGCTGTGCTTCCAACAGGTGACTACTGCTTGGTCCCTCTATAAAAATGACGACAGTTTACAGTTTATTCAAAAAACTTATAACATTCTACTGAAATTATTAAATATACTATATCATCGCTTACTATATTGAACCGAACCCCATCCAGCGACGAATGGGAACGAACGTACAAGATTTCTGTTTCGTATAGACTCCTCTACCGGCAAGCAGATTGGATATAGCCTCTCTAGAAATAAGTTTAATAATTGTATATACAAACTGATGTACCAAACATGTGTTTTTTTCAGAAATTAAACGGACTTATAATCATTAACACTACGAATAATTACCTGAGAACGGTACGTTAGCCGCTACTTTGATAACTGCTATGTCGTTGGTGTGCGTCGATGGATCGTAACCCGGATGAACGGTTTTCCTCTCGATCAAAACGTTCACGGGATGCGCCCCGTCGTTGTCGTTGTTCAAGTCTAGATCACCTATACGTACGGTGTACAAATCGTTTCTACGATAGACACAATGGGCGGCGGTCAAAACGTGTCTCGCCGATATCAACGACGCGCCGCAGAGATACTTCGGTTGATTAGGATTCCTCGTGTTTTGGTATCCTAGAGCGGCGATCCATGGCCAAGCACCTGAAACAAGATTTCAACGCGTTAATAGTACCGAAACACCGTTAATCCACTTTATAGAGATCGTTTTAAAAAAATATATAAAATATCACTAGCCCTCCAGATATGTATATACCTAACAATTAATTTCATCAATAACTCTACAGATAACATATATCCTACAGACAATTTAAGTCTCATTTTTTAATTTAAATCAAACATAATGGGTAAGGACTTGACACACACGGTTTAGCAGTTCGACGTAATGTTTCTGTTCTGCGGTAAATCGCTTCATTAGCGAGCGAATATCTACAATGCTGTTACCGGTGCTAAAGGTAATAGCTGTACGTACCCAACTTAGCTGGCAAACCACCGACTACCCTGGTGTGGCTGGCATTGCTGAAACCACAGTGCGGCGGTGACAAGGGACCGTAAGGAGTAGTGTGTATTTCGATATTCTGGCTGGGCTGGTCTACGTTGTTTTCAACGCTCCTAGTGTTGCGAGGACAACAAACGATTGGCGTAGTGTTGTCAAAACCGCAGAGGGACTTCCTTAGATATTCACCGGCCGCAGGCCCTTGTGCCTGGAGTAGATCCAGCAAAGGAGAACATCTTTTGATGTAGGTACAAATACCGTTCTCGCCATTCGGGGTAATGCAACTCGGTCCTGGGAATTAGAGGAGTTTCATTAGGTTTTCTTACTATTGGATAATATAAAATTAAAATGTCTTTAACGATTTGTACTTAGAAAGGCGAGAGAAAGTGATTAAAAGAATTGATTAAAGTGAACAATTTACATTGTCGATCTTTAGATATTTTAAATGAATACTAAATAGTCTGGTATTTAAATAGAATTATGTCATATTGGTATACGTCTCATCGTCGAATACAAATCATTGTGTATTACGTATAATGGGAACCGACTTGCAATGTTGCGAGTTAAATATTGGCAATGTGAAAATAAGACCTTGCGGAAAACGATAATTTGTCACAACTACCGTCCGTTCTTCCGCGCGATCTATGCAACATTGATACGTAATCGATTATGACCGCGTACATGATAAATGAAGTGCGCTCGATTCCTGGAATTTAATTACCGCGCGGTACGAGTGCGACAAATACAGATGCCGTGACAAATGATGATGACGGTTTCCGTGTCATAGAACGGTCTGCTTTTCATAAAAAATAGAAAAAAAATGGTAAACAAATCTAGTTATACGGTAATATTTCGCAGAAAATATACTAAAAATAACTAAAACGTTGTTTTAAGCTGATTACGATTAAATCATGTAATTCCGGTTCTCGCGAGGTTGTGAAACAGAAATATATCATCGTGCATTCTCGCCAATAAGCGATTAATATTCGACACTCGTTATTATTTATTCTTAAAACGAGAACTCAGCGTCTCTGGAAGCGTATTACGTCACAACACGTGGATTAATTGACGATCGTGTAATTACACGCATGATGCGAAAACACCAATATATAGAACGTTACCGCGAATTCACTGACTCACATACGGCAGCCGAAGTTCCACAATTATACGAGTAAGTGACATAGTAAACGCGAAACTAGAATACTCAAGCAACCGTGTCATCCAAAAAATGATCTCCAATTATTTTTAATGACCGATACGCCTCTTGACTTTCATGATATTTAAATTATACGACACAGCAAATACTCGGAAATTTACTAAATGTAAGTTAAACATCTAACGATCCATAAAAAATAAATAGACGACGCCGAAACATCGATAATTAAATCACGCCACGCAAAGGTATAAATATACAGGATGTTCCAGGTTTTTCCCGTCAAACCATCGGAACGTATTCTCAAAAGTATGAAACAGATATTACGTTAAATCGTGATTTGTCACGTGTTCTTCCAATAAAACCAATTCTCCTAAAAATATATTATATATTCGATGTACGATCGTTCACCCATTAATCTGCCTGTCAGTTTCGCCGAAATTTTAATTCGTATTATTACGGCATAATGTCTGTCGTTGATTTTTAAAATCAATTCGACCTCCGTCAATGGTTTCTACGTGAGAGCCTCGGTCTCTCTCGAATCGAAGGTTCAGACCTTGGCCGTGTTCGGACACTCGCGCGGCAGTGATTGCTCAAATTTCTGAGTAAAAAAATTGAACGACTCCAACGGCAATCTGAACGGACGTTCTCTCATCGTATTTCGTAGAGATCGATGGATCATCGCGCAAAAATCCCTAATTAAATCTGTACAATAAATAGATTTGTAACTTATTGATGTGTAAAATAGTTTACTTTTACACTTTTGAGTTACATGTTGAATAAAATTTCTTTTTTCTATTATCATCCGTGCAATTGTCAATTTTAGAATGGATCACCGAAGACAGTAAGACTCAAATGATATTAAAATAAAATAAATGAAGATGGTGTCTGTGTTTTAATGATTTTTTATGCTAATCGCACTAACGGTTTACCCTCTCCATGACGTAATTGCGTGACAAAATACTAAATACTAATTTATAAGAATCAGGGAATCGTATCTATAAAAACTGTACGTTGTCCATTGAAATTAGACTCCCGTGAAAAAGGGTAATTTAACGAAATAAGAAACGATACGGAAATCGATTATCTCACGGAAATCGTACCGGATACAATATTTTTCGTCAGTCCTGTAGAACATTAAAGAACAAGAAGTTTCAAGTTCAACTATTTACCCAAATACGTCAGAGTACTTGCTATCAAGCAAGAAAAGTATGGAGCGAAGGTTACATAGCGAAACGTAGTGGAATCTGAAGTGCATGTAACACGCAAAATGTTAATTGCAAGCACAAACCTTGAGCAGACGTCAGGTGCACCAGTGGATGCAGTAAACCAACGAGAACTATGAGTTTAGACCACATCTTGGATTATCCCTGTGACGAAATAAACAGAACATAATTAAATCACACAAGTTTTTATCTAATCGTCGTTTATACTACTTAAATTAAATTAAATCTCATTTTATCACTGCTAGAAATCACACGGTCGTAATTTTAAACGATTGATCGTTTTTATGGTACCACTAGACAAAGTATTTGGTACTTTCCTGTAAAAAAAAACAATTTACAGAAAATTTCAGTCTGGCTCGGGCGAACCTTTCTCCAGCTTGTCCCGTAGACGACTGGCAAATGACATTAGCACATCAGAGTTTTAAGAAGTTACCATACATGGGACTGATATTCGAAGTGTAGACATTAATTACCATATGTCAATAGAGACATGACGGTAAATGGAGATTAATGTCCGCGTGGTGACCATTCGACAAACGAACATCTTAACTAATGTTACAATTTCTCTTTATTCGCAATTGCTAGGAAAGTAAGGGAACCATATTTACAAACGTATGAATAATATCAAACGTGCGAAGACAAATTTTCCTGGAAATCGAGTGGCAAAACGAAACAGGAACGGAATCTATCTATCATCACTTAGAAGGTCCATAAAATGTGTTAAAACAAGACTAAAAAGGAAACAGGTGTTTGGTTTACATACTATGACATAAATCATTGGTATATTGCGAAAAAAAAAAGTATTTACATAAACATCCGCGGTCTAATCACCGCTATTGTACTCGCATACTTTATTGTTACTGTTATGCAGTTTTTATAATTATACCGCCAAAGTCACGTGTCTTTAACTATTGGAGTGTGTTCCCGTTGAAAGTTCGATGCACATGGCAACCATTTTCGAAATTTTTCGTTTGGTATTTGTCTTTTTCCCCCGGATCAGAATTAGGCTTAAATTTGTTAAAAGTGCCGCGTGTCATTTCGACTCACAACTACAGATTTATCAACGCACGCGGAGACTTCAACGAGCAGAATGAAGATGAGTTCTGGTCGACTACCCATGACATTGGATATGTGTAAATAAGCTACGTTCGAGGCATTACACACTCAGGAAACTGTCCAATGACTTTTTTTCGATAATTCCCCGCCTCCTTTTCAGGGTTAAAATTGTAATCGCCGGTGGAAAAAAATTCTATAGAAAAGGCGACACGCTAATTAAACGGGAAGAACACGTGTAATTTTCAAAGGTAATGTTGTTCGAGCGTATTGTAAAGATGTTTGATTGTTAACAGTGAAACAATGTTGACTTTCTTACGATTGAAATGAAGCCATTAACACCGGCAGCGAATTGTAAATTAACAAAATATTATTCTACCAGCGAATCGTATATACACGTTAGATTTCGTTTACATTCGATGATTATCTAAAAACTTAACGCCACTGGTAAAGTAACTTTAATTCCGTGTTATGCTAATCAAGATTGACATAATAAGAAAGATGCCGGAGGATTATGCAATCAAGACGCACAGTCGTTCCCTACTAGATCCTGTTGCTCGATGTTTATGTCCGATTGAATCGAACAAAAAAAAAAACAACATATGTAAAACGTGAGATACAAATTGCACGTGCTGCAATTTCTGATAAAACCGACTATTAACTTTATACCCGACCGGCCTTGAATTGTTTCCGTGTTTCGTTCTACCGAAACGAAGTACCGATTTCGTTATTTAATAAAAGAAGATTCTACGCGCAAAGTAGCAGAATAATTACCTTGATATTTCTCGTTCCTTCATTAACGCATACCAACAAACGGACCAAGTCCAAAGATCGCAAGTACAAGGTGAAATTCTTCTCCTTTCACGGGTGCAGGTGCGAAACTTTTGAATTAAAGCTCCGTATTCTCGTCGCACGTTTCGAGAGGGAAAAAAAATAAGTGGGGACCGGTGTCTCCGCGATCCAGAATGATTTAGTACGCGGATCGATTCGATGCGAATCTACGGTATCGATCGCCGATCGAAAGACACGCGAGTCACGATGACGAACACCACGAGAATACTGCATGATCCCTCACCGACAGTCTCTTTATATATGATAGAGAAACACCGGCCAGCAGCAGAATATTAGCCGTGATTTCCAACTCACACACAGAACGTGTGCCATGTTTCCTTTTTTTTTTACTTCTTTTTAACGCTTGCCGTTCGGATGTTGCTTTTCGTCGAACGCCGCCGGAGATAAAATTATTCAGTGCTCGGAATGATAGAACGACCTTCTCGGGATTTCTAAAACGTTTGAAGTCTAGGATTAATCGGAACATTTGCATATAATCCGTGTTATAGGGAAGAGATAGAGTTCTGGGAACAATGTGAAATTGATTATCACTTTTCCTGGGCTTCGTATCGATCGACTTTTGAAAGTGAAAATACAATGTTGATAGTAAATGGGTGACAAACAATTCTAGTTAGCTCGCGAAGTTGTCGGTTTTATAGGGGATGAACCGTGTCTGTTTCTTTAATGAATAACAACAATAATCATTAGTGAATTAAATAAATCATATTTTTAAAAATGTTGATGATTACTTCCTACATATATGTATAAAAACTCTTGTATTGTCGGATAGCGTGTTTATTCGATATCTCCGAACCGTAATTCCCATAGTGATTCATCATGGGAAATCGGTCAATTAACGGTGGCCTTGACAAAAAGGTCATTTGGCAAATAATCCGTATATATATAATAACCGGAATATTGGTACACCATGGACCGCATTTTCGGAGTATGAATAATAGTCATAAGATTCCCGTAATAATTAACGAATATCTGCGTCAGAGTACCGAGTCTCGGAAATGAAATTTCATAGCGAGTTTTCCTTCGTGACAACGAGGGTAAAGAATGTATTCGTTACGTATACTATCGTTGGTAAAAAAAAAAAAAACGTTTGATTCATCGCTTCGGTTTTTCATATGTCATTTATTTTGAGTAACTTTTATTTTAACAATGGATCAATACATTCAACATTGTATTATATTCCTAACTTAATATATACAATATATACTCTTATAATTTACGAAAGTATACAAAATTATTGTTTTTCAATGTACACATTTAATAACCGTGTAAAGGTACGCACTCACTCGTTCGCGTATAGCGGTGAAGTCTGAAATAATTTTCTATGCAGAGCCGGGTTTGCAAAACGCAGCGGAGATTAGTTTTTGTTGTGTATAGTGAAAAATTACTTCTGTTCAAGATCCGCGTATCGTCGAATTTACCGTAACAACGGGTTCTCTCTTACGATTCTCACCCTATCCGACTATCCGTACATCGTACGATTAATGAAATTATTATCAAATGTTTTTATACAAAGCGAGTCTTCGCGACTTACAAAAAAAAAACGCGTTGGGCGAGTCTGTAAAGAAAATTCTTTATCTGTGAACCAACGGAAACAGTTGCATGGACATTCTATCGGTTTCAATCATTGTCGACAATGGCAGTGCAGCGAGAACTTTATGGTAATAGTTACAATTGCTAGAAAAGACTGAAAAGTTTGCTGAATGAAATTTGTTTGGTCGTCGGTGTGCTTTCGCGATACACTTTATACTCTCTCGGACCAAAACGCATCAGAATCGACGATTATCCGAACACTATGGAGATTTGAAAATACACACTCTCCTATTCTGTAATGTACTACACAATTCCGAGGAATCTGCAATCGGGAAATTTGGATTTTCAAATTCACACTTCCAAAGTATCTCAGATAATCGATATTCTATTATTATTCTTAATCGTAATAATCGATTTAAGGACACGCCGATAATCGTGTTTATTAAACATACTAGTTGCACAACTTTAGAACAATTCAGTGGCTTAATTACTGGAGTTACATTAGGATTATTGATCTTCCAAACGAATCGGCAACGTTTTTTAATATCCTTTAATAAAAGCATTCGTAATTATACATCAACTTTGTATCGATCCGCGTCAAGAATGATTACGAACGCTAGAAAGATCTATACAGAATCATGTTTTGACGATTATGATTCTGTACATAAGCGAAATGTCCCTTATCAATTCATTGTGTTTATATACTGGGGAAAGTTCAATAGCGGTAAACTTACACGTTATCGCTGCTTCTTATAGTTCAGTGTCATTTTGATTACGGTATTTACTAATACATATTTACAACTCTAATATTACGTAAGGCCCGCATAGTGCAGTACATAATTTCTACGATTTCCTTATAATGCAATAGCAAAGCCTTGATTTGATCGAATGCTTTGAAATTAAAATGTACGTTAAAGTCACTTTCGAGATGGCAGTCATTGTGCATAGAAGTTTCGAATATAAGAATGGATGTGTATGTGTGTGTATGTGTATGTTCTTTTTTTTTTGTTTGTTTGTTTATGGAACCTGTGCGTCTGAATACTCGAGGAATATTGAGTATTTAATTGTATCTTAATTTTACAAGTCTTTGGCTTAGCTTCGCTAATTAGGCTGAAAGTGTTTTTTACGCAGTCAAATTCAATAGCTTTCGACTGGTGATTTAGCATCGTCTTTACGTTACATCTTTTCCTAATGCTATACTAAGAAAATCGTTCCTTAAACCCGATGCTTACTTCTAACATTCAGGTGAGAATTAATTCTCAATCATACTGGTGTCATCATTCGGTATAAAAATCAAGGTCATTTGTCAGATACATTCGCTTTGAAAGGCATATCTATATTGTTATGTCTGTATAAAAACAAGCGAAAATAGTTCACGATTATTTTCTTTCTGATCGGAGAAATCGAATGTTAAATGAATTGAATCAAACCGATTCAAACTATCGAAAATTATAAAATTACGCCATACGCGGCCAAAGAAAGACATCTACAACTATTCTATGTGATACCACTGTGTAGTAGTGTACCTGTAATATATATTAATATGATTATGTTAATATATACAATAATAATATACAGTAGTATCACATAATTTTACGTATCATTTCGAACTATAGTATATGTATATATATATAATTTTTTTTTCCTAGAACTTTCCTATATTAAAAGTATTTTTATATCCCTTTTCTTTTTTTTGTGATATTTTATTCTCGACATAATAAATCTTGATATTTTTAGTGTCTGCAATCTGTTTTATAAAGTTTTGGTGTTTTAGAAAATTCTTTTGTTCGGTTTTATACGCTATTTATCGGGGATTTGTAGGATACAACGTAAACTGGGATATAATACATCTGCATACTGAAATCTATGTCCAGTTAGTAAATCATGCATTAAATTTTATAATTACAATTTTTAGTCGTATTATACCAGGACAATTCTGTAAAGCGGACAGTTTTAATATAAAAACTTATGGAAATTTACATAGCCTCAAAACGGTATTTACAACAATAATCACGCAGTTTTTAGCTTTCCCACAAATTATTAAAATACATTTAATAGGTAGACTTTATACTAATATAGCACCCAGTACAATTAGCGTAATATAGGAATAATGTATTTTTGAGTCATTCTTATCAATTTACATCTGCTTTTGCGTTAAGAAATTTCACGGTACTGGAAACTGTCCCAAGATTTTGATGATTCTTTTTGTCTTTTTTATACAAATAAAGTCCGATCATTAAAAAAAAGTTACGTAGAATAACCATTCTAAAGTACTTAATATGATCTCTTTTTATCGTCGTAAATACTGTATACGTTTAATAAACAATAAAAAAAGGTAAAATTTGTCCAATGTGTTAACGGGTAACGAATAAACCTAAACTTTATTATGTACAATATTATTAATACCCATGGAACAGATACAATGGCAATAAAATTAATTCGAAAACAAGCCTTTTCCGCAACTCCAGGAACTCTTAGTCTTTGTTATTATTGATATTTTGATTATTCACAGTAAGATTTTTTTTACACCACATCCATTACGACGTCCGAAGAACAAATTACTCATAGGTGGGATATCTTGAAATATTTGAAAACATACGGCATTACCTGATCATGTTTATAAAAGAAAACAGGTGGATAAAATAGACCTTAAACTATGCAGTGGTGGCAAGCTCCTTATGTAGAAAAGTTTCGATATCCACTCGACATATAGGGCACCGCTTATTAGTACACAACCACTGATCGACACAGTCTATGTGAAATAAATGCATACATGGAAGCCTCCTACACAGAAAGATATAAAAAAATTATACGTATATATTCCATATATTCCATATTCAAATGCACTATGTGTAACGCATACCTAACACTCTCGCAGTCTTCGAATTCAGACAAACATATAGTACATTTCTCGATTGCATCTTCGCCATTCTCAACTTTCTTTACCTGTAGAATAAAATATTATCGGAACATGTATCAAAAGTGTAATAAACGTATACGTCATAATGTATGCAGTTATAATGAACGGTCTGTAGGCGCGTGTATGTGTATACATATTCACTAATAATTACCCGTTTGTACTTATGAGGGAATGTGTGACTTTCAATTGACTCCTGTGTAGCTCCGCAACTAATATGTGCCATTCGTCGTAAATCAACATGACGCATATAATTCTCAAGGCGTGCCGTCATATGACGCGCCTGATGAAATACCAAATCTCTTGCCCAAGTTGGAACAGGCGCTATATCATGCACATCTGATCCTTGCTACAATCATGAAAGAGGTAAAGTATAGTAAAGTTGCGTTAAAAGTTATTGCGAAACTTATAAATATTTGAATTGAACATCTCAAAAACGTAACTGATAGATTGTAGATTAAAAATATATCTGAAACATACCAAATAACGTTCAACACTGATATGAACATGATGCATACGTTGTGGCATCGGTGGTCTCTGATGCGGAGCGTAATGATACATATGATGATGCACATGTTGATGAACTGGCATCGAAGGCAACATTACCGGTGGAGTGGAATTTGCCTAATTGTAAATAAGTAACAGTTAATTTCTTTCGATGTCCATATTCTAATTATTCTTCGTTTTTTAATATATCTAATTACCATGATAGATTGTACGGGACAAGGTGTACCATAACTCGGTGGACCTCTGGCTTCTGGATGGCTATAGACAGTTGGTTGTTGGGGCGCTGGTAAAATTGGTGGTGGTAGATAGTTTTCCGCGAAGGTAACGTTTTCCGTTCCATTGCAACGATTGCTCGAGGTATTCGCGTTTCCGTTGTTACAGGTGTGTTGCTGCGGCGTCTGATGCACGTATGCGCTACACGACGGCGTATTACTGATAATCAAAACCATTATCACGATAGAAAATATCGTTAAAGAGAAATATTTTGTTCACTGTAAAAATACTAACGTGTGGTGCGATGAAGGTCTTAGATAAAGCCGTCTCCTGTGGCGTTCTTGAACGCATTGCTGACTCAGCCATAATCTTTCTTGTACAGAATGCATACGCGTTCGTCCCATACTTGCTGAAGCATCTAACGAAATAAATACAGCATATTTATTACACATAATAATGCATTGTAATGACAGTAACAGTAATAAACGAGCCAAAGGTATTTCTTTCATTTTTACATGAACAAAATTGTACCTGGAAACTGTCCACATCCTGGATACAAAACTGGGATCCTCAGATTAGGGTTCATAAACCGATACATTTGTGCCCAATCGGCTGAATTATGCATGCGATAGTTGTTCGGTACTGAATTATTTCTGTTAAAGTAATGACTTCTTTGAGCATGTGATACAAGGCTACAAAGTGTAATTTATTTAGAGCTTTTCGTAAGATGTGTCACATACCTATTTACATAATCTGCTGTCCATGGACTTGTAGTTGGATTGGTTGGCGTAGATGGTGTATGTTCTTCATCTGATTCCACTGTTAAGTCAACCACAGTTACTGTACGGTTACTTTCCTCAGTATTTTGTACAGGGTTTTGCTAAAATAATGCATTATTAGTCTTTCGTAACAGTTGTGTGGTATAAATGATCAAAATAGCTTACTTTGCTGTTATTGTTTACAGTTCCAAGAACTTCAATCGATCCATCTTCATCGTCACTATCACTGCTTGAAGACCAATCTAACTGTAGGTCTGGTGCTAACAGTGTGTCATCGTTTCCTGTTCAATATTCGAAAATTATATATGTCTATCACATTAAATCATTTTTAAGGTGTGTAACATCGAAATTAAAATATAAATAACCATACTTGTTGTATGAGCAGAATGGACTTGCTGAGGATTAATTGCATTTGGCAAACCCGGATAATATAAAGTATTAGATTCGTTGGCACTATCATTGTCAATATTCTGTACGACTTCATTAAGGACACTTTCATCATTGGTCGTTGATTCTGTTACACTGAACATAGTAATAAAAATGTATTTCACTTTCAAAGATAGTTAAAATGAATATAAAATTGAATAGATAGATATATAGAAAACATACTGGGCAGAAACTGCGTCAGATAGTCTTGATGGTCCAGCTATACATAAACTGTCTAGATGCTGGCCACTTAATAATTTCTGTTCCTCATTTCTTTTAGTTTTGTGTCTTACTGGTATATCACGTTCATGCATGATTCTCTTGCGTCTGTAGTTTTCACAAGCTCTTTCTTCACATGCATTATTTAATGGTCGATTATGAGGTTCTTTTTTCGTGTTTCTCTCTTGTCTATTTTGGCACATATTACAATTCAAACGATCAGGTTGCCAGTATTCATGAGAATCTCCTGCAGTTTCTGGCCCTGTTAAATAACTTCCAAAAACAAAATTACTATCCGAAGCAGAGTGATGCGGTGGATTTGCATAAGGATTAACAGGAGCAATATCTGATTCTTCTATGTCACTTTCCGCAAACAAATGTTCATACTCCATTTCGTTGCCTGAAGTTGAAAAAAATTTGTATAAATAAATTACTTTTCATATAAATATAAGTGTCAAAAAAATGTAGTTAAAGAATAATGTCACATATGCCAGATCTTAAACACTGCTTGTGTCTCCTACACATACCAGAATTAAATCTTGATTGTGGTGAAGGATCAACTGTAGATGTAAATGCTGTATCAAATATATCTGCTAAAGATGTAGAATTAGCTTCCACGGACTGAGTTGTAGATTCCCCATGGTACAGACCAGTTTGATCTTCCGCTTTATTCTTAGACCAGACATTCTCAGAACTTGTACTTTCTTCCATCCTATTCCATAAATTTTATTTAAGTCGTACAGTCTCCTTTTTATTCAATGTGTTTTCATTTAATAATGATTATATAAATTATTTCTTCATAATTTAAATTAAAAAAAAATTATTTACAACAGGTTACTATTTGGAGCAATAGGAAACTATCAATAATTATAAATATAAAGGAAAGACCCTATAATTAATTATTATATTCCTGTGCAATATATGTCAAAGTAAATTTATTTAACATGAAATGTTATATCTCAGAGCACACATATTCTATTCTGAAATACAGTGTATGATGAAGTTAAGGTAGCTTTAAATACAATGCAGAGATGCAAACATTTCTTGATGACACATTAAGCAAAACGAAACGGAGTCATGAATTATTTAAATAAGCACTGATCAGTATCTTAGCAATGTAATATATTTCCTTTTTCCTCCTGCTAAGGAAACTTTTTCTTGTCCCTATGAACGGATATGTTCGAAACACAGGAAGGTGTTAGTCATCGATTTAACCGAAACGTAATTCGACACCGGATGGGAATAATAATGATATTATATTGTGCAAATATTTTTGCATGTACAGAAATCCGTTTTTACGTGTAACGTAATCGTGAATGCTCTCAGATGTCGAAGAACAAATTCTTCGTTGGTATCATGTCCGAAAGATTCGGCATTTCGTACGGAGTCTTTTATTCCTTTTCGTACAATATCCCCTGCTATCCCGTAACAATATTAGTATTGAGTGTTTAGGCTCGCTTAAGTATATGTACCTTGCAATTCCTTCGACGGTTTTGTAAAACGATAAGGCTCTCTTCACCACGTCATTTTTTTATCCGGATATTTATTTTCTATACATCACTGTCATTTATATCATAGTATCAACGCGCGTCGATATTAGCCCCGTAATCAGCACACTTGAAATTTCTACAATTCTGAATCCATAGGAAAATTTGGATATAATTAAATTCTTATGTCAGTAATAACAATAAAACCGAAAAGAATTTACGTAGACTGTCTGTCTCTTCGGTAATCTACATTTGGCAAGTACGATACCATCAATCGTAACTTTCATTAACTACACTCATTTTTTGTGGAACTCCGTTGATTATGCAGAATGCGACTTTTCCATTGCATAAATGTACGTTTCTATGGATCCTGAACCCTATAATAAATTTCAAACGTGTATAGGTTTATTATGTTTTAGAATATGCAACGTTTCAATTTCTATTGAAATACTTTCATTTGTAACTGTTTATTCTAATATAAAGTAAATGAAGTTCGCGAACAGTTTTAGGGGATTTTATACAGCGCCACTTATCTAGGGATAAAATTAATATATTTACATTTCTGCCAATGAAACTAGAATGAAATCAGGCAAAAGTTTATTATTGAAACCTTGAACCTAATAACAACATTTTTTAGAGTTTCAAACATTCTGTAGTTAACTTTATTGAAGAATATCGCAACAAGTAATATACTTCTTAATCCATGTATCATTCAAAACTATTAGCAATCCCAGAAAGATCAAACTTGAAGATAAAAACATACGCCTAATAAGATAAATCGTTTTCTATTAATGCCGATCTAATGATTAATGAATATAATTATAATGAATTTATTAATTTACAAGAAAAGGATCTAAAATCTTTGCATTGTAAACCGGGTTTGAGGAGTAATCGTCCGAAGTAAATCTAAAGTGGTTGGTCCAATCAGTTCGATGCTCTACGTTCCTGTCAATTGACAACTTTTGTGGCGAGTGCACGGGTGGTAAGGAGTCGGCAGAAACAGGTTCATGCGATAACTACATTCTGTTCGTGTATGTCCTTCTGGACTTGGCCTTCTTGCTGACCCACTGTAGCTAGTCGTTTTAATGGTGATTCCCTAATAATTCAATTTCCATCATTAATTTTTGTGACAGAAACATCAATTGAAAGATGGCTGTGGCTGCCAGGGCATTTTCAAAATTCACAGGTGAGACTACGATGATTTTCATTCATCTTTGAGCTCGTCAAGTAAAGACTTTTCGACCGACATTCGAATGGGACCGTCTACGCGATATTCGATAGAATCCACACCTCTTTCCTACACAGATTGCCATCAGACACGCGTTTTTGCAGAAGCTAAAAATACTTCTGATATCCCGCGTTTACGTTAACGTTCCATTATATAAGGAAACATATAATCATGGGCAACTCGATCTTTATAGGGAAATTTGCTGTTAATTAATTAAGCTCTTTCTATAGGATTGTTTTAATTATTCGACTAACAGAACGGAAATATAATTACATTGAAAATTCCGTTCGTTGCGATGTAAATCTGAATTCTTAAAGACTTTTATAATTCGATAAGTTTCTTAAATTATGTTTCTGTTATAAATATAATGTATTACAGCAGATGTTACGTTTATCATACTTAGAATGCCAATTAATAGAGTATACTGATTATGATAATTCTTTAATTTTTAGTTGTTATGGTCTGTCATAGCAACTGTCAATTGATTGAACACAATGGCCAATGTGTAGTCAATGAACCTTGACCTAAAAATCTTGAAATTTGATATTGTTCCTAAAAATAACATCGGACTAAAAACAATACTGATTTCAGTCTTATCTCTACTGTATGTAGCAGTATAATTTTTCATCTTAGAATGTTTCTGTTCAAAGTCTATCAAGGCACTGAAGACATTTGAAATACACGCTAATGCTCAGATTGTACAATTTTCATTCAAGATTCTTGTTTAATATTCTCTTCAATAAATTATATGTTTAAAACTTTTTTTATATTTCAGTCAGAACCTGTGGTAGTTTTTGTTCCCAAGTAAGATTTAATTATACGGACACTAGAAAAAACATAAAAATTGATGCAAACACCAAAGTAATATGCCAAGGTTTTACTGGAAAACAAGGAACGTTTCATTGTCAACAAGCCATTGACTATGGTACGAAAATAGTAGGTGGTGTTAGCCCTAAAAAGGCAGGCACAGAACATCTTGGAAAACCAGTTTTCAAAACTGTAAAGGAGGTTCGTTTCTTCTGCATCAAAGTTTCAATAATATGTAATCTATGCATTATAACTTTGTGCCTTTGGAATTTTATAACATTCAGTATACATTGTTTGTAGGCCAAAGAAGCTACTGGAGCTACTGCAAGTGTTATCTATGTACCGCCACCAGCTGCAGCCGCAGCTATTATGGAGGCATTGGATGCCGAAATGCCATTAATTGTATGTATTACAGAAGGTACTCCACAACACGACATGGTCAAAGTGAAGAGACGGTTGTTGGAGCAAAATAAATCTCGCCTTATTGGTCCCAATTGCCCTGGAATTATAGCTCCTGAACAGGTACAAACATGTTCAATCTATTAGCACTTGTGTGTTAGCTGATAAGTATTGGTAGAAGAAAATGGAAGATATCCAAATGTCCCACCACATAAAAAAAGCAGTTTAGGAATGACTACTTTGTCCTTGAAACTATTTTTTCTTTCCACATACTGTTTCTATTCATACTTTGCTATTCATATTACTCATACCTCTGAGCATCTTTTTCTCACTTTTTATCTGAGTGAACAAGAATGAATAAAAATAGTACTTAAAAGTTTAGATATATACATACATGTGTACATCATTTTGCAATATGTTATTGCAGTGTAAAATAGGTATTATGCCAGGACACATACATCAGAAAGGAAAGATTGGTATTGTATCAAGGTCGGGAACTTTAACTTATGAAGCTGTGAATCAAACAACTTTGGTAAGTGAATGAAATACTAAAACTTTATAGTTTGTTCAATCGCCTTTTTTATGCAACAACAATTTGTTACAAATAATTATTATTTTAAGACTGGACTTGGGCAGACACTTTGCATTGGTATCGGTGGTGATCCCTTTAATGGAACAGACTTCATTGACTGTTTGGAAGTTTTCCTCAAAGATCCAGAGTGTGATGGAATTATCATGATTGGAGAGATTGGTGGAAGCGCAGAAGAAAAAGCAGCGGAATTTCTCATAGAAAAGAATACTGTTGGTTGCTGTTCTGAATTAATGGTATCCTAATCCCATCCCATCCTATCCCAATCTATCCCAATTTTCCATGTATTCTAGAAACTTAATGCTCCATGTTATGTAACTCATTCCCTACTCTTACATTTATTATTTATTGGTTTGCTATACTTATAATATATATATATAAATAATTTTAGGGTGGACATGCTAAACCAGTTGTATCCTTCATTGCTGGTATCACTGCTCCACCTGGACGAAGAATGGGACATGCTGGTGCCATCATTTCGGGAGGAAAAGGAGGCGCGCAAGATAAAATTAATGCACTAGAAAAGGTAATATCACAATATTTACATGTTTTCCAAAACGTTGAACCATCGTACCAATACATCATGGAACTCAAGTTTTTTTTTAATGTACTGCTTCACATAACGTATTTTTTTAGGCCGGTGTAATAGTTACGAGGAGCCCCGCACAAATGGGCAGCGAACTCTTAAAAGAAATGACGCGTCTCGGTTTGATCTGTAATTAAATTACGTGCTACTATAAATGTATGTAGATTCTCTCATGTCCTTGTATCTTCACACAATAAATTGAAAGTATCATTACTGCTGTGGTGATCTAAACAGCAGATTAATGAATGCATCGAAAATAAAGTCCTTTGAATCGCTAATAACAATGCAATAACACTATGTTCATTGTAATGCATAGCTGGCTGTCCATTTTATTCTTATCGATGGATCTAATCTAAGAAATATTATTAATATTTTTTAAAGAACTAAATTTATTTTAACACTGTACAGTGTTTGCCAAACACTTTTAGTAATATAGTGATTACGTTATCAGTGGCATGTATTCAAGAATATGTTATGAAGAACCTAAGAAACGCTAACTGCCGTCAATCTGTCAGTCTTTCCTAACTTGAAATTATAAATTTTTCTATGCTATTACATCATAATTTTAAGAAACTGTTGTTTAAGTACGACTCGTACTATTATTGTAAATTATATCGAGGATATATCTATTAAAATAACCAAAACTGTTATATATATATAAAAATATATAAAAAGCCCATACTGTAAAACATGTCAAATCTTGAAATATATCAAATGATGTCAATTATTCTTCTTCATTTATTCTATTTATCTGATAAGTGTAGTATCTCCTTAAATTAAAGACTGAAAGGAAGTAAACAATCTTTTGTATTTTACTCATGAAAGATTAAACTATTTATTTTATGTATAGCATATTGTTACATGTACACAGCCAAAGATGTAGCATATTGTACAATTTCTTTATTGTATGGGTACTTATAGTATAAGACAGGGAATTGGTAGCAGATACGTTTTAACCCTTTAACAGTCTGTCAAAGATATACCTGTTACAGCAACCCAAAATTTATGTAGAAAGATATTGTCTATGACATGTTCTAAATTAAATGTGAATTCTTACTTTATTAAAAACCCATTATATTGTCAATGAATTTGGCAATGTTTTTACTTTTCTTATTCTCAAAAACTTTCAGTTTTGATAAATCCATAGTTTGAATAGTAGTTAACAAAGTTTTGCAGATACAGTAATATAGATATTCATCATTATGCAGCTGTTCGGCTAATTCCAATTGATGATTACCCATCAACTGCTGATTTGCAACTACTATCAATGGCTTTTTACTTTCCAAGGCATCCATAATACTTCCTGCACCTGCATGACTTATTACAAGATCTGCAGCATGTACATAATCAAGAATATTCGGGTCCAAATTAAACCATGTTATATTAACAAAACCATGGCGTGGTGTGCAATCCGGTTTGATATGTGTTTGACCAATTTGCAGACGTATTTCATCATACCCTCTTGATGATAATGCCTCAAATTTAAAAAAATAAAAAATGTATAAACTTAATGAAGGACTAGTATTTTATTCCGAGATAAAACTTGAGTTACCAGTAACACGTTGGTACTTAGTACCGTTTCAATCAAGTCATCAAACTTAGTTGTCCCAACAGTGACAAATACTTTTTTATTTACTTTCATTTCATTGTGAGAAACAGCCATAATTGCATTTTATTCTACTCTAAAGAATATCACAAATGTATTAGAAATATTAGGCAGCTCCGCTATTTACTCTTGTATCCATATTCTAATTGATTTCTATAGAAAATCTCTTCGTATATACATCTAAAGGCCTACTATACTAACAGGTTATTATTAATTATAACAAGTTATAATCATGGGGGCCCAACTTAAATATGGAACAAATTATCCTCGATTGTCGTCCCCGACATTGACACGACGTAGCAATGTCGCATATATTGTAGCGCCAAGTAGCGGAGAACGGGTAGTACTATTTGGTACCTTGTCATGGGTCATGAATGTATATCAAGGCAAACTGAGGGTATGAAGGTAGTATTCCTTGCGACCACAGTTGGGGGGGTAATTTTTGAATCTGAAGTTTTGATCGAAAAGTATTACAATATTTCTAATATCGGGTGAGCTTGAAAATGTTGACGTCACGGGGCGAAATCGTGCCACCTCCTATGTTATCACGTTCTCCTAGTAGAGAAGTCCGAAATTCGGTAAATTTTCAAATATTTGTCAAATACGAGACTGTTTAAGAGGAATGTATAATGTGATAAAAGGTGGCGCGATCTTAATTAATTAATAAATCGCATGATATCAAATAGTATAACATAGTTAATAGCTTATACACTAAGTGTAAAAAATTGTTGAATGAGAAGCAGTTCATGACGTCAGTGTGTTTCACACAATTCCACATGTTTCCTCCACGTTACATTGTTTACTAACGCAATTTTAATAAAACATGCCGGGTAAAATAAAAAATAAAGTGTTAACGTATGAGGGTTGTAACTATTTACGTTACCGGTTATTATTATCAACGTTATCTGGAAAACCAGTGCGAATCACAGATATTAGAATCAAAGACGATGATCCTGGATTAAAAGGTTAGTTTTAACCTCATCCTGTTGTTACTATAATTAGTTTTTTCAAGAAAGCTTGCATGATTTTTGTTAACAAAGTGATTAATAGCTAAATTAGAGGTTTATTTCATACAGATATGTTAAGCTGTAACAATAATAATTACTATCTAGTAAGTATGAAACATAACCCAACTGTGATTTTTGTGTATAGAGTACGAAATAAGTTTTATCCGTTTATTGGATAAAATTACAAATGGTTCGAGAATAGAATTAAATGAAACAGGCACCAGTCTTTATTATTGTCCTGGTTTACTCAATGGAGGAGAGCTCGACCATGATTGTAGTTTACAACGTGGAATTGGTTATTATTTAGAAGGAATCATGATATTGGCTCCATTTTGTAAAAAAGCTATTGATGCCAAACTCAGAGGAATAACTAATAATACTTTAGGTAAGCACTAAGTTACACAAAATTTCTATTTATATAATTATATTTATGTACTTTCATTGTTATTTCATTGCTTTTTCTAGATCCATGTGTGGACCGTATTAAAGCTACCGCTATACCCATAGTGAAAAAGTTTTTAGCAGGTGACAATGAAGTCTCACTAGTTATTTCTAAGAGAGGAGCAGCACCTTTAGGCGGTGGACAAATACATTTTAAATGTCCTGTTAGTCGGAACCTTAAAACCATTCAAGTTAGTATCTGTGTTCCTATGTCAAGATTTACATGATGTTTCTATAAGTATTAAGAAAAGTATCTTTATAGTACCAAAATAGTGGGATGGTGAAACGGATAAGAGGTGTATCATGTAGTATACGTGTCTCTCCAGCAATTGCTAATCGTATGGTGGAGTCTGCTAAAAATGTTCTACTTAAATTTCTCCCAGATGTCTATATTCACACGGACCATTGTAGAGGTGCTGCTAGTGGAAAATCACCAGGTACATATCTGTTTTAATAAATTTTGTTTACCCTGTTCATATTGGTTAATAATATCCACAAAAAGCATCGAAAATGCAAAGCTATGGGCCAAGTACAAGAGAATGATACATTGGAATTGGTTGCTCATTAACATAAACTGCATTTTACACAGGATTTCCGCAAATTTTTAGATATCGACCTGAATCTTTCACTGTCTTATTGGGCTTCGAATTCCGCGTCCAACACGTCCCGGATCGTTTTAATATCTCAATCATTGTGGAAATGGCGAGCAAATTACGAAAATCGTGAAAAATCCTCAAATTCAGGCGGTTTTTTGAACGGCATTCGCTCAATTGTTGAGATAGCCGTCTGAAACTTGTACCATTGTTTTAGTTGGGAAATTCTACGGCAGATCAACATATAATAGTTGTACTTTTCGAAAATTTAATTTTTCGCAAAAATCTGAAGGGGGTAGGTCAGGATTTTTTGCGATTTTCGTAAATCGCCTGCCATTTCTACAATTTTTGAGATATTAAAATGATTCTTTCACTGGCTTATTCGGCTTCGCATTCCGCGTTCAAAACGGCCCGGATCATTTTAATAGCTCAAAAATTGTGGAAATGGCAGGTGATTTACGAAAATCGCAAAAAATCCTGACCTACCCCCTTCAGATTTTTGCGAAAAATTAAATTTTCGAAAAGTACAACTATTATACATTGTTCTGGCGTAGAATTTCCTAACTAAAACAATGGTACCAGTTTCAGATCGCTATCTCAAAAATTCAGCGAATGCCGACCAAAAAACTGTCATAATTTGACGATTTTTCGCGATTTTCATACATCGCTCGCCATTCGCGCAATTTTCAAGATATAAAAATGATCGAATATGTTTCGAATACGCATTCTGACCCTTAATTTTACGAAGCTTGATGTCAAAAACGTAACGTAACAAACATTTCTAATTTAATATGTTAACAATCTGGATGTGTGTGAGAGGAAATTTCATATACTACATATATAAAATCTACGTTATCGGCAGAAAAATTATCTCGCATAGTATGAAACATATGTTAGGGTTTGACACCGGGCTGCGTGACAGGCTGAACATGGAGATGGAGAAGGAGGAGAGGAAGAAGACGACGTTTCTTACAAAAACCTCGACTTTTTAGATCAAAATATCTCGCGATTGGCTTGATGGATCTTCTCGTAGTTAGGCTTAAATTACTCGGGTGGACGTCCCCTACAAGAATATCACCATAGTTTTGGGGGAAATATGCGGATTTAATGCCGTTTGAATACCCCGAAAACCTCGATCTAATTCTTCCGGAAAAGAGTAGTTCAGGTCTACCAGTCGGGAACTCTTGTACTTGGCCCGAGTCAAGACCTTAACTCTTGATTAATAATTATTCATATTTTAAAAAATGCTAGGGTTTGGATTAAGTATATCAGCTGAAACAACCACTGAAGTAGTTTTTGGTGGAGAGGCATTCTCACCAGTCATGACAACAGGTTCTTTACCTTGTGTACCAGAAGATCTTGGAAAAGAAGCCGCTATGAAATTGATTGATGAAATTTATAGGTAAGGTACAAATTTCTTTTTTCTAAGATATATTAGATAAATAACCAATAAATAATACGAAATTAAATGGTTGCAGGAACGGCTGTATTGATTCACCTTTTCAATGTATGACAGCGATGTTTATGGCACTCGGTAGAAGAGACGTTTCTAAAGTTACAGTGGGACCTCTAACACCAGCAATGTGAGTAATCCTTTGTACTTATAGTGATGGAATTTCAAAACGAACACTTTCATACTTAAACAATTGAAATGATATTCTCTGTATAGGATACAATTTTTACGAGATTTACGAGACTTCTTCGGAACTGTTTTTAAAATAGAACAAGCTAAGGAAGACGAAGAAATCGTGGATCAAGTTAATTTAACTTGTGTAGGAGTAGGATATTCTAACATAAGCCGACGGACTTTGTAAAATATATTTTGTAATAAAGAATAAATCACTGTTTTGTACATCTGATTTTATAACACAAACTCTCCTAAGTACGAAGGTTTAGACGGCCAAGCGCAAAAAGGTTCAGCCTTTAATTTTGTCCACAGACGCTGATAATCTTTCGACCATTGTTTGCAGTCCGAATACGTGATTTTCTTTGGATGTCTTATGTTGGAATCAAAATTCTGATATTTGTCGCATGTTTTTAAAAACATTTCAAATAGTGCTCTTCTGCACACAAGTAAATAACTACCTTTCGCTTTTTTAGTCGCTCCTTGTTTCCGACCCTCAACAGCTACCTCCACATTACTACGAATTAAATAATTAATGAAAATATTACATCGAATTTACAAAATAGTATAAATATCAAAAGAAATTAAAATGTACCGTTTGTGCACGGCACACCATATTATGCTCGATGGACATGGATGCTGTCTTTCACTTTCTTTCTTGTGACCAAAAGAAAGTTTAGATTGCATAATTTTCACATCGTGGTTATTGTTAGTGAACCTTTTGTACAACCCACGTTCCATTGCCTCAAGAGAAAACGGGCAATCACCACCAATTATGACACTTTCCATATTTATTCTAGGTATAAGTATGGATAAAAGTGATCCTTGTAGTCCAAGGAAAATCCATCTTAAAATTTATAGAATCATACATGTATACATGATTCATAATTAACTATAGGTCTATATCCTTTTACTTACTTTGCCATTTTATCCGAACAAGACATACTGAGAGTAGGATTCCCTCTGCCTGGCTTAGTACGCAGTGGACCAACTGCATGGTAATTTACGCCAGCTAATCGAGGATCTTGACATGTTTCAGTTTTAACACATTTCGCTCCAGTTCTATGTATATCTTTAATTATTTCTTCTTTACAGCTGTTAGATTCTACTTTCACCTCCACCTCATTATCATTATTAAGTTTTCTAATTTTAACCGGAGGTGTATTGCTTATAGGTAATTCATCTTTTAAAAATATAGAGCAATCTCCACAAGGCGTTTGACTGGAGAAGAAATGGAATGATATTCCAGCATTTAATTTAATCTTTCTTTCATCATTTATCATAAAAACTTCACTTTTAGCACCATTGAGTATTAAATCGATTTGTTCATACAAATATCTTAAGAAGGCACGTCGTGCAAGAATTTCCGCGTGAGAGTCGCTCAATCTAGAGCCTATTTCATGTGACTTTGCATTTAACAGGTCCGATCCTCCTAAGCATTTTGTACCCGTCGCAAGTGCTACCAAAGATAGGGCGCCGTCATATTTTTTCAGTATAATACCCGATAATACAGTCCATTCTTTGTCTGATGGTTTCCCAGTTTTACTAAGCATTGTATATTTTTCAATACACAATTTTGCAATTTTGTCCGCAAAATCATCCATGTTAATGTGTATATTAATTATTATTAAATTACTAAAATTCTTTTTGTGAACTATTTCAAACTATTTTCTTTTTCAATTCGTTTAACAAACATTTCTAGGATCCCAAGCATATTTTTGTTGAGGCAAGGATGACAGCACTTTCATACTGTTCTCATCAATATTAAAATCTAGTTTTATGTTATCTTGTATATGTGTCTCCTTCACAGCTTTTGGAATAACACCTGCAATAAGAAAATACTGAATCACTGGGGAACAGGTGTAAAAGAAGTTAAATACTTCAACAATGTGTGTACCAATTCCTTGTTGCAAAGCCCATTTTAGCAGTAATCTTGCCGGTGATACATTGACTTTTGAAGCTATACGAGTAACATGTTCATCGCTTAATAAACTTGTATTACCACTGGTCCCCAAGGAAGAATATGCTTGTAGATGTATTCCTTTTTTTTTGCAGTAGTCAATTAATTCTTTTTGACAAAAATGTGGGTGACATTCAACCTGAAATATTAAAACAAGCATACTGTCTACTATAATGTTCTAATGAAGGCAATTACATCATTAATAATTGTTTCACACAATCCTCACTTGATTAACGGATGGAGGAACATCCTTGCAATTTTGCAATAATTCTTCTAAGTGATTTATGGTATAGTTAGAAACTCCTATGGATCTTATGAGTCCTTCCTTTTGCAAATCTACCAATTTCTCCCAAGTCTGAGTACGTAAATGTGGATTGTCTTTAGATCCTTCTGGTATACGAGTTGCACCTGGCCAGTGAATCAAGTATAAATCAAGGTAGGAAGTACCCAATGCTTTAAGCGATCTTCTCACTGACTGTTCAATACCTTCAGGATTGCCATTTTGACTTGGTGCTGTTATGAACATATAATTTGAGAATTCAATAATATTTGATAGATGGTTCTACATGAAATAAAACTAGAAAAAGTAAACTAAAGTTAATAAATACATACAAAGCTTGGATGTAATAAAAATGTCTCTCCTTTCTAGCTTGTACTTAGGGAGCAAATATTCTAAAGCTTGACCAATGTGTTCTTCGTTTCTATAAACTTCAGCTGTATCTGTTTGAAATGAAATAATAATTAGAAAACCTTTAATATATTATGAATATTATATATAACAACATACCAATGGATCGAAAACCTGCTTTCAAACTTAAATCCAAAACCTTATATATCTCATCTCTACCCTGAATTCTATATGTTCCAACTGAAATTAAAATGTGATATTTAAATAACACGACACTATTACTTTCAAATTTGTTATAATAGTATATAGAAATTGTAATTAAAGAAAATTTAAAGAAATGATTATATAGTGAAGTGGACAATTTACATTGCATGTATTTAAATGTTCTTACATCCAACAAGTGGCATAACATAACCGCTTGAAAGACAAACGGTTCCTAATGCACTACTCATATTTATAATTTGTTTCGAATCAAGTATACGCTTGCGTTTACGATCCTTATGTTATAATATAAGACTTATGTCATTACACCACTATTACACCACTCAAATTATTCTCTTTGAACAATACGAAATCATGTAATTAATGAAACGTAACTTGAACTTGATTGAACATGTGTTCGAGTTAATAATAAATCGAACCGTATGTTTAAAAAGTGGTGAAAGTTATGGAAAGAACAACTAGAATCTACTGGGTGCGCTATTAATGTGATTATGGCGCGAAGTTTAAGAAAATGATTCTCTAATATTACATACAATTTCATTTGGGATAAGGTATCTTCATGTTAGATGTATAATACATACGAGTAAACCGTATTTAAATAATGAACTATTATTTTGCATGTATAACAGAAAATTGGTCATACAAATAAGGAAAAAATAAACCATATTTTTTATCATTGTTATGTATTTGATCCATTGAAAGGTTGTATAAAATTAGGTAATATAGTTCTTCTTCCATTCAGTATTGAATTATTCCAAAAAAGTGTTTGGGATAGTGGGTTTTATATACTTATGTACACATAGCAAGTAAATCAAGGTCTCCATTTCATTATGACAGCCAGCAAAACAATCCGATCGTCTCTATCGGTCGGATTGATGCCATACAGAGTGTTTAATCAGTATAAACAATAAATATTATTTCACAAATCAAGGTATTGTAAATCAGTGTAAATTACCGAATCGAAGAATGGCTGAAAAAAATGAAACTTCACTGAAATCACCAGCAGAAGCCACTGGTGAGGTTACGAACGATAAGGAGGCTGACATTAGTCGTTACTTCGAAAATGCATCTCATACTATCTTCGATGAAATCGTTTCCCCCAAAAAGGAAGATTTGTTTGACACACAGAGGGGACCTGTGACAAGAATTCCAGATTTTGAGTTATCGGATCATTCGTCCAACGAATTCTTGAAAATGAATACCTTACTCGGAAATGAAAGATTAGAACATAATCTAACAAATGATACTCATAGAGATACTTGGATTCCGTCTGAACAAACACGAAGAGTATTACGATCCGTTGCAACGTCCACAACGGGAACGAGTTGTCTCGACAGAGATAACCTAACTATGCCAGGAGTAGCACTACAAGGAGATATGCCTGATTTAATAAAGAACTCTGCCATACACTTTCTGGGCGAGGACGAGAATATCCATAGAAATGTACTTACAGCTTCAGATGTCACGCAGGACGAACGTGGCTTAAGAAACTTAATACAGGCTGGCTGCTATAAAGCGGCGGTAAACTTAACAGGAAGACTATTGGCTGTGTACGCTCAAGGGTATGGTAAGATCAACCAACCCAGTAAACATACTCCTCACTCTTTACAACTCTGGTATACAAGACTTGCTTTATTAACTAAACTCGGGCAAACAGATATTTTGGAGAATGAATCAAAACCATTTGGCAACTTGGAGAAGCCTGACATGTACTTCACGTTCTATCCAGAGCTTTATGGTACCCGACCAGGTTCCATGGCTTCTTTTGCTTTCAGACTACTTCTAGCTGAAATTCCACAATATTGTGGAAAGCCGAAGCAAGCAATGGATAATCTGCATAGGATTTTAGCCACAGTAAATCAAATCATAGCAAATTTTAGTGCAGGATTAAGTGGGGATGGCTCTAGAGCTAAAGTAAATTCAACAGAAACAGATGATGCTGTGCAACTGTGGAAAGGCAGAAGATCTAGAGTTCTCATATCCATAATCAACTGTGCAGTTGGTGTAAAAAACTATGTTCTCGCTATAGATATTTTAGAAAAATTATGCGAATCGGCAGATTGGTTGCCAGAGCAATTGGATGCCATAAAATCTAGTATAGGAAGATTGCATCTGTTTCTTGGAGATGTTTCTGCAGCAGAAAAATTGCTGATCAATCAACACAAACAAGATGATGCGTCGACTGTAAGAGAACTAGTGGATAGAGGATTAATGGCAGTAGCACAGAATTCCTTTCAAGAAGCATACAACTGTTTCCAATCCGCATCAACAATGGATCCATCGAATGTCACATTGATCAATAACATGGCAGTTTGCCTTTTGTATACAGGACAGTTGAAGGCAGCTGTGCACCTATATGAAAGTGCAATTACACGAAACCCCTTAAAAAGTTTACAAGAACCAATATTGTTGAATGTGTGCACTTCGTATGAGTTGCATACAACTCATTGTAAGCAAACAAAGTTGCATTTGTTGAGACAACTGAATAGATATAAGGGAGACGCTATAGATATGCAATGTCTAAAACTACCTCTATAAAGTTAATACAAGTTCTGCACGCATCAGAATTATCTTATTTATTCTTGTATTATATAGAACAATTTCTAAAGAAGATTTTTATCTAATGCTATATTGAAAACTGATACTGAGCCGGTGTACAGAGCAATTTAAATACTTGTAAATACATTCATCGAGATAATCAATGTACCAAGTTCTACAATAAAAATTACATTCTTGAGAATACTTCTACAAGCACTGTCAAAGAAACTATTGTACTTTTACCGAAACCTTATCCCTTTTCTTTCCTATATAATAATCGAATTTATTCTGATGCCCCAATAAAAGTTCGGAACAAATGAATAATTAAAATATACTTTATGTTACAAATGATACAAGGATTTTATCGTATTAAACATTACTACTTTAATACACTATATTTTTATACAAAAACAATAAAACAAAGGTTCAAATGAAAGTAACATTAATTTAAAAAATAAACTTTCTTATACAGTCGCATATTAATTTACCGTACCACTATGCATTACTCTAAGGAGTATATCATGAAAATCAAGGAATCCAACATCGATGTCAAAGTAAAATAGCCTTTATTACATCGTGAAACGAGGACAATTTAATGAACGTTCAACAATTGCTAGAATTCTCTCTTTCTCGCTCTCACTCTTTCTCTTTCACTCTCTCTCTGTCTCTCTCTTTCTTTCACACATACACATGCATTCTCCCTCTCGCTCCATCTTTTTCTCCTCACTCTCTCCCTTCATCCATGTGTCACTCGGTTTAAATCTGCGTACATTTTATCTCGCGCCTCCTTTCTTCCCTTCGCCACCTCATCGTCGCCGTTTCTCGTTACTCTCATTACTGCCGAAGAATACGAGTGTTCTCATAACGTTCCTTGAAAATACGAATTACACGCTACACACGGTACTTCGTCGTATGTGATCTCTTCAATATTCGCGTAAATTACTCTCACCCTTTCCTCCCGTCCGCCCGTTTTTCGTCTTCTATCAAAAGTCGGCTAATTTTAACTCTCTCTCTCTCTCTCTCTCTCTCTCTCTCTCTCTCTCTCGCTCGTTCTTTATCTTCTTTGACTCTTTCTCTCTTTCTCATCACCCTCCCGTTTTTACACCTTCCTATCAATAGGCGGTACATCATAGCATACATTCAGATCGATTCCCAAAACTGCACTCTCTCCCTGCAGAAAAAAGGCACGAACTGGCGGAAAAGTCGGCCTAACTGTATAATATTTTCATTTATTTATTATGGATGGAACTTCGTCACAATACATTATTTTAATTTTTTTTTTCTCTTCTTTCCGCAACAATAGGTCTCAGCTTCTTTTTTCGAGCGGAATTCAAAGTGATTCGTGCTGTGAAAGCCTCAGCTGCGTAGTACCGGCAGTGTTGGATCCCTCTTTTACCGACACGTCATATTACTTTTTATTTATTTTTTCTTTTAATATCATTTAACTCGAATGCCCATAGCCAACGACCGAACATCAGGCGATCGTCCTTATTACAGTAAAGCGTTTTTTTTCTTTTATACAAGATAATATTACATAGCTAATTAACGATCTACATTTTACAAGAACACGTTTTTTCTTTCCCGAAAAAAGGGGGCGACAATCATACAATTTGAACCGATTACATCGAACGGAATACAATTCATTTTCTTTTCCCATTTATACAAATTTCTTAATTCATTTCTCTACCAACAAATTAGACGAATATAAAATTGTCACTGGATCGTTATACGTACAATTGAAGATATTCAAATGCAAGAGTCGAGAAAAAATTATCAATGAACGCTACGACGAACAATAATTGTTACTTATCGTTTATTATAATCATTACCGTACTAAAATCGCGAGATCCCTTCACTCGGAGTAAATACACTGCCCGGCACTACGCCGCTAAATCCTTCCGGTTTTTCGTTCTTTTTTTTTCCCCCACCGTGATTTTCAAGTAACTACTTGCATTGCGTTCCGCCGTTACAATAACATCCGCATCGCTATTCCTGGCGACTAAATGTAACCTTACGAATGTATTATATATCTATGTACATACATGCTGCGCGGTGGCAACTACATATACGCGTACAGTGGATTTTTATTCCTCCTTCGTCCTATTTTCCCCGTCGTCCACGAGGTACGCATATATGTGTACATGTCTACTTTTAATTTTTTTTGTTTTCTTTAATAGTAAATTTATTTCTTTCACACTTATAATTGTATATACTATGGTATAATGCTTACGATCTCTAATCTCTAGAAGAAACGGTATATTTATTGTCTGCCGTAATTTTTTATTTTTTTCGAGTATTTTTCTTTTATAACTTGTGCACACGTGCGTACGCACGTACGCACGCACGCACGCACAGACGCATACGTTCTTCCACGCAGAGACACGCAGCCACACGCACGATTTCTGGTGCTTATGTAACTTTTAGTCATGGAAAGCTCAATGGCATAACCACCAGTATTCGTCGAGTACAGTTAAAGCGAAGATAATTACTCCGTTGTGCTTCTCCGAGTGAAATGCACAATACGTAAAATTGCGGTATTCATCGTATATAACTTTTGGCTATAGTATTAAATCGTTTTCAGCGTGTGCGATCGAAAGTAAATCGCTTACTTGTGGTAATTTACAGGAGTGCTTCGCTTAGAATAATTATTATTGTCAATGATAGGAGAATATTAAAGACGACGAGAAGCAACGCGGGAGTAATTTTACTTTCGACGAGAGAATTCACTTCGAGATCGAATCATTGAAAATTTTTTTCATTTTTTTTTTTTTATGTATCTCGGTAACTAGGCAAGCTCGGTCGTTCACGGAAGGCATCGTACGGTGCTCATTTAAATCGTTGCTTCAACAATCATTAACAATTTTTTTTCTTCGTAGTTCTCTTCCCGCTTTCTCGTATTCCCTTATTTCCTTTTTTGTCCCTTTCGTTTATTCGTCATGCGCGTTATTTTACTTTTTTAGTAGTTTTATTTAATATTTTTTTTTGTTCGTTTAGGAAGTAACGGAGATATAACCGATGCCGATGCGCGAAAGCTGGCAAAAATTACGCTTGTAGTTGTGAGAATTATTTAGTAGTACGTACATACATCGAGGCGAGCAGGTTGCAAATACTCCCGAATCAGAGCAATATTTATATTTTTATATATCTATATTTATATTTATATATTCATATTTATATTATATATATATTTTTATTCTTTATTTATTCACTTATACGTATGTAATATTGTCTTCGTAAGTTTTCTGCTTTTCCTTCCTGATGTCCTAAACCCGTTGGTCGTGAAAGTAGTCGAAAGTACAGAATCGAGGTTTCAGAATTAAAAAAAAAACAAACAAAAAAAAGCGGCCGTCAGCAGAGAAATCACGTTATCGAAAGAAAACCGAACTCGTTTGCACGTAAATTATGTATTTTCCAAAAAAAAGGAAGAACGAGACAAACTCTCATCATAAACAAACAAGAATAAATATAAATATAGAAAAACTGTATCATGAAAGTTTCAGGAATGATAAGAAATCAGTACGAAGAGCTACGAGTAAAAAAAACGGACGCGTTAAAAAAAAGAAAGTCGGGATGCAAGAAATCGAGATAGAAAAGGAAAACGGGGTAAAAAACCGCGTGTAAAACAATCGTACCGGGAGTGTGCGATTTCGACCGAGATTGAACAGAAGAAGAAAAAAAAATTATCCGGAAATAGAAATAGAAGTCTCGCGTATCTGTACCAGAGGAACAGATCCGTCGCGGTCCGCGGGATCCGCGGCGATCGATTAGTACTATCTTGTCGTTAATATTATAATAATATAAAAATATATTTCTTAACTATTAACACTATAATAAATGAGTATTATAAGCATCATATCTTGAATTTTCACGTTCTTTTTTTTTGTTCTTATTTCTTTTTTCTCTCGTAGTACGGACACGATGCCTGTCGCGGATAACCGAAGCTTCTAGACGCGGAGGAAGTGCAACGGTGGCGTCCCGCTCGCCCGAACGCGACGCTCTATTGGCGCGATCTTTCTTTCTTTCTATCGTTCTTTCTTTCCTTCATTCTTATTATTTTTCTTTAAACATATACAATATACATATATGTTGTGTGTGGTATTCCCCGTTAAATCGCCGTTAATCTTTCATTTTTTTTTGCCCTTGCATCTTTTATCGATAACAATATATATAATATATATATATATTTATATATATCACTTATCACTCGTGGTACGTGTAAATAAAAAGACGCATAAACCGTTTATAAAATACATTCTCGAGTATTATCGATCTGTAGAGTTATAATATTGTATGTACCGCTTACCTACGCGTCGAAACGAATAAAATCATAAAAATGTCGTAATAATAAATTTTAATAGTACAGTATTGGAAGCATTTTAATATTATACTTAGAGTTTACGATCGGGGCCCGGGATCTCGGTGAAGGGATTTTATTGCGAGGTTCTCGATGCCATTTCCGGGTTTTTCTTGGCTGATCTTGTTGTAACAGCGAGAGCTCGCAGTTTCCGTCGATCTCCGACGTCGACGACAACGACGACGACGACGACGGATCGGCGAGCCCGACGGAAAGTACGAGGGCCGTGACGCGGTTGTTCAACGAGTCATTAGAACGATCCTCGGGAGAGAGAAGTAAATAAATAAAAAGATACGGGTGGCGCCGACGAGAATCGATTCTCACGGAATGTCTAAGGCATACTTTTACTTATTATTTTTATTTTCATTTTAGGACGCGCCGTACTTTTTCGTTTGTTCGCAATCGTCTTGATAAACAACGAGGAAGATTCCGAAATTCACGTTTGTGAATCTATGCGATGTAGTCGATTTCAAATGAGTTCTTTTATCGGACGACTACTATAGTTTCTAATGAAATATCGATGAATAGATTCTCTCTAAATTAAAGGAACTTATGTCTTACAATTGTTAATGGCATGGCAAGGTTGATTCGTTAAATTCAAAGAACAAAATATTTGAACCTCGTTCGTAATGTGCTGCGTTATTCTTTTTTTCTCTCTTTTTTTTAGGAATACCGACTATTCCGTCGGCTTGGAATTCAAGTAAGTACAATAGTCGAAAGATTCTTCCATGGCATCGATCACCGACACGTAAGGCCCAGAAACACCTCGACGCTATATGTAAATCGTGGTGTGACACCGTTCCAGATCGAGGTAAAAATCACTCGAATTGCGAGAGAGAACGCGACACACCAGAGATTCTAGTCTCCGTTCTGCGGTCGATCGGAGATTGCGTTTAAGCTCTCAGTTAGCGGTTTAAATTCAGACGCATTCTCTATTCGGTGCTTCGATCGTTTCCGATCCGCTGTATTTTCTTCTTTTCTTTTTTTTTGCTCGTTTATCGCGATTTTCGCTCCTAGTTGCGCGCGCGCTCACTGTTTCGTTAATATTCAAGCACGGACAATTTCCATTTCTTTCTTATTCGTGTCGTTGTAACGATATACTTGACGATTCCGTGTGTAAAGATAATAAAGTTTTGCACGTGAACATTCAACGAACAACGATTCTTCGAATAAGAATGTTTTCGTTATCTTTGGTTTTATACAATTGCCCCATTAATCGTTAAATATTGCGTTTCTTTCATTTGTCCGTACTTAACAGACTAACAGATAAATAATTCGAAAAAGAAAATATTGAAATATTTAATAAGTATCTCTGCTAATTCGAATATAATAAAAGTATTCGTAAAAACGGGGTATAACATTATCACTGGTCAAAAATTTGGTTTAGTCGATTTTTCGAGAAATGAACTTATTACTTAGAACCGTGAACGTTTATAAGTTTCGTTTAAAATTACTCAAAAATTTACGTTTCTTGTTTCCCGCCAATTTTCATCAAAGAAACACATCGTCACAACATATAGCGTGTGTGTATGTGAGAGTGTGTACGTATATATATATATGTATATATTGTTAAACCTCGCTTTCCGTTTTATCGAAAACTTGATCGCACGCGCAAGTATCTCAATGAACTTTTCGTTCGTTTATCGCGTTTACACATCCCTTCGCCTGTTTTTGCGCGCTGCGACTGAAATATCGCGTGCCCCGTGCGAACGTGGCTAACAAATTTGTACGTTAATTAGTTTTCTTATTATTGTCATGGTATATATAATAATCTTGTTAATAAAAATACTAAAATATTATGTATATTATATATAATATATAATAGATTATTGCATTATGCATTTTTGGTACCGTTGCGTGTTGTTTGGTTTTTTTTTGTGTGTGTATGTGTTTTTTTTTAAACTCGTCGACTTGAGAGAGGTCGCCGCGTATTCTTTCCCTCGTTATGCATTTTCCCGCGAGAAAACTCGAAAAAAAAACTCACACGACATGCTTCGGAAGATGCCGTGTACTCGGGTACGCCATTTATTAACCATCGGCCGCCGTCGTATCGTTTATTATTATCGCGTTCAAAAAATCGCACCGTTTTACGCGTGTTCATATATCATCTTTTCTTTTTCCTTTCTTCACGGTCGGCTCCGAACAGCCGTCTTACTAAATGCTAGGTGCTACAATAGTTCTTATTATTTCATTTTCTTTTCCAC
This sequence comes from Mimumesa dahlbomi, assembly GCA_917499265.3. NCBI lineage: Eukaryota > Metazoa > Arthropoda > Insecta > Hymenoptera > Crabronidae > Mimumesa > Mimumesa dahlbomi. The sequence goes on from OU824118.1 coordinate 10,901,692, forward strand.
GCGACGTCGACCGCGTCTCACGCGGTACGTTCGCGATCTACCTCGTACGTTTTTTATTTTATTTCACATCTCTTCTGTCTTGTGAAATAATTTCTCCGTGTGCCGCACGAGAAAGATCGTCGCTAGGAGGTCGTGGTGGACCACCAATCGTAACGTGTTCCCGCGCGAAAACGCGAGGTATAATTTGTTTTCTTTCTTTTTTTTTTCATTCATTATTAAATCGTCGAACTTAAATGCCGAGTCCCGAATGGAAGGAAAAAGGACCGTACGTACTTAACTAAGCCAGCGAGTCTTGGTTTCAACTAGCGGAATACTTCTATTCTCTATACGGCTTGCAGTAGGAGTAACGATGATTCATGTGTTGGCTGTAGGAGCCGGAGTGAGAGAAGCGCTTGAGGCACTTGGAGCACTGGAAGGGCTTTTCGCCGCTGTGTAGTCGCTTGTGTTCGGTCAGATGATGCTTGTGCTTGAACGCCCTTGGGCACTCCACGCATTTGTACGGCCTTTGCCCTGTGAGCAGTCCAAAATTTTGTTTAACGAGTTGTTTCGTCCATGTCAATAATTATACATACACGCGAAACATTCCGAACGCTCCTAGCGATTATAAATCTACGGTATTAAAGCGTTCGGACAGACGTACACAGATACGTGGCTCGCATGACGCTATTAATTGAGATCCGGATTCAAGTAGGAAACTTCGTAGAAACGAAGTTACGAAAGATATATGTATGTACTTCGAACGAATGTGTACCGAATGTATCTTTTTAATAATTCGTTCGTGGATACTTACCGGAATGTTCGTATTTGTGTCTTGCTAGGGAACTGTGCTTGGAGAATGTTTTGTCACATCGATCACAGAAATAGACACCCTGCTCGATTTCTGCCGCTGGCGGTGCCTCTGGTTGACTCGCATTTTCACTTTCGTTCTTCACGTTTATCTGAGGTTGACTCTGATACAGAAAACAAAATATTCCGATCGTTATTAACACGCGAGACACACACCTAACAGATACAAACCAAAAAAATTATCCTTCACCCACAAGAACTCATAAATTTTGAACAATATTTCAAAATCTATACTAATGTCCTTTTGATCTTAACCCCTTAGATTTACATCATAATTAATTGGCGAACAAACCCCCATAAAAATTGAATCTATTAATTCCTGAATTACAAGGTAACACCCAGACTTCATTATTTATATATATATATATATATGTGTATGTATATTCAGATTAAAATAGATATTCGAAGGCTACCTTCGGAATAACTTCTACCCCAGTAGAAGGTGTACGCTTCGTTTCCACGGAATCGGTGGTTTCCTCGTCTATGACGAGTGGCGAGTCCTCGAGGTCGTCCGTTTCGGGATTATTCACCGGTGGATTATCGTTTTTCTGTTCAGTTGGCGACGACGTGTTCCTACCCGAGCTGGCATCGCTGTCCTTGCACACCGACTGTGTGAGTGCCTCCTTTTTCGACAAATCGAGCGGCTGTTCGATGACGGCCTGACAGACCGCGTTCGATAACGGCACCAACGCCGGTATTTTTGATTCCCTGCGATCCCTCGCTCGAGAATTTTGGAACCAAACCTAACGGAAACGAACTTCTCTTAGATAGGATACATTTACGTTATATCAATAGAACGCTGATGTAAATGTTAACTCTGGTGCACGATTGGAATAGTTGAAATTGTTCGGAAACTGTACGTTTTATTGTACAAGGGTGTAAATATGTGTGTGTTGTATACAGAACCGTTAAATTTATCATTTTGTAACTATTCTTAAAAGAGTATCGATAAAATTCAGAAAATATCATTTTTAAAGAATATTTTCTTAAAAAGTTCTTTAATACCAATAGATTTGAACTTCTGGATTAAATTGATTCGAAATAATGCACAAGGGTTAACAGTGAACTCTCAGTCGTTTGATACAGCAGATAATTTGCGAGTATAATATACCTGAACAACGCGAGTGGAAAAATTAATGTAATTCGCGATCATGATGATCTCCTCCTTTTTAGGTCGAGGATTAATGGCGTAGTAACCCTTGAGAACAGCCAATTGTTCGTCGTCTATAAGCGACCTAGCTCTGACTCGCCTTCCGTTGTCGTTGTGCGTCTGACTTCCATCCTCCTCGACCTCAGAGTCCACCTCCGAGCTGTCTTCGGCTTTTCTCTTGTAACCCGATTTCGCGGTGGGTTGATTTACGTCCTCGAGTTTCGCAGCTAAACCTTCGCTCTGCGAGTCATATTGATCCGCTGCCGACCAGTCTGGACAATGTGCTATCTCGCTAGACATCTCGCTATCTTGATCCTGCGCGATCGATTAGTATTTGTTAAAATAATCCTTCCACATGTTATTTATTGTTTTAAATGTCTATATATTCATGAATTACACTTAAACCACAGTCTAACAACAGCTATGTATCACGATGAAGTATGTTACAACTATAACTATAAATATTCAATTGAATTATCCAATGAATTATAATATATATATCCAATATAAAACAAGATATCATTTAATTTACATATAAGATGGGTTAATTATAAAATTATATTAATATTTATCATATCTTACTTGATAATCCTCGTCGTACTCTCGTTTCATCGTCGCCGGCGAGGTGGAGAGTTTCCGGACGTTCGCTTCCAGCAATTGTTTAGTCACCGACGTGTTCACGGTTTCCAGAATCCGTCGGACAGCGTCGAGACCCTGCGAATCGGCCGGTGCCGGGGACTCTTTGCCCTCTGTGCCCTCCGTGCCCTCGGAATCCGCGGTCGATGGACTCATAAGCTCCCGATGGGACTCGAATTTCACGGCTACTTCGTCCAATCTCTTGGAATGTAGCTGATTTAGGATTTTCCCCAAGGACGATTGGAGAAAGTAACCGCCGAACCCCATCATCTGAGGTAGGAGGGTCGGCATGTCGTAAATACCTGGAAAACGGGAATTGTGCTCTCTACATCGCGGTCTCGTTTAATTCGCGGCATCGATTCGATGGAACGTAATCCCGTATAGCGACTCTCTTTCTCTCTCTCTCTATTCCCCTCCCTTCAGATATTTATTATACTGTTATTCTCCATAGGCTATTCCGCTTATCGTCGTAGAATAATTCATGTGAGCAAAGTTTCTTTTCTTCTCGTATATTTATCGTCGTTCGATATACCGTGATTTAAAGAATAAATACGGAATACTTTTTACGAAGAAACTTCGTCGATGACAAACGTTATCGTCGACAATTACATGACTATATACATATATATTTTTATACATATATCTTTCTAATAATCCTACGTACAAATGGCGATGTTTATAAAGAATCATCGGATAATTGAAAAATTTGAAAAAGAACGAGTGACAAACTCACCTGTCCCTTCACGTTGGATCTCCTGATAATCCGAGGGGGAAAGTTTCGGCAGAATGGGGAGAAAGGTGTTGTTGTTCGCCGTGAGCAGATCGACGTCGCGACGTCCCGGCGGCATCGGTTGTTGCGCCTTTTTCGGGCCGCGGTCGACGGTGCTCGCGTTGGCGTGCCTCGACTTCTTCAGGTTCACTATCAAGCACTTCTTGGACGTCATGTGGCTCGAATACGATCCCGAATGGGAGAAACGCTTCCCGCAGTTGTTGCATTGGAATGGCTTTTCACCGCTGTGTATACGAAGGTGCTCCTACGCAGAGAGAATTTTTCATAATTTTAACATCGGATACGTGTGCCGCTGGGATTCGTGTATAAATGAAATAGCTACAAAAAAAAGGAAAAAAGAAATAAACAATATTGATAAAATTAATGTAAATTATCCATTCGGTGCGGTTACTTTGCGAACGAATTCTACAGAGAAATTCTAAAACGATTCAAGTTGCACGCGGTAAAGTACTGTAGGAGAAATTATATATGAAAACTAGAGGCAGTGCTGTGTACATTCGTGGAAGAATAGAAGTAAAGAAGAAAATAACGATGTTCGAATGAGAAATGAAAAATAAGGGTGCACTCGTAGTACCTTGAGGTGATGCTTAAACTTGAAGGCTTTCTCGCAATGGGGACACTTAAACTTACGAAGCACGGCACTCTCATCATGGCTGATCATGTGCCTCTGGAGTCGGTACACGTTAGCAAAAGTCTTGCTGCACACCTTGCAGGACTGGAAAAAATTCATTATTCGTTCGGTCATTACAGGTCTCGGTGGAAAAGTGATATTTATAAATTTTGTTTCAGAAGATACAGGCTAATCTTCTAGTTCAACGAACGCTTTTGAAATTCATAGAAAGATTTCTTTGTATCTGCGGTAATTAGAACAGTGTTCCGATTCTTTTTTTTCCTTTCTTGTAACGAAGACATATTTCGTTGTGAAAAGATGTATGCAAACGGAGCACTAGTGCAGTCTATTTTACTTGAAAGAAGAAGAATTCATAATGGGCCAAGTCCATTCTACTGACATCGTCTACTCACTTGTCTCGCGAGTAATTAAACCTACTTATACTGGAAGAAAGATACCAAGACATCCTTTTATGGTAATTTTGCCCATTTCGTTTAAACTTCATCGAAGTGATATTTACATAAAATAGTTAATTAAACTTGGCTCATTATATCTGAGATCCATCTATACATTCATATTTCCTGTTCACAAATCATACATAATACCTTCTACAAAATAAAAAACATCATATTACTATCATATAAAACCAAATATCCCAATTTCGAAAATTACACCAACAAACTCAATATTTATTCCACAAAAAAAAACCTACAATTTATCTTCGACAAAACTTCAAAGTATCCCCCCACCCGCATCCCTATCCAAACCCAAATAATAAACATTCTACCATTCAATCCCAAGTCAAACATATCACCCCCTCCTCCCCCACCCTTCTCATCGTTAATCGAAATTCCAGAAAGCCCAATGCATCCTATCGCACGCCAATCGAAACCGGTTCCCCCCCTTTCTCCTTATCGCACCTTTACCTACTACCACATTAACCCACTCGACACCCCTATATTCCCGAACGGTTCCACGAAAACCCGAAAAACCCGAGGGGCTATCACCCGGTTTCCCCGTGTTTCCGCGCATGATCGATACTCGCCGAACAATGGATTCCCCGTCCTTGAGAGGGAGGAGGAGGAGGAGGAGGAGGGGGGGATGGGTCTCGTCTCACACTCACCACTTGGGGGAACTGAGCGTTGAGATCGTGCTTGTCGCCGGCGTAGGCGTTCTTGTGCGTGTCCTCGAGATGGAGCTGGAGGACGTGGACGTCCCGGCAGAGGATACCGCACTGGGGACACCGTTCGCCCTTCGCGGACCCGCCCTCGCCCCCACCGGGTTCCCCGCCCGGCCCGCCCGTCGCGCAACCGCCGGCCGCCCCCGCCCCCGCGCTCGCACCTGCCGCCTCGTCCTCGCTGCAACCTGGAACAACGTGTGAGATCGTGCGGTTGTGTTAGAAGATAGGACACGTACCGTATGGGGGTTTGGTGGTGGCGATTGGTCGGAACGGTCGGAACCTTTTTGGGGCGGTGTGGTCGTCGCTGACAGGTGAAATGGTATTTAGAAGGGGGGCGGGAGGGGATACCGGGGATTGGTAGTTTTTGAGTTTGAATTTTTTAGGTGTTTTGGTTTATTGGGTTTTTTGAAAAGGTTAGAAGATAGGACATGTGCCATATGGGGGTTTGGTGGTGGAGATTGGTATGTAGAAGGAGAAAGGGGTCCCGGGGGTTGGTAGTTTTGGATTTTTTTGGGTTCTTGAGAGTTTTTTTTTATTTGGAAAGGGATCGTAATGATTGGATAATGGATAAATGACGATGGTTGGTATTGGTACGTTTTGTGATACATATAAAAAGAATTTCTATGGTGAGATTAATATGTGATAGTTATAGACTACATAAAGGAGACAAAAGAATATGACAAGTAGCTACGGGTGATTTTAATCGGTTAATCATAGGTGTGAAGGTAATTGGTTTAGTATTTAGATGAAATTGGAGATTTGTTCAAAAAGACAATTCTTTGCAATGTTCTTACAATATTTTTCGAGACAATTTCAATTTGAGTATTCCACAGGTGACTGTCTATCCTATGGTATATCTAGTAGGTAAAGTGCAAGGGCCTGAATGACATAAAAAATGCTAAAACATTACTGACGGGTACCATTTGTCCGTCTCCCAACGGTTGGGTTTACGCTACCATGATAACAGGATTATATTGCGCGGTGTCGAATAACACGGTGTTCTTGAAGACCGGCTTGTTTGACGGCGTTAATTTGTACTAATTCATATACGAGGATACGTGTGGCACCGTTTCAAACTGCGGTAATTTTCGTTGGGTTATTCTCGCGAACAGGTTTTGACATTCGATTGATCACATTTCAGCGGATTTAACTTTGACACGCACGACAGGAACGCGAAATTTCGCGCGTTCTATTTCCGGCTATCGGTGATGGGGAAAAAGAGCGAGATTATATTATAACGTGGGTAGTGTGATGAGAGTCAAGTGTGCGGATCAATGAAATTCGGATGATATCGGATGTTTGCTTGTCGTACGCTTCAAGATACGATCATCGTGAAACGTGAGACGCGAATATCATCATGAAGGAGCTCCATTGAAATCCAACACGGATATATGTTATTTTTGTATAGCTTGTCTGTAAATTCTTTACAAATTAAACGGAGTAATTTACCAGCTTGTTAATACATTACGATGCCTGGGAATTTGTGTTTTGTTCCATTCACGCAACGTCAAATATTTTTTTCATTGTCGATCAACAATAACAATTGAATCGTTTATTTTGAAACTGATGTAAATCCAATTATAAAGAAACATACATACATAATTTCAAATTATTTCAGGATTATTTTTATCAATACATTATTGTCTATTATAGTTAACACAGTTTCTACAAACAACACAATGGTGTATTCGTTCTACCGTCAAAATATATGTTGCAAATAAGAATCGGAGTTACATACTTAAAACAAACGAACGAATTGTACAAATACCGAGGCGGAAAGTTCACTCACGTCCAATAAATCTCACCACGAGCCAATACCACCAAGATTATTGTCACTAACTGTGCAACTCGTCGTCGAAGCGTATTCATTCGTGATGAATTAAGAAAACGACAATGTTCGATGTTCGTCAAACGATCGCGAGAAAATTTTCACGTGATTCACACAACAAACCGGTCGCGCGATCTTCAGATCACGTTAGCGATTTCCATGAAAAAAAAACAAGTAAATAAACGGAAGTCACGTCTATAATCTCATTTTCGCAGCTCGAAGAAGCCGCGTTACCACGAAGCGAACTTTGTTCGCGTTGTACGCCGATAAGACGTCGAAATGGGTCAGAGCCGTGACCTTTCCTGCCTTCCTACGTACAGTTCGAGAATGTAGCGTCGCAGCTTGCTTACACACGGTCATACATGAAAAAGTCACGGATTAATCCTCAGTTACTACTGCGACGAAAATCTAACACCGATAACAAAAAAGGTTACTCCGTAATAACACTACTTAAAAATCATCGAATAACAGGTATACGATATTCGACAATTGTTAAAAAGAATCCGAAGAAAAGTAATTTTCATATATTTCTTAAAAAATAAAAAATGTCCTAAAATTTATACGAATAAAGGTAAACAAGGTTTATCGAACATAATGGTAAGTTATCGCGAACGAATGTTAACGTCGAAAGTAATCGAGACTGCGTGCAGATGCGTATCTTTTCATACGGCCGTCCTCGGGGGAAGAGGATGCGCCACCAATGACGTCAGTGGAATGTAGAAACGGGCATAGCAAATTGTAAGTAATATCTCGTGCAATCTCAGATTCATGCCAGTCGAAGACGCATATCTCCGTCGTGATCAATTTGCCCATCGGTTTCGCCCGCGTGGTTGCAACCAGCGCTGTGGGGGCAGTTCAAACGGTTCCTTTACGATCACGTGGTTTCATTTAATTAAATTTAATACAGACGCTTTCCGCGACATCATCCCTACGAAAGCGTCCCGCGTAAAATGAAATAGGGACGGCAAATCATTTGCGGTACAACCGCGGCGAAGAAAATGAATTGAAGCAAGCGCGGAGTTTAATCAACGCTTAACCACGCGAATTTATTTTGTATTCCACTGACAAATTGTGACAAATGACGATCGATGATTTATGTCCCTCTGCATCGACACCAGTTCTCGTTGCACTTATTATTATTATTAGTATTAGTATTATACGGGCCGTGTTTCTTTTATGAATCTATAAATCGTTTGAATTTAAACTCAGCAACGGGGGTAGCGACTCGTATCAGAATGAATTTTGCAGAAGACATTTCCTGAAATTATCATATGAAATCGCGGTGAGCCGATTGCCGCCGGAAAGTGGGCAGCTTTTGTCCAGCAGTGCGCTCAATTGTCACGGAGAGCTTCTAGGAAATCTTGGAAATCTCGACTGCATTCTCCAACCGGGAATTGATTGATCGCAATCAACATTCGTACATCCGTGTAATCCGTGAAATGTGGGACACGAACGAATCAAGAATATATTTCTTGCCGCAAAGTAATCCCGTTGATCCAATTTATCGCGATTGAGAAGGAGTTAAAAATGAAAAAGAAGAAAAAAAAAATGGAATAGAAAAATTTTTTACTAGATTCAACGGTAAAATATCCAACGATCTAAATATGAAACGCTCCATTGCCGCGGGTGGCGGTACGCCGCTATCTTATCGTGGCGAAGGAACATTAAGTATGGTGTTGCAAAACATACGAGTGCATTAGCATTCGCAACAATTTCTCATGGTAAACGGCGTCCGACGGGTTGCACTGTTTCTTTAATTATCGTCCGTCGATTATTGTTTACGCGCAATTCTATTACACACTTCCATAGTTTGTTGCCGTGGAACGACAATACGTAACTCCGAAACAATGATATTAAATAACTGGTAACGCATTGTGGTTAATATGCATACGTTATTAATTACATCTTGTAGGAATAAAGCGGGCGACGTTAATCGATTGTGGGAAAATTGGCTCCGTTTCTTTGGAACAACCTTTCCTCGTTAGATACACACACATTTACCGCTCGATTTGCGGTTTTCCTGTATACCCAATAATTCTCCTAAAATTCTGAGTACACACATCCGCACGCTGTTTAATAAATATTTACTCGCGCGAGTTCAAATTAAAAGAAAGAAAAAGAGAGAGAGAAAAAAAAACGGAAGAAGAAAGTAACAGAATCTTTGAAGTTGCGGTCCAGCGGTTAAGAGTGTCTTTCGATGCGATCTCTCTTTAACGTTTTCGTTCGATCTGTTAGACACGCAGACCTAGCGTCTGGCCGTCGTGTCTCATTGTTTCTATTTTTAAATGTCGCGGTTATGTGCTTCTCGTTCGAGGTATTTACCCACCTCACGGAGCGGGACTAACTTGAGCCCATCATCCAATCCACGACAAAGCGTGTCTCTTTAATCTAACATCGGCAGACTGTCACCGATATTATTATATATACAAAATCGAAGAGACTCGACCAAAATAATATATACAACAATAACAAAAAGACTATTGAAATCCTAATAACAGGTGTCTTTCTCTTCATCACCCAACGACAACTACGATCTCGTATAGATCCAAAACCATCTTGAAATCATTCTTCCCGCTAAAAGTAAACGATCCAAATAAAAAATACCGCCATTGAAACCGATTCCGACCACCGAGAACGCCGGAGTTAAATGTATCGGCTGTGATCGGTGGTTCCACCAGCATCGAAACCGTACCGATAAGTGATTACATTTTCCACAGATCGATACAAACGATCCTGTCGGTATTTTATGGGGCGGTAGTGTGATGGGGGGAAAAGAGAGAGAGAGAGAGAAGGAGACAGAAAGAGAGTGAAAGAGAGAGAGAGAGAGAGAAGGAGACAGAAAGAGAGTGAAAGAGAGAGAGAGAGAGAATCTGGTTCGTAACGGAGGGAGAAGATGTAAAACAAAACAGCGATCGGTGGTCAGACCGAATGAAAGAGAAGAGTCGCTCTTACGTCACTGGGCAACGTGGATTAAGCCACAAAGGCGCGTTCGCACGGCGCCGAAGACGCGTCGCGGCGATCCGCTGACGCCGCCGCCGCCGCCGCCGCGTGCGAAGTAAACGATTTGTCGGAGAGGTCATTGAGCCTGATAGGGCGCGGCCGCCATCTTCCAGAACGTTAAAACCACTTCGACGCGCTTCCACGAAAGATACTTGTAACCGTATCGATTGCGATCGACACGTGGAAAAAGATCGATCTGTGTTCGCGGATGGACCGACGTCGCGACATCCGGAACCGAGAAGAAAACGGACGAGAAAACTGACGTCAGTATTTAGCTTCGAACAGCTCAAATATTAGGTCCACTTTTTTCTCATTTAAGGGATATAAGAGACACCATAAGCATTTTGTATCGAATTAATGTTATTTAATATTTTTAGAGGTTGTTGTGTTGTGCGTACGTGTTGCGGGTAAATGGTTTGGATAAAGTGTTATTGATATAAATTTGGGTAGTTGATTATAATTGATTTACAAGCTACGGGGGCCAAAAGAAGCGATCTGATCGCGATGGGGAATCTTTGGTAGCGGTTGTAATTGAATACAAATGGTAGCGTTATTCTAGCGACGTTATAACATGTGTACCGGCCAATCAGCGCGACGCGCTTACCAATTGGTTCACAGGCTAAACGTCGATCAATCGGTCGTATCGGCTTCGACGATTAATTCGAGAAACTGGCGAAAATTATTCCGTGCTCCGCGGGAGAAAACTGTACGGCGATGTAAAATACATAATATAATAACAATAATGAAATAATCAGATTATTGCGTTCGTAGCCGTGAATTCCGGCGCGGATGTTTAATACTCGTAATTACGTCCTAAATAAACCATTTGCCGCGGGTACTCCATTTGCATTCATCGATAATTAAAATAATGATTGTTAATTACGGATTACTAATTGCTACGATTTTCGAACGAAACCCGGGCACAATTAACGATGTCGCAAACTATTAGCGGATGTGCCGGTGCAAAATCCATGTGCTCTCTATTATTGGATCCCGTTATTTACAAAATGTCCTTTCCCCATAGTTCGTTTTACCGCGGAATAAATATAACGCTATATTTTACGACAAAATTATACGATTTTCATATTTTCATTGTACATAATCCCATGGAATCGGATCCTAAAGTGTGTGGAACGAATTTTTTAATTCTTAAATAAGCATTCAAGAAAAGATGTCACAGTACGGATATTTAAATGAGTCACTTATTAATGAATGCCGTAAATATCGTTTATTACCTAGAATTACGACTAATTATAGCAACCATACAAATCAGAATATTTTAATAGCCTTTAGCGATCTATGTGTACAGAAATCAGAGATGAATCAATCGATTGAAATATAATATTTGAAAATATCGTAATTGCGTCCTCGGCTTGCATTACTTCGTAGTACCTACATGTTTTTTAATGGATTCAATTACGAGAGAACTTCGTATAATAATTCTGAGCAACGAGTGTAATATTGTGATTACCTCTTGAAAAAAGTGAGAAAGCACGGAGATTAACGTTTGAATTTCATGCTATAAATAGCCTCGGTGTGTTAAACGACAGTTTATTGACTTGCGACGAAGAAATATTTGAACAATCAGATTCAATTAAAAAGACACTCCTACGCGTGTGTCGGGATAAGAAAACTGATGCGACAAAGCTATAAAAATATTTTTCCACGCTCGCGAAAGCGACGCGAATTGAAGTCGCCACAGCCGGACTTGTATGTCTAAAAATGTTTTTCAAGAAAGAAACCTAGGAAAACTGGATTACAATATTTTCCATTGAACGTGAGACAAAAGAAATTATCTATGTTTTATGAAGAACAGAAAATTCTTGAATAACCATTTACGCTTTCTATTGAACTTTTATCGTAATAATTACATCTTTTGCGCGTACAACATATGTATTGCCGAGTAAACGTCATAAACAAGATACGAGATATGAATATGGGTGAAATGATAATGTTACTTCGCTATCGAAAAAAGAAAACAATAATTACGTCACGTTACTTTATCGCCGCAGCATTTATGAATGAATTTGACAGAAGCGATTTGTTCGCACTTATTCAAATTTATAAGATCAATGAGCGCAACGCTCTAAGTAAACATCGTTCATTTCTTCTTTTTTTTTTAGTTCTCAGTTTAATTGCAATTCGTTAAGCTGCAGCGCGAACTTCGGGGTTTCTCTCTCTCTCTCTCTTTTTCTTTCTTTTTCATTTATTTTATCTTTCCCTCGTCGCACGGTTTATACCGGCCAGTTCGTTCTGTGTCTCGTTGGAAAAGCAACGATGTATGTATGCACATACATCGAAGAAAACAAATATAACAGTTAATTTGGAGAGTTTCCATCCGGGACCGAGGAACCTGACAAAGTAAAACTAGAATGGAAGAATCGAGTAAATACAGGCTATGACCTGACCCCGCGTCGCCGAATAGAGTTAATTACCCTTTTGTCGTGCACCGTGTATGCAAACTTTGTACATGCATGCAACCGAGCTTGCACCTAAACACCGTTTAAATTCTCTGCGCTCCCACCGTTTTCGACAAAAAAGAAAAATCGACAGGATAGACGGTGTGTGTCTCATGCTCAATTAAACTCCGCAGCCACGGTGAAAATTGAAACACCATTCGCTACTCCCAATAAAATGATCACGCGGATCATAATTCGTAATAATAATTATGTATTCTATAAATTATCGATTTATCGGGAAACCGTAACCTGTTCCGCGCATATGGCGAGTACAGAACACACTCGTACAACGCTAAATGAATAACGATATCCAATATCATTCTGTAAACAGAATTCATTGTGAATTTTTTTATGTATAGAAATCAATATCACAGAAAATGATTTATAATCGAATAGAATCGCGGGGTGTGTTATACTCGCAACCACCAGCGTACAGTTTTCTAATGTTACACTGCTGGCGACTTAATTAGCATCGATTACACCACCGACTGCGTTCCCGGTGAAGAAAGTAGCTCGTACAGAAGACATCTAGACCCGCTTTGCACTTATTCAATGAACAAACAACAAACGGAACCCGCGAATGGATTCCGTTGCGATCACAATGGCGCGTCATCTTGAGTTTTCCATTGTTCGCGGCGGAAACTCCACTTTTCGCAATCTCGTTCGTATATTTGCTGCAATGTAACTCGATTATTTCGCCCGCGTCCCCGTGGAGAGACAGAGAGAGAAAGTGAGAGAGGGAGAGAAAAAAAAAAGGAAAATACAGAAAGAGAGGACAGAAACGGCATGATAATGATGCATTACAGCGGGAGATAAGAGATGAATAAAAAAAAACGACGGATACACATACAACAAACGCGGCTGCGACTTTAGTAAACCGCATACGATGCGGTTGATACAGTAGCGTCATTCATCTTTCGCGGAATATAGGAAATCTTATCGTTCGGCCCGGAACAATGCACTTTTCCGCGCTTTCACTAAACGCCGAACCAGACGGACAAAAGAATTTTTTACGCGGTGCGATCAACCAATAGTAGGAATTCGGTTCATCCGACGGGCACGAGCCACTGATGAAAACCCAGATTTATTTCGAGAATGATAAATCTCACAAAGGACTTGGATTCACCTGCGAACGCGAACGTATTTCCACGATGTTCTGCGAATAACTTCCCTTGGCTTGTTCGTTGACTCCGAGAACGTAAATAAACAAAAGAAAACGAACGTCTGTACAATGTTGCAAATGTATTACAGGAATATAAAAGAAGAGAAATAAACGCGATACCGTTCAGTCGATTAATAGACTCTTTACGAATTTCCGTGGAAATAAAGATTTTGTATGATCAATGAAGTCCCAGGTACGATTTAAAAAAAAAAAACGATTTTGTATTCTCGCGACCAATTCACTTTTACCTGCCGACCAAAAATAGATCCACGGGTTTCGAACGCACCATTCATCGAATTGGTAAATATTTTCGCGAGGGGCACCGGACTCCGTCACCGGCACGCTCAATAATCGCTATCGCACTACTTATACACTGTATCGAGTATATGTATTCGCTAAGAAACACGCTTGGAGCTGATCTTGGCCTTTTCGGAGTTTCGTGTTACGTTTCTGGCGGAGTAAAAGTCAGCCGCCCATTCGTTACGAGTTGTTTGGAAGCGTGCGTACATTTCTGACGGACGTGTGAAACTTAATTGCTCCGTTCGAAGTGATCGGGGAAAGATTTATAAGCTACATTAACATTTACTTCTTCCACTATGAAATCGTTCGAATGTTCTTTGACTACCTCTATGGCGAACCTCATTCGACTGCTACACGTTTCCACAAGTATCGGAGGAACCAAGCTGGTTCCGCTTCACATTCATATTTACAGGAGAATTTCCCGTAGATAGTGATAAAGGAAAAGAAAAAGTCACCGGTACGATTTTCCGCGTGAAAACGATATCGCCGGCGGAACAGCCGCCGCACTGCGATCGCTGCATTTGAATTCATTTCGCACATCCGTGCCACGAAAGTGGTACGTGTCAGGTCTAAAGTTCAGCCGAACGGCTCGCGGATTCTGTGTTCGTGAATCACGAAAAACCGCGGGTCTCTTTGAAGAAGTTAAATACCTGCGTACATCAGGGAACGCAATAAAGAAGATACTCGAGGCGGGTGGCATCCCGCGGATCACTGTTGTGAGAATGAAAATATTTCATCCCGTAAGAAGTACAAGTGCACCGCACATTGGGTCAGATTACAATTTGTAAACAAGTTGAGTCGCAGATGTCCCGTGAAATATGCACGGAATTGTAGCGAAAAGTACTTCAATTAGGAGTTGAAAATGAATCATCTAGAATTTGGGGTTTTGATTCTAATTTAATTGATGCGTGTATCACGGGTAATTAATTTTTCTTTTTACTTCTTTCCGCGGAAAAACTGGCTGCTATTTTCACGAATGGAACACGCATGCGCAGAACGCACGCGTACATACGGAGGATACAATGCGTCCTCGAGAGCACGCATGCACACGCATAAAGGGAGACGAATTTATAAAAAGCGTAGAAACCGCAAGCACTCTTAATTCTATACGTTTCAGAAACGAGTCTCCGTGTAATATACCTCTGACGAGGAGTCAGTGGAATACAATGTAGTTTAACAAGCGTGACACACACACACACGCGTGCGCACGCACACTATTGCTCGCGAGTGTTCGCCCACTTCTGTTTACCTGAGTCTTTCAACCGGATAACAAAATTTTCGGCAAACTATTTCTGTTTTCCCTCGAGAAATGTCGCGGTAATGACGAATATATTTTTTTTCTCTCTCGAGTGAGGAGGTACTCGTGAATTCTAGTGTACGTGGGAACAATGGAGCGTGTGTATCATTATGTGGTACAATGTAGTATTATTGTTAGGAAATTCGAGGTTAGAATCATGGTATGAAAATACTGCCGACAAATCTACATCTGGAACATTCTACATTCTTCTATTACATTAACACGTGTGCAGTAGCTGTGATGTCACTTTTGGGAAATGAAATACGGTTTAAAGAAACACTGGAATATCTTTTTCAATTACTGACGGGTTGTAGCCTACACTATTTAACGATTGTTTAATTTTCTTTATACCGAATGTATCGTGTATAATTTAATTCCGAAAGAATGCTTGATAAATATCCGGATTAGTAAAAGTTTTAATTATCATTCAACTGCACAATACCTGTATTTTCAATCAAATTATTAAATAATAATCTTTCCCTAAACCTAAAAGAAGATACCTACAAAAATACACCGAGTTCAGAAGAGCCTATTTGTCTCATTATTCATAGTGTTACTGTGTACAAAAAAGAACATTGAAAAGTTTGTTAACACCACAATCGACGCATGCGCTCTGGCGAGCCGCGAAAAACGAACAACCGTTTTCCACAAGCGTTATTCGTGGGCGTTTCTAAATTCGGTAGATAAACTCACCTTTGAACGTGTTTCGGACGAGAGTCATGCTCATATTCGCGTGAGCACGAGCCAGTGCTCCCTGAGGTACTTCCTGCGTCTCTTCGACGATCTCGCCAGGTTGGAATATATTCTTCGTAAATCGCGGCGGCGTGTCTCGTGATCCCGTTCAGGAATTCGTCCAGCGTGATCGATGACGTTTCGAGGCACAGCGACGCATCGTTGCACACTTTCCCTTGGTATTCCGTTTTCAATTTATCCCCGCGTCGTCGTGCCAACGGGTACAGAACGAACGTCGAACAACAGAATCATACGTTGCGTGTACGTGTAGGTGTGTGTGCGTGTGTGCGTGTATTCGTGACGAAATAAAACTAAGCGAAGAAAAAAAAACTTGAAAAAAAAGGGAGGTTAGAGCTTCCTCACGAGTTCGTCCAGCGACGTTTCAGTGCGCGGCCGGTCATCGTCGCTCTCATTCTCCTTCGATCGTATTCCAACGAGGACCGACCTTGTGCCGGGCTCGCTTATCGACCGAATATCACTGTATCTCGATCATCGATGATCGAACACGGCCCTTTGCAGTGAGACAGGTTAACGGGCACGACGAACAAACACTTGCCACGACGAACATTAAAAGCCGTGTCACTTCTACTCACGCGCACGACAAAGTTCAACGAAACACAGCGTTATGACGTTGATCACGTTTCTTCTTTCCGATACGAAATAGAACGAATCGAGAGTAGTAGGAGCTGCTTCGGTATGAAGTGAATACAAGTGTGTAAGAGATAGCAACAAAAAAACGAAGAGACAGATAGAGAGAGAGAGAGAGAGTGAGAGAGGTGAGACTAGGGGTGGGGGGAGACGAGGCGAGGGAAAAAAAGAGAGGTTTCTGTGTGTAGACAACGAGAGGAGAAATTCCAGCGGGCGGCAGCGCTGAGGTCCACGGATAGTTCGTCCGTTCCTTCGTTCCCCTCGTCCGATAACTGACGATTCCACGACGATGATTCGAGAGGACCGATTGGGTGGGACGCGTCTCGACTCTTGGTGTATATCCCCGCGACTGGCAATTATTACGGAGACCTCGGGGGCGAGTAATCTTCGAACGAAACGGTAAACGAATCCACTCGTCGGTTCACGTACAGAAATGTGGTCCACGCCGTTCGTTACATCCGTTACGTTTTATTTTTGTTTTTTTTTGTTTCTTTTATTTCATTCGATTATAATTTCTTTTTAACTACGCGTCATATTACGTTTCTCGAAAAGAAAAACGTTTCAATTCGCGCTGGCACAAAGAGTATACACTTGTTGTCGGTTGAAATTTCTTCTCGTTCGTTCTTCAAGGATCCGTACGACGTCTACGGATAATAAAAGGCGTATATCGAAGGAACGGAGTTTTGTTGTGCGTGCGTACGTGGTAACACACGGTGCACGGCAACGCACTGGCAACTTCCCAAATAATCACTGTACACTCTTCGCGGCCGCGAACCGGGATAAAGAAGAGACGATTGAAAAGAGAGGAAAGATAGCGGGTGCACCGGTTATATCCTTGGGAACTGGTCGTGTAGAAAACGATAATATTCTACGGATCTTCTTATATCGTCTTCTTTATACATCCTCCTCTGTCTTCTCCTTCTTCTTATTCTTCTTTTTCTTCTTCTTCTGTTTCTTTTTCCTTTTCTCTGTCGATCCTTTTCATTCGCGTACGCGTCCTCCGTAGCCACGCACAAGAAGAAAAACACTTAGGAGACAGACCGGAAGGAAAGAATAGTGGGAAAAAGACAGACGGAGAGAAGAAAGGAACGAGGGAAGTGCGACGGTATCGGGAGCCGATGCTAGGGCATCGCAGAGAGCGGGCAAGGCAGAAATGTCGGTGTTACTACCAGCTTGGAGTAGCAAGCACCGGTAAAACACGGTCCTAACTAACACACATGGAGACAGATTGGGGACTGCTTCGGAGTTTACTATAGGATGGGACGGATGGTGATGGCGGCCGTAGCAGAGCAGCCACCGCCCCCATGCTTCTTCTCTCTCTTCACCTCCCTTGCCACGTTCGACCGCGCCCCCACTACCGTTTCTCCCCGTTTCTTCCTCTCCACCCTACCTTTCCCCGTAACCGTTCCAACCGTTCTCCTACTCTCCCCTCTATACGTTATGACGGACACGCTGGAGACCCCCTCCGCACCCTTCAATTTACCCCCTTTCACTCCCACTCCTACTCCTACTACTACACCGTCCTCCTCCTCCTCCTCCTCCTTCTTCTTCTCTTCTACCTTCTCCTACAGGCTTCCTCTTTCTCTTTCTCTTTCTCCTCGCTGTAGCTCTCTTACTAGCCTTCCCTGGGCTACGAGATGTTATCCTCGAGCGATTCGAGCGTACTATATATTCGTCTACCCGTGTCGTCGCCACATCCCCTACCTGCGTCGCATCTCGGCGTGTGCGTCGGCCGCAATCAAGGCCAGGAGCGTAACCGTACGCATCGGTGCCCCGCGGTATCGATTTGACGTTTTTCCGGAGGACACATACATATGGGGAAACGACGGGGGGATAAGATATCCGAATAGGCCCGGCGGTAGCTTGTTGTTTCAGTACAAAGCGGTTTTATGGATCGTGGGCAAAGTTTCTTATCGTGACGCATTCGTTAACCGGAAACCGTCGGTATCTTTGGCTCATTGGCTCACTGACATGACCGTCCCAGCTCTCTTTATCTACTGAAAGGAAGGATGCGTGCTACGTGGAGATGTATTTGTTTTTATGGTTTCCTTTTCACGTATATTTTTATTCCTTGCCCCTCTATGTGTCGAGGGTACGAAACGTTCATTACTCGTTTAACGTACATGTATTCTCGTACCGATTGTACGATTGTTGTTTCGATTTGACTGAAATTCAAGGAATTATAGATTGCACGGGATTTAAATAAAAAAAATGAACTTAATCGCGAGTGTACCGTTCAATTAATATTATTCGAATACCTCAAGCAAAAAGGAGAAACGAGATAACATTTTGTAGCGCGTGCGGTTATCTTCGTTTGATTCCCTTGACTTTTCACCGCCGTGAGGTATGTAATCCGTTCAGAGTAGACAAGAAGCTTTTATTCGCGATACAACCTACGCCGCGACAACGCGTCGGTATCAGCAAAATTTTCCATTCGGTCATCTTCTTCCTAGTTGAACAAGTAAGAACGATAAACAGCCGGAGAATCGTGAAAATATGTTACCACACAATCGTCGATAGGTGATAGCCGATCATACACACGATTGCACTTTATAGAAGAACTGGCGATAAGACTTCTATTTACGATTCGGATTTCCATCCTAACGTTTCTATGAATTCGCTGAACAGACCACGTTTGTATTTACTTGCGAAAATCATCGTCCGACTAGTTAAACATATAAAACTTAGTCTAGTACTAATCACCCTATTAGAAACATTCCTATCCCGTATCATTATCAGAAAACTTAAATTTACCAACAATCCTGGTCTAAAAACAATAATGAATCACAAGTACGACGATTCATCGTTAAATACCCACCTAAATTCGAAGAGCAACGAATTTTATCATTCCGTCTCAATCGCTATCACCTCTCTCCTTTATTCATCCACCTATCTACGTATCTTTCTACCGTTCGCAAACTATTTTTGTCTCATTTCCGTGCTGGTATCTTTTCCAAATCGTCCTAATTCCCTATAACATGAATGCCGGACAATCGTACAACACCGAGAAAGGGATATACTAAAGGGAACCGAGTGGATCTTGAAGAGGGTAAAGTAGTCTATCGTTAGAAACGACAATATTGAAATATTGACGGCTAATGTGCGTATAGGCTGCGACGAAGGCAGAGACGGCAAGCGGTGGTGGCAGTGTCCGATACTATTATTAGTGTGCAGCTGCCTGCGAATTACTGAATGAAAGGGAAGGACCGCTTCGAAACAATGTCCGAAAGAGACGGGAGCGCGCTGCATCGCTAAACGAGAGGCGTTGGATGGCGATTATTTAAGGCCAGACATACGCGAACGAAAAGACCGGATAGATCCGTGGCAACGGCGATCTCTATGTATCACGGGTACATTCACATTACGGAATATACATATATATTTTTCCTCTCGTACGTTTAATCGAGTTATTATGATAAACAAATGATGGAGATATGATGAAACACCGCGTTACGGCGCATAGTAATTTATCTGGCTGGCAATGATATCGTGTTAGAGCACCGACAAACAATGATGCTTTCAACTTATTCGACGGTAATCGAGAAATGGAAATGTATTTTTCTTGTTGTACGTATGTATTCGTTAATCGGTAATAGTCATCGTTATTAAGAATAAATCTACGTGTTAAACAAACAGATTCTTGAACAATGACCACTGAACGCCGCACTTAACGGTAGTCAGAAACACAGCTGAGTCTTCTCTGATAAGTATAAATGTTGATTCATAAATGAGGAGCGAATTGTCCGCGAAAATTATTCGTGGATAGCCAGAAATCTATTTCGGTTACGAATCCTATGCAAGGGCAAACGTATTCTACTACTGCCTATACCCATTTCAAGTGCACTCGTTTTTTCCGCGCGATTTTATCAAGCCTCCAAATCTGATACAGTAGTGTTCGCATTGACGTTTCTGAAATGAGATGGAGGGAAAACTGTTACAAAATACGAGTGTACGAAACATAGATCTCTTAAGTTTCGTGTCTTGTATCCGAGTGTTAAACGAGAAGCGTCGGACTGTGATCGTTTAAAGTCGGAGTTATATGCCAGCGAAAGCATAGCCTGGCGGACCATCTCCGTTGAACGAGTGTACTGGCAATTAAAGCCAATAGTCCCGGCCCTCTTCTAAAGGTCTCATCTCGAGGTGTTGAATTTCTTGGTATCCCACGAATTAAACCTCGTCATTCTATTAACGCGAAGAATGCTGCCGACTCTCTCGATAACGCGGGAATTTTTTAAATTAACAACCATTAATCGCGATAGTTCTACAGATTTACACACTCATATTAATACATCAATTAATACATCTATTCACCAATTATGGAATAAATCCATTGTAACGAACCAAAAGTAACATCTATTCGAAAGAAATTTCAGCTCATACTAGCACAATTTTTCTTAAAATCATTAAATCAAAGACCCATGAACGGTAAATTATTAAAAACAGTGAAACGTATCTCCGTCCTACTTAACATTCCCTTACACATTAATTTCTGCCTAAAAAATTAGAATGTACGGCCGAAAACGTTGACACATGGTCCACGAAGGGGATTCTTGCTACGTCCCTGCACGATCTCCGGCGTGGCGGGTCCAGTGATGACGCGGAGATCACCGAGCGTGTCCGACCGGGGCCGACTATAATCGAGTGGGAGTCCGAGTCCGCCAGTGGTGGGGATATATTCCCCTAAGGAGGGGAATTCCCCCGGTGACCACACCGTGTCCCTTTTTGTTGCCGCCCATTAGGCGCCACCGCGGCGTGATTCGCAACCGTGTTTCTTTATCTTCGGTGTAGCCCGAGTGCCCGGCTAGACTACGAACGACTGCACGCGGCGGTTCTTGCCTATCTTTCCATCCCCGTGTTTCCCACCCCCGCGGGATGGACAATGGTGATTCACCGGGTGTAGGTACAGATGCCACGAATCCTCGTGGTGTATGTATCGCGCGGCGATAAGTCGCTGCGTGCCAGGTTTAAAGGTCTTTTCAAGTCCTATGGATACGCATTCGCTAGAACGCGGTGTCTTTTTCAATGGGTTACAATTGTCGATATATCTCTCTTTGAACACCGGGCTTACGAACTGCCGAGAACGATGCAGAGATTTCCGTTGGAACGTCTCTCTCATTTTTTTTTTCTCGGACCTCCATGAAAAAAATATTGAGACGTCGATGCCGTTTATCTGGTTCGGGAATGACTAAACTTATCGCATTAGTAAGATTAAAAAGATGCCACTGATTTATTAAGTGGAAACTAACCGTATCGCGTGTAGGTTTCTTTATCTTTGCTGTACGTTATTCGGTTAGAGATAGGGAGTCTTGAAACAATAATTTGTTTTATTCGAAGCGAGTAGCTACGGCAGCGGCACCCGTTGCCGTTCCACGCACTGCGATTGTGTTTTATTGGGGATCTGCTTTTTCAGATGGTACCCTCCTCGGTGTTCTTTATTTACTGATGAACGACGTGTTGTTCAATTTCTTCACCTTAAAAACATCGGCGACATGACTTACGTTTGAATTCTCTATTATTCGAAATACGAAGTCTGACATTCTCGATTCGGGCTCACGTTTAAAATAGAAATTCCCGTTAACAAGTGTCTATATCACGATACGGATATCTTTTTCATTATCTTATTCAGCGTATATTTTATTTCTACGCTATTTCGTCGCGCGTATTGGTAATTATTCATATTCGAGAAACGGGGGGTGGGGGGATACAGATTATTTATCGTCCAGTTACGATACTCGAAATCGACTTCGTCTTTATCGCTTCTCTAGAGAGACCCAGGGTTTTTCGAACCTCTCGAATTTCACCGTATCTTACAACCTTTACCCCGGGCACCTATACAAAACGAACGTAAATGCCAAGGTTCGGCAATTTGTCAGGGTGAACGAGACCGGTGTTGCATATACATATCTAAACGCTTACATGTATGTGTGCTATTCCCAGTACATATACATATACAGGGTGACACATAACTATGTATACAATACGGTCACCTAAGCTCATTATTATAAAAAAAATCTATTCCAATCCCAGTCATATTTGTACAAAATACTATATCCCTCTACCCTGTATAAATTAACATTAAAAATTGGATTACAGAACATTCTCATTGAATTACACGTACGCTTCCCAGGGTTAAATCTTTCTTCCCACAAAATGCGACGTATAATATTAAACCCGGATTTTTTTTAGGGACGAATATAGATGCACGGAATGTCCGACGTTCTACAATACTTATCGTTCCGAACTTTTTCACTCTGTCCGAAAAGTCGTCTCGGTAAAAATCACCGTCGTGGAATCAAATCTCGTTCGAACGGTTACGTGGATCACCCTGTATATACATAGGTATAGAGACATACAGAAACTCGGCCGGATCTGTAAAACTGAAGGCTCGTGGACAAAAACCTGACCTCTCGAACAACTGTGCACCATGTGTGCGCCACTTGTGCGCTCTCTTCTCCCATTCTCTTTCTTTTCAACTCCGTTCTCTCCCGCGTTCTTTCTCTCTCACACCAATATCGGCTCCGGTTCGCTGCCATTTCTCTTCGCTCGCCTCCCTGCGAACTTCCCGATCGCGATTAATCAGGTAAACGTAAAGTCGTCGGGGGGGCAGTGGAATCCACACGGCTGGATGTTTCGAGTTTTTCCCGACGCGAAATCTTATTCTGTTTAATTCAACGCGGCCACTAAAATAAGAAGTGTTTCCCTACCGTGCATGAAAGAAACACGATCGGCACTTTGTACCCTTCCATCTTCTTCCCTCGCCGCTTCTTCTTTCGTTTCCCGTGTTTTTCCGAACCGCCTCCGCGACGCTATGCGTACCGTCGTTTCGTTCGGTGAATTTGTATTTTTCTAAAACGATATAATATTCGAAGGATTATCTTACGAAAATTTCTTTCTCGTACAACGATGTAAGTATTCGTTAATTTTATTTAACTTTGTGTAACATCTTTTCAAGTGATCCTCTATGTATATGTTTACAAACCCGAGACGATCGCTTTAGAAGGATTTCCATGTATAAGTAAATACATGGACACGTCGGTAGGCTCGGTTTATCTATGTGTATTTCTTATTGCCAAGCCGAAAAGTAAGAGGGAAATGAGCGGTAGTCGGAGTCATGCCTATCTTATTTTGCAGCGGCACTCATGGTAAACAGAAATCCGAACGTAACAAATATTTGCTCACTGACCCCAAGTTACATTATAGTCCGATGCTTAACTTTGTTCGTGCTTGGACATACTAGGCGTGACTTATCCACGATACGCATTAAAAATGTCGGAGCTGCTTATATCTCGACGATAACATGTATTACTCCACGTCAAAGTTATTGATCTCCATGTTCTGGCACGATTCTTAATACTAACAGCTAATAATTAGATTGCGTAATACTTTTGTACAGAACTCCCCTCATTCGTGAACTAGCCCCATAGCTGAGAATTCCGAAATTATCGAATTGCTCGACTGACTGTAAAAAATTATTATTTTATTGCTATTCGTATATTTCGAGCCCTGTAACCTGTCCCGTCGTAAAAGCGACATTTCAACCGGTAAACTTACGATCCCCGGGCCACTTTTTTTTGCCGGGGTTTTATTTCAGTAACGATATGTACAAGTTCATCCCCCTTCTATCTGTATTTCAATCTTTCGTTTCTCTTACCGACGCCCTAGCGAGCATCGAGCCTCGATAAACTCTCCGACGATGCGAGATATCAGATTCGTACAATTTTTTGCTGTCAGAAGCAACGTCGGGTTCTCGATCCGTGATTCGTTTTCTCCACTCTACGCGCCGAGAGAAATATTCTACGAAGATGAGAGGGTCCCTGTTCGATCCATAGACATAGGGATAAACTCGATCACGACGTGGACTTCGAAACAAACGCGGAACTTCACGTCCCACATTTTTGTCCTATCATCTGTTGGCCGTATTAGAAACATTTATTGCATCACTCTCAGATCGTGGTATACAAGTACTAAACTAAAATAAATTCCATACAAATCATTTTGTCAATGATATCCCCCCACGGAAAGGCAACAACTCACGCAACAGAGTAATTCAACAAATAATTCCCATAACCGTATGATAATTGAAACTACAAACTAAAATCGTTAAAACACGTATACCTGTCGTTTCGACAGTACGATAAACGACGCGGAAAGTAAGCTGGCGGAATTAGCCATCGATTTTATCCGGGCATCGTATTTCGTGCACGAACGAAGGGAAACAAAGTAAGGACCGCAGACCGAGAGGAGAGTAGTACGGTTGTTGTATTCTGTAGGGAAGGTGGACCGAAACGTGGGACACTGTACTCTCCCGAGACAAAAAGTGCAAAAGTGTGCGAGAGCCGCGTAGTTTACCTATGGTTCGGTGTGGCAATAACGATGGTCGCCATATGGGCGACAGCCCGGGGGCCAAGGGAGAAACACGCGCACCTTCCTTTCGGTGCCCGTATGCGGGCCAGATTTTATGGCCTAGGTACAGAGAGCGGTATACGTGCACATACATATATACATACATACATATACATATACACACACCCCGCTATGGGAGATTCTGCAAAAACGTGGCGACGCGAGATCGCCTGCCGTGACTCATCGATAAATTCGACTAGTCAACTGCGGCCCCGGTTCCCACGCGGAAGTCTCCCACCTCCCGCGCACTCTGCGAAATTCACATTGGTTACCCTTCTTTCCGATTGTCCAACCGGACGCGATGAAACTAAAGAATGCATCGTGAAGTGAATGCGAACGCAGCGACGCTCGCGACCGATTACGGATTGAATTCTGTTGTTTCGCGTGCCGCGAGGTATCTGCGAAACGATTGCAATTGAGAATGAGAATGTTGCCGATTGGATAGGGAACTTTATCTTGTCGGTAGTGGCGCGGTCATCGTGGCACGTGTGACGGGAAAATCATCCGACCGGTTGGATGATAATTTTGAATTAGAAGAATGCACGGGGTGCTTAGCACGTGCTAATTCTATTTCGTCGGACTTATGATGTAATAACGGTGACGCTTAGAAACGTCACGATCACCGAGAAATATCCTCGGTTGCGTAAACATGTCTGCCAGGGCGACATAAAATCGGTTATTTTATTCTCGCGGAATTGCGAGGCGCGATGCGACGAGTTCTCGTTGCTAAACGTCGAGGACCTCGGTGATTCGCAGAACCTGTCGGTGGAAACAAAAAACGGGATACGCGGAAAATTTCGTGTACGCGGGATATACGTATCCGAAGGGCTTTTATAGTATTTAAAAGCCCTACAAGCGACGGTAATCGGAAGGACGTATAAACGAGTGCCGAAGAGTCCATAAATCTGTCCATTACCGGTGCGTCACAATGGACATAGTCCGTGTTTTATCGCAACCGGACAGGCGTTGCAGAATAGATTTTTCGTTGATACGTGACGAATCGTGGCTACGAGTATCGCGATAAATCTGAATTCCGTCGACGTAACGTTTCATCGGTTTTCGCCCAAAATTTTATCTCATCTACTCCCACTTGAGCTACGTGAGACACGTTGGTTGTCTGACTTCTGCGTGTAAATACCATAGAATTTACCGTCACACTACATCTTAATTAATCAACAAATTGTAATAAATATTCTATATTTCATAATATCATTAACTATCCGTAAAGTTCATTCCCCCTCCCTCTCCACACACCTTTCATTACCGATGTAAACTACTACCACAAGCGTGCGTACAATGTTCGGTGTTATTTCTAGCAATGAAATGCGAGTGCGTGCACGTGCACGTGAACAAGTTATTATTTAGACGAATGACTCGTATCGGGGAATCAGCGAGCAAATATTTCATACGTCGCGGCTCGTTACGCGCGGCGTTCTCTAATTTTTCCATGAATCGCAATTCGTCAAACCGAATCTCTGCGAATCGTATCGCTGCGCCGATCTGTACGCTCCGATAAGCCATAACCTCAAATAATCATCCTCATTAATTATCGCACTCCACGTCTTATTCTCTGTCCCCGCTTCGAAACGTACATCGAATTTCTTTTCCCGATGTCGTTGGTGATTTCCCGATTGTTCGAAACGTCGGGAAAAACCAGGAGAAAATAAACGTATCGTTCGCATATGTGGAAATAAAAGGTTAAAGGGATTGCGGTTTCGCATTCTGGGAAGGTGCGCACTGCAAAATGCAGCCGCGGTGTCGATGGATATTGGATATGGACGATGGGGTGGCTGCGCATCGTGCACGAGCACGGGGTAGCAAAGCTAAGCCAGTAATGCAATAACTTGAATAGATGGGTATGCAGGCGGAAAGAACATAACCTATCCCCCTAACCACCCCCAGTCCCTGCATCACCCTCTCAGATTCCCTGTCTCTGTCTTTCTCTCTCTCTCTCCCTCTTCTTCCTAAATACGAAGGTACATACGAATCGGCGCACGTATAACCACTCGGACTGTGCCACGAGGGTGAATCCAGGGGGTTTTCTACCCTGACTCAAAAGTACCCCAAGTACAGTCGGTTACGTTAAAAGGCTTTTAATATACGCTCGTTCACTTACTCCATGTAACTCTACGTAATTGTAAACGCAAATCTATTATTCTACGTTGTTTATTAGAAATACTGACTATTCCTGATGAAGAATACGTGAAGAAGATGTGAAGGTGTGAAATAAATTTATTTCGAAGTCGCACACGGTTAATTTTAAGAATTTTTTATATGTCATTGTAGAACTAATATCTGAAACTCTACTTTCTCCGCCAACCGTGATTTTCGTAAAAATACACAAATAATCAGATTAAAAGAAGCTGTAACAGTTACCTTTACCAATGTTTTACCTTCCCCAGGTAGAACTCTAAATATTCTTTCGATATTTCCAAAAAATCAAATCGTACTTTAGGAACCCATATTCCACCGAACGGATACAGTTTCTCGTTCCCACTGTCGCGAAATCACAGCGCCGCGGACGCATCGACGAAACTAGTAATTGACTGTACCTGTAGGGACTCATGGGAGAGAGAGATCGAAGGAAAGGGGCAGAATGACAGAGGGTGGTCGATGCTCTCTCAGTCAAACACGGGGAAAAAATACAGGGCAAGCGAATGAATGAATGGCTTCCAATCTGTTCCATCCCTTTGTTGGAACGGCTCGTGCCGCGTGTGCAAATCTACCCTCCTCTCCCCCTAACCGTTCCCTGCAGCCCCATCCACCCCTGCGCGCACACGCCTCACACCTGAGCACAATGGGGACCCGATTTCACCCTCGTACACCACCTTCCCATCAAGCGTGTTTAAATACTGACGTGCGCCGTAATATGTGCGTCTGAGTATGCTTCGTTTGTCCCTCTCTTTCTTTCCTCGGCAACCCGTGCACCCCATAACTTCGATTCTCCCTTCCCGTTCATCCCGTTCATCTCCTCCTGATTTCACGTGACCGTAAACTGCCGAATATGTGTCGGAATATGACTTTTCGGTGGTTACTTGCTGGGTCTAGTCTTTGGGTGTTTATTGTTTAATTAATTTGTCTTTTCTTCATCTCGGTATGACTATTATTTATGTATTTTATTTTTAAATTTGGAATAGAGGTATTGTTTCCGATTTTAGAAGAGAGATTATTGAACAATGATTATTAAGTGTCTGTTTAATGTCACGTAGATAACGTGACATTTATATCCAAGTAGAATCTGGATACGTATAGAATGGATTTTGGGGATGGCCTCGAATATGTATGTGTATGTATGTATCTCGCTTACGACTTATGTGGATTCACTATTGGCGCGTGTTTGACCTTCCAAAAATCAATATCTGTCGGTAAACTTAAACGCGGTCGCAGGGAAGCTTTATGCTTTTGATTTTCTGTACCGCACGAAATCTGTGTCCTTCTGTAAACCGACTACGCGGAGAGCGTAAAATTAAGTTTATATTTAAATTGCGATACGCGAGAGTACGTACTCGTGTTACCGTGTTAAAATGAGAGAGCAGATGAAAGGATGTTGTGGCCGCCGAAGGAAATAAAGTAGAAAACGATAACGATATCAATGCGCACTGGAATAAACGAAGGTGAGACTGCTCACGTAAGTCGTAAATAAAAATTATCACCGGCCACGTATTAACACTGCGTCACATACAGCGCCAATGATATCTCGTTTCATAAATAAATGATCAACTACTCTACACCGGACAAATACTTTTATGTATCTCAATTTTCCGCAGCTCGAACCGACGTCCCTACGAATACGTTACGATAACGGGGAAAAATTCTGCCACGACACTATTACCCTATTAATTGGAAAAATAGTTGGCCGTAGATAATAACTCCGTGACTTTATGACGTCCCCGGACTAAATGAAACGAACGAATAAAT
The DNA here is from genome assembly GCA_917499265.3 of Mimumesa dahlbomi. NCBI lineage: Eukaryota > Metazoa > Arthropoda > Insecta > Hymenoptera > Crabronidae > Mimumesa > Mimumesa dahlbomi. The sequence continues at coordinate 10,930,651 of OU824118.1, forward strand.
CTATCTTCATGCTCGAAGTAGTATCGAAGTTGAACAGGAGACCACTTTAATCAATTCTAAAAACTTTATCGGGTTATTGAAACCGTCGTTAAATACATCGATAATAATATATGTATATATACGTAATAATATATCACAATCACGCGAGTGGACGATAAAAGCGTGATGGTATGGTCTGAAATATATCAATTTACGCTGTTCTGGGAGAGTGTAGAGGAACTTTACTAAGGATTAACTACTAATGGGGTCGGTAGAATTGACTTTATCATGGATCTAAATTCGGCAGCAGGCTCGTCTTATGAGTCACAATATCGTAGATGGAAATATGTGGGTCCACGTGTACCTGATCAAAAGGTTATTTCACGCCACCTCCACCCACCTTAATAGGTGGCACGTAGGTGAACACGAATAATTCTTAATGAACATGCGGGTTCAATGGTGGAAATTCCGCTCGATTTAACCGTAATTGTTTAATTGAAGATCCTCAGCGATGCGGTCGTGAAGTAAATTGGTAATATGCCAGTTATTCCGCGGCAAATGTAACTAGAAAATTTGCAAAAGAATTCACGCAATTCCGCTTCGTTAACAATTCAATAACTAAAAAACAAAGAACATTATTTAACTACTTGCATTCGACCCCAACCATCAATACTAAAATTGATTTCTTTTTCTAATAAAAATTGGAAACTCTTACAGATAATTACATTTATATAAATTATATTTATTTGTTAATGATTCTTGATACCGTACCCAGAACTGAAACCCTTATTATTTTTGTTTTTAAATCCTACTGCGAACTTTGTCGAAATCCTTTTTAAAAGATAAAGTGCGGCTGTATTTCGAAGGATAAACGAATACTATCGCGAAAGTTAGTCTTACTCGAGAACAGTCGTCAGTTTTGTATCCCCCGTATGTAAGTTCCATGCGAAATTGCTTCCACGGGCGATCCAGATACACTCCAGACCGGCAATCGGTTCTACGGGGGTGAAAATCGTGGCACGTGACCCACGGGTACTCGCAGGGGGAAGCAGGCCCTGCACCATCGGCCCCGGTCTATGTGAGTTACCTTTACCGCGTTTACCATTCTCCATTGTACATGACTACCATACGGGACCGTGCAAAGGAGGCTGCGAGAGAGATCGCGTGAGTCATCCAAGCTGAGCTGCTTCCATTGGCGTAGAACACCCTGAAATCGTATACAATTTCTATATAAGAATGTATTTTTTTTCTCGAAAAAGTGGCAGGATGATTTACCACGATTTTTATCGTACAAATGTTATTGCAATTATTTCTTTTTGTTGCGAAATAAATGTAGATAATGGAAAATATGATTCTCTTATTCAGTATTTGATCTATGTATACTTCTACTGTAATATGTTGGCACAGTTTGTATAAGCTTGCTGTTGGTACGGTGTAAATTACAATTGTAAGAGGAGAAACAGATAAAATGATTGTTCGTTTGGAACCCGTACCTTCTGGATTCGAGGCAATTACGGTAGCACAGAATTTCTGACAGAATGCCCGCATCTACCATTGTACCGTCAACGAGTTAATTCGATTCAACGTCTCCTAGGTATAAAACGTGTGACCGAGTAAATAAGGCTGCCAGAGAGTTTTTCTTAACGATCGCATTATGATTGTCGAGGAACGATCCATGCCAAAATGTACTGGTGACCGCGGCACTTTGTCTCGAAGGAATAAAGAAAATTGTCACGCGAGAAACCTATGATTCCGCAGTGAATGGTAATATCGGGAAACATCCGTCGACTCTACAAACGACCGTTTAAAATGATATACAATTCCCATCATAAAAAAAAAAGAAAGCAACGAAACGATCGCTCTCACGTGTCCCAATATCTCATGTAAGTAGAACGAAAACACAATCAACGGCCGAAACGTACTCGTAAACTCGAGTATTCTACGTCAAAACCCAATGTTCTGTATGTCAAATAGTAGAATAAAATTCTATCGATGGGAAAAAGAGGAAAATCATAAATTTAAAAAAAAACAAAAGAAACAATACATCGATCGATAGTAGAATAGAACAAGTAGATGTATAGATATATATCCATGAACGAAATTCGTAACCAAAAAAGGTTTCTACGTCACTGTGCCCAGTCGATGCATCAGTCCGGCTTGCATCTGTATGTATTTACGTTGGGGGAGCCCCTATGTGACATCATCCCCCTCCATACGTGCGCCCGATTCGTTTCGCTGGGTGACTTCTGTCGCCTAACTCCAAAACACCCCTGGACCCTGCCACCTCCCTTTACCTTTAATCTTTATCAATCCATCCAGCCGAGCCAGAATCGAACGTACGAACGAAGGAACGGGCGGCGCCGCGCATTATTCACGCCCGATAGCGCCTCAACCCCTCCTGCATTCGCGTCCTTCGAGCTTTGCTTTCCACCCTTCCCTCGTTCGAGTCGCTAAATACTTTTTATCGAGTTGACTACTTTTGTTCTTTTGTCGATGATACATTGTTATGTTCGAAGACTTTCGGCTTCTCGTTCACCGCGAAACAGAGTGGATTCTTGGATGTTCATTTTCATTTCAGCCGGAACGACGTTTACGAGTGATCTTACGGGATATATCTTCACCACTCTCAGGCCTACGCTTTTATGTTGAAACGTTTCGGTCTCTTTGCAAACCGGGGGCTGACTTGATCCGATTCACCGATTGTTTCCTGGAATCAATCAACTCGTGTTTATTTTAGGAGAAAGTATTCGTACTCGCCAATCTTTTCAGTTAGTTTCTAACATTTCTATTTCGTGTTAGGGTTGATGTATCTTCGGACTTACGTGTTTCAGGGATTCCTTGAGGTATTGTCCCACTGACTGTTCGCAAACTAAGGGAATGACTAATTTCGATCAATTTTTTGTGTATTTTTCGAATGGACGAAGAAAACACAGTTAATCTGAAAGTCAGATAAAAACATTATTTTGATAATATAGTATTCGTAAGTATTTCTCGATGTTTATAGTAAATTGTCCCCAATTCCAAGATGTTGGTAAGGCAGTTTATGGAGGTAGAATATCGAAGTTTAAAGCCGAAAAAGGCGGACAGGTGGGTGGAGTCTGGTACACATGGGAACCAACCGTCGCCACACCTACTAATGATCATTCGACTCCGTCTTTTTACCTGAGACAAGTCCCCGAAAACGTGCAACGAAGATCGGGAGTCATTTTACCCAAGTACAACCCCCTTCCTGAACTATCTTAAGATCACAATAGAAGAGGGGTGGTAAAAATATAATCGACTCCGATTACTATTTCTTTGCCATGCAATGAGGCGTTATATTCCGAAAAAATGAAACAAACTAATTATGATTCCTCATACAAATTACTTTGTATTTGAATTTAGACGATAAATTCATATCTTGTCTATGCTCCATATAAAATAAACGTAGTAATTATTTATTGGAATTTTTTCGATTTTTTTTATTTTTCATGCCTATGGATGAAAAACTCATTTGTAGATGAAAAATTCTTAAAAATAATTTCGAAATAAGGAAATGGAGATTTACACCGTTTTCAATAATCCCATATTAATAAAATATCGATGAATTTCTTTAAACCACAAGAATAAGTAGTCACGAATGAATATATTTTTAGTAATATATTTCCTTGTCACATGGTCGTTAAATGTTATCAGTCTATTACAACAAGATACATGTATATTGGCGTAGTGGTATCCTTGCAGATGCAAGTGGATTAAATTGATGGTTGATTATTAGGGTCTTGCACTGTAACTGCCATATTACACAGTTAATGGTCGATTTAACCACCGCAAGTAAATCTCCAGATAATCGTACGAAAGTTGATAGTATACACTAAGAATATATGTTTATGCATATTAAAAAAACAGTCTATATAAAAATGTTATTCCTGGTTTAACTTTCATTTGTTGTCGTATTGAAATAAACAATGGTTGAAAATTATAATTATAATGAGTTTTTGAAGTCAGATTGGGATGTTTTCTTAATTCTTACCCTAAATTCTTCGTTACCGTTCATTGTAACCTGCACACGATTTTCTTACGATTCACTTTTAAATTTCTAATTAAACCTGTTTCGCATCATGGTGACTGTACGCAGTCGTCGTTCGATCGGGTGTTCGTAAATGCATGAATTTACTGGCTTATTTACAAGAGACGGGAACAGTGGGGATCGAATTACACGTCGACCAATCAGCTGCTCGATGTGCGATAAAAGAAGATTTTACGAACGCACACGGAATCTGACCCTGGAAGTTTCGCGATCTATCTGTCGACTTTCGTTTAAGTAACGAATTTTTTTCCCACATATTTAGATCACGTATCGTGGTAATTACGTGCGTTTTAAACAGACCCGGACGTTTGTTCGAGATCAATTTTGAGCGTAGTCGGAACGATAGCGGAAATTAGCTCTTAAAATTGGAAAAGTTGATAAATATGACTATTCGAATCAACCTATCAGCGTTTCGCAAGTGCGACCCGTGATTCCTTGCGCGTTGGAGTTCGGACCAAGGTTTTCCGATCGGTCGTCGTAGTTTGAGGAGGTGAAAAGAGTGTGGCGGTGCTTACTCGATATTCTTATGATATCTTACATTTAACGGTTGGCTCGAATTTATTTCACAGCCGTAAGTACGAGTACCACGATTGCTTTGTAGCGTACGGCCGCCTCGAGAATCACACGATTCTGACGTATAAAGGGATCGAGACGATTTCAGGCGAACGTCATGTATCTCTCCCCATGTATGCCAAAATGTCTAATCCTGCAAATCTATTATAGAGAGTAAACGCCTCGTAGACAAAATACTTAGGACCGTTCCACTTTGCGATTTTTATCGCACCTTGCTTCGGAAATAGTATCTTCGAGGATACCCCACCCCCAGACATCATCGCCGATTAATACCTAACCCTCAATAGCCCATTGTCAAGCAATTTCAAGGTATTCGTAGACCTCGTCGACACCTCAAGTACTAATTCGGAACAGCTTTACACGTTTTTACGTTTTTTCTCCACGATTGTAGAAACGTACTTAACAAACCCACCCAATGGTGCATCAATGGGATTATTATTTTTCTCTTGAAAAATTACCTGCTTTAGTTTATTTATAACGTGTACAGTATTGGTACATTGGTTAAAAAAAACACTTTCTTTTATTAGAGGAATAAATTAAAAATTAATGGTGATGGTATTAAATATAATTAATACTTATGATAATGATCATGCTAAATTATAGGCAAATTTCATTTTGTATATATCTTTCATTCTGTAGTGATACAAATAAATATGTTACCTATTTTCTGTGATTCATTATTTATGCTTTTATTCTGATTACTTTGAGAAATTCAAATACATTTTCTCCTTTCGGTGTGTCCTGTTAAAAGATATGTGGGAAATAACTAACGTAAAGAACTTGTATCTAATTACATATGATGGTGATATAACAAGTAGTAACACTCATTTTATAGTAATAAATTTCGTATTCTTCATTTTATCACTCTGCATTAATAAAATACTAATAATAATAAAGATAATGACAGTAACAATTTTTTGTTTACTTTTGGTTGTTATTTAATAAACTTAATTCTTTTACATAATATATGTTAATATGATATGTTGTTTAACAAAAATGTCACATGATTGTAGACATAAACTGTTTTGACATACATCTAATATATACTTCATAGTGTTGTGGTTTAACTGCAAGTTATCATGTACAACGGTATGAAAGATGTTTCCAAAATTTGCATGGTCTGTGTTTCAGATGTCAACTGGACCGACACATAAATACCGTTACAAAAATGTGGGTCTTGACTCACAGGAATTGAGGCGGCGTAGAGAGGAGGAGGGTGTTCAATTAAGGAAACAAAAACGGGAGCAGCAATTATCGAAAAGACGTAATGTTCCAAACATTGTAGCTGACGAAGATAATGTTGCAATAGATGAGTGTACAGTCCCTACACCGCAATGGGTAAATGATATACAAATACTAAGATTGTGTATGTGACTTGAATGTGAGAATCAAACTCAGTAATTTGACTTTGAATAACATCTTGTTTCAGCAACAACCTGTTATAACGAAAGAAATGGTTGATGCATTGTATAGTCCCGAACCAGAAAATCAATTAATAGCCACCCAGAAATTTAGAAAGTTGTTATCTAGAGAACCGAATCCACCAATCGATGAGGTCGTAAAAACAGGAATTGTACCGCAATTCGTTGCATTTTTAAAAAATAATACGAACTGCACTCTACAGGTTTTTATTTACTTTCAGTATTAACCACAAATAGATGGAGAGAAACGGTTGTAATCAAAATTACCTTCATATTTCAGTTTGAAGCTGCTTGGGCTTTAACGAATATCGCGAGCGGTACATCTCAACAAACGCGTATAGTAATAGAGGCAGGGGCCGTGCCTACTTTCATTTCGTTACTCGGTTCCGAATACGAAGACGTACAGGAACAAGCTGTTTGGGGATTGGGCAATATTGCAGGAGACAGTCCTGAGTGTAGAGATCATGTACTAGCCAATGGCATACTCCCTCCTCTTCTACAGTACGCTCTCTCGCATATTCGTATTTCTTATTGTGTGTAAATTATTCTTTTATTACATAAACCGTCTCGTTTCAGACTTCTCTCGAAAACAACACGTTTGTCGATGACACGTAACATTGTATGGGCATTATCGAATCTCTGTCGTGGCAAGAATCCGGTACCAGCTTTCGCAACAGTGTCACCATGTCTGCCGGCTTTGGCTCGTCTCCTGAATCACTCCGATCCCGACGTTCTCGCTGATGCTTGCTGGGCTTTGTCATACATGAGCGATGGGCCGAATGAAAAAATACAGGCAGTTATTGATGCAGGTGTATGCAGACGTCTTGTGGAACTGCTTATGTAAGTATACAACGTTCATACACGCGTATTGAGTATTTCTACTTCGTTCGAATAAATGTATTCATCTGAATAAGCCTGCAATGTGTTAGGATAATTAATGAAATCGTTTCCTCAGGCATCAGCAGAACAATGTCATAAGCGCGGCTCTTCGCGCAGTGGGGAACATAGTCACCGGAGACGATGTACAAACGCAGGTAGTACTCAACTGTTCCGCATTACATTGCCTGTTGCATCTTCTGAACTCACCGCGGGAACCTATCCGCAAAGAGGCATGTTGGACGGTGTCTAACATTACCGCTGGAAATACGCAACAGATTCAGGTATTTTTACAATTCGTACAAAAATAACAATATTTTGTACTATGTGTAAAATACACGTTGACCGAATTATTAATAAAATTATACTTTCAGGCTGTATTCGATGCGAACATATTCCCAGTACTAATTAATATTTTGGGAAAAGCTGAATTCAAAACTCGAAAAGAGGCAGCATGGGCAATCACTAACGCAACCAGTGGCGGTACACCCGCACAAATAAGATATCTTGCTGAGCTTGGATGCATTCCGCCTTTATGCGACCTGCTCACTGTCATGGACCCTAAGATTGTTCAGGTTGCGTTGAACGGATTGGAAAATATTTTACGCCTCGGAGAACAAGATGCAACCGCAAACAATGACATTAATCATATCGCAGTACTAATCGAGGAATGTTGCGGTAAGTGTAACACAAAGAATGTACAATAGTTCCCTCGCGCACGTGGACAATGCTACGAATAAGTTACTTTTTTTGTTTTGCAGGCCTAGATAAAATAGAATTCTTGCAATCTCATAAAAATTTGGACATATATCAGAAGGCTTTCGATATGATCGAACGATATTTCGGCTCAGAGGAAGAAGATACAAGAATTGTACCTTCTATTGATTCTCAAGAACAGCAGTTTCAATTCACGGCAGCTGATTCTTCTCATCTACAACTCCAGGGTTTCGAATTCTAATCGACCGGCTTTAATCTCGTTTTGTTCTGTGAAATTACGATTATTTGTCGTAGCGAGATACCAGTCATCTCTAAAATTCGAAGATTGGCCAGACGCAGGAGCGGTATATTACACGTATATTTTGAATTAGTTTGTATCGGAAAAAATAATATTAATAATGCCCCGAAGTGATCCGATTTTTTGCACGACGATGAAAATGAGTAAAATGTTTATACGCAGTTACTTTAAATGTTTTCTCTTATTATTTTAGCTACACCATACGCATCGCTATACATTTATTCTAATATGATTTTGTTTCCGAATCTACGCCAAATTCTGATAATGCTTTTTGATTAAGTTTTTTTTTGAAATTATTTGGATAGGTCTACTTATGAACTCGTACATACACGTATTTAGTATGGGACGTTCAGTTTATCAAGAATAACAAAAAAAAAATAAATATCTTAGCGCTTAAGTAGAAACGGATAAGTACGAATACAATGATCAAGACAACTTATCGAGGCAGACCCATACCTCGTTTGACGTGTGACTGACTCAGAATTACGAAAAACTTGCACAACTAGCAAGACACTAATGACTGAAGTACGCGACTACGTAGCCAACACGGACAACATTACGCAACGCGGTACTCACATCCTTACTATTCTAGGTAGGAACATGACCAATTAAACTTTTTTACTGTAAATACGTATCTCGTAATTTTAAGGCTATTCTATACAGAGTGCCCTTAAGAAACGAAACAACACTTACGTCGGATCAACGTTACTACTTTTTATTATTCTTTTTCGTATCGTCTCTGTATTTCATTGTAGAGACGATTAAACAGAATTATATTCCGTTTGAAAATGGGATACGTTGACAATTTCTTAAAACGTTTCTCTGATACATCTACAGTTACGTTAAGGCAACCAAGAATACCATGAAATTGGTTGACCGCAACTTTTGGGTATTCAAAGCTCCGCAATTATAACTCTTCTGTCCGCTCCAAATTTTAATGATATCAGGAACATTCATATGTTTTTTTAAAATCCCCTCCACACTTTGAATATTCTTAAGATGCGTGCGCTGTTATTTTGTTATTCGGAAAAAAAATCCGCGCGCATATGACGAGGATCGATCGTATCGCGATTGTACAGCACATTAGATTTTGGACATTCTGTATAAAAGGTCTGTGACTGTATAAAATGTATTTATTATTTAGGTTTGACGATACCATACTATATTATACACGCTAAACAGATGTATTTATATATATGTATATACATATATGTGTATATATGTATATAAATATATTATATATATTATCTACTTTTAGTTACTGACTTGAATTATTACGACAGATAACGACTGTATTATAAGACGCTCGTTAGCGACCACTTTGCTAATACATTAATGCAGCAAGGTGCGTACTCACGAGTACTTGTTGCCAATTTATAAAATGCTTACCAAGTAGGATATAAGCATATTGGAAAGGATTTGCCATTTTATGTTGTGCACGCTATTCTTAAATAAAATTTGGTAAAACCATTTTGAAATATTATTATTCAAACTAATCATAGAAAATTACATTTTCACTAAAAGTACTAACAATACTGATTAATCTTCCTTTTAAAGTATAAATGAAAAATAATACACTTCATGTTAATAACGATTATTCTAATTTTCCCCTTGTTTTCTTCATCGAATTAAGTACAGAATAATTATTTCTATTAGACATAGTGTATTAATTCTGACAAAATGAATTTGTTGTTATTATATATACATATATATATATATATATTTACTGTATGTATACTCTCTTTGTTTAAAAAATTTTTAATATTATTGAATATGTATGTAATAATTGTAGCAAATTATTTTTTATATAACACTTCCACTGGTAATGAGGTTGAACAGAAATGCATTGTAAATTGGCAATGAATCAAATTATTACACTTTAGGACACTGATCGTAACAGTACATGGACAGCAGACTGATATACTACAATGTTAACATGAAAATAAAACATCACATGCATGAAACAAATCTACTCATTGTACTTTATTTTAGAGCTGAATAAATGTGGCATTCAAGTAAATCACAGAAGCTACAACACAGGAATCAATCACATTATATTTTTTGAAAATTTGTAGGAACTCCTATATTGCCATTGGAGAGTTTTGTCTAAAAGTATTGTCTTTCTGTACTGTCATTTGGCATAATAAACTGAAGTTAAACATCAACTCAATAGTATTGTTTCAATTTCATGAATGTGCACATTCATATAAGGTAATTGTAGCTATTCGTATTGTTTCATTGCTCTAACAAATGGTAACAAAAATCTGTCTTGCTTTATGTTTTCAAACCGTGTATTCTATAAAGAATAGAACAACACTGCATTTCATAGAGAGAAACAATGATTATGCATAGTTGGTTCTGATAATACTGGTACAACAACCCCGTCTGTAATTCGAGTAACCAATGGATCCAAAATGTCCTTCTCAATTTTGCCTGATAGACTCTTACTGATCACTTTTTCAATAAACTCCAATTCCTTTTGTGCTGGTTCATATCCACTAGCAAGCACGGTTATTATATAAATAGCATGACCAACTAAAGGATTCTCTCTGTCGCATAAATTATGAAATGCTTTTATTGCCTCAGTATTGATACTCAATAAGTCCTGAACTACCTAAAAGCAAACGAGTAATAGATCTTATTGTAAGGATATAAGTCTTCCAGAGGATGTAGCACTTAAAACAAACTGTACTTTCAAAATATTCTTTTTTAAGAAGAAGGAATACATAAGACCAACAGTTTTTTTTGCAACTTTGCTACTTACTATGACCCTTTTTTCTGGAACAAGTAATTTTAAATTGTATATAACTTCACCAAGATCATTTCCAAAGTCTCTTGGTGTTAGCATTTGATAATCATCACTTCCTATTATGTGCCCACTTATTTTGCCAAGTAACTGGGCCAAACAATTTATAACATCTGTTTCGTTTCCAAACAGAACAATGATTGAAGGCCTATTAGGGTACAGTAATACATCATATATTCCAGAAGCAATATCGTTCCAAATATTGGGTTTCTGGTTATGGAACTGTGTACGAACTTTCTTTATTGATTTATTTAATATTCTGTCTAACCCTTCTGCTTTTTTCATTATTTCCTGAAGTTGCGCTTGTGAATGTGATTCATTAAAAGTTTCCTTATTCCTTCCATGAACATAAAATACAAAGCACGCAATTACAAGCACAGCTACAGTTGTAAAGAGAAAAGGATGTGAATTTTTACAGTCTTTGGATTCTCCCTTTCTAGTATTTTGTTTTTGAGTACTACTGGTTGAAATAATAGTCTTAACAACACTAGAGCACCGGCTTCTTTCCTGACTTCTCATTCCGTAAGGAGAGTTCTGTGCCGTAGAAAAAGAATCAAGTAGGCTATCATTAACTTCTGATAAATCATTAGACCTATAAGTATTATCATTTTCATTCTCAATATCTTCATCATCGTCCTCATCATTATTTTGTACATTGTCTAAGTTGCTCGTCAAACTGTCTGTCGAATTATATCTGTATTCCCTTTTATAGTACATACTGTTAATTGTTTTTGAATTTTGTAAATTCATGTTAACAGGGAAATCAGTTTCTTTGAATTCTTCTTGTCTTATAGGTGGACGTGCTTTAGGAACAGACGGAATGCGACAGTCTGTTTCATTTTCTAGCTGCAGGTTAGAATAGATATGAAAACTTCAGATTTAGATATCATATATGTTAATAATAATATTTCATGACGAAGATAATAGCGATATATATTTATGATTTCAACAAACGAGTATACATACGTAAGATTGATTCATGTTATTAAATTCTTATACATATATAATTTAATTATGATCCTTAAGATTGATCTATTAACAGTCGAATTATTGTATTAGAAAAACCTGTGTACGCCGTGCGTTTATCGTATTCGATAATTTTGAATTTGCTTCAACTGTTATCAGCCGCTATTATGTGTGATTATGTGTCAACTGTTATTCGGTGCTGATTATCAGGAACACAACGTGTCGAAGTTAAATAGAACTATACTGATTATGTGTACCCTCATTTATAACAATTTCATAATTATTTGTACAAATACAAGTTTACGGAGATACTTAAACTTTTCTGCGTAACATTAGTTGAACCACAGACGAGGTATTGGATAGACCGATCATCCCCATGCTTTTTTCGGTTCGAATCTAGGATGTCCGTCGATTATTAGTAAGAATACGATATAGAAGTTATAGTTTATGCGTATTAATAATTGACCATTGTACTGCGAAGGAAGGATAGTGAATTCACAGGTATACAACTGTAAGTCACAGCAAAAGTAAGTTGTTTTATAGAGAAGAATATTCAGTTTTTCGGAATACATACAAAAGTTATGAATATTGACATTTTCCACTATTTTTCTTTATTTCTTATAAACAATTGTACTTTCTTAAAACCATTATCATTCTATTTGGTACCAATAATTCAAATCTTTTCCGATAATGTGAAACATAATACAGTCTACGTCAACAGTTAACATGTTGCTGAGCTGTTTCTTATTAATATGATATCAAATGAAAAATCCTCAAATTCAGGTGGATTTTTGAACGGCATTCGCTCAATTTTTGAGATAGCCGTCTGAAACTTGTACCATTGTTTTAGTTGGGAAATTCTACGCCAGATCAATGTATAATAGTTGTACTTTTCGAAAATTTTATTTTTCGCAAAAATCTGAAGGGGGTAGGTCAGGATTTTTTGCGATTTTCGTAATTCTCTCGCCATTTCTACAATTTTTTAGATATCAAAATAATTCTTTCACTGTCTTATTCGGCTTCGGATTCCGCGTCCAAAACGCCCCGGATCGTTTTAATAGCTCAAAAATTACGGAAATGGCAAGCGATTTACGAAAATCGCAAAAAATCATGACCTACCCCCTTCAGATTTTTGCGAAAAATTAAATTTTCGAAAAGTACAACTATTATACGTTGATCTGCCGTAGAATTTCCTAACTAAAACAATGGTACAAGTCTCAGGTCGCTATCTGTAAAATTGAGCGAATGCCGTCCGAAAAACTGGTTGAATTTGACGATTTTTCGTGATTTCGCTCTTCCACAGATGAGGTATTGGATAGACCACTCATCCCCATGATTTTCGATGTCACTGGTTTTGAGGGCTCTAGTCTCTATCCAATACCTCGTCTGTGGTAATGGTTTTGCAACGCCCCCGTCAGAAAAATAAAGATTCAAAGAATCGTATAAAGTTATGCAGACAAATCGCAAATTTATTTACTTAAATAGTTTGAACATTCTGCGTGGTTGTCAGAAAGAGGAACATCAAGAGATTACACGTAAGTTGCTCTTTTATACTTTTTCAAGGTCGCCCCGACAAGACTGAACCTGGTATTTCCATCTTTATTGTTGAGGCTTCACGGAACAAGTACAACCAAACTTCAAAATACACTCGACCTGACATTGCCAAGTACGCCATTAACCTTTAGTCTGTGATAAAACGTCCTGGAGTCAATACCTCTTCATGATACGCTCCGGTCAACCTCCCGAAGTAAAATTCATTTATTATTCATACATTATTAGTACTGAGTAACACACCGATTGATTGCAATTGCATTAATTAATAGAGATTGATTAATAGAGGCAGTAGAAATATATTAAATATTCAAATTTTAGAAATAATTATATTTATTGTTATTAATTTGCAATCGCGATTTGCAACTTAATATTTAATATCAAGTTTATAAAATATAGTTCGAATTTGTACGATGTTATAGTCAAAAGTTTTCTTTATTTGTGCAAAATATATAATTGTTTAATTGTTAGCAATAAATCCTGAAAATGCTACGGTTTAATAACGGTCCGCTCGAGGTTAACATAGATTTTATTATGTCGTAATAGACCGAAGAAATTCGCCGGCGGGTACCTACGTACGAGTGCAACCGACCGTGACCGGCCGACTCCCGAGTTTACCTGGCGTGACTTTGACACGGGCGCGCATCAGTCTCTGCTCAGCGACCGGGGGGTGAAGACGTACATACTCATAGGAGCTCCTGGGTGGTTTCCAAGGTATGTGACATCGTTTTAGAACATTTATCTTTGTTCAATTCATTTATATTCTATATCCTATCATAGTATATACGTGTATACCATACACATTCAATACATTACATTTAAAATCATGAATCGAGTCCACTTTTCTCAGTATGATTTAAACAAATAATTTTGCAACTTTTTGGAAAATACCTTCTTTATTTCTATTAATTCTTGCTTACTATATTATCACAATTTAATTAGTTTTGCTTACGAATTTCGCTGTTTGTACTTAGAATTTGGATAAATTTGTGACTGTTAATTCTTATCGTGTTTTGGTTTCTAATTCCAGGTACCCACTATACAAAGAAGCCCGGTTACTTGAGACGTAAACAAGAACACAATGGACATCGCAGCGGTCGAAGCCTACTTGTTATCGCCCTTGACATTGGTCGTACCTAACATTGTTCGCGGTACATCTACAACGGGAATTTATATTTTCCGTGAGTTACGTTAGATTGAATCGAGTCATCGTGCCGTTTATTTTTCGTGAACCGGATATAAGAAATATTTTTCTTGCGAAACGTTTGAGAATATTTCTACGAAACTTCGCGCCGGTTTATTAAAGTATACATCTTTTCGCGTCGACTATTGCGTACACAATTTCATTTTACACCAAAGTAGGACAATGGCAATATTCCTAATAACAATGCTTGGTAATTAAATTGAAAAATACTTTAACCGAATATCTACGACATTTTCCGCGGTATACGCGTTCGCGATGTATTTTATTTTCAGCTTTTGTGACCGCGCGCAATGCGGTCTTAGAATCATTTTCTGCGATACAAGTATTTCGCGAAATAGAGTCAGTGTTGTTGCGATATTAATACATTATTATTGCTCGATACTCGCGTGATTAAAACCGCCGAAAGAAATGAAATTCGGTCGCGAAATTCTCTTAATTTTTCCAATCGCGAGAGTAGAGTCAGTTTGTTCGCCGGACATTATTTCGGTCGGGAATATAGTCTCTTTTTTTTCTTTTTTTTTTTTCTTTGAATTACTCGCCGCGATGAAGTAGCGGTACGCAGCAGCTGTGGAAAGGATTTCCATCGGGCGTCGTCGCATCAGGCAGCAGGTAAATATCAGCAAAATCTACTTTTAATTCTTCTAATTAACAATGAAATTACATTTTGGAATATCGAATTCGAGTGAGAATTAAAGACGAACGATGTGAGGAATGATAGACGGTTAAACTATAAAGACTTTTCTCTTTTTCTGTTACAGAAGACATCGCAACGATTTAGCTGGCCGAGTGCAATGCGGTCTTAGATTCATTTGATCCGAAAAAGTATATCGCGAAATAGAATCAGTGTTGTTGCGCTATTAGAAATTATGTTTGTTCGATATACGCGTGCTTAAACCCGCCGAAAGAATTGAAATGGACTGCTACAACGTAACATATTCGGTCGCGAAATTCCTGTATACTTTGCATCGCGAGAGTAGAGTCAGTTTGTTCGCCGGAAATAATTTCGGTCGGGAGTGTAGTCTGTTTATTTTTCTTTTTTTTTCTTTGAATTATTCGTCGCGATGAAGTAGAGGTACGCAGCAGCTGCGGAAAGGATTTCCATCGGGCGCCGTCGCATCAGGCAGCAGGTAAATATCGTCAAAATGTTCTACTTTTACTTCTAATCCACAGTGAAATTACATTTTGAAATATCGAACTCGAGTCAGAACTAAATACGAACGATTTCAGGAATGATAGACGGTTAAACTATAAAGACTGCTATTTTTCTGTTACAGATGACTTCGCAACTGCAGAGCCGGTCGTAGTATCATCTCTACAATCAAAGGTGCAGAAGAAATCTACGACCGGTGAGTCAAAAAATTTACGGTTCCTCCGATCACTCAATCATGTCGTAGGACGCAAAGGTCCGAAGCGGCACGAGTGTATTGGTTGTATTTTATTTGAGTTTGCGAGCATAGTGACCGCGAGTGTAAAGTATTTTATACTTTACATTCGTGGGTAGTAACACCCCATTGTTGTGAATATTTAATTAGCTCAGGCAGGGGTCTTCTTGTGGCTTAGCTTCACGGGCGATTTTTATTTAATTAATTCGGAGGTTCGATTCCCTCGACCTTCATTTAATAGCATTCGCGTTCGCGTTCTTTTCATATAATCACAGAATTTTTGACAAAAGACAAAATTATACGAATTAAATTCAGTCAGAATTTGCATATTTTTCGTGGCCGCGTTTCCTTTAACTTGTAAAGTCCTTTAAATTCTTGTATTTGAAATGCCCAAGAAGACCAATTCGCGATGGGTAGATTCTGGTTTCAAAGGCTAATTTTGAACATATTTGCATTGTTTAGAATATAACTTTGAATAAGGAATCACCAAGGTTTTCAATTATAAATTCAAGTTTCATATATATTTTTTTTTAAATAAATTTCAATATTTTAAAGTTTTCAATACATATATTTTTAAAGTTTTCAAAGTTTTCTTGCACGAGATGCAGTTTTTTCACTTTTTCAATTATTATTCGATATTACATTCGAGTCATTTTATAAAGTATATTTTCAAGTAAATTCTATAAAGTCAAAGTAACGATTACTAGCTCGTTAGAAGATCTATTTCAATAATCATTTTATAGCTCAGGATTTTCAGCACACATCAAGCCTAGTATGTAGTTGCCACGTTCATGTCCCTATTTGGCTTGAACTCATTCGTGTGCCCAGGTGCTACACGAATGGGTGATGGCGGTGAACGTGGCTTATAGTTTTAAGAATTATAATTATGTGGCGGCTCACAAGCGTTAGCGATTGTGCACGACGTACGATCCACACGTGTGAGTGTGTGTGTGAGATAAATTTATTGAATATTTCGTGGATTGTGCGTCGGTTTTGAACAATCGTTTTTATTGCAAAATCGCGATTAAATTCAACTTGCATATTTTTACGATTTTACATTATTCAATTTAAGTTCGATTGTATTTCGAACCTCAGATTATTATATTCAATTACTTTTCAATTAGAGTCAAAATGCAGAAGCATTATTTTTGAACGTAGTAATTATTTCAACTACGATTTAATTACAAGTCTTTCATTTCTATATTTTACGTCTACAAGTTTTCATTAAATTCCTTTCAATAAAGTCTAAATAAATCGCAATAATCGCTGACCTTGTGAGTCGATTTCAGCAAACAAGGTACGTACCTGAATGTATGTGTGGGGTTTGAGTCGGTGTTGGAGACGTCCCGGGACGTCTCCCGTAGGGGGAAACACCGACTTTGATTGAGAATCGTGGAGAGAGTGTGTTGGTGTGCGAGAGATTTTTGCCATTTTTTAAATATAGGTAATAGGTAGGCAGGTAATTTATTCTCTGGAATGTGTGTGCTTTAATTTTAAGTAGGAAGGGCAGGGCAGGTATCACTGTTTCGACTGTAGGCAACCAGTGATATCCTGCTCCTGGAAAATCAGGCTAATAATCTTTTCTTTTTTAATAATAAGTAAATTCTGCTTGAACATTCGTCTTTAGCGGCTAACCGTTTGCACGGACTGCAGTTGTCATTCTTCTGAGAATAAGCTGTTAACTTGTCCACACGTGTTAGCCGCATTCTCTTGTCTGGATAGGCGCGTGTTAGGGTTATACCATATTATGGTTCCGAATGTTCTTGCAGAATACAGGTTGGGCTCCGGCCTGAAGCAAGAAGAGGCTTTACGCTGAAGAGGCTATATGCCGAAGAGGCCCGACAAACTGTCAAGAAGAGGGCAGCAACTAATGGCTATCCATTTTGGAGTGTTCAATTCCAGAATGGATGGTCATTCCGTTACTACTAAGTCACTATGCTCGTAGTAGTTGTAGAGTAATTATAGTTGTAATAATTTGAAGTAGTTAGTACCACGGGTCGAGGTGAGCTCCCCGTGAAGACTCTGCCCCGATCTGCATTAAAGTTTTCGAGTCATTTTTCTTATTAAATTATTTTCATAAGTGTCAAGTAATAGAGTTTTACATTAAAGTTTTCGAGTCATTTTTCTTACTGAATTATTTTCACAAGTTTTGATAATAGAATTTTGATTACAATTTGATATTAAATTCCTTTCAAACTCAGTTATTATTTTTGTTCATTATTGTTAAAGAGTTAGAGTCCAGTTTTTGATTATTATAAATTTGAGAAATTAAATTTTTGAAAAAAGCAGAGGGGTAGAGTGTGATAGAATGAAGTAGTTAGAAGTAGTTAGTTCCGCGGGTCGAGGAGAGCTCCCCGTGAAGACTCTGCCCCGGTCTGCATTAAAGTTTCGAGTCATTTTTCTTATTAAAATATTTTCACAAGTTTTATTCAAAGAATTTTGCATTAAAGCTTTCGAGTCATTCTTCTTATTCAATTATTTTCACAAATTTTCAATCTAAGTCATTTTTACTCATTATTGTTAAAGAAACCTAAAGATTTTACTTATTGAGATATTTTCTGAGAGTTCATTTTTAAGAATATATATTTCTGTCATTACTAGAGTCGAGTTTTTGATTATTACAAATTTGAGAAATTGAATTTTTGATAAAAGCAGAGGGGTAGAGTATGATTCAGTGTGCAAAGTTTGCACACTGCCATCCGCGCCGGTCGTAATATTTGTCACCACTGGCTGCATTTCTAGTTCCGCGAATTTATTAATAATCTAAAATTCATTATCTTTGTGTGTCTCGGAGACACGTTTTCTAATGCCGTATAGGAATTTTATTATCTAATATAAAATCAAAAAGTTAAAGCAGCTAAGTGACTCGCGAATCGCGTCGTACATCGCCGTCTTTGTACGAATCTATTTAAAAACAATCATTGAACCAAGCATTTGTTAGAAGGAATATTGCCATAATTTTATGCATAAATTGCATTTTATATTAGGATGTCTTATATTGAAATTCTTTTCAGCCGTAACTAAATTGGATCTATTTAAGATCATTTCGCGTTTGCAATTAATTTTTATTTTCGCGTATTATCAGTCAAAGCGGTCGTGGAACTACGAAACATTATTTTTGCGCGTCGGTTTTTCGCGAGGAATTTTCGTAATTTAGTGTATTGGTTTTGCGGAAATACTCGCGAACGTGGACCAAGAAAAATATATTCGCGCGCATCGCGTATTTTCTTTCAATGAATTTTAGAGTCATGCGATCACTTATTCTCTATGACGAAACCCACGGAAATTGTAAATAAATTTAGTGTTGCGAAAATTATGTCAATTCGGTCGTTTCTTTCCGTACCGACCAATGTTGACCGCGCGTGACAAGTAGTCTTTTCTCCCTTTATTAATTATAGACTCAAGATTGCGATACGGTAAAATTACAATAAGTAAAATGAGCTAATCACTCTTCTTCCAGCTTTGCTTTTAGAGTCGCGGTAACTTAGAGAAATCGCCATTTACTCACCTTGAATGGTTTGTTAAATGGCGAGAAATCTTTTTTGCGCCGCGCTCGCATTTTTCTCGATTCTATGTAAACTCGCAAAGTAACTTCTAGCTTATAGTATTCCAATTAATTACAAAAATGTAAAACATGATCCCCTGTGGGTCGGGGAAAGAATAGACCCACGGTATTCCCTGCCTGTCGTAAAAGGCGACTAAAAGGGACGTTTTGACACTATAGTGACCAAAACGTTAGTTTAAGGGGATATCATACGTCAATTTCACTTCGTTTGTCGTCGATCGACTAGAAAACGCGACTTCTTTGCTCGTTCCGCGTTATTAGCTTCTTATCAATTAAACATTTTTACCTTCAATTACATAGTTTCAGTTTTTAACTTTTAACTTTTAACTTCAACTTTTACTTTCAACTCGTAGCTTCAACTTTTACTTTCAATACTTAGCTTCAGCTTTCAATTTTTAGCTTCACTTTTAAACTCATTTTAATAGTAGAGTCACTTGCTCGTAATTTGCGGCGTTTGTCATACCCCTACGATAAAACAACACGAGAAACGGTGTAGTCGGCCACATAGCCTCACGGCTATCTGGTTAAATCGCGGTCCTGCGATATATTCATGGAGCGTGGCTTTCGTCGGATCATGGTTCCGCCGGTATCTTTGGGTGGCCTAAGGTTGTCTGGAAAGGTGAGCCCGAGTTCGTTCTGGGGACCTGTACACGGGTGGACTGCTATTTGGCGGGGTATGGGACGTATCAAGCTTATCGGTGGCGGCCGGACCGATTAGCCTGATATGGCTTAACCCGTGTACAGTTCGATTTGATGATCTATATCTTCGGATATATTTCATCTTCGATTTGTCCCTGGTTCGGATCTTTCGTGAGGCCCTTTCCTGTAAATCGACCTTACGTTTATCCCATCGTATCGGTTAACCATGGTTTGGCGGGAGTCCCGGTTCGTGGGTACTTCTCAGGACCGTGGTACGAGCCACCGCGTAAGTGTGTAAATTGTTTTTCCGTCGAGTTATGCTTAACGTCTAGAGTCACCCGCGTTAGTCTTACCATGAGGTTGCTTTTCTGGTTTGGTCGACATTTCCATTCTCGTCTATGTTATTTGTTTTATTCGCGTCTCGCGGGAAATTGGCGTTT
Source organism: Mimumesa dahlbomi (assembly GCA_917499265.3). Taxonomy (NCBI): domain Eukaryota; kingdom Metazoa; phylum Arthropoda; class Insecta; order Hymenoptera; family Crabronidae; genus Mimumesa; species Mimumesa dahlbomi. The sequence goes on from OU824118.1 coordinate 10,951,137, forward strand.
GATGGTGATGGGTTTGTGTTTGTTATATTGAAACTGGTTTCAATATTTCGGCCACGATCGCATTGATAGACGTATCTTTGAGATCGTGGTTATTAGCTTCGCGATCGCGGTCGCGTGATATCTTTACTTTCCTTCTGAAAGTAAAGATTATGTTCGTTATCGTTTAAAGGAGGGAGGATGGGAGCCGTGGATAGGGTGGGTCTCCATTAGTAGCAACCTCCACGTGGTGAGACCTGGATCGATATTATTTGCATCGATCGATAATGAAATTTATCAATATTTTTTTGTAAGTCCGATGACCCATAGTCGTTTATATTGAAATGTATCGCTTCGATGCAAATGGTATCGAGCAAATTGGCTACGAGTAGTATATGTATGTATATCTCGTGTTTGCTTTTACTACAGTCAGAAAAAACCTAAATTCAACCAGTTTTTTGATTGCCATTTGCTCAATTTTTGAGATAGCGATCTGAAACTTGTACCGTTGATTTAGTTAGGAAATTCTACGGCAGATCAACCTATAATAGTTGTACTTTTCGAAAATTTCATTTTTCGCAAAAATCTGAAGGGGGTAGGTCAGGATTTTTTGCGATTTTCGAAATTCCTTCGCCATTTTCGTAATTTTTGAGCTATTAAAATGATCCAGGGCGTTTTGGACAGGGAATCCGAAGCCAAATAAGACAGTGAAAGAATCAGATCGATATCTAAAAAATTGTAAAAATGACGCGCGATTTACGAAAATCGCAAAAAATCCTGACCTACCCCCTTCAGATTTTTGCGAAAAATTAAATTTTCGAAAAGTACAACTATTATAGGTTGATCTGGCGTAGAATTTCCTAACTAAAACAATGGTACAAGTTTCAGGTCGCTATCTCAAAAATTGAGCGAATGCTGAACGAAAAACTGCTTAAATTTGACGATTTTTCGCGATTTTCGTAATTCTTCCGTCATTTCCACAATTGTTTAGATATCAAAATGATTCTTTCACTGACTTATTCAGTTTCGGATTCCGAGTCCAAAACGCCCTGGACCATGTTAATAGCTCAAAAATTACGGAAATGACGAAGGAATTACGAAAATCGCGAAAATTCGTCAATTTCAACCAGTTTTTCGCTTGCCATTTCCACAATTTTCAAGATAGCGACCTGAGACTGGTACCATTGATTTAGTTAGGAAATTCTACGGCAGATCAACCTATAATAGTTGTACTTTTCGAAAATTTCATTTTTCGCAAAAATCTGAAGGGGGTAGGTCAGGATTTTTTGCGATTTTCGAAATTCCTTCGCCATTTTCGTAATTTTTGAGCTATTAAAATGATCCAGGGCGTTTTGGACAGGGAATCCGAAGCCAAATAAGACAGTGAAAGAATCAGATCGATATCTAAAAAATTGTAAAAATGACGCGCGATTTACGAAAATCGCAAAAATTCCTGACCTACCCCCTTCAGATTTTTGCGAAAAATTAAATTTTCGAAAAGTACAACTATTATAGGTTGATCTGGCGTAGAATTTCCTAACTAAAACAATGGTACAAGTTTCAGGTCGCTATCTCAAAAATTGAGCGAATGCTGAACGAAAAACTGCTTAAATTTGACGATTTTTCGCGATTTTCGTAATTCTTCCGTCATTTCCACAATTGTTTAGATATCAAAATGATTCTTTCACTGACTTATTCGGTTTCGGATTCCGAGTCCAAAACGCCCTGAACCATGTTAATAGCTCAAAAATTACGGAAATGACGAAGGAATTACGAAAATCGCGAAAATTCGTCAATTTCAACCAGTTTTTCGCTTGCCATTTCCACAATTTTCAAGATAGCGACCTGAGACTGGTACCATTGATTTAGTTAGGAAATTCTACGGCAGATCAACCTATAATAGTTGTACTTTTCGAAAATTTCATTTTTCGCAAAAATCTGAAGGGGGTAGGTCAGGATTTTTTGCGATTTTCGAAATTCCTTCGCCATTTTCGTAATTTTTGAGCTATTAAAATGATCCAGGGCGTTTTGGACAGGGAATCCGAAGCCAAATAAGACAGTGAAAGAATCAGATCGATATCTAAAAAATTGTAAAAATGACGCGCGATTTACGAAAATCGCAAAAATTCCTGACCTACCCCCTTCAGATTTTTGCGAAAAATTAAATTTTCGAAAAGTACAACTATTATAGGTTGATCTGGCGTAGAATTTCCTAACTAAAACAATGGTACAAGTTTCAGGTCGCTATCTCAAAAATTGAGCGAATGCTGAACGAAAAACTGCTTAAATTTGACGATTTTTCGCGATTTTCGTAATTCTTCCGTCATTTCTACAATTGTTTAGATATCAAAATGATTCTTTCACTGACTTATTCGGTTTCGGATTCCGAGTCCAAAACGCCCTGGACCATGTTAATAGCTCAAAAATTACGGAAATGACGAAGGAATTACGAAAATCGCGAAAATTCGTCAATTTCAACCAGTTTTTCGCTTGCCATTTCCACAATTTTCAAGATAGCGACCTGAGACTGGTACCATTGATTTAGTTAGGAAATTCTACGGCAGATCAACCTATAATAGTTGTACTTTTCGAAAATTTCATTTTTCGCAAAAATCTGAAGGGGGTAGGTCAGGATTTTTTGCGATTTTCGAAATTCCTTCGCCATTTTCGTAATTTTTGAGCTATTAAAATGATCCAGGGCGTTTTGGACAGGGAATCCGAAGCCAAATAAGACAGTGAAAGAATCAGATCGATATCTAAAAAATTGTAAAAATGACGCGCGATTTACGAAAATCGCAAAAAATCCTGACCTACCCCCTTCAGATTTTTGCGAAAAATTAAATTTTCGAAAAGTACAACTATTATAGGTTGATCTGGCGTAGAATTTCCTAACTAAAACAATGGTACAAGTTTCAGGTCGCTATCTCAAAAATTGAGCGAATGCTGAACGAAAAACTGCTTAAATTTGACGATTTTTCGCGATTTTCGTAATTCTTCCGTCATTTCCACAATTGTTTAGATATCAAAATGATTCTTTCACTGACTTATTCGGTTTCGGATTCCGAGTCCAAAACGCCCCGGATCGTTTTAATAGCTCAAAAATTACGGAAATGGCAGGCGATTTACGATTTTTCGCGATTTTCGTAATACCTTTGTCATCACTAACGAATCGACAGGTACCACTAATGTGCTCCCGTCCATCGCACGATACTCGAAATTCATTTTCGACCCCGAGTACGGATTCTAGAAGTTGGTCCGCAACATGTGGGCTTGTAACAACCTCACAAAAACGGTTGTGGTGCGGGGCCCGTTTCGGAACCAACGATACTCTTTTAGTTCAAAAAATTCTGTTCCTTCGTCAAGGAGGCGCTGCAAATCCTCTGAAATTTGATCTCGTCGGTAATTCAGTTTCGTGAACATCGAACCCCGTAAGGTGATAGGTCTATCCAATACCTCGTCTATGGTTGAACCAAGAATACGTCAAATGGCAAATACATCGATGACCTCAGAAGTCAGTTTTACATTTTGTGTTTAATGTTGGTAACTCTGTGCTTGATATCGCATAGCTATAGCAGTAAATAAACAAATAAATCGGCAAAAAGCATGAATGAGCACGAATTAGAATGTTATCGGGGAAGTTCCAATATATATCCTTGATAAAATTGCGAAGAATATAAACATATATTTTACATTATCAAAGTCCACAGATGAATATTTCTGCGAAGTCAAAACTTCAATCACAAGATTAAAATCACACCTTAATTATATACTTAAGTGTTACGATACGCTACTGCGAAATCACAACTAAGAATTTCATGACCGCAAAAAGATTCAAGTGAAATTGCGGGAACTGATAACACGTTCATACGTAGAAATGTGTTATACCCACACTTTTTACACCTGTGAAAGTAGATACTTAAGTGTCAATTTCGTCGGAATAAAATAGTTTTCGTCAAACAAACTATGCCCGGTACATCGTATATTCGTTCATAATTGCAGTGAATTCCAAAATTTTCATAAATTGTAAAGCACAGTTGACACTGGTGCCAACATTGATATACATGAACTGTAACGGGATGCGTTGTCGGGAAAAATACACTTCCATAGATTTAATAAGCGATCAGAGGAGTTGCTCGTTGGTGTCGATATTTGCATGGGTATTAGAACATTTTTTAGAACCCAAAGACCCTTTTACGACAAATTTATGGTGACGGTATGTGCGTAGAACCGTTAAAGAAAATATGCCATTGGGGACCGCTCACTGCACTTGGTAGGTGAATTATCAATACATATACGTATAAATCGGAATTCTATTAAATACCAAGTAATGAATGATTTCAGTCTAATTGGGGAGTTTTAAAATGCTGATATAGCACGGAATATTGTAGCGTTTTTTCGTTGATTATGATCACCATACGAATGTCAAGTTTAATACAGAACTACTGTAGTAATATTTATACGTTACTGCATCCATTTTGATTTGTACACATCGGAAAAACTCCCGCGAAATTTGAATAAATATATTTTACGTCATGTTTTGTTTTTTGTTTCTTTTAAATTACAGCACGCAAGAAATGGATTTTTATTATTGTTCAAATACCTCTGCAATTTTCTGCTTGCAGGAATAATCAAAATTATTACTTTGATGACAATACATTGCAGCAGGCAATGGTGGTCCCCGCAGGAAAGTTTTCTTGGAGCAGTTAATTTCATATTGTTCATTTGCCTCAGTGGATCCACTCTCTTCCACTTTGTTAGTGCTATTTACGAGGGTCCTGGTTTTCTTCCATTGAAATGGATGCCGGTATTAAAATATACATGTTTTTTAGAGCTAATAAAACACAAAATATTATGTAGAAAATTAAATTGTCCTTTATTTAGGCGAATGTTAGGGATGTTGAATCTCTGCAGTACTGCGTTGTATGCGAAGGTTTCAAAGCTCCAAGGTCTCATCATTGCAGAAAATGTGAGAAACTTATACAATTACGATTGCTGTATTTAATAATTTCAGTATACTATGACAAAATTTATTTTTCAGGTGGACGATGCGTGATGAAAATGGATCATCACTGTCCATGGATAAATAATTGTGTAGGACATTACAACCATGGGCATTTTACAGCATTCTTAGCAAGTGCTGTTGGTGGTTGTTGTGTTTCAACTTTTATATTAATCTCTTGGGTGGTATCCGTATTGTTTTTAAAACCAGTGCCATTTCCACGGCCCTCTATATTCACCTTGTTATTAGTTATCTTCACTATTGGCTTATCCATTGGTGTTGTCCTTGCAGTTGGAATGTTACTTTACTTTCAGGTAAACTAATTTTGCTATCATCCGAGGCTTCTCACGTGTGAAAATATATAATGTTATTTTTTATAGCTACTAGCCATAATCAGAAACCGAACAGAAATAGAAGAATGGATATTGGAGAAGGCCCAATCTCGAAGATTCGGAACAAAAGATAAATTTGTTTATCCATATTCAAAAGGATGGCGTTTCAATGTGCGCCAGGTTCTTACTTGGGACTGTACTCCGGTCGGAGATGGAATTACCTGGCCTGTAATTGCTGGCTGTGATCAGTATTCGTTAACGGTAAGTTCATATTTATCAATTTAACGACAATTATTCATAATATTAATCGTACTATTTCTTCTGTGTAGCGGGAACAATTGGCCCAGAAAATAGACAAACGGAAAAAAGCAAAGACATACAGAGTTGTAGAAACGGTATCCGGAGCATGGTTACCATTAAGGCATGGTTGGGGTGTACTTTGTCATCCACCTTGCACGGATGAAACTCGTCTTAAACTCAAAGAGGGAGACATTGTAATTGTAACACGATGGAGGAAGTATGTTTCTCAATTGTTCTCTTATTTTACTACAGTTTATAAAGTCGACATCCTTTGAGTCTGTTTAAAACTCCATTATTTTGGTTTTCCCGCAGATATTGGCTATTTGGTGAGAAACAACAAGACGACACAGACAAAGACAAACCGGTTCGAAACAGAGGCTGGTTTCCGCGACCCAGTGCAATTGAAGTTATTGATAACGAAGCGTATTCTTCCGCGGTGAAAAAATTCGATTGAAACATTCCTATTCGACATATTTTTGAGCGTATGTATGAATGTATTATTACTGAACGAGAAGAGGTATTTCTATGTCTATAATTTTATATGTTCTGATGGTGTTCATGTCGGATGTGTGTCTCAGTTACTTCGCTAGCCAACTACAAGCTCAAACCGAGAGCGAACGAGATATACATTTATCCGATGAACATCATCTAACTTATTGAATAATCTGAACATTCACGTACGTGAAAAAGTATCAGCACAAATGTCTATAATTTATGTTAATTTTACATGTACAAATATTCGTACTACATCGAGTAGTCGCATGTGCAGGCGTGAGTGTGTAATCAAGTCGATTTCGAGAGGTAACTCACTGTGTTCAGAATTTACTACGTGTGTAAACACGTAGTAGTATACAATCACATATGTGTATATACATAATTGACGTACATACTCATGTAAATAGTGTTTCCGAAACAATAGTAGAAAGAAGATACTCTTATATCGCAATATTTGTTATTACAAGGAATTCACTGAAACGTATGGAATTTTATACTCATACAGTAAAGAAATAGTGAGACAGATTTGTACAGTTGCATTTTCTCTATTTGTATTACACTATCACTATCGGTGAATGATACGAAACAAATACAAAATATTGCTGTTGACTAATACGACGATTTTTCCCATTTTGTAATTGCGTGTTTTATTCATTTTATTTATATTTTCATCGAATGATTTGTAATTGTATACGAATAAATGAACAAACGACGGACGAATAACGAACAAGCATTTTTTATTTCAGCTATACGTATGTATGCACATATAACTACGAATAATATCAAGCTTTACAGCGTGTTGCTCCGAAAGCTCGCGGAAAATCAATAACAGTGCGAAAAGTAACACTGATCGCCGGAGCACGTCGTACTCATATACAAACATACGTGTGAATACGGATAATGCAATTTCTTTATTTCCTTTTTCTCATTTCTCCAACGAAATTGTAAATAATTTTTTCAAACGATTTCTAATTGCGATTATTTAGCTTTAGCTTAATTCTCCTAACTACTTCTCTATAATTCTCTTAATTGACAAAAAGCATTACATAGTAGATTTTAACTAAAATTGGCTGTATTAACCACGAAGTTTTATACGCTATAATTAATATTACTTGGTAATAACGATGCGAACACGACGACATTGCGTGAATATGAATTCTAATTTTTTATGACGCCAGAACGCAACGACTAAATCCTATTTTTATTAAATCTACATATTTTCTCACGAAACCATTTAAAATTCCAAACCAATCGCATTCCAAGAAAACTCAGATATTTCATTTCTTTCACCAACTTTTCTATCGCGTGTTTCACGATCGAATCATAAATATTGCATTACGACAAGCTATTGTGGGCATTAAAAGAAATCCTTGTATTTGAAACCAGTATCCGTTTAAAACATCCTTTGGGAACCGTGTAAGCACGTGTACCGGTTTGTGAATGTCGTGTCACTATTCAGGCGAGACAGATTGCGTAAACACCGCGACATTTTCACTGAAATTTATGCAGAAACGATAAAAACATTTGGTAAATGTATAAACGCGTGCGTGTTTTCCAAAAATCTAAAATCCTCGAGGGAAAAAAAGCGACAGCGTTTACGATCACCGAACCAACGGGGCGCGACAACCGCGACCGGCGGTAACGTCGACGAAGGGATCGAAGTGAAAGTGACAATTAGCAAAAGCGATTTGAGCTGACCTTTTATGATCCAATGGTGGGATCTCACCACATTTGACTTACTCGCGCGAGATCGGTCACCGCAGTTTCTTTCGAGCTGTTCTACCTCGTGCACGGCAACACCGAATTCCCCGTGTCCTTTCTCATTCTTTGATTAACGTCTCCCGTTAATCACAGTAAGCACTCTCACCTAAACAATCCTGCGATCAAATGAACAAGTAACATATTTAAACTCGCGATTCTCTCGAGTTTCATTCTATTTAACAATTTTATCAATTACCAACGAAAATATACATTTTCACGTCTTTCATCATTTAAACCGTTAAAACTGTCCTTTCTGCTAGTAATAAGTAACATATTAATCATAATTATTCCTTAAAGAAACAAATTATCTAACAATAAGTCATAGGGTAAAAGCTCCGTGATTATAATAGATTTTCTAATTACCGGACATAAGATACAACAAAATATTTCACGTTTATTCTAGTAAATCCGAACGTCATCCCTAAAAAGTGAAGTGTCCGGAAGATGTGGTTGACGAGCGTGATCGCGTTGCTGGCGGTTTCCCTTGTGCAAGGCTTCCCCGATGGGGCGCCCGTGGATGCCTGCGTGAAACCGCGACCTAATGAACCCTATCACGGTCAGGCGAAGGCACAACCCCGGGAGTCGAGTCCTTATGTCATAACGGCCTCGTCATCCGAATACGGACCCGGTGCTCAAATAAGTGGTAAGTACGTGTAAGTTTAGGGATCTAAAGATACGAAAACCATCCGTCAAACCTATCGAACAACACGAAACGTCAAGTATCCGACGTGGTAGTGTTGCATCACTTGTCATCTCACCGATTCTAGAATCGTACGGTGAAAGCGCTTTATCATCGTCGTCATCTCCTTTCATATACGAAACTAAGTCTACCTGTGACCTTATAACCGCAGAATCCTGATTTTCATGAAATTCGGCGGAAATGTAAAGTAACGCCTTGTATAGAAACTCTTTCGATTACGATGGAAATCTAGGGATCGTGTATAGTTAGAGAGAGACTATACTGTTATTAAGTAAACTGTCTCTTTAAAATCAGAGTACTTTAAAAACGTTCTTTCTCAGTGTAATTGAAAAGTTACGCTTTACATTGCCGCAACCGGATCGCCGCATTCTCGAAATTGCAGAAAAGTTGTTGCAGTCTCTTTCTCGTATCCCATTGGCCCGCGGCGTAGACGATCGAATCTGCCGCGGAATGTTTGACATGCGATTATATTATCCCGTGGTTGAAATTAGCAGTGTGCCTACGTGCACGCGAGAGTCGGTTGAAGAATCGGGCATCCTATCTCGGGCAACGGAACAATCGATGCAATCAACGCCGATACGGGGCGGAACTCGGAACGTGTCTGAAACGTTCACAATCGCGGATTCCGCGGTCCACGGACCGGTTTTGCATGTTCAATCGTTGGAATAATAGCACTGCTAGCGAAATTGCTAACGGAAAGACTTTCGTTTCTGTGTAGTTCCCCCGATAGGCAACCGAAAATTAGCTTTACGAGTTATACCGAATAGAATTCGCTATATCCCGACAAACTCTCGTACGTATATATGTATATACATATACATAATATATGTGTACACTTGGCTATCCGTGGAGATTTTCAGCCGCGTATGCTAATTTCATTAGGTGTTATTATTCTCGGGTTACTGTTAATGCGGCAATTCTACCGAAATTTCTGCTGGTTATATGTATATACATATATATATATATATATATATATACTGTATATTAAATGGCAACCACATCCCTCATGTTTACGTATGTGTGTTTTTAACAGCGTGTTTATGAACGAGATTAAAAAGTTAGTAAACGTGAAGTTGAAATTATCTCGTGGTTTTTCGTTAATTAATATCGTCTGTTTTTTTTAATCGTACCATTGTTCGATATTTGAATAGATTTAAATTAGATTGCTATTATTCGGCATATAATTGTATTATCCGATAACGATTTCTATAATTCCCTGCGACCAATGGGAATGGAAATCGCGAATAATGTCGATCATTTGGGTTTCGCCACAATGAGATTCCTGTGTGTACGGTCCCACCCCCAAACACAAGCTTGGTCTCACGTCATCTTATTCTGCATAATGCACGCTCACCCCGCGCTCGATAAGCGTGCGTTTCGCAAATACGCCGTAGGCGAATTTATAGTCAATTCCGTCGGAGTAACGTAGACGTCCAATATTTCTGTTAATTAAAAATGGAACTCGAATTCGACGGGCACGACCTTACATAAGAGAACACCGAATATTTCATATATTAAAATCATACCCGGGTGAAACGAGGAAACGCGCCCGTGACAAATGGAAAATCATGTTTTTTTTTTGTTCTCATAAATTAATGCTCGACGCACTTAAGGTGCGCGATTCTCGTCCTGGCATTCTGAAAAATTAAATTCCGCCTCTGTAAAAAGTTAAAAGCTTATTTACCGGCGGACAAAGGTACCGCCTGCAGGGAAATTACAATTCCGTTCGCGAGGACGGGGGAAAAAAAAATTCACAATTAAAGTACCGAGTGGCTGGCGTGTACCGTTCGTCTTTAAAAATCAATTTTCCATATCGTACGGACGGTTAGGGGCGCGATGTAAAAATCATGCTTCGTCACTTGAGCTGCTTCGTATTAGTGTCACGAGGAAGCCCGCGTTTTGACGATCTCGAGTGAGAATTGTATGTCGTGAAGAAAAATTTAACCGAAATTTTCTGGAAACGTTATCATTTCCTCGTGGTTTTGTCGATGAATTCCGAGCGACGATGTCTCGTTCGCGGAAATATTCGTGCGGGTCGTTTGTTTTATTTTGCCAGGAGTGCTACTGGAAATTTTCATTTACGTTAAAACTAAAAGTGTCTCGTACGGAACGAGCGTTTCGCGAATTTTCTGCATTTGGAACGTTTCAATCGAATGTGTAGCAATATCGCCGTCTAATGCTTGGAGTTTTTCTTTAATTTTATACTTTCTTAATTAATCGATGTACAGCGTACACAATTAATTAGAAATCACATAGAAATCGAGCAAATATACTCACAATTTTATCATCGTAGTATTCGTAAAAGTAACTACGTCACAATAGTTTAATTACCAATACCAAATTTTACTTTTACCTTAAAACAAACAGTCTTCGATCGACTGTTCAAGTATCTCACAACGCAAACGTTTTCATTCTACATTGATACTATTCAAAAGCTTCTACTCGCTCTCCTAAACCTATACAAAAGACCATTAAAGAATAAAAAAGAATCTACAATCTAAAGTGCCTCTTTCAAACAAAATCGTATTTCAATCAAGTAAATCCCTTTTATCTATCACCGATCCATTGGTCCCATTATTCATATTATGTAATTAGGTTATTAATGTCCGTCGAACGTTACCTTTGTCCCCGGCAATTTCCATTGCAAACCAGCCGAGATTCAACTTTCATAAAACCTCTTAAAACTGTTGACCACGCCCAGCCGGGTAAAAAAATATTCAAAATTCCGGTGGGTCACGTACTTACACAGCCGGACATTTTTTACAGGATCAACTAACTTTTTCCCCGCGTGGAGTGACGCTCCTTAACGTTCTTTTTTTTTTCTCGCAGTAACCATCAGCGGTTCGTCGTTCAAGGGATTCTTCCTTCAGGCACGTGACTACAAAACCGACGCCTGGATCGGATCGTGGGCGCAAACGCCGAACACGAACACCCACCCCGAGTGCAGTGCCGTGACACACGCGGACCCGCGGGAAAAACAGGAGGCGACCCTCATTTGGAATGCGCCGCCGAACGCACGAGGCCAGGTCTACTTCACGTGAGTACCCCACGATCTACCCGTGAAACTTTCAGGGTCGTTAAGGGAGACCGGGTAATGTCCCTCTGAATCATTTGCCCGCAGCATCTTGGAGGCAGTAAACGTACGGTTTTCAAGGAAATAAGTTGCGTGGTAAAACGGTGAAATTTGTATACTATATATAGATATATTTGTATATACATTTGTATATTTGTATAATTGTAAATACATATACAAATTTCTATATATATTTCTATATATATTCCTATAAAATATATAGTATACAAATTTCACCCTTTTTACCGTGCAACTTATTTCCTTCAAAACCGTACGTTTACTGCTTCCAAAATGCTGCATAAAAAATTAATATTAATATTTATACTTGCATATATATATGTATATATATTACATACTGCGAAACTGATCTTTGAATTGAAATGATAATTTGGAGGATGGAGACGCGGGTAATAATTAATTTCGGGCAGTACTGAAGAAGATATTGTTAAACGATAGGAAAGAGAATTCGGTTTGCAATTTGTGTTAATAGGATTAATGAGAGATTAATGAGAGAGAGGGATAAGATTTTTATAAGTAATAATTGAATGTTATATTGATGGTTTAAGCTACGGTTTAATATTTTCTTTTGATATTTATAATAACGAAATGGAATATGGTAGAATACTCTTCTGACTTAGCGAAGGAAGTTGAAACTCTCACAATATGAATTATAATTCTATCTAAGCAACAAAGAGAATCTGGATTGCTTTCATTCTCCAAGGTGTCGCAATCGAGGGTGCAATATTCTAGAATGTCCAGGGTACGGTAGCGTTGAATAGAAGCAAGAAATTCTCTTACGAGAGTGTTCCTAAGATGGAATACTACTGTGGAAAGGTAATCGAGGACAGACTTAAGTTGAAATAGCGATTACACGTGGCCGCACCTTGTTAGGAAATTGCAGTACACGTCACGTGTCTCGAAGCGTGTGTAAAAAATGTAAAAATAAGAAAAATTTTACTATAATCTTCCATTGTCCTCAAGAAATATCTATGAAAACCAGTATTTTAACGACACACGTATCTAACATTAGCGTGACGGGCTAATTTTCCCCCCTGTTTTCTTAATTGTAGCAATTAATTTAATTCTAACTTCCAATAAGTTGAATCGTCTGCGCGAAAGATAGAATTTTCCGCGCCGCGATACGCCGAGGGAAACGTCCTCGTACGTTTTAGCGAAAATGAAGGACTTCCAGCTGGCTAGAAGGTAACGTAATACGACTAATTGTACGTCGCTGGTCACCGGAAATAATTGCTTTTACCGCACGGTTGCCCGTAAATGCACGCATACGGTAGACTTGCTAATAACGTGGCAAATTTCCCGGCAACATTACGGGTTAGAAAGTTCATCGGTTGAATTGAAATCCGCTGACTGAATCGCTATAGCGGCGATCTCGTTTGCGGATTTGGAATACCATCGTCGTTTGCGGATAAAAAGATTGCCGAAACAATTTTTTACCGCGGGCAAGCGAAATAGTTTCACAGTTCCGGAATGTTCTCTGCGTGTAATCCAGACTTTGTGCTATTATCGTGTTCTGTATTTAGAACGCGTTGTAAATAGTATTTATTGTAAGGAAAATTTGATGATAATCATCAATGTGATGGAAGACATTTTCTCGGCAATCTTATATGATTTAAAATTTATACTGATTTTTAAAATTTAGTTAAAAGAGCGGAGAAATAAATCAATATGTTTAAAGTATGATCGATAAATCATTGATAGATATTAATCAACAATATTCTTTTGTTTATCATTTCAGTGGCAGTGTACTGAAAGAGTATGCAACATTCTGGACAGGTCTGGTGGCGCAGGCAGCTCATTAAGAACCTCTTAATGTACGTACACGATCATTTTAATTACCATTGTTATCGTTGTCATACTCATCGTCGTTATTATCATTTTTACATTTAAGGTCTGAGACATTTTGATTAACGAACTGGTGGAAGGCTAGGATCGACAACTTCGTCAGAATGTTTGGTATACACGAAATACAAAACAACAGCTGGAAACTGGACATAAAGGTGTTTTTGTACATTTTCTATTGCGAGCGAATCTTTTCTTTAATTATATAACAATCATTTTTGTACCTATTACGATATACATACATACACATCCTAATATAATATATATATTACGTTAGAAAAATACAATTTACCCGCGGTAGGTAGATAGTTTATTTTATCCTTAACCTACTAAATTCAATGATCTTCTTCTTCTTCTTTATATATTTTTTTCTCTCCTCGCTGGAAAGTGATTCAGCGAAGTCCGTCCGTAAACGAGGTTTTCAACCTGTCAGATGCAGTTGCGTAATGATCGTCCGATCGAAACGGGTACCCGCGATATGTTCCACCTTCGGAAATAACCCGTTTTACGCCGGTACCACCTTGAAACAGTCTAATCACCCGACGGTTACGCTCGCGGAATCGACGATCCAGTTTTCCATCGGTTTCCGTCAACTATATTTTCCTTATCGTTCGCTGTTACATTTAAAACGAAAACCATCGCGGCAGGTATTTAGGCCGCGCGCTCGAGTACCCTTTTAACTAGCATCTTTAGCGCCATTTACATCAGAACAAGGCTTTAACAGCCTGCTGCCAAGACGTGGCTAACAATTCAGCCGCTGAAAGTTCCGTCGTGCAACGTCGTCTAACATTCTTTGAAATTCTCCCGATAGCGTGGTTACGTTCCATTAAAATAATGTATAAGAAAGAAAACAAAAAAGAAAAAAAAAGTGAAACTAAATAGAAAAGTACGAAATCACGCAGTGCGAAACGAGAGAGGGAAAACAAAAACTAGGTGGAAGGGGAACGCGAAATGTTTTAGACCTGGTGTTACCGGCGTCTATAAGGTGAAATGAATCGCAAGGGGAACCCGTTTTCCTCGAAGTAGCTTTAAGGTGCGCGATCTCACCGGCTTCGTGCTGAGAGACACACGTGGGTTGATACCGACATACGGCTGGTTACTACATCTTCCCCAAGAGGGTTTCGCCGTTTCTTCACCGGATACCGTTAATGGAACTCAGCACGCTTTTACGTGCTGGCGAAGGATCGAGGAACGCGTTACGTAACCGGCGCTGCCTAGTAAAAGTGGGTCATTCTCATAAGAGAGGCTCGACGGAGTCTAAACTTCGAATTTGTTGCTACCACGAAACACCGGGACCCGGGGAATCGATGCTTCGGAGATGACTATCTCTTTTACGTTAACTGACGAATCATTTTTGTGAACGTCACAACGACCACTCGGATTTCTCGAAGAAGTATATTATATGTATGTGCCGATAATTATGAAAGTGGTCTTAAATGAATATTTAAAAAAAATGTAAGTCTTGATAGTTTGTTAATAAATGTTTCAAAACCTTTAAAAAACGTAATATCGAAAATTTTTTAAAAATTGACTTACACCACTTTCATAATTATGGGCAGATATTATGTATAATTTGTATTTAAAGCTGTTTTTCAATTACAGCTTCTTTCGCAGCTGTCGCTGGAACTTGCATCGATTGTTTTAAGTATTCAGGAGAGTCACTTTAAAATAAATTGTCTTAATTATTCACGGTGAACCCGTGAGAGGGGACGTCGGATTGCTGTTTCTTATCACGGTATTCGAGAAGAGTGAAGTGAAAATCTGATATATTTATCAAATGTTCGCTTCATGGTGAATGTTCATGGAAATTTAAAACTTTTTCGAAGACGATGGGAGAAAAACAGAGAGGTGGAGAGATATTTCATCGGTTGAAAATCCGCCAGAAGAAAACAATTAGCAAATGTTTGGTCTGGATGTTATTTATCATTGACGTCCAATGGTGAACACAGATTTGCATAAGTATCTGCAGTGTCCGTGTGACCGGTTCTCCTCGAGGTATCAGTGGAGGTTGAAAATACCATTTTACTCGGAAGATTTATTGTTATCTCAACGTCTCGACCATACCACGGCTGATAATTATCGTTTAAGATTGATTGACCTGCGCGTGATTTGCGACGGAAGTGGTTAACGTGATATGACGGTCACACCCACATAAAAGGCCAAGGAAATCTATTGTATCTACAATTATACCCGGATAAAAGCATGATATTACTCTTTATAAACATATAGTAATCGAATACCGAACATGTATGAACATACATACACACAGTCATTTATTTTCAATACTATCTGCAAAGTTTTATCTCAAAATTGATTTTCAAACAAATTCGAAGAATATAGTTTGGCAAGTTTATTACAAGTAACCTATTGAGTAGAGAAATTTCAAGAAAGGAGTTGCCTTTAAAGCTCGTTTCGAGAAATGGAAATACAGAGGAATCTCGATTATACGAGGCTAGATTACGGGAACAATTTTTACCGTCCGCGATAGAGAGGATATGGCGAAGCGGTTTCATTCGAAAAATTTTATCTTTGCCTCGCAGCACCGGAAAAGATCGTTTTGACTTGCTTATGTTATGTTCATCAAATATTCCGTAGTTCCGAAGATAGAAGGAAACTCCGAAAAACGCTGTATTTCCACGGAAAGTTCTTCCACGCGGCATTTGAATTCGTTCGATATTCTTCTTTCTTTTTTTCTTTTATTATTTATTGCGATACCTTTACTCTTAGATGAAAAATCGATGGGGTAGTGATATTACTTGCGCATATTTCTCAACCATGCCGCGTTTCACCAGTGCAAAAGCACTTCCCGTGATAGTCTAACGTTCGATTATAAGCGAATTAATTCTGCGCACATCGCTTGCAAGAAATTCCCATAAGAGGTAATCAGATGAATGCAATTTTGATGAGCACGACACGGTTGAAACGTGAAGTCCCAAAGCGGCCGGAATATTGATCCTGTGCAACTCCGCTACGTGTATCAAGAAAATCAAGAAAACCGTCGGTTTCACGCGATTTTACTCGATTTCGAGCAAGACGAACACGTTCCGACCTGACACTGATTTTTCACTCTCCTCCGTGAGTATCACCGCGAAGAACTTTTCGTCGTCTCGAAATCAGATTTCTTTCACTACACTTCGCAGTGATATCGATTCCCGAACGTTTTTTATCCGTGGTTAGAATAAAAATATTTTTAAATCTTTCTCCAATAAATCCTGCTAATTCTGCGTGAAAAATCGAATCCATAAAAAATAGAGTATTTATAAAAATACTCAGGTCTTCTTTTTCAGGATCGAAATCAAAAGAAGAGAAATTAAAAATCAAATTATATCGATTATCTCTGAATCAATGTTAAATAAAATTCTACACAGAATCTTTAGTAAATATCATATTCGTTGGAAAACCATTATTTGCAACGAGTTTCAATTTAAAACGTCCTTTCAGTCTGTCTTTCCTAAATGTTCAAAAAAATGAAATAAAAACAGTAAAAAGTTGACCCAACGATGATAAGTTATCCCTTAATTAACCCCAGAGGGATGTTCGTCCTACGATTACCATACTCAGCCACCACGAAAATCCGCGATTCTACATCGGATTTCGTTTCTCGTCTACGCTCGACCACATGTTCACCTGGAGCTCGAGAACGTACTACATATATACTATATCTGTAAGGTATTAATCGCGGGTTCCCTGCACTGCGTCATTACCACTACGAACGCTATTGCCTGGCAGACTGTAGTTCCTTTAGCATTATCTTACACGACATTCGTTTTGTCGCTATCTATGTCCGTTACATCAAATCGGAAATGTATCTGTCTCGTTTAAGTGATTCTGAAAACGTAAATATTCCGCATAAATCAATACTAAAACAAGAATAAAAAATGTATTTCATTTAATACCCCTCTTTGAATGACTTTCTCGTTATTTTGAATATATACGAAAAAAATAATGACTTCTACTTCGATATCGACATTCATAGCTATATACTGTGATTATCAAGAATGTTCTGTACGATAGGAACAGACTCAGTGTTTAAATTAGTATTTTTAACGCACGGTAGAAATTCTTGTTTATACTTTTTCCTCCCTCTATTTTTATACTCGTTTCGAGGAAATCATATTCGCGTGAAATACTCGCATGAGCTTATATTTTTATGCCTCGCGATTCCAGCGTGGCCGTGATGTAGATATATCAACAACTTGTTCCACTTGTGTTCGCGTTTGCTCGAAAACTCGATGGGAATGCACCAATAAAGAGCGGTTGGCTCTTGTGTCACGTCGTTACCACTACAAACGACATGCCGCCGGTATAATCGCTTCTTTATTTAGCACCGTGCATTATGCCTGCTCGAATTCTCTTCCGGGTTCACTCGCAAACGTCCGACGAGGGGTTAATTCATACCAATTAGGACGGGCGAATAATTTCCCATTCACGAGCGTGCGGAACGTTAATCCTCGCACGCTGCGAAACAAAACGACGACCTGCGTTACGTTTGAGAAGATCAACGGCTGGAGAAACGTAAATCCAATTCCGTCGATTTTCCCGATTATTGTGAATTATCACGGATACACTGGGGACAGTATTTTAACGTAAATCAGATAAAAAATCGAAAAATCTGTCTGATTCGAAGATACAAGGTTTTTAATACAAAACATGCTCAGGAAAGAGACATAAAACAGAAAATAAACATAATTCATAAGAAAATCATGCTCCATCCCCGATTCATCGATCCTCAACTGTTTTCCTAGAAATTCATAAAGAAAACTTGCAAACTTTCAATACACTGAACGTCCATCAACTCTTCTTCCGTGATACTGAATTTAAAGTCTACTCTTCGGAATACGATAAGAATCAAAAATAACACATCGTTTCCTCCACTCGTGTTCAACCGTTAACGTAACCCACCGAAACCATAAGTCAATCGACTCCTCGTTCGCCTACTGTGTGAGAAACGAGTTCGACAACATAATTATGCATGCGTCTCGACATCGTTGATCGGCTCTTTGTTTACGATGATCCCTATTTACGTGGTTTCGCGAGAGCCTATACACACATACATACACATATACATACATACGTACATACGTACATACATACGTACGTATATCTCCGTTAATCCGAGATTGCGTCATTAGGCGTCGAGGTTCCAACCTTCCACCTTCTACCTTCCCCACCTTCCACCATCCCCCGCCGTCCCTCTCCCACAATTTGTAGGGCGACGACGTGTTCCTCACCTAGGATCATGCATATTTACATTGCGGTACGGAGAACATCGACGGCTCTTGGCCCGAGGAATGACTCAGAAGCTCTGCGCCCCTGCGACGTCAAAACCGACAAGGTGGATGAAGAGAGAAAGAGAGAGAAAGAGAGAAAAAGAGAGAAAGAGAAAAAGAGAGTGAACAAGGGAGGAAAGAGGAGAGGAACGACGTTGCAGAGAAGGAAGAGGAGGAAAAGAGGGAGAGGGAGAGAGAGAGGGGGGGTTGATAGAGGGTAAAGCGTGCTGGCTCGCGTGTGTATTGCGCAGGACGCCGGCGCCCTGGCGTCGCGACGACCCTCCACCGATTCGGTCGTTGTTTGGTGCCTGCACATCGTCGACGTTCGCTCGACGCGTAGAACACCGTTGTGGACGGTGTGTGTATATATATATATATCCCCGTACACACGGAAAGAAAGAAAGAGAGAGAGAAAGAGAGAGGGAGAGACAGATATATATATATACATATATACATATACATGCGTGTGTGTGCGCGTGTGTGTTCGCGGATTTTTTTCTCTCCGGTCCGTCGCACCGTGGACGAATCGTTGTCGTCGTCGTCGTCGTCGTCGTCGTCGTCTACGTCGTTTCAACGGTGGATCATAGGAGAGCTGCGTCGCAGCCGGTCGTTGCAAGAGTGAAACAAGTAGACCGCTGCAGTGCGGCGAAAAAAGGCGGCGTCGTTCGATCGGACGATATTCCGACCGTGGGAATAAAACGAGTCCCGACGGTTTTTTGTTTTCTGCATCGGGAAACTCTCCGCGGTAGCGTGTATCGTCAGGGTTTTCTTACGGTTCCCCCTTTCACCTCTACGATCATCTCCTTTGCCCTTATCCACGATACCGTAGGTTATCTATCTATATCATTTTTTTTTCTTCTTTTTTACTCATCTTCAGAGAGAGAGAGATAGAAGCAGAGAATCTTTCTAGAAAAAGATTCGAAACGATTCACAAAGTTTGACAAATCTCGAGCCTTTTTCGAAAAGGTTGTTATCACTCGACGAGGGTTGCTGATTGGTCGACGGTAACCGCGAGTGAAGAACGGACTGTGCGTAACCGAAAGGGGTACAAAAAAAAGAGGTTGAGGGAGGGGGGAGTGGACCGCGTGAAAAAAGAAAGTCGGAGGACGTGTACGTCGCGGTGACGATTCCGTCGTGCGGCACGACGTCGCGACCCGCGTAACGGTTAATAATATGAGCGTGTTATCGATCACGCGGCCCGATCGCACGGATATGTGATACCGGAAGTAGGTACGGCAGGCTCTGACCTGCGTGCAGGTGGCTGCTGCGAGGCGGGGTGGTGCGTGCGACGTATGCGTACGTCCAGGTGTGTCGCCGTCGTGGTGGTAGCGAGAAGTGTGCGCGAGGTGTGCCGCGTGCTAGGGCCAGTCGTCGCAAAGATGCACGCCGTCGCGGCGACGGCGTCACCGCCGTCATCCACGACGTCGTTCCTCGCCCGGGGGAGGAAGCCGAACTATGCCGCGAGGCTCGTCTGCGCGATCTTCGTATCCTGGTGGATCATCGAGGGCCACCAGGCGCTCGGATTAACGGATCCACCTGAAGTGACGACGATCGAGGGTGAGTTTTTTTCTTTTTGGCAATTTACGAACGCTTTTTTCATGGATTTTCTACTTTTCTTTTGGTATTCTTTTAATGTCAGTGTGTGTATGTGTGTGTGTTTTTTTGTCGTTCTTTTTGGTATGGTGCATCGAAGGTAGACATTTAGGGTCTTTTCGTAAGTTTACGATTGTCATGGTATACGCCACGGGATCGATAAGGGGATGAAAAAGTGTGATTTGTTTGGAAGAGAGATGATAATGCGGATAATATGTGTTATTCTTTGGTTGATTTATCATTGTTTGCGTAAAGTAGCTGTCTTTTTACGGGTTCATTGAATATCTTTTTCTGTGTAACGAGAGAGAGAGGGAGAGAGAGAGAGACAGAGAGAGAGAGAGAGAGAGAAAAAATGGTTGTGGATACATGTTCGGTTTTTGTGCGAGGAGGCTGTAACGAAGGTAGGAGAATATACTTAAAAGAGTCAGACGAGGTTAATCAGTGGATGGTAAAAAGTGAAATACACTACTGCGAGCAAGTATTTCTATAGACGATACGAAGATATATGAACATATACATATGTATAGATGATTTCGTGCTTTATTTTTTTGTCTTTCCATTCTGGTGGAATTCACGTGAAATTCTCGTGGAAAAATCAGCCACAGTTTTTATCTGACCGGAGTTCAGAAACTGACGAGTTTCGCGTTGTTTTTTTTCCCCTCTGCGCTACTTCCAAGAACAATGGTCTATCTCGTTACTCGACAAATTTCCGTTTCTTTCTTTCTGTGTTTTTTTTCTCGTTTTTTATTATTTATTCTCTCATTTTTCCCCGGTTTACGGAAGTTCTACAGCAACGTACGTAGTTCGTACGTCGGATAAACAATAAACACGGCCTTTTGCGCCTTTGAGAGCAACTGTTTATTTACCGTTGACCCAAATAATATATTTTATACGACCTTTCGAACTATGTCACGGGCCCGATAAGTCGTAACTCGTATCTGTGAAATTTCGGTTTTACCTCGTGGCTACGTTTCGAAACCGTGTCTCGTGAATTTCACACCGTACGTTTCAAGCGACAGTGAAATAAAATAAAATAAAATAACAAAAAATAACACACTCACACACTCTCGAACTTCTCTAGTCACGCTAACGAAAAATTATCTATTATTCATTCGAATTTTCCAACGATTTCTCGACCATGTAAGACAAACGATAGACATAAATTTTCTCTCAAGTATCGAAAGAGAACATCCATATATTCTCTATCAGCGTTTTATTAAGATCGATATCGACAAGATGTGACCTGTTGTCATTTAAAAAATGCAGATAACGTTACTTTGACCGGGATGCTCGATCAGAGTCACCCTTTATGCCGGCAGCATCCATGAAAGTCGGCCACTAGAGACGAGAGAAAATTTTTTAACGAAGACGTTGTCGTCTAAAGTTAATGCCTCTTCAGGTTCGTAACTTCAATCGCGTACTCGAGGGGTCTCGCTTTACTTCCCCCCACCATCTTTCACGTTTTCATTTGCGTCCTTATTTCCTTCCGAATGAGCTCGAGCTTCCTTCTTCCGATCGTTAAATCCAAGTGAATCGCTCCGGCAATATCTCCGCGTTCCCCGGATTCCTTCAGGACCCGATCTCGTGTTAATCTTTTAATTCCCACGGGACCTCGAGTGCCCCGTGAAGTATTTTCAACGAAAATTTACCGCGGTCATTTTCCGTCCTGTGTATGGTGAACGAGACCATTAGTTATTCAGTTACACGGAAAATCGATGGAACAATAATGCAAATTGAATAATGAGAAATTATGTCATCGATTACGTGTGCACACGTTCGTGTCTGTGTGTGTATGTGTATGTATAAACTCTAATATGGTTATGCTAGTTGGACTTCACGTACAGTATCCTGAATTTTTTAAATAGGTAAATTAAATAAGGATTAGATATTTTTTGTTATTTAAATCATGCGTGAAGGTCAAGTTAGTAATTGTTTAAAAGATTTTCATGGAATTAATAGCTGAATAGCCAGGTAATTAATGGAAAGTGCTTCGTTATGATCGACACGCTGGCAAAGGGCATTGATTGATAGACATAGTCTTTGAAATGTCAACATTGACACTTGCACCACTCAAATCCTTTAGACAGGATAAAGATTTACAGAGCGACGTCACACATCGAGATCGGACTGAATGCTGACAGATTTCAGATATCATGAAAAGGTTCGCGAAGCAAATAAAGCTATATCGCAACCCCTCTAAGATGGTTTTATTTGCTCTATCTGACGGCTTTATTCGATGCTCCAACTACGATACGTAAGTTATATCGATCGTGAAATGAAGAAATGCTTTGTCCTTCTTAAGCGGAATTATTTTTCAATTTTCTTTTCCTCTTTTTCTGTTTTTTCTTTTTTTCTTTTTTTTTTATTCCGAGTAGATGACTTGTATTGATTAAGCCTTCAAAGCTTTCTCTAGAAAATTGCTATGCTTGCGTGGGATATTTCCCCGTTGCAACGTAATTTTTCAGATTTATATAACTTCGTACACGCAATGCGAAAATTTGGAATAAAATTCTAATCGATAGTTTTACGATTTGAGAAGAAAATCATGTTTCTTAATCTACTAGATCATTAATTTGCATAAATTTCCAGTGAGAAAAATCATTTTCGATTGAATCATCCTTTTGATATGTCATTTCATAAATAACGATATAAACAATCCCTAAAATAATACCTTCGATGTTTTCCTTCACGTGATATCGTGCAACTTTAATGATAATCGACAACAACGCCAGAGTCTCGACGAAATATCGTGAAATACAATGAAAAATTCCTCGTTTCCCTATCGTAGCGAGAGTACAAACATTTTCCACAATTAACTGATATTTCCCGAGCAAAACGGTTCGCGTAATCGTATCGTATGCAAATTACCGGTGATTTCGCGATCGGCGAAGAACTTCGTTATCGAAAAACGAGCCGCGGAAACGGTGAGATATCAATTTTCCAGATAAACATATTTATCAATATTCATATTCCAGTATTATTTGATCACGTGATCGAGAAGGCTGAACGTTACCTCCGTAAATGGATTTTCAATCAAAATACCATGCATCGTGCTTTTCTCCGTATTGTACACACGTGTTCGTTGTGGACGTCGGGGATGCATTTGCAAATTGCACGCGTAGAGGGTTGCGAAAAGGCGGATACAATGAAATATCGAATTTTCTTCAACGTCGGTGGTCTAACGTTATCGTGACGTCGGATGGGAGGTCTAATAAAAAGTGCCTGGTCGCTCCGTAATTGTTTAATCAAAGCCAAGTGCTTGACAGAGAAAAAAAAACGAAAAATGTTCACCCTCTGAACCGAGGAAATTTCGTATTCTTGTGAAAGTAAATTATAATTACCTTTCAAATGCCAGACTTTCATTTTGAGATGTAAATTGTTACTTGAATTTAATTTAAATAATTTTCAGACAGTGCAAGTTGGTAATTGTTAAAAAAAGAATCTTTTATGTAACACGTGGTGAACAAATGAGGTTCGGTTAAAGAAATTTAAGTAGATAGAGGTGATGTGAAAGTTCTGGCAAGTCAGTTATTATTAACCGTGTACGTTACGATTTATAATTAGCATCTTTCACTCGTCGAGATGAAACTTTTCCCCGTGAATTATCTTTTGCCAAACGTTATGAGAATCGGCACGTGATATCGCCCGGAGTTACGTAACACTTTTTATTCCGCGAAACTTCGCACTTTGCCGGAAAGCACAATATTTTTTTTCTTATCGGATTCGAAAAGTGCCGAGAACTTTCGCGCAGCTTTTTCGGAACTCGTTCCTCGAGTTCCGCATGAAGACACCACTCCGAGGTTATCCCTTACACTTTTGACATATCATATTATCGCGACCCGTAGGGTGGCTCCATGCCAAGTTAGCCCTAAACAAACCCTAAACAAGCTAGAGTGGTTGCACCCTCAGGTATCGATGTAGAAGCATCAGGTAGCGGATAAATATCTGATACAACATTTATGAAACGTTCTGTGACTTCTTCATAATCAAGTTTCAACCGCGTAGCATCGCTGGGGAAATAAATAATTCGCGACATTGTTGCAGGTGGTATAATACAGTATAACTCAGTATCTTTAAACAGCATACGTGAAATTCGTTAAATTTGGGAAAATGATACGACTCGTATTTTTATCGTTTTAATTATTGATATAAAATTATGATATTGTGCTTTTTTTTATAGAGAAAATCCTGATATTTTAGTTACGACGTTGTTATAGCAAATTAGCCGTTACGTTATTCATATAAAAGTCTGTTATCGATTATCGCGGGTATCTCTTGCCGTTCATGATGACACTTTTTACCGTGGAAAATATACGTAGGTGGAATACATATACAATCGATCGAAAAAGAAAATTGAAATAATTGTTTGGCAGCGTGGTAGATTTACTTTTGCGATACGACTTCAAACACGGGAACGTAAATGTATATGTATATTTAAAAAAGAAAGAAACGAACGGAAACGAGAAGCAGCATTTTAAAATATTCACCCGCAACCACATCGATTATTGTGAATTACAGAAAAAACAACTTAGGGGAATTAAACGTAAAACATTTACAATTGTCACACAGAACTCTGTCTATTTACCAGCGAGAAATTTTATATAGAAATTACCCGAACAAACTTTCACGACGGTGTTTATAGGACGTCCCGTGTATTTAAATGTTAACTATTTCGAGGATCGTAAAATACTCTTGGTAACAACGACTAACAAAATGCGATATCGTGTCTTGATACAATTTCGCCCGGAGTCCTGCGTGCAAGGATTAATTACCTTGACAGGAATTGTCGTGTCTGTACACTCGAATAATCGATACGAAAGATATCGCATTCGCGAACCGTCATAGCAGTTGCACCCTTGAATTTCTGCAACGCGCAGTTTGAGGTGAAATCGGATGCATTTAACGTACGCAGAGTGCATCTACCACCATAATTCACAATTGAATGATTCATCCGTATCTGGAACCGTTGAAATTACATTCTCCGAGAGCGATTTCACGCTTGTTCGTGCATAATTCTTCCTGTTCATTCACTTTCTACAGGTATAAGGTACATAATGTAACGTTCTACTTTTCGAATGTTTGTTAATCCCCGTGATAACGTGGTGTAACGTTGATGTTACACACACCCACGTGTGAGTCACTGGGAATAAAAACCGATCACTCCACTTCCTTTAATTAGGAAATTTTTGTAGCTTAATGAGAGAGTAAATAATTGTTTTGATTAAAGTAGATTAATTTTGTTTCTCAAACAGAGTTTGTCACATACTTTGTTTACCAATTTTCGAACCTTCCTAATGTGTAAATTATCAAATTTTGTAAATTTTTTCTATTTCCATAATATATGTTACTCTTTATACTTAAACGTTTAATCGTGTGAATCACAGAACGAACGCAGAGACAGAGAAACGATGTATAAAGGGTTAATGAGTAAGCATATCGAAAGAATGGTATTATTTTCCCAGTCAGGTGTGTTTTTTCTGATTCATCACAGCTCGTTGCGTCGTTCTATGAAAGTTACGATATCAATGCCCGACGTATTTTCATAATTCACGCGGCTTATCGTTCCCACAGTTTCCCTCGAACGTGTTTCAAGTGTCATAAAGCTTCGCGAAAGATTTCGATCTTTAAAGGTCCGCCGTTCCTGTGATTTCGCTCGAAGGGAGGCGATTCCTTTTCCAGCCGTCTTTAATTAATGGTCGCGAATCGTTTTCTGCAAAGTTGTTGCCCACGGTCTGTCCACGGCGTTGGGAGAGAAAAAAAAAGAACTCGATTGACCACTTTCCTATCGTGGTATTAGTGGAAAAACGGCGAACCAGATAGCCCCGTAGATACCTATCTTGGTAATTGGTATAATGAAAGACCCGAGCTATCTAAATAAACTCGTTGCCGTACGTCCTGTGTGTATGTATACATATGTATGTATGTATACATATACATTACGTCTTGTGCAGGAGTATTAATCATTTGAAAGACTCTATTCGGAAGAATAAGCGTCGATGAACGTGACTGTGGTCTGATAAATCAGAGACTATGTAATTAAATCACATAATTTCTTATCAGGCTTACTTAGGAATTAACGTAAATAATAGTCTTATTAAATTTTCAATTCCTTAACCAAAGAACAATTTTATGATTATTCGTGACGAAAGGAAGATAGAGATTTATTTTAGAATTTTGAATAATTACCAGACATCAAAATTGTTTCGAATTTATTACGATTTTTTTAAAAGAAGATATAATTTATATTTATTTGTTTCCATCGCGTTAAAGGATTCGCTCGTGAAAATTTATTGGCCGATAAATTTCACACACACATAAGTATGTTCCAACGCCGTTGTCTTAATAACGATCGTTTAATTCCTCGTTTCCAGGACTGTAGTTTTTTCTACCATGTTTTTTTTTTGTATCTGATATCGATTTTGAAAGTGGAACATACCTTCCTGAAGTAATATCCAGCATCGCTTCCTCTCTTCTTTTTTTCATTCACCACCGATGACATTCAGCATACTGAGAAATAATCGATAACTTTCCATAGACGTTCGGTTTCCTAGCAGTGTTAATGAAGTGTGCGAATAATTGCATCTTCTAATCCGCGGGTCGTTGCATTGAAAAATTCACATTCACGTGGCAGGCTTTTGTAAAGGCCTGCTTCCTGATAATTATGTCTCCCGTTTTCACGCGGGGAAAATTTCTCATATCCGCGTATGTGTTTTTAACGTGTGTGTGTGTACGTGTTGCTATAAATCCGGTGATCTTAAAATTGTGCTGTATTTGTTAGAAATTTGTCTTGAAATATCTGATTGAAAATCGTGTGTTCAACGTTATAGTTTTCAATGTTGTTTTTGTTAATTCAAACAAAAAAGATACATTTCTTTTATTATCTCAATTCGACTATAAAAAAGCTGACTTTGTAGAAATAGACATATTCATATTATGTGTGATATATGTATAAATTAAATACATATAAAAATTTGGAAATTGTTGATTCAGATTTTGCAGTAACAAGTAGAGAACTGATTTTTCTTCATCTTTTAGTCGTAAACAGAGATTCTACAATTTAAGGAGCGTTAAAGCGAAAGTGAATATCCTTTCAGTACCTTCGTACACTCGTTTCACCGCCACGAAAACTCACCATGATGTCGTTCGCGTTAAACCCCTTGGGGGAGTTGTAATGGGGGTGACCGATTTATGACCGTCGAGTTTCGCAACATTGGCACATTGCATACGAACAGAATAAATGCCAGCCACAATTTTAGGATCGTGTTTCGCAGGAACCTCGAATGCCAGGATCGTTTATCAGATGGTAAAAAATGTGACAAAAAATAAATTAATTAATCCTCGTCCGTTTAACAAGCTTCCAACGAAGTATACCATACGTGAAAGACACATTTGCAAAATTCTTGAAATAAAAATTGTGCAGACAGCGAACGGAAGAAATATATTAATTTTTTGCAGTTGAATCTATAATATTATGGGATAATAGCAAAAACGATCTATAGAACTTATTTTAGAACTCCTAAATATCGCAGTTCAAAAATTGCGCAAAAGGAACTCGCAAAAAACTAACAAACTAAAACTGCAAATTTAGAATAATCAATCTGTGATCATAATTAACGGTTGTATATAACGAATAAAAACTTTCACCATTGTATTACTTCCTCATCGAAATAACGTGTCGAACTTTCCTCGGTACGATTTTTCGAATTTCATTCTCGTCGAACAGGCGTTTCAGAACAATTTCAGCCTCATTACGCGTGTTACTCAGTTCCCAGGCACGAACCGCCATTAATTGATATCTCTATCCCACCCCTCGTCTGTGATTAGACGATTAAACCCTTCCGAGGGTGAATCAGCGAACCCTGCGAATTAACTCAAAGATTCCCGCTGTTTCTCGATTCGCAGACGACTCGTTCCGGCCAGGTGGAAGAAAAAATAAAAAAAAAAATGGTTTTGCGTCAACCCGTGGTGCTTAATTACGAGGGATACCTCTTCCGGAGAATTACATGTGTCGCAGCTACTCTTTTATCAGGCGCTACAGCGTAATTAGAACATACCCTAAGGCTCCATTCTAAAATACAGCCGGCGGAGTTCTTACGTTCCGTTGACTATGTATAGAAGTCTGCTTTACCGCATGGGAACAAAATACTAACTGCCGCGGCAGCAATTAAAAGCACTTTTACCGGAACCAGACTTCGGTTGCAACCGCGTGGCGGGTATTATATCGCTCTGCTTTTGACCAAAAAAAAAAAGAATTTGACAAAAAGAAAAAAAGAATGAGAAAAGTTGCCCGAAATATAATTTCCTTTCCGTCGCCGACGGAATACCGTTCGCTTCGCAAAAGAATCAACCATTTCTGCGAATAAGATTTCACAAACGAGCACGCGATACTTCACGTTTCGGTTAACGTGTATGTCTGTGTGTGTGTGTGTGTGTGTGTGTGTTTCCTTTTTTTACCGAAGGTTCCGCAATGAAGTTTAGCGAACGTAGACACGAAATCCGAAAGAATCCGTCTCCGTGGCGGCAGGTTTCACGTCTTTCAAGCGGAAACGGTTATGTATACATACATGTATATGTGTATGTGTGTGTTTTTTTTTCTTTCTTGCTTTCTCACCACGATCGTACGATGTTCCGGATTCACGCGAAAGTATATCCGCGTCCCCTTTATCTTTCTCGTTCGCGTGAAATTGTCTCTCACATTCCCCTCAGGGAATGTTTTTTCTTCTCTCGTAATAATATTATTATGTAAACGAAATCCGGGGTGAATTTGAATTTCCCTGTTTTCGAACTCGTAAGATTTTTCATGAAATTTTCCCGGATGAAAAACCTTCGGTGGACGTTCGATTCCTATGGTCGATGGTTGTGGTAGCGAATTCACGAATTGCCTGACGTAACTTCGAACAGGAATTGCCGGTTATCCGCGTTGTCCTTTCTCCTCGCTGGAAATCCGCGGATACCTGCGAGATATTCCGCAAAAACCGTCGGACGAAGTTTTTGTTCCCTTCGCCCGAAGAGGCCTGGTTGTTGTTCCCGAGCAATTAATTTTTCAAGTTGACAGCGCGTGTGTATGTACACATTCGTCGTGCAAGAGTGTGCACTCCTGTCCACTCGCCGACTTCTAAGCGCGGAATCTTAGAGGAAACGGCATTCGGACGCTTGTTACGGCGATTAAACTGCGCGCCGGGGAGAAAAAACGGCGTAAAATATGAAATACACTCGCTGCCCGACGAACCTGAATGAGATTCGTCGAAAGAAATATCGAGACGTGCGAAGGTACTTTGCGAAGTTACTTTCATATAATGTTTTTAACAATTTTTACAATTTTAATTCGAAAGAATGAATAATCTAGTTTGATACTGAATATATCTTTTCAATTTGACTACTGAATATGTCTTTTAAATTGGAACATAAATACTTTGTTATATTTGAAAAAATATAATCATATAACTACCCTACATTTTCAACTATAGTAAACACAATTCCACAATTATGTTTTAATAGCAAACCGGCAATTATCCAAGTGAACTATAAATAGTTATATTAACCAATTATTAATAGTTTAGACACAATTCACTTTAATTAAAATCGTAAATTTATACCAATGAATCTATATTAATTTCAAGATTGATATTGATAGTCTGGTTAGAAGGACTAAAAGAAAATTATTACTATAATTTTAACGATCCCTAAAATACAATATTCAACAAAAAAACAATTTTATTAGGCCCTTTCAGCGATCATAAACACTAAAAGAAAATCTTTGACAAGTGTCAGTTTCCCGGTAGCAGCAGTAGTCTAGGCCTACCGGGACTTTGTTTGTCAGACGTAAGGAGGTGAACGCTCGACGGAGGCGCAACAGACGTAGAGACACTGCAGTCTGCACTGCGGATTCACGTATATGTATACATACATGTATATGTATGTGTCCAACTTCGTGTAAAAGTCGCGGTCGACACGGGGAAGGGACATCGTTGCGCCCTTCTGTTAGACTTGAACTAGTTTCAAATATTCGTCGTGATAACAAACAATCCAGAAACGACCAATACCGTGACGCCACTGTACACGTACACGTAGACAGAGGTACTGTGCCAGTGTAAACGATTCGTGTTTCGTGACAATTAATGACAAGTTGACGGAGAAAACGAGATATCCTCGATGAAAGTCACGTCCGAGTGTCAGCAGTTTAACCATTCGAAAATTGGAACGCTCCTTTTATTTTCTTCGTAAACGTCGTGGTAGTGGTTGTGAATAAATATTCGGACATCGTATTAAAACGATATATACAAAAAAATTGAATCTATGACATTAAAAATATAAAATAATATTCAAGTACAATAATTTCAATTCGTGAAATTGTTTTACTCCGTTGGAATTAATTAAAATCATAGGGTCAATGAATCTGTTGATTGAAATGTAGATTTTAATGCGAAAAACGTGGACTAATTTTTAAATAGAGAAAAACGATAGGAATGTTATGTATGGTTGGATAGTTGAACACGTTTGTCGAATATTAAGTGCGAATTTACAGGCAGGACATTTTATATTATCTGCCGGCGATAGTACTAAAGCAATTTTCCGGTTAATCTTAAAGCATTAACTTGTTATCTTAACGATACGATCTATTCTGGTTCCCGATCGCATTACGTCGTCAGGAGTCGTATATAATATGTTCATGAATATTTTACGGTCTAGACTGCAGCCTTTTGCGGCGTCTATTATCGCGGACTGCCAAAAGCTATGCATATTTAATAGCGCGATCAAAACGCGCAGATTTCATGACGCACAACATCGATCAGGATTACGGGAATCTTTTTACGGTGAAAAATGTTCGACGAACGTTGATCAAATTTTATGTAACCTCGAAAATAAATTAAAATTTAGTTTGCAAAAATCTCGATCGTATTCGAAGATCAAAATTTATGAAGTATGATTATCAAGTAGGTTTTTCGAGAAACTGATTCGTGGAATTGAAGAGATGTGAATTTTGTTGTTTCTTTGTAGAGACTCTGACGTTAAATAAATAATCGTTTATCCGTAGTTTCGCAAGAAAAATCACGATATAAGAAACCTGGACGCTAAAGATATTCTTTCTTCCTTTTAGTTTGCAAACTTTCAAAAAGTTCACGTTACACACTTAATCCGCAAACTGATCACCTCAAAACGGTCACTTGTAATTACCGAATTTAGTATTGCGTAACATTCGATGATATAAACTATGACGTAACACAGGACAGATATTACATTGCGTCACATTTCGACTATCCTTTTTTGACCCCGTTTCGAATGAATCTTCCATTCGATTTAATTAATCTTCATTGATCCGTAATATAAATAATTTCACATCGACCTTTCGATTGCCAATGTAGTCCCATTTTCCACACTAACTCCGAATAACACGTATTAATTAACATTTTATATTTCATAATCTCCGTCGAGTCATTCTAAAATAATTAATACCTCGGTCCAATCAAATTTAAATAAAATAAACTCTTCTATACGACACGTAGAAATTTACGAGAACAATAGGATCAATTTATCCAATATACGGTATATGTATGTACGTAGAAATTTCTTCTATAAACGTTCCAGCTCTGCCAAGAATAAACGGGAATACCAATGACAAATCTGACCTTAGACTTCACAGTTTCTTCATAGTTTCCCGCATCGTAGAATAAACATGTTTGAAAAGTCAAACTTCTTTCGAAAGCGGCTCGCATATGCCGTACTCCTTTCCCTGGCTGGTACCTGCGTGATTTTGCAATCGATTTCGTTTGACCATAGTACTTTTACCTCCGCGTCTCGCACCGCGTGGCGTGCGGAACGACACTAACACGATTCGCGATATAGTCCGGGACAAAATTTTGCAGGAACATAGATCGTTATCGTGGCGACGGGTTGAAAAGAAAAGAAAAAAAAAGCGTCCCGGTGGAAATGATAACAGCGCACCTCGCTATTCAAACGAACCGTGAAATCGCGAGGTTGATGCCTGCAGAAGAAACGTTTTCTTCGAGCACTATAATTCGACATTGACAAACTGTACATTTGTTTGAAAAAGAATTTTTTTTTATATTCTTACACACTTTCATCTCACAGACGATTTTACGAAAAGTATTGTTGAGATGAAGATACTTGGGAATAAATCAATTT
Organism: Mimumesa dahlbomi; assembly: GCA_917499265.3. Taxonomy (NCBI): domain Eukaryota; kingdom Metazoa; phylum Arthropoda; class Insecta; order Hymenoptera; family Crabronidae; genus Mimumesa; species Mimumesa dahlbomi. The sequence goes on from OU824118.1 coordinate 10,983,640, forward strand.
ATTCTTGTGTGGTTTAATAGAATGGTAATTGTAATTATTTTTGGTAATTATTGAATTTGGTTATTAATATCAAGTTCAGAGGAATTTAATTAGAATGGAATTATGATTTTCTTCGATGAAGCCGAGAGACGTGTCTCGTTATGATAATGCGTGTCTAGTAGTATTATTACTGGTTTTATGCGGCCAGAAAAAGCAGTCTGGTATGAGGGCTAAAAATACATGTCTCACGCATAATTAGCGAATGGCTTCTACGTGGATAATTAACAAATGACTCGGGTGAGCCGTGTAATCATTCAGACGTGTAACATCCATCACGCCGAATCCTCTGTGAATGTATTAACCATCCTAAAATCCAGTTTTTATTACCCTCTCGAATCTGGAATATAGTTAATTACCGATGTTTCAATTAATTTACATTTTATAATAAACAAAAACCAACAGTCTGACGTGGGTAATAAGGAAATTAAAATATTATTCAACGACATAAACAAGTGAAATAAATAAAGTTCAGATATTCCTATTGATATTGGGATGTATATGTATAATCTCTTAAATTTTAATGTATAAATATTACATTACAAAAAAAAACAACATTCTGTCTGACGTGCAAAACAGGCAAACGAAAAAATGAAACAATAATACACAGTGGTAAACAAACCGAGTTCAGCTCGTAGAATATTGTAAATATATGAATATATAATTTCATTGTTACCTTATATTATATATATGTTTACACACACACATACACAGTTAACAACATTCAGATGAATGCAGAGTTCAGATCACACGTCTGACATTCACTGGCGTGGGTATTTTTTCCGCTTCTTATCAATGTGTACTACATCATCTGTTTGCCGTTAATCGTGGTTAACATCGTACACGGTAACACACGTATGATAACGATAAATTGCACCGTAGAACAATTCCCAATAAAAAAAATGTCCTCCGATAGGGAATCGAAATCCCGTGTAACACTACTTTCAAGATTACACCGGAAAATTTAGTGTGTCCATTCGGATCACGGACTTTATTTTTCCACATAACTTACACACATACAGATACGTATAATAGTCGATACGTGGAAACTTTTCCATAAATCACGTCAAACTTGAAGAAAGACATCTTTCGATTAAAGATAACACAGAATTGTCCTCGTTCGAAGTTTCGTGAGTTTGATGATCCAAAGTTGATATTTGAAACTTTTTCAACCAAGATCATCATGTTCGATGATCATCGGTACTTTTCACAGAAATTTCCCATTATTTCACTTGTGTCTCTGTCTTATCATTTCTGAATTTCTTGTGATTATCCACGGTAATACGATCGATCTTTTCTGACATCGTTTTCGAACAAAGTAGAAATTCCAAGTTTGTTTACGATAGCCAGGGACAAACGGGGAGGTAAATGGACGCGTAAACGGAATCCCATTTTCCCTCTGGACCATTCCCTAGAATATCGTATTCCAAAGTCTGAGGAAGGAAGTGTCATCGAGTGCGGCACTTGCCCTTTGAACCGGGGCCGGCACACTTTGCCATCGGAGTGGTGAAAATGCGTCGCATTAAAATTGAAAAGCGAAGGGATCTTCTCGTCGTGTCAACAGGTTCGAATTTTCCCTTGTGATCACGTGCAGTTATACACATTCTATTTAGTAATATAATAGAAACAAGGGGAAATAAAAAAAAAGAACGAGAGAGAGAGAGAGAGAGGGGGGGACCATCGAGATTCATTTACCGAAAACATTTCCGTTCGTAGTGTTTCAAAATTATGGATCCGACTATACTATCTCGATTGTAGTTCGTGGCAGCCTTGTAAATCAATACAACGCAACACATTTTCAGTGACCGTTACAAGCACGATTGCGAAGCCGATACAGGAATGGTAATGATAATCCCGCGGAAGATTAACGAGACCGTAGTACATACACACGTACAATATCCGTTATCGATTTCACTCTCGAACGGAATAGTATTTTTTTCTTTCTTGTCGTTGTTTCGTTGGTATAGATGCCTGTCGTTTTCTATAGACTTTAAAACCTGGCATGTTGGTTATCGAATTGAAATGTATTAATGATAAAGAGAGAGAGAGAGAAAGAGAGTCAAGATGGATGCGCAATCTGAACACCGCAATACCCGCAACTATCTGTTGCATAAAATTTGCCATAGCTAATGGCAACCTAATGGAACGTCCAACCGTTGGATAAATTCTCTAACAGTTTAACCGCGTGATCAAGTTATCGGACGAACAAGCGAGATTTTTCTTCTTTTTTTTTGTCTTTTTTTTTTTAAATCGTTGCGCAGGGAGAGGCTAGTAAAGTATTTGATTAATTATCCCTTCGGGGGAACGTAATTAACTGTCTCGAGTGTAAGTGGCGGGTATTATCTAGATTATAATTAATCAAATAAACTGAGCGGACACTTGTATCGACAGACACGTAAGGTAACTGTGACACTCGAGTGGGATTATCGATAATGACCTAAGTGCAAAGTGTCTATATTTCCGCGGAATCAATTAACGGTAATCGAGTATCTACCATAAACTCTGCAACGCTATCCGGAAACCTCGTTAAGAGGAATCTCTCCCGGTGAACTCTGTCAGCTAATGGAATTTATCTTTAAACTCACCCCCAACCCCCTACCCTCCACCCGTTTTATCTAACTTCATCTTCAGAGTGTAGGCCGACCACGGGTGAAATTTGTAAAATTGATATAACCCGTTCTATCTGAGAAACTGGGAAACCATTGATATTTTATGTATTTTTTAATCCATGTAAATAGTATTGTTTAATTAAGATTGACCAGAGAAATAACGAAATGATCCTTTGTTTTCGCATATTCAAAACGTATCTACGTTTCCGTCAGCGGAAACACTTATTTCTTCTCCAGAAGATCATTACAATGAAATCACTCTTCTGCTTGAACGACTGAAACTTTTAGAGAGGCAACAATGATTTTCCAAGCATCACTGTAATTTCAATAATTTCCTATCCCATGGGAAACAGTTAAAAAACAAATTTTTCTATTTTTTTTCTAAATCCCAGGAACATAAAGTCTCATCTTCCCTTGACACTTATCCCCACAAAATTCAAATAACATCCAATTTCCCAGCAACACGATGAAAACTAATTTTCCCTCAACCCGTGTTGTAACGCTAAAGGTTACAGATTTTCTTCTGTAAGGGAGGGGGGCGGGGGTGAAAATGTAAAGAGGGGGTTTTCAACTATAGCGGGGTGTAGTTGCGTGCCGTGACGGCGATACAACGATAGTCGTCGGCCTCACGCAACGTTTCAAACGGCAGCTGCACTTTTTTCGCTATTACCGTTATTATGCGACTTTTCACATGAGTCGCCGGGGCGACCGGGGCGCGCCAGTTTCACCGTTGATCAGGATAAAACCGACGGTGGTGGAAATCGATCTTCACGGAGTTGTCGCCGACTGAACACGACACCTTCGTCGACAATGGTAACCGGCTCGTCGTTTCGAACCACTTAACCAGCTATTTCATTACCGATGATCGTTCGCGAAATGATCCTCGTTATCGCCACGTGATTCACTTTCAAGAAAAAAAAACCACCGACGAACAATCTTACCCGTGAAATAGTGTTTAAAAAATAAATTACAGAGTTACAGGGAACGATTCAGAAAAATACATTATATTTACCTGGATTTGGAATTATTTTTCATGTTATTATAATGGAAAGAGGGAACAATACTTCATTTATTTTCATTAAAATATTCCTGCAATAATAAGAATTAAAATTATTATATATATTAAGATTTACTTAAATTTTTTAATTGGAAATTGAATGTAATATTAATCGATACGATGAGACATTTTTTTGACGAACAACGTTTTATTTTAATTTTCTTTTTTTTTTATTCGACGAGCCTCCGAATTCGGGAATTCCCTTTCTCCGGAGGGTTGTAAGTTAAAAGTCGCATATATCTCTAACGACAGGTATGCATTTCAGAAGTGGAGCGCCACGTAAATTTTCGAGTTCATTTCTTGTGCCGGTTGACCCGAGGGAAATCGAAGTCGCGAGTAATTCATAGGCGTCACGTTTGTCTGCTCGCGTACGTTACGACGAAAGTACACGATTGTTCGTACGTCGGATAATTATAAACTAACAAAGACGGTGGACGGTTTCCCCGTTGACCGTCGCGATTAACGGCAAAGCGCAAAATCGTCGGGTAATTATCGTCCACGTTGCTCGATAACGGAATAAATAAATATAAATTTTCATTGGATGAGAATTTCCACGGCAAATCTGAAACCGGTGTGATAAATAAATTGCGTGTCGCTTGGTAATAAAAGTCTCCGTTGACCTCATACGGTTGTGTACGTGTCAGTGTTATCGAACCATCGCGAAAGTATCCGAGCGTTTTAATTTATCCGCAATTCCGACAATGATCTTTCGCGATTTCTTTATTTGAAACTCGGACGGGACGTGTCGTCTTTCCGAGGAATGAAAAATTTACTCGTGAATTTCCGGAAATCGTTTGGAACGAATCGTTGAGAGAAACTATGGAAAGGGCATCGAAGAATCTGAATAGAGAAATTAATTGGTATTGACAGGTATTAATAAGTATCGGTATAGACTGGGGACAATGGAGGAAATTAATGAAGTACTTAATTGAGAAAGCTCTCGCACACTTTTCTACCGGAAACACTTAAATTTAGATTTCAAGCGGGGAACATAGAACGGCTGCAAAACGTTGATATAAAGCTCAAGTTTCCTCGCTCCACGTCTACATTGTCAGATCCGGAAGAATAGTGAGATAAAGGAAAATGTAGAGAGAGAGAGATGATGGTAGAAAACGACGGAATTATGCGATAGTTTTCACCGAGCAAGTTTTCAACGTGAATTGTTAGTCTTCCTTTCCAACCAATATTTTACATGATAATTATATGGTAAACCTTTTAAATTATAAAATATCTGTAATCCTGTATTATTCGTCAAATTGTTCGTTTACACGCGTACAATTACTTACACCTATTACAATAACACAAAAAAAAACTAATACATCTTCGGTTTTCTATTTTACTCGATACTCCACTACATTTTAAACGTTTCATTTCTATTTTTGTGCATTACATTGTTAATTTCATTCACGTAATGATCGTCTACCCGCATTACGGTACATTTATCTAAAAAAAACAATGGTAAAGTGTCAGCACGCAACGAGTGTCAATTAAAAATTTCATTTTAAAATTGTAAAATTTAAATTTTTCGAAGCTTGAATTAAATCTTTTTATACGTTTGAATAAAAACGGCGAATAACGAGCGAGACATCGTCACGGTACGATTTCTCCTTCCAAATGACGAGATTCGAATCGTTTTGAAAATCGTCGTAAAACAATGGGGCACGGAAAATCCGAAATGTATAATATTTCGCAATGAAATTACCGGGGTGACATATATCGCTACGTAATATTCATGCCCAGTGGGTTCCGAGTTCAATGGACTCGGTCCATTTTTATTTTGCATTCGTTTTTGTTTTGCCGCCCGTCGCCCGACGAAAATGTAGATCGCGGAAGATTGAATTTGAAATTAGTTTTCGGGATCCTTTCGAGTGTGTTCGACCTGGCACACATATCTCGCGGTATGACAACGCCGAAACTTTCCCACGAAGTTTCGACGCCGCGATAGTTGCGAACAATTATGCTTATTATCTTCGATCACATGTATAGACGGCAAGTAGTGCTACCGTATTATAGTTGACGTATGTAGGTATGTAGGTATGTAGGTTTGAATTTGTAAGAGTGTGTGTGTGTGTATGTACACCCCCGTACAAAAGTATCCGGACACTTACGCATTTACCAAATTCGCCTAAATATTTCTTAAATTTAGTTTCTTTTATAGATTTTTCATGTTGGGTAAGACCAGCAATATTTATTAGTTAATACTATCGATAAAGTTATTATAAAGCAAAGTAAGGGGAACATACATATAGAAGCGATATGAGGTTACACAGTTTTAGACGATTTTAGCTCCAATCTGTTCGTTTCTCACATTCTATTTGGTATATTTTTAGCATTTATCTATTTAGTATACCCCTTCTATAAATTTGTATGCGTTTTCGTAACGGGGAAGACATATGAATGAAAAGGAAATTTAGTCATTTTTATGTCATTTTGTAAGAAGAATAAATTGTGTAAACTATACTCTCTGTATACTCTACTATAACTAAATACTTCATAAAACTTAATTTCATTGAGAAATGGGTACATTATTGTAGCATAAATACAGTATTTACATGAATTTCATAGGTGTCCGGATACTTTTGTACGGGGGTGTATTTGTGTATGTACGTGCAACGCGATCATTGGCATGAAAATATTTCACCGGGGCGTAGAAGTAACATCGGTTTAAATTTCATCCTTACCGAGGGAAATTTATGTTTCCGCCCGAAGAAAGGGAGGGGAAAAAAAAACGAAGGATCGATGTCATTTGCATTCCTTTATCCTTTTCCCGCCCGGCTTGCTTACGACCTTCGCCCTTATTATCCACACGTTCGTACGTTTTTCGGACGGGTTCAAACGATCGGACCGAAAACACTGTACGTGTGCGCTGCAAATAGAATGTAAATGACCGGTGATAAAGTCGGCTATTATCTCGATTTCGGGTAGATAAGAATCGACGTTAACTCGGAATGTTCTGCACTTGGACAAACTGGACATGATTCTCGTCGAAACGATGAAACTTTCGATCATCGTCTCAGATAATCAAATTCAATTAAGTTTGATGAATTCAGTGATTTTTTGCATCAGACAAATATATATTGGCACAGTTAATTAATTAAGGATAAATAATTCAAATTTGCCACTTCATTCGTCATAAATCGCATTTTTCGCGAGTTTCACAGGCGACGGATTGTGGTTTAGCCGAAAAATATGCACAATTAACTAATTGCTAATGAAAAATTCGAAATTTTTTACCATTTTCTTCGTTCGTCCGCCATAAATCGCAAATTTTCGCGAGTTTCCCAGCGACGGATCGGTTTTTCGAGGAATTCACGCACGCGCGGCGATAAATAATGCCGTGAAACGGGTTACCTGGAAGGTGGCGGTTGCGAGCTTTAGCCTGCAGCAGGCGTGGGACGTTTCGCACGTGAGAGCATTGGCAGTGTGCCATAGCAAAGTGACCCACTTTTAACGCGTGGATTGACCCAGGTGCCGCCATTTTTACTTCGGAGTCACCGAGTCACTCTTTTGCGCGGCGTCGAGCCGCTGGTGCGATTCATTTCTTTTTTCTTCTGTTTTTTTTCCCCCATTTTTTTTTTCCTTTTTCAGGTCGTCGCAAGGAGGACAGATCGTTAACTGACCACGCGTGCGACCATTAGTCGTCCATTGTAGTTGTAGTCGGTCCGGCCCAGTCGTATCAAAGCATGGAAACGGGTCACACTTATGGCTACTGTTTTCCATGAAAACGTTTGTCCTGCTCGATGATTAAACCACCGATGTTTCTGCAAACATCTGTGTGTTTTAAAACGAGCCACCGCGATAAATATTATCTGGATCCCGTGTTTGCTTCCTAATTGCTGTCTTCTGACATGTTTTTTTTAACATTATCACGTGCATATAACACAGAGTTAAGATGATCATTGAATTGTTTCGTATTTATAGAGATATTTTTAGAATTCATGTCGAGGCAGGGTAACTTCATTTTTCATATTTTTCTTATCTTTGCGGTTAATCATTAACATTTATAAGTATATAATATACATACATACATGTATGTTATACATATTATACACTGTATAGTATTTCGTTCAGAATTTTGATTTAATATTGATAAATTCGTGATTCCCATAAATGCAAGTAAAAATTTCTCCTTCGTCATTGTTTTTCAAACGGGTAACAAAGAATATGAATCTGCCTTAACGAGTTTTCTACAGCCGAAACTAGAAACTTTTAATGCTTTCGCGTGCTTCTACAAGCGGTGTATAGCGTCCGACCATCCTCTGTCTTGTTCTACTTTGCCGCAATGGAGTCGGTCTTATTTTGCTCGGCGGGATGAATGAAAAGTAGGGAATCGCGGAGTCAGGGAAAATCTCGGGCGGGTAAGGGTCACGTCTTTTCGTATCAGTAACGAAAGAGGTCGGATACACGAAACGCCGACTCCGTGAGAAGAAAAGCCCGGTAAACAGTCTGAAACTTGGCTAACAGTTCCCTGGTCGCTCGAGATTCTCTATTGCCATGTCACACAGGAAATTAGGCGAATATATTAGTATCGATTTGTAACGTCACGTTAGAGAAGAGGAGATCTTTTTTAACGTATCTATTATTTAGGATCTATGAAATAAAACGAGTTAAATGTCTCGGTAAAGATTTGCAAATTATATGCTTTTTTTGCTGATGAGAAATTTTAATCTCTTGGAAATTTTATCGCATGGAAATTTTGGTAGTTTGAAACACCTACCGTGTGGAAATTCTATTCCTTGAAATTTTCAGCGCTCGAAAATTTCAAAGTGCTTTTTGTCACCCGAAAAGTTTCATATCTTAGAAATTCTGACACCCGGAAATTTCCAGCGTTTCACACCTCTACCACCTTAACATCTACCCACAAAAATGTTAACCTTTGAACCATTTGACACCCGGAAATTCCTAAAGATTGACATCTGTACCGCCTAAATATTTCAAATTTCAACTATGTATTCTATTCACTCATAAATAACAATATTCACCACGACAATCCGCATAAAAATTTATACGAGCTTCACAGGAAACCATTTATCTCGATTCTAAAAACCTCGTGTATCAACGAATTACCGAAACTATACGGCGAATATACATAAAACATATTCCAACGGTACTTGTAGCGTACGTACAATAATTCCCGAAAATCGTTCAGTTTCCCGTCGGCAGAGAATTAATTGTTATTGGACGTTATTACGAACGTGAGTTGGCGACGCGTCGGTTTTACGGTCGAGCCGTCGCGGCGCCGTCGTGGCGTCGCGATGACATCATCATGAAAGTACCTCGCGCACGCACCTTACTATAATAAATACATACTCGCAATTCGAGATATCTATGGGACGCCGATAGCGTCGCTACCACGTTACAACCATTCGTTTGCGTTCGCTCGTTTCGTATGCACGGTTTTTCATATGCGTGGGTTTAACCATATGCCACCTGCGACCCGTGCATGTGTCTATACTTGGACATTTATGTCTTTTTGCACGAACCGTTCGCACATGGGGTGAGTCTCATGTCGATGTACTACACGTACGATGTATTATATGACATTTAAAACAAAAAAGAAAAATCGATTCTAGTCCGTATCAACGCTAAGTTTATCATACTCATCGTACAACGAACTGTTGACTGACTGTTTCCATTATACATATGTATTTCTTAAAATTCTAGAAAAACACTTTTACCGAGAATTTTACTGTCGACTATAGTCTTCGTGGAAAAAGAATTTATTTACCTAATTTCATTAAAAGCACTCGGTTCTTTTTCCATATAAGTATATGAAATAATAACACTTTCCTGGAACTACTCGGGATAGTTGAAATGTTGAGACAATGAAATATAATAGTGAGTGGTGAATTTATCTTGGTAGAAAAAGAAAAACGAGAAGAAAAAAACAGCAGTAAACCGTTTTGCCTCGGTCTTATCACAGAATTGCCAGGGTGGTAAAAGTGAAACAATTTTCGGTAAAGCGGCCGAGAACAAATAGCGTTGTACTATCTGAAAGAAAGAGCAGGTGAAACTGTGCTTTCACAAGGGAACCGTCAGAAAACCTGGGGAAAACTTTTCTTCAACCTTATTAGACTTCCCAGGCGAGCAGCTTCGTACCAACACTTTTACCTTGGGCTACAAATATGTTCTACTTCCGGGGTGGAGGGAATATTGTACCGTGTACCCTTTAAACTCTACAACCCCGAATCTTTTTTTTATAGACGTACTTTACACGGCGAACAAAAAATCACGGTTGGTCACTATACGTTTCACTCGAACAGAGAAAGTCGGCTGCTTTATCGAAAAATTGTATGTACTAAAATTGTATGCTAACAATTTGCGGAAACGGCGAGCAAATTGCAAAAATCGCGAAACACCTTCAAATTCAAGCAGTTTTTCGTTCGGCATTCGCTCAATTTTTGAGATAGCGACCTGAAACTTGTACCATTGTTTTAGTTAGGAAATTCTACGCCAGATCAATATATAATAGTTGTACTTTTCGAAAATTTAATTTTTCGCAAAAATCTGAAGGGGGTAGGTCAGGATTTTTTGCGATTTTCGTAAATCGCTCGCCATTTCCGTAATTTTTGAGATATTAAAATGATCCGGGGCGTTTTGGACGCAGAATCCGAAGCCGAATAAGCCAGTGAAAGAATCATTATGATATCTAAAAAATTGTAAAAATGGCGAGCGATTTACGAAAATCGCAAAAAATCCTGACCTACCCCCTTCAGATTTTTGCGAAAAATTAAATTTTCGAAAAGTACAACTATTATACATTGATCTGACGTAAAATTTCCCGCCGAGTTCAACGGTACCAGTCTCAGGTCGCTATCTCAAAAATTGAGCGAATGCCGACCAATAAACTGCTTTAAATTGATGAATTTTCGCGATTTTCGTAATTCCTTCCTCATTTTTGCAAATATTTATCTATCGACCTGAATCTTTCACTGTCTTATTTGGCTTCGGATTTCGCATCCAAAACGTCTTGGATCATTTGAATAGCTCAAAAATTCCGGAAATGACGAAGGAATTACGAAAATCGCGAAAATTCATCAATTTAAAGCAGTTTTTCGTTCGGCATTCGCTCAATTTTTGAGATAGCGACCTGAAACTTGTACCATTGTTTTAGTTAGGAAATTCTACGCCAGATCAATATATAATAGTTGTACTTTTCGAAAATTTAATTTTTCGCAAAAATCTGAAGGGGGTAGGTCAGGATTTTTTGCGATTTTCGTAATTTGCCCGCCATTTCCGCAATTTTTGAGATATTGAAATGATCCTGGACGTTTTTGACGCGGAATCCGAAGCCGAATAAGATACAGAAAGAATCAGATCGATATCTAAAAAATTGTAAAAATGGCGAGCGATTTACGAAAATCGCAAAAAATCTTGACCTACCCCCTTCAGATTTTTGCGAAAAATTAAATTTTAGAAAAGTACAACTATTATACATTGTTCTGGCGTAAAATTTCCTAACTAAATCAATGGTACAAGTCTCAGGTCGCTATCTCAAAAATTGAGCGAATGCCAACTAAAAAACTGTTATAATTTGATGATTTTTCGCGATTTTCGTAATTTGCTCGCCATTGTTAGCAATCGAAGAATAAGAGTACTTTGAATTCATGTTTGTATATCAGTCCGGTCTACTCTTATTGGTGGTCTATGCTATCACGTTGAAAAAGTTTCACAATGTTCAGCGATGTAAAATGTATTTACAGTTCATCGTTACGTTTCATCGTTAGCGTTCGGAAAATCGTGGAATATCGTTGTTTCTCTGGAGTCGGCGTTTCCTTTGATCTTTTTCGTTTTCTCCCGCTTCACTATTTCCATCGCGGCGATCGACTCGGTTCGTTTTCACTAGCGCGTCTAATTTGTAACGTCGGAACAGAGGCAGCAAGTCGTTCGATTCGTTTCGTCGTTCTAACGGCACCCGGGGATCACCGGCTGACGGGAAAATATTTTACGGAATCGTCGTAGCGACGGATACGAGGTGAAAAGGGGGTCGTTCGTCTTTAGTCTTGAACACGATCATATCTGAGTAGACCGACATTATACGCTGACAATGTAGTAATCAAGCTGGACCTCTTTGCCTTGAAAAAAATATTAAAAAAATGATTTCTATGTTGACGTCGGAGACGGTTCGGTTCGTCGACGCGACCATTGAGAAATTCGTCAGTTTTCCAGCGTTTTGTTGCATCGAAAATGACAACACTGGACTGTTGTTAATTATTTGGTAACAATAATGATATGAAAATCCATAAATCGTGTTTTTATTTGTAAATGAGACAAAAGTTTGATTGAAACGTAATAGTTGAAGCAATTTCGTAAGTAGCGTAGTAAATCATGATCCTCGTTAGAAAGTTACGGTGATCGCTAGCTTCATCGTTGGTTTCGTAATAATGAGGTTTCGGTGGGACGGGTTTTTCATTATCGTGATAGAGACTATGGGAGAAATTAACGGGGTAAATTGTAGAAACATTTGTACAGCATCGAGAGCATTTTCATGGTTCGTTTTCCATGTAAACAGATTACATACACGGTAAATATTAGCTGGATGAATGGTTGCACCAGTGAATACTGATTCGCTTGAATCCCAGAGTGTAAATATGTGTGTGCCTAGATACGAACGTGCACACGTATATGTATGTATGTCCATCCAGTACACGCGGAACATTTGGAAATTCGATAGAAAAATTACACTTCTGACGGTCTGCGATTCTTTTTTTGTTACGCTTTGAAACTTTTCACGATCGTACAATTTTCTACGCTTTACAGATTCGAACTTTGGAATTTTTTACCCTGGAAAATGTCTCAATTTTGGAATTCTGCTTCTTGGAACACCTGAAAATTTGTGTCTTGAAATTTCGGACACCAGAAAATTTGTCTACCTCGAAATTCTGTATCTTTGTATTTTCAGCATCCAGAAACATTTGATACGCGTTGATATTTTACGTTTCGGAAATTTTTATATCCGAAAATGTCTTCCGTTTCAAATTTCTGGCGTACAAAAGCATCTTTTAAGCCTTGAAATTCTGCGCAACGGAGTTTTCAACGTCAAAGAATTTCCGTACACAGAATTTTCTGACGTTTCATAATTCCAAATTACGAGTGTCAGCTTCTTGGATTTTCAATTGTCAGTTTCACCATTTAAAAAGTGTCCTTCGAGATGACCACCACATCTGTGAGCGTCCCTTGACTTGTGGAGGGCAGTGTACACGACGTCAGTCCACTACAAAACCCTTCAAGTGGTTGGCGCCCTGTGTGTGACATGTTTGTCGTGCCCGTAGGGGTGAATAACGGTTGAAATGCGGAATGTGTAGTGGTCGTGAGAAATACGCGAGTAGAAATTCTCTCGATCATGACAATTGCTTAGTTACAGTTTCGATAAATCTCGAACAGAGAGGAACAAAGCTCGAACAGCATATTTCTATAATAAATCTGATTCACGATGTTTTAAATAATTACTTGATAACATAGAAGACTTAAATACACTCGCGTGTATCAGTCTGATAAGTACATAAATTTCGATGGAACTTTAATTAGAAACTTTCCGACAATAAAGGCAACCTAGGTAATTTAAGTAGATTTAACAAAACCGTCGTAAACGCGAAAAGACTCTTACTACAAGTATAATATTACTTTCGGTATAATAAAATACTGTTTATAGATCTTTTTACTGGCAAAAAAAGTATGCAGAATTATTATCTTCGATATCCATTAATGATTCATCATCGTATAAAACATTCTTGTATACATATATTTACCTAAAACAGAACGAAACTAAAAACACAATGGGAAAGCTGATCGTAAACTCGATCCATAATGAAATTATGCCAACCGCGAAACTTTTTCCACACGTTTTACCGGCGGAATATCCATTTCCAACAATCGATATACAACGGATGATGTATCTATGCGGATGGCAGTTAACCGAGAAATTTTTCGTCTATTTTCAGATCTGTCTGGCAGAGGTTCGAAGAAGTTCGGCGACGACTGCGTGGAGGATCGTGAATGCGGTTTCGGTGGCTCTTACTGCGAGCCGAAAAAAGGAAAATGCACCTGCCGGAAGGAATTCATGGCTACGAATCACATCGACAAATGTGGACATCGTGAGTGAATATATTATATGCATATTATATATTATTATCATATATATATTGTTATATATACCAAATTTTCGAATTCTTACAAATTTTTAAATTATTATGTATATAATATTATATACAATATATATACATCTATATATATGTATATAATAATATATACATAATAATATATATTATACATATATATTATATATTATATACATATACATATATATATTTTTTTTACTAAACTCATCTTTTTTATTGAACCTCATTGGTGACACCTGCGTGTCACTTTGATACAAGTTTCATTCGAGAAGAGGGGAGGGGGAGGGAGAGGGTGGAAGTTGATTACACCGAGACACAGACTCGCACGAAGATTCTTTTATGTATTTCGTGTCGTTCCAACCGAGTCACGTTCCGACGAACGAGACCGTGCTCCTTCGTCCGAGGCCAAGTTTTACGACGAAACACGATATGAAAGCCTAAAAGGGGGTCGGCGGGGGGTTGCTTATAAGCAACCCCGACTCACCTGGAATTCAAACGAGCCCCGGAGATATTTCTATCGCACCCACGCGTCGGCGTTCTCATAAGAATTTCACAATCGAACGACAGGGTGGGTCGTCGGGGTCAAGTATTTTTTTGGATGAAATAATTAATATTCATACGAACGGTCCACCTGCAATTGTGTATTAATTAGTTTAATTACCGCGTTTGCTTTGGTAAACGAGTCTTTCTCATTCCCTTTTCAATCAATTTAATTCCATTAATTTTATTAATTTTATTAATTTTATTAATTATAATATCTGTCACGTCGAGGGAATACAAGTGAAATTTTCACCGTTTGTCGGTAGTTAAAAGAACATTAACAACAATGACAGATAATTTATTAAAATCCCAGGTACATGATGGACCAACTCCATTGTGTCATTCTTATTGAGAGTGTCTTACGTCAACGTGGTCGTCGCTTATTAAAGTATCGAATAAAGAAAAAAAAAAGGGCAGAAGAAAGAAAAAAATTAAATGTCAAGAGGGTGTACGTAAATACGTGACGGTATAATAGAACGACTGTTAAGTTAACGTCCATAAAGAAAATATCCCTGGCATCAAAGGCCGTACTACGAGCCAGCCTATCTGGAACATAGTAATCCCTATTCATTCACGGTGTAACAAAAGAACGAAAAATCGGGACAACGTGAGCGGACTATTACAGTGTTGGGAGGGGGGAATGGGGGGAGGGGGTGGACCAGTGTTAAAGCTACTCCCCTAATTACAAGTGTGCTCGATCGATATCTCCAGAATAGTATCGGGAAATAATCTCTCGATCAGGTACCACCGTTTTCTGACGTAGAAGTGGCAGTAGGGCATCGGGCCACCACACGATAATTGAACGATGTATCGACAGTAACCCGGAGACAATGGCCGTCTTTTGTTTGTCGGCGGTACGAAGAAGTTTGAAGGAGCCACAGATATGTATAGCGTGGGAGCCAGCGTCCTCAATAATTCATAGTACATATATACATATATGTATGTGTGTATGTATAGTTGTAGTAGAAAAATAGCCGAAAAATTTAGATGTCGTTTCTGTGATTTGCGAACGACTCGGATAACAGAGTTTTTAAAAGTGAATTACGTCGATCACGCGAAATATATTTTGTCGCGTGGATCGAAGGAGTAATGATTTAACATTTAACCGACGGGTACTTTTGGCACGGAATATGTAGATGAGACTGGTAGTAAAAATGTTTTATTAAGGTCCGTTGATGAAACTGTAAACGTTTTATCGAAACAGATCGCGAAACGTGGTTATTATTTTTATGAAAGAATTTTCGGAAGTAATAAAATCAGAATTTCTTTTCGAGAATTTACATACTCTTTACGGTGCGAATATTTCAATCTCTCTAACTGGGAGAGTTGTTCAAAAAAGTAGAAGATTCTCTGTACCATGGTATAAATAAAAATAAACCGTTGTATGTACAATTTCAAAGCGTTCGACGACAAAAGAATTGTTTCGCAAAATTCACCCTGGCGTTTGTATCGGTTCAGTGGATCATAGTGTGCGAATGTTCCCTGGTTCCACACGTTCACCGGCCGTGTGGGGGTCACCGGTGACCGGCACAGTGAAAAGAAAATCACCCTACAATTTTCTTATCAATGTTCCATAAATCTGAAACACTTTATCTACCCATTATTCTCATATTTATGCTTTGTACTCCACTTTACCAACTTTTTAAATAAATTCAACATAACAAATGATACGATATCGCATAAAAATTTCAATTTCGTAGACAAGAAAGCAATAAAATATTCGCTCGGCTATCAATGTGTTACTTAATATAAAATACTTAATACTCGGATTAAAAACAAACATGGGAAAAAAATAGAATCTACAATTTTTACTGTATCTTATAGATATCGAATAATTTTATATTCTTTATAAAATTAAATTTTTATAGACCAAATTTAGTATATATATGTAAATAGATCTACCTATCGAATTACATGTCCTCCGTTTTTTTTTCAGCTACGAACGTGAACGAGTCCTGTTTCTTTAACGAGCAGTGCGAGCTCCGGGTCAGCCAAACGGAATGCAGGGACGGCCGTTGCATCTGCATCTTCGAGATGATCCCCATGACGCAACCCGACGGCGTGATAGTATGCGTTGGTAAGGCTCGGAAAATTCGAGGCTTTTTAATGAGATTCCTCTCGATCCGCGCGGTTCACCAGGAATGAGACCTTCCGGGTAAAATGGAATTCCGCGCGACGGTTCGATGGAATTCATTAATCCGTCACCTGTCCTTCAATCGGGGGAAAAAAACAAAAAAAAGCTGTACGAATGCGTGATGAAAGTTTGATCGAAGCTTTCGAAAGAATCCCGTCCATTTGATTACTCACTTACTAAATTCTCTAACCGTGGTATCGTAATTAAAATGTATGTACATTTCAATATTGGCAATTTAATTAATTTGAATCAATATCCTATTTAATCATAATATCGCGAGTAGAAAACAAGATTTTTCTTACAAAAATCTTTGTAATATCAACGAAAGTATTAATGAATAGTGATTATGAATGTCTTCGGACATTTTTAATGAGCACAAAAAAAGATTGATTTAATACAAAAATTCTAATAAAAATACAGGTTTGATTATATGAGTATTATATACAAATATAAATATACTCTGCGATTAAGTGGATGATTCGAAACCGTGTATTATTTCTGTGGTCTTCGTATTTGATAGCTCGTGAATAAAAAATATTTTTTTCAGTGCCACACATAGAAGAGCCCGATCTACGATACATAGACCCGACGATGATCGGCGTCCTCGTCGGTATGGCACTGATGTTCGTCATCATTTGCGTCGTTCTCAGGCTTTTCAGCAAGTAAGTTCCCCGCGAAAGATACGCAACATATTGTTCAACATTTTTCAACATATTCGCGCATTCCCTCGAACTGTGTAGCTTTTGCGATTTTTATTCCCGCGGAAGTGACGGAATAAAGAGGGATGAATAATGGATGTGTTCGTTAACTTTCCGCGAGTGTAAACGCGGTCCCGGGAGTTCCTTCTTCTTGTCCTTCTTTTTTTTTCTTCTACTCCTGTTCCAATAAGAAGTTGGCATACTTAACGAAAGTTATCATTGTTTGCGACGAAAATGGAACGCGAACTTTGTTTTCGCCGTTGTGCTTCGTCAATGGAACGCTTTGCGATACGAAAAGTTCGTGGTTCACTGCGGAATTCCTACGAAACGTCTCTATTCCGTCAATTTATCGCTTTCACAATAATACTGTTCGACGATGATCGACGCTCTCTCACTTTTCGACGCGCTCTCTTATTTTATTTTCCTATTTACCTCAAACTCCACTTACACTTCCCTGATCTTCGTATTTTAGGAAATCTTTATCACTCACAGATGAACCCTTTACACTCCATTGACATAATACCATCGACATTATTTTTTATACAACAAACATTATTTCTCCTAAATAATTATCATACACCTTAACTTTCCAATCTAAAATATACCCATAAATATAGATACATATACATAAAATATTAATAGTATAAAGTTTATATGTATATAAACTTATATCTATTTATTTATATGTATATGTGTATATATATATATTTATGGGTATATTTTGGATATTTAGTTATTTATATATTTATTATTTATACTATTTCTCCTAAAAAACTATCATATACCTTAATTTTCCAGTTCAAAATATACTCAATGAATATTCCTTATCATCTTACATTTCCCTCTCGATTACTATCCTCCACCCAAATATTCACTCAAAACCCCATCCATCCCCCTTTTTCGAACATACGTAAAAAAAATTCCATATTTTTCAGGGCCCGTTGGCGTGAGAATCGTACGATCTTCAACACGCCGAACGCACGGTTGATGAACGTCTCTCTCCTACGGGAAAACAAATTACTCCATCCACAGGAACGACGGGGCTCGCGGGCAAGTGTGCGGGTCCCGTCGCGGCAGCCCTCGATGGCCTCGCTTAGGGCCCATTCGCCTAACGCCTCGCAAGGTGCGAAACCCACTCAGCACAGAGTGAGCCGTACGGGTTTTTATTCATTCACTTACTAAGCAAGCAACTTGTTACAAAACCAGTGTCCCCCCGCCCGCCCGCCGGGAGAGCAAGCGACTACTCTGTTCTTTGCGTATAATACGTATGTACGTGTATATATCGGGTGTCCGGAAATCGACGTGGACGCATTATTATTTTTTTTTTTTTATTTATTTTGATTTATTTCTTTTTTATTTTTTTCACACCTGTGATACGGGTAACATAATTATAATATTACGATGAACGATGATAGAGGTCTTCTATCAGGGACAGGATTGAACGAATCACTTCGTCGATTGTTTCAAGGAGAAAGTAGTCGTTGTGTATGTGTGTACGACGATCACTTTCAAGGATGTTACGTCCCCCGTAATAAGTACGCGAAGTTGGGACACGTAAGCTCGCGACGACGTGTTCTCTTACCGTCATGCAAGTCGGAATAATGATCCCGTTTCGTTGTGTTTCAACGACGATGCCTCGCGGGGGTTGGAAAACAAACCGTGTTGACGGGAACGAGGTGTTTGATAATACCGGGTGTGTTCAAGGTTTGGGTATTTTATTCGATCGACGTGATAGAAAGAATAATTAGTATACTCTGTGTCTGGTTGAAAAATTAAATTTATGGAAATAGAAATTAATAAATTAATAAATCGGATAAATAGATTCTATTCTTTTATATTTTTTCTATGTGTGTATTTTCTATGATACGACTTTTCCGACGGTATTTCAATTTATTCGCGACGGATAATTTCGCGGTCCAGTTAACGCGTATCAGAAATAGCAATAAACTCGTTGTTTTAATAGCAAATAAACGTCTAGTATATCGATTTCCGTAGAACACCCCATATATGTATGACATAGATACGAGTATACATATATACATATACAGTAGGTGACTACCTACTCCTGCCTATATCTATTCTTTTACTTAGAATCCTTCCGTTAAGTGCAGAATCCTTCTGAATTTCTCGCATGCACAATTGCCTGCCAAGAGGGTAGTTATCTCTATCGGTACTCGTTTTCGAGAGTGCAGCATCGAGATCGATGTATTTGGATGCATCGTTATGACTGAGTATCTCGCGACATCGGTTTCGCAGGAAAATGGTCGACGTAAATTGTATGTATGTATGTACATATACATATACATACACCGCGGAAGCGTAAAGACTATCGATTTTTCAGCTGTTCAAGTATCATAGATATTTTATCGCGACAAATTTCAATGAATAGAAGTTGCAAAAAAGGAAATTAATACGTTTATCGAAACTGTCACCACTTTTGACACGTTTCACATTCGATCAGTTCGTACAGTGAATATCACGGGTGAAAAAAGAAACTGTGCGAGAAATTTTGACCGAATTGCAGGAAAGAAAATTTGATAAATGAAAACTTGAGTCTCTTTAAATATTGATTTTAATGGAGATGAAATGAAATACATATTGCTGCTACTCGTTGACGATTAATCCTTTGGCTTGCAAGATAGAACAGTAGGCGTTGGTTTTGACAGTGCGTTACATATAGCTAGAGAAAGTGAAAAAAAACACGAAGAAAACAATGAAAAGAAAAAGAGAGAAATAAAAGTCAAGGGATTAAGAGAAACGTTTAATACCTGAGAATTTTAGAACGTTCCCGAGTCGACAGAACGATGCATCTTCATCGTGAAATTGTGTTCTTCTTTTAATGGACTTGACTCTCTTTGCAGTCGACCATCTATAGCAGTAGTCTGTTTAATGATCCCGTCTGTGACCGTTGTTCTTGATTATCGTGTACTGTGGACCTATGAGGTGCTCTATTGTAAAAAACTTTTCAAATTGACGCGTCCTTCGAAGAGGGTAAGTTTCGTATTCTTACGAGCAATTTATTATGGTGTATTCGTAGTATATAATATACATATATATGTGTCATTTATAAAATAGTCATATAATGTGGTACTTACCCTCTTTCGGATACGTCAGAACTTCGAGCTAGAAGTCTGTGAGTTTCTATTATCATAGATCAGAGTTCTCCTCTATAACTACTTTAGCATTTTTGAGGATCACAACTATAGTTGCTTGCTACAGTAAAAGATCGTTGCTTGCATTCGATAATAATTACTTATACATTAGTATCGAATTGATCTTAGAGATCACGTGAGATCAACATGATATACATATAGTAAATTAACAATACATTACATTAGCGATTAAAAGTTAAATAATACAGTAGAGAAAAGCGGGAGGGAATAAAAAAAATGATTTAGAATGTTGCATGAGGATTCTATTTTTCAAATTGTAAATGTATAGTGATTCTATAGAATTCGGTTGTAATTCATTTTTTCTATATGATATCAATTAATTAATAAAATGATAAAAGTCATCACTTTTCGTAGATCGAAGATTCGAACAGTTAATTGATGTTTCAAATATCTGAAACTCGATTTAACTCGGTAAATTAAATCATGAAGCAACTCTAAATCGAATAGTTTTTTTTTTATTTCCTCCGTCTAGTGTGATCAATTAGTATAGCACAATTTCTAAATTGCGTTAATCTCTTATTGACGAACGCACTTAAACACGTGTGTACTAACGTATTCGCACGGAGTTCTGAAGTAGTATTAAAAGAGACGAGACCGCATTGAGAAATGCAGCTCTCACTCACGTGTAACAAACAAATATTGCCCGGTAACATTTTGAAGTCAACGATCGATCTCATTAGCATTAACAAAAACCCATCATACCGTCGATCATTCTATTCTCGAACCCACTCAAGGTAATCACATATCACTTTACCCTCTAATCATACATACTATTCACACATACATACATACTTCAACTCATCCACGAATGTCAGTGAAATCGATCACAGAATTTCGTACGACACCAAAGATCAAAGCTTTCTCTGGCACTTTTTAGAATTAGCAAATTTGCATGCATGCACAGGGGCGATGGTCTAATTAATAAAAAAAATACACCATTGACTGTATTAATTATCGGAGGATAATTATCAATAATAATAATTATAAATAATAATTCTATTATAATATATTGTATATATTGTACATATATATTATAATAATAATAATTATTATTAATAATTAATAATATACATATATCGCCCCTGTACAAATCTCGATCGGAACGAGCGACCGGCTCACGCTCGTTTCCGTCGAGTCTTTCGTGCTTCCGGTACACGTGGCTTTTCATGTTCTCGTTCTCGGCAAGCTGTCGAGCCAAAGCACGCGATGCTTCAGCGAGAAAATCTCTGCTCCACAGGCTCGCGAACGGGATCCCGCAGGGGCAGCAGGGGTAGCAGCGGGAACGCGTCGGCGGTTTCGAACAAGTCGAACAAATCGCCACCGAACCATCCGAACAACGTGTCCGAGCCGGTGCTGGAGAACGTCACAGTGGAGATCTTCGAGGCCAAGGCATAGATCCATCATAGATCCCTTCGATCCCTGTCCATAGACGAACGCGAAAAGGGATCGCAGGGATTCTACGCGAAGTAAACTTATTATTACGATAGAATCGTACGATTCGCGGATAATCACCTGATTTTATTTCCCTCGCGATTAATTACTCCCTCCCCCTCCCCCCTCCACCTCCACGGAATCCCTGAAATTTTTTATTTCTTTCGTTTCGTCGATACGCGCGACACTTCGACGAAGAACATTCTCGATTTTGTCGGAAAAGGAATTAATTACAAAGGGATGGTTATTGAGATCGAGTGAATAGATCATTTGGATTTGGATGACGTTGAATGATAGTGGAAGTATATTTTGATATTTCCTCGATCGGATGGAAAGATCGTCGGGGTTTTTTGTTAGCGTGTATCGTTTTCCTCTGTGATAAGATTATAAAGGGATTTCGGTGCTTAGGTTGCCTGATATATCCGACGGAATTAACGAAGTGTTATTAATTGTATCTTCTTTAATACTCGCGAGGCAAACGCGGATGGATATATCGTACGGCTATCGTTTTCTCGTTTAGGATGAAGATTATTAATTTCCGGTGAAGAACGAGGGCTAATGTCTGCACTTTCACCGGTTTTATTAATTCCGTTTGTGAAAGATCGTCGAGTTTCGTGAAAAAAAATTGTGATTTAATCCGCGACGCGCAACTCCGAAAGGAAATACATATATATATATAAATAAATATACATACATATAATACTTCTATCGATCTTCGTGAATGGAAAATTTATATCTTGGACGGGGTTCAAAAAAAAAAAACGAAGTTGCAACGTTGCTGTTTGATCTGAAAGAATCCTACGAAAATTTTATTGCAAAATCGCGCAGCTTTCTGCAGAAATATTTCGCAAACATAATATATTTGAATATACTCGAGATTTTGATAAACTATTACCGAAGCAATCTGATGAAACATAACGCCATTTAAACACGATTAGATTTAAAACACACGCGACGCGGTTATATTAGCGACATAGAGTTTCTCTACGTTTTCTATGATAAACGTGAACGGTTTTCCGAAAAATCGCGCGAAAAATCGTACGATTAAGAACACCCCCGTGTAACGTGTATGATGAAAACTGTAACGAGAGAATACCGAGAACTAACCGTAATAATCATTTTAGCGATCCCGCTGCATCTGTCGTCTAAGAGAGCGGGAAAAATGAAACAAAAAATACGCTGTCTTTTTCTACAAAATAGAAACGCTTACGATTGTAGTCTTGCGAGAGTTATCCATGCGAATGAAAACGATAACGATAATATGTGACTTCTTCGTTTCCGATCTGTTCGTTTAAAACCATCCGATTACGCGCAGATGGGCCAAAAAAAAAAGAATATCTCGGACAGGGATAAATGGTGCAAAGTTTGTTTTTTCCACGTATTGGAAAGCCGGAACTTTACATCGTTCATAACGATTTCCCGTTTTTTTTCTTGTTTTTTTTTTGGACCAAATCGTAGTCTACGTTTCCACTGTTCTCGATTACATTGCAAAGCTTGTCGCTATGAATACTATGATTACTTACTCTAGCGAATTTTATAAAAATAACACTAAACCGAACGTTATCTAATGGTTCGCAGAAAAAAAAAATAATACAAAACGCACGCGCGAACGTCCCGTCGTTCCGAAATGCAACTCGGACAACGTGAATCGCAACTTGTTCGAACAATTGTACGACGTATCGATAACAATCAACGATGATTCGACTGAAAATCATCGACGAAGATAATCTCCAATTCTATTAAATTACCGCGTCTTGCTTCTTAACTCTATCGGTCCATTGAATCGGATATAACATTCAATTTACAAAACAAAACAATAATCTCGATTTAATTAACACAATTTCATTTAAATACAACGCAATCGGTATGATCATTTTATTCTTAATAATTTCCCGATCGATGAGTTCGATTCCAAATTACGATCGATAGAGTCAAAAATAAGACGCAAGCGTTTTACGATTGTCGTAGGAAATTCGTAAATCCGTCAGCTGGTCTGATATATATTACAAAAAAAAATATATATATATATATATACATATATAAAGATCATTGAAAATATAATCCAGCTCTGCTTGAATACTTACTACGATGGGAAAGAACGAGATGTATAATTTTCGGTGGTCAGCGGATCGCCTGGGAAACTGCGAGACAACGCGGATTTCTTTTTCGCCGCACACCGAACCACTTTTACGAAAGTTTCCGGCGTGACGAGGATGGAAAGCACCAATTATCCTTCGCATCGATAATGGTTTTCGAGTAAGCCAACACGAAAGGGACCAGACGAAAGTTGTTCGAATCGACACCCTGGAAGTAAACGCTAAAATTACGTAGTAATCATATTTACAACGCGTGATAATTAAGCACCGTCGTAGACACTTACCTATGTAACGATAACGATAATAATAATTCCGTGATTATGTAAATTATAAATCGCACGTGACTTCAAGCAACGTTCAATATATATATTGAGGCGGTCAACATTCGATTCGTTTCTAATTACCGCAGAAATATCGGTGAAACACCTGCAGATATATAAACCGTGTTCGAAACGATTGTTTCACTTTTGTTACGGATTAAAATTATTATTGTTATGGGAATACTTTTTAATCGAACGGATTACATGCCTGTTTTCCGATTATTCAATATTTTCGCAATGAAATAAATTTGTTCGTTAGAATCACGGTTACCACGTAGGGAGGTGTCGTTAACAACAGTGAAAAAAAATGAAAGAAACGAAATGATAAAAAAATATCGCGATTCACGAATGAATCAACATAAACGCGGATATTTAAATCGATACATTCTCATAGCGTATTGTACCTAAAGAAACACTATACCTATTACTACGTAGCGGTACGTACTATCTGCGTTAAAAGTAAAAAATCAATCAGTTCTAAGTTACTTAAAACGAATCGCTATCGACGAACTCGATTAATCGAGCGGTAGAAACATAAACGAATTAATATCGGGAGAGAGAAGCGATAGAAGCGAAAAACCGGAGAATTTAGAGCGTCGTTTTGACGCGCGTCGTACGACGAACAATCGCCTCGAAAGATTTTCACCGTAGATAGAACGACCAAAAAGAATGAAAAATAAAACAACAACACACCCACACAGAAAGAAAAATGCATCTCACACGTTTATATGAAACCACTTTAATTAATCGCACAAGATCTCGATAACGGAAACTTAAATAAAAAAAAAACGATCTATTTACGTCGGAATCATCTTTTTTCGAGTTCTAACGTAAAGGAAAGCCATCGATAGTCCACTACGATTGTATCTCAGCAAATTTAGTGCCTGCGCTCTCGCGTATAATAGCGTTTACAATGAAGAAATACTAATAAAGAACAAAAAAAAAAAGAAGAAAAGGTACACACATACACATAAACACACACGCGAACAAGAATTAATCAAATTGAAATACAAATGTATAGATACGTATACATATATCTGTACGAAAGAATATATATATATATATACATAAATATACATACAAAATATATATACATATAACTAGGCTTGGCACTATTTGCACTAATTGTAGATTACTTTTGGAACGCCTAGCGACTGTGTCCACTCTGTGATCTATGTGCAACATACAGCTACAGATTTCTCTCTTGCTATCTGTCATTGTTATGATTATGATTATCATTATTCTTATTCTTAATATTTCCTATCGAGGATTATCATTATAATTGATATTATTAACGATCGCAATCGAGCAAAACGACTCGCTTAGTTAATTATCGTCCCGCACCTGATACCCTCTCTGCACACCGATAAATCCACTTGTATAGTACATACCTTCGCCGTAACGATTATTA
Source organism: Mimumesa dahlbomi (assembly GCA_917499265.3). Taxonomy (NCBI): domain Eukaryota; kingdom Metazoa; phylum Arthropoda; class Insecta; order Hymenoptera; family Crabronidae; genus Mimumesa; species Mimumesa dahlbomi. Next base: position 11,009,263 of record OU824118.1, read on the forward strand.
TTAATTATTATTATTGTCAGTAATTCATTATCAATTACGGAATAACCGTCGCAATGTAATTAATCGTGTATAATTATTTCTTAATTATAGTGAAACTTACGTAGCCGCGTGTGTTTGGATAGGTTCTCATTCTTCGAGGTCCCGAAGTAAGGAATAATCGAAATGGGAGGAGATTTACAGGGGCGTATGTGATATGAAAGAGAGACGAGAGAAAATGATGTATGAAATAAGTAATAAAAACGACACGGTCGCGAGCGATCGTTCTGATCCGCAAACGAAATTCGGGGAAGGTTTCCGTTTACGGATAGAACGTTCCCTCCGGCCTGTTGTTAATCGAGTAATAAATTATTATTATGTCAGGCTTGAATTAAAAATATTCTCTGCACTTCGACGGTCCATCGAATTAAATCTTCGATTATCCAGCTGATGAAACGTAATTATTAATCGTTTTTGCTTAATAATCTAAGGAGACTAGACGAAGTATCATTAGCGTTAAATAAGATGCTTCACGTGAATAATAAGGAATCGTAACGTAAGTTAAATAGCGACGGATTGTTCGTTGGAATGTGGATTAAATTGATCGTGTCTGTCATGTATCAATGATGATCCTGATAGTTTCCCTCCACCTTTACGATACGAACGCGATGAAAATCGTTTCGAGATAAAGCAGAGTGCCTCGTCTTTTCACTCAAAGACTCCATTCGTTTTTTGTATATCTCTGTTTTTTAACACGAGAAACATAATATATATATACTATGCTCTCGATATAGTGATAACGATTACAACATAGGTGAAACGAGAAAGTTCAATATCGCGCGTAGATTTAATTTTCCATAGTCGATCGAGATAAATTCAATTTTTTCTATTACGAATTATTAACGAAATTTACTTTATCGTCGTTAATCGGATTTTGTTTTGTATTATAATAGGATGCATTGGTGTTTCCGAGAATATCGTTTCCACTTGCTAAAAGTTTCTTTGTCGTGTCTACACACGACGATACATGGATTTTAATGATGAACCTATGCCTCTTTAAAGTCACGTTTCTAAAACTAGTCTTGTTAGTCGAATAAAGTAACTTTATAACAAATGATATTATAGAGAATTTAAATGCAAGAAAGTGCGTCGTCTTGAGAGCCTTTCCATCGCAGTTAATCGCGTGTCGAGCGACATTTTTCGTACCATTTAATCATCGAACGAAAAAAATGGTGTACTCGTTAAAAAAACGATCTGTAAAGTCACGGATTTCTTGTTATTCTATTCATGCCAGGTGTTAATCGGAAGATTATTATCGAGGGACGAGAATACTCTTCATCCCCTGAGATCGAATCTAAAAAAAAAAAAAACGAAACGGGAAGGAACGATTACGTAATCCAAATATGGGGAAGTGTTTGGATCACTCATCGCTCCTAGAATCGCGTTTCTCTGGATCAATTGTTTCTTCGTTCGAAAAACACTTGGATTTTCCGTGAATGATTCGCGAGACCAAATAAAAAATATCTTTTCGCGACGAACAAAGTTAGGATAGTAAAGCAGTTCGGCTTGAAGATGAAATCGTGACGACTTTAGGTGGCTTTATGGGATTCGAATCGTATTCAATAACGAACATAACTCGAAGTCAGATTAAAACGCGGAACCGAAAAGGACCGATGGAAATCAACGCTGACAACGATCTTACGATGAAACGTCCCGAAATCAAAATTAGACAATACGTCGAATCATACGTCCCGTTATCGTGGAAAATCTCGCGGGATAGATGAATAATAATGAATCGTTAAAATATCTACGAAGAGACCGGCGACTACGTCGTAGCGCAGAACTACTTTTATTAAACAACGTCACGTCGATACTCGATCGGAAAACTAAATCATCGTAGAAAGCGATCTTTCGTCCACTTTTCGTGGGTTCATTCGCTGTCATACGGGATTTTTTGTAAATTTACTTTCTAGTCACACTATATCCTTCGAATCCGCACGAATTATCGTCATTGAATTAATATATCCAATTACTTATATGATAAATTATTATCGTTCGATTAATATCGGTAACATTAAGTGCCCGTTTTGCTCTTATACACGTATTGATAACAAACGATATTATTCTAATCGCTGACACTGCTTGCTTTCAAGGGACTATGTAGCCGCGTGTACGCGACGAAGCTTCGTTAGAGTTCGGTAGTTTAAAATAGAGAATCTCATCTGCATTTCGCGTGAATAAATATATATGTATTACGAGATACATTCAATGATCCGTTCGTAATGATTTATCGATCATCGGTACTCGTGGGATATTGTGAACCAATCTAGAATGTAAATCGCTATCGATTCGCGTTCTAAACATAACTAGCGTCGTAATAAGCGAACGCGTCGCGACGCATGGATTGGTGAGACGTAGTTTTTGCTTCGATTTAAAAATAAAATAACAAAAAAAAAATAAAATAAATAAATCGTGTAAGGTAAGATTAAAACTCTACGATTTATGCGTACAATAGCCTATAAGAGTATCTATATGTGATCTTTAGCCGGCGAATGAAAATCTTACAGAGAACTACTTGCGATTATCTTAAGTACCGTTCGAAGCAGATCTAGACAAAGTCGAGAAAGTTAAATAGCCATAGTTTCTAGATACAGTGTGGATGGGTGCGGGTAAAAAAAACGTATGCGAGTCCCTCATTTTTCAATTTTCAATATTTTATAATGTCCAGTATGTAACGAAAGTGGATATCGTCAAACTTTCGTACGCAATGTACTAATCTACACTATTTTACTAGCGGCTTAGCCTACCTTGTAACCTTTATATTATACATTTCATATTATAGCTTGTAACGGATAATTAATGACATTTAACAACTGTATTTGAAACTTAATTATATTCTGACTCTTCAAATTGATTTTAATAAAATCTTAATACACTGTACGATGTTCTCCTTCTTTCTGACCCTGGTGTTTGTTTGGTAAGGAATAAAGAGACGGATAGTAACAATTTAAACATATTTATTTGATGATTCTTTTCCGTATGAGGAACAATAATAGTCCGAAGTTTACATGATGAAGAGATAATGTTACCGTGTCTTAAATTTAAAATAGTTTTTCGGGTCGACTGCGTATAAATATTTATATTACATAAATATTTCATTTAGAATAGTCCCTCCTCAATTCGTATGAATTTTTGACTCTCCAATCAAGAAATTCGTCATAATCTGCTTCATCTCCACTAGAAAGATCAGCATTGCTGTTTTCTCGTTTCCTATCAGTAGCTTGTACTTGTTCTTTACGTTTCACTAGAGCCATTACCCTGTAGAAATAATAATCGATTATTTGATTAATCATTATTTAATTATTGTATGTAGCTATTTAATGTTTAATTACCTAGACCAATGACTTATTTGTTCTTCAATTTCTTGTAATTGCCTTTCTGTTGTTGCCTCCTCTTGGTCGTCTGCAATAATTTGCGCCGATTGTGCTGCTTCCTCTTTAATTTCCTTTTTAAACTTTTCCCATTCTTCTTCTATGGGACTCTTATATTCAACCTTACGAACCTATACAATATTTATATAAATTACACATCAAATTATATTGATTGCTTATTGTACATTGATCTAATTCTTTTAGTTTCTACTTACTTTTGCATCCATAATTGGATCGTCGAAAAATCCTTCAGGAAGTGCATCACCATTCTTTTCATTTTCTTTCCCATTTTCTTCCTGTACCTTCATACTTACAGGCTCCACATCTGCTATCGTAGCACTACTAGACTGTTTACAGGTACTGTCGAAGAAGTCTGTTGGTAGACTGGAGGTAGATGGGTTTTTTAATATACTTTTTATTTTTTTATTTACTGTAGCTCCTTGTGCAGGAGATGCGGGTCTTTTAAAAGAAGCGGTCTCTGTTTCTAATTTAGTTTGCTTCGCTAGTAGTATATTTTCTTTGTGTGTTTTGGAGTTGAGATGAACTGTCCATGCTGCTTCGCTCCTTACAACGGATTTGCATAAAATACACATAAGCTGTCCTGCATCTGTATACGTGTTTACCATGGTTAAGGATTTACTATAAACATTTGACCTTCTTATAAAGAAATTTGCATACGAGCAATGAAACATTCGTCATATTTTTGGAAGTACAACAAAGTTATAAAAATATGCAATGACGACAATAACAATTTAAAAGATGAATATGAAACTTAACCTAGTAATATATTAAATTCTATTGAAAAGGATATTTTGCTAAGGGCGAGTCAATTTTTTTCACAACTCCCAGTTTCTTTTTATGTTCATTCATAGCCTTGCGCAAATCATCTTGCTTTAGTTTCCTTTTGTGCGACATTTTAACCGGATTATTTCGCGCGCTGACAGAATGTGTAGTAGTTGACAATACTTGAGCACCTCTGTTATCGAGAACGGGAGGTAACATCAAAATGTATCAAAATCAGCTGATCGGAGGAATATCATAATTTATGAATAATTCTTCCCCTCTACAATTGTTCTATATCATCCGTTTTTACTTATACTGTTCATGCCGTCGATATGTAAGAGTCAATAAATAGACAGCTGTTTCACAATGCTATACAAATGGACTTTAACCTACAAAAATTAAGTATACATCGTACATTGCAAACATATGAATAGAGCGAAGTAAATTCTTACACGGGTATTATCCTATAAAAAGGTCAGAAATTTGCAACTGTGACGAAGTTAAGAGTGTCATAGGTTGCTCAGAGTTTTTACACAACTCAATCATGGAAGATACTCCTCCCATAACATTTATTACTGAAGATCCATTTAATGTAAGGGGCCCCTGCAATTCCTGTGTAAGGGAAATGCCAAAAGAACAGTTACTGCAGTTGGTATTGAAATGTGTTAACTTTGCGGCAATAAAGCATAAAGATCAGAGAAGAAAAGACTATGATGAAACACCATACATAAATCATCCTATAGGTGTGTAAAGTTCTCTTGATAATATATGATAATTTAGATCAAGTAAAGGACTGAATGGTAATGTCAATATATATTCCTATAGGTGTTGCAAACATTTTAATTGAAGAAGGTGATGTACACGATCCCGTTGTAATTCTGGCAGCCATTTTACATGATACAGTGGAAGATACGGACACTACATTTGAGGAAATAGAACAGGCGTTTGGGGAATCAATTTGTAATGTTGTTAGAGAGGTAACGGATGACAAACATTTACCAAGAGCTGATCGGAAGAGATTACAAGTAGAAAATTCTCCGAAAAAGAGCACTGAAGCTAAATTGGTTACATTAGCTGATAAATTATATAACTTAAGGGATATTGAAAGGGTCACACCAGTGGGTTGGACACCAGAAAGAGTAAAAGAATACTACAAGGTAATTTATGTAAGACGAATCTCCTAAATATAAAAATATATGAATACTAACAAATATATTATTTGGCAGTGGTCCAAGGCTGTTGTAGATGGATGTCGTGGAATTAATTTTAAATTAGAAAGGGAATTGGATGTGATATTTGCAAATCGAATTACTCGTGAAAGAGAGCATTGTAAATGTAAAAAACCATCTATGTTATAATGCTTTCAACAGTACAATAAAAATTAGTTGTAAGTTGAAATTGTTGAACACATATGGAGAACTGTTAAAGATGTTTTGCTAATATTGGGGAATATGGAGGGAACAGTTATAATAAATACACAAACTGTTATTTATAAAAATTGTACGAATTTTATAAAACTCATACATATTTACAAGTAAATGTTATCAAAATTATATTTGTTCCACTGAAAATATCATTTGGAAAATCATTTTCCATCTTTATTGGAATTCTGCTGATAGAACCACTTCATGTACTGGACCAATGCTTCAGCATCTTCTATTGTGATTGCATTGTACAGAGAAGCACGGACTCCTCCCACTGACCTGTAAAATATTTCGCATTTTGTAGAGCAAACATTTCAAACGTTCATACGGTGTGCGGAAATTCCAATGTCCAATTCATGTTTCTCATTGTAACATGAAGGGAAAAATATGCGTAAACCAAAGGTCTGTGAATCAATATTATTCATTGTTAAGCGAATTGCTCGTTTTGTTACACTGACCTGTGACCCTTCAATTGAAGCATTCCACGTTCGATAGCTCCAGAAAGGAACTTATCCTCCAGCTCCTTATCACCTTCTCTTATTCTAAATGGTACATTCATTCTGCTTCGTGCTTCCGGCACGACCGGACACGAATAAAATCCTTGCGATTCATTGATCACGTCGTATATTTTACGACTTTTTATTATTGCGAGTTTCTCCATTCCGTTCACACCTCCATGTTCTTTGATCCATTTGAAAACTAGACCCACAACGTACACCCTGAAAATCGAGGCAGACGAATTACGAAACATTTCGTTTCAGAATTCCGGGAGATCTTCGGATCAAATCGATCATTCTTACTGAAAGACAGGTGGTGTGTTGTGTACAGAGTTATCAGTTGCCATAATAGTGAAATCTAAAACCGATGGACAGATTTTCATAGGGTGTCCCAGGACATCATCGCGCACTATCACGAGAGTTACTCCCGCCGGACCAATATTTTTTTGAGCGCCTGCGAATATCACTGCGAACTAAAGAAAAGGCATCTCATAATGTATGGACTTACGTCTGTTAATACTTAATTGTTCTTCCGTACTTTCGAAATATCTATAGGTCTCGTAAGAATGTTTGACGACATGTCTGCAACAAGTGGCACGCCATTTGTTTCCGGAATGTAATTGAACTCAACTCCTGAAATGATAAGAACAGCGTGATCTTTAATCTTCCGAAGATGCATTAAATATTATCAATCTCAACTTTCGCGTTCATAAGCGAAGACTGACCGTGAACAGTTTCATTAGCACAGTAGTATACGTAAGACGCATTTGGATTCAAGTTCCAGGTGGAAGGGTCAGGAATTTCGGTATATTTTGTGGTTTTCGGCAATACCATATTCACTTCACCGTACTTCGCTGCTTCTTTTGCTGCTTTCGATGACCACGAACCTAAAAGATTTATTTCATGTTAGTAATTCATGTTCGTTTTCGCAATGTAACAAACAATGAATAACGTACCGGTTACTATGTAATCGGCTGTTCCGGTGGTTAATAAATTTAAAGGAACAGCTGCGAAAAGTCCGGTTCCGCCTCCTTGCATAAACAATACTTTGTAATTGTCAGGAATATCCCTGTAAAATCGCAACGATCATTACACTGTTCGCAGTATCGAAAAATGTATGAAAATAAGGAATCCATAACCATTTCTTCGTTAAAAGACTTACAATATTTCTCGCAGAGTTTCTTGGGCATTGTCAATAATCTTTTTGAAATCACTCGATCGATGACTCAACTCGAGTACGCTCATTTGAGTGTTTTCATGTGAAAGTAATTCTTTTTGCACATGTTTCAGGACCTGTGAATAATTAATTTGTTAATGCTTGTTTCGTACATTTCAATTTTGAGGAAAAAAAGTTACTTCGGAATGATTAATAATTCTACTGTCAGTCCAGTTTTAAATGAACACGTCTGTTTCCATTACTCTATCATTTAGTGGCAGTAGATCCAGACAACCATAAGTGACGTACTTACATACATACATACGCGTTGGTTGAATGAACGGGTTTGACCTTTCCGCGGACGATTCGTTGTTTGTTTAATTTATCTTTCTAATTTACTCGTTCAGTAATTTCAAACTTGGAGCATTACTTATCTCACACACAGTTGGTGCATTTATTCTATTTATATATTTTGCTGACATTTTAAAATTTATCGAAGTTTATTTAAATTGATGGAAGCTCGATATTCCAAAATCTTGCGATCTAATGAAATCAATTATATTATTCTGAATCAAGACACAATTACCGAAAACTTACTGATAATGCTACATCGATATCGGAGGTACCAGGAAGTATTCATAATCGAAAATTGGATGATTTTAATGTTATTGATAAGATTATAAATCAAACTACTGTATATTATATTTTCTCCCACTTGAATCTATATGGACTTCTTGTAGAAACTGTGAGATTTCGAATATTCGATTACTGTTTTAAACCCGTTCATTTTCCGAGTGCAATTAATAACTTCAACTCGACGAAAAGTTTTATCTCACGCTCACGCATTTACTGGCAGACATTCCACTTAATCGTACAATAAAGATCACTTAATAACACTTCATTAAGTAGCAGTTTAGTATCCAGCACGATATCGCTACGTTTTTATAACATATGTCGAAATTACAGATATAAATATCGTCCAACGCAAAATCATTCCCAAGAATTCATATAAATCAAATGATTTTTAAAATGTTGCGATCTTTACTATGCTTTAATTGAACTTTGATCGAGTTCAGCTTCACCAAGTATGTTGGCAAAAGAAACTATAGATCGCAGTGGTTCAGTATTACTTAAGTTCTTCGAAAACACTCAAGCGTTTTAAAATTCCCACGAAAAATCGGACATTTCATTCGGGAACGACATGACACTTCCTTCGTAGTAAACGCAAAACTTTTAACAAGATTTCATTGTACCTCGTGCGGAAGTTTGGCGGGTCCTGCACCGAAATTAATGACACCCTTCGAATTATGAGGTTGGTCAGTCATTCTGGAACACACTGTTGCACTGGACGACTGCTGCCGAGAGACTGAACTGGATCGAGAGCGAAAAGAAATACCAGAGTAAGCCGGGAAGCGTTATCTCGTTGATTGATGTCTCATGGGGGATCTTATCGGTGCAGCTTCTCACTTTCGGTTTCCATCCACCTTTCGCCGTACGGTCGTAGTCGATCTTTCCTCGGGATTGGAAAACACGATTCGAATGTATGCAGCGAGTCGGTGTGGTGAAAGAAAAACAAATCATCAAGATTACCGGGGACCACACCACCACGAGCTCAACGCGTGTGTGTGTGACTTCACCGACGTATTCGGAAAGAATATGAACTACGGGGGCTCCGATTTTAGCGAACTTCGGCTTATTTGAAAGATAAAGGATGAACGCACGAGATAATAAATTTTGATTTTCGAAAAACGGTTTCATTGTCGAAGAAAACAGGCCGAGAAATTTATTGATCTTTAAGACATATTTTTATATAGAAGGAAGCACTTTTAGGAAAATCAAGATTTATCATCGAGTACGATCACCCTTTATCTTTCAAATAAGCGCAAGTTCATAAAAATCGGATGAAAATTGTGCAAATGAGAGAGTTGGAAGTAAACTCTCGCATTGTCCCGGATGGTGAGGCCCCTAACGGCGAACTATGATTTGTTTCTCTTCTATTATTCGATTTTCCGTCCCCGCGTCTACTTTCTACTCGTACTTTAGTCAGCTGGTAACTCCTTTACGCAACTTAACCACTTAATTTTTTTAGTAACGAGATACTTCACCTATGAGTGTTTAATGCAACAATATTCGTACGTGTACGAACCGGTAGAAATCGATCGCGACAGAGATCGTACCGGATGAATGGGACTGATTATCCTACTGTGTTTCATCTGTATAAGTATATGTCTATATACCTGCTGAACAAGTATTTATGAAGCAGAAGCAGGGATTGGTCGATAAGTAGTCGTTGGGAGGCAGAATTCCGGCGAGCTATTTAGCCAAACTGCTGCGAAGGCCGAAAGAGTTACGCGATCTTCAATATCGGTCTTATGGATCTTTAAACCGTTGATCGTGATTGATCATCTATTGTTGCACTAAACACTTCACGAAATAATATGGCTCGTGTTAAATATTTTGATAAAATTGAAAAATACATTAAATATATGTATGAAGTTATTGAAATACAAGTGTTACGAATTTTGTAACATCAAATATCGAATTATTAGACTATTACTAATGATGTTTAACTTTTGCAAGATGTTTTCGCACAATATTATTCGCAGTACACCGACGAATGCCCCCCGCGAGGTCTTATCTCCTGATTATGAAAATATTGTCTCAAGGGTCACCCGTGACACGTGATTCAATAACTGGCAAAATCTAGATATTCTCAACTCTATGTGTCTATGTAGATAAAGTGTACTTCAATGAAAATTATGCATTTGTCTGTATAATGTAAAGATATAATAATGTGTTACATGTTCAAGCAAATTGCGAAATGATGATGATCTGATTACAAATGACTTGTTGTTACACAAATTGCACGTCAGTGACGGATATGGAATGATAATGTTTCTCGTAAATATTTGTCTTTTTTGTAATTATCATCAAGTGAAAGAATTAACAAACGCAAGAGGAATATGAAAAATATGACCTATAGTCGTATCTACCGGATTTTTACAAGCTCCAGACATTGATTCAATAGACAGTCGCCACGTTCGAAACACCGGAACATATTAATTGCAATTCAACTAAACGTGGATATATTTATTACATTTTATTATTTAACTTGTTAATTAAATTTGAAAACGGCGCGATATAAATATTCCTGAAATATTAATATCGATTTGATATTATCGATACCTTGTCGATAAGATAGGTAATTATGTGTCGGTATTTCAAACAACCCAAGAACACCCAAGAACGACTATATCAATTTATAATTATGTAGTTTATGATTTGATTGTTAACTAAAACTTGGCGTAAGCAGATGACTAGTTAATTAATCGGTTTACTTATGTGTTTACATATGACAACATAACTAAAATATTAAAAACTTACGGAAACTTGTAAGGAAATTAACCTGTACATAGTATAACTTCTATACCTTATTGTTACTATTAAGCTATATTCATTCCAGATTCGCATCCAAAATTGAACGAAATCATTTATTATTTATGCAACATTTCATGAAAAAGTAATACAAGATATTCACGAAATCCTAATATACGAAACGCGTGTCCCTAAACCTGAATAATTTAGTTACAGGTACCTACCTGTATAAAGACTATCCACGAAAACTTGATACACATAGTGCGAAACACGAATAGTCTATAGCTTGTTGCTACCCACAATGCACCCAAATGCAGTAAAAGAAAAAACTGTCAACTGATTCCAATCATTGTCAGTAATGCACAAAATATAATCAAAAAACATGGGTGGCAGAACTTCCTAGTTTGTTGTAAACACATCGGACACAAACATTACTTTATCTCTGATAGATAAGGGTAAATACGATTGACATTGCACCAAAAGAAGTGTTAAGTAAAATATTTGGTTAAATACATCTCACCGGTAAACCAAAGCGACGCCGGATAAACCATGGATTCGTTCAAAATATTTATGGATAATTTTGAAAGAGCGGTGGCAGAAAGAAATAGCAGTAATTTACAAGACATTATAAGGGATGGTAGAAAATATTTTCAAAAGATTTCGAGGAGTGATAGTGGTATGTTATAATAAATTAATTTCACATAGAAATGTATGCAGAAATCTAATGCTCCGATTGTTTTCGTTTAGAATCGGTTTTATCCACCCTATTTGACAAAGAAAAAGGTTTACTCCATTTTCTCGACAATGAACTTAGCCGACCCAATCCTCAAAAAGGTTTTGATAATGCTATCAAGGAAGCATTTCAGTTCCTTGAATTCATTATGGAACAATTTTCTACTATATTTGTACCATATATTGTAAATACTAAGGTAAAGTATAACACAACATGTTTAATACAAAATACCATAATTCTGAGACGTTATTGATTATACAATATATTTTTTGTGAAATCTAGAATACATGTCAGACAGCGCTTACGACACGGTGCTCTGGTTATATACAAAAAGCTGCCTGTAACGCTTTCAATAAGTTGATAGAGTTGTTTAAGGAATATGAGATTAATTTAGGGGAAACAGTGAAAACCTTTGTTCAGTCATTTCGAAAAATTGATATCAAAGGTAATAAAGGAATAACTGATATATAATTGTATATATAAGATTTTATTTATAAAGTGATCTTATTTTGTAGAGAGGTGTTGGGTGTTCTCTGTGCTCGGTACAATTGCAAAACATAATCCGGAAGTTCAGGAAATACATGACAACTCTGGTGCAATTTTCCTACAGCTACAAAATGATTTTAAAAAACAGGTAAATTACTCTGTTTTATACATATAATATAAATATTATTACTTGTCAATTTTTAATTCTAGTATAAACCAGGGGGGACATCACAAGCAACAGAAATCAAGGTATATTTGGATGTTTTAGCAGATATGTTGGGAGATCTGTCAGATGAATGGAAACAAAAGTACATTCCACAATTATATGAATGGATAAAAACTCTCAGCCCACCTGACAATCATCCAACTAAAAAAGTTATAATGAGATCTGCGATTGATTTATTATCACGTCACATCTCTCTGTTTTGTGAATTTGTTTATCGTGATTACAAGTTTTGGTATAGCTTATTTATTGGATTGGCTCGTGAATCAAATGCACACAGTGATTGTGGGCAACGTGCTTTAAAATGTTTCTACAACATGATTGGAAGTATTTTGAAATACAAGAATTCTGAGGAAGATAAAGTAGTGTTTCTGGTAAGCAGTATCTGATATATAAATATAGTCATGCGTTTTATTTATATATTTTATAATAGTATATTTTATTTTAGTACTTCAAGAACCTTTTTGAGGAACAATTAAAGACTAACACTCACGTAGATGCAAACATGTTACGTTTCATTGTATATGGGTTTAGTCAAATGGCTGCTCCTTGTAAAAGATACCTAACAAATAATGATGTAAACAACATGTTTTCACTAATAGCTCACTGTGCATTGCCATTGTGTGCTAGGTATGCAATGTTTATGTTTTTATACCTATAAATATCATTCTTATCTAATACGTTTCTATGAAATTTATAGGGATGATTTGGAACCAATGAAGTTGGAAAGTATTTGTGATTATCAGGAAGCTCTTTCTGAGATAATATTACACACTTCAGATCTCTCAATTGATCGGATAAATATAATTATAAGGCTCAGTATTTTGTTAGTGAAACGATTTCCTGATTTGTCCGTAAGTGGTCAAACGATTGCAGTTTCATCCTTAATAAACACGATCAGCAACATCGGGGTTATCAATAAACGGCTTCTGGAGGAGTTTCTTTATAACTTAAGTAAGAAAAATTGATAAATTTACGTTAGCTGCATGAGATTGAATTTCGTTCATTAATAGGTATATCTATGTATTTCGTTTAGTTCTCAATGGCGTCATATGGACTTGCTCGCATACTCTACTAATTGATGCAGAACTGCAAAGAGGATTGAAAAACCTACCAGAGCGTCCTATGTGTTATAAGAATTATTTACCTCTATGGACACAACTTCTGCAGTCTAAACGATATGGTGCCAATCATCATATCATATACGAAATCGTTGATACAATGATTCGCGTGTGCATTGAATTAATTAGTAAATTAAATCTCAGAACAAAAGTGAAAGACGATAATGTATTTTCTGATGCGGCACTTTCCCATATTGCTGAAAATAAGGAAGACTATAGAATATTCGTCAATATAGTGGATCTTTATGTTGACCTAATCAATAGATTAGAGTCTTTTCTACTGGCAAACACCATCCACAAGTTTTTGCTAAAAACCATCAACATGTCCTACAAATATCCTCTTATATCAGGATTTTATAAGTTAGTACATTCGAGTTTCAGACACATTTCTGATTCATCCAAAGACGAAATTGAACAAATAGAGATGGGCACAGAAACACAGGAATTATTATACAAATACATAATGAATGTCTTGGACATGATACCCACGTTCTCGAATGAGCTATTAACTACCTGTCTGTATCTAATTCTGGATACACCGATTTTATACGTGGAATATATACTAAAAAATTCAACCCCAGCATTTAAAATTGCCTTTACCATGGGTTTAAGCGATTTTGATCTAGCTTCCGCTGCTCTAAGCACATTAGAAAAGTGGACGAATTATTTAGACAACCGACGTACAAATGAATTTCTGCGGGATATTGTCCCGCTGTTGGAACCATACTTACAAAGCAAAGAAAGTTCTATGGAACTGTTGCAAGATATCATAAAGACAGAAAGAAAAGTTATTAAACGCATAATACTAATCGATGACCACAACACCTTGGAAAAGTTTCAAATGAGAATCCTGTTATTCATCGCTTCTCTTGACACTGATATTGTAATGGAGTTCGTGTACAAACGATCTATAAATACAGGAGCGACTTGGGACAAGAAGGATTTACTGAAATACTCATTGCCATTTTTACACGAAAAGGTAGACATCTATTTCGATAAAACTCTGCCAAGATTAATTACTCTCGCTCAAAGTTCTGGAGACAGACGAACAAAAGTGATTGCCTGCGAAGCTCTTCATTCGATACTTGCGTACGTTCTTGGGAAAACCAGATCAACATCGAATCCCGATCGATTTGCCACCTTGTACAAGCTTCTATGTCCAGCCTTGCTTAATTTAGGTTGTGACGCTGACGAAGTTGTACGGAAAATATTTCAACCATTAACGTTGCAATTGACACGCTGGTTAAGTTCGAAACTGATGCTCGAGTCGCCTGCGACCATGTACCTACTTGATTCTCTTTTCAAAGGATTGTGTAACGACTCGAAGTCCTCGCTACGAGAATTCTCTGGTATGTGTTTGGCCGAATTTACGAAGTGGTCTATAAAACAATCAGACAACGAGGCGAAGACTCAAGTAAATATTCACGCGGTTATACGGAAAATGACAAACTTTGCTCTCCATCCGTCTGTCCCTAAACGGATAGCTGCGGCGATAGCTTTTAATCATCTTTACTCCATATTACGTGAAGATGAGCAAATCGTTTCCGTATATTGGCTGGAAATTCTCTATTGCTTCGTCAGAAGTTTGGATGGTTGCAATGACTCGTCGATTAATAATGCGATCAATCATGTAGAGAGAGTCATCGTAACGAAGGAAGCTCTATTTAACGAAAGCTATCAGGACCGTAGGAAGCCGCATGATTTTGAAGGTGTGACATTAGCAGACGCCGTATTTTGGCTGTTCACTCAATGTGGTTCTCTCGATGACCAATGTAGAAAAAAATGCATGGAGCTGTTTCTAAAATTCTCGAGATATGTGATAGATTGCGAGTCACCGGAGGCTGTGGTACGAAAATACATCGATACTCACGGAATCGAGGGTGTTAATCATATAATATTAAAAGATTTGGAACCGAAGATAGAAAGCCTTTCGTTCAACAATATTTCGCCGCTGCTAGCGAGCTTCGATTGTTGCATTTTTCTAATACAGAACATCTTGGTCAGTGCTGAAGAGTTATTTGCAAGTACGAATGCGAAAAGGGAGATCATGTTTAATTGTGCGAGAAACTTTGTTCATATTATAAATGCAATTAAAATGGAAGACAGAGACGACGACATAATGATATTATCACACGAATCTGAACATTTACAAACGCTACAATGTAAAGTAATAATAAGTATGTTCGCGTTCCTAGAAGTTCTTCTAAATTTCGAAGTAAGTTACTGCTTTTTAAATTGCATAAAATATTGTTCCGTTTAATTATTTTTTACTCATTTTAATTTTGCGTTTTCAGCAGAATCTTGTACCTGACTTCTTCCTGAATAACGAGTTATTTGAATTAATTTCAAAATGTGTGATGTATCCGCAATCTGTTGGATTTGATGCGAAAAATCATGATATCACAGAATCACTTCCTTTTATGATGGAAAGATTATTAAAACTGTTAATGCAAAAATTGGACGAATCGTTACTGTGTCAATTTAAGATTCAATTAAAAACATGCGTGGAAGAACATATAAATGAAATCTTTAACTTGGATGAAATCTTATCTAATATAGTATCTACGGAACTTAAACAGTATGTAAAAGGTTTAATTATTTTGAAGCGATGTGATATCCTCGATGAATTATATAAAGTACGTATAATATAAATCAATACTACGTATGCGATTACAAAGTTTACGATTGTTAACTGAACATCTTTTTAGGAGAACCGAATACTTGATGATCAGAAGAATAAAGTGAAACTTGTTTTCAAGACTTTGTCAACAACCCGTGTCGGAGAACTCGTTCGTGTAAATATAAGACCATTAGCAATGGATTACTTACAAAATGTGATGGAATTGTTACTGATGCATCACGAGGTACATCAAATGATCAAGAATATCTCAATTTTACAATACGTGTCATATTTGTTCAATAACTGTACTTATATCTGTTGCAGCCATCCTTAACGAGGTCGTTAGTAGAATTAATATCAAATGAAACCATGCTTGGATCAGATTTTACAAGAATTGCACACGGCACATACTTTTTTAACGTATTTAAAGATATCATAGTCAGATATATGTTGAAGGACATAGAGAATACTATGGAAGTATTCGATGATTTGGCGCAAAGAAATCCGTCTCTGTTGTTAACAATAGTGGAAGACTTGTTACTGTTTGTGCAGCGACACAAAAAGGAGCTGCACGATCTTACAGAGATTCTCGTCGACACGATTATCAAGAAATTTACGATGTTTGAAAAAACAGTACATAGTCTTGAGAATGGAAAGCAAAAATTAATAACCATCTATGGAATTGCGGTTCATTTGAAACAAAAACCAACGGAAGTTCTGTCTATCAGCGCAGAATTTTACAGTTGGGTTCTTAGTCAACTAACGGAAAATTCGGATTTGGAGTATAAGATCTATATTCTGCAAAACTTTTTGGTTTGTTTAACCGACATGTCTTCCAATGACCAACCAGAATTAGTTGCAATCTTACGAGTGTTGCGAAAGGACCGACTTGCCATGTGTCCGGATGGTTTGTCGGAGAAGTCCGTGAGAGTTTTGCAAGTCATCAACAGTTTCCAGACTCTCTTAACGTTACTACCAGTAACTAAATCACTGCTCGTCTTCGAAACTGTGATTCACTTTGCCGCGGGAGTCGGCGAGCAATTATGCAACGAAAAGACGAACGAGTATCTGGAGAAATATTTTGATTTAATTTCCGATCAATGTGCCCTGAAGTCTCTGGAAAAGGCATATCAATTATACATGACTTTAAGTACAACCACTGAAAGATTCGATGTACTGTACAGATTTCTACTACCACTATTCCAGTTCTGCAAGGTCAGCGTAGCAGAACGATTTTTCGAGCGAAATATCAAAGAAATCTATACAGTCATTAGTCAAGGATTGGTTGGCAGTACCACGGAAATAAAACAGTTAATCGTATCCAAAATTGGGTGCTACGATCTAGTTGCTAAGATGTTCGCCAAGATAGATATAGAGAACATAGACAGTACCAAGAGTGTTATCACAAAGAATGCGATTGGCGACGTTAAAACAGGAAAAGAACTATTGCAACAGTTATACAGCAACGCACTACATGTGCGTATGCTAAAAACAACCGATTCCGAACATAAAGAAATAATGAGACAACTACATTGTTCAGCATACAATTGCTCCATAGCGATTGTATGTTTGAAAGAGGATGAAGATTCTTATTTGAGCGTCTTCCTTGAAAACAGGTCGAAAGATCAATTGATCTGGGAGAGGATCATAGACTGCGATAAACAGTACAACTTCCAGCAAACCGTTAAAGAGTATCCGAAACACCGTACGAAATTGATTAACATACGAAAAAGTATGACTGAGAAACAGATGAATCGATACTCCTATATTCATAGTTACAATTTATCTACCAGTAGTTTGACAGAAGATATAAATGCTTACGATTTCAATCAGATGGCCGTACGTGGGAGTCAGTATGGCAACGAGAAAGAGGAAAGCATGAGTCTAATGTTCGAATGCGACGATTTAAATAATCACGAATGTATGGCCACCGTTTGCGGAGTTTTGACTAGTATAATATCCAGAGAAATATCCGTACCGTCCGCCGAGGGAGAAATCGTGATGCCAAAGTGGTTGAAATGCTTCTGCGTTTCTATGACCCAAACCAATCAAAATAACGTTCGATTGTTCATGTTTAAAATCATCTCGAACATGCCAACCGTGTTCCAGCCGTACGCGAAGTTTTTCCTCTCGCCAATAATGAACGCTGTTTACTCGTATTTAAAGACAAACTCTTTGAACTATATCATCACTGACGTTATAATGCTACTGATAGATTGGCATGCCATAGCTTTACCCAGCGAAGGGAAAGACAGGATACTAGCACAGAAATTATGGGAAGTAATCATACAGAAGGTACTCGTAACGAAAACCACTGATATTTCCAAACCAATTTACAAGTATAATTTGAACTTAGCGAAAACGATTCTCGAAGTTTGGCGCACGTGTCTAAGGGTACCGGACAATCTGGAGGACAAAATGAAGTCTGCACCAGGAGTCGCGGTTTACTTGATACTGATCTGCTTCGTCAACGGAATGGATAAAGAAATCATGCAGAGACAAGGTGTTTTAGAATTCTTACAAAAATCCCTCGAGAACTGGCAGGACGACGAGGACGCAGTTTTACAATCCTGCGAGTGTTTCGGTTTGATACTAAAATACTTGGACAACGACGAGAACGTAACGAGCAAGAAGGGCGCTATTATCGATAAAATTCAAAGTACACTTCGACAAATGCAGAAAAAGTGCGAGAATCGACAGGTGAAGTGTATCCAAGCGATATGCAAGAATTATCCGAGCGCCGCTATGATTTACTTCGAATTCGTAACAACGAGTATATACAGAGTCGATGCTCTGGGAAAATGTAAATGTCTCGAAATTCTGCTGCTATGTATCCCGAGTCTCAGCGTGGATCAGATAAAAAAAGAATTGGGCTACATCAAGTTCCAAGATTTCTTAAAAAATAAAGTTTCACCGTGCGAAACGGTCTCGTTAAAAATAATTGACACGCTATTAGGTATTCTACCACCGTCGGATCTTTTACCATTGGCAAAGCTGGTACTACCATACATCAAACACGATTTGTCGGACTACAGAGAGCAGGCCTACAATATCTTTATGAATATTTACAAGACATTCTCGACGGACACATTAGAAGATGAACACGCGAAAGAATTGCTGCACATCAGCAAAGAGACTTTGATCGACGGTTTACTGGATCCCGCCGAGGAATTGCAGGAAAATATTCTGAAATTTTGGACGCAGAACGCGCGTTTGGCTAACAGCTGTAAAGAACGACTGCTTGAAATATTAAAGATCTATACTTCTCGAGTAGGTGACACTTTCTTGCCGTTTATGTTGCTGACAATGCTGGATCTCACGAATAAGACCATGAATTACACGCAGAAGATGTTCGAACCGTTACACGAGTGCACGTTCATGGATTACAAGATATCTTGCTCCTGGAGAACAAAGAATTTGGGATCAATGGCTCCGCTTTTCGTACCGTCTCTCACCAGTCAAATGAATCAGACGTTCACGCAGATGAGCGCGACCATGCCAGAAACTTATTCGAATTTTTCATATTCCAGACCGCCCAGAATACTCGACGCCCCGTTACAAATTCGTGCGACCCAGGAGCTCGAATTCGAACCGACTTACGTCGACGAGGGGCCCGTAGTGTTGTCGGACGACGTCCAGTACGGCGACGTGTTCAAAGTACCGAAGGTACCGCAGCCGGTTCACAATAGAAAATCGAGAAGATTTTTGCACAACACGTCCGAAGTGTCGGCGGCGATTCGTCAGAATGAAATTAAAAAGAACATACGACGGGCCGAGATGATAAAAGAGGAAGTGGCCAGGCAGAGAAGTAGCGTGAAGTTGTATAGAAATTACAGGATCGGTGATTTCCCGGATATAGAAATCTCTCACTCGAGTTTGATCGAACCGTTGAAACAATTGGCGAAGAAGGATCAATTGATTTGCAAAGATTTAACGGTGTCCATAGTCTGTTCGTTACTGGAGGAAAATAAATCTGGTGATTTCCCACGGGATGTAGGAGATAGGTTGAAATATATCTTGGAGAATAATGAGGAAGGCAGTTCCATTATAGCAGCAATTTTGGAAATTTTGTTGGCCACACGAATAACGAGCTGTGCCCCGGAAATTATCGCGAAAGTTTCCAAGTCGAACAGCTTACACTTTCTGGGATCACTTGTTCTAGAAGAGAATTTAATTTACACTGTACACGATTCGCAACCGCGCAATAAGAGAGTACGTACCGAGAATTTACCGGATTCTTCCAATAAATGGTTACAATTGACAAATCTATACTCGTCCATGAACGACGTCGATGTTGTTTTAAGTATTTTTCAAAATCACATCGAGAACGATGATATGAGGGTATGTAATTATATATTCATTCAATGTACAATATATACATAATTCTATACATTGAATCAAATTTGTATTTTATATTTTCAGGAAGCGTCATTCGCACAAGCAGCTAACGATTGGACGAAAGCGAAAACAGCGTATGAAAAAGTATACGCAAATGAATCGGAATTCATTAAAGAATATTGTCTCCAAGGTTTATTCGAATGTTTGAGCAATTTGACAAACTGGTCTGAAATCGATAAACTAGTTCACGAGAAATTGAACGGGAATTTCAACAATATCTGGCAGGACGAGTGGAGGAGTTGGATGTTCCCATGGTTGTTTGAAATATGCGCACGAAAACTCGTGGATGATGATACCAGCGACTCGTTTGAAACTGATATAAAAGTTCTAGAGACCTGGTTAAAGGATGAGATGAAAGGGAACTACGTGAAACGTTACTTCGGAGAGGAAATCGCATTGTTTCAATTACACAAACCATCGGTGGTTGCTCGGGAATTTTTAATAAACACGTTGGATGAACTACGAGAAGAGTGGATCTGTTTACATCCGCTTTCTACTCAGTTAAGGATTCATAAGTTACAAAAATTACGCGTAATGAACGATATTCACGCGATGCTGAAAGTTATGAAGACGACCGATGATTTCGAAAGTATATTAAAGTTTTGGAGTAACAGCACGTCCTCGGCACAAGACGCTTTGATTCCATGGGACAAGTTGACATCTTACAGACTGTACTTCGGTAGATTAATGAAACAGAAGCTAAGCGAATGGGAGGATAACTCGGAAAGTACGTGCAACATAGAAGTGAACGTAGCTGATAAGTTACACATGGTTTCGTTTAATATGAAATTGAAAATGATCGAAATGGCCCTGAATCAGAAAAATAAATATATCGCATGCAAGTACTTGGAACATTTGGAAAAAGATCTGCTGGACTGTTCGACAGATTTGAGACATCAGTTAATTTTAACTGGAGTGAGGGTGAAATATTTGAAAGGGGAGGTAGAATCTAATAAGAAGAAACAATTTTCCATGTTTGTCTCTTCTTGGAAAAACTCGCACAATCTTTTGCAAGAACAAGATATTGATCCTCTAATAAACGTTAGCGTTCGACAACATGTATGCAAAGTGGCATCGAAGATCGTGAAACTGAGCGAGGAGGACGACACGGTCGCACATTTGTTAACGACGAATGATATTATTTTAAAAGAAATAAACGTTGAAAACGGAGATATCGACAATATCAGAAAATCGTTAGAGGAGTATGGTCTGAATCATTTAAAAACGTGTTGCGATACGAACACTGCAAATATCAGGGAATGCTTTTTTACACTTTCCAAATATTGTTACGATCGACTCTCCAGTTCTGCTGGTAACAACGAATTACACAAAGAATTTATAAAATCCACGCTGAAAGCAATGAGTTACGGATCTCTCGAAGCGGCACACTACTTCCCTTGTCTGTTAGAGCCCAAATATTTTGAGGACGAAGAAACAAAAGCAATCTTCATGAAAGAAAGCGTCGGAGTTCAAGCCTGGCTGTTTTTATCGTGGCAAGCACAACTGTTCTCGCATCTCGTAACACCAATCGCTCCTTTAGTCATACCGATTCTTGAGAAAATTGTTAATACGTATCCCAACGCTCTGATCTACACGTTCCGTTTAACGGTGGAAACAAACCCGGCACTGTTGAAAGATCCAAACACTTATAAGATTCGAAAAGTTCTCTACGAAAGGGAGGATGTTGGACAATTCCTGAAAGCGATGGAATATGTGGTCCAGCCAGAATTATACCTGAGACATTATCTCTGTGAATTCGTGAAGAACTTATCCTCGGGACTGGCCACGGCAGTCGATACTTTATTGAAGAAAGTTTATCCAAACACGCGAGAAATAAAGCACGGGCCAAAACCCGGAAATATTTATTCCGAAATTGCAAGGTATAAGAGTGCGATACAGGAATTGGAACGTAAGTCACCCAATGAAGTTAAGGCACGGATCGAAGGGATATTGGAACGTCTTAGGGAGTCCCTTTTCAAACGAAAGAACAGAACAAATCTGAAGGACTACAGTCCCTGGCTGTACGAGTATTCCGGTGGTGATTTAGAAGTACCGGGACAGTACTCTGGAAATAAGAAACCTATGCCGCAGTACCATGCGAAGATTGCAAAAATGGAGCCCACGGTAAAGGTGATGGCATCGATGAGAAGACCGATTCGAATTACCATGGTGGGTAACGACGCAAAGGAGTATAACTTTTTGGTCAAGTTCGGCGAGGATCTGCGACTCGATCAGAGATTACAACAGCTTTTCACGATAATGAACAAAACGTTGCATATGGACGCAACGTGCAGACAGAGACGATTGTCTATTGATACTTATCAGGTAATTTCAAGTTCCATGGTAGTCTACATTATTGGTAGAATGCCACGGAGTTACTATGCAAAATTTCAAGTAATTTCTTTATGATATTTAAATGAATATTCATTACAGGTGGTTCCGTTATCCAGAACACTGGGACTTATACAATGGATAGACGATACAAGATCTCTTCAAGATTTGATTCACTTTACATTATCGGACGAAGAAACAAATCGATACGAATCTATACTTAAAGACTATGATAAATGGATAAGAAGTGCAGCACCGTCTAAGAAACAATCGGATCAATACCATGAAGCGTTGTTAAAGTACGACGCGTCGAAAGTGAAAGCGAAAATGCACGAATTTATCAGCAAGACCGAATGGAACTCCTTGCGCAGAACTCTTACAGTATTATCTCCATCGGTAGAGAGTTTTATTACTTTGCGACGAAATTTTATTACTTCCTACGCCACGATGTGTATCGCACATTGGATTTTGGGTATTGGTGATCGACATCTGGGAAATACTCTCATCACTGTGGGTTCTGGACGATGTTTGGGCATCGATTTCGGCTTGTCCTTCGGAGCTGGTGTCGAGCAAAGAATACCCGAGCTCATGCCATTCCGTTTGACATCGCAAATTCTGGGCTTGCTGAAACCTTTCACTGAAAATGATCTCTTACAAACAATAATGACTCACACGTTACGTGCGTTGCGAAACGAACAGGGATCCCTGTTGGCTTGCATGGACGTTTTCGTTCGTGAGCCTCTGGACTGGACGGAACACGTTAACAAAGCATTGAAAGAGACCGAAGATGATGTTACAGGTAGTTGAAATAATTGAAATAACTTCGCCGTACTTAAAATAACTTAAATTGTCTGATCACCGAGTCGAGTCTTCTGAACTACGGATGTTCAAGCTGTAATCATTTTATTGAGCTGTTATTAATGAGTAGTCTAGAAAAGGGAGACGTATAATTATGATGTTTTGTGAATCTAATAGATGTAAAATGGGTTCCGAAGAAGAAGATCAATGTAGTTACGAAGAAATTGAATGGAGTCAAGCCATCGTTAATTACCTTGGAGCAATTATCCAGGGAACAACACGGAGATAAGTATTTTGATAGATACTATGTCATTGTGACCGGAAATGATGATGAGAAACGAAAACGAGCAACAATGAAGGACGAGCATTTGACCCCAGAGGAGCAGGTGACTGATTTTGACATCGCAAAACATTTTTAGCAGATCGTGAGGGTAACAAAGTCATATTTCAGGTGGAATGCTTGCTGGATCAAGCAACCGATCTTAACGTTCTTGGTCATGCATACGTGGGATGGAAACCGTGGCTGTGAAGCAATCGAGTGTATAAACGTACAAGGTTTAATACGATAATTTATTATTCTAATACAACTAATTTTTTCGATATTTTATAGATGGCTGGTTTTCCAGAAGCCTACGTTTTTAAAAACAAATGAATCAGTATTTCTATAATAAAAATTTTTATACGATACTGGATTGTATTACATTACTACATTAATTGAGATCAGTCAGAGTACAATAGAACAGGAGAATATGATATAATAACATTTTAAAAACTATATGTTTCTGCAAAAGAAAATAATTGGTTAATTCTGTTTGACACGTTACTTAAAATCTCTATACTGAAAATATTCATAGGTTTTGTATTTCTCTCGAGTATACAAAGTAAGTTCGTGTATTTCACAAAACGTTTTACAGCAGTTGAAATGTTTATATGTTACAATACATCATTGGGGAATATACTTAACTTAAGATTGCTGTAACTGATCTTGCAATTGCGCGAATCGCGTTTGTAACCCGCGTTCTCGTTCCGTTTGTCTGTTAACGTCTTCCATGAGCGCGTTTACTCGTCTTGGTATCGCCGCTTCTTCCTGCGTTTGCAGAAACTTGAACGTGGAAAGTTCTAAATGAGCTTGCTCTATTTGCTCCCATAAATCATGCAACTGCTTCGTTAATACTTGTGCCCTAGTCTGTCACAAAAAATCGTGTTTTAGGAAAGTAGAATTGATGTGTCTTGTATACTAAATGTACGTTTCACACGTAGAGTGATTTTCATAAATATTCGGTTTCCATGGAAGAGAAATGATTTAAAAAGATACCATGGCGTCCGAATATTTATACGAGTTTACCGTAAGTAATATTTATTCACCTGATAACCTCCCGTCAGAACTTTCAATTTCTTTTCCATTCTTGCTGCCCGCTTAGCTTCACCGGTCATGTGCATACGATTTTCTTCTAATTTCCTTTCGCACGCCTCGACTCTGTCCTTTTTCGAAGCTAACGTTGCTCGAGTATATCGTTTTTGTGTTTCCAAATACAAAATCTATTAGACAAAAAAAATAAACAAATGAAATTATAAATTCAAATATAGTATAGGTTTTTCCTTTATATTAAATTCCCTGTACCTGTGACAAGCATTCTTCCCATACTGTTGTGTAAGAGTCTAAACTTAGGTCTCCGTGTGCCATGCCATCTTTTACGACCCCCATTTCTTCGGATAATAATTGTTTAGCCTAAGATAAATAGGTAAATGTTATTTAAGTACAAAAGAATGTAGAAAATGGTAAAAGTAATCGTATTTGTTGAGTAACTTACAGCAGATAATTCATCTTCTTCGAAATTAGCATAAGGATGTTGATCTAAGTAAGATTGTGCTTGAGCTATTGAAGACGATGCCCCCTTACGATGGTGTTGCATCGGATTTTGCAGTGAATCGTATTGTAACATTGTAATCATTTCCCTTTTAATCAACTCCTCCGCCTGCAATTAATTGTATGCTATTCACTCTACGATTCAC
Source organism: Mimumesa dahlbomi (assembly GCA_917499265.3). Lineage (NCBI taxonomy): Eukaryota > Metazoa > Arthropoda > Insecta > Hymenoptera > Crabronidae > Mimumesa > Mimumesa dahlbomi. Next base: position 11,034,628 of record OU824118.1, read on the forward strand.
AACCGCTTTTTAACCCAAGAAACATTTAACATAACTGGACGTACTCTTTGTAAATCTGTCAACGGTGTATCCATAAACGGCCTCAAAATATTCATATTTACATCAACCGGACGAGGTAACTCTCTTTGTATAACTTGAGATCTTCGTGCCAATTCCTTTTTCTCTGCAAAATATAATTGTCATTAGACAAATCTATCGTGTAACATAGTGTCTATTCATTTCAACCATTACACACTTTGTTCCATTAATTCCTGTTGCTGTCTTGCGTCGATATCAGCTTGATCTTCAACTATCTCCGTCGCAGGTGCACTAGCACCTTCATCCTTTCCTTCCCCTTCCGGAACTACTATCTCGTAATCGTTTCGCGGTGTCGGAAGTGAACTCAAACCCGCGCGTAACTGTTCTTTTACTTGTTTTTGAACAACGGGGGTCTCTGAGCCTTCTGTACTTTCTTCGGGATTAATGCTAAGCTTATCGCGAACTGGCGTCGTCGCGAGAACACCGTTCTGAGTTCTGATGGAGACGGGCGTGTTGAACGAATTCACCGGAGTCCCGTCGCTACGTTGCGAACGGAACGGTGTTGCCAAGATTGTGTTCGGAGTTGCCACAGCGTTTGCCGACGGCACGACACTGGTGAAATCCGAATTCGTCAACGGAGTATTTAAGCCACCTATGATAAGAGGAAATTAGAAATTGGTACTTTAAATGTAGGAGCTAGAAAAGTGGAAAAATATTTAAACCTTTTAAAGGAGTGTCGACATGAGTAAGAGCCATAACGTTTTGCGCTTCTTGAAGAATTCTATCGGTTGCAGCTGGAGTGCGAGGGGTTGCCGCTGCATTTGTCGGTAAAGAATAATCTGCCAGCAAACTGTCTGATAAGGTGATTCCGCTTTCAGTTGCAACTTCACGAGCAACCTATAGTAATAATATGAATTGATATTTCGTTCTATATATGCAACAGGTGATAAATACATAACAATTTAATCAATTGTACCTCTGATGCTCTCCCAAGTTTTACAACTTGCTGCAATTCTTGATCTGATATTTGTGGTTCTGGTAAAACAAGTTTACTTCTTTTTTTAATTGGTTCCTCATTATTGAGCATGCCCATTGGAATATCGTTCTCCTTGCGTTGTTTCAGTTTTTGTTTATCTTTCCTTCGTTCCATCTCTTCCTTTTCTTGTCTTAATTCGCCATCCAAGTGTTGTTGTCTCATCCTGGAGAAATCAATGGCAAGAGGATCGACGTGCTCATTCGATGTATCATAAAATCCGCTTGCAGGACGTTTCTCAAATGGAATTTCAGAGTTGTAATTAACTCCACGTTTACGCTTATTCTTCTGCGATACAGTAATGCCGGCGGCTCTTAATTCCCGTCGCTTCTGTAATGCAGCAAGCCTACGAGCCTCTTCTAACTGTTTCTCTCTGGCTTTACGCTTAGCCTTTTTACCCTGAGTATTTGCAAGTCTAGCACGAGCTTCGGATAACATCTCCAGTTCTAAATAGAGGAAACAATTCTTTCTAAATTTTGTTACACATTGTTTAAAATTGTCATATATAAAGTAAATCTGTACCATCTTCGTCCATGTCTTTAGGGTCAGGCCTAGCAGGTTTTGTTTCTGGATTTGGATCAATTTCCCCCGGTTTAAGTTTTCGAGGATCGTCTGCAGCATCATCCCCCTCCTCCTTTTTCTGAGCTTGATCTCTGTATTCAATCAAGATAGTCAAATGTAAGTAGGTCATAGGTAAAAGTGTGTTAAACGTATAATATCTCTTAACTCACAGTAAATATTCGTAACGTTCTAAACATTGTGCAGCTGTACGGCCAATGATAGGAGCAATTGTCCTCCATTGTGTAGGCATTAGTTTCGCCAGATGAAGTAGCTTCTCGTCCTCTTCCCTGCTCCATTCTGTCTTCTTGATACTTGGATCTAACCACTCAAACCAACGTGCTTTACACTGTTTAGCAGATTTTCTGTGCAGAAGGGATGCTATTCGACTCCACTGATTTTTGCCATATTTCATAACAGCCGCTTTCAAGATCTCATCCTGTAAAGTGATACCTCAGCTTAAGAAAACACTCGAAACGAAACGCGTTTTTTAGGTTAGAAATCAAAACATACCTCCGTGTTACGCCAAACACCACCCTTTATCATAATACGCGGCATCTTTTATAAGTATTTTATTGTCACTTCAATGGAAACTAAACGATACGGAAATCGCGTGGTTGTCCTTAACTATTTTCAAGCAAACATCGAAAACACCGACGGTAATCAACGCAACGCGTCAATGATGTGTATCAATGTGATCAATCTAGTGTAGGTGGCTATAGTGTTGTTACACCACAGACGACATACGACAATAGATAGGACACATTACAATATTCGTGGTTCATTACTTGAAGTATTGACATGTATAAAGTTACAGATTATTACTGATCCTCATCTCAAACCGTAAATAAAGCACTAGAAACCTGAATATTTAAGAAGATTTTTCTTCGTCATTTGCATATCGTTAAAGATGTCAATTTTGACCTGTCACTATGGTATTCCGAATAAACTACTACATCGAAACGATGCTCTGAATTTTTATTGAGTTTCATTTCTCAATTACTTATAAAATGCCTGAACAATTTTCACATTACTGCGGAAAAACTTCCCGAACAAATTGAAGTCATGTTTTCGACACGGTATTTCACGCAGTTTAGTACCTGTGAAGGTCTCAAATCGATATCTATAAGAGCTGTTAAAATGGCGGACCAAAAACCAAGAAATTTTCGTCTATTATTTGCACAATTTTGTAGTTATCAATTTCCGACCTTCGAAATCAAGTTCTGTAAAAGTCCATTTTTACAATATCTTGATTATTTGATAAATATATGAAAATATTTTTCCACTTTCCCCTTTTTGCCCAAAGCATGTTGAAATAACGAAAGCGAGGATGTTTGGTTTTTCTTCTGTCATTATTATTATCAGACTTTTTTCATCATGATCACAATAATTGAACGTACATTACACAGTTTTTCAATACTTAATTGTTATTTATTTATCATTTGATTCTCCATCAGAATTATAACGATTTCATCGATGCGATCCTGTCTCCATCGAATTAGATTGATTTTTTTAACATCCACCACAGACATACACGTGCGTCGATCTATTTAATTATTAATACCGTGAAAACTAATTTCACAGGGCGATGGTTAAGCGTTGGCTAATTTTAAAAAAATACCGCATTCTGATATGTATACAATAATTATACGTTTAATATCCCTTTGATTTTTTCCGGAATTATTCGTTTATTTTCACGCTAGAAATAAGAACAAACCAAGTCGGTGCGAAACAAGCAATATTTGTCAGAAATAATATACGAAATTCTACGCGTATCGAATTTCACCAACAGTCCAGATAACAATAACAGAAAATATCGAAGTACATAAACGGTTTCATACTTGTCGGACAAAATATAGATTGAATTCGTATTACTCGATGCGGATCGCGCTGTTTCAGCCTGAAACTATTGAATTTCATAACACTTATGCGATCTACATTAAATATACAGACATTTCTTTCTTTGCATTATTCATATTATTATTATTATACACCGATAGAACACATCGTGACACGGGAAATAATTTTCGAAAGAACACACGCACACACACACACACACACACACACACGTATAGAGTGCAGATATGTGCTTCTTTGTTTAGGTGTGTGCTTTTCTTTTTCTTTTTCTTTAATTTCCTTTAGAATTCGGTGTGCGGTCGTTTGGCCAGCCAATCGACGATCGCGGGGATTTCGTGCACCCTTTTCATCAGTCCCCTAAGGGCCGGGTACTTCTCCAAGGCCGTTGTTCCAAAAACATTTTCGAAATTCTCCAGCGCCACTGCGAAAACGAAGTCCGTCCACGTGGTCTGCGAAAAAGATCAATTAAAACTTCACCCAAATGCTCGTCCACTGATATTACGATCCATACACACAAATGATCCATACCATTCGATCAAATGATCTTTAAATTGACAAGTAACAACTCACAAATTTTATTAAAATTCCAATTTACAAAATATTAAAGAATCTTTAAATCCTCAATGGTGCACAATGTGAAAACGTGAAATTAGACAAAAAAAATATATAGATTGTATTGTTATGTGACTTTTCGGTTCAGAAAAGATTCAGAAAAGATTAGAAAAAGACAACAAAGAACGGATCGCAATAAGAATTGGTCTCCAGGATTCATCAGGTTGTAGCTTAGCAAGAAGTAAGAAAAGTCACATCGGGAACCGTAGAATTGAAACGTTAAAATGATAAAAAAGATATCACTTACCGTGGTACCCACGGCATAACCGCCGTTCTCGCCAAAAGTTTGCTCGAACTTGTTCAAATAAAACGGTATCGTTTCCTTCAGAAGTTTCGCCTTCTTCTCCTCCTTCTTAAACAGATCCTCTTCGGTACGGTACTGGGAAACAACTGAAAAGTACCACGTCAGTCTTATTTATTCCTTTTTTTTTAGAAAAAAAAAAAGAAAACGAAAGTCTAAGGAATAAAGTTTCATTGAAAAACTGAAGAGATTTCGCGACCCTCGTCTCTCAGGATTTCTTTCCAGCCGGATAACTTCAATCCGGTTATTTGGACCGCGAAAGTACAATTCGCGAAAGAAACGTAGTACCTACCTACTTGCAGACTCCGAAAAAAAAAAATTGTCATCTCGACCTCGCATTTATACAACCTACTTTCATCTCAAAAGTTTCACTTATCGCGAACGTATTTCGAATTTACGTGAAAAATAGGTGAAAATCGACGGGAAAAACGTGTCGAACAGTTTTCTTTCTCGTTAGGTAATCGAAGTGTAGTTTTGTTGTACTTTAAATATTTGCGTGTTCCGTGTATACAAACAACTTAGATACTCTATGCAAGTAGACGAGATATTTATATTCCGTAGATTTTCTGGCTTTTCGCGTCTCCGAACGTTTCGCGAAGCGTGCTGAACTTGAATCGCGACGATATTTCCGATGAATTAAACATTCGCAAAGTAGATTTGCACATTTAGTACCTTTAAGGACTTCGAAACGCTAGGGAAATTTCATGGAAGGTTTTTCCACGGTTTTTCACACGAAATTTCTCTGTAAAATGGAAACAAGAAAAAAAAAATGGCAAGTTCAATTGATTTCGCGTTTCGAAGTTTCTCGCGACAGGTATGACGTCGATTTGACATTTAATTTATTGCCCTACGCGTTTATATTTTTCATTCATGTTTTTCAGCGAAACACTTATCGAGAATGAACATCGTTTTTCCTTATATCCATCTCTGATGAAGATGTTTCCAAGTGCTGGCGGTAAAAACCTGCGCAATGTAGATACATACATACATACATCTCTTATCAGCACGGATCTACTAATATTTTAAGTACCTGTTGCTCGTATCGAGAAGAAATTATTATCAATCTCAACAACTACTATAGATAAATGATTCACACCTGTAAATGAATTATTAAGCGACACTTATTATCGCGCAAGAAAAAATCAGGTACCCTTATTGTTTCCATTTTCGCGATATATCGGCGATGAATCATTCATGACAGAAAAAGAATACAGAAATATCGAAGATAATGCGTTTACTTAATTACGGATGCAAGAATAGTTACGCAAGTTATCATAATAAAAAAAAACATAAAAAAATAACCGCAGAATGTTACACGTTAGTTTTCAGAGGAGGATATCTCGCGCGAGAATCATCGCGTCATCGAAGGAAAAGCAGCCGATAATTTCCCAGAACGGAGATCTTATTGCGTAAAATGAATTATGAATCGTCACCGTTCGAAAAATCTTTCGTATTACGCTCGCAGGAGATCCTCGGTTTTCCGATTAATCGATCCACGCGTACCATAGATCGTTAACGTAGTATTATGCGAACAACACCTGTTACGCAATAACGCATACCGTAATTGAAAATCAGCGTGTTATCGCGTACGAGTATCTTCCGCCGTTCACGTTAAATCATTGAATAAATCTTTTATAATTCTGTTTGCTCTTCCTCGTGGTAAACATACTACACGGTGACTCTACATCAGTAGTTCATTAGTTGCCTCCGCGAATTATACTTTTTTTCCTCTTCCACCTAGCCACTCGATCATACGTAATCCCCTGGAATTGATTCGAAAATTACAACGATCGATTGCCGCCTGATCGTTCGATTAATATTCACTTTCGTGAATCGTTATTACTTACATACATACATGTATCCACACGTTCGCGAAAATGGTGCCTTCTGTCAGTAACGTTTTAATTTACCAAACGATACTCCGATTAAACTAAACAATTTAACTCGAAAGAGACAATATTATCATCGAATTTATTTAATTTACAATACTGTACACTATTTACCACTCAACGATCGCTCTTTTCGTTTCGTATCACCACCACAGGTGAAATATCAAATATAATAATAAATAATGTACACATTTATATACCGCAATTTCTAATTACATTCCGATTTAAAGTTCCTATCGAAATACTCTTAAAATATTATTATTACAAGGAAAATTTTAATCTTCCAAAAAGATTTTACCGAACAACCATCTCAACGAGATTGAACGTACACAGACATACAAAATATGTATGCATATACGTACACGGTATAGAAATCTAGAGAGATTCGAGTCGGGGCTCAACAATGACGGGTTAAAATCCAGGAAGTCACTCACATTGTTTCAGGTCTCCGAGTGTATCGACGAGTACGTCGCACAGCATTGATTCCCACTCGTCTCTGCCTGTAAGATTGTGTTTCCTTGCCAGGTATCGTGCCACCGCGTTGCTCTGCGCGATCGGCTTCCCGTTTATCTCCAGCACCGGCAGCATTTCATAGGGCATCGCTGGAACACAGGGAAATCGATCCGTACCGAATCGATAGACACCACTACACCCGACTGTGCGTGTAAGTTACACATCTTAGGGGAAACGGATGGCAAATTGTCAGGGTAGAAGAGTCGCGGAAACCCTCTGTAACGTTGTGTAACGATGAATTTACACGTTATTACATTTATGTTTGTTTGCCTTATTGTGGATGATGTAATTATAATTTCCTTTTTTAGAATATTGTAGATTAATTTTTGGGTTATTTATTTTGATCGTTTATGGCCAGATAAGTTCTCTGTTCTTACGTAATTATACATACATGTATAAGATCGTAAAAAGTATAGATAATTATTATTACATTTATATATGTATTATATTTCTAGGCTGGTTTCGTCGGTTAGGTTTGGTTTAGTATGATTATTGCGGGAAAATGAAGAAACTTTTCCATTTTCGCACATCTAGGGCTACAACGATGGTTTTCGTTCATTTACACATACACACAGATGGTGTATTTGTAAGTTGAAATTAAAATAACAATTTCTACCCGACCGTCGAGATCGCTAGGAAAAACCTATGTTCAAATTAAACGAATTTTGTACGTGTGTGTTTTTTTTATTGTTTCACTCACTTCTCACGCCGCGGTGTTATTTTTGCGTCTTTTTTTACCGTTATAATCGAACGTTTAAACATCGAACCATTTGCGTAACGAATTTCTCGCGCGGGGTAAAGAAATGAAATTGGGTTACAGAGGGTTTCAATTTTAATATAGATATTTTAATACGGTACACACCGTTCTACCGTTTAGGCTTTGAATTTTATTTGAGGCACGTGCGCGGCATAGGGGAAGCGAGATACATACATATATATATATATATATATATATTTTTTTTTTTTGTTCACCACCCTTACATTTTTTCAGCTCCGGCCAGCGTTCCTTTGTGATCCTCTCGTCGATGTAGTCGACACCGGCATATGCAAATATATAGCGGATATGCTCGGCACGACCGCGGGCATTAAAGTAGATCAGTTTGTAAGTCGGTTGCTCGTCGCCCATTTTCTTTTATTGCGATCTGGAAAGATTAAGATCCCGTTTTCATTGCACGCCACGTATTCAATAACCACGAAACGAAGGGGGGAAGGGAGGAGAGGAGGGGAAGAGGGGAAAGGGGTGGCGAAATTGAAAAATCGACGAAATAAGAAACTTCGTTCGATACACTTTACGGAATCGATATTCGATTTTCCGAAGGTATTGATGTTACGTAATACATATACGTGTATGTATATGTCAGGTAGAGGAATATACATATGTAATGTATGTATATGGGGGATAGTTTACATGGGAACGTATTTTTAAAGACCCGGAAGAAGTGATTTCTTTCCCTCTGAAAAAAAGGGAGAGTAAAAAACGAAAAAATAAGAAAAATTCAGATTACAACGTTCTCTTGAATTCACCGCGGTAATCTCGCCACTTTCAGCGCTCTGTATCTCGTTGAAAAAGGAAAAAAAAGTTCGTCTGAAAGCGGAAAGCGGAAAATATGAGGAACGCGGTGACCGCGAGTTTCTTCTTCTTTTTTATTTTTTCTTTCATCCCTCCCCCCCCCCCGAAAGATTTTTCATCTCGTGTTCAATCCATCGCTCGTTTCTCATTTTCCCTTTATCGTTCAACAGTTTCCCATCGGCCGGTTTCCAAAATAATCATAAATATCCTCCCTCGATGACGGTAATTTCCCATCAGTCACCGCGAGTAATACATTGAATCCGTCGGCGAAACAATTTGCCGGTGAAATTGCCCGTGAAACCTCGCGGATTTTTAACGTCCCGATGAATCATTAATATTCCATAAAAACAAATGAATTTTTACAAAATTCTGCAAAAAACTTCTAATAATAAAATAACAATTCCGCACAGATTCATATTCATACAACACACACATTATACATAAAAATATTAAATGTTCAATTGTATCTTTTTTCAAATCAACAAATAAATCAATATTTACTATTGATCACTATTAATTGATACTCTTGATCACAAATAAATCAATATTTACTATTGATTGATAGGGATACTATTTATTATATATGTATACACTATCGAACAACGATTTTCTTCTATCTTCGCAACAGATGCATTATTTTACGAGGGTTGATCACAATTGCGGATTTCGAATCCGCGGATTTTAATCATCGCCGCGGGTGGCCGGTTTTCGAGGGTAACGATGGGGTTGCGTGTTCACGTGCGTGTCGGGGCCGAAAGATAGCCGTAGAGACGGAGAAACGGGGTGTAACGAAAGGGAGAGAGAATTATCGGCTATCACGGATAGGCTCGTCCGAGAAGATAAGCTGAAACGCAGCTGGCGAATACGGAGATTTATTGTCGACGTTTCGACCGATAGCCAAAATTAGCTGACTTCATCATGATTTCTGCTTCTGACTGTTTCTATCATTCCTTCTAAGGGAATACGTCTGTATTGATAATAATAATAATAATTGTCCATTTGGAAAACAAATGACAGACAAATTTTTCATTTCGTTCAAACGGTACGTCTCTACGTGTTTCAGTTTTTAGCTTATTGTTAGGGACAATTGTAACTTGAATCGATAAGATTACTCTGAAAAACCTGGGTGAATCGCGAGGGGATGATTTTTTAACCGAAGACTCTTTAAACGACGTGGAAAATTTTTCGGAATAACGAAAGTGTGGTAAATTGAATTTAAATCCCTGTGAAATTTAACATAACCAGAATAGGGTGTGAAAAACCCATTTGACTTGGATTTAAAAAGGGGGGGAATACTTTTAGAGGAAAATTCTTCTTTTATCGTGACTAAAGTTTCATCGAAGATGTTATTAAAGAACGAATATTAATGGAAAGTGAGATACGTTGAACGATTTCCTGGAATTGGCGTCGTTATGGCGATATGCAAATCGAACGGATTCGCTGTTCCTGTGTCTTTACGGTGATCCATGAGCAGCTAATATTACCTCGGTGGGTCGATCACGTGCACGGTGTAATAGCGGAGACACGTGACTAATTTGTAGAACACCTAAATATCCCATTCGAGAGACAAACACAGAGAGACAGCCAGACGGTTGGGATTTCGACATAGAGATATTATTAATTCCTCGTCGGTATTTTTCCCGCGTTTAACAGATAATAATTTCAGATATTAAAGACACGTGCGCGTAACTCAATTATCTGTAATTTATAACACCGGCGTGTATATAGATATTCCTGTCATGTTATACCGTCGGCATTATCGAACGATTTAAATGTAATTTACATGTCTAGGTGTGACCCAGTTTTTAATATAATCTGTAATTCTCATATTCATTTTCCACCGTCCATATTGTAATCCCGACGTATTTTTTTCTCCTTTTTTTCTATTTTTTTTCTCTGTCGTCACCGACCAACGTCGTTTCGTATGTATCCACGAAGTTATGTTAATTAATCTTCCTCGTAATCTCGGTGGTGATTTTTACATGAAACTTTGTCGAATGTTAATTCGAACCGATTCGAACGTGAGTAACGTCAGACGAGTTGAAATGAAAATTCTAAAAAAAAAAAATAGCATTAAAAAAAACAATAACAAGGAGACATGCTATACCCAGCCAGAAGAATTATGGATTACGTATAGAGAAACGAATACACTGTAACGCTATTATGTAACACAAATGCAGAATAATGCGAGCTCCAGCAGATTAACCGGGTTACATCCGAGCAATCATTTGATCGTCACGTTCTTCCCCCTTGAACTTCCTCCTACGGACTTCCACCGACGCCTCCTATTGTTTGCACGACGATTACGCTGCCGGTAAACACCGGGAGAACGTGACAATAACTAAGGCAACCCGCGAAACGGATTACGTGAAATGAAACTCCGTCAGAACGACGACGTCCGCGCGGGTTCACCGATACGACGGTTTCACGTCGACGACGACGACGACGACTCGTCGGTGGTTTTCGAGAGAAAGGAATTACGTAATAACGTTTCCGGGATCCGGGACACCCTGGAACGTCCGGAATTAGCGACGGAAATTCAACACAATTCCGCACAATTCCACTCGGATATCCCGGTTATCGATTGCTACACCGATACTGTTGGTCAGAACTTCAGAAATCTGGGATCGTCGAATCGTTCCGTCGAAATACGTTTTGCGGGTTGCGTTGTGGAATCTTCGTAGGATTAATTAGAATAATTTCGAAGCTTTTGGTCACTGTGCGTTCCGTATTTAACGTATCATCGATCGTAAGGTTGAATATGTACTGAATATGTGTTAGTGGGGTTAACCTTTGAATTTTTTGATATTCGAGAGAAATGTGAGTTGGTTGAATTTTGTTAGTAATCGTGATTTCTAATTTAGATACAAATGTATCTCATATTTGTAGAAATTCGTTCGAAATTCTACGTGTTTAAATAATTTATCATTTTCCCGATATATCACGTCACATTGAATTTTCGTTTCCAATAAAACGATTCTGCATTGACGTTTAAGTGATAATTTGAATTTCGAGGTCAACGCGAGAGTGACAAAAATTTGGTTATAGACTGTCGGGGAACTTCTGGTCGATTTCCATGGTCGGGGAAACTTTCCGAGGAAACTTTGCGATAGATTGTTATATGGAACACGGTTCCAATGTCAATACTACGTCAAGTGGCTGAATATCGGAGTCCCCCGTAATGAGATTGCAGCTTGAAACGTATCATTAGGAAGATACCGGGCGAGATGAAGTCATTGGAGTTATGAGAAGACGATTTTTTTTTTCTTTCACCGCGACAGAGAGAAGAAAAAAAATGACGTTCCGCGGAAAATACGAGGAAAATCGCGGCGAAGATTTAAACGTTTCCGACGTCGGTGTTTATTAATATTCCGATTCACAATTCGAAACTCGCGTTTATCGCGACTCGTGTCACGATATCGGAGACGAACGGATTATCCTTTGTCGGTGGAAGTTATAAAATGAAATTAGATCCTTCTGCTCGAATAATTTCGGATTAACGAGGTACTCGTTAGTGTCCACGAAATAAACAGTAATTCTGGTATATTTATAAATTGCTTTCAAATCAACGTTTAAGGATGCCTTGATGAACATTTCGGGGAACAATTACGATCGAGGAACATTAATTAATGTTTAAGTGCCAATCCGAGAGACGAATTTGTTTTAACAGGTAGTACTTTTTGTTCCAGTATCTGAATAATAATTATTTTAATATTAAAATCTGTTTATACGACAGTTTTATACTTGAAACAAGTATATTTGTGAAGCAAACTGTGAAAATATTATATTTCTTACCCTGTGTGTATCTATTTTAATTATTTCAATAATTCGATAAACATTAATCAATTGTTTCACCTTCTATTCGAAAATATCAAACATACGTAATATAAAGTATGAATTTTCTATGTCTGTATTATTCCTCATACCTCTCCAACTACTGTTTCAATTTCCACCAGTCTTTTTCATAACGTTCGTTATCCCTGCGAAAACGTTTTCCAGCTATCAAATATCACGATACGTTACCAAGGGCCTGGAAAACAAAAATATATTGCACGTACGTCACGACGTAGCCACGGTACTCTGCACGAGGTGTGAAATATTAAAAAAATCGTTATTCTCGCATCTTTTATTCCCCGGGAAAGTCGCAGCAAACCTGCTCCATTGGTACAAACTCGGAAAATTGTCACCCTGTGAATATTCAAGTCTGTTTCAAATTTTCATTCCCCGCCGAAATTGTTGTCCCCGTACGAAGGACAGTCACGAAAGTAACAATTAATAACAAGCAGCGCGATAACGCCGACTTGGTAACCACATTTGACACAAAATCAATGCCCGGCTCCTGGGAAAACATTAATTCCGTTTGTGGGCGGACAGGTTGAGGTATAAGGGCTCAAGGTATTATCGTTGACGTTACCAGTTCCTCTGCTACCTACTTCGTCCGGTCCCCTCGCTACTTACTCGTGAAAATCGTTTTTCACGTTCGCTCATTAGTCACGCGGGACCCACCGCTGGCATTAGAATTTTCCCGCGCGAATATTCGATTATCCTATCACTTACACACCTACGCATTTTCCCGCGACGAGTCGATCAATTTCCGTTTGATCCATCAAAAGAAAACATCTCGCTATGTCACGGTTTTAATATTAACACAATTCTATTCGCAACAGTTTTTTTATTACCGTATCTTACCTATTATAAATATTATAGAATATACATATAATATAATATATAATAGAATATTCTATTTATATAGTCACGTTTCTAATATTACCACAATTCTATTCTCAATAGTTTCTTTTTACCGTTGAAAAATTCTCGAATTCGTTTAGGATAATAAATATTCTATTATAATATCAGGCGGGAAAATGAAAAATCATTTTCCAGCTACTTCGATCAATCTATCGTTATCCGTATCGGAAGACCAGCGTGCCGTACGATCACGTAGATGTCCATTTTCATCTCCGTTCCAGTGTCATTATCGATTTGCCAATCATCGACGGCAGACGTTGCCGAGTTATCGAATAATAAATTATCCGCCGCTGCGACTGATAACGGCGGCGTTTCGCATTCGAAATCGCATTGCTCTTTAATCTCTGTTCCGCGCGTTGATTCGCCGCTCATTCGAAAACGAAAAACTGACAACATTTTAATTAACCCACCGGACTCCGACGTTCTGTAATTAACGGTTCGTCTAAGAGAAGAGTGGTAGTGTCTCCTTTTCTTTTTTCCTCGTCTTTTTCATTAGAACGTACGACTTGGAAAATTAATTCGTGCCCAAACGAGTTACGACTTTTAGATCCGCAAAATAGCAGCAAGATTTATAAGATTTATATCAAATCGAATGAAGGTTCATTTTTAATTCGTCGAGTGTTTCTTATGGTTCGTATAGTTTCTTCGAGAACTTACGAACATTTTCATTCGTGGATCGAGCGATATTTTTTATTTCGTTTCTTACTTTCGATCCGGGTCCGTCGGACGGGTCGTTAATCTTTAGAGTATCGTGCCACGTTAAGAGTCAATATGGCTAGCCCTCTTCTTCCCTGGATATCAGTGTAAATAGAAATATACTGTGTCCGTTAAAATGTGAGAATCGATTTTCCGCCAGTCCTTCGGTATCCTCGTTTACAGGATTTCCTTTATTTATCATCGAGAAGCTTTTAACGGAATTTCAACGTACGTCTCGCTGATAGACAACCCGAATGGAGGTACAAAGAAACGACGAAAAAAAAAAGACGAAACAAAAAAAGCAATTGAACATCGTACCAATTAGTAACGTCATTTGTTTCAATTAACATATCGTTTACGAAACAATAAGCTCGATTAATTCTCGGCTCGAAAACTTGCAAACGCCGGTTCGGATAAACGATCTTTTGTTGTTCTTTATAAATTTGAAAAAAAACACACACACACACACACACACACATACACGCACAAAAATAAGATCGCTATCTCGTACGAAAAAACGTGATACCTTATCATCGACGATCTCGATTACGCGATCCCGCCTTCGTAATTATTCCGATTTTTCCTCGGCCGCGAGCGGAATTTTCCGGAGCGGAAATTCATCGTGCTCGGTGTGCGTGAAAAATATCCGGATGAGAGAGAGAGAGAGAGAGAGTGCGAGAGTGAGAGAGGGAGAAAAAAAAGAAAGAAAAAAAAATAGGGTGAAAAGGGACGGGTACGTACGAAATATATAAAAAAAAAAGGAAACACACGGAAAAGAGGGGAAAAACCAGCAGCACGCGAAGGTATTGGGTACGGGAAAGATGCATAGACAACTTTGGAACGGGCGCATGAATAAAAAATGCACCGGCAACCCACGTCGACCTATTTTTTTTTATTCTCCCGCGCGACGGGAATGAATATTAAAAACGAAAACACTTCGCGAAATGTTGCCGCGCGATTATAGGCACGATAATGGAAATACGAACGTGTGTATCTGCGCGGTAGATTTATTGTAATGATCCATTTGACGGTGTTATTGGACAGGTGTATAAATCATGCTTCGACGGTTTATTTCATTTTTTTTTCTCTCCTCCTCCTACCCCCTCCCCCCTCTCCCACTCCGCGGGAGATACTACGTACGTCGTTATCACGAGAGTTTTACGATACGAGATGACTTATTCGACCGGAGGTACATCGGTTGTTAATCGATAGACATTTTTACGAGGATTCTCCGGTAATTAATTTTCGATAGGAAAACCACAGGGGTTTTGTCGTTTGGAAGGTGGGATGAAATGATCCCTCGAATATGTTATGGTGAACGAAAATCGTTATTAGAAGTGTATAGTGGGAGAACGATGTATATTATCTTTGGAAAATGTAAGGAAAAGTAGAGGGTAAATCTACAAGGGATAAATTACGTGTGTCACACGAAATGAACTGGTCCAACTTCTTCCGACGACGATCCAAATACTTTTCACTTTCAAATACTAATAAAAACGAGAATACAACTCACACTATTGCAAGCTACGCGAACGAATCGTACACGATAAAAATCAATGAAACCGAATCAATCTGAAAAAGAATCCAAGATATCACTGTCTCTCGTTCCTTAAAATCTCGTCTATTAAACCAAACTGTACGTCACTCTCGCGATAACTCGCTCCCAGTTCTAAATACCGTAATAACGATTAATCCTCTCTTCACCCAAGTATCTCTTAAAAATCTCAATTCTTCGATTTCCATCGAGAAAATATTAAACAAATTAAGTATCCCGAAATGAACCATCGAATCTGCCTCTCCGAATCGTCGAGTGGCACGTCGATATTCTATTCCGAATCTACTTAAACGTATAACAAGCACCGACTATCTATATGTCAACTTTTTCATTCACTAGCATGCGGTGTCACCTTTCAACTTGCCAGTCGGAGGGAATTTCACGATCAAAGGAGCCGCGATCTTCGAAAACTCACCGGCCCTGTGCTCCTGGGAAACTGCCACCCCCGAACGAACGCTGGTACGGTGCGCGACTCGCACTGAGAAACGAGTCCAGGGTCCTCGTGCACGGCCTCCCTCGGGCTACGTGGTGCGCAACCTCGGAATATTTATGCCACCCACCCCGAAACGGGAGGGTTTACTTCGAGGAGGCCTCCTGGACGGGACTCGCGGGCGGACGAAATCGTTTTTCGGCGGAATAGAATGCGATTTGCGGAAAGATAACGAGAGCTGGGAATTTACGTGGAAATTTTCGATTTGATAATGAAGCCTGGGTGGTGTTTGCGGATATCGTTGTGTGAATTAATTAATCTCTGGGGTGAGAGGGTTGAATGGGTTTTGGGTAATGAATAGTTTGAGGTTTATGTTAATACCTATGGTTATGTTAGTAATAGTTTATTATTGTGAGGGAGAAATTGTTTTTTTGAGGAGTTTCTTGAGGGATTTAGGGGAATGTTTGATAATGTGAAATGATTGTATTGTATTTATGTGAAATATAGATTTGAATGTGTATATGAATGAAGGATTCGTATGAAATTTGTCATAATGAATATTATTCTTACTAAACACAAAAATAGATTATCCACAAAATATGTTTTTTGTTTATCAATTCTATACACATGTAACATGAAAGATAATTCTATTTTCGACCCGGATCGCGAAAATTATCTGAGATTCTCCCAACGTTTTCGCGTAATTGCTGTTAACCTGACTGATTGTGAATCATCCAGATCCACCTCGGTTCCTTTGATTACGTTATCGGATAAATGTATTCGATACGAAGTGGGAAGTGTATTAGCGATGATGAATGGGGAATGATTAATTGCACGACGCGAATTATCGGGTGAACGTACTGTCCGATTATTCTCGTTTGAATTTCTTCCATTGCGATCCCGGTTTGCTTCATTTTTTTTTCTTCCCAGAATTCGCACAAACTCGTCGGCGAGATTTTCGACGGAAATCGACGAACCTTTTGGAAACTCACGTGCGATAATTATTATGCTAATTCGCAACCATAACAGACACCCATGGTTGCGGCCGTTCGGCCACAGTGGAACGTGTCTGTCTATGGTCGGACATGCATACACAAACACAAAGTAGTCGCGTCTGAAATTGGCCCGGAAATATTTACGTACGCGCGCAAGTTTTTTTTTCTCTTTTTTTTTCTCTCTCTCTCTCTCTCTCCCGACCGTCGCGTCACATAATTCTCCACCCCGTGCGGAATTTCATTTTTCCCGTAAACCGTTTCATCCATCGATCATCTCCTATCAAACTGTCACAAACATCCGGCCCTGGACCGTGGTACTTGGAAACCAGAAAATGCGGTGAGTTGAAAAAAAAAATACATATATACATACATACATATACGATATAAAACCGCAACAACTTTCTCACACTACTGTATTATCGACCGGTATGAAAAATCTGGAAAGTATAATATAAACAAACTTTCCCCAACGCACCCGAAGCGATCTTTCATCGAGTTAAAAGTGATGTTACTTTCACTGTGTTATTTTTTTTTCTCTCACCTAAGGACGTTAGAAAATATGTATATGAACAATTACCAAAGCAGTCAAAATGACTAGTTTCGAAATTCTTTTAAGAATCGCTTAAATTTATAACACTGCAATTTCCAAAATTCTTCATAACCATGTTTCTATATGTAAATAATTAAGTCGATCAATTTACTATCCTCCTTTATTTCTTTATTTCAATCTTATTTATGCAATGTTTATAAATATACCGAATTAACTCTCGGTAGTTCTAGTATTAATTATTCTACGTTTCTCCTGGTCGAATCATCAGGTGCGAACGAATAAGTCCCATCGACGGACACTTTCGCGATAAATTCGATATCGCGCGATATTTTCTCGTCACGCATTTCCATGTAACACTATATCCACGACGTAAACGGCCACGTGAACAGGGGAAGGCGGCGAGTGTATATTAAACATTATGTCGTGCTTGGGTCGGTTAATTGGTCAGAGCAAGCCAGTTAGTTTCATTACGTTATCTCCATCTTCGTGGGTTTCGCACAATGGAGGCCTCTTCCAGTATCGGGGCCACTAGGCCTGTCTGTATCCTAGAGTCCCTTTATCGCATGGAGACCCATTATTCAGAACTTCAAATCCCAAAATCGTATCCTATAGCAATAACAAATAAAAAGAAAAACAAGAAAAAACAGAAAACGCAATAACCAACCGGTAAACATCACGTTTTTAATCAACCGAGTATGAAAATCACACTAACACACATCCAGGGTGTATTTCATCTCGTCACTCTGTTCCAGTAAACAATTCATCGATACGAGTTTTTTTAATTGGAATTTTTAATCGATGTCCAATAAAAATTAGTATTAATACAATATTCCATTGATTCTATTCTTCGTAATTTCATATACACACTCATATACATATATATACATATATCTTATTATAAAATCTTTAGTATTTTTTTTTTTTAATCTTCGTAACGAATGATTCGATCCACAGTGGAAATCCGATCGAAAGACGAAACGCCGTGAGGAATTGATAAGATGAGCGTGCGCTGCGTAACGGTAAAATACTTGGCTCGAAGGATTATGGAGGGCATCGTTAATGACCCACTATAAGTGGCAAAGAATTGCATGCTCGCACGCTCCGCGTACCCTGATCAAACGCGGGGCCTCTAAAATGTGACTGCACGTCCGCAAGTTTTGTTATCGCTGGATGAACGTGATGATAGAGAGCTTAGTGCAAGGTTAGTCGGCGATGAGTGAAGTGGCGATCCTCGCTGTTCCCCGGTAGCGGATAAGGACGAGAAGGATTCCCGCTGGATTTCTTCGATTCCCGTGAGTCCCAAAAAAAAAAAAAAAAAAAAACATTCATGAAACGACCGTCGACGGGCCCCGACGTTCGTTGGTCCGCGTCGCTCCGTCGTTTCGACGCACATTTCAAACGTCACTCCATGGTCTTCGAATACAAATGGAAAAACTATGAATTTTCTCGGGAGATTTGAAGTAGAATATAATTACTGGAACTTCAATTATCTCGTGGAGAAAACATTTTGGGACTTTTTGATCGTAGTGTTTGTTTTTCGTGTCCGATCATAGGTTGTTTAGTATTTATTTGGTAATACTAAATAAAGTGTCTTGAGATTCTCAGAGGAAAGTAATCGGAAATTTGGACAGGTAGAAGGAGATTCGGAATTTTTCATTTATGGGAGTTTGTCGGAAAAACTGGGGAAATTTTATCAATTCTTCAATGATCTATACGCGAGACTGTGCTTTCCCGACGGTCGAAAACGAATTCTCAAGGATCCTGCCTACGACGCTTGACGACGCTGTTTGCTAATAGCAAAGTCTATTACGTAAAATTAATAACAATAATTTACCTCTATTTGGTTTCAATTAATATATGAAGTAACTTTTACATTTAAAATTGTGCGACGGTGAAAATGACACAATGGAAAACTTCGTTCGAATTCGACGTAACGTAGATAGACCGTTTCCACTTGGCACGTAACCTTATATTAACAGCGTTGTATTAATGTATTTTTCGTGTCGGTTTTTTTTCCGCAGTATATTTTTCCATTTTTTTTGTTTTTCAAACATCCGATAAAACGTCCGAGACGAAGTTTTCCTCAAGCGTGCGTTCTTCGCTCGAGTCGAGTGAAAATTTGCCTCGTAGACGCCTGTACGTCAAACGATTCTAATTTAATTAAATCCTTTGGCTGATATCTATGACGGTAATTATAGGGGAATAAAAACTCCTCGGTAAACGACGAAAAAGTATCGCTCGTTGAATCGTGTTTACGCATTTAATTAAAAAAGAAGCCCGTTACCTCTTTTCAAAGTGTATCCACAAAACCGTTCTCCACGGACTTCGGGATAATTAACATCGGTCTCTGCGTAAGTATTAATTAATTCCGACGAACGATCGGCAATTAACGCGCGTACACGAAACTATATCGGTCGTTTCACCGTGATCCACGTTGCGAACGAGGAAAACCACGGTGAATCAACGTCAATCGTGAGAAATATAACTCATATTCCGCGGAATAATAATAAAACGATAAGAACGATTAAAGTACAGGATGAAATTGAATCGTGGAACATTGTGATAATTAGATGCGCTCTTCCGTGTCGCGTAATCTCGTGCAAATAGATAAGAGACGAAGGTGAAGTTGAATAGTACCCGATGTATACATATACATTTCGTCTCGAAGATAACATCTTGTTTCCCGATTGGAATTTTCAATCTTGTCATTGCCACGTGAAATCCCTTGTACAATTATAGTACTTAAGTACTTAGTATCGTTTCCCGGATTTTTCGTAATCCTCGAACAAACTTCGCGAGAAACGAACGTTTAATATTTATTGTGAAATTCGCGTTGTCGAATCCGCTCGAATATTCGCGAATTTCTTTCGAGAATCAGTTTCGAGCGAGAAATCCAGTGGAAAGGCGTATTTTGAGAAGCGACGAAACTGCAGCGGCGGAACAACAAAATAAATTGAGAAGATTAATAGCAATCACAACGTCGCTCGGGTTACACCATTGTTTGACGAACGTCCCTACCGAAGTTTGAAACTCGGTTGCATAATGAATCGCAGTCGAGTCGACTTCGGTGGTGCGGAAAAATTCTTACGGAGTTGACCCTTTTTTTTCTGTGAATATTTCGCCAGAAATTTTAGACACTTCACTCGGAAATATTCTCGGAGAACTCATACAATAAGAAGTTGGAAGAAAAAAAATGTGTCTCAATGAAATTGAACTTGATTTATCGTAAAAAAATTGTAGTTCCATTAATCTTAATATAATAATTAGTCATATTAGGTAATTGAAATTATCGTAGATTTTATTGGAGTACAATCATACCATGAAATTGACGGTACAAAATCAGAAGAATGTTGTTAACGCGGAAATATAGACTTCTCGAAGAAAACTGACTTTAATTCAGAAAAATACGTCTTCGTTCTACTTAGCCGTCGTTGGAAATTGGATTTCTGCGGTTTCATATAACGCCGGGTATCCAGTTTCTCTGTGTACACCTAACAGGTAGTCAAACAATTTCACGCACATTGCTAAGGAATGATCTTCCCGTCGAATCAGATAAATTTAAAAATATATCTCACTTATGTTATTCGTTCGTATCGATAAAGTTGACATTCGGTAACGAAATTTTTTATTGACACCGATGTTCGCTTTATTATAAATTTTTCTACGATACGGTGACGAGACACGTATAATTAGGAATATAACATGACGACGATACGATCGGCAACGGGCGGAGAAAGAGAAACGGGAGTTAACGAGCAACGTGATTATAACTTTGTTAAACACGCTTCCAGCCTTCGACGTACACACCCCCGACTCCGCAGTCGGCTTAAAAGCGACGTCATTGCTTAATTAAGCGTCGCATACGTTGTATATTCCCTCCTTTTCCTCTGTTATCGAACGTGAATTCTGTTTTCCGCGGCCGGACTATTTATTGCGGGCCAATTGCCGCCATTCTTAGAAATAACCGTTTTTAATTGGCCGATATCGAGTGTTGACAAAACACGCGCTGCCCGTGGAATTCATAGCTATGAATGATTAATAGAACGCGTTTGTCAACGGTGAAACTTGAATTCAGGTTGATTTTCATCGACGGAAAAAATACGAGAAATTTTAAATTGTAGAAGAAACTTAAAAACAAAAAAAATGTTAATTTTTTGCATCGATTACGTTGATTCGTTTTTAAGAAAGAACGCGAAGATCTAGGATATCGAAATAGTGATCGATAATCGAGGAATCTTTAAATTTCCGAAGATTTTGATGTGAAGGTGATTTCTGGAAAATTGTTCGAAATTTTTCACACTTTTCGGAGTCTGTAATTCGCACAGAAATTTATCTATCCACGAGTGACCGCCAGGACAGTCGTTTCAACGAAGTTAAGTACATACCGCGGCGAGTAAATTGTAACTGAACGTTATAATTATGTTATATTACTTCGACTATAATAACAGACGTCACGGCGAAATTCGTTGGATATGACGCGGACAGCGAGGTAATAAGAATTGTTTGAAAAATTCATTCCCGCCAGGTCATGAAAAAAAATACACACACACACAGTGTCCTCCGTATTAA
Source organism: Mimumesa dahlbomi (assembly GCA_917499265.3). Lineage (NCBI taxonomy): Eukaryota > Metazoa > Arthropoda > Insecta > Hymenoptera > Crabronidae > Mimumesa > Mimumesa dahlbomi. The sequence goes on from OU824118.1 coordinate 11,056,523, forward strand.
TGGAATACATTTTCAGCATCGCATCGAAGTTCTCCACCGTCGGATGAAAAAAAAAACACTCGGCTGATATCGAATCTGGAATTTGTTGAATTACTTTCCACGCGATACTTTTTACTCGATTTTTTCCCCGATCTTTTTTTCTTCTTTCAATTCGACAGCAGATACATCTTCACCGAGTTTTCCTCGTTCTTCCGTAGAAATATCTTCTTCCTCGGTTTCTTTCGTTACTCCTCGTTTCTCGTTACGTACATACATACATACATACATAGCGAGCAGTATAATATTATCATAGTAAAAAAAAAGAAAAACAAACTCACCGTCAAGTCTCGCATTCCCGTAGCAAATAAAATATTATTTTCTCCGTTCGTTACGGAATTCGCGAAACGAATTGTTCCGTCGACGGTTCGTTCGGCGACGTTGAATAGATGTGAATAGAGACCATTCTCTCTCTCCCTTTCTCTCTCTCTCTCTCTGAAATTTTCGACATCGCGAATGTGAAATTTTGCAATCGATCACGAGTGTCTCTGTGAACAGGCGCTTAAACGACGCAATTTTCAAACTATTCCTAGCCGTCGAGTGTCCGTCGTCGAAACGACGCTGGTCCACTTGAACGCGAATCTAAAAACGCTTTGACTTACTTTAAAACCCATCGATCGCCGATCCAGCGACTGATTTACGCGCGAAGTTTGCCGACCGGCGCGTGTCCCGACGTTACACAATAGTAAATCCCGTGGAACGGTGTCAATTGAGGGAAAATTGCGGCCGAACAATGTGTTCGATTGGTCGATCGAGCGTTTCCACTAGGAATCCTGTTCGAGTGTTTCGTTAGATTTATTTATTCCAATCCCGTCTGAATGATTTCCAGAAATATCCGGACTTTGATCTGATCTATCGCGATCTATGTGAAATACGTAATAATAAAATCACAATTAATTTGTGTTAATCGATGGTTCATATAGTTTATTTACCATGCTTCCACTCGTGGAATGATAATAATATTAATAATAATAATAAGAATCTTTTAACTTCACGAAGTTCCGGTTCGGTGAACCGAGCGCGGTGAGCAAAACATAAATCATGATTTTTTCGCAATCGTACTCCTTATCGCGCGCATTTTTCGCACCGGTTACTTTATATATAGATAACACCTTGCATTGATTATCACACTTATTATTATACCTCCGTGGTTCGCGATACACTATTGAAACGCGTGAGAACAAAAGTATCGACGAGAGAGTTCGATATATTTCGAAAAAATGTGATTTTTCCACACAATTGAAAAAAGAATTCCGACTCCAAACGATCGATAGATCGATCAACGAAGGATCAAGAGGATTTCAACGTCTTCCGGCGAAAAATCGTGGAATCGTGTGAAATTCGCTCGAGCGAATCAAGAGTCTATTAAAATCAGCGAACGAGCGAGTTTCTAGAATAATCAAAGCAACGTGTAATCACTGTTTCATCGTGATTTCAACCATTGTAAAAAACAAAGAGTAACAAAAAAAAGTGACTCCACGATAGCAACAGCGGTGTACAACGTTCGCTTGATAACGTTTCGCATGGACGCTCCCGCGTCTCGTTTTAATCCTGATTCTTTTTTTTCGTGTATTTTTTTCTTTTTTCTCCCCTTTTTTTTGTTACAACTCCCGGTTCCGACGGTAAAATGATTTTGTCCGGATGCACACGGTTTCCCCGACGTTCCCGCGGAGAATTCGTGTGTCAATTTCAGGGTCACTTATTAAGGTGTCAAAAGACACCTCGTGGTAGAAATTAATAACTTAACTAATAGGCTTTAATATGTAAAAGGGATAAGACGTGTCGTACCGTTAGTCTCCGTAATTTAGATTAACATCCACAATAGGGAACATAGTTTTAGAAGATTGTCCCTGATCAGGAACCTAAAAAAGGATCGAAACGTCGGACCGATTTTTTCAATTTATTAAATATGTTCCACACTGTGGATGATGTGAGTCAGTTTAATAAAATAGTGTTTCATATGTAAGTAAATTTAAAATTTTATTTGTGTTTTTAAAGATCGCATTAGCGGCCAAAGAAAGTTAAGTTATTATTTATAATTTAAAGCGATCGGTAAAATTTAATTTGTTTAATATTAAATCTTGGTAGAAATAGTGTTAAAACGGTGCGTCTAGGTTTCTCGCGTCGCCGCTTACGGATTAGTCATAATGGCAATTATTTTATTATTGTGCAACGTCGTTTCCCCTGCTTTCAATTGAATTCCCCTGTTACTGAGAGGCACTGCTAGAACGGCACGCCCGCGTCCCAACGTTTAAATACACCTTGAATATTAATGGCGGCGTCCGATATAGCACAATTTCGATGACGAAATCATCGCCGTAGAGATGAAGAGAATCGAACGGAAAAAAAAAGAAAAACACGCGCGGTATCGAGGGCGTGAACGACGAAACATAACTATAACGAGGCGATAATACGGTCGCTCGGACTTCGAGATAAAATATTCGCGAATAAATCAGTCGGTTAATTTAATGACTCGGATGATTATCGTCGATGATAATCGTAACCGAAGATGTTTGATTAATTACGTCGACGATTTTCACGCGTGTCCAGTAACCCTGGAATTAAGATTTTTTGTAATGTCGCGGGTAATTAATGGAAAGATAACGAGTGACTGATTGGGTGTAATGTTATTGGACAGTGTTATTAGAAGTCGATAGAATCTCGTGCGCGTTTTTGTATCTGGCAATATGGCGGCGTGGATCGGGTGAATAATTAAAAACCATGGTTTATATCGGGAATTTCGCGGAGAGTGGAATTGTAATTAGAATACGGATGACTGTGCTAATAAATATTCCCCATGAGCAATGGGAATGATAAACAGCGTTCGTATCGACTGCTTGTTGTTTCCTAATTATATTCTTCCAACTGGTCTTAAGAATTTCATCTTAATCCATTTGTTACCGAGTTAATATAAATTTTCCTATATTTCACAACTCTCGACTGTCAAATTGTATTATCATTGTTACTACTCATCAAATGAATAATAATTAATATTTTCCATGTTATTCAGAAAATCGTGAATAACACTTGTTTTCTATTTTCCATTTTCAATTTCGTTCTTCATTAAAAGATGTACCAATGGTTGTCAGTCTATTTACGAAACTCCGATGAAAACGGTGTAAAAGTGAGTAGCTTTTCCACTTCGATTTCAACGTTTTTCCGTCTAATTAAACGACAGAGTGTTTCAGTGGTGCGCCGATTTTTATTTGTTGTCCCGAACACGAGGAATCCGGGCTCAGGTTCGTTGGAAATTGCTTCTCGAGCATCACTTGAACAGCCCAGAGATGCAATTAAAGGGGATCATCGTAACGCCTTAATAAAATCTTGAACTTCCCGTGATAAGGGCCCGGGCATTTAATCCCGCGAAAAATTTACTTTTCCCGTCTCAGTCTCTCGCGATAACGATCCTCCGGTAATTCGGTTAATTAATTCAAGACAGCCGAAACAGATCCGACGAACGGTGGAGAAGTTCGTCGCTACGACTCTACGAAAACCATTTAACATTTCCCAGGCACACTCTTCACCCTGTCAATTACATAATTAAAATCGTATAATTTATGCATTGAAACCGCGCCGAGATTTCGGAGATCTCATTTTTTTTCTACGAAATCTAAAACTCGAACACGATATCAACGAAATCAATGTGAAACAAAAACAACAATGACAGAAAATTAATTTATCATCATTAATTAAATCCTCTATCACACATCTGATCACTTTTTTTTTATTTACCATACACACTTTAAAATCCTTTAAACATTCCAATTTCTCTCATTAATACAAACGTTTCCCCTTTCACGATGGAAATATTTGTCAATTGAAAGTGTACGCTCGAATTCCCACGATATCGAGCGTTAATTATAAATATAAAAGATAAAAAAAAATGAAAATAAAATCCAGTAAAAAGAAATTACTCTATCCCCCTTCCATCCTGTGTTCGTTGGTCAAAACCATTAGTCCGTTTCCACGGGAACGAACGAGCGAAACGGAAATTTTCCGTTCCCGTTTTCCAGCTGCGTGGAGGGCGATACGAACTTATGAATATCGCCACTTGAAAATCCCCATTAGCCCACTTGAAAGGGGGGTTGGAGCACGTTCCGACGAATAACACCGTGTACCCACCGAGTTGTCCGGTGGAAAGAGATTCCGTCGTTCTCAGAACCTCGTTCCCCGGGTTGGCAAAGGGAAAACCGTGGTTTCTCGAAGAATCACGGTTATTTACGCCACTCCTGTTTGTCTTGCCGACCAGCTCGGCTTTATATTAATTCCTCTTCGTTCTCGTTCGTTTCCCACTGCACTTGGAAAAAGAAACATTTAAAAGTGGTATTTTATAACGAATCATCGACCACTTGCCGAGACGAGGAATTAAAATGAAATTCTTCCCAAGACACTTCTAAAAAGAAATTTTAATAAAACTTGGTGGAACAATTCGTTGGAAATGGAATAAAGAAACATAAGCCAAAGATTTTCTTTCATTTTCTTTTTTTTTTAAATATCAATTCTAGGAGATTTACATTTTGTCGGAAAATAGGAGTGTGTGATGGTTTTACTGGGTGGTTCGTGTAAATAGAAATCGTATTCCTATTGACCGTTTTCCACACACACACACACACACATATACACAGAAACTCGTGTGTGCCGTGCAAATACCGTCCGTTTCACTTTGGCCTCGTTTTTTCCCCGCGACGTCTTCGAGATCACCCTTTTCGTTCCCCAGGTCGTTGATTTTCGATGTTTCCTTCGTTCGCATGATCGAAAGCGTCCATTTGAGTGAGGGGAAGGGGGAGAAAGAAAAAAAAAATTGGGACGCGCCTCGAGCAATCGATCGCCCCAGCGAAAAAAAGGGTTCGTTTTTTCGACGGCTCGTCGACGGGAAAAACAGGGTCGCGACAGGATTCGACGGGGAAAGTGATTAGACGCACCAGGAGTTCGCGTGATAAGAGAAAGAACGCCAGGTGTCTGTCTCTTCTTCTATCTATTTACGTAGAGACACCGTCGGTTTCATGAAACAACGTATCCGAGGGTTTCGTGCGTTCGAGATGCGCTGACATTTGTAATAAGGAAAGAGCATCTCCGAGAAAGGTGCAGGAACGCGTCAGAATTCTTCGTCGCAACCGTGACACGCATTTGCATCATCTTATGTTAATGCGTTGATCACGTCAACAAGATGCTGCTTTTTATTTATTTATTTTTTCCTTATTTATTAACACTAAACCTACCGAGGTGGGTCAAAATGACCGTTTTCAAATTTTTTATTAATGTGCCTGTACGCAACGTTATAGCTTTCAACGTTAATTTCTTTAATTAAAACAAAGAAAATACAGTTCTTTATGCCAAATTAACTGTTACCTGAAATCAATTGCAAAGGTTCTCATTTTTTTCGGATCCGATAAGAATATGTACCTAAACTGTCGGTAGGCTTAGTGTTAATAGTCTGGTTGAAATTTTTGGTCGGTCCATCGATGAACGCGATTTTATGACGTAGAATGTAATCGTAATTTTTTCGTCAATGGCGAGAAATCAGTGGAAGTCATGAAAGGAGGTTTTAAGGATTTTGAAAGGGATTTATTTTGGGAAATTTAAATGATGACGCGATTACGAAAATGAATGGATGATGTTTGATTGGACGTGTAATAGAACATCGTGGGAATATTCGTGGTAATGTTTGCCGTTCAATCTGTTTCCAATGTTACCACATCCCCGGAATAATCCGGCCGAAGTTCCGAGACTTGATAATTATGTGAATATTCGGGAGATCCAAGTTTCTTCGTTAACGAAGTGTGCGAGCAATCAAACCGGGGGAACTATTAACGCTAGAACCAGCGAGTCCGTCAAAATGACGGAGAGCCTCTTATTACAATTCCTAAAATCGCAAAGTACCTAGCTTTTGATAAAATTCACGCCGACTCTCATTGACATGGAAAAATGATTTTATGAATAAATTAAAAATATTCAACTTCGAATTTTTAAGTTGTTAAAAAAAAATGTAACTTTAGAAACAATCACACAAAGAGATCTATTAACACTAAAACCATGAAATCCGTCAAAACGACGGATAGCAGAGTGCTCTTTATCACAATTCCTAAAACTGCAAAGTAGCTTTTATAAAATTCACATTAAGTAACTCCCATCGACATGGAAAAATGATTTTAAGAACAAATTAAAAATATCCAACATCGAAACATAAAACTAAACATAGAACTGAAATTTCCAGAGTGTTAAAAAGAAAACCGTGCGTTTCACGGAAGAATGGTTCGCGTCGAGCGATCATTATTCATTAGGAAAAATGATGTTATTACACGTGGCTCTGTAGCATTCGTCCCGGGGCTCGTTAGATACCGCTCCCGTTTCAGATGATCTTTTTGCACTTGTCGTTGAGTAACGCGGTAAGTCTCTCTCGGCCCATTAAATCCGGATAAACGAGAAAATCGCGGAGGTGTGTCCCGGAAAACCTGTTCAACAACGGCGAGGTTCTTTTCCTCGATACGCCGAAGGTGGACCAGCATCCTTTGCTCTCGTGTTTCTTCTCTACGTTCGCGGAAACCGCGCAGGCGGAATTCCAATTGATCGTTAACGCGAAATCCCCCGTAACCTTCTGCACGCGTCACTGACGTAGCGACGTAAAAAACGTACACGCCCGTCCACAAGTCACGGAACGGCTGGGGAATATTCAGGTCAAAGGGCGGCCGAAATTTACCGAGTGATTTACGAACCGAACCGGGATTGCGGTGAATCGGATTCGAGTTAAACTGGAAATTCCTGCGGTTCGACTGTTTCGAGCTTTGAAACTCGCTGACGGTGGAAATTTCTGCGATTTGGAACTTGTTGCGCTGGGAAAGTTGGAAGTTTTGGAAGTTGTGGTGCCTGGAAATTTCTGCGTTTGGGAATTTGTCGTGGTAGGGAATTTTTTAGATTTGGAAATTGTCGCGATTGGAAATTTCTGCGCTTAGGAATTTGTTACGCATGGAAATTTTAGGCTTCGCAACTTGTTCCGACCGGAAAGTTCTGCGCTTTGAAATTTGAAGCGCTCGGAAATTTCTGCGCTTTGAAATTTGAAGCGCTCGGAAATTTCTGCGCTTTGAAACTTGACGCGTTTGGAAATTTCTGTGCTTTGAAACTTGACGCGCTTGGGACTTTCTGCGCTTTGAAATTTGTAATGCCTGGAAATTTCTGCGCTTTTGACCTTATTTCGCCTGGAAATTTCTGCGCTTTGGAATTTGTAATGCCTGGAAACTTCTGTGCTTTGAAACTTGACGCGCTTGGAAATTTCTATGCTTTGAAATTTGTAATGCCTGGAAATTTCTGCGCTTTGGAATTTGTAATGCTTGGAAATTTCTGCGCTTTGAAATTTGTAATGCCTGGGAATTTCTGCGCTTTGGAATTTGTGATTCCTGGAAATTTCTGCGCTTTTGACCTTATTTCGCCTGGAAATTTCTGCACTTTGAAACTTCTGCCTGCTCAGAATTTCTGCGCTTTAAAATTTCATCGCGTTCAAATCTTACGCCTCGGAAAGGAGTTAAAAACGTAGACAAAATCAATGCGTTCTCTGTTCAATCATCAAATTTCACTTTCCTCCAAACACCAGAACGTTTTCACGTGTCTCACGATTTATGAACGACAGTGTATTTCCGTACTTCTCGCGAACTACGTCATTAGTCATCGTTCAAGCACGTTTGTTTAGACGTCTAGTTCATGCGTTCACCACTCCGACTTTCCTTTCCCGGAGTGTTATACTACGATATCGAAGTTTTAATTAACGTTTCCAGGAACCGCAATTATCATCATCAAAGGAGTCAAACAATCTTTAACTATTCAAATAGCAGATATTCTCGGAAACCGGACACGTAACTAAATATACACCTGTCAACAAAACTAAATCATGTTCCAGTTTCCTGTAGATCTATAAAAAAAGATCCACAGAAAATCCTGTAGATCAAATCGAATCGAAACGAAATAAAATTCCGACATCTTACCGACTGTTGACTCGTATGTACATTTATTTCATTGGATTCACAGCGATCTCGAAAGGATCATGAATCATTTTCCACGATACAACCTCGATAACAGGGTCTAATGAATTATTGATGAAAAATTTGAATTTCATTTGAATGCCACGGCACGAAATCGCGAAAGAAATCGCCGCAATGATATTCGTCGCTTGATCCTCGGAATCGATCGAAATATCCGCGATCGATCATTTTCATTGTTCGTACGTCAACGAAGTTAAAGTAGAAAATTCACCGGCGTGTATAACGATCGTTTTTCAATTTTTCGCGGATTCGTGGAAGGTACGATCTATTAACTTGTTGCATTATCGTTTTTACCATTCCGCGAACGAATAGTCCGCGGTATATAACACTAATACGCTATTTTTTATTCTATATAATATCGATCGAGACACCTGAAGCGTGACCAGGCCGACACTTCCAAGGACAGACTAAAAGCGCATACTGGCACGGAATAAATTAAATTATGTGTACCGGAAGGTGTGGAAAACAAACCGTTTTCCAACGGAGAAAGAACTTGTTTATCGACGTTTGCCCGTTGTTCGAACGAATTACCACGACGAAGTATTAAAATCAGATTGCAACTTACTAACCACAGGATATCGCTAATTTGCATGTTCGAGTTATTGTAACAAGTTTAATAACCAGAAGGAAATATTTCGGAGCAGGTGTGAAATTTCTGTGATCGATTTTCAGAATACCTGTGATTACTATACTATATATGTATATCGTTTTCGAAGCACGTGTTAATCGTGTTGAATAAAAAAATAATCGCTCACCTTCGGGACGACTTTGAAATCCGCAATCTGCCGAAGAGATCTATTCAATGATCTTCGAATAATCGTAGATCGGAGATACCGGTGTGTCAGTTTCACCGCGAGCTATGTTCTGTTTTTACGAAATGTAAACAAAGAATGATTTTTTTTTTACATACACGTATACATACCCGCGAATATTTCTGGGAACGCGGAAATTAAATTTCCGCGATGTAGGATGTAATTAAAAAAAAAAGAGAGAGAAAGAGAGAGAGATGGATAAATAAAAGAACGAACTGGAAGAATGAGAATGGAACGAACGTTTCGATATTCTCGCCAAGTTGATCATTAATCGCGGCTTAATTGCAAAGTTAATTACGGTAACACGGTTAAGTATTTTCTGAACTTGACAACCGAGGAATTCGAAATCCCGCAAAAAGATAACGTGTTAATGACAATCATTTTTTTTCCTCCCGAACCATCCGTATTCGCGTAGATCCGCATTGTTCTCGCGATCCTCTCTAGATAGAAAAATCACTAAAGTTCCGAACGATTCGAGAAATTCGAATCCTCATCGCAATCGTCCTACGACTCGACCATCGAAATTACATAAGCGGAAGTCGATTCGCAGGACGCTCAGGGTGACGATTTTCCTTCGACGGGTTACGCAAAATTTTCTGTATCACTCATTCACTCACACATTCTCACATCCGACATTCCTGTGAAACGATTCGAATGTCTTTGAAAGAAAAGACTCTTAAAAAAATAAAAGAAAATACATAACAAAAGAATTTCACAAACTTTTCACGTCCTTGTAGGTCCCCGACGGGGGCCCATGATTGAAACAAAGTTTCCTCGACATTCTAAAAAAAAAAGACACAAAAGATAAAAAAACAAACCACCGTAAAATATCGAAACCACCTTTGTTCCGATCGATTCGCGGCACCGGATACCGGTTGGCATTGAAATTAATTGTGGTTGTATATCGTTCGTCCGAAGTGAACCGAGAGAGCTTCGACTATTATTCCATGATTTCTTCCTGGGGCCTTTTTTCCATCGCGGTCCCCTTTTTTCCGCTGCAACGCCACCGACACGGTGAATTACATACTTCAACTCGGTTGAATTTCTGCCGTCGCGTCTCCTTAGATTCAACGAGCGTTCGATTTACTTTGTTTCGATTTACTTTATTTCGATTCACTTTGTTTCGATTTATTTCCCTTCGATTTACTTTGCCTCGATCGACCGCATGGTTTGTTACACTTTTGTTTGCTCGTTCGAAGACAATTTTCATGGTCCACGGACCGAGAGTGTTGTCCGCACGGAATATCTTATTCCACTGCGTCACGCGGACAGAAAATTGTAAGAACGATAGCATCGCGACGGTGAATTAATTATTCTTATTCTTAATTGAAACGGAAATTGCGCGCCATATCTTCATACGGATTTCCTTCGACGTTTCTCAACACACTGACTTCCATCGTTATTAATCCGTGCGACAAAGAAAAAGGAACTTCTCATCGTCGTAATATAATAAAATTGACGACGAGTATGCACGTTAAAAAAAAATTTGGAAAAATCAAAGAAGGGGAAATGCGTAAATGGTGCAAAAGTGTGGCATAATAATCATCGACACGATTATTTCGCATTGTAAAAACAGGTTCTTTTTCACGAGAAAAATCAGGCGAACTCGAATACATATACAAACAGGAGCGAAAGTTAAATCAGAATGACGTATGTCTGTTTTTTTTTAAATAAAAATCTCTATGTCATCGATATCCGTCGATCGACAGATTTATTTTCACTTTTATTCGATCGATTTGCGATATCCGTTCGACGCTAATGGGACGTCGTCTTCTCGCGGATAAAAAAAGGCTACGTCATTTTTATTCCCTTTTTTTTTAACGAGAACCACTGAAACGAGAAAAGAGTGACGGTAGAGGAGGAAAAAAAACAAAAGAAGCGGTAAAATCGTTGTACCCGGTGCTTTCGACAACGTTGGGGATCCCCGTAAGGTCTTTTTTCCGGTCGGACCTTCCCCGCCATAGGCATTAGGGTCTTTGACCATGAAGGTAAATGGAAGGACACATTAGAAGGGAAAATCCATAGTCTTTACGGAAGGTCGAAGAAAAACCGACGGTTATAATTGTTGCAATAAAATTTCCGGCGAAAACAAACCGATCTCGTTTCAGACGATGAGAATAATAATCATAATAATAATCATAATGATAATTAACAATATTCTTTGTTACCATTCGAAGCGAAGCGTGCCAGAAATGTGACGCATTTTTCGTCGACTCGAAGGCTACTTTAATCCACCTTTTATTATTATTTTCTTTATTTTCGTTCGTTCGTTTTTTATTTTGTTTTTTTTTTTTATCATGATCTTCTTGCTCCAGCTTCGTACTTCCTCGATCTCCGTTTGAATAGAATCCTCGATTCCCGATGCCAACCGCAATCCGCGTTCAATGGGAGTTTCTTTTTACCTCCGCGAATCCCGCCAGTCATCTATTACGAGCGTACGAATCGATTCTGAGATTCATTGAAACGTTTCACTGTTTTCACGTCGGTTTATCGCCGACACGAAGATACGTTAACGTAACAATTTTTTTTGTTGTTTCCGGAATAATTATTATTCCGTTGTTTATATTCTACGTTGCATTTAACCGGTTTTCTTTTTATTTCTGTCTCTTCTTTTTCAGTTTTGGAAATGTTTCATGATTTATTGAATGATTTAACAATGTCTATATATAGTTTTGATTTAATTCCGTTTCATTCTTTTCCTTCCGAATGGGACTTACATCACTTCGTTAAGATAAAAAATTACGGGGGAATAAATACGGGTTTATTAAGAATCTTTTGCGATGAGGTGAACGGAAACGAGTTTCGACCGCGAATGATAATGCGAACGCGAAAGTCAACGATTGTGTAACCGTCGATTTATATTTGGCAAAACCGTCGAGGTTCGCTTAGGTCGGTGCACTTGAACTTAAAGAGCTGGCTACAGAAAAACCAAGTACGTGGCGATCGAATTTTACCTGGCCTTGTTCGCGGTCGTTTCATCCGTTCGCGGAAGTGTCTATTAAATCCGTTATTTCGTCTGTTTCCTGGATAAAATCACCTGTCGAACTTCCGTGTCAATTAATCTACAAATTTTTCTCGAAAAATATTTAAAAGACAATTTTCTAATTAAATCTCTCTAACAATTTAACGAAAGAAAAATCATCGGGACACTTTCCTCGAAGTATCAATAACGTTTTACGATTACATTAAAAAAAAATTGATTATGTATCTATTAGATGTGTAATTAATTGAGAGCGTTCGTTAGAAACGTTTCATATAAACGACGATTCTCATTTCCAGTGGGTTTCCTCGTGCAGTTCATTAGTATCAGCATCATTAACGGGTTTCCCTTCTTATTTCTCCCACTTTCCGGCGTCGGACATGTAGAAATGGCTACACACAACGGTACCACAATTTGCGTCAACGCAGAAACGCCACTGACGTAATATGCCGTCAATCTTCGAGCGTCGGAGAAAGGTATCCGATTGGTGTTCCATTTACGTTGATCGTTCGTCGGAATCACTTTCCCGAATATCGTCGATTAATATTATTACTCGCCGTTCTGTTCGCCCGAGTCGTCGCTCAAAGGAAAAAACATTTCTCAATTGGGAAATGTGAATTCCGTTCGAAAACGATTTCGGAACAATGTCACTTATTTTATCTATATACACATGTACATACATATACACAATCACTGCATATGCAGGCTTTATCGTATATAACCATTTTCGCAAGGTTTTTTTCACCGCACACCTGCGTCGTTGAGAAACGACAATTACACCTACTAATATTACGCTGAAATAACTTCGATTGATATCTCGACGATTCAGTTTTCCACGCTCAAATTGAAATTTCAATTTCGTCAAATCGCTCGACGAATTCTAGCAAATAGAAACGTGACTGAAAAAAGATTTATCGAAAATTCATAAACGAGACGTGAAAGTGGTTAAAATTCTTTGAAATTTAGTTCCCGAATTGAATTCGATTGAGACCATAAATCTTATCCAAACATCCTCATCGTTCATCGTTTATCATCGTTTAAACGTCCAGTTACGTTCGTCACATTTGCACATTCTTTCTCAACGAAAATAATAGAATCTCTTCGCGTGTAAATTAATGATCGCACTGTTACTCGGACCTCCACGAAATTGCTCTAAATTACTCCGCCGAAATGCCACGTGGCGTAAAATGTCAATTGGACCGTTACGTAAAATCATTCTACTCGAATCAATAGAACGATTCCTCTTGATTGAAGGATCGGCGCGAACAAATTCATGCTTCCGAGAAATTGGTCCGTCGAACAAACACCCAGACGATCGTCGGAATCAGAGGAAAAGGTTACGTCGAATTTCGGGCGTCCCGACGTCTTACTACGAGTATTCTATATTCAAATATTCGGAATTCCTGGAATTCATCGCTACCACGAAAATTTCATCCATCCAGGAATACGAATTCTCCTTGACTCTCCTATTATCCGTTGTTCGATCAAAATTCCCAGGTAAAGTGATCTTGAAACTTCCCCGCGGATACACTCGGAACTCGAAAATCCGTCCAGGGGAAAAAAAAGGAAAAAATTGACCGAGTGGAATTTATTTTGCATTCACGAAACATTTATCTCTCTTTCTCTCTCTTTCTCTCTCTCTGTTTTAAGTTTTAAGTTCTGCGCTTTCTGTCATTTTTATTTTCTTTCCATCACCTTCTTTTTCATCATTGTCTCTTCTCATTTTCACCGTCATCTGTTTATCTCTTCATTATTTTTCTTTTCATCTTTCTCTTTTTCTTTTTAGACTTTGTTTCTCTGTATTATTTTAATTTTGATTTTAATTTTAAGTGCATTTTATTTTGTATTATTTTTATGTTGTTCGTCGTGCTTAAAGGGTCCATCCCTAGGACGCAAAATAAACTAAATATCTTTCTATCTATCTGTATATCTATTTATCTATCTCTCTTTTTCTTTCCGTGTCAGCAGTGCGATGCACGTGACCGACGTGCACCATGAATTCTTCGCCCATCGTTGGTTCGTTGGTTCGTTCATTGGTTTCCATCAACCGGTTTTCGAGCCGAACTCGTCCGGCGTCGACCTTCTGCTCGTTCCTCGCCTGCGGACACTTTTATCTCCGCTGGGCTTTCCTCGAGGCTTCCTTGCCAAGGTCGTCCGCACTCTTCTCCGAAACGAAGATACGCCCGGCGTGATGGTGCACGAAAACGGAGTCGTTTAATTGAGTAATTAACCCTCTGTTACAGCGTTTTGGGTCACATAGAAGTCTATGGGGAGTGTGGATAATTTCGCACTGGAAATAATTATGAAAATTAATGGTAAACTTACCGATGTTTTATATGTGTATTTCTGTGAAATCTGGAAAAATGAAAATTTTTGCAATTGGACACAGATAATAGTTAAATAGACAAATATAAAATTTAACAATAACATATGTTATTGGATTTAGATAAGAGACAATGTTATTGTTACTTGAAAGTTTATTTATAGAGATATTAATTCATTGTAGTAGATCAAGGGTTGATTATTAAAACGAAATGATCGCGAATGAAAATTTAAGTGATGATACTCCAACTCACAATTGTTCTTTTCAAGTAGAAATAAAGAATTCGAACGAATTATTTCTAAATTCCGGGAAATTTATCCGGACAGGTTGCAGTTATCGAAAAGACGGGAAGTTTCGCAGCTTCCGAAACGAATAATGGTATTCCTTTTTCGCGTGGGCGAACAGAACACGAAACTAATGCGAATTCTAAGTGTTTTATGTTAGCGTTATTTTATTGCCTCGTAAAACGACTTTCGCGTATAATACCCGTTTTACCGTGTGCCGTTTAAACCGTCAACGTGCGCGTTATGTCAGTTTTTTTTTCTCTCTTTTTTTTTTATCCGGACGATCTTTTAACTTGATGTATTGAAATTTTATCGTACAAATAAAATTCTATAATCTCCCTTACATTTCCATGTGTGTTTTAAACAATTTCTATACACAATCGCGTTATCAAGGAAATCAGTGTTTTCAAAATTACGCTGACTAACGATGATTATTGGCTCGCCGGGTTTTACAATTAACGCAAATTAAGTAGGCTATGTCAACAACGGTCGGGCTGATAAGGGAGCAACGCTAAAATCCCGTTACATTAACAGAGAATTAACGTTTTCGTGATTCGGTCCCCGCTGAATGGTATCACGTCTATCTTCGGCCCTCGCGTGATATACTGTTCTACAAAAATATTTGCACTTGTAATTGGCGGTATAAAGCGTTTCGTTTTCCGCGTGCGGCTTTCAACCGGGCAGCCACTGGTAACGTGAAGGAATATTTTTTTTTCCGTTCGATCACCCGTAATTGATCCGCTTCAAATTTCTTTTGATCTCGTAAACACCACGCTCGCGAAGATGTCATTCTGGCAGGTGATGATAACAGACAAAGATCGAACAAAAGATCTCTTTTTTACGCGAATATCCCGCGGTAATCTAAGTTTCGAGTTTAACGTAACAAGGAAATAACTTTCCCGATGACAGAGGGCGAAAATACGTAAAAAAAAACACAAAACAATAAAAGAAAAAGAAGAAATAAAAGAACTTTAAGTTGACCTGGAAAAAGTTTCGAGAACGCAGGCATCGTAAGAACGTACGCGTAAAAATATAAAAAGCAAGATGTCCGTGTGATTTATCATTTTTATTAGACCTATCTGACAGTGTGTTAAGAGGAAGGGGGGGAGAGAAAAATATTAAAAATTATCAAGAGACTTATCTCGGTCGTTGAAGTTTATGAAAATGCGTTCTTTTCGTTTCCATCGTGTTAAAGATTGCGGTATTATATTCTCGCGGAACTTGTAAGTCATTTTTTTCCTTCTTTTTTTTCTTTAATATTTTAAACCGACATGTCTCAAAAAAAATACGTGTGCCTCGTGCCTGTTATCTGTTTCGGTGTCTTTGGACGTGGCTTAACTTCCGGTTGTAAATGTTTCGTAGATACGGCTCCGGTTGCGAAATTCTCACGCAGTCTCCTCTCATAAATATCGACGGATTAATTAACGGCATCGCGGCTGTAATTATGTTGAACATACTGGTTCCGGTGATTTGATACATTGTATGTATGTACTATGTACACTATATACATATACATACATATACATACGTACACACACATAGATCGATGGTAGTAAAATACTAACTCCGTGTTCTCAGACAAAAGGAATTACCTTACTGTTCTTAAACCAGACAAATCGCTGGATGGTTACTTTGCATAAACAACTTTTCCGCGTGTATTCATCATTCGAGTCTCATATATTTTTCTTTCGAGTGAATATAAATCAATGTGCAAACTGATTTTATTGATTGTCTTTTATTCAATGACGATTCGAACGATTTAATTTGGCGAACGATCATAATTCGCGAACTCGATCGATTTTTTTTTTGATTCTCGCAAAAGTATAGCGTTCGATTACGTAACACCGTAATGTACGACGAGGATGATTTCAGATGACTTTGTGCGTTTATCTTGTAATTTTTTCAAGGGTATCGAGTTTCTGAACCACGCCGCATGTATCCGGTGTTTTCTGAATAAATCCTACGATTACGATTATATCGCAAATCACCGTCGAGGACGCTTTTTGCGCTTTTCATCGGATACATTTGAAATTGTCATGCGATGAACTGTTGACTGGTTAACCGGCACGGATTAATCCCACAAGAATCCAGTGCGAATTAAAAGTGTATTAAATCTGCTTACTAAACATTCTGTAGACTGTTTCATAGTCTACAATATTTTCAATTATCCACAATGTCTACGTACACTCTGACAGATTCACAATTTTGTTAACAACTTTATCACGATTTCGTTAACAAATCACAAATCTCATTTCAAACAAACTACACAAACATAATCACTAAAATTTTCACTCTAATTTCACACAACTTTCCCACAAAACTCAGTGAAAACCCACCGATCTCCACTTTGAGAAAAATCACATCAAACTGAATCATCAAAAAACACTTCACGCTCATGAAAAAAAAATCCCACGTGAATGAAGAATCATTTTCATGAAAACACTCGTTAATACGCGAAATCAAACGGCGGATCAAGGATCAGGAAACGAAGCCTCAGAATCGTACGCGGAGTGCAATCACCTCGCTTATCGGCGAGTAATGTGATGAATGAGAAAAAAAAACGCTCACACACACACAGACACACAAATAGACACACACTAACGCGCACACTGTCGCGTACAACGTCACGAGAAAAACCACGATGACGATCCAGCGAAATCCCCTCGCGTTCTCCAGTGACGTCACATGGATCCTCGGGGTCCGACGTATCGTCCAATGGCGGTCGAGTATCGGATGGTGGGGCACGGCACCCGCCGGCATACAGTATAAAGCCCCACCAATCTACTTCTATGCGAACAGTTCGTGCGTGCCCCGTTTTAAACGATGATGTAGTGTACCGAAAAGTCCCGGGGGAACCTCGTGCAACGTCGGGCCAAAGATCACTGTCACTGATCGAGATCGAGCACGTGAAACGATCCACGGGCCGTATGCGTTCGGTTGACATTATACTGTGTGATTTTTTTTTTTGAAATTTTTATTATTAAATATAATAATTGTTTTTCGAATAAAAGTAGTTTGTTGGAAAAAAATCGAATCGATTGACAAAGGAACTCGGAAAAGATTTGTTGTTGTTATTTGTGAAAACACGAGAGGATTACGAAAGGTAAAGTTTGTTGTATGGTTTTTGTAACATAGACGAGAAGAGTGCGTGGGTGTTGTATGTGTGTTACAATTGAGAGTTGATTTCTTTTTTTTTCATCGTCGATAAGAAGTTTTATACCGATTCCATTTCCGGCACGTGCATGGATTTTAACGAGGCATTTCGTTGATTTCCAATCTTTCGATCGGAGTTTCAGTTTCTTCTCAGCCCCCCCCCCTCCGCCACCTCCCGTGCTGGCAGCGATTTGTGTAAAAAGTAGTTAAGATTAGGATGGGGAAATGGTAATTTGTGTTATGGTAACGAACGGTGTTTACTAATTGGAAAATAACGTTAGTCGCAGTTCCTGTTACACCTTGTGCAAAAGGTCGACCGGGTCGAGGAGAATCGTACGCGGGAATTTATCCAGCTACATACATACATACATACATACTATACATACTATACATACATACATACATAAGGTTGCGAATTCAAATGGTATTTCTATAACACTGTCATTAATCCGTCACGATAACGATCTCCCAAGGTTCAAAGATTCGTCTTGCGCTTCGAACGTGTGCTACCAATTTCCCGATTGTTTCATAAGTTCAGCCTGAAGCACAATTAATTCCGTTAGATAAAACACGGTTAATTATATCATCCTTATTGCGCGATCATTATAAACGATGTTACGGACTTCTTAGATTTTTCATTTGCTTCTTCTTCTTAGTCTTCGTCTTCTTTTATTTTTTTTTGTATTCATTTTCATTCGTTGTTTTCGTTTCTTTTAACCGATGAATCGACGATTTCGTTGTAATCCGGTGAACGGCACTAGAGAAATTAACCCGACGATGTGACATCGCCGGTGTAAGTAACTGCTAATTAATTTACCACGCGCTACACAGTCGTGTTTACTTAATTAATTGCGGAGCGCTTGAAGCTCCGTTGACACGAAATATCGCTTCCCGATAGTGAACAGCATTGGACGACGAAAATGTTGGCGAATGGATTAACATGATTTTCACCGACGACCCCGAGATAATAATCAATCGGTTCGAGATAGAATTGTTATCGTTAACGTACTTTATGGGTTATGTCATGGTTTCACTTGCTTCCTGTTTTCCCGCGTTATTTGATTTTTTTGTTTTCGTTTTATCTAATTCACGTGGGATTCATAGTGAATAACCAATTAGATTACGTCGTGATAAATACGTATCTCGCCTTATGAAAAATGTATTACTTTACTAAGTAGCTGTGTTCTGTACGTTCGAACAAAGTAGAGATCATTATTTTTTTATTTTTGTTACCGCGAAAGAAGGAAAGCAAAAATAGGAACTATAAGTGAATGTGCGAGCGAAATTTTGTCGGCGGAATATGGAGTTTGACGGATGACTTTTTAGTTTGTTGTTCCACGTGAACTCCGATAATTGCTTTCCTCGACCGAACAGTTTGTAATTGACAGAAATTAGATATTAAACCTAGAACGAGTATGGTAGACTGTTCATATTGTATTTCACTGTATTTCATAGGTGTAATAATTTCATAGAAAAATATGAAATTACATTTCAATCATAGAGTAAAGCTTTTGTTGATTTTCTACGTATTTATTTTTGCACAAAAACATTTGAATCCCGATTTAAATTTTAATTGTAGTAAGTTTTCTTGTTTCGTTGTCCCGTCGCGATAAGGTTCGATTGCGTTTCATATTTAAAGGGCCAAAGGTCACGGAAATGTTCGGAAAATCAGCCGGGAAATTGATTATAATTCGATCACGCGGCGAAGTGATCCGTGAAGAATCGATCGCGGCCGTGTAAAAGTGATTTTCTTCGGAGGACAAACTCGATTAGAAAAAGTGTTTGATTAGCGTCGAATTAGAAACCGAACGGGAGAAAGAAACTTCGCAGTTAATCTTTGTAACAGGGTCGATCACCGACGTTAACTTCATATTCGTTCGCTTTTTCTCGATTTCGCTCGACTCGAATTTACCGCGTTCGATTATAGCGAAATAAAATTAAAGAAAGGAAAAAAGTGTAAGAAAAAAAAACGTGCTCCCGTAATTATTCTCTCGAAGTTCCGTTTTCGATACATCGTTCCCTGGCATTCCGCGGGTTTCATTTAAAAGTCTAAAATATTATGATGTTCTCCTTGAACACCGATGAATCCCCATGTAAAAGCACTTTCTAGTTTATCGTTGTAATAAGGTGAATAACACGTAGAGGACAGTAATTATGTATGTGCGCGGGTTATAACAGACGCGTGAGAAACACCGCGAAATATTATTATTTGTGCGCGATAGAATTTTCTTAAAACAACAGAACGATCAATCTTACGCTAACGGAGGATAAAATAGAATTTATACAGTCATTTGAATACCATCATTAAGGATAATCGAACGTTAACGCGTAACGTCATCAACAACGATTTTTTACATGTTTAATAATAGATTAGACGTAGAAATAAACTCTTTCGATGTTTCCTTCTTTTTAACTTGGCAAAATAAGAATTTTAATTAAAGAATGACATAAGTAGCCAATTATTGAAATATTCATCCTCGTTCTCGACGTCTCCGCACTTTCTCGGTAACTTACGAATCAGTAACTTACCACAATTAATTTTATATTCAATTAATTATCATTATTAAGAATACCTTTAATTATTTTAGATTTCGATTCGATAAATATTTATTATACACTTAGAAATTTGATTATAGATCACGTTATACCATTTTTATGATAAATCGCGATCGAGCCGTCGTTTACCGTAGAAATTTGTGAAGTGTTTATCCAACCGTGTGATTTCCAGAGGTGACAATGACGGTGATGGTGGAATCGGTGAAAGCAGAGGAGGGCGAACGCCCTAAAATCGACACATTCGACGACATCCTGCCCTACGTCGGAGAGGCGAGTCGTTATCAATGGTTCCTGTTCGTTCTGCTGCTGCCCTTCACGTTCGTCTACGCGTTCCTCTATTTCACGCAGTTCTTCATCACCCTGGTGCCCGCGGAGCACTGGTGCACCGTCCCCGAACTGGAGAACTGGAACCTGACGGATTTCGAAAAGTGAGTGTCCTTACGAACTTGAAGAATATTCGAAAAATACCAAACACTTGAATCGTCATTCCTATCGTTTCTCGAACGTTGAAAACGCGAATCTGAGTTTTTTTTTCACTTTCCACACGTTGAAAACGATAAACGAGAATCATAGTTCTTCAATGTTGCTACGTCTAAATTTTTGTTGTAATTTATTATTTCGTTTAATAATGTATTTACAAGCGTGTTTATGTGTAATTTACATAATCACGGAGGATATACGAAAATTGAAGGATACTATTTATTATATTATATTAGAATTGAAGTTTTTTTTGGTAATTTGTTGAATTAACGTTACGGTGGTACCATCGTGTTACCGGGAGGATGTTTTTCGTTACCAACGAATACCGCGGAAGTGATTAAAAGTTTCCACCGAGCCTCGAGTTACTTAGGAAAGCCGAGTAATTATTCGGAACTTATCAGCGGCTGGTTAAATGAATTCAAGGAAATCAATTCTCTTTCTTTCACGGTTCGGTATTCGCTGTAACGGTAACGGTGATTGGTCGCGGTGAACAAAAGTGTGATTTCTTGCCAGTTGTGCGTTATTAGTCATATTCACAGTTTCATTGTGTTTAATCGTTTACTCTTGCTTAGATTCCGAACTAGTTTCTTTTCTTTTTTTTTTCTCCCCCTCACCATAACGAGTCCATTGAAATACAACGTGTTGACGTTGCAACTACACATATTTATTCCTTTCTTACCTCGTCGGTGTAAACATTAAAAAAAAAAACACATTGTCATCGATGTATTCCACTACTAACAAAAACATCGATAACGTATTGTCTCACTTTAAATGTACAAGTCAATATTCATGCGTCAAGTGGTACCTTGAAAGGGGCTGTAATTAAACAGATATTTTTTCTTTCCCTCTTAACGAACTCGCGAACACATTATCAACGCCACGGACAACTCGAGGAATTGTAAATATACAACGAAACAATGAATTCCGCGGAACGAGTGTTATTACGCATCGAGCAATGTAACGTTAGACTTCCTACTTAATGAAATACAATTTACCACTCGTTACCGGTGATATCTGTCACGTTCGCGAAATGCGAACGATCCGACCAGGAAAACCGTTTCCCAGTGTTTCCCCGCGCTGAATCACACTGGTCGAAACAATGGTTTTCCCCGTGTTCCGTCGGAGATTCCGATGGAAACCAGTTTTGGTCGACGACCTCGCCGGCCTTCTGACGTTTCGTTTCGACGAAACCTCAGGTGGACAGGAAACTCTTCCACGGAGCACCTGAGTATCCCCCCCGCGGCGTTTTATCTGAAAATAGACTCGCTGTAATGATGCAGTGACTTAATCGGAGCTCGATAAAAAAAAATACTCAGCTGATTGTATGTATACATAATTTTTTGCCGAAGTTTCTACGGTCACTTTGATTATTGAGTGTAATTGCGAGTGTTAATGATAATAGTGGAAATTTGGTGCATTATAAAAAGAAAAAAAATTATACGATAAGACACCAGTGTGTGCGTATAAGTGTGTATATGTGTGTATATTGTCAATGAAACACATATTCTTGTAATTACAGGTGGACGGATTGAATTAAAACGTTTTCTATATTCTTACGCACGCTGCCTCGGTAGAATGTTAATCGTATGTAGCGAGTGTAATTAACGGAGAATTATTCAATCGCGAGTATTTATAAGCTGATTACTTTACGCGGATCTATTTGTATCGGTATAAATACTGCAACGTTTTCTATCGGTGTGTTATGAATTCCTCGCGAGGTTATCGAAGAATCTCACGAGTTTCCCTGCTACTAATAACGTTAATAATGGTAACAATGAAAATCGTGGATTTAATTGTCAATGTTTCTCGTCGAGTAGTGTTTAATTATTATGATTTTTGTTTTTTTTTTTATAGGATTGCCATATCCATACCTCCCGCATCGAACGAGGAGCTGAAAGTAGAAGGGGCGACGTCATTTTCGCGATGTACCATGTACGATGTCAATTACAACGATCTACTTGGGACAGGTGTGAAACAGGCGAATCGATCCTGGCCAGTAATTCCTTGTCGATCGGGATGGTCGTTCAATCACACGATGATCCCGTACGAATCGATCGCCGTCGAGGTGAGAAATGATTTCTCGTTAAAAAGTGATTTTTCACGGGACTAGGGAAAATAAATGATAGACTTACGGACGTATTTATTGTTTCATTTTATTGTTTACGAGATATCTTTTATTTGACGGTCTCTGGGATGCGATAGAATGAAGCGAACAATTAACGGAGTTGAAGCCAATCAATGAAGTGTATTATTAATCAAATAAATTGACGCGTAGCAATTATGTGGAGTTCCACTAAACCGATTTTGATGATACTGTCGCGTAATGAATCTCTATATTCGGAAAAAGGTTTCTTTTTAATGTTTCGCTTAGTATCATTATGATACATATTTAATTGATTATGTCTAGAACATTGAGTCCATTTATATGAAGCTTTTATTCATTTGACCTATGAAAAAACTAAAATAATCTTCATTATACCCCTGAATTTCTTTCTACATACATTTATAAACAATATAATTTTATTATATATCACATAAATATTAATCCTTAAATAAATATCACAATTGAAATGGTATTATACATTGTTTAAATATTGCATCAAAATTTTGATAAAATTCTTTTTTACTCTTGCTTTATAATTAACTATTTAGTCAGATTTTTTTCTTTTTCTTTTACATTGTTTTTATTTTACAATGTTCAACATCCTAATAATTCTTTCCTTGCAGTTGGAATGGGTTTGCGATAAAGCCTTCCTGGGTTCCGCAGCCCAGTCGGCATTCTTCGTGGGCAGCATCATCGGTGGCTTCATATTCGGTTACATAGCCGATCATTATGGCAGAATTCCAGCTCTGGTCGCCTGTAACACCGTCGGATTTTTGGCATCGGTTGGCACGGCGTTCTGCAATAGCTTCTGGAGCTTCTGTCTGGCGAGATTGGTCGTCGGCTCGTCGTTCGACAACTGCTTTAACGTTCTTTTCATTATCGGTGAGCGATTTTCCCCACGTCCTCTCGTCACCCTGGTAATCCGTCAAACCACGTCTCCTATTTAAATGAATAGATTGAATTAATTCCTTTTTTCACATGACCTTATCATACCCTGTCAAATTTCCATTTTTAAACTTTAAACTAAAAATTCTGTGGGTAACATTATAACTTTCAAGGATAATGTCTTTAATTACAATGACAAAGATATATTTTTAAAATAATATATCGTATCTATTTTGTTTATTATTGTCCATATTAAATTTTCTGTTACCTGTGTTCAATTGCAAAAGGTATGATATTTATTTCAAGATCTATCATTTCACTGTACGGTAGATTCAGTTCCATATAGATCATTAGTGAGTCTACTGTTAATTACCGGTAAAAGGAAATGTTTAAGTGTCTTATTTGAGAATGTATCGTTACAGTGATCGAGTACGTGGGTCCGAAATACAGAACCCTCGTGGCGAACATGTCATTCGGACTTTATTTCGCGGCCGCTTCGAGTCTTTTGCCATGGATCGCGTACTGGATCTCCAATTGGAGGATCTTGAGCGTGGTCACCGCGTGTCCGATGATCGTCGCCTTCGTCGGTCCATGGATCGTTCCGGAAAGTGCCCGGTAATTAATCCATCGATGAACATTTTAATAGAAAATGCCCAATGGGAAATAAAAAGTGACGTCACGACTTTTTTTTATTATTCCTTCAGATGGTACATCATGAGCGGTCAAGTAGACAAAGCAATCGGAATGCTAAAGAGATTCGCGAAGGTAAACGGTAAAGAGGTGAAGCAAGAGATCTTCGACGAATTCGAGAAAAGCTGCAGGACAATGATCGAGAAGGATAAATCCCATAATCAATACACCGTCCTCGATCTCTTTAAGTTACCGCGACTGGCTCGTATCACCGTGATGTTGATTATATATTGGTGAGTGTCATTAATCTGGACATAAAAAGGTCTGTTCTGTCTGTTAATAGCTGTGCAACGTTTTTAGATACTTTTTTCTTGATTCACAAGATATAAATACATATACATATATACTTATATGTCATACAGACAATTGTATAATTATTTCATCAAGGTATTATTTGCAAACTTTGTATTTCCGTTCATGAACGTTGTTTACCGTGGATACTATTTATCGGAATGTAGATATAATCGAGATTCGATTTCGATTGATAAGTGAAGTTGAAAATAAACCGGTGGATCACGATAAATCATTTTAATTTATCGATATAATTACAGGCTGCTCATGGTGTGGGTGTTCGACGGTCACGTGTGGAACATGAAACTGTTGGATCCAGACGTGTTCACGTCCTTCTCTTTGGCAGCCCTTACCGAACTTCCGGCCGCCATTCTGCTCGCCCTGTTCCTGGACAGATGGGGCAGACGATGGATGGGTTTCGTCTCGATGTTCGTGTGCGGCGTTTTCTCGTTCATTGCTGTCGCCACACCCGCCGGTAAGTTTCTAACGTTACGGTCCGTTTTAATTAACTTGACACGTCGGCCAATGAGGTGTCACAAACGAGATTTAGGGTACACATTATTATTCGTATGATCAAATTCAACCAGTTTTTCGTTTGGCATTCGCTCAATTTTTAAGATAGCGACCTGAAACTTGTACCATTGATTTAGTTAGGAAATTCTACGGCAGATCAATATATAATAGTTGTACTTTTCGAAAATTTAATTTTTCGCAAAAATCTGAAGGGGGTAGGTCAGGATTTTTTGCGATTTTCGTAATTTGCCCGCCATTTCCACAATTTTTGAGATATCAAAATAATTCTTTCACTGTCTTATTCGGCTTCGGATTCCGCGTCCAAAACATCCGGGATCACTTTAATATCTCAAAAATTATGGAAATGACGAGCGATTTACGAAAATCGCAAAAAATCCTGACCTACCCCCTTCAGATTTTTGCGAAAAATTAAATTTTCGAAAAGTACAACTATTATATATTGATCTGCCGTAGAATTTCCTAACTAAATCAATGGTACCAGTCCCAGATCGCTATCTCAAAAATTGAGCGAATGCCGACCAAAAAACTGTTTCAAAATGATGTTTTTCTACTGTCACCTCCCCAATCTCAGAATAATCGATCCGGGACCGTGATATTCGCATTCAGTATACAAATTCCACGTCGATATACCGTTCGTATCCTATCGGTGATCGATAAACACATTGTCGATCAATCCCTAACAGCGTAATATCGTTAATCTTAACGTAAAACTCGTCGAAATGCAAGTAAAACCGTCAATTATTCATCCTGACATTCATTTCAACGTGAAATCTGAACAACCCGATCACGATGCATGCGATCCATACGATGAATCGACCATAGATTCTCGATTGATAACAATATCATCCGATCCAACCGATAATGAAGACTTAACAGCTGAATAATATTATTCAAACAAAATCCACCCGCAATCAACCGTCTAATGTATCTCTCCATAGTAGTGTTCTCTCTCCTTACTCGAATAGCAATACGCATACAAAAGAGTCTTCGAATTACCACGCTATATCGATTTATCAAGACGTCGAAACAAATTACCTTGGTAAATCGACGAGCGTCGTTTGTATTTATCAATTTCCAGCGAACACGTTGAAAATAACACCTGTCGTCGTAACTTAACTCCTTATTGTCCTCTATCGTTCATTCGCACGTGTCGTCAGAAAGTATATTTCTTCGGTTGTGAAATACACACACCCACACAAATACACACATATCTACGCACACAGAATGAGAAAGAGAGAGAAAGAGAGAAAATAACATACCGAGGGTAGGAATTTCGTTTAATATCAAAGGGTTATTCACGTTACGTGCGTTGTCCATGGAATTCCGCGTATCCACGTGTTTCTCAACTTGTTCAAGGTACGACAACCGTCGCTATGGCGATCTTGGCACGTCTTGGAGTCAATATCGCCGCGAATATCGGTTTCCAATACGCGGCGGAAATGCTGCCGACCGTGGTGCGAGCCCAGGGTGTGTCTCTGATCCATATTATCGGCTACTTCGCACACATCATGGGTCCTTACATCATTTATCTGGTGAGTAAGTCGAAACGGTTCCACCCTGTACCAAAACACTTTGCTTTTAACAAGTGTTCACCTTGGATTTTATTTCGTTGCTCGCAAAAACCGTGGAAAAAAGCGTGAAAAAAGAAAAGAAAAGAAAAATCACACAAAACTGTATTATTTCGTTATTCGTTGTCGAACGCTATATCAAGCGACTCTTTTCCTAGATGCAAAAACAAATCACCGTGAGATACTTTCCAGATAATTACGTTTCCTCGCTAGGAGAACGAGGTGATCTGATTTTTTTCTTTCAAGATGATAATTGACCATGTCGTTCCTGAAAGTCTACCGCTCGTTCTTGAAACGACAGTGTGAATTACTTTTCGGTTAATTAGCTTCGTGGGAGAGCGTAGAACATACAAATAACATTTTTTTTCTTTACATACATTAATCGTACGTGATATTTATCGATAGATAGTTATAGATAGTACTATTTTTAATATATATATTTTTTTAATATACATACAATACTTTTTTTGTTTGCATACATTAATCGTACGTAATAGTTATCGATAAATAGTTATAGAACTTTTTTCGTCTATTCGCCAAGTGATGAGAAATAATTCTAAAAATCACATTTCCTTTTTTTTTTACATTCAGGCTGACATCGATGCAGCGTTGCCTCTCGTTGCGCTCGGTTTGCTGTCCTTCGTGCACGCATTCTTGACTCTCGGTTTGCCGGAAACCTTGAACCAAGACCTGCCGGAGTCTCTTCAGGAAGGTAACGACTTCGGTAGAGAGCAGAGCTTCTGGTGGATCCCGTGTATATCGTCGTAAGTAACATTTACCTTCCATTTCATTAGGAATGAAAGTCTATGAAAAAAACGAAACTCGTTGAATTTCTTAACGAAAAGGGTAGCCGCAACGGCGATCCCTGGGATACTCGTTGAATTTAAATTAATCAATCTCTCTCCCGTTGATCCTAATCGAATGAAATTCTTCCAGGAGCCACATGGAGAAGAAATCCTGTCGGAAAAAGAAGGGAATCGCGAACGCCGCGTTCGCGGGTAGCATTCAAAAGATCGACTCGACTAGATTATAGCGACTCGCGAAACATTGCCGGCTGGTAACGTTTTTGCCAAACACTTTGTAAATATAGTCAATAACGAGCGAGTGTGATCTTAGGTGTTAAGGTGTCGCCAGTCTGTCGAGGATGATGTGTTCCCGGGGGGAAATGTTTCGAACGTCGCACGAAAGAACGCAGTGAAAGAGACAAGAATGTTTTGGGAAATAAAAGTATAAAGTAAATCGTCGTGAGAATCGTTCGTAAAGAAGTGTGTGTGGAACTTAATGTGGAATTAGTGATGGATTTGTTAGAACTGGGATTCTTTTTTTTTTTTAAGGAAACGTTTCGCCGGAAAATCGAGTGGGAAAGTGTTCTTTTTAAACGTCGTTATTTTCGTTAAAGAAAAGAAAGTTGTCTAGCATTTTTACTTACGTCGTTTGAAAAAAAAAGAAATGAAGGGGTATTTTGAAAATGAATGATGGTATTGTGGAGATAGAACGATTTAGGGTAGAATTGAATTTGATTCGTAGTTTCAGTTCTTGATGTATCATCAAGAATCATCGCGGAATTCGGGCGTTAACTATTGGCTACCGGAATAATTAGATTATTTAACAGGTAGCACAACGAAGGTGATTAACGTGCGACAATTGAGTTTCTTCGGTATTAGAATTCGCAAACTTGTCTCGTTTACTGCCAAAACCGTCAACCACTGTTGCGTGCCTGTAGTAGCTCATATATGTTACATATACATGTATGTATGTATGTATAAAATATTCTACGAATCGTCATCAAACGGGATCTGTGACGGAGAAGTTAATTAAGGATATTAACTCTTAAACCGAAATATATCGTCTGACGTATAAATATTGTAAAATAAAAGAGAGAAAAACCTATTGATTTTCCTCTTTGTTTTTACAATGAAAAAAAAATTGAAGTATTCGGTTTAAGCGTCTCGTTAGGATAGCGTACATTGTTCTGTTAGATTTCAGTTTGCCGGAAAGAATGACGAATTTCTGAAAGTATTACCGTTAACTTTCGTTTCATCGATGTTTTTCGAGTTCGTTCATTTTAAATAAGTGCTCAAGTTGTGTCATACAGCGAATCACGCTCACATTCGATGATTCTAGATAATATAAATATATATATACATTTAATCGCGTTAGAATCATTCGCGTACTTATGAGGCTAGTCCCCGCTTTCATCATGCGAGTAAACAAATTCGAATTAATTTACGAAATTTACGGGATCGATGATTTTGTACAATCGCCATTCGCGGTAGATGATAATATTGTAGATATTATAATAATTAACATTCGTGCTCAAGTTTCTTATACGGGGAAATTCGTTAGGAGAGTGTGGTCGGATTGAAAATGTTTGTGTGTTTTTCCTTCTTTTTTTTTTCTTTTTAGCGGGACTCGAGATTCCCGACGAACATACCGACGATTTCCGTTTGAAATTCCAAACGAGTTGAATAGCTTGTAAAACGATAGTGATTGTACAGTGTATTTTAATTAAGACACAGCCGAGAATTTAGTTAATTCGCCAGGTATATATAGAACGTTGGAAATGTAACATTTCGGTGTTAACAATAATACATTAATTCTATACGCTTACGTATGTACAGTTGGAAATTAAATCGTGGACACCGAATTTACGTAAAACGTCACGATCTATTTTCCGAAAAGAGACTAATTTAGAATTCACGTAGGCGGTGAAGAAAGGAATTTTCTAAAATAAAACATTTATTGTTTCCATATATTGTATCCGTCGCTCTGCACGGGAGAATTATTATTATCACATCGCGTTCGTCGATAACGTAGCATAGATATAGACACGCAGTATTAACAATTGAAAAACAACGAGAATTCTTTCTTCGTACAACGAACTAAAAAAAACATGATCACGTAATAGCGTTACGCCGACGTTGTTCCTTCGATTTTTTCTGTAATTACAAATCCATGTAACTCATCATATCGACCGAATTATACGATTGAGTAATCACACTAAGTCGGTAACGGTGTTTCTCTTCTTTATTATTTATCTCTCACCGGCTGACGGTTTATTTTCATTAATTTTCGACGATTCCTGGATTCGACGATCCTTCCTCATTTTTTTATACGTAAGTACTACATTACTTAATTAAGGTAACAATTGATCAGCTATCGTTCGCAGGAATGATAATGTCGATGCCGCTGGAGTCGCGATTTCTGGCAGCACGGAAGGGCCCAGAACCTTTGGTCCTTGCCGAAGTTCTCGCCCTGGGAAAGGGTCTGCGGAAGGCTCTGACCAAGGGTTTCCGGTAGGAACAATACCACAGTGGCACCAACGAAAGAGACCGTACCAATTATCAACATTGGCAATCCTCCCCAAATTTTCGCCTTGTTAAACAGAAAAATATTTTTAGAAAAAAATATTAAAGATCAATTCGTTCGATTTCTTTTTTTTTCTTTTTTTTTGGCTAGACTTTCGAACATAGGAGTGACAGATATCGAGTAGAATGGAATTTAATTACCGAGTCCACGATGTACGGAGCCATGGAGCGCGCGATTATGCCGCAGATGTGAATCAGTGATACACCCTGTGATCTAACGGGTGTCGGCAAAAGCTCGGCGGCGTATTGGAAACCGATGTTCGCCGCCATGTTCAGGCAGAATCGTGACATCACCGACATCGCCAGCTGGGCGTCACCTGTGTAAAAGAAAAAGAGACAAAAAGGAATCAGGAAGATCGATAAGGTACTCTTTTTGTTATTTAAATTTCGATGAAATCCAGCAAACATTCTCCAGTTTTTACTACAAATTTCATCGACATAGGATCTTTAGATTTATATCAAAATTCTTCTCTATCTTCCAACATCAATTTCTTAATTAACAATCCTAATTTCTAAAGTTTTCACCTGTTGGTCATTAGAATAATCTCATTGATGCTGCAAAGACAAGTTGTGTAAACGAAAAATAGAAAAAAGGCAACAAAAAGATCGATAAGGTACTTTGTCGTTTAAATTTCCAGTATTTTCACGTTTTCACTATAAATTTCCTCCAGATAGATTCTTTAAATTTATCAAGATTCTTCTCTATCATCCAATACTGATTTCTTAATTAACAATCATAATTTCTAAACTTTCCACGTACTGGACGTCAGCATGATCTCAGCGATGCTGCAAACGCAGGTCAACGCCAGCGTGATAAATCCACAAAATCTTCGACCCCAGCGATCCAAAAGCAAGGTCAACAACAGACTGGCTGGCAATTCGGTGGCGCAGGCCAGGGTGAAAGACACGAAGACGGAGCTCTGAAGAAGCTTCAACGAGTAGACGTGACCGTCGAACGAAATCACGGTGAGGGACCTGCGCAAGCTTCTGTTAGACCGACGAGTGAGAGAGAAAAGTGTTTTTTTCGGATGACTTGGGATCATTTACCAGAATGCTATCAGGAGAATCATGTTCCTGGCTAGACGCGGGGATTTGAAGAGATCGAGCACCGTCGCCGTCTCCGTCAGCCGATCCGACGCGTCCAGGTTCCTCTATGGTAAGAATTTTTAAGTTTATATGTTGCGGGGAATGTATTATGGTTTCTGGAAATTTTGTGAAAATGGTGAAATATTTTTGAAAAGATACGACAAATTCTATAACATTCTGTAAAATAACTGAGAAATTTGGTTAAATTCTGTAAAGTTCTGAAAAATTGTGTGAAAAAGGGTAAAATACGGTGAAGTTTGATTAAATTTTGTGAAACTTTGTTAAATTCTCTATAATTCTACGTAATTATGTGTTGAAATCTGAAAACACCACTTTAAAGGAATATTCTAGAATATTTAGCGGCAAAGTTTAAAAAATCTCGGGATTTGCGCGTCAATCAAAGAAACGATAACAGTTTCGCACTTTCGCGGTACACCCAGAGCAAATATTTATATATATTATATATACACCATAGTAACGTATATGTACAGAGGTAGAATTTTCATTTCCCATCGACTCACCACGAAAGCGTCGTATATACGGGGATCAGGGTGTCTGCCGTTGATTCTGGCTATTCTTCGCAATTTTTGCACCACCTTACTCGTCATCCCGTTGGAAACGTACCACCTTGCGGGAAAAAAAATATCATTTGATAAACTCCCCAAAGAACCTTGTTGCATCTAATTCAAAACCACCCCTTACAAGTCGTATACATATAAATTTCTATTTACCGAGCGCTCTCGGGAAGAATCCACGGTGTGAGTATCACAGACGCCATCGGCAACGCTGTGACGTACGTGAAGTATCTCCAATTCGCGATATAATACGCCATCCACGGTAGAATCGTGCTACCAAGGGCGAAATATATTCCGAACGCGATATTAACAACGAGGGTGCGTTTGCTAACGGCCATATACTCGAGTACTATAAACAAACACCCAAAAAAAATCATAAATAATACCTCACGTTACAATCAAACAAATTATCATAATTTTCATAATTATAATTATGATAAATTTAATAAAGAAATTATTATAAATTTTATAATTATAATTATAATAAATTTGATAAAGAAATGATCATAATTCTACGAAAATAAATATCTCACCAATAATCATCGGAATATTAATGCAATTGTCGAATGCAAGTCCGGTGAGGAATCTGTAAAGGGAGAACGACCAGAAGCTATTCGCGCTAGCTGTCGCGAGGGCTGCGAGTAACGCGATGCAATTGCAAAACATTAACGCAGGAATTCGTCCCTTGTGGTCGGCTATCCATCCGAGAAGAAGGCCGCCGACGATGGAACCGCAAAAGAAGATGGCCTGTGCCGTCGATATAAAATATTCCCGGTCGCATACCCAATCTAGCTAATCACGAATGTCAGATATCAGTCGTTGCCGGCGAACATACCTGAAAATTCTCTGTTCAACATATTAGTTTTATTTATTTTTCATTTTTCATTTTTCACGACCGTGTTTTAAATATATGCATATATATACATCATATATCTCTCTATACATATATGTATACATCATAGTTATAAATATATGTATATATACATCATATATCTCTGTTGTCTCGTACGTTATCTCTGTATCTACGATTTCTTTTTCTCTTTGTTTTCATATAAACGAACACGCGTGACAAAAAGGGATATTGTTCTTCGTTCGATAATTTTTTTTCTCGTCGAGTGCGTAATCGGAATATCGTCCGAAGGACCCCGCTCGCGATACGTGAAAGGCACTTCACCTCAGCTCCGATACTGGCGTACGGGATTTGCGTGAAATTGTACTCCCATTGAGTGCACGGCACAGATTTGTTCGTCCTGAGTTCCACGGAGCGCAGATCCCTGCCGCTGTTCAGTACCTCGGCGAAGTTCAGATCCTTGCGGTGACACCGGTCGTAATACGGATAATCCTTCGAGGCTGGGATTGCTATCTGAATCCTACAAATGGAATATAATCACTCGCTAGTAGGAGAAGGTAGAATAAGCGAACCGACGGAAAGAAAAAAAAAGAGATACGTAATGAAAGAACAATCGCGATGTATATTAAATTGTTTGAGTGTTTCAATTTTTCGTTACCGTACGTACTTATATCTGATTATTTATTATTATTTATTCTAGAAATATTATAACTTGCAAAATAATATCGTAGAGAGATCAATAGATATAATATAACAAAAATTAAAGGGTAATACACCGGTATTAAATTTTCTACTAATTAAAATCTGTATCCTGTAAACTATATTTCGGTTTTCAATCCATGAATTTTGTATTTTTGTGAAATTTCGAACGATCCTTACCGCTCCTGTTGAGTGAAATTCGAGTTTATCAATTCGTCTATCCTGCACCAGTGTTCCTGTGGCACGATCGTTATAAAGATCTGCGAGAAATATAACGTAGCATAGGCCACGCTGTACGGAAGCAGGGCCAATAGAAGCAGACATTGATATCTGCCGAAATCACCGACATACGGTAGAATGTCATCGAACGTTTCCAGTTTCGGTTGTAGTGCCGTCGTTTCACTCGGATCGGTATTGTCCAGCGAGTGTTTCATGCTCTTCGAGTTCTTCATCGTTCTGTAACATTTCGCAATTGCATTCGCCGTCGATAAATCCCGAATTATCAAACGACTCTTTCCGCCACACAAACATATCGAAACGCGGAAACGACGCTACATCAATCGCACGTTATTTCCATACCAACCGATAGACCGTGGATTTTATGCAAAGATGTCTGTGTATACGTGTCTGTATGTTTTATTATAGGATCACGACAAATATTATCGATATCATTCATATTTTTTTCTTTTATTCTCTTCGAATGATTCTTTATTCTCCAATTTTGTCTTCTAACACATTGAAAAGTTCAAATATTTTCTCTTAATAATTACTCGTATCCCAAACAAAATACAAATTTGCATAAAAACATCCAAAGTCCGTTAATCACCCGTTTTCCATCGTTCGCAATGTTCGATCCGTCGACGGACAGAATTTCGATGGGGAAATCGTCGCGTCGCGAGACATCGGAATCGACTAAACCGTCGCGCAAAGTCCGTCCGGCTTGTCTTCGATTTCTTAAACGATAATAACGAAGACTGAGTGATTCTAACGATCCGCTTTAGCCGCCGTTCAATTGCGCGGGGATCAAGTGGCCGGTGACGCGCGACTCGATTGATCCAGCTTGCAAAACGAACCGCGAAGCCGGGTTTGATGACCCGGCGGAATCAAATCGAGCACGTCTGACATTGTTACGACGAACGGCACTTTTACAATTAGCCGGAGCAAACAGCGCGCGAGACAATAACGAGCGACAAAAGCGGCGACGACGCCGGCGTCGATAGGCGTCGAACGTTCGCGAACGTGTATATCGGTTTTCGTAAAATAAATTCATCGCTGTACCATATCTCCGTAAATACATTTTACGGGGACTGATTACCGTTCGCACGTGTGAAATTATTAACGAGGGGGTTAATCAAATATGAATTTGATCGTGAATTAAATTTTGTATGTATGTACCTATATAAATTAAAATCGCTCGTGTTTAATTCGGATTTTATAATGTATACTTTGAAACTGATATTCCTGTTTTTATAGTATATATGTATATATTTTATATAAATTTAGATAGTGAAATTTGTATTAATTTCCTGTATATATGTATGTATATCTTACGAAGTATCGTCGTGATTGATATTTACTGTTTAATTTTGCAAACTCACACAGTCGAATTAACATACATATTCGTTCGAACCGTCGCGCGTGTATTTTCCACGTCGAATTTATTATTCGCCGATTGGTTTATAATTCGATCTACATTCCCCGGCGTTTGATTCATAAGCGCCTTAGTCTCTCTTTTCTTTCCTTATTTGTCGTTAGTATTGTTACGATCGTGCGACACTGGATTCACAAGCTCGTTCGAACGTGGTTCGGTCTTGATAAACGAATAACCGTGGCATTCCTTGTTTTCCGGCCGACAAAACCGCACAATTGGTGTCCGTTCGTCGATTATGTATCAAAACCGTTCGCCAGTGGAAAACAATGAAAAAAAAAACGTCCACCAGCCGATGGTAACGCGTGGTACGTTAATTGAACGTCTGCGAACGATTTGTCGAATCTTAACGCACGATTTCCTCACAATATTTTACTCTTTCCAATCCACCCAACTAAATATCCACTGATTAAATGGATTTCCGTTTGGCACACACACACATTCGTTGCGTGAAATCGCGACGAAAGATCAATGAAACCATTCGTCTACGATTAATTAACGTTCTCACGTTCTCCGTACGGCGATTCCAAATGGCACTTTGCCAAATATATATATATGTATATATAACGAAATTACATAACGAACAATTAACAAATCATTCACAATCACAATGAAATTTACTTTCTGAAATCCACACTGGTACCTATCGACGTGATCTTGATTACCATTAATTAACACCTCGGTTAATAATATTAACTCATCGATACTCACACGTTTATTTTATTTTTTATCTATCACTGTTACGATTATTCCTTTCGTTTTTCTCGTTTCTTTTGGAATTTCACTTAATTACGTTCCGAAGTCACAGAGACGACATTTTTTTCCGTGCGAACCGTGCGGGTGGATGAGCAACGCGGTTCTTCCATGGAAAATCGAATCGACGACAGTCGTATCTGACGGTCACGAGGTTTTGCACGTATGTGAAGGGGAAACTGGCTCGAATATCGCTCATATAGAAGCTCGCTGGCAAAGACGAACGCGATACTCGATGACACGTGTTTGCCAATAGAAAAAAAATTACCGGAGAAAGAGAGCTCCCCGAGAGGAACAGAAGGAGAGGAGACCGACTAGCTGGCTGACAAGCGAACCGGCAACAAGAGTCGCACGCTTCTCGTATCACGCCGATCGAGGGCCACGTGTTCGATTACCTCGAATTCGTTTTATTCGATAACCGTTATTGGTATCTTACATTATTCTCGTTTTCTGTCTGCCGTTGTTTCCAGAAAAAGATAGGATCATGATTTTCATATGAAAAGTGTCCTGTAGAATTACTGGATATAGAAATAACTTCTATTCCCCACTCCCTTTGACTTATTTGATTGGATATACAAATTTTATTTCGAACAAGATTCTTCGTAAATTTTTTTCTATGATTTTTCACCATTTCTCTCGTAATTTGGAAATTAATCAAATATGTACTGATTCTCGTAAGTTGTAGATTATAGAAAGGACTTATTTCTATGTGTTGTACTATAAGTCCAAGTACAAATTGGCGATCATATAAATTTCATAACGTTTGCAGTGAAAATAGCAAGGACGATAGTTCAAAACGTGGAATTCCGAAAATGTGACAGATTCCCAGTTTTTTTTGGCCAGTCTCCAAATGTCCATCAGTGACGTGTGCATACACATGTTCCCCGGATGTTACGCAATAACAAATACATTCTTGTCGTACTAACATATCAAATGATTAATACTAAAGAGAAACGCAGAAAAATCGGTCTTGCGCCAAGTCTCGACTCGCTTCCTGATTCACGAAGTTCTACTGTCACGGTTACGTGTTTGTCACGGATATCACGAGTATTGTTTTAGTTGTTCAAGTAGATCCAGAAGTGTCTGATAATACACGCCTGAGTAACAGCATCGCGAATATCGTGGACATGTATTCCGTTACAGTGCGTACAGAAATAATTTCAAGTACCGAGGCCCGAGACCTTAGGATCTATTTTTAGCTGCGTTTACGTTACAGCATCGAGTGAACTATATCCGCGAACGTATGAAAGGCACATTGAATGATACAAGTAGACCCTTTGACTCTGAAGGTTACGGGGATCACGTTCGAGTTGGTATAAATAGGACACGAATGAAATTATTATTTATTTCGTGAATTTCCATCGAACTGATATCAATCTCTCTCTCTCTCTCTATGTGTTTTATTTTCGAAAATATAAGAGAAATTTTTAATTAACCTACGTCATCGATCATTAGAAGCCGATTACGTGCGTTCCACTTTACTATTTATAAAAAAAATAATTACACGTCCCTGCGAGGATAGAATTGAAAACGAAGTCATTTTCGCGAGTGCGCATAATTAGCGCAAAGTGTTTTGTGAAACGTTCATCGAAAATGATTGTCGTAAAAGTGTTTTTCAAGGTCGAGCGTATGCGTATTACAAAATTAACGAAACTTTAACGTTAACCGCTCGGCGAACAATGAAACGTTAATTGGGCCTTTCCGTTCTCCGCGATAACGCGATGATTATTTTTCTTTTTTTTTTTTATATTTTTTTAATTTTTCACGACGCATAGAAAGTCCTTCGGTCTGCCCATTAAAACGACCGGGTTTCTTTCGCGCTCGTTAAACGCTCGCACTTACTCGCGGGGTTCGTTATTATGGAAACGACAGCCGCGGTTTGTATCGGTTTGCGGTCCTGGTTCGGTTGCTCAACCGTATGTAGCATATATATATATATATATATATATATGTGTATATCATACACACACACACACGTATGTCTGTACACGAAGACGAACCGCAGACAAGATGATTCGCGCCAGAAATAGCCAATAGAACGTGACGCCGCGGCGTATCTTATTAATTGCAAATGTAACGCATATTTAACACGCCAATTAGCGATACCGGGTGGATTAATTCTATCGCGGTTCACTCGAGGCTACGAATTTTTGTTCTCATTGTTATTTGTGAACTTCATTTGAACCATTGAACCCGCGGATTTCTGCCGTCTCATTCCGATGATGTTCTACTTGTTCATTGTATACATATTATCTATTATAGAATATCACTATCTTTCCAATACTTCTTAATGATCGAGTCTTTCATCAGGTTTTAATTATAGATCACCCAAAGTGTCGCGTGGAATAAGAGATCGATATTTCATGTTAATTTTTCTTTGGTAACACAATCGAATTTGTTGTAGAGATAAAACGTACTGTCTATATCGGAGGTGAGAAAAAACAATCATACGAACATTTTGTCTGGCTGTCAGGCTCGTTGATAAATATTAACGGTCGTTATTCGTAGCAATCCACGAAACGAATAATTCATTCAATTCGCCACGCGTGGTTTCTACGTGTGAAACTGTATAAAAAATGTAGTGGTATCGCACAGAAAAATATTAATTGTTTCTCAACGCTGGACTAGTAAAGGTCAGTGATAAGGGAAGCGAAGGTCGCGAACTCTCGAAGCTTGACCCTTAACATTGGGCGTATTCGAATCTCCGATGATTCACGCTGCGAGAGAATTTTCAAGGAAACGGAATTCAAGATAAATTGTCGGTTGTCGTCCGACATAAAACGTGAATGGGTTTATAGCGTTCGATATAAAAGAATAAAGGGAACAGTGGGAGAAAATTAGAAGAAGAATGGATGCAAGTATTTATCACGTTTTAATTGGGACAGCTTGACGTGCTAATGCAAATGGAAAGAGAGAAAGAAAGAGAGAAAGAGAGCTTTGTGAAAAAAAATATAATACCAGTGATATGAATATGCAAATGACGAGCGATCCTCATTTCTATGCCAACTACTAAGACGATTCAACGAGAACGCAGATGCGAGATTAATTTCGTATCATTTGGATAATCTTCACTACTTTTATTACAAAATAAGTGAGAATATATTACAATAAATGTCTATAATTTCACACTATTCACTACTTAACATACTTAAAACGAATTCTATTTACCTAACTATACATTCACAGGAGGATCAACCTTTTCGTTCATTTTCTTTTAGATTTAATTATAAAAATAATATAACAAACATTCAAACTTTCCTCGTCCACATTTACTCATCACGCAAACAAATCCTGTAATTTACAACATTCGATCCAGAAGTCTTTACATATCGTTAACGATCCACGCACACCGTTTACGTTTTGATCCACGACGACACACATACACACACACACACATTTAACGTACAAAAATCTATCGTAATTATTCTGAAATTGTAAATTCGTCAATCACGACCCTTTAACAGAATACTCGTTTGCGAGTTAATGAAAAAAACCGCGGCTTTATCACACGATTTTGGAAGACTGTTCGTTGAGACTTCGTTGCTCGAGATCGAGATGGCTATGTTTCGAGGTGAATCGTCGATAGCCTCGCTATAATCTCTCCACCTCCACGCCGGTGGTCCCTTTTCGTGACCTCACGCTCGACCTTAGTATCATGCTGCTTCTCATGCTCTCGCCACGCAGAGTCGCCCTCATCGAGTTCCTCGCGCTGGCCCTTTCGAAGGACCGGAATATGGCAACCGGCGGCATTTCCTCGTCGTCGGATTTCCTGGAAGGCAAAACATTACGTCACGTAGAGCGATGGGAAGTATAATGAAATTCATGGGTGGCCCGTGACGGAATTTTTCACGCCCGAGGAAAGCCTATTTTTCCGACGGGTTCGGATACTCGTGTCTGCGTTTAACGACTTTTCACGTTGAAGCTAAAGATAGTTTATTTATACCTGTGTCTGAAAGTTAAATTTTGTCGGATTGTTATTAAAGAATTTAAATTTTGATTCCTGTTTAAAATTTGTTAAATAGTAAAATTTAATTTGTTTACGTGCGCGAGAAGCGATTAATTCCGTCCGGACAGTGATAAATAAAGTATCTTTGAAAATGACCGAGGACGTTTTGGACGCGGAATCCGAAAAGGAATAAGACAGTGAAAGATTCAGGTCGATATTGACAAATTTGCGGAAACGACCAGCCAATTAGGAAAATCGCGAAAATTCGTCAAATTCGACCAGTTTTTTGCTCGGCATTCGCTCAATTTTAGAGATAGCGACCTGAAACTTGTACCATTGTTTTAGTTGGGAAATTCTACGCCAGAACAATGTATAATAGTTGTACTTTTCGAAAATTTATTTTTTCGCAAAAATCTGAAGGGGGTAGGTCAGGATTTTTTGCGATTTTCGTAAATCGGTCGCCATTTCCGTAATTTTTGAGCTAATTAAATGATCCAGGACGTTTTGGACGCGGAATCCGAAGCCGAATAAGATGCAGAAAGAATCAGATCGATATCTTAAAAATTGTGGAAATGGCGGGGGAAAAACAAAAATCGCAAAAAATCCTGACCTACCCCCTTCAGATTTTTGCGAAAAATAAAATTTTGGAAAAGTACAACTATTATACATTGTTCTACCGTAGAATTTCCTAACTAAAACAATGGTACCAGTTTCAGATCGCTATCTCAAAAATTGAGCGAATGCCGATCGAAAAACTGCTTTAATTTGGCGATTTTTCGCGATTTTCATACATCAAATTACGATCAGTTTTTTGGTCGGCATTCACTCAATTTTTGAGATAGCGACCTGAGACTGGTACCATTGAATTTCTCAGGAAATTCTACGCCAGAACAATGTATAATAGTTGTACTTTTCGAAAATTTAATTTTTCGCCAAAATCTGAAGGGGGTAGGTCAGGATTTTTTGCGATTTTCGTAATTTGCCCGCCATTTCCACAATTTTTGAGATATTAAAATGATCCAGAGCGTTTTGGACGCGGAATCCGAAGCCGAATAAGCCAGTGAAAGAATCATTGTGATATCTAAAAAATTGTGGAAATGGCGGGCAAATTACGAAAATTGCAAAAAATCCTGACCTACCCCCTTCAGATTTTTGCGAAAAAATAAATTTTCGAAAAGTACAACTATTATATATTGATCTGGCGTAGAATTTCCTAACTAAAACCATGGTACAAGTTTCAGAACGCTATCTCTAAAATTGAGCGAATGCTGAACGAAAAACTGCTTAAATTTGACGATTTTTCGCGATTTTCGTCATTCTTCCGTCATTTCCACAATTTTTTAGATATCAAAATGATTCTTTCACTGACTTATTCGGTTTCGGATTCCGAGTCCAAAACGCCCTGGACCATGTTAATAGCTCAAAAATTACGGAAATGACGATAGAATTACGAAAATTGGGAAAATTCGTCAAATTCAAGCAGTTTTTTAATTGGAATTCGCTCAATTTTTGAGATAGCGATCTGAAACTTGTACCATTGTTTTAGTTAGGAAATTCTACGCCAGAACAATGTATAATAGTTGTACTTTTCGAAAATTTAATTTTTCGCAAAAATCTGAAGGGGGTAGGTCAGGATTTTTTGCGATTTTCGTAAATCGCCTGCCATTTCCGTAATTTTTGAGATATTAAAATGATCCGGGACGTTTTGGACGCGGAATCCAAAGCCGAATAAGCCCCTGGAAGAATCAGATCGATATCTAAAAAATTGTGAAAATGGCGAGCGATTTACGAAAATCGCAAAAAATCCTGACCTACCCCCTTCAGATTTTTGCGAAAAAATAAATTTTCGAAAAGTACAACTATTATACATTGTTCTGGCGTAGAATTTCCTAACTAAATCAATGGTACCAGTTTCAGACCGCTATCTCAAAAATTGAGCGAATACCGAACGAAAAACTATCATAATTATACGATTTTTCGCGATTTTCGTAATTCGCTCGTCATTTCCGTAATTTTTGAGCTATTAACCTGATCGAGGATGTTTTGGACTCGAAATCCAAATCCGAATACGACAGTGAAAGAATTAGATCGATATCTCAAAAATTACGAAAATGGCGTTAAAAAAACGAAAATCGCCAAATCAGCCCTATAGTGTGTTAGATTCAGATAATTTAATGATTCTTTTAGTGAACTAACGAAGTATTTACCTCGAGATACACGGCATGTCCCACATTTTCTGATCCTTTCCGAAATCCTCGCCATCCTGCAACGTTTGCGGCAGATCCTTGTCGAGTGTCTCCGGCAGGAAGAGTGTCAGGAGTCCTCCAAGGATCCCGATAACACCGAGAACCAGGAGCGGCAGGAACGAGGATACGACGCTCAGATAAACTACGAACGGTGCGACGATACTCGCGACGTATCCCATTATATGTATCAAAGCTACACCCTGAGCCCTGACGACTGTCGGCAACACCTCCGCGGCGTATTGTAAACCGATGTTGTAGGATATGTTTATCCAGAATCGTCCCACTATCGCCAATGAAGCAGCGTAAATATCTGAAAATGGAAGAATCGTGGTTTATTGAGAGATTTTTGGGAAAAGAGGCGAAAATTGGGTGAATTTTCACGTTGTGAACGACAGAGAGTACTGACAGCTGAATTAAAGTGAAAATGAGGAAAATTCTGGGGGATTTTTGTTAAAAATGTTAGGAACGAGATTCGTTCAGTTTTTTAAATATTCTTTTATATTTGATTTATAAAATTGTTCACTTTATGATTATTCGACTGCCACTTGCACAATTTTAACTTCTATATCAGATACACATTACTTTCTTTTTCCGATTTTTTAATATTTCGCAAAATTTGAAGGAACTACGTCAGAATCTTTTACGATTTTCCTTTTTCCCCCAACGTTCTCACAATTTTTCATTCATGAATATAACTGACTACGTTTCAGACATGTAATCTCATGCAGAATATGATGCCTGAAAAATCCTATTTCTCACAAAAAAAATCTTGTCCCTATTTCAAGGGCAATAAATATTAAAAATTAAGCGATAGCCAGCAAAAGAAAGTTGTTCGTACTGTTGGTAACCGCGCAGGCCCAGATGCTGAAGATCCCAGAAATGACCATGGAACCGCACGCCAACCATCTTCTGCCCCATC
Organism: Mimumesa dahlbomi; assembly: GCA_917499265.3. NCBI lineage: Eukaryota > Metazoa > Arthropoda > Insecta > Hymenoptera > Crabronidae > Mimumesa > Mimumesa dahlbomi. The sequence continues at coordinate 11,099,339 of OU824118.1, forward strand.
GATCCAAAACACCCGTCAGAAACGTATCCGCCGGCAATTCGGTGGCGGACGCGATCGTGAACGTCACGAAAACGTCAAGGCCCAAATTATCGACGTTACGAACGTGACCGTCGAACACCAGAGAAATTGCCATCCTTAAAAAAAAACAAAAAAGAAATGATGTTTCCGTCAGGAATGACAAACACTCGAAACATCGACGTTTCGCATAAAGATACTCACCATATTACAATAAACAGAATCGTGATGTTCCGCAGACGCGGAGTTCGAAACAAATCCAACACCGAGTAAGTTTTGTCAGCCTCCTCCTCTTTGCATATTCTGCCGCAAGTTTCCTGTTATTTCGAAATTCATCGTTACTCCTGTATCCTCCCCGTCGCGTTACAAGCGACGTGCAATCGCGGTTGAACTAATTTCAAATTACTTCGACTTATGAGCATAATATACGTATACAAATTTTGTTAATTTGTATTTTATTAAAATCTTTAATTAGTCAACGTAAAGTTTGTTTTTTTAAATATTATTTAAATAGATCTTTAGAGTTGTACATATATGTATACTGTAATAGATCAGAATCTTTGGGTTACACTGATCCAAAATACATGTGGAAATGAAAGATCATTTGAATGATTTACCCGGAACTTCTTGTAGATCCCTTCGGGCACTTTGGTGCCGTTTATTCGCTCGAATTTGCCAAGGATACCGATAGCCTTCTCCACCTGACCCTGGCTAACCAGCCATCGGGCACTCTCCGGAATCAACCATGGCGTCGCTATCGCCACGGCGAGTGGTACCGACGTCGCGACGCAGGTCATTCTCCAATCGGCCAGGTAGTAGGCGATCCATGGCAGAACGCAGGCCGCGAACGTGAAGAACAGGGCTATCGACATGTTCGCCACGAAGGTTCGCCATTTTGGTCCGACGTACTCCAACACTGAGATACAAAAGGAGAAGATATAATTAATTTCGTGATTGGGATTTTAACACTAGGTTTATCACAAGTTTACATAGTATACCTATTGCTGAAGACGGAAAAGATTAGATTTACGATCATAATTTTTACTTACATATATGTATATATAAAACATATACATATATTAAATTTCTTATAAAATATGGAAAGAATTTTCTTGAAAAGTTTTTTCAGATGGTTCAAAATGACCTTTTCGTGAACCTAGTGTTAATGACACAGCCTATCAGATTCGCGAATAACGAACGTGCGACGAACGTGATGACAATGTATGACGAAATCGAACGGTTGTGTTATTTTTTTTTTTGAATATGCAAGAACAGCGCAACGTTAATCGTGTTTATTCAATGGGGACGCTAATGCACGTGTATAAATTAAATAATACGAGGTTGCACGATGGTAATACAGTTTCGTATACACATATATATATATATATATCTAGGTTAACAGTGTAATCAGCAAATTAGAGCCATGTATCGAGATTAATTGTGTTAAATATCGACTATCGACACGAACCGGACACGACCGGTTTCCAACAGAGCGATCCGTCGCTCGCGAAAGTAATTCAAATGTAGATACGACTCCTGAAGGTCATCGTTGTTCGGCATGACCTCGTCCGCTTCCGAAGTTGTAATCGAAGAAGTGTAGGAAATATCCTAGGTACATACTGAAATGTAGGAAGTTCCCTGCGAAGGTTCGAATACGCGTCATTAGAGTCACGTGTCGATTGTTACAAAGGAATTCCAGTAGCTATTAATTTCGATATGGTTAAAGAGAACCGGTCGCTAATTGCTAACGAACAAATCGTTGCCTTCCTTCTTTATTAGCGAATCTTGTGTAAGCGAAACTTCGGATTTTACTCGAATCATATTGGAAATTGTTTTACGTTGTTTCGTTAAAGTTGAGATATTATAGGATGCGTAAGAATATTATAGTTACTCGTTGAATGTAAATTTCAGGTGGATTTTAAATTGAAAACGTAGTAGACAACGGGTCACGCTAACGAGTATTCTCATTTGCATGGAAATTCGCTACCCCGTGACTAGAATGGAACGCGTAATACGATTGTCAATTTATCAATGTTTTGTCGGTTGATCTACTTTAATGTTTCTACGTTACTACGTTCGATGTTAATTGTCGATAGTATCGCTTGAACGTGAAATATAATTATGATCTACGTGCCGATTAATTGAAATTGTAGGGAAATCCGTATAAAATATTTCTTAAATCCGATACGATAAATATTCACGGTAGCCGATGAATTTTTAATTGTTTCATGAATAAAGCTTAATTACTGGCTCGCAGGAATTATCGATTATATGCACACAGGCAAACTGGGCCGTATGTACACCGCCATCCACAAGCCACGAAACAGACGTGGATTCGATAGTCAATAGAATAGATTGATTTTTTAAATGGTAAAAGGTATGTTTTAAATGGTGTTTCCCTAGTTAAATAGAATCGAGTTAGGTTTCCCCGCGTATCTATTAATTTACTTGTTGATATTATTAAGAATTTCCAGGCACCGTAAATTTCCAAAAGTACCACGTACAAGCGTCAGAAATTTTATTGCACTGAAACTTACAGGTATCCAAATTTCCAGTCCAAATTAAATACGATAAACAACAATTGCATTCGACACGAAATCACTACATCCATTTAAATGGTCGTTAATCCGAATGCAAACGTATCCTGTAACTTATGGACAGACGTGTAGGTGTTTTAATAATAATAATATTTACAATCCGAGCAATGCCATCGATCGCAAGGCTACGGATACATTTCGAAACGATTCTATACCAACCGTTTCAATCCGAACTACGGTATCCCACCCTGTATTCAATTAACTTCCTATAAAAAAGAAAAAAAAAGAAATAAATCACCAATACCTTTTAACAACTCGACTGCGTTAACTCACGTGCGTTAACAAGCCACCTCTCGAGTGACTAAACAGTCGATAAAATTATATTCTCACCAACGATTCAATCCATCCTTCGAAAGAAACGGGTTCGTTAAAATCCAATCAAATCGCCGCGGTTTCCTTGGTTCGATAACAAGCTTACCCGGCATTCCTTGTATTAAAATCGAGCCAACGAAACGGAACAACTCGGGATCGGCGAAACGCGGAGAGCGTTAACCGTGACTTCGCGGTGACTCAAACCCGGCGAACGCCGTCCAGGTGGAAGGAAATTTATAATTCACGCGGCCGAACTGGTTTCGCATTGACGAAAACTAGGCCAAGTTGACCAGATTCGAGTCGCCCGGTCGACCGAACGGGCCCGGCGATCCGATCGCGGAATCGGTTTTCCTAATTGCCAAGGTCGCCATTACGCCGCCACGGTAATTAGTCGCAGCTGGTTCAGCCTTAATGTGCGCGAGAGTGAATGAAGATTGATCGACAACGTTTCGCGAGACACCGGTTACGTTGGTAAAGACAGTGAATCGCGGCTGGTAAAATTGAAACTGGTCGTTTAAACCGGTACGACGAGATTATTTTTTTTTGTAATTAAGCGTTTAAACAACGGAGGAATTGAATTAATTACGGGGATTATAATGGAAAGATGAACGGTATGATTAGAGAAGAACGGGCAGGTGATTACGAAAGCGGAAGAAGAGAAGTTAATGTCTTTTAATGGATACCATCTAGACGGATCAGTGTCATTGAGAGAGATAAGTTGATAATAGTCAGCGAATCCTTAGGATCTTCGCGGAATGACACCGTTCTAGAAATTACACCGTCGATAGAGTCATGAATCGTATTTATATCTGATTGAAACTGTTCGTGGATGTCATGTTATAATGAAAGAGAGAAAAAAAAACACATAAAGAGAAGAAGTGGATCGCTGGTAGAGATAAGTATATGTATATCGACGTAACATTGAAATTCCATTCATCCACGTTACCGGACTACGTGGTGTGAGAGTTTCTCGAGTCAAATGAATGGTGGAAAAGAAAGGGACGATATCGATCGCTTCGACATTTGAATTTCATGATTCCAACGTCGACTTTGTCTTACCGCGAGATCTTATCCGATCGCTACCACTATTGCCATGGTACTACTGTACGTAACAATATATGTATGTGTGTCTGTGTATTTTTTTCTATTATCTTAAATAGTGTGATTATTTACGTTATGGGAAACGATAATGATCGTCCAGACGTTTGAATTACACATCCACAGACAAGCGGTGTCATTGTTTGGTAATGACACTCTGTGGTATCTTTCGTGTGTTATCTGAAAAGAGAAAAAATACACGTGAAACAAAAAAAATCGAATGAATTATGTTCGTACCCAGTATATACATCATGGTGAAACAATTGTCGAAGGCGAAGCCGACAAAGAAACGGCACAACGCGAACCCGAAGAAACTTCCGGCGAACGAAGTGGCGATTCCTGCCACACAGCCGGTGACATTGGATCCGATCAACGCCGGTATCCTGCCGTATCGATCAGCGATCCAGCCGAAGATCAATCCCCCAAAGATCGCTCCGACGAAAAAGATACTTTGAGCAGCTGTCGGCAGGGCACTGTACTCGCAGACCCATCCCAACTGTAACACAGAATCACTATTGAATTTCATATTTCGTTACACTCCCATTGATAGAAAATTGAAAATGAAACGTAGAGCAATAAACTCTAAATATTTGTATTCTTCGAACGTCTGTGATAATATTATCATCTCGCGAATCGGGTACAAAGATGATATTCGTGGCGTCGAAGAATACATACCAATTTCAACGTACACCGGCGTCGCGACGCTTTCCGGTAAACGTCACGATCCGTTCGCAAAATGTATATGTATATGTATACAAAGGTACATACACTCCCGTACAAAAGTATCCGGACACTTACGCATTTGCCAAATTCGCCTAAATATATCTTAAATTTAGTTTCTTTTATAGATTTTTTATGTTGTCCTTTGCTCTTGACGTTGTTCTTCGGTAAGACCAGCAATATTTATTAATTAATACTGTCGATAAAGTTATTATAAAGCAAAGTAAGCGGAACATACATATAGAAGCGATATGAGGTTATACAGTTTTAGACGATTTTAGCACCAATCTGTTCGTTTCCCACATTCTATTTGGTATATTTTTAACATTTATCTATTTAGTATACTCCTTGTATAAATGTTTATGCGTTTTCGTAACGGGGAGGACATATGAATGAAAAAGAAATTTAGTCATTTTTCTGTCCTTTTGTAAGAAGAATTGTGTAAACTATGCTCTCTGTATACTCTACTATAACTGAATGCTTCATAAAACTTAATTTCATTAAGAAACGGGTACATTATTGTAAGCATAAATACAGTATTTACACGAATTTCATAGGTGTCCGGATACTTTTGTACGGTGGTGTACATACAAAGGTACACACAAAGGTGTATCGAAAACGTTTCGTCTCACCTCGGTCGCAATCGTTGCATAAGGGACAGTGGTGAAATTGAATTCCCAGCCGTCCTGGCAGCCCTTTATTGGCCACGACGGATCCGCGGCGTACGTTGTTCCGTTCGAGAGGATCTCGGTGTAATTTACATCGTACATGCGACACTTCTCGTAACCTTCGCCGCCGTGCGGTATAGCCAGCGAGAGCCTGCGAAACGAAAGCAAAGGGATTGCGACGGTTCAGGGACTTCGGCGTCGGCGGATGGCGACAGGTGAATAATTCAAGTTCTCCACGTTGACGTAACGAAATTAACGATTACGCTTCGCCCGCGACCCGCTCTGAGTGCTGTTATTAAATGACTCCTGACGGGCAGACCTTTCAGGTAATGACTCGGGTATTAGATAAAGCGTGGAAAAATAGTACTCGCAATACCCAGCGCGAGGAAAAAACAAATTTTTAGTGGAAGACTGTGACATAAGATTGATTTATAAGTACTAATGTGTGGTTTTAATTTGATTATCTTTTTGGTGAATTGTGTCTTAGGAAATTAACGAGAAAAATTATTACATGGAATTTCTTTATATTAATATTCATAGTCGAAATTAGTTTGTTTTGTGATGTGTGGTGTATAAATACTCTTTTTACCAGCTGTGTATTAATGTTTATTTTAGTAATTGTAATGAACGTTTTATAATTGAACGTGTCTGACTCGAACCGTCGTTAACCACTTACCACGACGTCGAGACGAATTAATGTATCCGATTCGAAAGAAGAACTCGAACGAAGCTCAACGATTCCGTATGTTCATCGAATTAATTATCTATTCTAATCACTTCTAATTACCCTCGACACCTTTGTGCCTAATCACGTGCGTAATCTGACCTTTACACGTGACGTAAACGGACGAAGAATCGCGCGGGATAGCACTCGACATGAATTACATTACAAACACGTGAGACATTTTTTTGTCATAGTTATCGCGGTTGCATGTCAATAGCATCTCGTTTCACGGAATTTTGTTATGCGAACAATACGGAGAGGCGAACGATTACGGTACAAAAGTAAAAAAGGAAATGCATCATTATCCTCTAATATCTAATTCATATTTCAACGCGATTAATAAGTGGACATTATGGACCGTGCTGATTTTAATTAATATTTATTACATTCTTGATGGGATTGACTCGATCGACGACTCTCGCACGTAATTAACTCGGCGCACATGCGACCATTATGTCGAAACGTGTGCGACGTTATTTTTTCACGTTCACGCTCTCATTGCTCGTACGAAGGTTCTGTGCAAATCAGTATCCGCGAATCGCAATGCCTTACATGACGACGCGAAGAACTCTCGCGGTAATTATCACGTTACTGAAAACCCTCCCGGGTCCAATTATCGTATTCGTGTGTTCACGCGATCCGTGTGTCCTCGCGAAAATCCTAATTGTAAACACACGCGGGCACGTTCTGCCCGGGAAATTTCCTCACTGAAAACGACTTCCTACTCGAAGACAATTATTGCGATAATACGGTGATAATTCGCACACTTCCCCTCGTGACATATGGATCATTTACAGATCTCACGTGCGATTCGCGCGCAATTGGCAAATTTTTCATGGAATCGTTGTGTCTTGTCTGAAATTTATTCGCATTAACAAATATTACGAAATTTACGAAAATGACCGAATATAAATATACACAATTTTACGATTTACGCAATGGTGAAATTTTATTGAAATTGAAAGAAGAAAGTCTGGTGCGTTTTACCAGTCGATAAAACTGTATCGTAAAATGATATTTAAATACCGCGTTAACCGGCAAAGTTGCAGCCGTTATCTCGACGAGTCGTCGAGGATTATTAACCGACGACGAAGCTAACGTGAACGTCGAATCGAACGGAGACGCAATCGAGTAGTTACACCTTCGAAGGTCTCGTCACCGTGTTTCCACACTTTCTATAGCTGCACATGCAATCGCCGTAATCTTTGGTACTTTCTAGTTTTTACCGGTACTCTCTTACGTTACATTGTCAGGCAAAATGCAACGGCCGTGACACGGAGTCAGGAATCTCCTCAAGGAATCCGAGAACGAGTTTATCAACTTCGAAAGGGAATCTTCGTCTGACTTATTATGGAACTTTGCAGAAATTCTTCGCGCGAACTTGGCGAGGAAAAAAAAAAGTGTTAGATGATTATCGTGGAAATATTTCAAGAATTAATAAGTACCGGTACTTGAATATTATGTATACATACATACGTAGAAGAAGAACGTTTGTCTATTCAACTACGAGATATACCGGTAATCTACATATAGTTCCGACCGTTTGCTATCTCGTCGACGAGTAATTAATTATTAATAACGATACCACTGAATCACCGACCTGATTTATTAACAAATCGCATCGGAACGTTTTAACGACTGAAATGCAATTCCGTGGCGTCTTTCGTCAGAATTCCGCGTTAAAATTTTTCCATTCTTATCTGTCGTTCGATCGACGGGACAACATATCGAACTAGTCTTCCTATATTTGTTTTTCTCAATGTAAGGTGCAACTGTGTGACAGATAAATATATTATAATAAATGCGACAAACGGCAATAAATGAGTCATCGTTTTCCGCGTACCGCGTGAAATAGGAACGACAAGGCTCCGTTGCTAAAACAATTACCGGCACCGCGGAATTGCGCTATTTCGGAGCCGTCAGACGCTGCACGTAGATACGACAAATAAGCGTGAAAATGATAGCCACGACGGTAATTGAAACTAGTTGAAATATCACTTAAAAAAAATGACGTCCGTCGAAATGACTATTATTGTCGGGTATTGCCAAACAACCGTTCAGTACGTCAAGATTCTTTCCGTATACGATGTGTCGTGTGTAAAATTAACTTCGATAACAAGAATTTCCGACGAACAAACAACGAACCGACAAATTTTCTAGAAAAAACATTATTTTCTCGTACCTCTGTTCAACCGTGAGATTCTCCAGTTCTGGCACCCAACACCAATGTTCTTCTGGTATCAGGGTGATGAATATCTGCGAGAAGTACACCCACGCGACAAACGAAGCGAACGGTATCATCAAGAGGAACAGAATCTTTTGATAAGCGCCGAACTCCCCGACGTACGGCAGTAATTCATCGAAATCGATCTCTTTCTCCTCTTCTTTATCCTTTGTCTCCTCGTTACTTTTAATCGTTTTCTCACAATTTCCGGCAAGATTAGCGGAATTTTCGCAGGTGGTTCGCGGTATGTTATTATTATTCGTACGAGCATCGTCCAGATGATCTTGTACATCGGGAAATTTCTCCTGTGGCGGCATTTTCAAATAACGTGAATATTCGATCGGGTTCAAACCAACGATAACACCTTTATCACTTTCTTTCGAACTACCGCGGAATTGATCACTCGTCACTGATCAGATTGTCGTACGTCGCTACCCGTGCACATCACGTTGACGTTTCTGCCCGACGAAAAATACTTCCACGGACGGATATAAATACTTTGATGCGCCCAATAAAATCGCGATCCCTGGTAATCTAGATGCGGCGCGCGGAGATTTCTCGCGTGATAAGAATCGGACGAATTTTTAAGTCAAGATGACGCGAGGCTGATCCGTCACGAACGTTTTATCGGCATCACGGAAATCCGTCGGGGGAAATCGTGGTAACACGTGGACGGTCTGGCACGTTAATTTTGAAAAAGCCGACAAATCCTGACTGAAGAGACAACTGAAACGATCGGTACTGTGACTGGCTATATAGCCATCGACGGACAGGTACTCCCTCTCTTTCTCCCTGGGAATAGGATTCAATGTTCCCCAAGTGGCATTGAACGCACCGCAGATCACGTCAATCATCTTCGTCACTGGTATCTGATCAATTTCTTTCGTATTCTCCCGGGAGACAATCGAGGTTCTAATCAGTGTGTAAGATTTCTTTTTTATCGTTTTTTTTTCGACAGAAACGACAAATAATTTAGAGCTTAAGGAAGTCGAATCGGGGACTGAATTTAAACTATGTGAAACGTATCGGATTCCAAGAATGCTCGAATGTAATTGTATAATTGAAAATTAACCTCGCTGTAATTGGTTCTATTTGTTTTAATTCGTCGCCGTTGAACAGGGAAATAGTAATTTTACAGACTTGCTCTTGAACGTACGTACATTCGTATTAATCCCGTCGATCGTTTTGTTTTTCATTATCTGACGCTGAATCATTCGTTCATTAGTTCTGGTAAAGAAGTTGTAATAAATTCTGCGCTTTTTCATGTGTCTAATATACGCAGATTAAGTGTAATTATTATGTGTTTCCGATTTGTCAGGATGTAAGTGTTTCTCACACTCGATGACAGAGAGTTTACGCCACTGTTTTACGGTAAGTGTGTGTAATTCGAATGCTAATTTGCGGTTACTCTACGCACAGGCAGCATGTTTTAAACACACATTATATGTTTCTAAGCTGACAATGAAACACAGGGGAAATGACCGAGTGACTCAGACGACACGCGTAATTACCTGTACAGAAGATTTTGTTTGTGAGAAACACTTTGATCTTACTTACAATGACATTAATTCGTTTTTGCGACTTAGTTGTAGTACGTACTTACATAGACAATACCATCGCCACTGCAATAGGTGTATATACGCGGACGAGTGTATTTTATTTTTTGTGACAAGTGTAATTGGATCAGAAATTGCGGAACAATGTTATCAAGTCGAACAAATAACACTATCTCTCGAAAATATCGACAGAAAATGGAATCGATAGTGGCTTAATAAAAAGTCAGTCCCATTTTATCCAACGTATCGTAATTTACCATCCGTAATCGTATGCGTACCGATCTTAATTAGATACTAATTACACGGGAATCCTATACCGTAAGATGTTGCAAGGATTAACTCTTGAAAGTGATAAGTCGGTAAAAGAAATATAATATATAAGTACGAGCTTCGTATAAACGCTCGCAATTACGGTACTGATGATCATGTTACCCGGCGTGCTAGTAATCTATCGGACTTTAGTATGTGTGCAACCTGATTTAAGAGCTATGGGATACCGAATACGACCTCGTTTTTACTCTTTAATGCTATCGTACCGCTTTTACTATCTATCCTATGTAATTATTGCGTTATTAGCGGAGTTATACAAATTCCCGTGTCTTATAAAGAAAAAAAGATATTTAAATTCCCTTATAGATGTGCCATAAATGAATCATAATGAAATATGATTAATAAATTTTTGTATCGTACACGCAAATATCCTTAATTGGCGAGAATTACAGTACATTACACAAAATAGACAGTCCGCGGTTGTTGCGAAACTTTCGATTACTTAATATTCATCGAATTCATAATAATAAGCGTACGTGCTACACATCATTCAACAGGTTCCGTTATCGCCATTGATCTCTAGAATTAGTCTTAATGCCAACAACCGCGGCAGTGATTTTTCTAATGACACACAGCGCGACACGTTTTTCCTTGACTCGAAACTACAGAATCGAGGGGCATAAAAGGTTTGTACCCGCGCGTTCAAACGAACGTAATCGTTTATCAGAGTGACGACAATCGCGAAATAATTGTGCGAAATCAGCGACAAGGAAGCGTTACAGAGCCACGAAGGACTCAGCTGACGGTGTTTTTTCGTCGATGACTGGACGTCGGACGTAAAATTTATGATTGCAAGAAGTCCTTAATCCTCTTTTTACGATCCCATAGATCATTTCTGGAAACGTGCGTAAAAAGAAGTTTCCCGCGAGGCGAGGTGGATGCATACCATCGACGTGTAAATTCATAGATATACGATTGATATCGCGAACCGAATCACGTTGCGGTGCATATTGCGGTCACACCGAATGATAAAAATCGAAGGTGTGGAATTCCAAAGACATTCTAGATACAGGATATATAATATAGAATGAGCGATTATTTTAAATCAAGCCGTCGGTGATTGTAAATAATTCTATCGCGGATTTATGATAGACGAAAGAGAAACGATGCTGTTTAATTCCTTCATATGATTTACGTTTCACGTAATGCATGTGCCGTCTGTGTGTTTCGTTACATAAAGAAGTCGCGAATCTAAGAATTTTACATAATCTACGATAAATGTAACCCTGCGTAATACCGCATTACACATTATGTCACGAATTATCAAAAAATTATAGAATGATGAATGCGTTTTTGCTTGATTACTTTTTATTACAGGATGAACATTTCATTGCTGTCATGTATATGGATCTTTATTGTGATCAATGATATTTCAGGAAAAATACATTTATTATATGTAATTTTGTATGTACAGTCATTGTAAATCTAGAATTTGAATACTAATACGTGAGTAAAGTCACAACACTGTTTAGTAGAAGTAGAATTTTATTGTATCAACCAAGACTCTACTTATATTATATACAATTTCAATTAGACTTTTAATTAACTATAGAAAATTGAACAACAATAATATGAAAAACGAATGTATTTCTTACAAAGTATACTGTAAGAAATTGACTAACGTAGTGAACTTAAACTCGTGCAGTTGAACAACGAAACGTACTGTTCTTTATTCCATTCTCTGTTGAACCATTCGTCGTACAACTATTTCTTTGTCCCGCAACATATTTTGTCAACACCACCTTTCAAAGTTTCCTTTAATGTTTCTTGGATAATTCTTTTTTCAAATCAAGTCTGAGAAATACAATCGATATAACCTTGTCCTTTTCCAACATCCGTCACGTGACCGGAAAGAGCGACTATGATTGGTCAATCAGTTTACTTCGCATCCCCTGTCCGGCATATTCGAAAAATCGTCTCGGACAAACAATATTCGACTTTTCCTCGATAGGATCACGTGAACGATAATAATAAGAGTGACATTCTAGTGTTCACTTGGTCGCTTTTGAAATGCGCGTAAAAAATGAATTGAATTCGTAACAATAACCGGGAGTGCCAAGGAGAAAAACATGCCGATCGAAGGTTTCATGGGCGTCATTGGAAGCTTGCCGGTAAGAATCTTGGATCATCGATTTATTATAATATCTTGAATCTGGTTATTGCGTCGACTGTTTACTGTTGGGTGTTTGATTAAACATGGCACAATTTCTTTGTCACAGCATTTCACACCGGTTTCCGCAGAATCTTTGCGTTGGCCACCCGGGCTGCATGTTCGATCAAGACACTACTTGGTGAGAGATTCTGCAAAATTAATCATTCTTTCATATTGTGCGACACTCGAAACGTGTTTGTACAGCTATGTCGGAAATCTTCGCGAAATATTGGTGTGTTTCCTTGATGAAATAATGTCGTGTAAATGTATATTTTCGATGGTTCGAACAGCGCTAAATTCAAACATGGCGTCACTCAGATTTTTCTAGTTTTACGTGTGATTTCGTGTTTTTATAAAAAAAAAGTCTGGAATTATTGTAATAGTATTTATTTACAACAGAGTTATGTACATATGGTGTTTCATATACTTGGTGCATAAAGATGATCAATTCATTCACTCAAATTCAATATGATACAGTCGTAAGTAAACAATGCATTGGTAAACTATACCAAATTCTAAGACAACATTATAATAATACTGAATATGTTCAATAATTTACTAACTACAGTTTATTTCGAAGTTACTAAATTTTGTTCTTCATTTTTGATTAAAGTTTTTAATCTATTTGTGACATCATGGCCATTCGTATGTTCCTAAAGGACAGATTCCCATTTAAGCAAACATGCTATACATATTACGTTTAACTTTCACTTTGTATGATCTAAAAGGGTAAAAACTCTGCTATGCAAAAACACATAAAAGTCTGTAGAATAATTCGCATACAAGCTAACAGTACAATTCATTTCATATAATTATGTACAATATTCAAAAGTTTATGCAAAGATATAAATTTGTCTGATATCAATATCACAGGATTATTTTCTCATTTATATATGTTTAAAAAAATACCATTTACTAAAAAAGCGTATGTCAGACATGAAAAACAGATTTTCTGTACTTAACATACCCACTATTTTCATATGAATATTTACTCTTCGTGGGGCATGAACTTATCAAAAAATCTGGAATTTGGTTTAATCTGGAAAGAGAAACAAACCGTATTAGAGATGTTTAGAATCACATATAATTTTAGCATTTTGTCCAAAAAGTAACCAAGTTCTTTTGAAGACCAAATAAAAAGGAGAAGTTTTAAACATGTTTGTGTGATTTTACTTGCAAGTAGCATTTTCAATATCATGATTTTCATCCCAATGGTGCTGTGATTCCAAATCTTCCAGTATTCTTCTAAAAACAAAAGGGCGAGTCTAGTTATTTCATTTAGTTTTAGGAAACAAAAGAATAATTTTTAGAAAAATGCCGCATAAAAGTAAGTGTTTTGTGCATAGTTCAAACATATAAATGAGAAATTTATCTTTGATTTTTACATCAAAAAATTTATCGTATATTTTATCGTGTTTTTATGTGAAAGTGAAAGTTCCTCTAAAAAGTTTTTATATTAATAAGACAGCACTAATTATTCCCCAATTGGAGCTAGTATAAAATTGTGCTCACTGCTGAATCAGTGTTTAGAAAATTTATTTCTATGAATGGTTCAAAAGTACTATGTTTATAGAAGAAAATAATCTGCTTTTCATATTACTACACTAAACCCTATAGTCTTAATGAATAAGACTTTATTTATTTGGATTAAAATTAAAATTTCTATATTTTGTTTTACATAATCATGCTATTTTGTATTATATCATTCTTTTTTAACTAAAACTACAACTAATCTGAGCAACCATAAGATCTATTATTCATCATTTTACAAAAATTAGCCATCCACTGCATAATATTTCCTGAAAAATTAAAATATCAATATTATCATACTTTTCAATGCCTGATTGGATTGTCTAATTGTATCAAACGAGGAAAGTTCATTTCGAGGAAATATTAGGTTCGATAACTTCATTATCGACTTTAACATGGAAAAGAGAACTTCATAAATATACAATCAAACAATAAATAACTGGACAACTAAATGTCTTGATTACCTGTAAGTTCTTGCGCCTAGTCGTCGTTTCCTCATATAAAACATCACTATTGCTCCTATAATCCCGACTAAAGTCATTGAAATAGTGGTAGCTACGACTAAAACAAACATAGACTTTTAGAATACTTGAAAAACAGTTAAAGAATATCCGCTTAATTAATCTTTACTTACATATCATGCGATAAGCGATTATTGAAATATCTTGCGGCTTATTCCTGAGGCACTTAGTTATATGAGACAAAGTACCATTTACCAAAGGACAATCTAGCTCTAGTATCTTACAGAATAAGGGGAACAAACTTGTATTATTGAAAGGCTCTAGTTTACATTTAGACATAAAAGCAGGTCCCTGGGCGAAAAAAAATGGATGCATTTCCACTGCTTCATTGTCATATCCGTGGAGTCCGAATTCCGACTTGCTGTTTACTAAAAATTTGAATGGAGAAAACCATATGCATTTAAATGTTTCACAAACATAATTTAATTTACATGATATACAATTACCAGTAATATTAAATTTCTTTTTATAAAATTCTATTGTATCAAGGAGATTTTGGAATGCATATCCAACTTCAGCAATAACAAAAATTGGGCCAACACGTGTATTGTTTCCATAATGATACTTCTGAGGAATATCCTGTCTCTTGTAAACTCTAAATGTCATAGTACTCTCTGCTGCTTTCTTCAATGAGTTGTAAACCATTTCCTCCTTTCCTGTAGGAAACAAATTTATTAATATAGACCAAATTTAAGGATGAAGGATTTGTGAAAGTTGATTAATAAATCAACATACCTGGAGTAGGATAAATATGTAAACCTGGCGAGGTTCCCACAAATTTGTAGTCAGTACTATTAATATATTTGTTTAAATCTATAATACGGTCCAGTTTGACAGATGCCATTCCATGATCACTTAGGTGAACAACATTAAGATCTGTCAAACCATAATGCTCTATCTTGTGGTGTAAATACTTGGTTATATTATCTAATTTCTTAAGAATATCATTAAATTCAAGACTATTGATTCCGACTGCATGACCATGGTAATCTGGTTCCTCAATGTATAATATACCAAAGTTTATCGGATTCGTAGGATGAACAAACCATGAGATTAATTTGTCTATTCTTTCCTCCCATGGAACTGTCCCATTGAAAGCCTAAGTTCATAAAGTGGAGTTACATGTTAACAGCCGTATATACTGTCAAGATAAGCTAATCCTTTGTAATTTATAGCTCTGACTATGTTAAAAGAAAAATACCTGTGCAAACGCAGGTTCAGTTCCTTGATATTCAAAGACACTACCAGGCCACATCATTGTGCCACTGTGTCTGTCATCACCAGCTTTTTCATTAGCAGTCTACAATACATAGGACTAAATTGAAATCCTGTGCATTGACTTATTATATTATATTGACTATTCTATCTTATTCTTACCCATATCGGAAGAACATTATTATTGTAATGATATAACTTATATGAATATTTAGTTGTTGTGCCTGATACAGGATCATAAAACTCGTTGTCCACAACACCATGATTTTCTGCGTACAATCCTGTTGCCATTGTGTGATGATTAGGGAATGTCTTAGTCACAAAGACATTCATCATGTAATCTACATATGTGCCTTCGTGTTTTAATTTGTTCATAAAGGGTGTCAGGTTTCTGTTAAAATAGTCGTATCTGTAAAATATAAAAAAGTTGTATAAAATAGTATCATTATACCATTTAAGGTCAAGGGAATAAAAGATAAGGTAACTTACCTGAACGCATCGTATGACACCACCAGTAACTTTGGATGTTGGGAGACTAGCAATCCAGCTCTGACATTGAGCAATATAATGATTATCGGCATAAACAAGGTTAAAGAGCTCATGATGATTTACCCTGGACTCCACAGCTTGGTTTGTTATTACAAAGAAACCCTGCTTATTTTTTCTCAAACAGTTATTGTTACAGTATCTTGTTCATGGCGGTAAAGATTAACTGCTCCGTGAGACAAATATATATTTAGATTTAAATATCTTGACTGGCGATAACTTTCACAGTCGTAAAAAATAGTTTTCTTTTCCTAGATATCATAAATATATTTATTTAGCACGCAGCGATGTATAGGACCATGTGTATACACCGATCTTATCGAATTTTGGCATTGTTTTAAAATAGATTCCACTAATTGCCCGAAGCTTTAAGAAACACCGCTGTTATCCAGATGGTAGTTTCCCACTATTAAAAATAATACAAGAGTGCCCAATCTGACACTATTTTCCACCCACTATTTTTCCACGTCACTCACGAACTATAACGTCAAAAGACAACGGGCAGACGAACCGACTGCATTTTATTACCCACTATAGCGCACTACAAACGCGACACTGACGTCTGTACCTAGAGACAATACGATCTGATTGCTCCGACTATAAAAAAAAACTTATCAATCCCTCCGGAATTTTATGCACTCTACGCAGACGTCATAACTATCAATAAAGCACGTGCCATAAACGTGCTTAGAGCGATCGCCGCATTCCCTTTTCATATATTCGATGTCAGAGGATCAACTCACACAACTCGCGTCTATGCACTCTCTCGGGGTCTCTCCTCTCCACCTAACGTTGGCTAGCTTGTTAGTCTACGCAAGCGTACGCGATTCTGCAGCAAGTACCATTACGCACATACATACAGAGAGTGCATATACAAGTATATGCGTGTATGCATCTGACAGATAGGCAGATGCACCGTGTCTGACGGCGATGAGTCTTTGATATCGCCGTCCGAATTGTCCGCACAAAGGACCACCTTATTTCCCATTATCCTGGCACGTGTCACGTGGAATTAATACGCTGGTATTTTGGACAGGCATATCAGTTAGATGACGGCGATACGCCGTGGGTTAACAGGTCATGGGGGCCTGTTTCGGCCGCTGCATCTCCAAAGTAACAGACTCCCTGTCGTACAGGTTAGACAATTGTCTGTGGTTTTCGTAGAATTGATAAGGAAATGAAATTAGTTAAGGATGAAAGTTCGCTGATTTTGTTCTGTGTTCTGTCAGAAAGGACAGAAATTTTTTTCAATGTATTGGTGAGGTTTATAAATTGTTAGGGGGTGGTTTCTGTGTTCTGTCACCTGATGAGAAACTCTGCTTGAATTTTTAAGGTTTTACCAAAGGCAGACCAGTATGTCTTTCCAAGGAGACGAACAAGTTGAGGTATATAGGATTTTCATGTGATTATTGTCATGATACATGTAGCAATTTCAATGATTATACATATACTATGGTGTACAGTTTATAGAGTTGTTACATTGTCCCTTTTATCTTGCACGTAAGTACGATTCAGAGGATAATGTGAATGCATTAATATCTTTGTAGTTTATCGATGACAAAGGAGATGCAGACGAATCTAGAGGATCAAAAACGTAAGGAACTGTATTGACTTTTAAAGCAATGTTTCTGTTTTATTGTATTAATTGTATATTTCATTGTTATGCTTCCTGGATAGCCTGTTATCGTTTCTCTCCTTAAACCGATTCAAGGTAATTTGATTAGCTTACCAGGAATTTATTTCTACTTTATTTGGATTAGTCAAACAATGCGATCATGAACTGTTCTGCTCCAACTGAGATTAAATGTATTTCTTTTTTGCTGTTACTTATAGATCAAATGCTTAGGTGTTGTAATAATTACAATGATGATTTAGAATAGTTATTTATTTGGTTTTCTGACATATTTATAGAAAAAACATGGGGTTCCCGTGACATTGGAACTATTGGAGGATGGGGGATGGTCAAGGGGAAAAAATAATAAGTATGCCAGATTAAATTGCAGAAACGATGCCTCTACCAGGTATATCAGTATTACAGAGGATATTAGCATAGTTGTAAATACCAAGTCTGTTGTGAAACATAAAGTGAAACAATTTGTTAGCTCTGGGTTGGATACATCACTCCAAGTTCTTGATGCAAGGACATTAATGAAACAGCAGGCCTGTGTTTCTTCCACTCCTGGATCTTCATTGGATCTTGAGTGGGAACACGAAGGTAATATCTTCATATTTGAAGGATTGCTTGTGTTCCTTAGACTTTCACGTAACGAAAGAGATACAGAACTACTATTTGTTTAGGAATGTCTCTGCCAGTTATGGAGGATGAAAAAGTGGAAAGTATTGACGGTTCTGTAACACAGACATCGATTAACAATAGCCAACCCTCTAGTTTGACAGCATCTCCTTGGTCTAGGGTGTCGACACCAAATAGTTTAGAATGGGATCCGGTTGAAGCAGATATGGTATGTGTCGACTTAGAGACTGAACAACTTCTGACTGAGATAGAAAGATTAACGGATAGAGCATTGAAAGAAACAGGTGAATGGACTAACACTAGCTGATAAATAATGCATTTACAAGTAACAGGATTGTTTGTATTTTTGTATTATAAAAAAGGGTACATCATGGAATTAACAAAATATGAAATACTTTTAGAGGACAAAAGAGAATTCTACTGTTTCAATATTTGTATTGTTGAAACAATATGAAGATATATTTATATTGTTTCAAGAAATATATATATATATATGTATATGTACGACATAGGATAATTAATGCAGAATTTTAATAGGGAAGGTATGAAGATGCCTTTACTGGTAAATATTTAATATAAAAAGAACCGAAATGCCAATGAATCAAATGAAGAAATTTTTTTTAGATTATGCATATGTATATAAATTCACAAAACATATGAAAAGATATATTTCTTTTAAAGTTCAGATATAGCAGTCCAAGTATTATTAGCTTTAACGTTCGAAAACAAGCCTAGTTTATTTTTTGTATGACGATTATTTTTATTGAATATTTCGTGCAAATAAGGTTTTAAATAACTTCATTGAAACTTTGAAAAAATCATTATTTTCATTCGACGCAGCTTCCAGACGACAATAACTTTCTTCTAAAGTTCAGATAAAATTCCGATTATGTTGAAGCGTTAAATTTATTACCTAGAATGTCACATTACGAAATGAATTTCCTTATTAGTTCCTTTGATCTCATATCTTTTGTTTACTGTACAAACATTGGCATGCAGTATCATGATATATTAGTTAATCTTTTGAAGCACACAATACGTTTGTTTAAGGTTCACCAAACAAACAGATGCCCTATATAAGTAACATAACAGATATCTTTATTTAATACTATTAGCGTGCTTCAAATGGTTAAGAGGCGCATATCATTATACATTCTATAATGTAAATTAATAAGTTCTGCTAATCACACAACTTAGATAGAAAACAAATTAAGAGTATGGAATTAAATAAGAGAAAGAGCCAGGTGCTATGAATATGGTATATTTTTTGCAAATGGAATTAGAAATCGTTCTTATTTCGATGGAAAAATTAATTCTTTTTTCCAGAGCTTAGTATGTCTTAAGTTAGGTATATATTTTATAAAAAAAGAAGACTCTCGTGTGGTCTTCGTATGTCTAGTCATAATGGAAATTACGAGTCTCAATATAATGGAGTAAAGAAAGCGGAAAAGTGAAAAAGAGATACGGTGGTGCTGGTAATGTTAATGTTGATACATATTTGAGTGTACAAAACATGTTTTTACTAAAGTTGGAATTATGAAATAATTAGACTACAAATACATATAAATAGACATTCAGGCATTATTCAGATGAATGAATTATAAAGCAAGGTAGGCTGCCTTACAATAGATAAAGATATCGAATTCATTACGGCTATGATGCTACTTTAAATTTCTGTCAACCCAACGTGATAAGTTCACTCGTAATTTTAATTAAAAGCCAATCAAAAAAAATCAGCAATAGTAATAGTAGTGATAATAATAGTGATAATGAAAATAATAAGTATGCATTATGGTAATAGCGCAGTGCCATGACTGTTCATGCATTCGATAGATTCTGTATATTATTATTATTATTCCTTTTTTTAAACATTGAAATTTCAAGTAATACGAGAACAGTATTTGATTAAGAATTCTTAAGAGGAAAGGAATGATAACTCGTGAAGCTTCTTAATTGAATTGCATGATAAACGCACAGAAATATTAGGTTTGCAGAACATGTGTGGCTTAACGTCGGTGTCTAATTTATTAATCCTAAATATAAACTATGCCCAATATACAATTAAAAATAGCTTCGTATGTATTATTTAGTACGAGAAAAATGAAAAGGTGCTTGAAGTTACGGAAAAGTTATAACACGCTTGCGATCTAATTCTACGTAAATCATGAGAACTACGTAAGCTTTGTTGAAAATAATATTAATTCATCGAACGATGAATATTGAAAATGAACAATCCCGTTATGAAAAATATCTGTTTCTCACACTGTGTTTGTCAATTATGTATGTAACTTATTTAATTGACGAAAGAGTTAAGGCGATAGACTACTTTGTACCCGACAACTTAATAATTGCATTACAATTTTTGCATCGATTGCAGTTCGTTAGTACCACGTGAAATATTTGAAGAATGTATAATTTTTAAAGGTCATTATTAAAGAAAACAGTATTTGTATTACCCTCTTTTTATATTGGACATTTTAGATAAAGAAATGTTTTTTTTTAAATAAACACTCCTGTGATTTACCCACAAAAGGGAAAGCACTTTCTCTAGAATTTTTAGTACTCCGAAATTATAGGGACCAAAAGTGTTTTCAGTATTAATCTCCTTACGGCTACTATTTTATACAGAAATATTTATTTTACACAGGCATAAATTACGTACCCAATACCAACGGTGTATCGAATTAATTACGATATTGCTTTAATATTTCGAGCATAGAATTTAGTGGGTCTGTGTACGCTTTTTTCTTTTTGATCCATTAAAAATCTATAAATCGAAAGTACATCTTATTCAAAAGTATTATAACAATTTGGAAATTGTAAACGAACTTTATCATTGTTGGCTTTGAAAATATATTTAACGGTGCCTAGTATTAATAATCGAAACGACGACTACGTTATATTTTATGCACAAATGTACACTACCAAATGTGAGTTTATGAAATGCAAGTTCACTCTGCGCATCGTATTGCTTATGTGTTAAATATATACATTGACATTGCTTACAATATTCCTTTATTCCGCTACAATTGCGTATACAATCAAGTTATCGTGTGCGTGTGAATAAATTGCGTGAGCTATTCGTTTAGTGGAACACGCGAAATCGGTACGCGACCTTTTTTAAATTCCACGAAACTATCGTACATTGTGATAACAGTTTTTCATTTTTTTGCTTTAAGTTCGAAGTATCAGCATTTGAATAAAAAAAGTCGTATCATATTATCTTAATGCAAAGAACACACTAGTAATCTTTGTCGCCGTGTTTTTATTGCCCCCTCACGTTTTTATGATGTCAGGTACACACTTGCGATTCTTATAGATCCAAACGCGACGTTCGACAGCAACGTTTCGGTTACAAAGAATCGCGATAACGAAGTTTTCAAAATACTTGACATAAATTAATATAAATGAGTTGCTCTTTAATTGAAGTAAAAAAAAAATTGTTTGAAGGACAACGCGGCAAGATCGATAAGAAACGCGCACGTTTTCGCGAACATACTGCTGCGATAAAAACGCGGCGACGAAAACAAATACTGTGCCCCGGCCCTTTTAGGGGTTGAAGTCTGCTCTTAATAATGAGTATAGTTGATATATAAAGATGAGTGTGAAAGTGAGTAACATTATGATACATATAAATACATATGTATGTAATGATGGATGATAAAAACCAATATGTTTATATGCTTTAATAAATAGTTACTTTATTATATTTCTATGTACATGCAAAAACTGAATAGAGAGGGAAAGAATCTTACTTTTATACCCATACAACAATACGTCCCCGTAATCTGATCTCGCGCAAATAATTAATTGTGTTATGTATTAAAAATGTACACACATAGACTAAACATTGCACATAGATGGTTTTTTAAGAAAATGATGCCTCATATGGTCCCATAATAGCGATAACACGGTATACCGGAATTTGCAGGATGGTCTTGTACTTATTTGTTTGTTCTTTATTTTGGAATTTAGTGGTTCGAAGATCAATTGTAAATATGGGTCGAGGCTTGATGCGTTATTCTAAATTCAGCAATCTAAGTCTATACGTATTTTTAACACATTTGAAACTATTAATTTAAACTACAAGAATGTACATGCATAGTTTCTCTGCAACGTATTTACAGATATATTTTGCTTGAAATAGTTCAGTTTTCTTCTCTTTTTGTTCGCAACATATCGACTGATTATCTGCGCGTTTTCGTAGAATGTAAAATGCCATGACAGTGAATTTGCTACTCCCTGCAACTTAGTGTACATTACATGTTTAAAAAGTCGTTGTGTTTTTATAGAGACATAGGTACAGTTAGTGTTACTAGTCTATTTCGCGGTGGAGTATTTTGTACTGAAATTTAATAAAATTTCATAGATAAACACTCTATGCCTCTGTTTCTTGATGTGCATAATTATGTTTTTCAAATACATTACTTAATAATGTGCAACACAAGTTTTAAGTTGGATTAATTATGTACAGCTCCTAGAATATGACTTATCTACATTTACATAAACAATATAAGGTGATTTATCTATTACATATTACCAAAATATAGGATTACTATTTAACGTTACGAGTGTTGTAAAATTGAAGTATATATATATATACCTGTATAATAATCAAAAAAGATATTATTTTGATTATTAAATAAATCCACTTTCAACATATTTGATGAACATACATGGTACGAACACAGCACGGTGTTCATAGAAATAATACAGTGATTCGTTGCGGTATGCTAAGTTTTATATACTCATAAAATAAAATATACAATATGAAAAGACCACTACAACTAAGATATACATTATTAAATGCAACTAGTAACAGCTTTAATATTAAAATATACATGAAATATATATTCGTATATATAATGAATTTACAAATAATTTCAAAAGTGTTACAAGAAATGTAAAGGACTAGCAAATACAGCCAATTAAGATGATGTTACAATGCACATAGGAAGTGTAAATAGACTACATGCATAGTGAAAGATAAAAACAGAACAGTTCTGAAACGAAAGATAATTTGCAGGAAATAGGTAGATATGTACTAAAGTGGATGTATCGGTGCAGTCATACTTCTGCCGTATATTGTGCCTTCATGGAAATCAGATAATTTTCTAATGTATATAAATCTGTAATCTTTTCTAAGTTTAAAAATGCTATCCATAAAATGTGTATAAAATTTACTTTGTTTCGTTAACATACTTACAAGTATAACGTTTTTTTGTTACATTTAAAATAACTTAAACAAGAAATAGTCGTCGCAAAACAAGTAGAATTATTGCCGACACTAAAGAAGCGATCAGAATACTCCAGAACAAGTCATTCGAAGATGACATTGTTTCTACTTGTTGATTTATAATAACATCCGGTTGTTGACGATCTTGATTCTCCGTAGGAGTGGCCTCTACGTTACGTTGTCTCAGTTCTGTTGCCGAAACGTTATCCGTACCGGTCGTAAACGCTGCATCTGACGCCGGTGTCTCGTCAGCCTGAAACAGGGGTTTTATTTCTTAAAAAATGAAAGAATGGAAACTTGATAGTTCTCGTATAACGCCATTATGAATTTACCTTAAGAGCAATGGTATTTAACATAGTCTGCTCCTCCTCTGTTATTGGTTTTTTAACTGAATTTTTTGATAGAAGATTTACAACTTTTCCACAAGTATCGCATTGCCAATTTCGTGATCTGTAATAAGAAGTTTCTAGAAATATTCAGTCCAACTAACAGTGTCTTCATGTAATGTATATGTGTACAGTACTTTTTTGCAAGTTTCTGCCTTTCCTCAGTGCTATAATCCAAAGAACCTATGGTACCCTTTCCAGGTGTCGGCATAAAAGCAATCAAAGCTAACAATGCTGTTCTAATACTCCAAGACGGTTGCCATGTTTCAGGATGGTATCCGGAAATACTGAGACATATCTTTTTATTTATTTCAAAACGACCATTCGGCTATAATGACAATACATCAATTAATATTAATGCCAGAATATTTTCCTGAACCACAACAAATGATTACAATGAAATGTTTAACTTACAGTTAGCAATATGATATTTGGTGGTTTCATGGGATATTCCGGTGGTAGCAAAATCCTCCCATGATATATACCGCCTTCAAAGTCTGTCGATGGTGGTCCTTGTACCGTAAAATGCCATTCAAAGAGATTATCATCCAAAGGGTATGCACAGTATTCTTCAGTAGCCTCGTGAAGCTCTTGAGCTTCCCTCATTAACCTCTTGACTGCTAAAATGACATTTTAACGGTTACATAAGAAGAATCTACTACAATTTCACATATCAATTATGTATGCAATACAACACAAAGATACACCCAAGTGTCAGCGTAGTAAGTAGTTTACCAAACAATATGTAAAGAATGATTGTTACGAACTGCAAATTATGTTGCAAATAATTAAACACAGTCTAACATCATTTCGTCTATTCCCTTTCAAATTATTGTTAACGCACACTAAACGATACATAACGACCGAGATAAAATATCAAGTATTTATAAATTCCTATAGATAACAAAGCTCTACAAACGTTCGCAAAATATACACATACATTCCACAGAAATTACGTTCTTGGGCTTCGTATCTGAAACGTATACCCTTGTTCCGATCGTCAAACAAACCCGCATTCCTCGCGAAAATAAAACTCACCCGGGCTCTTGGCGTTGTATTTCCCTTCGAATGACATTTCCACGGATCTGCCAGCCGCCTCGGCGAGGTTAAAAACCGAAATAAAAAAAAACGTTGTAGCCGAGCTGTGTGTGCGATCTGTCCTGTCAAACGGCCTCCTTGCACGTCCCTGTCCAGCCACCGTTCATCCTTCACATCTTTCTCCGCGACACACGGACCATTCGAAATAGCAAAATCGGTACAGGAGTTTCGGCTGCGACGGCGGGCGATGAATTTAATTTAGACGTGGCCTAAAAGGAGCGCCGATGTGTATCACAAAAAATAACGTGAAAGTGGCCGCGCTTATCGCGCGCACCGTCCTCCCTCGCCTCTGGTTCGCTTGAAGTTGCGTCGTGATACACGCGCAGGTGTTAAAATGATACTACACGCTCGCCTGGGCTGTTATTATCGTCGGAAATTTTCTAAACTTGCTGACGATGCACATTTTTTTTTCCTTGTGCGCCGTTCTTTCGATCTACGCTCCCAGACGCGTGTAGCTAACGTCAGATATCATGGATCGTCGTTTGTCGAGTTCACGTAGGTTAATGGTTGTGATTTCATGTAATTCGTATCGTTTGAATTAACCGCCAGTTTTATAACGTGTTATAGTTCGCGAGGAAATGAATTTTTTATATCGGTTTTAATGAGTGATCGATATGGTGATTGTTAACGGTATGAAATAGGGATGGAATATTAATTCGTCACGAGAGCAGAGAGCGATACATAATCGGTTTTCGATAATGGATAGGTTTTAATAGTCAAGCTTACCTGGAAGGGGATGGTTCTAGAGACTTTGATGCTCACTTTATTATGCAAAGTAATTTTTAATGGTTATCGAGTACGCGAGGCTCCTTTTTTTCAGAATGATATAAAGGAATAAATAACTGTGTACTCGATCGATATGTGATACAAAAATCTGGTTAAAACGTACGACACCGTGTTCGTTTATACGACTAAATGAAACAATTTACACCTGCGCATACATAACTTACAAAGACAACGTTTTGTCGTTAGAGGTATTAAAACGTGGCATGGTTTCGTGGAAATTATAGACTTTATTTTTAGAATATTCTGAATATCATAAAACAACGTAAACATTCACAACAAATGGGAATAGGGTGTTATTTATAATAGTAATAATAATAATCATGTCATTATGTTATCGTAATAATTAATTGTTATGAATATGTCATCGTGACGTATTTATAATTATGTATAAGTAAGACTTTTTATTTATTTTAGCAATTATCCATCGTACCTTCTCGTTAATGATAATGATAATCATAATAATAGTGATGGGCATATCTTTTTTTTTAATAATAATGACAATAATCGTAATGATAATCATAATAATGATAATTAATAGTCGTAATGTTTCTATACGCATGGTTTTGTCATGTATATGTATATATAAACAAATATAATTATATGCTTATCTCGTAAGAAGGGATAGAGTCACAATGGCGCTAAACAATGTATGCAATGCAGTACGCTTTGTCGTTTCCTTCACCAGAATTATTCTCATTTCGATAAAGTCGTACAGTCGAAGATCTTAGGAATAAGTTTTTTTTTCGTAATAGTAAATAGATAATAGTAAACGTACGTATGTACAGTTTTATCGTTGAATGCCATTCTTCGAATGCCGCAAATATAAGTTCGATTACGGTTCATGCAATGTTTGCTCGCTCGACAAATACATTTATTCGTTAAAAAAAGAAAGAAAAAAAAAGAAAAACCTTGTCAATTAACGGGGTGTTAACGATCCTATAACGTAATACATATTTCTCCTCGGTTAGACGAGATTCATTTGATTTTCTAACCGATCGATGCATCGAACTATCGTCATCCCTTGGAAATGAATCGTCGTTTAATCACGTGGAAATCCACTTGTTAGTGTGTATGTGTGAGACTGCACATGTATGTTTATCCACGAAAAGATGTATTTGTCGAGCGATCGTCGCATAACACTGACGAGAGAAACGAAGTCTAAGGCTACGATTTCCCTGGAAAAATTGGTTAAAATCGCGACTTCAATTCGCGTGTCTTCCTTCCCTCCTCGTTCAAAACTGTTCTTTTTTCCCCTTTTTTTTCGTTTAAATTCGCACGGTACACAGTTCTCCTCGTGATCGGCTCACCCCAGCTGTTTTCGCCAGCTCTCGAATTCGATATTATAGAGATTCGATATTATATTTCAATGCATGCGGAAAACTAAAGTGTCCCACGATACGCCGATCGAATAAATCCACGATATTTTCGACTAGCAAACACACACGCTCATTCGCGTCTCGCTGGTCTGACTGGCTAGGTATTTTCCTTAATTTTTTTCATTATTTTTGTCAATCCGTCTCTCATCTTTGTTTTTTTTTTCTTTACTCGATATGTACATACGATTACCGATATAGTAATGGTGGATCACAAATCGCGTTTAGCAAGCAGTCGATGACATTTAACGATAGTTACAAAAACAACGGTGACAGTATGATATATATATATATAGATGTATATAGATATATACACACACGCACACTTTGCTATTTTTGCTGCACTTAGCGAATAGTACGCAGTAATAATCAGTCGTAACAGGTACACAAATGTGGGTTTTTTTTTTATTTATCGGCGAATTCGATCGATCGCTTCATCGTCGTCGTATACTGTCGAAAATGATTTTATTAATACTTAGTTTAAACAATCCTTACGCAAAGTATATTATACACGCATATATATATATATATATATGTATACTCGTAAGATTCATAAAGATATGCCGGATATTTAAATCTCTAAGAAACATTCCGTAGATTACCGCAACGAATATCAAACGCACTAACTCAGTGTGTTCAAGTTTTCTTTTTTTCTTCTTTTCTGCTCGATCGCGAACGATCGTGATCGATAAAAAGTTGCTTCCTCTGGAACTTTGTCTGTCCTCGAACGAGAAATTCTCTCGTAGTGGGCAGTCGATCGAATTCGCTGCTGAATCGCAACGAACACCACGGAAAAACAACGAACGGTGTGTGTGTATGAATGTATGTGGTTGTGTGTGTGTTTTTTGCTTTTTACGCCGGGTTCTTTTCTATCAAGTTTTGTCGATCGGGCACGACGCATCGTGCAGAGAAAACCACGAAGAACGTTGGGATCCTCATATTTGCTTGTTCCGCGTTTCGTTCGTGTCTTTTTTTTTCTTATTTGGGTTTCTTTTTTAACAAATCGTAAAATCGTTCAATCGGATCATCCGACGTCGACGGAAACTTTCCCCGCCTAGAGAAGATACTTTCAAAACATCGAGGGTCCGTTTCGCAGAAAAACTTTCCGTCGTTTACGAATGTCCGTGTTTGTATATTATTATTATTATCGTGATATTTATTTTTTTTTTGTTATAAATATTTTAACTCGTGGTCTGTCGTGTGTGCCTTATTTGTGTGTATCCGATGCTCACGTCGTGTGTATATATGTATATAAAGAGATGAGAATGCGCGTAATAACTTAATTCTCGGTATATTATAGCGTAATATATACATGTATATAACCGCCTAGAAGAGTCGTCGCAAAAATTCTGTTCCCGAACGTGCGCCATCTTATCGAGTTGTACGCGCCCAATGCGGCTATTGTATTGCTTGTCGATTAATCGAAAGAGGTGCGGCATTGTATCTCATCCGAACGGTAGGTTACCTTCGTTCACGGAATTCCCTTTTCCCCTCGAGAATCCATCATTTCCCCGAATTTTCCTCCTTCCACCGGAATCTTCGCGTCAGTTTTCTGTTCGTACGAATTTTTACGAATTCGTGTAAGTGCGAATACGACAAAAAAAATATCCAATAAAAGAATTCGAATTACCGATCGTCGGGTTACAATT
This sequence comes from Mimumesa dahlbomi, assembly GCA_917499265.3. NCBI lineage: Eukaryota > Metazoa > Arthropoda > Insecta > Hymenoptera > Crabronidae > Mimumesa > Mimumesa dahlbomi. The sequence continues at coordinate 11,128,329 of OU824118.1, forward strand.
GAAGTATACCCCCGTCGATCGAATAAACATTATTCTCGGATCGAAGTACGAAATATCTCCGACATTTTTCTATTCTTCTCGTCAATTTATCTTTAATATCCCGTATCAACTTCGTCCTCATCGAAAATCTAAATTCTAAGAACATCGAGGCGTACGACTCCGGCGGCGCTACATATCGCGGGATAGTACCAGCCAGAAATAGAAAGAGATACAAAGAGAGATAGAGATTAAAAGAGTGCATGTCTGAAAAATGTAGATAAAATGGTACAATCCTTGCTTAGCCGTTTTGTTTTTTTTTTTTTTGTTCACGCACGTTATCACGGAGGGACAAAGTATCTCGAACGAGTTCGTAACAATCTAAAGAGATCGCTAGTCCACCGGTGTCCGCCAGCCCGACTTCCCATTCGATCGATGTAATTGTATTTTGTTTACACGTATACACCCTATAAACGTACAAAATAATATTACATACAAAGTATATACACGTCAGTCGGAAAGTTTCAGACCATTTTAAAAAACAAGGCTACAAATATTCGTCGCAAAAGCTCGTCTCGTATATAAAAAGTAACTATTCGGTAAATATTTGCACGTCACCGTGAAAAATACGAAATAATCGGTAGGAGATGTATTTCTTCTTCTTTTTTTTTTCTTCTTCGTTTTATTATTATTATTATTACTCGTTTACTTTTTTTCCATTGTTATCATCGTTTATTTCTAATGGACTTTAATCTTCGGACTACGGTGTATGTAATACGGTATATGCAATATAATCGTGTACGTGAGTAACGTCTCGTGCTAAAGTTACACCTTTAATTGCAGATAACGTTATACCCGTACTTTCTCGTACACGATGAGACTCGAAATGCTTGGATAGAAGAATCGATTTGTTAGTTATTTACTGTATGTGTGTGTCTGTGTGTGTGTATGTGTATTTGCTCTTTTTCCTCTTTGGGATTCGGGAGAACGTTTCGGTGGACGCGCACGTAAGTCTAAGAGAAAGGCTCTGGGTTCACCCCAATCGTAAAGCTTAATCATATACACGCTTCTACATTATAATACAATTATAGTTTCCACCCAGCGATTTTCGTGACGCGAACGAACACACACGTCTGTTGTTTCTTCTCATTTTTTATTAGGGGATTTTTTCTTTAAATATTATGCCGTTACCGGGGAAACTAATTAAAACAATTAAAAAGAAAGTGGTCGATTACAGTGGTGCATTATGAAATTCTTGGGAGTTGTCATGATTTTCTTCTGACGATCGATCGATTTCTATAACGCACCGGAATTTCATTCGAGGTTGCATTCGTTGCGCCATCGAAGACCACGTAGATATTTATCGTTACGAAAACGAGAACGGTTCGGATGATTTTACCGGCGATCGTGTCTTTTCGATTAACGAATTTCAGGGAATAATATTGTTATAAAGAATTTATTAGATACGTAAACTTGTCCGGTGAATTCTTTGTAAACGAAAAGACACGACGATCGAGGATGATCCTGCGGTATTAAAAAAAATTATTTATTATTCGGATTTCAATCAGATTTGGGATTATAAATTTAATTATAAATTCTATCGATTGCAATTACAATTATAATTCCAAATTTTTCTTTGCCCCGGAAAAAAGAAATATGATTAAGCGACTAGTTTTAAATTCCATGATCGCAGGATCGATCCTTTAATCACGGATCGGTGTCGATTCGTTGATTGGAGGAATCGTCATCGATTCATTGTCATCCGAGCCGAGTCGACAAGATTTTTTTCACGACTTATCGACGATCGATCATGATTTTTCGCCTATCTAAAAAGAGTCTACGACACGATACACGTTAGGATCAAGTCGCCCGCACAAAATATGTACAATATTAAGAGGCGGCTGCTTAAAAACGTACGTCGGGACACGGTTCGCGTTCAGGAATCATATCGTAACGTCTGTTTGTCTTTTTCTTCGTCCTCTTCTTCTTCCTTTTCTTTTCTTTGTTATTTCCTTTTTTTTGATTACCTTCTGACCACTCGGTATGATAGAAAAACTGTATCATTAAATAAGGATCTAATAATAGTTTATAGTTAATCACGTTTCTATTTTGAGCGCAATTAGGTACGTTAATGATTAAGTACTACACGCTGTCTCTTTCACGAGCGATAAACTAGTAATAAACGTCGATTAGTCATTAATTGTGCCGAATGCGTTATACGTTTAACTATAAAGTATTATCGGGATCTTATTTAACCGTACACTCTTTTGCCTTCCGTGTGTTTATTACTTCGTTCACGTTGGTTTTGCTTTTCGCGTAGTCGACAAACGGTATTAACTTTTTACATATCGATATCTCTCACGTGTACTAGTAGAAACGGTGATAGAAAACAGAAAGAAAAGAAAAGAGCAACGGTGAAAACGTTTCGAATAGATTTGATCTTTATCGACAGACATCGCTACAACAGAAGGAAGAAACATTCAGAGATTGCGAAATGTACAGGGATTTTTTGTCTTTCTTGAACATATTAATTATTCGATATTTAAAGATCTAAGGATCGATGGTGACGTTACTAAATGGCACGACCAACGACGCTATAAATCATTCTGGAATTTACACGTGTGATTCATGGTTTCGTCGATGTGCGACCTATGAAAATGTACTTCGCGTGGTTGGGTTGGTTTTTTCTTTTTTTTGAAAAAGATTTACAAAAAAAGGATTCTGAGACAAGCCGGAAGTAAAAGACTCGTACCGTGAGGATCGAGTTTCTATGGTAAAGGATATCAAAGTGAATTCCAATCGCATCCCTGAATCACCATTATCGTGTCACCCTCGTCGTGTATCGCAGCTGAAATAATCAATCACAATAGTGAAAACGGTAGTAACAGATAATATACATATGTATATTAGCTTCATCAGCTGATCATCTCGCTCCAAGAAAACTCACACACGCCTTATTTACTTCGCTTTCGATAGTGACGACGCGGTACTTACTATGAATAGTGTCGGTAACGTTTGGTTTTTTTTTCTTTAATGACAACGATGATCATCGTAGGAATAAGAATAAATCGATCATGATCACTAGTAATTAAATAAGTAATAATAACGGTAATCCATGATGATCGTAGCAATAGTACGTAATTAACGCTATAGTACGTATGTATATATATATACATACATAAATATAATTTTGTGTATATATATATATACACATATAATTGTATTTATAATTGTATATTATATTATGTATTTCATTATTATTTAACACATTCTTTTGTACAAGTAAATTAATTAAGAATAAGTACAACTTGGTAGCAAAGAGAGATAGAATTATTATTCACTGTATATTTATCATAGTGAGAAGAGAGAGAGATATATTTATATATAAATATATATATATATATATACCTATATATATATACTTATACATATATATATGTATATATATGTATATCTTATTTAATTCATTTATTATAATAATATTCTTTCATTATCTTTATTATGTTTCAGACCGTAATTCTGACATTGCCGCCGAATGTGGCTTACGGAAGTGGCCTTTGACTTGACTTTATTGTTTTTTTTTGTTCATTTTACGTCATTTTTTTGTTTGTTTGTTTGTTTGTTCTCCTTCTTATCCACGGTTTCCTTAATATTGATCCGTTCTTTTGTCATCTTAACAATTTTTTTCCTCTGTTTTCTTTCTAACGTTCGTGACTTTCCATTGCGACTTCGGCGAATCTGTTTTTCCCCGCACTTTCCGCGCCCCGTTATCCCGCGAATACAATATTATCTCCGTTGCGAATCGGCGCCGATTCCTATAAGAGAGGAGGTAGAAAAAACAGCGAAAACGACGAGAAAAACCCCGCGACGCGATCGCGGAACGATTATTATTATTATTATTATTATTATTACTATAAATATTACACGATAAAGAGAGAGAGAGAGCGCGACACACGCCACCCCCGGTTCTGATTATCATCGAAAACGTCACGACCGGCGGGAATATGGCTGACGAAAATTGCGGGGGGAAACGTAGCGGTGGAAAATATATATATTATATATTAGACGAAAGAATCTCTGTACTTCCGCGGCTAAGGTGAACAAAAAAAAGTAAAATCGCGGTGCTAACGCGAAACCTTCCCACGTAACAAAAGGATCCTACGGAACGAATACGGGATTAGTGGATTAGAATCATACACACGTACATATATATATGTGTGTTCCGCACACTTAACGATCCACGATCGTACGAATCACGATGCGAAAAAAACGGTGCTCGATTAACGATACAATAACCTGCGTAAGAAATACATCGCCACGTATGATTACGCGTTTTTTTTATTAAAGAAGCGTCGCGAAATGTACACATATACATATATTATATTATATCTCTTTTGTTGACACCGACATCGGCACGCTCAAGGAACAAAAAAAAAAAAACAAAATAAAAAAAAGAAATGAAAAAGTACGAGAGGCCTTAGAACGAAGTTAACCGTACGAGAGAGAGGTAAAGAAATATCGTTTGGCACTGATACTCCGTTAATCGCAAAGAAAAAATTTATCATACACGTAGAATTAGCTGGAAGCGGCACTGAGAAGTCACACGTGTTGCCGTTTTATTTTAGATCGATACTAATTCCCCGCCGTCAAGCGCAACATTTATGGCACGTCAAATAAGATCACTTGAAAATTTGCTGATTATCCGTTTGCCTCGGTTATTTTACGAGACGATAAATAATTACGGATTCAGCGGGCCTCGCGTATCTCTCAAACGATACCGGGAGGCCCTATCGAAACGAACAAAGAGAAAAACAAAAGTAACAAGAATAATTATAGAAAACATAACTACGATACGAGATAAAAATGTATGTACGTCTGTCGTTCGGTCCAGACGATCAATGGTACGATCCAAGATCCCTTTCTACCCCCCCCCCCCCCCCCCCGTTCACGGGACTGCAAAGGGTCCACTTCCGGTGCCAGGTTACAAACAGCGTATGCACAGCTGTGGCCCAGACTTATGTCGGATAGGTAGCAAGAACACACATTAAAATCATAGAAGATCAACGCTATTAGACGTGTTATGCAAAGTGGCCGACACTGCTTTCGTTCGCCTATGTATATATATATATATATATATATATATATTTTTTTTTTTTATGTATATATATATATATATTTTTTTTTAAATTTCCCCTGACGTGGAAATTCAAAAATCGACGAAATCGAGATTTCTATTCGTTCGTAATTTGTTTACATTTTTATTTCCCCTAACAACCCTCGTTTTTTTTTTAGTTTCTTTGTTCTCCCTGTCGGGAGTAACATTGGTCGAGCTTTCTTTGTCTTTATTATTATTTGTTTTGTTATGTTCTCTGGTCTCTGCTAAAACTCTTCTCATTCGTTTCCTTTTTATTTGTGTGTGTATTTTTTTTTATTTATCATTTGAATGATCTAAGCGACTGTTCTTACAAACTTCTGCAACTGGCTGGAGCAAGGGTTTTTTCTTTCTTTGTTTGTTTGTTGGTTTGTTACGCATCACACGTCCAAAAGGAGCACACATGTCATGGCTTACTGATATATTGTATAATATGCGTTATAGATCCTTCGTTCATTGCGTGATCGGAGCCCGTTTAATGGCCACCGCGAGATTCCCGTGCCTCGTCGAGCGTGCCATTTTCATTTTTCGTATTTATTTATTACTTTATTTAATTATTTATTTAATTGTGTGTGTGTATATATATATATATATATATTTGTTTTGTTATTTTTTTGTTCTTTTCGAGACTGGTTTTTCTTGTTTCGTGTCAGGCTCGCGAAAACAATAAATTCGTTTCCAACGTCGTTCAAAGGTGGTGGCGTTTTGTCGTATCACCCCGTGACAGTGATTCGTCCGTTACGGAATCGCGAATTGTTTCCCGATTATGAACGATTGATTTTTCGAAAAAGGTGTTCTCGTTGACGATAATAATGATCGAAGTGATTCGTGAGGCAAGTTTTAATAAACATCGTAAACAGGCAAAAATTTTTCATTCGAGGCAAGTTTTGTCGTGGCAAGATTCACGCGAGTTGGAAGAGAAATATCGTTTGATTAACATCGATTGGAAAAATTGTCTCGAGACACAATTATACGACGGGAAAAAGCGTTTTTCACAGATCTACGGAGAATTCTTATTAACAACAACGGTAAAATGGAAAAAACACGTGAATTACACTTGATCTCGATCTTCCTCGGATCGTCGTAAGCGGAAGAAAAAACGCACTTATCCATTTTTTTTGTTTTATGTGTTTTCGTTTCAAAACGACGCGCTCGACGTGCAATTCGTGCGAACGTGACCGACGCGTGATCCACCCGCGCGGGTCACGCGTGCGTCCACGCGCGGCGAAATACATCGTATCGTATAATCATAAATCATAAATCATAATCATAATCAGAATAATAATAATAGTAATAATAATCGTAATAATATTAATTAATAGTAGTAATAATAATAATAATAATAATAATATATTTATAATATATGCGTATATTAAATAAATTTTCCGATATAACTTACGACTTAACCCTAAGCTTAGCTCGACTTAAGATTTAAGTAACCCCACCCTGTCGCGGGGATGCCCTTGCACCACCCAGGGCGGACTCCTTAAGAACCTAATAAATCCTAAAACCGGAAGCTCCGCCGTACCGACAGGCCAGCTGCCTTTTAATTTCTTTTTATTTCTTTTTTTTTTGTTTCTTTCTTTGGCGGAGACCGCGCGACCGTTCTCTCTCTCTCACGATTATTCGCCTCCTGGGGTGAAGTATCTGCGTGCTAGACGTGTGTTCTCCTCTCCCTGAGAAACGGGATGTACGGGGGGTGGAGTTATGATATCAACAAGAAGAAAAAAAAAAGGAGGGAAAATATCGTTTTCTTTTTTCTTTGTTTGCAACGAGAAAACCAGAAAAAAACAAAACACATGCGATATCGTTTGATCACCATTAAACGCGTGGTTATATACCGCGCGCGACTGTACAATTCCATCGCACGTTCTATTCCCCGTGTTTACGCGTGTGTGTGTCTTAATGCATTGAAAAAAAAACACACACGCACACACCCACAGACGCACACAGAAAGAAACTTAGAATAATCATTTTAGTTACTCTCTCTCTCTCTCTCATCCCTGTTCAATCTTTCTCGTGTATACTCTCGTCTCATACGTAACTGACAATGAATCTCTCTCTCTTTTTCTCTTTCTCTCTTTCTCTCCATCCCTCAATCGGCACAACAATGCCCAGCATTCTTCATCACACGCGTACACACGGAGAGAAACAACCCCCTCCCTCCCTCCCCCTTCTCCCTCATTACAGACTCCACCCTCCCTTTATCTATTTCTCGTTCGCCGCATTGTTCCGCGTCTAGGTCGTGATCCAACGTAAACAGGAAGCCGCCGCCGCGGATAGCGGTAAGATAAGGTCGCGGCACGATAGTGGATGATAACGGGCCGGGAGAGAGAGAAAAAACGGGACGAGGGCACGCCGGGCGCGCAGCTCTTCCCGCGAGGCGAATATTCCCCGCTCGCAAAACGGCAACGTCCTGGAGGACCGCCTCCTGCAGGACCTCGTCGCACATGGCCGCGTAGATGATAATGATGATGACGACCTTGATGATGATCCCCGGCAAGAACCGCGGCGACGTCCACGGCGACGAGCGTGTCTACCCTCCTCCGTGTGTTTCCATCCGTCCTCTTCGCAACGATGACGATGACGATGATGACGACGACGACGACGACGACGACAACAACAACTCCACGGCTCCGCGAACAGCGCACTAGTGATAACAACCGGGGGGGAGAGACGAGCAATGGTTTGTATGTTTCGGTGGCGGCGGCGACGACTGCACTGGGATCCTAGGACCCATCCTTGCCACCTGGAAATTGTTGCGTAACTGTTTCAACCTGTGGTTTCGAATTCTTGTTCACCTTTAGACCCTGACGACCGCGGGATGGGATTTTAGTGTAATGTGATGGGAAACACACACACGGGGAAAAGTGAATTTTATTGTGTAGAATGTATTTATGTATATGTATGTATATGTGTGCATGGGTGGATGAGTGAGTGAATTGTGTGTGACTTTTTGTTATTTTTGTTTTTTAGGATCGTACGAGGGTAGGTTTAACAAACGACGGTTAAATAGGAGTAGTTTAGGGTGAAATGGGTGCGGCGGTCGACAAAGTGTTAATCAGTGCGAGAAACGGGGGGGCCGGGGGGGGGGGAGGACCGTGATTACACGTTTCATATCCCAGTGAAGTTATTAATTAATGACATTCAGGTTGAGTTAGCATGGTTTGTGTCGTGAAACGGTTTAACTACGATTTTAAGCGTCGAGAAATCATGCGTACACTCTCCCACACTCTCTCTCTCTCTCTGTGTGTTATTTAACAATGTTTTGCTCCATACCCGTGCGATGTTGTTGTGCATGATGCATGATACACATATATATCTAAAGACGGTAAAAACCAGTCGCACGTAGGGTTTTTTTTTTCACAGAGGAATTATCGTTATATTTTGTATCGATACACGATCCACTCGTGGAGTAAAAAACGTAACACGGTTAGTCCTGAACGGTATTTCTTTTTTTCATATTTTAGTTTCTCATTAAATATGAAAAAAAACAATAATTACACTCTAAATCAAGACACTTCGGTCGATAATTACGATTCGATCCTTAGTCACATTATGTTCGATCGAGATCGTTAACATTTATATGCCGTAAGTGTACCAACGTAAAAAAAAAAACAAACGAAATAAGATTTTCTACTTTTTCGTTATTCATTGTACGAAAATTAAACGAACAAAAAATTTAGTGAACACATTGTGTCGTTCTCTTTCAACGTCGAATTCAAGAATATACCAAGAGAACGCAGCCCGTTCGCCAATTTGCGAATTCTAATAGCAGAATAGAAAATAGGACCGAGGATCCTGTTTTCGTTCCGGGTTAGAGAGACGAGTCGTCTCCTCTCCCGTCAGGATCATCCACGTGGGTGTGATGTGTACCTTGATTGCACGAGTGTGAGGCTCACGATTGCGGTTGCGGTGTGCTGTGGTCTCGCTTGTCTCCCGCAGGAGCCGGCGGCTTTATCACGGTCTTCTCCTCGTTTACCGGCGTCGGTGGGGCGTCCTTTCTTGGCGGCATCCTTTCGTTTATAGCGTCCAAACCCTTCGCCTCTGCGAACGACGTGATTTTGTGGTTCGGCGAGAATCCTTGAAGCGCTGCAGAGAATAGAACGGGTTGGAATTAATATTCTGGAACGTATTCACGAGTTATTGTACTTTCATTCTTAATTAAAAATGATTTTTTTTTTAAATTATTGGTAATTTATTGGTTGTTATTGTAGTTTTGGTGAATAAGTGAAAATTTGAATGTTTGTGGAAGTTTCTAAAGGAATTCGTTAAATTAATATTTAACAATTATTGATATAATAATTGATATATTGATATAATTGTTAAATTGATAATTTTTAGTATTAATTAAGAATATTTACCGTTTTTTAGAGACGTCTTTCCACCTGATAACGCGCCCAGTGGTAGAGCTCCAGTCGGTGTCAGACCTTTCAGCTGTAACACGCTCTCACTCTCCTCCCTGGAAAACGATATATCGGTGAAACGGTGAGTCGTTTATGTATTTGTCATTTACTCGAAAAGAGGACTTTTTTTATTCAACACCGTTGATAACAACGTATTTCGTATAATCGACGGACTGCGATTAATACGGAATTAATTTGCACTTAAATCACCGCGTTGCATGCAAATTAATGGTAAATTTCGGAATTTCACCCGACAAGCATTTCCGCGTAATTTTTAATCGTCGGTAGAAAATTACCGCAGGCAAGAATCATTTTTTATTTTCCCCTCATTTTTCACTCGCCCGCGAATAATACAAAACACGAGAAATTACGTTTTACGACAATGCGACACGTATCACCAAGAAAATAACTGGTAAATAACCGTAAGCGTGAATGTTTCGATTGATTTCCATATCCGATGGAAACACCGACAAGGGGTCTTCGTTGTCGGAAACCGTGGAACGCTGCGTTTTCCTGGGATTAATGAATTATATCGTGCAATCCCGTATAATTGTTCCGCGGGTCGAGCCAATTGCAATCAATTTGCGGACAAGCGTGGGGCAAAACAACGTGTGTCCCTCCAATCGTTCGTTCTTTGCGTCGTTCATCGCGCAGAACTTTGCCTCCCGGAATTAGTGTTTGTGCGATACAATACACACACACACACACACGTACGACGCGTATAAAACATCTATTCATTGAATTACGCCGCTGCGAGTGTAATTCGATGGATCGAAGTAATTAGAACTAATTTACGAGCACCGGTCGACCCGATACACGGCCAGATCTTCGTGTTCTACGCTCGTACGTCATTACCGCGTGTTGTTAATTAGACATTAACGATCGACGTCGACCGGTTGAACGTACCGCGGATCGAAACCACCGAGTCGCGTTAACCCCTTCAGAACCGATTTTTTTTTTCGTTTAACAAAAAATGATTTTATACTAAAATTTATTTAAATCATGTGATTGAAAGCAACGATATACTTTTTACAAAAATATTTATTTCAGAGGTTACTTTTTTTATATTAGATTCACTGGTAATTACATTAAGTGTTGGAACTGAGTTTAAACCTGTACGTAATACAACACGAAAAGTATTATGTATATTACAATGTACACAGGGTCCGAAGGGGTTAACGTTATTAGCGTTCGCAAATTTTACTGACCTCAAAACAGAGAAGACACGCGCCATCTTGCCGATGGCTCTGATCTTGTTTCTGATTACTTCCTTACGTAGATTAGCTGCTGCACCTAGAATAGTGAATATAAGAATTTAGTATAATCCGTTGACAGTATCGTGTTTCGTTATTTCTTTCTCTTTAGTTATCTCCTAAGATCGCGGTGATCTAGTCAAGATCGCGAACGTACGTCGAATCGTATGTTCGACTACTGAATTTTATTATCATCGTTCGAAAGAATCGTCGAAATTTTATTGCGCCATATTTCATAATTAATCGTAGGAAAATGAGATCCGTTCTAACGAGCTTAGAACGTTGGGAAATTAATTAAACGTCGCGAGCTTGACGTCACCGACTTGCGCGCCGCGATCTACGCGATCGAGCGCGCAAATACGATCTCAATCGATCCCTCGCCGCGGTTGGCGGACGCTATGCGTTACTCGTGTCACAGCTTACCCGGTAATTATGTTATTAAAAAATCATTCGTTACTCGCGAGACTCACGGCAAACAACGGCAAACTACAGCCAAAAAAAAAATTACAAAAAAAATAATAGAATAAATAAACTCAGCGCACGCGACGAGCGAGTGCATATTAGCCTCGATTGTCGAAATAAAACTCCTCTTTAAAAAAAAATCTATACAACACGAAGAAAACTCCGAAAACCGTAGATATTTCCCGCGAATCTGGTCAAACCGTTAAATTAACCCTCGATATAACTTAATGTAACTTCTAAACGCTCATTAATGTAACTTACATAATCGTTTGTCAATTATTAGAAAAACTTTCCAATAATATCCGAGATCAGAATAGAATGAAATAAAATCACGTCGACTAAATAAAATAAAATGATTATAGTCGGCGATCGTCGATCGGTCTACATTGCATTCGTTGAAAAGAGAATCTTATTTTTTTTTTTTTAATTAATAATCTGTAATAGTAACAGTGCACGAGGATAATAATGCAACAAGCTCATTGCGTACGAGTGTACGCAGCTGCGCGTGCGCGTGCACGGAAAGCTGCGTAAACGTGCGTGTATATTATTATTATTATTATTATTATTATTATTATAATATTAATACTTCCTTATAAGGTTCTGTACAATTTTGCTACTATGTACAAGCTAATTCTATTATATATATATATTACAATAAAAAAATATGTATATATATATATTTATAAATATTATATATTATATAGGATGCATAGAAGGATGGACGTGGCATGCACATGCTGGGTAAGCGCGAAAAAACGTACGCACCGTCGGTCACTACGGTGCTAGCTTTTACCACTTGCCATTCGGTAATTCGTCGCTACTTATCTACTTCCTCGTTCGTATTTCAAGTGATAGAGTATAGCGTGTAATCGTATCTAAATGCGCTATCTAATGGTCGAACAATCGACCCCGACTCTCGGACTCTGCGTGGGCAAAAATTTTGGTACGGCTTCGACGGTTTTCATACGACGGAGAGAAAAATACTTTGCGGAATCCGATGAAAACTATTTTATATTTCCCGAAAGTTCAGTTCGAAAGGGAGGGGAAACCGATGACTTATCTTTTGCTTGATTGTTATTGATTATTTTCTTTTTTTTTTTCATTTTATGTAACCATTCGTTGATACGTACGAGAATACAATGGAAATTGAAGGTCTGTATTGACGGATATCGAAGTATCTCTTTTTTTTCGTATCTCTGTTGTTTTTTTTTATTTTTATTTTTGCGATATATCTTCGGTTTCCCTAGGGTACCTGTTTAATTCTTGGGCAAATTGGATCGCGAATAGAGGTCTCTTTCGTATATTTCCCGGGAATCCAAAAATCCGGATATGGCTCGTTCTAAAAATACCGTCCCTTTTTTTGTTTATGCCCTTCTAACTGTTAATCAGTGAAATTTATGGTTTTTTCCCGAATATTCGCGTGAGCATTTTAAATGATACTTTGGCTAAATCGAATCCGATTCAAGTTGGAAATAGATACCGTGGTTTGTTTGCTTGTATTTTTTTTATCTTATGCTTTTTACCGTGACCGCTGTTTTAAAGTTATACGATGAAAAATTGTTAGAGTTCAAATCGTCATTACAGCCGTCGGATTAATTCGAGAGCGAAGCAAAATTGGAAAGCTCGTATTTTCGAGGTCATCGCGAAAAGCTTGTCGGTTTCCGTTCGTCGGGGAGGAAAATATTTCTGGAAATATCCTGCGACGGTAGTTTCAATGGTGCCGCGAAACGGTGCACAACGAAACGTCACAGCCGGAATCGAGTGTTCCTTATTTTACAATCAATTTCAAAGTGTGTTTCACGAGTTCATCGTCTGGAACGGTGTTTCCCGGATATCGAGTCGTGAAATTGAAGAGTCAAACCTGAGAATTTTCATGCCTTTTCTTTTTCCCATGGATACGTATTTGTTAGTAGGAGAGAAACAGTTAAAACAGATAGAAGATTAATCCTAGAAGTTCTATATACGGTATTTTCTATTTTTTCATCCCTCTACCCTTTTTTCTTTTCGTTTTTTTTTTGGTCTGCGTACCGTTAATTCGACGTAATTTCTCTTTTTTTCCCGTCGAAAGAAACGTATCAACGGAGAAAAAAACTGAAGGACTCGAATCTCCCTTTCATTTTCTTTTTTCTTTCTTTCTTTCTGAGGGTGTACACTTATCGATCATCGTTCGAACGTTTTACGGTTTTCACGAGAAAGACGATGCGGCACATACAACGATGTACGTCACTACTAATTTGTACAACAGATCAAGCCTTTGCTCTCTAGACATTTACGTGTCAGCGCACGATTACGCATTTTGTGGTTTGTCGCAATGGCATTTTCCCAATGAATATTCCGACAGTTAATGAATTTTAATCAAGACCCCCGGTAATCGGGAACGAATAAGCATAAAACCTCGATAAAATTGTAATTCACCGGGGGGAATTAGCATAATCTCGCTTTAAATACGAACTAGTTTTTTTTACTATCGAGAAGATAAAAAAAAAACTGTCTTTCCGCTGAAATTTCGCGAATATAGACAAACATTCTCGCGAACGTTAAATAAAATAGAAACAAAAGTAACGATTCGTTGGTTTTTCGGTATCGCGCCATTGCGACAGCTTTCTACCGAACTAACATTTATCATAACGTATTCGAGTTTGGCACCGAGTCTGATTTTACGGAGATCCATCGTAAAAAAATTATTACTCTCGGCGCACGTGTTACCCGACAAAAACCTTCGCGAGGGAAATTTTTTCCAAATAAAGCGTACTTTCACTCTTGTTCTCACGCGAGTCGAGGAAAAACATATCCGTTCAACGTAGGAAAAGCGAACGAAACGTCGAAACTCGCGAGATTCTATGCGATTTCACGAAAAGTAATTCCCGGGAAAACGTTTTAATCGACCTGAACCCTTCGATTCTAGCGTAATCGCAGATCTGTGCTCAAAACACTTGCACAGGGCTACTAGTGCTCTATCGTCATTTTAGAAGCGTTTCTAAGAGGCGCACTTCGCCCTTCGAGCCGACGTCAAAAATAGAAGAAATCGTTCGTTCGTTTCAGCGACAAAAACACAGAAAATTTAGAGAAATAATTTTCACGTAAAAACTATTTAACGATGGTACAAAATGATCCCGTGTACAGAAGATAAAAAAAACAGATAGAAAAAAAAACTGATTTATCGGCTCGAAGCGTCGAAATCAAGTGAAAAGGATCGTTTTGAATACAGGTCAAATGTCGACGTAAATTTTTTTTAATGGACCTCCGCATTTGTTTCGATTCATAGGCGCCGACGTAAAATTTTACGATAAATAATCACGTTGTTAATTTTTTAGAGTTATGTACTTTATTTTTTTCGAATATTTCATACGCGACGCCTATGTGATTCGTTTTTTTATATATCATCGATGCCCTCTCACGCGGTTTCGCTTATTAACAATAGGAAGCTTCATATACCCAATGGTACTTTTTATTTTATATCGTTCCCCGAAAAAAAATTCTACGTCGTAACATCGCGTCAATAGAAAACCATTGGGTGCTAGACATATTCCTATTTTATTCTGCCATCGATTCGTGGAGGATTAGAAGCTGGAGACCTAATTAACACACGAACACAAATATCTGTTCCATTCTTATTAAGACTTCGCTACAAAGGGCCTGCGTTCAAGAGTTTCCAATTATCCTCATCCGCTTCGTTACTCCCTTGATTATTATCAGAAATGAATTCTTTGTCTTTGCATCGATTAATTAATACCGTGATTACTATAAAAAAAATTATACTCTCATTGATACCAACAAAAATTCACTATTAATTCTTAATTCATAGAATTTTCGCGATCCATTTCCAACGATAAATCCACGATGGATCACCATCAGGAATTATCAAAAGATCAACAATTAAATCACCGACGTCTAGATCCTCCACGATCGAGAGCGTTCGCTCGTTTTTTGTATATTTTTTATTATTTTTTACTCGCACTTTCAACAGAAAAAAACTCACCGTACGCGATGGTAGGTGGGGTCGTATTCGGACCAGACCGTCGGGTTACCATCGGGTTACCATGGCGGCCATGGTGCGCCCATGATCGGTTTACCGATGGTGAGCGTGGACGTAAGTAAAAGGACAGAAGTAACCAACAATGTGAGAGCAGCGTCAATGCGGCCGAAGAAGTGATAGAGAGAGGCGGAGATTGTATTTTTTTTTTTGGTTTTTTTTTGTTTGGTTTTTCGTTTCGTTCGGTCGTTCGGACAGTCCGTACGAGGTGATATCGTTATTGATTTTTGGCAGTTTTTTTTTCGGGTGGTTGGTCGATGGTTTTTTTGTATTTTTTTTTTTTTTTTGGTAGTTCGTGATGGCGGTGATGGTCGGAGGTTGGCGAAGGTGGTTGTAGAATGTGGCGTAAAGAAAACAACACATAGAACAGACAAAACGGGTGCACAGCGTAAGTGGCATTCAAGTCAAGCATGTGCGTTAGAATTGTTGTTGTTGTTGTTGTTTTTTTATCTTTTGTCAAAAGTTATATCTTCCAATATGTATTGTAATATAGAAAAATCGAGATCGAGAGTATCCCGTGAAATTCGTCCGGCTCCGTTTAGTTGTCCGTTCGAACTCGTTCGCGAGAGAAGTTTTGCGGTTTCGAAGTTCCAGATTTAAAGGTCAACCGAAGAATGACTGCGAACAACACGGACGACTTTGCAAAAGATATTCTAATGGCACGCGGAGAGCGAAAATACCGTTTCGCACGATGGACAAAAATACGGTCGACGATGGAAATATTCGCGACACCCAGAAAAAGGCAAACAATTGCCAGAATTTTCGCGAGAATTTTCACAATTTTTTACGCACACGAAAAAACGACAATGTGTCGCGTGGTAAAATCGAAATTTAATATGGAAAAATATTTTCAAAATCGCGAAATCGAACGCAAGGGGAATTCATTTCAGCGAAACGATTCCACGGGATTCACTCGATTCGTGGACGGAAGAAAAAATAGAATAGGTGATCGATCTCGTTACTTAGTACCGAATACTGAAAGCACAAGAACAAAATTCATTAGTGTAGGAAAAAATGATCGGCGGCCTGCGTCGAGTACGAAATATTTCATCGAAGTTCTTGAATTCGTTATTCGGAAATTCTTTCTTTATTTTTTTTTATGTGTTTCTTTTCCACCGCCGGAAAGACTTCGTCGAACGTGACCATTTTCCACGGGAAATCGAACGGAGAAAAGGTTTTCCTTTTCCCCCGGAAGTTCTTTTTAAACGTCGACGCAGCTCGTCGATGCTTTCGGGATTACTTTCCACGTGGAATATTTCTTTTCTCGCGTCGTTATAAATGTACTATACTTCGACGAGCGTTTCATTGGCGCTCGTACGAGATTCCGAAATAATACGTGCGAGGAAAGTAATCTCGACGGTAACATCGTCGTATTAGACATTCGAAAATATTGTGCGTGGCACAACACCGCTATATAGAAGCTACCTGCAAAAACTGATTAAGAAAAATCATGATTAATAAATCATCTCACGATCGATACGAGGAATCTACGGATTTTTTATTCATTTCGCAATTTTGTGAGTTATATTAATAAACGATTGACGATTGATAATAAATATCACGTGAAAGATCATCACTATCGATTCCACGATAGTGAGAACGATGATAATCCGGATTCCTCGTCGATCTTAATAAAACTAATTAACTAATTTAATTGGTTAATCCTAGAGTCTAATAAACACTAGCATGCGCAACAAAAGATTCGTAACGAAAAAAAACGATCTGGCTGCTGGCAAGATCGAGCGGATCATTTTTAGGCAAATCTTTAAGAAAAAGGAATGAAAAATCAACGTGATAATAGAGAAACGAATTGAAGGGAACGGAAGACGATTAAGAGAGACGAGCAAATCAGGGAGAATATACATATATACACATGTATAGATACATATGTATATTCAAAAAGAAAAACTGGGTGCTTACGAAAGGCCGAGGAACAGAGAGACACAGTCGGTTGAAAGAAAAAAAATGCACGGTGTCAGATGTCGAGCGACAAACTTCACACGAAAGGTTTCGAACACTTGCAAGAATGTGCAAAAAACACAGTCTGGTGGTTGGTTATCGTTCTTTTTTTTCGTACGGGGGCGGGGAGGGTCGGATACGGTTTTTCTTTGCAAATGTTTTGTAGGTCGAGACTGCATTCAGGTTAAAGGAGAACGAGGATAGTGCAATTATTAAAATGACACGACTGGAATCATGATTTCTTCTTTTTTTTTTTCTTTCACAACATTATCACAGCGCGGGAAATTCAAAAGATACGGTATCATCTACGAGTTAATCACCGTAAACCGTGTACTATTACTCGAAACAGATTTTTATCGGACTTTCTTCCGAATGATTAAAAAAAAAAAAAAAACAAATGTATGATTACAGTCTGTGCTTTATCAAGACTCGTTATCAAAGTACATTTTGCTAGATTTCGGTGTTATTTACACGTCGACAGGGCGACGGTGTCAAAGCGAAGGGAAGAACTTCTCCAGCGGAAGATGAAAGCGTGGATAGAAAATGTGTGTGTTCCCGTTAATAAAAATACGCTTTTAGTCCCTTCCGTGGCGTCCGTTCCCCTTTCACGTGAACGCAGTCGCGGGGAAATTTCGGAAAAGCGTGCGGAAAGAGTTAAAAAATAGGAAGAAGGGGAAGGGGGTGGGAAAAAAAGGGATCCAAGAGAGGGTGGATCGCAGAAGGAAAAGAAGCGACCGGATAGCCGGTGGAATCGTGTCGGAATGTCGTTTCGTTCGGGGCCGAGTCACGTGTCGTCGCGAAAAACGAGGCGAGAACGTTATCAAAGAAGAACGAAGATGAAACTAAAAAAAATAATAATAATAAGGGACTGGAAGAGAGCTCTGATTGGAGAATTGGTGTCCTCGTGACGTCGCAGTCGATTTTTGAACGGTAAGACCGAACGAGAAAGGGAGAAAGAAGTAGGAAGAATGAAAAGAAATCGAAATATGTGTATGTATAAAGAAAGAGAGAAAAGATAGATAGATAGATAGAAAGATAGAGAAAGGAGAAGAGAGAAATGTAAAGACGGTTTGAAAGGAGGGAAATATGACCTACGCGCTCTTTATTTTACTTTTCTTCTCTCTCAAGTATTGTAAAAATTGTCAGTGGGTTCTTTTTATTTTTTTTAGTTATGTATGTCTATGTGTGTGTCTATTTTTGTTCATAGAGATAATCTAGGCGCGTAACGATGATAAGTCGAATGTAAAAAGTGATAACGTGAGAAAGAGAAAGAGAAAGAGAGAGAGAGAGAGAAGGTATAGGATTCACGGCTACACGCGGCAATTATGCAGATGAACATTTGCCGGAAAAGCCACGGGCAGGCCGTACATCTCGCAGCGTGTGGTTTTCCGTTTCCTCTTTCTATTTTTTTTGTTTTTTTTTTTTTTTATTGTCGTTGTTTTACTCTTCGTTACTACGCCAGCTCGCTACTTTTGGTCGGTGAATGCGGTTCGAGTGCGATAAATACGGGCGAAAATATGGCTAATTCGCGAACAATGGCGCGAAAGTGAGCTCGCTAACAAACGAAGTCGCGAAATATACACGCGGGAGCACCGGTTTTTTAGTATATCAATCCTTAAATCCAATCGCGACGGAAAAATTGGGTCGTCCGGCTATTCCGAGTCGTACGTATGTATGTGTGTACATACACGGCTGTTTGAAATACGACGAACGGTTGATATTCGTACACAGACGTAAATCAGCCCTATATTCACCGTAAGCGACACTATTTTTTTTTTCTTTATTTTCAATAAAAACACTATATATACCTATAATTACCTACGAATGTAACCAACTAATTCCGAAGAAAAATCCAACGTCACAAAGGTTAACGTACCAAAAAAGCCAACGGTAGCAAAGAAAAAAGACACTAGTAAATGTTTAATCAATTCTCCAATAAACATTCAGTATAAAGCAACAATGTCAGCATATTGAACGTTGCAACGAAGAGTCTAATGTTATACCAAATATTAACTCGTGTTATCGTCTATCGCTATCTAAAATAACACAACAAACGTTGTAATTTATTATTTTCTCAAACGAGCGATCGGTAACGAAGACCAAAAAATACAAAAAAAAAGAAGAATAAGAAAAAAGGAAGAAAGTAACATCCTTTTCCACCGACCAACAAATGAAACAATCGTTACGATCGATGTCAGTCAGTGTTCGCGGGGAAATTCGGGATATTTAAGTACACCGGGAACGCGGGAAGATATTGGTTCAGGTCATGGCTACTATGGCGGCGAGATGTCCATGGAACTGAGTTCGAAAAGGGGGTTGTTGGTGATCGATGCTCGACGGCCTTCCTCTCCTTATCTCACGGAACCACCATGCGTTCGATCGATCAGCACGCGTTTCCCGGGCGTTCCGACAAGAGAAAGAGAGAGAGAGAGAGAGACAGATAGAGAGAAACAGAGAGAGAGAGAGAGAGAGAGAGAGAGAGAGAGAGAGTGAGATAGAGAAAGAGAGAAACAGAAACATCGGGAGAGATGGAGAGCGGAAAACAATCGACGGAGATTAACCGCGTTTAATCTAGGATTATCTGTCTCGGCGGTTCTATCAAGAATCTACAGAGAAACGGGTTTGTCGGTCGATTAGCGAACACGTTTGGAAATGTTCTACACGAACTCGACGACGGACGGACGTAATTAATTCGCTATAGAAAACTTGTCGACAAACGTGACGGAATGATCCGAAAATATTTTTGAGAACGATGGGATAAAAATAGGGGAGGATAGGATCTCGTAGATCACAGAGATCTAGGGATCCAGAGGAAGCAACGATGATCCCGTTGGAAAATCTGATATTCTACGGTCCGTGGTGCCATTCGAATTCGACGCCGGACGTCGTCGACGAAATAAACGGGGAACGCGACGTCAAAGCGACGGAATCGAAGTTCAGCCGCGAACGGTCGCCGCCGGGTCGGTTTCTATTGCAGTTTTCGAAGCCGTAAAACCGTGTCGAAGTCGGCGAGCGTAACGCGAATGCAACGCGTTCGTTTAAATCCCAGAGAGAGAGAGAGAGAGAGAGAGAGAAAAGGCGGGTGAAGGTGGAAAAAAGAGGGGAGGGAGAGAGGAGAGAAATATTCAACGAACTTTCCGGTTTAATCCGACGGGCTTTTGGGAAACCTTCGCGGGCGTGGATAAATTCCGGGTAAATACAATAGTGTTAAGGTGTTGCGTGTAATCGCGGATGGAAAATGATATCAGGCTGATTTTGTTAACCCTTTGACTGCGACTCACTATTGGAGAGTATTATTAACACTAGATTTACGGACCGAGCCAATTTGACTTTTTAAAATTTGATTACTATATATATAGAACTTTAATATTATTTTCGAAATACATACGTTGGTTTTTAGTTAAGTAATGAAACATATGTAAATGTTAAATTACACTTAGTAAATTATATTAGTATATTAGTAAAGTACACTTCAGTAAAAGTGGGTATATAATCAACATCCGTAAATCTAGTGTTAATATAGATATTCGCATATTATTGCGAATGGTTGTTCATTGATTACTAATCAAACTGTACTCGAAGAATTGATACCATTTTTAGGGATTAAAAAGTTACTAATTGCAAGTAAATTGAAAGTATACAGGTTTTTTTCTACTTTAACTAAAATTCCAGTTTGAATCTGATGAGAGAATAGTAAGGGTGTATAGTAAGAACAATCTAGAGAATGTTACATACGTATACGTATACAGATAACTAGTGAGAATGTATATACACGTCTTTCGTGTATATTGCTAGACTTATAAGGGCGTATATGTACACCTTTGGCAGTCAAAGGGTTAACCGTGCCGGAAGATCCACCGACGGCACGTCGAGAATGTATCAACGCGGTTTTTTATCGCGTTCGCCGGAGGAGAAACGTCTGTGTTACGTTGTCGCGTACCTAATCCGATTGCCGCGAAGCGACTTAGAAATTTCAACGTAATTTCATTTAACGACCCAGCTCCGCGAGCTTCCACCGGTCGGTGTGAAACTGAGGCTTACGTGACGTTTATTCTGGTTCACGTTAGGCTTATCTATAGTCTTCTCCCTTTGACTGGCTCACTTAAGACATGGAAGTACCGGAAATGGTACGTCGGTATCTTTAATCGGATAATTTTTTGTAGATTTCGAATCCGATCGTTCAGAGTAGAGAAACGAAGATTTTCATCTGTCGGAAAATCTCTCGCGAGATTTCCACAGAAACACTTTCCTCGCTGTGAAAGCGATGTTAGTCGAGCAAACTGCGAGAGTGATGAGTTCGTCAATCGGAAGAGAAACAAAAACCAAAAGAGAGGAAGAAGATATTGTAAGGAGGGGAGGGGAAGCGGCGACAAACGAGTGTGATTGTGAGCGATCGTGTTAACGCAGCGTGTTAATTGATAACGGGGGTATATATAGGTGGTAAAAGGCGGTGGTGTAAGACGAAAAAGAAAAGAGAGAGAGACAGAGAGAAACAGAGAAAGAGAAAGAGAGAGAGAGAGAGAGATAGTGGGAAAATTGAAAAGTAACATCGTACCAAAATATGTTGTCTGACTGGCGATTAATTATGATCAAATTCAAATTCAAACGACTCGACGGTTACAGAGCACGCGTTAATAAATTAAGTAAAAGATGAAGAAGAAGTAGTAAGATAGAGAGATATAATATAATATGTTAAGTATGTAAATAGATAGTCTCACAGGAACAAAGAGATCAAACAAGTGAAACAGAAAAAAAAAAGAGAAAGAAAAACTATGGCCAGCGCGGTACGTTCGTGACGAGGATTGTTCTACTGGTACCATTTTCTTTCGACGATTTTTCACATCCGCGAACCATCGGGGAAAGTTTCCCGGTACATTCTTGACTGATTAAAATTGTTGAGCATGATAAAACACTCCCGAGTGAAGACAGATTTATTTTTATTTATTTCTAAAGTAACTAGAATAAGTTTGATCTCTCGACACGATAATTCGTTAACACGCACTTGTAATTATTCCATATTGTTTTTTTATACTGTTGTGTTTTCCACCGTGGAAACTATCGCGTCCTAAATTTTCCCCAACGAAGCGACAATATTATATTATTTTAACAAAGAATACAAACGCGTTTTATCGATTCGAACCGAATGATTAAAGCAAAGTGTCTTTCGAAACTTTCGTACTGTTTTCCAGTTCCTTACTTTGTACTCTCTGAATTAATCGATCGATCCCTAAAGCATGTATATTCATAATTCATATCTACGTATGTATATGTATACAATATACATATATTATCTATCCGTGGTTCAGCAGAACGTCACCCAGCACGACACACGTCCGCGCGCACACAAACGAAAACACTGACAAACTAACAAGAGTTACAAGAAGACATTTACATATATACGAACAAGGATATTTATCTCGTATATATGAAATCTCTTGGTGTTATTTCGGGCTCGTTGAAAGACAAACCAACGAAAGAAAGAGAACAAGAAAAAAAAAGAGAAAACGAAAATCATCGTTAACGAAAAAAAAAAAATCAACAAATTTTGCGTCAAGTAAGTCGTCGGCTCTCTCGGGGACTTACCATTCTTTTTTTGGACAACGACTTTCGCTGCGACTTTACGGGGGTTCCGTATGCCGAACAACGGAGTTTTGAGTGGTAGTAGTAGTAGTAGTAGTAGTAGAAGTAGTAGTAGAAGTAGTAGAGGTAGTAGTAGCATAGTGTCGTGCCGAGATAGGAGGAGTCCAAGGCCAGTGTGATTGATACAAATATAATAGAGAAGGAGTACGATAAAAAGACAGTCAGTGCAACTTCGTAAAAAGGGGGGGGGTGGTTTCCAAAGGGTAAGGGCCTGGGGGGGCGGGGCTAAAAAGGCGCATATCATTCCTGACAACATTTACTTTTTCCAAAGGATTTTTCTTTCCTGCGATGTGACAATATCCTGAACTTTTTTTTGTGGGGAAAAGTCATGGATTCCACATGTGGGGGGGGGGGAGAGATAATTTTTTTTTCGCTAGATCCGTGAGGTTGGATGCTCCACGATCATCGTGATCTCTGGTATTTAGTTTCAATTTATCGCACGGTCTTGTATCGGTGATTAGGAACTTGGTTGCGAGGGGAGGTGAGAATAATAATAATAACAATAAGAACAACGACAAAAAAAAAAATAGAAGAGTCTCGTTCTACAGGGGATGTCTGCAAAGAAATTCGCGAACGAGCTCGCGATCGTTCGTGAAACTCCATCCAAACGGAAACGAGCGTAATTTCTCTTCGCAATGGACAGAAACAATTCATATGTATACCGTAAGTAGTATCAAACGTTCGTAAGAGAAGAAAATGGGGGGGGGTGCGTCGAGGGGGGTGGGGGGAAATAAAACAGCGTATAAATGTAACAAGTGGGGCAGTGGGCTGGGATGGACGTGACACGAAAGAAAGTAAAATCGACTTCGGAAACTCGGACAGTGGTAGAGTCGAGTGGAATAAATAAGAGAAACCATAGGAAATATGTAGATATAGATACAATTTTCGTCGAGTAACACCGAAGGTATGTTAACGCCCAGCCGTTCGTCGATATCACGATCGATAGATCGCGATCCGACGGTCGGCCGTTCGTCGCATGCGTGATCCATTATTATTATATAACATTCAAGATGGTGCGGGGTTGATAAAATATATTTTTCATTTTTTTTCTTTGTCTCCCGCACTCGGACTATCGACGAACGATGGATTTAGATTTATTTTGGTCGTCATCTCAGGGGGGAGGGGGGGTGTTGACACTGAAATTTCGTGCAAATTTGTCTCGCTCTGCGATAAAACCCACCATCTTGAAGGAGTAGGTTCGAACCAAGGTAAAGAAAAAAAATTTGAGAAAAAAAAACGACACTCAAGTGAAATAAAGAAGAGACACTAGGTATGTATACTATGATCGTAACGATGCAGAAAATGAAACTCTACCGGTGATAATGTCAAGAATTTCAGGCCGTGTGCCATCGAAATATGTAAACGTATGTATACACATACACGTACATGTATACATACAATATTTATACATATATATTTATTTTGTAATATTTATAATATCTATATGTATACATGTATGTATATGCGCGTGATCGAGGAGTAGAAATAAAACAGATAGAAAAAAGATACACAGATATAGATAGAAAGACAGATAGAGAGAGCTATAGAAAGAGAAAAATCTCGTACCTTGATGTAAAAAGGTGTATGAACCAAGAAAGATAGAGAAAAACAAAGTTTTTTGTTTATATATATACGTATATGTATGTATATATAAACAAAAAATTTATATACATATATATACCGAGAAACGTGAGAAATGGAAAAAGTACATTACACGTGTGTGATTTGATCGAAGAAAAATGAAAAAAGAAATTCATAGATAAAGGGTCGGTACGTGTACTTTACTTTCGCCCCTTTGACGGGAACACAAAATAACCAAAGGGAACAAGAGACGTGAATGAAAAGGAAAAGAAATACAATATAAAGAGAGAAACTCGACACATTGACACTATCTATGAAATAGCTAAAAAT
This sequence comes from Mimumesa dahlbomi, assembly GCA_917499265.3. NCBI lineage: Eukaryota > Metazoa > Arthropoda > Insecta > Hymenoptera > Crabronidae > Mimumesa > Mimumesa dahlbomi. The sequence continues at coordinate 11,153,121 of OU824118.1, forward strand.
CAATGATAATAATCAATGAAGCTCTTAATAATGTGACGATTAGAAGAGTCGAGTGGCGCTTCTTACCATCTGTCCGTGCAGCGGGTGAAAATGGAAACAGAAAGAGAATTCAAAATCTGTTTCTGAAAAGTCGATGCGGAGATGTAGGGGTGGTTGGGACACATTAATTAATATATGCCACGAGGTGGTTCGTGGTATTTTTTTCGTTTTTTTTTATACGAGTCGCGGGACAATCGATATATGTGTCTATATGTATTTGTATTTATCATTTTTTTTTATATAGTCATATTTTTTTTCGGAGAAAGGTGAATTTTGAAAGTGGTGTGCGGCCTTAGCAGGTGTACACTGATATCGAAAGGTGTTTGCTATATCGAGATATCCAGAGTTCGTAAAAAAAATTCGCACAAGTGCTGTTGTTGATCTGCCTGGTTAAAATTCGGCAGGATCGACGAGCGTGGCGGCAAAGCTGACGAGATAATAAACGTTCCACGGTGGACACGTTGTAACACCGTAATGAATAGACAAGGTAGCGAATAGTGGAAGCCTCTTGTAACGAAAATGTTGCCAAAATGAAATTTCGTTCGCACGAATATCAAAGTAGTGATGATATATAAAGAGAAAATTAAAAAAAAAAAAAGAAGAGTGTCAAACAAACTTTGCTCCCTTGCTGTTGAATCGAAATAGAAAACTTTCAATGGTGACGTGAGTGCGATATAATAAAAAAATTTGATCTATTTGTCACAAGAAAATTATCATTGCTTCAACCTGTTGTAATCAGGTGTGAGAAGAACAATGTGTACGTAATAAGACACGTAGCTGGAAACAAACGTGTGTTTTGGCTCAGTGTGTGTTTGTGTGTAAGAACGAGATAATTCCGAAGATATTGTCGAAAGGTGGAAACGAAGAAACTGTGGCGAAATTTCATCGGCGAGAACGCCGGACGTTATCGAATCTTTGCAGTCACGCGATCGATCGATCTTCCGTTCGGGCGAACGCGACGATTCAGAAATCCGTGCGATCATTTTTCACCCTTAGATCGTCCCTTCCATCGGGAGATGGAAGAACATAGGGAACGAATCCCCGCGTTCGCCGAACGTACGACGTTTGGCCTCTCTTAGATCGTGTCCAGAGCTCGTTCTAAGATTAATAAAAAAAAAACACAAAAGATAAAAAGAAAGAACTAAAAATTCCCGACGAGACGTCGTCGCGAACGTTTTCATAGTTTTGCAGAAGAAAAATGAAGCTCTGAGACTTTCTACGTTTCTCCGACGTTGTCATTATAGTGAAAACCATATTTGGAATGTTCTAAAAAAAATCTGTAGTATCAGTACGATATGTAAATTGTGAATATCATCGATAATAAATCATAGTTTTTTATCGATTATTTGTTAGAAAGAAAAACCAAGTATCGTCATCGACACTTTATTTTTGACAAACTTTGAACGCGAAAAAATGGATTCTATCATGTCCGGAAATGATTTTATCATAACTGGAAATCTGAACGAAGCGTTTCTTCGTCAAAAAGAAAAAATTCTCACGAAAAAATTGTTAATTATTGTGAAGCGTCAAACGAAGTCAAAATAACAAAAAATCACTCTGATCACGATGTAAGAGGGACCAGTAGAGTGTCGTAATTGAAACATCTCTGCAAGAAATTTGCTCGTGATTACTGACGAGTGATAGGATTGAAATATTTAACGTTGGGACATTACCTTCCTCCAGGCCGTCGTCGCCGTCGCTCATAAGCTCGTCGTCCGAGCAGATGTTCAGCACGTTCACCAACATTTCCGTTACTGGAATGACGAGATGGAAACAGACGGGATTTAGTTACGAATGGCCTCGGTTACAAATTGTATCCAACGTCGTTGGTTAAGAACCAAAGTTTTTCACGTTCCGCGAGAAATCAAAACTTTTATCTACGAAGTCGTTCTTCTCTCTGGCTTTCACATTTATTATAAACGCAACAAGTTTTCGTCTGTCCGTCAAAAATTTGTTAACAAAACGATACGAAGATAAACAAATTTTTTAAAGATTTGAGATATTACGAAAATCAGCTTATTTTTGTTTTATGAATTACAAACCTTAACTGGCTATATAATGATCATATAGAAAAAGAAAAGACTAATGTGAAATTTTGTTAGTACTTTACTTATCATCCATAACAAGGTAAAGTACTAACAAAATTTCACATTAGTCTTTTCTTTTTCTATATGATCGTTATATAGCCAGTTAAGATTTGTAATTCATAATATTATATTCACGATCGTTAAAAATTGATATCGTTATATTTCTGTTTTTCTTATTTTTTTTCCACGTTTATTTTTTTCGATCCGTCGAATTCCGTCCGGTCGCTTACCTTTCTCACCGACAAACGGTAAGGACCATGTAAAAACGTCCATGAAATTCGGCAACCAATAGGGATGAGGGGACCAGTTGAACTGCCTGATGTTCATCACGTTGTCATCGTACTTTAGCACGGCCGCCTGTTAATTACCGAAGACCAGGTCTCATTTAATATACACAATAGACGCGGCACTATGGAAACTTTCGTAAATACACACACATATATATATTTCTGTTAATAAACACCGTGGAACCGGGCGTTTCTAATTAGAAGCGAATATCAAAAGTATGAAATTGATACGCGTTATTAAAATACGAGACCGGCGTCGGCGTCGTTTCACGAGCGTAGGGGTAGACATTAAAATACTAAATCCGCTCGTCGTAACTAAAGGAATCGAATTACCACTTAACCGAAATTTATCTACCGTCTATCGTGATAATTAAGCTTCAGCCAAGCGGTAATTAAATCTTGCTTATTAAAGCGGGATGAGTCGGTCCGAGTGTGTTATTAAATTAACCGGTAATTAAATTTTTTCAATGGTTCATATACCTAGGGGACACACACACACACACACACACATACATACACACATTTTCTCTCTCTCCCTCTCTCTCTCTCTCTGTCTCTTTCATACCCTCTCTCATATCTTTCTCACCTTGTTATTGTAAACGTCGAGGTAGTTCGGCGCACTGAAGATGGTAATTAGCGATGGGAAGCCCGTCGTCTGAGATTTCCGGTACATACGATATCCAGCATCCTGGGCCTCGTGCGCCCTTATGATGCAGAGGAGGTTGTTGTTATTCAGAAAATCACAGCAGGCCGCGTAACTGTGAACATAATGAAAAAAGTTCCCCTGTAAATTACATTTTCGCCACGGCATTCGAATATCCATCATTATTTCGCTCCTAGTCTTTTTTATTCTAACGTGAACGAGAACGTTAAATCATTATTTCGAATAAACTTTCGAAATGTTAATCATTAAGATACCCGAAGGATGTTCCCTCGTTTTCATCCGTTTCACGAGGTTACTCCATGAAGCGAGAAAAGAAAAAAAAAAGAGGACAGAAATTGCCTACTCTTGCGAGCAACCGGGCAATTTCTACGCGCCAGCAATTAGGTAATAAAACATTTAACGATATCCAAGAACGAACGTGCCCCCCAGACGCCATTAGGCCAATGAAGTGTCGAGACGGAAGCGCCGTTTTCATTTTTACCCCAGAGATTCTCATGTTCCGCTCATACGACCAGCAACTCTGAAAACGTCGAGGGCCCGGCGGGTAAACGAACAACGAATATTAAATTCGCACTGTACACCACCAGCGTTGTAGAACCAAGATATCCTCGTGTTTGACGTAGAAACGAATAACGTCCAGGTAGAATGAAACGACGTAATAAAAAGAAAAGAAAGAAAGGTGAAAAAAAGGAGAGAAAAATAAATGGAAAAGAAAACACGCGAAAGTCGTCGGTTGAAAACCGGTGAAAAATTACACCGGTCGGTCAGGTGTCGGGGGTTGCAATTGAAAAATGGCGGAACCCTGGCCGGCACGGTCATAATATTCAAGAGTTCCATTCGCGAATGTACACTCCGGTGGTAATCCCGTAATGGTCACGGCACCATAAAGCAAACACCTCGGATGCTGGAGCGTCTTCGTTCTCTTACATCTTGGAAGACAGCCTCGTAAAACCTCGCGGGAAAATGTACAGTTTCACCTAGTGCTGTATATATAATTCGTTACCAACGAACTGGCCTTCGATCGGGAAATTCGCAATGGTCCCCGTGAGAATTTCCCGACGATTTTCATCAATTTCCACGAATTTTTATTTTTTTCAAACAGGAGCCATTTACTTGATGACATTTTCTTTTTATCTCCATTGGTTTAACACTAAACCTACCGACAGTTTAGGTACATATTCTTATCGGATCCGAAAAAATGATAACCTTTGCAATTGATATCAGGTAACAGTTAATTTGGCATAAAGAACTGTATTTTCTTTATGTTGATTAAAGAAATTAACGTTGAAAGCTATAACGTTGCATATAGGCACATTAATAAAAAATTTGAAAATGGTCATTTGACCCACCTCGGTAGGTTTAGTACTAATTTCATTTGAAATTTCCATATGTACGTTCCTATATGGGGAAAGTGAAAAATAAGAAAAAAGAATTGGCACGAAAGATAGGAAATATGATTACGTTCAGAGAACTAGTTTCTTCTTTTTTTTTTCTTTCTTCTTTTTCATTCAGTTCATGAAGGTCGACATGCAACGTGACTGATTTTATTGAGAGAGATAAGTCGTCGATGTTCGAACGCGTACCGAGCAAACTATCCGTCGTCTGTCAAATTCAATAGTAAACGATCGGCGGGCGGGAAAATATTGCACGTTTTATCGGCGCTCCTCCGACAACGTGATGTATTACCGTTTTTACTCGTCGCGCGACTGTGAACGCTGTTTAATTTTAGGCGAACACGGCACCAACCCGGCACACCCCCGTCAAACGGAGATGCCCGGTCTTTTTTTTTTACGAGGACTTTTAGTGCGACATTGTTATCGCATTACTTTAGAAACGCGTTCCACGTTCGTCGTATATAAATCTACGTTATTGCGAAACGTATCCTCCGCGTGTATTGGGAAATCGTTGGGAAACCTCGTAAAATATTCTCCCGGGCCTTCTATTCTCGACAGACGGTATAACCGAATGTTATTTAAATATTACAACGTGGCCGAGATGATCGTAACCGTACAGCTGTACGTACAGAATTAACACTAGAACTACCAAGCCTGTCAAAATGACTGGTACTTAATTTCTCATTGAAATTGCTTACATTTATCATATTTATCTATGGTTTTTTAGACATAGCAAAATAATCCTCAGTACTTCTAGTGTTAACAATGAGACCGTACGTCGTTTTAGAAGATCGAAACGGTTTATTCACCGCGGAATAATACCGCTCTCTCTCTCGCGGGACGTTGAAATTTTGTTTGAAGGTTCACCGGAAGTTCGGTGCAACGGAGGCTTAAAATTCGACCGATAATTTCGCTGGCGGTACGTTGCGAACCGGCACGCGAGGTTGCACGCGAAAATTCGTGATAACTTTCTCTCTCTCTCTTTCTCTCTCTCTCTCTCGCGCGCAGGAGTAATTTTATCCCCCTCGATCGAACGCGATAACAGAAGTACCGGCGAGCATTTATAAATTATAATGCGACCGATAAATCATCAGCATCTGACGCGGGTCATCTCGTAAATCGATCCCGCGTCGCTTTCACAAGTGTTTTTTTTTTAGTAGCAACGGGATACAATTCGTAAACAAAGTAAAACACGTACATACAGCACGGTGATTACTTTGTGAATTAGAGAACAAAATTTATTAAACATTTATTTCATTTGGAATTTGGAAATATTCTGTTCTAATTAGCATATTGGAGTGGGGATAACGAATTGTGTTGATTACCTGTAATTAAATGTGTGTTTTAAGTTCAATTGTACGCAGTTTCAATTTGTTGTACGGTCTATTACCATGAAATGTGTCGAAAAAAAATGTAGTAAATTTGTCCTCTATATGCGATTAATGTAAATTAATGAAAAACAACAGCGACGTATTAATTGCGTAACGGTAATATCCACCGACACGCGACTACGTTACACGCAAATTGAATACTTTAACTTTTCATTTTCCATTTCGGATTACGGGCGGCCGCTCGCGATAAATCACTCGGCATTCCGCATAATTAATCGCGAATTACAGAATGTAAAATGGAACGGTAGCATAAATCATAGTGCTTTAGGTTGCGCCGCGGGCGGGAAGCGTTGCGAAACAATTTCACGGCATTGCAAATCGGTGAGAAGCCTCAGTTTATTCTTTTACTTGGCACCGTTCTGCACGAGAAACAAACAAAGTTGAGTCTTGCAACATCTACCGGCACACATACACGTTCATCACCACACACACTTATCAAACGTTTCTCTATCTTCTACCAAAAAATGAATTTCTCTATCATTTCTACAATTTTCATTATTATTCCGTAAATTCAAAAATTGTATCCAATTTCCTCGAAAATAATTCCATAATTGTAACCCATAATTATGAAAGTGGTCAAAGTCAATTTTTAACAAATTTTGAATATTAAACAAAATCAATTTTCATCGATCGCTATAATTATAATGTATAAATTACTTATTTTGGCCTTTTATGCGATCTTTAAACTTTAAAAGGCCAAAGTAAGTAATTTATACATTACAATTTTGAATATTACCTTTTTAAAGGTGAAATATTTATTAACAAATTATCAAGACTCATTTTTTTTTAAATATTGATTTACACCACTTTCATAATTATGGACGCAATTGTTCGTCCACATAAACGATAATGTGTTCGTTTCTACGCTATCGAGTGCTCCGAACGTGTTCCAAAGGCCGTCGGTAACGCCGCGACGGCAGCGTCGAAGACGTCGGACGCCGGCGATGAGTTCATGTAAACAAATTAAGACGTAGACGTCGGACGACTAACCTTTCCCGCGCGCCTATAACTGACCTGGCCAAGAAGCGTGAGAAATGCTCGAGCCAAGGTAACGGCAAGGTCGCCTAACGACCATTAGGCTCCGTTCACATCGCGACGGTGATTGATGTCACGGCTGAGAGACAGGCGTCAAGAATTCGCGAAATGTTTTCGTAAACAGGCGATATTTTAAATCCGATATTTTTAGCGGCCGCGTGTACGGCGAAACTGTTAGACGAAAACGGGACGAAGATTATTTTGGAGAAACGTAGTATCCGAAATAGTCGGTTGAACAATCGATCGAGTTTCGAATAAATCCGTTTGATAACGAGATAAGAAATAAATTATGAAATAGGCTCGGATAAACCTGTACCCGCGAGTAAATGTCTCTGTCGACGTAATTAATTGGCTAGTGTATACTAATTAATATATGCTAGGATAATCTCGAAGTTAACGTCCCGCGTATATGGTATTCATTAATCAATCTAATTAACAGGACAAATAGTGAATGGTCGCGAGTAGTGTAGGTCGGTGTGCGGCGAGACATCGATAAATCACGGCGTGTATAATTTGTTTAGAATCGATTCGATTTAATCGGAATAAAATTCAGGAATTATTGGCTTATCAAATTGTCCGGTGATGCCGGATTGATTGATCAACATTCGTTGCATATAGAAATTAGTAGATATAATATTAACGAAGGTTCCACCGATCGCAGGAGAAAAATTCGTTCTATAGCCAGACCGGTCCGTATAAATCAACGGTTATACTACTTACGCGTATCGATACAAAGTTCGTATTTCCGAGGATTTCCGTTGTTTCGTGGAAACTCGCGGATTTCCACGGTGAAATCATCCTTCGAACACAAAAACGGGATTATTTCGCTTGTGAAAACACACTTCGCCGTGTTGTTTCACGGAACGTTCCTTTTCATCGTGTCGGACACAAGCTTGCGATTCATTTTTAACGATCCCGTTAATGCCTTCGATTTCTCGAATAAACCATTAGCAACAACGTGGTCCGTGAATTTCCCGTGAATTTTTCCGTGAATTTTCCTTGTTCGCTCATTCATCATCGCGCTTATCGAACGAACATTTCCACCACCTGGAACAGCGATTTTCCCTATTTTTCCTTATTTCCCCCTCCACTTACGGTTTTTCCGTTCCGAGAAGTTATCGAAATTTCATTCCCTTTTTCCGTTGGTAATTTTCTTCGTCTATTATTTCCTCGATAAATACATACATATATATGTATGTGAACAATATTGGATCGCAGTAATTACCGCGGCAATGTAAAACGAAAATAATTATAGGAACGTCCACGGTGTGTCGGAAAAAATTCGATAAAAGACGATTAAAATTCCTTTGTTCCTCGCGGCACGTCGCAGCTCATAAATTTCCGGACACACGGTTTTCATTAAGCAAACATCGCGTCGTATCGCGTCGCATACACGATCATATTCGCCGGCGAACGATAAATCTTCGTCGTAATTAAACATTATAACAATGCCGGACAACTTCCCATAGCGAACTTCCGGGGCCGTTCGTCGATAACGCATTCTTCGCCGACGAATATTTCACCGTTCGCCTGATTCGTCGGTTGAATATCGCGACACTAATTACCGTGTAACTCTGGTAATTAATGAAACCTATCGGAAAGCGTTAACACTATTTCTACCAAGAGGTGTCAAAAAGACACCATTCAAATTTTAACTTAAAATCATTCGTTAAGTTGAATCATTTCTCCACAATTAATTGGTTGACTTTTTATACAATAGATGTTAAAATATCTACATTTAACTGGTAATTTAAAATCCCAACAGTTTTTGGCAAATATTTGCATTCAAACGAAAAGGTTTCAAAAGACACCTTTCAGTCGAAACAGGTACACACACAATCGTGGTAAAAATAGTGTTAAGTTGTTGGTATTTTCAACACTTCCAGCGCAAGCAGGTTTAGAAACAGGACGTTTGCTTTTCGAACAACGCGAAGTATGAAAATTTCAACGGAATTCTTAACGAAGAGGACAAAACGCGGGAAATTCGACGGAAAATTCGGTATCTGGTTGAATGCTTTGCTCGTCGGTGAAATATCGAGCTCGAGAGCAACAGATACGTAGATCCCAGAGAACAAACAACAAGGGAAAATAAGAAAGATCGCGGAACACCGAGAACCGCGAGAGAAAGACACGCAAACTTCCGGTGAAACTTGTCCGAAAGTTAACTCGTTTCACGGTGTGTGATCGCGGGGGCACTCGCTTCCGACTGCGACGCGAGACAAACGACAAGATAATTACCCGTTGGATGAGAGATAACGAGAAGAGGAGACGAAAAGGGAGTAAAAAAAAAAAAGAAAAAAAAACAATTAGACCGGCAGGGGAAACGCGAGGAATTTTTAGGCCGACGCCCGAGAGACGCGTAAACCGTTAGATAAAAATTCCGCGGGAATAACAGTCGCGAAAACTCCGGGAAATATCACGTTCTCGGACAAATCGGGCTCTGGTTACAGAATTCCCGTGGAGCCGTTGAAATAGGATTTTTCGAACGATTCTTTTTCAGACGGTATTACGCTCCGTTATAAAAACAGCGAACTCTGAGGGGAAATACGGGGCCCGTAAAAGTGAAATGTGGACACAAGTGGAACCGCCGGCGAAAAATACGAATCTCGCTATCATCTATCCCGATGGTCGGTGGAGGTTCGATTTCCACCGGAAGTGTCGGAATAATGAGTCCACGTACGATCGGGCAAGAATTTGTGAAACGATGAGTGAGATAAATATTTTTGTAGAACGATATATTTTCCATCTACGTAAAATAGAGGTTGCGTTGAGAACATGTCGTAGAAATAAAAAGTTTATATTTTATCCCATAAAAAAGACACTTTTGATATCGCGGCAATTTTTGCTTCGTCTTTTACTACTGTTACTGATATAAAAAAAACTAATCGTAGAGTAATATCAAACAGTTCTAGAATTTATATTAGTAGTTTGTTATTATACTGGCTTGAGTTAGCTCGTAACACACATAACTGGTAAATATCTAAAAAATTACAGAAATGGCGAGCAAATTGCGAAAATCGCGAAAAATCGTAAAATTATGACAGTTTTTTGGTCGGCATTCGCTCAATTTTTGAGATAGCGACCTGAGACTGGTACCATTGAATTTCTCAGGAAATTCTACGCCAGAACAATGTATAATAGATGTACTTTTCGAAAATTTAATTTTTCGCCAAAATCTGAAGGGGGTAGGTCAGGATTTTTTGCGATTTTCGTAAATCGCTCGCCATTTCCACAATTTTTTAGATATCATAATGATTCTTTCACTGGCTTATTCGGCTTCGGATTCCGCGTCCAAAACGTCCCGGATCATTTTAATATCTCAAAAATTGTGGAAATGGCGAGCGATTTACGAAAATCGCAAAAAATCCTGACCTACCCCCTTCAGATTTTTGCGAAAAATTAAATTTTCGAAAAGTACAACTATTATACATTGATCTGGCGTAGAATTTCCTAACTAAATCAATGGTACAAGTTTCAGATCGCTATCTCATAAATTGAGCGAATGCCGACCAAAAAACTGGTTGAATTTGATGAATTTTCGCGATTTTCGTAATTCCTTCGCCATTTCCGCAATTGTTGAGATATTAAAATGATCGAGGATGCTTTGGATACGGAATCCGAAACCAAATAAGATACAGAAAGAATCAGATCGATATCTAAAAAATTACGAAAATGATGAGGGAAGAATGAAAATCGCCAAAAATCATCAATTTCTAACAGTTTTTTTATTGCCATTTGCTCAATTTTTGAGATAGCGATCTGAAACTTGTACCATTGTTTTAGTTGGGAAATTCTACGCCAGATCAATATATAATAGTTGTACTTTTCGAAAATTTAATTTTTCGCAAAAATCTGAAGGGGGTAGGTCAGGATTTTTTGCGATTTTCGTAATTTGCCCGCCATTTCCACAATTTTTGAGCTATTAAAATGATCCGGGGCGTTTTGGACGCGGAATGCGAAGCCGAATAAGACCGTGAAAGAATCAGATCGATATCTGAAAAATTGTAAAAATGGCGAGCGATTTACGAAAATCGCAAAAAATCCTGACCTACCCCCTTCAGATTTTTGCGAAAAATTAAATTTTCGAAAAGTACAACTATTATACATTGATCTGCCGTAGAATTTCCTAACTAAAACAATGGTGTCAGTTTCAGACCGCTATCTCAAAAATTGAGCGAATGCCGACCAAAAAACTGTCATAATTTGACGATTTTTCGCGATTTTCGTAATTTCTTCGTCATTTGCGAAATTTTTGAGTTATTAAAACGTTCCGAGGCGTATTAGACGCGGAATCCGAAACCGAATAAGACAGTGAAAGAATCAGATCGATATCTAAAAGTTTGCGGAAATGACGAAGAAATTACGAAAATCGCGAAAAATCGTCAAATTCAATCAGTTTTTCGTTCAGCATTCGCTCAATTTTTGAGATAGCGATCTGAAACTGGTACCATTGTTTTAGTTAGGAAATTCTACGATAGAACAATGTATAATAGTTGTACTTTTCGAAAATTTAATTTTTCGCAAAAATCTGAAGGGGGTAGGTCAGGATTTTTTGCGATTTTCGTAATTCCCTCGCCATTTCCGTAATTTTTGAGCTATTAGAATGATCCGGGACGTTTTGGATGCGGATTTCGAAGCCGAATAAGCCAGTGAAAGAATCATTATGATATCTAAAAAATTGTAAAAATGACGAGCGAATTACGAAAATCGCAAAAAATCCTGACCTACCCCCTTCAGATTTTTGCGAAAAATTAAATTTTCGAAAAGTACAACTATTATACATTGTTCTGGCGTAGAATTTCCTAACTAAATCAATGGTACACGTTTCAGACCGCTATCTCAAAAATTGAGCGAATGCCGAACGAAAAACTGCTTAAATTTGACGATTTTTCGCGATTAACCAATATAGTTTACTTTTCGCCAAAATTACATTTTAAATATTAAATTGTAACGAAATTTTACGCATGACGGATATAATCGTCATGACATAAAATTCTGTCACATCTCCATGACGGATATATTCGTGAAATACACTTAACTGGTTAAATAAATCAGCCTTACCTGTAAAAGTACGAACAACCCCTGACGGTGTTGTGGGAGAAGTGCTCCGCGTTCTTCTCGTTCCCGTAGTCCTCGAGAGGATCCGACCAGAGGAGGTCGCACATGGGACCGAACGCTGGCGGCTCTTTGAACCTGTCCAACTGAAACATGAAAGTCAATATTGATCGAATTAGCCAAAGGAACTGCCGGCTGACGTATCGCGCGTACACGAACCGCGTGTAAATGCGTTGCACGTAATTATCCAAACTGTCGGGGTGGATCGAAACTTAGACGGATCATGGTATGTAATTAGCGACGTGTTTTCATATCGACATTCCCACACACGAAATTACGATAAGATAATTATTACCGCGACGACTTCACCAATATTTGGTAATCACGTTGATAATAATTAACTAACACCTTTAGAAATTGTACCAACTATATATTTTTTATTAAATCAATTTGCAGGGTGTAAAATATTAACGTTAGATATTTATTTAAAAATATTGCTCTAATTATGTCAGGGTCTGAGAGTGTATTTTTAGAGTTCCTCGTCGTCAGTTGTATATTTGTTATTGTTGTAACAACGACGATACGTGTGACACTAGTGTAGAACATCGTACGTTTACGTTTCACGTGTTTATCATCGAAGACGGATCGATGCAATTACACGTGGATTTCTAAATGGCTGGCGGCGATCGAGATGGGTATTCGATTCCCAAAATTCGATATTCGAGTCCGTTGACAACGGGGGAAATGTATTTCCATTGGGATGATCGTCGTTAACGGTCGAAGGGGGATGAGGAGGGGGGAGGGTTAGGTTGTGTAACGTCGCCCACGGGGTCAGCTTCGTCGCCCATAAATATTTAACAATAGTATTAACCCTCGCGTACTGTATCGTTTACAAGTTCTCCAATTTTCGAACTAATTCCCCGGGAACGGAAACTTTAGTTTTCGCCAGCCAGATAAATCCACTCTCCCCTTTCTTATCTACCGCTGTATTTCCACCCGAAACTATCCGGCTGATTTGAATAACCGTTATAAACCGTCCGCGAGTAAGTACAGGAAGTTTCGCGTGATAACTCGATGAGAATTCTGAAAAGGTGATCTCGCGACGTCGCTAGAAACCACGGAGAAACATATCTCTTTAAGAGAGATCTTTACGACAACTGTGAAAAGAAAAGAAAAAAATACAATCTAATTATTATTATACAAAAAAGCAAAAAATACAGTCTAATTATTATTATTTGAAAAACACAAGAGACTGATTGAAACTCCTGACAAATATGTGTCGCAAACCCATAAAATATTCACAGATTCTGGGCTAGATTCATTCGCGGACTATGTCAGAACGTTTCCATCGAATCAAAGAAAAATCTAAGAAATTTGGGAGGGAGGGGGAGGGGGAGGGAAGTTCCGTCGGTCTGTTCGGTTCGGTGGTTCCACGAGTGGATTGGGAAAGCACAGTGTAAAGGCACGTCCCCGACAGAAAAACGTTAAATATTTGAACCTCCGGTTTGATCAGAAGGGGCATTGAATTTTCCAAGAAGCCGCGCGACGACTTTCCCGTACATCAACGCGAATCCTGTGGAAAATTTACCTTCGTCCCGTTGGTATCCTCCACGTAAATTATTCCTGTTTCTTTACGCAGCCGGTGTATACATATATACATATATATGTATATACAGGAAATTAAATTACAGAAAGTACATATATATGTATACATAAAGCATATAAAGTATACATATACTTTCTGTAATTTAATTACACTTATATATATACTTATATACATATATAAAAGAAATTGGCTGTGTAAAGAAATTGGAATAATTAACCAGCAGGATACTAACGGGTCGACAAATACCAGTATATGAATATGTATATATATATCACTTCTTGCAAATTTGCATATATCTATGTATACTTCGTCCCGACGTAACGACGGTAACAGTGATTTCGAGATGAAACGGTTTGATACAACCGCCGCCGTTCGAACGTGTAACAGAGACCGAGCTACAAGTTTTGATCATAATAGGTAGGGCTAATTATGTCGAATGGCATTAGTTCCCGGGGTACACTCTGGCTGCGCACGCTTCCCATATGTGTACGTACGTGAGACACACACACACACACACACACACACATACACACGTGCGATGCTACTCCGTGTAGAGCGTAACGAGCAGTTAGCACCTAATAATGGCACACGTAATATCACTAGCATTATTACGTACACTTGCCAAAGTAGCTTCGCTGCTAACAGCTTGAAGGTAGTATTTTCGTTGGAAACTAACAACAAAAACCTCGCGAAAACCCTGGAAAATTCGCAAACTTCCTCGACCTCGTTGTTTTAACCGATTTTTAAATAAACGCTGAATTTCAGTACACGCGTATGTACGATTCGTCAACAATACCGATGATAAAACTTTTTTACAACGATCAAACAGATGTTCCAGGGTATGATAATAATAATAAAAAAAAAAGAAATTGTAAGAAAAGCCGCGTGTTCGTTGAACGTTCTGTTCAGAAGGTCGACGGAGTCCGCGGCACTAAACAACCGGATATTTACGGAAACATACATCTCCGTCTATATAATTTCTGATGTTTAGAGCGGCTGCATGGTAGAAGCCGCTCTCTAGAACACGGAAATACGAAATCTATATTTATATTTGATGTATCGGACGTCTAGACGGAACGCTTCGTTCCGCGGAGGTGTGTCTTGCGAGATACATCGACGCCCGTCGCGACGCCCCATACAATGGATTTCTCTATCGGATGCATTTACACTCTCATACGTATAGGATTACAATGTATGTATGTATACAGGGTGTTTCAATAACTTTTTTCATCCCTTAAATGAGTTATAGCTGAGGTAACTTTAAGATAATGACGTAACATTTTGAATGTCCTATGTTAATCCGTGGCAGAGTCATTAAGGAAAAATAACAACCAATCAGAGAACTCCGTTGAGCTCGACAGTGTGACAGTTCATAGTAATACAAATTAATGTCTTGTAGTAGTGGAATTGTTTATATAGTCGTGTTAATGGGTCTGTTGAAAGGGATATAGGAAGAGCACTAACACAGAACCACGAAAAGTGTATCGATGTGTCTATGACACTTGGATCACTATACTTATTGACGTTACCTAAGGAAGGTCTGTATAATATATGTATGTGTTATACGTATACTTGAGTACTCCCGTGAACATGTGTGAAATTCTGGTTCTATCTGTAATAATTGCCATCGATATTCTTCGAGGCTCGACAACGGTACGAGGTTTTTCACCGAACGAACGACGACCCGAGTCGTCGTTATGCTCATTAATAATTAATTAGGGGATTCGTTTGAAGAACATAGTGTAAATTGTGTTTAGAGATTCTTCGAGTATCACGTTTTCGGAAAGTAATTACATTTTCATTCTTCGATCGCGATACTTTCTCATTCTCAACTCGAGGTTAGAACTATAGAACGTTACCTATTCTCAAGTATTTTTCTAAGAACTCCGATGAAGACGTTTTCCTCGCGTGAAAACGTTCGTTGAATAAGACGGATCGCACGTGATAAAAGTGTGTGTGTGTGTGTGTGTTTTTTTACACGATGAACGAACAGTGTCTGGTTAGGAAACGGCAGGGGGGAGAAGGAGTTGTCTCTCAACCGTTAACAAATGTAATTTTACATGACATCCAGCTCATTTCCCTAATGGAACGTTTCCTCTACCGGGGTGCCGGAGACATTATGCATCACCCTTGGATTACCGTGAAAAATCGGAAACTTCCTTTTCCCCGTATTTCCCTCGCTCAGACCGGGGAAATGTCATGATTTCACTTCTGCTCTCTTTTCCCCGGAAATTTACTAGTTCTCAATCTTACTCTGTCTCCTCCTCCTCCTATTCATATCGAAAATCTCGAATTAATAAGAAATGTGCAGAGTGGAGGATTACTTCTCGATTAAAAGGGAATTTTGATCCGAAATGTGAAAACCGCAAACGCACACAGGTTACAATTATAATACTCCCTCTGTTACATAATACTTGATAGTTTTCGTTTCGTTGCCTCTATTTATCAAAATATATGGATCAATTTCAATACTTTTTTTTCTTGCGACTTTAATATTTTTGGAAAATAAACTACTCTTAAATAAAAATATACTAACTATTTTGTCAAGCAATTAATTTTGAGAAACATATCCAGTAATATCCAGAAATAATAATTTCTGTGAAAAAATTGCAACAAACGGGAATATTCTATTCGATGGGCTCGAAAATACGAATGCGGTCGGTGACCCAGTTCACTTAGAGAAACATTAATTAATCTGGGTGTAATTTCGACTCCGTCTCGTGCGACCCGGTGGAACTTGAATTCCAACAGATCTTTAGGGGAAGGGGCGGGGGTGAAGGGTGAAGGGTGAAGGGTGGTCGCGATATTTTTCTATAGGTTTCGTGTCCTTTGTTCGTTCATAATGCAGGAGTCCTGTGCATAAGTAAAAGACCGTCGTTCCAACGGGCCACTTAGCGTTAATTTCCTCAAACGCGAGTGCTCGAATGGCCGAAGTACCTCCATTAAATAATACTTGGACTTCATTTACGCAGGATACTTCCTATTTCAATACAGCGGGAATTTAAATTAACCAGCTGGTCTTTCGCTAGGCTTTTATTCTTCTGTTTCGAGTGATTTTTCTTAAAACGACGAGATATTGAAATCCCGCTCACGCATCTCGCAGTTGAAAACAAAAAAAAAGTGTAT
This sequence comes from Mimumesa dahlbomi, assembly GCA_917499265.3. Taxonomy (NCBI): domain Eukaryota; kingdom Metazoa; phylum Arthropoda; class Insecta; order Hymenoptera; family Crabronidae; genus Mimumesa; species Mimumesa dahlbomi. The sequence goes on from OU824118.1 coordinate 11,169,805, forward strand.
TTTGGGTTCCTAATTGTTGAGCGGTGAGAACAAAGAAAAAAGAAGAGAAAAAAAGAACAGGGAACATTGAGTCGTTGCATAAATGCATATGGCGGACGGAGAAATCGGTGACCGAGGTTAATTCAGTCGGTGACCGCGATTGTTATACTAATTAATTCAGCTAATTAACGCAGTTAATTCCGCAGATCGGTTAATCAACGTAAAACACTGTCTCCCAGCGAGACTTTCGAACGGCGGCGTAATTTAAACTCCTAGCGTTTATTAAGTCGCGTTCCGGAAATTACTCGCGGTTAAAAAAACAACGAGAAAAAAAATATATGAGTGACACCCCATGATCTGCAATTTCTCCCCTAAGAACGCTCGCGTAAAGGATAAACAATTTTTTTAATTACCCTTCGGATACACCTTCCACTGAAAACGTCACGAAAAGATAGCACAACGAACGACAAGCGGAGAAGAAATGTTAATTAAAAGACCGAACTGGAAATCTTACATCTCTCCTTAATTAACAGGAATTATTTCATTCGAACTGCGAACGTCGAACTTTTCTTCTATGAAACTTTCTTCCGCGTACTTTCAAGGAAAATTACCTGACAAATGCAAAAAAAAAACAGCCAATGAAACGTCATTTTTCTCATAACAATTAATCGTTTCATCATTTTATTCATTTCGCCCAAAATTATAATCGCACGTTCAATTATTCATCAATTAATACTTCTAATTCCTGACGAATGTCACTCTATAAGCTGCGAATGGTCGTCGATGAAGAATTCGGAAGAAATTGGTAGTTCGGTAGCTTCCGTTCTTCGAGGTCATCGTGTAAATACGGAAGCAGGTGGGGGATGATCACCGGGGGGGGAAGCGCTATACTTTCCGGAGCGCCCTTGCCGCCGGCATTTGGTATTCATATCGCTTAACCACGGTTGCAAAACCCGCCTTTACATAGAAGCACGCAGAATAATACATAACAGAGGGTGAGAGAGGAAGCATCTATGGGGGGGGTGGGCCTCTGATAAATATTGCATAGCCCACGGTGTCCCTTGGCATCATCATCCTTCGCTCTGTATCCCGATATTGTCGCCCGAAATTTCCAGCATATTTTGCATAAAAGTATTCCCTTTGTACGGCTTTTTAGTCTACCGAACGATACTTTTTGTCCTTTGTGAAAGCAAATAAATGATTTCCTGGTCATCGTTCTAGCGTCTTTGACGGTCGTCGTGATTTCTTGCACGATGTACTAACTTTATCATTAAAGTTATGTATATCATACATATACAATATGTATTTATCGTTCTATGATAAATAAATATATATATATATATATATATAAATATGATAAATATAGAACTACTGTATATGTATACATATATGTATGCATATATAAAAAATATATATATATTACTATATCTATATAATTTGATATATATAAATATAAATATATATCACAGAATAGTGAATGATAGTGAAGATAGGGAATTACTTATCTCGTGGTGGTCGAGTATCATTTTTATTCGAGACACTTGAACCACGGTTTCCTCGTTTAAATTGTTCTTATTTCTGATTTCCTGCGGTCTTTAACGAATGGAGACGGTGAACAGGAACATGGGGATGAAATAGAGAGCTTGAGAGGGGGTGGTAAAGAAGAGTTAACCACCCCGTGATCTCCCACGAGAAATACCTCGTAATCTGACAGATCAGATGCAGCTCTCTTTCTCTCTCTTTCTCTCTTTCCTTTTTATTTCCGTCTTTTTCTCCACTTTGTACTCGCCTGTTTCAGTTCCTCCCTTACTTTTTTCCCTCTGTGTTCGTCGTTCGTTATTTCTTTTCCGCGGCAGCGGCGGACCGAGTTCGTCCGTCTTATTTCTTTCTTCAGCGATGAGAAGCTGGAAGTGATCACCGGAGGGTTAGCTTGCTCCTCCGTTTATTGTAAGATCGTCCTTCGTTTCTTTGCTTTCCACCGTTGCCGCTCTACTTCGCCGTCGCGCGCTATTTTTCTTCGCCCCGGGGATGACGTGCAACCCGTTCGAACTCTCCTTGCGAACTTATTAATTTCCAGGAGGAGAAAGATAGTAGGCGGAAAGGTACGGAAAGAAACGTCTGAAACGTTACTCGCGGATCGCGAAAGAAAGAAAAAAAGAAACAGAAACAAAAACCAGCAAACAAAATGAGAATCTTTCACAGTAAAGACGATGAGAAATAATCACCGGAAAGTTACCGCGAGACCGATGTAAAAACTGCTCGTCCACGAAACGAAGTTACGGAGGAAAAGTGGAGGATCGTCGACCGATCAACGCGAGAACGAAAAAAAAAAAGAGAAAAAGAAAAAGAGGAAAAAGAGAAAAACTTTCCCAGATGAATACGAGGTCAGCGAGAGCTCGTCCGATCGGCGAATAAAATTCGCACGGACAAGTTTTAACGATCCTTTTGAAAACGTGGCGAACGCAAGAAAACGGATGTAGCGTTTTCTTTTTTTTTTTCTTGATTTTCTTTTTTTCCTTTATTTTCCTTCTCCCCTTCCTGTACGTGACCGGAGAGCGTCTGCGGAAAGTTCGAGTCAGCCGAGATTATCCTTTTCGTTCTTTGCTTCTCTCCCTCTCTCTCTCTCTCTCTCTCTATCTATCTCTCCCCCCGACCCGCGCTTTTCCCCGTCGTTATTAACGTGAATTTCCAAAGCCGGCGTTACAAGGCACGCACAGGTGCATACATGCATGCGAACCTGCATGGCGATTAACTTAATAGCGCGCCGATAGCGCGGTCCTGTTGCTATTTAAAGCACAGAGCCGCTAGGCTGATAAAATGCAAGGCCTGTGCTTCGAGGATACCCGCGATTTTCTTTTTTCCGTCGTTTTATTTTATTTTTTTGCGAGAACCAAGGCGCTCCGAAGGCTATTTGATAATTAGCTCGGTGAATCGAGAATCTGACCCGAGGAAGGTCGCGTGTCGGGGAATTTAGGTGAGATTTTAGTTGATATTTAAAGATAGACGCTAATTTTGTATTTCTTTGGGGAGAAATATGGAAATGGGGATTTTTATGGAAGGATTGTTTTATTTTTGAAAGATTTGTTTGTGTAGATTGGTATTAATCAAGAGATTGAAGTTTTTTCAGTTTTTCGTGTGAACGTTGATTTAAATCCCAGGAACTGGTTTTAGGTGAAAAATAGTAAAACTTTGTACTTGAATCTATAAACGTTTAGAAGAAAGATACGTGAAAGTGATATAGTTCTCCGTTTATGAGACATCGGAAGGAAGTATGAAAATTCCACCAGAATCTTTGACGAAATCACAATTTCCACGCGCCTGACATCGATCGGGTATTATCAAACAACTCCGCAATGCGATTCACGAAATCTATTCTCCGCGACTGGATGTTCAATTTACCCGAGATATACAGAATCAACTACCCTCGAGTATTCACTTCTATACCATAAACTCCGAAAATACCGTACAATCACCTACAGCTTCCCTCTAAAATCCCGTATACCTGACAATTTTCATAAAAAAAAATCTCTAACCCATTTTTAATATCCAAATACCCCACAATCATCCCCGTTTGATGAAAAATGAAAAAGTATCGTGATAAATGAATGCCAGTCGATCACTAAAAATCGTTTTATCCGCCAGTAATAATAGTAGTCGAAAAAAAAGGAAAAAAGAAAATGAAAAAATGAACGAAAAAATAGCTACGTGACGAATGTACCAGGCACAAGGAGAAATTGTTTCTCGAGTAGAAGCTATAATCGGAGATTGGAAACATTCATAGCGGCAGCCACGAAGCAGAAGAGAAGGCCAAGGGGCCATTCAAAGGATCTCCGTGGAACGGCGGAACGTATGGGACAGGTTTTACGGGCTTTTGCCTCTCAAAGGATCGTGGATATCGCTCTACCGGGACTGTCAATTTCCATATCAAACATCTCGAAATGTCTGCGATAAAATCGCTCGGAAATAAAACATTGGATTCTTCTTCGTCGTCGTCGTATAGTCCGTGTTATCGACGCGAATCGTAAAACGGATCAGACTTTCACGATGATAACTTTCCGCGGGAAAATTTTAACCCCCGCGCGGTATTCGTACGTTGTCGGTCTGCATAAACAACGAGACGATTTGTACGATTCTCTTTAAACATGTTCGAATGTGAACCAAGAAAGACGAGAGGGTGGTAGGTAGGAGGTAGGAGGTACGAGGTAGGATCACGTATTTCCGTATACCGTAGATTGTATTTTATCGCGTACGATTTAAATAATATTCCCATAAAATATGGAGCTCGCTGTCCGACATTTCCTCGTACGGGAATAAATGACGGGACAACGAGATTTTTGAGGGAAAAAACACACATACACACAGACGTGAACTGTGCTACATTCGAACGTTGATCAATTAGTTCGTCCCAGATTTTTTATTTGTAATATGTATATATGTATATATACCGTATATGTATACCTATGTATATTTCTATATGTATATGTATACGTATGTATATTTCTATATCTATATGTATACCTTTGTATATTTCTATATGTATATGTATACCTATGTATATTTCTATATGTATATGTATACCTATGTATACATAGAATTCGTTTTCCCCGCGAGTTTCTTTCACCGACAGAATTCGTTCGTTTTTATTTTCGACTCGCAGTAGGGTCGATTGTTCGATTTACGATAACTTCATCGAATCTATGAATGCGTAGTGTCGTTAAACAGAGTCCGCGGTGGCGTAGCGTATTATCCGGATGAAATCCGGCGAACCGAAGTCGCGTCGGGACGGTGAAACGGGATTCCCCAGGATCTTCCTGGCATAGAGAAGACGAAAAACGTCGTTTCCCACGGAATCCCATATACCCGGGTCCCGGCATTCCCGGTCCCGGCGTATCTTTACGAGTATCGCGGAAATAAAAACGCTCGGGAAATCGGGATGAAATCTCGGGAAACTCGGCCGAGAAAACGGGCGACGGTTTTCCGCGGACGAGATCAATTTCTCGACGAAATATTCCGGGAACGTTTTCGCTAGGGATGAATACACATGATTCTTTCCATGATTTCTCCACGATCGTATAGTAAAAACATACTTGAATGAAATCCAAAGGAAACTTGGCAATCTTTTATTTAATAAAATTAATCAAAACTAAAAGACAATCGATCGCTTTCGTTTTTAAACAATTATATAAATATAATTACTTTGTGATTACTATATTAACAATGTTGAAAGTAATTAACTTGAATATCACTCTAATTTAATCCAAAAATACTAATACATCTTTAATAAATTTATCAAAATTAAATCAATCACCATATAACGTTTCCATAAAGAAAAGTACTATATTTTCAAAAATAGATCCATACGAAAATAGAAAAATGATCAAATTAACAATCGACGAATCATAAAAACGACGACACGGATCACGTGTCGTGCGTTCGCTCGTTTCGCGTGGAATCGATGGCGATCCGTGTTTTTTTCAATCAGCCGGAATTGTGCCGGTTAATCAGCGATATTATTGGTAAATAAAACGCGCTCGTCGGCGATGGCAAGTGGCGAACGGCGAAACAAGCCCAGCGTGAGTGAAAAGCAGCCGGCAATCGACGTTACCTCCGGGCATTAGATTGAACCGCGTCGGCAATATTTTATAACCGCAATCAGATGCCGCCACAATGATCGCCGCTTGTATAATATTCCGCTCTGCTATCGGAAGTCTTTGGCGGCCGGCTTAACTACGCGAATCTCTGTTCACCCGTGCTAGATTGCCCTGTACACGGTATTCCAGCGATGTTCAAGGCTCGCGGTGTGTTAAAGGTTAAGTCTTAAATTAAATCTCAATACCGGTGCGCGATATATACCTTAACGTTACGCCCCTGGATTTCAAACGGCATTATTAAAAACGACGAAGAAAGGGATTCACGTGTTGAATAATACGTGAATTTAATTCATGGATTACTTATGATGTTAGTATAGATTTGTAATAAATATGTGTATACTTTAAACTAATTGCTTACAACGAAGAAAGAGATTAACGTGCTGAATAATACGGGAATTTAATTTATGGATTACTTATAGCGTTAGTATAGATTTGTAATAAATATGTATATGTATACTTTTAGTAGATATTTTATATATAAATAGACTATTATCAGATGTTTTTATGATAAATTTTTTCACATTACTGTAGCAACGATGTTAATATCGGAAAATGTGCAAGTATTGATATTTATTATAATAATGATTATCTACCGATTGTTAGAAATAGGAGTGTTGGTCATACGTGACCCCCAGGGTGTGTTCTTTAATTATAGAATCGGTCACCGGTGACCTCCATGGTATTTTGCCTGTTAAACGAAGCGAATAGGAAGGAATTTCGTCGGAAAAGTGGAGCGCGCGAGACGTGCGAATGATTTTCCCGAAATTCGGAGGGAATTAGTATTCCCCGTGGACCAGTTAGAATTCGTTTAGATATTCTGTTTAGAATTCTGTTTGCCCGACGGTGTCACTGGAATCGCGCGAGTCACGTTCCATCGATACGCGTCAGACGATACTTTGACGAAACGGAAAACGGAAAACGGAAGACTGGGAGGGGGAGGGGGAGGGGGAGAGGGAGGGGAGAGGGGGAGAATGAAATTCCGGGTGGTTCGCGGGAAAATCCGATGACTGAAATCACGTCTCTTCGACGGACACATATATACACATACACACACGATGGAAATCAAATTCTCAGCCCACGCACGATGCACGAGAAATTCATTAAACCGTAGCAACAACGGGATCGTATCACGTGTCCGACGATAATAAATTCCAACGGCGTTCGGCGTCGATAAGTCTATTAACCTTTTGCGATCCACATTTGAATTTCGGGACAATACGGGACAAGTGTAACCGAGACAATCCAATCTACCCCTGTGAACCACCGGTGGTAGATCCACGCTTGTTAACATAATCGTGTTCCACGTTTTACATGATTTCACCGCGAGACTAAAAATTAAACGCGAGAGTATTCATATGTACTTAATTATTCTTTGGAAATATTTTTAAAAAAATCTAAACTATCCTATCGTACAATATTTCCAAAATACAATATCATTTTATACCGAATTTCAACCAAATAGAAAAATAGAATCTATCAAATGTTTCCAAGTTTCTTTGTTCATCGTTATCCGATGTAAAAAAAATGCTTCTAATTAGAAATTAGAAATTAGAAATTAGAAATTAGAAACATTTCTAATTTTTTCTAATTAGATTCTAATTTTTTCGTCGAAGAAATTTAATAGAATCACGGGGTAGATACGTTGAAATAATTTAACCAACAAATTTATAGACAATACGGTCGCCGGGGGATTGCGAAGCGAGGTGCGTGTTCACGCACCCGCGGCAAGGTGAACACAGCTTAGGTGAACGATCGATAGAGCAGGTGGCAGCACGTCGGGTTCCCCGGTTTGCTTCCGGCACTGTACCGACGAGAGTCCAATGACACTCGTCCGTCTAACGGGCAATTTCGACGTTTCATTCTCGATGGGAACCGCCATATAAACGTGTGAGAAAAATCCCCAAAAAAGTAAAAAAAAATAATAATAATAATGGAGAGAATATGATATTTTCTTCATCTTCGTTTTTTTTGACCTCGTTGAATTATGTAAATTTCATCAGACTGAGATTTCAATGGATATGGGACACCGTATGGGTAAAATGGTGAAAGTGTTGTACTTACTTTGCGTATGTCGTCTAAATTGTGAAAAAAGAAAAATAATAAAGGAGGGAGTATGATATTTTCTTATTCTTCTCTTTTTTTTGGCCTCGTTGAATTATGTAAATTTCATAAAACTGAGATTTCAATGGATATGGGACACCGTATGGGTAAAATGGTGAAAGTGTTGTACTTACTTTGCGTATGTCGTCTAAATTGTGAATTTCTGGCGAGAGTCCACCGTGGACGCAGAGGAACTGTTGGTTCATAAGGGCCGCAAGTGGTAAACAGTCGAAGGCGTCCATACACGCGTCGTACACCCTCTCCGAGTATTTTATTTTACCTGGAAGAGAAAGACACACTCGTGTAGAAAGTTTCCCGGAAGGAAATCGGTATATTTTATACAAAATATTTGTTTTGTCAATCGTTAGAGTGGTATTTGAGTTAATTTTTCAATAATAGATACCGTTAGGTGGGTATTTATTATAATACAGGGTGGATTAAAAAAAACAAATGTACGAAAAAAGTAGATATGGAAAAATAGTGAAAACGGTGAAAGAAAAGTGGAAAAATACCTAGCTAGATTTTCGCGGCGGTATATTACGTTAAATTTCCGATGTAACCCAGATCTTCGAATTTGCGGTTTTATCTTCGCGATTCACGGAATTTCACGCTGGATTCGATTTACAGTCCCGAGGTTCGTTAAATCGCGAATATTTCGTTGTTCGTCTTTTTCCGAAAATTCGTCGGAATGCTTAACGGTATCCGAACCGGTTTATCGAATAGGAAATTCATATTGGACATTCGGATGAAATTTTCCGGTTTTCCGGAAACATTCGTGGGCGAATGGAGAATTTATCTGACGTTCTCGATTGTCTCCCGGTTCGTATTTTTTCTATCTCTCTTTCTCTCTCCCAACGCGTGTTTATTATTTCGCAGGACAATCGCGCGGTGTGCGTCGTTCTTTTGTTTCCGTCGGGAAGAAACGAGAATGGAACGATGTTCGTAGGAAAAAGAATAAAAAAAAAAAGAAAAAGAAAACGTTATTGGACGACGGAGAATTGACTTTCCACTCTTTGTTTCCGTTATCGCGTTCCTTCGCCGACCTGTCATTCCCAACGCGATTACTTCCAGTCTGATAAACTTTTTCTACACCTTAATCCGCGGTCAGATTCTCCGCGATTTCCCGTATCGAGGCGACCCTAATTGCCTGCCCGATTATTTCTTAATTTCTCCGTTTATACGATCCCCGCGAAACGATAACGTTATCGCGACCGAAGAAAAAACAAAAATATCATCGATGAAACAGTTTACCAGGTGAAACGAGAAAAATTAGCCCAGTTTCCTTCAAACTCTCACCCCTAACAATACCTAAGGATATCTTAATGAGATATTACACCTTTAACACACTTTTTTTTGCATACAATCACATTCACGATGCCGGAGAAAAGAAAAAAAAAATAGATTTTTATATCAAACGTCACGGAAGGGGAATGAAAACAGAGAAAAAGAAAAGAGACAGATAGTGAGGTAAAAAAAAATACAGAATGACGGGACTACAGAGGAGAGATTCCAATGGAATATTATGCGCATAATATTATTTAAAGAGAAAGACCGACGTCTCCGCGGCATCGAACGCCGTTCCAGATTTCAAGCTTCACGCTTTTAATGACCATATACGTAGAGCCTTGTTGTTAAGCGTACAAAGGAGGGTTGGTGAATACCCTAGCCGATCCTTTTCTTGGAGACGGAAGGAACCGGCAGAAAGGAAATAAAGGGGAGAAAAGGGCGCTGGAGAGCAATGAAGAAGGGCTTGGAAGGTAGATAGGACGGGGGCAGTCAGGTGTGTGAGTGTGTCGTAAAAAGAATGGCGAATGCGGGAATCATTTTCACGCGGCGGTGCCGGTATCCATGGAGAATAATAAATTCCACTATCGGGATATTCATGCTTTAAGTAAAAAAAGGAAAAGGGAACTCTGTCCCTCGATCCCTTCGATACGGTATTATTTTAAAAATAAAATACAGCTCTTTAAATCTGTTTTTTTTTGTCTACCCTTTTCTACATTGGATATGACTTTTATTCACACAGTTGATTTTCACGCGAAATATGCAAAACATGAATTTTTTACGTATTTTCGTACACATGATACACATAGATATTTTTTTATCAGTGTGACAGTTGTCAAATCCTGTACTTGGATTCTCTGAGAAATACATTGCAGCGTCCAGCTGTTACCGCGAACGACATTCCAAAGATGTCTATTTTCTTGGAAAATACTGGAAATATAACTCAGATAATATAGTATCTTCGATCATTCACGCAAAGTCGAAGTTATCGGATAATCGACGGAAACGTTTCGAAAATAGAACGATAATAGTCCTTTCGCAGAAAAAAAAACAGAAGATTCTTTTGAATCTTCTATCCTCTATCCGCAAACATTGATTTCGTTTCAATCGGATTTCCACGGAGTCTCTGCAGGAAAAAAGTGAAGCAAAAAAAAAAAAGGAAAAACAGAAATTCTGGCAACATTATCCGAAGGATTCTCCTGGTGGACAGTTCGAATGACGAAGTGTTTTGCCAACGTGGCAAGAAGGGGGCCGTCGGAATTCTTCCCCTCTTGGACTTTCTAGCTGACGAACAAGAAGGATTTCCTGTCAATAAAACGAGGTCCGAGGGATCTACGGGCCGAACAGACCGAAGATTTGTCGACGCCCAGACAGGACAGATTGCTGGTCAAACCTGTCACTCGAGGCCTTCCTCGAGATCTAGCAAATGAACATCTCGCCGTGGCAGAAGAAGCCTCCTCGAGTTCGTAGATTGAACTTTTCAGAAACAAATCACCCTACTCGTGTTCGTTCATTTCGAGGGATCGCGAAATATCGCGTGCAAATTTGTTTCGCTGTCTATTTGGGTCATCTAGTTAATTGGAGGGGTAATATGTGGTATTATCTTGAATTATATGAACGTGGAAGACAGTTTTAAAGAAATAAAAGTAAATATAATTATATTAGTTAGGATATATAAACGATTGATACAAATTAAGAAAAGTGATCGATTAATCGTCACTTTTAAATATTATAAAATATATGTATGATCACCCTCTCCATCTATGAATCTTTGATTTATTTAGATAAAGATATTATACTATGAATATCAACTTACTGTGACTTTTCGTTACACACAAATTAAATCTACGAAACGAATTTTTGATAGATACTTAGCAGATAAATTATAATTGAAAATTGAGAAAGATCATAGATCTTTTATCACATAGATTAAAAAGCCATCTATTAGTCATTGATATTGATTAATTAATCGTATAATTTTTCAAATTTTCAATATAATTTTTCAAATTTAAAGTAACATAGGTGCAATTTTAATATCGATTACTTTAATAATACATTTTGGAAGATGAAAATTATTTTATAAAATAATTAAATCACGATCATTTTCGAAAATTGTCAGCATGATTGTAAATTAAGATCGGCCGAGGGACGCAATTAAAGTCCCGTTTCCCGGTGATATACCGGAGATTCCGCGGGCACGTTCTGCAAAGTGCCGGGATTAATGAGCGAGAACGCGGTACACAGGCGGCGTTGTGTGCGTACGTGTGGCTCGGATTAAACAAATAATTGAAACACTCGCGTTACGCTCCCGCGATCCGGTCGCAGGCGTTTAGTTCGCCGCGGTTCCATCGGGGCATCGAAAACGTTTTCAATTAAAATTAACGCGCGCCACGTGAAATAACGATATTTAAGAGAAAACGAATCGACCGTTAATTCCTGCTTTTGTAATTCAAGAACATGGGAATTGGCAAATTTACATCGTATACTTGGGTTTGATAGAGAATTATACCGGGTGACTTGAGAAAATTAAGAAATATTTGTAAACAATAGGGATTTAGGTATAGGGTGATAATTAATATCAACTTAGACTTTAGTAGTCATTGATTAAAAGACACTTTTCTATCATCACTCTACTGTTAATTACATTATTTATATTTTTAATTTAATATATGTACGGTCAATGTAGAAAACCCTTAGATATAAAACTCGTTAGCAATTACATCGTTTGTTTATTAAAATACTATAGAAACTAACCCAAGTCTCGTCGTGTGAACCACAATTAACACTAATTTAATATTATATTTTGAAAGCGAATTACTGTAAATCATTAGAAATTAAATTCTCATTTCATTTTCTAATTCGCATCGTTTCCCACGCGGAATACAACGAAATACATTTCAGTTGATCCTGTAGGCTACACACGTAATACAAAATATCACTTAGTTTCCGTAAAGACAGCTCTCGACGGAAGTGTACGAATTGTTGCTATTCGTTCGCCGGAATCGGAATACACGGGTGCTCGCAAATTAATACCGGTTGTTCGCTCGTGTTACTCTCCGTAGAATTAGGTTAAAAGGAAACAGTCGTAAGAACGCAACGTAATCAGAGTTAACGTGACCCCACGGTACAAAGTCACGTCCACTTTTCCCGTTTAATTTTCCTCCAATCCAGCCCGGATATCTCCGTTCTCGCTTTTCCATTTTCGTTCTCCCCTTTTCCTACATTTGCATATCACTCCCGCTCGCAGCCGTTCTCTGATATTCTGTCCACTGATAATACACTCTTGTCGGATACTAAAAAAAAAAAGAAAGAAAGAAAAAAACGCATAGTCCCCGATAATCGACACCGATTCCAGGACACACGTTACCGGGAAAAAAAAATCTTTTCCCATCTCTCTTTTCCACGGTTTTCCATTATTTTTCTTTCTTTTTTTATAACATTTCACCAGGATGATGAAAACTCGACCTTCACGTCGATCGCAACGAATTTTTCTCAATTTCCACTAATTTCCACCGACGAAAGGAAATTTTCTACTAGCTTTTCCATCACCTTTTTCCATCCCTCCACCGTTTCCATTTCGTTTTCCACGGTTTCTTCACCGAACAATCGTTTTTGGCGATGAAGTCCATTTCGGAACGGGTCGCTGGCGACCGGCCAGCCGCGTTTTGCTCGCGTCGTTGAAAACTCGAATTCCTCTGCGAGCGGTAACGCGTATCCCGGGCTACGAGTTTTCCAGGGAAACTCATGGAAAGTCACGGGAAACGCGGACCGCGCATTCCCCGGACGTTCACAATGGGCGTCTTGATACTTTTTCTTCCTCGTATCACGTTCCTCGTTCTTTTTTTTTCTTTTTTTTACATCCTCCGCCTGCTGCAGCGATAAAGTAACACCGGAGACGCGATCCAGCGGAATGCCACTTGCTATTTCGATGTCGTAATACTCGAGCGAATTCCGCGGCGACGTTTCCGCGTGCGGAACGCTGGGACGCGGCGTCGCGACGCCGGGAAATGATGCTGCGTATTTAACCCTAGGTTTATAGTGAGTTTACGTATATGTAAATATCTCTACTAATGGTTTCTACGAAATTAGAAGACGGGAAAGATTAAATTTGCGATTATGTGTCTTATAAGTGTGAGCAAATATTAATTAAAATTTTCACGTTAAATAGAAGAAATTTGTTGAAGAAAATTTGTACGAAAAGTTTTCTCAGATGATTAACCTAGTGTTTAAATTGTACGTGGGAATGGAAATAATTTATCTCAAGTTAACATGGATAAAGAAGATGATATGATATACGTTAAAGATCTATAGAAACACGGTGGAAAATGTCGAAAATTACAAACGCAAGCGTACACGCGTGGCTTTCGAAATTAACGTTATGCACCCCCGTGGATTTATCACAATCCATGATGAAAGAAGGTGAAAAAAAAAATGATTTTGCCTCCCTGTGGACCGATCGGAATTTTCTCGATCACTTGGCACTTGGACGGCGTAATAACCGGAGGTAACTGGGACGCATAAATCGGCGGTGGTAAGAAAAAAAAGTGGTAAAAGAAGGTGCGAGGGAGAACAGAGAGAGAAAAAGAGAGAGAGAGAATAAAAGTACGCCATCTTCTACCGCTTTCCTGTTGCAGCAGAATTTTCCGACGAATTCACCGTAACCGGTGGTAAAATGATGATTAAAGCGTCGCGACGCCGGGATTTTCGTGGTTATCGCGGTTATTAAACATGCGTGGAACCAGGTCGAATATGTTCACCGGCCATGGTCTTCCCGCGGTGACTTTATCGCGGCTAATTTCCGCGTGTGATATCAGAAACGGGCGTCCCGTAGATGCGAATCAGCCGGAAACGAGTTATTCTCGAGGAAACGAAACAGAAGACTAGTGGAACGAGACTTGTGACTCTGTGCAACGAAATATATTCGTTGTTCATTCGTCACGATCGATGATTTATCGTGATATATTAAGATTAAGAATTGATTTCTAGAAGATCGAAGAGCAAAAGTCTGAACGCGACGGGGCGAAGAATGTATTGGTGTTAACAAATATTTCGAATAGATCACAATTTAATGATACAACTAACAATAATTGTATTGAATTATTAAATTCTTCAATTTAATTATTTTTTCACATATTTCACGAGCAACTTCTGTCGTAAGTTTTAAGACACTCGAAAAACAGAGTGATCATTTGAAACACATTTCCTCTGTCGATAGATCCAAGGACAGGATCTATTGAGATCGATCCAGGGTTGTTCGAATATCCTCCATAAGTATTCCGTGTTCGTTGTTTTAGGGAAAATGTATGTTCGAAACACTGGCAATGATTATTCATCCTCGAGGCATTTATCCAGGTCGAAAGCTCGCAAATGAGCTTTCTGGAGTGTCTCCACGATGTCTGACTCGCGCGAACGATATCAAAAGAAAGTCAAGAAGTGGGGCAGGGTGGGGGAAAGTAGAGGGAAGGGGGACAAACTCGATCCTCGTTAATATAAGAACAAGAAAGAAAGCCGACAGGGTTGAGGAGAGTCAAAGAATGAGCGAGGAGGTTGTACCAAAGATTCTGCGTTGTAATTAACGACGTCTCGAACGATCGTCTTAATTATTATCACACTTTGTCCGATATTTCAAGTTACAACATTGACAAAAGTCACATCGAAACAGCAATTCCGAAAACAACCTGGAATCAATCAAATCAAACATAATTTCCCGGATCGTTTCGCAGTTTTCCAAAGTATCTCAAAAAAAATATGTACACACATAATTTCCCTAAAACTTTTTCGTCATTCTTAAGTACACACTGAAGTACTTGTACAATTCTCTCTCGATCGAATTCCAATGAATTTCCCGCCGCGTAAAAATCCCACGGAAATTAGAACATTTTCTTTGTACGGGGGGATCGGAAAAACGGGGGGAAAGCGTTTTTCGCGGCGGTGGAAAGCGGGATAGGAAAAATCCGCCATTCCGCTCGAAATTCCATCGGACGACAAAGATATCCCGGATGGTTCTGCGGAATCATCATCGGCGGTATCTCGAGACTCGGTCGCGATGCGGAGTGCCGCCGCGCGGAAAACCGTATCGATCTCGGAAAATTATCCGATACTGGGTCAACCCGCGGGTATTTACGAGCCCGCGTTAAGCCGATGCCGCGCAACGTTTATGATTCTAAAGCCGTTACGTTTTACGCGGAGGAGACCCCGACGTCCCGCGGGATTCGTTAGGGATCGTTTACAACGACGATTCGAAAAATCCTCGCGATAAACGGGTTTCTTCGACGTTGATGTTATCCATCGCTGGTCCATTAACCCTTTTGCAACAGATCCCGTTAATTCAGGGTGTATCGTAATTGGGTGAACATTTCATTTAAAGATCGATAGTACACAGTAAAAGATAAAAAAAAAACTAAGAAAATTAGATCCAAAGATCTAAGAAAGAAAATATAAAGACCTAAAAAGAAAATACTAAGAATTATTGGTCCAAAGATCACTTCCTATCAAGATAGAACCTATTATGTATCAAATTTTTAAAAAATCATATTTCCATAATGGTGAATCTTAGAAAAAAGATTCCAATTGCAATATAATCCACGAACTAACAGAAAAAATGGTATTTAAACCAAAGTCGAGAGAAGAGACACCTTGTTTCCCAATGAACGGTGGAAGAACGTATCTATCAACGGATACATCTTCATCATTTAGAAACGCGTCGACCTTCGTACAATTCCGCCCCGTCGCGGGAATCATAAACGCGTAACGTTTACGATTCGCAGCAACGAACCCCTTCGGCCGTTTATCAACCAACCCCTCCCCCTTCCCCCTTCCACCCCCCTTTTGGCATCCGAGGGAGGCCGTAATAGCGACAGGTAAACGAGCGATCGAGGAACGATAATCGACCGGGACCTCTCTCCCTCTCTCTCTCTCTCTCTCTGTCTCTCTCTCTCTCTCTCTCTCTCTCTCTCTCTCTGGTAATATCGAGCTTCGACGTCGGAGTGTGCGTACCCCGCCTTCGAGAAACGATAGGATCGTAAAACATCCGGCGGCGGACGCGTCGCGACGGATCGATAGACGTCGACCGAGTTTCGAGATCGACGTGACGAAATTTCTACGGCTAATGGAAATTTGCGGTGGCGCTAGTCGACCGGTAGATTTTTTTTTCGATCGGTAACCAAGCTTACCTCGCCCCCACCCCCCCCATCCCCCTCCTATCGTTTTGCTATTACACCGTTCATCCTTCAATCCCTTTCACCCTTTCAACCCTTGATGATGCTGCGGTTAGGGAAATGATAATGTGGATTTCGGACGGTGGAATAATAATTGTTTGAGGTTCGTCGGAACGTAACTGTGTATTTCCACTTCGACAAGATTGTGTCGAGTCGAGATCGATTTTGGAATACATATTTGTGGGTGAAAGGGTTGAAATATGAAATATGAAATAATATGATGAAATATGAAATAATACTTGGAGTTGAAATTTGAAATAATAGGTGGTGCTCGTTTATTTATTTCTGAAG
This sequence comes from Mimumesa dahlbomi, assembly GCA_917499265.3. Taxonomy (NCBI): domain Eukaryota; kingdom Metazoa; phylum Arthropoda; class Insecta; order Hymenoptera; family Crabronidae; genus Mimumesa; species Mimumesa dahlbomi. The sequence goes on from OU824118.1 coordinate 11,186,327, forward strand.
GAAGTGTGTGTATCTCTGTGTGTGTGTGTGTGAGTTGATTTTTCTTTCTTTTTCGGGGAAAGTAGCTTCGGGTGACGCTGTTGAATGTTTAATTCCGTATCGCGTTCCCGAAACACCGGGGTGTTCGTTTCGACGCTCATATTTCAAACGCGAGTACAAGAATATATGTGTGTGTGTACGTATACAGGTACGTGTACGTGTATGTACGTGCATATCCGTAGTACGCCGGACAAAAATACGATTTCAGGCGTGTACAAGGGAACCTTGCTTTTAATCTTTCGCTAAAGTGTCCCGTTTTTTTATTTCATGGCAACGGGAGAAATCCCTTTTTGACGAATGGACGGATTTGAATTCACTTGTGACATACACGGACGACGGGGAACGATGGAAAATGACACAAATCCCGGATCGATGGCGGGCGTGTAGTTGTCGCGGACAATTTGGGAGAAAAAATAGAAAGCAAATAAAGGATTACGCGGGAGCGTAGAGACGGAAGAACGTAATTCCATCGGAAAAGCTAACTTCGTCAATGTAAAACAGATAAATAAGTAACAAACACGTGTTTAAATAAAACAAAAGTCATTATTACAAAGTTGCATTGAAAAACATAATATAAATTTAAAAAAAGAATTTATATCAGAACGAAAGCAAACATGACACAACTATCAAATTAAATGTCGTATAGGAAAAGATTCTGATTAGAAAATAAACTAACAATTTAACGTCTAACAATTTACCCAATCTCGCCCTCAAAATACAATATTAAATTACTCTTAATTCTGTCTCACGCAAAGAATGATTTTACCTTTAAAGAATAAACAATCAAGAAAATATATAAATTATGTTAACTCGATTCCCCGGTGGCAAAAACAAACCACGTTATGGCAATCCCAACCGTTCCCCGCTGAACAATATTGTTTAACGAGACAAGCCCGCGGAATTTACGGGGGCTCGTTAAAACGTCGAAGAAATTGTTTCATCGCCGGCTAATGTGTATTACGTTCACGGTCGTGTACTTATTAAACGCGAAAGTTTGCGCGCCAATTGGACCGCCGCGGTGGAAGATTTGCTAGATTTTAAAGATGCCAGACAACAACTCCGAAAACTCTGTGCAACCGAAGGGGGGAGAGAGACACCGGTTTTATTTATCACCGTCGTAACCGTGTCCGCGGTTTCGATGATATTTCATTTTCCACCGCGTTTAAAGTAACTTGTCACGGTTTCACAAGAACGACCGCGGCGTGTCTCGTTTGAGAGTGAAATATACGCAAATTTTATGAAACACACTCTCCCCGCGAGATTCTCGAACCCTCGAGTGATCATACTGGGTTAACCCTTTGCGGTTGGTGTCCCTGTAGCAGGGACATTTTTTAATCGTTGTAGAAGTCGGTGTCCCCTTAGCGGGGACACTTTTAAATCGTCGAATCGTCAAAAATCACAAAAATGACAAAACACTATCGTCCCCTATGCCTCGTGGTTCAAAATCCGTTTCAATAAATTCTGTGTGTTTTAATATTCATATAGGTATTATACATATTGATTTTAAATAGGTACTGTAAGTAAAAGTAACTGCGAAACGATTTGCTCCGACCTGCTGGTACTCCCAAAAGTGAAATTTGCCGATCGCAAAGGGTTAAATAATTGTGAGAAAAAAAATAATAATCCAGTTATATCGTGTTATTTAATCGAATAGAAATCCGATGGAATTTGTTAGATTTATAAAAACGTAGGTCTTTCCACGAGAAACATAAATCTTGAAGAAACAATGCTGCGAGGAAATCGTGGATTGCATTTTAAAGTTTGAAACCCTTGAACTACCCCTCGCATATACAAGTACATACACACATACACAATCCATTTTGCATCGTATTTCGCGAGGTCGATCCTTCCGGCTCGCAACGATGTCGAATGTACATATACATACATACATACACATGTTTCGAGTTTCACGCTGGTTTTACTTACATTCCTGCTTAAATGTGAAGTATTCCGTGAGATGACGGCACTCGTGGTTACCTCTGAGGAGGAAGAGTGTGTTTGGATGACACAGTTTTAGTGCCCACAGGTACAACACGCACTGAAACAAAGATCAAAAAAGGGGATCGTGTTAATTAAAATATATTTTCACAGACTTGAAATCGAGAAAATATTTTGTATAAAAATTCCTCGTTCTCGCTGCCTATGTACATATTTTACAAACTATATCCGCGGAATTTCAGTTTCTATATTTCCACCTGGCGACGGACACGAATTATTGTTCCCACGCTCCCCGACGACGGGAATTTAACGGAACGACGAAATTGCCAGAAGGAAGTCAGTCATCCGGCGGGAATTCGGTTCCAAAAAAAAAATACAAAAAAATAAGGGGAGAGCGAAATAACGAAACACAGCTTCTGCGAAGCGTCGTTGAAGACCTCGTCACGGCTCGTCGAGCAAATTAATCGTTCCTGAAGCACGCATTGATGGCGGAACATCTTTCACACGTTAGTTACATCAGTCGACAGCCAGACTATAAAGGTGAACATTTTGGCAGGGGAATAATAGAGACGCTCTGATATCCCGCTGTTCTCTCGAGACGGAGAAAGAGAACTATTCAACGAAAAGAAAAAAAATAATATAAAAATAAAAAAAAATCGCCACGTGCGTCTCTGTAGTTGGCATACGTTGCGAGATATTATTCAAAGGCGACCGCGAAACGCGCAATTGCTAACGCGATCAAACGGCACGTGAGTTTTTCGCGAGACAGCCTTGGCAGGGATGGAAATTTCATTTTCCGACCCGAGGATTCCTAGAAACCGCGTCTACCGGATGAATCGTGTAACGAAACGTCGTGGGATTCGATGAGAACCTTGAAGAAAAGGGGGACGATGTAACGTGAAAATATTGCGAAAATTTCGTCGTTGTAACGACGATGTAACGGGTGATAAATATTGAACATTTGTAAAAAACGATTGGTAACGCGATAATAGGAACGTTTGTTAACGAAAATATTTCTACATACGTGTCAGATTGCGCAACGACGTGTAATTATTTCGGTAATAGAATCTGTATTACATTTCCTCCCAGATCGCCGTGATAACGAATTGTTTGATGAAAATGGAAAATCAACTTTTCAAAACTAAAATACATATCTAGCAAGTAGATCTCTAACAGGAGGACTACAATAAAAATTTCTCTAAAAAATATACCGAAAATATAATGAATTAAAAGTCACGTACACCTCTGTTTAAATATACCCTGGACCGATTTAATCAAAAAATAAAATATTTCAACGAACCCACCACCGAAATACTCTCGCGCTATTTATGAAAACTATACCGACGTAGTAATTTGCATAATGAAACGCAATTATTTGGTTAATCGCGACCGCATCGCGTACCTCGTCCTAATTGCGCGCCCAGTGTCCGCGGCTTGTATTTATTCCGCGAATAGCAGTAACAACAACAACAATACCAACACCATCAACCACCACCACCACCACCACTACCACCATCATCGGGCGTCGCGGCGTACCGTTCGGGTGGTAAACAATCGTTAAAAGTTGACCGGCGCGCTACGAATCGATATCGAATGGGGCGTCCCCATCTTTTATTCATTATGTATACGTTAACGGTACGTTTCGAATGTAGGGTGTATCACGGGTGTATTAATGTTGTAGTAGTAGTAGTACTAGTACATACATACATAGATACATTGTACGCGGCAAACGTATCCCTGGAACAATCGGGTAAGTAGCTATGAATATGTGTACGATATGTGCGTGTATACAGGGTGTAACAAAAATATGGGGACACTTTTTCAGTATCGATAGTACGCATCGATAGATGAAAAAAAAGTTTTGAAAGTTTTGTCTAAAAACCACCCCCTATCGACATACAACCCGTTTAATAAAGAAATTTTGAAAAAATCATATCTTCGAAATGGTACATCATAGAAGACCGATTTTCATTTTAATATTACCGGGAGAGACTAAAGTTTAGGAAAAAAAATATCACTATCTACGCAAAGGAAGATTTAGTGAGTGCCCTTAATTTTTTCCAAATTGTTACAAACCTGCTACGATATAGATAATCGAACTTGTTTGGATTAAATAAGAATAAATGCTATTTAACAGAAATAATCACAGCAATTATATACTTTTTATATTATCTCTGATCTTCTCCGGTTATATTTCAATCAAAATCTGCCCTCTATGACGTACCATTTCGAATATATAATTTTAAAAAAATTTTTAACAAAACGAGTTGTATCTCTATAAGGGGGTGGTTTTTAGACAAAACTTTACAGACATTTTTTTTCATCTTTTCGTGCATACTATCGATACTGAAAAAGTGTTCCCGCATTTTTGTCACACCCTGTATATGTACGTATGTATGTGTGGTGCACGTCGCCGCCATTGTTCGCCGTCACAGCCGCCGGTAATGGGCTTATGAAAGCGCATTTTCGTTTTATTACCATCCTGGACGTGTAACCGCGGCGAGGTGTCGTCGCTCACGCGATCGCCCGTCGCTCTAATGAACGCGTAGAAATGCACCCGAGCGACACGCGGAAATACCACGCCGCGCGCGCGATAATTGATTAGCCGTGTTCCAGCCCTTTGGCAACACCTTAACTTTCCGGGGTTTCGCATAAGCGCGGCTGTTCCCGGGCAGATCGGGTAAACGCGACGAATTAACCTTCCCCCGGGGGTCGATCGAGAGAATTTGATTAGGGATGGGGGAAAGGGGAAGGGGGAGGTTGAATTTTCTAAGTAGAATTGTGTATTATTTAATTCATTCGTTGGTAAGGACGAGTATACTCGTCCTACTTTCAATATGTTTTAACACCTATTTCTACCACGATTATGTGTATACCTATTTCGACCAGAAGGTGTCTTTTGTAACCTTAGCGTTTGAATGCAAATATTTGCCAAAACTGTTGGGATTTCAAATTACCAGTTAAACGTAGATAATTTAACAACTATTGTATAAAAAGTTAACAAATTAATTGTGGAGAAATGATTCAACTTAACGATTGATTTTAAGTTAAAATTTGAAAGGTGTCTTTTGACACCTCTTGGTAGAAATAGTGTTAACATACTTGGGAAATTAGGTGGGAATAAAGTTTATTAGAAAAATTATACTTCAATTGTTATTTAACTTTGGTAAATAATATGACTCAAAATATAATTGACAATGGCAATTACTGTGTATAATTTAGGCTTGGTAGGGAATGGATTAATATATTATTATGTGAGCTGTGTTTGATGAATTTAAGGGACACTTACGGGGGGGGGGGGGGGTGAAAATGGATTTTTGTATTTCTGGAAATATGGAGGTTGATGTGCGAAAAACTGAAAAACCTGGGAAACATTCTCGCTCGTCAGTGCATGTGTGTGTGTGTGTGTATGAAGGTTAAAATTGAATTACGAGCGACATCCATGGGACTCATTTTATCAGACCCGTAGATTGCTGGAGTAGTTATAAAACAATGGGCGTCACGTAAATTACTTGTTTTACGTTTGTCAGCTGTGTGTATGGTGATTAATAGAAATTTCGAGAATGATCCTGTTATTGTGCCCCGGCTTTGTCCCGGTCCCGTGATAATCATATACAACTCCGGTGTTTGCGGACGTTACACATCTATGTCCATTACACGTTAACACCAACCATTGTTGCCCGTCGCAATGCTGCTAATGTGCTTATGAAAGCGCATTTTCGTTTTGTTAACCGTCACCAAACGGTGTATCAGCGACTATATGTATCTAAGCCAATGAGAATCGTCGGACAATTTCTGTTGCAAAAAGTAGTCGCACCGTAAGAATTTCATCGATTAGATTCACTTACAAGCACTTTTTGCATGAAATTGAATGGAAACCTTAGGTATATGGAAATTGATGTGTTTTGAGACATTTACCGTCCAAAAATGATAATGTCTGAAACTTGCAATCTTCAAAAATTTCTGCAGCCGGAAAATTTCTTACTTTGACGTTTCTATCATTAAAAAAATCATTGCTTTCAAATCTTCATTCTTACAAAAACTTTTGTATTCGAAAAATTGTGTTATATTAATGCTATATAATATATTTATTAATTATGTTCTATTAAATTGTTAGAAAGCTCTATTATTACACAACCAAAAATCTCTAAAACATTATTTCCAGACACCTCTACAACATTTACAGTGGCTTGCGAAACACACGATGCTCGAATCCCTTTTAATCGTCGTATTTTAAGAAATTCTACCAGACCTCTATTGTAAGCCGTGTTGAAATTCACGCTCGAATCATCGCGCCCGCCGAGAACGTCGCAGATTTGGGTTGCCATGTTTCATTCGCCGCGGTATGCTGTGCGTTTCAAAGGGGGAAATTGAAACCCGGTAGTCGCTGAAGTTTTCCCGGGAATACGGGTCTGCGCGGGATACTTTAGCGCAGCGCCTAATTTATTATCTTGGCAAACGGTGTTGCGCTCTGTGTCACTCAATTCGAAACAAAACCTCGGGCACAGTCATCGTCGTCATCGTCATCGTGGGTGGTGTTAGTCATCGTTGCCAGAAATCTCTTCCGACCGACGCGAAACTACTGGGCCGTTCATTTATTTTAATTAGAATTTCGCCCCACTGGTGACGTTACGCGAACCACCGGAATTTTATTTCTTTTTTTTCCACGTTCACCGTACGAAACACCAGGTGACATTTAACCGGAGCTTAATAATCACGAATTAACTTCCGGGGACAATTAACCGAATTAAATGAACGATCGCAACGTTAATAATAATAATAATAATGCATGCGGTGGATTTCGTTTAATTGCACGTGTAATAACGTACGTGTATATGTATGTGTATGTGTGTATGATTATTAATAGTCGGTTTATCCTTGCTCTAGTTTTCGGTAGATTCGAATAGACCGTAACACTAACAACAAACACACAGGTGTTTTACACAGGTGATTCTGATCGTTACGTTAAGGATACATTTGATACGTGTGACGTAATAATGAGATTATTCATCGGAATCGACTCGTTCGTTTCTTCCCGTCTGCTTCCCGTTAAGCCTTGAAGTCAATTAATTTCTCTTTGTTAATCCATTCGACTGTCTACGTTCCACCCTCCCCCCACCCCATTTTTTTTTTGCGTCGCAAGTCCTTCGGCTGTCTCTTTGTGGAAGCAACGAAGCGATACTCCCTTCTGCCCGGCTGTTCTATAATTAAACGCGAACCCCCCGCACGGTATCGTAACAAAACAATTTACCTGGGCATTGTTTTCAGGTTACACGGCACGAAATTGTCCCCGTAATCGAATTTCGTTTCGTCAATTATCCGGCGGGCGAGACTTGAAACGCGACGGGGTGAATTTTTATCGTGTCTGACCACTGCGCTCTCATTCTACTGCGGTGGATTTCTGTTCGTTTAATTTTCCTTTTTTTTTCTTTTGAGCTTGCAGTATTTTCTCGTCGATTAATTAAACGGTGCGGGGAATGTTTCCGAGGTCATTACGAAGTTGGTAGAATTTTGTGTTTTTCGATTAATCAAATATTGGTTCGTTTGTGGTGTTATTATAAAGGTAGTATAAATTTTGGTTGTCGATTAATTAAATACAGGGTTGCTTCTGTGTTTGTTAGTGTGTTTATTGTTGACCCGATGGTTGGAAAAAATATATATATATTTTTTGTACTTTTTTCTGGAATTAGAATGCTTTCAACGTGGTTCAAACGTTCCTCAAACACCATCGGCATTTCTCGCGCGCAAGTTTTGTCGATATTCTTGAAAATTCAAACGCAAACATTCCCGTTAACCGTCAAAGGAACGGCGACGAGCACCCGGCTGATTTACGACGGCGAATAAAGTGATTTCTTGAAATATTTCGCGAGCCGTTAAAGGCTCTCTCCTGAAACTTACAGTGTTTTAACGAATTAATAATAATTCTCAGTGAACCGTCGTTACCGGAGAAACTGGGAAAATAAATTTACTCGGCCGACTTCGACAGAGTCCATCGTGCTTTGGATTTTCAAAGATGGAGATTTATTTAAAATTGATGGGATGATATTAAATAAAACTTCGACTTTGCGAAAGAGTTTCTTTAAAAAATTCGTAAAGTCGGGCGAATAAATTTATTTACACACGTTTCAACAGCAAATTTAGAGTTTTACCTGGTGAAGAAAATTATTTCAGGTAGTCCAACGGAGCTTCGCGTTATTAAATCATTTTTTATAGAGGTATTCGTGGGTATATCTACAATTTAATATCATCGTTGCTTAACACCATCGAAGATATGAACTTCTCGCCGAGTATCGAAGGTAAACGTATCAAGAGACCAATTCTCATAAACTTCTATCCCCATTTACGCTCCCCCAATCTTCTCCTGCTCAACGATCGAACCCGAAGATCCCCGCTGAATCGTTCGTTGTAGCAAAAGGAAAATAAAACCCTTCCTTTATGTGCCAATGATCATCTCGCCATTTTCTTCAGATAATTTCGCAAATCCAAGAAAGAAAAAAAAATCCATCCTGGAATTGTCGCGTTCCCTTGAACGTAAATATATATTTTTTTACGAGTATCCTCGACATTTTTTCACATAAATACGTAACGTAAACTGCAGTTAACAAAAATTGATCGTATCACCGAGTGAAAATTACAGTTTCCTCGATGTCAATGGGAATTCTTGCGGATACTTTGCGAAAAAATCAGCGTTCTATTTATTATAATCTTTGCGAAAACAATCAGCGGATTCTTTGCGAAAAAAATCAGCGTTCTATTTATGATAATCAAAACGGTATCAATATAAGTCTTTCCCTCGTTCTCGTCGCTGGGATATCAGAATCTTAGGTACGGAACGTGTCGTCGAAATTGCTTCGAGGCTCCGAAGGACGACGTATCGATCTTCTCTCCGGTCGCGACGTGTCCTTTTGCACGTTCACGCAGCACGAGTGGTGAAAAACCATTTCCCGTCAGCGTCTCTCTACGTCCCTCCGACTCGTATTCGTTTCTTATCCAATATTTTACGCAACATATTTTACGTAACGGACTTCCAAAAACACTCGGAAAGTTTTCAATTCGAACGGAAAACGTGCGGGAAGAATTTTTGGAACCACGGAAAATTCTCGGTAAATATACGAGGGACATAAATTCGATTTTTAAAATCCAGAAAATTCTACGTGGAATAAAAATATGATTTTCTTGTAAAATCGAGGATTCTTTTTTTTATTTTTGAAAAACATTAAAATTTCCATTTATGAATGAGATCTAAGTGGTGTCGTTACCATGGAAACGAATTCCTGTATTCTTCCGGCGTACAACAAGGGGCTTTGATTGTCCCTGTAAGAGTCGATCTCTTCTCGATCTTTTCTCGATCTTCGTTGACGGAAGATCTTCCGAGGGATCGTAGTCGGGAGAACGTAGGTCGCTGAGGGCCATATGGCTCAGGTCCGATTTATAATGCCATTTACCGGCGACGCCATTTACCGCTGACATCCCATTTTCCCCCGCGATAGCAGCCGGCATTCTGCCATAAAATCGAAATAAGAGAACGATTCCTTTCGGTTGCGTTAACGAGAGAACAATACCAACGATCCACCAATTTCACCGGGTAAAAGTGAACACACCAGTTACAGTGTTACATAGACTTTACATTTCCACGTAGATAAACTGTTACAATAATTTGATTAGACAAATTTATTGTGATTATTTGGGATTAAAATTTACTATATCTAAGGTAAAGAATATTAAGGAAATCATAGCGATGGAAAAATGGAATATTTCCTCATGTTCCTTATTTAGGATATTAGAGTGAATTTTTTTATGAATTTTTATATCTCGGGATATATAAATTTTAATAATACGTATAATACACTACGATCATAGTGGAAGCAAAATATAGTATTGGGTTTAAGGAGGATTAAGATAAAAAAAAATCCCACGTTAACGTTACATGGAATAAAACATGCGGCTCGAGATTACAGTAGAATTAACCGTTTCCGATAAGACAGTTGTTCCCAGTAATTGGACTTGTTTTTGCGTGTCATTAAGAAAGTACAAAGTGCGCTTAGAAGATCAAAACTTCGCGGATTAATCCGAGTAAAAATTCGAATTTTTAATTGCAACAGTTCCCCCGTCCAATTTAAACAGTTCTAAGAGTACGCGATGAAAGTTAAATCGCTTCGCGACGTTGTTTCACGACCCGACGATTCGTTTCGCGGACGTTCCACCCGAAATTGGCGATGCGACCGCCGGAATCTCGTGAAAGAGACGTGCGAATCACGCGACAAGAGTCGGTCGCCAAAAATTCGCTCGTCGACGGCCATTTGTCAGCGACGCATAAATAAACACCCCACTTGGCTCGTCGTTTATCGATTCCCGCGGGAAAACCGACGGTGGAACAAACGCTTCCGTCGGTTTCATTTGTTTCCTTCGTAATAACGATGATCTATATCGATCACTGAAAATTTCGATCCTATCAATAAACCACGAGAATTATTTCGAAACTGACTTATTATTTTTCACATTAAAATTCTTAGTTTCTTATCAATTGCTCCGCTAATGAAATTACGAATATTATTATTATTACATCAATAGAGATTACATAGGTGATAAATTGATAAAAAAAAGAAAACAAGGATTTTCTACTTAAATTTCCAGGAGGCCCGAAAGATATCGTTCGAAAGATTAAATCTGCTTATTGATTATAATACTTAATATATAATATATATCTTAATAGAGAAAATTAGTTAATACGATTCGCAAGGAAAACGTTCGAACGCGAAGTACACTCGAGTCGCAAGCTAAATCCACATAAATTTGAAATTAGCGTTAGGATCTCGCGTGAAAGATCAAAGGAGAGCTTTGTCGGAGCGCGAAAGCTTCGAGGCGGACTTTGGAACGCTGGCTTTCCCGTAAGATGAATATTCCCGTGGTTCGGGAACCCCGGGAAAATAAACGGGGAGCGAATTAATTGGTAATTAACCGAGTGAATCGCTAATTGAAAAGTCCGATAATTGAGCCAGGCTCACAAAGGGGAGGCTCTTTCATGCCGGATCGGAAGCCGTTGTTGCGGCTTTTCTTTATCTTTTGTCGACGTTAATTCCTACGCACTAGAGTCCCTGATAATAAAAAAAAAACGCGGGAAAATCGAATTCGTTCAATTTTATAAAAAAAAACATTGAAAATTTCTATCGCGTCATTAAAGAGACGTCATTAGTACCAAATTGACTGATTATTTTTCCCGCTGAAATTCATAGATTCTTATCAATCACTCTGCTAATAGAATTACAATTATTATTATTATTATATCGATATAGATTATATAAATTAAAACAGAAATGACACGGGGATTCTATTTTAAATTTCCCGCGGCAAATGGATTTCCACTTTTTAGGTCGTCGCGGTCTCACGCACCGTGAAATAATCTTTTCGTATGTAAATCATAGGTATCGGGTGGAGAAAAGAAAAAAAAGGAAGAAAAAAGAAAACGGAATCGACGACCCGCGCGATAATGCAAAATAAAAGTGCGCGCGACCGGCCGACAAAAGGGTCCGCGGGAACTTTATCACAGCTTAAACTTTTTTTCTTTTTTTTTTCTTCCGCGGTACGCCCGTCGGGTACAGTTTGAAAAGTGCGCGGAAAGTTCCGCGATTTTATGCGACCATTAACCGCTGATTTAAAATCATCCCGCGAACTTTATCGGCGTTGCGCACGATCCGGGAATCGTCGAGGGAACGTAAGGGAAATGAGTTCGAAAGCCGGCGGAAAAATATTCTAATATCCGTCGATTCCATCAATAAACGCGAATCCCCAGCGAAACAATTCAAGTCGCGAATGAAACGTGATTTTACAGCCAGCTACGTTATACCGTTTGAGAGAACGAAACCATTTCGAAGGATTTTTCACAATTTCCATAATTTCTATTCGGTAAGGATCGAAGGAAAAACTGTGCAAAGAATATTCTTCGAAAATTTGTAACTTTGAAACTGCAATAGATACCAAAATTAACAAAAAAAAACAGTGGAATTTTAGGAAATTTGAAAATTTTAAGCAGAAAGTTTCTATATTCAACGCGATTGTTTTCAAACTATATATTACTAAATTAATAATTATCTAAATTTAACGATCGTATATATAACTACATAAGAAACTGAATAACTTATCTTTGTATTGATTAATCATTCCCAGATAAGTTATTCAGTTTCTTATAAATTATTAAGCAATTCCTAAACAATTCCAAAACTTTTCCAAAACAATTTTCCATGATTATCTCATCCTTCTTCCAATGTGATTTATAATACTTTGGATATCACGAGTTTGGAATAAGACGCCGCCATTTTGGTCGGTGATCCCCGGAAAACAACCTTCGTTCCAGAAGACTACCCTGAACAGGTGTTGCCCATGAAATGGGATAAGTGACAGCGGCGCTGTTAACGACGTGGACTAAGTCCTTTGATGTTGCCGCCGTCCCCCTAAGTTCTCAGTCTGCCGCCCATTCGCAGCGTCGCGACGTCGACGTCGTACTTTGTCGCGTGTCAATCATTACCACTGGACGTCAATTTGTCCCACAACATTTCATTCGAAGCTACGGTGTGAAATTCGTATTGGGTACCATTAAAAAAAAAAAGACAAAAAAATCTTTCAAACACGACGTTACAGTGATGCGCAAAAGTTTCGACAACGTAAGCGGTGATGCATAAAAATTCATAACTCGTAAACTATTCGTGGTAGCACTTTCCGCGCGGTCAATATTTGTGGGGAACACTATGACGATGTTATAGAAAAATGAACAAAAAAAATTTGCGAGCTTACCCGTCGGTGGTGTAGAAATTGAAAAAACAGCCAGGATATTTTTCGCTGTTTACAAATACGTTGCCTTGAATTTCGAATCTTTTTATAGAAAACTACAATGTTTCTCCACATTCGACCATTTCTAGTCTGTTTTCATGTTTATTAATACTTTTCGCAGCTTTCAATGTCCATGGGAAAAATATTCTGTCAAATTTTCACCTATAGTGAACTGAAAAATTGCAATTTTTTCATATCACTAAAATTGTTATCTTTTTTCCTGTGAATTCGTCGAACTAAAATTCCATAAAAACTGTCGATTTTAGTCGTGCGATCAGTTCGCGTGAGAATGAATCGTTTTCCTTCTAAGTTTCGCGATTCACGAGGATCTATCGGGAGTTCGCGAACCCGTATCATTAGTTGGATTTGAACTTACCTCGATACTGAAATAACCCCTGTCTACATAATCGCCGAGGAAGAGATACTTTGTCGTGGAGGGTGGTCCGCCCACTTCGAATAACTTCATCAGATCGTAGAACTGCCCGTGAATATCACCGCATACTGAAACATGGAACAAACATACATACATTACTATAAATCCCCTTTTCCATGGAACTCCACAATCTCCCAAAAAAATACTCGAAACTCAAAAAATTTCATATAATTTCTCCCAGATGATTATATTTAATTTTTCTTTCCTGGGCTTTAAATTAACAGCAGGGAAAAAAAATTATCGGAAAGTGTACGCGAATTTTCAATTCCCTCGGGGAAAGGTATTCGGCAGTACGCAGTAGAAAAAAAATATTATTCGCAATTCCGACGAACAAAGTGGCATTGTGCCGTGTCAACGTTGTAGGTCTGCTTCTCGCTTGAAATACCTCGTTTTAAATACTAATTTCCACTTTGGGGTATTCTATTCCCCTCGGTTGGAAATCCTATCAATTTCCATGCACACTACTACCACTACTACCATCGTTACATGTTACAGCGTCGCTATGTGTAACTTAACAATTACACCGGGAAACATTAGCGAAAGTACCGTAGAAATTTCACGTTCTCCCGGTGTGTTCGTTTATTTATTTTTTTTCAGACACACTGGCAATATAAATTAAACTGAAAATAATTACTACGTTTCCATTTTAATGATTACGTACCGCGTAAAACGGGCTGAATAAACACGAGATTTATCCCAGAATTTATATATTATACATACAACAACGTGGAAAAAAAAATTACACATCATTTATTCCAGAATAAAAATGAAATTTACTTAAATCACCAATATCATCCATGTAATACTTTCCATCGATTTTATCATCGCATCTGACTTTCCCAACGTGTAACACGCAATTGTTGAAATTAAAAACTAAAAAAAAAATCGACTCCGTTCGAGTGTAAATCGAGGCCCGATAAATTGGACGGTGTAATTAATCGAGCTGTATTAATGCGCGTCAAATATACACACGTTGGTGGCCCCCTCGAGACTCGGTAAACTTGTTTGCGAATGTTTCCAAGTGAAATTACGCTTTCCAAAGCCAAGGGACGGGTTCTGGGCGGGCCCCGGGAAACTTTCAGTTTTCCCCGTTGCCGAACTACCGTGGAAACTCGAAACCCGTACACCGACGAACTTACTTTTCAGTTTCGTGTATGTATATCCGTTACCTCCCCCCTCTCATTTCCGATATTCTTTTCCTTTTAGTCGAGAAAATTTCTCATCTTTTCTTTCTATTTTTCCTCCCGCTGACGTCAGCTCGAATTAATAAATTGCCATCGATTCGAGAAAATATTCGACGTATATAAAAAAAAAAATTATCGAAATCTATACATATGTAATATAGATCTTCAAAGTCCGAGGAAATTCCGTCGTTCTTCCTTCACTCGACAGAGATTAATTCCCCCCGTGGAATTTATACATCGGTATATAAAACCGAAGTATTGAATTTCGACAGATATTTCACGGTGTCTGACAGGTTTTAGCGAAATGTGTCCCCAAGTTATATTAAGTTCGCTCGGTTTTCTTCGGTCCGCCTCTATAAATCCCAAGTAGTATCTCAGATGGTCGAAATTTTTATCTCCTACGAAAAATGAATTATTCTCTTGAATTTTTCTTTCCTACGGACAACTAAAAAAAAAAACTCGATTTTCTCACGATCGATAGATAACACAATTTGAAAGAATTAACACAGTATAGGAAGTTCGTGTGTTAACTTTCGTTAACTTTTCACCCGTTAGACTCACGTTAACGTTGTAATTTCACGGATAACTCCTGATCGGAGTCCCTCGGGAGTGTTTTTGGAAATCCCGTGGGACTTTGTGGAAAGGGTGGAGACACGTGGATATGACGAAGGGGATAATCAGACGGGAAAACCGCTTTGATCTTGTGTCTGTATAATCTATTCCCGGCGAAGTTACGTTTCCGGTCGCAGCTTGCGGACTGCGACACGGATAATCCGCAACGTGGTGAAAGCCACGGGGAAAATGGAGTACCGTAAACGAACGGGTGGTGGACGGGGTAAATCGGGGGATGGTTTTAGTGTGTTGAGGAATATTTACCCTCGGTTTCTGATAGGTGGAGGGACAAGTACTTTCTCGACGAGTTTCAGCAGTTTTCTGCGTTAATTTGTCGCTGTGGTAATTTAAGGATGATTTATGGAGTCGTAAACTTACGGGAAAAATGGCGAGAGGTCACGAACAGTGACGAATATTTGAATTGTTGGGTTTTTGGATCGCTTTTGAATAGAATTTTTATTTTAAGGATAAATAGGGAAGAACTTGTTTCTATATCTCTGTGATTAAGTAGAAATTTTAGGGATTTGATTTTTTTCCCATTGTTTTCATAATTATAGAGAATTTTAATTATCTTTACTATTAAAAATCGTAATTATCTCAAACAAAAAAGTTTTAAATTCAATTTAATATTCCCATTACACATTAAGTATCAAGTGTACCACTATACCCTGATAGAAATCGATTACCAACATCTTTCGAGATATCGATATCCATACAAATATATTAATTTCCTTTCCAAGGGAGACACCACTCCACCAAAATCCACTGCGGGGATATTCAAAATATTAAGTAAACTCGTGCGGAAAATATTTCTAGAATAATATCGGAAGATTTGATCGGCGCGTCGCTTATCGAGGTCGTCACGAATCAAATTATGGAAAAACATGGGCGCCGATCGTGCGGAATCGCGGAACAATGGCGGGCAGGACCGACGCCGGAAGGTAAATGGACGCCGGGCAGATAATTAAATAGAGAGGGTGTGCAAACATAACGCGTGCGATAGGGGGAACGATCAGCCACGAAAGACGATAAATAAAGAGAATAATGTCCGGCCTACTCGACGATAACGGAAGGCTGATATATATCGGGTGCCGATGTCTCGTTAATTGGGCGCCGCGACGCCCCCGCGCCGACTGTCATCGATATTCCACGCTTCACGAACCTATTAACGGCTGCTCTCCTCTCGCCGATACGAATCCGCGGAAATTTCGGTGTTTCGACCGGGGGATGGGCTGACAGTTTCCGCTGGGATTGATAATTTCATCAGGGTGATACATTAATCGAATGTATGGCCGGAAAAAATGACGGCGAGAGACAACGTGACCGGGGAAATCGAAGAAACAGGGAGTTCAGGTTGGGTTAAAAGATATTTGAGAAGAGGAATTTGATTTGTATACAAATCTAGAAATTCTTGAAAATTTCTGGGAAACTAATTGGGATTCTAAATTGGGCCCCACGTTCTAGAATTTAGGACCCATAGAGTAACTTCTATGACACTTGTCGCTTAAATATATATTTAAAATATACTTTAATATAAATTAAAAAAAATATAATCAAAACTCGCAACGGGATGAAATTCAATAAGCTGACACTAATCAGTATTCAAAATTGGGCCCCAGGTTCCAGAATTTAGGGTCCAATATCTATTTTTCACATCACATACATATCTTCTAAAAATATTTAAAATCTAATTTAAGTAAATTTCCCAAAAACTGCTGCAAAATCCCAACGGAATGAAATTCAACAACCAGGGCCCAAAAATTGGGCAACAGGCCCATCCATCCCGTCAACCCATCCTCCCTCCATTCATTCTATTTCCCCGTATCTCTTTCGCGGGTCACTGTTACTCCCTTTCACCAGAATTTCCACCGCCCACATTTATGGCCGGCCGTTGTAATTCAGCAACAAGTGGAAAGAATCGTTTCGTTTCGGGGAAAATTCGATCCCGTCGACGATCGAGCCCCGTTTCGTCGAGGTTCCAGCCATGATATACTTTCCGTCTGACTCTGTGCGTGCATCTACTACTGAACAGTGAAGAAACCAGTCTAAAACTATCACCGAGAATTAAACCGGCTTCGACCTTTATCGATGCTATCGCTTTCCATTAAGTTCGCCGACTTTACCGGCGGGGAGAAAAAATAAAAAAAAAAAAAAGAAAAAGAAAAGACGAAGAAGAAGAATTTGATAGATCGTTCGTTCGGTAGCCGCTTTGAACTCGCCGGCAGAAAAATTCTATCGGGCGGCGCGCGACCAATCGGACGGAAGCGAACGGCTGAACGGTGTATCGAATTTTATTTCAGTAAAATAAATGGAGTTCCGACGGATTACGCGGTGGAAAACGGTGTTTCACCGAATCGCCTCGCCGTTTCCGCCGGGATGAAGAGATATATCCGAAGTTAGTCTCTTTTTTTTACATTTTTCTTAATTTTTTTTTTAATCTTCGTTCCTCCGTCGTGGAAACGTCTTCCTTTAATTTGTTGTCCCTTCGTTAAACGAACGGTTGCAACGGACTTTAAAAGAAACCGGCTTATCGTCGGGGTTTCAAACGAGGAATTAAAATTAATTTTCGTTAATCAATCGAATCTTTGCTCGGAGAAGCTATCTCTCGTCGCTGTCCGCTTTTGGGATGAAATTCAATTTCTGGGGCAATAAAGAGATACGGTGTTTGATCTGTCTGTCGAGGATCTCTTTCATATTTATTACATGATATTCAGTCGTTATTATCCCTTAGTATTTAATTAATAAGTTATTATCAAATTTATACGTGTAATTAAATCATTATACTCAATTTATTACATATCAATTAAATCGTTAATCCATAACGATCAATCCAAATCCCTATAAAATGAAATATTTTTTAGTATAATTTTTTAACCAACCAAATTAGCTTTAGAAACGTCATCGCCTATGAAATGGCGGCGTATCCCATCGACGTGGATTACGAAATGACTAATTGCAGTGGCGAATGCACGATACCCGTTCGCATCTGCATATTTCAAACGATCGTCAGGATCCCGTGTACCGAGCGATGGGTCCTGGTATCGTTTTAATTATGCGTGCGACAATCCCGCGAGGGGCTCCCCATAAAGCAGGAACGTAATTACAAACATGCATGGTGTCCGCCCTGCGCTTTTTCTTTCTGCCGCCGCCGCTGCGTCGCCGGGAATTAAAATTCCCGTTAACAAGCTTCTGCGAAATTTAATCACGACCCGCCATGCTTTGTTCCGAATGGAAGGTGCATCTCTGTGTGCATTCGAATTGTTTTCAATTAAAAGAACCAGAGGGCTCTTCGCCCTTTATGGCGACTGCCATAATTAATCAGAATTACATTGATAATTAATTAGAATTAGATTGAGAATTTCATGGTTATCATGAAAGTTCTCAGGGAAAGATAGAGAGGGTTTTTTTTCACATTGTTTTTTGTTTCTGTGAAAAACGTGGCAAGAATCCTAGTTAATTATTAAAATTTAACAAAGGTGTGAGGTTACTCTTTTAATTGTCTGCAGGAACACCTTATGATTATTTTATAGATCTTCCGAATGCAAATTAAATCCACGTAACGTTAACAAAATTCAACACACACACTTCGCAATCCTAACAAGTACTTTAGTACATATTTCAAAGCTACAATACAACATTCCTATGTCCCTAAAGTACCAATACCAAACATCACAACGAATTTTAAATATCTAAACGTTTCTAACAATTTCCCTTTAACATCTCCAATCCCATATAAAATATATCAATAATGTATCATCAATAATCCCTTTTCCATCATGTTCTATACAAAAAGTACATCACTCTTTAAGTTTCCACGTGCGATCCAACGGAATTTCCACCCGAAATCTGTTAATCGTAGTCAGACGACGGTTCCCGCACGTTTCCTGGAAATTCCGTGTAACCCGCGCCACCGGGGCTTAGGGTTGGCGCCTGTCCGACGGATTATGGTGTACATTCCTGCAAGTTCAGCTTCCGCGGGGACAGGGGCGGACGGTTTTGCGGCCGACAAAGCCGGTTAAACGGAAGCGGCAGTCGGTCGGTTATACCGCCACTAAGTAAGTGCGAATTAACGGTGCACGCACGTGCACGAATGACATCCGAGGGCGAAGGGCTGCTCGAGCCGTGGAACGCAAACCCCTAATCGACGACACGGTGAGCATGATCGAACGGCAATCTCGAGATCACGATCGATCGATCGGAATCGGAGGAGAAGTTCCTTAAATTGGACGCAGATTTGCGGGGTTGAGATTTTCCAATAATTTGAAAGTTTCTTTTTAGTGTGGAATAGAATAGAATGGATTAGTTATTTTATTGCGTCAAAGGGAGAAATATAAAAGAAAGTAAGTGTAAAATAAGAGATATATAAAAATGATGATAGTACTAAGAGTAGAGTATAAAAATAAGAGTAATAGAAACATAGATACATAAAAAATAGAAAAATGTAGAAAATATCCAACAGTCTAGATAAAAAACTCTGTCTAGTGGACCACTATCCAGAGATATTCAAACAGCAGTCTATTAAAAAAGAGACAGAGAATACGAGAGAGAGAGAGAGAGAGAGAAAGAGAGAGAATTATTACGATGTAATAAATAGTTCGTGATATGATAATGACGGGTTGTTATTCGTTTAATGATTTATTATAATCTGCGGTATTGCCCGACGAAACACCGGGGGCTTTAATTTATTCATACACAGTGACGCGTAACGAGCGATGTAGAATTAGCGAAAATAATGGCTTCCTGGATGGATATATTTACGCCGATGAGAATTGTTAATTGTTCCGAACTGCTGACAGGATTTTCGAAAGCCGATATTATCACGGTTAGTTTGCCTGATCTCTAAACAGCCAGGGGTGGAGGTAGGGGTGGGGGAGGTGGGGGGTGGGGGGTTTACCTAAATGAAATCGTCGATACGCACCGGCGAAGCTGCATCGCATTTTTGTAAGCCGATTGACGAATAATTAATATTCCACCGTGCACATACTGTTGCTAATTGCTTTTTCAAAATCTACCAGGCTAAGCCGGCTTTCACCGTCGGACTACCCGCCGTTAATGCGGGGCTTTTCTTTCATGTTTTACATAACCGCGGCAAGACGGATTTTCTCGTACGCGACGCTCGCAAACGAGTACAAACGAAGTGAAATAGTTCCGCGGGGCGGAAAATTCTGTAACTCGACGCACGCTGCCGGCAGTCAAACGAGCTCAACTGAACATTTTAATTAGTTTAATCGTTTGAGAACGGGATTAAGGCGACAAACGAGGACGACGCTTGGAAGAGCACCGGTTGCGTTGAATACATTTTATTGAAGAATTTTTTCTATGTCGATAGTGTAAGGTGATTTCGTGTCTTGAGATTTTTAATTTTAGCGCAAGTGTGTTTTGGCGATAGGAACTTTGCTGACGGAAATGTTTCTGTGTTGGGAAATTTAAACTTTGTAAATTTGAAATTTTAAGGCAGAGAATTTTTCACGCGTCGATATTAATTAAAATCCATATTACTAACTGTAGAACGATCTTATAAAATTTGTCTATAATTAATTTTGATTTTGATCTTATAAAAGTCCCTGAAATGTATAACAATGCGCTTCTAAAATTCTTTATACCTACAATATCTATATGTAAATAATTAAATCAAACAATTTTGCTATCTTTCACCATTTCCCTTTACCAAACACATTCATCTAACATTGTTAAATACTCCGAATCAATTCTCGGTACTTAACATTAAAATTCCCTTCGCGAATCATTGTAAAAACTCGCGCAGAATATCCAGCAGCCAAAATCCCCAGGATTTAAAGACCAGCGATGGTTTCCACGCGAAAGTACGTTTTTCTTCTGGCATTCTGCGCTCCTCGATTCGCCAGAAATTCGGGAAGCGCAACACGTAGCGCATTCGCCGTGGAAATTCCGTGTGTACGTGCAGCAGCGGGGCGAACCGATCGGCGGTTTTCACGTCGATCGACCCGGATTGCCAGGAACGTGAGTAATGAACCCTTAGGGCGGCTTTCGAACAAATCCGTGTGCGCATTGTCGTGCAAGAATCCTCGCCGCGTCGCGAATTCGCGGAAACTACGACCCGCCGGGATTATTTCCCCGTTATGCTCGGAATCTGCGAGTTTTTTTTATTGCTACGCGAACCACGAACGTCGTGAAAAAAAAACATTGCCATGTTCGTTCGGTTTTTTGTAGAAGAAACTTGGAATAAAATTATCATGAAATGGAAACAGAACCTATTATTCTAATATAAAAATGGTTAGAAAAATATATATGAGGTTTTTAGATGGAAACTATCCACAGGGATACGGTAAGAATTGAAAGAAATTGAAAATTCTACCATTATGATTATCATAAATTTCTTTGTCACTTTCTAAAGATAATGATACAGAAATTAAAAATAACTTTACCACAGTACAGTAACCACGTTTAAATTTTACATTAAATTGTAAATTAACGTACTCCAGCCTGTGTCCATTGATTTACCTACAAATTATACCTATATACACATAACACATACATATGTCATCTTAAACACGTTATGTACCAATAGAAAATAATATTATCCTCTCCGATCGAGACACGCGATGAATTCCTACATCGAGATTACCATGACATAGAAAATAGGGCGCGGCTAATTACAAAAAGAACAGACAGGTGGAACACGGTATTTAACCAACGTCTAAAAATATTTCCTCGAACCGGTTATATATCTCGATCTGTCAGTTCCCAGGTCTATACACACTCTTGAAACACCTTGTACAGGTCGTTCGTTAAACGAAGTGGCTGCAAGGCTGCCCGTCTCGGCTGTGAAACGGTGCATAAAAATGCACTTACTTAGCCGCATAAATCGATCGGCTCGGTGTGTTTACACCACTACCACTAGCTGTGTATAAACCATCCCCCTCCCCCCACCACCACCCTTTTTGCCACCCGCGAGGCAGGTAAGTAATGTCCCTGGGAAGGAAAATACGGGGCGTTGTGTATACGCCGGCGAGCGTGAAAGATTTTCCGGAAGGAAACGTCTAGCTGTTCGTATTTTAAATAAACGCGAGGATGCGCGCTGGAAAAACGAATCGACGAGTTTCTATGCGGTACCACGCGTTCGCGAGAACGTGACGAGATGATCGCGAATGCCTGTCGATCATCGAGAGTCGATCGTTGAACATTTTTCTGAGAATTATTATTGTATTAATTTTGGAGGAATTGATTATTTTTTGTGGATTATTGGCGCAGGATATGGGTGAGGTTTTTAATTTATGGGGTTGATAGAGAGTGTTTTTCGTTTGTGAAATATGATTTTGTTAATTATTAGTTACCATGCGCAGAGTGGTGGTAGATTTGACACTTTTGCGCGCAGAGTATCTTTTCGCTTTGATATTTCTGTGATTATATTAATATTTTAATTTTGAAATTTCTGCTTGCAGAGTATACTTTGGTTTTGAAATTTCTATGCGAAAGTTCTACGTGAAGTTTCTAAAATTGATTAATATAATACTTAACACTAGATTTACGGACCGAGCCAATTTGACTCATTCAAAATTTGATTACTAAATATATATAAAACTTTAATATTATTTTCGAAATACATACGTTGGTTTTTAGTTAAGTAATGAAACATATGTAAATGTTAATTTACACTTAGTAAATTATATTAGTATTTTAGTAAAGTACACTTCAGTAAAAGTAGGTATATAATCAACATCCGTAAATCTAGTGGTAAATACATGAGCGTTCGTGGTGAACGAGCAACACACACAAACTAACATCGCAGGCAAACCAGCTCGGATATTGAGGGCTCGCGATAAGTTTCCACGTCTGAAAATTCTCCGACGGTTCGATCGGTCGGAAAGTTATCAAGTGTCCATCTTATTACACGTTTGAGGACACTTAACGAACTTCCAGGTGTTCCGTTCGTCTCGATGAGCCCGCGGGAAAAAAAGATCGATAAGTCCGGGCGTAAACCGCGGCATCTTTTTCACCTTTTTTTTTGCCGCTTTATTATCGTCGGCGGAGGTTGGCGAGCGTGACTACAAATTGCACCGGGCAAGCTCGTTAATCAGGCCGATGTAGGAATAATTAATACAAATGGTCGGTTTTAAACGGTCGCCGACGAGATTTAAACGACGTCGAAGCTCCGTACAAAAAGCACCCGACTTCCTGTCAGAAATTATTCGCCGCGTGTAACGACCGAACATTGCGGCAAATTGTTTACACTTGAATCATCGTCGCTTTCGATAGATATACAAAAACATCGGGAAAAATTTCCCCGGGTTTTACTATTAAAATAAAATAAAAAAGAGAAACGAACGAAAACACGGGTAAAAATGAATTTCGCCGCGGGGAATAAAGTAGACAAAATTGAATAACAAATTCACGTACTGCTACCATTTATTTTATTTCGTTTATGTGTGTGTGTGTGTTTTTTTTAAATATATACACACACACACTAACACACAGACTCGTACACGAAGCACTGGAAAATTCATATGACGCAATAATTTCACGAGGAAACACGCCGCGGTGATTTCGAAAAGTACAGGAACAGATGTAATTAACAATTTAAAACGTAGGGCCGGGGCCCTTTTTCAAACGGTAATTTTCAAGTCGGATATTATTTCTGCACGATGAAACCCGGGCTTTCCGCGGCTGAATATTACATTCCCTGGACGGTTTTTCCTTTTTGTTGTTTAATTCCGCGGGAATTCGAACTCGCAGCGATCTGATAAATTAATGGAACTTCCGTTCCACAGAGGATTCGAATATTCAGCGAATTACGCGGTGGTTATCGATTGAAACCTGCAAATGGTGGGGATGGGGGTGGGGGAGGTAGACCAGGTCAGCAATCGAGATGACTTTTCGAAAACGTATATATGTATAGCGTATCCGATATATCTAAGCCGGCCAAATATTTATTTAGAAGTTTCGAACGAAACGAATGTTTGCCGTGAACACAACTGACGAGACCGCGGCAAACACCGGCGAACTTCTGGCGAAATATCTTTCACGATCGAATGATGTACGTATACTTTATAGTAGTACACGATCGATATTAGATCTCGATCATTCGGAGAGGCCGGAAACGTTGCATTTATTCACGTTTAGAATGGTTGGCATCGCGGTATGAATTTTTCACGATTTTCTCGCGCCAATCGTACAATCTGCGATTCTCGGTTAGAGAAATAAAGGTGGGAATAAAAATCTATGTAAATGTCTATCGTATTTTCCTGCCAGCACAACCACTACCACCATTACAAATACCAACCCCGTTTGTTACATTGTCGATGTAAACCAGTTTAAAGAATCACTCAGGTTTCCCTTAATATTACATTTCACACGATTTTCTATTCCACTTTGTAGTTTATTTTCTTCTATAACCACTTGAATTAGTTGATTGTTATATTCCGTTGTTATTTATTCGTCCAGGCAATTAATATTACATAACAATTTCAATGTTCCACATCTCCGCGGGAGGAAATTCATAAAAATGAATCTCCGACTTATTTTTTGCATCGCACGTTTTCCCGTTAATTAGACAAGCTGGGGGGGGGAGTGGGAGGGGGAATGTGTTTTATTGCGACGATAATTATGATTCAGCGACGATGCAATTTTCCTTACAAAGAAAATTCTTTCCCCCGGTTTCCCTTTCGCACGAGGATGCTCGCGGTTTCCGGCTGATTCGGACAAATTTATTAAGATATTCCGGACACGTGCGAGCGTAACGGTGCATCGCAACACCATAAACATCCCGGTCACGATGGGACGGTTAACCTATATGTATGTTGTAACTGTGGGTTACGTAGGCAACGAAATCCGAGACGTCTATCGTGGAATGAAAAAAAGGGACAGAGAGAAAATGAGAGAGAAAAAGAGATAAAGAGGCAGAAAGTGAGAGAAAGAGAGAGAAAGAAAGACTAGCAATAATAATTTCGCGACCAGTCGTTCCGATACAGTGTATTATACATATTGTTAAAAATACACGGAACGTGGAATGTTCGGTTACGATGCGAGGTAATGTAATTCCCGGTTTATAAAAGAAACCCCCCCGGGGGGGAATAATCGACAGGCACAGCTGAGAATCCAAAGACAATCTTGATCTATTTCCGTCGGCTAGAGAACGGATCGGCGAATGAGATATTAATTTAGGAACGCTCGGATATTCGTGATCGTTTATAACCATCGGTTTAATAGCCGCACGCGGAACGTTCCGCGGAACGAACACGCGGAATGCGGAAATATCTGGAAAAATCTTGTGAAAAAACTGTTAAAAAAAGAAAATCCAAAAAAAATTACTAGAGAGTCAGATATCCGGGGAAAGTGATTTTATTTACGTAAATTGGAAGATAATTAGCTTTCCATCCAACGAATGATAATCAACTCCTAATCAATGGAATTAGAAGCAATGGAATGTAGTGGAGATGAAACTGAAAAAAAATGGTACAGAGATAACAAGGAACGAATTGAAAGTTTGATAAAGTTCAACGATATCGACGAATGTTACACATCATTCACGTACAACCACTGTAACATCATTCGAGAAAATAATAATACCACTTCATCCGAAAAGTAGTGACATTCGACCATTCAGCTCCATTTGCTCGAAGACAGGCAACTATATAACGCAGATACATATTATCCTCTTATTATATCGATTCACACTGGATTTAATCAATTCAAGTACTATAAACCAAGAGATCCATATTCTCTCTCTCACTCTCTCTCTCTCTCTCTCTCTCTTCCTCTCATTTGCTAGCTTTAAGATCTGTTACTTCTAAGTCTGCCTTTTCTTTAAATATATCTTATCCCACATCACCTGGATTCTACATGTACCAACTTATCTATCTTAATTTTCATTATTATTATTACTATTATTTCTCTTATTATCCTTATTTACTTTAATATATTTATATCTGCATTTTATTTAACTTTATTCCGATTTTGTACTTATTTCGTATTCCATCGTCCACGGAAGGGTCTGCCCCTCGGTTGCATTAAAGCAAATATCTATCTATCTATCTATCTATATCTATCCCTCTCTCTCTCTCTATGTCCCTCTCGCTATTAGCCGTGCGACGGATAATTCCCCGGACGGCTTTTACAATTAGCTTAAGCAACTTCTAAGCACAATGACCGTTTCCGTGAGGGCCAGTAGTTCCTCGGATATGTCCTCCCGTATTTCTCTCACGTACTACGACTTGGGGATTACTTCTTCTTCGGGGTGGAGGAGAAGGGAGGAGGGGAGGGGGTAAGGGGACTCGTTATATGGTTATAGAGCGCTATAAATTCCGAGTGGCCACGGATCGTCTCGCCTTTTTTAGCCAATAGAGAATACTAGAACTCTTGGGGAAGCTTATAGTTATAGTCTTCTCCGAATAGTCGCCGTGACACTCTCTTCTCTCTCCCTCTCTCTCTTTATCCCTCCTTGTCACTCTGAAGATATTACGCCGGTAGAATGCAAACTGTTGCAGTGTATCACTGGTAGCTCTTTCCCTTCGTTTTATATGAAAAAATTCTTCAAAGTGTCCCCGCTTCGGATGTACCTCATATATTATAGTACATATATATATATATATATACATATACATATACACAATGGTTAGTCTCCGGAGACATCTTTTTCATTTCACCGCGAAACCGTAAGAATGAATCGACATAATATTTCCAAGTGATTACAACGGTGACGTGACACGATGTAATTTCATCATCATGGGGATTGAAAAGTAGGGTTGTTTCTTCACGGTGTTTTCTCATCGCAACGACATATAGGAATTGTATTTAGTCCTACGAGAATGTAGATGTGACACAGTTCTACCGTTCGTATGTATTTGTTCTTTCTCTCCACTCTCTACGACTTTCTTTTGCCGGACTTTTCGCACTGTTCCAGAAGTTTCGGAACTCTTCCCCGCGGGATGTGAATCCTACTGTGCGTTATAAATTATTCCACCAGGACGCGGCGAAACATCCGTAACACGGTTAATCGAGATATCTTCGGGTGTTGTAACGCGGACGCGGGAGGTGGTGGTCGCGTCGAAGATACACTTTCGCAAGGAAGAAATTTCGCTGTCGGACGTCTTTAAAATTCAGTTCGTACACAGCAACGGCAATATGAATAATTTAAGAACACCGAGACGGCCGGGGATCGAAGTAGGTCAAATTACGGAAACGTTGCAAACGAGGAGCTACATGAATTTCCCAGTTAATCTAGCCACCCGTCGACATTGATTTCCGCGTTGCTTTATTAACTCAACGTTTACGCAGCCCCGTCGGCGAACGAGGTAGTTCGATAATATTAAATAAAAAAAAGAAGGAAAAAAAAAAGAAATTCTGTTACAACCGTGATTTCCGCGGTAAATAATGAAACGCAACGATGCGATTGCACCGGTTTTCCCGGGAAATATTGCGAAAATTATATCGCACACTTTTCCGTGATTTACATCAAACCCGCAGGGGTGGAGAATATTGTTTTTTTTGGGTGAAAAAATGATACGTTCTCCCTTCATAGTTTGTTTTGAATTTATAAAGGGATGACCGAGTAACAGAAAGACCGAAATACACGAATTTTCATCGAGAAACAGGAATCACCGGGTGTCGCGGAAAAAAATGCAAATTTCGACGGGTGCAGTTGCTATCGCGGGAATTACAGATCTTTTTTTTTATGTCTCGTTCCTTCCCACGCTCTCGCGGGCCCGTGTTTAATTAAATGGATAAACCAAGTTCACCTTCTGTTTTCTTTGAATCAAGAGAACGATTCACTTGACCCAGAAAAAAAAATGTGACAAGCACACGTCGCATATATGATCTCGTCTCTCGCGAGATGATAACGTTGAATCTCAAAAAAGGAAAAAAGAGAGAGAGAGAAGAAAAATACCGTAACGTTGCCGTTTCAATCAAATCTCGCGACCAGGAACTACATTTTTTTTCCCTCATTTTTTTTTCATTAATCTCGTCGTTAATCGGACACGATTTATTCGCGGCGTCTTTTCCTCTCTTTTCGCGCGGTAACTTCCGACACACTTTTCTTGTTTTTCTCCCCCCCCCCCCCTCTTGGGTGATGGAAATCGCGTGCGTACACGCATCCGCGGCTTCGTTACTGATACACACGCAATCTGACCGTGTACGTGTGACCGTTTCGCACGCAATCACGCACACTGGGGCACATTTAATTAAAACGGGGTCGCGAACCGGGTGGAGTAACGAACCTCGGGGAGGTTAGAGGTTTTCCTGCACCCTCTTTTCGTTCTGTGTCACACTTTCTCTCTTCTTTTCTCTCTTTGTGTTAGTTTTATTTGTATTGTTGCTATTATTGTCATCACCATTATCGTTTTTTATTTATGTTACACTTCTTATTCATGTTTGTATATTTTATTTTGTATTTTATTCATCGTTTTTAAAGGGATCTACGCCTGGGATGCATCAAAGTAATGATCTATCTATCTATCTATCTATCTATCTATCTCTCTCTCTCTACTTTTGTCTTCATTTGTATTTTATTTTGTATTACTTTACTCCTCATTCGTTGTTCTTATAGGGACTATCCCTAGGATACACAAATAAAATATCTATAAAATTATCTATCTATCTACTTTTATTTACGATCGATCCGACAGGATCGATAACGGAACGTCTTATCACATTCGCGATACGTGCATAGATCATCGCGTGGCTCCAAGACGAATGATTTCTCGTTCAGATCGCGATCCACGGTGTCGTTTGCAAAGCGGAAACGTGGAAAAATCGTTCGATCTTCATTGTTTACCGTGGAGGAGAACCGTCGATGATAAAACAAGTCCGAGTGGCCCCGGAAGTCGTGAAAACAGACTTCCCCGCCGCGGGGCGAAAAGGGTCAACTACGAAGTTCCGTCGAGCGCCACCCGGAAGGGATACCGGAAGTCCGGGGAAATTAAAGTACAGCTCGCCGGGAAGAAAAGCTGCAAGGGTGACCGAGGGGAGGAAATCGTAAAAGAAACGGGGCGATATGTCGGTCGGGCGAAAGGTATCGCGATCTGTGCGAAATAGGGTCAGATTACTTGCGATTTTATATTTGCTGAGAAAATATGGAATTTTTAGAGAAAGATAGATAGATTTATAGATAATTTATTATTAGACAGTAGGGATAGGATATTTCCTTAATGGAAAGTATAACAATAAGTATGTATGAACGTAGAAATAAAAATAAATAGAAAATGTGATGTACGAAGTTTCAGTTTTTAGTTTTACACGAAAATCATGGCTGTGAATAGCTATACATGTGTATGTATGTATGTATATGTATAGATATGTATACAAGCGTGTAAAATTTCGCCAACTTTTGACGAGCACAGTTCGCAGCCTGCGATCGTAAAAGCGAACAACGCGTGGGAGCAACATTTGTAAATCCATGTTTCGCGCATATTTGTAATTTTTATCATCGACGTCCTACTCCGTCGTTTCGCACGCTATTTTTTTTTCGCCGTCCGCTTCGCACGATTTATGATTCGCAACAATATGCAACGCTCGCGACTACTAGCAGACGAATAAATCTTATTCGGATTGCATGTATGTGTATTTTTTTCCAACCCTCTCTACAGCAATGCTTCTACGCCTTGTCATTGCAGTGAAATGTGTTTCTGTGTCGCTATTCACCATAAAACACACACACACTCACACATGTCCCTTCGAATCGTGTCACCCAGGGAACTGTTACAACAAAAAAATGAAAAAAAAAAACAAAAAATCACTTCTCTCTATGGACCTCTCACATAAGAATCTTCAAAAATCTCGAATTTCGAGATCTCAGCTGACGAAAATCGTCTAAAAATCTTTTTCAACGACAATGCACCCATTTCCCCGAGAAACTCCCTTTAAAAACACACACACACAACTAAAAAAAACACAACAAAAATGTTAAAAGACAGAAGAACGCGGGAGTGTGCGACGCCAGAAACAGACGGCGCGCCGAGACGTCGTACGTCACTGTCAAAAATACGAGGAGATACATTTTTCCACCAGGCGAAGTAGATAAACCGCCACCGTTACGTCCTCGGAAAAACGAGGGACGAGGAAAACGAAGGTTTTTCCCGGTGTTGCCGTTGCTGCGTCCGCCAGCCACGAATCTGAAATCGTGATCTCGCTTATGTGTGTTTGCGTGCCGCGGAAACGGCGAGATAAACGTCAGGGAAAACGACGTCGGGCACGCACGTGGTCCGTCGATAACGCACACGCGTCGAGGAGTCACGCAGAAACGTCCGACGATCGATGAATCCTGACGGACATTTCGAAAATGGCGTCATCGGGCACTGTGCGGTGTATATGGGATTAATTGTGATTTTGGGAGAATGATTTTTGAATAATTAAAGTAATTTTAAGAAGTTTGTTAGGTTATGGTAATAGTGTGTAAATGTGATAGATTTAATTAAAAGAAAGTTATTGGAAAATATTTAGAAATATTGTACGTAGAAATATTTTTGTATTTTTCCACTGGTTTCTTTTTTCGGTGAATCATTCTGGGTAGAGTGAAATATGATATTTTAGTGATTTTAATGGATGCTCTCGAAAATGTTAGTCAATACGTATGGGATAAACATGAGTGATCATATTTATTCATATCATGAATATCAGTAGTAAAAATGTGTTCGGGAAATCCTGTATGATGTGTTTACCTGTGTCGCGAATAGAAATCAGTAATACTAATAACTGATAAAAAATTTCTAATGTACCCTACACTGTCTCGTTACTCTCACCTTTCAACTTCTACCTGTTGTAAATCCAGACAAAAAATGAATTTCCATAATTTCTCAATAACTATAACTCCAAAATCAATAAAAAATTAATTTCCATCACTTATCAATAAATATAACTCAAAGTCCACACAAAAAATTAATTTCCATCACTTATCAATAAATACAACTCAAAGTACACACAAAAAAGCGAATTTCCATCGTTTCTCAATAATTCTAATTGCAATTCGAACCGCGCGTCCCTGGAAAATCTCGCCGGCATTGCATTCCGTCTAATTGCCGGCGTCGCGGGCGTAACGGAAGTGGAATATGCAAACGTATCGTCCGGATTTATGGTGGCCGTTAAGATTGCCCATAAAGGCGGGCGTAGCAGGAGGAAGCACGGATTGCTTTTTCGGATTAAACGGGACGACCTCGCAAAAGCATGGATGCAGGCCATGCCACCCTTTGCCGTCTATTCTCGCCGGTATACATACACACACACACACACACACACACACACATACGTACGATCATTCCGTATGATGATAACCACTTGCCTCAACAGTAAATAATACATAAATCCACATTTCATCTAACGAATACAACATTTTTTGTATATCGATCCCAGATTTCTTTTCATTTATCTGATAATCTCGCTGGAATACGTCTGATTAGAACACCGACGGACATATTGTAGTTACTATTGCGAAGAGTGGTTACTGGGATGTGGGAGCCGAGTGTCCGCGGTAAAGCGTGGTCAGGTATGTGCCGTGCACTTCA
Source organism: Mimumesa dahlbomi (assembly GCA_917499265.3). Lineage (NCBI taxonomy): Eukaryota > Metazoa > Arthropoda > Insecta > Hymenoptera > Crabronidae > Mimumesa > Mimumesa dahlbomi. The sequence continues at coordinate 11,217,829 of OU824118.1, forward strand.
TTGTTAACGGGGTGACAAATGGGCGGACGTGTGATTGATATTACGCGCGTTCGCCGTTGAATTAACGCGGTTTCGCCGCCTCGACACAATGCGTGCACGCGTGTTGTCCGACGCGTCTTCACGTCATCGACATGCGTGTCAAAACCCGCCTGAATGCCTCCGAACACACTGTGTGTGTTCAACGGAAGATGCTGCGATGGATCAGCGTCAGCATGCAATCTCACGTGCATTATCCGGATTAACTTAGTGATAAGAACACTTTTTTTAAACGTTTTGTGGTGTGTTAGGTATATGTGCTCCATTTTGAACTTTTCGTTTAGATCCTATACACTTTTTAGGAAATAAACACATTTAAGATTTTTTGTAAAATAGTACTATGTACTATGCTATACTAGTAATAGTACTGTACTGTAGTAGTACTATACTGTACTAGTACTATACTCTACTAGTAATAGTACTATGTACTATGCTATACTAGTAATAGTACTGTACTGTAGTAGTACTATACTGTACTAGTACTATACTCTACTAGTACTATACTGTACTAGTACTATACTGTACTAGTACTATACTGTACTAATACTATACTGTACTAATACTATACTGTACTAATACTATACTGTACTAATACTATACTGTACTAGTGCTATACTGTACTAGTACAATACTGTACTAGTACTATACTCTACTAGTACTATACTGTACTAGTACTATAATAGTATATAAAATAGTACTGTGTACGTAGGGTTATATAGTACTATGTACTATGATATACTAGTACAAGTACTATACCGTACTATGCTGTACTAGTACAAGTACTATACTGTACTATGCTATACTAGTTCAAGTACTATACTGCACTAGTACTATAATAGTACCTGAAATAGTACTATGTACGTAGGGTTAAAGGGTTTTTTATGGTAGTTTTTGTATAATTATGATGTTTGTAGTATTAGAAATATTGTGTTAGAAACTTCATTACGTAGGTATTTTGGAAAATACCGTAAATTTTATTACGAAAATTAGAATGTAAGAAAGATATCGACAAGTTGTTTACAAAATTGTAACAAAAGACACGATTATTTCAGCTTTCCCCAGAGTTATATTTAACAACGACAATAATTTCACTAAAAACATTATTTCACCGAGAACAGTCGCTATCTTAATAAAAAAAAGAAAGAAATACGAATGAAAACACGGACAAAAGTGCTTGTCTGTGACAAAATCTGATTGCGCGAAAAATAAGTTCCTCGAGGAATACGAAGTTGTAGTAACGCAGACGCGGCTGTTTATTTTAACCGGCGCGCGTTACGGTACGTTGAACCGTTTTGATAAACGACCTGTCACAGTAATTTTCTGTACGATGAATGATCGAAAACATCGTCGGACAGTAAGTCAATACTCTTGTTAGTCGTTGTTTGTAATTGCCACGGGATTATCAACGGATCTACGTCACGTGTTTGTAATACTCGCGTAACGTTGGCGTGTGCATGATGGAACAAAGAATACCGGTAAATAAAATAAGAAAAACACACACACACACACATACACAGGGGAAAAAGGAAAACTGATTCCACGATAGACTCGTTCGTAAATTCCCATCGAAATACGAGGCGAATTCTCCATAAATTAGAAACAAATCCGTCGACGGTACAATTAATTCCGAAAGTGATTTAGTCATCCGTTGGGTGTAAAATTTACTGTGACGGCGGAATGAAGTGAAACGAAAAAGAAAACAAAATAGTAATTCCACGCTGACAGGAGAGAAAAAAATACGGTAAACGAACAAGTGAATCGACAGAGTAGTCGTACACGAGTGAATTAATTAATTTATTCCTGGAGAAATATTTATCAAACAACCCTAACTTTATCTCCCGAAGATGTACATTTTCTACCGGTCGAATAATCGCGTATCTACATGTAGATATACACGTGTCGGTGTGTGTGTGTGTGTGTATTCACGTGTGTTCGTTACCAGCATCCGTTGGATGAGAAGATTACGGGGACACGGTAACGGGAGCCTGTGGGAATCACGTGCTGCAGCTGGTCTAACATAGATTATGAGATTGACTCTGTGATGAGAAGATTTTCGTGTAGCTGCATCAATTCCGAAATAATCCCCGCCGACGTTGTCCACCCTCACAAAATCTCCATTTTTTTTCTTTTCCTTCGAACTCTTTATAACCCAAATCCTAAATTTCAACAACCCGAACACCTTTGAGATCGTTCACCTTTTATTTCACCTGAATTCCAGGGGAAAAAAAATGATTTTCCCAACTGAGAAATCGATTTCAAGGTGATACAGTGATAAATGATCGCTATGGGATCTAAGAATATAAATCAGGATTGATAAGTTCACTCGCGATATTAGCGTCGCGACGCCTAAAGGTAGGGGAAAAGACGCGGCAAGTGGCGGCGATCATCAAAGAGAAGATACGATTGTCTACGATATAAATAGATCGATCGAAAGTGTACGTAATGCGAGGCCGGGTTCGTCGATCGTCGGACGTTAAGAATTCACGACGGAGCGACGGAAAATCGCGTCGGATCAGGTTCAGGTCGCACGTCAGCTGTTCCCCATGTATCTGTGTGTGTGTGTGTGTGTGTGAGTGTGTGCACGTGCCGAGCTCACCACGTGCTCGATAACTCAATTTTCCGCTGTCAAGTCGAACCGATCGACCTCCATTTCCTTTACGCACCGAAAGAATCTTTTTTTTCGTTAAAAAATTACATTTCACGCGTACACACTCCATACCAACACTCACACACCCCTTCATCCCCCAAAAAATTATAAAATCCCAGTGTAACGAATTTTCACTGACCCATCATTTTTATCTGGTGGGAATAAAAAATGAAAAAAACAATCAGGAAACACTTCTGTGTACGAACAAAATAAAAAAAGAGTTAAAGAATGAGAACCACGAAGATATTCTCGTGGTGGAAAAAAAGTCAGAACAACGCCGGTGCCATTTTGTAGCACGTCAACCAGGTCCCCGGGGCACTCGGCGTCCCTTTTCACTTCCTCGTCTCGAAATAACGTGTTATCATCCGGTCGCACACGTGCTACGCTCTTCGAGTTAATCGCCGAGGGTTGACCTATCGGCTGTCGCGGAAAAAAAATCCTTCGAGAGGGATTATCGGGGCTTTTTGGCCAGGTGGAACCAGGGGGGGCTCGCGATTATGCGAAGATCGCCGGAGATTATCGCGAGGGTATTGGAATAAATTGTGATAGGGGAGAACGGAGATTTTTGTAAGAAGCTTTCTTCTAATTGCTCCCTCTACTTTCTGCTTAGATTTATCGAATAAAATCAGGATTAGAACTAAAAATGTTAACGAGGAATATTTCTAGGGAATATTTCTAGGGAATTTATATTACATTGGTTTTTCTACTTTAATTTTATAACGAAAGTTTTGTATATATAACTATTGATAATCGAAGAATCTTTATCGAAGGTTTCTAATTGTATCGATGTAATTTAACGTTTAGTATTTATTATATTTATTGTTAGATGTGTATAGACTTTATATTCGATAAGTAGGGAAATATTTGTATTCTTTAGTGACGACGATATTATTAGTTGGTGTACCACTGATATATGTATATATATAAATTACTTGAAGCATCACTGAATATGACAGTTACAGAATGTAATGCGCATTTCAAGCAGTTAATGCATAACATTAATGCGACCTTCCGCGAAGGGAAGTCACGAGGGCAAGAACCGCTATCAGGATTTTGCCCGGGGACGAAACAGGTTTCTTATTATGGATCGTTATACGGTTGTTATAAAGTCGAGGGTTGGAAACGGTGATTTATCTTCTTGCCCGAATTGTTACGTTTTACTTTGAAGAACGAACACAGGCAGCGGGAGACAACGAATACAAATGATTTTCTAGCTGGAATTTATTCGAATATCTTCGTGTAATTGCTTCGAACAATCTTTTGCTCTCTTACTCTCTACTTCTCCTCGTTTCTTTTGATTGTTCTATCGATCGCTAATTTAATAAAAAATAGACAACACTCGTATTTCTGTTTCGATATGTAGTTTCTCTAAATTCTACCTTGATAAACGATAATTCTAATTCGACTTACAAAAAGTATCAGAACTAAAATGAACTACTTTTTAAAATCTAAACAGTTTCCCACATTATCGTAATTTTGCCATTCTTGTCAGTTTTTTTATATATATACGTATATACTTTTTTTTTTTACTTTTTCTCTCTTTCTCTCGGTTTGTTTGTTTTTCGATGTGTTTCGATAGAGAATCAGATTACCGGTCGCAGTTTCCCGGCATCCGTCCCACTTGATAACAAATCAATGGCGCTCGAGCGAGTTTCCCCCCAAACATAGTTGGCTTACCAAAGTTTAGGACCGTTTGGAGGATCGTGCATCCGTGGCAATGAAATTGGAGCAGCCTGCGGGTAGCTTTTAATTAAACGGCTGCGTGTGTACTTTGTGTCCTTTGTCCCGTAACGACGCCCGCTAACTTTCAAGAACTCCCATCCACCGCGTTTTAATCTCGCTAACTATCCGACCGATACACACCACCACCACCACCACCACGACTCATCGACGTTGTTCTCCGTTCGATCGATCGATCGACTATACTTCTTTAAAGTCGATTTTTTTCATATCGTCCACGATCCCGTCGGACTTTGACGAATTCGATTTACCACCGCGAATCATTCACCTTTATTTCTATTTTTTTTTTTTTATTGCCACGGTGACCGAACGATTGCTCGTCGACCGATGATCACCCGTACGAGAGAGAGGGGGGGTGGGGGGTGGGGTGAATAAATGCTCGCGAAAGTACAAAGTACGCCGGGCGAAAATTGAACTCTTTTGAGGCGGAGTTCAATATTGACCCCGTGAAAAGTTCCGCGAAACATCGGTCGGGGTTGATTAAAAATTCCATTTCACTCGGCGATATATTTGTGATGGATTCTTTCTCCTGTGTATGTGTGTGTTTTTTTTCTTTTTTTTTTACGTTCATCGTCAGAGGATGAGAACCACTGGTCGTTGAAATCGTACGGCCCTGGCGGTGGCTACCTGCGGGGTAGTTTCTGGTGAAACGACCGGGGGTCGTTTCCCCCTTTACTTGGCCGCGGGCAAGGCTCTTCTGCCAGCATCCCCTTCTCGTTTCTCTTCATCCCTATTCCACCCCCGTATGAAACACGGAGGGCCGAGTCAACTGCCGGCAGAATGTAATCAAACACCGGTTCGGCATGTGTGTACGCGAAACACGCTCGGCGAAAAACACTGTTTGGAAAAAATAAATGGAAAGTACGGTCAGTGAATGTTTTCAGCCGGTTTGCTTTTTATCGCCACCCCACCCCCAACCCCTATTCTGTATCCACCTGTATTAGATACCGTATACGCGATTCGTATTATCGATAAAACGATCTCAAAAATTGAACGAATACCGATCAAAAAAACTCATAATTTGACGATTTTTCGCGATTTTCGTGATTCGCTCGCCATTTCCACAATTTGTTAGATATCAATCTGATTCTTTCAGTGTCTTATTCGGCTTCGAATTCCGCGTCCAAAGCGTCCTCGATCATTTTAATAGCTCAAAAATTACGGAAATGACGAGAGATTTACAAAAATCGCGAAAAATAGTCAAATTATGATAGTTTTTCGTTCGGCATTCGCTCAATTTTTGAGATAGCGACCTGAAACTGGTACCATTGTTTTAGTTAGGAAATTCTACGGCAGATCAATATATAATAGTTGTACTTTTCGAAAATTTAATTTTTCGCAAAAATCTGAAGGGGGTAGGTCAGGATTTTTTGCGATTTTCGTAATTTGCCCGCCATTTCCGTAATTTTTGAGATATTAAAATGATCCAGGGCGTTTTGGATGCGGAATCCGAAGCCGAATAAGACAGTGAAAGAATCATTATGATATCTAAAAAATTGTGGAAATGGCGAGCGATTTACGAAAATCGCAAAAAATCCTGACCTACCCCCTTCAGATTTTTGCGAAAAATTAAATTTTCGAAAAGTACAACTATTATACATTGATCTGCCGTAGAATTTCCTAACTAAAACAATGGTACCAGTTTCAGGTCGCTATCTAAAAAATTGAGCGAATGCCGAACGAAAAACTATTGAAAAGATCAGCAAAGTATACAATATCTGACAAATAAACAAATTCTACGCGATTTTTCATTTCCACTCGATCCTCACAGTATAATCGAACCAAGTCGAGCAATAAACGGACGGGCGAATGAATTTTCATTAAAACCGTTGACGAAAGAGTCAATTTATTAACGACATTACGGAAACGGTAAACAATTTGCGGTCGATCGCCACGTCGAGATTTCATTCGCCAGCGTTTGCTGTTAACTGTATATCAATCAATTTACCAGTTCGCTCGCCACTAATAAGTATCTTTCTTCCCCGTAGCTAATTAAACCACGAATCCACCCTTCACCCTTTCGAGGGTGGGGAGGTTATAGTCGGCCCTGGTGGTGTTCTCTCTCGCGTGGAAAACGATCGTCCTAATTTTCCGCTGAACGATGCACTTTACTGAATTTTCACTTGGCATTTAGTTGCCCTTCCGGCGAGCAGAGAAAGAGAAAGGGTGACGGAGGGAAGGGCGGAGGGGCAGATGGAAGGGGCTCGGAAGAAAGCTGAAACGACGACGGATCGATATGACTCTCCTAAAAACCAGCGACGTGCTAAATATACGTCCCTTTATTATCCATCCCCCACCCCCTACCCCTTCCCCTCCTCCCTTCTCACCCTTCGTCGTGTATATGATACATGGGGTATGGTCCTTTAAAACGCAGGATCGCAACCTTGACTTTCCTTTCACGGGACCGAGAGGAAGGGCGAGCCTTGATTCCTTTTTTTTTACCCCCAACCCCCTACCCCACCAAGGCCTACTCTACTTCTATCGTGCCCCAAATCTCGACCCTCGTGTGTTTCCATGAATTTCAATTAACAATTACCATCCGCGCGGTGTTCGACGTGAAAGCGTTTCCTCTTGCTCTCTCTCCGACTTATTTTTTATTTCAAATCCGTGGTCTCTCTCCCTCTCTCTAGATTAACTCTGGATTTAGTTTTATTTTCAGTCTTGGTTGTAATCTTTGTTTGTGTTTAGCTTGAAATTTAGTATTACATATACTTTACAATTGTTTTATATTTCATTTTTGTTATAACATAATGTTTTCTGTACTGTTCTTAAAGGGACCGCACCACTAAAACCATATTCAATTTCATTTCAATTCGCTTCTCTATTTTCCAAATCGGTGTTTTCTCCCTTTCTCCCTCCCTCTCTCTCTTTCTTTTTTTTCAAATCGCAGTTCCCGGTCGTTCGACTACACTTTTCACCGTTCGATCCAGCCAGAGGGTCGAAAAAAAAGAGAACGCTCCACCAACTGGATACGTTGGACTACGTTTCAGTAGGGCGGACCCCCAACGCGATCCGGGTGATCGGTGATTTCCCGTGGGACCCGAGGGTAACGTGGATCACACTCATAAAAATTATCGTTCCATCCATCGGACCGACATTCCATGAAACTTTTCGAACACCCCGAGATACTTATCCAAACACAAAGAAAAACTAACGACATTCAAAAAAAAAGAAAAAACCACATGAAGTCTCCTCGACAATCGCAACAAACTTCTGTTCACCTATTATATCCGTCTATCGACGACTTCCGGTGACGTTTCGATACAAAAGAACACACCTTTCCATTTGAAAACTCGCACGTTCTTTCCATCCTACGTCCAAGTAAATAAGTTCCGCCTAATAAACCTGTTTCCCCGTGACCCGCGCTATCGCGACCGTAAATTCTCCGCGTCGAGTGATACTCGCGAAATGTATAGCGGGACTAAAGAGGAAAGAAACAAAACGGAAAGGGGAAACAGGTAGAAAGAGAGTAAGATAGAGAGAGAAAGAGAGAAAGAGAAAAAAAAAAGGAACTCGATATTTCACTCTCTCGGTTTACAAAGTACGGAAACTCGCGGTCACGTTCGTTACAAGATATTTATTTGTTCCGGCCAATTTTTCCCGCCGGCCCATATTTCCCCGGATCTCATTTCCAGCTAAGGGTGTAACTGTATGGGTGAAAGGGGAGAGGGGATTGTAGTTAAGCGATGCCCACGGTGGATATCTGCATAGTCGGTTGCGATAACGGCTTTTAATTCGGTGCACGTAACGTCGCGGGAACAGGCGAGAAGATCGTGAGTTTCTTCCTCTTTTCCCTTCTTTTCTTTCCTTTCTTTTTACTCTATATCTTTCACTCTTTCTCTCTCTTTATCTTTCTTTCTTTTTTTTTATATATATATATATACACCCTGCGCCCGCGAAACCTTATCTTCGAAACGGCCGTATCTCGAACGATGGAATACATGCACCCTCGCGTGTTGGGTTACCCTCGTACAACGCGAGACTCACCCCCACTTTACTCGGAGAGGGTGAAGGAGAGGGAGAAAAATATGTATACGTGTGTATATATGTGTATGTACATTATCGCAACGAGAACTTCTCGTCGCCGGTTGGAAAGTATTTATTTCATACCGGGGAACTCGAAGTTCCGCCGTAGAGATACCGAATCTCTCGTTACTATCATTCTGAATCGTGTTCCACGAAACCATTTTTTTTTAACCCCGTGGATGTGTGCGCGTGTAGGGGTGTGTTTTTGTTTTAAATTTATTATAAGTATGAGAGATCGAAGTGTGTCAATGACTCTCGATACTATCATTCTAAATGGTGTTTTATGAAACGATTTTTTTCCCCATTGGATAAGTGTATGTGTATTTTTTGTAAATTTATTATAACTATAAGTGATTCGTCCATGGATTTCCTCGATTAGATTTTATAAGTTTCCATCGTTCGTAGTCCCGTTGACAACGAAACACGAGAATTACTCGTGTTCTCCGTTGTAATTGGCGAATACGACGCGATAGGGGTGTAGAGAGAGTGAGAGAGAGAAAGAGAGAGAGAGAGGGTAGGTAATTACGCTCATGGAAATAATCGCGATGGTCGAACAAAGAAATGAGAGGAGAAAGAATAGGAAAGGTAGTTTACGGTAATTTTTTTTAATTTACACATAGCGTGAGCGACGGGTTTCGCTTATCGAGCGATACCATCGCGTGGCTGCAATAATTAACTGAAAAGTATTAATTAATCATTTTCGTTCGCGGGTTGATTCGCGGTTAAATGAGACACCACGAACCACATGGAAACACACACACACACACGCACAGAGTGTCTCATCGGGAAATACATAATAATAATATTTTCAAACAACGAGGGGAATAAAGTGCCACGCCGCTGTCGACAAAGTCAAATTTCATTTTCCAGCGTATCCTTATTTATCGTCATCTGCCGGCTTAAGGACACGATAAATCCTTTTCCGCCTTCGCCACCGGGAACTTCGAGGTAACTTAGCGAGAGTCCCACGGCTTTAGCCTTGAACCGTGAGGCGGTGTTACCTTAATAACCAGAATGCTCGGCTAAAGTGGCTACCAGCCACCACCTGCTACGTTCCGGGACAACTTGAACGAACTTTGAAACACACGTACACGAACGAAAGCCTGTTGTTGTTTAACACGTTGAACGGGGCGTCACTCTGATTTGGGTTGTAGTGATTTTTCTAGGGCCCCGTCATATCTTCATTGTTCGAATGAATGAGATGTTATAGGTAATTTGGAATAATTTCATTTGTAATGGAAGTATGGAATGGAACTCAAACAAGTAAGGATAAAATATACAAAGTAATAAATAGATTTTAATTCAAACGATTAATCGTGGGAAGTTCAAAGTGTTAAAAACACAATTAAAGCAAAGAATACTATCGCAACGAATGGAAAATTTCGTGTGGCAGCGAAAGGGTTATGAAATAAATTAAAACACAATTGGAAGTGTGGTTATAAAAAACTTAGAAAAGCTCCAATAACGTTAACACCTCTCAAAATGAAACAAATGTTCATTTCTACGAGCGTACAAAATTTTTAAATCTTAAAATAAATATAAATTAAACGATCATCCAAAATGGAAGTTACGTAACGTTACACAGGTTAACGTTAAGCCTGGAAGACACATTAGAAAGCTGTCCGTGGCACAAAGATACCGATTTCCCGTGAACCATAAATCCGTCGAATCTGTTAGCGACAGCCCCTGTCGGAATCGAATCTACTTTACTTTGATGTAACACTCCGCCGATATTATACATGCCGTCTGACACGATGGACCGCGCCGAGGTACGAAACGGAAAAATCGGGAAAAGTATCGACGACGAAGGGTGCGGATCCCCCGAATTGGATTGGCAACGGAAAGGGACCCCTCTGCTAAAAGTCCATGGCATATTGCCAATACGACGACTTCCGTGTGATAGAGGCTTCTATAACGTCCCCGGTGATAAGAAAATAGTCCACCGAATCGATATACAGGGTGTAACAGAAATTCTGGGACACTTGGGCTTTATGGATAGAACGCATAAAAATAAGAAAAAAAAGTCTTATAAGTCGAGGGCGCAGCTCACCCCCTACGGAGATACAACCCCTTTTGTAAAAAATGTTTAAAAAATTATATCTCCGAAACGGTAAGTTGTAGAAAAGTGATTTTGATTGCGATATAACCGGAAAAGATCAAAGTTTAATAAAAAAAATGTAGCCGCTGCGATTACTACCGTTAAGTTGCATTTATTCTTGTTAATAAAAAACAAATGTAATTATTTCTATGTTAGCGGCTGTTTATCACCTCGAGAAAAATGTGGATAATGCATCGGGACTTGCTTTGCGAAGACAGCCAAAAAAAAATTAATATTATTATAAATTATAGGTGCTAAAATTAGTAGTTTAACGCCCGCCGCGAAGACGCCTGCCGATATGCAGCCTCCGACACGTCAGATTGGTGATGTCTAGTTCTACTGACTACGTTTGACCTACTTTTTACATGTGGTACGGACTCGCCCTGTGCCTACGGCTGACCTACATCTTACATGTGGCACCGACATGTCCTGTGATTTACACTAAAAAATGTATTACGTATTCTATTACAGTATACATCTTACCTTTAAACGAATTGTTTAAAATTGGTGTCCGTTCACCTCGATAAATTTCCGCAATGGTTTCTTCATTGAACGCCGTACATTCGCATAAACTTCCTCCGGGTTATTATTAATTTTCGCACATCCATTTACAATGTGTTGCCGCAGCACATTCTCGTCAGGCACTGGCGATGAGTAAACAATATCGTTTTTAAATATCCCTACACAAAACAGTCCAAGATAGTTTTTGCGGGTTAAACACGCTGGTACAGAACACGGCCCCACCAAAAGATTGTTCACCATACCGCACCACATCTTTACGCTAAATTGTCGTTGCATATTAACAAATAGTATTTGTTACAGCGCGCAAGGAGACACAGTTCTTTATTTTTAATCTTTTAAACGATATACAACATTCTCTCCGACTCGTTCTTACGACACTCACTGCAAAACGATCCTCTTTGTACTGAATTCGACAGTAACTGCACCAAAATCTCATCCGCTCCTTCACATTCATTCTCTCATTTGCACTTCGTTGTATCTCGCTCGCACTCATCCCTTACGAGTTGGTGGAGGCCTGTGAAGCGTCGAAGTCGACCAGGTTTCCCACGGAAAACACCCATGGCGGTCGGTTTCGCTTGCCTGCCAGAAATGAGTGAGCAAGTGTTCGCCAAATGTTAATTGTAGGGACAGAGCAGGTAAGGCAGGTTTATGGCAGGCGAGCGAAAGCGACCGAAGAGCGTCCACCACGGGGGTCTTCCGGTCGAATTTTCGGTAACGCTTCGCAGGCCTTCACCAACTCGTAAGGGATGAGTGCGAGCGAGATACAACGAAGTGCAAGTGAGAGAATGAATGTAAAGGAGCGGGTGAGATTTTGGTGCAGTTACTGTCGAATTCAGTACAAAGAGGATCGTTTTGCAGTGAGTGTCGTAAGAACGAGTCGGAGAGAATGTTGTAGATCGTTTAAAAGATTAAGAATAAAGAACTGTGTCTCCTTGCGCGCTGTAACAAATACTATTTGTTAATATGCAAAGACAATTTAGCGTAAATATGTGGTGCGGTATGGTGAACAATCTTTTGGTGGGGCCGTGTTCTGTACCAGCGTGTTTAACCCGCAAAAACTATCTTGGACTGTTTTGTGTTGTTCTGTTTAAATGGATGTGCGAAAATTAATAATAACCCAGAGGAAGTTTATGCGAATGTACGGCGTTCAATGAAGAAACCATTGCGGAAATTTATCGAGGTGAACGGACACCAATTTTAAACAATTCGTTTAAAGGTAAGATGAATACTGTAATAGAATACGTAATACATTTTTTAGTGTAAATCACAGGACATGTCGGTGCCATATGTAAGATGTAGGTCAGCCGTAGGCCAGGGCGAGTCCGTACCACATGTAAAAAGTAGGTCAAACGTAGTCAGTAGAACTAGACATCACCAATCTGACGTGTCGGAGGCTGCATATCGGCAGGCGTCTTCGCGGCGGGCGTTAAACTACTAATTTTAGCACCTATAATTTATAATAATATTAATTTTTTTTTGGCTGTCTTCGCAAAGCAAGTCCCGATGCATTATCCACATTTTTCTCGAGGTGATAAACAGCCGCTAACATAGAAATAATTACATTTGTTTTTTATTAACAAGAATAAATGCAACTTAACGGTAGTAATCGCAGCGGCTACATTTTTTTATTAAACTTTGATCTTTTCCGGTTATATCGCAATCAAAATCACTTTTCTACGACTTACCGTTTCGGAGATATAATTTTTTAAACATTTTTTACAAAAGGGGTTGTATCTCCGTAGGGGGTGAGCTGCGCCCTCGACTTATAAGACTTTTTTTTCTTATTTTTATGCGTTCTATCCATAAAGCCCAAGTGTCCCAGAATTTCTGTTACACCCTGTATAAACGGCGAGACTTCCACGTGATAAATAGGATTTTCTTTTATTCGATCTTATTCTCACGTATACCTATAATAATGTTATATATATAATATAATTCATACATTACTAGGTAAATAAGTCTCGATATTTACGGTTATCACTGTATACGTAATCGAAACAATTGAAATAAACGACCGAATTTCGAATGAATTCAAATTACCTGTGTCACGTGACCGGAGAACTTTTGTAAATGATAATATATCACGTGACGATCGTGACGCGTTAAGCGAAAGAAAGATTTCTAATTTGCCATCGAGAATCTTTCAATTACACACACACACCTCTTCAAATACACTTTACCTACTGATATCGTTATGATTAATGCCCGGTAAAATATTTCATTGCCGTTTCGGATCCTCGTTTTCCTATGATTCATTTCTAATCGTTGTAAATTCAAGGAAAACTACGGGAAGAGTGGGGGGAGGGGAGAGGGGATAATAGATGGTGCATGTACGAGTCCAGTTTAATCCGTGCAATTTGTACATTTTGATTTAAGAGCCGGCGGACGTATTAATATTGCCCGGAACTTTCTCAGGAGCGGCGGGCGAAACACACCTGTGCACGGGACCGAAGTCACTTTACACGTGACAGGTGCTCTCGGTTTAGTTTCGGTGTAATCCGCGTCACTCGCGGTGTCCCGACTATCTGCCGGTTAATTTAATCAACCCGGTCACGGTTTTGGTAAACCGATCGACCGCGTTGCGAACCGGTTAAGTGTGCATAGAACTTGTACTTGCGATTATGGGAAAAAAAATCGTGACTCGCGTGAACGTAGTAAAAAATTGATACTTTACAGATAATTTGTAACGATTGGAATAATATTTTGATTGACGTGAATAAAAATGGGATTCTTTTTCCCCCCTCCCTTTGTCATATTATCCGACTGATAATTCGAAGAATAAAAAATAAGTATATTAAAGTAATAAAACAAGTAGAAGAAATCTGAATGGGTTTTCTCGCGAAATTGTATTTCAACGATTTGGGGACGATGAGAATGAAAAAATCATAGTTGGAGCGCAGTTCGCCGACAAAGGGGGCGGCCTCTTCTGACCGGATGCGAATCTATTTCCGTTTCATTCGTGAAACTGCACACCTAGCGCACCGTCCCGCGGTTGTCTTCGATCGATACCTCTGTTTTCCAACGATTTATCCAAAAACTTTTCAAAGTATCTTCAAATTTTACCGTAAATAATATCGCGACACAGGCATCAATAACTAGTGGACGATTAAAAAAATAACAAAAAAATTTCTCTGACAAAGAATGTTATTTTACTTTTTTCCAAATTTCCACCTGACACACCTTGGCGAAGGGTGTCCTTGACCCGCAAGGGAGAAACAAGGGCGTAGGACACGTCCATAAACCGCCTCAGCCACGTGGCAAAAGGGGGGATGGGGGGAGGGGGGAACACACCACTCAGCCTCGAGTCACGAACCGAGAAAAGCTGCTCGATAGTATCTGCATCTCGGGTTGATAGCTTAATCGTTTACGTTTAATTAGTCGGTGGGCAGTCTTTATGGATCGGACTTTATTATATCTCCGCGGATAATAATGCCGGATTATCGTCGGCCGTATAAACGGCGTCGGAAAGTTATCGAACGTTGGAAAGATCGTAAACGACGACGATAAGGTCGCGGAAACACCGAGAAACCGCTGTAATCAGTGGAAATTGTGTCTCTCTCTCTCTCTCTCTCTCTCTCTCTCTCTCTCTCTCTCTCTCTCTCTCTCTCTCTCTCTCTCTCTACACACATCAATGGGATGTGTTTCATCGCGAATTAATCGTCCGTCGTTTCTAAACGTATTCTGCGACGTTAATTTCCCGCGACGAAACGACAAACGTCGGTTCCGCGATCGTCGCGAGTGTTATTCGCGTGAAGTTTTCAGTCGCCACGGCTAGCGTACTTGTGCTACCTAACGTGTTATTACCGTGTTCGTGGGGACGTTTTATTGCGGGCTCGTTAAATATTAACTGCAGACGGAGAATCGTCGGCCATGCGACGGAACGTAAAACGATAGGAGTCTGTCGACCAATGATAGGAATGTTATGCGAGGAACTGCAAAAAAAAAATGACTCGACTACGGGGATATGGAAAATGTTAATACTTGTTTCATATGAGTGTCATTCTTTCTTTTCTCCATTTCAATGATAATTAACAATTTTGAATTAGTCATATCCTAGGCATTCAATATTTCGCGAATTTGATATTTTTACTATTAGATTTCGTACCGTAGTTTAAGACTATTATTGTTACATTAATTTTCTCTGTATTATTGTTATATCAACGATAACACAGGATTTACTCTTTAAAAGTTTGCTCATCAGGACAACTTTGGTTTCTTTAATGAAAGAGAGACACTTAAATGAATCAAGCTGTAGTAGAGTAGCCATTTTTGCGGTTGCTTGTACTGCGGTTTCCACGCTGCGCCACGGGTATCTTTCGGTCTGGCAAGTTTTATCGGTGGATTTCGGTGGAAACTCGTTATACCGTAACGTCGGGTCTTTGTACTCTTATATACATACACATATACACACGTGTATATATATATATATATATATATATATATATATATAAAGGGGAAGTCTGAAGAAATATATATATATATATATATATATTTTATTTTCACCCACCTCGTTACCTGTACTCCCCCGTACAAAGTTAACACGTAGCCAGCGTAACGCGAAATGAACTTCAAATGTCCGATCGAATTACACCCCCATTACGCGTATTTTCGTTCTCCGCAATGAAACTTCCAGCAACGTAGTGATAAGCAGATCAAGAAAAGAACAAAAAAAAAATTAATGATAACGGAATGATCCTGGTGTCGTTACAGAGAAACGCTGCGTTAAAGGGAAACGCGAGTATTCCCTGTTGCCATTACCACTATGTAAAAGGGGGTTCTTTTTCAACGAAGGAAAACCCTTCGAATTACTCCCTAATTGGAGATCCTGGACGGTAAGGGAGAGAGAAGGAAAGAGAGAGAGAGAGAGAAAGAGAGAACTCGAACCATTACCAACTGACGAAATAATTTCCTCCTTTCGGTATCTTGGACGACCTCGCAATAACGACACCAAGTGCACCCGGAAGTACGCTTCCATCGGCAGATAGACGGTGGTGTTCTTAATGGTGCCTCCAAGGGAAACCCGGGAATCCCGGGTTCGATACGGAATTAGAACTTGTTGCAGTTCGCGGTAACGCTTTCGCTGGTAATCTCGACGGGTGTTCCCTGTTGGATATGTCTTCGTGTGGTACCCGTACCCGGGACGACGTTTCCCTTGGACCGTGGGAATTGATCCGAAGATCCATTTTAATCGACGAAACTTCAGAATCTTAGCTTTTCGACCCATTCGAAGGAGATAAATGAAAAATCTAAGAAATGATAAAATCTTCAAAATTTACACATTTTACCTTCAAGTTCTATAATTCGGTGTACTTTTCACGATTTCTCGTACACCAGGAAGTCTCGATTTTTCTAATCAGAGCTCCCCCCCTCCCCCAATGTCGGTAGAAGTGTTCAATAAAGAACCATCCGTGTGTCCCGCTACCAATACGTGTCAAGTATCAAGCCCGTATTATCCCGAAACGAGGACGAAAAAGAAGGATAAACCTTTGAGGCTCGTCGACAGCTTTTTACCCTGTCTCAACGTCTACCAATCCGGATATCGTGTTGTTCTCTTTGTGATACCCGTGGAAATGGTCGTCCGTGTGAGCACATTGTTTCATAAATATATACACATATACATATATCTCTCGATAAAGGGAGGGGGAGGAAAGAAATTTGTATTCGAACCAGCAACCGACTGGGGAATCGTTCTATCTTCATCCTTCTCCCTCCCCCTCACCCTTTTCCTTCTCCCTCCCCCTCACCCTTTTCCTTCTCCCCTCTGTTCCCTGATCTTCGTCCTTACGACTTCCTTATGGTTCTCATATCCGGGAATCCTTCACGTATCGACGTGTAATCGAAAGGAACATTTTTGTTGTTCACCCACCTACGTCACGCGATTTATGAATCGAAAACCGGGCCAATTCCGAAAAATAAACACACACACACACACACCTTTCGACGGACATTCCGTACGCTCGACTCGCGGGCAATTTTTTTTATATTATCCTAGTTGTTGTCCGCGGCGAAACAGAAGTTATTTTTTTGGCTACGGGACAGACGAAACGAATGATAAGAATACGTAGCGCGGAGTTCGTTGGGTAGGATTTTTCGAACGTGAGGATTTCGAGAAATTCAACGTATCGGAATGTTCCGCGAGCTTCTCAGACGGGAATCTGCAATGCGACTGTGACGTCACGTGATGCAAAACAACGCCGGACGATTCGGAGAGAAGAATATTAGAGAATTGAAAATTGTAGGATAACTCAGGGATTATTGTGCCTTAAAATGAAATCACTGTGTGTTTTATTATAATCGATAGTATCCACCCTCTGTAAGTTTCCATCTATCTAACGGAGAATGCAGAATTCCCAGAAACGGAAAGTTAACAAGTTAACAAGTCCTAAACTAGGGGCTTTTGTAATAAAATTAGAATTTTCCCAACTTAACCCTTTCAACATAACGAACAAATTATTTCCAGTCTGTTTTACTACCAGGAACGGTAAATTTCATCTGAAGGTGATTATTACAATGAAAAATCTTTTCTAACTGCAACGTTGAATGTCTTAGAAAGTCACATAATCGACCACATAACAACACATCATCAACTACAATAATTTAACAAACTTCACCACT
The DNA here is from genome assembly GCA_917499265.3 of Mimumesa dahlbomi. Taxonomy (NCBI): domain Eukaryota; kingdom Metazoa; phylum Arthropoda; class Insecta; order Hymenoptera; family Crabronidae; genus Mimumesa; species Mimumesa dahlbomi. The sequence continues at coordinate 11,235,513 of OU824118.1, forward strand.
TTTCACCAATTTTCCAAACAGGGACACCAAGGGTCCCGTCCGGTGTTAAAGGGTTAAACCAGAAAACGAATCCCGATTTTATTCCGACACCCCGTGTAACCCTTCGTTCGTTAAATGAGGTCGACATTGTTCCCGTTTACCGTTTAATAAGATAATTAAACAACTCCGCAGCTGTCAAACGAGCTCGCATCGTTGCAGCTTCAATTCCGTACTAATGTTGTATATGTACGTTGTATACATACATACATACATTAAGGCAGCGTTTCCACACGCGTGACAGCCAAGGTTCAATTAATGTTCGACGAGAGTTGCGCCCGAAAGTTTCGCGTCGGTTGTCCCGCGGGACTTTTGTGAAAAATTTCACTCTCCAACGGGACTATCTGCGGTGATGAGGTCGGTCCACCACGCTTTTACGGACTTCGTATCAATTTACTAGGAAATGCATTAAGATAACGCTCCCCCCCCCCATCACCCTCTCTTAAATAGACGTCACTGAATTTTTCAACGTCGTACATCGATCATATGTTTTTTCGCAAACATTTCCATTGTCTAGATAAATTCTATAATTAAGTAAAATTAATCATAAATTAATTTAATAATTATCTATATTTATGTATTAGAAGAAATTTGTTATTTTTAAATTTTCAAGATATAGTATTTATTTATTAACAATAAAATGAACAATAGAGTCCAACGATTTCGTACTTATACTTCGAAAGTCAGTTAAATACCAAATTGTTTATATACTATACTACAAAATGATGCCACAGAGAATTCAGCGGTGGATCAATTCGTTTTAACGAGATGTTAATTGAAATCCTCGAAACGATGAAATTCCGATGCGGCGGTAGACAGCAATGGCGACTAGATAAATGAATCATCGACCATGTATCTGTCAACGACTGTTAATAATTTCACACCAGGTGAGGGAAAGGTATGATAACAATGGTGACCAACTTCCAAGTAACCCAGACACTTTTTCGTCTCGTTGAAACGACGGTGAGAATCACAATAATCGAAAAATAAGAAACTGACACCTGGTGCACGATTTTTCAAACGAAATTTCACTAATCCTCGCGACAAAGAAATCGCCCAGGTCGGCGCGACGCTTCCTGGGTAAACGAACCGTGAAAAGGATCGCAAGGGCGATGGAAAAAAAATACCGGAATTATTGCAGCGCCGAACGGTTACCGTAACGTCGGATTTCATCAAGCTTATGGGCCGGCTGGGAGAACAAAATTGGATGCCAGCTGAAACGAGCCACTTTGCTTTGAGTTCCTATTTCCCGCCGACGACACACACACGAACGAGTGTCTCTCATTCTCTATCCGTGTGTCTCTCTCACTCTCTTTCTTTTTTTTCGTTGCTTTCCCTATTCCACCGAGGCGGAAAAGAAATATATTCGTTAATCGTCCGGCTGGCAGGGGACGGAAGCTGGTGCAACTGATGATTTATCGCCGTAAAAATGTCCAACTAATCTCACGTATGTTTTTGCCTGTGAAAATGATTGAAATGACCGCTTTGGTTCGTGACATATTTGCAAAATATTTCGCGAAGTAACGGATATGGGATCTTGCGAAATGTTTCGCGTTTTTTTTTTTTTTATATAGGATGTATATAAATAAAATGTGTATAGATGTGTGGGTATGTGTGTATATGTGTGTACAATGATTAAGCTTTGGGGAAAGTCGACGAGACAGGAGCGTATAAATAATCGCGCGGGTGAGTGTTGCTCGCGAAGAAATATTCGGTGAGGAAAGAAAGCTCGAGTGTCCCTTCTCTTCTTTTATTTTCATTCGTTTCATTTTTTTTCCTACCGCGTAAACGGACCGCAAACGCGACCCTCGGACAGGTTGGCTTTTGAAACGGTGACCCTAATGAGAATCATTAAACTCGTCTCCGCGGTAATTGCATGATCGCCGTGTTCTCGCGACTTCAAAAACAAAGAAAGAATTTTTTGAAAATAAAAAAATGTCTCCTCGTAAAAGTGACCACGTGTCAGGCATTTCACGTAACAATTAATTATTAACGAGCTGAAATGATTCCAATATATTCATGAAACATGGACGCAAATATTTCTCTGAATTTTTCCGCCTAATTTCTTTTCCACGATAATTATAAATTTAGTATAAACAACGAGAGAAACATTTCAACAAAGCGATAAATATCTACTTGTTCAGTAGGTCTGAATGAGACTGAAAAACGTTCGAATCCGCTAAAATTTCGTACCTAAGCCTTTGATTTAGAAGGGACATCATTATCCACGTATCCCTGCATTCATCGAAAACGAAAAAAAAAGAAAGATCGTCCCGAATTCCCGGCTCATCATCAGCGCGCCCCATTTTCCGCAAGTTTTCTCGCGTTTCACGTCCTCTTTCCATTTCCACGCTTCGCGAAAAACGACCCGTGAACACCCGCGTGTCGCGTGTGTGAGTAGAACACACATACAGGGTGTACGATCGAGGACCGATACGATAAATTTGATTTTCCTATTTAACGTTGTGTGGTCTGAAAGATATTTCCACGAGCGCCGGATTTATATATCGGCTTCATTTTACTGTACTGCTCATGAGTTAGCTCATAACACACTTCTTAACTGGTTAATAGTTCAAAAATTACGGAAATGGCGAGAAAATTACGAAAATCGCGAAAAATCGTCAAATTATGACAGTTTTTCGTTCGGCATTCGCTCAATTTTTGAGATAGCGATCTGAGACTGGTACCATTGTTTTAGTTAGGAAATTCTACGGCAGATCAATGTATAATAGTTGTACTTTTCGAAAATTTAATTTTTCGCAAAAATCTGAAGGGGGTAGGTCAGGATTTTCTGCGATTTTCGTAAATCGCTCACCATTTCCACAATTTTTTAGATATCATAATGATTCTTTCACTGTCTTATTCGGCTTCGGATTGCGCGTCCAAAACGCCCAGGATCATTTAAATAGCTCAAAAATTACAGAAATGGCGGGCAAATTACGAAAATCGCAAAAAATCCTGACCTACCCCCTTCAGATTTTTGCGAAAAATTAAATTTTCGAAAAGTACAACTATTATACATTGATCTGGCGTAGAATTTCCTAACTAAATCAATGGTGCCGGTTTCAGATCGCTACCTCAAAAATTCAGCGAATGCCGATCAAAAAACTGTTTGAATTTGACGAATTTTCGCGATTTTCGTAATTTTCTCGCCATTTCCATAATTGTTGAGATATTAAAATGATCCAGGACGTTTTGGACGCGGAATCCGAAGCTGAATAAGAAAGTGAAAGAATCAGACCGATATCTCAAAAATTGTGTAAATGCCGAGCGATTTACGAAAACTGCGAAATATCGTCAAATTCAACCAGTTTTTTGATCGGCATTCGCTGAATTTTTGAGATAGCGATCTGAAACTTGTACCATTGTTTTAGTTGGGAAATTCTACGCCAGAACAATGTATAATAGTTGTACTTTTCGAAAATTTAATTTTTCGCAAAAATCTGAAGGGGGTAGGTCAGGATTTTTTGCGATTTTCGTAAATCGCTCCCCATTTTCACAATTTTTAAGATATCGATCTGATTCTTTCTGCATCTTATTCGGCTTCCGAATCCGCGTCCAAAACTTCCTGGATCATTTAAATAGCCCAAAAATTACGGAAATGGCGAGCGATTTACGAAAATCGCAAAAAATCCTGACCTACCCCCTTCAGATTTTTGCGAAAAATTAAATTTTCGAAAAGTACAACTATTATACATTGTTCTGGCGTAGAATTTCCCAACTAAAACAATGGTACAAGTTTCAGATCGCTATCTCAAAAATTCAGCGAATGCCGATCAAAAAACTGGTTGAATTTGACGATATTTCGCAGTTTTCGTAAATCGCTCGGCATTTACACAATTTTTGAGATATCGGTCTGAATCTTTCACTGTCTTATTCGATTACGATTTACGAATATGGTTTATTTTTCGCCAAACTTACATTTTAAATATCAAATTGTAACGAAATTTTACACATGACGGATATAAGCGATCATCAATAGAATAATTTTTGTTTAATTACGTAAACCTTGTGAGAAAAAAAATGTGGTTTAAATCCAACGTTATGCGCACCCTGTATCTTCGTCAGGAGTGGCACACATGCATTTTTGGCACACGTGTCGCGGCACCGGAGGGCAAAAAGGGAACAACAGGCCGCCGGGAAGAGAAATTACGGTCCGCGGGGGCGTCTCGTTGTCGAATGCGGATCCGCGACGAAACTGGCAAGGAAAGGGGGGAGGGGGCACAGGCCGGGATGAATTATGAGCGGTAGATGCACCAGCTGGCCGAGACCGAACGGGAAAAAAGCAACTGATGATGAAGAAGTCTGCCTGCAGAAAAGCGAAAGTGGCAAAAACTTGCGAGATTTGATAAATTCTCACGTGTTACGGTCGTCGTTTAACTTACATTTAAAAAAAAACAATCTTCTCGAAAATATCGAACAAAATTTGATTGTTAAATTATTAAAATATGATCCTAAAATTGAAAAAAAAATGATGAATATCGGTCCATTACGAGCGATCATATTTTAAAAAGACAACTGATGAAAAATTACCATTGAATATTTTCAAGAGCAAATGATTTCCGAATAAGTTCGAGAGACTCTCAAGTGAAGAAATGACCGTAGTCGCGAGGGTTCGAAGGTACACGTTCCCCCGTGTGAAAACCGAATAGAAATGACTTGTAAGCGGGTCACAAGTGTGCCGGACGACTGGCGAAAGGGCGGAGAAAGAAAATGGGTGAAGAACGACCGAAGCAATTTAACATAACGATGTGAACGAAATTCGGGACCAGCTCGGGGTTAACGAAAGTTCCCCCGAACTACCGCGGAGGTGTACAACTGTTCCTGCCGACAAAGACGACGCCGTATAACGACGAACGTGGGAATGAAGGACGGCCGCGGCTCGATCCGCGTAACGAAGGGTGGGATTTATTGTGTTCGCGCGTATTGTGCTCGCCGAACAATCGACAGACACCGCGTGATGGAGCTAATTGATACGCGACGCTGCGGATCCCGCGGATTGAAAACGCCGACGCGTCCTATTCACCCCTCTCCCCCCACCACCCCTTTTTACCCGCGACGTCGCGACGTCTATCGACGACGCTGAGCTTAAACTTGCGAACCCTTTGACGCTGTGAAATATGTACATACCCATAATTATGAAAGTGGTATAAGTTAATTTTTAGAAAACTTTGGATATTACGTTTTTTAAAGGTTTGGAAATATAATTTCCAATATAATTATATTTCCATACCTATTATATATTAAATCTATCATATATGGTGAATGAGAACGAATGACACGATCGATGACAAGGGATTCAGCGGGCAAGAATATTTTCGCGCGTGGAACGTCTGAATATTGAGAAGCATCGGGGGAAAGAATCGCGTGAAAAAAAACGCAAGAAAGAAAAAAAAGAGAGGGAGAGAGAGAGAGAGAGAGAGAGAAATCTGCCGTTCTCTCGGTGGCCTCTTTCGGCGCGGCAAAACAATTTCAGAAAACCGACCCCCTTTTTATCGCTCGCTCCAATTAATCCAGTATTATCCGTCGACGCGCGGAGAGGGGGGAGGGGGAGCTGTAGGGAGAGAGAGAGAGAGAAAGAAAAAACACAATTCCCCGCGTGCACGTGGGGGTGAACACGAGTGTTCGACGAGTGGCCCCGCGGATGGAGAAAGGAAAAGAGAGAAACCGCGGCGAAGAACATGGGTGGAAAAGAGCAGCGGTACAAAAAAAGAGAGAAAGAGAGAGAGGGAGAGATAAAGTCAGGCAGAAAACACGAAAACGAGGGGAAAAGCGATCTGCGCAAAGGAAAACGCGAAGAGAGAAAAAAAACTAACTGACAAACGAAAGAACACCGCTGGAAAATCGGAAAAATCGAGGACAACGAAAGAGGGAGAATCAAAACTAAAGAAAAAGACAAAAAACAAAAAACAAAGAGTCACGTGAGAAAGGTAAACAGGAATAAGAAGATGTTCAGATAAAACTGGATCAAACAAGCGTAAACTAAAACACCAAAAAAAAAGAAGAACAAGAACAAGAAGAAGAAACGACCAAAAATAAGAACAGCTAAAAGAACGAAACAAACGAATAACAAGAAATTAAAAATGGAAAACAGGAGAATCGGAGGAACAGCTTCGTCGACGAGAGAAAATGGATAAGAAGTACGTTCGTGAACGGTATCGCGTTAAAAAAAAAAAAAAAAAAAGTGAGAAATATGTCGAAGCGGAAAAGTTTGTCGGAGCGTTTACGAGCCTGGTGGCCTCACACTATTCTACCTGGCCGAGGGTTTAAGGTCGGTCCACACGAGCGGAATCGATCTCCGTACCTTATTGGATCAAAAACGAAACGAACCGCTCAACCGTGTGTCCGTCACCGTCGCTCTCATTCGTTCACGGATACAGAACGACGACGTGTCGATATATTCTCTCTCTCTCTCTCTCTCACACACACACACACACACTCACACACTCTCTCTTTCTCTCTCTGATTTCACGCTACGATCGTTCATGTAAACGCACATCGAAGGTGACGAATGGCTCTCTTTTTTTTTTTCGAGCCGCCTATATAGACGGAAAGTGTGTCAAGAGCTTTCTATATTTTTCGCTCTAATGTGCTCTTTCCGACGTAACGCCGGGCTTTCCAGCTTTTTAATATTCCCGTTTGGAATACATATAGCGTCACGTCTCATCTAAGTACGTACACACGTATGTATGTATGTATGTATGTAGGTATATACGTACAAATGGAGGTACGATTCGACCGAGTCACTATTCAATTACATGTGCGACGAGGAACGAATGATATATGTATAACAATTAGCATGGATTATGTATATTATACTTGCAGAGAGTTACAAGTGAATGAATTATAAATTCTAACGATCGTAATATAAACATATAATCAGAGAAGCTTAACTGGCTATAAACGATCGTAAATTTTAAATATTTAATTCTTAAATCTGTATATGTGAATTCAACTTTGAAACGAGAGAACGGTTTGTCACGTCAATACACAGTTTGAGTTTTTTCGATATGAGGTGGAAAGGTCTTAGATTTTTTCCATGTCAATAGGAATAACTTCTGATTTGTTATTGATTCTATTTTAGTTAATATGTTAGATTTAAGTTCAATTCTAATGAATTATAAATTTAATATTTTTATAGCCAGTTAAGCTTCTCTGATTATATTACGATCGTTAAAATTTGTAATTATGTTTATATATATATATATATAAATTTATATGTTAAATTTATATACATACATATAGATATATATAAACATAATATATACATAAATACACACATTCCGGGATACCTATGTGCCAGTGTTGTGGCAAAAAAAGTTCTCTACGGTGATCAAAGCGAGAGAACCGAGGATGATCGATAGGGAAGAGAATTGACTCACCGGTGACTGGAGCCTCTATGTCGATCATAGTCTTTTCCGAGCGCAGAAGGGCGGCGCCATCGTTGATTATACGAAGGGCCGCGGCCTCGTCGATCCTACCTTCGAGGATAAAGTGCTGTTTCAGCACTTCCGGCTGCGGCCGCTTCGTGTGCGAGTCGAAGACCTCTTCCACTGTCAATTTGCGCGACGGTGGGAAGAGCACCTCTGTGAAAAGAAAAGAAAAATCAAATTTAATAAGTATTCACAAATATTTCACGGTGGTGTCGCGGAAAATTTTCTAGGGAACGAACGATGGAGAATTACCGTTAATTAAATGTACCTTTACTTAATTACAAATTAATCTATTACACCGTATAGAATAAATGAAAATATAAAATAATTTCACGAATAATATCTATTGATAAATTTACCAATAAAATTAACGATAATTCAATTCTAGAGCAATCCTGGGATCAAACGATCCACGCAAGACGCCGCGGTGTTTTCTCTTCTCAAGTGAATTGACTACCAGGTACATAATTCGGTATAATTAACCGAGGCCCCGGTAAACATTGCTAGAGACACTTCGGGAGCAGGAAGAATGTTATCGCGAGTCATCTCGTCGGTATCGGGTGCAATTAATGTATCGCACATATTTACCGAGCGAGTGTAAAACCACTACCTTAATTCTCTCTCTTTCTCTCTCTCTCTTCGAGAATGATTTATAGCGTACCGAGTTTATCGTTAGTCACTATAAAGCATCGTTTGCATATCGTTCGAGTCGAAAAAAAAAGAAGAACACCGGATTACAAGCTTACAAGTTTAAACGGCGGTCTCTTTGATACTCGTTTGATGAACGCGTGCTGCCGCGAACGTAAGACATTGAATATTATTTAAAAAAAAAATCTATCCTATCCTCCATTCTTAAAATTCCTAGATCAATCCCCCCCCCCCCACCCGTGGGGATTTAAGAATCACCAAAATAACAGGTGGTAGACACGAACCGGCAGGTTTGCATGCCAAATAAGATTTCAAGGTTTCACAGAAAGGGATCTATTTTTTTTCCCTCCCTTCAAGGTCAACCGGTGACCTGCTATCGATTACCTGGCATACACCTGTCAGAAAGCTCAGGAGAGGACTTGATTTTCACATCTACCGATTCGACATTCTTCGGCTTCTGTTCATCCGCTTCCGATGATCTATCGAGATCTATATTACTGTCGAGATCAGTGACAGGTGGACCTGGTGACTCGGTTGCCGAGGTGCGAGGTGAATTGTTGTCAGAGTCCGACGAGAATTCGATGAGACTCACGTTGGAGACATTTTGAAAATCACTGATCGCGATCACTTCTTCTGGATCATTCGCGTCGTTTTTCAACGTCGTGGGGTCAACGATCGAAAAATCGAGGATCGATTTGGGGGCGCACGTGTCGTCCCGCACTTCCTCGGGATTTCCGGCAGCGATCATCGAGTAATCGATCAGCTTCGCGGCGTTGAACGACGAGGAAATGATTTTTTCTTCCGTATGTTGAATTTCGTTGGAATAATCGGCGCTGCTGCTCGCTTCGCCAGCTGGTTTCTCCGGTGTGTTTTTTACGCGAACTTTGTTCAACTTTTTAATTAGCATCTGTATGGTTGGACTTAATTGGCTTAGATCTTCTGATTCCGACATGGATTGGCCATCGGGAGTGAAGTACAAAGGGCTTTTGTCCCAGGAATCGGGTGAATCAGAGGATTTATCGGCCATTTTTACACTTTTTTAAAAAAAAAAACTATTTCACACGATTATCGTGAGATTTAAAAGAAGACGACATGAATTAAAATCACTGTTAACGTTATCACTTTTCGGAAATAGAATCCACGTGGTCTCGGTGTGAAAGCGAACTTCAATTAGCTACCGTCGAAAAGGATCGATCTTTCGTAAGAATATTATCTCTCACAGATTATACTATTAACGTTCTAGTGTTACACGGTTGATTAAAAGTAATTAAAATCACGAGAAAGTGTCCGGAATTCTCGTAGAACACGTTGATCACCGGAACCGAATCAGATCGGAGTGAACTACGACACGAACTGTATCGAATAACAGTAATTTCATGTTCGTATCGAATCGATTATAGAACACAACGAATCGATACTAAATCACGGTCGATTCATAGAAACGAACTATGAAGTGTTTACCAATCACGTGACATGCTACACACAGAACGATCCAATGACATTCATTCGATCGTTTACACGAAACCGTTGAAATTAGTAAATTATTATTATTAACTGGTCTGTTTATTCGTTTCGTATCACTTTTACAGAGGGGGTTTCGCGAAAGCAGAATTATTCCGCGATATTATATTGCCAGACGCTCTGGAAAACCGAAACGCGGGAATGCATAATAACACCGATAAACAAATAACATGCGAACACCTGATAAATTCCGGACAGATGTTCCGCATAAATAAGTTTCGGATAACCGATACGTACTTCTAACGCGCGTGATTCCCGTTTTATTCGTCCATGAGATATTATTTTTACAATAAGAATAATTAATTAATCCCCCCCCCCCGTACAGACAATCTGTCGTTTTGCGATTCACCAATGATTAACCTCCGTGTGTTTTAACTAGAATTGTCGCGATGTTTCTGTTCTCTGTCTTTGATATTTAGAATTGTCACGATAATTCCGTCCTTTGTATTTGATATTTGAATAATATATGTATTTGATATTTAAAAAATATGTATTCGATATTTATTCAATATTTTCTGCTACTAGGGTTGGATCTCACTCTTCGATTTGGACCGTTTCAACGGTGATAACGAACTTCTGGAAACTCGATTAACCTTGTGCCGGTTCTGATGGACCGCAATGTATAGGTTATCGTTGGTATCGACGTCTGCCACGTTAGAAGTTTTCCACAACTTCCGACCGTTTCGAACCCGCTCGTGTTTCTTCCCTGTTTCTTGTTTCTTCTGAATTTTTCTGCCGACTGTTCTATTCTTGTCCGAGTGAAGTTCCTTGTCACGAGACATGTCGAGGAGTATATTATACACGGAAACATGTTCACCGTGTCTGTTTGTCAATTAAAATTGATACTTAATATCGTGAAAATTGATATTTTCATCGATTTTGTTTAGAACGATTTTTCTATTCATGTTTAGGGTGATTAATAGATCGATAGGGAGAAACGGATGTAAATGGGCTGTTCCTTTTTTTTCGAGTTCTATATTTACGAGTTCTATCTACATTAATTAGTAATAATAACCGTTTTGTCACTTTGTGCGCACATAGCTTTTCTTTTTAAAGTATATTCATATCAGTACTACGGTAACGATCACGTGAAAATAACACATCGCAATGTGTACAGATAATTCGAGTAAATCGTGCCGCTACGTGTATAATCGGAATTCGTAATTACTAAGAGTATAATTATTCTGCTATGGTTTTTAGCATTTCGTTTAACGAGAATGTTCAATGTTCATGCGTAAGAGTAACGGGGACATAATATCTAAATCCTTATCTACATATCGTAATTAATGTTTACGACTAGACCCTCTACTACCTAATTATCTATAATATCATAATTTACAATATATTAAAGCTGACCGACATGTGTATATATAGAATTTATGTGTATGTATAGAATTCCGTAGAGTTGTCGTTTAAAAAGTGCTATTTTCCCGGTGAAAGAAGCAACATCCGCTTTCAACGATAATAGCGACGATTAACATTAGGATATACAGAGAATTTAAAAAAAAATCCATTTATCAATGGGTCATCGAACCAGATGACAAACGAAACAAAGAAGCAAACAACGACGATGATTTCTTAGAATCCGAGCGACGAATAAAAACGGATAAAATTGATGAGAATCTCGAGTTAAAAGTGAACGATAGATAAAAATAAAAGTCTTCGAGTAAAAATAGAAGAAGCGTAAACGAGGTAAAAACAAATTTTCGTAAATATTAAAAACATTAAAAACCGATCTAAGAAACGATCGTCGTTGCTTGTTATTTTGTGATAAATTACAAATTTGGAAATGAAAATCGTTGTCGTCGATTTAACGCAAGTGAGTATCGAAATTTCAACGCAACTTAATCCTGTCGCCTAAGAGTATCGAATAGAAAATTAGTAAATTAAAAGTGATAAAACAATCACTTTTATCGGAACGACGAATATACTGTCCCTCTTAAATGTAATCTAACAAACTAACAAAAATCCTTATAGTGATGTATTTAAGATAACTATTCCTATGTGAACACTGATTTTAAATATCAATATTAATGAGCCAGGCGGGCCAACTCCTCCCTCTTACGAAATAAAATATAAAGACAAAATCCCACGGAAACCGACTGGAAAGTTTCAGCGCTACGAACTGTCCAGCCAGAGTTCGTAGGACTGTAACAAAAGATATTCTTTCCCTACGATTAAATAACTTAAATCAAACGTAATTACATTCATTATAAAACAGCCCCGCAAAATTTCACCTCTACAATAGTTCAACATCGTATTACAAAATCACGGCGAAACAATTAATTGAAAAATGAACAAATATACAAAAATTAATCTACCATGCCCAATGAAATTTCGATACTCACCAACGTCAACAAATTAATAAACGACAATTGGATAAAAAAAAACAACAACAACTCGATATTCGTTTCACATCGAGGGTAGAAAAGATCACCAAAGAAATTCCAGAAATCGAAGGAAAATCGCCGAACGAATCACGGGAACCGTCGAGACGCGATAAAATCAAGTGTCCTCAATAAAATTCATCAGTTTTAGGGATAGAAATCTTCCGGGTTCCCGGGATCCTCTCTTTGCTCTCGTTCCCCGACGAGTTGGTGGTTCGAGTGCGTTAAAATTGATTCGACGTTCAATTTTCGCATGGTCGTTCGAAAAAACGAACCAAAAAAAAGGAACAACAAAAAATCGTCGCCTATCGTCGTCGCGTTTCTCGTTCGTCGTTGTCATCCAAAAACTTTTCTCCTCCGTTTTCCCGCGATTTCCTGCTCGCGGAAATTCGTCGGGAAGTGACGATACGCCTTGACCATCGAGCCAGCGACGCACTTAGACAGCAACAAAGCTACACTCCACCTCCCATGCCGTGTCGCTTTGATGGACCGCCTCCGAACGTGTCCGCCGGCACGAGAACGACGAACTTGTTCCCCATCTCTCTGCGGAATCACTTATTCATGATTTAATTCCGCTTTCACAATTCCGCGGGGTGGATGGTCGTATAAAAAAGAACGAAGAAACGGGGATGATTTAACGGGATTAATCTCGATCGGTCTCGAAGACTTTTTCTTGGGATAATAATTGATCACCGGAAGGAACATTCATGACGATTGATGAAAATTTTAATCGGAATCACTCGTTAACACTAAACCTACCGAGGTGGGTCAAATGACCGTTTACAAATTTTGTATTAATGTGCCTATATGCAACGTTATACCTTTAACGTTAATTTCTTTAATCGACATACTTAAAGAAAATATAGTTCTTTATGCCAAATTAACTGTTACCTGAAATCAATTGCAAAGGTTATCAGTTTTTCGGAACCGATAAGAATATGTACCTAAAGTGTCGGTAGGTTTAGTGTTAATGAAAATGCAGATGAGGGAGATAGATAGATAGATAGATAGATAGATAGATATTAAATTTATTTTGCGTCCTAGGGATGGACCCTTTAAGGACGACGAATAAGAAAAATAATACAAAATAAAATGCACTAAAAATTAAAATTAAAATAGTACAGTAAAACTAAAGTCTAAAGAGAACAATAGACAGATGAAAATAAAATAATGAAAGGATAAACAGATGACGGTGAAAATGAGAAGACACAATGATAAGAAAGAAGATGAGGAGAGAGAAGGATAAAAATAATCGAACGTGTGATAGATAACACGGATATTTGATCAAGTTTTCATCTATCCGAGGGAGAGAAAGATAGAGAGAGAGAGAGAGAGTGAGAAGGGAGAGAATGAGTAAGTTCAGCATGATGGAAGTGCGATTACCATGACGAAGATTCGCGTGTAGTTGCCAAAAGTCGCGTATAAATAGTCCGGCTGACAAAAACAAGTCGACGCGTCGTGTCGCATGGACAGAAAGTTTTTAATCGCGTCGAGGTACGCTCTCTTTGAAACTTCTCACGCGGTCATGCTAATTAGCGGATTCATTTCAGCCGGGCGAACACGCGAGACGAAAGTTCTCGACCCTCTCTCCTCTCCGCGAAGTTATGAATATCAATTTGCGAATTTATGAAAAATTACCCCGTCGCTCTTCCCGACCGCCTCGCGTTTCCCGACGAATTACACGTGTAACTTGTACCTATGTATGTATATGTATACATAATATACAAATACATAGACAAGAAGGAAAAAAGATGTTCTCTTACCTAGACGGAATAACAACGTGCGAAATCTGTCCGACGAATTATGAAATATCGTTTAATAATACACACACACACACACACACGTACCATGTCGTTCGATTAACGATCACACGAATTTATGGCATTTTTCAAAAATCTTCGTCGTTAAATTCGATTCTGTGACTGATGGAATCCGAATGTCGGAAATCTGTCTGGAAAGTGTTTATAATCGTCGATGAAACGTGTTTCCTCGGTGAGAGGGGACAACGGTGAGAATGTCGGACAGGTAAAGGTCGTTACTGCGACAACACGTGTAACGAGACTCTGTTATGGGTGAGGATGATTAACAGGTGAGAAACGTGCACGATGGGAAAAAGACTTCGATCATTAACGAGCACTTATGAAAATATAACCGAACAACACGTGTTATTAATTAACGATTAAACAATTCAAATTAATTCTATAATTCTCGATATAAGATCCCAATGTTCAAATTTGTTAATTAAACGATCGATAGTGTCTCGTGAAATTAACAATTAATTAATGAATGAAAACTTTAATAGATATTCATCGATATACGTGGAATGCGTTTCCATGTCTACGCGGCAACGAACAAAGCCAGAAAAAATGCTGGGTGAATGCTGGGTTACGTTACCTTGTCGAATTTCCGCGAAAATACCCCGCATTGCGGAAAAATAATTGGCCAGTCACATTGGACACGAGCGACGTTACCAACGGATTTGTCCCGTGACAGGGTGTTCTCCTCTGATCGGACATTTCCACCGCGATTACTCTATCGTCGCATGTTCACATGGCGTTGTCTGAATTGCCACTTAACCGGAAGTCGAAGAATCCCCGCAATCCCCACCACTCCCCTCCCCCTTCCCATCCTGACAATACGTTTCACCGATTTGCGAGATGGCGTTCGATAGCGCGGAAAAGTTCGAATGGATGATAAATTAAAATAAATTTTATAGTGATTAAAAGGTGAAAGTAATTTTTTAAAAATTTCTTTATTATTTAATTTAGGAATATTAATGATTTTATAGTGAAAAATGATACTGGATTTGAATTAAGATCCAGATTATTCTGTGATTTGACTATGGTGTTTCTTAATTGTTATTCAGATATAGATTTAATTTAAATCTAATGTATTAGAACCATTTTCTATTGGTGAATTACAGTAATTTCGTGAAATAGAAGCGCGACGTTCGTTCCCACGATTTTTCCGAGATTCATCGGCATTTTCGAAATTCGACGCGACGTAAATCAGATTGTGGAAACATTTCGAACGGGAATCCGGTGCCGTCGTAATTCGGCAAACGTGTCACGGTGTATTTGCAGCTGTCAGAAATGAATTCGGGTTCCCTCCCCCCCGGTTGGAGAATCGAAATACGTAATCCTTCTAAACTGCGTTATAACATGATCGCCGTGGAAATCCGTCGACCAGCGTTCGTCGTTCTTCATTAATTCCCACGTTGCTAATCTAACTAAAGTAAATACTTTATTTATCCACTCGTATCTCGTGCGCATTAAATTCTCTCAGAATTTATACATTTTTCAACAAAATAATTAAAAAAAAATCTATAAAAATAATTGTCAACGGAAACGTCGACGGATATATTCGTCATCTTTCCGTGTAACTCGTCGATGTATCACACTGTCACGACAATACACATACACACAGAAAGGTGGAAAGGTGGTTTACAACGAAACGTCGAACGGAAACGAGGAATCTACCAATTACGGCGGACAATCTTCGCCGAATTGGAAATTCGCGACATCTCGCGCCGACAACCGTTGCTCGATTGGACAAGTTTACTTTGTCGGCGTCGAACTGTCCCCCTCCCCTCCCCCCTCTTGTGTTCACGTTACACACGGCGAATCGTTTAAGCCGCTTTCACACGACAGCCGTGGGACTTTCAACGTCGAAAGCGGATTATGCCGATCGCGGGATCATTGGATTAATGGGCGTTGATAATTTCGCGAATCCGGCTATCCATCTTCGAATTTATTTCCATCGAATAATAAAACACCAATCAAACCTCGTGCGACAATGTTACATATTTAATTATCAAATCAATAAAATATTCCAACAAAATCTCAATCTTAATACAACAAAACTATCGAATGAAATATAAATCACGTTGAATTCAACCATGGACAACATAAAAATCATTTAAATTCTGACTAGTGGTCTAATACTAGTCTCGTTTAATTAACGATCGATTTCAGACACTAGTTTCACCCTAGACCGCTAAATCACCGTACAAGATTTCGGGTTCATCGACGCAAATTCTCGTCTCATCGTGTTTCCACCGCGGGAAACTCTATCCGGTGTTACGTGGTCGAACTCGAAATACAAAATTCCAGAGATTCACCAAAGGGGAATCAGGGGTGGGGGGGGGGGGGTGAGGGGTGAAGGAGATTGTGTAACAGGATTTGTCGAGGAGTCGTTCCCTATATAATATATATATATATATACATTTTTTTCACAAAATACCCGAATAGAATTTAAAGGGATCCGCCCGGCTGTTTGACAGAATTGGCAGCTGGCCAGTCAGGATCGCTTTGTTACTGTTGTACGGTATGTAAGATCATACAGTAAATCGACTCGAGTAGATTGTCGGTCGTTTGACAGACAGCCCGACAGGTGGCAGATAGTCACCGAAAGTGTCAAGAAATTCTGCGCTCTTTCCGCGACGCTCGAGACGCCGACGGAATTAAGTATCAGCCGTCCGTTTTGTTTCTTCGATTTTTATCAACTTGTATATACAGTATATTCATTTATATATATACATGTATGATAGATGTATGTGTATACATATACATATAGGTGAGTCTGTACTGTAAGCTACAGAGATATTGAAAATGGCAGGGACACGCGAGGTTTCTACGGTTCGGTGTTGCACGTATATCGCGGTTGTAAATTTATTAGCGTATTATTTATATTTGATTACACGCCGTTGCAATATAAATAGAAACGTTTCGTAATACATCGAAATACGTATTATAAATAGAAGACACGAGGGCGATGTGGCGTCCGGTGACAGATCCGTCCTAACAAACGACGAAAATTATTCGAATAAAATTACGGAAACGAGTTAACGAGACGCAAGTTGATTATTATACATAATATATGTATATATGTATAATTGAAATAAATAAAAAAAATATGGTGTCTCGCGATCCCGACGGCTTTCTCTCAAAGAGCCTATCTGCATGTTGACATTCTCACGGAGTCCTTCGAGCTGCATATGGTCGATGGTAACACGATAAATAACAGAGAGCGCCAAAACCAGTCCTGCGACCTAGTTGGACTGACCCGATGAAATTGCACTCCGACCGCGAATATTAATAAATTGCGAGCGCGGACGATTTATTCAAGATCGCGGCGATTCCATTGACATGCGACTTTTTCCTTTCGTTCCGTCGTCTGATACCACTTTTTTTGCCAGACTTCGTGCCCTCGTGGCTTTTTTTTTGTTTTTTGTTGCGTTACGAATCTCATACGGGATTTAAGTGTCATCTTTCCGAGAATAATTAGCATGGAAAATGATAAACAGGAATTAGGAGGACGAAATAACGATTTTTCACGAGTATCTTTGGATATTATTAGAATGTATTGTCAAAATTTGAGGGATGGAGAGTGTGGAGGATATGAAACACTATTCGCATGTGATTAACGGATATAACGTACGAGTCTTTTCGCGGACAGCTGCCAATTCGTGAGCGAAAGTAAACAAAAGGTAGCGAATGACAGGGGGAGGAGGGGAATAAGTGACAAGTAGGGTGGACATTTAGTATCCGATGCGAAAGAAATGTATCTGTATACGTAATATCACGTGGCGACGAATAATTTACGCGTATCAGTATCGTATCGTCAGCAGAACACAGGTAAACTTGAATAACTCCAAAGCTTTGTGTTTACGAATTTGCTCGACGATTCGCCTTTGAAGTCTGCGAAAATGTGATTGAGCCAATCGCAACCTCGTGGTACCTAATATATGTTTACATATAATGTATATATTAA
Source organism: Mimumesa dahlbomi (assembly GCA_917499265.3). Classification (NCBI taxonomy): domain Eukaryota; kingdom Metazoa; phylum Arthropoda; class Insecta; order Hymenoptera; family Crabronidae; genus Mimumesa; species Mimumesa dahlbomi. Next base: position 11,253,310 of record OU824118.1, read on the forward strand.
CAGTTACAGTAAGGGCGATTAATCCGGTGAATATGTATAATAACCAGACCTAACTAGACCTAACCAGACCTAACTTAGTGGTGATTATGTCTAATAACCAGCTGTTAGATACAATCACAGGTAAATCGCCGTTACCGTGATATATACATATATAGTATATATACAGTATAAATATATATATATATAGTATATATGCAGTATAAATATATATTTATAGTATATATACAGTATAAATATATATATATAGTATATATGCAGTATAAATATATATTTATAGTATATATACAGTATAAATATATATACAGTGTATATATAAACGAAAGGAATAAAGAACGTCGCAAGATTCGGCCGCGACAAACGAGTCACCGCCGGAGAAAACGGAAGTTGGCGAAGGCCCGATGGTGGAACGCGGTGAAAAGCCGACGGTAACAAAGGGAAAAACCGGGACAGCGATATCGAGCGCCCCGGAGAGACGGTGGTGGAGCCGACGGAGAAGGTGCGTCGATTTACTTATTTAGAGGGGATGATAAGAAGCGCGTAAGACGAACACGACGTGGGGGACGGAGAAATCGGGATGGATGGCCGACTTTACTTATTTAAAGACAGAGAGGAACCGGACGGAACCGAACGATGAAAAAGAAGAAAACAGATTCGCAGTGTTTATCGACGAGACGTAGAGACGGAGGAGAGATAGGTAAATAAGAGAAAATGTGATATGTAGGTCAGTAGAATGAAAAGTAACGAGTGAACCGTGTCTCGATGGGCGAGTGAAGGAATGAATGAATGAACGAACGGATGGTCGGTGGGATGGAGGAATAATAAAAAAAACACACACACACACAGTGGGAAAAGAAGTAAAACCGACGTACAAAAGCCGAGACAGCCTGGAGAGAATCAGAAATGGTGTAAAAAGATGAAAATAGTCAACCCAAAGAAGTATAACCCCTTGCTGGTAAAAGAAAGAAAGAGAGAGAGAAAGTAATGAAAAAATAGGTCAGAAAAGAGTAACACACACAAAGAAAGAGAGAGAGAGATAGAGAAAAAAAAGATAAAAAAACACATCACCGCGCTAAGAGCTGCAACGTTATTTCTCACGAAACTGTGCGAAATTCGCTGGAGCATCGTGCGCAATATCATGTAACAGAATCTCGCGAGTTTCTTATCCCCTTAAAAAGCTTTCAGACGTCGGGACAGAAGAAAAAAAGGAATACAAAAAAACAAGATAAAGTCACCCCGTCGAAATGATACTCCGATATACAATTACACCACTCTACATATTATGTATATAAAACATCCCCGCGACAAATTCCGTCGCCACACCTTTTTCACATCTTCCCCAATAATCCCTCGTTCAAACTATCCAAAATCCACAAAACTAAACATCCCCCGAATCCAATCAACCCCTCACCAAAATCCCTCAATTAAAAATCACATAAACTCCCTCTCCACCCCTCAAAAAACCCTAATCTCCTAACCTAACCCTCGACCAATAAAGCGAACAATAATAACGCGAAACCTGTCGGCGGTGAACGTAGATGCGGTGAAACAGGTTCGAGGAGGAGAAGGAGGAGGAGGACGAGGGAGAGGGAAAAGAGGAAGAGAGAGAACGGGAGCAACGGAGATGGGTCACGGAAGGAGAGAGAGAGAAAGAGAGAAGAAGACAGAGGGCGAAGAAACACCGACGGAGAGTGGTGGGTAGGTAAGAGAGAAACGGAGATATGGGTCAGAGGATGGACCGGACGGAATATTGATCCGGGGACCTCACGATAGCTGCCTATGTTGCGCTATGCTCTGCCATGTTTCCTCTCTCTTTCTCCGTCTCTCTCTCTCAACGTCTCTCTCTCTCTCTCTCTTTCTCTCACACACCCACCCACCCCTTTAACCCTCTTCGTTGGTCTCGCCCATCCACGTCGACGGGGGGAGAGAAGATACGGGAGAAGACCTTACGGGCAACGGTTTACCTTAGCCGGTGGCTGCGGACTCTTGCAGTTTTAAATTGAACACCTGCGCCTGCGAGCGGAAAGGTAAGAACATCCCGGGCTACGCAAACGCGATGCGAGGGAACTTCGGTTGAGGGTGGTTCGACCTCGTTAATTCTCGATACTGTACCGGTACCACGCTCCGGGTGGTATGGGTGTGTGAGTGTGTGTGTGTATGTGTGTGGGTGTGTGATGTACTTGCAATCTTTTTCCTCCTTTTCTCCTCTATCGCTCTCTCTCTCTCTCTCCCCCCCTCTCATGCTTCTCTTTGGTTGTTAAAGTTGTATCGAGGGATGTTCGATAGGCTGCGCGATAGATAGTAATTGAAAAATCATTGGCGTGGAAATATGTAGTATAATACGTGGAAAGGAGTGTATTTTTGTTTGTGAGCTTGTGTGTGGTGTGTTGGTGATAATGGTTGTTTAGAGAGATTTTATTAGTTTGTTAGGGAATGATGTAGTATGAAAGGTAATGATTTGTATTGTTCTTGAAGTGTGTATGTGTTACGTGAAAGTTCGAAATTGGGGTATTGAAACTTTCTGCGGTGAATGTCTATATTTCCTCATTTCCGATCTTTCACACTAACATTCTATAAATTATCATTCACAAATTACTATAAAAATCATCATCACAATTCCATATTAAACATTAAAAACTAATTAAAACCCCTTCTTTCTATCTCATCATCGATTGACATTCTCAAATTGCGACACCCTCGTTACTCTAATAACAAACCCACCAAAAATTCATTTCCCACACACAGAGCCCGACGGACGGGTATTAAAATCATCCGTGTTTTCGAATTTATAGCCAATCGACCCGGCCGCGGCTCGGTTTAATTAGACGCTGCATTATCGTCGGATAATCGTGTCATCGATAGGAAGAAGACCGAGCGAAATTGCCGTCCGTGCCAACGGACGTATTGACTCGTTACGTTTGTCGGGGCGCGACGATAAATATTGCAAAATCCAGCGGCGCTCGTTATCGTCATGCAAATATAACGCGAAACGTTTAGCGGTAAATATTTCGCTGTGCCACGTTCGAGCTGGCTTAGGCACGGATAGTACACGTTTATTCCCGTGTACATGTGTTGACACGTAATTATCGCGACGCGGTGGTGTACACGTGTCTTTCCGCCAACGGCATCGTCGTCGACGTGGACGTCGACGTCGTCGTCGTCGGCATATTTGAGTTTCGAAGCGTCCGACACGGCGCGGCGATTAGGTCAACGAAAATCGCGTGTTGTCGCTTTGATAATGCCGACCGCGCGGTGATAATTACGCGAAAACAAAACGACCGTCGACGGTCACGTCGGCCTTTTTTTTATTTGAGAAAACGTGGAAACGTTATTTTGTCACGTCGCTAAGGGAAAATAGGGAATTATATGCGCGAGGAAGAAAGATAGTTAAATTTGTTCGACGAGAGAATTTTTTTTTTTGATTTTTGTTTCTTGTAGAAGATTAATCGTGTGGATCGTGGGAGACGTTGAAAAAAAACATTTTTGAAAAATGTGACACAGGGAGATAACGTTTTGTCTTAACTGTGAACGAAGATAACGCGTGGATATCGGGAAAATTCGAATAAAATCGTCAAATTGTTCGAATCACGATAAAATAGTAGTAGTAGCGGATCTTTTCGACGTGAAATCTGAATTATCCATGCGGTTAATGTCGGGCCGATCAACGAGATTACGTTATTAAATCTTTCCATCGCGAATACATATATATAAATGACTCGCGTTCGTCCGGTAAAAATTACGCCGATAGACGACGAGCATACGTTTTGCATTCGTTAAACGCGGATTCATTTATCACGTTACAGAACGCAGATTAAAATGTAGATTAAAATTTTTCAATCCGATTTTCCGCAGGGATAGCCGGTTATTTCGCAAAAAAATTTCCGTCGAAACGAGGTGTATCGTGTAAATACAGTCGACGACGGAAGGGACTATCCGATAATGTTTATTTAAAAACAGAACTCGTCGCAGCGTGTTCGTTTAATTCTGGCAAAATCATTGTCCGCGAGACGACCGTCGATGTAATTAGCAGAAATTAACAAAAACTAAAATCGGGGCGATCGATACACACGCGGAACGAATTGAAATTATTTTATAAATTTCCCAGCAATTCCACGATATTAACCACTCTCTATATAATATACAGATCTATTCGAGAAACGAGGGAAGAAGAGCTTACAGATGTAAAACCCACTAATTACATTCATGCGTCGACGGATCGCGTCGAAATACCGTGACGATCGATCCACGGAACGATATCGAATCGTCGCCTCGTCAATTTAATCCAATTTCATCGCCGCATGAAACTCCCCCGCCTCTTTTCCCGTAGAAACATGAAAAATCGTAACGATCTAATCGACAATAAAAATAATTGCTTCCGATCGATCGATTTCACGATTGTTTCGTTACGAAACGTATCGATCGTCGTTAAAAAGACATTTGAAAGAAATCGAGGGGAAAAAAAAACAATAATAACAACAACACCTTAATTCATAGGGATCTTTGTACCGATTATTAAATTCGTTATCGATAACAAACGTATTTCCCAACGTGACTTCCGGGCCCACGATCGAATCTACATTCGAACCCGTGGCCGATTATGCTTTCCACATGCGCGCCCCTGCATTCGGTCATTGTGAATGAATTCCGTGTGTTACACCTCGTAGAAGTCATGAATGGAGAGAATGCACCGTATTGATTTCAGTGTTTCGCAACTACGCCCCTGCAGCGAGGCCCGCGCTGCATTCATCTCTCCACGTGACTATAATCGCACGATGTAATGCACTACTATCGACAGGGCCGTATCCCAGTGCTTCGTTAGTAATTACGTAGGTGTTGCACCTAAAAGTCATCAAAGCTCTAAATACTCTTATCGATTTAGTTTCGTTCCCAATGACATAAAACCCTCTCTAATTTTTCTCGCAGGGATATTCTTTTTTTTTCCGTCGTATATCACACTATCGATATTCTCTTTTCCCTATGTACCAAAATAAAAAAAAAATCGTTTATTAAAATCACTTAACTAAGTGAGAAATTAAGACACGTAGAAATTGGACGATGGACTATTTGTTTCACTTTAAACACAATTTACAATAAATGATCACCGTATGAAATTGCCGGATTGCAAATAATTCGCGAGAATGTTCGTGGTAATCGAGGGTAAGTAACATTCTGTCACTTATGACAACGATACTTGTCACGTACCGTTCGTAAACAAGACTTCTTAACGATGTCAACTAGAACATATTTAACGTTAAACTTGGAACAGTGTTACTAATATCGAATTAAAATAACGATAAGATCAACCGTGCCAGATAATCGACGATATTCACGTGGCACGTGACATGGTTACGATTTTACAAGGGTGGTTTGTTGTATAAACGAATTGCAGTAGGGTAGTTCAAGTTGTATCAAAAGAAAAGAAAGAAAAAAATCCAGCGTCGTGGGGAAAATGAAATTTCCGGGTTGTGCGTTGCTGCGTGTTTGTCATTGTATGTGTACATATACATACATACATAATATATACACCGACGTTGTGTCCGAACGACGTAACTTACGAGGAGCGTGCTTTATACGGCAGAAGTTGGACGAGTGCCCGTCAAAGCCCGAAAGTTCAAAGGAACGATTCACGAGTTATGCCGCACCTACTATGTATGTATGTGTGTATGTATGTAGTCCGTGCAGCGGCCAAGTTCGCTGTGCTTTCAACGCGTCCAATCAAGTTCGCGAAACCGACAGCCTTATCAGCGAACCGGCTCGATAAAGGTCTCCGATAATCGATCCGCGAGAAAAGATTCTCGGTCACCATTGAAATTAAAGGGGCCTAGGTACCGTGGGATTTGTGATGTTTGGAATTTGTTTTCTATGTGGAATTTTGTATAGTGGAAGTTGTGACGATTTGAATCAATTGCTGTGGAATTCTGAATTGTGGAACTTGTGATATTTGACGATTTTTTCCTTTGTGGAATTTGAAATTGTGGAACTTGTGGTAGTTTCGATTAAATTCTGTGGAATTTTGAATTAGGGAACTTGTGATATTTGGCATTTTTTCTTTGTGCAACTCTAAATTGTGGAAGTTGTGACGGTTTGAATTAATTGCAGTGGAGTTGTGAAATGTAGAACTTGTGATATTTGGCATTTTTTCCTCGTAAAATTCTGAATTGTGGAACTTGTAAGGTTTTGAAACTTTCGCCATGAAATTCTGTACCCCATAACTTGTTATATTTTTACATTTTTCCATAGAATTCTAAACACCAGGACTTGTGACGTTTCGAAACTTCTTTTCATGGAATTGCGCATCCCGTAAGTTTCTAATATTCGCCACTTTTTCCCATAGTCATTTTCCATCCCGGAATTTCTAAATTTCTCTCGCTGGAATTCTATAATACTTCGTTCTACCTAAGTGGAAATTCTTACGCTAATTCTACGTGTCAGTGTGACTATTGGAGGGGGAGGGAGGTCAAATTTTGGTTGACCAAGGAATTCTACCCTTGCGAGTATTTCATGGACGAAGGAATCCCACTGTCCCTCGAAATCGGCTATTTAGGAAATTCCACCGTCTCACAATTTGACTGACTACCGGAATTCCACCGGTCTTGGTATTGGGTTAATGGAGGAATTCTGTTCACCCCGTAATTAACTCGGATATTCTACCGGTGATGAAATTTAGGCTTCAGAAACTCATCCTTCTTTCCATCTTCGTACATCATCTCGTGCATTACACGAATAATAGATATTCACCTATACATACCAACGTGAATTCTACGGTTTCACGAAAACCGATGCATGTTTTACCGAAGCTCGATCCGTGCAGTAACGCGAAGTGTTAAGTAATCCTTAACTAACACATTAACTATTCTTATTGCTGCCTGTACTACGCGAATCGCGGCGAAACGTAGAAAAGAACGGGAGTAAGATAATCGCGACCCAAATTGATAAGCGGAACGAACGGTTTACGGGAAATCGGAGTGTGGACGACGCCAGGGCGAGAGACGTGTGAGAATAGTAAACAATCGGTGGAAATAGAATAATTATTTATCCAAGAAAACTAGGCTTCGCCGGTATCCCGTGTTCGAACTGTGCGTTGATTTAAAACGTGTACGAGAGGACTTTATAAATGTGTACGTCTCATTTCCAGTGTTGTCTAATGACACTGACCCGGAGAAGTGATTAACGAGATAGAAGAAAAAAATATATGTATGTATATACGTATACATAGATACTCGTAGACGAGAAATACGTTTTAATTGATTCGATCGTAACGGACCAGTGTCGTCGGTACGTGACAACAATCGTGTAAACGAGTCTAACTAGATAAGTCGGAACCACAGATTAATCGAGCACATAATTCAGTCCCGATAATCGCAGTATCATCGTACGACGTCAACCGATGACGCTTATGTTTCTCAAGCGTGTTTCATTCATAGACAGGGTCGCAGAAATGAACTCTGCCGGCTAATCCGTAGCGACTGAAACCAATCAAGTTACGCGGCTAAAGCAAATAATCGTTTGTCCGTGTCCATGTATTCAATTCTATCAACAATCACGGTACCGTTGATTTATTAGCTTCCACTTCTGATTTACTGCGTCTGTCTTTATGGATACCATTCAAACGTTCAGAAGATTACGAACATAATATATGTAAAATGTGTGACACTATCCTTCAGAAGTAGATATTATTATTACAATGAAATTTTTAAAAAATAATTATGAGTTTTATTAAAAAAAAAAAAAAAAAAGAAAAAAATCAGGGAGGAAATTTAGCTACTGTCAGGACACATTTCAATCGATCCGCGGTGTAAAATGTAACGCCGTCGAATACCCTATTTCCGCTGGAATTCCACGTTTCCATCAACACCGCCGAAAATCGTGCGTCGTAAAGCTAATGGAATTCTCCTCGGCGGGAGTGCTATGTACGTATCGATCGGCCATAACAGACGTTGCCTCGGCCATACAATAGGGCACTAAGACGAATAGGAAACATTTACCGACGGTGGCGTGGTCTACGACAGTTCGGTTCCCCCTTTTCCAGAAGAGAAACGAGTTTCCGCGCTAACGAGAAACTTTATGAACTTCCATACAAACTATATACATAAAATAAAGAAAAAATAATTAATGAAAGAGGAAAAGGACACTATCACATTAACGACTAAGTTACACCAGTGTCGATTAATTATCAAAAAAAAAACCATGAAAAATATGCAAAATTTAAGATTATATCCTTAGGGACAACAAGATCCATAGATCATCCGAATCACAGAATTTCCATGATCAGCGATCCATCTCTATATCATTTGTATCCAACCAGAGACGACCCGATAATAAAATACACCGACAAAGTAGCTTACGTAAACCGTTTCCAACGAAGAATACGTTCTACTCGACGGACAGAAAAAAAGATCGCTCGGTTTGACGTTCCGATGGAACGATGTTCACTGGTTATTCGTGAATAGGCTCGTGGAACAGTGGCGAAACGATAAGAAAAAGAGTAAGATATTCAGAATATACCACCGATGAATCCGAAGGGAACAATGACGAGCCCTTCAACACGCTGAAAAACTCGCTAAGAGACCACTGACGATGGTCCCCCCCCCCACCCTTCACTTTTGCAACCTTAATTTTCAAACAGCGGTAAAAGGGCTGGTATATCGAGCAATTTATTTCGTCTAACCATTCGACGTTTGTTCTGTGACAAAAAAATAAAAGAGAGAGAGAAAAAGAAAGAGAAAGAGAAAGAGAAAGAGAGATACAGGGGGTAGAAAAAAAAGAAACTAAAAGCTTCAAGCACACGAAACATTCTACCGAATACTATGTGCATACATATATTTTTATATATGTATATGTATATAGTACAGGTATAATGTATAACCGACCGTACTTCGGGTTGCGTTTCATCGCTCTTGTCTTTTGCTTTTTCCTCTCGGTCTGTGTGTGTCTCTCTCTTTCTCTTTTTCTCTCGTTATATCTCTATTTTATCCTCTCTTTCGACCGTACACACGTTCTCCTAGGCGGTTAGTAGTGGTGGTAGTGGTAGAGAGGGGGCTTGAAAGCTTCTAAAGTTCAGAAGTCAAAGCCGACTCTGCGGCGTATGGCTTCAAAGAGCTTTTCCACGCTCGTCGTCGTTCGTGCTCGTCGTCGCGACGCCGAGCGTCGTCCTTTCACCCGCGACATCCGTCGGTCCGACGACGACGACGACGACGGACCGGTCGCCCTCACTTACCGACGCGACGGATTTTCCCGTCAGCGACGTCGCGCGGTTTCAATCGACGAATTTTGGACAACGAGGTGGTAAATTTGGGAAAAATTCTCATTTAGGGGGAAACGATCAATTTTGCGGGATTACGTTCAGGATTTTGAAGTTTCGCGCGAACGGTGAAATCAACGTCGACGGAGGTTATGAAAGATTAGAATTTTTAAACGGTGCGACGAACGAGCCGACGTTAAAGTGCTTTTTTTAATGATTTAAAAGAGATGTTTGTTAATTTTGATCGAGAGAGAGATAGATATAGAGAGATTTTTGGTGAAATGATCCGTAACCAGGTAATCATTTTCCAGCGTGGGAAATTAGAAAGGAGGAACCGAATGTTTGCGTCGATATTCGAAATAGAAACGACGGGAACACCGTGTCCCGGTTTTAATTCCCCTCGGTTGTGTTATAATACGTATAGAAACGAGGTGTGATCCGTTTTAAACAGCCAAAGTGGCTATTCCGCGACAGCATATAGTGAAAACCTATTCCGTGCAATTTCCATGCAAATATTTCCCGTATCTCCGGTATTTTCCCGAGATATTATCGCGGCAAATTAGCGATTAAAACGGAACGCCGAGCGCACACGAGGTCCGTTTCATCGGGAAACTCTATTTTTTTCTCGATACATCGAGATATTCCACGGTGAATATTTTAACGTTGCAAAATATTAAAAAAAAAAAAGATACGGGAACTCGCAACAAACGTTGAACGAACCGATAAACAGAATTCGTGATAATCGTGGTACATTCGTGGCATCGACGAAATTATTTTCATAATAAAATATTCCACCCGTTAGAATTACATTTCTCACGGTCACATTTCTAATCAGTTTCACTGATATTTATTTCAAAGGAACCCCGCGAGTTTGTGTCGCCTCACCGAATTATTTTCATCTAATTAATATTTAATTAGTGAACGTGACACGTGACGAATAGTAACATCGCCAATCTTCGTTCGGTGAGTCGTAGCGAAAGAGAATAATAATAATAATAAAAAAAGAAGAAAAAACACGTCGCAAACGAGCGGACCCGTAATCTCGCGTATTTACGACGGCCAAGGTGCGTGCACACCTGCGTCGTACACCTGAATTTCCACGAAAACGTAGGTGGAAGAGACTCGTTACGTAAACCTACGGTACCGGGCGACGTTTGTTCCACAGTTGGGTACGAACAAACGGAAATAATTCATTTACACTAAGAATATGCGTCGCTGAAACGTGTTACGGGCAGACTGCCACCCTCTCTCGCCTTATCTTTCCAGAAACGAACAAAAGGGGTCTCCCCCAGGTGAATAACGTAAACGTACATACAACGCCAGTATTTTCGCGAATAAAATTATGTTGAAATTAACACGGAGAACGTCGCAGTCAACGGGGATTGTATATACATACATACAATGTAAGAACGATACGTGTGTACGATGAAATTTTCTCGTGGTACACAAATACACACACACACACATGGTGTGATGAAATGCTGTTACGACAAATATTTCTACTCGCCACAGAACAAAAGCGTCCGACATGAATATCAATGAGTGCGAAAACGTGTTGCGAATATTCAATGTGATTTAATAGAAAAAGAGCGGGGTAGGGGAAAAAAAAAAGAAAAACCCTTTCGGGTGTCTTTCAGCGTCGTTTGTTGCTCGCGGTCCACCGCGATCCAGAGTGTCGCATGACTATCTGTATTCCGGTCAATTAAAAGTCAATAAAATCAGAACGGGCAGCCGCGTTACTGGGTCGTGCCACCGGAAATGCGACAACCCGCACAATGAAACCAATACGCGCACGTACACGTGTACACCGATACATACTGGACGATGTATAACACACAGGTGATCCACGTAGAAAGAGAGAGAAAAAGAGAGAGATTTCGGTGGAAGTATCGATGAATCACGGAGCCGGTTAAATTTTCAACCACCGTCGACCCAGTTTTTTGTTCCAGTGAAACCGATGCCCTGCGCGGATTACACGAAACATTTTTTTTTCTCTTTCTCCCTTTTTGCCCGCGAATAAAAACAAAATCGTTCAAGATCGACTTGCGATACCGTTCACGTTAGAACGATCAAACTCGGATACTTTGTAAACGTAGTAGATATGTAAATATGTACGTACACATCGATTCAATGTGGAATTCCAATTGGGCTAGCGCGGTAAGATATCGAATTGTTCCGTAATTTCGTCCCGTCAGCGTGTCTCACCGTTAAAGCTGGATTAAATCCATCCATCGCACTAATCATACACGCACACACATACATATACGTACATACATCACTCGTGTGTGTACGTTGAAAGTGTCTACCGATGCAGCTTTTGGTTGCCGACCGTCTTTCTCGTTGCTTTTCCTCATTTCTCTCTCTTTCTCTATTTCTCTCTCTTACTATAGCTATATTTATACCGGTGCCGGATATATACGGCGAAGAGATAGCAACAACACTGCGGTAATTGTCCGAACATCGTGTACGTGTACAATCAACAACAAAAACGTTTTCACTACGGGGTACGGGGGTGTGCGCGGGTATCCACAACTACTAATACTTGCTTCACGTAGGTGATTTTCGAGCCCTCTCTTTTTAATAATTCGTTCCACTCCCTGACTTACCCCGCGGTGATACCATTTTTGCCGTTGATTGTACAATAGGGACCGCGTTTATCTGTTCGGAATCCCGTGCCGCGGCATAAAGCCGCGTACACACCGATCACGTTACACGAGCGACCGATCGACAGTATCCCATTACACGCTGATTTGCAGGCGCAAAGGGTTTCGCTATTTGTACGCGATTATAGAGAAGCCGACCTGACGATGGGAAGATGGGTGTAGAGAAGAGGAGGAGAGGGGAAGAAGGGGGGGAGGGGAGGGGGAGAACGTGGAAAATCGAGATCTCGCTTTCCCAAAGACCGATTGAAACGCAGCACGCGAAATACCGAAGTATGTATGTACTATATGTACAATACTACTGGGGCGAAACTTCCACGAGCATAAATACCTTTACCAACGGAACGCATGGGAAATCGTGGGAAATTCCCAGCGATGTACGGAGATCGTGAAAATCTTTTTAAATGGATTCGTTAAAACGTTGGTTCGGTACTTTAAGAAATAGATCGAAGTTTGATGTAAAGTAGGGATTAGGATATTATTATGAAGATTGACGAATTCAGTGGTGTTTGATTTACTATCTTTAGAAGTTGATGAAATTGCAGACGAAAAACACAGAACCATATAGATTTCCAGAAAAAGCAACAAGTTTTGTATATGTATACATATAATATCTATTTATATTAATCAAGTTGAAGCAAATCACGAGATGTAGAAAGTATCACTGCCATAAATTTCATTCGAACACCATAGAAACCCCATAGAAATACCATAAGCCTAACGAATACGGTCGACAAACTCCGCGGTGAAACGCGAATTTAACGAGACGACGGCGTTGAAACGCTTCCTCCCCCTCCCCCCTCCCCCCAGGTGGAACCGACTGTTTATCACGTATAAATGTTACAAGACGGCGAATATATACGTCGCGTCATCCAGAAATCGCTGTTACGGAGGGTGAACTTAAACTCGGTCCGTTAATCAGAGATCAGACGGGGAGAGAGAACACGGGGAGGAACCCGAAGGGGATAGGGGGGGGGGAGGGAGGGAGAGGGAAAGCGATTCGCATGAGAAATGCGAGTCTCGCCGCGGGAATGGCATCTCGGTGACGGTAAATTAACCGCGCGGGGAATTATGAACGGCGGGTGTGCGTCTCGTCGGTGGAAAACGGAGTCAATGATTCGTGGGTCGCAGCTGCGGACCCGGGGAATCTCTTCCAAGGGGATGGGAATCGTTCCAAAAACCGAGACGATTAAACGCGACGAATCGAAGATCTCGTTGGAGTACACTCGGTTTGAAATCTTAAGCTCTATTTACACCACCACCCCCCCCCCCCCCCCCCCTGGACGTTAAACGTGTATGTATGTATACATATACACATACAGTGATAAGCTTCTCAATTTCACGATGAGCCATTCCCCTGGCTACACTATCGCATCCCGTTCAATTACTGCTCGTCGACCGGTTAAACGTGAATTTCGCGGGTATTAATCATTCGCGTGCGGTACAACGTGAATTATGCCCGTTTATTGTTCGGAATTATCCCGGCGAATGTATCAAGTGTACCTCTGTGTTTCCGTTGCCGGAACGTTCTGTCGTTGTTTCCACGTGACACATTCGCTTGGCAGCAATTCCGTTAACCCTTGACGAACACATCAACGGGAAGCCCCGGTATTTAACATGGTAACGGACGTTACATCCGAAACGAGGTGATTTGATAATTAAAACGTCAAAGCCGAGCGTTTAGCGCTAAACCTAACGGACAATTTGTATACATATTCCTATATAAACCGTCAACACGAGAACCTTTACAATTGGATACAGTTAACAATTGGATTCTCTATAAAGAAATGTACTTTCCTTATATTACTTATAGAAAATACCGTAAAGACTTTTAAGAAAATAATTTAAAAACGATTTAACCAATCCTAATAGGTTTACTTTCAATCCAATAAAACCAAACTTATGATACACACAGTTTCCTTTTCTTATAATCACACAAAATAACTTTCCGACCGCAACGTCACATCCAGACATTTAACTAAAAATCTTTAAATACAATTTCACCAATCCCAATAGGTTTACCCTTAATCCAATAACGTCGAACTCATCGCACGAAATGATTCTCCCAATCAGCCCGTGATTCCGCGGGGCACTATTACAATTGACACCGTGCGAATCAATCCACAGGTATGTATGTAACACGTTGTACCTGTAGTCTTTGGGGGGGGGGGGGGGTTGGTAATCGGCCATGTCGATTATTCTCGAGCGTTGCTTATATCAACGGGCCGGAGCTTTTAGCTTAAATAGATACACGCGGATCATCGTGGCGTATCAGCGGCGTCCCGGTCCATTCATAACCAGCCACGCTAAATTTAGAAGCCGAGGAGGAGAGCTTGTTTGGGAATGTCGTTACTCTCTCTCCCCCCACCCCCGGACCATAGCCCACCCCTCTTGCCCCCTTGACCCCTCACATTTGACACCACACCGACGCGACTCGCGTAAAAGGGCACTGCTCCGTTGCGTGCGACGATCGTGTGACGTTTCCGTCGACGATCCGTCTTTGTTTCTCACCGTCTCGACGGAAAATCACCGTACGAGTCCGGTTTCAATCGAACGATAGAGCGATGGGGTAAATTGTTGATTCGAGATAAGAAAAATCATACCGTAAAGATTTTTTGATTGATTTTTCGTTTGTTATTATTATCGGAGTCTTTTGGGTCGTTTAGATAACCCACTTTTGATTTATTGTAATATGTGACCGTAATTATGAAAGTAGTCTAAATCAATGTTTAAAAATGTTTAGATATTACGTTTTTTAAAGGTTTCGAAACATTTATTAACAAACTATCGAGACTTTAGGCCACTTTCATAATTATGAGTATATATATACTTAGATAGAATATAAGTAAGAATTTATATGAATTGTATGCAAGATATTTCTGTATACCTTTTAATAGTGTCAGTCTAAAGAATGGTGATTTTCAGAGAAAATATTTGAATTCATATCAAGAAAAGTGCGAGATTTTCACGGTTTCAGTTTTCCTAGCCGCGACTCGAGCGATTCTTCGACAAAGCGAAAGAGTTCGCGCGAAACGGCGTGCGAGAACGTCGACGTTGAATGAATACAAGTGGGTCGTAAAACGGAGACATGGAGGACGCCGGTGGTTGAAGTTATGCTCTAATTACGGAGATAACGAGGCGCGGGGAATAAGCATATTTTCTATTAGGAACGTAACCGAAGACGCGAAAGAACGATCCGGGCGCGAGAGAGGCGGAGGTGTCTTGGCACGAAACCAAAAATCCCTCTTCTTCGGGCGGTGTTAGTTATCTTTCGTAATCTGGACGGGCACCGTTGAGAGACAGGCACGGCCCTGACTCGCACGGTGGTTTTTCCTCGACGCCGACGAGATTTCACAAACACGATTTCCGCTGTCACAGATATTCTTGGGTCGAAAAACATTGTGTTCGAATTTCACTTTATTTTCGGGAAATCTATATCTATTCTCCCGAACGATAAAAATATTTGTAGAAAAAGCTATAAATGGAATGATCAATAATCTGTGTCAATTCGAAAGATCTCACCCATTTTTCATTTTTTCGAGATACTTCTTACACCTATTGTAACCGGGTACCAAACGTTTCTCCCGCAAGTAGTTACTCACCTGAAACAGAAAAAAAGAAAAAAACGTCAAGAATGTTAGATAATTATTTTACCAAAGCGACTCACGTGACGTTACGCGGGAACGCGTAAGTGTCTCTCTTATCAGCTGGCACGTCCGTATTATTACGTAAACGTTTCGAATGTGACTGACAACAGGCCCGCATTCCACATTGGCTATTACCACATAACGTTACTGCATAAAACAGTCATATTTCATAATAGTCGGCCGGCTTACGTAAATATCACCGGTAACGTCCAGGAATAATCATCGCCACGGAATTAAATCGAATTAGGGAGACAGAATTTTCCGATCATCCTTCGATTCTAATTCTTCAACAAAATTCGTAACACCGAAAATACACAATCGGAAGGACGTTCGACGGTTCGTTTCTTTTTTCCGCTCAAATTTTTCAAAATCCGCGACGAAATCGCGTTTTACCGTCAGCCCGTCGGCGTTACGCCATTCGGAAAGGAACGACGCAGAAGAAGTGCCTTTATTCGCGTAAGTAACCGACAAGTAGTCGAGTGCTACTACGGGCTCGTAAAAATGTACGCCGTGTCAAATAATTTCTCTGCCGTCGGAGCGAGAGGACTCGTTCGCCCCCTCCCCCTCCCCCCTTCCCCCCAACGAACAGCTTTATAACGCGAATTTATGGGAAGAGGAGTCTCGGTGGTAACCGCCGTCTGTACTTGCCGAGGGGCCGTTGATTTGCGACGAAACGAAGTCGCAAACGGAATGACTCGGTGTCAGTGAGACACTAGGGAAAGTCATTAAAACCAGCCCGCGATGAATTCAAACGTTACCGCGAGCAGATTCGAATATTTAAAAAAAAATAAAATAGCAATTCTCGGTGTACTTCAGACATTTACCGTAAGATTTACTGGTTCATGGATTTTCTGATGGAATTTTGGATTTTCTTGAAAGTTGGGTAAGGTGATGGAGAAATATGGAAAATGGGTGGAAATATAGGAGAATTTTGATACTTAAAAGATACGCGGAAGATTCGGAATATTCACGGAGATAAATGGCAGACGGAAATCTAACAGCGGGAAAGACAAATGGATAGAGAGAGAGTAGTTCAAAGAAAAGAGAATAACTTTTACGGGACTGTACTCTCTCTCTCTCTCCCTCTTTCGCTCTACATCTCTCTTTCTCTCTTTCTCTAAGGGTTTACTTCTCCGGCATTACCGTTTTCCCTCCGTACGGAGAGCCATAAATCACGGTAGTGCAATTTGTAATACTTTTTCCGTCGAAAAACGGAAGCACGCCCTACGGGCCGGAAGCGTTGCTACTCATTCCGCATTCATTTCGCCAAATAACAATGAAAAAACACACACACGCACACACACATATAAAAATCTCTCTGTCGACGATTGAGAATCTCCCTCGTCGATCTAACGGTGATTCCCTATTGTCGAGCGGAAATGAAAATCATAAAACAAAGAATAAAACGAATATACATATATCTTTCACGAATCTAAAACCTATGGTTTATAGTATAAAAAAAAAATAAACTTTATACCACCGCAGAGTCAGACATTCGTTGGGGAATAACGTGGAAATAAAACGACAAAAATCGCGAGTGGTTTAATCGAACGTCGGTCACAAAGTCGTCGACGGGGGACTCGTTTTCTTGGTACGCCGCTAAAACGACCGACGTAGCCGCTAAAAAACGGTTAATCCGTCACATAACCCGCGGGGAGAGAGAGAGAGATTCTCGTTGGGACTCGTTGATACGTGTCAAAAGCACGTACGACAAAAAACGCACACCTACACACCTACACACACACACACATATATATATATATATATATCTAGCCGCAGAGATGTACGCTCGATTGTGCATATCCGATGCATAACGTCGGCGCACGGGGGAACGAAATAACGAGGAGAAAGAAAAAAGAACACTACGGGGTTACAATGAAAAGGTACAGAAGGGTGGGGGGAGGGAGGTGGGGTGCGAGGTGGGGTCGACGGGAAAAGGGCAGAGCCGGTGGTCGATGTTAAAAATGAAACAACCCAGTTTGCGGACGCATCGGTGAGTCGCGTCGTTAAAGCGAGCCGTGCATACATACGTGGCTCCAAAATGGAACGGGAGAAGAACAAAACGACGATGAAAAAAGAAAGAAAGAAAGAAAAAGAAAAAGAAAAATGGGGAGAAGGGGAAAAAGAAAGAAAGAAAAAAAAAGTGTATTACGATGCACTTGCAACGGTCAGGTCGAGGTGAAAATTACTCGCCGTCTTTTTCCTTCCGTTTTTTATCGGCTTGGCAGCGGAAGGGCGCGGGCGAGGTGATAAAACGGCCACGGGGTAAGAAGCAGGTGAAATGGAGTTTAAAATGGCGGGGCAAAGTGACTCTTAACGCGATGAGAAAAGGTTATTTATTCGCATCGACTGCCAGAAGGTTTTCATATTGCGAAAGGTATGAAAAGTTTTATATAGGTTCTCACCGCGCGACGCCTTGGTTTTCGCCGCGACGGAACACCGTTTGATATTTTAGCAGCGCCAGGTAATGTGTATGTACTTCGATGTCCGAAGCGAGATGAACATTTTTATCGGGCAGAATAAACAAACGGGTTATAACAATGAAACGTGAGCATCGCTGGTGAAAACGCTGTTTCAACGTGGTAAAGAAGACGTATCGCGGTGAAAATATTGGATCTTTCCTCCCGTCTACCGTATGATTTTCATGAATACACAACTACGAGGTTGGCAACCCTAACGTTTCTACCAGGGGTTGAATATAATTTCGATGTCCATGAAAATCCACCCGAGTATGTCCACGAACACGGTTCCGACCCTCTCTGGTTCGCGTGACGTAATAACTTTCATGTATGTACGTAAAAAAAAAAAAAAAAAAAAAAAAAAACAACGTGACACTGAAAATGTCATAGCGTCTTCCGAACCAGCAGGTATTATCCGTGACCGTTATACGATTTAAAATTTACCATCACCCTTGGCATTATTTCATTAAAAAAAGTCCCTTGGAATTTTTTCTCACAGACAATGGAAACCGTTTAATCGATAAATCCCAGAAGACCACCGCCGACAAAACCCGATACCCGTACATCCATCCATAAAACAATAAAAAAAGAACAAGAAGAAGAAGAAGAAGAAGAAAACAAACAAAATAAAAAGAAAGAGAGAAAGAGAGAAAACCTTACTCATCGACGTTCCATCGTACGCGCGACTCCGCGGAATCTGAATTTCCACCGGTTGTACGTGGACGAAAACAAAAAAAAGAGAGAAATGAAAAGAAAGAACGAGAGAGAGAAAAAAAAATACGAAAAGAAAGGGACAGGGAGAAAAATGCTCGTCCCGTTCGAAGCTTAATCCCCGAATCGTACCATTGTGCGGCAACATGCACTCGACCCAGCACCGTGTGACAGGAGCTTAAGGTGGAAGGTAGAAATGGGAGAAAAAAGTTAAAAGTGAGAAAGAGAGCACGAGCATCAGAGCGAAAGAGAAAGAGAGAGAGAGAGAGAGAGAGAGAGAGAGAGAGAGAGAGAGAGACACTGAGTGAGTGGGAGAGAAGCAAGTTTCAGTACGCTGGCGCGAATATATCGATCGTTGTTGGGAAGGTAGAGTCGCAGGATGAGGAACCGCTGTATCCGCGGCTTAGTCGACCATCGTGGATCGACCGAATGACAAGAGAGCCACCCTCTGATCTATGATGATCGAGCACCGGACGATCGATTCCGGGCCAGAAAAGCCCTTAATAGATTACATACCATTGTCCGGAGTCACCGAAACCGAAACACCGTTACGCCAAGTTTTCCTTGCACTTCAGATAGACGATCTATCAACGGAAGACACCGGGGGGGGGGGGGGGGGGGGGGGTTCATTGCGAATTTACCCATCGCTTGATAATAGAAAGAAAAAAAAAAGACACTCGATAGGAAAAAAGAGGATTCGTTGATATTATCTTTAATGTTTGGTGTTAACGTCCGGTGTGATACGAATTCGGAAAATAGGATACATACATATAGATATCGACGAAGGAATTTAATTAAAGAGCCACCACCAAACGAATCCCGAACGACGATGAAAACGATCGGGAATACATACCGCTGGTCGTAAATAGACGAAGTTCACGAGTAAAGTGAGTACGCAGAGATTTTCAAAAATAGCCCGTTTGACTGTCTATAAATAACCGACGAAAGATCGCGTCTATTATAAGTATGAAGAAGCAACATGGTTGGTAAGAGCTCCCTTGTAAGTCGTGTGTTAGATCGTACGATCGGAATCGCGGTATTTACAGATAGAATTTTTGTTCGTCTATCCATCTTTTTTTTTTCTTTCCCCCCTGTTTTTTTCGCCTCCCTTTTTTTTTACAGCCCTACCTTCGCAAACCCGGCGATTCAAATCGATCGAATTGATTCGTTCTGATATCGAGAGTGTCCAAGCACCTCTCGTGACCGGCTAAATGGGTCGAGAGCTTGGCACACGGAATCGCAGATCGTAGTTGCCAAATTCTGCGAATGCTTTCTGTCGTACGACCACGGGTTACAAGCACGCGCTCGTGCTTGTGTCGGTGCGACACCGACACACGCGCGTACAGAGTGATATCGGTTAACGAATCACGTTATTCGTCGTTGTATAGTTAATCACTGCTGACGAGAAGAAAAAAAGAACGGGGGTAAAACGGGGGAAGGGGTGGGCGGGGTGGGGATAGGGGGCGAGAACCTGCTTAGGGGTACTTCTTCGTCGAGTTCGTACAACCGACTCGGTAGAAGGGGGACTTTGGAGTTAAGATTAATCGAGATAAAAAAGAAAACAGACGAATAAAAAACGAAGAGAGAGAGAGAGAGAGAGAGAAATCCGACGATGAAAAAGAGAAAACTTAAAAAGAACGAAAATGAGAAAGTTTCCGCGGGACGAGAGAGAGAATCATGAGTTCAAAAAAGAAACGTCTCGGAAGTCTTTTAAAACGCTTTTCCCATCATTAATCCTCAAACAGGATATTTTCTAACAAAGCTGGTATCAAAGTTGCCAGCGATTCAAAACTTAACTATCCGATTAACCGTGGATAAAAACCGATTAAAATCCGCCCTCGGACGAAGGGATGAAATTAAAAACGAAGCTTTCGTCGACAGGGGGGGGGTGAGGATTTTTATCTCGCAGTGGAAAGGAGGAAAAGAAGAAGATGAAGAATAAGGAAAGAAAAAAAAACATTGGAAATCGGAAGTTGTCCGATTCTACCGGAATTTCGTCTCGATGGAAAAAGCGTAAGGGCTAACCGTGCGGCTCGTCAAGATGCCGGTGGAAGGGAGGATCGTGTTTTCTGAAGCACGAAACCTCGATTTTCCGAGGCATTAATTCGTCTGGACACGAGCGAACGTCGGAAATGGCGGAACGTGGTCGTGCCAGGGGCGCCGATTCAATTTTCATGACGTTTCCTCTCGAAATCCAAACTCGCGGCGCTAAGAGATGGAATTGGAGAACACCGGGGGCTCTCTCTTGAAATTGGCCGATGACCTTTCACCGGGAGAATGGAACGCTTGAAGACCGCGAGGGATTGTCTTTTAATTAGGAGAAACCGACGGTGATTTTTTTATGGTCATCGTTATTTCCATCGGGATATTTCCGGTTATTTTTTCTTTTTCTATTAACTCGACTCGCAACGAGGGTTTCTTTATTCGAAAACGAGTCGCGTTAACGCGATTTTCTTCGTTGTTGGAATCGAAAACGTAGGAAATTATAGGAATTTGATTGACATTTATAAAAATTGAGAATCTTGTTCCCTTAGGAAAGTCTTTTCATCCTGTGTATTGTAAAAATGTGAATTGTCTGAGATTCGTCCGTCGAAACATCGTAAAAAATAGAAAAGTAGAAACTTCTGACGTTATCCTCGGCTCACCGATTATCGATGAATTTTAAAAAAGAACTCCAATAGCGAACGTTAAAACCGTGTAATCATATTCTTGGCGGAACGATACCAAATATTCTCTAATAACGTGCAAAAAGAAAAAGAAAAGTTTCGACCTCGTTGTATAACTTCTTCCAAATTGCACGGCCCAATTTCAGCGACTACGTATCTCGGAAAGTCCGATTTCGCTGAGAAAATGACGAGAAACTACCAATTAACGGCGCGTTACCGGGAATCCCCGGAAACGTGTCTCTTCCAAAGCTAATTGGATTCTACATCTCTAAATTCTACTCGACTCTTCCGACCATAAGTTCGGTAGTCCTACCGTTAAAACCCTCATATTACTTATTCTCACACGTACCAACAATATATTCCAACACCAGACACACTCGACCAATAAAAACCTAACAAGATAACAAAGATACGAGATAAATTGAATTACAAATAATAACACCAAAAAAAAGGAAGGAAAAAGATACAATACCTACGTATTCTTTTTTTTTCTTACGAAAGAGATCATGGGACCACATAAGAATTCCCCTGACAAGTAGAATTCCCATCGATTAAAGAAACCAAACGGATAGACGAGAAATATACCTGGTCATTGCTTATGCGATTGTGGAAAAATGGCCCCCGGCGATAAAAGTGCTAATTCAGACACGCACCCACATCTGGAACACGTTCTAGTAAGTTTGTCGCGTATTCCGCGCCAGCCTGTGTTGTATGTACAACACGTGCTTATCGCGTATAGCTCGCGCATAACGTTCGCTCGGTATGTATGCGTTACACTGCAAATTTCGCAATAACCATTCCGTTCGTACCGGTCGCATTTCAATTTCGCGGAATAATCGTTTTCACGTGGCGACCGCCACGGAATGACGTACGATTTCGTTTACTTGCCAGCGAGGAAAGTTTGTGTGTGTGTGTGTGTGTATGTGTGTATGTGTGCCGGACACGTCGATGTATTTACAAAAATTTCGTATTACATGTCGGTGGTACCGTTCGTCCTTGCGAACTTTCCGCAATATCGTAAATTCTTTCGCGAGACTTTAACGGGTTATCCGTTAACCTCGCGAATTCCTCGGTCGATCGTTATCTATCGATTTTCTAAATGTAACGGAGCTCTATTGTTTAATTTACCCCGCTGTGGAAATATGCAAGCGGCGGAAATTTCATTAAGCTACATGTAAAACCACTTCATTTCCCGTATCGATGAAATTCATCGTTCTGAAAATTCCACGTTCGCGTCTCGCTTCGACGATTCCTGAAGGATATCCTGCCGAACGAGGGACTATCGTTCCGCCACGTTCATCTGCCGATCATTAATCGTGCCGGAATTAAGCTGATTGTTAAGTAAACAGCGTAATGGGACGTGATTCCTCGACGCATCGCGATTCCCACGATTAGGGACGACGTAATATCCATATAAACGAGTATGTGTGAAACGTGGATAAATACAAACAAAAAGAAATAGCACACTGTTCGACATTGGGAAAATCAAATTTTTGCGAAATTTTTCAATTTTCCTTACCCCCTGAGACACATTCCAAATGAAAGTTTCCAGTGAAACTCATATTTTTCCATTTTACCCTTCGAATCTCATTTTCTCATATTCCTATCACTTTCCCCACTCATCTACGTAATGAATTTCACACACACGTACACCTTGTGTCCCCCGTTAATTTTATAAATCACGATTAAAGGTGGATCTCTAAAAAAAATGCACCCGTCTTACAAAAATATTTTAAAGATTCCCAGAACACCTTCCACAAACCAACGGCGAAGGTTGTTAACGAAAATTTCACGAAACCCTACGTGCATAACTACGCCGTTCTTACAATTTTCGGGACCCCGTGACAAAGGGTACAAAAACCCTGGCTGTACACAGGGGGTGTCCGACCGGAGCCGGAAGCTAAAGAGGGTCGTCGCCGAGTGCTCCACTCGTAGTCGTTGCGGGGGCAGTGACACGTAACTAAGATGCAAAGGCCTGGCTGGAATGAAGAAAAATAGCTTCTAGACTGGCTAGGCGGGGTGAAAGTACAGCGAAAGCCCTCGAGGCCCTTTCCTCTACCTGGCCACTCTTCCGCCGGGAGGAATGCGAGTAAGGGTCGATCGTTTCACGTGCAAGGTGTCTGGGATAAAGCTTCTTCTGGGAAGAGATCTTCTTCGAAGGCCACGGCAGATAGATACTTTTCTCATAAGTAGTGTATTTGTTAGTGTATCTGATATTAATCATGTTTGTAGAATTTTATTAAATTAGTGTAATATTATTTGAAGGGAACTGATAGTCAAAGATAGAATGATTTTTGATATTACGGATGATATAATTTGCAACAAGCAAGATCATGGACTTCCCTTCTGGGAAAGACTAGTCGATCTTCCCTGTTACCGGAGTAACCCTCGACGTCTCCCAAGAATGATATATATATTTTTCCACCATTTCTAAGGCCGTCACGTCCGCGGAAATACCTCGGTAACGGATTAAAGCCTGGCGTACGCGAGAAGACCGATCGCGAATTAAATTAACAGCGCTGGTTATAAATTAACAGGAGTGACGTTAACACGTTCCCTCTGTGCCTGGAATTATGTCGGAATTATTAACCGTGAAGAGTCACTTAGGGAATATCAAGTGGAAAGCCGGGCAAAGAACGGACCGCGCGTTATCTCGTTTTAGGACAGTATGTGTTTCCAGAGAGAACGAAAAAAAAACCAAAAGAAAGAAATTGTTCGTTTAACCCACGCATAATTGGACCATAATTTCGTCGGAGGGTAACCAAAAAAAAACGGTGGATTTGAAGTTTTTGGGACCGAGAGCACGTACGATACCTTTATTTCTCGTTTATACGACGTAACTCGTTATTAAGACGAAATTATATTTACTAACATCCGTTTCTCTTCATTCCGCCGGGGAGAAAACATAAGCACGGTGAAATTGTTCTGTAAACCGACGGTTCTTTACGGCGACGGTGAACAAAAAAAAAACGGGGGGAAAAATGCGGAGGTCTCGCAACGAAATTTATTGTACGCCCATGGGAATTATACAAATGTAACTCATTTAGACGGTGCTAAATTCAACTACATTTTATCCACTGTATATTTCCTACCCCCACTTTTTTTATGTTCTTTTCTTTTACCGCGATTACGAAGAATAACAATGATGCAATTTACAACTGTCAATTCCCACCGCGAACTTATGAAACTATACGTGAATTCCACCGTTGAGAATTCTTCCACCTCCCACCCGCCCCTTTTTCCTGGACAACGGGGTAGCGTAAAATAAATTACTATGTACTAACAACGAACAACCTTCCACACCGACGTAATCAACTCTAACACCGATGTTCGCAAAAACATATCGAACGAACGCTAGTAAATTCTCGAACAACCCGCCCGGCACATTCGTCGTCCAGTTTTTTGGTCGGCATTCGCTCAATTTTTGAGATAGCGATCTGAGACTGGTACCATTGTTTTAGTTAGAAAATTCTACGGCAGATCAATGTATAATAGTTGTACTTTTCGAAAATTTAATTTTTCGCAAAAATCTGAAGGGGGTAGGTCAGGATTTTTTGCGATTTTCGTAAATCGCTCGCCATTTTCACAATTTTTAAGATATCGATCTGATTCTTTCTGCATCTTATTCGGCTTCCGAGTCCGCGTCCAAAACGTCCAGGATCATTTTAATAGCTCAAAAATTACGGAAATGGCGAGCGATTTACGAAAATCGCAAAAAATCCTGACCTACCCCCTTCAGATTTTTGCGAAAAATTAAATTTTCGAAAAGTACAACTATTATACATTGATCTACCGTAGAATTTCCTAACTAAATCAATGGTACAAGTTTCAGACCGCTATCTCAAAAATTGAGCGAATGCCGATCAAAAAACTGGTTGAATTTAACGATTTTTTGCAATTTTCGTAACTTGCACACCGTTTCCGCAAATTTTTAGATATCGACCTAAATCTTTCACTGTTTTATTCGGCTTCCGATTCCGCGTCCAAAACGTCCGGGATCGTTTTGATATCTCAAAAATTGCGGAAATGACGAAGGAATTACGAAAATCGCGAAAAAACGTCAAATTCAACTAGTTTTTTGGTCGGCATTCGCTCAATTTTTGAGATAGCGGTCTGAGACTTGTACCATTGTTTTAGTTAGAAAATTCTACGGCAGATCAATGTATAATAGTTGTACTTTTCGAAAATTTAATTTTTCGCAAAAATCTGAAGGGGGTAGGTCAGGATTTTTTGCGATTTTCGTAATTTGCCCGCCATTTCCGTAATTTTAAAGATATTAAAATGATCCGGGACGTTTTGGACGCAGAATCCGAAGCCGAATAAGACAGTGAAAGAATTATTATGATATCTAAAAAATTGTGGAAATGGCGAGCGATTTACGAAAATCGCAAAAAATCCTGACCTACCCCCTTCAGATTTTTGCGAAAAATTAAATTTTCGAAAAGTACAACTATTATACATTGATCTGCCGTAGAATTTCCTAACTAAATCAATGGTACCAGTTTCAGACCGCTATCTCAAAAATTGAGCGAATGCCGATCAAAAAACTGGTTGAATTTAACGATTTTTTGCAATTTTCGTAACTTGCACACCGTTTCCGCAAATTTTTAGATATCGACCTAAATCTTTCACTGTTTTATTCGGCTTCCGATTCCGCGTCCAAAACGTCCGGGATCGTTTTGATATCTCAAAAATTGCGGAAATGACGAAGGAATTACGAAAATCGCGAAAAAACGTCAAATTCAACTAGTTTTTTGGTCGGCATTCGCTCAATTTTTGAGATAGCGGTCTGAGACTTGTACCATTGTTTTAGTTAGAAAATTCTACGGCAGATCAATGTATAATAGTTGTACTTTTCGAAAATTTAATTTTTCGCAAAAATCTGAAGGGGGTAGGTCAGGATTTTTTGCGATTTTCGTAATTTGCCCGCCATTTCCGTAATTTTAAAGATATTAAAATGATCCGGGACGTTTTGGACGCAGAATCCGAAGCCGAATAAGACAGTGAAAGAATTATTATGATATCTAAAAAATTGTGGAAATGGCGAGCGATTTACGAAAATCGCAAAAAATCCTGACCTACCCCCTTCAGATTTTTGCGAAAAATTAAATTTTCGAAAAGTACAACTATTATACATTGATCTGCCGTAGAATTTCCTAACTAAATCAATGGTACCAGTTTCAGACCGCTATCTCAAAAATTGAGCGAATGCCGATCAAAAAACTGGTTGAATTTAACGATTTTTTGCAATTTTCGTAATTTGCACACCGTTTCCGCAAATTTTTAGATATCGACTTAAATCTTTCACTGTTTTATTCGGCTTCGCATTCCGCTTCCAAAACGTCCTTGATCATTTTAATATCTCAACAATTGCGGAAATCATCAACTGAAATCATTTCGATGCTATTCGAGATCCTGAAGACTAATTATAGTAGATACGACGAATCAACGGATGACCTTCCACCCTGTCTGTAAGAGTATATGCACGCACACATATACATACATACGTTACATATATTTATCTTGTCCACCGCGAGACTCCGGTGGTACAAAGTTAGTTATCGTGTCACGAGGGGTGCGTAAACGCAATAGACGGTGGACCCCACTCGACCTTAGAGAAGATACGCTCTCGTCGTTTGCCACAAACGATCGGGACCCGACCTTTTTCCGCTTAGTTAAGCTCCTCCAGGAAATCCGACCGGAAGGACGGCACTATAAATTTTTCATTCGATCCCCGGGACACCTCGCAAGATTCGCCACGGTGATAACGACGACCAATAGGACCGATAAACTTGACGACGACGACGATAACACCGTAGCATGTGTATCAAGAAATTCCACCAGGATAGACAGTCTATCTTAAAAAAAAAAAAAGAGGGGACATCGCGACTCGTGTCCCGTTTGCAAGTTCGTCGAAAAATAATGAGCTCGATACTGGCTGCGAAGCAAAAAAAAAAAAATGATTCCCTGGTGAAACACGAACGTCGAAAGGCAAGATACGTTCCGTTTGCGGCTGGGGATCACGGATATACAGGGTGTCCGTAAGGTAAACCATGCTCAGCGGGATAAATAAACAGAATTTTATTGATTCTGTGTTTTTGTGATAGCAGCGGCGGAGTTCCTTTTTTCTTTCCTCTTTTTTTGTAAACATCCACGGTGTTTATAGAGTCTAAAGGGAGGATATCGATGACGAAGGTTAATTTTAAAGGGGAGTGAAACTTTTCCATGGAAATCTCTTGAGACATAAGAAATCTATAATACACGGGGTGACTTGATTTTATTATTAGCCTATGGTTAATATAAAAACGTTAAATTTACTGACACCTTGTACCCTCGACGATTATACACCGTTGAAGTTTCCGCGGGTTTTGTGCTTCCAGTTCGATTGACCCTTTCATTGCGTCGTAGAAAAATCGCGAAAATCAGAAAACGACGATGCACTCGAAGATAACACGCTCGTGACGGATTCCTCCGTATTATGGGTAAAAATGACTGCCGAGGGGAAAAAAAAACAACAGCCAGAACGATGACGATGACGAAGATGATGTCGATCGTAACGGTCGGGATGCACGAGGCCACATAAATTTCCGCGCGAACGGATTTCTCTGATGCGACGCTCAGCATCTTTCGGAGAACGAATAATGACGCGACTATATAGCTACGTCAAGAAATGACGGGAAATAAAGTTTAAAGGTGGATGGGAATTCTCGAGGAAAATGGTTATTACGGATATAAAAGTGATATCGGGGACGATGAGGATGATGATGATGAGCGTAATAACGATATCGTATCAAACGACGACGTAGACGTCGACGTCGACGACGACGACGACGACAACGCCGCGGGATTCGAAGAACCGGGTTACATTTCCGAAACCACCAGGTTCTTCGTTTCATCCGGGGAAATACGTATATATGTATATTATATAAGTGAACAAAAAGTAGAAAAAAAAAATAGACGGAAAATCGATCACGAAAGATCTCCCGACGGCATATTGTAAATTCACGTTTTATTTTACGTCGTCGAAGCGAACGGA
Source organism: Mimumesa dahlbomi (assembly GCA_917499265.3). Lineage (NCBI taxonomy): Eukaryota > Metazoa > Arthropoda > Insecta > Hymenoptera > Crabronidae > Mimumesa > Mimumesa dahlbomi. The sequence continues at coordinate 11,281,727 of OU824118.1, forward strand.
CGTACGATCGGGAGGAAGATGACGGAAACGTGAATAAAGATAAGATACATTGGTACGATGATACCAAGCGGAAAATCGAGAGAGCGGAATGTTACACACGGTGCTATCCGTTTCTGCATAACAGACTGCGACGAGAGCGTTGCATAAATCAAAAGTAACATCAACGCGGTGAAAATGAAAGAATTAGTGAGATCGGTGTACGTATCATCATCCACTGGAACTCGATATTAAAGCAACGTAAAGCTTGAATTCGCTTAGAATTTTTTTTTCTATTTTTTTTTTATTCGTTAAAAATTCAAGCTTTTCCAGTCGGATAATTTCCACACCTTAATGCGATAGAATGCTTACAACAACACACACACGTACGTACGTATGTACGTTTGTATGGGTAGACGTACACAATTGTAACGTAGGAATAACGTCGGCTCGGAAAGTTTCCACGACGCGTAGTCACAGAAATACCGAAATTTCCGCGAAGTCGATAGAGAATCGTTCGCACAAACAGCAGAAACCGAGTGGAACTTCGAGGAAGGATGGAAGTTTACAGAATGGGACTGGTTTATAAATAGTCGAAGGACTACTACCCGCAAGATAGGCCGGCAACGCTTACGATAATGTCAGCGAATTTCCCATTGTGGTGGGAAAAGTTCGCACAATTAGAAGTTTCGTAACTGTTACCTACCGTAGCACGAAAATTATCGAGACCGCTATAATAACTCGTTGAGTAACAATTCGGCCATTTATCCAATTAATCACTTCGGGGACCGGTTATATTCTTCTCGACGAGAAGAATATATCATTTCGCCGATTATTAATCGGACCGCGAAACATCGTATTAAATTTTCACCGCTTGTCTTTTCCATCGTTTCATAACACATACACGTTACGTAGAATTTATTCGTCACGAAAGTCTCGCCGATGTCGATAATATGTATTCCCCTATTCATAAAACACAATTAAAACGTTCTACCTCTCCATCCATTAATTTCTCATATTTTTTCTACCAAACCTTTTCATTCCAATAATCATAGTCGTTCGCGATAACATAAAAACATCAAAGTAAGATGTTACATCCACCGAATCCCTATTCCTCGTTAATTTCTTATTCCCCTTGTGTTACATTCATCCTCCGTCGAAACAACCCCCTCCCCCTATCCCTCCAAACAATTTTCTCAAATCGCGAAGTTAAACCGTCCCTTAAACGTCGAACACGAGAGAGCGAGAGAGTCGAAGTACAACCAACGAAAAAGAGAGAGAAAGAGAGAGACAGAGCCCTGGCGCGGGGTAGCGCAGACCACTAGGTCGCTTCCATAATCCCCCGGAGGGTCTCGGATGGATCTCTTTTAACCCCTGGTCTTTTTTCAAACCCGATGTAAATACAGGCTGGCCATAGCGACGGGGGTTGAAAGAAAACACCGGACACGGCGGTATGCTATGAATAAGGTAATCTATGCGTTACTACGGGGTTGGCCGTGGGTATTGATCTGGCCACGGTGCCCCGCCTCTCTCTCTCTTTCTCTCTCTCTCTCTCTCTCTCTCTCTCTCTCTCTCTCTCTCTCTCTCTCTCTCTCTCTCTCTCTCTCTCTCTCTCTCTCTCGCTCTCTCTTTCCACCCCTTGCTTCTCTGCTCCTTCTACACCTTTATCTGTCTCTCTCTATCTATCACCATTTTCTCTCTCTCTCTCTCTCTCTCTCTATACGTCCCACTATTTCTCTTTCTCTCGGTTACTCTCACGCTCTCTGTTCCTATTCCTCCCCCCTTGGTACCATCCTTGCAAAAACACGAGTGGTCTGCCGTCCATCCGACCGCAGACGGTCGTCGGGGTTGACTCTTCTCCGTCTCTCCCTCTCCTCTCCTCTCTTCTCTTCTCACCCCGTCCCGGGCCGTTCGATGTCCTGAAGGAAGGAGTCTCGGGTGGGACACGCACCGGTGAAAACCGAGGGCGATCGTTCACCTGTTGATGCGTGAATACGAAGGGCCGCTCGACTCTCTCTCTATCTCTCTCTCTCTCTCTCTGGCTACGAGTCCTGTATCAACGGACGGAGGGCGACGATTATCGGAGCACCCCGGCAGCCATTCGTCAAGCCTCCCTTTCTACAAGTTGCTAGACTTTCGCCCCAGAATAAATTGCGTGGGGATTTCGGAGGATCGCGTTTTTACGGCAAAGAGATTCTTTTCCTGTTCTTTTTTTTCTTTACTTTCGCTGCTCCCCCGCTCGGACATTGTTTCACGTTTGTCAAGTCGCCGTTTAGTTCTCGTTCCCTTCTGCGAACCGGGGGAGGAGACTTGTTTCTTTTTTTTTTTTATTATTCTGTCCATGATACGCCGAGCGAATGGTTAAAACGTTTGCAAGTGGAATAAGAATGGCGGTGATCAGACAAGGGATGACGTGTGTTAGGGGGACACACGGGTTGAGAGAAGCCGCCGGGACAATTAGTTCATTAGGAATTGTCAACAACGGACTAAGGAAGTCGTGGAAATCAGAGCACGGCAAACAGCGGGACGAAATAAAATAAGCGAACGGGATTTCATCCATTATTCACGCGACGAGAGATAGTCGATGCGCTCGTGGCGCTGAAGCAGCTCGGAAGTAAGGGAAATAGGGGAATCGGATATCATCCGAACACGGTTAAAGGGTTGAAGTTGAATCGTCTTTATCGGAACAACGAACGAAAGAAAACTCGACACCGCGTATTACATATTTTGGGATTCGATGGTTTCGTTTTACGTAACCGGAAATTTCCATAACGTTACCGTTGCCTTTTATACTCTCCCCAATGCTTTTCACTCTTTAAAAAAAAAGGACTACCTATAAAAAACACAATTCTACATAATTATCAATGATTACTGATAAACTCTATCGCAATCGACTTCATCACGAATTCAATTATTGTAATTTCCCAATATTACATACATATTCTGCAATTTATTTTTGTATTATTTTTATGTCGTTCGTTATCTTTAAAGGGTCCATCCCCAGGACGTAAAATTAAACCATATATCTATCTGTCTATCTATCTATATCAGCATGTCGCAACATATTCGTCAGTGAAGAAGACACATACATCCCGTATCAGCGATAAGTCAGACAACAAGGAGTTCGGCACGGAGAAACGGAGTATCCGGATGGGGGTAGGGGTAGGGGGGGGGGAGATTAAATTCAAGAAGCGAGAAAGCAATTCGTGGATGGCCGGTTTCGATCAGATATATTCCGCGGGTTCGAAAAGCGGGCCACGTAATGAATTCGTGCGCCCTTCGTCGGTGGCCTGGTTTCATTGGGAACGACGGTATGCTAAATGAAGGTACGACCTTCTGCACGAGGGTCGCGCGAGGTCGTGGAAGATTAGTCGCCGCTCCTTCGTGAATCCGAATCCTGAACGTCGGAAGTCTATCGGGTCAGTTCCTTCGGCGATTAACATCGAAGTGTCCATCAACTCGCGTTGCTACTCGATACCAACGTAAAAATAATTTTAAAAAATTGTTTCTAAATATTTGAAGTAATTCAATGAAACACTAACGAATACTCGAGTGTCTTTCGTTCGTATTTAAATCAGAAACAATAATGAAAAATTCTATTAAATACGTAGAATTCATAGAATTCACGATAACGTGATAATTGATTAAAAAATAGATTTGAAAATGTTAGATGGCTACGATTAGAATTGTTGAAGGGAAAGTTCGCGCAGCAGACAGCCACGCGTGTTAAATAATTATCCACCCCCGAATGGAAAGATAACGGTACAATGCGATTAAATCGGAAAGTCGATTCTCTCCCGGCGCTACTAACGGGATCTGACAAGGCAAACGTGCTACTTGTGCATCTATAGAGGCCGTATCGATTCCTGTAAGAGGAACTCGCTGACAAGGTTACAAGGTTGCACTAATTGAGGGTTTTAATTTCCTGCCCGCCCAAACCAAACCACCAATTTATTTGTGTGTGCGTAACACACGCGAGGGTATTTTACTCAGTTGTCTTGGTTTGTGGCGAAGATTCCTGACAACGGTACAACCACAACGAATCAAATTATTTAACGAGTGAAAACAGTATTGTCAAAATGTATGGTAGGTGAAAAAAATTTTTGCAACATTATGGTCGTTTGTATTTAATGACAATAGTACATTCCGATTTCAGCTGAGAAACGTTCAGACATTTCTATTCTATCCAACGACGAAATTGTAGACGAAACGGTAACGAGCTTCAACTATCAGCGGATAGTTCAGGCATCTCTAGAATTGCTCACGGTAGACTATAGCAGCAGGTATGTATTCACGTTCCTCGTGAATTTCTAGGACTTCCGCGAAGACTATTTAGCCAAGAGTTCGATAATCTTTCCGTCAAAGTGAACCGAACGGAACGACGTTGTATTTAAGTCTATCGCTTCGGGAACTCGAAACTACCGGCAAACGTGACGCGCGATTCTAATTATGTATCATCGAGAATCGTCCGGACCAATTAGTCAGTTTTTAATTAATACCCGCGCGTAGCCATAGAACGTGATAAAAACACACACACATATACACATACACAAAAAGAGAAATTCACAATAGCACACCTGCCGATATAATCAGGCGAACAACGAAAAAACAATTAAACTTGCAAAACTCTCGTTACAGGGTACGAACGGTACGAGAATGCTAATTACACCCCTTTGTTAAGGTGGGAAAAATTAACTTCTCCGCTCGGCTTAATGAGGAATTATAGCGTTCTGTTATTCCCCGTTGTACAAGCTGCTAAACACTTTTAATTAATAGCGGACAATGAATTCCTGGACCTTGGATGTTTTAACTAACATAACGAACAATACAACGAAATATCATTGTCACGTAAATTCGAATGGTGAACAATTTTTCAACCCTGCTCCACATATTGTCAACAATAATTTTTATCACAGTTTTTCCAAAAAAAAAAAACATTTGCTACCAAACTGTATTCACTTTCCGCGTGCGATAAAAGACACCCGGTAAATTACCCTCGTGGTAATTTTCGTAAATATCGCCAGACCAACGTCCTCGAATCACCAGGGAGTCCGATTTCTTTTCTCCTCTTTCTCTGTCGTAACCGTCGTCGACCTTTGGCGATTCCACCCGAGAATCTCTTCGACCGTCAAACTTCTTTGTACCACGAGATGGCCCTTGAGAGGCCGCGCCGTCGAAGAATCGTTTGTCCACGAAAATAGAACCCCCCGGTCGGCGTGTCGTCCCGACGATGGTGTCGGCGAGGAGGAGGCGAAAACGAAATCACTTATTGTGTGCCCCGGGACACCGGAGTTCCGTAATGGCAATTGAAAATAGAATCGGTTTACCTTCTCTTCCTATACACGCGACATAACCGGAGCTAATGGCATCAAAGTACTGGTCGTTCTTCGCAAGATATTCCATCCGAAAAAGAATTTAAACCATTAGGTACTTTCTAATCACATATAAAAGAAATAATCAACTATATCGAACAATAAGACAAATCAAACAGAACTGTGTGTGACTTTCGAGTAATCATCATATAAAACTCTATTTAACTCGATTCCAATAAATTTAAGCCTAAACGTACCGACAGTTTCTTGCACATATTCTTATCAAATCCGTAAAAATGATAACTTTTACAATTAATTTCACGTAATATATAATTTGGTATAAAGAACTGTATTTCCTTTATGTTGATGAAACAAATTAAGCGTTGAAAGCTGTAACGTTGCATCCAGGCATTTTAATAAATATTTAAAACCGATCATTTGACCAGTCTCCATAGCTTTAGTGTTAATCAATCCACGAATCACGTTGATCTACATATAAAACAACGATATAAAAGAAAGTAAAAAATCAGAGGGGGAAAAAAAGAAGAAGACACCAATCGTCACAGTGAAGAAAGAAACGGCTCTCTCGTAACCGTGGACCAAAACAAGGAAGTCGTAGCCAAGGATGAGCTTTAAGAGGGGAAGACGGCATTTAAGATGCAAGAAGCCGTAGTGGAGAACAGGAAAAGAGGAGCCCTGTTTATTTGTTCTTTCGTAAAGTCAACAAAAATTTCGCCGGGCTGCCGGCCGTCACGAGCAGCGAACGAACGAACAGTGGACGACGGCCGAGCCAAATGTAGTTGGCCGGTCGGCCAAATGAGTTTGTGTCTATTATTACACTCCACCCAGCCGTGAGCCACGAGCCGCCACGGGGCCCGGTTATACTGGCTATAGTTATACTATACCGGCCACTATACGCGTACTACTATAGTAACGGTGCTCTCTGACCCGCGCGACTATGAAACGCAGCCGACGATCATTTCTGTTATCAGCGAATCGTTCGATGGGAATGTTATCGTTACTATTGGTAAACTGTACACTATGGATTACATTGGATGTAATTATGTGTGAGTATGTGTATTTTTCATAAATATAAAAAATAAATGGTTATATGTTTGGAGAATGATATAGATAATTACGGAGAGATAGAGAGAGAGTTATGGTGAGATTATAGAAAATATGAAAGATTTAATATAGAAAGTTGAATGTGTTGATTTCTGGCCAATTTCGATGATGATATTGCTTGGGTTTGATTCAACGGATTCCACAAGATATTATTTATGTCTTATTTAAAAACGATTGATAGCCTTTTTGGTGAAACTCTAAATTGGGTCACAGATGGTAAAACACATCTCGATGTGTTATTATCGTGATCATGGTTTCTTCATGGCCACGTGTACCAGTCACACAGCGATCTTATCAACGGCACCGCGGGTGGCAGACACGTGCCGGTGCTAAATGTAATTAGCAGTTGCGAGAACACTTCTCACGCGTGTGCGCACATATGTGTGTATGTAGGTACATACATTGGTGTTATACAAATGTGTATACATTCTCATTCGATATGGAATTCCATCGCATAAACATACCGTAGAAAGGTGAGCCGGCTTAAGAATCATTTTATTATGTCTTTAATACCAGCGACGTTACGTTCAAAGTCTTATGCCGAACGATTCTATTATCAACTACCACGATCATAATGTTACGGTCGTTATTCTTAATTAGTATCTTGTGTTTACCGTGTAAATAAAGCTGTCGCTGAGTTTTACGATCCGGTGTTACGCGCGTGAAAAAAAAAAATATGATCGTGTACCGATCATCCAGGTTCGACGAATTTTGTTTGACGATTCGGTAGGAGAGGTCCGTTGATTATTATATTTGCATTAATATTTGGTTATCGACGGCACGCATGACAGACAACGATTCGTGAGATTTCGATGCGAACGCATGAATTATAATAATAATTATTTCGTCGAAATGTCAGAAAACGATCGGCAAGATGGTCCGAGCAACGAAAATAACTTGACGATCGCGGGCATTATAAAGCTATGAAAATATATTTATAGACCACCACTGTTGGCAAAATAATGACACGTTGGATCGCGGCGAAATAGTTTCACCTTTAACAAATAACATAACAACGGACGACGTTACGAACGAATGATCCAAAAATCTGAGATTAATCGTCTTTAACCGCGGTAATGTCCAATATTTAATGCGAACAATTCAAAACGGAAGGTTATATTCATTCGCGACGTTTCGAAATCAAACGATGACTTCACGTGCCACCGTAACTAACTTTAATAAACAAGATATCTACGATAATGCAAAGTAAGGAAAAAGAATATCGAAAGAAACGAAGAAAATATCCGGAATTTCGCACGGATAACTAAAATTCACGGGTAACTTGTTTACAAGTCCATCTATAAGTTGCATTCGAATGTAGTTTCACGGTGGACCGGTTATTACGCGAAAAATTAAAGCGATGACCATAAAATCAATTTCCATAACGAGGAATTTTATATCGTCCCGGATCTTCCATTATTTATAAAGTTTCTCAGAACAGAAAAGGGGCGGGCACTGAAGAGAAGAGGGACGATCATGGCAAACGAGTAAGAAAAAACAAAATGTTGATGAAAGAGAAACAAAGAGAGACCAAGGGAACAAGACTCGACGAAGAGTGCACGTACACTTTGCATATTTAATGCAATCAGAACGCATCGATCCAAGAATATCGCGAAACGGGACGCAATTTGTCCTCCGCGCAAAGAAACGTTTCCCTTGAACCTAAGCTTCACGATTACACTCCAGATTTTCACCAACTTGATAACAAAATACCCTTCGAAACAGGGAACTTTAATAATACCCAGTAATCTCACAGAAATTCATACCATTTCATATAATAACCCACATCAGTATATTTAGTTTACCCACTCACAATTGCTACCAGTGGTACGAACAATTTTTCACCGCAAGTGGAAACTATCGGATTTTCCCTGAAAAGCACGAAATACGAAAGTATAGCAAGCAAGTAGTCAACACGTTCGCTGGAATATTAAATACAATGTAACTCCTAATGCACCACGTTCACGTAATTACTTTTAAAACCTGCAAAAAGCTACGTTCGCGTACACGTAAAAAGAGAATTAATTTCATCCTGTAAACAAAGTACATACACAGTGGGAGGTAGTCGAGTTCGTTCTCGTTCCACTGATATTACGATCGGGGGTAAAAAGACCAAAAAAAAAAAAAAGAAAAAGAAATATACAACGACCCGCCGAAAAGTGAACCCAGGCCAGACACAATATCCCCTCGGATAATCGACGTCACGCCCATAATTTCCCCCGTAATTCAGTCAACGGGCAATTATCGGGGCAATCGTTCGGCACGTGGCTAGGAGGCCAGGAGGCCAGAAGCCGCGTAGTATGTTTGTAGGTACCGCGACCGATCAAATCGCGTAGCGTGTGTTAACCGCGTGAAAAACGCACGCGCATAAATTTCTACGGTGCAGAAATATCGTTGAGGCCGTCCACCGTCGGCCGACGGTGTATAGGTATAGTAGTCACCGGCCGACGGTAGACGCAATTAGACTGGAAAAATATTAGCTCGGTAACGCGAGAGCCGTGTAACGCGATGCCTTTTAAATTCGGTAATTGTCCACGCGGAGAAAGTGGCTGCGTCGACGTAATAATTGACGAGGCCGCCGTCGGCGTCCTGTCGTCAGCTTCGAAAATAATCCGAACCGCTTTATCGCGACACTCGTGCGATTCCATGGCGATGATGATTTTTTTTCTGTTTTTTTATTTCTTTTTTTTTTGGTTGTTCTCTCAAGTATGTATTTTTAATGCTATCTGTTATGATTTGCTTGGTACCCGTGTTACGATTACACGGTTAAATTGAAGAAGTATAAACGAGATTTCCGATCAGTGAACGAAGCCTGAGAGAGAATGATGATAAACCCGAACACGGGTTATCAATTATTCACGCAGTCGTATGCGAGCAATAAAAAACGTCTTGACGAACGTATGGTATAATTATAGAAAGGAACGGTCAAAGTGGGAAACCGAAAGATCGCTTTGACATTTAAATTGCAAATAATACTTCCACAACTGACACTAATTCTCTCTCCTTTTTTTTTCTTCTCTCTCTCACTCTCTTTCTCTCTGTCGTTGGTTTATGCAACAACGATTGCGGTTTTGCCCTACGATTCGAAAAAAAAAAAAACAAAAAATGTAAACGATCTGCCGCATTCTCCGAGGTGTGACGCGTTCGATTTAAATAGCCGATTCTAACGTGAGATCCGATTCGAACAGCGTACATACATACAAGTCAGATGACATTATCGATACGGCTCGTATCGCAACCGCGTATTGTAACGGAACGGTGAAACATGCAAAATTATACAGGCAAGAAAGTGGCCTGGGGTAAACAGAAACCATTGCTCGACAGATGCAACCGAGTCGGAGCAATGTAATTTCCATACTGACTGGCACACGCGCCTCGATGAGCGACCGAGAAATAGAAGTCAATGTATAACTTAACCTCGGGGTGACCTCGAGCCACCGAGGGGCCGCAACATTTCTACAATTCGATACTAAACATCCGCTGGAAGGAACTCCGTTGGATACGGGTTTCATAAAAGTCCGAGAAAATCTGGCGAAATTACGAAATTTCCAAATTCCATTGACTTACTCGGTAGAATTCATCGATACGATCATTTTTATCCAACGTTGTATTTTGCAACGAATTTATAATATTTCCGTGCTACGATGGAAATGATAACTAATATTCGTTCTAAATAAACGTTCGTTGGCAAAATAATATGAATAATATGCTGTTAAAAGATATATTTAAAGGAGAAAAAAAAAATAGAGAGAGAATCAAAAGAGACACGCTGACAGACATGTGTGCGTATTTATGTCAGCGAAGAAGCAATCAAATTGTGAGTAATGTAAGCATTATCAGGAACTCTCGTCGGTCCGTTAAAAATCATTAATTGTCGGCCGCGCGCTTGGAATTGCTCCAAATGACAATATTTATGTCGCGACATTGAGTTATATTCAGTAGTTAATACCCGTGTTTCTACGGACGATGTAAGACCATTTCAAAACGTATTTTTTTTTTATTCGACTGAAAAAACTTACGCGGTTTGCTTGTCAACCGTGCCTTTGACCGTGTAACGCGTGTCACAGTCAGGGTATTAAAGCTACGATAATAAATAAAATCACGAAGAACGTATGGATTTAATCGCGTTCGTTCTCGATGGAAGTAGAATTAACGTGTTAACTACCATGTGGGTCACCGGTGACCGGCATGTGACATTTCAATAACGTCGGTAAATTCTCCGCAACCAATGTTACAGTTACGATAAACAATATCACGAACGAGCTATCGTATAATTAAGAAATCTCATTTTTAATAATATGTATTTAAATAGAATTACATATAACATAAATTCTACAGTACATTGCGAAAATTTCACTTGAGAACGTAAACTACAAGGACGCGGAAAATTCGATAGGCAAGTGAACGTGATAACGAGCAAACTTCGACAAAAACAACACAGAAGAACACAACCGCCCGTTGACGCCGAAGAAGCAGGAGGAGGAGGAGGAGAAGGAGGGTGAAATACTGAATAATGTAACGAAGCTTAAGAGATAGAAAAAGAAGACCGGATTTCGGGGAAAGAAACAAAAACACACCGGAGGGCGCCACGCAATAAAGGTCGACGACCCAGAGAGTGCCACCTGTACGACCTAAACCAGTTCTCGTTTTTTTTTTCGGCAGAAATGTAGGTCACTGCACTATCTACGTCGAAAACAACACAAAAAAAAGGACCTACTTATATCAGCGAACTCTGTGTAGACAATACACAGGGTACAATCACAGAAAGTAGAAATCAAAAAGAGGTTGAAAGGAAACCATTGTGCGCATTGTGTTCTCGGTGGAAAAAAAGGAGACTGCGGAACGGTGAGAGAAAGAGAGAGAAAGAGAGGTGGAGAGAAAAAAAAACGCGTGCCTCTCGGATAGAAAACAATCGAGCGCGTTACCGAGCAAAGGTCAACGACCGAAAACTTCATCTGCACGGAAACAGGTCTCATTTCACGACTCCCCGGAACACAACACACACACTCTCTTTAATGTAGGTCAGCGAAGTTCCAGCTTGCCGAAATATTTCCGTGAACTTTCGTTGCGCACCCATTGCGTCATATAATACGTACCGTGTAACTTACGTTACAATAAATGACATTAATGAAGTCCTACGTCTTTAAACGAGATAAATAAATAAAGAAAGAAAGAAAGAATAAAAGATCGAGTTAGAGGGTGTAAGGTGAATGGCCAGTAGGATATAACACATATTATTAAAACAGATCTCGTTCTCGAACACCCGTTGAAAATTTCTCATCGGTTGGTAGCACCTCTAGCCGAAGGCGTATTTACATCGGACACGCATTAGCGCACGTAACATACACGCGAGCCGGTCAGCTGTTCGAACGACGACGTCCAGACGCGAAATCCTCGTGGCGCGTCCTCGAGACGATTCCGTTCCTCGACCTCGTGGAAAACGAGGCTAACCTCGCTAGCCGTACGGCCTCTGCGGACGAGAAGATGGCGGGGGAGGCGGGGTTGACGTGCAAAATGCGAATTAGGTTAGGTTGCGATACGCCGGGGATAAGAGAGAGAGAGAGAGAGAAAGATAGAGAGAGAGTAAGCGAGTGAGAGAGCGAGAAGGGATGAGGGGCGGGAGCGAGGAACGTCAAATGAAAATCCAACGAAACGATAGGGGAATAGTTTCACGGTGATCCCTATAATTCTATGATTATTAGCGGTATACGGCAGGAGAGGGAGATGAGGGTGGAAAAGCGTGGTTCGGAGGGTCAGTGAGAAAGCTGGCAGGTCGATAGCAATGGCGCCGTGAAGCTACGAAGAAAATCAATCCTGTACGACACGCGACGTGTTTTGACGCGCCTACCTTCTCTACCCTCGCCCTTTTCGAACGACACAAACCCAACCCTCTTGCACCGTTTCCCCTGTCATTTACCCGTATTACACCCTCTAATTTCCAGTTTCGTACGCGAGTAAAAGCATCGACTGATATAATCACCACGGGTAAGCGTAAAAAGCGGAGAGAGAGAGAGAGAGAGAGAGGAAAGAACGAAAAAAAAATAATGCAACCAGGCTGGTGAGAGGGGAGAGGGATAAGGAATATAAGAGCACTGACGTACCGACCGAGGTGGCCGGAAAAGACGGCAGGCCGCAGGGCCACGCATACGTACACGTAAATTAAGATCGCGACGTACACACGGACACACTGCACACGTAAAAAGGAATAAAAAAGAAACGCCAAGGTGGCGTATCGAGTCGTGTACGCGAAATTCTAGCCCCGGTCAACCGGAGTACAAAGGTGGTAGAACGACGGGGTAAAAAACGGAAAAACCGTAACGAGGAAAGATATTTTTATGTTGCCTTACTTTTCATCACACGTTCCGTCGTGGAAAGCTTCTCCGAGTTGTTCGAGGTCATGCTGTATCAGGATGGTTGACGGGTGGGTGCCGGTCTCTCTCTCTCTTTCTTTCTTCTATTCTCTCACTCTTCCTCTTCCCCGGTCACAGGATCGGCTCACTCTCCCACTTTCTATCTCTCTTTCTCTCTCTCTCGTTCCTTCTCCGTGTCACTCTGTCACTATGTACGTGTATTTTTTTTTCTTCTTCTTCTTCTTCCTCCTCCTGTTCTTCCTTTTTCACCGTAGTTACTACTCGCACGAGATAGCACCTTCCTCTCGAACGGGGGGTTGGGTGGAAGGAGAGGGCGGTATTTTCACCTCGAGAGCCCGGCGCGGCACACACACATATACACGCACGGAACGGGGGGAGGGAGGAGACAGGGGTCCGGAGAGGTGACGGAAGTTATCGCACGGTGCGGCACATCGGTGGCTCCGTAGCGTTGTTCATTGGGCGTTTGCAGAGTGAGAAACTATTCTGCTCTATGTGTATGTATGTACCTCTCTCGCTCCTCGTGTATTCGCGATACCGACCCGATCTACCTCTCTCTCTTCGACTCTCTCTCTCTCTCTCTGACTCGTCTAGAGCTCTCTCTCTCTCTTTCAATCTGTCTGTCTGTCTCACTCCTCCTTCTTCTTCTGCTTCTTCTTTCTTCTCCTTCTCTTTCTCTCGCTCCCTCTGCGCGACGAAAGGTACCACACCAACGCCTTTTGCGGGGCGAGTAACTGGATCGCTGGACCACGCGAGCTGCACGGCCCAGCACCACGACGGGGTGTCGCGACCGCGGTACCACCACACGAACAGCACGACGGGTCCTCGTCGTACCGTGCCCACCCGGAGAACGAACACCCGAGCAGCTACGGTTAAAAACTCAAGACGTGTACTGTGTGGTTGGACGACAAACGGGATCGCGGCGTTGAACACACGACAAAACGATTGTACGACGACTACGACGACGACAACGACGAGGAGGACGTTCACGACGACGACGACGACGACAGCGACGACCAAGACGTCGGCGACGGTTCCGAAGACAAGGACAACGGCAACAATGACGACGACAAGGACGATGACGATGACGGCGACGGCGACGACACCGTAATGACGAGCACCGCGACACGAAACCGTGACACCGACACCCACGGCTCGAGACACCACGCCGCTAAATTCTACTACAAGATGTCTGTCTGTCTGGCTCTCCGCGGCGCGCACACTGACGGCTCCGCGGCTGCGGGACACATGCGCAGTGCTCCGCGCGCACCGATCATTCGAGACCGCTGATTGGTCGGGCGGCCGCCAGCTGCCGCCACCCTCTCGCCGGCTGGAGGCGCCACCGGACGCCTTCCAATATAATAGAATAGCGAGGCACACGGGTTTTATTAGATTAATTTTTCAATGCCTCAAACATTCTCACCATTGTTTCTACGGGAGTATATATCTAATTATGCATGATTCCATGGGTCTGGAGAATCGTCGATTTCATATTTTAGAGAAATATAATGCTAAAGTTCGAAATTTAAATTCGCGGTTGATGTTTCACGATCAACTTCACGAGCGTGAGAGTTATCGTGAAGTTGGCTGGGTTTTTAACATCTATGGATACGTGGTTTAATAAGGGTGGAAATGGGGTGAAAATATCGAGAATTTATCGAACGGTCCTGATCGATTGCAGGGTGTACCGCGGTTTTGAACAGGGATTTAGGGTGCCGCGTTGGGCAGGATGTTTTTATCTTACCCTCCGTTATTTGGGTTTTGAAAGATAGGTATATTCTTTTTACGGGCGATTTGCGGGTTCGAGGAATTTTTGAGTACGCTTTACTCTCGCTCCTCGTATAATATACAATAAAAAAATTTAATGTTTATCGGAAGTATATTCGGAGAGGAGATAATAAATTCGTAAAGGTCGAGGAGAGTCGTGGACCTTGCTTGATATCTTCTCGTATATCTTAAAAAAATTCACCAGACGTTCATTAAGAGTACTGATGAATTTCTTCGGTGATTAAATTCTCAATTAAACACTGTCTGATTCTCTCCTATTAACTTCATGCACAGCTTAAATTCTGTAATAAACAACAGTGGGTAAGTTAGCTGGCCTTTACAAGCAGCGCCAGATTTAAATTACCAGCGAACACAACCTCCGTGACAAAAGTTTCATTAAATATATTAATAATGTCTTAAAACACAACTTAACCATTTGCTCATCGCACATCGAAGACCTGTACATTCCAAACAACACCCGAAATAACGTACACTAACTATAATAAATTAAATTAAATGCCAGGAGTAATACGAAGACTTTTATTTAAAAATTGCAAAAATCATCAGGAACTCTTAAAAGTCCAATTTCGGTCTTTTCTGTACCCACGCCTTGATCTTTGGATTTTCTAGAACCTTCTCTTTGAGAGATTTTAAATTCGGATAGTCCTTTGTGATATCACCCTCGTTAGCAGTGCTCATCGAATCCGAAATAGCAACGAAGAAAAGATCAGCGTAGCTCAACTAAAAAATACAAGTTTCATCGTTACCATTCATTCCAAAGATTCATCGATTATTTTACCACAAATACTTACTTCGCCGCCATGGAAGTATCCACCGTTGTTCTTTACCAACGTTTCGAATTGTTTTAAATAATACGGGACCACGGTGGGCAGTACTTCCTCCTTTTTCTTAGCCCTCAGAACGGGATCGGTTTCTCTGTAGTATAGTGCCACCTCTACAAGGGGAGGGGGGAAAGGATCACGGTTATCGATTATATTACGACGAGAAGCCACTGCCAAGGTGAGAAAGGGAACGGTGGTACTCACGCTTTCTGAAATCGTGAAGAGCATTCGCAATAGCGTCGATCTCCAGGGCGTCCAGGTCGGTTTTACCAAGGAGATTGAATTTCTTAGCGAGGTAACGACAGATGGGCAGAGTCTGCGAGTAAACTTTCCCATCGAATTCCAAAGTAGGCAGTTGACCAAACGGAGTCGCTGTAAAATTAGAATAATCACCGTTGAGTGCCGGTCGGGAAAATAAGAATAAAATAGTGAGAGAGAGAGAGAGACACTTCGAAGCAGCCTCCTCGTGTACGTACTTGGTTTCATTTTCATCCATTCCTCCGAAGTGTGCTCCACGCGAATATCCTCGAAGTTGATGCCACCGTAGCTCAGAAGAAACCTAATAGGCTCCCCAAGACCCATCACATTGAAATAACGCAATTTGTATCCCGACATTCTGTCAGCCTAGAAAAAAATACAACACACTTGAAACGAAACGATATTTTTTACTCACACGTAGAGACTACTCCAAATTTTATTATATTTTCACGTTATTCGTAAACAATCTGGTATTTCCAATTCAACCACAGTATTTCTAATATTAATATGTATAATTTATGGAACTAAATGTTCATATTTTCATATTAAACACTGTAAAACGTTCACGCATCGAACTTACTAAGAATGAAATGTAACACACGAGTACTCCAAAAGCAGACTGACAGTGTTTAATGAAACTAACGTAGAAATTCCGACGCTCCACTTTGTTCCCCCCTTCTGGTTACCGATTCCTCGTGTCTTTTTCTTATCCGGAGGTCCATCTTCGTCGGTAAGGTACCGTGAAGGTTATGATTGGACGGCCACTTAAGAAGAAGTCTGTCCACGCCCATCCAGTACTTTCACATCTCCTATAGTCCGTTGGAAGACGTGCATTATCGGACTATACGCGGCAAACAATTTCACTTGACAAATATTTTATCAATTCCGATAAAACGGCGTGGTAAAAATTGCCGGGAATTTTCAACTATATCTCGTTGTCGGATAACTTTTGTTCTTTTCCGTGGCAAAGTGGTTTGAGTAATTATTGTAGACTTTTCATACGAAGATTGTGTACTGTTTTGATATATCTTTATGATCTTTGAAGTATGTTGACTATGCGACAGTTTGAAAATAACCAAACAGTCTGTTGTCAACGATTTTTAATAGTTTTTTTCTAATTAAACGATTAGTCTTTTTCTGATCGAGTATCGTTCAGAGAGAAGTTACTTTTAGAGATTCTCGTTAGTGTAATTTTCATAAATAGAGAGTCTCACTGTTCAAGATAATCTTACCGGACCGGAAAGATAAGGAAGTTGGCCACGGAAACAAGGAACCTCTGTTTCGAGAGCAAAATGAGAGGCTGCCACCAATTGATGTTAATTATAGCACTCTTAATTAAGACAAAGGATTATCATGCGACGGGCATAGAAATTGTTGAATATAATTTCGATAAATATCATAACCAATCTGTACATATACAAACACGATTATCCGTGCACGTTGTTCCAAAGAGATACGTAATCGCAATTTTCCCGGACTTCGTTAAAGATGAATTCCACGGTGTCGTTCGTATTGATATTAAAATACTCGAGGTGAGTGATCTCGGCAACTTGTTATCCGATTTATCGCAAGTATGATTCGAACGTTTCTCGAATATCTAAGATGATGTAATACTTTTAAAGGCACGAAGTCACATCGCTTTGCACGCGAAAGATCTGACAATATCGTCGATTAATTTATACCTATACGAATCCCGACGTGAAATTACAATCGAGTCTCTATTCTCCGTGAAAGAATATGAGATGATAATCGTGAAACCGTTGAAAACGTTACCCATTGGAAAATATTACTTAAAAATGAATTTCAACGGCGACCTAAAAGGAAAGATTAATGGATTTTATTTAAGTACTTACGCAAACTTTAATGAACCTATTAGGTAGAGTACTTATACCGAGCTTAAATTTTTTCAAAAAAATCATTATTACCTATTTACAAGGAGATTCTAATTGACGTACAGAAAATTAGCGGTAACCCAATTCGAGCCGTTTTACGCGCGAACAGCCTTCCCCTGTTTCGACGAGCCCAATTTTAAATCCACATTTCTCATTCGTCTCGTTCACGCCGAAGGTTCGCGTTATCACGCGTTATCGAACATGCCGATTACGGTAAGCCAAGATCCGAAACACTTATATACAACATGTATTTAATTATCCTATACCCTGAGATCTATACTTCTACACGGTAATTATTTTGGAATAGAAATTAGAGAGGATGAATAACCGGAGTGACGCGATAATTACATACTTTTCCGCAACGCCAAAAATGTCCGCTTACCTCGTAGCGTTTATCGTCAGCGATTTCGAGTGTCTGACGTCCGAGTCGAGTCTGTCGAACGGCGAAAAAGTTCCGGTAAACGTCTGCGTCAGACCCATGTACAAAACTAAAGCGGAGTTTGCATTGAACGTGGCCGTCCACTCGATGGAGTACTATACGAAAATATTCAACATCGATTACCCATTACCGAAACTGGGTAATGCAAACAACTTTATTCATCGTATGTATGTATGTACATACATACGTACGCCAGCTCTTTGTATCGTTACAATTTCGAAATAACTTTCGATCAGACTTGGTGGCAATACCGGATTTCGCTGCCGGCGCCATGGAAAACTGGGGACTGGTGACATTCCGCGAGACGGAGATTCTCCGCAGCCGGGAACACAGTTCCTGCGGGAACACGAGAAGCGTCGGTATGACGGTGGCCCACGAAATCGCGCACATGTGGTTCGGTAACCTGGTCACCATGAAATGGTGGAACGATCTCTGGCTGAACGAGGGATTTGCCACGTATATGGAGCACAGGGCGATGGAGTTCATTTTTCCCGAATGGAATCAGGTCCGTCGACCGTGGATTATGACGTATGCGTAGCCCATACGTCGATATCTCATTCTTTGGTCTTTATCCGGTGTCTCAGATGGAGTCGTTTCCCGTGTACACAAAGTATATTTCGATGAAACTCGACGGCAAATTGAATGCCCGTCCTGTGGTGAAGAGCACGGTGACACCAGCTGAAATTAATGAAATGTTCGATCGGATCTCGTATCAGAAAGTATTTGATCTAGAGTCTATTTGGGTATTGACTAATTAATAGGAATTACTTTAGGAAGATGTTGATGTGAACACGATATAATTTAGACAGTTAGGTGTCTTTGATGACTGTATCCGTCGTGAAGATGTGGCAGAATTTCGTGTCATGACGATTATATCCGTCATGGGTAAAATTTAAACAGTTTTTCATTCGGCATTCGCTCAATTTTTGAGATAGCGGTCTGAAACTGGTACCATTGATTTAGTTAGGAAATTCTACGCCAGATCAATATATAATAGTTGTACTTTTCGAAAATTTAATTTTTCGCAAAAATCTGAAGGGGGTAGGTCAGGATTTTTTGCAATTTTCGTAATTTGCCCGCTATTTCCACAATTTTTTAGATATCACAATGATTCTTTCACTGGCTTATTCCGTTTCGGATTCCGCGTCCAAAACGTCCCGGATCATTTAAATAGCTCAAAAATTACGGAAATGACGGGCAAATTACGAAAATCGCAAAAAATCCTGACCTACCCCCTTCAGATTTTTGCGAAAAATTAAATTTTCGAAAAGTACAACTATTATACATTGATCTACCGTAGAATTTTCTAACTAAAACAATGGTACAAGTCTCAGACCGCTATCTCAAAAATTGAGCGAATGCCGACCAAAAAACTAGTTGAATTTGACGTTTTTTGCGATTTTCGTAATTCCTTCGTCATTTCCGCAATTTTTGAGATATCAAAGCGATCCCGGACGTTTTGGACGCGGAGTCGGAAGCCGAATAAAACAGTGAAAGATTTAGGGCGATATCTAAAAATTTGCGGAAACGGTGTGCAAGTTACGAAAATTGCAAAAAATCGTTAAATTCAACCAGTTTTTTGATCGACATTCGCTCAATTTTTGAGATAGCGGTCTGAAACTGGTACCATTGATTTAGTTAGGAAATTCTACGGCAGATTAATGTATAATAGTTGTACTTTTCGAAAATTTAATTTTTCGCCAAAATCTGAAGGGGGTAGGTCAGGATTTTTTGCAATTTTCGTAATTTGCCCGCCATTTCCACAATTTTTTAGATATCACAATGATTCTTTCACTGGCTTATTCCGTTTCGGATTCCGCGTCCAAAACGTCCCGGATCATTTAAATAGCTCAAAAATTACGGAAATGACGGGCAAATTACGAAAATCGCAAAAAATCCTGACCTACCCCCTTCAGATTTTTGCGAAAAATTAAATTTTCGAAAAGTACAACTATTATACATTGATCTGCCGTAGAATTTTCTAACTAAAACAATGGTACAAGTCTCAGACCGCTATCTCAAAAATTGAGCGAATGCCGACCAAAAAACTAGTTGAATTTGACGTTTTTTCGCGATTTTCGTAATTCCTTCGTCATTTCCGCAATTTTTGAGATATCAAAGCGATCCCGGACGTTTTGGACGCGGAATCGGAAGCCGAATAAAACAGTGAAAGATTTAGGTCGATATCTAAAAATTTGGGAAACGGTGTGCAAGTTACGAAAATTGCCAAAAATCGTTAAATTCAACCAGTTTTTTGATCGGCATTCGCTCAATTTTTGAGATAGCGGTCTGAAACTGGTACCATTGTTTTAGTTAGGAAATTCTACGATAGAACAATGTATAATAGTTGTACTTTTCGAAAATTTAATTTTTCGCAAAAATCTGAAGGGGGTAGGTCAGGAATTTTTGCGATTTTCGTAAATCGCTCGCCATTTCCGTAATTTTTGAGCTATTAAAATGATCCAGGACGTTTTGGACGCGGAATCCGAAGCCGAATAAGTCAGTGAAAGAATCATTATGATATCTAAAAAATTGTACAAATGGCGAGCGATTTACAAAAATCGCAAAAAATCCTGACATACCCCCTTCAGATTTTTGCGAAAAATTAAATTTTCGAAAAGTACAACTATTATATATTGATCTGGCGTAGAATTTCCTAACTAAAACAATGGTACCAGTCTCAGATCGCTATCTCTAAAATTGCGCAAATACCAACCAAAAAACTGTCATAATTTGACGATTTTTCGCGATTTTTGTAATTTGCTCTTCCTTTCCACAATTTTGTAGTTATTAACCAATTAAGTGTGCCACACATAACATGATCAGATTCATGGAAAAAGGGAAATTGTACCGGTGAAACATTCGAGCAAACAATTGCGGCGAACGGTCCATTAGGGAACTACAACAATCCTCGTGTGTATTAGGCGGCAGCTGTGATTAGAATGTTGGAGGATGCGGCTGGCAATTCGAAGTTCGTTTATGGCATCAGAAACTACCTGGCGAGATATCAGTTTCGTAACACGGAATCTCGCGAGCTGTTTGAAATTCTGCGGAACAGTACTCGCGGCATCATCGATATCGTCGAGTTCATGGACCGATGGATGAAGTTTCCCGGATTTCCGCTAGTCAACGTCCGTATAACGAACGATACGGCTGTCTTTCAGCTAACCCAGCGACGTTTTGTGATGAACAAGAAACTACATGGGTCCTTCGAGTAGGTATAAAAAAAGAAAACACTTTGCAAACTGGATTAAAAGACTAATTTCAATTTCTAGCGAAACCTGGACGATTCCTATTAAATATGTGACAAGTAGAAAAGATGGGGTGAAGTTCGATTGGTTCCCATCTAATTTTTCTTGTGGTAACATATATAGTTTTAAAAATCTTCTCTATATCTATTCATCGTATATACTTACATATATTGTGTATATTTTATTTCTAACAGTGGAGTTGTCACTGAAGAAACCAGTAGATTGGATAAAGTTGAATCACCGTTCCGTCGGTTACTATATTGTTAATTACACCGAGAAAGCCTGGAATAGATTCAGCGATTTGCTGTCGCAGGATTATCAAGTGCGATTCGCAATTTCACCGTCACCCCTTAAGCTGTTATCCAGCTTCGTCCTTTTTTTTCTCTCTCTCTCTCTCTTTCTCTCTCTCTCCCCCTCTCTTTCCCCCATTCAACGTAGGTTTTACGCCCCAGCGACAGAGCGGACCTGCTGCACGACGCTTTCCTCCTGGCTGAATCCACCGATTTATGTTACTGTACAGCCATGAATTTAACCACTTATCTCCCGAACGAAACCGCTTATCAGCCTTGGGTCGTTGCTTCCGAATGGCTCATACAGTTGAATAGATTACTGGACGCTACGAGCCTGCGGATCCGTTTTCAGGTACCGCGATTCAATAGCCCGACGCGTTTATAGAAATTCAACGGAATTTTAAAATCATTGAAAAAAAACGAAATAAGCAAACGAATGAAATCAAAAAAAAAAAAAAAATTATAGTCTTACGCGCAGACACTCGTCGATCGGATTTATCGAAAAGTCGGCTGGCACGTCGAAACAAACGAATCGTTCGTTAACAGGTGACATTAATTATTATTAAACGATTTATAAAATTCACCTTATCGTGAAAAGTAACGTCGAACTTTCGTTCGATTTGTTTTAAAGAGAACTACGCGTATTGATCTTGCACGCAGCTTGCAGCATCGGGCACCAGCATTGTCTTCAAGTTGCTGGAAAAAAGTTGAAGACATCGTTGAACGGTACACAGATATTACCGCCTGACATCCGGTCGATCGTGTATTCGTTCGGTGAGGGGACATAATAAAAAAATAAAAAAGAAAAAAAAAAGAGAGAGAGAGAGAAAAGCTTCATAAATATTTTCTCCCCCGAATCTCTATTATTCATGATATAATATGGCGATAGGCCTTGTCACGCAGTTAGATGACGTCGGATCAATATTTGAAAACATGTCGCGAGTGCTCGCGAGTGAGGCCGATGCGCAAGAAAGGGAACGTTTAATGATCGGTTTGGCCAACGTCCAAGATAAAAAGATTCTTAATCGGTGCGTTCGCGTGTTTCAAAATCATCCGTATGGTCCATTTTCTAATTAATATTTCGTGATATACACGTACCGGATACGTTTCGATGATTTTAGATATCTCGAGAGGGCGATCAACGAGGATTTCATTCGCAAGCAAGATTTTTTGGAGATATTAATCAAGATCGCTTCGAATCGCGAGGGACTCGATATAGTCTGGGATTTCTTACGGTAAGTGTTTTTTTTTTTTACTGTCTGTAAGTATAGTTTCTACCTAAGGTGATACGAACTTTCTTCTATCGAGATTAAAGATGGGCATCGGTCAGATTATCTCGTGTAGTAATTTCCACGGTAAATAATTCATTAATATCACTTTAAAGATCTAATTGGGACACTCTCGAGGAGAAATATAACGTAAATGATTACGCTATGGGCAGAGCGATTCTGACAATCGTCTCGATGTTCAAAGACGAAAACAAGTTGCGGGAGGTGATCTGTTGTTACGTTGACCAAGTGGTTTAAAAATACGTTTGTTTTTAAAACATTGTCTAAAGAGAATTGTTTTACAGACGAGACGATTCTTTGCGAAACATCCGCGGATCCGAGTCAGCGAGAATGCGAAAAGGAACGCCATCGAGGGGATCCAGAACAGTATTAAATGGCTGAATACGAACGTGGAGAGGATCGATCGTTGGTTGAGAATCAATGGCTTCGATTAAATCTACCGGTTTACATTCCCCGAATCCGGGGAGATCTGCGAGCTGAATATCAATGGGTCCGATTGAAATTGAACCGCTCGCTTTTCGGTCGGCGTATCTACAACAAATATTTAATTAGCGGCACAGTTGGAGTGTATTTTCAAATCTATTATCTCCGGCGATTACAAGCAGCATGTATGTATCTATGTATGTGTGTATGTATGTACATACCAAGTAGCGATCGACCGTTTGAATTAATAAGAATCTTTTCATTTTGGTTGAAAAATACGCTTCTTTTTATATATTTGTATTAATAACCACGCTGATTAACGATAATTACTAATTATGATAATTTATTTTTGAATACGATATATCTTCACTTTAGTCTTGTTCCCATATAATTACGTTCCTATAAATATCGCTCCAGTTTCTATATAAATTCCTGTTCTAATTCTATTTCGTCTCGAAATTGCATTCGAACCATTATCCAAGCTAAACAAATCAGACGTTACGGAAATATCTCTGGAAACTTTCATTAAAATTTCACTTTCGCACAATCAGTGCAACCGATAACGTTCCACCGGACGACGAAAACACATTACAATAATTCCATCGGTGTATCATCTCGGCTCCGAAAAAGATCGGCAAAACAAAACACCGGCAACATAAACACAATTTAATTACACGATCCGGTGATATGAGAAAAGAAAAAAAAAAAACCGCCTCTCGAGCTCGGCGAATAACAAGCGAGCCGGACAACCGTCGGCCGACGGGGATTACGTCGCGATGCACATTGAACCAAAACGTAGGCGTCGACGTCGATCTATCTAATCGTCGGTAACTCCTCCGTTACGCTCCGTCGACGGTGGCAAAGCAACCGTCGTCGTCGCGGAAACACCGTCGTCGGTTAGACGATGACAATGTACCGCGGTGAAACGTCAGCCGGGGAAACGTCTCTCGTTCGTTCTACGTTTCAACGTCGACGGGAATGGCACGACTCGGTGCCGTTATCGAGTTTATCGAAATTTCTTTCATTACTCATTGTCGATATACCAGTGACCCTGGTAAACAGGGAGCGGAGACCACCGTGTACGCCGTCGTTCCTCTCTGTACGTGATACAGACAATCTGTCCTCCGTCGACGAACGATCCACCGTGTTTTTCTTCGACGGAAGTGTCCAACCGTTGCGAAAGTTCGCGGAAAAAAGTCGACTGTCGTCGATCTTCCCTTGTGCCAGTTTGCAATCACGTGAGTGGACGTCGACGTATGTACGTAAATTCCCCGACGACGACGTCGACGACGGTCGTTAACGACGGAACGGTTTCGCGAGAGTGTGATTCCCCTTTTGGTGGAATATTAACGGAACAGAACATATAAATGAATGAAAAGAATTTGGAAGAAACGACGGTGTCCGTGGTAGAGGGCCGGAAATGAGCAGAAGGGTGTACTACGCTTTGGTGGCGTTCTGGGAGAAGTCCGGATGCAAAATAGTGGCTGATTACGCGTCCGATTATGATCCGGCTTACAGGGCCATCGCACTCAGCACGGTCGATGGCCTGAAGTCATTGGAGAACGATAAGATCAGCCTCGATAGGGGCAAGTAAGAGCGAATACTTTTATTGTGATTTTAAATCGAAAGTCAATTTCACCTAGAATGACGAAGTTCTATAAATTGATACCTGAAATATTTGAAATAGTATTAGATTGATTGACGTACTATCAGGGTTTTGGATTTAATTCTGGATGCTGGGTGACAAGAAATTAATCAAACGGAGCATTCGAACGGTGTTAAAGTTAATATCACAGCAATTCGAAAATCAAACAAGTCTACCCACCTCTTTATATTATTTAAATTTAATATACTCCATGTTTGTATCATTTGTTTAATAATTCTTAACATAAAACTTTCAAGCATTTTTCATAATTTAAAAACAAGTTTTCCCACAGCAATTTTAAAGCTTATAATAAATGTATGTTTCTATAATAAGAATGATATCAATATTCAAAAATCTCTACTTAACACAGTTGTTTACCTTCAGGTACACAGTACACGTGCTGATAGGTGAACTCCATTACGCCTGTCTGACACTGAAATCCGAGTGTCCTTCGACCGCCGCGAGCCTGGAGTCCTGTTCGCAGGTGTTCCTGGAAAGGCTACGAAGTATGTACAGAGAATTACCGATTCTCGCGGATCTCTCGAGGGACCTGACTAATCTGGCTGTCATCGATCTCTCGAACCCCTTAAAGAAGATCGTGGTACGTAGCAGCGGGCGATCTCAAATCAAAATTTAAAATAGAGTCTCGTCGGTGCATCTCGAACGTGATTCTTTCAGGACGAACACAATCACCAGGATATCGAGATAATTCCGAGATTGGAAGGCGAACTGGCTGAAATACGGAAAACATTGATGGACGGTGTTCAGAAACTCATCGACAGAGGACAGAGACTAGACGAACTCGTGCGAAAAACCCAAAGTTTACAAATTATGGTAAACGAACCGTTTATTCATTAATCCGTGAACGTTTCATTCAGCCACGAGTAGTAAATCACGCGATCGTATTACTCTTAGATCCATGGAATACGACCCTACGGAGATATTATTAAAACACATACATATTTTCATCGATGAAACGGTATAGCGATATATGAGGTTTTATTTAGAAAACGTTTAACGCGATACGTGCTGACATTAATTATGGAAATGTCGAGCAAACGATTAAACGATCATAACACACTAAGCGTACAGATAGATTATAACTTACCGACCGTGTATTTACCAGCGGAATGTCATTTAATGGTTCGAAATTGATATTGTGTTGCAGTCACGGAAAGATTTCCATATTGTCACCAGGACAACGAGAAAGAAGAAAAACGTGGTCGTTGCCGCCGGAGCGGCTGTTTTGATGTTCATGTCGACGTCTCTGTTCGTTTTCCTGCTGTATCTCGGAATTCTTTAATCGCTCGCGCGAATTATCACGAAGGATAATAATAATATCGTCGAAACATACCGTGTGTCTGAAAAGTGTAACTGAACTGTTCTCAGAAATGTATGAACGAATAAATTATTTATTGGCTTGTATATATACATATTTTTTATCTATTTAAATCATCGTCAGGATATTAACGATATATCATTTTTCACAGAGAATCATAATTTATTTCTCTCAGAAAATTATCAGGAGAAACAGTATGGATCGTTTATTAGTTTCGGTAATTTTTTTCGTTTGTATTTCCACGTGGATGAAATTCCTTCGATTAACGTTAATACTATCGACTGGGCTCGTTTAAATAGAACCGTAAACGGCGATATTCATGCTGTTCTCCGAAACCCATTAGCGTACGATTAGCAATTAAATCGGCCACGGTACGGCCGGGAGTCGCAAATGGCGTCGGTATTAAAATTCAAAACTACCCTGGTGGACCTCCAGGAGGAAATCAAACGTAGGGACGATCTCGCCGAGGCGACGAGGCGTGAAAAATTTATCGCCGCCCGGAGAATACAGGTTAGCTATCCGACGATAACCTGGAAACGTTGTTTAGCAGTGAGCAAAAAAGAAAAGAAAGAAAGAAAAAATGAAGAAAAATGAACCTGATGCGAGAGTGAATGAGACGTTTTATTTTTGTTTTTTTTTTTTCAACGATCGTATGCCCGAGATCTCGAGTGCTCGACGAGGCACGGAGAGGAACGATAACCCTGCGCCCGATAACTGTGGAACTCCTGCAGAAGTTATCGTTACTTATCCGAGCGAAGTACATATAAGACGTACTAATAATAAAGCTCGAGTGTCGTAACAAAAGCTGCTCGACGAGATATCGGTAATTTAAGGTCAAGATCGCGGCAACAATGCTTGTATTTCCATCTGCGGAATTATCACGAAACTATTATCGTTTTATTTAAATTCGTACTGTGTATCTCTTTTTTCCATTTTTTGTTTGTTTTTGTTTTTACGAATAACTTTCATTAGCGAATAAATAATTGGATAATATCGTTTTCTGCAATTAAGAACGTATAAGTATTATATTGTTTTTTTTTCCAGTTTGATCGATCCGATTCTTCGAGGATCTATATTTTTTCAATTATTTTCAGGCTTGGTTTCGTGGTATACTCACCAGAAATCATTTGTGCAAACTTCACGAGAGGGCGACGACCATACAACGACATTGGCGTGGATACAACGTCAGGATCGGTGTCGAACGTTACTTGATCGAGCGTGTTCATCAGATGTGGCAGGATTATTACGATCGTATGGCGATAAGGATCCAAGCTGTGTGGCGCGGTTACTGGATCAGAAAAACACGCCTCAATCTGCGAAAAGTGAAACAATGGCTGAACACCGTCTATGCGAAGAACGAGGAGACGTTGGAAAATATGAGAAAGTCCGCGTGCTCTTTCGACCGAAAAACGTCGATGTTTCTTTATGCGTTCTTTTACAGGTTTCGGCAACGTGAGATCGAACACGCCAGGAAAGTTATGGAACAAGACTCGATGGTCTGGATACTGTTTATTCTATTCAAGGTACATTTCCGGAATGAAATTTCTTAATAAATGATTCTCACGGTCTGGAAAAGTTATAATAATTTTCCATAAAATATAACAAATATTTTCTATTGCATATCATTTTTAAATTCTCGGATAATGAAAATTGTCTGAATAATTTTATTATTTAGTTCATAGTAATTTACGAAATAATAGTGTCATCGTTGAAAGAATGTGGTGAAATAAAATGGAAAAATTTGGTTAATAAAGCTTCATCACCTGCTGAGAACGAAGCGTCGTCCAGGTGTTCTAACGAGGATCGATAAGACTCATTTCACCGTTATCGAGGAGATGCTGAAATGCCTGGAGTATTACCTGTACGTGCCGAAAAGAGAAGTCACTCGCGAAGATTGCGAAATCGATCCGAAACCGTCGTTGGTTTTCCGCGGAACTTACTACGAGCGATGCGAAAGAGAAATTCGGGAGTTCGAACGTAGTCTCGACGCTGGAAACGTGCCAATATTCAGAAGTACGATCCTCTCTCTTATTTTTTTTTTCACCCTCTCTCTCCCTCTCTTTCTCTATTTCCCAGACAAATTAGACATCGGCACGCGTAAACTTGTAAGACAAATTTCGGGAACGCGAGACACGGACTCGTTCTTAAAAATCACGAAATATCGCGATCGAAAGAAGAAAAAAAAGAATATCGCGATAAAAAAACGTACGACCATCGAAAGTTCTGCGAAATTCACGAATGTCTTAATAAAACGTTATATAGGTCAACCGTACGACGAGCAAGAGAAACTTCGCAAGCTGAACTACTTGTACAGAGATACTTCGAAACAAAACAGATGCGAGATGAAATTTCCCGTTCGCGTTGCGCCCGTGGAAAAAGGAGCCGGGGAGGACTGTCGATCGAACGAAATAACGTATCAACCTACAAGAAGATCGATACGACAAAATACTTCCTGTTCTACCGGATCCGCTTTAGATTCGGTATATATCGAGCCCGACAAACTCTACGACGAAATACGCAAGATGGATTGTCGTTTAAATCGGCTTCGCATAAAGTGCCCTATTCACGATCTCGCATATTCCACGTGTACCGGGAATACTTCAACTTTCTAAAGATCTTTACCCAATATATCAGCAACATCATAGACAATCATTTTTACTAAAAAAAAAATCTCAGTAAAATTCATTTCTTATTCGTTCAACAAAGAATCCTTTTAACACTAGATTTACGGATGTTGATTATATACCTACTTTTACTGAAGTGTACTTTACTAATATACTAATATAATTTACTAAGTGTAAATTAACATTTACATATGTTTCATTACTTAACTAAAAACCAACGTATGTATATCGAAAATAATAAAGTTTTATACATATATATAGTAATCAAATTTTGAATGAGTCAAATTGGCTCGGTCCGTAAATCTAGTGTTAAAAACCCCAGAAATCACGTGATAATCCCTATTGATCAAGGTAAACGAACGATATATACGAAGCTAATGCAAAATATTAAACTTTATTAATAATATATTATCTAATCTAAGTTAAAATAACACTACATTGAGTACTACGAATCAGGCAGTCACGGACTCAAGCTCTGCAGCCGAGGGGAACCTCGATGGGCTGCGACAAGGACGGCGTTTTCTGACTGAGGTCCGGGTTTGCGCCCTTCTCCACCCTTTTCTTCATCTCCAGGGCGGCTGGGCTCTTCGGCATGCAGTGGAACTGATAGTTCTTCGTCTTGGTCTGAATCGGTGAGCAGCTGTTGTCGCACGATGGAACTGGACGAATGGAGAAGCAAACCTTGTCGTCGACCATGGCGACCTTGGTTCTGTGAGTGTTGCATTGTTTCTCGTCGCGTCTGTCACCCTGGTGGTATCCCCAGCCTCTGTTGTCGTTCGTGGACCTTCCGGCCTCTCTGTCGTTGATCACGTCGCTCATACGATGTAATTTTGGTGTGCATTCGAATTTATGCGATCTTCGAGCGTTCTCCAGGGCTGGTCCTTGGCATTGTTCTTTGGTAAGGGCGTAGGTCGCTGTGAACTCGTCGACAGATTTTAATATGCAGTTCTTGGGACCGGTGAAGTCGTCCTCTTTCTCGCCGTTGAAGTTACCGCAGAGACCGCGAACGGAGTTTCTATACTTGTCGGATGCCTGGAAGTAATAAAAAAATTGTTAATTTAAGTTTGCTGATACGGTGTCAAGTCAAGGTGATGTTATAAAATGGTTTTGGTACAGGTCAAGGTGATATTATAAAAGGGTTAGGTACTAGCCAAGGTGATATTAGAATAGGATTAGATCCAAGTCAAAGTGATATTACAATAGGGTTAGGTAGTAGTCAAGGTGATATTACAATAGGGTTAGGTACAAATCAAAGTGATATTATAATAGGGTTAGGTACAAGCCAAAGTGATACTATAATAAGGTTAGGTACCTTGATGAGCACACGTTTTCCATCATACACAGCTTCCACGTCATATTTGCTTGATTTCAAAGCAATAGAGTTGTCCGTCAACCTGAAGATCTGGAATTCAACCTCGTTGTTACGTTTCTCCTGGTAGGTGTCCTCGGAGGTGAGAATCTTCTTTCCGTCTACGTTGGCCTCCGGCCGGGATCCGGATGCCGAGAGACGAATTTCCGTCTCGCCGAGGGCGATCTTCACTTCCTTTTGTCCGTTCTCGGTTTCGCGGGCGACAACGCTCGCCCTCATTTCCTCGGGGATGCGGAGCTTTTCATTAGTGTTCTCGGGATTCTTCTTCGGGTAGGTGGTCATTATCACGTGCCAACAGTTGCCAAGACGAAGTGGGTATGACCTGCTGTCGAACGTCTCCACCTGGGATTTGTCCAGCACGCAGGAACCTATTATATAAATTAATATAAATAATAGAGAAATTAATTCAGTGACACAATTATGGTAGATTAAACGATGAATTTAATGTTTCTATCATTGTAAGAAACCGTAAAAAAAGGGATAATAATAATAATTATTATTACTCACGTTCTTGTTCGTTGTCAGACGAATCTCTCAGAGCCATGTTGTCATTGGCTCTTTCAATATCCAAACCATCGACAGCGAATTCGGGAACATCGATATCAGGGAATGTCACATCCATAACAGATGTGTGAACAGTGATGGTAGCCTTGTCCAGATTGTCCGAAAGTTTCGCACGAATGTCGATCTTTTCCTTCTCAGCGTTCACGGGGTTCAAAGCGTTCACATGAGTCTTAGCGAATTCCATATCCTTGAAAGTATGGACAGCCATGTTTGCCATGGTTTGGATAGGTTTGGAGTGAAGGTCCATGGACATCTGCATCTCATCCAACGTCATCGCTGCCGCGGTAGCCTTCTGACAGGCTCTTAGACCCTTATTGCCCTCTTTCATTTGCTCTTCGCATTTCTTCGCAGCGCGAGATTCACGGATTTTGTTCCTCAGTCCCTTGCTCTGGCTGGCGTCTCCGTTGATGCTGATCTGTCCCTCGTCGAAGCAGTCCCTTCCGTAACGAATATCTACACCGAAGTCCACCTTGGGTTTGCTATTGATCGCTTTCTCGAAGTCCAGAAGAGGATTGGGTGTGGCTGTCACCTGGGCAGCTGCACACACTTCCTGGTTAATTTCCTGATTGGGCAGGGATCCGCTCCAATAGAAGAGAGTCCTTGTTTTTTCCTCGGCGGCGCTGTTGGCCCAGGCGACGGTCAACACGTTGTTGCTACGTAGTTCACCAGGTGTCTTCAAGCTGAGGTCCACCACCTGAGAGCTGGCTAGTTTCATTCCTTTCGCTGCTTCCTTCAGGAACTGTTTCCTACGGTCGTTGCTGTTGGATTCTTTGCTGGAGGCTTTCACGGCCTTGGGTTTCGGTGACCAGTTCTCACGGTCCTCGGAGTTAGGGTCCGCCTGCATGGAGTCGATTGCCACGGTGAAGACAACCGGTTCCCGTTGTTCCTGTTCGAGGTTCATGAACATGTCGGATTTGAAGTACCTGTCGGAGAAGAAGTTGAACCTTGCGAATGGATTGTCGGATTTCTTGCCGTTTTTGCCGTTGTCCAGGTCGTCTCCCTCCATTTCGAATCTGAAGGCTTTCACGTTCTCCGAGGGTATCGACTGCGTTATCGCTTGCGGTTCCCTGGTGTGTACTTTGTGTGTGTTCTTGTCGGAGAGCACCGGACGAAGGTTCAGAACGTCACGTCTGGCGGTGTAGGGAACGGTGCTGACGTGGAGCAAACGAGCGTTCAGTTCGCCCTTCAAGGGCCAGACTTTTAATTCCAGACTTTTCTTCTGGGTGTCCACGTCGACCTGGAGCTTCAATGGGGCGTAGATCTGATAGTTCTTGTCCACTCCGGCGATATAGTGACGATGTTCGAAGGGAGCAACGAATCCAATTGCTCCTTGAACCTTTTTCGCGATCACCAAACGGACTTCAGACCTTCCGCTAGCGTGATCAGTGTCACCGATTTCAACACGCGATTCTGTACTCATTTTGCACAAGGACGGCATCTTGTGGGTGTAGAGGAAAGGTAGACCAGTCTCCGTGGGGAAGCTCAGGACCACGTCGGTGCTGAACATCTTGTTCATATTTGTGTAACGTCCTTCTTTCAGCGATTTAAGGTTTTCCACTATCACTACAATTAGAGAACAATATATTAAATCGTCTATTCCAACTGAATAAATATTTGAACCATGACAGGGGATACTTACTATCAGGAATCCAGTCGATGTTCTGTTCATCGTAAGCGATGAATTGGGATGATACCATAGAGTCCCAGAGGAAGTTGGCTTCAAACTTGGCAGGGTCCTCGGATTTGATGTTCAACGCTTCAGCGATCTTCTCCGTCGGCGACTTTCCAGACTTATCCTTGCTACGTCTGTTCTGGTACATCTCATACAAGTCCTTGACGCTCGAAACCATACCACCCAATTCAAACGTGTATGTATTGAAATGAGAAAGTCCAGTTTGGATTCTGGTGTAGAAAGCTCGGGGGATCGGTGAATCGTCGCTGCCAATGTAGCTGAGGATCAGTTTATGGGCGATGTTGTTCTTATCATCGACACCATTAGCGACGTAGGCATGGGAACATTGATAATCGTCTTCCCGACGGTTCAGCAGGTTCTTAGCAGCACGTGCCTTGTTGGCCAGGTCCTGGGACTCAGGGTCCTTCAGTTCAGCCAAACTTTCGATCATGGATTTCACGGCAGAGTTGACCTGTCGGTTGGTGTCGTAGTTGGTGAACTCAGCCATCCTCTGCAGCATGCTCAGTGGTGGGTCGGTACCCAATAACAACAACACGGCAGCGCAACGAACTTCATGGACCTCCATGGTGTTCAGGTAGATCTTGTAGAGAACAGACCTAGCCAGTTTCGGGTTCATCTCGGCCAGTCTGCCCATGGAGAGGACCATCAACGTACGTTGGAAAGCTGTCATTGGAACGTCACCTTCTAGGTATGGTTCGAACACAGAAAGGATCTTGGGGTGACCGATACCACCCAGGGCCATGATGTAAGTCTGGATCTTTGTACTGGAACCTTCCTTCACGGCATCCTTCAGTTCTTTAGCTAGGAATGGGATGTATTCTTCAAGAACAGTCTGATCGTTCTTGGATGTCAGACGACCGAACGCGTGGACAGGGTAGTGGTTGTGTATTGCGTTCTTGTCGATCTGGGATTTGCGTACCAACTCGGCGAACGCCAAGATTGATGCAGCGTTTACATCTCTGGTCCTCATAACTTCTGGGTTGGTGGCCAATTCCTGGATAGAGACAATTTGCATATTATACACTTGGGGTTCAGGGATTGGGTTGTTATGTTCATTTATAGAAAGACACTTACGAAAACAGCCTTCACGTATTCGGCAGTGGGTGCACGTGCAGTCTTCGGGATCCTCGAGACTAGGTCAACAGCTTCCGAGCTGTCGATCTTCTTCCTCTCGATCCAATCTTTGATGATCAACAAGGCGGGTCCGGTTCCAGCTTGGCTAACCGCGTCTCTGATCACAGCCCAGGCATTCTGTTTCTTCGACTGTGATTTCTCGTTTGATTTCAGTTCGTTCTCAGAGAGGTGCATGTTGTTCACAGCTTCCTGGATCTGTTTTCTGTTCATCGTGCGGATCAGGTTGGTCAGAATGGAGAATTTCTCCAGGGTGTCTTTCTCAGGTAGATTGCTAGGATCGTCGAGATCATTAGCGATCTCTTCGACCAAATCCTTGGTAGATCTGACGGGATCGATTTCCTTCGACTTGCTGATGGCCTTGCCCTTGTAACCGATGAAGTTTGGCAACAGAGGATTCTGCGGTGGTTCCTCCAACGTTGGCTTCGGTTGCCAGAAGTCACGTTCCTCGTTGCTGTTGATGCTGGACGAACCATCTTCACGGTTTCTGTTGTTTCTCTTGTCTTCCTCGCTGGATCCAGCGTTCTTAGAGTCAGACTTCTCCCTGGAGTTCTCGCTGTCGCCGGAACGACTAGGTTTACGGTTATCGGAGTCCGAGAACGGATTATTGTAAACGTAGACTAGGTTTCCGGTGGATTCTGGGTTGTTAGGTGCGTCCAAGTGACTGGAGATCTTGTTCATACTAGCGAGGGTCAGGTTTACTCTGCTGACCACCATTCCTTTTTCCTGTGCGTTGATCTGTGGCTTGATGAACATCTTGCTGGTTGTCACTGATGATTGAATCGTGAAACGTTTCAGGTTACCTGTGATCACGATACGACTCGTGGATGATTTCTGTAAATAGAACAAACCATTTCAATTAGATATCAACAACTTTTCAACATAATCTCCACAATTTCTCTGTCATCCTTCCATCATCAATTAACAATTACATACCGAGAAAAATTCTGCATCCTGATCAGATCGAGGTTCCCATTTGGAGTTTCCAGTGATACCAAAGTGATAGTGCATCCTCTGCTCGCACCTGCTGAAGTTCTTCGTCTTCACGATGTCGATGTGTTGTCCATCCTCTTTCAAATGTGGCATAGGGACGAGTTCCGGTTTGCTATGGTAGATGTACTCCTGTAGTGGTGTGATGTCGTACAGGACCTCGCATTTTCCACCGACGGAATCCTCCATGGCCTTGAACATACCGTACGGCTCTTCGTCAGTGGGCACCTGGGTGCTACTGCTTCTTCTAGCATTTTCACCCTGGGTGTCCACTTGAAGCTGGCCGACGATACTCTTCAGCACGTTGACCTCCCAGGTGGGCACTTCCCGGTCGACGATCAGATCGCGGATCACTCCGTGCTTGATCTTGATCTCGAACGGCTTTCCGCTGATGGGAAGCTCGCGGAGGTCCAACATCCGGTCGGAGATCTGCGAGTCCCAGCCACCGGGCAGCTTGGTGTGCACGTTGGCATATTGGGCCTTCGAGACCTTCGCTCGCAAGGTGTCGGAGTCCTTCCGTTGAACCGTTAACAACGCTTTGATGTGAATACCGCTGTACTGGTCGGACAATTCGTCCAGACCGGTTAAGGTCCGACTCCGCACGAGATAATTATACTCGGTGCCAGCCTTCCAGCCATGTTCATAATCGGCTGCGACTGCGCCCACTGTTAGACAAAAGAAAATAGGAAATATGATAGATATATATAATTAAACAGTCCTAACAATCCTGTATGTAGGATATTTTGAGAATGAATTCAAAGTAAGCGATATTGATTTGGCCTTTTAAGCGATCCAAAAAACTCTTTTTTCTATATTTTATATATTTTTTGAATTTTTCTATATTTTCTGAATTCTATATTTCAGCGATCGTTAAAATTACAACTATAAATTTTCAAATAACCTTCAGTTTAAAGGAACAATTTAAAACGATTGATTTAAATGATATTTGAACTCTGTATCAAGGTGGTGGTGAAATTGAGATTTTAATGCAAATCTTTCGAATCGTTAGAGAGTGGTTACGTTCACTTACCAAGGACTAATAGTGTCAGAGGCAACCACATGTTGAAGTTCTGTGGATCTGCCAGCGAGTGACCGACCGTACGGATGCTGCGCGGATTTATAGGTACATAGATGTTGTCAAGTCAGCGGAATCGGTCGCTCGGCAGCTCTCTCGACGATCTTGAAGCCGTGACATTGCGATCGCACGTGACACGCATTTTTCCTGACCCCGACGTTCTGTTGACACGCCACGCTTATCCGGTTGTAGCTGATTAGTTAATGCCAGTTGCAACTTTGTGGCGAAAATAATCGCAGACTTTTTGTCACACTGTTACTGCCCCCGCGAGATAATCCATTACCCGCGGTCCCGTTTCGTGACCTACGTTGCATCCGATTCGCGTGTGTTCTGAGAAAATTCATTTATCACTCGGTACGCTTGTCACACTTTCGGTATTAACACGTTTAATTGGACACCGGGATTTAATTGGTGGCGAAGATCATTTTTTTATAAGAATTTTTTATAGCGAAATTCGCTTTAAATTTATGAGAATTATAATATATCGGGGATGGGGATGATTTATTTAATTTATTAAATTTAATTCAACAGTAGGGATCGTATTTTTCATTCATTTTCTCACGCGTTCATCACTTGTGACATTTTGCAGGAGTAATGCAGAACATGTTTCCGCGTTGAATTTTTATTTGACTTCGGGTGACAGTCGCGTTTCCCGAAACATGTTCTACTGTATTAAATAAACCGTGTTATCGCGACCACATGTCCGTCGGGATGTCATTTTATCACGTCCCACGAAATCCAAACTAATATTATAGTAGAAATTTGAAAGAAAAGGAAATCTATTCGAGTCAAGGAAAATTTGTTTGGTCTACCAATTTATTTATTTTATCAAACGTTTTTCGTCGATTCATACACATGATTTAACAATAGCATATGTTTGTTATTTAAATTGCAAGGATTTTAGAAAGACAATCCACTGTACAACAGTGTTAATGAACGTATTTTATCGAATTTCAATAAAACGAATATTCTTTCTAAGGAAACTGCAAAGAATATTACGTCTAATGACAAACAAATATGATTACGAATAGGGTCGCGACATTGTAGCGATAACATAATGCAACCGTCTAAACTTCCGGTGGTGGTACGCACACGCGGACAACATTTCTAAATTCAATGCCATAGTTCACTTAGGTTTTTCTACCTCTCGGTTTAATATCTATGTCTCTAGACTACGTCCATTGTCTTCCGCGCGTGCAGAAAAACAGTTTAAACAATATAACGACCTCTTAGTGAGGTCTGCAGATAATTGAACGTAACCGAGAAACACTTTGATACATTCTGAAGGACAGACGCTGCTTAAATCTGGACGAAAATTAACGAAATACAGAAAGTAAAAAATTCGCTGCATCGATTTCAATTGAGATTTCAAAATACATTTTATAGTTTCGATGAGAAAAGATTGTAAATTGATAATCAAGACTGAATTAAACATTTTCATCGTGATGGAAGGTTTGAGAATAATAATTTGTTTAGTATGTAAAAATGATATTTATTAAAATATATTTCAGGTTGTGTCAATCTTAGATGTTACGTGTTAATTAATAATCTTAATTCTATATAGTTACATGTCTCTTTACAGATGTTCTATGTACATACGCTTTCCTGCATTCGAATAACATACAAAACTATGTTTAAAAGATACGAAACATTCACGTCACGAATAATAATACTTTAAATATGCCGCACCGGAGTGCCGCGGGGTTATAAATATGTCTTAACGAGTTAATTGTTAATTAGCCCGTACGAGAAATGATTTTCCAGTGGAGCAGGTCGTGTCTCTTTCGACATCCATCTGCGAGATTGTTGCTTTTAGTATCGTCGTTGTCGGCTCGATCTCCTGAAACAATTAAAAAAAAATCATAAATTAATTACTAATCATTATAATGCCTAAATTAATGATGTAAAATTTAAATAACGTCACCAATACAGACATTCAAGGCATTGTAATAGAATATAACAAACTAATGGAAGTAAGTAATATACCTACAAAATAATTTAATTTCTATTTATGCCGGTCGATTGAATATCAATGTATTAATGCAAGAAATCAAAGTACGAAATAGCTGCAACTAATGAATAAAACTGACGCGCTTATCAGAAAACACTGTAATACCGTCGTAATCGCATCGACGTCAAGCGTCTTCGTTTCATTGAAAGATAACGAAGTTAATGTTTCCAATTAACTCCGGCAGCGAGATGACATCACGCATCCGGTGAGAAATTTGTCTACTTCGCGAAATCATCTCCACGTGTAGAATTCTTTCGAAACTATAACTTACTTTGCGTAACATTCAAAATATGAATCACTCGATTCTCATTCATCCATCGAATTCTCCGAAATCATTAATTAACAAAACCATTCTACATTCTCTCCCATATCAATTCCCCATAAAATATCACAATTTATTTCACATAAAAAAAATCTCCATAGACATTATACACGGAGATTCATCGAAATAATTCGAAAACAATTTCGAAAAGCAAGTTACCTCCTCGATATCGACGTCGACCTCTTCGAGAACCTCGTCGAGGACACTGACAAGGTGATTCACGTTTTCCATGGTGAAAACCATCGGTGGTTTCAGTTTCAGGATGTTGTCGTCCGGTCCGTCGCTGCTGACGAGGATCTTCTTCTCCTTCATTCGCGACACCACGTGCTTCGCCTCGGCAGTCGCCGGTGTCATTTTGATTTTATCGCGGATCAGCTCGATGCCGACGAACAGACCGACGCCGCGGACGTCGCCGATAATCCTCCGTCGCTTAGCGAGCTTCGTCAGTTCCAGCATCAAATGGTTGCCGACCTTCTCGGCGTTCTCTTGGAGATTCTCTCGTTCTATCACTTCCATCACGGCGTTCGCTATGGCGCAGGACACCGGGTTGCCACCGTACTGAAATTTTCACGGAAAATTTAAAACCTTTCATCGGAGGAACGTACTACATATTTTGTATTACGGTAAATTAATATGCACTAAATTTTTTTGGAAAGATAAATATGATTAATTGATTCATTAAAGACAATTTTTAATTTCATTCAGAGAACTATTAACTCTGGATAATTTTTCTAAGGAATATTTAACGACAATGTATTGGTAGGTGGAAAGGTAGCTGTCAGTATTGTTTTAATAGTTTCTATAAAGATTCTATATTTTTGGTATTAATCCTATATTTAGGATTAGTTTCTATAAATATTCTATATTTTTGGTATTAATCCTATATTTAGGATTAGTTTCTATAAAGATTCGATATTTTTGGTATTAATTTGATATTAACTTGGTATTAACTTGGTAGTAATTTGGTATTAATTTGGTATTAACCCTTGAAAATCGGTGTTATCTTTCCATTTGTGGTATATTAAGATTCAGTGGGAATTTGAATTTCAGACGATTTACGAAGTGAATTACCGTGTTGAAATATTCGATTCCGGTATCCCGGAAGCTCGCAGCGATGGCTGGGGTGGTAATTACAGCGGCCACGGGGTGCCCGTTGCCCATGGGTTTGCCGACGGTGACGATATCCGGGACAACGTCCTCGCCATAGAGCTGGAAGGCCCACATGTGACTGCCAACTCTTCCGAAACCTACTTGAACTTCATCCGCGATGCAAACACCACCTGCTTCGCGTACGTGCCTGTTGGAAATTGAGTGAGTGTCATATATTTGTATTATTTACAATATAACAGAACCTTTGATTGCAAATTATAAGGAAATATTAACATGGAAATTGATTTGTTGCTGTGATAAATTTAATTAACACTAATAGACAGTCGGTAACTTTATATTATATTTTTAATGAAATTAATAATTGCAAGGATGAAAAGTAGTGATTTTATAAATGTGATTGTTTGAAAGATTTTAAAATGGAATTAGGAAATAGTGATTAATAAGCTCGGAAACACTAGTACCTGTAGGCGTTCCTGAAATAATTCTCCGGTGGCAAAATCTGTCCGCCTACGGACATCAAACTCTCCGCGATGTAAGCACAGACACCTTTCCCTTTCGCCTTAACGTTTTTACAAATGTTTTTCACGTCGTTTGCATATTTCACGCCGAGATCTTCGTCCGGGTAGTCGATCGTGCGATATTTTCCACGGTAGACGTCTGGACAGGGTGCCTGAGAAATAGAATACATATTTATTATCTTATTTCATCAGAAAGTGTGTCTAATGAGAATTATTTTCATCATTATAGAATACTAATTAAATAAAAATCAAAGCTCAGTTAAAGAATTATTTTTAATTCAATATCGACGTGACGTTAATTCGCGTTTAATTCGACGATTCCATGAAAGTGTGTATTTTAATATAGAAAAAAAATGCAATTCTTACCACGTGCACCCAGTCTTTTTTCCCGGGTCCATTGGGTTTGTTAAACTTGTACGGCGAGATATCGATCATCGTCGTCAGATGGCCGTGATACGCACTAAAACCAGAAAGAGTAACGTTGAAAAAGTGACGCTCTTGAAGCCTCGCGATCTCCTATCAATCGTTTTAACTCTAAATATAATTTCATTTAATCGCTCCTACGTTGTCCTCCGTCTGACGACAAAGCTGAGAAAAAATATCTGCCGTTTTCGTGCGACGGTTAATGGGAATTCCTGAAAATTGTTATTCTTTCCTAGTCGTCGCCCGCGTCTTCCAAGCGGTGAATGTGTTATGATTTGAGAGTGAAAAAAATAATAACACATCATATCCCACACACACATATGCTCTCTGTTGCATCGTAGGGGATGTGTTCCCGCGAGAAACACGTACACTTCACACTTCCGTATCGATTTAAAAAAAAGGCAAAGGGGAGTTTCCTTCGTGCAGCTGACTTCGAACACGAGATTACGCTATCAGAGAACCTAATTCTGTCTAATTTATTAAAATACCGTGATACTACCGATCATTCAAAGTTCGACATATATCGATCAAGAGATAAAACTACTGTACATCAATCAGGGAAAATTACTCTCTCCCACTCTAAACGAGAGTAACGAGTAACTTTCTCCTGTTTCTCTATTTTCTTTTCTAAAAGTTAAATATAAAGATCTATTTTTTTTTATCCAAAAATCCGAAATACGACCGTATCACCTTCGCCTTATTTTTAACTTTTTCTTCGAGTCACTATTTCTTTCTTTTTTTTTTTGTTTATCTTTGAAACATTCATCCGAGGATAGTGTCCACTCCACCCACGGTAAACGGGAGTCCTCTCAAACTATAAAGGTACTTGTTGTCGTATGGTGCATACGTGTCACGTACATACATCGGTCGTCGTGTCACCTATAAACGACAATAGCGTTATGTTGGGTGATTCTATGTGCCGCCTTTGGCGGCTAGAATTCGTCGGTTCCGTCGACGATGACGTCCGTTGGCAGGCTTTTTTCGGTGTTCTCTTCGTTTATACTCGAATCATGCTGCAAACAGGCAAAAAACAAACCCATTCGATTAGTCGGCTGTCGGTTAATCTCGTAAAAGCGAGCGTAGCCTGAAATATTAAGTTTTTTCATTCTCAAGCTTCCGTCCGTGAGGGAGTCTTTATTATTTTTTTTTTTTGCTTTTTAAAAAGGCTAATTAATCGCACGCCAGTGTCGGGAAACGCAAGCTTCCGTGTATTCTCGGTTAAATTATTTAGATTGTGAGGGAGAGGTTTGAAAGTTGCGATTATGGTCGTTGATAATCTTGGGATTGATAGTAATGAATTTGGGAAGAGGAGAGAGAGAGAGATAGAGAAATAGAGAGGGGGAGAGGGAGAGAGAGAAGCTAAAGCGATGAGAAAGCGTACGTGCACGAAAAAAATGTTTGTCCAGTTAAAAAAAATGGAATAATTAAGAGACAAACTGAAAGCAAGAAACAGCGATATAATATTACGTTCTGTTAATTCGTCACAGCAACATGGACTCGCATCTTTCGCTATTTTAATCTCAAGTTCACACTCCGATCTCTAACATCTAAAACGTAATATCACAGCTTCCTGGTATTAATTTACTGAAACTCCTCGGTTACGTGGACTTCACTCGAATTCAAAACTGCACGGAAAATACATAAAATTCTAGACGCAATTAGTGAACGAGACTTACAATTAGAAATTCTTCGCGTTGGCAAATGTTCTTTGAAACACTGCCAAATAATCTAACAATGAAATTAGAAAACGGGAAAGCTTCAACCAGGTGTGTTTATCTTCCCGCGATTGTTGATTGCGATATCTCTATCTATTCTCTGATCAACTTTATCATTAATCGACAAGAAAACTGTTTCATTAGAATATTTATCTTACTCGTTTCGTAATACTATGAACAAATGCTTCAATGGATCTTTTCCTCGTTCAACGCGACAAGAAACAATGAGATCTATCATAAAATCCTCGTTGTAATTTCATCGTTTAATTAATATCTCCAATTAATTAACCCTAATTGCGTCTAAGTAAAAAACCTTAGGTAATCGTCAGACACCTCTTTCCAACGATTACCAAAAACAAAGTCAAAATCCTTGGTCATCATTTTCCGCGACCCTTCGCGATGACTTACTGATCAAGCGTGATGACGTCATTGTTCTTGGTGTGCGCCTGAGCGAGACGGAGAGCCAGGTCGTTCGCCTCGCTGCCGGAATTCACCAGGAAACACACGGACAGCGGTTCCGGGAGCAACGAGGTCAGACGACGGGCGCAGATCACCAGGTTGTCGTGGAGGAATCGGTTGTTCGTCGACAAAAGGGCCATTTGTTCCTGACCCGCACGCACCACGGTGGGATGACAGTGGCCGACTGTGGAAATTAGATTTTTTATTTATAGAAAAACTCGATAAACTCAGATTTTAGGGCAACGAAGTCTGTAAGTAATTTTATAGTTTTTAAAATGGAATTCAGAGTGATTTATATGAAAAGATTTTAGGAAATCAATATTCATGGAAATACCTAACTGATTTTTGTCGATTTTTACAAAATATTTTTTTGAATCTTTTAGATATAAACAAAGATATTGATTTGTACACAAGGTTGACACTTTTTAGCACAGATAATTTGATTAATTTGATAAATAGTTGGGGAAAGTGTTAGATATTGACGGTTAAGAGTGATAGTGACAGATTGATCGTTTGTTTTTGTTTTTTTTTTTTACCGTGAGCAACATTGTTGATGCAGTCCAAATAACAATTGCCCCTCTCGTCGTACATGTATTGTCCCTCGGCCCTAACGATTTTCAACGGGCTCGATTTGTAGAACAGCTTGCACGATTGCCTGGCAACGAAATCAATTCACATATTAAACTGAACCGTTTCTCTGGAGATAAAACGTGGGGCTGTAATTAACGGCGGGATTAATGAAATGTTTACCCGATATGACGCTCCCGAAGTTTAATCGTATCCGACTTCGGCATCTGTTCCAAAGACTCGGCCATGTCGAAGGTTGATCCGGTCGTCTGCGAAACAACGAAAAATTTCATTGAAATTTTCGAAACGAACCACATACCTAATTCCTCTCTATTTGTCTATCTCTCGATTGCTTATCGATATAGATAGATATTAAAACGAAGGCCGATGCGGCAGACGGTAATAATTAAGTTCACGGTATTGTTGTAAAATCCGCAAGATATTCTTATCAGTGGTAATAGACATGTTATAAATATACTTTATTGTATTTCACGTCACGTCGCACGTTTATCTAGACTAACGAAAAGCGTGTATCACCGCGGGTTGTATTTTTAACGCAGTCACATGCCGTTAACGCGTATCCTGAGCGTACGTTGCCAAAAATATTGCCTCTATTTACGAAACGTCAGAGTGCCCGTGAAACGAGTCTATTTGAAATTTCTTCGCCCTCCTATTTTTACACCGCTGACTGTCCGTGCTAGACGGAAGGTACCACTTTCGTTTCCCACGAAAATTAAGAAATTCCTCGTTAAAATCGACTTTTCGAACGTTTCTCGCAACGCGATCGTGGTAATAAACGTTGTTCAAAATGTGGACGAGTGACGAATGAAAAAATTTATCGGAAGTGAATAAACGGTCGGAGATAATCTTTCAATGGAAATACGAACGGCGGTCGTTCTCCATGGGACAAGTAATTTTCCAACGGCTGATAAGTGCACGTGATTACTACGTGAAAGTAGTAGTTCCAAACGATCTTTCGTCCATAGTCCCCATACGGCGTGATTAATCACGTTTTACAGAAAAAAAAACAACTTCTAACCGTTTATCAAAAGCAAACTAATTTGCTTTTATTGTCTAAACTAACAGCGACGGAGGATTCGTTGATTTTATACGGGGAAAATGAATGAAATCGTAATAAATATATTGATAAATAAAATTCCGTTGTATTTATAATACGTAACTTTCCATTTTAATGATAATTTTTACCGGTATGTACCGGGGTGTGTTCGATAAACACCGATCAAGATTCGCCGCGATGACAGGTTGACAAATATTTATGCAAAACCCGGGAAATGCGTTGTAACGTGTTATCTAATCAACAATGCTAATCGTTTACAACTTGAGCGTGTGTAATCGCATGTTAATTAAAAAGATACATATATACATTATCACTTATCGTCGTGCCCGCGGAATATCCGTAAGATTTCGCGTTACCCGATTGATCTCGCGGATCGAAACTTCAAATTCCATCTGAACGTACAATAATCTATTCAAATAATATCATTCTCAACAACAATTCTCCACTCCTTACACCAAACAAATAAACAAATCACAATTTAAATCAATC
This sequence comes from Mimumesa dahlbomi, assembly GCA_917499265.3. Lineage (NCBI taxonomy): Eukaryota > Metazoa > Arthropoda > Insecta > Hymenoptera > Crabronidae > Mimumesa > Mimumesa dahlbomi. The sequence continues at coordinate 11,326,081 of OU824118.1, forward strand.
ATAGTCGGATTAAATACATAAAAACCTCTAACAAAATACCCAATAACTAACAACAAAAACAACAATAATAAAAAAAAAACCCTATCTATCTATTTCTCAACATTCTCAACACACCCAAACGAAAGGGTTGAAAACACAACATCCCACTTTCCCTCCAAAATTCTTCCACCCCATCTTCAACAAAAAGAACCAAAAAAATAAAAAACCAACACGTACAGAGTCTCCCTTAACGCGACCCACATTTTTACAAACCCAATCGATAAACCAGCGAAGATGAACTTTCACCGGGTCCCCGGCAATCGACCCATTCCCGAATGTACAAGTTAATACAAGTGAATGAAACCAACGTGAGATCGTACCTGAACTCGTGGTACCAAGTCACGGTTCCTGAATGCAGCCGTCAGCTGAGTGCCGCGACCTACTCCGGTGACGTCATATATAGCACGCGGATAGCCGCGGGGGTGGGGGGAGGGGGGGGACGAGGGGGCTGCGCGCGCACTGTCCTCTTCGCCCTAATGCGACATGAGAAATCCCCCCCCACCCTCCCCCTGGACACGGTTGTATCGCGATCCCATCGAGATACAACCCCCTTTCGATCGACGGGAGAACGATGATTCGACGGAAAAATGACGGTGGAATGATAACAGAGGGATGACAAGGGGGGGGGGGGGTAGAGGGAACTTGGGAGGAAATTGTAAGGAGTTTGAAAGTTGTAGTTTGGGGAACACGTGGGTATTGTAGTTACTTTATAGGTAAAAAATGTTTTAATGAATCTTCGTTAAAATTGATTTGGAACTATTTTCTTTGTAAAAGACTTGAAATTTTATGTATGAGTCTAATTGGCTCAATTTAGTAAAAATAGGTATGTAATCAACATCGGTAAATCTAGTGTTAAAGGAGAATGTCGAAAATTATAATGACTAATGGAAATTACTATGGTACTGGGGGAAATTGGAGTTGTGATTGATTTTTTTTAAAATGGGAAATTGAAGTTGAGGTAGAAGTCTATTGATAGAGGAGAATAGTGAAAAAATAAAGTGTACGTGTAATTTCGTTCCGAGGTGAGTATTAACACGTGTCCGTGCACGAGGTTGAAGAAAAAAAATGTTAATCAGCCTGAATCGACGCCAGGTTGTTCCTCATTGATTTCTAAGCGATCGGATTCCAGTGGGGGTGGAATAAGAGCGAAGGGTATTCACCCCTGTAGAACATTTTCATTCATGTATCGAATGCATACAGAATATCAAGATATATAATAAATATTATACATATCACTATAGAAGATGAAATGTAATTATTTGTGCGAATAATCTTCCTTTAATCTTGGGAACTGCGCAACGACTATCAGAGTGACAATCGATTTTCCTATTATTGTAAGAGAAGAGCCTATTTTCATCCCGATTGATTTCATTTCGTATTCCGCGAAGAAGTCGACACGTGGACGGAATAGAATTTTATCGAGTTACGAGACACCGTGCATTGTTCTGTCTCGCTTTACTTCGTCCCTCTTTCCGGATCCGCTATCGAATATCACCGGCACTCGAGTTTCGCCGTGTAATCGTTGGTTAACACGCCAGCCGCGATTTCCATACGGTGCGTCGTTTGTCCGCGACATGGAAATGCAACTCGTAACAAACCGACGGAACGTGTAACGCCGGCGTCGAACGGTCACGTTTTCAGAAACGTTCCGCACTGAACGTCCGCGAATTAGCAATTACTCTTCGTCTAATGGAAATAATTGCAGTATCATTCGTACGCGTATGTAAAATTCATCGAGATAACCTGTTCAATTGATATTCAAACAATAATGATAAACAACAGCAAAAAAAAAGAAAAGAAAAAGAACTAACACTCGTTAAGTAATCGCTCGTTGTGGCAAAATTATCGCTCTACTCGTCTAGCTTTTCTGGAACACCGATTTTTACAAAAACCACGAGATAACGATAGCACGACCTAAAATCATGTTCCAAAAACAAAAATTAGGAAGGAACGTGAATCGGTCGATCTAATTTCGTAACGAGATCAAAGTTCCCGCGACGATCAAAAAAAATTTCGAAAACTTAGGTCGCGTTTCCAGTAAAGTTGATATTCACAATCGTCGACGGATGCTATGAAACGAGATCGAAAGTTTATGGAAAATTATCGATTCCAGGAGTTTGCTTACCCGTGAACGTGCGAGCATCGTGATTGAACCGGCGAGCAATTATTGTCTTATACGATTATACTAGCTGGTTGGCGCGTGTACGGGCACTTTTTAAAGGCGCAATTATCATTCACGGACACACCGCACCCCGCCGGCATTGATTCGACGCGTGTAGGATGCAACGCAATCGCGACTCTTGCACGCGAGATTTCGATTATACCGCGAATGACGCGCGTCCACATTGTGTAACGTTTTACCATCTTGCCGGATTTTTCAGAAAAATAACGGCTCTCAACCTGTTTTCGAAAAAAAAACAACGGGTATACAGGACGTTCCACGAGTTTCCCGTCGTACTTACCTGAAAATCGTACTTTACTAATGTAAATGCGATAGAAAGAAATGAATCTTATCGAACACTTCGTTAGATAGTTATTACATGAACATTAAATCTGTGACAAATAATAATTTTCACAAATATCACATTTTAACATTATTCCACTAATTTCTTTCCCATTTCCTTTAGTATCCCCGGATTTCTATTTCTATCAAAACTTTTAATAAATTCGTATTAACATTTATTATAAAAATTCCATTAATAAATTCAGATAATGCCTTGTACATCCCTAACTACCCTTATCGTTCTATCAGATCTTTTCCTATCAGACTTTTTCCTCCTTCTAGCAATAGTCTCCGAAATCGTTCGAAACGCGACCGTCTCGCGCGATAAGAGAAAAATTATTTACATATCAAAATCGATCGGTCGGTTGGCGATCTATCGGCGAAGATATCTTACTTGGACTTTGGAGAACTATAATCTCGCACGGTTCACGGTGTAAAGTAGAAAGGGAAGTCACGTCGGTTAAATCTATCGATTCACGTGATCGAGTCCTGCGCGATCAGGACGAGATTATGATCGACGGATCAAACAATTTGCCGTGGACGTCCTGCGGCAGACTGAGAGATCGACAATTCATTTACGGTGAGAGTCACTGAAACGCGTGGCTATTGATAGTTTCATGCAAACGAGGGCGACCTCGCGGTATAATAATCGCTTGACATTGGCACCGTGACTGACAGTCGACGGGCGGAATCGTTTATCGTGATTTTTACACACCGTCGACACGTTAAAAGGAAACTTTCCTCTTAACCTGACCCGGTATCGGTTCATTCTTATCTATTGTTGTTCAATTATTTATACCGGATCACGCAGTGAATTTTCGGCAGTGATTGGTTTAAATTTAAACCGCACCGTTAACTCTCGTACGTATCGTATGTATGTATGATTCGTACATTCAACGATTTTGAAATATATCATTAATATTATCGTCAATAAGAATGTCTCAAAGTATAACGTTGACACGAGCTGGCGAATGTTTGACGAGATTATAGGAAAGTTACGACGGATTTGTGTAAATTACATCCGCAACGGAATATGTATATACATATATATGTATTCCGTTTTATCGTTGCTCGTCATTTCTGTTATCATTGTTATTGTTTAATCGACGTCCTTGATCGCAAAGAATCTGAACCGTTGATCCGGAGAAGAAAGAGGAAAAAAAAAAATGAAGATGAAAAAGTACATATGCATACTATTAAAGGAGCATCTTGATTCTTCCGTAAATTTGATAACGATTTTCGGTGACTGCACTTTTATCTCGTTCGGAAGAAAGAGTGGGAGAGTACATACTCGTGTACCCTTTTCGAGAATACTTGGATTAGAACGTTGCCAAAATAACCGGCAATCAGTGTCGATAAGATACAAACGAGATATAACGGGACGAGCACGTGCCCGATTTTATGCATAAATGAATTTCATTAATAAATCAAACCGTTCGTACACTTGTACACACCGACGTATGCACTTCGCGAGTACGTACACGGTGACATACGACAGTTGGAAATTTTCCATTCCTTACGATCCATTATCACTTAGGAAGACGCGCTCGTTTTCGCCTCTCCTCCTCCTTCTCCTCCCCCTCCCCCCTTCCTCCCCTTATCTGCTTACGTATCGTCGATCAGCACGTGAAACACCATAGCGAACGAATAACATCGTATCGTTTGATTTTACACACCTATAAAAATTATTGCGAATTAATAACTAGGCCAACGGAATCCATCGTACGGTATCTACTCGACAGGTTTAATTAGTCGACGTGAAATTTTTCAGACGTAAGATAATGTGTTAAGGTAACAAGGACAAGTTGTACAGGTATGCCGTCGACAGATATTAATTAACAAAAAAATCTATCGTCACCTTCGCTATGTTTTCGACGACTAGATAAAGATGAAATTTCAATAATGCATCAACAAACAAGTCTTACCGTCTGCCTTGTCTAAACAATGATCGGAGGAAATCTTACACTGACCTGATTTTCCAGCGGACGGTTGTCGACTGAAAAGAAAAAAAAAATGAAATGAAAGATATTCTTTTGAGAACGCGTGACGGTGTTCTCTCGTCGCGATGTAAATGTGTGTTCAGGTATTGTTGTTGACGTGTTCATCGGGACACGTCGGTTTTCTCAGTGGGAAACGTGAAACCTCGGTCTAGAATAACTTTGAGTAAACGTACTCGAAGAAGACACGTGCCGCACGTGGACGATAGTGATACACACGTGATTGACGCTATCACGCCAGTGACAATCGGCTGATACGCTCGAAAAACCAGCCTCCAACGACGTCCGATTGTAAATACAATCACACGCACACGGCACACTTGACCGTCGACAAAAATTCCGCTTGTCCGTTCGGACTGAATCCTGGTAAATTCTATGACGATGAAAAACAACAGTCGCGATAAGATAGACGGTGTGTAGATTTTCGGCTGCAATTGCAGCGAGAAATCTACCGAACGATCGATAGGTCGATCTGTTGAAAATCAAGTGAAATTTTGGTTGTCAGTCAATGATCAACAGAATTCTGTTTCGTCAGTGTAAAGACAATAAAATATTATATATAGAGATGTTAAGTACCGCTGTGAAAAAAAGTGTGATACTTAAAAGAATATCACAATTAGCTTCATTAAGAAATCACTTCTGATTTTTTCATTGAATCACACCGCATAACGTATCGTAACACTGCGAATATAATTAACCATTCCGTTCCATACGATTGATCCATTAAAAGTTATTCGTAATTGAGTAATTAACGAAACATCTGCGGTAGATAAGGGTTAATAAATTTCATCGTTTATCACATTAAAAGGGGAGGGATGATGAGACCCGTTTCTTTTAAGTTCGTTTAACCGGTCGGTCTCCATCCGGCGAATGTAATTGCAGAAAAAACGGCGAAACGTTTTATCGCCCGATATCGCAGTCTGGCGCCTGCTATATATCTCATCGGTCTTATTCGCGTCAAATCTCGGACGGTATGCAAATTGCAAATTGTTTTGCACGATTCTATTGGGTAAATGGCGTGCCCCCCCGGCCTAACGTGCAGTTATTTGTTCTACTTGCGTCAGAGGTCACGCCACGCACATCCTTGTCGCTGATAACGTACCAGTAGATACGTGTTAAGCGGAATGAACTCGGACGGATGATTTGTCCGCGCTAAGTACCCGGGAACCACTTTCGTCTACCAACCTCAATTGCGTTTGCACCGAAAGTATATGTATATGTATGTATGTACGTGTAACTGCGACACCGGGGCACCCATCAGCCAATCACCAGAACGATCTTCGAATCTATTCGGAAAAGGCTGGAAGTACCGTAATTAGAACACTATTGTTTTTCCTGAATTCATTTTTGTTTGCTAACTCGTAACTGAACATTCATTCGAAAAGTGTCGTTAATCCAATTCAGGGAAAAGTTGGACGAAAGTAGGCTGTAGATGGAATTGAAGTTGTTAATTACACTGTTTTTAGTGGAGGAATAGTTGAATGTATGTATATGAATATTTAATTAATTAGAGAACGTTGTTATGGGGGTGGTGAAGAGTTTCGCACGGATTTGGATGAAAATTAAAAAATAAAAAAGGAATAAGAACACTTTTTCTCTCCGCAGTCGGTAGGACTCGAACCTACGCTCCCAGAGGGAATCTGATTTCTAGTCAGACGCCTTAACCACTCGGCCACGACTGCTACGGTCCAATCAGACTGTTTATTACATGTCACTTATATTATACGTAACAATTAATAATTTCAATATTAACTTGATTAATAGGTAGAAATGAAAGTTTTGGCAGGTGTGTAACTTATATATAGTCAGTTATTAAATATTATTTACGACACTTTTGACGGAACAAAAGAAAAGCAATATTTCGGGGTTAAATATTTTCTGATCGGACGATCGGATCAGAGATTGTATTTCAGTGGATGATACAATAGAGAGATAACAGATAAGGCTCGCAATTAGAAATTGAAATTTATTTAATAGATAGTTATAATGTATTCATAGCTACGTTAATCAAGTACAGTTAACCAAGTAACTTACTTCGTAGAATTTTTATTTATACTTATTTGACTCAAAAAATCCTTCTCGTTCTTAAAAGGTTTAAGTAAAATCGATGACAATCCTTGTTATATCTCGTTCGGGAATGTCCTGCGACGCATCAGGCGCGAATAATCGAAGAGAACGATAAATTACGAATATGAAACGAAACGTTTTTTACGATATCGCCAACGCGTTCGACAATTTCGTAATTTCTAATTAAAAAACTGGCTTGAATCGATACAAGTCAGGGAACGGATCTTTTACAATTAGATCGACGTTACGACGAATTAAAAATTAACCGACCAATAGTGAGAAGCGATCTAACATTCACGACGGTTAGACATTCCGACAGCCGTGAAATCGTTGTCGTTAATATTTAATTAACGATTCATCGTTTCGCGACATTCGGAAGTCGCGTAAGTACACACGTCATGAAATCTAATTTGAAAAATTTTTTTCTATCGTTTGAACACAGAATCGTTAAATACACCCTACCTGCGTCTCACTAGTGTGAATCGGTGGAGCCGTTCGAATGACTCGATGGGTTCGAGAGTAATGAAAATAAAAAATGGGGAAAAACATAGAAACCGGTCGAACGAACGTACAGGTATGATAAAGGACAGATTTCGATACGTCTAGCTTTAAAGTCCACTTCTTTCTTTCTGTTTTTTTTCTGTTTTTTCCTTCGCTCTTACGATAAGTTGAAATTTTCTGTTCGCGGTTGGAAATAATCAGTGACACTTATCATTAACGCAATGCGATCGTTATAATATGTACAATCTTATATAGCTTTCGAGCAATTAAATGGTTCCTCGATACGACCGGAGACTGACAACTCTCTCTTTCTCTCTTCTTTTTTTTATTTCCATTCTTTTCTTCATCATTGTTGTTGCTTTTCGTTATTTTCTTTTCTCTCTTTTTTTTTTACACCAAGGTCTCTCGCGTCGATTCACATTCACGGGACCTCGCGTTTCTACGATTCTCTAGTGCAATTTGAATTGCAATTTGAATTGACTAGACGAAGGTCTAAACTCGCACTACGGCGTTAACTCTCAATGTCGAAGTGTCGGTCTACTTTTAATCGATACCTATGTATTTAACAAGTACTCTGCGATTTTATTTTATTTTATTATTTTTTTTTTCGTTCACGTAAGCGATACAAAATAATTAACGTCTACGCGCAAAGAAATTTACGTATATTTACAGATAGTATAATTTTTCATATTCTTTTTCTCGTTTTTTTTTCTTTCGTTTCTTTATGTATAATATTCATCTGCGTTCGTTATTTCAATGGAATTGCGCCGCCTATTTTATCTTCGCTTTTCTTTCTTATTCTCTTTACACCGGTATTATTATTATTTTTTTTTTCTCTATTTCTGTATTTTTTTCATAGAACGATAGAGGGGATTGGCATCTCTAATGAATATCGAAGGACCGAATACTTCAGATTGAGAGGAAATTCTTATTATTTTTTTTTATTATTTTTTTTTCATTAACTCCGCAGAAATTTACTTCAGCATTTTTTTTCGATCAAGTGTAAAAATAGATCTCTTATCGCCTCCCCATATACTCTCTTTCTCTTTTCATCTGATTTTCTTCTAAAACTGAGAGATAAACCGTGGCGTACAACACGTCTATTCGGGGAATAGACCGCGAAACATCGTAAATTTCCTTAGATCTCGGATCTTTCGCGGCTTATTCGCCGAAAATGTGTACGCCGAGGAAGGTCAGTTACCGAGCAGTTTCTTCTTCAACGTCGTTTAAGTAGAAACGCGAGTATATTTTCTCATATGCTCGTACCTGGCCAAGCGCAAGGGGCACGCTTCGCGTTGTCGTCGATTAATTATCGTCGTACATGGGAGACACGAAGTGAACGGCCCAGAACACAAGTGAAACAAACACCCAAGTCTAGAGATTTATCTATGTAAATATTATCCACATCGACTACAAATCAAATAGAGGAAAAAGAACGTCTATTATGGATACCGTTTGAATTTTGTAAGAATGAATACGGTTACATGTTGTGTATCGTAGAATTTGATAGGATTTTATATCATCGTTTATTTATTTACGTATATTTACATACGTTCGCAATGGACCCACTTCGAGCTGATATTATCTTTTATTTAATTAATTTGTATTCTTTGGAAATGAGAAATAGACGATGATTTTTTTCTTAGAATGTGTTTCCATCGTTTTATGAAAAGCATCGAGGTTCTGTATTCGTTCTTTTTGATAGAAGAATGAATTCTCTGAGATTAGAGATTATTAAAATATAAAGACACTACGTATTTGGAAATTGGTTCGCTTCTGTTCCGTACCGGTCAAATGTTCTCACGCGATTCGAGCAGAGGGGATCTAGCAAGTCTACGTTTCGAAGGTTTTTTGGGATCTGTCTCCGGAAAGTTTTAATCAACACACACGTAAAACGACATTTCCCGTCCCCCAAATGCGTTCCATCTCCGTTTAAAAAAAGTGGATCGTTTAATTCCTAGAGTCCTCTCTAAACGCTAAGTAGGCTAGTGAGACGTCTACGCCTATGGATAAACGCTATCGATTATTATATGCACAAACACGCAAAATGAATCTAGAGCAAATACTACCGGCGCTTATGGATCACTTTTACGAGCTAGATCACTGTATATTTATATTTATATATGTACATACGGGGCGGCTGTAAATTAAATGTACAGTCGAATTGTCGCCTCACCCCCCCCCCACCCCCCCACCCCCCAGCCTCTCCCCACATCCTGGATTCTGTGGACATTTAAAAATTATCAACTACAGCAGGATTTACTCGATTGGACAATTGAAAACGGTTCGACGAACCCGGAACTATTTGATGAATAATTCGCATGAGTTTAATTTAATTTTCATACGATCTTCGTCGAAACTGGGCTAGAATATGTTTCGTAGAAGAGACAAGCGAATTTTAGCAAAAAAATTTTTTAAAAGTTTCCTAAGGAAGTTAAATGAAATTTCAACGATCGAGATTGCACGAGAATCGTTAGAAACGATGCAAAGATATACCGTGAACTTTATAACCACCCCGTATATGAGAAATTACGAGCGAAACGTCTGTCTATCTTAAGTAAATTCATCGTCTACAAACATGACACGAAGTATTTGTACAATATTGTTGCCTGCCCGTGTTAGTGGATGGAAATTACGATAGTTAAGGCTCGACGTGTCGCGTTTCTTATTAAATTTTGCCTCTATTTTTCTTTTTTTCTTTTATCTTTCTTTTTTTTTAATTATTTTTCATTTCGACGAACGAAGAATCAAAAGGAGCCAATTTAAGCGGCTTTCATCGCGATTAAAGAAACTACACTGCCTATCAAGGGAAATCATTTGAATTTCACCTTTATCTGATCACTATAAAAATGTAGACCAATGTTAATGACGTTTGCCCGATGACACACGAATAGTTCCTATCGAATGAGCGATCTGTCGATAAAATATATACTGCTCTCTCGCGATCATTATTATTATTATTATTTATTTTTTTTTGCATTTTATTTCTTCCTTTTCTTTTTTTTCCTTCCATTTTAATTATACGAACTACTATCTCAATACGAATGATATTTTTCATTTAACCGAGACGATCGATAGAAATCATATTACCGCAAAGCACTGCAACAGTTAACAGGCACTTTAGTTGATATACAAGTAATACATTAAAAATGAATACACTGAGAAGTTTTTTCATTTGTAATATGTACGTGATATATCGTTTACCATTTTGTATTATATATATATGTATATATATATATTTTAAAAATTTTTTAATATACTATTATATCAGTTTATAGCGTAGCATTATGATTTTTTTTTCAATTTATATAGATTAAAACTGAACGAAAGAAACGTGAAACGAGTGAAACCTGCCCACGGTCTCGCGGACCAATGAAAAAATCTGGAGCCTTAACTTCGTAAACGCGAAATAATGCGCAATTATGGTCGTAAAAGGTATGCTCGCAGCTGTCAATGTTCGAAACTAGAACACATTAACGGTTAATATTGCTTTTTCCATAAACCATTGCCGCGGTATTGTTAATTAGTGGCAGTGCCATTTTTCGATATTACTATTTTTTCATCATCCTCTTCTTATTATTTTTTTTTCGTCATTTTTTTTCTCTCGCACTTTGTATATTACTTCCCCTCGTCGACAAACGTGTTTCAAGCCAACGTAGTGACGCAATCTTTCTCTTACTATCTACAGAGATATATATATATATATATTATATATCCAGTCGCATCGACACTCGCTTGGCACTATTTTAACGCAATCGTTACGGACAGAAATGCAACGCAACAGTCTTAGAGCTCGCCCGGAACGTTCGGCAAAACAGGCTCGCGTTTGTTTTAGCGAAGAAACAGAAGTCAAAGTGAAACGAATCACTGCGGAATCGCAGACGGACGTTTTGCTACCGCGATTGCATCGATTATCGGTTTTTTATATTGTAGATTTCTTTTTTCGTACGAACGAAAGATACATGGGATTACGAAGAATCAATTAGCAAACATTTTTTCTCCCGAGATGATCGAAGTTTATTATAAAAATTGTTCTGTAATTAAATGACAATTTAAGAGAGTGATTTGAATCGATGCAATCGAGTTTGAATATACAAGACTTCGTTTTTTTTTTAATTACCGAACAAAACGTTCCGTTTAAAACGGAAATAAAATTTTACGTGATTTTATATATGCAAATTATTTCGCTAAATCACCTGCAAGGTGATGAAACTAAGAGAAACGTGGATAACATTGATGAATAATACTGAGGTCGAAGACGGTATCGATACATTGAATATCTCTCGGCATCCATGACGTGATTCGCATAAATTTTTTTTTTCCTTTTAACGAGGCACTGTTCTGAGTTCATGCTAAAAGCGGTAACAACTACTTTACCTACTTATTGTAATCGTGCGACGTGTCTCTCGTTCGTGTATAGCGTTTACGTAGTGAAAATAAATCGGTCGATACTTTTTTTTCACCGTTTTATCCGTTCGATCTATTTAAATTCTCGAAAATGTTATTTGTTCTCTTCACATTGTTTCTCTGTATTTATTTGTTTGTTTGTTTTTGGTTCGAAGATAATTAATCGTTCAATGGAGCCACGGAAAATCTCATTCGATCGAAAAATACTTTTTGTCGAGTGGCAGGATTGACAGAAAGATATCTTTTCCTTGTACGAACCAAAATGAAAATGTTAATTTTTTTTTCGTTTCGACGATTGTACGGGTGAAGAGGAGAGTAATAGTAATAAAAAAAAGATAAATAAATTGTTAAATTGAAAAAATAGAATCTTTTCGTGAATGTATATGATGCGAGAGTAGTGTTAAGCTTTGATGTAGTTACTTGCGTACTCTATTTTTTTCTTTTTTTTAAATTTTAAATACAATATAGGGCACAACGCTGGCGCTACGTGGACAGGTGGCTCAAGTTCGAAGATGGTATATATCTGCATTAATTTCGCTTCTTTATTTATATCTCAAATTATTTTAATTTAAAAATTACAGAGATCATTTCGTTTATGGATTGTCGATAATGACAAAAACGAGATTATGCTGCGAACGTGTATAGGATGTGTACGTCTATAATATTGTAAATAATAATAATAATAATAATAATAATAATAATAATAATAATTATAAAAAAAAGTAGAAGAATTGTGGGAAATAAAATGTAATCGATAGCAAAAAAGAAAATCAGAAGGAAGAAAAGTGGGGGGGGAGTGGTGGCGGACGAGGTCAATTGCCCTTAGGAAAGTAAAAATTTTACTTCTATAAAAATTCCAATGATAATATTAAGTAATTATCACTTATATATGAAATCTGATCCTATCATTGTTATATAAATAGATGTTATCGATATTAAAATTTGTTTACTTGTTTACAAAAATAAAACAAGACGCAAGAATTCATCCTATCTATGAATCAAAATAAAATTTCCTATCTAATTGCGGCTAAAGACGTTTATAATCTAAACTAAAAAGAAATGATTTTTTTTTGTTTCCGCGTGTTCATTTTTCCAACGATATACTATAATCTCACGCATGTGACGAGTAGTGGTCGCGGTACGCGCGTTTTAGTCCGAAAAAACCTGAATTTTGATTTGTTTCAATTCTTTTGCACGTAATATCTATACATATATATAGTATACAACAACACATATATATAGATATATACTTTATCTGTTTTTTTTTCCATTTTCATTCTTTTAAATTCTTTAATGCAAAATCTGGTGCCTTTTTTCCATTTTTTTTTTTACTTTATTTTCTATAGCGATCGACGTTACGCGACGATTACGTCTCCTCACATAGCATCTCTTCTCGATCTTTTTCCACGGATGAAACAGTTTTCAATGATGATGAAAGTTATCAATATGTATATATATATATATACACACATATATACGTGTATATATATATATATAATAAAACCTGACGCGTTTCTCATCTTCATTCACACATCATTCTCCTTAACTAAAGTGTATTTCATACGCTCTCGGACACATTAACTAAAAAGTCAGAAGAATCCCACCCTCTCCCTGAATATAGATCTCCCCGATTATAGCTTCTACCTGGCGTAGGCCCTGCGACCGCGGTTCGCCGTCGCGGCGCGTCGCCGGTGTACATGATTCTGTGCCTTGTCGCGGGTAGCCAGCCCGTGAACGCATACGACGCTCTGTGGATGACAGGGATGCTGGCGTTGAAGCACGAGGGTCTGCGGAGGGGGTGGCGGGGGTGCCGGAGGGTGTGGGAGGGAGGTGAGCCACGTCACGCCTGGCTCCGCTCTGTGTCATTTGCCGTTCTGCTGAAGCGCCGCATTGATCTGGGCCCACAGGTCTTTATTGCAGGATTGAGATCTGAAAACATGGTTTAGGATGTTTACAATACGATTGAAATCACCGAGACATTGTCATCGAAGGAGTTAACACTAGAACAATAGAGGATTTATTGGATAAATTGAAAAACATTGGATAAATATGTATGAAAGAAAGAAATAAAGAGGGATAGTAAATTCAGCAGTTTAATTGTTTACATATAGAAATATTGTTATGAAGAATTTTGGAAGTCTGCATTCTTATAAGAATTAGAAGAAAACTAATCATTTGGGCTGCCTTGGTTGTTCTAGTGTTAAACGTGTCTTGTATTTTTCATAGGTTAATATGAATACGTATCGATACGTATTGCTTTGTAAGTTCACCTTTTAATCGATTGTAACCACTCCTTGAACTGTGCGTGCCCCTCCGGGGTGATGTGAAACGCCGCCCTCGCCGCGCACACGACATTCGCAAAGTCCTCGTAGTCGTTCGGCAACAAATGGTACAACTTCTGATGCATACACTGGATATACCTGAAAATCATCATTTTATCACATAAATTGTCTATTTTAAATCCGACAGTGTTATTTTTATCATAAAGAAACTATAAGGAAACTAACATTTGCTGGCACTTGTGAACGAGGGGTGCCAGGAGGGCCGATCGCAAGTGTTGAAGCACGAGAGCCGGATTGTTTCGAGCGAGATAGTGTGCCGCTTCCAGGGCGACGTCGTGAAGAACGAAGGGACTGATGATGCTGTTCACCGTGCAGATGCAAAGCTGGTGAAGATACTGTGTGCCCAATCGTTTCGATACTCTCAACAACCATTTCACGTCTTCCCCGTAGGGTGGATTCCGAGCGTATTTCGCTTGCGGTCTGTCGTCGTGTACTCGACGAGCCAATGTTTCCAGCGCTAGCATACCCACGCGATAAGCAGCAACGAGAGCCCGAAATTGCTGCTGATTAAAAGGCTGGCTTTGTCTATGAACCTGTAAACATAAGAAAAATGATATTATAAATCATGAGTGTTTTATTAATTATATATACATACTTCTATTCATACGAATATTCTCTGATATCCATGAAATTCAATTAAAATTACGAAATACCTGAGGTTGAGCTCTCACAGTTGATATTATGGGTTGTGCCTGAACTAACGCTGGACCTGGCATGTTATTCTGGCCGGCAACCCCAGCTTGAACCTAAAAATAATAAAGAAAAAGAAAAGAATGGTAACGTATACGCGTAAATTAATGCCGAAATTCCTACGTCCAACGTTTACGGTACTAACTGAAGCAATAACGCTTACGTTAACCGGCATAGGCTGTTGCATCGTAAACACATGACGTGTTCCTGGAGGTGGCGGGGGCTGCGGTGTGTAGTATTGTGGCACCGGCGGTGGTTGTGCGGCCGGTGATGGATGGTGCGGATGCTGAGGATGCTGCGGATGCTGCGGATGCCCCGGATGAGGTGGGAATGCCGCATGATACATTTGCATGTGCGGTGGTGCTGGCGGTAGAGTTACCCTATGCGGCGGCATCGGTCCGCCAAATGTTGGGATCGAGTGGTGTGGGTGTACAAAACTATAAGGTCCAACCGCATACGGCATGCCAACCCCTGTGTTAAGAAACATAATTCAAATATATTAGAAATTCACGTATTCCTGTTTGGAACAAACATTGGAAGGAAATAATATTCGATTTTAAATAATGAATAAAAGAGAATTGAACATACCTAACGGTGCCAAGGTAGTTATCGTCGGGTGTGCAGGATATGGCTGTGGAGGTGGTTGCGTGCTGGTTACAACGACTGCCTGTGCTGGTCCAGGCATCATTTGACCATTAGAAAGATCCACCGGTGGTCCAGGTTCCACCAAGAGCACCCCATTGAGATCCAATTGCAGAGGATCGTGTGGAGTTTCATCCTGTGGTTCTCCACCCGGAGTGTGCTGTACGTTTAATTAAACATAAACAGAGTAGAGTTAATTAAAGTATATTATTCACATACTATATCTATAGATATTAAACGTATTTCAATTTCTCGATCACTTACCCTCAGGTATAACTCGTACCAATACTTAGCGACCTGGAACAGCACTTCCGGGTAAACACCACCACCTTTTGCCGTGTTCTCCACCGTGATACAAGCTTTCTCTAACATCAGATCGCTTTGCTCTTTACACTACGATAAAACATTAATTTAAATACACATTAATATTATATCTTACACATTATATAAATCACCAAAAAATCTCCCGAACCTGTAAGATTGCTCGCTGTACTTCGTTAGGATTAAGTGCGTGGGCGTGAGGTAAACAGGACAAAGCAAGTTCCGCCGCCGCCCTGACCATGTTCGAGTCGCTACCCCTGGACGATTTATCAGCGATGCTGACGGCCTCCGGTGGCGTTAGATGTCCCTCCCAGCTTTCAATTAAGAACCATATCGCCGGTGCACCGATCTCCATCGCCTGTCCGGTGATCCAGGACACGTGACTCGAGTACGTTCTGCTGAGCCAGTTGGGGCTGACACAATTATGGAGACCCAGGGCGTACAGACCGAGCTGGAACGCGCACATGTGAAGCGCCCTGTGCGGACCGTGATGATTCTGACTGGTCGACGCCTGGGTGAAAAGTGACGTGGAACTGCTGCCACCGGCTTTCGCTAACACTGTCTTCGCTAATTCACACATGAAGTGGGCACCCGCCTCGGATGGTTGGTTTGGTATTGATGGATACACTCTCTTACTTTTATATCTGTAGGAAAAAGATGTAGGAGAAGATTTATGGGTCGTAAATCTAAATACGGAGAAAAAGAAGTAATTTCGTATCAGGAGATTAATCGATAACGCCCTAGAACTATGGAATATTCTTGTCTATAGTCTATTTAATTGTTAGGTAAATGATATAAGGGCGAACCTTGTTTCTTTAGTTCTAGTAGGCACGGTTTGCTGAACGATCTGCGGTTGTACCATTAGCGCACTCGTTCCGGTTTCCAATTCCGCGCTGGTGCTACTGTGTGGTCTACTGCTGGTGCCGAGCATACTGTCGCCATTCCCGCCGATGTCTGTTCCAGTGAGAGGAGAGGAGCACTCCTCGTGAAGGTATCTTGCCATCTAAATATAAATATATATAAATAATTGTATCAAATTAAAAAGAGAGTAAGATAAGTCACATTTATATCGTACCTCGCTCTTAGTTGGAGGATTCGAAGTGTAATAACTGCTAAGAATTGGTGATTTAATCAGCTGGTGAACATCGCGGTCCAACAGTTTGTCCATTATTCTCGCGACCTTCATCGGTACATCCTTGTAATGTACGAGCAATGTGATGGCCAAGTCTCCCCTAAAATAATCCAAGAAATTATCATCGTAATTCATTTGTAAAAAAAAAAGAAATGGGAATCACGATGATGATTCAGAATCGATACCTTTGACGACGCGTCCCTTCGCAGAGAAGCGGATGATCAGCTTCGCTCACGTTTGCTTTTAACCCCAAAGCAGCGACAGCCGCGTCGAACCCAAGATTCTCGTCAACGTCTGTGGGCAGTTGTTTTAGTCCTGCGAATCATTCCACAGATTTTTTACTTTCTGTTTATACTATTTAAACGTTAACACTTTCATCTCTGGAAAAATCATTGTTTACCATACGAATACGACAGTGTCTATAAAGAGTGCAACGTAAAACAGAACACGAAGAAATGAAATCTTCGCGCGGATCGCAACGTTCACGTATTTACACTTCTATAGCTCACGCTGAATATCACCAAACCAGAAGTTCAGATCAAATATCTAGCATCGAATTGTTCGTAGATAATAAACAAATGTAAGAAAAAAAAACACACAGAAAAAAAGAAAGGACATTCATACTTGGCGTATTGAGGGCGTCAAATATGAAGCTGGCCAGCATGATAGGTAGTAACGCGTGACCTCTACTTCGTAGAACACCGTCCTTCAATTGTTCGGCCCTTTGCCGTACCATTGCCAATTCACTTGGACCTAATGGTATTCTTTTCAACAATCCCACTAGCTCGCTCTCTTGGTGAGCCAATTTCACCTAACAAAACACAGACATTATTAGTATTTTCGTTTATTTCCAGATAAATTCTCTGATCTTACGTAATTATATATAATGATAGTTAAAATAATATATTATCATTATTAGTATCCTTCCAGAAATCAACCTAATCATTTCCAACTCAATTGATTTCCATTTATCTATTTATCTATTTATATATTTATCTAAAAAACATTTTCTTTAAATATTTATCTATTTATGCATAAATATATAAGTACATTACTTTCCAAAGTATTATAAAGGAAAATAAAACAGTCTCTAACCTCGAGTGGTTTAGTGTTAGCCGGTGGTCTAGCCATCTCCAGTCCGAATAGACCCACCCTGAACGCCAGATTATGATACTCCGGGTTCTCCGCGAGGACCGTGCACAGGAAACAGCACTTGGCCAGCGTGGCCGAGGCGAGGCACGTCAGCTGATGGGAAGCCGGGTTCACGTATTGCTAAAACAACGGTCGCCATGTTCATTACGTTCATACAATGACTGCACTTGGAACGGGATCTTACTGAACGAAAAAATCAAACCAAGTCTTTCCAATGAATCTACCTTCTTCTTTTTCCCTTTTACAGGTACCGGTGGCTCTTCGATCATCAGATCCGGTGGATTCGCCAGCAGTTCCTCGGCGAGTTGAACACCCAGGATGCAGGCCTCCCTGGTGTGTCCGTGGGCGTAGAGACCCTCCGCCCTGGAGAACAGAATATCCCAGGGATCCTCTGTCTTTTTCAAATTCGCCAACACGGTGCTGGCATTCGGTGTCGAAGCAGCTTGCGAATCGTTCTTTGAATCTTTTCCGGATGTTCCATTGATGTTGACAACTGCTTTTGGATCGTAATAATAAACGTGATACTCGTCACCCGATGGACTATCGCTACTTGACGACGAGCTCTCGTCTTTCGACGGTCTCCTAGACGGATCTTTTTCTTGATCGGATTCCTGTTCGCTTTTGGAACTGTTCCCTTTCGGTAATACCGCGCGCGATTTTTCTCGATACTCGACGAGATTCGTCCTACCGCACTTCACTTCGCAAGCAGCTTTGTTATGACTACTATCACTACTATCACTAGTCTCGGACGAGGCGTTTGAGCGGTGCTTGTCCGAATCTTGAGCGTTCTTCAGGCTGACATTGCTATTGGAGGATGACTCGCTACCACCACCTTCCTGGAAGATATATATTTCTTTCTTATTATCATCATTCTCACTAATAATAATTATCTTTTGTGTTAATAGACATTAACCAGTAAAGTGTGTTTAACAATTATATCCGTCATACGAAAATTATGTTACCCTTTGATATTTATATCGTAATATTGGTAAAAACTAAGATATATTTATAAATTTTAATATGTTCAGAATGTTTTGAGGTCAATGTAAATAAATTAAAAGATGCGATTCATGTATCCATAATTTTCTAACGTTATCATTTGATTCTCACGACACAGAACCGCACGTTCTGCAAAAAGGTCGCCACGCTAAACTGGTTAAGTTTCCTTTGTTTCTGCGTAACGTAATAAGTCCAGCCAGTGTACAAACCTGTGAGTCCGTGTCTCCGCAGTTATTTAGTTGAGCGCAACCACGTCTAACGAGAACTACTTGGGCGTCAGAAATGTCAGGTATGTCGGTCTCGTTCTCGCAGAAACCCTCGGAACTGACGCTGCTTCGATTTCCATCGCCGCCGCCGCTTCGCGAGCACAAACCCGGGAACTCTCGTGGGTTTAATCGCCTTCTGTCCATGTAACTAAATTCCACGAGACCGAGGCTTAGCGGTCGCCTTCCGTGGTGATGGGAAATGGGTGGCTGACAGTTCAGCACCGCCGAACTCGAGTTCACCTGGAACATTATATAGTTTTATAAATATGTTGTTTTAATTCACAGATAATCAGGAATAATTCTATGTTAATTAATTCGAGTGTATTAGATAATATAGTGTATAAAAATTTGTATAAATATATTCTATTAATTCAGAGATTATCAGGAATAATTCTGTGGTTATTAATTGGAATGTATATTAGATAATATTGTGTATAAACATTGTTTTACAGACCTGATTCACCTCGGTCCTAGTATCTCCGACATGCCGAAAGCACGTGAAGGGACAATGATACATAGGATTGCTTTCAGCTGTGTACGTGATACCTGGCAAGGTATATTCCTCCCAATCTAGATAACATGCCTCTAACGCCGACTTGAAACCGGTAAAAACCGCTCGGTCAATTTTCAACGAGTCTTTATGACCACCTCCGTTGTTCTTGTTATGCGAATTGTGCGATACCGAGCTGATCCGACTCTTAGTTACCTGGAAACATACATATATTAAAATTGACAAATTTCATAAGTCATTATCGTAATTCATAGACACTATTCCATACGATTCCTATAAACAAACGAGATACTCTTAGTATACATATACATCTATATCTCCCCGACAGAACTTTTCACACGTCAAAGCGTGATTATCGTAAACGATTATTCACGCGATACGCGTGACAAGTTTGTTAAACAAGTATGCTTGAATTCCCACACAAACACACACCGAGGTGTATATTCATTATTCACCGCGACGATCTCGACGACCCTCTCGAATTCGGGGGAGGGGAGGTGGGGGTGGGGGGGGGGGGGGGCGAGATCCAAGGGAAATAAAGGTATATGCCGTGCGATATCAATCGATCTCGCTCGTTTACAAGAGGCCGTTCAACTACCGTCGCTTACCTTATCTATGATCTTCATATGCCAAGCGGTAAACTGACCGTGAAGCATGTCACGCTCCGACGGCGAGAGGCCAGGATTCAAAGCGGCCAGTTTCCAAAGGACGACGATCTCGTCGCACAGAGACGAACAGGCGTGCTGCGATGCATGGACGTTGTTGTTCATGTTGTGCTTACCCCCGTAGCCGGTGCCATTTAGCAGAGCGACTTTGGTATTGAACCACCAAACGAGAATCTGCTCGCAGGCCATACACTCCTCGGTAATGATCTCCAGCAGCGGTATAGCGTTACGATCGGTCCTTTTGAACATCTCACGCACGATCGAGAGTAAATTCCACATCCCTTCTGGCTCGCGACCTCTCAGCGGTCGCAGCAAAGAGGACCATTCGGCAGCCGCTGGTGGCGCGGTGGTGCTCAAGTAATTAACGTCACTGTAATAGTGAAAGTACGAAGGGTTAATAAAAGAAACTTGTCTGTCGATTTTTTTTTTTTAACACGTTGCCGCATAATTTTAATTTGAAGACGGTGAGAAACACGTTTCTCTGCGTGCGAAATTGTTCCGAATTGTTAAAGTGTGAGAAATTGTATAGACAAATTATTGATAATATGTAATTTGGAATGATTAATAAATAAATGCATTATACACTTTGTACTTATGATGTTTCTTGTTCAGGATGGCTATAGCCGTCATTTCGTAGCAACGTGTTAAACCTAGGTACATTTTAATTTTTCTTTTCAATTTAACCCTTTGAGTACTGAATTAATTGAAGATTTTTATGCCCATAGGACGGATTTAATTTGTCGCTATATGGATTAATATGTAAAAGTAATACATTTTATTTAGAATATACTTATATTAGTAATTCACTACCACACCCTTATTTGCAACTGTAAGATGTCATAAATAAACGTCAGGCAATTGTTTGCGATCAACACCCACTGATGGAAGTGCCGCAAACATCAACGCCTTCTTAAATTCAGATGACGAGTCAGACTCGTCCACGGTAACTTCGCCCAAGTAATCAGACGACGAGTCTCACTCGTCAAATGTACTCAAACGGTTCAGTAGAATTTATTAGTTTTTTATTGGATTTCCATGGACTCCAAGTGGTTCACCTGAACACTATGGGCGCGGGCACGCAGAATTTGATGAGAATCTTCTTGATGTTGTCGTGGAGCGTTTTCTCGTCGAGATACCAGGAGGTTTGGTCGTGTGCCGACGCACCGGCTGTCGGGTCCGGGGCACCGCAATAACTGTTGATGGCGCTCGGTTGCGCTGACAAAAGCTCGTCCAGAAGACGCTGGGCAGTGGGCAGAATCTGCTGTGGCAGCTCGCTGATGAGATATTGCGCGAACTTCTGCAGTTGTTCCCGGTGCAAACGTGACAGGGATTCGCTAACTGGCGCTCTCAGGCACACCTGTGTCGGCTGAATACAAATAACAACGGTGTGTCAGATATTCCTGTGACCCGACCAATTAAACGGAAGTTCCGGTATCGAGCACCGTTCAGAGACACTTTCGGCCATTATCGATCGATTAACCGCAGATTTGTTTATGTAAATATATGTGACTTCCATAGGAGACCGATGATAAATAGAATTTATAATAAATATTTATTATTTGGTAATCACTGTCTTCTCATATATCATATGCTTCTATGTATAATGTCATATGATATTAAAGTCATATACTCTCGTTTTTTACAATCGAAAGTTTATATATTTTATATATAGTTATATATAATTATAAGTTTATCACTACCCTGTTACATAATTCCGTGTATAATCAAGAATTAGGTCATAGAGATCTACGAATCCTTTAAAAATAGAAAACACTTGTCTTTCGATCTCATTTCTATTATTCATTCTCCACGAAAATCTAAATTCGCATAAACATCCGCTGTCCATCGATCAAAAGGCATTTCCTCGGCTACATTTGTTAGATATTCGATCGTTACGATCGATGGTCCGTACCATGTGTATCCTGTGGAGACATACAGCGACCACATGGGCGCACCAATAAGCCTTCGACGAGCAGGTGCAGTTACACGAGGTGATCCTCCGCCGGTCAAAGGTTACGGCAACGTTGACCTGCGTCCTGGCGCCGTTAGAAAGTACCTGCGTGTTCACACTTGCGCTCAGGTGGAAACCTATCGAGCGTAGAGAAAAAAAAGACAGGTGAGACATTCCCATGTACCTATGTACTCATCTAGAGTAAAATAAAAAATAAATTTTACATATTTCATTATTTCTTTTTTCACATTTTATTCGATAAATTCGTTGTTTCCGATCAATAAACGTCGAAAACAACGTTTATCGATTTCCCTCATCGTAGAAAGAAAAATCCCGCGTAACCGGGATAATTTAAACACGTGGAAAGACAGCGTGAAAAGCAGGGAAATTTCAAACCCTAAATAACGCGAACGCGGCGGCGGCGGCGGTGACGACAAAGGGAACGAAAGCCAAGTTACGTCGCGATTGTTTCGTAAACTTCGCGGAAGGTGGAGGTAGAAAATTCAAATTCAAACAATCGAGACGCGGACGAGAGCGAAAGAGTAAAAGCGCGGTATACAATTATTCATTCGTAAGGGAATCGTTAGTCGCGGAGCGACAAGAAGTTGGGATGCCGCTCGTCGGACAAAAAGAGATAAAGACGTCATTTCGCGCGCATTAAGAAACAACGCCCCGAGCCGTGGATCGCTAACAAACGGAATACAAAGGGAAAGACGGCGTTATATAGAATACAGCTTAAATTATCTCGAGGAAATTAACCGTCCAAGAACATCTTGATCCAACAATGAAATTAAGGATTAAATTTCAACGCTCTCGTGGACTTTTACAAGATGAAAGAATTTTCCCTTTCTCCTCTCTTTCTCTCTCTCTCTTTATACATATATACATATATATAGAGAATAATAATAATATAATTGCGTTTCTTCATGTAAATGCATTGCTTATGACGACACTCATACGGTCGTTTCGAGTGTATTTCATTAAAAATCCTTTGTAAAGTGTTCGTTAAACTCCCAACGTCGTGAGACATGTTTTAAAACAGTTACAACGATACTATATAATTTATTATTATTAGCACACGAGATAATAATCGGGGTTGTTACCTCTGTTTGTATCTATATATGATTTTATCTTTTTCTCCCGTCGTTCTTTCTTTTTTCCACAGCCAGTTATTAGAAAGATAATTTCGAGCATTTTCACGTAGAAAACGGAGCATAAGACAGCCGCCTGAAAGTTGACTAGCTTCTTTATTCGACGGACGAAAAGGAGCATTGTGTAAAGTTCTTGAGGTACCACCATAGAAACCGTACGCTTTGCCTGAAGGCTTCTCTTTAGATGAGAACGACGGGATAGACGTAATTGGAAACCTGACCCTGACGGTTCCCTATCTCAAATAGTGTCGCAGAATCCTCTCGGTAAACCGACGCCGAAATGAATTTAATGCTCGATCGATGAAAAGAAACGAGTTCTGCCCATCGACTGACATTCCGCGGCGATCGATTAAGAAAAATGTGTCACTCGTCAGTCGTCACTCGTTTCTGATTGGCGTTATTAATAATAATAATAAAGCCGTGGGATTTTTTATACAAAACATCGAATTATTCATCGTTTCACACGGACGGATCGATGACATTTATAATTATTTCGAGGTTTCATTTCCACCGAATGAATGAAACATTTTGGTAATTAAACGCCGAGGGATAAAAATCAGAGGAGAACTGTTCGCGTATTCTAGGGACGAATGAATTTACTAAATTAAGCATTCCCACTTCTGGCAACCCGGAGATTAATGAATGAAATATATTTTCCCGGGTGAACGAAGACGAAACTCGCGGGATGGTTTTTCACGAGTCACGCGGTGAAAACACCGATTTGAAAAATGACGGAAGTCGAGAAATTACCGCGAAATAGGATCCGAGGTAACGCTTGCGAGACTTTAAGACGAAGTTGCGCGGTCCTTAGCGATGAAAGTACAAAGGGAACCTCGAGAAATCGCGCAACCACCCCGTCGAAATACCTTGGCAAGAGAAACCGTACACTCTTGGCATGAAAATTACTATAACAAAGTTAACAAACCGTAAAGGAAACCTCGTAAATACGATTCAACCTAACAACCTATAATTACACCGTTAAAAAGATCCTGCCACTTTTCTCCTTTAATAATCCCCCTAATCTGAAAATATCCTTACGAAGCACAACAACACTGTAAGAATAACCTAATCGAGATTTTATATATTATATACAGGTATACATATATCTAATCTAGCATTATTGCAATCAGGAAACACTCCAACACGATCAACAGTAATTTTTCTTAATTACAATAAGAGAGATAGATTTTTGTACGACTATTTAAAACATTATTTTTCTTATCACTGCCCATAATAAATTTACTATAACCTGCATTAAATTTTACAAAAATATCAATTTTATTTAAAAGCCTATAGTTTTAACGAGATTTGATAAAAATACATTTATACAAACGTATACAGATAAGGGAAACAAGATCAAAGTTCTATTTCTCGTTTCACGTAGACTTCTAGAAATTTCCGGTAAGTTTAGCGGTAATTTTCGTGGCGTGTTCCATCGCTTACCGATCTGCAGAGGATCCTTCACGCTCCTGGAGCGGAACAGGTGTTCGCCACGTTGGAACTCGTCGGCGCTGCCGTTGGCAAGGCAGGAATACAGCCGTATGTCCTCCTCGTTGTCCGGGAAGCTCCAGAACGCTATCCTGAGCTGGAGCTGCTCCGGCACCGGTGGATAAACGTGTTCCACCAGCTCGAACGGGATGTGCGAGGCGACGCTGCGCGCCGAGAGTTCGCACAGTGTCGGCACCATTTGTCCTTCTGAAATTAATCGAACAATATTATTTCATTAAACAGATCTACCAACAAATAGAATGAAAAATTCTGTGTCATTCTTTCGAGGGGTCAATGTACTTAAAAAAAAAAAAGAAAACTTAGGTAAAATCTATAGAATCACGGTGTCGAAAGTAATTTTAAATTGCGTGGGTGTATATAAAAAGAAGGGAGAAAGAGAGAGAGAGAGAGTGAGAGAGACAAGATTGACTTCGTTTCTCACGCAACCCTGTGAGAGACAATTTATTTATAACCGCCCCTCGGTAGCCAAAGGCGAAACGCAAAGAAAAGTACATACAACCCGGGGAACGTACTTTCATGAGCGCGGGGCGAAGAGAGAGAGAGAGAGAGAGAGAGAGAGAGAGAGAAAAAGAAAAAGTTGGGAACACTTGCGCGCATGAAAATGTCGATACAAAAATAATTTCCTCTCTTTCTCTTCCGGCCATATGCTTCGCGTCACTTGTAAACCCCGGCGTTCGGAATCACGCCTTGACCGCACTTTCCCCGACGTTACGGTGCACTGGTGTACGTATGTATGTGTGTGTGTAGAGTGTGTAATATACATACAAGGAACGTATGTATACATATATGTATATATGATACATACACACGAGAGAAATAGAACTCTCGGAGAGAACAAATTTCCTCCCTGTTTCGTCTCTTTTATATTCTTCTTTGTTTTTTTAAGGGGTGTGTGTGTGTGCGGATTTTTAACCGCAGCGACGGACACGCAATGGCCGCGAGCAAACTCAATTTCACGCAGAAGATAACGAAACAATTAAAACACTTGGGGGAAAAATATGCTGATAATCGATGGGAAAAAAGATTTGTGAAAATGGAAGTTCCCAGCGTTAAATTTAATCGCTATTTTCCGATCTTTTATTCATAATTTATCCGATTACCGTCCCTTTTTTTCTTTCCATTCATCGATATAATACATAGTACGCATATATATTAAAAGATTCTAAAAAAAAACAGATTTCAAAGATGTCAATTTGCATAGATCAGCATATTCTTCTAAAATTTCCAATGGAAACCACATCTACGATTTTCTAACACATACACACATTTGGTATATAACGAAATGTGTGTGGTGTGTGAAAGAAACAAAGCTGAAAAGTGTGCGAAAGTATAGTATCGGTGGCAAACGCTGGTAACGCGAAGGTTGAACAAAAAAAATCGAAAGGAAATCCTATTTGCTTACTCGAGCGTTGTGAATGAACGAAGAAAGCCGAGGCGAACAGTTCCGCTAGTAAACGGCGTTATTGCCCGACGTCGTAACTTTATTAATATGCACGGTGCACCCATAGGGTTCTTTGCGAAATCCCATTTACTTGCCCGATTATATCGACGTAACGAACGTCTTCGCGTCAAACGAACCGTCCTCGTCATACTGACGATCGATTATCCACTATCGTCAAATTTTGATTGGATAACTATTCCGAAATTATTAAAATTTTGCCGTAAAATTGCAATGATGAATTCTAAAAAATGTAATTCGAGTATTTACTGAGACAATTAGGAAGAAAATGGGCGTGTTTGTGTGCACATATAGATTGGAATGATAAACGTATATTTATTTTACGGATAAATTGTATTTAATTACGATCGATTTGTAACTCCGAGTGGCAAACCGTCTCGAAAATGCATTTCCCTCGCGAGGACAATAACTGTGCAGCCAGCGACACTATCTTAATGAGGGTGATAATGAAAGCAACTCATTTACAATTTCAAACGACGTTACATAATTATTAAGCAAACGTCCCGTCTGGAACACATAAAGAAATGACAATGTACAGTTTAATGATATACTTTCGTCCTAAAATATTCGATAGATTTACGGGAGGAAAAAAGAATCTCATTATGATTCCATTGGTAATTAAATATTATTGACTTTTTTATTAAAATTCTACTCTCCTAATGGTATCGACTATCGATTAACATAAATTCGTTAGATTTCCCCGGAGATTCTGATTAAAAATTCTTTCGTTCACACTTTCCGTGAAAGTATCCAATAGTAATTGAACAATCTGTTTATTAATACATATATATACATATAATAGTATAGAGATGCGCAAAATCCAGCGGACCGCGTTCGCGTAAGCGGATTCGTCCAGCAATTTTGGCACGAGAAAAGCTAGCGTAATTTATCGCTTAATTAAGCTTGAAAACGCTAGAAATAACTTCGCCGGCGTTAGGCCCGGCGACGAGCGGCGAGCTTCGCCTTCAAAAGATACCGAAAGTTTCGGCTAATTACGTCGAGAACGACGTCGATAAATTTTTGTTAGACCCGCCGCCCGCCGCCGGAGGGAAAAAAAATTATATATTTTTTCGAACCACCGTTTTCCCGGGTTACACGCGACACAGTCCCCCGCGGAACGTTACCCGGCTCCTTATTGATTTTCCCTGTCGCCAGAAGGTGTAACTTTGCGTTTCAAAGGAGGACACGTGTATCGCGTATTTCTCGGAAAATAAGAACGACCCCGTCGTACGAACTCCGCGTCGTCTACCTGGTCTTTACACTGCTATACCACAACGTCTACAATTACCGGTTATTGTATGTAGAGCGGCTTGCTGAAAAATTCATCCTAATCCAAGAATCTAAATTCACGTTCCAGCACTATCCATCGCTTAGAAAAACACACCGATGTTTCGAATGTGAAACTACGATATCGAGTACGATTTGTATAATCGTGAAAAAAATAGAATATATTCGATAAACTGAACGTAACCATCTAGATAATCTATTGTCCAATCGACGATATATATATGTATATGTGAATTAACGAGATGACCCCATACGATGAATCGGTAAATCGAACGAAGGTCGAATGAATTTTTAATGAATCGTCCTAGAATTCTCCATACACGGTATATCGAGATCGGTCGTTTAATCGAATGAAAAAAAAAATACCACGCGATTTTTGTCATCCCTAACCGGTGGTACTTTTAGTATTTTACTCTTGCGTGTGTGTGTGCGCGCGCGCACTCTAGAAAGCCCACCGACCGAAACGGGATTCGCGGTCGCGGTTTCGTCGCGCAACGTAATTTCCCTTCGGTTTTCACAAAAGCGTTCCCTCCCCCCCCCCCCATTTCCCTCCCGGAAGGGTGGAAGGGAAATTCTCTCGAATTGTCCCGCGCTCTCTCTATCCACGCCGTCATACATTGTCCGTCGATATTCCGGCACTTTGCAAAAATTTCCATTACTCTTCCCCTTTGTTTTTCCGGCAAATGTTTGCCCGATCGATCCGGAAGTGTTTCGTTGACGTGCGCGTGCCGTTCGACACTATATATGTATTATATTCAGACGTTTCGAACCGATTAAGCATTAACCATCGTTGATTATCGCTGTACTCTTCATTAGTATGTTAATACCCGGTCGGCGAAAAAAAAAAAGAACGTACGCGTAATTAATTAATTAATTATCACGGAATAAATGTAATTCCGTTGACCCCCCTGCGGAACGTCGGGGATAATTATTTTCGATTGTGTCTCGTTGTGTTTGATTTTAATACACCGCGTGTGTAAATATAGTCGCGAGGGTGTATATGTATGTATGTATGTATGTACGTACGTGTGTATACAGTTTTCACGATTCTATTAAAACGAATCGAACCGCGAACGCTACGACGATGACTACGTCGATAGCAATTTGTTAAAACGACGCGTATCCGTGGTATCTACATAGTATGTATGTAGTATTAGTATTTAGTAGTATATAGTAGTGGTGGTGATGGTGGTGATGGTAGTGGTGGCAAGCAAACGTTTTCATCGTGTTCAGAAATTGAAGAGCGACGACACCGTTCGGTTTCCATCCCCCGCGGATGTTCACTAATCAAATAGAAATTGAATTTCCATTAATAATAGGCCGCAACGGAGTAACGTCATTTCCGGGCATATTGAGAGCTGGCACGGCGCAAGTAGACGATAAAGCTTTTGTCTCGTCGGATTAACCACTGTGTTCTCGTAGATGCGGCAAATGGGATTAAAACGACAGAACGGCTGGGATACCTTCGACCTTAAGGATCATGGTAATCCTTCTTACCATAGGAATTTTCTACTTACACGTGTATACCCGTTTCAAATCGTTTCCGGACACGTTTCGTCTGTTTAGTTTATTTTATTTTATCTTCTTGTCAAGAGTGTCTCGATAAAATTTATTATATACTCGACGGGTCGAGTGACTAGCAAGAGAAAACTGGACGAGGATAATAATAATATCTCGAAGGATCGAACGAGAAATTTCGCGTTACGTCTGTAAACGTTTCCTTTCGGAAATTAGAGGGTAAACATTTCCCCGATGCAAATGATACCGGGGAAACGGTAATTCGTCGGTGTATACCAGCGACGTGGAGCGTGTAAAATTTGCATACCATCCCGAATTCAGCTTATCTCGTATATACGTACATATTACATACCTACATTTTTTTTTAAAGCACGAACACCGATACCCGATGGAACACGTCGGTGGAAAAAGCGTTTCGGAGAAGTATTTTCACACGTTCGTTGTGTTTTTTTTTATCTCGATTGCCTGCCCCACTTTCCATTCGGCGATAAATAATGAAAACGGAATCATAAAAGTATTACGATGCGAAATTTATGCGACCGCCAGTTGTTTGCCTCGCGTGTCTGTTAGTTCTCGCGGCTCCGCGAGCGAGTTGAACGTAGCTTTTTTTTTCTCCCCCCACCCTCTCGTTTCTTTTATTTTTTTTTCACTTTTAGATCGCGAAAAGATTCTACCGGCAGATCGACACGATAGTTTTATGAACCTCGAGAATAGATCGAGCGAGCTCGGCGAACGCGACGGTTGAAAAAAAAAAACGTATTCTATCGACTTCCTGCATAAATTCTGATCGATTTTCCAGACTCGAGTACCGCAATGATAGAACTTATGCAAAATAAGTAACAAACGTAACGTTCCGTTGGAAATCAAGCGTGATGAACGATACTGACTTCCATCAAGTTCGCTGAACAAAAAATTGAGAACAAAAAAGAGTAAGAAAAATGGTATTAAAGTTAGTTTCGTATCGTGAATTACAAGCCGATTTATCGTTCTACTCTCGAAAACCATATCCCTTCCCCCCTCCCCCCTCCCCCTCACCCACACAAAATTGCCTTAAGACCCGCACGTTTCGCCTGTAAATTTCATATTAAGCCGAAAGTCGAGGACGACGGATGAACCCTGACAATCCTGGTTACGATGTCCTGGCGAATCCTGATCAAGGATGGCCGTCACGTCGACGATTCTTTCCAACCGTATCATCGGAAAAACTAACTTCCAGAAAGAAACGTGCCGCGCCGGATGTCCAGGATAATTTAATTAATTCTCGCCCGAAAGGCAGCAAGTTCAGGAGAGAAAGAGAGAAAAAATATTAAAAAATAGCCATGAGTTCCATGGGGCTACGGGATCGCGGTAGTAACAACGAGAATATGATTTCCAACAATATATTTGGGGAATAATATATTTTATTACTGTAATCTTAACGATTACTAAATGGGTGAGTGATCTTTATTAAAATTTATTCTAGTTTAGGGTTTTTATAATCGTTTAAAAGACCAAAATAAAATGAATTGTTTTTGAATAATATATTTTATCCAGCCGCGAGGCACAGTTTGAAATAAAAGTGAACGATAAGGAATCAACGTTTCACAATTTTTACCAGTGTATACCCTTTTTCTTTCTTCTTCCTCTTCTTCTTGTTCCTCGCATCTGCGAGTAAAATGCAAATACGATCGGCCGTAAGGATCTAATCTTAATCTCTAATGTTCATGCAGGTAGAGCAGGTGTTCGTTTCCACCGTTCAATTCTCAAGATGTTCTTTTATCGAGACCGTGGCAAACCCCAAAGGAACAACCCGCATCCGGAGCTCACACGTCACAGGGATATATCCTCCTTTTGAATTCTCATCTCTGACGAAATTAAAGTCGACAGAAGCCAACGGAATCGCAAATAAATTTCCTAGCCAAAGCAAATATTATTCGCGTGTTCATTCGATAGGAAGAAAAAAAAAAGCGTATGGAATTTTATATTATATTTATACGATTCTTTGCGCGAATAAAACGACACACGGGGAAATATTTAAAACGGGAATTAATATACGTGGGGATTACGCTTATAAACTGAATAATTACTATGAGTTGTTCCTTTAATTTTGTTTTGTTTTTTCGTTCGTTCGAATCGTTCGTACGTGACACGTAAAATATTCGCGTGTTCACCGGCAGAAAATTGCGTCGGCAGTTAATTTATTCGCGACACTTTCCATTCGATGACGTACTGGGAAGGATCAACTTAATTTGAAATTCATGACGAAGACGCGTCCGCCGTAGGCTCGGCATTTATTTCTCTCCTTGCCAGGAATTTACCGAACGCTCGTCGACGGCGAACGTGAATCGTCCTACGTATTATATCTCCTCCTATCCTACCGATATAATTCGAATAACGGTTTGTCGGATAGTTTAGTTGGTAATTTTCAATTCCCACTACGAATACCTTTTGCGATCGTTTCTCCTCGGCGATTCGCAAATCGATCTCCGAGTGGTAAAAACAACGTAAAAAACAACGTGTACAAACACAAATAAACGGGGGGAAAATATAAAATCGATACGAAAGAGAAAAAGAACAAATATATAACAAAAATTCCGAAAATATTTACAACGAAAAAGAAACGATCCACGAAATCCCAAAGTCTACGCCACTGATCCGTGACGGTTTCGAAATCAATCGACATCAAATTACCATTTCCACGGGAATTAAGACCGTGATACCATCTCGAGGAAATCCCGTCTCGCTCGTCATTTCATAGAGCACGGGTTTCCCGTAGGAAAAGACGGGGGTGGGAGAGAAGAGGAGAGGAGGAGGAGGAGAGGGGAGGGGGAGACGTTTTAATTCCAATGAGAAACCGGGCGTCGTTTAAATGCGCCCATCGCCGGCGTCGATGGCCCCTCAGAGGTGAGATCGTAAAAACTTTTAACGTAATAAAGGGAACTTCCGTCTTGTCTCGACGCCTTTTCTTCGACGCGGAAATGGAATTGCGTTTTCCGTCGAATGGACCCTCCTCCCCGTTGCCGTTGCTCCGTTTTGCGCGACGTCGAATATTTTCTACTTTCTTCGCCCGGCAGTTCGTTACTTTTCTATTGTCGGGTCGCATCGTTGTCCGTGCTCCTTTGGAAATTTACCATGTTCTTTTACGACCAGGTTTCCTTAACGAGTCACCGCCAACGTCGATGTTACCCTTTTAATTGTCAGCGGCTGTGTCTACCTTCCCCTCTCCCCCTCCCCTCCCTTTCCACCACCCTTTTCCATCCTTTTTCCTCCTTTTCCCCCAATTTCACCCGATTCACGAAATAATCATTTAATCCAAAATCCATCGTTGTTTCCCATCACGACGAGATGAAAGTTCAACCCCGATTGAAGACGTCGAACGAACGAAATCGTCGCGACGCCCGGGAATAAAAATGAAAATCCGCGGGAAACTCGTAACTCTCTCTCTGCTGCGGAATCGGAAAATGCTGTGGCGAAACTGGGCCACGCGGATTTTTCACCGGCCGTCGATGGATACTTCGCGAACGAAAGGTACAAATTGCTAGGGGGGGAGGAAGTTTTCACGGTGGCCGGATATACCGGGTGAAACGGTTTCTGGAGCGCGGTCGAAACTTGGCTGGTTCGCGTCGCTACCAGATTGTGCGGCTTTCTGCTTTGATAAACTGTAATTACAGTTTACCCGGGCGGCGATCGCCGGCACGGTACTTTCGTCCGGGAAAACAGACTTTTCCCGGTGAATCGACGCGCTGTAAAAATCTATCCAGTGTTTCCCTTCGTTGGGAGATAGGAGAATTTTCTTTTTTTGGTTTAATTTTCAGTCATCTCAATGAAGATTTTTTAATAAATTGTGAATAGAGATTTTTATTCTGGTAAAAGTCAGTTTTTTCTTTATTCTCTTTTCCTAATACCTTTTGATATTAGTTTTTATAATTTCATACAATTTTCGTTTGCCGTAACAATTATTTTTCACCTTTTCACTCTTCTTTCTCTTTCCTGTTTCCGATAAATTTTCTACGATTAATATATTTTTTCAGGCAAATGAAAGGATCATATTTTACATATGAAATTTCTCACATCTCTACCAACGTGTTTCGCCATGATACGCCGGCGACCTTTTATGAAATCATTATTAATACATCGACTTCTGGAGAACGTCCACGCGAAACATTTTCCCGAAGTCAAGCGACGCTAACGCAATGCGAGACCTTCGAACATTCGCGTTAACGTTCACCAATACACGTGTATCCGTGTTCGGATACAGATACACACCTTTCGCGAGGAAACTTGACCTCGATAGAGGAAATCATCCCCCCTGTTTACCCTTGCCCTTCCACTTTTTCACAGCTACGCGATCTTTCCCCGGATTTTGTTACATTTTCCGAATACACCGCACTTTCCATCGGGAAACGTTGAAAAGTTACACGTCCGTCGGGTTTTGAGTGCTCGTTTTCCCGACGGCGTTCCGTTGAAAACGTTAACCGACGATAAATTCGAAACGACCGCCGCCGTTGACGGAGTGCGAGCGAGCGTTATTCAAACGAACGAGGCGAATTTCGCTTAACATAAAAGAGTTAAGCGTTTACAGTTTATTTACGCCGAACGGCAGGGCTTTTAACTGAAAATTTTATCAGTTTTCCCTACGACTTTTACACGGAGCCTCTGCGAACGGGCTGTTGTGCCTACGTTAACGCAAACTTTCCCGTATTTCCACCGAAAAAGACGTCTAAATATATATTCGCAAAGTGTTCTCGGTTCCCCGCGTCTAACAAAACGTTCGGAGAACTACCGAAATTCCGCGATATCCGAAGTTTTTCTTTAAAGCGGTAGTTCCCCCCGACTGCGTCGTAAATTAAATATGATTCACGAGACGGTCAGCCCGTTAAAAAGTTCGCCCCCTGGATAAGAAAGATAAAGCATGCCGCGTTGGTACGAGGCCCTTTTTTTTCTTCGGCGAGCCGTCTTAAATCAGTAAAGATGAAACTTTCCCCGTCGACGTCCCGGGAACTTTTCACTCGTGCCAATATCGGGCTAATTTCACCCCGAACCCGTGTATCGTTATCGTTAGACACGTGCTGATACGTTGGCCAATCGCTCAAAATGATATCATACATTTTTTTCATCACCTCGAGAAATACATTCTCATTACATCGAATTTTAACCCTATCAAACTTGATACCCTATACGTTAAACCACGCAAAAGCAATTCAAACACATAGGGGTAGACATTTGCAATGGCTAACCATAAGATTTCACAACCTTTACATAGTTATTTTTAATTTATAACTCAATTTATGTCATGTACTATACAAAGTAGTGAAAATTAAATTACTAAAAAATAGATACAGAGATCTAATAGGACTAAATTAATAACAATATACTTGAGACATCGATTGAAGAAGATCTTTTCGATGATGAAGATTTTCCAAAACTTTGCCAACAGAAATAAATCTTCAATTTCCCTGCAAACTATAATTTTTGTAAAGTTGATAATCGAAACAAATTTAATCATCTAATATTTATAACCACAGAAATAAATCCACCATCGTTCGTAATTGGACCCGAGTTACTATTTACATTTTACATTCACCCTGTACTAAAGTATACACCATGTTTATTGTCATTATTATTATTATTTTTTCCCCTTCCTCCCGTCTTGGGATACATAATGTTCGCGGGTCTCGCTCGTCTCACGTGTGTTTACAACCGGGGGCCCCGATATTATGTGGCTCACGTGTGCAGCCGCGTTGCAAACCGACGGTACGTCGCTCTCCGTATAGAGTTACGTTTTATGCACTACTTCCTGAGCAGCCGGCAAAGGCGTCCCGTTAATTTCCACCTAAAACGGCAACGATCCCGACGCCCCGCACGTCGCGACGCTGGCACGTGTAATTATTACACTTTCGTGGGCAATAACTTACAATAACATCTTGAAAGTGGAGGGGAAAAGGGGGAAAAGGGGGAACAACACGTGGAAAAGGGGGGAAAATCGTCATCGTTGATGATTTTTGAGAATGTAATTCGAGAGATAAGTTTAGAATTGAAAAAGTTTGCGTGTTCAAGTGAACAAGTGGATCTTTTTGTCTGGAACGGTCCGGTACGGGCGGGGAATGTTAAGTTAATGTTAATTCCGTTGAATATGTATGATATCTCTTCCCCTTGAAATTTCGACGATCCTCAAGTAAAAGAAAGAACCTTCCGCGGGAGGATTGTAATGTTTACTTGAGAACGGGGAGAACTAATTAAATCTAACGAGATATTTACTCGAACTCGACATAGGCATTACAGGGCGCATTAAGTGCCTTAGTTAAACACTACATACATTCAGATGGTGCATCGTGTGCATTATCTTCTCTAGGGTGAACGTTGTTACTGCTTTCAACGAATGGAAAATCAGAATCTATCGTTTTTTAGGATAATAACTGTTAAAATGTGTATTAATAACTTATCGATAATAAAAATGTAATTTCATAATTTCTTTAATCGTTAAAAAACTAACGATAAGGGATAATTGTTTTATCAGCATTGTAACAATGAGAAATTGTGTATATTATATAATATAAATAGTAAAATAATTTTAAGATGAGGTCGATGGAAAATACCATCGATTTTCATCGATAGAAGGAAACGCATCAGGGGCGTAAACCCGACACGCGTCGCCCCCGAAATTCCGCGTCGCGGAACACGAAAACTTTGTTCACCTCGCATCGGTGGATACTTTTGTTTCGGGCCGGTTAATAGTCGTGAATTTCCCGAATATCTCCCCGGGGCTTCCTGAAAATGAATTTCACGTAGCGCAACGTAGGTGCATCGACCCCGGGTTCTGCCGATCGATATTCCGGCCGGCTTGCAACGCAGAAAGTGGACGTATGAAAAGGTGCACCCGGGAGATTTCAATTTTTATCCCCTGTAAACCGTAAAAATTGTTTATTCCCCCAAGCTCCTCCCAAGCGAACCGCCCATCAACCACGGCCGTGGCCCGAAACGAATTTTCCTTTTTCCATACTTTCCATCCACGATCCGCCCACGTCGAAACCTCTATTTTTCCGAATTTTCGCTGATTTTTCCAGGGAAATTTTCCGTGTTCATCGAAATCACGAAACCATATGGAATGATGAGACGGAAATGATCTGTCCGCGTTGAATCATCGTAAGATTTCTTATGGATCATTTCTTAGATCGATGACAAAATAAAAATAGCGACTTATGATCGGTTCTTAGAATTAGATTTGAATCGTAAAGATTCTCCACGAGATGATTTTCTTTTTTCAACGATTACGATAGAAAGAGTGGGGACAAGTATAATTTAATTCCGGGTTAATTGAATTCCATTAATTCGGCGTCCGTCGACACGACGCTGGCGCGTACCGTCACATTCAAATTAAATCAGACGTCCCCTCGGCCGATACAATTAAAATATGTTCGCAGGAATACGTGAAAAACGGCCACTGCCACTGGTGTTCCGGTCGGCGAAAGTATAATTTAATGGTCCCCGATTGTTTAATGGAACTGCGTTCCGGATTTTCGTTTAAACAGTCGATGAAAATTCCGACCGAATTCTCGAACGCGTTATCCCCGGTTGTGACGTCATCCCCGGTGCTTCGCTGGCAATCGAAGCGAAGCCACGATAATCGTAGAACTTTTAATTGGGCTGAAAGTTAAAAAAAAAAGGGGGTGCGGCGAAAAAGGCGTGGGGTGAAAGGGGAGAAAAAAAAATAAAGAACGAAAGAAAACAAGACCGCCGGACTATGGCTTCCCTCGGTGCGACTAACGCGTAAATTCACGTCAACCGCATTTCACCTGGTTTCTTTATCCAGAAAAAAAAGAAGAAGAAGAAAAAGAAAAAGAAGAAGAAGAGGAGAGATTCAAGTGCACCCGTGTAACTTCGAAAGACGGTTCTCCGGCGACGAAAAATAACAAAAAAAAAATAAATAAATGTACCTCGCGGTTTTTTCGTCCACGTTCACGGGAGAAAACGTGCTCTCGACTCTACGAGGTCGAGAATAATATACAAATGTCTGAATAGAGCAGCGACGTCACCCCGCGGGCTTGCTTGTCGCTATAACGTAATTAAAAAGTAAAAAAAGTATAACAGTAAAATAAAAATTTGTTTAACTACCGGCGGCTGAAAACAAAACAAAAAAAAGAACGGGGTTCGCCGCGACGCGGAGAACAACATTTTTTTTCGGACATGAGAAATTAAAATTAAAACGCACACAGCCCCGCGGCTGTTCGAAATATAATTCGCTTCTGATAAAATGAATACATGCGCGCGCGAGAGAGCAATGTACACACACGTTTCACGTTTTTACGCTTTTTAACGAGTTTTTTATTTTTTTTTTTTTTGGTCGTTCCCGATGAATTTGAATTCCTCTTACTTGCTCCCCTCGTGTTATATATATATATGTATACACATTTTCGATAGATCGACACGATGCCCACAACTCTATCCCGGGTAACCTGTTGATGACGAGTCATACCCTCCATCACGTTTTCTCTTTCTATTTTTCATCTCGTTTCCCATTCGGAATACAATATACTCACGTAAATTGTGTATAATATAATTAACACCAATTGTCCCATATTTTTTTATTTCTTTCTATCTCGTACCTTCCAGACAACCCCATATGATTAACGTTATTATTTATCAAATATTTTCTGGATCGTCTTCAGGTATCTTCCAGGTGGGGGGTAGTTGAAAAAAAAAGGTGAGAAACGACCCTTCGAACGGCGAACGACAATCCTACAACATCGGTGGCTGTCCCTCGCATTGTTCAAGAGTCCCTTCATCGATTTTTATCGATGCCGGGTACCGTGCGAGTCCTATATCGAATTTGCGGTCGTAACGCGCCACTTCGGAAGCAGAGGTGGATTCTCGAAGCATTATGGAAATAAGACCGTGTAGTGGAAAGCGAGTGGAGGAGCCTGCCAGCCGGAGGATTGATTTTTAAAGTGTCTGCCATAGGAAACCGGCTCGGAAATAAATCCACGAAGCAGACACGGGATTAACCCAGAACGGTGAATTCGTGTCGATAAAGTCGCGGGAAAATCCTTAATAATATTTCCCCGAACGTGTATATATAATGTATACATAATACGTATATACGTATATAAACATAGACGTATAATGTATACATGCGTAGGTAAGCACAAACTGTTAAGCAGAAAAACGAGAGTCCCGGTTTATTGGAAATCGAAGCCCCGACCGGTAACATAAATCCGTGAATAAACGCGGAATTAACCGTCGTGATGGAGGGAGGGGGGAAGTGGAGGGGAGGGGGATATGAAACAAAAAAGAAACACGAATGGAGAATAATTTCTATCAACAAGTTAGCACGGTATCCCTAATCAGATTTGTATTGCGATTAAATGTATGCTTCAAAAGGAAAATGTTTTGACAGAGTTTTATTTATCGCTAGTCTTCTTTTTTATTGTATTTCACGTAGCAATATAAAAATTACGTTGTCAAATGTGATCGTTAGTAGACAATTAGCTCGATCAATATTCTCCTCTCTCATTTTTTTCCTCTACCCTACGTTTTCGTTATTTTTCGCGTGATTTTATTTCATCGAAAACACCATGGCACATGGCGATCTTCGTAAACGACCGGGTAAAACGATACGGGGTGAGCAGAACGGTAGCAAATTCAGCTTTAATAACCTAATAACAGCGCGGTCATTAAAGCGTAAAATGACAAACGCTTTAATAAGCCGTTTTGCTTGCCTTTGAAACACTGGCGAGCCTCCCGGTTCGCTGTAAGAGCACTCGTTCAATCCTAGAGAGCCACCCGTTATAGTATATCCGTACACCGTTTCTACGTGCATACATACGTACATACGTATGTGTGAGGGTGTGTTTGTGCGGAGAACGGCGCGCTCGTTATGTGTCCGATTAAGATTCGGTATTACCGGCAGATTAATGCGGGAGAATAATGAAACCGGAAGATCCACGCGCGGATGCGAATAATTTCGAAATAATTTTGTAGAACGAAGCGAAGATCGACGAAGATTAAAAAAAAAAAGAAATGAAAAAGAAAAACACTCCTGGACATTCTCGCGACGGAGTGAAATATCTTTCTCCTGGATTTTTTCCCCTTTCTTTTTCGTCGAACGATAGGAATTATAATGTCGAGTAAAATATTCCCTCGCGAGATAGATATTTTCTTTTTCTTTTATTGTACCAGTGAAAACAGAACAAGATTGGGTACGACGTTTATAGAAAAAAAAAGAACGAAACATATACGGGGTCTTTTAGTTTATTACGTTCACGAAGGTGGTCAATTGATTTGTCAAATATTCCTCAGTCCATTCGCGGGCAATTCCACGAAACTTCGACGTCAAAGAATTACCCTGGGAAAACATTGCCCGGCACATATTTTCTTTTTTCTCTTTCTTTTTTTTTAGACACTCCAACGATATTAGAAATCGATTTGCCTCCCGTTCCTCCCGCCACGTCAGCGAATTTCCGTCAACGTTGCACACCTGACGTCCGAAATACTGCGAGTTTTATTTGAAGAGTTTAAAAAAAAAGGAGAAAAAAAAGAAAAGGGAGGCCCGAAGAGTCGCGAAATAAAAGCATACCAAACGCACCCCCGGCTTCCGGAAAATCGAATAAAGAGGAACAGGTGACAAAAAAATATAATACGACGTGGAGGAAAAGGACGTCTGTTGTATAAACAATGGCTCTCCCTTAGTTTCCATCGATGAAAACCGGGCGAAACAACGCTGTCAAAATTCAACGAGTCGGTTTATTACATCGATGGAATTTTTCCCGCGGTTATTTTCGAATACTCCCGCACCGATGTCTATTGCGAGAATTCCATTCGCTCGAATGGACGGTCGCGGATCAAAGAGTTTGTATCCGGAAGGGAAGGGGAGGGGGGGGGGAGGGGGTTCGACCATTTTTCCGAATGCGTTCGACGGAAAAAGTTAACTCTCTCGCCGCGTTCCTTTTTGCACGATCGAGCAAAAAAAACGTATTTTTCCCGCGAGTTCCGCGCGAGACTCGAAATATTACGACTTTCATACGAAGGACCGCGAGGAGAGCGGAGAAACTGAAAGAAAAAACAAAAGCTACGAACGAGAAAGAGAGAGGGAAAAAATAGAAGAGAATTCCATAGAAACATTCTCGTAGACGAAATCGCGGGGAAAAAAAAGATAGAGCAGTCTTTCGATTTGCACGATTTCGCCGCGGATTGCATTCGAATATATCCGTTCCGATGTCTATCACGAGAAAACCGTATTCAAAACCACGGAACATCAAAGAGTCAAAGCTATAGAAAAAAAAAATAAAGAGAGGGAAAGCGAGGGGAGGGGTGATACACATATACCATCCACTCTCGTTTCCACGTATATTGAATATTAAAATTCGATTCGAGTGCTTTTACACGTGACGTCCGATGTATTACCAGTTTCGTAAAAAGTCCCAAAGAACCAGAGGACCGCGTACAAATAGAAAAAAAAAACGAGAAATCCACGGATCGCCTGTAACGATCACTTTTTTCCCCCGGAAAACGATAAAAAAATACATATATACATATATACACACATATATACAGAAAAGTCAGAAATCCCTATACGTATAGGGGTGAGGGATGAGGGGGTTGCCGCGAATGTGCAACCACTGACAAAAGATCGGCTACGTATACAGCGGGTGGACCTTTCTGGCACAGCTCCTGCTCATATTTCAGGATCCCTTTCTGCCGGTGCACCCTGAAAGAGGGCCTCCAACCCCCACCCTAACCCCCGGTTGCACGAAAACGAGGACAAAGAGCCATTTTGCCGTAACGCGATATGTCACGTTGCCGTACGGGGGTGGTTTGGGGGTGAAGCTGTAGGTTGAAGGGGAGTCGGGGGTAGGAAGGGGGTGGGAGGGGGTTGGAGGAGTGAAAGGACGCTTTTCTGTGTCACCGATTTAATCCTGCCGCGAGGATTCTACTTTCGTTGCCGTTGTAGGATATCGTCTTAAAGGAGAGGGAGAGAAGGATTTGCGGGGTATTAAGGGTTGTGAGCTTTTCACGAGCTTTTAAACTCGAAACTGATAATAATGCAACGGCAGTTTTGTCTTCTCCTACTTCGTTTAAAATCCTATTCCCTCGCGATTCCCGGGCAGCGTGATTAAGATTTTACAGTGTCTCTGGAACTTTAAACGCTATTTCCCAAGGAAAACGTTTAACGTATGTACGAACGATGGATTAATCATTACGTACCTACTAATTCTCTCGTTATACTATTTTTACTTCCTAAACAAAATTCTATATAAAACCTTTTCGTTTATCCTTTGACACTTTCTAATCGATCACAAATATTTCAATATAAAATTTTGTTAAAATTACAAATTTGCAATATTATACGTACAATTCTCTACGTCTGTGATCCAAAAGATCTCCGTAAAACAGACGAACGGTACAAATGTACGTCCAGTCAGGATCCTATCGGCGGAAATGACGATTCATAGCAAAAGTCCCCGTGCAACCACCCGGCCGGAATTGATGAAGCTGCTGGACCGTTTACGATCCTCCCGTTGCCCACGGATATGAAATATGACCGTGTGGCACGAGTGCGTATGTACACCAGGATCCATGGTAACCACGGGACAGGCT
The DNA here is from genome assembly GCA_917499265.3 of Mimumesa dahlbomi. Classification (NCBI taxonomy): domain Eukaryota; kingdom Metazoa; phylum Arthropoda; class Insecta; order Hymenoptera; family Crabronidae; genus Mimumesa; species Mimumesa dahlbomi. The sequence goes on from OU824118.1 coordinate 11,367,763, forward strand.
ACATTATTACCATTGGTTGACATTTGTCTTCGTCATGGTCGGCCGGGGGTATCGCGGCGGCGGCAGCGAAAGGAACGGCCGTAGAAAACGGGTAAGGACGATCAGGATTGATGAAGGATATCATTCAGCTTGGAAAATCGACCCCCCCGACATCGGTGATGTTTGCGTTTCAAAGGGATACGCGGAATGATCTAGATCGTGGGAAACGAAGGTGAAATATCCGAGTGACTCGACGTATTTTGTTTGGAAAAAGTCTGGACTTTTGAATATATGGATGATTCATATATGTATATATAATTGAAGAGATTCGATATTAGTACTTTGACCTTGTAGATGATAATTAAAATGATTAGATTAATCGGGAAGAAAGACATGGTGGATAATGAATTTCTGTGAAAAGCGTGGGATGATATTGTCATGTTTAATAGGGTGTATCGTTTGTATATTTATCGTTCGTGACTTGGTTCGTCGTGTATGTATGTATGTGGCGGAGAAACGGTGTGTATAAAGCCGGCTGTAATCAAAGTGAAAGATGATAATGCATAGTTGAGATATTACACAAAGAAGGAATTCCACGGGAACGATTTAATATTCCGCGAGATAAAAGGTTCCGTAGCGTACAGTGGTGTATTGAGTAAGAAACGTTTCAATAAAATTGTGTAGTGAAGTATATAATCATCCGAGCGAGGAGAATTTAATCAAGTGCGTTCTTAAGACCGTATCTCTGGAAAGTTCTTTTTAGTGTTATTATCTACAATTTAGATCGGAGAACACTTCTCTCGTAAAGAAGAAGCCCCGCGAACGAGGCATCGACGTCATTTTAAACAGCTGTTCCCGCGTTGTTGTCGAAACAACGACGAAAAACAAATTTCACGCAACAAACGTGTTTTCATTTTCCACGTTGTATTTTGTTTAAAAAGAACGCAAGAAAAAATACACACAATTCCATAATAATCGATACGAAAGAATTAGTAGTACTCGCGTTCGATAACGAGCACAACGTATTATACATACACACATACATATCTATACATACATACATACATAGTATACGTTCACGGGTCATTAACCGCGATAATCACATTCTACTACGCCGCTATCATAATAATTGATAGATTATACACGCACGTCTATAATAGTTCGATCAAAACTCATCAGTCCGCAACATCTACCGCGGTAAAACGATGAAAACAATACAGGCTGACTGACATAATAATATTATATTCACCCGCGTGAACATCGGAACGAACGCGTTCCTCTCTTTTTTTTTCTTCTTCTTCTTTCTTTCTTTCCCATCGTATTAATTCTAATTACGAGCAACGCGGTAAACGATAACCTTTCCGGCAGGTTTGCACGGTAAACTCCTGTTAATACCAGTAATATTTCCGTGTTACCACCGGGCATCAGGTTATACACACAAGCGAAATAGAATTTCCCGTAAACGTCGATCGATTCGGAGGGGGTGGAAGGGGGAGAGGGGGTGGGAGAGGGGCATTAATTCCACCTGTGCGTCGTCGGTTGCGGATTCCGCTTTCAGCCGGTGTGCCTCCTCTCCGTTCTGCCCTGTCCTTTGTCGAAGACTGGCAGGTCGATCCCCGAGGGCTCCTGGTCCTGAGATCTTCGAGGGGGTTGTGTATGTGTTCACGGGCCATTAGTCCCGACAAGCACATCCTATTACGTCCGTAGCACGGATATTCCAAGAGGAACGGGAATGCCTTGCCCCGGCGAAATCTCCCAATCGCGTTCACCCAACTTTTCCCGAAAAGGGCTTAGGGATACATACCGGAGCCACGATCGACTTTCTGGGACGATGGAAAGCCGATGCCGTCTAAGTAGTTTTTTTTTATTTTTTGGACGATCGATCGGTTATCGGGATCCCCGGTGAACGTTCCACCTGGAGATCGGGGATACGAGACCGCGGAATCTTAGGGCAGTGAAATCGTGGGGAATCGGGAAGGTAGAGGGGTAGTTTGGAAGGTTGGTTTCTGGGTTACGGTTTGAAATGTGTGTGTTTTATGTGGGAATGTGTTTTTGGACGCGAAAAGTAGCGGAAAATGGGAAATTCGAGGCGTAGGAATTTCTGGCGTCAGAAATTTCAGAGGACAGAATTACTATGCGCTGAAATTTTTATCAAAGGAATTTCAACGTGTAGTAATATGTGAAGGTGTGAAATTTCGGATATAGAATTTCGAAGAGTAAACATTTGGGGAAATCAGAAAATTCCAGGCGCAAAAATTTCTCTGCCCCGAATTTCAAAGCTGGAAATTTCATCGCCTAGAAATTTCTAGACACCAAATGTTTCATAGCTCTAAGAAATTTCGAAAGGCGGGGTTGATGTTACACAGTGGGAATAATTTGGGTAAGTGAATATCGATTTCGAACATGGTCACTTCAGTGATTTCGTATGTTTAACGAGATTCCGCAGCACGCGCCAGTGTGTGTGTTGTACGATAAAAATCCATCATAGCTAATCCGGGATATCTCTTGATCCCCTATCTGAATACTAGGATCAGTATCCGGATTTTGATCAAACATCGAAAGGTTACAGTATCATTGTATAGGTTACGGTTAAAAATAACCATCGAGTGTGTTTGCTATTTATTTTCTCCCCCCACTGGGGCTAATTTTAAACGAAGAATGATCACCATCGACATTCTTATCATTCTGTTCTGGTCGAAGTACTTATACATACGTGTTTCCGTGAGCTTTAAATAGAAAGCTAGACTTTTGTTTTCGCAAGTGATAAATATTCTTGCCGTCAGAACGAACGACTTTTCGTCCAATCTCGAAGCCATGGGGGTGGGTAACGTAACAAGTCTCCAAGGGGACTCACGTCAATTTTATCCTTTTCACCCTCGCAGTGACGAAATTGAAAGGTAATCCCGAGGATCTTGTCACGGAAGACATATCATTTCTATACGAGGAAAACCCGTGGATATTTCGTTGCTCGCGAAACAACGGATCGCGTTTGATAAATTCGTTTAATAAAAGAATTCATCCGACGTCGATTTTTTTCGTACCAGGTTAGTATTTTCCTTATGGAATATATTTTTTTCCCTTGCGTCAACTATTTCCACGGGTTTCATCGGCAGCTACTAGAAAACCAAATCTATTCGATATTTCATTTCGGGTTCTGTGATAAAGAAAGGGGTAGGTATAGAGAGATGCTGACGAAGACCTTCCCTTACATCCACCATCTAATCTCCTTTAGTCGACCCATCAACCCTCTGTTCATCATCCTCTACCCCATCCATCCCCCCCCCCCCCCCAACGATGAATCTAACCATTTGCCCATCGGAAACCCGCTGTACTGTTCTGCCCTTCGAAACGATTTTCTAATCCACCGAATTAAATGCTTCTCGATTACAAATCTTCCCCGACGTTCATCGAATTGTTAAGCAGCCGTTTAATAACCATTATATAGAGTATTTGAAAAGAAAAAGTAGGGGAAAAAAGCGATGGAATTAACCCGAAAACCTACCACAATTCTTCAAATGACAATTGTTAAACTTCACACTAAATATTTTATATCAAACGTATAATGATTCACTCTTACATTTGTTAATTATCATAAAAAGAAGAGAATCTTTGATTCGCTATTTAAAAATTCATTTTCTTCGTTATTATCCTCGCTAAACTCACTGTTCTAGCCACGATTCATAGTATAGTACTAATATCTATACTAGTACTAATATCTATACTAGTACTAATATCTAACTAGTATAGAACTAATATCCCACACTCAAAAACGATAACATTGAAAAAGGAAGTGCAGTATCAACAAACGAAAGAAACCTATACGAAATGAAACAATAACAACCCTGTCTCTTTAACCAACGATACGTGATCGAGACGGAAGTAACGAGATCCCATCGGGAAACACGAAGCAGTCCGTTGACGTTAGTGTATCGTCTCCGTGTCTATCCGCGATATTATCGTTGCCACCTACACCCACACACATTCATACAAGACAAGGTAGGTAGGTAACACCTGAATGGAAGACTCGACTAGGGGAAAACCATCGCGGCGAAGTGAGACGGTCGCAAATCAATATTTCCCATTCGACACGCGGTAGTACAAGCTGACCGATCGTATTGCTCGAGAAGCGCGAGACTTCTGTCAACAGGAAGTGTCGTCTCTCGACAAACAGTGTGCGAGCTAACGGGAAATCCGAGCGTGTTTCCGCGACAGGAATAAAACTTCCACGAAGGGAGAAAGGGAAAAGGGAGAGGGGGATAGGGGGAGGTAGGGGGGGTTATAAGGGCGAAATGCGAGAACCGCTGGATAGGAAGTCCGCGGTGAGCCCCGGTGGTTCTTTCGGTCGTTGCAAACCTTGTGGAAACTAAAAGCGTTGCCCTTCTCACGACGCTCGGTGTGCGTTGGACGGGTGGTGTACACACATAGATACGTACGAATGTATGTATGTACGTACAATACCTACGTCATCGTGTACCTGGATATCGCGGAGTCGTCTCACGTGCCGCGGTTCTTGCGCACGAACGAAACAGAGAAACTTGTTCTCCACCTGGGGGAGAAACTTGTTTCGAACGTGGAGGGGGGAAAGAAAAACGAACGGGGTGTAATCGGGGGAAAATTCGAAAATTTGAACGCCTCGTCCTCGTGAAACCCCCTATTTCTCCTACTCCCCTCATCCCCACTACTATTATCTTCTATCTTCTATCGTTTCGTTTGATAACGTGGAACGGGTGAACGGACCCCGCGATTTCGTAGCATGATTTCGAGATCGGGAAACGTTTTGCTTCATCGAGCAGACGGGAATCGTTGCCGCGGGAAGAATTCCGTCGTGGCACGCACGGCTTGAGACTTTTACTCGGACCAAAGAGAGAGAGAAAGAGAGAGAGAAGGGAACGCGACCAGGGTAGGAAAAAGTAGAAAAATACAAGCCGAATATCCGTAACGGAGTCTCGAAAGAACACCGCCCCGGTCAATCCGTCCGGTTTTTACGGTCTTTTCCTATTGTACGGACACGAACACCGTGGCAAGACTGACGGCGTAATAACAAGCAAACATAATTCCGGCGAATTCGAGCGTGGCGAACACGAACCCGATAAACGTCAGTCGGGGGGCGAACACGGCGAGCACGAACCCCGCGTTTATGGCCGCGGTAGTAAAGCGGATCTAGTTTACGTTATTGTAAAAATAAAACTGCTAGCGACAAATTGTCGCAAAAAAATAATAAGACAACAATTGAGAGTCAATAAGACAGAGTCGTCTTGGATGTATTCTATTTTCAAGTAATTATATAGGAATCTTCCTATTACCATTGACTTGTTTATTAAATTTTATAGTTAATTTAAGGTTAAATATTACAAATATACAAATAAACAAGAAATAGTTGTGTTAAACGTGAACGAAGATATCGTTATTATACGAATCTGTCATTATCGTTGAACTTCTTTCTAAGGAATAACGTGAAACGGTCGTCTTATCAATTTTTCAATTCCTTCTTTCACCGGTGAAAACCTCGAGGTTACTGTTTCCATTAATACTAAAGCGAACGAGCGGGACGTAAGGATTCCAAGCGTAAGAAGGCCGATCCTAGTATTTTGAATGGAAAAAGAGGCAGTTTAAATATAAAGTGCTTACACGCGAAGCTTCACCGGCATAACGGCTCGTTTACGCGGGAAATGGCAATGACGGTGTATGTATGTGTGTGTGTTAGAGGGGGTGCAGGTAATCTGAAAATAAAATCTTGCGAATTCCGGGGAACACGGCGCTGGAAAATGGTAAAAAGGAACGGTTGGAGTCGCGCGGATAAAGCTTTGCATCGTCGAAGGATTAAACTGCGAATCGCGTTTTCCTCGCGTCCCCAGGAAGCACAAAAGCTTGGACACGGTCGTCAGTCGGAGCAGAAGAAGAAGAAGAAGAGAAATAAAAAATAGAATCAAATATGTACAGCGAATGTAACGAAATTCGTGTCATCCGTCCTGCAGCGAGTCAGTCAAGAAAATTTCATTTCGCGTCCATCCGGCAGCTCTCTTTTATCCTGGATTTCGTAACGAACTTTCCGCGTTGCTTTGAAGCATAATTCCAATGGTCCGGATCACGACGAATCGAATTAACCCTTCGTCGAATGATTTTAATTCCCTTTGAAATGAAACAAAATAACACGTACGTATATGTGAACGTATGTGTACAATATGTACTACGTTTTATAACAACGTGGTTTCCGACGTGGTACCGACGTTCAATGTTTGATTTATTAAGAATGAAAGCGAAGTTTCGCCCATCGTTTGAAAATTTGATAGAAAAAAGAAGGGAGAAATCGAGTTTTTATTAAAAGAAGATTCGGAGATAAAGAGTCGAAAGGCGAGTGATTTTAATTATCGAGATATCTCCGACACCTTTACCTAGACACAGACTATATTCACACGGATGGAAATTAGATAAGATAAAGCAAAGTATGTACGTCAGTGTAGATATTCACTTGCACGTGGATAAGCTTAGATTAAGAAAAGATACATACCGCCCTACGCTTTACTCAGTCTTTGCATGAATTATATTATTCAATTTTCTACGTGACAGTAATTCACTGATAATTCCCCGACACTCGTCACGACAGGAATTACAAGTTTTACCTGTCGTTATTTTAATTAGCATCGTTGATATCTTTGTTTCTTCTAATCTTCCATGGAAATTTATTACAACGCACATTTTACTGAATATTTTCATTACTACACGTGGATTCTATTATCAAAATGACATTTCTTGTTTCTTTTTCCCCCGATCGTCCGATTTGTACGAAGAGTCTTTAAAAATCCGTTAGCGACGGCGCTAAAACCGCCGGATAAATAGCCTGTTTAATTAGCGGTTGAAATTTCGACCGCGTCGCAATTAGTCGAAAGTGAGCGCGCGTGCATTCGGCCGTTCGCCACGACACCGGTTGATTTTCGCGAGAAAAGGTGGGATCCGCACGTGGCTACTTCCCGTTGGCATCGTTCCAAAACGATGGGAACCAGGTCGTACTTATATTTCGTCGCGATCTCGACTCGGACAATTGAAAATTACAATTACGTACCGGGGGGAACGGAACGGGGGGTGGGGCGGGGGATAAGGGAAAAATGAAATTAGCCTAGAGATGTCGGTTGCCAACCCGACAGAGTGAAATAAAAAAAAAACAAACGGAATAGAATATAACAGGTCTAATTACTGCCGGTCTCTAATTTCGCGAATTGAAACAACAACCGCCAAGAATCGTTGGACTCGTCCCCAACGAATTACGTACAATTTTTTTTTCTTTTATTTTTTTTTTTGACCGGAACGTTACGCACGATTTAACGATTTCTTTATTTCTCCCTTTCGCGAGCCGGACATTCCGTGTAACGAAACGAAAAGGCAAAGTAAGTAATCGCGAACGGTAACGCGTTCCCATTCAATTTCTAAGCGTAAACTCAATTAGGACCCGAAGACATCCCGGCGAAGTTTTAATTGCGCCGCGCGAAGCCGACGGGAATGGCATTAACCGCAACATCGATTACCACACCACCGCAGGAATTGTAAAATGTGACGTCGCCAACGCTGGAATTCCCCCCATTTACCCCACCCACCAAACGTGCGACGATTTCACAGCGCGACGAGTTTTTCGATATCTAATACCCGAAAATCGGGCAACGCGATTCGTGATTGGCACGGTCGGTAAAACGATGGTAGGAGGTGAAGGACGAAGAGGTGGAGAAAAGGGAGGAGGAGGAGGAGGAGGAGGAGGAGGAGGAGGAGATGAAAACGAGAGAAATTGATCGTCGAAATTTAAACGTTTTCAACCAGGAACGATAGAACAAACGGGGAAAATTCCCGCGTTCGTTTTACTCCTCCACCGTTTGAATTCTTTTTCCTCATAGTTTCGAACGGGAACAAATAATAAGTTACCACCATCCCCCTTCCTCCTCTTCCTCCTCCTTCTCCTCCTCCTTCCTTCTCTTCCTCCCTTAATTTTAATTACAATCGTATCCTGACGGTTCCGCCGTTCGTCGTACACAGTTTGCCGCGCGGCAATTTCGCCCGAGCTATTATACTTAATTATGAAACGTGTTTCTCGATAACGATGTGACGCGTTCCGCCAGGCATTGAACTCGAAAGCCATTAGTTTCGCCTCCGCGGCACGAGTATATACGTCCGCGCGGGTCTCATTGATGTAGACAGATCGATTCGTCGCCGCGAAGGCAACGGTAACCCCGTTAGTTCGCCTGGAAAGTGTATCCATTACCACACCGATCCTACGAGAACGTCTGGAAACACGGCCAGGGTCGACAGGTCGTGTTTTAGGTCAGATGCGGAGCGATTGTTTCGCGAAATTTACTACCACGATGCCGGTGCCGACGGTTGGATGCAGGTATTCGATCGGTTTCGTATCGGGAAAATAAATCTTGCTGGTTGAAGGAAGAAAGAGAATTTTAGTTTAACATTTTTTTTGTTTCTTTCCATTCTTTTGTTTATTTATATTTATTTTGGTGTGAGTAATCAATTTTATTTATAAAAAGAGTGTATGTTAACGGTATAATTGTGATTGAAATAAAGTTGAGATAAATATGAGAAATTGTGATTTTAAATGGTAAGGTTTTGGATTTTTATTAAACACACGTGTAATTACGAGCGTTCGATTAAAAGGAAAGGATAAAGAGCTCGGTGAAATAAATTTAAAAGAGACCCCCTTTTTTTCCTTGAAAGATGAAGTTTCTTCAACGACGAGGAGCTTATCTTAAATGGATGGCTGTCTTTTAGAAAACTTTGTCACCGGGGCCTAGCTGCACACTAATTTTTACGTTCTGTTCTTCTCATAGTTTCTTTTCTTCGGTTTTCAGTGGGAACGCAAGCTCCTTTCATGCGGCGGAGAGTATAGCCGAACTCGAAAGCTCCGTCGTGCTTTCACGCTCTTTACGCTTTCACGTTCGAAAGCCAGTGACAGTCAAAGAACTCCGCCGGAACGGGAATCACGGTGTAGGAAAAGAGAGACGTTACGTCGTCGACGACGCCACCGACGCCACCGACGTCGACGACGACGACGACGACGACCTGACTTTTTCGACGACTCACCGATGGCTCGCGGCGTCGATGAAAAATTCACTCGAACGTTCGACGTCGAATCGACGGACAGTTATCGAATTAAAATCATCGATACAGGTGTGTTCCTTTTAAAATCCAAACCTGTCGATTTGAACGTAACGTCGGAAATCCAAAGGAATAACTTTCGAAACGAGAGTACCTTCTGTTATTCACGTCTTTATAAAAAACAAACAGGGGAGAGAGAGGGGAGAAGGTGAACAACAGAATATCGAGATAAATAGATTATAATCCACCTGAAAGGTTGGTATGAAGAAAAAAAAATATATAAAGAAACGGCCGGCAGTCGCCTTTGTCCTTCAAGGTGCACCGTTACCTCCGGATGCATCTGCAGTAGGGGCAAAAAATAAAACGAGAAAAAAAGTGAAGCTTTTAAAAGTCAAGAGGCGAGGATCAACGTTGCACTTTTTGCACCCCGTAGGGCGGTTCCTTTAAATGGACCATACCGGCCGCTTTCCTTTCCAGCTGTAACAGTGTCTGTGAAAATACCAGTTCCAAGTCCAGGTCATGCACCGACGGCGTTTGAAAGGCCTTTGTCGAGCTGCGGAACGCGTCAGGGCGGAATGAAGGAGTCACCCGGAGGAGTAACATTCCTTGAAGAACAGAATAAATTACGTCGCTCCACCTAGCTTCGCTTTTGCGAAAAAGAAAACGAGAAATAACGACACCTTAAACCTTTCGATTCAATCCCTCGTCTATAGAGTTTATTAAAAAAAAGAAAGATATTGAAAAAAGAAAATCTGTAAGAAAGTCACCTGTAAGATAAGACTGTTTCTAGGTCACCTGTAATATGTGTGCGAATTAACCGGCTTAAAGAGAAGAAAAGAAGGGTCTTTCTTCCAAGAAACATTGATTGAGGATATGTAATTAGTATAATTGAATTAAATGTTCCAACGTTCTCGTAATGCGATTTTATTAAATAGACTGCAAGGTCAGTTTTACTCTGGACACATACACTGTGTGTATGTGTTTGTGTGTAAGGTACTGCCTTTTAGGTTCGGGTCGTGTATAGCCTATTGTTGGAAAAACCTTTGTCAGGCCTTGCGAACAAGTCAAAACTGGGACGGGGGAGCCCGCTAACGCGAACAACATTCCTCAACGAACCGCCATAACCTGTCGTGCTTCGTTGTAATATCGAATTTTCACATATTTGCAAACGATGTGGCGAATCTCTATTGTGCTACGGTCAGTCAGCTTTTAACCTCGACCCGGATAGCACGTGATATTAAAGTATAGACGGTAGTAGCGAATAATTTCATTTAAACACCAATAGAAATGATCGACGAACGATTATCATCTCGATAATACCCGATTCGCGTTATAATTCTATTATATTCGATATATGTACAATTGAATTCTATTTCCAAACAAATTTCTATATTTGCATCTTTCCTGTATAATATATATGTATTTCTTTCTTGCGATAGAATCAAAAGGGAAACGAGACTCGTATATCACCGAGAATTTACCCCTTTTGTGCCAGCGGCCCTTTTGTCGGTCGCGGATATTATCTTTCCCATCGGTAATTTAGATCCGCGTAGGGTGATCCTGCGGGTTCGCCCTATCCTGTGGCAGGAAGGATAATGATCTTCCCGAAGGTGATACTACAAAACCGCAAAGCTGTCCATCCAGCCGAAAATACTAGCCGGTTTCTAATCGTAAATAACAAGTTTGTCTGTCCGCCATGTTTCTCTTGAAATATTATTAATCGAAAAACGGAGACGGAAAACAACTGGGATAAAAGAATGGAAACAGGTGGTGGGGGTGAGAGGGGGGGGGAGGAAGAAATATAATAGGTAAAAACGTTTTATTGGTAGAGTTCACCGTGAATGTAAGTACAACGATACACGATATTGGATTTTCTACGAGTTCGTCGTCGGAAATGAGTGTTTCAGACCGTGCACGCAGGAAAACTGCTGAAATCCCGCCGACGGAATAAGAGACCCGCACGTTTGTGTTTAACGTATGTCATAATATCAGACAGCAAATACGATACGCGGATGTAATACGGCCATACCGTTGTTTTCCCCCCAGGTTCACCTCGTATCTCTCGTCCACGTCGTTTTAAAAAGAAAAAAGAAGAAAAAAAATAAGAAAATTTCCAAACGAACGCCTCGCGCAACCGTATGAAATTTCCATTGTCACCGGAAACCGCGAACGGGAAACATAGATTTTCATCCGAATGATCAACGCGGTACGATGATCCCGTGTCAAAGGTATTTAAATATCTATCCCCAGGAAACAAAAGGGTGGAAAAATTAATGAACAGACGATCACGTGTCCGGTTCGCGCTTCCGTAATTAAAACATCGTCCGTTGGCCACGTCGCGATATCCTTTGACACTACATTAGTCTCCGAGAGATTTCACAGACGTTATCCAACTCGGCGAAGATTCCGCAATCCCGCCCACATTAGTTAATTACACTAATTACACGGGGACTACGGTAGCGGGGGCTTCGCATCTGTTTGTCGCTCGGCTGTGCTTCGGTGCAAACACACCGATTTGCCACGGATTTTCCGCGAAAGTCGCCTAGACGTTATAGTCTCTAGTTCCTCCTATTACGTAACGATCGCGTAATCCGAAAAATACCGGAAGCCGAACGATGAACGCGAAACGCTAGAGACGAGGGATTCTTTATTTCCGTTTCCATGGTTCTTTCGTCCACGAATTCATCTGCTAATGACGGTCGAAGGTAAGGTACCACTACCACCACCCACCCACCGGTGTTTCTTATTTCGTAAATGGGTGGGTGAAACCCGAAAAAAAAACGTAAAAATGCTCGGGACAGAAAAGTGAGTGGGGGTGGGAAAAGGAACAAAAGGTGACTTTTGTTTCGTCTGGAGCGATAATCGGTGCGTTTTGCACCTGGGACGGCGGAACGGCCTTGGCTTCTTCGCCAGCTGAGACGAAAGAATCGGACACGGGGCCCTGTGAGATCAGCTGTCGCACCTGTCAAGCGTCGTAATTTCATTCTACCGTTTCGCTCGGTTTCGTTTGTTCATTTATTTATTTATTTTCCATCTTCTCTCCCTTTTTTTCCGAAATGTTTCGCGCAAGGAAACGTGGTTCCGTCTATCGCAATCGCGACTCCGTCATCGGAAGAGTTTCTTTTGTTACGGGCGTCATTTATCGCGGTAACCGAGCAAGTCGAGGCCGGGTATCTGCAATTAGCGAGGGAAATACGATTAAATGCGGTTGCAGTGTAATTACTCGCGGGCATTGCCGGCAGTCTAACTTTTATTTCGTTTCGCGTTGGTATTGTACGTCGGAACGGTTTGCAGGATAACTGCTCGCGATCGTAATTGAATAATGTTAAACGCCCGTTATGTTAATTTTTTTCCGCTCTCGCTTTTTCTCTCTTTCTCTCTATCTCTGTCTGTCTGTCTCTCTCTCTCTCTCTCTCTCTCTCGTGTGTTTTCATCTCTTCTCATTTTCTCATTTTGTATGTCTGTGTGTGTTGAACGTTAACGCGATGGAACGAGAGAGTAATCGTACAACTGGAAATCGTTACCATTCGCCGGGAAACAGTTTTAATGTCGAGACCTGACGAGTCCTTCTCTTCTTCTTCTTCTTCTTTTTTCCCTCTCTACCCCGCCGAGGATAAACATTTCCGACGCGGGAATGAAATGCATTTCGAAGTAGCTCGGTGTAATCGATATACCAGCCTTTCCACCCGTTCGCCGATGTGTGCATAGGCGAACAGTGGTGTTGCGATTGGCCTATGTCGCGAGCTAAGGCGGAGCCGTAGATATTCCCGTGGAAAAATGATGCGACACTTTCGCTCGAATTTAAAAAAAAAAAGTAATAATTTCGACAATTTCCATAATTATTCTCTAATTAAAGCGAACGACGATAACTATATAATTACAAAACGCTTGCGTCGACGTTGTTGATACACGTACACTCACCCTCACCTTTTCCACGAGACAGAATAGAACAAATGATAACGAATAATTCACCGTGAACCTTCCAGCAGAGTGATCAAACAATTATCAACCTGCTCGACCCATTTCCTATAGCCACGTAAAATCGAAACTGAACGTACAGATAGCATTAAACAACAACCACAACAACGACAGAAAACAAAGTTTCGCGGTGAAAAAAATCAGATATAGAACGAAAGTAATAACCGTACAGCCGTCGAATAATAAAGAAAAAAAAACCTATTCTTGAGAGGTTCGAGGTCTGATAGCACACGGAGCTGGTTATCGCGTGAGACAGTGGACAGAAAACTTTCTAAAATAACGTTATCTCGCTGCCTGCCCTGCTGGGAGCAAGATCCAGCTAAGGGAGGTGAAGGGGATGAAGAAGAAAGAGAGAGAGAGAGGGAGAGAAGGAAAGGGGGAAGCAATCGCAATGAAAGTACCTGCAGGAAGAAGGCGGAAGGTTGTACAGGCTGTCGGGGGGTTAACTTTCAAAAACCGTCGGTCCGCCGGCAGAATAAGCGAGAGGGAAGAGGGGGAAGAGGGAAGTTTTCACTATTCCCCAACTTGTCCGTCGAACGGTGAAGCAGACTAATAATAATAATGACGAGGAGCTCGCGATCTTTCGCGAAAGACTGGTACGCGGATGGACGACGACAAACCGCGGTGACAACAAAAGAATCGTTGTTCCTTTTCAACGGTGTACATACCGTATTACGGGAAACAGGGGGAACGGTTTGACGTAATTAATCAGGGTAGCAAAGTGACGGGATGAAATTAGTCTATAAATACTATAAACGAATGATTATTTAAACCACCACGTGGTTAGCCGGCATAATGACGATGAATTATGAAAATTAATTCGCGAATCCATTTGTATGATTACGAGCCGCGCGTCGCATTGATAGGAAGAAAGATAGAAAGAAAGAGAGAAAAAAAAGAGATGAAGAACTGGGAGGAGGGTAAAAAGAGAGAGAGAAAGAGAGATAGAGAGAGGGAAGCAGAGAAACGTTGGGAAATATCGCTACATTTAACTTCGCTTCCATTCCCCCTTTCTATGGTAGGCAGCGGAGCAACGGTCCATTGGGAACCACCCCAGAACTCCCATAGGAATCAATTCATTCCTACTTTGTACCGTCGAACACAGAGTCCCGGCATTCTCCGACACGGGATATTCCCGAAATTAAAATTACAAAAACAACTCGCGGTGTCTCTCGATCGAATCGTCCGATATATATTTCCCATCTAACGAAAAACCCGTCGACGTAGATTTGTTTATCTTTCAACGTGTCACGTTAACGCGACGATCTCTTCGTCCGTCGACGTTCAACTTAGCAACGACACCATTCAAAACAACCAAACGTTCGAACTATTTATCGCGTTATCGTTTCGTCAACGCGGTACAAATAAACAAACAACAACGATCCGTCGGCGACGGTTCGAACGTCGTCGACGCATCTGGCAAGGTGAAACAACGACGCGATTAGTAGTAAAGGCAATTTCCATCAGCCGTCGCGTCGACTACTCGTCGTCCTGGCTGCTTGGATCCGCGAACGGTAATTCATTCGCGAATGACCGGCGGCAATTACGTGGCCCAGGCGTTTTCATAATGGTTTACGCGATCGAACATGCGGCACTTCGGTAGTTTCAATTGAAACCCAGGTGGATAGCTGCTATGCCGCCGGTATAGTTACTGTTAAACTCGCCGTCCAGTAACTCACGTGACTGTCGGTGTACAACCCGGGCTTCTCTGGATGTATGTAGAGTATGGTGGGAGAAAATAGAGAGCTACCTACTATACGTACACCTATACATATATCTATGTATGTGTGTATGTATATGACGAGAGTCAGAGAGTGTGTGAGAGACAGAGAGAGAGAGAGAAAGAGAGAGAGAGTTGAACGTGGTTCACAACTCCGGAGCCTACTCGCATTAACGCCCCGGGATAGAATTCGCTAACTGTGAATCGTTTCGTACATATCTCTGCGGCCGTGAGGATCGATACGGTCGCCATGGCGACGAGGGCCTCCTCTATAGGGATACAGATACAGGGATACATCTCAATACGAGTATACGGTGTGCTCTCTCTTTCTCTCGCGCTCTCTCTCTCTCTTGGTCTTTCTCTCCTCCGCGTTGAACCACCCCACTTTTTTTCCCCCTCCCCGCCTCGCAAACCCTCTCGGCAACCTATCCTCGAACTCTGACTCTTTGTCCTCGTCCTTACGAGTTCTTTTTGTCGACACTCGGTTTACTCCCTTCTATTATGTTGTTTTTTTTTGTTCCCCATATCTTTCGTTTTTATTTCTTCTGTTGTTGTTGTGTTTTTTTTTCTTGTAATTTTTGTTTCTTTTTTCTTTTTCTTTTTTTTTTTTTTGGTCTTCACCGCGGTCTCTCTAATTATCGGGACCCCAAGAGATGCAGGTTTCGGGATAGAGACGGGAGAAAGAGAGAGAGACGAGAACTGCCTGATGAACGTCCGGGTACACTCGAACCTTGTGTTTTAAGATTATTACGGTGTTCGCGATGTATAATCGAAGCGAGATAGAATGACGGATGAACGTCGTGATTACTTCGTTTACCGTGGTAATATACAATCGTAAGCCAAGGTGTGTGCACACCATCTTATAGCTTGATTGATTCTCAGGTGACGCGTGGGATTTTCACGAATTAGTTTTAGCGAAACTCTTTTGGGTAAACGGAGACGAAAGTTTTATTTTCAAGGGTTACGATGGTAAGGGTTATGGATACACGCAGATGTATGGAATTTAGTATCAAGGGACCGTTATCCAGGTTGGCTCCGATATTGCCCGTATTCCACGACCTTATTAACTTCGCCAGCCATAAAGGCCGCCGCACTGTTCCCGGGACGCGATCCATGTGTATATGCATAATGTACATGGTGTATTTAGTCGCGGGGTTGCATGACACCGTTCCCCATTAACCCGACTTAATTAACAGTTTTCCTAATAAATTCAGTTTCCGTATCGCGTCGCGTACGACACCTTCCTATCACGTGTAACGAGTCTCGCGAACAACAAGTTTCTGTTGAATTTTCACCTCGAAGTTCAACGAACTTGAGCAAATAATTTTTTTTCTTTTTATATAATTATTTAGATTTTCATCGTCGTTATGGATTGATTTAGCGAGCAAGAATTTTAACCGTCGACAGAACGATCGTCGTTGATTTTTTCTTTCGATCAATTTTCAGGATCAAGTCGGACGGTAAGGAAACCGAAGAAAGAGAATGTCATGATGAGAGCTGGCATCGTTCAACGAGCTTCGATCCGATTGAGAATCCGGTTCGTTTCCTTCGCTTTCCGTCAAACCCGCTCAGTTTACCGAGAATTCATCCGGACAAATCAAGAGATAAGGAAGGACAGAAGATAATCTATCTGACAGTGCTAAATGGAGGAACAAATCAATCGACTCCCTATAACGCCGTGTCACTTTGAACCTATACATAGACTTACACATGTATACACGTATATTTTCAATTGAACTTCGTTTATTTACCACCGAGTGCTATTACCAGCTTCGAGAATCATCTAATTTACCCGTTCGAGACAACGGAAATAACGTTGTTGACGATAAGTAAATGTATAAATCGAAATTTTTCACCAACTTTGTGTTATCAAAAATTAATAATAAAATATATCTAGAATTCTCTATTGTACCACGAATATCTTTCTACATATTCATGTGAGAATGCATAATTCAAATTTTATCCACAACATCCAAAACGATCGGTTTAAATGCCCCGTTTTTTATCGACGTCGCGAAATAACACTCCAGCGTCGCGACGCGAGGGGGTGGTTCCCTTTTATTTTTTCCTTTCCTTGAGATCGTCCGGGTGTACGTAACACCGTCGTGTCTATTCGAGTCTCGTGCAAGACACCGAAACCGTGTATGTATATAAGCAATTGGTTCAATCGGTAACCTGAGATCGGTCGGGTCCCGAAGCGTGACACGCTGCGGTAGCCGACGTGTAATCAGTGCGTAATATCGAATTACGCTTAACGAGCTAATTGCGACGTAAACGCGTTGCTCGGCCATTGAGATCGCCGACTCCGAACGGGAAAGTAAACGGAAAATCCTATGGGGAGAGAAAAAGAAAACGTCGAAAGAACGGTAACACAGGGGGTGAACTAACGTCGATCACGATCCAGATCCAATCGCGATCGATATAATTGATTTTCACTCGAGTGGAGTTTTACTCGAAGATCTTTCGTACGACCAAAGTATTAAATACATTCAGATTTCGCTAATAAAAAAAAAATACACCTGGGGAAACGCGACGTCGACGGCCCGGGACGCCGATAATACCGTTACCGTGACTCTCGAGTGAATATGCGTTACTTTCTGTATCATTCTAAAAGTGTATTGCAAAATGTACTTTGAGATAGTATATGTATACACACGCACAACCACCGCGATACTGAAACGCCGTCCGTGAGTTCCTGCGGTGTAGAGTGCCTTGAAATATGATCGACCAAATAGGTCTTCATTAATCTCTTTCGAAGCAACCACCATCGTACTTTATTTAAGACGAAAACTTTCCTTTTCCCTTTTCCGCCACGGTGATCGCGACTTGAGAACTCTCCCCCGCGAACTTTTTCTTCCCTCTTTCTTCATCTTTCTCGCTTTCTCTCTCTATCTCTCTTTCTTTTCTCCACTTCCTTTTTATTTCTCTCTCTCTCTCTCTCTCTTTCTTGCTTCTCCTCGAGCAAATAAATCCACGCGTCGTTACATTTTCATTCCGGGCGAATGAATCACGCGAACGTGTTTTTACTTCGGATACGTCAATTACGGTCGCGGATTCGGAGACGGGTCGGTGGTGGGCGAAAAATAAAAAAAAAAAGGAGAAAAATAGACGGAGAGAGAGAGAGAAAGAGAAATGAAATCAATGCTCGTCGCACTTCGTTGCGAGTTATTTGTCACGAAAGGTGGAAGAACGATGGGACAATGGACTCGGGATCTCGGTTTCACGCGTATCCAGATAGCAACCGTTCCAGTGGAATGGAATGCATTGTTCAGACACAATCGAATTCCTTTTGAGTTCTGTCGAATGGGCCATTTCCTCTCCCCCTCTGTCACCCTATTTCTCTCTCTCTCTCTATCTATCTATCTCTATTTCTCTTTCTCTTTCTCTCTCTCTCGGTGTCGAAAACACTTCATACTCACCCATGCATAGGACACTTCTGTCAAATTACGGTAACACGAAACGATGAAAACAAGGATAACGGTGTAATTCGGGTGAACTAGTAGCAGACAGTAAGAAAATCTAAAGATCTACGCTGATTCTCTAAATTACGCCAAATTGTACGTGGAATGATCTTATAAAAAGTACGCGAATTACCTTCGGTAGAAGTAACTGCACTCTAAAAGTGTATTCATAGATAGAATATCCCTGTAGAGTGTTTTCCTTTGACGCTTTCCCCCCGAATGGTAACTGTACCGCCTTAGATTTCACTCTCTCGTTTATTTCTCCTATTTTACTCTTTATTTTCCATTGCGTTTAATTTAATTACCCAGCCGCGTCGTGACTCCGCCGGAATCCAATCGTAAACCCTTCCGTGACGTTGTATGAACACGTATACACACATACATACATTCATACATAGGTACACCTTAACGGGAAGCGCACCATCAGCAAAACTAATCCATCCCGTTCTTAATCCTCCCAGTTACTCGTAAAGTTTCGCTCTATCCCGCGCATCTACTCTCGTATTTCTTACATTTTTTCTCTCCTTCCCCCCCGCTTATTACGTACACACACACCAACATCGTAGTATTTACAGCTGGCGTGAAAGTGTGCGAGTATCCCGGGAAAATTATCAGAAAATCCTACATCCTTATGTTTCAAAAACGTATTTCAAAAACACGCGATTTATTTCGCGTTTTTCCGCGAAACCCCGAAACGACACGTTTGCGATCATCAATTAACACTAGATTTACGGACCGAGCCAATTTGATTCATTCAAAAGATTACTATATATATAGAAAACTTTAGTATTATTTTCGAAATACATACGTTGGTTTTTAGTTAAGTAATGAAACATATGTAAATGTTAATTTACACTTAGTAAATTATATTAGTATATTAGTAAAGTACACTTCAGTAAAAGTAGGTATATAATCAACATCCGTAAATCTAGTGTTAATAAATTCGAACGTGGGGAACGTCGACTCGGGTACACCGATCCGTCGCGACGCCCGGCGTCGCCCGGGGATCCCGCGGAACACCGGTAAGCGGAATGTAAATGTAGAAACGGCCGGTCTGGCACAGCTGCTGGAAAATGTAGGAGGCAGTCGGTCGACGAGGAATCGAAATCACTGTGGTCCTGAGACTTTCTCGTAAACCGGAAGACGCATCCTCGAGACGTCGAGAGGAGGGACTTTAAAACGTGTCCAGCGTGTCCTGGTGGCCGGTGAATTTCGTTCCGGTCATAAAGGGGAGTCGTCGGTATGCCGAACGTGGGATACGTCCTGGGATTTAGATGTGTGTGTGAGTTTGGGGAAACTAGTGGAGGAAAATATCATATTTTGTTTCGTTTGGGAGATACACATGTTTTTGGGGACACGGAAATTGGTAAGAAGATTCCTGTGAGAGGTAACAAGATGGAGATCGATATAATGTAAGGGCACAGACGAGGTATTGGATAGAGTCTATCTATCCGATAGACCAATCATCCCCATGCTTTTCGATGTCACTGGTTTGGAGGGCTCTAGAGCCCTTTTACCATTTTAGTGTCACTCGTTACGTTACCATTTTCGGTTCGAATCTAGGATGTCCGTCGATTATTAGTAAGAATACGATATAGAAGTTATGGTTTATGCGCATTAATAATTGACCTTTGTACTGCAAAAGAACTAGTTTTTGCCTGCCATTTCCACAATTTTTTAAATATCAAAACGATTATTCGCTGTCTTATTCGGCTTCGGATTCCGCGTCCAAAACGTCCGGGATCATTTAAATAGCTTAAAAATTACGGAAATGGCGAGCAAATTACGAAAATCGTGAAAAATCCTCAAATTCAGGCGGTTTTTTGAACGGCATTAGCTCAATTTTTGAGATAGCCGTCTGAAACTTGTACCATTGTTTTAGTTGGGAAATTTTACGCTAGATCAATGTATAATAGTTGTACTTTTCGAAAATTTCATTTTTCGCAAAAATCTGAAGGGGGTAGGTCAGGATTTTTTGTGATTTTCGTAAATCGCTTGCCATTTCCGTAATTTTTGAGCTATTAAAACGATCCGGGGCGTTTTGGACCCGGAATCCGAAGCCGAATAAGACAGTGAAAGAATCATTTTGATATCTCAAAAATTACGGAAATGGCGGGCGATTTACGAAAATCGCAAAAAATCCTGACCTACCCCCTTCAGATTTTGGCGAAAAATTAAATTTTCGAAAAGTACAACTATTATATATTGATCTGCCGTAGAATTTCCTAACTAAAACAATGGTACCAGTTTTAGACCGCTATCTCAAAAATTGGGGAAATGCCGAACGAAAAACTGGTTGAATTTGATCATTTTTCACGATTTTCGTAATTCCTACGTCGTTTCCGCAATTTTTGAGATATCAACACGATCCGGGACGCTTTCGACGCGGAATCAGAAGCCGAATAAGACCGTGAAAGATTCAGGTTGATATCTGAAAATTTGCGGAAATGACGAACGAATTACGAAAATCGCGAAAAATCGTCAAATTCAACCAGTTTTTCGTTCGGCATTTCCTCAATTTTTGAGATAGCGGTCTGAAACTGGTACCATTGTTTTAGTTAGGAAATTCTACGGCAGATCAATATATAATAGTTGTACTTTTCGAAAATTTAATTTTTCGCAAAAATCTGAAGGGGGTAGGTCAGGATTTTTTCCGATTTTCGGAATTTGCCCGCCATTTCCGTAATTTTTGAGCTATTAAAATGATCCGCGGCGTTTTGGACGCGGAATCCGAAGCCGAATAAGACAGTGAAAGAATCATTTTGATATCTCAAAAATTACGGAAATGGCGAACGATTTACGAAAATCGCAAAAAATCCTGACCTACCCCCTTCAGATTTTTGCGAAAAATTAAATTTTCGAAAAGTACAACTATTATATATTGATCTGCCGTAGAATTTCCTAACTAAAACAATGGTACCAGTTTCAGACCGCTATCTCAAAAATTGAGGAAATGCCGAACGAAAAACTGGTTGAATTTGACGATTTTTCGCGATTTTCGTAATTCGTTCGTCATTTCTGCAAATTTTCAGATATCAACCTGAATCTTTCACGGTCTTATTCGGCTTCTGATTCCGCGTCGAAAGCGTCCCGGATCGTGTTGATATCTCAAAAATTGCGGAAACGACGTAGGAATTACGAAAATCGTGAAAAATGATCAAATTCAACCAGTTTTTCGTTCGGCATTTCCTCAATTTTTGAGATAGCGGTCTGAAACTGGTACCATTGTTTTAGTTAGGAAATTCTACGGCAGATCAATATATAATAGTTGTACTTTTCGAAAATTTAATTTTTCGCAAAAATCTGAAGGGGGTAGGTCAGGATTTTTTGCGATTTTCGTAATTTGCCCGCCATTTCCACAATTTTTTAGATATCGATCTAATTCTTTCACTGTCTTATTCGGCTTCGGATTCCGCATCCAAAACGCCCTGAATCATTTTAATATCTCAAAAATTGTGGAAATGGCGAGCAAATTACGAAAATCGCAAAAAATCCTGACCTACCCCCTTCAGATTTTTGCGAAAAATGAAATTTTCGAAAAGTACAACTATTATATGTTGATCTGGCGTAGAATTTCCTAACTAAATCAATGGTACATGTTTCAGATCGCTATCTCAAAAATTGAGCGAATGCCGACCAAAAAACTGGTTGAATTTGACGAGTTTTCGCGATTTTCGTAATTCCTTTGTCATCACTAACGAATCGACAGGTACCACTAATGTGCTCGCGTCCATGGTACGATACTCGAAATTCATTTTCGACCCCGAGGACGGAATCTAGAAGTTGGTCTGACGTTACCAAATACGCAGACCCTTTACATTTGGCAACAGCGGCAACATGTGGGCTTGTAACAACCTCACAAAAGGGGGTGGGGTGCGGTGCCCGTTTCGGAACCAACGATACACTTAGTTCAAAAAATTCTGCTCCTTCGTCAAGGAGGCGCTGCAAATCCTCTGAATTCGAACGCGTCAATAATTCAGTTTCGTGAACATCGAACCCCGTAAGGTGGTAGGTCTATCCAATACCTCGTCTGTGGTAAGGGTGTGTTAGAAGAATGTAGAGTACACCTAAGATTTATGAATTATTTGTTCTTTTTATCACTTATGTGCAATAGGAATCAATAATGAATTAACGAAGGAAGTTGAGAGATTTATATTGTGAATGTATTCAAATTATAATTTTTTTAATCGTATTAGAGACTTTTTGCAGATGTTAGAAAATCTTTTGGATGAAGTACCGAGGGTTAGATTTAATATTAATAAAACAAGTTTCTATAAAGCTAAGTCGGGATTAAATAGACAACGTTAGATTGCGTATCAAAATTTATAAACTACCATTAGTAGTATATATTTAAAGGTTAATTATTCCAGTAATTTAGATACCCTGTATAGAATTCACAGGGACTCGATTAATTAGAATGGATGTCGAGCGGCGCGATGAATCAAATTTTCATGGTTAAATAAATTCCCATGACTCAGCGCAGCACCGCTACGAGGTAATTCCAAGGAAGTGCATACAGCTAGCGGAAGTGAAAATGATTCAGGAAAATCCTTGAAAGTTCGTCGTTTATGTTCGCGGTCCTCGCGTATAGTACATCACGCCGGCTACAGGGAATTACTTATGAATCAACGCGGCCGCGATCTTCTGAAAATGGAAATTCTACGCGTCACAATGCCGTGGTGTACCCTTGGAGTCAGCTTCTATCGTACTCACGCATCTTCGGTATTCGATCGCTGGCAATGATATCGGATAATCGACCATTAACATATCGCCGGAAGACACGAACAATTTTTACATTTAAATGTAAATGCGGATATCACGCTTCTCATCCTTTCTCCCCCCACCCCCGTTCCTCCCTCTCTCCACGGTTACATATACATGAACACATTTCTATATTTTCTTCACGTACGACTCCGTTGTGACGGTTAATAGGAAAAATTTGCGTAGAGAAACATTTTTCAACGGGACGTCGGCAACACGGTAGGTAGGACACAGTCGATCTGTAAAATTGGGAAGCGAATACAGAAAACCCGAAGATATCCTCTGTAAATATGTACATACCGTGTCCCGTGGCGTTTGAGAATTCAAAACCCCCCCTCTCACTCTCTCTCTCTCTCTCTCTCTATCTATCCAAAGAATATCCCGTGACGACAGAGAGACTGTTCCTCATTCCTGTTATTTGTCCAGAGAAATACCGTCGCGGGATTATCGAAAAAGGAAACGACACAGACTCCGACGAACGTGAACCCGTGAGATCGAGCTACCCGAAATACATATCACTGCCCTTTTGTCAATAACCATTTCTCCCTTGCGAACTTGTACCTTCGTCCTTCGACAAAATTTCACCATAAAGATACGGAAAGAGGAGAAGATCTTGTTTTTCCACGATGCCGGTACCATCGTCTTCCCAGAAAACGGAACACGACGAAGACGAAGAGACACCCGATGTGGTTTCAGGCGAACGTATGAGATTCCAGTGTCCTGTGTCAATAGCAATCTCCCGGCGACCCTATAGGGCGGTAGGGACCAAGAGTGGGTGGCACTGGAGTAGTGTCCACAGGATGTCCTGGACTCCTGTGGAAATACGGCAAGTCCTTCGACGTTCATCCCCGTCGGTTTTTCCGTCTCCTTCGACTGTTCTTCGTTACGTCGGGTAAAAAGGGAGCGACGTCTCGGCTGCTGTGGTCATGTTGGTCGCCCTTTGTGTTCGCGAAACCACCAGCTGCCCAGCGAGCCCTTGGTGTATCGCAAACAGCCGTATATGAATATATATGTATATGTATATCGATAATACATACATATATACAGGTGTGGATACGAAAGATCAGGGAGAAATCTAATGATTTTTATTGTTCTTATTAATCAACGGGAATGAAAATGATTTTTTTTTGAAGATTTAATAAGATAATCGACGAAGATAGATCCGGTTGATCCATCGTGTGATCGATTTACTTGTTGTTCGAGACTTTCATAGGATAGGTGGGGAAACGGATGAAACATCTGCCGCTTTAGAATTAGTTAAACATAAGATGTTGTTGTGTTATTATCCTATACAACGACGAATGATGTAAAGTATACATATACGTATATGTATAATGTATATCTCGTAGATTTCGGTACGAATTTGAATAATGAAGTGTTATTAAGGGTATCGTGGTTGTCTGCATGATAATACCACACGGATGTATCTTAATGTATATCCTTTCCCGTAGTACACGGCGGTTATGCCGTGTACTGTCAACGCCGATCAAACACCTGGACGCGTGACCTGCTTTTTTTGCGTGAAATAAATGTTACGGCAGGTAAGCACCTGCCGTTACAGATCATACCGGTCTGCGTGGATAACACCGGTATCGATTTATATTCCGTCGTTGCCACGATATTCGCCACTCCCTTCGCACATTGTTCGAGAAAGAACGAAGAAACGACGATGAATGTGGGGAATTAATTATTCGACAATCATATAAGTCGGTATGCAAATTTGCGAAACGTGAAACTCTCGCTGCGACGATCCAACTTATTTTTTATGACGCAACGGACCCAACCAGGTATAACCTAAGCGATGTTTGCGAAAGTCGAACCGCGACCTGGTTATCGCCGACAGTCATTGTCATGGGTCGGGAATTGTGACACATCTGTATAACACCGTGTACACGATCGCGACGTGGAAAAAATAAAGACGAAATATATAAACGGGAGACACGTTATTGAACACGCTTGGAATTGAAATGCAGTACGTGTCACGTCAATCGTGGTGTAATATTCGACTTACATACACGTGGATCTATATTATTCTTATTCACGGTGTTCTATTATGATTTTACAACGATGATATTATTGTCCAAATGATTCTTTGTATATGTATATATCACAGACTTACTATGTATCGATATTCGAGAATGATATACAATATTTCACGATTACACTTCCATTTTCTCCGCAACGACAAATCAATTCCGTTACAACAGGTTCAGTGTATCGCAACAATGTAGCGAACACCCGAACTTCACGAATTACATACATACATATTCCCATTCCCACGCGAACAATGGGAATCAATAACGAATTAACCAACGAACTCGGAAAAATGAATGACATGCACGTATTCCAATTTCTTGCCAAAAATATATCTTTCCCCGGGAAGTCCCATTGTACAAAGGTACAATCACAATCATTAACAACGCCGTAATGACCCGATTTCATGCCAACGTTTAGCATATCGAGAACGTCGTCTATGTCCATAGAACAGGTAGTCTGAACCGTACGAGGGCGACACAGAAGCAACGAACCGTCCCTGTAAGTTCAATCGATGTCACGGCAATTATTTCGCGCGAATTGGAAGCAGCCCGATTGGAACACACCTGGCATTGATAACGACTCGTTTGTAATCTTATCGAGCCGCAACGATCCACACCTAGGTCGTTGCCACTGTTATTGTTCTAGGTCGGCACGGATCATCCCTACCACCAAACACCACTCTACATACACACACACACACACACACACTTACGGGCTGCTTTTGTGCGCGTATGCAGATGCGAGCGATGTTTTAAAGCAAGATAGTCGTCGTCTTTGTCGTCGTGGCACGTAAACAAGGCCTCCTTTTCCGTTGGCCAGACTGGTTGGCCTGTTCGAGCCACAACAAACAACGCCGACGTTAAACGGCTCCGAGGTCAACGTAAGTTACGACCGGACCCCCCTGTTTCAACAGGTTGACCCATTCGATATGGACGACCGCTGCTGGCGAACACAAGGCCCAAACTCGCCAATGGATCGCCGACGAGTTCGAGAATCGAACCGGTAGGCAAGTTCCTCGGAAATGTTCATTTAGAGAAGAAAGTATAGCAGAGAAATGAATGATGTTTCTGGGATAGATTAAATGTATACCTGAAGATCTATTTGAAGAGGTTTGTTTGTGTAGGTATAGGGGAGACGATCGATGGATCACTTATATACTTTCTGGTGTTGTCAGTTTTTAGAGATCTAGAGACCTCTTTGTGTTTTACTCTCAAAGTTACAATTTTGGGATTGAATAGAGAATGAATTAGATTAATAGTAGATGAGAGATAGAAAACTTATCATTTGTGTAGGTTTATAGTAATTGATCTAGCAGCTCACATGGCTGCCATTGTGGTTGATAGAGTCATGAATTTTGAGTTTCACCCCTGTATCCTGTAAATCTGCATCAAAGTAATGTATCTAATCAGCACGGTATGATTTTTCAAAAAATATTTTTGCGTAGGAGTCGAAACCACTGCGTCGGTAATTCAGTTCCCGGGCACGAACCGCCATTAAGTGATAGATCTATCCGATCCCTCGTCCGTGGCGTGGGGAATATATATCTTTTCTTGTTCGGTCGTTAGACAGTTTTTATCGGGAAAAATGCATTAGGATTTTTGCCGCCTGAACTTAGCGGAACAGGATCGTTAAGTATTAAACGCATCTTGTTTTGCACGGCTCTGTCCTATAAATCCTTTGGTCTCTGATGTTTTCTCAGGAACGGGAGGCAATTCAGTTCTTTATTGGGCTAAATCGTTGGTGCAATTAACTGACCTTAAAAGAGTTAAGGTCGGGTAATGCCGCTCGTAAACATGGCATCTACTTTTTTACTGGAAATCGCTGGTGATCCGTTGTTGTACCATCGGATG
The DNA here is from genome assembly GCA_917499265.3 of Mimumesa dahlbomi. Classification (NCBI taxonomy): domain Eukaryota; kingdom Metazoa; phylum Arthropoda; class Insecta; order Hymenoptera; family Crabronidae; genus Mimumesa; species Mimumesa dahlbomi. The sequence goes on from OU824118.1 coordinate 11,394,636, forward strand.
CACGAAATAACCCTGAAGAGATGGATTATCATTAATGCACGTTCAAGTTGAGATTCTCGTTATAACGGCGACTCGCGTAGAACTGAGTTTTATGTACAATTACAACTTACTATACGTATATAAAAAAAAAACATACCATCAAGACAAAAGCAGAAGTAAACCTGAGTTACCTAACTAGGACGAGATGCGCGAGGGATGCTCGAGAAACTTGTAACTCATAGAAAGTCAGAAAAAGTTAGGGAAAACCAACGACAAGTCTCGAACAACGTAGCAAAGACACAGAATGTCTGAAGAATGGTCTTAAAAAAAGATTGCCTGCAATTTCTCATAATGTTTCGTATACCTTAACAGGTACCTACATGACCATTAAAAATCTTTAGAAAATTCCTCTAAAATCACTTCCAAGATTTATATAAATAAAATTTGAATTATTCCATTTCGGAGATAAGTCCAATTTCGATAACCAACAGATTGTGTTCGTGAATTTTTACTTTTTCGCCTCCGCAGCCATTTCTATGCCCACTTCTTCATTTATCGTCCCACGCGTAGTCGCTTCTAGCCATTCGGAAGTAAAGAATCGCGGAAGAAGAAGAAGAAGAAGACTCGAAGGAGGCGGAACGACGCGCGTCCATTTGTAATTTATTATTACGAGACCGTCCCGTTTCAACGGACCATCGTCGAAGCCATGCGAATAAACCGACGGTATTTTTTACGCTCGTTGAAAAACGCTGTAGCAAAAGGACCAGCGACCGCGGGCGCGAACCAGAAGTGCCCGGGACGATTCTCGAAGCCGTGGGAGTCGTCGCACCTGCAACACCGGTCTAGACTTTCGTATTCGCGTATTCGAAGGGGGGAATCATTTATTCATAGAGCGACATACGGCCGATTGTTGTTAACAGCGTCGCGGTACCCCCGTCGACGGAAATTACGGTTCGATTTTTTCCTTTTTCCCTATTTTTTTCTCGTTTTTTTTTTTTATTCACTGTAGGTACATATCACTCGAACACCGACGAATAGAAATTTATAAAAGTGAACACGGACGATAGCGAGGAACGGAATGAATATAATTTTCATGTAGTTTTGCAACTTGTTTCCGTATCAATTATTCAGTATATAATTACATCCTATATCCAGCGTGGAACTTTCTTTCTTTATCCCTGCCATGGATACCCGTGAAAATATTTTCGACGTCGTCGGGATCGATAACCGTTCGGCGAGAGGGGAAAAAAATAAGAGAGAGAAAAATTTTGCGATATTTGCGAACGTTAAATCAATTCGCGTCGGTGGATGAATCAATTGCAAGAACTATGTGTGTTTGGGGGGGGGGCATCGAGTTGTCGGCGTTTATCTTCTATAATCTACGTCTATGACGCCGGCGGGCCAGTAGAAATAAAGCAAATTTGTCGACAGGTACGGTTGAAGGAAAATAGAAAAAATAAAAAACGGAAGGAAAAGAAGGAAAAGAAGGATCGAAATGCTTCTCGGCGTTCCTTTCTTTCCTCGCCGCACTATTTCGAGAAGTTTAGAGAGGAACCCCCCGTCGGAGGACGAAAACACGCGAACTCGTATTAATCTTGGAACGTCATCTCACCGATATTAACTCTGTCTAGCGCTGTCAACGAGCGGACTTGATGAATTACTCCGAAGTAATTGGTTTTATTTGTAAAATGGCTTTCGGTTGAAATTTCAATTTTACACGTTCGCCCACACGGTCCGACCGAAAATTTCTCTCGATTCTACTGATATCGTTGTTGTATTTTCCAAGCCAATATAAACACCATTAAATATTTATAAATTATAATAACGAATCGTTCGATTTACATCCCCCCTACCGGTATTTATTCGTTCCACGGTATTATATTAATTAACGCGAGAGAATCAATGTAGAAAAAACAACAACAGCAACAACAACAACAACAAGAACAAACTCGCCGAGGTATGTAAATACAATTAAATACACGTAGCCAATGATATACAAAACGCGATTCGATAACTCGGTCCGTGGAATGATGGTGGTGGTGCAGCTGCGCGGCGTTAGAAAATAATTTAACCATATGTTACTTATGCCACGACTATATCTACACGTCCCGGTAGAACGATCGTAAATACATACCGGTACAGACACGTAATCTCTCGCGCACACACCGCACGCACCAAATAAACGATCGGAAACCCGAACGAGCGTGAAAACCTGGACACGAGTGGTAGATCGAAGAAAAGGTAACGAGTAATTAATTGAATTAATTAATATGGACCTGGCGTGTCGGGTAACGTCCGTATAAATGTTTTTTCACCAGCCCCCGGACACGAACGGAATCGATTGCCGTCGGTTTCGTTCGTCGAAAATACGATCGAGACGCGAGTCTCGTCGTGTCGGCGGGCGAGGAGACTCGAAACTGCGGGCTATCGATCCTTAGATCCGTCCGACAGATATATCCGGTACACGCGAGTAGAGTCTCCGTCGTCCACTTTAATTGTCTCGAATTTACACGAGCGAACCTGGACGACCGTTCGCTAATGGTAAACCTCGATAGCGGTAAAGTGATACGAAGATACGGGATAATTTGTTTCTCTAGTTCGAGACGCAAAGAACAAACGAGTATTTTTCTTTTCGCGGGCGAATGAAATTGATACACTACGACGAGTAAGTAGTGTTAGTATGTGATACATAGTTGTCGAAAGTAAATTTTATTGGGATTTTACTACGTCGACGAAATGGACCGTAATGACTGCGTTAACACGAACAAATATAAAACACGTGGTAATTGTATATTATCGGTGTTCGCTATTTTCCCGATGAACTTGCGTTTCTGTGTCGAGGGGAGGGGGAGGGGGGGGGCGACCGTATTGACTTAATTGAAACCCCCGTTACTCATCGACTTAACGATTATATGTCAATCTCCGTGCGCATCGCGGAAATCATGAAATCGTGCTTGCAAATTGAATTGAATCCCGATTAATATCGTCCTTTGCACGACGGTGGAAATAATTGCAGGAAAGTTATTCGCGCGATATTAAATCTCCGAAGTTTAGCAGACACGGGACGGAGAATGAAAAAGGGCATTATCGGTAAACGGCTTTGGGAACGAGGAACTAATTTTCCGCATTTGACAGTCTCGGTTCAACGGACTGACGAGCAAAATTTCGTGGATCAAAACTGGAAATTCATCGAGTTCGCGGTATTGCTTCCGTCTAATCTGTTCGTAACATTTTCTACTATCTCGTTACTAACAGATTAATTCTCTAACGTACAATATGAATTTCGTTAATTTCCAACAGGATCGAACCAATTTTATCAAACCACAGAACCAGCGATTCTTCTTGCAAAACAACTTAGTCACGTTTTCGGTGCCAGCCAGAAATAAAAATCACGAATACACGTTAGTCCTTCATTTATTAGCAAAGAGCTGACCGCTGTCCACGACGCTTCGGAGGCGGCAGAATAAAAAAAAAACAACAACCACAACAAAAGAGGAGGAGGAGGAGGTGGAGGAGGAGGTCCCGAAAAACAGGCGTGCACGTAGAAAAGTTTGCCGCGCACTCGTACGGACTGTTTTTAACGATCGCCCGCGATAGGACGAGGTGAACAAACTTTTGTTCCTTTATCGCAGTCACGAGCAAGGTATGCGTGTGTATCGCGGTGCCGTCCATTCTCGCGGCAGGAGCGGACGGTCGGTCGTCGTCGACGTGTTCGTAGAAGAGAAAAATAAGCGTGTCGGAACGGTACGGTAATCGCAAACATATGGGGGGAGGGGGGAGAGAGAGAGAGGAAAAAAAAGTAATTAATGTGTCGGTGGTAAGCGGACATGCTGGTTCGATTAAAAACGAAAGACCCGCTGCTTGCAGCGTATCGACTCAATCGTTGGATAATCTAAATAGGTTGTCAGTCGACGATTTTATTTACTTACGGACGCGACACGTTGCAATAGAATGGTATCTTTATCGGTATACCTTCGAAATGTATGGTAAACAAGGCGATAAACTAAATAATTATTAAACACTTAATTTCTGTATTTAATATAAAATCAAGTAAAATATAGCATCGGTGGTTCAGTGGTAGAATGCTCGCCTGCCACGCGGGCGGCCCGGGTTCGATTCCCGGCCGATGCAAAGTTTATTTTTTGCAATTTCCTTTTTGATAGTGTGTATTTCAGAATATGGTACTTGAACCGTATAGTTGTACGGTAAAAGGGAATCTATGAAATGTTTATGAATTTTACAGTGGAATATGTAAAATGTTTCAAAGTATGTATCCATATCTAGAATTCCAACAAAAAATTGTTGACCGATCAGATCTGACTTCTCAGAAAAGGAACTGATCAACTCCATAAAGGAAAAAAGTAATCGGACGTATGGGTTGTAAAAAGTGTAGCATTAATCATACGTGGGTACTGATACTCGGCAATTTACAAACAAAAGAAAGAAGTGGAGGTGATCAACTTGACTTCTGTGAGGACAATCAAAGAAAACAAATTTCTACTCCAAAAAAGCCGTCGATGTGACGGTGTCCATCTCATAGCGAGTTGATCAGTTAATCAGCTGTTCAAATAATTGACACATGTAAAAACAGGCGACCCTTTTTGGATGGTAATTATAAAATTAATGCCACAGTCATATTCTTCGTGAAAGAGCACATTGTTAAATAAAGTGTTTGCTCCAATTCCGCTCAAAGGTTTTGTAAGTCGTTGTAAAATCGTTTCATATAAGCATCGATGGTTCAGTGGTAGAATGCTCGCCTGCCACGCGGGCGGCCCGGGTTCGATTCCCGGTCGATGCAAAATTTCCTTTTTGCTATTATTTTTCAAATTTTCAATATATTTTTTACATATCAAAATTCATATTAACATGATATGACAACTACAATTTAATAATTGTAGCCAACAAGTACTTTGCGAACAATTTCCGTATAATCACAGAAAGTGGTATCTCGTGTTATGTAACATAGATACCTCTCCTTTCTCTAGAAATTGGAGTAAAACATTAGCATCGGTGGTTCAGTGGTAGAATGCTCGCCTGCCACGCGGGCGGCCCGGGTTCGATTCCCGGCCGATGCAAAATTTTACTTTTTGCCCTTTTTTAAACAATATAGAAAATCACAAATACATTTCCTACGATTATAACAGACCATTATAATAAGGAGTGAGAGAAAAGTACTCGTACATATACTTTTATTCTATATTTCAAACTTAATACAATTTATTTCTTTAAATATCTTTTTTTATACATAAAGTGAATGCTGCTACTAGTCACGGTGTAATTTAATGTTCTCTCGTTAACTGTCTTTCTTTCCCTCATACTTATTATTTAATTTTCCCTGTCTCGCATTGTTAGTTCAATCTACCTTTCCATCTTTTATATAAAAAAAAAGAGAGAGAAGTCAACGGAAGGTTTACGGGCTCGTCCTGTTCCCCTCTGAATCTCGTTGCAGCATCGATCCTGCGGTCCCAGAAAGGAGACGGCCGTGAACCCCGCAAAGACACACAACCACCGCCGCCTCCAGTAGAACATCTTAGGAACCAGCTCGACTAAAACCTGGACCCTTCTACCTTCCCCTTCTCCCCTCGTACACCCTCCGACTGGTTTTCTTTCTGATCCCGTCCAACGTTCGTCGCCTTTGACTTCTTTCCTGATCCTCATTACGTCTCTCAAACATTTCCGTGTTTCGCGTGATCGTTAAATCATCATACAGGCAAGTTATACAATATGTATACTGTATACATATATTCGTTCTCTACGAACTAGTGATCGCGTTCTATGGTAAACGAGACATCCGGACGGTCGCGTTTAATAAAGAAACTGTCCATCGTTAAAATAGAAAGCAAAGCCACGGGTGAAATTGAGTATCGAGATAACCTCGACACAGAGAGCGAGTCGAACGAAACACGATACCAAGGCCACGTCTACACAGAGTCAGAGCAAATGTCAGTTTAACCGGTTAAAGTACCTTTCCCTGTTAAAATCACTCACACGGAGCTGACCGACACGAAGGAAAATGCGTCGCCGTGGAACTTAGCTGACGTTTCTTTTCTTTTCTTTTCTTTTTTTTTTCTCCACCACGAGAGGTAAGCCTTCGAGTGAAGACGGAGGTACGGGAACCGTTATAGGCGGGCTACGTTGAGATATCGTCGAAAAAGAAATTCTTTTCGTCCCCGGTAAATCCAGGTAGAAGAAAAAGAAAGAAAAATAAAGGTCCAAGAGTGAAACGGTGGAGTCGCCATGCTTGCGTAAGAAGGAGACACAGTTTAGGGATCGGTTCGTCGGGGCGGGCCAGGTGCATTGACTTCGTTCCCTGGCAAACCGGATAACGGAGTCGACTACCTGTCCTATCACCAAGACTTTTCTTCGTGTACAACTTGTGTGCTCGCTGCACCAACGTTAGAATCCCACTGTACATACTACATACACGGATACATTTATTTCCACGGTGTCAAATGGAAAAGACGTGTTCAACGTGTGACGCATCAATGGATCTTTAATGAGAGGTAAACATTTTAACGACTGTACGAAGGGAAATCTATGCGTGGTAACTGTGACTGGTAGGTATGAATAGATTAGATATATTGTTACAACGACAACGTTCATTCCTGACAGAAGAAGATTTAAGTACAGGTAGAGACGATGAAGTTCGAGAGATAGCAAAGAAACCATTGAAGATGACTGAAGAGTTTTCTGAGGAGGACGCTTGTTGTCACGGAAAAGACTTAGTACTTAATACTAAATCGTGAGGTCAACAGCGAATATACTCGTTCCTCCGACTCGTTCTCTTTGTTATGGCCGGACCACGAAAGTGCAACGGCCGACCCTGAACCAAAGTCATCGGCGAAACGGACGAGCGATTCGTTATTGTCTCGTTCTATGCTTAAACCCTTACAACGCATATTTAAAATAACGTCGAATGTCTCATATCGTACGCAGTGGGGAACATTAACATAACTATTAATACACATAGAAATGTTTGGCGGCGATAACGACTCGTATCTTCGCGCTCGAGTGTCGTGCACGTGGTAAACAAGTACAAGTCAATAAAGATAAAAATCTTTATCGTATCTCTAGCAACGGCATTGTAACATTTCTCAACGATATCGTTCAGTGATTAGAATTACTAATAAATATTAAATAATGATATACTAGGTGCAAAAGTATCTAAACATATTTTCGCAAGTAAATTTCAAATATACTTAGGCGAAAATTTCTATAAGCATCGGTGGTTCAGTGGTAGAATGCTCGCCTGCCACGCGGGCGGCCCGGGTTCGATTCCCGGCCGATGCAAAATTACATTTTTGCAGTAAATTTTGTTAATTTAAAACAATAATATTACTGATAACGATAAGAATCTAATATTCGAACGAATATACTTTTATTTTTAGCAAACCAGTAGATCCTTTTACTATAATATAATTCCTGCTCCAAAATGTGGAAGATATTTTTAAAAGATGATAATACACAGCATGCTCCACATGGCAGTTTATCGTACAAAATATGTATTTTTGTGTAGGTCAATAAGTGCAGTGTAATCCTTGGTAATCTTCGATATAATAGCATCAGTCCCTGACCGACCGCCGAAGGGTAAGCACCACATGGCCCTCACTGACGACAGCTTATACGAGGGTGCTCTCGCTCCATTGTATCTGCTGAACGACCAAACCCACTCGAGGGCCAGAAATGATGTGAAAGTGACTAAAAATAAATCCTCATCCCAGGATGTGGATAAGAAAATTGCCGAGCAAATAAAAATATCGAAGAAAATTGCCGAGACACTGTCCAGACCAGCGAATCGTATTATGTGCTCCGAAATGAAAAGTGAAAGATCTTTTCTTTACATTAAATATATTTAAACTTCTAGTCTACGTAAACGATAAACCGACGTATAATTCACAAAAATAAATAGAATTTCAACTCAAAAATACATATTTACTCCGAAATTATTTTTGTACCAGAAAACTGTAAAATAAAATTCTCTCTAATATCTGATCCTCGATAGTATAGTGGTTAGTATCCCCGCCTGTCACGCGGGAGACCGGGGTTCGATTCCCCGTCGGGGAGGATATTTTTTTTTTAACTTTCTACATAATTATTTATAACAACAACCATCCCATGTAACATAATATTCCTATGATAGACACTACTATAAAAAAATCCATGTGATAGACAATAATATAAACAATCCTTGTTTAATGCATTCAATCTTCGTTCGTAATCAACGGAGTGGGCATTGAATTTCAGCTTGAATTTCGTTTTTACTCCAAACAAAGAAATCGTGATCGGTTGTGATCCCAGGCGAGATAAGCCGTCTCCCGATGCACTTACGTCATGTAACTCCCTTCGTAAACAAGGACGAGGGAGGACGGAGGACGTGGGACGAAGTAGAATCTCGAAGGAGAGTTATTATCCGATTGTTGCAACCGGTAAGACAAGAATCCGTAAGGACGGCGAGAAGCCCGCGCGCAAAATAATGTCGCCTTAAATTACGACACACTGCCAGGAAAGCGATCATTATCCTTGGTACGGTGAACCGTGGCAGTGATCACCGACTTGTCCCTGCTCGATCTGATTCCAACGATCGATCCCGATAGGGAACCACGATCTTAAGCAACACGTCACACTATATATATGTATATCTTTTTCTTTTTGTTTCTTATTTTTTTGTTAATCTCTATTCACGTCTAATTATAGAAACACTCGCGCTTACGGGACGTAGAACGCGGAAAAGAATATCCCGGTGAATTCGGAACACTTTCCGCGCATTGTACTCCGTTTCGAATTGCGCGTATTTTGAAACAAAGCTGAATGACATAAAGGAAGGAACACGAGTGTAACATCGCTACGCGATGTCCGTCCGCGTTCGCTTTTCAGAGAGACGGGTATATGTATATATGTACGAGCCGCCCAGAAAATCTTGAACCATCTCAGGGGTTAGTGCGGCGAGGGGATTGACTTTGCCTTTGTGCCCCGCCACGACGCCGCGTCACGACAAACGAATCGCGCGAGGCGAAATCAATCCCCTCGCCGCACTACTCCCCTGAGATGGTTCAAGATTTTCTGGGCCACGTGTATGTGTACGGTCACGTGACGCCGGTAATTAAATGCGAGCGACACCAAATGAGAGTCGTGATACCGCACGTCCACACTCTCGTAGTCCCCTTTCATGAGGAACTGTTTCACCGTTGCGCGGAGTATATCACGTTTCATTGTGTCAAGGTAGACTTCGTGGGAATATCGAACTCGTTCAAGTATTTATCCTTTATCACACTGTATAATCAATTCTATATCCTCGTAGAATCGTATTCACCGATGACTAAGGAAAATCATCTTTCTTAAATACCCTATCATCACCTTAGGAACGACAACGATCAAAACGAAGATATGGGAACAATGCGGAGAAGCATTACGCGAAACTATGGGGAAATTGTCTCTGACGTTTCTGTCGTGGAAACGTTTCCCTTAGAGTCTCGTAAGATTCTTTAGGATCTCTTATGAATAAGAACCCTACGACGGAAAAAACACACACACATACACACAAATGAAAAAAGTGAAAAGAGATTATTCATCAGTATTTTACCGGATGGTAGTACTACAACGAACACCGCAATTACAAGGCTGTCAGAATTCTGGAAAATGGTCGGAAGTAAAACGACGTTCATCCGGCTGCCTCGAATCAGAGCCCCGCGTTGCTCGTCTCGCGAGGTTTGAATACATTTTAACGCAGAACCGGGCCCGGACTTCCATTACGAATTTGTTTCCGACCCACCCTCGTCCTGTCATTCCCTCTTTCTTTCTTTTTCTTTCACCCACCCTACCTCCCCTTTTCTTTACCCTGCCACCCCTTTCCGCGAAACGCCATCTTATCCGACATTCTTGAGACTTTCGGACGGCGAAACAGAATTACGCCGTAAGGCGAATTTCGCGAGGAAGCTCTACCACCCCCCCCCCCAACCCTTCCCCTTCCTTCCGAGGAACTTCTTCTTCCACAGCGTGACTGAGATTGCCCCCCAAGAAAGTTCACGGTAAGACCGTAACAATAGCTATTAAGTAGTTTGTTTGCAGTAAGAAATTTGCCTCGAGTCTCTTCCACATCCCCCTCCCCCGCCCCTATTTCCCCATCCAGCTTGTGCCGTCATTCTACCCCGTTAGTCCTTAAGGATTCGAGGCCTTTACGGTCTCGATGTAAGTAGAGTTGCTCTAACTGCGATGAGTCGTGCGTCTTCTAACGCGGTTTGCGAAACTTTGCCGGCTGAAGAATCAGACGGTTGAACAATACGCGATATTTTACGTTTTTTGTGTTCTCTTGAATGGGAACGATTTTTAAGTTTCTTATTTTTTTGTTATGAAGGATTTCTTTGTACGTTACCCTTCCATCGATGGGATACACCCGGTAGAATGAATACAGTGGTTTACTCACCTGAAACAGAATTATGTTAATTGTAATTATTATGGGATTATAGAATGCTTTTGTGTGATATTAAATATAATGGAACATAGTCACGTGTGGAATCAATTAAAAGATGTTTATTTTTCGTCTCAATGTTCTTTGATATAAATAACACATGGGAGCTTGGATATTTAATCGATATAATATGTGTATGTTATACTTGTGTTTAGTATCAGGGTGGATTCGAGTGGTATAGAAATTTTCTAATGATAATTATTGCAAGCGTGTATCGAAATTTCCATAATTCCGGTTTAAGCCAATCAATATGTCGAACGTCCGTCGCCCGTGTGTTGTTATATTTGATCGAAAGTTCGAACTATGTACTATTATGTCCGGAATTTCCAAGTTACCGAACTATCCACAGGGCTCAAACAATTATGTTAGTTGCACGAACTATAAATCACTTTCGACCGCCAAATTCACTTTGCGGCTCCTTGACGTTCCGCTCTCCCCCTACGTCTTTCACGTACGATCAACCAAAATTCGAATATATCTGCATCAAACACCGAATACATACAATTTCTACTATAATCATCCCTTTTTTTCCAAAAGAGTAACATTTTTGTCCGTATCCCAAAATTTTCCTCAGGATTTTCTACGGAAATTTGGAAATCAAACTTAGTTACGACATTTGGTAAAGCTTTCCACCCTCGTTCGTTTTCCTTTTTCACCCGGGAAACTCACGCGATGGTGTAAACATATGTTGTTTAACTATTCTTCCGTCTAGCCTCTCTCGACGAATTATCCAGCCACCTCGTCAGATCTAACCGGATACAATTCCAAATCAAGCCACGATTCCGTGAGTCTCCCCCCCCCTACCTCTTCAATCGTTCCGTCCCTGTCGCGTTTCCTCTTTGAGCCGTTCCGTCAACCTCTATCCCTCTCATTCCCTCTAACCTTCAGTCGCATCCAGACGGCGGAGGACAAAGAGCTCGAAAGTTCTGCCGGCGAGCGATTTGTCATCCGGTCATGTATGTATGCCGTTTCTGTATCGTCTACCTTTCTCTCTCTTTCTCTCTTTCTCTCTCTCTCTATCTTTCTCTCCGTCTCTTCCCCTTGGTTCGCCTCACTTTTACTTTTTCCAGTTAAACCATTTCTCCCCCCGTATCTTTCACCATTTCTGTACTTGAATCTCTTTAATAAAAAAAAAATGTTCCCTCTTACTTTCGCCGGTTGCTGTGACTCTAGTTATTTCGCGTGTCGTTAGGAACTCGAAAGAGAAACGTTGAAAATCTTTTTTATCAAAATGAATTATTATTATTAGTCTAGTGTTCCTCAGACCTGTTTATTTGTTATATTAGGTTTGTTATATTATACTTGTTCCGTTTTATAGATCTTTCTTTTCTATCTCTTTTGACTAGTGTTTCACTCCTAGTCGAATAAATGGAACAGAAATGCGTGCGACACGCTCGAAACCCGGCTTTAATACCGTTCGTGCATAATGCATCGCCGGTATTGTGCATACGTACTTACGACACACGGGTCCTCGTAATATTCCAATTCTGCGTTCCACTATCAGTCGATTCCAGACTGCGGATTCGACTGGAATATCCGTAAATTACGGGACAAAGGCTGCGACCGGGGGGGAATATGAAAATCGGCGATCTTCGATCGCCGCCCGATAAAAATGCGGCTGTTTTCACTGGGTAAGTCGTGCATAATGTATGATCGCATCCTTTTGTGGTTCATTGTGCCGCTGATAATATGCCAATTTTGTTTCGCAAGTAACTTTATTGCGATACGCGACCCCACGACGTTGTGTCTCTTTGGAATATTATAACAAATTATGATTCATTGTGACTAACACAGCTGTTGCGAGGGTAAATTTGATTATTTATTTAACGTTCGGATTAATCTTATTGCGGTAGACAAGGATTAAAAACGATCACTGGCGAAAATGCGACGATCCGTACAGTGATCTTCTTTGCAGAATAATTCATATCAATTCTCTGTGTGTATGTGTGTGTCGATATCTATGACGTATGTACGCGTTTACCGTTCCGCAGAACGGGAAAATCGATACGCGAGGAAAATTGCGGTAAATGCAAAAGCATAATTTACAGAAAATTGAACTTTAAATAACCGTAAACCCGGTTAGGATTGATTAATTCGTTGTACGGCTTTTCGAAGGTTTTATTACCCCTTTATACACCATAAATTGTCGACTTCTGCATTGTTACTACGTCGTGCCATATTTCCCCAGGAAAGTTATGACAACCCCATAAATATAGATCTTCGTTAACCGATCCAATCAACATTTCCACCGCGTACTAACCAATTTACAAAGTATCATCATTATTCATCGAATAATAACACGCTATGTAGACCGAACAACAACAACAAAAAAGGACAAATAAAATAAAAATATCAAACTTCTTTCTGCCAAATCCCACGTATAACACAACCAAATGGAAACCAAGTGGAAACCAACCGGCAAAAACCGTCGTAGACCTGGTTCCGTCGGTGTCACGTGCGTCTCCCCGTCTCCGTGGTACGCGTTACCGAGTTAGAAACGTGCAACAGGAACGAAAGTACACGCATCTGTTGCCTCCGGTAATTACGGCGAAGGGCTAGCTAGCTGGCTGGCTAACCGACGCACACGTGTGCAACGGAGATACACGTAAAACCGGGTGCGAGGGTGTTCTCATATACGTAGGAAACTCACACGCAAATACATACGTACACAGATACACATACACACCGGATAAGTGTTGGTATCTAAGGTATACGCGACTAGGTGAACGGAACGAGAGAAGAGAGAGAGCCCTCGCCCTCGAACAGCCCAACCTGCTTGATAATTACGTAGGGGAGACGCTCCATTGTTCTATACTAGTTCTGTACCAGGTAATAGGTACGTATATGTCCGGTGGCACCAAGGTAGTAAGAGATTTTATAGTGGTTTCGAGGACCCCACCGAATTCACAGCCAGGGAACGTCGGTTAACGTCGATTTTCTAATGAATGATAAAGGAGATAAACGCACGATGTCCGGAATCTCAAGTATCTAATCGTTTTGAGGGGGAAAGAGGGTAGAGGGGGGGGAGTGGGAGGGGTGAAGGGGAGGGACAGATCGGTGAATTACATTTTCTGTTTTCATTCGGACGCCCACCCCTGCCACGGACCACTTCTACGGAAGATTCATTGTCGTCGGGATGGTTAACATCGATTTCCCCAATGAAAGATGAAAGAGATAAATGCCACCGTTGGAACGCGAGGTATCTAATGTTTTCGAAGATAAATGAAATTTATATGCTTTAATTCCCGGTTTCGAACCGTAAACTATCAATGCACGACGAGATGATAGAGACTTGTGAGTGATTTGATACTTTTACGATGAGTAATAGATAAGAAATAATAAAAAGAAGATAAAATCCGTGTCAGAAACATATATTCGATTTACATATGTACTATATTTGTGATCGTAAGAGAGACAAAAAATAAATCACGAATGACACCGTTAGAACCGATACTTCCTGGTCCGCACGAATTCGTAAAAAGAGCATAAATCCCAGATATAGCTATAGAGGGAGAGCAAAAGATAATTTTATTACGAATCGTCTCATAAATTACTCGTCTGGCAAGAAGTCAAATATCCTAGCGCCGTCCGTTCATTCTTCCTTTTTACACATTCCTAAAAGGTTTTCTTCCAAGTCGTCCGTACCCACCATCGCCACCATAAGTCCTCCGCGGAAAGTTCAGTTTTATCAACCGGGACAAATTATATCCACCCGGGAAACGGTTCCAATAATTCAAACTATGCCGAATTTTATGCCGCGCGATAAAACCGGTTTCCCCCCCGTCGACGGTGGATCGAACGATGGATTTTCGATGATATTCTCGATCAATCTGGCGTGGATCATTCCCACGTGTCTGGATCCGATGACTCGAAGTCATCGTACGGAGAACACGTATCCGTCGAGTACTTAAGCTACGTTGCAACGAAGTTTCATACGTGTGCTTAAACACACGTGTAGACAAGGGAACACAGTTCGACCGTGACGCTCGTCAGGTTAATTGAATTTATGGCTCAATATCCCGAGCGCAAGCGATCGCGATCGATGATAATCAGAGACACATACACATTTTTTTTCCTGTTCTTTTTTTCACCACGGTTCCCCGGTAACGAACGTATTTAATGTCACGCTCGAACAATACCGCGATCTCGCAACGATCTGACTTTGTTTTCTTTATTTCTCGTTCCCTTTCGACCGAGCGAAATTTTCATGCGGGTTAAATTATAAGTTTCCTGAACGGGATAATTAACGGGTGGGTTTACGAAATACGTGTATATATGTATATGTATATGTATAACATATTTCACGTTATCACGGGGAGACCGGGGAGCGGTTTAACGGAAATTAATTAATGCGCGCGATCAAATATTTGCGGAACGTTGATTAAGAAAAATATATGAAAGAAATTCGGGTGAAAGTTACGCGAGAATAAAAAAAAAAAAGAAAAATTGAGGTGAATGACGTTAAGGGGATGATAGTACCGAACGCGTGGGGTTGACGAGAGATTTTAATTTAATATTAGATTGCGCTGGGGTGGACCCGGTGTAGAAAGATATTTAACTACGTATTTCACGTTCAAACAGCACGGTAGAAGACCGTCTCGAAAAGCGGAGAAGTTGAAGTGAGTAAACTTCTGTGGAAGTGAACTTAGTACCGAACAGAAGTTTGTCACGTGAAACTAGAGAGAATCGTTCAAATTCAGATCAAGTGTACAACGCGGAGGTGGAACTTCGCTAGGGCAAGGGAAGGTGGTAAAAGTTCGGTCATAATTTATGCGATAAGCCATACAGTGTGTGCTCTACAATGGAAACATATCGCGTCGGACGTTCAAAAACTAAATGAGAAAATCATTGAACGCTCGATATCATCGACGTTTACATTAATTTCATTAATTTCATATCAATGAAACATTTATGAAATCTATATAACGTTGTAAGTATCATTATTTTCAAATATCACACAACCTGCTTGATATTTTACAAAATTTTACTTAAAATCTTAAGGAATTCAAAGGTTAATTATTCTGCGATCGATTAATCGGAATTTGATCAACAAGAATTTAAAAAAAATAGGGTGAAGTATATATATAAGACAAGCTGGGTAGAATTCGGAACGTTTTGCCAGCAAGTTTCATTCATATGGTCTAACAAGGGTTGCATTGAAAGCGGTATGGAATTTCTGATGGTAATCCAAGCTAAATTCCGGATAACTCTACGGACGTGCTGACTGAGCCCTGATCTTTAACCCTAGAATTTCCAGACGAGGTTGGAGGTACATCCGACTCCGAACTTGGATGTGGCACGGCTATGTCATAAACTCCATCCTAAATTATTCGTATGATTGAAATAGTTCAGCTACGAATTCTGAACGCGAAATGTTCCACCATTTTACCGCAGCATCAGCAAAAAAAAACAGCGATAATTTAAAAGTAAAGAAAGAAATCGTGTTTCGTAATTAACGACAGATTTTTCTTTTAACTAAAAAACACTCGTCAAAGAGACGGTCGTCCGTCGGAGAACAAAGAACGAAAACCGAGAGGTACAGAAAGAGAGACTCCACCAACGTATGTATTTATAGAGAAGAATTCGAGATTGTTCACCGAGGTACAAAATTAAACTAATAGCCTCGGCAAACAAATGGGACTCTTAAAAACAGCAGGATCGTTAATGCGTTCAACATGGTAATACACCGGTGGACTCGTTTCTCTGTAGAATCTCATTAACCGGGCTGCTCGATGACTCGAAACACGTTAATGCTTACACACACGTTCCCACGGATCGACATCAATCACTGTCCAGACGAGAACTTCAAACGTTCTATGTGCATGTGTGATTTATATGCACCTACACGTAACATCCTTGCATATACCTATCCGAAGGAAAAGTAAGGGGAGGGGGGCAAGAATTATATCCTCGTGGAGCGATAAATTCGTTTTTTCTTTTCACCGAAAAACTTAACGTTTCGATTTTTTTCCTTCATTTTTATTCAACACGAAGAACATCTGGCACGTTGAGATATTTATATTATGGGTTGTTTTCATTAATCGTGAACATTTCGAGTTGATATTAACGTGAACGTACGAGATACTAAAGAAATGTATATGGATGACAATTGTATCGTCATGGGAAAATACAATCTTTACAGTCTGATGGGCGAAAGGTTATGTAATTTCAACGTAAAACCGTCATACGCGAATCTCGTCAAGCAACATGGTTTATGCGCGAAATATTTTCAGAGAGAAAGAGGAAGAGCTGTCGGTACCGTCGTCATATACACTTTTACTGTGTTGGTGAATGTTCCTTGCATGCAAATTCTCCTATGTATGTATGTACATACGTCGCCGGTCCACATAAAATGAATGCATATACGTTCTCGTGTATTTACGTACATATACATACATATAGATACATACAGTCATATACATAGATACATGGTCATGTTACACGTAAAAGCGCATAATATCGTGAAAATATAAATTCCGCCAGCGATTTAATCGGGAGAACGTATCGACGTAAAATTTCCAACGTGGTAATAAAACGTTTCAGTGATCTATAGTTTCGCGTATTTTATCGCAAGTTAATTACGTTTCGCATTATAATTCCATTCGCATGGGAACGTTCACTTTTCGCGAATAAATTCGACCGTATTGAGGATATATGTATACATTATAATCTTTTTCCTTTTTTGCATCCTATGGAAGAATTTCACTATTTCGCGATAAAACAAAGACGTTAACGTTACCCGGGAAATACGGTGAAAAGTTACACGGCCACGGTGGAATTGTAAGTACGAAACGTAGCTAATTGTGAAGAAGCCAGTCATTTACGCGTGTGCACGTTGAACACACACACCGGTACGTGCAGGTGCAAGTAATGACAGAAAAATGCAAATGTCCGGGCGGATTTAATCCGGGTTAATGTTCGCCGGTAAAATGCCGTACGATTTTCTTGTCGACTGAAAATATTTCCGCCCAGCCGAACGACCATGTATGTATTGTATGTATTGTATGTTCATACACAAACGTTTCCGTACACTCCGGATAACCCATACACGTCGAATGCGCGACATTTTAATAAATCTTTCGATTTCCAATTGTGACCGAATCGTGTGTTACCGTACCATTGCGAATGAGATTGAATTATCAGAGACGAATGGAATTATCCAATTCCGATATCGACGTTCAATTAGATCACTCGAGTTAAGTCATCCCGCTTGTAATCAAGCTAAAGGCACAATTATCTTTAATTTGGCAGTTTACCAATATTTCCATGGATTCGATAGTTTACAGGAATGCTGTGAGAGAATTCTTTGAAAATAGACACTTTTTGAATTGTTTATGAACTTTTCGTTTCATTGAGAATTAAAAATTATTCTTTGCTCGAATGTAACAAGTTAACAATTAATTTATTTTTACTTCTTTTCGTTTTGTATCGATCGTTTTCTTAGTCGAAAAATGATCTTCATTTATGTTCCTTTCATTAACGTGTATGTAAAATATTCATTCCCGATATCGCGATAATTACTCTCCGTATCGTGTATTGCTTCGCGAAAGAAAATAAGAGAGAAAGAAAAGTCATCTTTAGCAGATATCCCTCGGAACCCGAAGTACACGTTTCATATGTTGATACGTGTGCGAGTGTACTACATAGGATTTCCATATACCGCGGAAATATAACTGGCCAGGACGATTTAATCCGGGTTAGTGTTCGGCGGCAAACCATGCCGGTTTTTCGCTTGCTAAAAATATTTCTGCCACGGCAGACAGCCATGAATTTCGTATGTGAGCAAATATGCGTGTGCACGCGTTTTTTTTCCCTTCTGCGTGCATTTCCAGGATTATTATCCTCCTCGGGAATATCGCGAGCATACACCCGCAGGGGGAATAAACTAATAACAAAGCGAACAAAGTAACAACAATATTCCAACTTGCTACGTAACGTTCCCGCGAATTTTCTTTTTTTCTTCTATTTCTTTTTTTTTAAATCCAAGCCCCATCTTCCCCGGTACCCCCTTTATTTCCATTGATCTAAAATTCAATTCGCACGAAAGAAAAACACACAGAGAAGTTTCCCGTTAAAAGTGACTCGTTTCCCGTAACGTGTATTCGGTGCGAACACGGAACAACGAGTGTCGTTCGCGTCGTTTTTGGGGGAAAACACTGGCTTGGATACAAATCGTTCGTAGCTTCCGCTGGCGCGTACACCTAAACCCAGCTGCATGCTGTACGTATGAAAATGTAAAACGGTCATGACGATTTACATGACACTAACGTTCGGTGGGCAGAGGAGTACGCCAATTTTTTCTCCCTCTTTTTTTTATTTTGTTTTTTTTTTTGCTCCGACAGAAAATATTTCCAACGTAGGCAAGCAAACGCAAACCGTTCCACGGGGTATACGTGCACACACACTCATACACGACGAACAGAACTACGACTTCTACATCGGTGTATAGATATGTACACGCACGAGGCTTTCGTAAATGCGGGGTACACAACCAGTAACATCGACCGGCGGAACCTGCCTTTCCCTTCAGACCCCTCTTCATCTCCCACGACCACCCTTTGTCACCCTCGAGCAACGGCCCGTTTCGCCCTCTCCGCCCTCGCTTACCATCCCTTCCTCCCTCCCGCCCTCCACCCAACCTCCCACCCTCACTCTTTTTTCCGTACTGTTTCTCTTTCCGTCGTTACTAGCCCTCGCACTCGTGCCCAACCTTGTCCTCTCTCTGTATTGTTTCTTTTCCCACTCTTAGCAATACATCCTGCAACACCCGCCATTGTTTTTCCTTCTTCCCGACGTTTTGCAGAGCCGAATGGAAAAGAGAGCCCGGATGGCGGATCCGGACGGTTCTTTTTTCTGTTTCTTTTTTAAGGCAGTTTTTTGGTCGGCGTTCGCTCAATTTTTGAGATAGCGATTTGAAACTTGTACCATTGTTTTAGTTAGGAAATTCTACGCCAGAACAATGTATAATAGTTGTACTTTTCAAAAATTTAATTTTTCGCAAAAATCTGAAGGGGGTAGGTCAGGATTTTTTGCAATTTTCGTAAATTGCTCGCCATTTCCATAATTTTTGAGCTATTAAAATGATCCGGGGCGTTTTGGACGCAGAATCCGAAGCCGAATAAGACAGTGAAAGAATCATGATGATATCTCAAAAATTACGGAAATAGCGAACGATTTACGAAAATCGCAAAAAATCCTGACCTACCCCCTTCAGATTTTTGCGAAAAATTAAATTTTCGAAAAGTAAAACTATTATATATTGATCTGGCGTAGAATTTCCTAACTAAAACAATGGTACAAGTTTCAGATCGCTATCTCTAAAATTGAGCGAATGCCGACCAAAAAACTGGTTGAATTTGATCATTTTTCACGATTTTCGTAATTCCTACGTCGTTTCCGCAATTTTTGAGATATCAACACGATCCGGGACGTTTTCGACGCGGAATCAGAAGCCGAATAAGACCGTGGAGGATTCAGGTTGATATCTGAAAATTTGCGGAAATGACGAACGAATTACGAAAATCACGAAAAATCGTCAAATTCAACCAGTTTTTCGTTCGGCATTCGCTCAATTTTTGAGATAGCGGTCTGAAACTGGTACCATTGTTTTAGTTAGGAAATTCTACGGCAGATCAATATATAATAGTTGTACTTTTCGAAAATTTAATTTTTCGCAAAAATCTGAAGGGGGTAGGTCAGGATTTTTTGCAATTTTCGTAAATTGCTCGCCATTTCCATAATTTTTGAGCTATTAAAATGATCCGGGGCGTTTTGGACGCAGAATCCGAAGCCGAATAAGACAGTGAAAGAATCATGATGATATCTCAAAAATTACGGAAATAGCGAACGATTTACGAAAATCGCAAAAAATCCTGACCTACCCCCTTCAGATTTTTGCGAAAAATTAAATTTTCGAAAAGTACAACTATTATATATTGATCTGCCGTAGAATTTCCTAACTAAAACAATGGTACCAGTTTCAGACCGCTATCTCAAAAATTGAGCGAATGCCGAACGAAAAACTGGTTGAATTTGACGATTTTTCGTGATTTTCGTAATTCGTTCGTCATTTCCGCAAATTTTCAGATATCAACCTGAATCCTCCACGGTCTTATTCGGCTTCTGATTCCGCGTCGAAAACGTCCCGGATCGTGTTGATATCTCAAAAATTGCGGAAACGACGTAGGAATTACGAAAATCGTGAAAAATGATCAAATTCAACCAGTTTTTTGGTCGGCATTCGCTCAATTTTAGAGATAGCGATCTGAAACTTGTACCATTGTTTTAGTTAGGAAATTCTACGCCAGATCAATATATAATAGTTGTACTTTTCGAAAATTTAATTTTTCGCAAAAATCTGAAGGGGGTAGGTCAGGATTTTTTGCGATTTTCGTAAATCGTTCGCTATTTCCGTAATTTTTGAGATATCATCATGATTCTTTCACTGTCTTATTCGGCTTCGGATTCTGCGTCCAAAACGCCCCGGATCATTTTAATAGCTCAAAAATTATGGAAATGGCGAGCAATTTACGAAAATTGCAAAAAATCCTGACCTACCCCCTTCAGATTTTTGCGAAAAATTAAATTTTCGAAAAGTACAACTATTATATATTGATCTGCCGTAGAATTTCCTAACTAAAACAATGGTACCAGTTTCAGACCGCTATCTCAAAAATTGAGCGAATGCCGAACGAAAAACTGGTTGAATTTGACGATTTTTCGTGATTTTCGTAATTCGTTCGTCATTTCCGCAAATTTTCAGATATCAATCTGAATCCTCCACGGTCTTATTCGGCTTCTGATTCCGCGTCGAAAACGTCCCGGATCGTGTTGATATCTCAAAAATTGCGGAAACGACGTAGGAATTACGAAAATCGTGAAAAATGATCAAATTCAACCAGTTTTTTGGTCGGCATTCGCTCAATTTTAGAGATAGCGATCTGAAACTTGTACCATTGTTTTAGTTAGGAAATTCTACGGCAGATCAATATATAATAGTTGTACTTTTCGAAAATTTAATTTTTCGCAAAAATCTGAAGGGGGTAGGTCAGGATTTTTTGCAATTTTCGTAAATTGCTCGCCATTTCCATAATTTTTGAGCTATTAAAATGATCCGGGGCGTTTTGGACGCAGAATCCGAAGCCGAATAAGACAGTGAAAGAATCATGATGATATCTCAAAAATTACGGAAATAGCGAACGATTTACGAAAATCGCAAAAAATCCTGACCTACCCCCTTCAGATTTTTGCGAAAAATTAAATTTTCGAAAAGTACAACTATTATATATTGATCTGGCGTAGAATTTCCTAACTAAAACAATGGTACAAGTTTCAGATCGCTATCTCTAAAATTGAGCGAATGCCGACCAAAAAACTGGTTGAATTTGATCATTTTTCACGATTTTCGTAATTCGTATGCTGTTTCCACAAATTTTTAGATATCCACCTGAATCTATCGCCACCTTGTTCCGCTTCAACTTACGCATCCAAAACATCCCGGAACATTTAAATATCTGAAAAATTGCAGAAATGACGAGGGAAATACGAAAATCGCAAAAAATCTTCAAATTAATCATTCCGATATTACGTGTTCGAACCGCGTTATTTCTAGCGTAGGAAAGTGTGATGGGTATTTATATGTCGTTAGGTACAACGTTTGCCGGTGATTTATGGGATCACCGTAGTGGCAAAAAGTGAACGTATGTGGATCCATGGGTTCCGGTGAAACCGCGGAACCGATCACAAGGAAATCTGTAGAAAAGATCGTGCGAGCTAGATCGACATTTTTTAAGTCAGGTTTCTTTCACAACTTTATCGACGATATTCATTCAATTTTCGAAGTAATAATTCACAAACAATATCCTCAGTTTTCCCCTATTCCCGCTGTTTTCACGATTTGATTTCTAGCAAAAGATCCATTGTTATCACATTGCGTACGGCGCTCTGTTCGCGCGACGCGCTCCCAGGGCCCGCGGATTTTTAGTCCTATATGTAATCGTTATAATTTTGACGCTCTCAGAAAGTTGACATTCATTTTTTTTGCTCATCATTTGTTAAGGGGATACGCAAGACTTCGTTACCCTGGTAACGTAACAAGAAAGTCTATTTATAGTTCCTTAAATCGTCGATTGAGTCGAAAAACTGAAGACGAGAATTCTCGTCTCCCGGCCTCAACGTACGGTTTGCTAAAGACGAGAATTCTCGTCTCCCGTACGCAATGTGTTATAAAACGAAACTCGTTTCCTTTTTTCCGTTGTTAAATTTGTCCAAAAAAAGAATCCAACCCCTAGTCGTATATCACATACATAACCCTAAGATTCCACTTTCTTGGATGTCTTATTAAATTAATCGTGATTACAGTTCACGCGTTTGCCACCGATAATGGCCACGTCGTCGCAGTAGAATAGAAGATAATCTTCCGTGGCATAATTACCGAGGAAAGAGCTAAAAGTGCCTTCGACCCGACCGCACTCGAGCAAATGGAATTTCCAGGAATTCGTAGAATTAAAGTCGTAGAACATCGTTTGCCCAACTATTTCTCCTGAAGCAAGTATGACGTATTTAGAAAGAATCCGCATTAGGAAGAGTCATCTTTCACTCGGCGGTTACTCGTTACGTTCCTTTCCATTATAACACAACCATTCAGGCTAATGGAAAATATGATGATCTAGCTGTTCCATAAAGTCTGATTCATATATATAGATATCGTAATGTCCCGCAAGCAATAATTGAAATAAAGAGGCATTCGGGATTTCGCGCTAATGTAGACAAACGCGGCAACCAACCATCCTATATTATTTATATATATATACATATATATAATTTCAATTACAATATAGAATTAACATCACGGTTAATACATTAACCACAAATTACTGGACACTCCTATAAACATTGCAGCGCGGTACATTGATACGAACATTCTCTATTACATCAACATAAATAAAAAAGAAAATAAGACACTTTCTAAAAGATCCGACAGATCACTTATATTATTTACCTCCTTCAATAAAATCCAAGAAAATTACTTCAAATACTTCGTTAACTGCTCAATGTGAATAAAACTCGATAATTAATTCAATCGTACAAATTCCCGATTCGAGATGCTACTTTCCCGTATCAAAAAATTTAAAATAAAAAGGAAAACGAAAAAAATGGGGGGGGGGGATGAGGAGGAACTCACATTCCACGGTCCTCCGCACGTGCTCGACCGTAGTCCCGATGCTTTTGTACATTTCGCGTCGAAGTACACGTATACACATACATATACATGTATGTATACATGTATACAGCGTAGAAACGCCGGCGAGTTTGTCCCTTTCGCAGCGTTCGCGGTGCATTAGTCTAATTGAAATCCGGACAGCGTGGCGTGCGTGATCGTACACCATCTCGAGCTGTCACGCTTCCGGATGGATATGGGTGTGCAAAACCCATGGATGCAACCGGGGATGATGCTCACTTGCCGCATACCGGGTTACGTGACGACGACGTCGTCGTATCGCCCGTCATACCGGACCTAATGAAATCCGAGCCGCATCGGTTCTAACACTATGAAAAGCCCTTTCAGCGGAAACCGTTCTCCTATGAAAATGCATTCCACGCGCGGCTCGTTTCTTGCTTACACGGAACGATGGGACGTATTATAAAGTAGAATATTGAATATTACAGTTTTACTGTGGATAACGCTTCAATCGTGATATTATAGTGAGCAATTAATGTCACATAACAGCTGTATTTTTAAATAAATCCATTGTATAATCTATTTGAAAGGTAGCTATCAAGTTATCATTATTATTTAACAAATCTGTTTACAGTGTCGTATAGAATATTAGAAATGAATTAGATTAATTAATCATAGAATTTAATTGGGTGATTAAAAAATTGATGTGACATATAAAAATAGATCAGTGTTCCAAGATAATGTCTCTCGATACGGAAAATAGTACATCTATGTATCTAAGTATGTGTGTACTACATACGTACGATCGTTAGAAGAAGAAAAATAAAAGAACCGGGCATCGATACACGACGAATATGGAAAATTGACGGTGTCCGACAGGAAGCAGAATATTATCATCGCGTGACAGCGTGGTTTCTTTGTAGACAAATGACAACCTTGGTATTACAGGCAGAAAGTAATGACAAGTATTTAGAACGACAGTTGGGAAGACGTGCTGCGACGAGTAACAAGTGCGTATACCGCGGGCTACGTACATAAATACATATACGTACAAACACACTTTCTAATTGCACGGTCGATGCGTACACGCATGGACGCCGGGAAAGTAAAATGAGATACTTTCACTCTACGCTTTACGATCCCACGCGAGATTCTGCGTACAAAGGAACAACCGCGTCGTCGTCGCGATTAGTTAGCCGGAGAAACCGGTTAAAAAGGTACGCGTACACTCATTAACGGTTATTAATGGAAGATTGAAGTATACAACGTGCGAGACGCGTTCTTTTTCTATTTCCTTCCGTGCATGAATCATCGAAAAAGAACTAACGACCCTGTTTTTTTTTTATTTTTATTTTTCAATAGTCCAATGTAATATCGAAAGGGACATCATCCCGAGATAAACAACCCGTATATGTATAATACGATAAATCGAGAGACAGGGATACCGAAGAATATATTAATTAATTGCATTCACTCGTATATTGCCTCGTAACTACCAGAGTATGTATACATATATATGTATAATGATAGCAAATACTACATTCGACTTTTACGATGCCAGCAGTTTCCGTTTTGTTCGACTCGATCGACGGAATCGCCGAACGAAACACAGTGACTCGGTGCGCACCAACGAGAGTGAGTACGGATTCGTTTTCTCCATCCTTCCCCACTTTCCGTTTAGTCTTTTTCTCGGCCTTGATCGCTCCGCCATGGAGCAAGGACCGTGGAGAAAAAGGAAAGGAGTATACCGGAGAGAAGAAGCGAGGATGGAGTGAAATCTCTCTTACTTCCCCTGTTCGTCGTGGATAGATGTATGCGGTGTTGTGTCCGTGTGTATGTGTGTGTGTCTGTGTATGTATAGGTAAGTAGGGAATGACTCCGAGACGGCTGCACTCTCGTATCGCTCCGAATCGTTTGTCCCGATTGGAAAGTCGGACTTGCTGCCACCGGGATCTGGTCTTTTGAAAAACGATCGTCCGTTTGCGGGATTTTTCGACGTTCGTTGTAAAAGGTATTTTTAAATATACGAACGAGGAACGGTGACGAAGTAACGGCTACTTCTTTTATTTATTTTTTATTTTTCGTTACCTATTGAGAAGTGTTGGATACACTTTTAGAATGTAAGTATAACTTGAATAGTTTCGATGAAATATATAGTGATTAAAAGGAAAATGTTTGTATTTGAGATACGTATTCAAAATGAATTTAATGTTAAACAAGGGTGTAAGAAATACCACTTGGTATTTGTTTGATATCCAATGTAGGGAATACGTGTGACTTAAAACCGGTCGAGAAAATACAAGGGAGATACCGTTGGTTTATTTTATGTTAAAGAACGTAATACCTTTTTGTAATAAAAATATCATAACTCTGACAGACAGATAAAATTTACCACGTTAACGTCTTTTTTTTGTATTCGCATGCGAACCTCATGCATGTGGCAACGATAAGGCAACGCAATGCACGATACCATTAAAAATTGCAGCACGTGTCAGATAACGCCTCGATACTACGACAACCGTATTTGTCAATGGTTTCTTTCCATCTTGGTAGTTGCACGTGATAGTCTATCACGTAATTATTATTCTATTACGCGCCTTATACGTAGTTCATTCCGATCGACCGACCGTTAGAAAGAACCGACATAATTTCCACTCGATCGTCGCGGTACACTAATTTGCATAATATTCCATTATTCTTAAACGAAAAAAAACACACACACACACACAAGCACACCCAGAAGCGTTGTTAAATGATTTTAACGGTTATTTTATCACGTTCAGACAGTATCGATCCTACTTAACGTTAGCCAGCGTTCAGTATAGGTTGTGTAAGCGAAGGTTGGTCAAGTTTTTACGTTGGCCACTTTGTTGATCGTTGTAGCCGATAAATAAATTGTCGAGACTTCACGCCCGACTTCGCAACGTGCAACCATGTAGTAAATTATGATCGTAATATGTACACGTAATATGTATACACACATACATAGATACATACGTATACGCGCAACCTACGGGCAATAGTAAGAGCGTAATTTGCGTGTTATGCGATCGCGGAGTTGGCCACGTGCCAACTCAATTACAGCCGCGAACTTAAGGAATCGGTACTTTAATCCACGGTTTTTAACGTCTTTTATTCGTTTCACCGGGTTTTGCCGAGCACACCTTTAAACGTAACTTTAAACCGGTAACTCGGTGGAATAGTTTCGTTACGCGAAATCGTTTCGGTTAGAATGCGAAATTGGTTGATGGAAGAATGTTAAGCGAACGCCGCGAAGTTTTTCACCTCATCGATTCGTGTAAGAAAGGAAAAAATACAATAAAACGAGAGAACCCGTGAGAACGAAACATTTAAGAAAGAAACGTGACAATGCATCCGGTAAGATGAGAAATCATTAACCTTGCATCAAAGCCGGCAATGGGGCATAGAATTATTCGTATGCACCATGCGGGTATCTTAAGCGGTGCTTAAAGAGACACGAGAATTACAATGCATTGCTACACGCCCATCTCACGAATGCAGTAACAATGCACGCCTTTCAGCTGCCGAAGATAATGGACCTCCTGCCATCCGACTAGTCGGCTCGTCACGGAGTCAATGATTAAATCGGCATCAAAGCGGGTAATGAAAATTAGACTGCTCGACATATGTATATGCAAAAGAGCTATTTATCATGGTAAACCTAATTCCACTGTACCCCCGGTCTCTGTGTCTCTCAATTCGATAGAAATGCTGGTCGGTAGTAATTCATTCCTACAATACAATCTCATAGACTATCATTTATAAATATCATTTATCCAAGCTCTCACATTTTTACTTATGTATACATAGTATACATAACAGTAAATATCCATAAAAACATATCGATCCTTCAATTTCATTAATCCTTTAATTTCCACGTTTCCATCATCTCGATCTTAACCAATTTCCATTAGAAACACAATAATAATAATAATAATAATAATAATAATAATAATAATAATAATACTAAACTCACCCTCCGATGGTTTCTTCCCAGTACCAAACCCGGCGGGGGGTCGTCGCCATCCTCTCCAATTATTACAAACTGATTCCGGTTCG
The DNA here is from genome assembly GCA_917499265.3 of Mimumesa dahlbomi. Lineage (NCBI taxonomy): Eukaryota > Metazoa > Arthropoda > Insecta > Hymenoptera > Crabronidae > Mimumesa > Mimumesa dahlbomi. Next base: position 11,422,340 of record OU824118.1, read on the forward strand.
GTGCTCCAGCTGCACAATGAGTCCTCCTCGAATCGGTCCGAGTCGTCGAAAGAGTACCGATCGGTTTCCTCCCAGTCCATTATCTGTGCCCCGGGTTGCCCAGCGGCGGCATCTTCGCCCCCGGGCCCGGCGGACGCGGCAGCCGGCCCTGTGCCCCTGGACCCACTACCGCCACCGCCACCACCACCTCCACCGCCGCCTCCGCCGCCGCTGCCGCCTCCACCACCTCCACCGCGCCCGCCACCGCTACCACCCACCGCCACGGGAGACCGAGCCAGGTTGCCCGCCAGTTTTAATTGTCGTACGAATCGGCACGCGCGACACTACGGGCCACTGCGCCCCCGACGACGACACCACCACACCTCCACGGCCCCACCGCGATATCACGAAGCGACGACGCCTGCCGCCGTCTCTCACTAGCCGACGAAAGAATACGTTGCCACCACGAAACGGCTACTGGAAGAGACGCGCGGTTAGATCGGTGTGTTGAGGATTGAAAAAAAAAGAGAGAGAACAATAGGGATGGGTCAGGGTTCTGTATAATGGTTACTGGTTACTTGGTTCGTTCGGTGTGAACTAGATTGTAGATTTTGATAGATATTTGTTGAGAGAGATTAATAATGGAAAAGTATTGTTTCATGTAGGTAGGAATACACTGGTAACGGTAAACGTGTTTAAGTTTGTACTACGAATTGATCTGCAGGCTGAATTGTATGTACGTGTACAGCCCTGGGATAGTTGTTTACTAATCGAGCGTCGAGTTTGAATTGCTAGAGCGAGAGGGAATTATTGGTGATTATAGTATACGCGTGGAAGTATCGATGCGTTCGAGGGATTATAAAAACGAGTCTTTAGAAAGATAGTTTTGTAATTGATGTCTTAGGGATCGTTTGGATGTTCTAGTATTTCCTTGTGAACAATGGAAAAGAAATTTTCCGTATCAATGAGAAAATATTATCGATATCACGTCGAGCAGGGGACTTTCAATGGACCCGCAACCATGAAATTCGTTAATTAGACTCTGATTTGGATCCGTGCTGGCGTAATTGGTAAACTCGAACGTGCGCATGTAACCGCCGTCAACACGGCGCCCGTTATACACACTATCACTCAAAGCGACTGGCTCACCCGCCACTTTTAATTGTTCCTCGAATCGGCACGCGACATTACGTACCCGCTAACTCGTACGGCAATTCCGCGCTGATTGTTTGTTAACCGTGCGCAGAAAAGGTTTACGAGAAATCTGGTAAACGGAATTCGTAACACTTGGAAAATGTGGGAAACATTTGAAAAAAACGCGATAAGCGAAGTAGAATGGGGGAAAAAGGGATCTATAGGGACATCGAGTGCTTTGGATTTGCACGACTTAAATGTTAAGATTAACAGCGTCTAACGGCAGCGGTAATTAAAATCTTCCATTAAGAGATTAAGCGGGATTGTCACCCATTTTAATGGTAAAACTGGCTTGAGATGCGACGGAAGGTCACCTTTCACTTTCAATCTCCGTTAAAGTGTCACGTTTTCTTTACTTTTCTACGAAATTCACCGGGAACGTGGAACGTAGGACTTGGAGATTTAACGAAAATTAGGGATTTAGTAAAATTACAACGCGTATCTAAGTAGCTTACGCAAACGTTGTAAAACGTTGTAACGATGTTGAACTATGTCACGATATAAATGTCGTATTTCTTGTACGCATAGTATAATAATTCGGTCGGCTATCCCTACGACGATGATTCTATAGAAAAATAGAAAATTATTGAAAATTAAAATCGAGGGTACAAGTATAATAATCGAGGAATATTTATTTTCAAAAAGATCGCGAGAGAATATTCACACGCGTGAAAATAAAACCGCGATGATAACAGACGCTTTCTATAATACTTCGTGATAAACATCGCAAAGCGTTTCGAAAATCCACTCTTTTCCGGCGACCTCTACGCAAAGTATAAAAACAAGTGATTCTACCCAGAAATCAACAAGTTCTTCTCTGGAAGCGAAAAAAAGAATGATTATCCCAGTAATACACGTTTCACGCACAAACCTTCGCCCGTGGTGGGAAAAAAAACCCGAAGCTCCCCAACGGAGAAGCGAAGTAAAACAGAAACAGCTGATTCACGTCGCTTCAATGTTTGAAGAAGCGTATTGATTTTTCTCCGACGGAAGAACCCTTTTATTTAATATTATTTTACGCGATCCGTAAAGATTACCCCGGCGGCAATGAAACATCCAGCAAAACGTGACACATCTTTGCCAGACGTACCGTGGAGAGCAAAAAAAAAGTGAACGAACGGATGACCAGAGAAGATTATCGAATGTCAAACGGACAACGTGATTAGGTTAGAACAAGTTGGGTTAGGTTAGGTATAAACCACGAGAGAGCAAAGACGATCCAAGAAGAGGGACACTGGCATATCAGTAACGCGGAGAGACGAAGCACAAGGACCTTGGCGGGTCGACAGACCCGCGTCAAGAACGTGCGACGACCCCGACCCCGCACAGGGGTGCAACCCCTCTCTTTTATTGCGCCTACCGCCCCGTATATCTCTCACTGTTCCACCTTTCACAATCTTTTATACACGTACATATATACAATCTCCCTCTAACCCTTTTTCCTTTTCCTGCTTACCTCACCCTCTCTATAACAAGTTTACCGTTCCGTCACTGGTGCACTTCACACCCCTCCTTCCTTCTCTACTACAAACTACTACTACTAGCACCACCGAACGAACAGTACGGAACCAGATCAGAATGGGGAGTAGTAATACAAAACATATATGTATATGTATACATATATATATGTATATATTTTAAATATATATATCTATGTGTATATATATTTATGTATAGATATATATATATATGTATACAGAAACGTATATGCTATATGTATACATATGCACGTACACACACAAAGGCAGCGCACTCGACAACAGAGTAGGACAGCTGAGCCACCAGTGCCCCACCAATTTTATGTAAGAGACATCTCGCACAGTGTCCGCGGTACCTCCCGCGAAGGTATAGCCCGTCACGGGCACGCGAGCAATTGCACTACTTTCTGTCGGAATTAAGCACTACCACCGCACTAATCCCAAACTGCAGCTAGCCTACCCCATCGACGACAACAACAAATATGGCGAGCGAACCTCCTCCTGCACCTCGCTGCTGCGACTGCTACCGACAACCCTCCAGGTGGCGTGCGGAACGCCAACCTGGCGACCCCTGACGATCAGCGTCGGCGATTCCGCCTCGGCCATCTTCGGTTATCCTCGGACTTTTTTCGTTTTCTTGGCGATAAAAACAGTTCCCGCGGTTTTATTGAATTTGAAAACTAATGGCGCGAACCGTTGTTTGCATCCGATCCGAACATAGAACAGATTTAGAGTTAGACTTGGATTTTTAAATTATACTTATGTCATAGAATAAGGTTTCCAGTTTGTTTAAATATTAGTTACATGTTAAAACTATGATTGTCGCGGGCTTTTGGTGATTTGAATTCATGTAATGTTGGCATCATATTTTGGTATTAGATTTGTGAATACGTGTGCTTTACATATTTCTAGTTAATTACTTAAATTTTAATAGATTGCTTGAAAGAATGATTTGGAAATTGTTTAATAGAAATCGGTTTTATTATTTAATCTACGTTTGAAATATGTAAAATATCTAAGTATACACTAATACCTTTATCATTTTAATAGAACGGAAGTTTCGAGTGATAAAAGCTTAGCCTCAAGTATATTTTTCATATCAAGATAAGTTCCCGCGTTTTTTATCATCACACGTACAGCCATGTTGCCAAAGTTCTTTCTTATGTTTGTGCAAATATTATACATTAACTACTGACTGATGTCACAAACAAAGGAACTAATAAAGAACAGCTAATGAATCATTACCTCACACATGCAAATATGCATTTGATTGTTGAAACGGACGATCAGATTTTCGTTAAATATACTACGAGTTCTACAGTCTGATTTACAATTTGGCAACGTAGACCTGATATCTCGAACATAATATAAAGTAGCGTCGTACTTTATTTTTGAATTGTAAACCTACTTGTAGTGTATTTCCAAAATGTCAACGGAAGGAGGTGGTGAAAATAGATCTCCTGAGGACACGTTTAAAATACTGATCGCTACTGATATTCATCTAGGTTTTGACCATAACAAAAAGAGGGGTTGGTTTTTATAATATTACCTTTGTTATTTCTCGTATGTCAATAATTATTTACAGTATCTTCGCGAATGTATTAAAAATGACAAAGTACTACTTGCTGTCAATTTCACACTTTTACAATTAAGTACAATTTAAATATTTTCAAAACTAATAAATTAATAAATGAATTTTTTCGGCAATTTATCTTGTCTTAATTTTTGTTGCATCTCAGGTCGTGAATTGGATGATAGCTTCACAACTTTCGAGGAGATACTTCAATATGCCAAAGATTATGAAGTAGATTTTATCCTTCTTGGAGGAGATTTATTTCATGACACTAAACCAACGCAGACTGCGCTACTGAGATGCATGCAACTATTCAGAAAATATTGTTTGGGTTCAAGGTGAGGAAAATAGAGGTTTATATGTAAATCATGAAACGTATCACTGGCTACAGCTAGGTATTATTTATTAGGGAAAACAAAATAGAGTTCTTGAGTGATCCAGATGTTGTATTTCCACATTGTGCCTATAAAACTGTAAACTATGAAGACCCAAATTTAAATGTCAGTATACCAGTTTTCTCTATTCATGGGAATCATGATGACCCAAGTAAGCATTTAAAAAATGATTGTTTCAAATGTATTACATTGATATTTCTATCTTGCTAATTTGATGTGTCGTACTACAGGTTTTGGGACAGTTGGATCACTGGATTTATTATCTGTATCTGGTCTTGTGAACTATTTTGGAAAATGGACAGACGTTACAAAAGTAACAATACCTCCTTTAGTAATGAAAAAGGGTGAAACACATATTGCACTCTACGGATTAAGTTATATAAACGATCAAAGACTCTCTAGACTGATCAGAGATTTTAAGGTATACTTCTACAGTATATTTTTATGTAAAATATGGAGACTGACCCTACATTACCATGCTTTTTCTTCAAAAGATTGATATGTTACGTCCAGAGGAAATACCAGATTGCTTCAATATCTTAGTATTGCATCAAAATCGTGTAAAACATGGAGAGTATGCACACATTCCAGAAAACAAATTACCAAATTTCCTTAATCTTATTTTATGGGGACATGAGCATGAATGTCGTATCACACCAGAATACATTCCAGAAACTGAATATTTTATTACCCAACCAGGTATAGTATATAATTATTATGTGAATGTATTAATATTGTTTGATATTATATTAAAATCTAATTACAGGAAGTTCTATTGCCACTTCACTATGTGAAGCAGAAGCAAAACCCAAGTATGTTGGCCTCTTGAGTATAAATAAAATGCAGTTTAAATTGAAGAAATTAAAACTGAAAACAGTCAGACCATTTGTCTTTGATAATTTAATTCTCCAGGAGCAAAATATACCAAGAGATTTTGCTCGGCCTTACTCTGAATCTATCTATGCTTTTGTTGACAATCATATAGAAAACGAGCTCATACCTAAAGCTGCTAACCAGTTATCAGGTTTGTAATTGTACTATATTTTGTTAGTTATTTTACAGTGTATTAGAATGAAAACATATTCATCTTAGGTCATCCTAAGCAACCCATTCAACCTCTACTTCGTTTAAGAATATTTTATAGGACAGAAGATGAAATGTTCTCACCAATGAGGTAAAGGGATATATTAGTATGGAAGTTTGTTATACATGTTATGGGCAATGTTTTTAACGTGGGTATTTTGTGAAATGATCGTACATTAACTATCTTTTCAAACCGGCATTCTATACTGTGCCCGTTCATTGTTCATAATTCCCACGTTACATATAAGGAAATAGTACCATTATGTTCGAAAATAATATTTTTCAGTCTAGCACAAAAATATTGTGACGACGTTGCTAATCCATTAGATATGGTTGTATTTCGAAAGGACATTAGTGATAAATCGAAGTCTAGATCAACTTTGTTGAATTCTAACGATGATTTTGATGATGTAGCACAAGCTTTTATGTTTGATACTGTAAGTACTAAGCTTTTACCTTTCTATCACAATTCTATCCTATTAAGTATTCATTATTTAGGAAGAGAAAGATTGGAATCGCTCTGTACAAGGTGGAATAAAAAATTTCTTCAGTACAGAAGAAAACAAGGATGTGCTCACAGTATTAACCGTCAATGGGTTAAATGAAGCATTAAATAGTTATGTTAGTCAAGGAAACTTGGACGCATTCAAAGAGATAATTATGTAAAGTATATGTGATTCATCATCTCAGCGTTAACATTTCCCAATACTTAATGTGTTTTTATTCACGATTAGGCATCAAACGAACAAAATCATTACACATTTGCAAACCTGCGATGTCGACACATCGCAGCAAATTCTCGAGGAAATTAAGAACTTCCGAAACATGCGAGCTGAGAAGGCACAGGGAGAACAGGAGGAGCAGAATGAAGTACATAGATTAACGATTCTATTCCTCGTAATTCCATCGCTAAAATCATATATACTGCTTATATTCTATTGTGTATATTATCTACAGATACAAGAAGTGTTCAGCAGCGTAAGACCAAGTGCGCGAATAGCGTTGGACAATGAACCAACACTTTCCAGTGGAAGCGATCACGAAAACCAAGAAGAGGTACCTGTAGGGAGAGGTAGAGGTAGAGGAAGAGGGAGAGGAACAGGAACAGGAAGAGCTGTTGGAACAAGAGCTAGAGGTAGAGGTTCCAGAGGTGGTAAAGCGGCAGCGGAAAAAGATCCTCTCAATATAACAACTACATCGCGTCGTACGAAAGAAACAAAGAAACAAGTACAAAAGATATTTCCGAACTAAAATACAAAATTCGTCTGATTACCGATATGTAAATAAATAATAATGAATTTGTTGCTAGGCTCAAAACACATTGGAAACATATATGGGTCCATCGTCGGTTAGTCAAAGTAAACCTTCAGGGGCGAATATGTTTATGTCAGATGATTCTGACTAAAATTACGAAGAAAGAAGCTTTCAGAAAAATGGATACCTGTTTATCCATGATGATTATACTTGTGAGATATAAGATGTTGATTTAAAAATAATTGTAATATACTTTTATGTTTCTATTTTTCTACAGTAAAGTGCCTTGTACGTTTTTTTATACTACATGTTTGTATTTTTAGTATAATATTTATATTCTGTAATTATTAAGCTTATAATAATACTGTAGCAACTATTTACAAAATAAAAAACATTCCAAAGTAATTTATATTTTTCTCGTTTCACAATTTTGGACCTCAAGAACTCAATGCGGATAAGGCTTAACACTGATACTTCGACTTTCGATACTATCGAAACTAACGTATAGAGCGCGCGCCGGAAACTATCTTCCTTTAGACTTCCTGTTTTGATCGCGTTATATCGGGGAGTCGTCAATAGGTCCAATTTTCAGGTATTTTATAAGAAACACACTATGTTACGAAGAAAATAATGTGTTAGATATGTAAAACAAAGATTCCTGTGTCAGAGTTGTTAATTACGTTATTTTTTACTGATGTTATATCAGGATGTAATTGGATGAAAATTCGCTCGGAGAATGTCTTGTGCATCTCGGAGGCACTGTCAAGATATAACCTCAACATAGATTCAAACTGTTTATGTTACACGACTATTGATTAAATAGATATTTTAACTTAAGAATACACAAACGGGTTGTCACATTCAACAAAGTTATAAAAGAATATTTATTATCTACAGAAATGCCGCCGAAGAGAGGAAAAGTACAGAAGGAGGAAGTTCAAGTCTCTCTTGGACCTCAACTTCGCGAAGGCGAAGTTGTCTTTGGTGTCGCTCACATTTTCGCGAGCTTCAATGACACTTTCGTTCATGTAACTGACCTTTCTGGCAGGTTAGTTTAACGGTAGCTATTATTTCTAATCGAAATGTTAATGGTAATATTTGATCACATGTTTATTCTTTTCAGGGAAACTATTGCCAGAGTAACTGGAGGAATGAAAGTTAAGGCTGATCGTGATGAAGCTTCTCCGTATGCTGCTATGCTTGCTGCGCAGGTAATTTTGAATACGAACATCTTATTTCTTACAATTACATTGCGTGTCCACACTCAGGCAGCACCTAGACGAACACTTAATTATCTGAGGAGCGTTCATGTGTGTGGAATAGTAAATTTCTTTCTAGTTTTTGAAGAATTGTGTTATCCTCACATTTTTTCTTGCATGGAAAGAATACATTTAGAATACCTCTGTAAAAAATGATAACGTGCAACTCCTTTTACATTGACTGTAAGACTTATTGGTTATGTGTTCTCAGGATGTTGCAGAAAAGTGCAAGTCCCTTGGAATCACTGCACTCCATATTAAGTTGAGGGCTACTGGAGGAAACAAGACAAAAACACCTGGTCCAGGTGCACAGTCTGCTTTACGTGCTCTTGCACGTTCTAGCATGAAAATTGGTCGTATTGAAGATGTCACACCAATTCCATCAGACTCTACACGTAGAAAGGGCGGTCGTCGTGGACGCAGGCTATAAGTTATGGTTCTGTGCGTGGTTTACTATCTTTCAAAAATAAATATTTAAAACAAATACTTGTATTACGTTTTATAATTCGTCTGACTACGTACGATATAACGAATTTTTCATAATAAACATACGAAAACATTAGAAGTGGGATTAATTACGTGCAAAAAATATATAATAAGAAGCTTTTTTTATATTACATACATAATAATGCATAATATCACGTTTGTACATTTTCTGTCGTTTCGTGAAATCAAATATTTATTTGTTCCATATACTGTAGAGAACTTACGTTACAGAAATAAGTTATTAGTAATTAACAGTATTTAAATCTTGTTCTGATACAAATATAAACTGATTGATGAATTCTTAGGATGAATGATGAAAGGTTTAAGAAATAGTAGTGCGAAGAATATAATGTTTGAGTATTGAAAATCTTGTAGTAATAATAATATATTATGTATTCATTCAAGTAATTGATATACTGCAAAGCTTTCTTAATAGCGTTATGACGTATTTCAGAAACTGCGGTATATTTTTAAAATATAATCATTAAGATGATCACTTCCACGATATTTGGAAATATCAATGGTTACATGGCTACTTGAAAAAAATACTAAGCATTAGGCATCACCGACAAGATTTCCAATTGTGAGATATAATTTCACGTTCAAATCTAATTTTTGAGGCGTTTTGTTATCCAAGGCTGCGATGGTATTCACATATCCATACTTCATAATGAATCCCATTACCACTGACTCACCCTTGCTTTCTTTTATGTCTTCGTGCGGTACGACATGCAGTCGTATAACTGCTTTATTTCCTTTCCGCCAAACGACGAGTCTAAAATAAATTGTGTTATATAACAAAACAGTACTTACAATCATATCGTGTTATGACATGATACATACTTTGGGTCATCCTGAAAATTGTGATTATCACCCGTATCATCATACTCGGCAGCATCATCTCTAGGTGGTAGAATCAAAGAACTATGTGGTAAATTAAAATCAGCATTCACACTTATTTGTATGGGTTTCTGTTTTTCTATTATAGGCACTTGTCGTACGAGGGCAGGTAGTAAATTTGGTGACTCCGATCCCTATTATCACAATAACATTACAAATAAAGTCCTCATTCATTGTATACACGTTCTTGCAGTTACTAGTACAATGTTTACCTCTTGCACATTCTCTTCTTCGCCTTTATCATTTTCTTGTTTCGACCTTCTTTTCGTAACGATGTTCGTTGTAGTAGGGGTCATTTGCGTGTCGAGTGAGAATAGAGTAATCTGAGTTTGGTGCTGAGTTGGATTACAGAACTTTAACAGTAGCTCACTTGATTTACCGCGACGAAGTGGTTCACAGGTGACAATTCTCACCTCTGGTACATGATAACTACCACAGAAGAAGTAACGTTAGTAATTCCAGATTTTCGCAAAGGAACGGATATCTAAAACCATTGTAAACGTACAATGCAGCAAGTTGGATTTTAAATTTCGGGGACTGCGGGCAGAGATCAGGTTTGGTAACGTTATGTTCGCAAACTCTGCATCGTTGCGATCTTTTAACTAAAAGTTGCCTGTGTTGAGGGCGCAATTCATTCACTTTCTCTGCTTGCACCTCCGGATGCCGTAATCGCTGTTTCAATGTCGTAGCTACATGGGATAATTATTTGTGTATAAGTATTTAAAACAGTTCTGGCAGGAAATGTTCAAAGAATATATAAAGTAGTCTCGTACTTTTAGTTATTTCCAGTGGTTCTGTAAAAATTTCTGGTGGTAATTCCTCCACATCTTCAGATGCAATAGAAGGGCTTGGTTGAACAGTTGATTGTGGCTGAGGAGGCGGTTTTATACAGCGAATAAAACGTTTACGAATCATCGCTGATTTTAAAGAGAAGAGAGCCTAAAGTTGATAAATCCAAAAACATATTTTTATAAACATTAAACTTGAAATCATGAGTTTCCTAAAGTAAGAATCTTCTGGTGCTTACAGTCTCATGATAAGGACGTTTCGTTTCAAACTTTTTCTTTTCATATTGTTGCTTTTCTATGAGGGCCATTACTTTATGATAATCAATAAGTGCATTAATACGTCTTGAATGAGGGTTTTCTTGTTCAGGCCACCCTCCAGTAGCTAAAATAAAATAAATCCATAAATCAGAAGCACTTACCTATTATCTATGTTCAAAAGAAAAATAGAACATATTCTGGTGTTCCATTAAACGAATAACAACTATGTAAATAACATACCAACAGATTGATCTGGAATACCAGCATCTCTAGAACTCCACCTGCATAATGAACAAACTAAATAATAAACCTTTTTTGGAGTAGCTTTAGCGCCTTCTCCATCAGTGGGTGCTACTCTTACAGGTTGATGCCCTGCTCTTGTACACAGAGTTTGAAAGCAACAAGGACAGTCGAAACAGTTTAAACATCTGCAATTTTGTAAATTTTTAAGTTTAGAAATCTTAATTTCTGTATATATTGTTACAGTTATAAAAGTTTTATAAACCTACTTGTTTCTCTTTAAACGGACTTCTAAAGAAGGCAAACTTTCCATGCAACTGGGACAATAATGTGAATCAACCTGCCAATAAAATATACTAAGTTATTCTGTTACCCTAGGTGGCACGTCATTGGATTTTAGATTAAAATACATATAAAATTAATATTGTGAAATGTGGGATAGTCATAAATATTTTCATGCATAGATGTATTGAAAAAGGTTATCAAATCATACACTATTTGTGAAATAATAGTACAGTGTTAAAATATGATGACTATAGATATAAAGATTGAGTGAAATACCTCCTGACAGACGCAATATCCACAACGAATTTTCAAGCAATGTCGACAAAAGTAAATCTTGGAAATAGGTTTTAGTGATCCGCAGTTACATAGGTAACTCACGTAATCAGATTGATTTAAATATGACATATTTGAAAACGTGTACTACGATACATATAAAAAAGATAAAACGTTAATCCGGGCGAGAATGACAGCTTGTAACCCCTTTTCAAGTCTTCCTTGACGCCATTTTTAGTTGTGCTATGATCCGGTATGATTTGGTATGGCTGACAGGTAGCACTAGTCGGAAACTGTATAGAGAATTTCAAGTTGGCAAACTAATCAATTTCTTAATGGCTTCCGTCTATGAATTCCGAAAGACTTACACGATATTTCGTAATTCATATTTCGCGAACAAAATGTATAAATATTGGAAATTGTAGTATTCATTCATTTCAAGTCGGAGAGTAACAAACTCTGTCTATATTTCTAGTGAAAAGTAGTATGCACACATACGCATGTTCAACTTCAGTCCAAACTACTGGTACATTCTCTTTCTACTTGTTTAACAATCAAATACACTTTGATTAAATACACCTAATTATTTAAATTCGATTAACAATGTTTATTCGACAATTCTGTCGACAGAGAAAGATCTGCAATGTACATTGTACGTATGTATTGAGAAAGTCTTCTCAGCAGGCAAAGGAAAAAACAGTGGTTAACCAAGATTTTCAGCTCGATGCACACGAGCAGAAAACAAAGCCAAGAGAACCTTTCGTAAAGAATTTGTTCTTAGCCAAATATGACAGAGAAATGATGGTTTATCCTGAAGTAGAAAAATGCAGTAGGTATCATGGCTTTCGTAGCTGGCTGAAAACAGTTGAAGAATATGTCAAGCATTGTTGTCGAACGAATCAACAATCGAATAAGGAAGAAATTTTATCCCAAATTCAACAGTTTGATGTATTAAGAGCATGTATCACAGAAGAATATCATGGATTAGGTTTATGTGAAACAGAAATCTTAAAATTAGTGGAGACACTCAGTAATATACCTTGGTTGGGTACATATTTTATAAAAAATTACATTACTCCAGTTCGTGTCATGAACCAATATGGTTCAGACGATCAGAAAAACAAGTATTACTCCAAAATTATGAGTGGGAAATTAATTCCAACAATGTGTCTACATGAGCTGGATGATGCAAGCAATGGTAGGGAAATAAAGACTAGAGCTATAATGAATTCAGATGGTTCATGGCTGTTAAATGGAAGAAAAACTTTTGTTGTAAATGGATCAGACTCAAATTTCTTCTTTGTTTTTGCTCACTGCGTGGAAGATGAAACTAAGGTCACACCAAAAACACTATCACTTTTTTTGGTGGAACGTGACTTTGGAGGTATCACTTGCAGTGATCTCCAAGACACCGTTGGTGCTCGAGACACGCCTGTATGTACAGTGAACTTTGATAACACAATAGTACCTAAAGAGAACGTTATTGGAGCAGGAGGTGAAGCATATGAAATTCTGTTACAATTAATTAGACCTGGAGAACAGGACATGGCGGGATATGCAATTACCACTCTAAGAAATTTTATGAATGAAGTGATGTTGTTTGCAACAAATGCAAAACATATGAATAAGAATCTTCATGACATTGACGCTGTACAACATATTATAAGTCGAATGTCATGTGCTGTATATGGTATGGAAAGTGTTGCATATTTAACAAGTGGAATAGTAGATCATTTCAATAATCAAGATGTCACAATTGAAAAAGCTATTACTGAAACTTACTGTGCAAATGAATGTGTAAGAACTATTTTTGACAGCCTACAAGTAATTGGACCAAGAAATTATTCAAGGAAATATCCTTTTATGAAGATGTTTGAGGATTCTATAGCTTTAACAACATTCGATGGATATAATATAGATGGAAATCTGTATATAGCATCACTTGGTTTACAGCATTCTGGGAAAGATCTAGCTGAACATGTTAAAAAGATTAGGAATTTTATGGCACACCCATTGTATGTATTCAAACAACAATTTTTAAACAAATATCAAAAGCTCCACATAGCTGAGAATCTTCATCCTTCATTACTAATTGGTGCTGATCAATTAGAGATGTGTATAAATGAATTACATGATGCCGTGGTATGTCTTTTTCATCGTTATGGAACAGAAGTCTTAGAGAAACATATGGATTTGTTCAGACTAAGTGAACTTGTGTCAGAAATATATGTATCAGCTGCAATGTTAGGACGTGCATCAAGATCATACTGTACTGGTCTTAGAAATTCAGAAGATGAAAGAAATACAGCAGTGTGTGCAGTATATAGTAAAAGTGAGAGAATAAGAATTCTTGCAAACCAACTTAAGGATGGTGAATATACAAATGGTGATTATAATAATAAGAAATTAGCCACATCTATATTTCAACATTATGGGTATCCCTTTGCACACCCCATGGAAAGAACTGTTTAACTTCTCTTTCTTAACTTTAAGTAACTTGTCTCTTGAATTGTAAGTTCAAGGTTGTAAATAAATCTGTATAATGTATACAACAAATTTAGTCTGGAACGTGAATGCCTTACTTTTTTATACCAAATGTGCAGTAAAACTGTTACTTACTTTTATCACCAAGATAATGAAACACATAGTTACTTTTATCGAAATTTCTATATTTACGTACGAATAGTAATGTACATACATTTATTCTTATGTTAAGTCAAGTTTAAGAGTAAAATAATAACTTCTTTTAAGACTATTCTAGTACAATTTCTTATAGAGATCTTTTCATGGAATCTTATGTCAGAGATTAGAATTTCATGCACCATCATTTACTAGGAATTCTGGTGTTTACACACAAGAAGGTGGACGGTATTTTGCTACAGAAATAATGTAATTATAACTCTTCTAGAATAGGAAGTTGAAAATTCAATTAGATTCGACCGAATTATACTATCACTATAATCTCTCAGCATGAACAATAACATGCTCTTCCCTGTATAAATCGGTTGCAGACCAGCAGCTTCTTACGCAAGTGTATATTAAAACAGTCCCAAATTCTATTTGAAAATTCTTTTCAGTTCGTGGCTCTAGTATTAATTTCGGAATTAATGTAGGAAGAATTTGTAGTTCAAAGGTCATATCACCACCGCAATGTCGACATTTACCAACGCATCCGCTAATAGGATATAACAATAGTGGTGCGGAATTATCTCTGCAATATCTGCAAAACAAAATAAGTAAATGTATACGTGACAGACAAGTAATGTGTACATAGGGAAATTACATCACAAAATTTATCTTTACCGTAGAATTTGACCAGGATTTTTTTGTATCTGAGAAATAAAGTTATGGAACATTTCATCTCCGTGCATAGGAATGCCTTTTTCATACTTTTCTACATCGGTTTCTGTACTTTTCGCATCACCTGATTCACCCGGCGATTTCGTCGATAAATCCGGATTTCTATATTGGTATTCAAGAAGCAAATCACGAACATGTTGTGGCACATCGGTACTATAATCTTCTTCTTCAACAGAGAGGAATATCTCGGCAAACGAAAATTTCGTTTCAGTATTTGATTCTATTTCTAATGGAAATGGTGTTACATCATGTAACAAACTGACTAGATCACACTGAGGTTGAATTGGAGTATCAATACAGACAACTTCACTTTCTTCACCATCAATTTCAGCAGAAGCTAAGGGCGAATCTAATCTACCAACAGCACCTCCACTAATTGGTGATTCTACACTTGCAGGGCTAAAATGAATAAAAGTAACATGAGTTTTATATACATATACTCTTTAAAAAAATGAGAATTCAACTGCTCTTGTCTAGCACCAACCTATTTGCATTAGGATCATCTACATGTAGTGCAGAAAATTCTTCTCTTATATCATCATCTATCTCTTTCTGCAAGGAAGCATTGAAGTCTATTGCCTTATTCGACAGGAAATTATTCCCATTTCTTTCAGATGAATTATCATTCATGTTATCACCCCAGTCATCTGCTTCGGATAGCCACGAAGTTGTTGATGCCACATGTATGCTACTAGTATCCGATGTATTCGTTTTACTGTCATCTTCCAGCACCTGGACCCTCATGCAGGTCCAACTTTCATTTTGATTCCAACAGTTTGGGTTTATACATGCGAAAATGTAAAGTGTACGATGGTATTTTGAATTCTCTAATGGAACGTACAACTGCAGTGCCAGAAGTTGATATAGTCCACACAGTCTACACTGTGGTAATGACAATATATTCTTCTCATAACAATTCTACAAGTAATAAGAAAATATTAAATCATATTATGTTTTATTTTTATTAATACTGTACAACAAGATATAACATTAACCGATATATATAATTTAAATATTCGAGAAACAACAACGAAAGAATGATAAGGAAGGAATATTTGAACGAACTATGAAACTCTAATTTAACGATGATTTTCAACAACGATTTTAAACTTGCCACCAATTTGAACGTAGATAAATGTTGCATGGTTTTAAAAACGGCATAACTTACTGGATATCCGCCAATTTTATTAGTCATAAAGTTAATGCTGGGCCGATGTTTATCAGTGACGTATTCATCTTCGTATCCCAGGTACACTTTTGTGCGATTATCACAAGCCATTAAATCTGATTAATATTATATTTCTTCATTGGAAGACTTCTAATAGGATAAGGAATATCTTAATTCCCGATTTAACGTTGTATTCAGCGGTAGACAGCTGATATGTATCAGTATCGGTTCACGCGTGCGCTTTTAACAGCATGGAGCTACATTATCGATTTTTGAATGCTTTACACATAAGAAGGTATTACATAAAAGAAATTGGCGCCGTATTTCTCATAGAATTCTCTAGAGAAATTATTTTACCGACGGATATTACGAGTGTTTAAAAAAAAACGAAATTCTCATGTATTCCCTTGTTCTTTGTTCCGCAATTATAATAGATTTATGTATAGCATACTAGCTTGCCATGTGGAATTCGTAATTCGATGACTGCAGTTTACGTTCGATAACGATGGCAGCCAATAGAAGCACTTCTTTCCTAGAATGGTCGAATCCCTAGTTTTGAGGAAATATATTTTTGACCTTAAGGTTCATACACAAATCTGCTTTTTAAATATGCTATATTACATTCAGAGATCGCACAGTAAAATAACAGGATAAGGAGATAACGCACACATTATGAGTATAATAAGCATCAATTCATTATTATACGAAATCTGATGCAATCACGGATAGGAAATCTTTCAAATCGTTCGCGACGATTGACCGCCAATGGAGAAAGTTCTGATGTAAACTGTACTTAACATGATACTGTTATGGGATTGGCTATGTAATAGAATAATAACTTATAGAAAAAAAGTTAAGAAATGCATAGTATCCGGCGCGTGAAGTGTTTTTGTTATCAGCATAGATATTTCCAATGCAAGAAATTTATTTCGGAAAAGCAGGTAAACGCAGAAAAATCATCGACTATAGAAAGTCTGATTTTAGTTTGTGACGTCATGCGCAAAACAGTTCGTTCCTTATCCCCTCCGCGTATCTATCCAGCTGTCCGTGCTTTTGGCAGTCCGGTGAACGAATTTCTCAGGGTGATCGTCGCATAGGTTTTGTGCTTGTGTGCCTTTTTCACGAGCGACAGTGAAAATTCAAGGGTGTCGGATATCGATACGCGACCGAGTGCCAATCGAAAACTTGTCAGGCAGAACTAATTTTGAACAACCTATAACGGTATTGTACGATAGGGTGGCCTTCGGACTGACAAAAGGTAAAGACGTACGCAGCAGAAACAACTGGCGTTCTTGTATGTGAGACGAGAGAGGTTGTCGAAGTAACCGTCGCGCGGAGTTGTGAGATTTCTTTTATCGAGGGTTTGAGCATAAACGTAAGGTGTGGAGGGCATCGTAACGTTCTGGAATTCATCCATTTCAACGATTTGGGAGCGACGAGCCCATTCGTGAGGGATGTCTACCCCCGCAAGAAGGAGACTAATGAGAGATTTTAAGAGGTACCGTGCATCTCAGGATTCCTGTGTGATGACTTTGCGCCCTATCTACCGCCATTCTACATCTAATTTGTATTCATTTTTGGGTCCCTTTAACCTTTCCACATGAACGGGATCATTGACGGAAATGAAAACTATGCGCGAGGGTTACACGATGTTCGAACGTCATTGTGGCCCGTCTTCCGAAGTTATTATTAGGAGCTTATGATCATTTAGTGCGCTTTATTTATAATCCCGTCGAGCCTTTCCTTTTTTCATTTTCGTAAACAAATTTCTACGTTTTAATGGATAATACATAGTTCATCGACGTCTACGGTTTTGTTTATATTGTGAATTTTGTTATTGATTAAAGATAATCAATTATTATTATTCATGTATAGCGTACATCACTTTATTATTTTCTTTGTGCAGACCTTTTCTTTTTATAACCTTTAATTATACTGAAATAAATGTTGACTTACTTTTTCCATATATAATGTATAACGCATTTTTATCGAATTTTCATTATTCATCTAATTTTACTTGTACTAAGGTGTTCATGTTTATATGCCAAGTGCCAAATATACATGCTACGTAACAATACTCCAAGCGAATGTTATTATACATATAGAATGTTACTAAAAAAAATGTTTTATATAAAAAGGCCTTGGCATGACATTGAGAATCATATTAATCTTAAAGCAGATCTTTTATATTAAGCTGTGAAATATACAAAATATTTTTTTCTCTAAATGATACACGTTATAAATAATCCCTTAAAGGCTTGAAACATTTCCTTTCAATGTTTTTCATAACAAACTCCTATCAATAGATTACAGGAAGACCCACCTACCGGAGTATCAGGAGCACCTACAGACAATAATATTATGATATGGAATGCAGTTATATTCGGGTAAGATTAAATGAATCTAAAATTGTAAAATTATACATACCGCTAAATATTTATAATCTACATTAAATAAGAAAAATGATATTATATTTCTATGAAGAAGTCAGCTAAATAAGTTTATATAACACTTTATCCTTGCATCTGCTTCTTTTAAACTTTCTAGACCACATGACACTCCATTTGAGGATGGTACCTTTAAACTTACAATAGAGTTTACAGAAGAATATCCAAATAAACCACCCACAGTGAGATTTGTTAGTAAGATGTTCCACCCTAATGTGTACGCTGATGGTGGCATTTGTCTTGATATACTGCAGAACCGCTGGAGCCCTACTTATGACGTCTCTGCTATTTTGACATCCATACAGGTATCATAAATATTCAATAATACATATAATTATTTTATAGTTTAGTATTTACAATGATATTGCACAATGACTGATCATTCATATTTCATTTATTAAATACTTTAACTGTCACACTGCTAAATTCGTTTACATTTTTCTACATAATCTAGAACTTTCCTTTTAATATATTTTGTGACAAAAATACACACTGCATGTTAAGATGTTGTAAACCCATGACAATCTGGCACACAAAAGTAAGTATGCAACAGTGTGTGTATAACGAATAACTATTGTGAAAAATTTAAAGAAGAATCATATGTTTTCACGATGTATGCTTGCAGTTCATTATTTCTTTTTGTTATATTCAGTAAGTTTTAATTCTATGTTACAATATTTAAGTTTCTGTGGAAAAAACTGCAAGTATATTTTGCATGGCAGTTATATATCAAAAGTAATTAAATAGAAAAAGAAATGTCTACATTATTGCATACATTATTTAAATGTAATTGTGCTTCCTTTCTTTTTATGTTGTGTAAAATACGAAGCAATGTAATGTCTATTTAAACATGTAACGACTACTCCTTTTTTCTATCAATTGTCTTGAGAACCTGAAAGATTTGTAAGTTTTTGTCTTAACAGCGGTTGCAATTCAGCAAAGTCTTCTCAATTAGATTCAAAATTGTTTGCATACAATGTTAGCGTGACATTGTGCTTATAAACTAAATCAACTCACCACAAATGTACTTCTAATCACCAGAACCAAGTAAGAATGCCAACAATTTTGTCGTTCATTTACAATTATGGCCATGCATCATAAAAGAAATTCTTTAAAAAAAAAGAACATAGTGTAATAAGTACGACTTATGTGGTTGCAGTCGCTGTTAAGTGACCCGAACCCGAATTCACCTGCCAACTCAATGGCAGCACAACTGTACAAAGAGAACCGAC
The DNA here is from genome assembly GCA_917499265.3 of Mimumesa dahlbomi. Lineage (NCBI taxonomy): Eukaryota > Metazoa > Arthropoda > Insecta > Hymenoptera > Crabronidae > Mimumesa > Mimumesa dahlbomi. The sequence continues at coordinate 11,441,992 of OU824118.1, forward strand.
GCGAGTACGAGAAGCGAGTGAAGGCTTGTGTGGAGCAGAGTTTTGTGGATTAGTCGCAGGCGTTTTCACGATGCTGTTGCAGCATCCATCAACCACCTACAGCCATCAGATACAGTGAAGAACGTGCAGCCTTACCAAGGAGCTAACGCTAAACATTAGCATGTTTCTTCCTAAAGCTCTATTGAACTACCACAATGTGCAACATTAGACCGAATTTTTACAATGTTGAATAATAAATTATTATAAAATTGTGTATTTATTTATTTCGAATATTTGATAACACGAAATTAGTAATATTAAACATTAGAGGATAACTAATACTTCGCGCTTTTGTTCCTGTGCTACAAAGCAGTGTCTTTCAAAAGCACAGAACTATATTTCGATTAAATTTTAGTACTTCATATAGTACATAAATTCACTTATACATATTATATATACATATATAAAAAAAAATATATATATATATATACACATAATAATAAATGCATAATTTCACTTTATAGCCTCATCGTTTTTTTACCTTTTATACTACTTGTAAACATGAATCTCTTTCCGTAATACGTCCTATGTGTTGTAGCATTTGTAAGCTATGTGTAAATATTTGTTGCAGTCCCTTTTGGATGAACCAAATCCAAATTCCCCGGCCAATTCTTTGGCGGCACAATTGTATCAGGAAAATAAGCGGGAATACGAGAAGAGAGTAGCTACCGTTGTTGAGCAGTCTTGGTTGAACTTCCAAGAAAGTCACACGGAAGATCCCCGCTGACATTAAGTATGATTTCTCCGATGTTTACGTAAAATTCATTTCTACGCTGTTTTTTTTTCGTATGCCACTTTTACGAATGTGTGGCTTGCAATATGTTTTTCTTGCGCTGCCAAAATCGTATATGGAATCCTCCATTGTTCTACTGATACAGTTTTTCTGCTATAATTATGCTCTTATCAATGCTATCTACTTTGTTTATATAAAAAGTTAAAAGAAATTTAACTTAACTTTCGATATGTTTCAGATGTAAAAAAAAATATGTAGAGCACTGGAGTGATGTGGAATCGCACTGTGAACTTATGTGATCTTTACCTATAAGTATAAATAAAATATGTATGGTTTTTGCTCATTATAATTAGAACCTAGATGCCCGTACGTAAAAAAAAAGGAAACATAAAAATAATAATAACTAAAAAAAAACTTGCACATAAAAATCGTTTTCATAACGTTAAAATGCAAACGACGATTGTGTTTGATGACTATAGAAAGGCCTTCATAAAAGACTTTTGCAGAGATGATGAGAATTGAAAGGTTAATGGAAAGTTTACTTTCACCTTCTAATAAAACGGAATAAACGATATGTCATTATTTGCATTTGTTTTTTGTTCTGTGAATAGAAAGTAACCATAGACGTAAATGTATGAATACTATAATACTATGTATGTATAGTTACCTAGGTAATTAATCCTGTGAACGGATAACTATCGTACGAGTATTTGTAATTTCCTAATAAATTCAAAACTACATCAGCAATAAGATCTACTACTTACCGTCCTGTTTATTACAATTTCGCGGGAATCGATTAGGGTGACGTGTAAAGGAGATAAACCAATTTGTCATAAAAATTAATAAATTTAATAATAACTTGTACCTTACAAACATGTTTCATAAAAAAGTTTTTACAATTATGGAAAACAGGCGAATTGTTTTCGGAAAACAATTCGCTTTATTACATATATATACGTTCATACTTACAAGTAGTTACATAAAAATAACAGTTTGTCAAATACACTTTGTATTTTACTTTAGCAAAACAAAATCATCATTTTAATACACGCGGATTTTATATACATCGGAAATTTTCATAGATCAAAAAAAGGTACACGAAAAGAAGAGTACTCAACATACAAATGTCTTTCACAGAGTCAATACCTTTCACTTTGTACACATTCTTAAAATGATATCATCTACAGTAAATATAGATTCCTTATATTCTTAGTATTTTACAATTAGTATAAACAAGATTTTATGAATGTCATTTAATTTTCCAACAGCTACATGTATCTATCATTATAGAACATTAAAGTTAAATTATTCTCTTCATGATAAGATTACTTTATGTTACAAGACATTACTTTCAATTTTAATACTGTTTTTTTTTTACTCATGAAATATGTGCTTCTAATGTTGCTGAATGTGTTTTTCATTGTATACATGAAAAGTTGTTTATAATAATTATTCCATGCTAAATGAGAATTAAATTCAACAAAAGACATTCAGTAGATAAAATTCCTATTTTACTCCTTACTATTTAATATTTTTCATATCACAATATTTACACAAATGGATATTGTACAGATACAATTTATCAGCTACTGCAATTAGTGGTTATGTAGTACTTCACACATATATTTATACAATAATACAATTAACAGATGAGCTCTTTTATAAGAGTTTCTCATGGAAATCGAATGATTCCATTCATTTATTCACAAAAGTCTGCTCCCTCCATTCACAAAAAGACTATTGTATAGAATAGAATATTAAATGTTACAGTTAAAGTTAAGAACTACATTCTAAATGTTTCTGTTTTAGGTCCAGTTAAGTCTTCCAAAGTGTTTAAAACGCTCACCGCTTTTGTCCTGCTACGACTTTTCTTCTTTCTCTTTGTTATACCTTTCCAACTCTTTCAGAAATTGTGCTTTTGGTTTCATAACATTAGGTCTATCACCTCTGCATTTTGGACAAAACCACTTGCCTTTCGGTTTAGTACTAAGAGAAACGCATGAGAAGTGAAACCATTCTATAGGACATAGATCATTATCACAGAGTATCATTTCGCCATATGATATTTGGTCGCAGAGACAGTACGTCGGTTCATCAGGATCTATAGCAAGATCATCTTCAGGTGGTGGTGGTGTGTCCTCACGGTGCTGATTCTGTTGATTACCTTGTCTGGACTTTCTTTTCTTTTTCTTTCCAGTATTAGTGGTAGTGGTTTTCTTCTGATTTCCATTGCTGGCATTCGATAAGGATGCAGAACGTGTTTCTGTCATTACGATCATATCCATAGCATGTGCTGACTCAACCAATGTCTCTGTCCTTGTTCTCCTGGCTCTCTTCGTTTGTCTTTCAGAATTATTTGCATTACTTGCAGAATTTGAATTATTATTCGCATTCGTTTCACGCGTTGATTCACTGCTTTCTTGCTCCTTTCCAAAATCTGTAACACATTATTCAAATATTGTTTCAATTGTGTCACCAATGTTTCCAGTAAAATATGTATCTTACTTTATGATAAGACAAAAACATACCAAGATTGCGATAGTCCAGATCTAACTGTCTGGATTTGTTTTCAATAAGATCCTGAACCTGCTGAACTATTTGTAGCTTTTCATCTCCTATTTCTTGTGCTGCAATCAATGCTTGCTGAACTCTTAAAAGTGCTCTCCTCCTTACAGCCAAGTCTGTGTCATTCCATAATGCTTCCTGTTGTTGATCTACTTCCCTTAGGTATGCTGTCGCACATAAAATACAAAGAAGTCAGGATTGTTATGTCAATACAATAAATTGTGCATTCTGCATAGGAGAATCTATAACTATTCAATTACGATTACATTTCTCTTGTACATAAACGAAAACTGCTTGAAACTGATCAACCCTGTCTTTACTTTGTATTTGTTTACAAATAGGTTTGAGCCGTGCAATATTTTTATGAGTATACACTTATCTGTACTTGTTACTTGCATTCAAAATATGTATCACAGTTAATCCACTAATCTTTCTGTCACGAAAGGAAAACGTTTTTAAGCCAAACGTACGAGTGGGTATGCACGGAAAACCTTTAAAATAATCTGTTAACTTTAATTACTTTGATAAGTAGCGTCGAGTTCACGTAGCCGAGAGACATGCCTCTGTAAGTCGTTCGGCAAATTCTCCACGCAATCCAGGTAATTTTCGATGTATGTTGCCGAATATAAAGCTTCCACTACTGCTTGGTTTAACATGTTCACTCTCGTACGAACTCTACTTCGACAGTTAAAAAATATAAAAACAGTTTGTTCGCCGACAAATTCTTCAAAGCCGCTGTATCAAGTTTTCTAACTTTTCGTACCATTTATACGGATGTGTGTAATTAATTAATTTACAACTAGACCAATCTGGATCAAGTGGATTGTGTAGAACGTAAGTAAACTGTCGTGCGATTTTCCTCGCGTACTCCATCTGTATTTGTCACGAAAGTCAAATATGGCCGTCGGTTCTAGATTGCGTCCCGCAAGTTCTTTTTAAGTAATATATAAATATATTATAAATGCTACAAATTCAATTTTCTAGTATATATAACCCGCCGAGTTCACTGTTATTATAGATTTACGTATAATACTGAATATTCTTCTTATTCCTATATAAGGTTTCCCCGGTTAAAACCAATAAAACAAATTGAGAACAGAAAATCACTGTTCAAGAAGTTTCAAGCGTTTTATTCTTTATTCATTTGAATATTTTTGATTTCCGTTTAAACTGATATAAGTAAATACATTTTAATATGTGTAGATTGTGAACTACAAAACGAAAGTTCAGAATGAAACAGGCTTAATGGTCTCTATGGTCTCTGTGGTCTCTATGGTCGCATTTGTTAGTTCCTAATTAATTCATGTTTTCAATGATTTTCAATTATATTTGTGTTTTAATGTATTTTCTGCGATATATTTATTAATGTCGTGAAATAATCAGATAATTGTGCAATAATTATTCGTAATTTAGACGTTGTACTGACTAGCACCGTGACGTCAGAACTTGCGGTGCGGACTACCAATCGCGTTTCACAACCCCATTTGATTTCGTTCGGTAAAGGTAAGAGTCGTGTTTGGGTTCCGTGTGCCGCAAAATCCGTGTGACGGTTACCGGATAAATATCAATTTTATCGTTCAGAAAGTTTACAAGATGACGTCGACTGGAACCTTCCAAGGCTTGGGCGGGGAATCGAGGAAATCCAGCAAGTAAGTGATACGTTTTTATCTATGGCTCGCTATTTGCACGGATTATCGGTGGAGACTTTGCGTTGCCCTTTCGCCAGGGCTGCATTGGTATTTATTTTCCCTTGGGGAAACGAGGTGAGCAACGCAACCCTCCCATTGTGTCATAAAAATATTCCGATCGTTGATAATTCCTATTTCTGTGCACCTGACAATTGCACGACCGTATGGTCCATCATGGATTATTCAATAAATTCGTGATTTTTAGTGGTTTGCACTGAAAAAAAGACATAATTTTTTTGCCACGAATTGTCGGCGGAAATTTGGAAATTTATTTTTATGTACAACATCGGAAGTAAATGAACGACGCCGTCTCGGTAGTAGAAGTTTTTTTGTTATGCACAGTGCGTCAGTTTGAACCGGTCACAACCGGATAAACCTTAAGCCTTTTTTGCGCCGGCTACGTTTTGGCAAACAAAAGAGGGTTAGGAACGCTTCATTATGGTTTAATAGTAACGAATATTTTGTATATTTATACATTTACAGGTATATTAAAAAAGTTTTCAAAACCTCGTTGCTTTGATCATTGTATAATTAACGCCGGGATATTATCGACGACAATATCCACAGGTTGTTTATTTGGTTGCTGTATTTATCTTAGTTTTCACTAATTTTAGCATTGTTTCGATTTTGTTGTGTTTCTCCACATTTATATGCGCTGTGCAAGCTGGCGGGACATCAATCGCTCTGTCTTATCAATTCTAATTGTATGATTCACGTGAATTCCGTTGAAAAGCTATCTAAAGAATGCAATGTTGGGTATGGTACGTCGTCTTTCCTTTCTCAAGGTTTATATTTCATACGATTCTGAATAAACGCGTTGTTAGTGTTCGCACATTTCAATCTTCAACATTTTATAAGCTTATCGCTCAAAAAGATTTAATTCGCGCATATGTTGATAAAAGTCGGTAAAGCTATGAGTAAAAGATAATTGTCAGTCCGAAAACGTGGCAACAGATTGCGCTCGCTGCATTGTTTTGTCTCCGGCGATAGGATTGTGCGAATAGCTTTTGTATCCGATTAAATTCTTCGTGCCGTCCACTTCTATAAATAATATTCTATTATCCAAGACTTTTGAACAGCAATTCCATAGAAATTCGCTTTTTCGAGAACATTATGGAATAAAGTTTATCGATTTACTATCAAGAAAAATTTGGAGTATAATGGAGTATAATTGTGGAGTATAATTTTATAACTACATATCCCATTAACTATACCGATACAATTTTGAACACAAAATTATTCGTTCTATTGTCTTCCAAAAAATGAGAAGCTATTTTATTTCGTATATAAATATTTGCAAACGAAACCTGATGAATATTGCAAACGGCACGCTTAAGGAAGTACGATGGTTTAAATAACCTTCCTCTACTTTGTATAGTCCTGCTGGCTAAGTTTACTCTGACAGGTGTTATATTACAAGTCCGGCCAGTTAGAGAAAAAATTAGTGGTGTACCGCATAACGGCTAAACATTGCAGTGCATGTTTTCAATAAACGGGGCGCCAGGTTTTCTTACACAAAGGAATTAGAATTGAATCATACTCCTTAAATTCTGTCTTTGACAAACATTTGCATTTCATATTCACACCGAACTTATTCTTATAAAAACGAACAACTTCGCAATTGAATCATCTTTTAAGCCCAATTTACACTACACATCTCTAAAACGTATACAATACGTATACGCCTACACTTGGTTTAAATGCCCAACTGTATAATTACAAATTTAAATTATCTTTCCTGACATTTTTAAAATACACGATATTCAGTTTCCACCGTCTGCAACAGAGATAGAACCAGAGTTGCCGGATATCCGTAATGATAAGCTTAAGAACAACATGAGGTTAACGCTTCGGTCTTTATGATTCTTTCCACAGAGAATGGATAACTTTTTTTCATATTTCGTCTTTCTAAACGCAATTACGCGCTTCATGAGAAACTCGTCGTTTTAATACGGTCCCTTCGGTTTTTTTCCACCGTTGTAAATATTTTCTCGGAACGCATGCGAATAATACGCGCTTCTGAGACACGAGTCACGCTGTTTCAGGCTGACTCACCCGACGTCGTCGTGCGGCTCCTAGCGTGCCGCATAGAGGCGTGTACATTTAGGCTCGAAGCCTCGTAATTGCATAGGTACGATGTTCTCTGCCTACCCTTTGTTCTCTCTCTCTCTCCTGCTGTCTCCCTTGCACTTCTACATCTTTATTTGTACTCTACTACTATTGCCCTCCCTCCCTCCCCCCTCTCCCTGTGTCGCTCTTTGTTTGGATACCGCCTGATGCACCGGGCAATAGAAAGACCCACTGGGACCACATGCTTGTGGAAAATAACGACGACAATTTTCTAAATCGTTGTTCACGAATCGAAGAAAATTCCGAGATCTAATTAAGGATAGTAACGGTATCGGTTCGGTCTCCGACAAACAAACCTCTTTTTCTGGTATCGATATCCCACGGTATTATGTTAGATATTGAGCTGTATGCAGTGGAATGCAACGAACGCTATGATAAGGTTTCGCAAATAATGATGTTTTGTTCTGAAAAAGAGCAAAGTGCAGTATTAAACGCACAAAGGGGGGCCTTCCATAGATAAATGAAGAGAGCAGAGGAATTCTATTTCCAATTAGTCGTAAAACTTAAATATGATACTCCGATACGATTATTTCAATTGATATTGTTAGAATTCCTAGATAGTTATTCCATAAAATTCGGTCTATTTACAATATCCAATATCTTAGACTTTCAACACTACAATTACAGCTATTTAATTAAACAAACCCAGCAGGTATTTATTACAAATACTGTACATATCCCAGTGTATATAAGCTCCACAAAAACGAATTCACAGAATCTATCTCTTATTTCCGGCGAATCAAAGAATCGGGTATCCGAATTCCGAATTCCAAAAAGAACACATTACCCCGGATAAATATAACCGGTATCCCCGGCTACTTGTTTGGACAAGCCAAACAGAGACGAAACATCAACTGTGTACCCGTGATTTAAAGGACAGGAGGAGTAAGTCCCTCGGTGTCGCCGGCGCGCAGACTCCCGAGCAAAAGTGGCCTAAGGCCCAATACACATACGTAGAATATCACCCAAGGACCGCGGGGCACTCTCTTTCCACCAGGTTCGCGTCGCGACGTTGTCCAGCATCAGTGGATTTTCGCGATCGTGCAGAACGCACCGGCCGTATTCGTGCGCGGCTCACGCTTCCTTTCGTGTTTCTCTACTTTTCGGAGGTGGCGCCTCCTCGTGTGGCGTACGCTCGAAGATATTCCCTCCGCTTTTCTATCGCCGTCTCCGTCCGATTTGATCGGTTGCGCGAACATACGACGAGGAGAGAAACGGAAGAAGAAAACGGGCGACGTGACCCAGCCTGACCCACGTCGTCGGGCACGTATATACCGGCACACCGAATAATCGTGCCGTCGATATCGTCGAACCGCGTGGTTGGTGCGTGTTAGTCCCGTCGCCAGAAAATCAGGGAAATCTTCTGTTCGCGTCATTCGCAAGCCTTTGAAAGAGACACGAAATGTGGGCCGGTCAGGACGACACGCAGAGATTCAAAACCAGGTTCGTGGATTACGAATATTCAACCGTACAGGATCGTTTTTTTTTCTCCTGGTTCATCGATCACTGGACCGCTACCACCCCTGTGTTTTTCTGTTGTACTTTGCTTTTTTTTTATTTAGACATTTTGTTCTCTTTGACAGACAGGTATAACCTCGAAATACCTTTCTCTTGCGGCTCGTACGATCGAGACTTCGGTTCGACGACCTGTTCAGAAGGATCGATCGATAGAAAATGTAATTTCGTGAATTGTCAAAACGTTGTCAGGATGTTTTGAAACGTTGTTACGTGTTAGCCTGGTGGCTTAACCGTCCGGGCGTGATTCGGGTGTCCCCGCCTGTTGCTTTTCTTACATGTGGTCTCTACTTTACCGATTGGATGGAACATTACCCGTTATGGAAATGAAATGGTTCTTATATTTTTTGTTCGTTTTCTGGTGACACATTTCGGCGACTTTCCGAGGGTACGTTGTCCTTCCGGTCGAGCATCTGTCACGGTTCACGTATGCGTCATAAATCCGTCCATTAGTTGGTTTACTCGACATATGTTTGATGCATTCGGAACACGCAAATGTCTGCCGCCCCTACTTGTGTGTTTATAACAACCCAGCAACGTTGTGGTTATTCCGAAGTAGAATTTAACAGTTCCATTTATGGTCAGCGTATAAGGAAAGTTATTCGATATTTTTTATATACTCTACCACATTTATAAAACAGTTTTTACGAAGGATAAACAATACACAGGCTTTGATTTTTTAATCAGGGTCGTTCGTAGAATTCTATCATCTAACACGAACGATGACAAATGTGACTTCCCGGTAGGACAAATTTCGATGTAAATCATTGCCGATTTGAACGAACATAATTCAAGGCGAACAGGATTCGAGTTGTGGACAACTCCCAATCCAGTTTCTATTTCTGCGAGACTTTTGCAAATAAGGTAGACATGCCATTTACAGACACGAAACTGTACAAAGGTTAATGCCAGTGTAACGAGAGCAACGAGATATCTGGTGGACGTGCTTCTCCCCACACTATTTCGTTTACAAGTGTTAGTCACGCTACACCGAGTCCGTGTCGGATTTTCAAATTTCCTCTCCATGCTTTTTCAGGGGCAAAAAAAAACAAACGTAAGAGGTACTGATGTGTAGCGTGCATTCTTAGAAATTTCAACTTGACATCGAACCAATGAATCATTCGTCTCGATGACAAAAGTAAATGTACCGATAATATGCGCAAACGTTGATACCGCTAAGAATATAAGCCGGTTGGGATAATAAGGCTTCTTTACACAAGCGATAAGACGTGAAATATTTTCAGAGAATACATTAACAAACTTCATTCCCCCGAGAAATATATAGTTTACCATTGATATCATGGTGTCTTATCGTAATTGCAATTAGCACACAAATATGATCGAATACATGTGTAAATTATTTTCACTACCTGCTCGCGTAATTAAACGTTTATTATTCGTACCGTACGTTTGCTTAACTTCGTCATTGGTTTCGCGCTGTTTTTAGTACAATTGGGCAAGCGTATTTTTTATGAGTCAAAGTGTCACAAAGGCGAGCTAACTGTAACGTATTTCACTTTAACCGTGTGGGTAGAACTCGTTTTTAAACAAGACTCCGGGTACTGAACGTTCAAGTGACCGGATTTCACTGAATATCACACCGAACATTCGTGAATATTACGCTGATTCGTGCCGGTACTTCGGCACTTCGTAATATCTTCTAATACACGCGTGTGTCTGACATTTTAATACCCCTTTTAATACTCGTAATTTAAAGGATGAAAGTTCGCTAGAGCACGGAGTTTCGATTATTATCACGCGTCTAATACCTGGCGTCACGGTTCATTATCTCGCGAGTAAATTAAACGACGATTTCGTTTCACCACGCGACGTAGAGACAATGAAATACCACTCGTAGAAGATTAAAATCAATGTTTATGCTACAAAATAGATCGGCCGCGAAACGTTACGAACTCTTCCGCGTATCATTTCGATGAACAGTCTTACGCCGTATCACCGCGTGACTATAATTCCATGCAGATTTAATTTCAGCAATGATCCGATCTCTCTAATTCAGTGCTTTCTATCGAGACACACGAGACTCCACCATCGCTAGACTTCTTTTGTATGCACTGATGCGGCAAATCAAACGTCATTGTGCCCGGCACCGTGTTCTACCATTATTGACTCGGTAGCGAAACATTTTATTTACTCGCTCCGTTATGAGTAAGAACATCGAAAAGGATAGTCGTTAAGTTCATTTAACGAACGGGTTAATTTCATATACTACTTGTGTACGTAGTAGATCCCCTAGATACATTTCATGTTTTTTTTCTATTTTTTTTATTCGTCACTGCGAACGTTTTCCACTTCCCCCTTCGTATCTCTGTCTAATTGCTGTCAATTTCGAAAGAAGAGCCACCACTCGAATTGCCTCGAAAGTACTCGAGACAATAAACCGGAGTCATTGTCTCTGGTCGCGTGGGCGTTTCGCACGACGACGATTCTCGTTGGCGGCTTGTTGTTTCTTATTCGTCTACCCCGCAGCGTGTCTCGCAATGTCCAGGCAGATTCTCCGACGGGATCGTCTTATCAGGTCGTTGGTCGGGCACGTCAAAGGACACAAAGAATCTCCGTTAATCTTCCGAGACCTAGAGGCATCCTCTCCTCCTGACTCCCTCTCTTTATCTTCTCTACTTCGCTGTAATAGCTACACGCGCATGGGGATTGATAATGAAGTAATTCATGCTCGAGACGTTTTTACTCGTCGGCACTTTGCAAGGAATTCAGGAAAGTTAGAATGAAGTTACCGAGACAGATGGTTTTTTCACATTAAAGACAATACCTCTTTCAAGTTCTGTTTTTTTTCGTTATTTATAGTTGTACAAATCAACTTTTTATTATTAGCTTCGACGTATTTTGTGGGAAAGTGAGTAACTCGAAATTTGTCTTTTGGAATTACTAGTATTAAATTATTGATATAATAAAAATCGTACGTTTTCGTATAATAAATACGTTTGTAATACGTATCGCCACAGACGAAGGGTAGGATAACTCTATGACGTAATAATGGTTCAAGGAACCAAAATTGAAAGAGGGTTCTAGAGCCCTAAAAACTGGTCACAATGAAAAGTATAAGGGTGATAGGTCTGCTCCATATCTCGTATGTGATATCTCTATATAAAATAATAAACATCCCTTCACTCCACATGTAACCAGGTATGTGAATCAGATCAGTGGTAGTGAATGAAAGGATTTTCACTCGATTTTCATCGGTTTCGATTCGTGTATTCTTATACCGTTCCCAGGGTGTGTCTCGTTTCATTCGATACATCCAGCCGAGTTTGCGACGCGACGCGACACGACGCGACGCGGATACGCACTGCACATGCATTCGCGTAAAATGCAACACACAGTCGCACCGTTGTCGGTGTCCTGTTGCAGTGGGAACGTCGCTTTTCTCTTGCAACTCGTTTGACCGATCCTCTCGCGCATTCTCGTGTTCCGTTCTCATTCGACCGGTTTTAAAAGTCCCCGGCGGACGATCGTGACCGACGAATCACACCGAAACTTTTCGGATTCTTAACTGTTGCATTATACGATAACGTATCGTATTAACTTATGTATTATCGCTTATCGTTTAGTCATACCCTCTAACAAGCTCTGTCCGCGGGAATTTATCGGAATACAGAAATGTGACGTTATCACTGCCGACAGATTTTACCGATCGCTTAACATTGCTTTTTCGAATTATCTTAACTGTGAGACACAGAGAAACATGCGTACATATGTATTTATGGGGGTGTTCATGGGTGGTTAAATTTAAAATATCTAAATAGACCTACCTAACTTTAATGAAATTTAACCGGAAATTAATAGGAACTTAAACCGAACCTAACGAGACCCCGTACCTAGCAGTGAAGCCATTTTTGCGGTTCCTTGTACATAGATATCGTGGTATGAACGCGGCTTCTATCGTCTGTGACATAAATACGAAGAGGCATGTATCACTTGGGTCTTATTGTGGTTAAACAAAAGAGAGAAGGGAATAGCAGAAATAAGAGACGAAGCGGCGGATAATCGAATAACATTCACAGGTGGAAATGACACCTGTCGTTAATCCGTAATGGAAATGCGGAAGTTGCGGTTACTGCATTGTGTTCGCGGATTAATGTAATCTTTGTTTTAACTGGAATATCATTGTTTTGCTTATCCTATCCTCGTACAATGTGATCTTTAACAAACGTTTCAAACCTCTCGGCAGAATGTTTACCATGGAAAGGTGTGAAGCTGTTTTTTTTCTTTCCTCTTCTCACAATGAAAACTCTGTGAAACTTCTTTTCATTGTACACGGTGTATCTAAACACCGGGTCTGTACCTTCTTTTCCGGATTGATTGTTAAATGTCACCTGATGAGAAACACAGTACGGTATATACCACGAGGTTCGTGAAACATCGGTTGTTCACTTTTATTATACGTTTTCTCATCTGTTAATGCGTATAATCGATTTAGTATTTAAAAAAAAACAGATCCCCATGTCTCTGGGGATACATCCAGTATATTTCGACGCACAGACAAAAAGTTTCACGGAACTTCTTGCGTGGTAATAAAATAGATTAACTTCATTGTCGAAGCTCAGTGGTCGCCGCGGCGTAATGCACGCGAGGGAAACTATTTGTTCGTAGAAATTTACGGTTGATTGTACGATTACGTGCTAACGTGCACGCTTCGATCCTTCAAACGGAATATTAAATCCCGTGTAGCATGGATTTGCATGCACGGCGCTGGCCGCGCTACACTTTCCATCGCGAGAACGTTCCTATTCTCATGCATCTTAGGCGTTATTAGAGAATTTGTTCACGAGCTGATACCTGGCAGCTCTTAACGACGCACGGAATTGAATTGAATCGCGCCTAGACAGGCCGACGGTAGTCTACGGTGACTTAAATAGACGTTAATTCTTATTGCTATCCAAAAGCGTCGTTGATATGCCGGACGTATACCGAATAACGAAAGCTCTCGTTTCCACGCGAGCAAAATTCGATTCTGGATCGTTGCACTTCCCGTGAAGTTTGAAAAAAGAAATTCGAGTGTCGTAAAAATCGAAGGAAAAGCAATCCCTCACGCGATCTTCACGCAAAACATAGTACATCTTGATTGCTTCAAGGTAAAATACACGGTAAGGTAAATACTCTGCCGTGCATTTAACTGCCGTACGTAGGTTTTTTCCACGAGGTTTTTGTCGTTCGGTCTGTTTTATGAAAGACTGTGAAAAATGTCTGACCGTAGAAGAGCGTAGCTTGATATTGCATCGGTGATTTATATGAATTAATATTAGACTACCGTTAACGCCGTTAACACCGTTCTAATGAAATGATATAAAGTTAACGCGGTTCTAAGTCTTACCTAAAATCATTTTATATACGCGGCACGGTAACGGTAGAGCGCGTTTCGTTCTTGTTTGGTTTTGTTTTTACAAACGCGCGATGGAAAGTATACCAAGGTGGACTTCACAATTATACAATCGTGTTCCCTCGGACTGTATGGAGATGTAAGTTTCCTGCGCTGTAAACCTCAAATATCGAGAGCACCGTTCCCTCGGTCTATCGGATTCCTAGAGCCGCGCGTATTTATCGTTACGACTATTACAAGCGTTGCGATTGTCCGAAGATAAAGCTAAGACCACACAGAATACCGTTCTGGTATTCTGATTTAACAATCGTTGCAAAACATTCGATTTAATGTTAGGAAAACAGTTAGAGGAGATTACAGCTCGCTGATCCAGCCTAGACGAGTATATGAGATTGAATATGCATGCATATTTAGAATACATACATTGAACGATTTCAAGTATTCGTCGATGTTAGGTATGATTTAAATCTGACTTATTGAAAGTGTACAACTATAATGTCATACCGATCTGTGGAATCAGATTTTATCGGGTGTAACTGAGTCGTATAAGTTTGATATACTTTTTCCACTTGTCGGTAGATCAACTTTGACGTTACAATGCCGATTTTATTGTGATCGAGCCTTTAAGTTCGTCGATGGTCGTAAGAACAGAGTAAACCTGTCGACGATTTTCATCGTAAAACAAGGGTAGTTGCATTCCACCTTTTTGCGTCGTAGAAACATCAGGTATGATCTCCCTGTACTCTATTTTTTTTCTCTCTCTCTCTCTCTTTCTCCGGCGAAATTTTACGTTTGAAATAAAGAACAAGCCTCGCAATATTTACGTCGGAATGCATAATTCAGGGAAAAAATTGTTATAACCAGTTTACGCGATGCAGTAAACGCCGAAGTAATCACCGCATCGCGATCCGTTATAATTGATAAATTGTATTTCTGACGGAGATATCCCGTGTTTAGTATACTCACTGTATAAATGAATCTTTCGCAGTCACTCGGTGATTAAAACTTAACCTATATCCTGAGAGTACTTCGGGCAAAACCCGTAATGCCGTTCTGAGTCTTTAACCGTTTCAGTTAATTAGACCGTAATTAAAAATTTTTTCCCCTCCCTCTTTCTCTCTCCCTCTCTCTGTTTCCCTCTGATCTCTTCTTTCTTTTTTAATTTCTAAGTGAGCTCTAAGCCGCGAATTTCTGCGTTAATTGCGCGCGAATCTCGCTCACGTGTGCCACCGTTCACGCAAAAGAACACACATGAAAGAATACGTGAGCGGCCGGAATCATGCTCCGGCATGCATACCATTTTTCGCAGTTTCCTTAGCTATGCTTCTCGCAAGTTCGTGCAAAGAATTATAATCCTTCCTTTAAAAGAGAAAAAGAAAAAAACAAAATGCAAAGAACCCATGGTCAAAATTATTTTCTCAACTACACAATTCCCTCGTAAATAAAAACAAATCCACTCTTTCCCCCTTACACAAAAAACATCTTCGATTCACGCCCCTGTATTACCAGCAACCCGTTCGTCACGCGGTTATCATTATCCGGCAGATCTCTGTTTTACCGTCTCGCTCGCGCAAACAATCAACTTTCCCGCGACATCCGTACAATCGGATTACAATAAATCGATACGCATCTCTACAGCACGAGATCGCGTGACAAGTACATACAGTTATAATCTATGCACCCATACATACACATACATACGTGTATGTGAAATAGTGAGGGGGGAGGCTTGTGATTACGCCGCGTTACACCGATAGAGTCTCCTAAGGATACGATACCGAATGTGAAAGGCGGTTATCCGCATCGACTTGATGTCAAATTGATATTGACCGGTCTGCCGAGCCGCGCGTGTACATGCACATGCGTTTTCACGTGCCGCACGCACGCGGCATTCCGGCGTGTCGTGCGTGTTCGTTTTACTCAGCGATCGTACATACACGCTCCTTAGTCGCATGTCGAGCTTCGTGCCACTCATTCTGTCACCTATAACGCATTCGTAATCTCGAACGTCGAAAATTATGTTAATACGACGGATCGACAATGATCGGGGTATTGGGAATCTTTATATGTTGTGTATGTATGTATATCTATGTGTATGTATATGAAAAAGAGAGGTGTATGATAAGAATAATTTTTTCATTAGACTCAGAAATGATTCGTAGATGATAATCAAGGTAGAGGCTTATTTTGTGATATATAGGGGTGGAGTCTTTTTGTTGTTGTTTGTTACATCGAATCAGGTTTCACGGGGTGTTTGTATTTTATAGATCGCGACTAGTTTCGTACGCGATAATATACGTACGATCGGGGCTTGCTCGGGCTTGTCTCTTATCAAAAGTGTAATTACAATGCGTTCCGGTGTAACGTATTTACCTGTCTATATTTACGAATGTTATCATGGGCGAAATTAATTATGGCGGGCACGGATGTCGAGGGAGTGCTTGTGCACGGGGCCCGTTCGATAATTTATTATTCGTACGATCATCGGTACGGTGGGATCGCGGTGGAAATAATAATAATAAGAATAATAAAAAAAAAGGAACGGAAAGAAAAATGAAATACGGACCGACGTGGAACAGTTATATTACGCGCGCGTATGAAATATCAAACACAACCAACGCGAGCACATTGTGCAGATCGTTAAAACAAATAGATACGGGCATTAATCACACGAGGACACAAGTGTATCGGCTTCTGCATTTAGCGCTATCGGTATTCTAGGTCGCTATTCGTTACGCGAGAACTTTCTAGGCAGTTCTAATAACTGTAAACGCTACATTCTGGTAAAATCTTTCGTTGTTTCCAGCATGCAAGCTCCGGTTTGAAAACTTCACCAGCTGCCGCTGCCGCGGCACGTACGTACACGCGCGCGTCTAATAACAACTCCCAGAGAGCCGAAATTATACTTTCAGCGTAGACACGTGTCTAATTTTACACCCTTCAACGTTCTTTTTCACTCTATCCGAAACGACTTCACTTCTGTCCGTGGGATCGCGCCGCGGATAACGAGATTTCGCGGGTAATTACGAAACGTATCTCGCGCGAACCCATGCTCCGTCGTTTCGTTAACTTTCATCTGTGTGTTGAACGTCGGAATTATAATAGGTATGCGATTGTATGATTTCGTCATCGATGTATCAAATAAATTCAGATTTATTCGTAGAAATCTACTTTCTAATTGATGCTTATCGAAGATCGTAATCGTTACCTGTAACAATATGTTTCGATACGTACGTATCTTTCTTATCGCGATGTATAATGGTATATAAATAATAGGGGATAAATCTTGATAAGGATTTTAGGCTTGTTAGAAACAATACATTTTCATGATTTAAAACCTTCGCTACGATTCTATTGGTTTCGTACGATCGTATATGGGTTCACGCGTATGTATTTACTACGTTAGGATGTAAATGCATTCGCTGCTGAGGGTTCCGATTCATTACGAACCCCAATTAAGAACATCAAAGCTCTTCGTGCTTGTCCCTTCCGGACTTTATTAAGATTTCATTATATCGCATTGTTTGGTAATAAACAGGACGCTCGTAAACGGCTCGTAATCGGTGTCCCCAATAAACATGCTTCAGGAAAACGTAAAATTTCGCTTGTAATGAGTCTGCGATATAATTGGGCATAAATAATGTAAACCGGCACATATAATCTCGTTATAATTAAATAGCGATCTTTATGCACGGTGGTCTACGAATCCGTCGTAGCGATATTCAAACCGGTTCGGATAGTTTCAGAAAAAAATAACGTTTTAAACCAAAGTTCATAAAGGATTTATTGATGTGAATAAAATTTTGAACGTGTACATATCTTTCCATAAATAACTGTAGCTAAATATCACGATTAACAAGAGGAAATCAATAACGTCATAACACTTGTCGTTTTAGTAATATCATTTTGAATTAATTTAATATCTGTCTGCCGGCGATGGGTAACATCGTTCAAATTATTTCAAGAATTACCTGTTTTGCTTCAAAAGGTGGTGAACTTTTTGTAAATCATCCTGTATATATCCGAGTACATCGTGTCTTCAAACGAGCCCCCAAACCGTAAGCTCACTGTCGCATTTTTCAAATAACTGATTTCGAATGTAAAGTGGAGCCCCTTTTATTCGTAATAATGAAACACTGTCATTCAAATTGTATTGTCGAGATCGATCCTGTATTGTGGCCACGTACTAATATGACTCTTCCTCGTTTCATGCGAGTGAACTTCCCACCACAAAATTCGAGACCTATACCGCAACGATATCCGTGATTTACCAGACTCGAACCCCGCAGTGTTCTCATATTCTACATTTCTCACGATTTATAGCGGCCTGGTAATCGTAAACCTACATTTAGTAATTATCGTGACATCGTTGCTGTAATACGTTTCTAAGCAGCGTGTACGAACGCGGTGAAAAGTCTCTACTTTGTATTCAAGAAAACCCCAGGCGAATCTTGCGGGCCGGTTCGGTTTTTTTGCGTTTCCGGTTCCGCCCTCCGTCGGTGGTTTATATTTTATACTCCGAGACGTTCTTACGACGTACTTTATTTTACCGCGAGTCACGTATCTCCTTTTCTTTTGTAAGGAAGAGTCCGATCGATCGAGCGTTACTTTGACGGGGTTTTTTTGCACTTAGCACCGTTCCCGATCACAACGTGCGATTATCGATCATTTCAGCTTGATCTAACAGTAGAGGTATTTTACGTTTCAACCGTTCGTTCCCTACGTACCTGGAGGAAGTTTCTGACGATGGTAAAACTGTTAAGCAATCTTAACTATCCCAGCAAGTGAGCTCGCATGCTATAAACGATAGGTTTAAAGTTCTATAAATTTTACGACACCATTCGATGAAATTTGACGACTGTGATATAAAGCTTTTAGACTGATTTACGTAACCGTTGATCGGAGAAGTCTCGTAAAAGTTATCGTATATCTTTTTTTTTCTCCATTTTGTTATGATATTTATGTTGATTTCACGTTACACGTTCTTCTACAGTTATTTCTATCATTTTTACGGTAGATTTTATAGAACACATCTGATCTAACCGCGGCTCGTTCTCTGCGTTCTCCGTGAACAATTTCATTGTCGTGACGTCCGTTGGAAAGTGAAGTAAATCAATCGAACACGGCGACCGGGGAAAGAAAAAGCCACGGCGAGGGATCTAATCTTACCTCTGCATTTTTCAACTTCACAGAAGAACTTCTTACGTAACATTGTCGTGCCCATCGCCGAATGATTTCTTAACTTCGATACAATTTCCTGTTTTAACTATCGAATGACGAAACAGGATGGGATCGTGTACCATCTGCCAACATTATCGCGGTGTATGTAATTCTAAGTCCAAGTGAAATGAAACAACTACGATCTACAGGATGGACAAACGATTCATACATTACCGTCAACTTCGATTACTTTCACGTTTAAATACACCGATTACCGTTATCAAACCTGCACGATCGATTATTAAGTTGTAATACACGTCGAACGTATCGTATACTCACCGAGGTGTTAATACGTGTCTAACTTGTTTTTTTCTTACCACTCGTACGCGACAATAAACGTCGTGTACATGGTAAGAACCATTTCGTCTACGTGGCCTGTACGAGTAAATTACGCGTTACGGCAACGCAGATTTCCCAAGTGTAGCCTTTTCATTAAAGCGAAGGAGGTGTCTCGCTTCGAAACGGCGAGTCGTTCTGCGGAAGTCGCATGAAAATCGGTCTCGCTTACCTGCCCCGTAATGACGGGAAACGTTGTAATTGCCGGTGGGTCTAGCCGAGCTACCCGGCTGCGTTTCATCGGTAACCGAAGCTATCTTCTTCGCGTTTAATCGAGTGGAATGAGACAGAACCACTGTGACAGTATTCCCCTCCCCACCCCCTTCCCTTATTCATTGGTTGTGATTCGAGTAAAACTCGTTACATACCTTCGAATATCTCGTTTATCAAAGGTTAGAATGTTGAATATGATTTTTCATACTAATTGTATTAAAATTTGTTTAAGAAATATTTGTTCTTAATTAATTTTATCCGGGTTTGATTTGTCGATGATGTAACGATGGACTTTTGTTGTTTTTTTAAAGAACGATTGTTCCTTTCGCGTAATAGGGCGTACGTAACAGTGGCATATTATTATTGTAACACGAGCGCTAGTAGGAAGTTGCCGGCTAAGAAGTTAAAGTTGATTACGGAAAACATTTTCTTTCCGTGGTGTGCAACGATCGAGAATGACACGTGGCCAGGAGGTATCGCGTGACACCCTCGCAAGACCGTTTCAGTTATAATTATATCAAACGACAATGCCCTCGTCGTAATGACAATAATATCTCGCACACGCTCGCGTCCGATTTCCTTAAGATATTTATTTTCAGCCCCGTATCTATTATACACATCGCGAGTGTATAATGACACATCGCGGGTATGAACTATACGCCGGGCGGCGACGAATTACCGTGAAATTGTAATTCCCGCCGTTGGTATCGCTAACCTGGAAAAACCACTAACACGTTATCGTTCCGTGTGTGTTGACGATTTATCACACCGCGAACTTGTTGTACGCGGAACAGCGTACGGGATAGTCGTTGGTTATTAAAACAGAAGAGTTTGATTACATCGGACGATTTTCCCGTTTCTTACGGATTTTTCACGGTCGTTTAGTTTCTCGAAACTTCAGGTTTTAACGGAGTCTCAAAAGAATCAAGAACGCAGGTGTATCATGTGCTTCTTGCAAGTGGAATAACTCGCGACATACTTTGAAGTTTCTTTCCGAATCACGATAATTTTCTGTTTTTTTTTCCCCTTTTTTTATGGTAACAATTATTCATTCCTGTTTTATTTAATCTCTATGAACAAAATAACGACAGTGTAGAAAATAGAACGAGTCTCATCCATGGTTTTAACTGTGCTGGAATAATGTATAATAAAAAAAAATTCTATTAAGTACGTTATTACAGTATTTTATAGACACTTTCTAAGATTTTACATTCATTGTTAATTTTCTCGTCGTTCCTCCTGCTACACGTTCCACTCGTATATTATCAACAGAGATATCATCAGAATCGCAATAAAGTATTACAAGCGAACGGTAAATATGCTAGTAGGATGCCGCGAGGGCAATTACGGAGATGCATAATCGGAATGGATAGCAACACCCTATTTCTACATGAAGATCAAGTCTTCATCGGCAGGACTATCGCGTTTCTTTTCTAATCTTTTTTTCTGCACCGTGTTTAATTAGGATCTGATAATGACCGACCGATTGCCCGGTTATTTAATTCTCTCGTCAGAATGGTAATTGCAAATCTCGTCTAATCGTACCGTTCAGATGTATGTACGTCTATGTATGTATGTATGTATCTATGTGTCTGTTTGTTCCCCCTTATCACTGCCATTCTCGGGAAACGGTAAATTGAAATCAATGCCGGTTACCATGCCGCGATCCTCCTGGTGAATTCTAACATTTCGCCGGTTTCAACTTAAAACATTCAGCTACATGCGGTAGAGAGGATTCTTTTTTTTTATATTATCATCATCATCATCATCATCATTATTATTATTAGTCAGCCGCACTTCCTTCCCGTTCATTAGTGTAGATAGTGTTCCCACAGGCAGTGGTCGGTGCGGTTTTATTTTCACGTCGCAAATAGAAAGTATCAATATCCTTTTATGAATTTCCCCCTACCTTGCTGCTTTACGTTATTTCTTTTTTTTCTTTTTTCAACCACTCTCGCGACGTAAGCCTTATTCCCCCGGAGTGTAACGCGGTTGACCTAGCTCCGGCCGGGTTTTAACCTTGTTCCAGAAAATTTATGGAAATCGATCGTCCTGTTCACTCGGAAATGCGCCGTTAACGGCGCAATAATCCGTTAAGCGAGTCGGTTTTGACCGGCTTCGACACTTTTCCGTCAAGGAGTAACGATCCCCGGTGACACTTGGTCGGCGCGAAAACTTCCTCCACGAGGGACCTACTGCTCGACACGCTATGATGACTCTCTTGACGGTCATCATCCCCCTCTTTCCCCTTTTCCCCCCCCTTCCTTTCCCTCATACTTACCAGCTACATCCTAAAAACGAATCCGTTGCGTTCGGAGAGCGAAAACGGGAAAAAGAATCGACCGCTGAACACCGTTGTTCGCGCGTTTTAGGCATGTGCACGCACTCACGCACTCACTCATACACTTACGCCACACACTCATGCACGCACGCACGCACGCGAACACCAATCGTCGGACAACACCGAGAAACGTTTAAGGCGATCCGCTGCGGTCGAGATATGCGCGTCCTGAGATGATGCCGCAATGAGCGCAAAACCGCATTATCACGTGCCACGTCTACATACATATACCGTCGAGGAATTCCAAAACCCGAGAGATATCCCGGCGTGGCATCGCGAACCAACAGGAAACAGCTTTTTTTTCCCCCTCCTCCTCCCATCTTATACTTTGCTGCTCGGTTTATTACGTAATATCTTCCGCGAACATCCGACAGACGTCGGATTGGATGTTAATTTGATTAAATTTACTCGATTTTGTGAAGTGTGACGGTGACGTTGGTAGAACAACTTGGTGGTTGTGTGAAAGAGAGGAGAAGGGAGAGAGGGATCTCTTTTTACTATCACGATTCTTTCTTTCTTTCTTTCTTTTCTGCAGCGGTGAAATACGCCATGGTTGTCGGTCGTTTTCGTTGCCTCTCTCGATCCTAGTACCGTTAATTTAATTTCAGGTATTCCTGTAGCAGGCAGGCCCGTTTCTTTTGTGTTCGGCTTCGATGAGTCCAAATCTCCCTTATTCATCGATCACCGACAGAGAAAGAAAGAGAGAGAAAGAGAATAAGACGATTTTGATCTTGTTGTAAGGATGTCGATCCGAACGCCACGGTTAGAAACCCGATGGATCGTTTTTCGTTGCGCAACGTTACGACGAGAGCTACCCGGTTTCGTCGGACGAGAATCAAATTGGATTTCCTTCGGTTTCGTCGTCGCATGCACCTTTCGTCCCGCCTTGAAACGTTCGTTCGTTCGAGATGCAGTGAAAACTTTTTAATTAGCGTAACTGTGTTTCATTAGGGTGAAAGGGGAAGGGGGAGAAGGGGTTCGACAATTATACACCTTGGAAAAAGTTAGTAGTACAAACGGACCACGGGGTATCGATCACGCGAACGTAAGAAAAGAAAAGAGAGAGAGAGAGAAAAAAAAGAGAAGTACAGTACATAGTAATTCCTAAGCTGCCACGAGGGAGTTGACCGCGAAAAACGGAACAGCCGGGCACGTAATGCCGCGTGCACAAGCTTAAATATCGGCTAAGCTACGGTGTGAACGACATAAAGGTGTTCACTGACCGAAACGTCTACGCGCTTGGCAAGTCCTTCCTGTGCGTCTGACCACGTTGAGAAATAACATTTTTGAGGTGAACACACTTGTTGACCGGTTGAGACTAATTAACACTGACGAAGTAGAAAAAAATGTTGTTTGCCTGGACAGGGAGGGGAGAGGGTAATTAAAATGACCGACCATCGTTCGCGATCTTCCTTTTTTTTTGTTTTTTTTTTCATTTATCTGTTATCTAAAGGATGATTTAGTTTTACCATGTAACCGGCGGTAATTTGCATTAACCTTTAATTACAAGTTGCGAATGGCGCAAGTGCCCCAACGTTAACGTCGACATTCCCGCCATACCGGGGACCCCATGGAAACCCGCAATTCATTTTCTTTACAACTGAGACCGCGCCACGTTCAATCCGTGTACCGTATAAAACGATAATCACAGCCGAGGATCCGAGTAGAAGTTTCACTGGCATCAACCGCGTTATGTTCCTCTGCGAGAAACATCTCGGAGTTGCATCTAATGACGTGCAACACGCGATCCACTTG
Organism: Mimumesa dahlbomi; assembly: GCA_917499265.3. NCBI lineage: Eukaryota > Metazoa > Arthropoda > Insecta > Hymenoptera > Crabronidae > Mimumesa > Mimumesa dahlbomi. Next base: position 11,465,880 of record OU824118.1, read on the forward strand.
CCGAGGTGTACGGCGACGGTCCATTGCACCCGCGGATAGAGAGAGAGAGAGAGAGAAAAAAAAGAAACGACAACAACAACAACAAAAATCACTAATTTGTGGTGCGCGAGCATACCGGGGATGTTGAACGAGTACGGTCGATCAACCAAAGATTTTAAGGATCAATTATCGTACGATCGTTGCTGAATAATATTTTGCGGTAACGAGCCAGCGGTTCCCTAACGGGGAAGTTGTACGAGAATTACTATAAGTACGACGGGTGGTGATTTATAAATTAAGAATTCCAACGAACACATACCGTCCGTCGAGTTCGATCGTTTTTGTCATTTGTCGATTGAACGAAATGATTTGAATCGTTTGCGAAACAGGTTAATTAATCCGAAACACGGGTATTCGATGAAAGTACGTTACATGTAACGATATCGTATAATTTGATTATTATTAAGTACGTGGTACTTGTTCAATTTTAATACACCAGTTGCGGGCTCGTGCCAATCAATCGTGACAACCGAAAGTTCGCCGTGTGGTTTGAATTTCGTTACTGTTTTCTTATGCCAAGCCGAGCGAAACCTCGTATCCATTTTCACCTTTTCACCGTTTCACGGATCACTTTCTAAGCACAATGGATCGCATTCAGACGAACCGAATGTTCCGTTTCGTTTTTTCCCCTCTCCCTCGTTTCTTTTTTTTCATTCCGATTGCCGATATAATTGTTCTTCTTTCATCCGCGATATGATTTCTACAGAAATTTAAATCCACCGCAGCGGTTGTCTATTAATCACGGAACGTGACCGAACGGAAAGATTTAATAGAACGATCGCTTAATATTTCCACGGAGCGCCACGGTGAGAATTTATTATAACGACGAGATTCATTCGGGTTAGTACCACCGGACAGCAGTCATGCGCGGGCTTCGCATTTCTTACGCGAACCTTTCCCGCCGATACTAATTGCATCGGTTGAATTCCATCTGACCGCAACTTCTTTCCCCCTTGTCTCTTTGCACCGGCGATAGCCTCGTCTAATCGCATCTTTCTTATCTTTCGTACCGAATGCTTCGTACGCTGGTTACAATTTTACACGTTCGATCGACTAACGGGATACTTTTCCTATGTCCATAAATTGGTATATGTGCCAATCGGGGTATAACCAACGATGCTGTATTTGTTATTTCAACTTTTTCATTTAGTCGGTGTGTCAAAAAAATAAATACATGGAAGACTAAAAAGTATATGTATAGGTATATAAGGAGTCTACTGTAACAATCTCGTAATTCTTTTTCTAACGTCAGCTGGTTTACACTGAAGTTTTCTCACGACTACCTTTTCCTCGACACTTCGATACAGGATTCACGTTGATTTCAACCCGACTAATCGTATTTCTCAGTGCTGGAGAGCCCAACCCCGTGTTAATATTGGCAAACGTTCCAATCGATAAACTCTCATCTTCGTAATTTCCTGGACGTCTGCAGTAGTCCCTCTCACCCCCCCCCCCCTCTACCTCATCTGTAACATGTCCCACGCGACCCCGTTTTTAATCAGGGTTGAACGATACGTTTCACGGTCTCCCTGTTCACCCTCCTATTATTCCGTGAAACTGTGTTTGCGAAACTCGAACACTTTCAATGTCATTAAAAATACAGATCCCCATGGGAAGAACACAAAAAAAAAGATCGTACTATCTATTCCTGGATATGTTACTAATATTTCATACATTTCCGAAATAATATATAATAATATTATACCTAAACGATGGTCTACCGGTTCACGAAATTCGCGGTCGATGATTTCCCGTTTCCGGCAATATTTGCCGATGTCTGGAACGTGGTCACCGGCCGTCATCCTTCATGACGTTAAAATCCCCACCCTCTCACCGAAATGACCCGACCCGTGCGACCGCCGGCAGTCAAACGGAATCATCATCATTAACCCGGTCGTGTTCACGTAACTCATCTTTATTTGTCGCTTGAGGAACAAGGGGGAACTGGTGGTAACGCGTCACGAAACATAACCGGATGTATATCTGCATCGGTTGCCTCATTGTCTTCTGCTGTCCAGCTTTTTCAAGGCTGCCATCGAAGCATTCCTTCCTGCCTTTGGCATGAGCACCTCGAATGGGTGCTTCATTCGCACGTCGAGAGGAAAATCGATGAACGGCTTAACCCGAGATGAATCGTTCCGTGCTCCTTTTGTTGCTCGATCAACGCTGATGGATACGCATAGCCTATGATTACAATGCGCAATAAATTATACGCTGCTTTTTGCCGGACGATCATTTTTTCCGTCGTGGTGTTGCGGATCGCATCCGGAAACTCGAGAGTTTTGTTAGTTCTGCCGATATGTTTCGATCGTAGTTGTCTTTAACTTTTCTCCGTTGGTCGTGTAAGATAGAAATTTGATATGTCTCTTTTTTTTGCGGAAATTTAATTTAGATTTACTTGGTTGAGATTCACGCGAAAGTCGAGATGTTCGTAAAATATGTATTGCCACGAGATTTGTTTGTTTTAGTTGATTTTTATTTCAGCACGTTGAATTTTGTTCGTTTTAACGAACGATCCAACGGCGATCTCACGGCTTTCTACGGGTTCGACAGAGTTAAATACTATTCGCACACTGCCGGTAATCTGATCCGTCAGGTTGTTGGCGAATACTTTTGTGCCAACAATTTGATGGAAGGGTTACGTGCTACAGACTGATTTTATTCGGCACGTGATACTTTTCCCGACATTGAGAGCTCTCGAGCCCGGCTCGCGTTTCCCGTAGTCCGTAAATCTCGCGGAAACGATGTGTAAATCGACGTGTAGTACGCAAGTCCTTCTCTTGTAAACAGAAAACGGAGACGCAATGTTTAACGAATGTCAGCCGGGGATTTACGGTTTTCTGCCGCGCGTACATTACACTTTCCACTTTCTCTTTATTTTATAATTATTTCGACCATGGTAACGAAATATGAAGCGCGAAATTCCGGTCTGAAAAGAACAAAAAAAAACAACAGACCCCGCCGCAAGAAACCCCACGAGAAATCTTAATTACACCATCCAACGTGGAAAATCAGCTGGAAACGTTTGCGATTATCTAGAACCAATAAGAATTATTTTTTTAATTTACAATCAATATCCAACGATTCGTCAACGACGATCGTTCTCTCGATTTCGTGTAAATACTTTCGAATAAACCAAAGATACTTTTCTTTCCCCCAACGATTCTTATATTTCACGACCGTAAAATTCAGCCTGGAAATATTTCACGTGGTAATTTCCTTGTCTGCCCTTTTTTTCACGGAGTTCCTAGTTTTTACGTTCCCGGGTAATTTCGCGTCACACAAACCGTCGTGACTGCCCACGGACAACGGGGAAAGTAATATTTTCAACCATGCCTGTCATTACAAGGTCCGATCGATTAATATTACGTTTCGTCGTATCGATCCGTCTTGCGCACCGCTCGGAGAAAGGGATCCCGATCACCGTGCGTTCGGTTTCTGACTTCCTGCAACGAACCGTAAGTACCGTTCCTGAAATCTACACGTGCAGCGTTATCGAGTACATGTCGGTGCATCCTACGAATTCTAATGACTTTCACTAATCGCCGCCTCGCCGTTCGATGTTCATCGATATCCATATAGATTTAACTAGGGTTGGGCATATCTTGCTGTGAATATTAAAACACACACATACAGAGACACACAGACACACATCTATACATATAGAACAACGTATTTCACCGTTGTAATATGTTCTTTGTTTTCAACCCTAACGATGACGTACAATTCTCCCGATGATTAATAGACGTCGATGTACTACTGTGAAACTCTATAACGTGATAAAGTACTCGGTTGATATTAATTACACGTGGAAACTTTGTAGGAGAAATGTTCGACCTCTGGCCACTCGTGATTCTTTATATTGGTCGATACCGTTAACGGTTCCGCGATTTCGAGAACGACTAACCATTCGCGGAGAACTTCCGGTCACCGTGAGACTGAACGAACTCGATGCCCATTTCCGTTATCGTTTCACTTCTTATGTATTCACTTTTCCTTATTACCGTCGTGATTCGGTATATCTGTAGTATCTATCGGGCGAAGTCATGATGTTGTTGCGCGCGACGTTGTCGTGTCTGTCTGTCTGTGTACATTCGTGAAATGAGAAAGAAAAAAAAAACAGAGAATCAGGAAGGAAAAAATTTAATGCATGCATAATGCGGGTGAACGCTCGCACGGAACGGTTGATTGAATGTTGAACTCCGAATCGATAATGCATAATTTACACGGGTACATTCGTAACGTGTAATCTCGGCACACCGTACGTTTCGTTCAGGAAATGAAAATCATGTTTAATTGAATTCTTAAGCAGCTCGCTGTTCGCACGAATCACGTTACGAACGTGTTGTATATATCACCATGGGATTTCATTCATGATTTCTTTTTCCCAATCGATCTTCGTAATAATTCATTTTCACGATTTACCAATAATGATTCATCAAATTTGTTTACATTTCGACGACACTATGAACTGATTAAAGATCACACTATCCCTTCAGGGTATATTTATTATATCGCGTGCCTTCTCGAACGATTGATGGAACACCATGAAATAATACGTGTAACGTAAATGATGTTCCTCGTCGATCATCTGTATCATGTACCGGGTATGCAAATCTCGGCGTATTACACGACTAATAGAAATTCTTTGATCGCGCGTACCAATGTTTACCGAGCGACTGTCCATTAGTAATATATATGTATATACCAGCGCCTCGAAGCAGGTTGACGAGCAGTTAACAAAACGGTCGTTAACGTGGCATTAAATCTCGTCGCTCCGGGGTGTCTCTCGCATAACGCGAGAGATCCTTTGCTCTCAATTACCCCCGTAAGACTGTATCATTATTTTCTCCATCGCGAATATGCCGGCGGTGTTCCATAGTCTCCTCGCGAACACATACAAACAAATACACACACGTGACAACACACGTTCACCCTGTTTCTCGTGCGAAACTGCGGCGGCAAAACGCCTGCGGCGATTTAACGCGACTGTTACGTACGAAATGTTCGTTTCTTCGTCATTTTGTCACGGTAAATCCTTTCGTACTTACTAAGGTAACGTTACCGATAATGGTTAGTCACATTGTAATAATATTTCCCACGAAATCACGCTTAGTAGTGGAGTCTGTTGTATTTCTCAGTTGTGGTCTACACGACGAATTTAATTAACCCGATACACACCAGGTGACCAGGTGTGTTGAAACGGTGATGAGACTCTGTTTGTTACTACACTCGGGTTTTGCTCCGTTTCGTCGCGGTATTAGCGGCACGTAGAACTTCGCCGGAGTTTATTTTCCTTGGGCTCGTGAGTATGTTTGTGTTTTGCGTTCGTCGGACTTCGTCGAGACGACGGACTTCTCACCAATGGGAAGTTTCTTGCAACGCATACATACATACATATAGCTAGGATACGGTTGATGAGCTCTGACTTCTGGTGTCTTCAAATTGCTGCCGGCAGTGAGGTAAACCGGTAATATCACCGGACACGACTGTGGGATAAGTTTCTAAATGATATGCAGAGCGACCGTGGTATCGTCGTAGATCATCATTTCAATCAATGTACCTGTAATCGCCACGGAAGGTGGTTTTCTTTTCATTCTGTTCGCGATATATTCAACGGTCCGACTTTCCGGTAAGTTCGCGGACATTCCTCGATTGTCTAGCGACTAGCGCGCGTGTCAAATGTGATGGATAAACTCGACGATTAGTTTATCCTTTTCGCAGCGTGCGGCCGCGTTGGTAATGACCGTCATTTTCGACGCGGCCTGAACGGAGGCGATAATAAAGCGCGTACTAGCGACGTTCGAATTTGTTTTGTCATTTGTCAAAGTACCGCGACTGCAACCCATATACCCACTGGCACGTCACGGATGTACGAATAATCATAATGACTTTCACCGAGAGATCACCGTAGGCTATCCCAGCGTACCCGAAGAAAATGCGTACTACAAGTTTGCCCGCGGAGTTGTCCCTCGTCCAGAAGTTTCTTTTAATGGTACCGATGCCATTAAAAGCTTTCTTATCCATCGCGGTGATCTTCGGTGTTTACGTCGGCGAACTACGGCATGCCCAAAAGCTGATTTTATTAATCAGTCGATAAACCATTCGTTTGAAGAAAGTCGCTTAAAGAGAGAACGCGCTATTGACAAAACGGCACAGTCCGGTTTCGAAAGAAAAAGAAAAAAAAAAGATGAAAAGAAATAGAAAAAGAAAAAGGAAAATATCTGTGTCGTATGGACATACGACATTACCGTGTGTAGACTGGACGAACACGTACATTATGTACCGAGTATAGTTTATTTAGGGTCATCGCAAGCATCTGGTGAAAATGACCCGTTTTCGTGCCTGTTATCACACCCATAAAGCCAGAAGTTTCCCCTACTTTTCGCTGTTCGTAGGTAATATTCAATTTATCTTTGAAATGAATTTATCACTGTTATCTCCGAGTTTACTAGGCGAATCAATAAATGCATTTCCGGCTGTCACGGTTAGACGCGATGTTTCTTCTATTGGGGGGGACTGATACATGATTTATCAGCGATTTGTATCTCGTTGAATTTCTTTGGAATTTATGCAAAACACGTCTGTCCGGGACGTTTAACATACGACGGAGCATAAGTCAATCTTTATAGGATCGTGTCGGAATTTATTATTTCCCGGGTGGTTTCATAAATAGACGAGAAACGAATGAATCTCTTATTGGACACGTTGCAACGTGCACGAATAATCGTAGATTAATAACGTGTACGGTTAAATCGAAACGCGCTTACTTACTTACTTACTTAGAGAAATTCCCAAGACGCGAAAAAAGAAAAGTGCAGGGCATACTTATAGCGTCCAGGAATTTCTAGATTTCATAAGACTTTCGAATAGGTCGTTCTTTTTCTACCGCGGTAAACTTCTGTATTACGTTTGTAGTGGGCTTCCAAGAAATTATTATCTTTCACGCAATTAGCCTATTCTTCTGTTCCGCGTTTCCTTCGGTGTCTCATCTTTCTTTCGCGGACAATGGAAACATGTCCGCCGGTGTGTTTCACCGAACTACTACTACAATAACAACAACGTGTTCTATCGGCTGCTCGTGGAAAATGTTTGCAGAATTTTATCAGTGATAACGTATTATACGAATCGGAACTCGAGCGAAGATTAATGAATCGCTCAAAGCGCCGGGACCGGTCACCCTTTTCCTGAGAAACCCTCGAAAGTGGCATAAATCATCGGACGAGATTACAAGAGTCAACCTAACAACTTAGCATCGGTATACGAGCGAATCGTTTGAATCGAATGACGCATACTCGCGCAAAGAGAAAAGTATTAATGATAAATTATTACTCTATACGGAATTCGCGTATGTATACACATACACACACAGGGTCGATACGTATCTTTTGACCGGTTTAACGATAATATTAGTTGCATCGGGTTTAATTATTATCAGTGGAATAATTGATTCTCCAGGTAGATCGGTTATATACACGTGTACGGTGTTATATTTCAACATTCTTTCCGTGATAAATTTTAATTAAGTTGACACGTGCTGATTATCAGGATCTATACCTTCCTTTTACGGGGATCGTGATCATTTTATTAATACGTGGAATCTCTCGCCGTGCGGTGGGAATCCCAGTAAAGTAATGTTCGGATGTAAAATATCACGTATCAAGAGTTAAGGTCTTGACTCGGGCCAAGTACAAGAGTTCCCGACTGGTAGACCTGAACTACTCTTTTCCGGAAGAATTAGATCGAGGTCTTTGGGGTATTCAAACGGCATTAAATCGGCATATTTCCCCCAAACTATGGTGATATTCTTGTAGGGGACGTCCACCCGAGTAATTTAAGCCTAACTACGACAAGATTCATCAAGCCAATCGCGAGATATTTTGATCTAAAAAGTCGAGGTTTTTGTAAGAAACGTCGTCTTCTTCCTCTCCTCCTTCTCCATCTCCATCTCCATGTTCAGCCTGTCACGCAGCCCGGTGTCAAAACCTAACATATATTTCATACCATGCGAGATAATTTTTCTGCCGATATCGTAGATTTTATATATGTAGTATATGAAATTTCCTCTCACACACATCCAGATTGTTAACATATTAAATTAGAAATGTTTGTTACGTTACGTTTTTGACATCAAGCTTCGTAAAATTAAGGTTCAGAATGCGCATTCGAAACATATTCGATCATTTTTATATCTTGAAAATTGCGCGAATGGCGAGCGATGTATGAAAATCGCGAAAAATCGTCAAATTATGACAGTTTTTTGGTCGGCATTCGCTAAATTTTTGAGATAACGATCTGAAACTGGTACCATTGTTTTAGTTGGGAAATTCTACGCCAGATCAATGTATAATAGTTGTACTTTTCGAAAATTTCATTTTTCGCAAAAATTTGAAGGGGGTAGGTCAGGATTTTTTGCGATTTTCGTAAATCGCTTGCCATTTCCACAATTTTTCAGCTATTAAAACGATCCGGGGCGTTTTGGACGCGGAATCCGAAGCCGAATAAGACAGTGAAAGAATTATTTTGATATCTAAAAAATTGTAGAAATGGCGAGAGATTTACGAAAATCGCAAAAAATCCTGACCTACCCCCTTCAGATTTTTGCGAAAAATGAAATTTTCGAAAAGTACAACTATTATACATTGATCTGGCGTAGAATTTCCCAACTAAAACAATGGTACAAGTTTCAGACGGCTATCTCAAAAATTGAGCGAATGCCGACTAAAAAACTGGTTGAATTTGACGATTTTTCGCGATATTCGTAATTCCTTCGTCATTTCCGGCATTTTTGAGATATCGAAATGACCCGGGACGTTTTGGAAGCGGAATCCGATGCCGAATAAGACAGTGAAAGAATCAAGTCGATATCAAAAAAGTTGCGGAAACGGCAGGCGAATTACGAAAATCGCGAAAAATCGTCAAATTCAACCAGTTTTTTAGTCGGCATTCGCTCAATTTTTGTGATAGCGATCTGAAACTGGTACCATTGTTTTAGTTGGGAAATTCTACGCCAGATCAATGTATAATAGTTGTACTTTTCGAAAATTTCATTTTTCGCAAAAATTTGAAGGGGGTAGGTCAGGATTTTTTGCGATTTTCGTAAATCGCTTGCCATTTCCACAATTTTTCAGCTATTAAAACTACCCGGGGCGTTTTGGACGCGGAATCCGAAGCCGAATAAGACAGTGAAAGAATTATTTTGATATCTAAAAAATTGTAGAAATGGCGAGAGATTTACGAAAATCGCAAAAAATCCTGACCTACCCCCTTCAGATTTTTGCGAAAAATGAAATTTTCGAAAAGTACAACTATTATACATTGATCTGGCGTAGAATTTCCCAACTAAAACAATGGTACAAGTTTCAGACGGCTATCTCAAAAATTGAGCGAATGCCGACTAAAAAACTGGTTGAATTTGACGATTTTTCGCGATATTCGTAATTCCTTCGTCATTTCCGGCATTTTTGAGATATCAAAATGACCCGGGACGTTTTGGAAGCGGAATCCGATGCCGAATAAGACAGTGAAAGAATCAAGTCGATATCAAAAAAGTTGCGGAAATGACGAAAGAATCCACAAAAAGCATCGAAAATGCAAAGCTATGGGCCAAGTACAAGAGAATGTTACATTGGAATAGGTTGCTTATTAACATAAACTGCATTTTACACAGGATTTGAAATCAATCAAACGAGAGCAAGTTTGATTGATATCGTTCTCGTATCGTTCGATCCGGAGATCGATCGAACGATTAATCGAGAGGGAGGGGAAAAAAAAATAAAAACCACGCGTTGACATTGGCACAATGTCGTCCTTTAAGAGTCACGCAGTACGATGATAGATTCGATTGCCTAATGTTCATTGGCTTCAATGAACCATCACGAAGGCCATCTTCGAATGCTTCTACCGAATGATCTTAAAACAAAGCCATTTATAGTACGTCATTGTCAAGGATCTCATTTATTCCGTGCTCGATCGACCGTATCTCGATCATTATTATATTTTTTTCTTCTCTCTATACAAAACAATTATTTCCATTAATACACTTCTGTTTCTCTTACAATCGTACCTAGAAATACCGATACATCGTAATACCATATCCGGTCGATGTCTCATGGAAACCTAATCTTATCGCATACTCGTTCCAACCGTTACATCCCGAAAACGTTGTTTCCACGGGGTTGCGGCGACGTTACAGCGAGAGACCGTTGTAAGGTGAAGTATAATCGTAAAAATAAAATATCGCGGATGCCTACACCGTCTAATGTTAGCTCGCTGTATTTTAGTTTCGTGGCTTCGTTCATTCGTTTTGCCACGGACTCGGCACGATGCTCACCCTGTGTGTACTTACACCGCTACGCGTCCGCTCGAAACGGAAACCGAGTGTATAACCGCGTTTCGGTACCGTTTCACGGAGAAATCTCCGCCCATCGCTGGGCACCCATTACACGAACGTAACCGGGAGAGGCCTCTTAAAGACACGTTGAAACAATCAATGAAATCGTTCCGCGAGAACCGGACAATCAATTTCCGAACGATATGGGAGGAAATGGAATTTTTTCATTTGGAAAATTCGTAACGCCTTCTACTACGTAATTTTCTTGTCGATAGTTTTGTTGGTTTTATTTTTCGGTTCGTACATGTCGTGTAATTTTCTGTTGTTTAAATTGTAAATGATAGTGAAGAATCATCTTTTAGATATACATAGTATATTCGTAAAAGAATAGAGTGCCGTGGATAGTCGGAATAATGTATGGTTATCGTTGTAAAATGTAGTCGCAAGAAGTGTAAGCTCCATTAAAGGGTACAAGAAATACTATCAAAGATAAATTATAGTGTTTTGCGTTAAGATCTACAAATGCTCGTTGGATTCAATGAGAGAGTTAGCCTTGGTATTCTTTATCGTCCAGCGGAAATAAGGTTGGCCACGCAAACGATCGGTGCGCGCACAGTAAACGTGCATTCTGCCGCTCCTTAACGAAATAGAATCTCCGCGTATAATTGTCCATAAATAATAGGATATCCACAATCTGTCTAAATGGTTGCATATAAATCACTGGATAATTAGCATTACATTTCCGTAATATACTGTGCCGTACATCATTAATTCGCTCTAATGAACGAACCGTAATAATTAATATGATAAACAATTCGTACAATTCACCAGGGGAATGTTAAACGAAATTATCGATTGATTTATAATGAAAACTTGATGTTTCTTTCGTTTTATATATATCATTCCTTTCATTCCATTTGCGAATACTTTATCCTTGACCCAGGCGAGAAGAAATCAAAGAAAGTCATGTAATACTTGCGTCGTACACCGCGACATCCAGTTTCGTTATGCAGAAGTTCGAGTGTAAATATTCTGTATAGATTTTCGAACTATAGATACACTTTTCTCACCCCTTGGTACTCGTCCTACATACGGAACAAAAGAGTCTGACTCAGGGTTAAATTCCCTCGAGACTTCGTTGCAAGGCAAATATCGTCTTGGACAACGTGTTAAATATTTCAAACGTGTCTTTTGGTGATAGACGAATTTTCTACGGTGAATAAATTAGTATTCCAGCGTGAACGGGATTAATAAATATTCCAAAACAAACGTTGTTTCCTACGTTAGCAAATAGAGGGGTAATACGCGTAGAAAGCGTTAGTAGGAATTAACTGACAACGAATTCGTTACTCATCCCCAGTTTCCAGTAACCCGATGCCTATGTGTCGTCGATCCCGAAACACCCGAAGGGGGAAGAACAATTTAATCAGTCAATTACTCAAAGAGTGTTATGGCTGGTCGAAAAAACATCCCCGACGATATACACACGTCCCACGTGTCTGGCTTTCGATGAGGGGTTGACGCAACCCTTCGTGTACCTCTCCCCTTTCACAAACGAACCACCGAAACCCTTAAAATTTCGCCTATCGACTGCGACGGTAGGATCTGTCTCGCAGCCATTCATGTGCGATCTGATGCGTGGCTGAGGGGAAACGAAATATCCACGGGTAAGGCTTAACCGAACCGTGTGCAACGTACACTTCGCCGATCTGACGTCAGATTTCATTCGTTAACCCACGCGCTATAACGTTACAAAACGGATAATTGCGAATAACAACGCTAGCCTATTTTCCCTGTCGCGTTTTAAGGTGACACGATCTTAGGCGTTAATCGCGATACTTTCATCTTTGAAAGTATCAAACTCCTGTATTTCTATATTTCTTTTTTTACAGAAGTCTCTTTCAATTAATCACCAATTATTAAACTTCTATTTTTATCTATTCTACATATTAATTATCCATTTCCCTCGTTCTTTTTGCACATTTCCAATAAAAAAAAAAGATTCATTATCTCCGATTGTTTTTTTAAATCTTTTTTACAAAGTATTTTAAATGCTTCCCCTTTGAACTCGTCACGTCCTCCCCGGGCGCTCGTCGCGTCGTATTTCCCTTCGTTAGTCGACTCTCGAGGACCCGGGGATCGCGGGATCACCGCGGAGTGCCCCCGAAATCCGTCGTCCTAACGATCCTCTCCCCGGAGTCCTAAACCGTGTGTAGCCGTCGCGCCCCGGCGCCTATCCGCCGGTTCTCATTACCCGTGTCGTCCCGGGTGCAGTTGCAGTGTCCCCGCACGTGCAACATCGGGTGCCGCACATGCAGCGAACGCGACGGCGATGCCTACGCGATCGCGCGTCGTTCCCACCCGCGAACCCTCCCCCGTCGTCGCCGGTCCTCGGTCTGGTCCGCCGAGCGTATTGATTGAGGTGAATGCACGACGTCGGCGTCGGCGTCGTCGGCCTTCCGACGGGGGTGGAAGTGCATACAGCACTGCCGGGGCTATCCGCGCCGCGGAGGTGGCGGGATGGTAGCTCCTGGTGGACTGGCGTCAACCTCTGGATAAAAAGAGAGAGAGAGAGAGAGATGACTCGACTGAAAGAACTTACGGAAAAAAGTAAGACAGGATAAAGGAGAGAGAAAGAGGAAGGGGGAGGGGGAGAGAGAGAGAGAGAGAGAGAGAGAGAGAGAGAGAGAGAGAAACGATCGAAGAATGAAAGAAGCGAGAGAGACGAGCAACGAATCACGAGTACTGGATAAGACTGAAAAAGCTTCCGGAGGAGTAAAAGGGAGGAGAGATCAGAAAAGTAGGAGAGCGAGAGAGGGAGAGAAAGAATGAAAAAGAGAGAGAGAGGGGAGAGAGAGAGAGAGAGATAGAGAGATAGTCAGGATTAGAGTGAGAAGGGTGTGTAGGAGAGTAGGTAAAGCGAGAGAGAGAGAGAGCGAGCGAGAGGAGGGAAGCACCGGTGGAGGAGGCATTATATACTGGCTGGATTCTCGTTCGGCTGCCAGTTTCTCGCCTGAACGCGGCACCGACTGCGGACACGGTCTTCGGCAGCTAATATCGTGACCCTTTTTTTTTTCTCACCGCGGGAGAGGATCGTTTCGCGGTTACCATCGTCGTCGTCGTCGTCGTCAAGAAGGAAGACTCTACAGGATCCGTTCGACGTTCATCCGAGTCAAGGACAACACCGAACGACACACACCGTTTGGAGGTTTTTCGATAGCCGGCGAATCAAATCTCGTCGGATCGCGATTACCGACACCCTTCCCCCACCGAGAACATTTTCAGTTTTTTTCTCTCGACGATAAAACCACCTTCGTCACACAGACGAAAGATATTTCTGTGGTAAACCAAGGAGTTACCCAGGTGGAGAGGAGGGTAATAATCACGTTGTGAATTTCGTCGAGGGACGTTTTTCCTGACGAGATACATAGTTGATATCCAGGAGAGACACAGGGAGAGAGAGAGAGAGAGAACTATGGCCACGTACGCGGCATACAGGCACGTCGAGCTCGACAACGTTGGATACGGGAAGAAAAGGTAACGCAGAGCAACCGGCCGGGAGTCTGTTTCGGTACCGCAGTGCGGGTTTTCCGGGCGACACTGATTTCCCGATTGCCCGGGGAAACCTGGTCGCGTCCACCCGGCGTATCATTTCTCTTTTTTCCTCTTTTTTTTTTCTCTACCGTTCTTTTCGTATCGATTTTTCGCTTTGTCCGCCGGATTTGTGTATTTTGTTTTAACCTTGGCGAATTAATGCGGAAACCTTTTCGCCGGAGCACTTGACCTGTCAAGAGCATCGCCGTAAGGCTGTCACCGTCGTGACGGTAGAAGCGCGCGACAACTTTTGACGTTCGTTCGACGGATTCAGGGAAATTGTGGTTTTCCGGGTGGAAAACGTTGTGGTTCCTTTCAGGGTGGTGGGAATTTTGATACAGTGATACCTCGGATATGGTGGTCCGAATTTTCATTCTGTTTTTTGTTGGATTTTTCTTTCACGATGATACGTAAAGAGAGATATCGATGTCCCGGAGAGGATATACGAGTAATCGAGATAATTTCGGAGGATCGGGGGAAATTTAAGTGTGACAGGATGCGGTTGCGCTTGCTGTCAACCATGACAGGTACGATCGATTTACATCTCGCGGCACGGCCCTTGAATGCAGTCGGTACTTTGGAAACTGTGCTGCAGCGCTCTCGTCGACGTCTGCGAAACAATCTTGGCACGTCCCGAGGTTTCTCGAGACTGGTGCTGATTGAATTGCACTCTAATTCGTTCGTATAGAAACTCGATTCAATTTGTACGTCATTTACCTACGGTTTTAATATCGCGTGTCTTAAAAAATAGGCAAAGATCCACGGACAAGTAGTTTCATTAGTAGAATAAACTGTTAGACCGGTAGTTTCGACCACCGTGGTATCCGTGAAATCACCAAAGTGGTTTCGGTGTGATAAAAATTGTCAGGATGCCCTCGAAGGAAATCCTATATCCTTTCTAGAGAACAATAATGGCTTACCAACCAACTGCTCAAGTCGTGAACGATAAAATGTAGACAATAAATTACAATTATTATCAAGGTAACGTTTAAATAATTATCACGTACGGGTGTTAATAATTTAATAGGTGCAAATCAAACGGAAATGGAGTAAAACCATCGAGATGTTAGTACTTTCAAAGCTATACGAATTTTCTAATATATTCACCCGATAAAAGTGTCTCGACGTATCGATTAAAAGTCGATGCATCGAAATAAAGAAATGAAGAGGGCGGAGGGGGAGGGGGCAGCTGGATTTAGAAAGCGTGACTGTTACTCCGTGGCTTATCAAGCGCGTCTTACGCGCCACAGAAAGAATTAACCGTCTAATTACTTTATTTCTCGGCCTTTTTCTACGTTCCGTCAGGACAAGCTCGCGCGAAGATTAATCGGCCCGTGAATAACGAATTATTCTCAATGAATACCGCAACGGTTCGCGAGAGTGTCGTTCCAATTCCTTTTGGTAGTGTCCGGCTTTAAAAAAAAAAAGAAAGAAAATGAATAACACATCCGAACAAGAAATACCTTGGAAACAAGGGAAAAGAAATGTTTGATGATTAAAGACGAACAAAAAGGAAAAAAGAACACACATACACACACACACTAGACACGTTGTACAGGGACACCAAAGATTTATGCAATTGAGCTTCGTTAAAATGTGGTCAACGCCCTCGAGTAATTGACGTGTACTCCGCTCCGAGCGACTGTAATTATACGGATGTCACCTCCGGCCACTTTGTACTTAATTGCCGTAGTCATGATTTTTCGCAGTACCTGACTTCAGCCGATCTTCTTGCAGACACCTACGCCGACGCGCGCGCGAGTTAAGTGAAATCCACGGAAAGGTGTTAATTGCCGGTCTCGTTGATGCCCGCGAATCTTCCGTTCCCGTTCTCATAATTACCAAAAACTTGCTCAGCTCGCGGTTAAAACCGTTGGTTTCCGTGGTCACGATTCCCAACGCGTCCATTGGGTGGTTTCGTTCTCTGAATATCGCAGAACTCGTCGGCGTTGTCATTGTGTCATAATCTCGGGAAGAAATCGCACGAGTTGTTCTCGTGGATACTGTTCCTGTTATAATTTTTTTTTTTCATTTTTTTCTTTCGGTAGCGTAAAATCGAGGCAAGTAGGAAATTTTAGAAAGCAAAATCACTCATCGTACGATCGAATTCCGGGGTTCGGTTTATGAAAGTAGTTCGTCCGATGTATACCGATGGGATTTCGCACCTGTTCTCTTCTTAGACAATGCCATGCGAAGTCACGATGTTAACCTGCTATCGTACCGATCGATGATTCTCGTACGATGATCGAGATTGATGCTTATCATCGAACGGGTCGCGGGATGAGCAGTATACGATGGTGCGTGCTTTCCCATCGATGCTCCCGTTACAATGCTTTCTCTATGGAAGCCCCCGCGGTACAGTACTGCCTTTGTCCTCCGAGTGATAAACAAGCCGATCCCTAGTACGTCTTGAACTCCTCTGGCTTGTCTCTTTGGAACCTGTTCGATGGATGACATAGTTAACTCAAAGAATCAGATTGTTGGCTCGGGTTAAACCAACCGGGAGAAACGTATCGGAATATCAATCTCATCGACAGCTCTGTGCTCGGTTCCGAGTTATCACTAAGTGTTAGGGTATTAGTTTTTTTGTTGTAGTTGTTATTTTAAATTTATATCAATTAAGAGAAGAAAAAGAAATGAAGTATACGGAATGTGGGAAGGAAACAGAGCTTGAAATTTCCCCGGGTGTCGTATAATGCTCGCCTAATGTATTCTTACGCGTGTAAAGTATCTCGTTATGTATTCACACGTCGTGTTGTGCTGATCCAGCGAAGTAACGAGAAGAGAAAAGGATAGGAGTCGGGAGAAAATGTTTGCACAGTTATATGGAACCGCACACTGACGAACAAGAAATCACGTTCTACTTGAGAATCCGTATATATATATATGGTCGATCTTGACCTAACCGAAGAACCCTAAAACTGTTCGGGAAAAATGCCAGCGATAAAATTTGCTGGAACAGCTTCGACATTGCCAAAACGTTTTCGATTATTATGTCAGACGGTGGATTCGGACCGTCGACGTCGTAAAAAGCGTCGGCGAGATAACGGAAGTTACGTACGTCTGTAGCAAAAGTGGCACAGAAACGCCACGGTGGAATTAATTCGATCGGAGTGGAAACAAGAGAAAAAAGTAATCCGGCTTTTTATCCAGGAAAAAACACAATTGATAAATTGTCCGCGAAATTAAACTCGACGTACCACAGACAGTCTCTCGTAGGGGGAGACACGCGGAACAAGAAACCAATGTCAATTTCATTCGAGCAGATGCCTTAAACGGGTGGGTCTAATTTTCGTATAATTATCAATCGACGATTAACCATCTTGACGAGTGCCCGCTTAACGAGGATAATGAGGCGCGTTAAAACACCGCGTGGGTGAGGCAATGATTTTTTTTTCAACCCGATTTACATCCGGTTACATATGACAGTCCCACTCGATTTTATTTGAATTATCCGAAGTAATTTCTTTGGCATTCCCCGACCTACTTCTACATTAATAAAAAAAACACAGAATATCCATCGGAAATTCTTCGACGTTACCCTTCGAGGAGTCGATAAATAAATGTTTAACAACCAGAAGATACTTCCGTCGTTCTTCAAATAACAATTCTTCTGCCCGACGAGATTTATAAACCTGCCGCGAAACATTCCGCGCATTTCACGATGGTAGTTTCACGTGGTGGCATCTCGTGTAGGATAAACGAGGACGTGTTGTGCCCGCATAACGTCAACCGGGAGATCCACGTGGATGGGATCTCTTTTCATGATTAGCAACGCACGAATTACATCTCGTGCGACACGTTTTTTTTTTCTTCTGTCCGTCTCTACTTGTTAACTTCCTGGGGGCGCTTTGGCACTCGCCAACCGTGTAAAACGAGTCGTGAGACGTGTCTCGTGCTTCCACGTGGATCGAAACGGATCGCGTTACGGCGTATGAGACGTTTTTTCCGGATACGTCAACCCCCCGAAGATGGGGTTACTCGCACCCCCTCTCTCTCCTCCCTTCATTGTTAACCGGACACGAAAGGGTGGACACATTCTATCCCTTCGTGGTGGCTTCTCCCCCGTTTTCTCCCCCCTTCGTCTATCGCGAACGTGAGCTTTTGCGAATACCGTTCCTTCGGGGGCTTCCTAGAAGAAAAGACGGATTTCGTCGGCGTGACGGCGGTGGAAGCCCCGTTAAGTCTAAGGTCCGTCTGGACCTTAGACACTATTTAATTTTCTATCCCGATATCGTTCTTTTTCTTTTCACCCCCTCTTAATCTCTCGTGAACTATTGAACGTTTCGCTTGCACAAGTCGAAAGGCTGTTTAGTATAAGCTACTTTGCTCGGTTTTCATAGTTGTATCGGTATAACGGTAATATCGTTCACGATATTAAATAACATGTTCGAATCAACATTTTTTCCCCATGAAACAACGTATTTGCATGTAATAACAGATTCGTTTCCGAACATCAGAAAATATACAGCCAGCAGAAGTCTTGAAATTTTCGACGGAAATGACTCACGATCGCTGATACTCGATCGCAAGTAAAGATTATTACGACGGTAATAAAGCGGTCTAATTTTGTAGAGACATGATAACGAACCGATCATGGTTACGCGGCACGAACATCGAAGAAAGGAAACATGCCGTGACTCGGCGTCGGTGGTGGTTGATACGATTGGTTACGCCATTGATATCGTGTCCGTACCACCTACACCGATACTTTTATTTATACCCTCCGCTTTTACGGAGCATTGACTCTATCTATCTTTGTATTACACTGTGTTGTACGTGTACCACCGGTGTGTTATATAGGCTGATAAGACGTTCCGTGGTGTAGAAGAGCAGGTTTTCGATCTATTGTACTCCCCCTCTTTCTATCGATAACCATTGGGCGAGATATCTATTATGAAATTTATGGTAGAAATGATTTTTACGGTACCGCATGGTAATCCATACTTCCACGGAATATCATAGTACTTTATTTCACGACGATGGAAACAAGTAAAGATTCGAAACTCAGCATTCTAATAATTCAGTATTATCGGAAATTATTATCCGAACGAATGTACGTTATTATAATCCAGTAACCCGTGATATACGATAATGTTAGATTTAACCTTGATAATAAATCAATTTATCTTTTAAGGGGTTTCCTCGGTGATGTTCGATTGAAATAAACTACGATGTCTACGGTAAATTCTTCTTAGACACTCGTGAGTCATTTTCTGCTTGTTAAACCCGGACGAAATGTTGTTTGTCCGGTAAGTAAGTATCGGGGATCGAAAACGGTGGGATAAATCGATGATTTCTCCGGAACCGAATAAGACGATCGATTATCCAGACTGGATTGGTCAGGGCAGAGGCGTAATTGGCCAATTAGTTAATTTCTCATAAAGTTCGTCTATTACTTAAACCGGCCGCGCACGATTTATTACATAAGGATTATTTTACTTCTATCCGGTCGATCTGCTTTCCTTATAAGACGAGACGATTGAATGGCTATTACAGGCAATTCGAATCTGTTTACGTATCCGTCCGCCGTCTACGACTGTCTTCTATAGAGAGATGTAATCATCGGTACCATCGTCGCATTGTCATTATGTCTTGATCATCGATCGTTTTCCCTAATCGGTGCCGTGGATCGCTTTCTATGACTGCATAAATAATAGTCAACCGTCCGAATCTATTTTCTGATCGATTTAACCATCGGCTTTCGGTTCGGCTTTCCTACTTGCCGCTTCGATGCATAAATTTGCATATTATTAAACTACCTGTATACGGTGGCAACGTGTCGTTGATGTTACCCGAAGATGTCGTAAACTCTCTCATCAATTACGCTGGGATTCTTCGTCAACAATGGTTTTACATGTAGACCATAATTACGTACGTCGAAACCCGTAATTCTCGTTTAATTATCATTACCTTGACCTCGTTTCACATTCTCACGTAAAACTGCACGTTTATCTCCACTTTGTATTCGAAAAACATTCCGTGACATTGTCACAATGGAAATTGTCTACGCGGAGACTTCGTGAGAGTGACTCTTGTAACAACTGTCGATTATTTTCTTCTCTATTTCTTCATATTTTTTTTATTTATTTCTCCAATCGTCGTTAATTAAGCGATCGAACGTCAATGAATAATCTATCGAAGCGGTTCTCTCTAATGAGCCTAGCGATATTCGATTTCTATTAGCGTCGGCTGCGAAAGATCATTAGACGTGTTTCAACTAATCGAATCCCATCGATGGGAGTACGGGCAGGTTAACGCGACAACGTGTTGTGTGTGTGTGTGTGTGTCTGCCGATTCACACGTGCCCGTTTACGTGCACGCAGCTGACACGTAGTAATTACGACGACCGATTACATTCCCCCCGCGACGATACATCAGGATTCCGTGCCTTTTGTTTCTTACGTAACGCTCACCGCACGCAATTTCATCGAACAATCGGATAATCTCGCGGAATCTCGACACCTGGGACTGGTGGAACAGTTGTTCTCGGCTCGATATTATTACTCTGCCACGAATGGAAAACTAGCGATGCCGAAAATAACAATTAGAGTGGGTAGAAAGATTGAGAAAGAGAAAGAAAGAGAGAGAGATAGAGATTTTTTTGCAACGAAGGAGAAATTGCACGTCTAGCTTTGAATCTTCGATATAGACGCTAAAAATCAAATTTATCCGCAGAAGGTTTCTGTGTAACCATGACTCGTTATTGTCGCTTTAACTCGATATCCTCTCGGAAGGAAACCTAAACCCTACTCGTAATTTCTAAGCTTGCTTACAAGCGGTTGATACGTAAGCTTCCTTGTATATCCCGCTGCCTACGCCTATTCGTAATACTTCGTACATGTATACACGTACGGTCCAAGTATAATCGAATTCAAGTCTTCCACACACACACACACAGACACACACACGCCTTATAATAGCCGTACGGACCACGACACTCGCGTGTTCGTTTGCTCGTGAAAACTCTGATGGAAAATATCGCATCGTGTCACGGATGATAGGGTGAACGTTCTCTGAAGAAAGAATAAAAAAAAAATAACATAAAATACTCCCGCATGGAGAACGATGGAAATAGAGCGTAATAAAACGAATATAATCATAAATATACCGGTACGAAACCAACTAATTACATTGACGCTTGTATTGTATATCGACGACTACAGTGGAAAACTTAAATACATGTATGTATATCTACCTGGTGTGCGATCCCCTATATGCGAGAACGTTTTCTCTATCGACGGTGTTCCTGATCAAATATTTAGCCGAACGTGAAATCGAGGAAGTATTATTACCTTGCGCCGTGGCCGCGGTAATTAAATGCCGGAACAATGACCATTGTCCGAAACGCGATAAAGAGTACTCGGGTATATCGGCACAATACCGCTCCTTGTTATCGACATCCTCCTCCTGGACCTCACACGGCGTTGCCAGGAGCTTCTACGGGGACGTACGTACGTGTACGTACCCGAGCGTGACTCCTTGTTGCCGTTGCACCTACGGAAACGATCGGTTTTACGCGCGAGAACCAACCCCACCCTGTGTACGTACAACAGTGTTCTTCGCATTCGTCTTATCTGCCGGCGAAGTGAGTCTTTTTTACCTGTGAATCACCTGAGCTCGCGCGAAATCGATCATTTGCCCCGAGGCAAAGTACCACGTGGTTTTCCTGGTGGATTGTGAAAGTAATTGTAAATATATTTTATTAGGCTTGTAACTATGGAGAGAAACTCGTGGATACGTCGGGGTAACATGTATTTTGTTGGTAAGAGTTAGAGTTTAGAAAATAGGATGAAAATTTCTAGGGAATATGGTTGATTTTTTTAAAAATAATGTAGATAATTAGTGGTTGGAAGTGGGACAGGGAAAAAGTATCGAAAAATTGAGGTAAAAGTGTATTCTTGGAAGCGAGGGTCATCTGTTTCTTCATAATGTGAAATATCTCCGATATGGATGTTACTATGTAACGTTATGCATACCGTTAATGTCGGTGAAATGTATATTGAAAGTAGTTAACCCAGAAAAGAAAGTTTTATTCTTGCCGATCTTCTCGAGTTTAGTTGCCAGTTTTGAGGCGATGTCGCGTGTTTGGTGCATCGATCGATCCTTCGATCGATCGACAGGGACCGTGATTCCCTGTTTTATTCAGCATTGTTACCGGTTCTTTTCCGTTCGGATATCCGGGTATCGTGACAAGGTGATGTCGAATAAGGGTGATGTCGCACGAAATGGTACGATAACATTCTCGTTTATTTAAACCACCACGATTTTCGGTGACTATGGAACTTTCTATCCTGTCATAGTAATTATATTAATGTAAAACCGATGAATGATATACATATGTATTCTTGGCAAACTAATTCTTCCTTACGATTCCCATAGTTCAATTTTACATGGCGATTCTTACGAAACGCTTCGCACATTCTCGGAAGCGTCGATTCCATTCGTCACAGTGCGACTCGCAAAGTGGATAATGGTCCTGGCGTTCCATTTTCTAGCCACTCGTGATAAAACACACGGATACCGTGAGATACACAGTGTATGTACTTACACACGTGTTGTGTTTATCATATTCCATCGATTTTATAAATGTCTTCATCATCGTTCGTCCCATATGTTTCGTTTGAACTGTTTTACCGATTTTTATTCACTCGCCAAGTCTCTATCTATTAGAGAAAAAAAGACAAGAAAAATTCCTATGGTGAACGACCCTTGGAACTAGTTTACAAACGCGATACCGTAAGCCTATTTCTTTTTCAGGCGCGAAATAAGAGAAAAGTACGTGCCTGGCATACCGGAAAGTCGTTTATTGCCCGTATTCGTCGCGTTATGCCACGTGCCGTCTAATCGGTTTATTGTTCTGCATCGTACGGTGAAACAACACGACAATCTAATTATCCGTGCTATTATGTCGAATGTGTAAGTAGTTCACGGCTATATCGAACGTCTCTTCACATATATTTCACCTCAAATATCGTGTGATTTGACTTTTCATTCGGAATCCCGTCACGCTTGTCTCGTTGAATCGTACGAATTAAATATTACTCGTTGAACGTGGGGATAATTTGATCGTCGCTATAAATAGAGATCATTATACTTCTCTATAGGTTGACAAATGTTAATGCCGCATCACCGTTGAAAGCGTCCCGGTCCCCTTTCACGGAGAAATTTCCGCGTTACTCGCTTTAAGATCCGCGGTTTCCGTTACTCATTATCGCGTACTGTTTCGTCGGATAATGTAATAAAGGAACAGCAATCAACGGACACCGGAGGCTCGGTGAGCTTGACACCACCAGCTGTTAGACCGTGTCTGTGTGTGTATGTATATATGTATATCTGTACAACGTTGAAATCCAGCTGACGTAAATTGGCGCCACGGAATAATGAACGGGCTGACCGACGTTAACGTTAACATTGCATCCCATTTGCGAAGCGCCGCGGTTATTATTCTCATTGTGCTACATAAACCGTACGCTGGGTACACACCTCGTTCAATTTCTTAACCCACTTTTATACTTGAACTTGTTCGATATATCCTACGGATATACGTATATGTGCATATACAAAGAACGAAGACTTACTTCTCGGGGTTCTCTTTTATCATTACTTGGAGGGATTGAAAATGAAGCCGTAAAAGCAATCGTTAAATTGTTTCTGCGGGTCGTTTGCGTCAACTTGTCAACGTTGCACATTAATTTCTGTTAATGACTTAATGAAGTAGATTCGAAGAGCGTGTCTTATCGTCGTGTCGTCCGTGCGAACGTTTAGTATTATTATTATAGTAAGTACGTGGCGCCTAAGACGTTCGCTGAGTCGGGAGATTCATCGACAATGGGGAAAACAGGTTGATACCCCTATTAACTCGAGTAACCGAATGATGAAAAGAACATGCAGAGGCGTCGCGATGCATGTACATACGTCATTCAACATATTTCCCGGCGCACCCATCCTGTCCCCTCCAGGGATTCTTTGCTTCCTACGGTCGATTGATTATCCTCGTTATTTACTCTCCCGTCTCCGCGGGATCGTTTAATGTCTAACGTGGGTATTGGACAATAAACGTGATGCAGTTGCGTTCGAAAATCACGGGGGGAAACGACCAATTTTCTAGCAGCGAGACGGATTTTTAACGCTAGACCTACCGACAATTTATACGCATGTTCCTATGAACTCTTAAAAATGATAAGTGTTACCATTGCATTGAGGTAATAGTGAATTTCGTATAAAGAAATGTGTTATTATGTTAATTAAGGAAGACAATTTTTTTTTTAAATCTGTGGACATATTTTGTAAGTCGTAGATCGTTAAAGTTTAGGCGCGGAAGTGAAGTAATTTGGTAATTAAATATACCGCGTTCCCTTAGAATTTTTTTGGGGTTAAATAGAGCGTGGTGTAAGCGCACTTCACATAGCCGCAGAACATTAAACTTGTTGATACTGCCGTGCCGAACGCTTCCACCAAACCGCGTCGGACGTTCAATTATCCGAGACATCGTAACGAGGATACATTGATTTATCATCGTACCGATGAAACGTACGGTATGATTCGTTTCGAATGCCTCCGTGTGTCGTTAATTAGACTGGAACGATTATTTCATCGATCGGAAGTTTAACGACTTCTTACCGATAGCTGGAAAATGATCTATAACCAATAACTATCATCCAACACTATATTCAATACATATTACCATAATTACCAACAACTCTTTCTATCGAACATATAAATATACAAAAAAAAGATAAACAAAACAGTGTCCCCTTATGAAACATCTAAAAATCATTAAAAACAAGTGATCCTACCGTTAATTGGAATCGTCTTGCTAATGAACGCGGTCTTAAAAACTCCGTGCCTCTTGTTCGTCTGAGTACGAACAAAAAAAAAATGCAAAAAAAAAACAATGGAGTTCATACTCTTAATTGCCACGCCGGGGCTCGTCCTGCGAATCCCCCCACCCACCCCTCTCGGTTTCACCCTTTTTTTCTCCTTTGTCTTCCACGTTCTTTCCTTCCTTTTCTTTCTTCTTTCCTGTTGCCCACGCACCGCGCACGCGACAATACGCGTGCCACGCATCAGCACGAGAGACACGGACCCTCGTTACATAGGAATCAGCGCAGATTTATCGGGCAAATTGGATCGAGTCCTTCCGCCGTGGGGGCGATTCCGTCCGCTCCCATGTCGGCGGCGATTTGCCGCCCGGAGGGCGGGGGGGGGGGGACAAAGGTTCTCAACCCTTTCGCTTTCTTTTTACCCGGGTTTGAAAAAAATAGTCAGGTCTCGCTCAAAGCGGGTGCCGCGCGAGCAGCATCTGGCGAAATGAATGTTAAACGCAGCGTGAAATCGAAAAGAACGTGCACTGTTGTTGGAAATGTTCTATTGTGTCGCTGGTCCGTTGTGTATACGTATACGTATAGAATATACACACGTACGTAGAAACTGGTAGCATACTATTTCCTTAATGTGAAAGCTAAAAGCTTTGCGTTTAAATAAAGAAACAAAAGAATGGATTAGAAAATGCGTTGTACCCTCGGGGATATTCTAATGAATATTATATTTTATATTATAAATGTTATCTTAATATTTTTTTGTATTAAAAGTGTGATTTTTTTTATTTATCGTTGTGTTTCTTTTTCGTGGTTTTGCAGGGTGTTGAAACCCCCTGGTGGTGGAAGCAGCGACATTTTCGGCTCGGCGCCCGAAGAGACTAGCCCTCGCCGCGTAAAGAACCACAACCAGTCGCAGCTGGGCTCGGCGTTGTTCGGCGACAATCCGAACAGCAACAGCAACAGCCACGATACACCGCGGTCCAACAGCAAGCCCGGTA
Source organism: Mimumesa dahlbomi (assembly GCA_917499265.3). Classification (NCBI taxonomy): domain Eukaryota; kingdom Metazoa; phylum Arthropoda; class Insecta; order Hymenoptera; family Crabronidae; genus Mimumesa; species Mimumesa dahlbomi. Next base: position 11,491,667 of record OU824118.1, read on the forward strand.
ATGATTCATACAATCGCCTGTTTGGCCCTCCCGATGCCCCACCCACCACCCCAAACGCGAAAAATCACATGCGCAGCAATATCTCCCTCAGCGGGGAGTCGACGGCGTCGTCGGTGTCGTCGGGCGTCGCGACGTCGCCCGCGAAAAGCACCGCCAGCACCGACTCGGTATCGGGCGTCATCAACGGCTACACGGCCAGCAATGGCAACAACCTGAACAACGATATCACAGGTAAGGTGTCACACCTTTTCCCCCCTTTCCCCCTCCCCCGTTTACCTTTTCAAAGGATACACACCTTCTCTCTGTCAGCTGAACTCTCTGCGGTACGGTGCGAGCGCGAGGGAAAAACGCGGCTAACGAGTCGCACGAGTGTCCACCCAGCACCGTAAATTAATTGCGATGAAAAAGGTGATTAACCCTCTATCACTCCTGGGAATTTCGATGTAAGGGAAAGAACGAATAATTTACGCGGTGAAATTTTCGGTTTTGTTAGAATTTGTTTCGGAATTGTTTGTACGTGTCTCGTTGTTACTTGTATGTGATCATACGTTTATTGTGTGTTCGATTGGGGATAAATTAAAAGATATATGTTACGTATTGTGAATTATGTTTGTGTTGAAAATGTTACTCGTTGTTTTTTTATGTAATAATGAACGATAACGGATATATAGAAATATGTGGATTAAAATTGGACGATAGAGGGCTAATGAGTAAATAACGTATATGTTGAATTCTCGGTAATGTTGGTCAAGAGTTGTTCTTTAGATAAATAAATTTTACTTTACGTTGAGGTATATGAATTATATCCTTTTGTTAATGAAGTAGATTCTGTGGGATGTTAAAGATTGCATTGTCGTAATGTATTTTTTTCTGTTGTTGTTGTCGTATACTTTCCGTTTGAATTGTATACTCGACGACGATTCAGTAAGATTATTGTATTACCTTGATTTCGTAAGACTCGTTAAGCGTAAGCCGACAATTGTGCAATCACTCGGACTGCAATTGACACTTAAACTCGCACTGTATTGGACCCTATCTTGAAATATGTGTGTGTGTGTGTGTCGCAGGCTCTTTCCGGGAGTAATATATTTCTGTTATTACTGCTGATGAATTACTTTGCACTTAGGATTCGGTTTTATTAATACCCTTTCGATGGTATTTTACGCTTCTTTGAAAAACTGTCTGTCGCCCGTAATTAAAGTGCCGTGATAATATATTCAAGCTTTCTATCTTGGGGACGTCGTTTTTATTAGAACACGATCCAACCAATAATCAATTTTTTTGTTTAATCGGTGTGGAGCTAGCGAGACACGAATAAAACCATTACTGCGATTCTGTTGTGACTAATTGTATGGCTTTACCATAAGTCATCTTCTTGAATTGTTCGCAAGCAGCTTTTAGGAGAAACAAACGATTTCGTAAGTTTGTAACGACACATTCAAGTAGATGACACGACACTTCTCCCACACGTTCTCTTTTAATTACGAAGGGACGCGTTTCATTTCGACTGATCGTTCGTTCGTTCGCGACTCGCGGGAAAATTACAATTTCATTTTCCTTCTTTTTTTTTTACCCTGTGTAGTTTCATAGAAAATCATCGTGATTTATCATCGTATCGCGCGATCGATAGTCGGTCATCTACGGCGGTTTTTCGATGACACGATTTTTCCGTCACGGTACCTTTAGGGCCTGCCACGAAGAAAGAGACACATATTTTGAGTTAGACTCATCATTTTCTTTTTCGCTTAGTTTTTAAGTTAATCTGGTACGCGCGCAGTCACTTATTTTCTGCTTGGTTGAATTGTTTCTGTGACTTCTAGTAAATCGCATTGACGGAACACCGAATGTAACGTTGTTTTATGATTTTTACGTAACAACGGTATATTTTTATATTGTTTTTTAATAATTTATAATCGCGATATCGGTAGACTGTGAATGAGTTGTACTATGAGAGTCCGATTGCGTTTCGTTTAGCAGTGTTTGTGTTTCTTATTTTATAACAGCCCCGTTTATTTGCAAATTTAATGCACAACTTTTGTGTGATTAACATGACAATGAATTAACGCTGCATCGATAAACGGTTCCTATGATTTCACAATGTAATGCTTGGGTTTTCACGTTTGATTTTTGTTTTTCTGTTTAACCGTGTGTTTCTTTTTCCAAGGAATGTTTGAAAATGATTTCAGAAACTATCGTAACAATCTTTTCTTTTCTTTTCTTCATTTTTCTCATCTGTTCATCGATCGACAAGACAATCGAACCCCCTTTTTCTTTGTACAGGTGATCTTTTGCTTTTGCTTGCTTCTCTCACACAACTATAGTAAAACTACACGCCAAATTCTCTCTTATTTCCGTACTACGTTCTCGTTTCGCACGGACGAATCCAAGATATCGATGGGTCTGAGCCATCCGAAACAACTGAAATTACAAAAATCTTTCCAAATATTCTCTCAATATCAAGTAACCACTGTGCTCACAAAATAACTCAAAAATAAACGCTATAAATCTTCAAATTTTCACATATTACTCTGAAACCCGAAAAAAATTCATCAAAATTACTATCAAAAGACTTAATTTATTTCTTTCACCTTTCAAAAAAAAAAAAATTTATCAATTCCTTGTACATCGGATAAACCGCGAATCCTAGTCATTTCAAATTACACGTCAACGTTCAAAGATTTCTCAAAGAAATCTGTAAAAAAATAATTCAAAAAAAGGGTAATCCACCCTGTAAAATCAGCTTTGATCGGATAACGGGAGTACCTTCGACTCGTCCGTCCGAATAGTCGCGTGCACTAACACAGAGTGGTTCCGTTACGGTTCTGCTGCGGGTGTTCGGCTACACGGTGTGTGCATGGGGGTGGTGGTGAATTCTCTTTCGCGTACGCCGTGCTGCGAACTCGTCCCCTGTGCCTTGCCCCCGAAACGAACCTCCCGGCAGGTGGATCGTCCTGCGTTATGCGCAACCCGGTCACCGGAGACGGAGTTGACGTGCCCATGAGGCGCAGCGCACGAAGGTGTCGAGGTAACGTGAATTTATATTAGAAATCAATTAGCGAGCTAACACACCCCGTTAGCGCTTTTTTCTCATCCCCCCTCCCCCCGAATTTTCCTGTTTGTTAAACCGCCGTTGGTTTAGCTTTTCGTCTTCAGGTCGGAGAATATATTTTTGTGTTGTTATTAATTGATATATGTGGGTTCTTTTTGTTTCTTTCTATCTTTCTTTCTTATTTTTTTTATTTATTTATTTGGTTATTATATATCTAGTTTCTGTCTAGAGAAACCAACTAGTGTAGATCTAGACAATTATATACTAATTAATTGTTTTTTTTTTTGTGATTCTTGTATTGTGTATTATGTTTTTTAGAATGAATTTTATGTGATAGAGATAGTGTGTATGTACTTTTTGTTTTCGAAGACTTGAAGAGGAATTTTATAGATATAAGTATCCGTGATGTTTGATGACCCTGTTTTACAGCATCTTCACGAGGCAGAGAGTATTTTTTTTTGTTAATAGTATATTTATATTGAGACGTGGATTGTAGAACAAAGATTTCATTGATTGCCTCGTGTCGATGCTCTCCTTAAGTTTCCATCCACCCTTAATATAGCCTACATCCACATGCTACGGGTTCGTTGAAATCCTTCTACAAAACTGATGAAAAATTCAGATATATTTCTAAAACAGTCTACCTGTTAGATTGAGTTTCATTTCTAGCTGGGATTTGAGCGAACTTTTAGCAGTTCTTCATAGGTCAACGTATAGTCTATAATAGAACGGTAAGTTCCATCAGTGGTAGAAAACTGATCACACGTCTTGCATAGTCTAAGGATTCTACAGTAGTGTCACGATAACCCGAGTGTGTTTCTTTTTTTTTCTTTATTTTATCAGTGCATCGGATCAACTGGTTGTTTGTATCATTTGTTTTTTTTTTATATCGCTTTAATTGCCTGTCGACGAATCTACCTGCGTGTATCTCTGTACCCCCTCTAAAAAAACATAAAAACGAATCGATATCTAAATCATTCGTATACATCACTATTCTCCAAAAAACAGAGTGCATATCCAGAGATTTTCAAAGCAAACTACAGCATGTACCGTCGGGCTTATAAAAACATGTCCCTTCGTGTAATACATTAATACACGAATACATGTTTCTATACTCCCGACAACCGCATGCCGTTCAACTTGGAAACCCAGAAATCATAGCAACGAAAAAAAAAGAATTCTAATCACTACCTTCAATCGAAAAAAAAATCTTTTAAAAATCAATCATTTTTCCCTCTTTTGTCGTTTTACACTCTAAAACATAGTATTAATATTTTCAACGATCGTAAATATAATCATATAATCAGAGAAGCTTAACACTGGCTATGAACGATCAACTTGATTTGATCAATGATTTGATCGTTCATATCCAGTTAAACTTCTCTGATTATATGATTATACTCTAAAACGTTCGAAAATTTAAAAATGGCCCGTGTCCCGATCAAAATGAAATATATATCATTTAACACGGGTAAACCTCTTCGCAGATGGGAACCCGGTAACCGGAACAGGCTATGCGTCGGAGGCGCAGAACGGACCGACGCAGAACGGGACGTCGAGCTCCGGCTCCAGCGTCGACTCGTCGCCGGCAGCGAAGGCACCGGCGCGCAACCGCGTCCCGCCCGGTGGCTACTCGTCCGGGCTCTGGTAATGGACACGGAGGAAGCACCTCGGCGTCCTGCAACCCTTTCAGTGCTCGAACAACATCTCTTTTTTGGGGGATACCGATTTCCGTGGACGGTAGAAATTAACATTTTTTTGAGAGATGGTTTAAAAACAAGTTTTGATAAAGGGATTCGATGGGGTTTTTTTCCTTGTTTTTTTTTAGAATTTGTGTTTTATAATGTTTAAAATGTTATTTAAACGTATTGCGGAAATGTTCGTTTTTTTTGCGGTTCGGATTATATATATATTCGTTTGTAGTGTTCACCTTTTTCATTTGTCTAATTTATTATTGGGAATCGTGAGACGAAATGTTTCGATGGTTAACACGGCCGGGAAATTTATGGATATATAATTGAATATGATAAAGACAGAGGTTTGTCTGTTTTTTTGGGGACACGCACTGAAAGGGTTAAGAACAGAACTGCGAAAAATAAAAAAAAGAAGATAATATCGGTGTTTTATCGATCTATCCTTAGGTCTTAATTGCCGAAACGGGCAAAATAGTTTCTTTTTCGAATAACGAGAAGTATCATTCCCCCCGAATCTACGTTCTATCAACAACCTACTTTTCCTTTTTTTCTATATAAATCCATAACTATTGCGATGGTATTCGTCACTTCGTTCGTTGGGTTTTTGGATGAAAAAAGGACGCCGCGAAACGACCTTTTACTTTCGAGAGAGTTTTGCCCACATCCGGCCGTTTACCTCTAATCATCGCCCCTTTGTATTAACGTTTAATGTAATATGATATCATCCCCGAGCTGATACAGAACGGTGATAAAGAGAAACGGAATTAGAATGAATAAATTTTCGATAGACAATGTGCGCCGGGGATCGCAGAAAGAAAGAATCGAGTTAAATGAAATGCGAAGAAAGTAAATTCGAGTAAATCCTGCCAAATTCTGAGTTACGAAATCAGAAAAGCGCAAGGAAACACGCTTCTTTAAAATATAGACTGCTGTTGGTTGGTTTTGCAATGAGAAATCAAGTAATTAAATAATAGAGAGAGAAAAAAATAAGGAATTTAACGAACGTCCAGAGAGCGCTCGACACGATATATTAAAAAAAAATTAATAAAAACGTTCGGTGAAACCTCGGAATTGTATATTAGAAGTAGGCATATGTTATTCGAAAATAAAAGTACACCATGTAACCCATTAAAACAGTCAAAGTGCTTTACTTAATTTCCGTGCCTTCTTAATCGTATAAACTTTATTTTGCATGAACGCCATGCGCGACAATTTAGAGCACGGTTTCTTTCTTCGATAAAGACGGCTTTACGCGCCACGCGTAATTCATATTTACAAGGAGATACAATACTAATCGTATGTAGGAAATTGCAGGATATCATTACTTACTCGCTCGACTATTATCGTAACAATTAATTATCATTTCTCTATTTATCGCTGTTGTATATCTACGGTATTTTTTAATGACGAAAAAGGATTCTGTCGGATGAGATAAATAACGAATAATACTCGTTTAGTCATGTAAACTTAATCGCCATGCTTCTTCTTTTCTCACGATAACGCATAAGAATATTGTATTTATTTCACGGCAAGACAATTGCACATGATTTCTTCGGTTTAAAAACGTTTCTTCGTCGTTTGGTGTGAGTAAAAATAAATTGTTTGTAACGCATCGTATTCGTCATAAATAGCCCTTTTGTACTCTGGCATTAATTAATAAAATTTTGTAAGCAACAATTTCGTTGTATCGTCCAATTACCTTGTTCTTCCATTACATCCTTAGTATGTATGTTAGTTGTAATGTAATTACCCCGTAACGAGGAAATATTAATGATCTAAACTGGGTTCGCTAATTTTTGCGTGCAATTTTATTATCAAAATACATGTATAGCAAATTCAAACAATAGTCTCGAAACTACAACGAAGATAATAAATATTACATTATATATAGACGTCATTCAGCGGCATGTAATACTGTATAATAACTATTATAAATTATTTGAACGTGTTCTATTGGAATTATCCAAATTCTTAGAATAACTCTTGACGAAGTAATAACATTCTGTTTTTATTTTGCAGTTTATATTGCAGAAATGAATTCTCTTATCATTGGTCCGTCAGCTTTGCACAGAACGGTGAAAATGTGTTTCTGATTCGTTTCTAGTTCAAGTTTCTTTGAAATTTCGTGAGCTCTCTTTGTGATTATAGGTGGAACACCTGCCAGTCTTGCTGCATTAAAACCATACGACTTTGGACAAGCACCCTCACTGAGTTTATACAAGAACGTTACAGTTTCTTGGGATATCTCCTCTTCCTCTTCGGTTTCCACCATACATGCCTGTGACAAAGGAATAGTATATAAAATACAAACATTCAGAATAAATAACTACTTAATTTGATTTGTAAAAACATTTACTGACCATATGAGCCAACGTAACATCTTTGTTAGTTTTATAATCTTCAACTAGAGAATGATAATGCGTTGAGAATAGTGTACGACATTTCAATTTTGTCAGCGCATTCACAACCGATGCAGCTATAGCCGTACCGTCGTACGTCGATGTACCTCGACCTGTAAAGTTACACCAATTAAGTTTGTTAATACTGTTTGAATTCCGTAGTAACAAATGCGATTCAATTTCTCCGTACCCAACTCATCCAATAAAACTAATGAGTATGGTGTAGCATGTTGCAATATCGCTGCAGTTTCACTTAATTCCACAAGGAAAGTACTCTGACCAGCCAGAATATCATCGTTCGCTCCCAATCTCGTGAAAATGCGATCCACTAACGTTAAACGACACGAACTCGCTGGAACGTAACTACCCTGTGAAAGTATAACGATATAAAATGTTCTTTCTACAGTTTGAAATAAGTTGCGACATTTCTGTGACGAGGTAGAGAGATAGACTTACTATTTGCGCCATTATCGTAATCAGTGCGACTTGCCGCATAAGGGTCGATTTACCTCCCATATTCGGTCCAGTTAAGATTACGAAAGAAGCAGTATCTTCCGTGGCTAGTAACGTATCGTTAGGTATAAAATTGTCCGATGTAATGCAGGGATGCCTTCCTTCCCGTATTTCAATGGAAATCTACAAAAAGCAACGTAGTATTACTTTCACAAAAAAGACACGAGTATTAAAATACAATTACCTGCCCATCTGTGCCATCATTGATTTCCGGTACACACATATCGCCACTTAGAGCATATTCCGCCAGGGAAATGAGAATGTCTAAGACAGACAACTTATAAACAGCCATATTCCACATATCATACTTTTCGCTAAATTTCGCAAATATTCTTCTATTGATATCCTTCAACACTTTATCTCTGTGTTCTTCGGCATTTATTTGTCGAGCCAATAGTTCCTGATAGCATGTATTATAATTATACCATATTTTTGATAACATAATTCGATAATTATACATTTATTGATTGGCAATATTATACCTTTCCTTCAGCTGTGTAGTAACGTTTAAATCCTTTTCTTTGGGACTGAAGCTCATAACCAGATCCTACTTTTTTCACTTGCGATTCCGGAATCTCGATCTGATAACGTTTTCGATCCGATCCGTGAAACGTGACTTTCACGCCGAAGTGCTGTTTTTGCTTCGTCAGATATCGTTCTAGATCGTTCTTTATTTCTTCGAGTTCCATTAAAACTGAATCGTACTCTGTATCAACACCTTTTTTCGGCACGATACAGCCCTGTTTTTTCGCTTCCTCGTGATCGAATGCAGTCTAGAACACATATTAATGGAATCAAGTTTGTTCTCTCAAGATTTACACTAGAGTATTACGAATTACCTTGAAGTAGTCTAAAGTTTCTCTCAAAGAAGGAAATTCACCGTCCGGTTCGCCTTTAACGCATCGAGTTACTAATGTGCTATTGAAATCTGTAGATTAACAACGGTTAGCCGTTAAAAAAAAAAGTGAAATATTCTTTAGACTAAATTCCTGAAAATATCACGAGTCTGTACCTTCGAACAAGGCAACAATTTTTAACACCTCCTCGAAACCACTGAGAGTATTAGTAAAGTCCAAAATTTTCTTTTTAGAATACGTTTGCCCCTCGAACATTATTGCCCGTCCATCAGGGTGATTATTCATTCTGGCAGCATTCCCTAGAGCGTGGATCCTATATACGTAAAATAATAATTAATAACGCTTTTACCATGAGCTAGTTACTTGTTCAATTCCTTTTAACGTACTTGCTTAACAATCTTTCCAGATCTGGGAGACTGGCCAACATACCACGAGCAGATTGTACTTCTTCTGAACGATCCATTAATTCTTGTATCGCTTTTTGTCGCTCTATTATATCGTTTTTGCGACAAGACGGTCTACAAATCCATTCCCTTAATAACCTGGAATTAAGTAATTTAAGTAAAGCCGAACAAAAGACTGTACAAAATAGAATAGTGGAAATTTTTGAACAATTAGACCTTTTGCCAAATGGAGTGCAGCAATGATCTAACGACTTCATAAGTGACCCTTCTCCAAATATTCTCAAGTTATTAATAGTGACTGCATCTAAAACCTGATTATAAATGTTAATTTATCCGTCTACCGGTCTATGTAATACTATGGAAAATATATAATTACCATATTATTTGCAAGCTTTGTAGAAGCAGAACGTTCGTTCGAAAAATCTGGTGGAATATAGGATTTAAATCTCGCTTGCGCTAAAAGCTGTTGTTCCAGGAAATAATTCTTAAGTAAGAACACGCATCCACCCAAAGCATTTATAGCCAACTCTTTGTTGTCAGCCGGTGTTAGACCCAAACTATCTCCTACACGACAAATACATGTGTAATATTTCGAAAAGGTTGCTACATAGTACGTAAAATAAAAATGCTCACCTTCGTTGAGGTAGGGCTGCAAACCTGTTGGCCATGAAAGGTTTGAATCTTTTTTGAAGTATTCTCCTTCGTGAAGATTCTTTAAATCATACAAAACATTCGTATAGAATATACGACCATAAAATTAAATGTGTTACACACTTTTAAACTTACTTTTAACGTAGTCAATGCTGACCAAAATTGAGTTTCACGTAATAGCGGCTCCTTAATACTTGCTGCAAGGGTGTTGTTTAGTATTTGCATAGTTTTTGGCGACAGATTACCACGCTCGTACACGACCTATAATATAATGTAAAGATTATATTTGTTAAGATGATATAATATGAATATGGAAGATATACTTACGTGAACTGGTGGATAATGGGCAAGTAAAGTCAGCAATCTAGAATTACATCGATCGTCTACAAACTGGCCGAGATGAAAATCTCCTATCGTGGTATCCAAAAAACACACTCCATACTCGGATGTATTTGCTCCAGGGGGACATCTTTCAATTAGTGCCATCAAATAATTGGAATTAGGAGTGGAAGCTTCTACATCTAGTGCAGTATAAACTCTTGTACCTTTAGTACTAATCTGACAAATTTCCCTTTTAACAACTTTATCGAACTTCGTTGGCCTGGTCACTGAAACAAATATAATTATTTAATACTACAGTTAGGACAAATAGAAGCGCACGATAGTTTATCAATATCTCACTTTTACTGCAACGTTGTGCCACCATATCGGGATTCTCAGTTTGCTCAACTCGGGCGACTTTGAACCCTCTTTCGATAAGACCCGCCGAAAAACGACCATAGCCAATTTCGGGGAATCCGGAATGTGCAAATTCACCCTGTAACATGTTCATAAATGACTCAGAACCGTCGAAAATCGATAGGAGAATATCAATATAAAGAAAATCGTACTCTCATGAAAGTAAGATTAAGTTCGTTGACTCCAACAACAGCATCCATATGATACAGTTCATAGAACTTTCCTACTTTGAAGAAGATTACACAATCGTAATGTTTGCTTTTTAATTCCCACCATTGTCTCATTGCCTGAAAAAATTATCACCTTTTAGACATAGGTTCTGATCATAAATATGAATGAAAAGCGAATCTTACAGGTGTTTGTGAGTTTAAAAATTCCTGTGGAACATAAAGAGTCTTGGGATCATAATTTGGATCCTTTAATGGCTTTCTGTTAATATCTTTTATTTTGTCTGGTTGAAGGAAGTCATATTTCAAGTGTGGCCATGAATCAGTTGTACTGCTTGGACCTTGGCTTTGAGCTGGCTGAGCTGGTTTTGGTTCTTTTTTGACCTAATGGAATTTGCGTTATAAAATTGCAGTCATACATCCATTAATTATAATAGTTATTGTTATATGAAAGTGCTTACAGGCTTTGAGTTTTGAGCCTTGCTTCCAGGACGTCTTTTTGCAGTGCCATTAGATGCTTTAGTCTTTTTCTGGAAAACATTTTTTCTTTAGCAAGTTCAATGAAAACAATACAGAAATTACAATCATTATACCTTTGGTGTTTCTTCATCACTTTCCGTCTCTGGTTCACTTTCACTGACTCCCTCAGATCCTGAATCAGATTCTTCTGATACCTCTTTGGGATCAGGTTTAAATTCATCACCAGAATCGTCTCCAGATTCCTCATCAGGGATAATTAGTCTTCGTTTCTTAGGTTTAACTGGTTTTATTTCTTCATTCTCCTCATCGTCATCATCATCATCATCCTCTTTGTATACTCTCTTCCGATCCCCAGTATTTCGATTTTCTTTTCCTTTATTTGAAGTTTTCCCCTTACTTGGAGTTTTCTCTTTCTTTGGAGTTTTCCCTACACATGTTAATTTCGCCTGATTGTTATAATTTTTCCAAATGCCACAATATAGAATAATACATATCAGAATAATTACGAAGTGTGTGGTTGTAACAAAAACATACATTTATAACAAGCATGTAGATATTGACATAAAATTACAATATTTCGAAAACATCATTTATACAATGTAGGAAACAAAAGTACTTCTTTTTTATGCGTGTTGATAGAACTATAAAAATTAGCGACGGTAACTGCGGCCCCATTTTACGTATTTCCGCACAGCCACTATCGCTCTCTAAAATAGATTATTTACATGTAAAACCTGTTTTCGAAATACCTTTGTTCCTTTGTTCTACCGTCCTCTTCGGTGTGCTAGGTTTTTCGGTATTCGCCGGTTTATCATTTGGCTGCTTGGCAGCCTTTGGCGATGTAAAGTAATTGAAGAGCGTATTTACCTTCGACATAATTCAACATATAAATTGCTAAAGAAACAAAACTTCTACGAAAATTTCAACTTCAAATCACGTTTCGCAATGAAAACGTTCTCCCGATACAAGGATCAAAATCCCGGCAAAATTGAAGCTTTCCTAAACGCATCTCGATACGAATCTGTGTTCATAACTTCCGCCGGATTATAGCCGGGCAAGTAGCGCTAAATTTTTAATTCTTTTCTAGTGAAATATGTGATAGTTATTATACATTGATTTTGTTTGAACATATCTGAATATGTTAAAATCGAGAGATATTATTGAGACCGTGATAACATTCACATATTAATTTATGTTAAGTTACTACTTTTAAATAATTTTTCCTACAATAACGTCCATTCCATGCTATCCTTGTCTCTCAAGATACTGAATGGAAATAAGCTGAGAAATTATAGAAATTCAGTATTATATTGAAATTACTAATAACTTGTAAACTGATAATTTGTGTGACACTGCTGCTCCCTGTTACTATCCGGGGCGAAATTCAAGGATAATTTTTGCCACTTGAGCTGGACCCCCGAAGAACTGGTAGCCCTGGGTCATCAAAACAATAACAATGGCGTATTCGGTGAATATATCTGTCGAAGCACCGATCGAGAATCAAATTCAAGAGATTTCCTACGATGGCCAAGAAATTTATCAAGCGTACGTACTTTGTTTGCTTAAAACTTACTATAGTAGGAAAAAGAAAACTGGTAATAGATCAAGTGACACAGAAATAAACGTGTTACACTTTCTCCTAACCTTACTGTCAAAATGATATTTGTATTTGAATTTGACAGCGGAATTTATTCTTTAATTCATTGGCTGTTTATAGACCTCTTACATTATCCGAGAATTTGGCAAAGATCGCCCAAAAGATTGACTTCAGCAAAACCAATGGAGAGGATATTAAAAAAGAGCAAACCGAGACCACAGAAAAAGGAGAGGAGGATACAAAAGATTCAGCACCATTTCAGTCTTCGCTATGGCCATGGGACAGTGTTAGAAATAAACTGAGGTTTTGGCTAATATCATATATATTTAATGCACATGATGGAATAAAAGAGAGTATAACTTTCTCTTCTCTTATAGAAATGCTTTGACAGAAGTGTGTGTATTGGCAGATGTCCTTGCAATAGCAAAAGAGAAACATTATATGGTATTAGATCCAGTTCCACAAGACCCGGCTGAAGTTAAACCTATGATACAAGTGTACGCCAGGAAGAAAGCATTGGCGGGTGCTGCATCCGTCCTTATGATGGGTGCAGAGAGATTAAGGAATTGTCAGAATGAATTAGCTAGAAACCGATCAACACCGGACTTTCATATTGAATTATTAAGACTAAGGCAAAACTGGCGTTTGAAAAAAGTGTCTAATTCAATTATTGGTGACCTTAGTTATCGGACAGGTGCAGATTTATATTTTATTTTTATTATTTTTAACAAGCATATTGTTCCATAGTCATTGGAAAATCAATTTTGTAGCTGGTTCAAAGTATGCTCAAACTGGCATGTTTGAAGTGACAAAAGCAGAAGAAGAAGAGAAAAGTATTAGTAGTCCTCCAGCATCTCCTAATGCTACTAGTAATACGTCAGGTCAATCTCATAGTTCAAATTCTAAACCATCTGCATTACGTGTAACTATACCCAGTGAACTTCAAGGTGTTGCCTACATAGAAGTATTATGTCAGAAGGGTAAAGTATATTGTGTACCAGCTAAGTGAAGTACTCGGTTGAAACCAAACTTCTTGTTCTACTTAAATTCTTTTTAGATCAAGAGGATTTGTGCAGTGCAAACATCAGTCTGCTTAACAACAGTGCACACAGTTGCAGCGTAGATGTACATTGGCAGCAAAAGTTGGAAGCTGCACAAAATGTACTCTTCTGCAAAGAGTTGTTCAGCCAATTAGCAAGAGAAGCAGTACATTTGCGTGCACCCATACCTCATATGGTTGTTGGAAATCAAATAATGGCAACGGTAACTCTCATTTTTCCAATTATTGCATACAAAATACATATTGTGCGTTACGAAGATTTTCTATACTCTTAGGTGCTCCCTGGAATTCAATTGATGATAGGGCTCTGTCATATGTCGAGTGTAGGCAGTGATAAGAAAGCTACTCCCCCACCTCATAAGAGCGATCATGATCATGTGTTAGAACACTCTTTGCATCAATTATTACGCGAAGTACATCATAAAAATACTCATCATCCGTTTCCGCATCCTTCTTCAGGACCTCTTGGGCCCAGCAAACGAAGGTGTTTAGCTGGGCCAACGGCCGCGGATAGATACGAACTTTTAGAAATGACGAAGAGCCAGACTCTCCTAGAACAAATTATCCAACAAGCTCAACACTTTTTTATGCGGCTACGTACAGAGTATGTTTTAGACACGATAGCGAAAGAAGTGAAGGATCCCCTTATTGTTTCGCATTGGAACGCATTGAACTCGCCAACGCAGTCCTGCGTAAAGATTAATATTCTGACACATGGATATGATACCGTATGTCGAACATCGCTCGTTGTTCACGTTGGAGAGAAATCATTAAAATGTGTTTGTCGAGACGGAAGAGTAATGCACATGAGTTACGAACCTCAAGAACTGCGAGACTTAATTTTTTGTCAGGTTTGTCTTGTTTATTATCAATTGATGTTTTATTTATATTTGTTTCTAATGATTATTGTTTAATCATAGATTTATCAACATCAAATTACGGCGGTTCAGGCTTTAGCAAAATGCATGGGCTGGCAATTTCTAGCTAATAGTTCGCACCTTGGTCTAGGTGCTGTGGAACCTTTAGGAAATGCTAGCAGTTGTATTTTGGCTTCGCCGATTGGTGATAGGTATTTATCGACTATTTTATTATTCGTTGTAATTATAAATATATTGATTTATTATATACAAATCATATCCATTCTTAGGATGATAGCCGTTCGGTGTGAACCTCAGACTGGAGTACAAGTCGCAATAGCTCATTCCCCAAGAAAAGACTTTTTCCCCGGCCAATTGGTACGAGAAAGAAAATGGGAGAATTTAGGTGGTTCGTTTAAAGAAGTTCGGTGGGACAAAATGGAAGGAAAAAATTTTCTGAATAAAATGGAACTACTTATGGCTTCCCTAACAAGCTCCTAGACATTATCAATGACTGATTAGGAATTCAATTGTTCCACAGGGTGAAAACTGTTATGATCGCATTCTTATGCAGTTTTATCTCGCATTAAATGTAAATGATTTACCGATAAAATGCACTGGAATCGGATCGATGAATGGTACCTTAACTTATGTAAGTGCTGTCTTATTTGACTGTGATTAATTATGGTCTTCAATTCAAACAGTTTGTTCTAATATCTTGATGTGCTCAAACATTTACTGCAATTTTTCAATAAAAATGGATATTATTGAAATTTCGTATAAGGTTTGAATCAACTGTTCCTCATATGAATTACACTGAAAGCAGATGACCGACGTAACGTTCGATATTAAAGATCCCCTTAGTTGTACAAAAATGGTCTTTATTTGAATGACATACGAAATGTAATATGAATTGAATAATAAACCATTATGAAATGGTAAGTGAAACAGAATGCCAAATATACAGATGTTACAGTAAATGTCTAAATTACAATCGCCACTGGAATTCTTTTACATACAAAAACTAATGAACAATTCCTTACATCGTATCGTCGCTTGTTATAATCTATCCGAACAGTTTATTTTTAGATTTAAGGCGCAAACTGATGCACAAATTTCTCTTCTTTGACAACATATACATAATATATGCATACATACATCCGCATATATGTACATTCACACGTGTCTTTTTTTTTTATCTCCATTTGAGATTTAAAAGTATATTGTACACGTTGATAATTAATTAGAATCTGAATCGAAACATTTCTCTGATTCGATTGTATAACTGTTTCGATAGGTTGAGGGACGGACTAGCAGCTTAACCAGTGTATTCAGTGCTAGAACGTATAAATATTAAATGAAATAAAATTTTCAAGAGTAATCTTCAAAGTGAGGATGAATCATACATTTACAAGTGTATAGAAAATTTTTACGTTTCAAATATTATACAACACTGACATACACAAAATGTTCTCTCATTCAATTTGGTCAAGTGTAGATGTTTAACAAGATTTAATATTTCCTTTCAACATGCCTGGATCTGTACTAACAACATAATACATCCCTGATTCTTATTGGCTTGTGTAGTAATATGAAAGAATAAGATACCTTGTTTTTTCACTTAACATTAGACATTCTTATACATAATGTATATCAAAGCAGCGAACAAGTCTCTTACGTTCTAATACCTAGGAAAAAGATACTGTCACTCTGTAATGTACACGACTTTCAGCAACAACTACTCGTATCTAAATTTTGTCATGAAAGTTTCCACTCTCATTTTCTCGTAAAACAGTGACCTATACTCTGTACCCTTCCGCCGGCAACCTTGAATGCAAGTGCCATTGTTATCATCAAAACCACATAAGCAGATAAAATAGTGGCTATATAAGCTTGATACGCATTGAGCAAGGTCAGACAAGAAACCAATAAATGTGAGGCAACCACCCAAATCACTTCTCCCCAATGCTTTCTGTCCAGAGCTGAGAAAAATACAACGCCCCAAAATGTGTGTAGGAGAATGAAGCAAAGTGTAGTGGCTGCAGAGATTATAAAGAAGTATTCTGTGCCTTGGCGAAGTCCCATTGTTCCAGGTCCAACTGCATCAGCTAAGACATTGACTAGAGCAAAGGCACCACTCATAAAACCGAAACCTAAGCCACAGACATAAGCAAAAACGTGTCTGCTGTCAGCTACGTGTGTTGTGGTCACTTTTTCTAATCCTCTCTCAGCTTTTCGGAGTACCCAATACAAGAGGTATCTATGAAACAAAAAATGAAATATTATACATATAATTCTATAAAGAAATATTATAATGGAATTTTACTAACGATACAGCTGAACGAATTGTATCAATATGAAATTGAAAACATTGTTTCAGACTTATTATAATTACCTGAACGCCTCTTGAAACAATACTGAGAACACCAGTCCAAATGCTAAA
Source organism: Mimumesa dahlbomi (assembly GCA_917499265.3). Lineage (NCBI taxonomy): Eukaryota > Metazoa > Arthropoda > Insecta > Hymenoptera > Crabronidae > Mimumesa > Mimumesa dahlbomi. Next base: position 11,508,576 of record OU824118.1, read on the forward strand.
TGATTTTGTAGCGGTACCACCGCATACCAGAGCACCGACGATAACAATAACGAAATCAACCAGAAAAAAGCGCTGGCTATCAGTACAATAATTCTTATAGGTTCGGCAGCGACGGTAAATGTAAACATGGCTAGTGGTGGGCCAAATGCCAAAAAGGCACAGCCAAAAAAATCCATAACTGTCATTTTCGTTGCGGTTAATGCCGAAACACTTGTGTTTTAATACTTTGTCGTTAACTTCTCCTTGGAATGCTAAATATTTTTAGTTCGACGAAGCCTTTTCGCGGCTTGAATATCACCTTTTAACGAGCGCATTTATTTTTTGGACTGGTTACACAAAGCGACAGAAAGATCGAGCAATATAATCGTAGGCGCGTGAATCACTGGAATGACGAAATTACTTTTTGACACAAGCTTTAGTGAGAAGTCCAAACAAGTCGAAACTTCCGAATAGACGTGTATGGGTGCTCTCGATGCATCGATAGCTTTACAATTTCTCGAGATTACCGTGGAAATTATTTTGGTAGATATACATGAAGCACAGGTGTTAGTAGGCGTGTTTCTAATGAACTACCGTAATTAGTTTATGGTATATTTTTTTGTATGGTATCTAAATCATGGGGTACAAGCTCAATAGAAATTTGTCAAGCTGTAGATTCGTATATTCGCACTCTCCCAGAAATCACGTGTAATAAATCTAGTGGAATTTATAAAATCCCTACGATACCTCTACATCAATTTATATGTGAATTTAAGAACGGGTCCCCTAAATTATTCGATTTAGGCCCAAGATAAATTAATCCTTACATATTCATGTTTCATTAAAGTAAATGCTGGAAAATACAATGTACTCTATATACATGTTACACACACATATATATATAATATACCCACATTACACCTGGACTAGAATTTATATTCAATAATCTAATTTCTTAATCTAATAATTCTAATGCGATTTGAAATTATCTGTTTCCTCTATCAAAAACAGTTGATTGCTACTATTTCTTCGAAACTCTGTCATGCCGAATTGTAAGCTTGTTTAAATACAGAGTGAAAAAATAAAAAATAAAAAAAAAAGTTACAGAACGTCACATGTCAGGACATGTCAGAATACGCATTAATAACAGCGGAACGGTCGCAGGATGCGCGTAGCCGTCGTCGATATGTATTTCATGTGTCGATTTAAATTAAAACGGGCTCTTCGGACGCGCGTTACGTTACTGTTGACATCGATTATGTTAGAGCGGACGAAATGATCGAGACCTCGCGACTTTCTTCTCAGTGCTGTGTCTTCGTACCATACGTTCGACCAGCTGTTCCGCGTAGATGCGGCCGCGGCTCATCTGATCGCTCGAATTTTCGAAGCTTTGGAGTTTATTTTTAGTACGTGTGCCATGTCGTTCAAGTATGATTCCCGTGGATTTTTGCTGCGTAACAGCACGTTACTCGGCTTCTGAATCGGTCGATACGCAGACGTTTCTTGTCGATTAAAGAAACTGCGGTGCAATTTTCCGACTCTGCTCTTCACGGAGTAGCCGGAGTTCGTCGTCGAATTTGGGAACCGATGTGAAGCACAAATAGAAAACAGAATCATGAAGAAAACACGGCAAAGCATTTTCCGTGACATTTATTATCAGCCGTACAATGAGTTTACGAGAGCAAAGCTCTACACCAGCAGCAAAGGTATTTTCGCGCAATATGCCTTGACGCGAAAACTCCGCAACGACGTTGTTGGAGATATATGTAAAACGTATATTTATTCCTTTCGACGGAATTTAATAACGATGAATTATATTAATAACTAAGGAACATTGTCGAGAAACATAAACAAGAAGTTGTTATTGTTTTTTTCTACTATTTTTTGAAGAACTTAATATCTGTCAGTTCAATAAGAGCTTAGAGATTTTTCGAGTTATTCATTATGTGACATTGAAGATTTAACTCCGATTTACCAGGTTCTTTAATGTTGTAGAGAGCCTTCAATTGATACAACGTATGTCGTTGTTAAAAAGATTGAAAGTTCACAATGGTTGTGTTAATTCCATTTGCTGGAACAAGACTGGTGATATGATACTTTCTGGCGGTGATGATCAACATCTTGTACTTACAAATACATACAATTATAAGGTAAGCATAAAAGGTCATATATGATGTTTTAAGCAAACTAGAATTATCGTCAGTGGAATTGCTGACATGCTTTGTAACATGAGTTTGTTTTACGTGATAAGGAAATTTTATTGCCTTTCCAAAATTCCACTATGTATAAGCAACAAATGAGCAAAAACGTGTCAGGTGCAAGTGAGCCATTTTGTTAATACAATTTGAAATAAAGGAATTGACCATGATGTAGAATGTATTAATTTTAGATATATTTATAAGTCTTGTAAATGTCTGTGCCAAGGCTATTTTTGTTTGTACCCTTGAAAAAGCAGATGCATCCAGAAACTGAAATATGCACATTTTTATGTCCATTTGTGTATTATTAAAATTTCTGTTTCTTTGTTTGTGGATTATTTAAGACATTTCAGTTATAAACGGAATATTCTGCTGCACTATATGGCTTTTATTTATAGCAATCAATTTTATCATCTTAGTATGTTATGTTAAAGAGATATCAAGTACGTTATTTGTTATTATAGAAACGTATCTGATATGACAGTGTTATTTACAAGAAAAGAATTATATCCTTCTAAGATAATATTGTCACAAATATCTGTGTGTAGTTATAGATCCCTCTGTTGTCATGTGCTATTGATGTAACAGATTTCGTTATAATTACTTGAATATAGATATTGTGTCAATCTTTGGTATTGTGATATTGTACTAAATTGGAAACACATAACAAAAGTAACATTGGCAATAAACCTTTTCAAGGGAATATCGTAGAAAGCTAATTCTAGCCAAGGTCTAACATTGGCATAGATAGAAAAGTAGAAGCTCTGCCAAATGAATAAAAACCTTCACGTGAACTACATGTGACGCTAATTTTATCATCATCTACAGTCATCAAACTAGAACTGTCTCATTAATTAAATGCAATACTTGGAGTAGGAATTATACATGTACCCATAATGAAATACTAAGAACAAATATGAAATATAACAAGAAGAATTATATATCACTGTTTTACATATAATGATTGTAATACTATTCTATATTATTGTTCTAGGTGATAACGGATTATAATACTAGCCATAGAGCAAATATATTTAGTGCCAAGTTTTTGCCTAATAGCGGTGATCAGCGAATAGTTTCCTGTAGTGGTGATGGTACTATTTTGTACACAGGTAAAGATTCGACTTGTTGAATTATGTTTCTACTTAACTGTGTAGGATGTTTAAGATTTATAACAATAAGTGTCTGATTTATAGACTTATCGAGAAGGTCAGAAACGTTTTATAATCAATTCGATTGCCATACTGGTACTACATATGACATAGCAACGTTACCTGATGAACCACATACTTTTTTAAGTTGTGGAGAAGATAGGACTGTTAGAAAGTTCGATCTTAGAATAAAAGATAAATGTTATGCACCAAGTTGTACAGAGGTAACCATAACACTACATAAATATATATGAAACTCTGCCATTCGATTCTAATACACTAATATTTCTTTTTCCAGGATATATTAATCTCATGCCAAAGGGCTGTAACTGCCTTCGCCATTAATCCTGCATCACCCTATCAAATAGCAATTGGTTGTTCTGACAGTACAGTTAGCATATATGACACAAGAAAACTTGGAACAGTTGCTATTAGTAATTATACTATTATATTGCATTGCATAGATCAATATGATGTAATATTATAATACACATAATTTAGAAATATACTTATTGTATAGGATGGCTAGATACAGCTGATAAAGCGACACCATTGAGCATTTTCACAGTTCCCGAATTCGGGGATAAATCCTACAGAATCACATCACTTAGTTATAGTCCCGACGGCCGAGATGTTCTTGTCAGTTACAGTAGCGATAATATCTACTTATTTAGCGTGAAGGTAATAATAAAATATTTCACTTTATATCGATCTCATGTTTTTATTTAAAAGTTTTATGTTTTATGCAGGACAAAGGTAGCATGCATTTAAGGAAAGATGTTCAAGGAGTGAAAGGAAAAGGAAAAACGGGTCGGGTGAACCAGGTGCAACAGGTGCGGAGATTAAGACTCCGGGGAGACTGGTCTGATACCGGTCCGGATGCTCGACCCGAGTGCGAAGGCGGCCGTCGCAGTGGTACAGGTACTTTAATATATTTAACAATTTCTCTGAACGTTTTTATAATAAACAAATCATTCGTGTTATTCGTTAGAAATTGCTCAGGCCAGACCAGTTCTTCAGACATCGCTAATGCAAAGAATGACGGAAGTTCTTATCAGAATGCTGAACGATCCAGCCACGAGAGCTGCTTTAAGCGGCCGTGGCGAGGATGGCTTGGAAGATCTAATTAATCGACAGGAGAATCCTCAGACTGACAACGAAATTGCAGCACAGGCGACCGAGGAGACGAATAATGCGTCTGAAAGAACGACGGCGGATACGCAGCTAGAAAATGGTAGATAATTGCTTTATATGTAAAGTAGTTTTCGTGATAATCGAGTATTATAGTTTTATATTGATTTATAATTGATGTGTTCAACCAAAAAAAGATACAAGAGTCGTAGAATCACAAACTGAAAGACTTGACGCTGTTAGCGAAACGCCAAGTGAACCTGCAAGTAGTTCACAAGAGGAGTTCGAACGCTGCCAACCACCGAAACAAAGTACATCCATAGATACAACTACCGACGAAAGTCGGCTTGAAGACAAATCAAAAGTTCCTTTGGAGAGTGAGTCGAGTCGAAGTGAACCACAAAAATGTACTATGCGACCTACAACTTCGAATTGTACGAACGAATCTAACGATGAAGATAGAAGTAGTGATGAAGCTTCCTCCGCAAGCATGGACACTAATCAGGATGGACATATGATGGAAAATCTTCAGGATAGATTAACAACGATGCGGGATGGTTTCCTTGAACGGTATAATTTTAATAAATTAATTGTTTTATATATTGAATGATCCCTTCGAGGAATAATGGAATTGATTTCTCTCTCGATTTATAGACATGGTAGTGAACCAGCTGTAAGTTTAACTTATTCTAGCAAGAGTTCGAGTAACGGAACGATATCTCTTGGCGTAGCTAACGAAGTGATTCGTGACACTTATCACCCCGGTAAATATTGCTAAACATTGTTGTTCACTGTATTGTTTATTTCTTGTTAAATAAGATTTTTCTCCAGGGCCATCTGGAAGCAGCAGTACAAGCGGGAGTCATGATAAACATACACGATACGTCCCGAAAAGTAAGTGTGTGTGACGTAAATTGATGTATTTTTAAAAGGATTAAACATTCGTGTTTATCTTTCCGACAGAGAATCATGAAAATGTTTTCACTGATAGCGACGACGAAGATATAACACCTAGAAGGTATTAATCTAAATATTGTTACATGGATTGGTTATCAGAAATTTTATCTATAAACAAAGTCTTGAAATGTATTATTTTCGACACAGATTAATATATCCACTTAAATTGGAAGTGGATAGAGATCATGAACCCGAAACGTTGAATGACGACAGTTTACCAGAGGTTTACGTGAAACAAAAGTACATGGGACATCGCAATGCAAGGTATGGTCATTTTTCATCATTTCATTAACTTGATCACGGCAACTTCATTAATAATAACGCAACTTCTGCGGGGACGAAAAAACGAACGATTCGTGAAGTTGTTGAGAAAAACGATTAAATGTGAGTGTACATAATGACACTCTGTGACTGAAAAGATTAACATGTAATCAAAATTATATCCATCACAGATAGATTAGCGAAACGGCAGAAGTGTCTGACGAATTCCAATAATATCGTAGTCGATTTTTTAGTGAAATGTTTCTCTGATATGCACCAAATCTGTTCGGCGAGTTTGGTTCGTTCCAATCTGGAATCGTAATAATCGTTAACTATGTTACCATATCTAATATCAGTGTCTGTTTGAAACAAAAAAGATCGGAAGCCAAATTATTGACATAACTTGTTGAGTTCCGAAAAAGCCTCCGAGCGGACTGGGCCATTTCACACGAGGCCGTTTAAATTATCTGATCAGTTGCCCTTCCCCCCGTTTGACTCTAGTTTCTTTAGGACCATGATCAAAGAAGCAAACTTCTGGGGCAACGATTACGTGATGTCAGGTAGCGATTGCGGGCACGTGTTCGTTTGGGAGAGGGACACTGCAAGATTATGTATGTTACTTGAAGCGGACCAACATGTGGTTAATTGTGTGCAACCACATCCTTTTTTACCGATGCTGGCTACAGCCGGCGTCGATTACGATGTTAAGCTATGGGCACCGATTAACGAAGAATGTAGTTTCGACGAGAAATTTGCGGAAGATGTGAGTTACATTACAATTTATTTTTAATACATTACAAAGCATATCGGGTTTAACAGTATTAAAATGTATAGATTGTCTTTTAAAGGATATAATTATTTGTACGTGAATTTTATGAATGCGTGTAATGTTTGTAGTTGAAAAAGAGGAACGAAGTGATGCTGGAAGAAACCAAACACACAGTCACCGTACCTGCGGTTTTCATGATCAGAATGCTGTCATGTCTCAATCAGATACGCAGAGGTAGTGAACATTTATAATAATATTCTCAAGATCCCTTCTTGATAACTCGCTCCACTAGTATGACCAACGATACATAATTAGGAATAATTTACCCGAAGATTTTGGCAGCTTTTCACTCTTACGTGCAGGTACCAAAGAATCAAACGGTATACAGAGTTTTATCTGATATTTGTTACGTTGTGCATTTGTCCAACTTTGTGATTCTCGTACGTATTATGTTCATAATTTTTTTTCCACAATTCGTTTGTTATTATTTCATTTCTTTATTATTTTTTTTAAGAAACATACGAATTTATCATCTAGTCGAATCAGGTACCCCGGTTCGTGATCTAAGGGCTGCGGAGAATAAATTCTTAACATCATCATCTTTCACAGACCTTCCTTTTGTGATGCCAAAACAAAACACACAGATCCTTTACTAATATCGATGAAAGCGGTTTACGAAAGAGAAGACACAGAGTATAAAATTTTATGTTTTTTTTTTTGTTTAGAAATTAGAATTTTGTAATAAACATAATATTGAATTTTTAATCTATAAGAGACAAAAATTCGAAATAATATACAATCAGAAACATGTAATGTTAATTGGTATTTTATTACTTACAATTGTAGCGAGGAAAATAAAGTTTTTAACCAAAACATCGAGAAAATATTTTTAATAAGCCGAAAAATTAAAAATGTATACGTTAATATTCAATATTTTTTTAAGGTTTTTGATACACGAAAGAGATCTAGTATTGATCGTAAAAAGACCACGATTGACATACAATTTCATGACGAAACAGTTCATACCACACGAAGTTTAAAACGGTACTAATTCTTTATATTATAGCTAACGAACCAAGTTATGGTACGGACAGGTATTTCATGTCATATGTATACTTGTTTCTTTTTTTTAATCTTAGACTAATCTAGTAAGCACGTAACATATCAGAAAGAATTGTGCAAGTACATTTTTCCATTTTTATTTTCAATTTCTTCATTTCTTTACTTAATAGGATCATTAAATAATCCTCCACAATTTTAATTGGTAATGACAATTATTTCTCATGCATTTATATGTATTTGTAAAATGTATGTTTTTGTATGTTATTGCTACATGATATTGTATGTTGGACTTTTTAATCCCATTTCACGTAAAAGAATGAAGTTACTACAAAACGAACAAATAGCGATACATCACTGCGATAGAAAGATCACGATAGTACTCTTCTTTCACACAATTAAAAATCACAAATCTGCATTATACTTTTTTAAATGATATACTAGTGAATTTTCAAAGTCTCATGGAGTTATCGTTAATAAAAAACAAGAACAAACGGATTAGTAATTCATGTAATAAACGTAGGAATGCAAAATCTTCCATCACGAATGAAGTATCAAGGAAACTAAATATTATTCATCGATCATCCACTAAACAGAGTAGTCCATCGTTAAGTATGTGCGTGTGTGCGAAAGAATTGATTACAAAATGTTCTTGATTCTTTTGTAGGACGCGTTCGCAACAGGAGGAGGAACGGCGACGAGAACGGCGGATCACGACATGGATAAATCGTGTCCGACGTTATTGCAAGCTGTAAACGTAAAAAAATTCGATCTACGGATGATTTTGCGAGACTGCCTATCCTGCCCCTTCATATAAGAAAAAGAAACCGAACGTGAAGCAGGTCGAAAAAGGACGTTAGCAAAAGATTTTATATTTCCTAGATTCGATTAGCCCAGTCCAGGAACAAATATTTATGAAATCAATCTCCTACGAGGATCATCGACTTATCGAATAACGAAATTACACGAACGAACCCTCGCATCGGTCATGTTTTCCTGTACGTTCTTTATATTATTCCCACGGAAATAAGTCATGTTACCCTTGCTTTTGTTTTACTCTCCCTTCCCCCCAATGTGTATCTACGTTTTCCTATGAAATTCAAATTTGCTTGTTATGTCCCAGCTACGAAAGTTAAGTGTGATGTATTCGAAGTTTTGCCTTTTAGTCTGTCGAAACTTTACCGTGTTTGTTTGAATGTATGTTTGAGTGATTTGAATTTATTACCATGCCCCCCTCCCCTACTACACTAAACACACCACCCATCGTTACTACGAAGATAATACGTTGTGATAAAGTTTAGTATAATACTAGTCGTACAATTCGCGATTCAGCGATTAGAGAAAAATAAATAATTACAAAAAAAATACACACATATACGTATATATACACACACACACGAACTTTTAAGCGTAACGACGTCGTTATAAGACGTAGGTATGTAAGGCAGATACGTAAATAATATCGGGACGGTACATTTTGGAATGCGCTTGACACAGATAATAACGATTCCATCGATTGCCTCAGAGTCAACGCGTAAAATAGAATTCAATTGAACACGAATGATGTAATCGATCGTTGGTTTCACAACGGCATCGTTTCTGTTATCTTTATCTCACCCGTTCTATCCCTGTATTATAATTAGATAACGAAAACAAATTCGAAAGCAATGTGATACACGTAAATACATGTATAGAGCCTGCCGGTATCTCTTGAGTCTCGAAAATTTGTCAGTATTTTACGAAAGTCTGTTGGGTGGTTGTTACACATATCTAAGCGTTATCTCTATACAAAGTGCTAAGAAAAAATGTAACGTGTGCTTTAAAAGCTTTCAGAAGCAATAATAAGATTAAAACGCGGTTTGCTTAAGACATAGAAGTGCTTGTGGAACGAGGACGATGAGAGTGTGTGTGTACCACCGTTAGCGATGTATTGTTTGCATAAGACTTTAGACGTAATAAATTGGTAAGACATTTTAACACGGAACCGCTTCACGAGGAGAACGTCCAAAAGATGCAATGATGTGTTAATGCGGAGCATTTATCTATAATAAAAGTTGCTGAGAACGTATAGTCTTACGGATCGTTTTAATTTTCATTGTTATATTTACCCTTACCTTTTCATTCCACTTTCTTAAAGCCATGGGAGAGTATTGTTAATGGGATATTAAATGAAGAAAGAATTGAACAAACATTACATGGTGATCAAGATTGATGAATACGAATAAGGTAGTAAATCATAAAACGAAGAGAAAATGAAACTACTTGTTTAACAACAGAGCCTAATTTAATAACAAAATATGAACGCTGCATCTGTAATAAAATTAATCATAACCGTAATAATAATAATAATAATAACAGTAATAGTAATTATTATAATAATCATAATAATATACGTAACGAATTATAATACCGAACAAAACGAAGCGTATAAAAAGTCGCATGTTATAAATCGTACGTTAACAAGAAGACGGCGGCTCGAATATTGTTAAATCATTGATAAACACGAGCCATCGAACAACCCTAAGAATAAATTAATAATAATCCTTTCCCAGCAAACACGGTTACACGTTCGCAACAATGGAAAATCTATAACACGTAATCGACAACATTCGTAAAATATCTCAAAAGGAAAGGTGTGGTAAAGAACGATAAAACGCGCGATAACGAACACAAAATAATTTACACACATAAGCGTAACACAAACCTTTAAACAGACAACCTTTTCAGAGTAACTTGTATCGTACAATACATGTCGATAAAACACCACGGTGTAATTCTAAAATTTTAAATTCTCTATTTCCATGCTATTACAGCAATAAACAAATTTCACGCGGAACAATATATAAATTTGTTTTAATAAGCTGTCAATCCATATTCATTATGAAAACACGTATTTCGTACATCTAATTCGTCGATGTAATGCTCGCGAATACTACTTGCTTATCCACTGTATTAATTATACCGTTGTATAAATGATAAACAACAAAAACTCGTGTTTGCTGGGTTCGCGCGTGATTCTACGATCACAGAGGGCGGAAAATAAAGAAGAGATGTGGCCGGCAGAAGTGCATGGTAAAGATCAGATAAATGAAAAAAAAACGTGTATGTATGTAAATATATATACATAATCAATAACGAGAGAAGTAAAGGTCGGAGGTTCGTCCGCCGGCACAAAATTTTCCAGTGTCGGCAGTGCATAACGGAGACGTGTATATTTCTTTGTTTTATTTCTCTGAACATTAGGACAAAATTGTAATCAATCGCTTATCCGTTTACCGTAAATCCAATAATGTCTGTAATAATGAATTAGCGTTATATTTAAATGTATCGATGAGAGATTTAATAATCATTCTTCCTTTCTCTCTCACCCTTTCTCGTTCTCTCCGTTACTTTCACTTTCTCTGTCTCACACACATACATACAGATACATACACTCTCTCTCTCTTTCTCTTCCGTACATTCTTACTTCCTTCCGTTCATTCCCTCTCTCACTCTCGCTCTCTCTTTCTCTTTTTTTTTTGTTCTAGTTGGCAATATCCACGGCGATGCTGAACGACGTTTAGAAAATCCGTGGAGGATCGAGGATCGAGCTAGGATTGATTGAAAGATCTCTCTCTTCCTTTTTTATTTCTACGATCCGTGGATCGCTCGTCCTGTAATTTTCTGCTTTTTTTTTCTTTTTACGCCGTTTCCGCACATCGCTTCCGGTCTCACGAACGCGACAGTGGTCGGTGTACGGCCGAGGAAGGCAGAGCCCAACGTTCCGGCAGTCGTTCTGCAAACCCTTTTACGTCCGGTTTAAATTCCAGCCATTATTGTTTCTCACCGTCTCGGAAAATCGTCGATCATTAGATGCATTTGTGTATTGGGTTGACTCGTAAGTCGCTGGGACTTCTACGCGAGTGTATATAATATTAAAAAGTTTAGAGGAAGTCGGATAATGAAGTAGTAAACGAACCACGTGTCTCGCAATTATTTTCTTGTAACACATTTCAAGATTTTAAGACTGAGAAATAATTATTCTACTATGAACACAAATGTTTCATAATTGGTAATACACTTGTCAATAAATTCTGGTCTACAGAACTTTTAAAGAGATTATAATCGATATTTAAAGAAGGGGAATTGATTCGAATCAACCCAATAACTAACACGAAACTTCACACGATCAGTGTGAAATACGTACGTTAAATCATTAGAAAACAAAATATCATGCTATTTTCTCACGATTTTCAAATGTATTCGAAGGAAAGTACACGATGGAACAATCGACACCCGGACGTGTAAGGGTGAGTCGTTGGTTAATGTAAACGGTATTTACGAAGTACAACAACCCTTGTTGACCGTGGAAATAATTGCCTGCTGCCTTCGAGGGCAGTGCCGAAACGTTCACAAGTTTGTTTTCAACCCTCGTACGTTCGGTTATATCAGTTCGAAGGGAATCAAGGAACTTTTGGTAGATCGATTAAGAAATTTTCATCATGTTCATCTAAGAGACATTGTAAAACAAGTGAATTCAATGAAATTCATTCAATCATTTTTCTATCGACTTATCCGTCTGCGATTTTTACCGAGGCAACGACTGTGATTTATTATTTTTTTTTTTTCACGAAGAAATGAATTTCTTTTCCCGAACGTTTAAGGGTGAATCGGCCGGTGATCAATGAAACGCTATCATTACAAAGAATACTCACTATTAAAAATAAAGCCACTATTTCCACCCGGTAACCGTCCGCTTCGATCTTAAAAGATACTCGCGTGTGAAGTTTTCACCGGTGGATTGAAAATAGTGCGCTTGTTTCCTCGCTATATGATAATAATAATAAGAATAATAATAAAAAAGAACATTGATCGGCAAAAATCGAGATCATCGATCTATATAATCGCCACCCAGACGCATAAGGGTTAACACGTATCGGTGGTGAAAATACTATTTACTTTACGTCCCATTATCTTCTACCTGACATAAAAACATCATTATTATTATTTTCAAGCTTGAAATTCATTTCTTTCGCACGCAAAACTCGTTCGGTTTAACAACAATCCGTTCGTGCGTTTATCAAATATAGAAAAGATAAAAGATTAGGGTCGCACTGGTATCTATGTATGTTGTACGTACAATACATACCATCATAGTATTTATCACCACCGTGACCACGTGCCCGTGTCTTTCTTCCCCCCCGTTCTCGTTACAACCAGTACAATTACAACATTCAAGAAGTTTTTAATTTACACGAGAGATGGAAACCGCCATCATCGCTCGCCATCGCAGTTGCACGTGAAAACTCTTCTATACGCGTGACCAGTAATAATCATAGTAACAATAACAATGACAATAATAATGATGACAGTAATAATAAATGACAATAATATCAATAAGAATAGTAGTGAACGTTTACAATCTATTACATAATATTAGTCGGAGGGGACGTCGCTCAGAATTTCTCGAGGCACAGTTGGATCGCACGTTCGCATATTATAATCTTTCGTCCCCCAGATGGGGACTCGAACGCTATTTTTGTGTAATTTTTTTTTTTAAGCTCGAAAGGTTCTCCTTTTTGTTTTTTTAAATATGTAGCTTACTTTAATCTTCCGATGCATACGTCCGACTAGAATGAAGTTTTTTTTTTTTCTCTAATAGATCTCTCTCGAATCATACTTTCACACGATTAACGTCTTCAGAACGTGAATCGATGATTATCATTAATTCCGACTAGGTTTGCGTATGCATCGAACGGTCAAATTATGGATCCGATCGTTGGATCGATCCGCGATTCGTAGATCGCCGTTCTTCGTGCAAAATTAACCGAGCTGTACCTCAATATACTGATTACGCATTGACGCACACGTGTAGATAAATACGCACGCTAGTTACAATAACTATTATGTATTACAAGTGAATCGCAAAAAATTATCGGAACGTTAATATATACATACATATATATATATATAGATATATATATACATATATATAAAAAAAGAAGAAGGTTGACTCGGATTCGAAGTAGTAGAGACGAAAGGAGAGATCGATATAGCCGAAATATGCCGTGTTTTAAACTCTGTCATTTATCATTTTTCCCTCGCAGTCGCGAATTTCCCTCCTGTCGTCGTGAAAATTCAATTTATGTCTCGTCTCGTCTCGCTTTCCTCTCGATCTCCTTTTTTTTCGAAATCGAATCCCCAATAGAAAAAGGAAGCGAACGCGACCGCGTCGGTGGAGTCTTATTCGTAGGATTCTGTGAACTCGTTTAAAGTATCGTGGTACAATTGTTACGTTACGTACGTGTAGAATGAAAAAAAAAACGTTGGATACGTACGATTAAAAGTATAGTTCACGAAAGCCTATACCCGGGGAAATTCAGTTGTTGGTTTTTTGTCACGTGATTCGCATCGTTTCGTCGTTTCGATGGTTTTCGTGATAGATATATCAGAACGAACGCGATTTACCACGTTTGGAAGCAATAAGAATTTTTAGTTCTCGTTTCACGCGATCGATTTTCATCGCATATATCAATCATTGATTTTTCAATGATCTTACGGATCGTGTCTTATGAAATCATAGAAAATTCCTCGTTAAAACATACGGCCCGACTGAACTATAGTTTTTTCTCGCACCGTATAATTGGAAACTCGGTGTACGTATGCATGTATGTATGTATGAATATATAAATATCAATTACATAAATACATATATACATACACGGTTCCAGATTACGATCGCCATACGTCGAGCGACGAACACGCCCGGAAGGAACTTGATTTGCGAGTCCCGAAACGGTGATTTCATTCCGTTTCTAGCAACATCGTGATATTCGGCTATCGGTTTACGTTAGTGCGACGCCGGTGGTGTCGTGTTTGAACATTTCTGTAAGAAAAATCGTGCGTCGAGCTGGTCGACGGCAGAATTCCAGCGAGTTTATTATTATCGGCGCACGCTGTCCCTTTTTTTTTGTATTTTTTTTTAAATATTTTCATTGTCTAGTTCAAAGTACAATGCGCCCGGAACAGCACGCGGTAGACTTGTTTTCATTTTGTCTTAATTGATTTACTATTAATTATTCGCTACGGCAATTACCCTCTAAGCCGTTCAATTCGAATTCGATAATTCGGTTGTTACGGCAGTTGCGCCGTTTTTTTTTTTTTTGACACACTTTCGATTCAAATTTTCCTTTGCTCACCCGAAAAAGTATACTTTTGCGTTCAACTAGACGTAAAGTAGAAGAGAGAAAAAAAAAGAATACATTTTTTCAAGTTTCTCCTCTAGTTCTTTATTAAAAAATGAAAATCCTAATGGGATTCAGATTATCATTAATTTACTTCGATAAAGCGACACCTGTGAAATTAAATCCAATTGTGCGACGATCCTATGGAAAGAAATCGGGTGTCGTGTGATCGACGATTCGAAATTCTAGTTATTTCAAAAGTATCACTTCTTTCGAGCGCTTTTCAGCGCGCTCTCTCGCTTGTCCCCGCTACCTGTTCGCTTGTTAGATAACTTTAATTTTCTTTTCGTGAATATCACGCGATCGGTTTTGGAAAAATCTGCGCCCCCCTGAACGTTGGAAAAATCACAGAGTGGTCGTTTGTTCGTGTATCATCGTCATCGTCCTCTGGTTTTGTCGTCCGGTTTGAATGTATCGATAACGGTGAATACATTTAACAGTGAGAATTCAACTATTTTTTATTATCGGTATATCGTTAACACGGAGACGAATAAATAGATCAACGTTTATTAGACATGACACAATAATTAATAATGAACATCAACATCTCTACGATTCAGAAGCTTCGACACGAATAATATTATTTTATTATACTGACATAGAAACTCTCGTCGGGAATACGGACACACAGAAAGCGTTTACTAATCGAGTACGAGTGTTATCGTGTGAGAAAATTTGTTCTGCAACACCTGAAACACACCTTTGAACACGTGGAAATTCGAAAGATCGTGTATTTTTCAGAGAAATTTTGATCGAATCCGTTGATGTTCGCAGTACACGTGACGATCAGTGTTTTTTTTTTCTTCTTTTATTTCCATGATTCGATTCGAATTAGATCAAAGAATGACTCGCGAGTAAAGCCTTCGAGGATGTCTACGTCGACGATGATTTCCGACGATGACGATGACGTTTGTCGCTGTTCAATATCGTTAACCCTTTCGCTAACAATTTCACGCGAAGATTTACGGCGAAAAAAAAAGAAACAGATGAAATTGCTTACTTACTAATCAAGTTGGTGCTATTCAACGCGATTCTCTTTGTTTTTTAGTCGTGAGTACGACTTCGGATAGTTTTTAAACATCGACCGTCGTTTTTTAAACAACGACCGTTTCGAGAGGGTTAACGCAATTGTCCGTTTAAAAAAAAAAATAAAATAATTTGAGAAAAATAGAGTCAATTTCAAGACGAGGGAGAAGCAAGAGAGGGAGGATTTTTCATGTACACGTAAACTGTCTTTAAACGCGCGTTCATTCTTGGTGATTGCTGATTCGCTATTTTGCAACTTAACGATATAATATATAAACAATCTAACGTTAGTATATGGTATAGTTGAAAATTCGAAGTAAAAGTATTTTGAACGTTAGTGTCGTCATATGTATGTATATTTTTATATATATATATATATATTTTTTTTTTGTAATGTTCGTTTTATTTTCGATAGAGACAAAATTAAGGTGCAAACAGGAGTTGTTATTATGAAATAGTTGCGGTATCGTACGATTGCTGAGAACTTTGGTTTTGTCGTTTTTAATTATTATAAATTATAGAACTTTCATTTCTACCTAAGTCCTTCGAACAGCCACTGTTTAATAATTGAATATGTTTCGGGGAAAAAAGTCGAAGCGTACATCTTCTCGTTCGTAAAATACTTTGTTGCTCCTTTTCTTTTTATTTATAATTGTTATAGTTGTTGTTCTTGTTGTTGTTATTTAATAATCGTCGTTCCCTTCGTAATTCTTTTTTCCTCGTTTTAATTGATTACAATTATCTACTCTCCGATATTATCGTCGCTTTCTCCCTCTCTGGCACTCTTCTTACGAGCGTTTATGCTAGTATTAATTTCGGCACCCTTTTATTTTGCGAACGATGCCAACTTTCTAATGTATATCGACGCCTAACTCAGACACCACGGATCGCTACTTTTAGCGATGCGTAGATCTTGCTGAAAGTAGCTTCTCGTTATGTTAAGTGGATATGTCGTTAACACGCGGAAAAAGTACGTACGCTCGATTCGTAAATCCGTGAAATCGTTCGATTACCCTAACGTTTCGGCTAAGCGTATCGTGACCCGAGACAAAAAAAAAAAACATCTCGCTCACACGAACTTTTGCGAACAACGTGGATCTTTGAACTCGCCCCGAACTGCCGTGGTTCTTCTCTACACCGTGTCTCTGGTTCTCGTTCGTTTTCTTCAAAATTCTACCTTCGTCACACCTCAACGAAAACGATTAACAACCGAGGGGGAAACGCGAACGCGACAAACGACGGTTAACGTAGTGGAGAAAAATAAATAAATAACGTGGCGATCAGGATATATGTATAGAACAAAATTCTGAATCGTACGAATAATCATTGAGCGCGTTACGATAGAGTGTAAGGGTGTATTTTATTTTTTGGTGTGTGTGTATGGTTTTTCTTTTGTTCTCGCTTTAATTAGAACGGTTAATTAGAGAAGTATATTTATTATATTAATTACCGGCAGACTTGGATTTCAGAGAAACAACGGAAAGAAGAAGATACGAGTTTTTTTTTTGTTATCATACATGAAAAAACGAACGTTTTAAATACGGAATGTGAGACAACCTTTGAAGACTGTATAATTAGTTTACACTATGTACTATATATGTATATAAGATTACAATTTATACTAAGAGACATGGAGAATGGCGTTTAAAATCGAGTCGAAGAAACAACAACTTTCAGCAAAATCCGATACGGGCAAGCGAGACACGTCCCTCCGCGTTAAAAATCTTTTCCACCGCTTCTTTCTCCTTTTCTATCTTTTCCCATTTTTTATACTTTTTTTTTATGTATATAAGAAACAACTATAATTAATAACGCGCGCGAGCGAGCGTGTGCTTCATTAGTGATTCTCTTTGTTTCTTGTTTGTTTTTATCAATTTTTCTTACATCGCTACACTCTCGTTAATCGTTAAGATATCTAAAGTGGTATTTCGGGTTTTAGCTCTCAATCGTCTTAACGTTCGTAAACTCGTATTTATAAATGTGTATAATAAAGATCGTTACGTGCTATTACTTGTTATTAATTTTTGTTTGTTTGTTTGTTCTTGTTGTTCTTTTATAATCCATTCGTATGTCAATTAATATTATCGTAGGAAAAAAATCATACAATCATCGTAGTTCGTATCCATAACGTGTTCTCGGTACAGTTACGATAATTATAGTTATTATTATTATTATTATATATATATATATATATTTCTTGTTCTTTAATAGTAGTGGTTTCTCTTTCTTTCTGCTTGTTATTTGATAAATAGTAATAGTAGTAGTCGTAACGTTAATGATAATCGTGTAATAACAATTATAATAAATCAATAATCGTTTTTTTTTTGGTTTGTTTTATACAACAATCACACGTAGAAGCGACGAATTAGAGTAGTAGAAATAACTATTCCCTTAATTGTAATTTTATGTTTATATTTATATTTATATATAGTATCTGCAATATATTAAATCGTTTCTGTATCTGTATCAATATACATACGCGTAGGTATAATACGTGCGCGTGCAAGTATACGTATACATACGCAGGCGTGTACTCGCGATTGTTAAATTGCGTTGACGAGCACATTTTCCTCATTTCGTTTACGTTTCTTTTGTTACTTTTCTAAATTTCCCTATTCTTTTTCATTTTGCACGTTGCTGGTTCCTTCTGTTTTTTTCACCTTATTGTTGTCGTTTGGTTTCTCCGTAGAAATTATACAAACTTATCGATTAAACTTATCAATATTACAAAGACAATTGCACTTCTGGATTGCTAACAGCTGAAATCAATGAAACGGGGTCCATCGACGGAATAAAATAACAAAAAAAAACATTCAATCGTTTCAACGGATTCCGTGATTGACACCTCTTACGCTTATAAACGAACGATAAGAAATCAGACGAATCATAAACCATCGAGCAAAACCGATTTTTCCGTTTTACGACGGTGAAACCGGCACCACTTTGCGTTGCGAGTGGAACAACGAAAAAAATCCGCGAGGTTCGAAAGAATTATTTGTTAAAAATGAGAGAAAATTAAAGAAACGTGTCTTTTACATTTTCCAGCCGAGTTTTTTTCGCACGATGCTCGCAGGACAAGGAGAAACGTGGCTCGAAATACATTCGCACACCCGTACGCGCGCGTACTCATATACATGTTATAACATATATGTATATTTTTTATTTCTTTATATATATATTTATATATATATAACAAGATGGCAAAAAATGTTCCTCCGATTTCTCGTAGATGGAGATCTTCCTTCCTCCTCTCCGTCTTTGTTTTTTTCATCTTCCATTTTCATTTTTTTTTTGTTTATTTTTGTTCATTTAATCGATACGCGTAAGTCATATAGTTAATAGAGGATGTACGAACGTGTAGAAAGATTTATCGTGTAATGAAGTAAATTCGACAAAAAAGTTTATCATTTTTTTTTTTGTTATCTCTTTTAATCGCAAATCACCTAGGTTCCCCTTTCATGAATACTTTGCTAGTCGCGCGCCGCGACTTTTGTCCACTTGTATACTCCATCATCATCATCATCATCATCGCTTCTTTTTCATTCTTCTATTCCATTTTCTTTCTAACCAATGAATTTCACAAGAGTGATTCATCAATATGCCCATATATTAACATTAATAATGCAAAGAGAGAGACACGACAGAGAGCGTGGATTATCATCATATTTCTGTGTATGTGTCTGTGTGTGTGTGTGTGTGTATACGTTTTTTTGTCGTTTTTCTCGCTTAATCTAAATCGTAATCTCCTTCTTCGTCTTTTCAATTTTTTGTTGTATTTTTATTTATTTCGCTTGTGTCTTTAAACTATCTCGTTCTATTTCACCATTTATCATTTTCCTATTTCCCAATTATCTACTCCTTTTAACCCTCGCACGGTTTCACTCGGGGAGAGGTAGTTCTAAGTGTTTTTTCTTTTTTTTATTCCGTTTACCGTTGTCTCGGTACAGACGTTATCATTTCATTTTCTCGTTTGCCTCGTTTGCTTTTTATTTTTACTTTGCTATTCCGTTTCTTCGCTATTCCTTACATGTATGTGTGTGGGTGTTTTTCCTTAGTTTTCCTCGTTCATCCTACATACACTCGGGGAATAAAATTAAATTCATTACGCTGTGGCTGGCGGGGCGCGCGTCGCGGCGCTTACGCGTCCGTCGATCGCGATCGATGATCGACGAACGCGGGATTTTTTTTCGGACGCGTCACGCCAGCCGCGAAAAAACTTGCCTTATCGACGATGAGGTAACAACGTTTAAAAGATCGCTCTTCTCTCTCCCTCGGACATATTATCGCGTGTAACTCTTACGTTGCGTGTCTACCGAGATGTTCCGATTACAATATATATCTATACATATATATCGTGTGTATCCCCGGCGAATACAAGTTTCTCTGCTTGTATTTCAACCTACCCACGACGTTCAAATTTTCCTAGTGTATGTTTCTCTTGTGTGTATATATATATTATGTCTCTTTGTTTGTCTTTTGACAATGTATGTACCATCGTGTCGACGTGTACGTGTGTGTGGGTGTGTATCGTTGTATTTCGGTACGTGTGAACAATGGTTAACCATTATTATACGTATATGCCCGTGTGTGTGTATGTGTGTATATATGCTGTGTGTTTGTGTGCGCGCGCGCGGATACATGGATTTCGGTATTGTTACGAGAGACGAGAACGAAATTAGAAGAAAAAAGTTACATGGAAGATTGTTCTGTACAGCGACTATCAATACGAACTAAAAGTACGTCGGTGTCGACGCGTCGGCGCCTTTAACATTTTTCCCGTCATTTCCCAAGTATCCACATAGCTCAAGGTTTCTCACCACCACCACCCCCCTCACACTTCTCGTTCATTCTTGCGTCAACCTTACATCCGTTTCCTCGACAACCCTTTCGTAAATGTATATAATAGGTATATCTACTTCCCGTTGTTTCATCGCGTTACTCAAATTTTTTCTTCGAACGATAATCCGCTGACAACGACGCCCAGCGTCGACGAAGCTTGTGGGAACTTCCCCGTCTCGTCGTCCAGATGTTTCTAAACTTCTTCCTTTCTTTGATATTTTTTTTTCTTCACGCTATTATTACCGATCAGTAGAATCATACCGTTCTGTCTTCTGCCAGTTATGACCAGGTATCTCGTCATCGTTACCGTCGCTCGACCGTTCTTCCTGTTCTATTTCTCTCTTTTCATTCCTCTTTTTTTGTTTATCATCATCGACGTCCTTACTCGAGACTTTGTATCTCTCGATCGAAGCTCGTCCGGTCGTTCACGTGCCGGAAATTACGTCGTTACCCAGCTTGATTTCTTCTTCTCCTTCTGCTTATCCGTCACGATACACCACCATTGTCTCTCTCTCTCTTTCTCTTTCTCCTCTCTCTTTCTCATTTTCTCCTCTACCTCGCACGATCTCGCTACGATAAGGTGTTGTTCCCGGCGAGGTCACCGATCCCCCGGGGAAACGACAGAACGGAATTTCCAACGGTCACGCGACGACCCGGGGATCGCACCCTCGACATCGCCAGGCTGGACATCCGAACGGTTATAATATCTCCGACGGTTTCCCATTGCGATGTTAATTCCACGTGGGCGACGATAACGCTGTCGTTGGTTCTCCTCCGGGGACACGAACTCCTGGCGGACGATCCCGTCGTCGTGGCACGAGGACACCGGTGCACCGTGTGACGGCGAACGAGAAGCTTCAAGGTAAGTTATAAGTACGCTGAGCAGGTACCGGAGCGAGTTTGACGAAAAAAAGAAACAAAAAACGATGGCCTGCCAAATACAGTGGATGCGGCACTCTTGCGGATTTTGGTTCTTGATGTGTGTTGTTTTTCTTTCTTCTTTTTTCCTCCTTTGTCGCGCTTAGTTCTAACTAAGTGTGTATATATATTTATATGTATATATGTATATAATATATATTTATATATATATATATTCATATAATATATATAATATACATACATATATATATTATTTATATATTTATTTATACGGTGTTTATGAGGTGTCTGTATACGCCAGTGTGTAAGAGTGTGTGTTTTTGTTTCTGCTTCTGTGTTTTTTCTTCATCTCGCTTGTTCTCTCGGTTTTAACGGGTTTTTTGTTGTTTTTTCTTTTCGTTTCACGCGTCGAGGCGACGAGCGTCCACCGACATCGGCATCGTTTCCCCCTTTTCTTTTCTTTTTGTTTCTTTTTCGTGTTTAATTCCCTTATCAGCGGCCGATTTATTTGTGATTAAAGGTGAACGGCGACCGACCTGTGACCGCGCTTCGGTGGAAATGTACGTTCTGCCATTTGTTGTCCCTCTTGTGCCACACGCGGCTCTCCTCGCTTTGCTGAGTGTGCGCTACTCCTTGTCTGGAACAGCGAAATTTCAGGTAAAACTTAGCTGACCGGTCTAATTAACAATGGGTGATGTTTGAAGAGGATTTTTCGCCGTAATTGGCACCCACGGAATTTCTTAATCCTCTATAATATCATATAAATTCAAAATGATATATCCACACTTAGTTATTATATTGAAAAAAATTATTACGTTAATCTGAATTTAGGTTTGATATTGTATATCACTATTCTGGGTTTTAGATGTTAATATTACTATTAATAAGATTGTTGAGAATAGTTAGAATTATCAATTAAGCATTGAAATTGAATGAATAATTGATATATTACTATAAAGGTATGCAATTTAATGCGTTATTTAATTCGGTTATAAATGGAAATATGTATATTCAGTTAACAGAGGATTATAATTTGAATATATATGTATATTACAATTTGTCCATCATACACTTACATGTCCATGTACTGCGTAAGCCTGACGTACGCGATGCACGCGGCATCCTCGCCGAGTAGATGCACGTGCGGATTCAGGATCGTCGTGTTTACGGCTTTGCAGTTCTTCCCCAGGACTGCTTATCGATCGGAAAATGTAAAACACTTGTTATTCGCGATTCCGCGTGTCTCGTCACGTACCGCCACAAGCGTTTCGACGATCACAGCGAGAAAGGACGTACAGTGACATTATGCAAGAATAAATATTCGAGAAAATTGTGTGCATTCGAAAAAAAAGAACACTATAAACGTATATGTGCGTGTTAAAATTCAGATACGAATACGTATCCATCGTGATTGGCTGACAATGTGACAATAATAAAAATAAATCGTTCGTTTGCGTCGGTGAATACGGAATGCGCAAAAATGTAGTCAAGCGAGAGAGACAGAAAGAGTGAGAGAGAGAGAAAGAGAGAGAGAAAGAGAAATACGTTCGAGAATTCAATGTTTGCTCGTGCGGTATCGATTGCGTGACTTTTGCGCGTTCCGTATCGCATACGATGCGATTTCTGAAATCTCGCATTCTGTGGTAAATTAACTGGAAGTGCAATAAGAAGCTGGGGGGTTGCCGGTTAATTCTGACAGGCCGCGAATCACTCGACGAATTTGAAACCGCAGCGTCAAGAGCACAAGGAGACCGTTCGTTTTCCGCTTGAATGCCGTGTCCGCGAAATGTCACCATACTGAAACCACTGTACCACACGGGTTGTAGGACGATCCTATCTTGGCCACGGTTAAATTTGTGCAAGGGTTAAATATGTTTTTTTTTAGTATAGAAAGGTTGCCGGAAAACTGGAAAATGGTAGACACATGTTTTTCCCATTCTTGTTTACTGTATTGTTTGATAAATATTACGAGGATTTATAAACAATGTTTTTTTATTATATGCATGGAAAATATTGGCATTCTTTTTGGAGATTAGTAAAAAATGACTGTGTACAGTGTTACATCAAACTTTTATGGAAATTGTTGGGCAATTTTTGGTAGTTTTCAATGTTTCGTAAAACCCATTTGAATGTTTACATTTAATATTTGAGACTATCTAGTAGTCTAGGGAAATAAGTGTGCCGAAATAGTGCAAATTTAAC
Source organism: Mimumesa dahlbomi (assembly GCA_917499265.3). Lineage (NCBI taxonomy): Eukaryota > Metazoa > Arthropoda > Insecta > Hymenoptera > Crabronidae > Mimumesa > Mimumesa dahlbomi. The sequence goes on from OU824118.1 coordinate 11,532,250, forward strand.
CCGGTCCCTTTAAAATATAATAAAAAGAAATCTCTGTTACGTTTATCTTTCTTTTCCCACAAACTAGTTGGCACTCGTATCGTCCGTTTTACATATTTTTTTCTCAGCGAAATCCTCGCGGACACGGCGTAACGTGCAAGTGGGTCGTGTAACACCGAGATCACGTCGTTAAAAATCAAAACGGTGTTGTAAACACAGATACGAGAGACGTGCGGCGGCCAGGGAATCGCGGTGTCGACGAGCGCGGCGAGTAACAGTGATGCAAATGAGTCATAATTACCATTATCAAAGTAAAATTTGTGGAAATCCATTCCCTCGACTAAATTACCTAGAGCCTCTGGCTCGAACGCAGTCAGATGTGGATCGCAGATTTTCCTGGAAACGTAATGCACGTTAAATGCAAACAAATCAATCCGCGGACCGACGAATTCACGTGAAATTCAAGAAGAATAATTATCCACCGGACGATCAAACGATTCGAGCAATTACGGGGATTCCACGCAAACACTTATCAAACAGATGTATGAACACGTGAATCATCGTCGATTTTATATGTTATATACATATATGTAGATATATATGTATGTATATAGTGGAAATAATTTGTATTGCTCGATGATCTTTCGGTAGTTAATTTTAATCATACGTTTTTTTTATCATTTATCGATGATTTTGTCACTTACGTGTATGCCTCGAAATCACCGGTGTTGATGCTCTCTATCAGCTGCTCGGTCATCTTGATGATTTCCTGACGGCGTGCTGGAATCGTCAACAGATCACGGATCAGTTTTAAAAGATACTCTCGGCACGCCCAGAGTCTGGACGATCTGGGCTCATACCGACACATCGTACGGCACAACAGTCACATGCACGAATCTTTATCAACTTCTACGTCCTACGCCAAAGGCCCTGATTTCCATTGGAGTCAAAGTCACAAAGGAAATTATAATATAGCAACGTTACTACGTTGGCGTGTGTCATTACTGTGAATAATAACTAAACACCTGTTTTTTTCAGAATCGATTAACGTGTTCTAATTAAACGATCTACTTGAACGGATAAGACTCCAATGATGGGATCCTCAAATGGTTCGAATATAAATAACACATTTAAATAAAAGTAAAAGATGAAATAAAAAACTTCGAGTAGGTATCAATAAAGCTATTCATTTTTCAAGTTATTACATTTTTCAAATTAGAAATTATGAAATTCCCTACGGGAACGAGTTAGCGATAAAAAAGAAAATTAATCGCAGGACCATTCGAGGATCGAAAAGAAGAAACGAAAAACGTTTGTCCGACGGAAATTTGCATGTTCCACTTGACGGCAATCGTACCGGTACGCGCGGCACGGAATGTTTCGTCGTTTTCACCGAAATTGCGATCGATTTTATTCGCTTGGCGAAAAGGGACCAACAAAAAAAAAGAGAGAGAAAAGAAAAAAGAAATAAACCGTATCGCGGACTTTGGTTGAATCGGTGCTGGCCGATTGCACAACGGGCAACGACACCGGTGCAATTTGGTCAAATGGAAACGATTAAAAGTGTCCCGTCGTTGCACGCGTCGATCGAATTAGCACGTGCTATCCAATCATTCGCTTTCTCTTTCGCACACACACACACACACACACACACACACCTCGCCCCGATCGTTCATTCACTCGACCATTCACCCGTTCATTCATTGACGCGCCATCGACGAGATAAAGAATCCGTATCACCGGTGCCACCGAGTTTCACCGGGGTACAATTTCCTTCACGCATACATAAATCCACGATGTGTATGTATGTACATGTATGAATGTATGTATGTTACGTACATACAGTTATATACAATACATACGTTTGACACTAATAAAGAATATATCTCTCGTACAGGCAACATAGGTCGCGAATACGAATTCAAATAAAAGTAAAAAAAAAGAATTAAATAAATCGTCGGTGATCGTTTGTTCTCGTTCATATGATTCCTGTTATCGTGTTATGGCCACGGAAATATTACTATATGTATTCAGAAATTTATCTTATTTATTTCTGATCTTCATCTAATTCTTTGTATAATTATTGACGAACACGGTTCGACGTATCGAGGATCCGTTTATATCCGAATTCTGTAGAATAATTATCGTGATCGAGGTCCCTGGGATTAGTTTCGTTCAAAAAAATTTTGTTCTCCACCCGCACCTACGCCCACGGTGTTCAATTTTGATCGATCACGCGACAACGATTGCAATCACTCTCGGAACGGTGAATCCTTCGAAGTGTTTTGCAAAATGAATCGAGGGCGCGGCAAATGACGGTTTTTGTTAATCGACATCTTAAGCCACGTTTTTTTCAATACCTAATTAGAATATTCGTTAAAAAAAAAATACGTATTAAATTTCAATTTCTTCTCGGGCAATTATGTGTGTACACTTTTTAATAGATAATAATATTTATAAGAAATTGGTTTCTCCGAGGGATCACTTTGGATTTCACGCGACCACCACCATCACCATCACCACCATCATTATCACCACTACCATCACCACCACCACCACCACTGCCAGCAGATTTACTCTACCCTACTGCGTACCATCGTAGTAAACGTAAATAATAGTTTACTTTAATACTATCAGCATTCTACGTCGAAGGTAAACACGGTGTCTCTTCGTTAGTCTTACGATGTGTTTTTTATTCTTTACCTGAGCACTGGGAGTTCGTCGAAAGCTGGCTGCAGGTCTTGATAGGACACACGATTCTTATTTCTAGAAGCAATATATATACCCCTTTCGTATTAAAAAAATCGCTTCCTCGAAGCCGGCATGGTTTCTCTTAATGCGTATTCACAAGCGGCTTGCGTGGGTTCGCAATTGAAGATTAAGATCCGTAAAACGATATTGATTTATCGTTTTTACCATGAAATATAACATTCATGTCATATTAATTACATCGACTATGTTATCATCGAATTATTTCGAATTATTTCGATGGTCATCCGGTTAATATCTGTGTCGCTCGTGAACTTACAATTGAATTCCGTTACTTTCATTCCTAATATTACATTCGCGTGTTCCATTCCGAGAATTGGAGGAGTCAAACTTTACGGAGCTTAATCCTCGCGAGCGGCTGAAGAGGATTAACCGTCTCCTCCGATTCCATCTCGTTCTTATCATTCTCTATTTGATTTTTTTTTCTTTATTTTACGCTGTCCCCTCCTTCTACCCCTCCGTCAGTAGCTTTTGATTAATTATCCTTTCGTATCTCAATTACTGCACACCGTGTACATGTTTACATATATGTATACACAGTATATATGTATATATATGTACGTTACAATATGTACAAAAGACATACTTTAGCGAAACTGACGGGAAATGATGATCCAACGTCTCGTTGATTATTATTATCTCGAAACGCGAAGCTATGTATAGAGTAATTTCTACGATAGTTTGCTGCTTACGGATCCGAAGCGATTTACGCGGAAAATCAATAGCGCAAAACACCACCAACCTTTCTGCGAGACAGTTTTTCTTCCTGTTAGCGAAAAGTAACGGTTTTACATACCACAATTATGAGAAAGCGATACGCATTTACTTGAATGATGTTACGCACGATGCGTGTAGATATATTACACATGTATGTACGCGTTTTACCAGCTTTCTGCAGGTGTTTTTTTTTTCTTTAAATTTCCTCATTCTCTATCTTTAAATACATACGTATTGTATTTAAATCGTGATATTAATACAGCATTACGGTATTAACGTTAAGAGATTCCGCTTAATTGTAACATGAACTGCGCGATGAGAAGCATGACACTTACTGAGAGAGAGTGATTGTATTATTATTAATTTCACACATCGTGTATTATTATTATTATTATCCTTCGTCTGGGCGAATGAAACTTGCCGACAAAAGGTTATTTTCTACCAGCAGACTAGCGTAAATGTATGATGATCAACTACGAAGCCTGTCCGATGTATATGTATAAAATTCTCATTTTTTTTCACACAAGACAATGTATTCGATTTCAGTAGTTTATTGTTTACGTTCACAATTTGCACCTACACATGGATTACACATGGATTTGTAGCATTCAGCGTAGACGAGAGCCTGATCAACGTATCTACGCGACATTCGAACTGCAGTAATTAATAAAATACCATTTCCTACGATTTCTCATTAACGATCACCCGACAGCGATTACCGATAATTACACGATCGATAAATGAATCCAATTATTCGCCGAACGACTCTCATAGTGGAGACTTGCGATGCGAACGAATAAAATCTTTTATCACGGAAACGAGTAAATTTTTTTTCGTTCCAACTACGGAATTGCGTTTATGAATGTTTCACTATCATCAGCCGGGGACAGAAATTAGCCGGCAGACGATCGTTGCCCGACGAGAATTACGAGCACAACCCGAGGTTCGCTCGAAGAAATGATATTTTATGTATGTCTGCTTGCATACTAACTCTGCGATACATAATGCAGCACAGACAATAGTAGGGACAACACAGAGAAACGTTTCATTAATGTTTTCACACTTCCTTCCGTAAGATGTATATCCCGTCGCTGTATATAGTAAAATAAATGACGATGTGTACGTGTGATGATCCGTGTATACCCACTTATACACGTGGATTGATTCACATAGACATATTATTTTTTTTCTCGCCCGCACGAATATGAAGAAAAAAACACAACGAACCTTACGACGTGAAGAAAAAAATTCAAAAATGGAATCGAAATTGTACGATGATCGATTTGCGAGAGTTTCAGGGCCCTTTGGACAGCGAGCCTGTGTCGGTGGCTTACTGACTAGTTCGCTACTTGTATGTATACGTATGTATGCCTCACTTTCCTCGTCTGACCAAAAACTGATACTCACTACTTGCGGCTTGTCGTCCGTCAAAAGAAAATCGTCACTACTCGCGCGAAAGCCGTTCACGACGCGACGGCAGGAACGTTTTCAACGTGAAATTGATGGAATTCGATTCAAGGGTATGTCAAAGGACGAAGGTGTTACGAGTAGAAATATGAAGCCACCGGTGGATCGAGTTGGAAATTATTCCGGCCCGCTGGAACTCTTACGTAACCCATACACCTTCACCCTTTCTGTATTTTTGTTTTTCTCTTTTGTACAATAGAGGAAAACTGGAACAAAGTATTACATAAAAGAACACTTCGCAACGTTCAATTATTACGACGCGGTTAAAAAAAAAACAACAGTTTCTACGTAAAATCTTTGTGTTCCCCGCCCCCTGAACAGTTTCAATTGGAATTTTTTATCGAATCTTCCGTCGCGCCGTGAATAATAATAACGAAAATCGTAAAGTATCTACCCTAAAGAAATACCAGACGATACGATATAGTCTGCAAACAAGGCGTCGAAACAAGGCAGCGGGCGACAAAAAAAAAAGAGAAATCAAAATAAAAAGAAAAAAAAGGAACGAAAAAAAGAGAGACTTCGAACGAAGTCTCAAAACACAGAGAACAAATTCGTATTACACAGAATGCCTATTCTATTCGTGATATTTGACAGATCACGGTATTCGCCTTAGCGACGATCTATCAAGTATCAGGAGCGAATTATTTTTTTTTTTACAACAAGCTACATCGTCTAAGCCTCGAGCAGCAGTCCTCGTCCTTCGCGTTTTTATTTTTCGCAACTCCTGCGACCTTACCGACGCTGACGTTCTTCTTCTTACCGTCTTCCGGATCGCTGAACTCGGTCGTCGGAAGCGGAATGTATCCGGCACCGCCGATCCGTCGAATTTCCGGTTCTTTATCGGGGACGCATGCAAATTGCGTAAGATGCGACATGCCGTGGCACACGTGCAACACACCAGAACATGCAGAAACACACGGACAGTTCGTGGAACAAGTACGTATTTACATATGTAGGTGGTGGAAATATTAGAAAGAAACAAGACACAGAAGGAAAGAAAAAAAAAACGATGACAAAGGGAAAATCCGAATAGCCGAGTTAGTCGATGAATGGAAATTGAAAATCATGCGAGTATAATACGATACTGTCACCTGATTATACTCGAAACAAGTATTCCACGTGGATCTAGAATTAACGGATCGTTCTCGAATAGCTCGTACATCAATTACCAATAATAATTCTAATATACCCATTGAATAACACAATTACCAGAAAGTATCATTATTAAATCTACAATTTCATCATATCTAACATTAATCAACAACATTTCCTATAATCTCTACTATCCACCCCCTAATCCATTATATTTATATCCATTCAAAATCATTATTAAATTTTAATAAAATACCAATAATAATAAAAAAAAATACTCTAAAAAAATGATCCGTCGACTCATGATGCACGTATGTAAATACGTTTAAGTGTTTATATCCGATTCGGCTTGCCGGACGCGAGAGGATAAAGAGAGGCTTTACGTACAATAGACGAGAGATACAGACCGGTGGTCGAGGAGTCGTGGCGTCGCGACGCCGGTGCCGTGAGCGTCGTCGCGGAGTTTACGGTGGTGAGGTAGGCCGCCGGCGACGACGGAGAGGCGCCGGTCTGGCTGTTTTGGCTGTTGCTGCTGCTACCACTGCTGCTACCACTTCCTGCGCTGCCAGCTAGTCATGCAACCAACCAACCAAACAACGAGCTACTGTCAGCCTCGGAAACAGCATCATCCCGGCCTCTTCTGGTCATTCGTCAATCGTCGTTTCCCCGTTGCACTCTCGTCGGACGTCAGGCAAGATTTGTCTCGTTTAACCCGTTTGATTTTGGAGATTCATTTCCTTTTTTGTTGTTTTTCTTTTTGGTTATGATAGAGAGACTTGTACGATCATTGAGAAATGATTGACAAGTGATTGTTATTGGACACGGGTTAAACGAGATAGTGAAACACCATGAGGAAGTGTTTTTTTTTTGGGATGCGTTTCACGTGGTGATACAGGTGTTTTTTTTTTTGTTTAGAGTGTCTTTGTTGGTTTTAATAAAATTAATAGTAGAGATGATTGTTAAAGATATTGAAATTTTTGGTAATAGTATTTGAATAGAATTAGTTTAAGTATACTATTGTGAGTTTGGCACTTTTGCAATAGAGTGTGTTAAATTTTCTCTGACTATAACTTGAAAATTATGAAATATTATATGTAAAAAAATACTTTTATCAAAATCCTTGATGTGTGCGTTAAAAACCTGTATCGTTTCACGTAGAATCGCGGAAAAATCGGTCAAACGGTGCGAATACACGGCGCAAGTGCATCATGCGGTAGAATATTATACATAGAGGGATGAAAAGTACATGTATACACATACAGTAAATTCAAAGTTCTCGCTGTTAGATAGAGAAACGTGTACGAGAGTGCAGCGGATCGTCGGAAAATGAAACATCATCGAAAGCAAGATTCGGCAAAATGCAAGGCGTTCACGTGGAATTTCGTTCGAAAATTATTCGAACGAATTTCCCGGAATTTGAAAATTATACATATATGTATATTGTATCTATTTTATGTATAGGGTGGATCTAATCGATTATCACTGCATCTATATCAATACAATACCGTGTAAGCGTGTCGGCAAAGATTCCAATAGACAAAAACAAAATAAAAAAACACAACAATAAAAATACAGAAACACATTCTCGAATCTCACGATGATAGGATATTCAGTGGATGATTTTCAGAACAATGATGGGTAACAATATGCGAATATGAGATGAGAGAAAGGTCTAAGCATTAGAAGAAGTGGAAACCTAAGGGCGACAAGCGTGAACCTGCAGAGTGAACGAGATGCGTGAATATCGAGTTGCTTGAAATGATCAGGAATATAATATTATTATGTATAATAATAAGGTAATAACGTATCTTATTTCAAAGAGACAAAAAAACCAAATCATGCGTTCGGCTCTAAAAGAAGGGTAACACCGATTTCTGCCCAATAAAACGGTGTCCGATAAAAAAATCCGACGTTATTATTCGACAACGGGACGAACGAGTGATCCTCGTAAAAAAATGTTTTTCTTTTTTTTTTTTTTACATCGCTTCACGTCGAATTACCGCGACCACCATTCTCTTCTCGACGATACGTAGAGAAAACACGTAGAGGAACGTTTCACGTAACGACACGTGGTTTATAGTATCACCGTCGACAATTCCGAAAAAGAGGGGAGTGGGGGGAAAAATGATTCTCAGGCAGAAACGGTTTTGCGATCGAGAAAGAAAACCTTACCGAGTTCGTCGGGACGACGAGCGTCATCGTGTTGAATTTTATTGTCCATCTTGGCTCGTGTGCCTACCTCTTATCCTGCGGTTAGACGAGAGACGAGGACAGTGAACACACATTTTCCCGATAATATCCGCAAAGGGAGCCGGCAATTTTCTTCCACGAAGAAGGTCCCATCGGGACCGCGATGGCAAAAATTGATCGTAAATTGCGCTGCAGATGGACACGATGAAAACCGACTGGTATCACATCGTACTCCAATTATTTTCACCCTGTTCACGTTATTATACTTTGCCGAGTAGTTTACTTTATTCGGAGAACGAGAAATAAATGTTATCTCGACGATGTTATCGTCTATATAATATAGTATATAAATAATATAAAAAAGCGTTCTCTCCCGACCTATTTAAGAATTCTATATATATCTATTTATTATATTATATATTTCTTTGTTTCTTGGCTTTCGTTTTTCAAATTTTCTCAGTCTGTATATGGATCTATATATGTATATATCTTTTCGTGGACAGGCTTCGTAGATTTCGCTGGTGTTCTTCCGGCGTAGACAATATTAGAACGCGTTTTTTTATTCGTTACAGTTCAATCTGGGATCGTGAATTCATAAGATTTCGTGGACCAATGTGTATGTATGTATGTACTACTACATACACGGGTCAATTTTTAAAAAATGTATCAATCACCGTTGCGTACAAAATACGTCAGACGTCCTGGTCCGACGTGTTCCTCTGCTCGCAGTGGATTCGAACAACGTTCGCCCAGATACACAATTAGAAACTGTCATTGCAGCCGCGGATGCTGAAATATTATTTGGTACGCGCGGATGGCGTAGGCGGAAGTGACAAAAACGTCGCGGTTATGATTTTTTTCTACTGAGATGAAAGAACGGTAGAAAAAACGAGAGAAAAAAAAAAAGGAAAAATGGGGAAAGTCCTCTCGCATTCCAATTAGAGCAGTCGAGTGTCAACTAGACGGTCGAGTAATAAAGTTAATTACACCGACACCTACCATATATCGCACTTAAAAAGAAAAAAAAGAAAAACTTAATGAAGTACAATTTCACGTGGTACAACTATATAAATAGTAATCCTCATTAATGTTACATCTAAAGGAAATATCACTTCCTCTATGTATACATATATACTATCACAATTTTCTTTTTTAAACACTTCTATCTAATTTACAATAAATCTAATAAAATATATCATATCATAATAAAATATAATATTTTATATACTTAAATTGTGTTATATTTATTCTAAAAAATTCTTTAACAGATAACACATCTACGGGGTAGTTTCTACCGTACTTTTCTCTCAGGATTCTCTCAGCAACCGATTTACCTTGTGCTCCCTGTAGGAGTACCGCGGCTAATCCAAGGGGGTTCCCTTGAACCTGGTTTTGCGGTTGCTTGTTCGCCTGGTTCGCTGCCCCGACTATCTTCGAGAACGCGGACACGGCGGCAGGACTGTTCGGAGGTGTACCTTGCGGGGCGACGCCTTTGTTTTTCGTGGATTTCGAACGTCACCGATTAGAAGAATTGTCAGAATGAAGAAGAAGAAGAAGAAGAATTTGTTTTTTTTTTCAACAGGACGATCCAAACGCAAATTCGGGGTCCACAGAACACCGCAGCGAATTAGCCAGCTATACGTATAGACCGTGTCGTAATTAAGGCCCATCGGGATTAGTTTTGACGTTAGTAGAAGACGTTGCAATCGCAATTGTATTGGGAAAACGAGGATTAGTTTACATTACTGGAGGCGGAAGCTGCGTCTATCGACGAATCTCTGTCTCGACAGGACGAACAAACGAAATCGAGCCGTGACGTCATTCGGCTTCGTAATTAGCAATTAAAAATGGTGTTAGCTTCACGTTTGTACGTGTATGGATTATCGACTCGTTCACAGAGGTATGTACGAAAAGCATCGAACACTTACGAGAGAACACTTACATATAATTATATATGTTTTTTGTTATCATATTCTATCATCGAGGAATAAGATTTTGCTCTTTTTAAGACATCAGTTGAGAAATGATTTGAAAGTAGACGGATATCGAGGACGAGAATAATATATGTATACGAGAATTCTTTCGATTAATCGGAGGAAACGTGGTTACGTAGAGAATCCGATGGACTCTCGTCGGTACACCGACATAGACACGGTTTGCTCCTGAAATAGATCGAAAAGCGTGTCTGTGATCGTGACCCCACTCTAACTGTCTAATTCAGACTCGTCGAAAGTTCATTTTGCGTAGGACGCGGCACTTCCGTTAACCGTCAACGACGGAACGTGTCTCGAAGAATTATCGACGAGATACAAATATTATGACTGACGTACGAAAACCATAATTTAGAATCGCGTATGGATCTAACGAAACGTTTTTTACCATCTTTAAAAGATCACTCTATCAAATATAAACTCTATTATTCACACAAAATATCCAATTTATGTGTCCAACAAATTTTACGTAATCATCGTGATGAACGATAATACACATCGCGATCAATGATCGATAATATCATGAGATACACGTAAATACCACGGGAAATTTACAAAGATTCTCCATTTCCAACGACGGTCGAACGTCACGAACGTCCAGGAATTTCTAACGTCACGAATTTACTGCGAGTTCCTTCGGGAAAAGCTCACCGTAATTATCAACTTGCTTAGAGGAGCCTGGCACAGCAGCGGGAGCCGACATTTTTCGAGGGGCTTCGGGAAAACTTTCTCCACGGGTTCTATATATATATATATATTTTTCTCTCCCTTTCCTCTTTAAAATTACATTTGTCACCACCGTTCGCGCGGTACCCAAGGAGAAAAAAAAAACCCACTTCTTCCACTCTACTTCGACGTCGATGAAATTAATAAACTCCGGAGGCAACGGAAGCCCTGTTGGTCGTCGGCGACGATTCGACGAGAAAGTTACACGCGAGACTCTGCGAGAAAACGTTCCAACGTGTTCGTTGCTCGGAAAAAAGAAACAGCGACAACAACAGCAACAACAACAACAACGAGAAGAAAAAATTAAAAAAAAAAAGATAAAATAGAAAATGTAATACGAGGAAAAGGAACGTCGATGAGAAACAACCCGGTGCCGCAGAGTTTGCAGCTCTGGCTTCGACGAGGATCCAACAAACGACGCGGACTGTTCTCGATCTATTTTCACGTAATGCCAAGCGGCCAGGTATTTCTGTTGACAGTACGCCTCGTGCGCGCGCCAGTCGCGAATCAGCTTTTCCCTAGGAAGATTTCCGGTGGATAAACTACGATGATCGTTAATGAGAGACATTCAAAGAGGAAGATCGAGAAATTCGATCGAGATATTTCTAATCTGATTGATACTAGATGATAGAGTCTAGCCACTATGGGAGGTGGTTTATTCTAGGAAGATTTATAAATATCGAACGTGATACTATCTAATCGAAAAATAGTTTCTCTTTTTTTTTTTGGTTTATTTAGAATGAATTTTTAAACGATGATGAATAAATCCTTTGAACGTGGTTAGACAACGTGCGGTGAATTGACGGGAATGTATTAATTCGAGAACGATGCCAAAACTACCAGGTATTTTTGCTGATGTTACATACATATTAGTATGTATGTATGGACGTTACGTCATGATGACTAATCAGTGAGATGAGTGAGAATAATACGTGTCGCGTTATGGATTAATCAGTAAAGTAGTCGGCTGATCGAGGAGAAGAATATATTATTATACTTAATTTTGCTCTTCTAAAGAGGCATTGTATAGTAACAGCAGAACAATCTCCTAGGACTTTTCACTAAACACTAACAATTACAGTAATGTCTCAGTGTTATATTCATTAATCAACGGCATAACGCATTCTCTACTTCTACACGCTTAAAAAGTAGATCAATAATATAATACATCGCGAGCTTAGATCGTACTCGGGTTCGACAACCACGAGTAGATCGATCGTTCTCAAAACTTTTCAACGCTAACAACTTCACCTTCTACTATCAACACATTTTTCGTTAAATTCGGCACTAATTCCGAAGCGCTATGTTTATATCTGTAATGTATGTATAATTATAATTTCATCTAAGGGGGAAATAAAAACGTCTCTCTCGTATCTTGCGCTACTTAACACGGAAAAACAAATTCTCAGGTTAGCAGGTTACGCTGACTTCTAATTAATAAAAAAAGCCCCAACAAAAAAATACGAAAACCAAACAATCATAAAATAATTATCAAACAAAACGTGTTATCGTTAACATTCTAATCGATAACGAGACTAGAAAAGTGCGTCGGTTACATTCGCACGAAATCAAAAACACGTCGCAGGCTCATCGTGCAGAAACAAACAAAAAAAATAAAAAATTCACGAAAAGTTGCTTCCGAGGGAGGGGGGTCCCCACCCACCCCAAAAATGCGGAGGGGGGCGGGGGTGTTCGGCTAAGATTAATATTGCAGATCGATTAGAGAAAGCAAACGCACGCAACGTCCTTTATTAGTTCGTGGAACGAGAGGAGGCTGGAGAGACGGTAAATCCGAAGTACGAGTTAGCGGAAGCTGGAACAGACAGGGTGCAAAAGCTCGGCTCGAAGCTCGTCACGGAGCCCCACGTGGAATTTGGCTTCTCCGATTCGTGACCATCCTCCGGTACCCTCTCGCGTGGCAAAAGCTATCAACTTCGCTCGGCGGTCGCGTTAAGAAAGCAATTAGCAAAACGAGCGGGTAGTTTTTTCGTCGGTCTTCGATTCGCGAAGCAACATTTTTTAGCTGCGCTGAACTAAAAGCGGGGTTCCGTCGTTTTATCAAAGCTCCAACATTGACGGACGGGTACTTTCAAGCTGATCGCGGTAGAAATTACGAGATGAATTAATATTAATTAGTTATTCAACGAGAGAGGGACCGTTAGAGATACTGAAAGTATTAGAGTTAATATGATTATTAAATCATTACGTTACTTTTATCGTTCTTTCATTAGAAATTCAAGTTAAATTTGTACAACAGTGTGATAGAGATAATTAAAAAATAATGTAGAAACAATACGAAAAGGGAGATTCATCGTTTGAAAAATGATAATCGAATAAAATAATGATAGATTCAAATTTTATTTAAGTAAATTTTAGTTTCTTTGGTTAATCGAGCAATTTCGTTTCAGCACGCGAATGGGAGAAGCCAGGGTAACCGGGTGACGTTTACACGTTTAATATATGTAATACGTATAATATGTATATACGCAATACACATGTATACACAGAACGAGACGTCGAAACGTATCGTTTCTCGGCCTTCGAAATGGGTTTACCTTCGGGTTCTTTGGCAATGACCGTGCTGCTCCGGTCGACGCCGCCCTTCTTATCCTCTGTACAACATACACACATACATCACGTATACGGATATGCGACAATGTTATCATTACAATAACGCCTATTTACACGACTATACGATATTGACCAGCCACGCACATAATTCAGAAGCTTAGCGCTTCTTTTTCCCGTCTCGTGTTCGAGTTTACCAAAGAGCAATGATTTTTTTTATCATTAGTTCAGATTTCACGTGTGAAAAATTCGTTGTACGTACAATCGGAGAGTGTATGTATATTGAGTTACTATTGGTAAAACGATAGTGAACATATTGAAATGTTACGATGTTTCAATTGTTTTATTAATAGCTCAAAAATTACGGAAATGACGAAGGAATTACGAAAATCGCGAGAAATGGTCAAATTCAACCAGTTTTTTGATCGGCATTCGCTCAATTTTTGAGATAGCGATCTGAAACTGGTACCATTGTTTTAGTTAGGAAATTCTACGGCAGATCAATATATAATAGTTGTACTTTTCGAAAATTTAATTTTTCGCAAAAATCTGAAGGGGGTAGGTCAGGATTTTTTGCGATTTTCGTAAATCGCTCGCCATTTCCGTAATTTTTCAGATATCGATCTGATTCTTTCTGCATCTTATTCGGCTTCGGATTCCGCGTCCAAAACGCCCAGGATCATTTTAATAGCTCAAAAATTACGGAAATGACGAGCGATTTACGAAAATCGCAAAAAATCCTGACCTACCCCCTTCAGATTTTTGCGAAAAATTAAATTTTCGAAAAGTACAACTATTATATATTGATCTGCCGTAGAATTTCCTAACTAAAACAATGGTACAAGTCTCAGATCGCTATCTCAAAAATTGAGCGAATGCCGATCAAAAAACTGGTTGAATTTGACCATTTTTCGCGATTTTCGTACTTTCCTCGTCATTTCCGCAATTTTTCAGATATCGACCTGAATCTTTCACTGTTTTATTCAGCTTCCGATTCCGCGTTTAAAATGTCCTCGATCATTTCAAAAACGATGGAAAAAAAGTACGGGGACAGTGTTCCTCGATATTAAAATTCTCTTCCTTCTTCCGCAGTCGCTACAGTCTTTTTCCTCTCTCTCTCTCTTTTTTCTTTACGTACCCGGAGTATGTCGTTAGACCGTAGATTTTTATACGGTGAATAGTATATTCTCGCGTGAAGGTGTTCCCTATTCGCTGCGAAGAATTTACGGTTAACGAGGTTGTTGGGAAGACGAAGTAGCTACGGGAAGAAGGAAAAGAAATTTTATTGCCAAGTGCGCCGCCGTCCTTATTTTTCAACGGGGCCATTCAGGTCGAAGAAAATTATGTTGCCGGCTTATGTATGGGGCCAATACGTTAATGGTAGTGGAAACTTCCAACGGCGTCTAGGCGTTGTCCAACTTTACGCCATACGAACGTTTCATATTCTTTCGTGTTACGGATTTATTAGATATCGCGACATAATTTCTTTTTTTAGTCTATCATAGACACCTACGATTGAAAAAAAAGGAAAAGAAAGATAATCATATAAAATTCCATTGCTCTCTGGCTCACTCCGAATGATGCATAGATCACGACGATCCTTATCAAACTCATTTTCGATGCGAGATGGCTGGACTCCAACGAATCTTCGTATTTTCTATTCTACGTAACAACTACGAGTCTCTTAATTAACCGTCCCTTTAATTATTCATATTATCGTTAATTCGATTCTCACGGTCTCATTGTCTACGGAGTCACAGTCACCCCTGTACCAACAACGTTCGCTAAACTGTGCTACGGTGACAAGTATTAATTCTGTACACTTTATCAATCCCCCATTCGAAATAACGTCCGAGTTATTTCGTAGCAGTATAGAAAGTGTCTAACACACTTCATTTGTAATTCGATGTCACGATTAATCGTAAGTACACAGGTCCGAGATATTCTAATTATATTGTAGTATTTGGTGGAAACTTGTCAAATGGGGTAAGAAAAGGGACGTGCGGTGCCGATCGTATGATTACAAAAAAAAGAGAGAGAAAAAATCACCACAGAAACTCATTCGGTGGAGAGAAAAAAAAATATTCAAACAGCTTTGACTAGTATCTTCGACGGGGTTGTGGGGACAATAAAGAGAGAGGGGGGGGGGGGCCTTATGCTGGAAGGTGCACTTTGCAGTGAACGTGCAAATGTCGATAAAGACAACGGGGGGAGGGGGAGGGGGAACTCGATGTCCCCGGGTGGGGGCACACGGAAAACGTATACATGTATGCACGTGCAGATCAAACGCGATTTAATCGCGCGGATTAAAAGTTTCATCGAAATATGTCAGGCGTGTCGAAGACGAACGAATTCCGGGAATCGGTGCTTGGACGAGCGAGGAGCGCGACGATTGTTTTGTTTTTTTTTTACGTTGCTTCGAACGATTGAAAAAATTCTTTCTGACACGAGAACAACGAGGGAAGATTGCTTTTTTCTGTGTGTTTTATTTTTAATCGTTTAGTAGGGTTTCAGAGGGAATATTGAAAGATCTTTTGAGAAATTCATCGTGCTCCTTGAAGACTTCAAGCGAAGGGTTTTTTTTTATTAGATTTTTTCTTTTGGTAACACGGAATATATTATTAGAGTATATACGGAGGGCTGAGAATTTTTAGTTAGACTCCTTGTAACTGGAGAGTCGTATACATATTTAAATGGACTTCCATTCAGGTTTAGTTTCCTTGTTTTTAAACACTCAGCTCGGATATCAGAGAATGCTATAGGTGACAAATCATGCTCAAGCGGGGAGAGAGATGCGTCAAGCTGACGAATACAACGTTAGCGATACAATTCGTTTTCAGAGCTAATGGGGGGGGTGAGATATTAGCAAGCGGAAACAATTCAGCTTACGACAAAGTTATCATTCCTGTCAAGGAAATTTCACATTTAATTATAAGGAATTAATTAAACAAAAAAGAATATATTCATAAAATTCTATTTATGGTATGATAACTTTGCCGTCGATAAAGCTCGGTGTCAGTGAGGCAAAAGCGGAGAGGGTGAAGACAGTGAGGCAGACGAAGAAGGGTGAGTGCGATCGAGAAAAAAAAAACAACAACAACAACAACCAGAGAAGCCGAAGAATATGCATGTAAGTCAGACTGGTGTTCATAAATCCATAACACCGGAGTAACATTGAATCGTAATCTCGTGACGACCATGTGACGGTGAGAGATTCGGGTCTGGTGGTGCGTTTGTGTGTGTGTATATATATATGGTTTGTGTAGCCTAAGGCTGTATAGGGTTGTTCTGGTGTCACGAAGATGGAGACGATGTAAAAAAAAGGGGGATCATTTCAAGGCACGAGCAGCGTGTGAAAGAGTATATATTGTGCCTCCCAAAAAAACAAATGAGAACAAATGTCTTGGTGCACAGTGAGGAACCATGTCACAGAGAGAACGTACAAAAAAATATATAAAGAATATTGTGTAATAATTTGCATGGAATGGAGATATAATAAAAAAGAAAGTGAATGTGATACATTACAAAGATGATCCTTGATCACGACTTACGGTCACCGTGAAACCATTTCCATAGAATTTGCTTTATCTACTACGACGTATACAGTATTATAATGATTACTCTACGATGATGATCTCTCTCGTGATCGTGACACATTTTTTGCAGAAACGGTTCTAGCGTGATCGGTTGTTAACGGGCTAATTAAGTGCTATCTCATTAACGGCTAAGTTCTCGTAAACGCACGGCAAACTAATTAATTTTCGAGTCGTGACAGAAGCGCGTGGAAAATGAAAACTTCGAGAAATGAGAATTCTAAATCGACCAAGCGGATTCCGACGTCGAACGAAAATGCTCGTTTCTAATCTACGAAACAAATCTGACGCGTGTACGTGTGTACATACGCGGGTATGTGTTGCGAGTGTTGCGTAATAGCGATTCGAAAACCGGAGAGCTTACGATACCGGGGATACGAAACGAGCTTTTTCCTGTCGGTCGTTAAAAGCGGCGTTAAAAGCTTAATTATGAGAACTAGAGTACAAAAATTTGCCAGCGATGAAATGTCGAGACTTTTTTGTTATATTTCCAACAGAACGGAACAACGACGGCGAGTGCTTGGAAAACAATTAAAAAAAAAATGAAAAAAACGAACACGAAATTAAGCAAAAGCGGTCGATGAAGCCGATATTAATTATTATCATCGGATCTACCGACATCGAGATAACATAATCGATCCGTTGATTGATAAATGAAAATGGAAAGAAATAAAAAAGAATGATACAATGTAAAAAACAGTAAAAATACTAATGATACAAAGATACGAAGAACAAGTAATAAGCGCTACGAAAACTCGTAGAATTAATTTAAATTGAATTCTTATCCAATTATTATCGTACGTAAGACAGTATTATTCTCCGTTTTCGAGTATTCATTTCGGAATTTTAATTGTGCTTCCCCGCGAACTATACAATATTCGTTAACCCTGGAAAACAAGCGTGAAACACTGTTACTTCATTAAAATCGAGTTTACACGTCGCCGGGGAACATCGTTAAAAACTTTCGAGACAACTAAAATATACCGCGCGAAGTGAAAATTTCCTCGTTGGAAAATTTGATATTCGACCGGTTCGCGATCATCGATTCGCATTCATCGATCGAACTCCCGTCATCTTCCGGGGTTAACGAATACCTGGCTAACTTCTCGTAATTGTTTCACTGTGCTCCATTATCCGACCTTGCAGCGAGATTACTTCCTCGTTGTACTACTACATTAATTGCGCACCAGTTACGCGAATGGCGAACTGCGATAGTACGTACACGCGAAGTGGCGAAAAAAAAAACAACATAGTGGTGGCCTCCGGACGTTTATTCGCGGAACGATCATTAATTGACGGAGACAAAAAACAATGAAAAAAAAATAAAACGACCGCAGAAAATTACAATTGCGGTGATATTAATTTTTCAACTATTTCCCCTTAATTTTTTTTTCTTCTTCTCTCTCTCCCGTTCGTTACTGAAATGTTTCCATGAAAATTTTCATTGTTTTCGACCGTCGGTGCGGGTAGGGTTCTACGTTTTGATTGTTGATAATTTTGATCTAACTAGCCACGTGTACACGTGATCAGCTAGCTAATTTAACAGAACGAAAAGGAAGTTCATGTAATCGCAGATAGTGGTGGGCGTTCAGTTCTCGCGGCTCGTACCCTCGATCCATTGAATATAATTATATGTCTATAGTTTATTTCGAAAGCTTTTAGGGGGAGGGGGTGAACGTGGAAGTCGATGAAAACACGAACGTGACTGGCGAGATGCGATCGCGTTTTTCGCGTCACGATAATAATATAATTATCTTTTATTCGTCGAATGTAATTAATTCGTCTACCAATACCGGGACAAGGCGTACGGTGATCTTTGCGTGTATAGGTGCAGCGAGAAATTACATAATAAAGTATGTATGTATCTATCGTGTCCGTACGATGTCGGAATATTTCACCGTTTCTCTACTTTCGGACGAGTCCGACTAATTCTCGCTTCGACTACTGAAACGTAATCATTCGCTCGGGCGAAACACTATGCGTGGGTATCGGAGATATGTGTGTGTGTGTGTGAGGGAAAAAATCGTGTCCACTAGCGAGTGTGGTGCTTAACAGCCGGGAATCGCATTGAAAAGTCGAAAAATCGTGGTGATGAAGAGAAAAGAGAAAAAGATTCGGTAGCCTGTATATTCCGGGAACGAAAAATACACGTATACATGTATATATACATGTATAAATACACACGTTCTGTGCGCCAGTGCTCGAGGGTTTGAACGTTAAAAAATTAATCTACGAGTAACAACAAAAAAGAAAAATTAATCACGATCACATCGTGGCGATGAACAAAATACATAAAATGAGAAACTCGAAATTCTCGAGTAAAATGACGAACGACTAATAAAACGGACGATACCAATTGCATATATTCAGGCTGTTCCGAATTGCTAAAATAAAATAGAAACGGTGCACTATACTATCTCGTTTAATAATTTCCGTGCCGGATACACGCGTGCGTACGTATTTCACCTACGTGTTATGGATTTGTGAGCACCGGCTTAGGAGGTAGAAAAATGAATATCATTTATCGTATTCCTCGCAATATGTAGCTCATCTACGTATTTACTTGTTTCACTTTGCTAAAAACGATATAATATCTATGTATGTATGTATAATATGTATGTCTAAACTGGCTGGGTGAGCGTTCACGTGGAGAGTGTGTGTGTGTGTTTCATATAAATGAGCGTGTCGATGTACGGATAACACACTATATCGAAAGCAAGTCACTTTTCTTTCATACTTCTCGAAAATTCATTAGAATTTTCGTAAAAATCGTTAAACGGCAAAACCGACGTGGTAAATAATATATTTAATAATAAATAATATATTTTTTGTTGTTGTTCGCCCAACAATGGCGTATATCTCAAGGCGATTTCATTTTTTTTCCACGTTGATAGAGGGAACGGTAAACAGTAAAAGGGTTCCCTCGTTGAATCTGCTTCTGAATTCAATTGTTTTAGTGCTTTGTAGTATTGCCGTTTTGTGCTCAAGTGTACTCGTGTCTCGCTCGAGAATCAATTCACTCGGTGACGTGATAAAGTGTCTGAATCTTGAAAGCGAATGAAACCCATTGTCTGGTAATGTTTTCGGTGTATGGGACAAGGAAACTTGGTCGCATGCATGCCAGGGATTACTTGGTTCGTAATCGCGATTAGTTCACCGTTTTACGGAGAGATTCCACGTGGAAATGAAAATGTAAAATCGGGACCCGGAAAAAAAACGGAGTTCGGAGAAATCGAATTATGATTAGTTTCAAAAACCGTGTTACGTCGTGAGAAATAGAAAGAATTTCGTGAACTTCGTGCACTGTAATCGATAACCGAGATGTACTATCGCGGAAGTATTGGTTAGACCCTTAATAATTCTTTTCCGTCGGTGTACACGTACGAAACGAACGGCTTCGAGTTGCTCGAAATAACCGGCAAAGAAAAGAGCAGTTCAAAGCCGACTGACAAGTCTAAGAAAAGAAGAATATATTCTGGGAAATATATATCGACGAGAAATATCAAACTTATCCTTTTTTTTTAACCCTTCTCAAACGACGGACATCTTTTCAAAGAAGTCTTTGACAGTCGTTGTAAATTCTGTTTAAAATAGTGTTCGAAAAATGTAAGATACGACCGATTTTATTTTCTTCGTAAAAAAAAACAACAGGAAACCCGTTCAGAAAACACTGTCATCGTTGTATCGAATAAAATCAAATATATTACACAATTTTTTTCAAATCAATCGTCGACGAATGATTAAAATGATTCGAGATACATTGAGTAAGTGACTCGATGATTTCGAAACGCTGTGCAAAACGTAACGAGTCGCGAAACGGTCTGTGAGAAGTCGTGTTTTCGCGCGGTGTTGCGATCGTGGCGTGACGACTCGGTCGAAAGTTAATTAGGAACTTCAGCGACGATGGTTCGTTAGTGCAGGCTGATGCGAATGATAACGCGAAAACGGTGTCAACACTCGATACCCGTACCAGGTCGATGGGGTACACACTACAATGCTGTACACGATTAAAATGGATCTTCGCTGGGTAAAGTAGAGAGAGATAGATAATAATATATCTACTTGCGAGTAGACAGTCTTGCTTGTATGCGTTCGAAACGGGTGTAGAAGATAGTTGCAGACGGTTAAGGGTATACAAAGTCACGTGTCCAGAATGACATTAATATACGGAAGTAAAGATGAGTCGATTTAAATACGTCACGATAAAGTAAAACAGCTGTTCATTCCGTCTGAATCGTGAATACTAGAATATTAAGATTCTCTTCAAGTAGTTCTGCTCCGTCACTGGTCAGACGTGACTTACTTTAAACTTTATCGCGACGTACCTTTGTCCGTCGACTACGTAACTTTCTAGAAGAGAATTTCAAAGAACGATCACCATCGACGCGGATAGATTTCATAGATAGATACACACGTATATACAACAGTGGGGGGAGGGAGGGAGGAAGTGAAACCGCGAGAGAGCGATTGATAGTACAAAGTTATTAGTGTCTACAGAGGCAAAGACGAAGTATCCACGTTAGAATCAGTTTCGCTACGAATTCGATGTGGGTAACGCCGGGCAAAGCTCTACATTCAAGTATTACACGATCTTTCTAATCATACCGCAAAGATTCATCCATTAATTAATTATTAAAATATTATAGCCAAACTAACATTCGTTATTTTATCTTTTAATAATTCACTAAAGTATTATTATTGAGATATTTGAAATATTTTCTACGAATTTATATAACATCTTTCTAAATAACCATCGAGAATCTTTGAAACGATGATTCTGATTGGCGAATCTCTGCGATAGATTTACGGATATATATATGTCGGTAATCAGGGCACAGGTGTACGCAAGTATAAGGTGGATCGTGGCTGGAGAAGAGGGCTGTAGGTTAACGGGGGTAAAGCAACGAAGGGATACTTAACTACTCGAGCTATTGTCCAACGATCGATTTGCACGTGAACAAGAGTACTATCTCTCTAATAATAGGTCTGGATATGCGCGCGCAGTTTCTCCGATCGCGATTTCGACGTCTCCGTCGCAAAAGGGGGACCGCGGCCGTACCTACAATTTTATTATTTAATCGCCGCGGATAATTACCGACGACACGGAAACACACAAACACGAATCCAATTAACGTCGGCAATTCCGTCCGTTTCCGGTTTTAAATGAGCGTCAGAATTGCCCGCGACTTTCCCACCGTCGTCGTCGCGACGGCGAAACGGACAATTTTCTATTAGGACAATCGGATAGCATCGAATTATTGCGCCCTTTCTCGTAAGTCCCCGATAAGAGGTATCTAAAGGATAAGTTCACACAAAAAAAAAGCGTGACGAAAGTTTAAATTCGATCTGTCATGGTTGCCCTCCCCTCCCCCCTCTTTCCGATATCGGGGACTTGGAAAGTTTCACCAGGTTTCGTTTGAAACTTTGCGATCGTTAAGTGTATTCTCGGTGTACACTTGAAAAGCAAGTGGAACATAAATTTCGATTCGACCAATTATCAGTCCCGTTGGAACTTAACGGCAAGTCGAGTTTTAACGTTCAACTCGG
This sequence comes from Mimumesa dahlbomi, assembly GCA_917499265.3. Lineage (NCBI taxonomy): Eukaryota > Metazoa > Arthropoda > Insecta > Hymenoptera > Crabronidae > Mimumesa > Mimumesa dahlbomi. Next base: position 11,554,889 of record OU824118.1, read on the forward strand.
AAGCCGACGAACCTAAAATTCAATTACGTCGGTTGTACCATGGATATATAGTATATATATATATCTCTCTATATATAAGTAGAACTTAAATTTCACTTCAATCCATTAGCAGATACCCGTCGGGAGATTTAATTGAGATTTACGTCTCACTTGCGTCTCAAATATTCCCAAGTCTGAGGACTCGATCTCGTCGCACGTATTCGTAACTCCGGCACGTAAGACGTCGACGAGAACCGTCAACTTAACGAATCACGAATTTTCAACTCGAACGGGCCCCCCTTCCGGAAACCCGTTTAACCGGAGACAGGTTCGACTAATCGATACCTCGATTACACCGCGGACAACTCACGTGTCCCATGCGAAACTATTCTATAATCAATCTAATCGATGATTACAAGTTTCACTGGGGGAAAAAACAAACAAAATTCTAACAATTAGTATCGACGTACCGCGAATTTCAACGATATATTACGGGTTCTGTTCGTTCGAACGAACGCAACGAGAACCCAGGGCAACATGGGGAGGAGGGAGGAGAAGGGGAAACAGGTGGAAAAGGTAATAATAATCAAAACGACACCGATAGGCACGCACAGTGCACATCGAGTAAACCCAAAAGAAAAATTGGATTAAAAAAAAAACAAACGAAATAGACACGTCACTCACAGAACAACATGAAGTACACGTTAGTACACACGTTCGGACACGATCCTCGAATCACGAGGATCGTTCCCCAGAGGAAACGATGTGCAAAAAGAGGAACTGGAAGACGTTCTAGAAGAACTAGAAGACAGAAAGACAAAGAGAAACAAAGAGAGAGAGAGAGAGAGAGTGAGTGAGTGGATGGGTATCCTACCTTTAACGTCATCGTCTTCGATCGTTGTGCTGCTGTCGGTGGATTCCTTCACCTGAGAGCCATCGCCCTTCTTCGTGATGATGCTCCGACCTGGAGCACGCAGAGCGTTTCAGTAAATCGACATTGAGAGCCGGCGGGAAATAATTGAAAAAGACAAAGAGAAGAGAATGGCAGAAGAGGGACGAGAGTGGGTGGACTCGGTGGGTTCGGGGGAAAAAGGAGTCTCAGCGAAAAGAGCACACAATTGCAGAGGCGGCGTCGGGAGAGGCGGATAACAAAGGATCGCCGGGATTAATTGTCCAAATATATATTCTCACGAGGACTTTCAATCTTTCGCCACGGTGGTTCCGGTGTAGCGATCAAGAACGTTGTACGTGGCGCACGATCACCGGGGGATTCTATCCGCGACGGGGAATTTTTTATTTGGTGAAATGCATTGATTTAATTCGCGTGGGAAATGATTTTTATTTATGATATTTGTTGAAGAAAAAGAAAGAAAATTGTGATTGGAAACGGATAGAATTATTCAGAAGTGGAGGGGAGTTGTCGTATGAAATACGATAGAAAGTGTCCAACAGGAATGTTGCTTAGTGTGGGAAGATAGTAAACGGGGAGAGGGATGAAACTGGAACGAAGTTGGAAAACAATAGAAGACAATGGACGAGGATTCTTTCTTCCATTTTTCCTTTCTTTCTTTCTTTTCTTACAAAGGATATTGTAGTCTTCGTTGATTATGGCTCTGAAAATGCTGCGGAGAATTAAAAAGCCGCGCATAACAGTTTGTCCTTCAAAGAAAAGGAAAAGAAAGGGGTTTGCGGTCAAGAAGATAAACTGTCGAAGCGATTTTTCTGTATTTTTTTTTTTGATTAGCGAATGAAACTTTGATAGAATCGCGTTTCGTTAGGGATTTTCGTCATAGCTTTGTCTCGCAAAGGTGATCACGTGTGTATCTTGATCGCTAAATCGAAACGGGACATTAAAGATCGATGACATTTCGTATCTAGATCACTCGAAACAGTGATTTTTAACGATGTTTCTCCAAAGTGTTTGCAACGGGTACATGAAAATTCTATAAACGGCTTGAGACGTCCAATTAATTAGACTCCTTACGACGCGGATCGGTGCAATTACGATCGACGTAACGAGACGAATTTGAATTACTTCGTTACTATTCTGCCGCTTCCAAAAGTGTCGAGTGAAAGTCGACGTCTCATGGAAACTGGGCTTACTTTATTAGGTCACCTAACCCGGATTAAAACATTTTTCACGAAAATGTCACTTTTCCTTCCATCCGGGAGTCCCTTCCAATTAAACGATACTCCGTCAGGTATAAAATTGATCTACCCGGCTAATAATAGACAAAAATCACAGAATCTTATCACCTATGTTTGTATCAGTTCGTCGTTACGTCGATCTATTTTTTCTCGTTAACGAGACAACCTTCGACACAGACGTCTTTATGCAAATTCACAGTCCGTGTCTCGGTGTAGACTTTACATCTCCATTTGCATATCGCGGTTACTCGTTCATTCGGGAATATTCGTCAACACAAAAGAAGAACAGTCGGACGATTTCTTGATTTTTACACTGACGTACACGAAAGTGGAGTCATTGATGAATCGGGGTTCGGTTCACACGGAGAAAGGGGGAGTTATCGTGGAGGAATGCAAACCGCAGAGAGAAAGAGAAAGAAGAGAGAAGAGAGATAGAGAGCAAGAGAGAGTATTGCAAGGAGCTGAAACACTTAGGTGCGTGTGTTCCACATGCAGAACAATCGTGATTAATCCGTTCGAGCAACAGTACCAACGCTCTCGAGATGATGAATTTCATCAGAAAAAATACCATCCACCCAAATATATCTATATATATTTTTTTCTTCGCTTTTCGAAATGGCTCTTCTCGAGAGCTCGGCGTCGTTCGTGCCAGTAAGCGACGTCACGTTTAAAAAGAACTAATCGCATGCTGATTCGTTGACGTGCAATTGCGTGTGACATCGAAACAGTATTTCGTTGGCGAAACGAAAAAGAAAGAAAGAAAGACCAAAAAAAAACAACGAACAATGATTCGTTATTCCTCTAAACGCAACGACGTGCAGCGGATATTATTTCTCTTCTGTGATCTGCGCGAAGTGTCGTTTCTTCGACGAGAAGAAAGAAAAAATGATAAAGTAGAAACGAAACGTTACTATGAACGAGAAAAAAAACGTCGACAAAAAAAAATTGTCGACACGATCGAGTGGCATCGATCGTCCACGATGAAATTAGATATATAACGTACCGTTCACAATATTAGCAAATTCATTTCGTTGCTCCCACGATACTAATAGATTATATCATAGAAATAACAAAAAGAAATCCAACAAAAAAAATGAAAAAAATACGCGACGTACTGCGAGACGTGAACCGGCGACGATAATAATATTCCGCCGTGCAAACGAAAAAGTGAATTCGTTCGTGTGCCCGGGGCAACGCAATTATTGTCACGGTAATGTCAAGCACCGAAGAACGTAAATCGTCTCTCCGTGGGATCAAGTTGAATAATTTACCACGGAAAAGTAGGAAACCGAGAGAGAGAGATAGAGAGAGATAGAGAAACAGGATGGAAGCACTCGGTTCCAACGCCAGTATAAATACGGAAGTGAAATTTCTCCTGGGGGTATAATAACCGGTGTACTTTAGGGAGAGAATTCACTCTACGGGAAGACACGCTGGTCGTGCCGCATTTTATGCAGTCTACGTATTCTTATCTTGTACTGCCACGAGGTTGTCTTCGCACCGAGGCAACGTCGTTCCCGCAGCTTAAATCTGTCCATAACTTTCCGGGCTCTTTTGTATAAAAAATTCAAACTTTACTAAAGGCGTCTTCAAAAATTTCCACTTCGGCTTAGGAACCTTGGCGAGAGTGCTCCCATTTGTTTTCCCCTTCTGGATCATGAAAACCGAGTGCCTTGGGCGACAAGATATATGTATATGTATACACGAGATCGAAAGTACTGAGAGACACATTTACGAACAAATATTAATTAACATCGTACAGGGAGATTGATAGAGAATATAATTAAAAATTAGATATTTCGCGTAGAAGATTGTAGAATCTGTAATTTTTATCCCGATATTGTCTCGATACGAAGAAACCTTGTGGAATACTGTAGAAAATAAAATATATGTATATATATATATATATATATATATATGTACTATATATAAATAGTGCAATATCGATCGAGTTTTGAACGCCCCTTTACATGCTGCGGCTTGTCACGCACGCGTTTTCTATCTGCATTCTGTGCACCCGTAGATAAGAAATACGAGCAACGCGAATAGACAGCTGAGAACGAGGCGTAAAATGAAATAAATAAGCGAGACGAATAAGCGAACGCATGCCAAACTGTGACGGGAAACGATCGTTCGTACAGTTCGTTCCGATTTTCGAGTCGTTTTTACCTTACACTCATTAATTTTCTCAATATCTAACAAAAATATGAATAATATTCATGGATTTAAATCCTTGGAAGAATAAAATATAATTCGACTCGATAAAGGGGAACGTCTGACGAAGCGAATCGCCCGAATAAATTGAAATTGTCAGCTGTATCGTGTGTATCGTCGTGTATGAAATTCGTTGTGATCACGCCTTAATGGTTTATCGGTTAGATCCTCCTTAATTAGATTAAGAATATCGTGGATATTCGTGATTCAGAAATGGAGAGTGTTGTTTGCACCTCCGACCCACTTCGCGTATAGAGTACCTTGTCAAAAAAATCAGTCAGAAAAGCGATTTATCCTTGTCAGTCGTTCGCGTTCTCTCGAGGTCGCCGGCAAAACCGAATTCACCCGGGAAAATTCATGAATTCTCGTTCGCAGCGCGAGACTCATGAATTCCCTTTCCGTACGTTCGGAAAATTTATGAAGTCATTCATGCGGCTCTTGCAGCTATATCGGAATCTATTTCTGAAAGCGCAACAACATAAATCCTTGCGGTTCCATGAAATTCAGAAACACAGTCATCGACTTCGAATTATTTATCGACGCGATGAAATACAACGTCGATCGCGGAAAATCATGGCGAACGGATCTTTCGGAAAATCCAGAAATACGTACGGGATGATCTATTTCTTTTTTTTGTCTTTTTTTTTTAAAGGATCGAGGAATCTGGAACGATCGAGAACCGTTGGATCGCATTAAATTCGATATTGCGATTCCGTTGATCCACCATAGCCCACGTGGCTCAATGTAATAACTCGCGTAATTTCATCGCAAGAAAACGACCCGTCGTAAATTTTTATCGTTTTCGGAATTGTACGGTATAAAGGTGAAAAGTTTCGACGTCGTGTCCACCGGTGTGGTTCGTTAAAAAGAACGAGAAAGAAGAAAAAAAAGGGCAAAGTTTACCCTCGCACTTTCAGAGAAAATTTATTCGCGAATTTTAAATTTCACGTGGAAACCAACGTTACACGTCGTAATTCGCAAAGTTGAACATTGTAATTAGTCGTCGTGTGTTCGAACGATCGATAACTGGATTTCTGATCACGATCGTATTACAATAGGTTTGATCGTAGACGAGAATAAAATTCACGCGATTTACACATCGAACGCCGAGAGAACGCGAACAATGAACTCCCGGACAGCGTTGGATATAAATATAGCGATTAGAGTAATCATAAATGAAGCGGCGAGAGATCCTCGGAGTCGATCGATCGATGATCGTTTCGGAGGGATCGTTTGCCTGGAGAAGACTGATTCGCGTTTAAGCCGCGATCCCGTACGACGAGATTTACGCTCCGCCCGTGGAAACTAATTTTCCCCGCGCGTTCCTCGTGCCGTTTGGTTTCGTTCAGGCAGAAACGCCAATCAGTTTTCATTATGGTCATTACGATACGTCCCCACGGCGATAATGGAAACTGATGGATAACTTCGGAAGCGATGATTTCATCGAAATCGTGGAAATGTACCTCGTGACCCCGACAACTGAACAGTCTTTGATACCAAATGGCTGAACGAATGATAAGAACGATCGAATTATGAGTAATAGTATAGATACATGAAAATCCTATATGAAAATTTCGATGACAATGAAAAAATGATCCACCTAAGAATGATTCTAGAGAGAGAGAAAAATAAAATCATTACCACCATCGTGACTTGTCTCATGTGCCAATTCAATTGTGTTTTTTTTTCTTACGATTATCGTTTTCATTTCGTCGTTGAACTCAAGTTGCGATTCTTGTCACGAACAAAAGGTAACGTTGTACCAAGATTATAGATAACCTACGCGAGATTGTGTAACCATTAGTTTAATTATTACAATACCAATTATTCGTGTAACAAAAGTTCGAACGGGATTCTAATATAAGTGAAATATGATTGATAAAAATAGATATACGTGACTTGGCGCCGGTGCAAGTATAAAGGGTTTCAAGTTGAAGAGTTGGCTTACAGTGACGAGATAAATTTAATTAAACTTCAAGCCTTCCCGATGGCTCTTATGGGGGCAGAAGCAGAGCAAACGGCCGATCCGACAGACAAGGCTGGAAAGTTAATTGTCTCGCCTAAAAAAGATGAGCGAAACTGAACCAGCTATATCACCGATATCACACAATTAAACTAATTTCATCTTCGAACATACTTCTAGTAGAATCGAAATCGAATTATTCTATATTTCTTTCGTCGAATAGAAATCAAATAAAAGTGAACAAAAAATTCGTGTCTTACGTTCAACGTTACCCATTGCGATCTTTCTCATCTTACGGATCATTCTCGTGAACGAGCGGAAGTCTCTTTTTCGAAGGATCGATTCTCCAGGTTTCCGGAAATGGTATCGACTTCCGAAAGTAGTCGAAACTCGAATTGTTTTTTTCTATTTTACCGTTCCTACCTGATCTATTTAATTCGAGCGCGACCAAAGTGTTCCGGACGATGTGTCTTTCGGGGATACAAAAATAATATTACAGTAATACAACTGAAACCAGGTAAAAAATTTAAAAAAAATAGAAAAAATAGAACAAAAACAGGTAAAGGATCATACGCATACGCTAACATTGAGTAATTAATAAATAAACAGACACGCGTACGGTCGTATCGCGCCTGTGTCATCTCTACGTATGCAAGATGCTCATCTACTCGACTAAATGGAGGGGGTTTTTCGGGGGGAGGAGAGTGTGGCATTCTAAGGAGACATTTGTGCTGTTCGTATTACGTAGAGACAAGTACAAGTATGTATATGTATACGGGGGTATACACATACACATATGTATATACACATAACGTAATGTTATTTATCGAGCACCTAGTCGGGTGGCGGACGAGCACGCGTATAATATGTAATGTAAGTTACGCTAATTGAGTAAATTAATAGTGAGACGTTTATATGTATGTATATACACAGATGCATAATGCAAGAACCGTATTCATACTGTGTCTTTTTGGAACTTTAATTCGTACGAATGTTTCTTTTATTTTTACTTTAGTATTCTTTCTTTTTCGTGTAATCTTACATTTTTGGAATAATTAAATATAAATATCGTTAGCTGTAAAATCGATCATCAATGATGTGAATATAATGAATTTACGAAAAAGAAGGAAAAGTGGTGTCTCATGTTTCGTGTGAATGAATTAAGCGTCTATCGATCTCGCGAACGCGGTGTCTTTGTTCCAACAGCGATCTCGTTCCAAAATGTGTAGTATGAATACGAGATAAAAGAAACAAAAAAGGAAGAGAGAACGTGTGACTCGATATGTTTCATATTTCGCTGATCTCATAGACAGAGTAGGCAATACAGTGGTCAGCAATACTAAACGCACAATAATCATTCGTAGGCACTTCTCGCAAGTGGACCGAAACAGTTGGGTGCGGTATTCGATCCTGCGAAATTTTTTTTACCAGATCCTCTCCTCTTTGTATTCCATGATTTCAACGATATTTTTTTTTTCAATTGAATGGTGGCCCGCGGGAAATTTTAATCGTCAGAAAATAAAATCAAAACATTCGACACATCACGAGGAGACTCCAATCGAGTGGAACACAATAAATTATTCGTATGAAAAAATTATAGATGAGAAAAAGTGATGTTACGTCACGTAATTATCGACACGCGAGACAGATCTGTTAAAGTCAGCCTTACGGATCTTCAAACAAACATTATCGTTGATCTGCGACAAACACAATAAAACGATAGAACTCGTGGACGTGTTCGTGAAGAACGGAACAAAACGTGAAGCACATCTTATTGAGACGATCAATGATTGTTTGCTCTGTTCGAAAATGAAGCGACATAGAAAAAAATCTCGTTTAAACGAATCACTCGATTCTTACAAATTCACCAATTTTCGAATGATTTCACCTTCTTTTTGAGAGCCGAGATGATTTATCCACAATTTTTTAAATTTTTTATTCTCAACCCGAAGTTTCGTGAATTTTTGGTCACCAATGTTTACTTTTGTCACTTCGATTCCACAGTAGAGACACTTAAACTAGAATGTGACGATCATTTTTATAAGTGACGAAGCATGACTCGGTGATCCACGTCATTCAGATGACGTGAAGACGTGACTTTGATGAGGAGAACAAAAAAAAACTGCTTGAGTCCACTGCGACGACGATTCGCGTTACCCAGAACACGAAAATTCGGGAATCTAATCGTGTATATATATATGTACACATCGAAACAATTCGAGGGTTGGAAAATGCAAGAAGAATTTCTGGAAATCGACACCGTTCTCTACGACACGGATCCGAAATCGAACGGGGGGGTTTTTCAAAAAACACAACACAACGTTTCTCATTCCACGGTAATAGACCAGATCGGGGTGGGTGAATTCCATTCTTTCTGGGTAACGTACCACAGTCCTTGCAGGATAATATGAGGTGCGAGCCAAGTGCATCGACTATGAGGTACACGAGGTGTGGATGAACATCATGATAATTCACGTGCCGAGCTAGCGAGGTTGAAATACCAGAAAAATAATCTACGATACAATTTCATTACTTTTAAAACAAAAAAAATGAATGACAATAAGAAACGAAATGAAAAACGAGAAAATTTCAGATGAAATAAAATATCATTGCGATCGATTAAGCGAATATCATTTGTTCGTAATTAATCATTTCACCTCGCTGCTCTGTTCGTCTAATCGAATAGACGAAGTGTCGACGAAAAGGACTCTAATTTGTTCAGTGCACGAGCAAAGGATGGCCTTAGATGCTTCACTCTGTGGTCCCGATAACGGTGGGTCATAATCATTCGTTAAAGTTCACCGTGCTCCGCGACGAGTAAATAATCCAACGGAATTCTAAGCGACCTGGAAAATTCAATTACGACGAACTACACAAAATCCAATGAACGTCGGTCGGGAGGCTGGGCCCGAAACGTTAATTCTTTCCATATTCCCCGACGGATAAATAACGAAGAGAAATTTTACGACCGAGACTCTCTTCATTCTAACCGAGCTACGATAGTGAAGTTCAACAAAACGTGTATTATATCAACTCGACGTACATACATACATATATACGTATGTATGTATACGGTAAGTATGTACATTATAATAACCTTTCGCGAGTAAACGGAGAGGAAATCTGAAAGTGCCCGGAGGGTCACGCTTCTTAATTTGTTAAAACAAGACCGTCGAGTCGTCTTGATAAGCGAAGATAGTATAACTTGCGTGCACGACCACATCGTGAAGCACCTCGTGAAAAAAGAGCGAAAAAAGGCAGATGAGCGGATCCTCTATGACGAGGGTGCAAGACGGATGAAGAACGAAAGGGGGGGTGACGGGGGGTGATATTTTGTTTTCTGTTCATTTTTTTTCATGGGGTTTTATGAACACGGGAGTATAAAGTATGACAGAAAAAAAAGATAGATAGACAGAGAAGAAAGATAGAGACACGGGGACGTAAAGTTTAATAGGAGATATAAAAGTACTGTCTGTCGTGGTCCATGAAGCGCTGAAGAGGGCCGGAGGTACTTACCCTGTGCATCATACTTACTGGAAAAGTTCCTCGTCGCCAACATGGTCGTCAGAATAGCGCCCTGCGAATAACAAAAAAAAAACAGAAAACGTTCGCGATTATTCACCTTCGTCGATGGAAAATATTACAGCGTAACGATGAATAAAAAATTTGTTACTAAAGAGAAGTCGGATTAGTTTTAATAGCTACTAAGAAACGTGAAAACATGGTTTTTACTTTAGACTTTGTATGGTTAAACGTGTAATAATATGTTTATAAATGTAACTCGATGCGATGAACTCGAGCGTAAAGATACTACAAGTATCTCATATTATATATTGTATGCAAAGAAGTGGTGTATCAAGTAGGTAACACGACCTTAGTTATTTTTTTCTTTCTGCTTTACCAATCAGACACATCCGAAACCGGAGTCGGAGCTACGTAACGTCTGGCATTGAATATCACGTTTCTAATTAAACGGATTCTAAATCGAGCTTGACGAAAATGACGCGTGGACATTATCCCTCGCAAGTGTCTTTCATTTAACGAGACTACATTTTCAATTCCATTGCTTGCTGTAGAGATTTCGAGGCAACTAGTACATAACCGTATCTTACTTAACCACTTGTAATAAATCTCTAGACGGATGTAGAGTCTTTATTTGAGAATCATGTTGCACGGTGGGCTTTGTCGTTCAACAAAATTTAAACGCTTTCTAATTCATCGAGTCTGACTCGTGCCTGTTGCAAATTTGACATATACAGACAAGGGGAATCGTTGAATTCTTTTGTGAGACCTCGAGGCATTTCCGGCAGGCTATATTACATTATTGCACCGCGAACTTTAGACTCTGAGATACGCGTCGCGATGTTCAGACAGTCGCGTGATAATTTCTTATGCTTCGAGAATTTTACTTTATCAGGACGTTCTTCGGTGGAGTCGAATAAATTCGATCGATAAGAGTATTTCTCTCGAGGTTGGCCCAATACATTTTAACTGGCGGCTATTAATTTCCATCCCAGGTGTCCGAAGTCTAACTTAAATATTTCTTTTATTCGAAACTGTTCCGGAACGTCGGGAATACTTTTATCGATATGGTATATAGCTAATGGATAAGTATAATTCGTATTATACGGTATAGTGAAGAATGTACCAGAGATTCTCCAGGAATTAGCGTGCTTAATTGCGATTATAGTTCGAATTCTATTAACCCCGGGATATTTCTATCTGGCGATAGGAACAGCACGCGAGCACGTATTTAAAAATCCGGAATATTAAAATCACCGATGTTTTTTATCGTCCTAGCGAAACAACGGCGATTCGGTACGTTTTTTCTGTTTTTATTGTTGTTGTGTTTTAAATTAAATATTCATAGACTGTATTTCCACTCGTTACCGGCGTAAAATTCAAATAGTGTTATCACACTAAATCCCCGCGTTTTAAATATTGACCGACAGAAAATTCGTGTAAATACGCGCGGGAGAAAAAAATCCGTTAAGGTTCGAAGAATTAAACAAAACAAAAAAAAAAGGAAAAAGAAATAACAATTAGTAAATACAGTCTCCCTTTCTACGTGACTTTATATCGTTTACCCTCGTCCTTAGACTTTACGATGTTCCAACAAAGTAAAGACGACTATCACCCATGTTTCCTTTTGATTCATTAAAGGAGGGCTTCGGAAAGAACTTCAAATAGAATTACATCGATGTTGACGTTAATTCGTTAATTTCTAACTAACAAGCGAACGAAACGGCAAATACCTCGGGAATAGTTGCCTCCTGTTGCCTACACAGGACAAATTTGCTCTTCAACGCCCTCATGTTTGATTCCCCGCTGCTCCGTGAGAAATTCCCCGAAAACTTTCGCACACTTGATATTCACACTTTTAACGAATCCCGTCCTTATAAAACAACGCACGATAAAATAATAATAATAATAATAATTACACACCGTGAACGAGTACAACGATTCAACACTTTCACCTTGCACGTTCTTCGGAAATTATCTCCAGGGTTAGAACCACTTCGTTATAATTTTCAACGTTACATTATCCCTTTGCCATAGACGAAGGGCTCTGTATAATTAACACCGAAACTACCTGCATCGTGGCACTGACTACGTCGGATATCCTACGAGGAATACTTTCGAACAATTACAACACTTACGAGATTTACCGTAAGACTGTTGAAAATATGCGGGAAATGACTAGGAGATGAAAATTTCCACCACCCACACCCTTATTCACCCTCTTCTCCTCTCTTCCCCCCTTTTTGAACGATTCGAATGAAAAACCGTAATGGACTGTAATTCCGTAAGTGTATCGGTTGAACGAATTAGCATTAAATTTGCGGTTAGACGCGCTAATTACGTCGCTTCTAATGGAACCATCGCGTGATTGGAAGCTCGTTCGTATTCGTTCACTCTATTCGAGATCAGATAGCATCGATCAGGTGCTCGCACCAGATGAAAAACTATGTTTACGGAGAGGAGAAGGTGGGTGGAGGGGGTTAGAGTGTTATTTATGCGAATGCCTTTGCAGTCGATGTACGCCATTGCGAGCCTTACTTAATCACCGACAGGTACGTTTCGATGGTTATGGTTTGCAGCCAGCCGATACGATCGCCGTATCCGCAAATCAAACGTATTTATCGCGGCCGCTCCATTTTATTCGCGGAATGAGAAACTGGCTTTCGGATGAATTGAAAAGCCACGTTGTAAACCGCGCCTTTGCGAATCTACGCTCGACGAGACGCTATGATAATACAATGGTATCGGTATGATTATGTTTTTTTTTTTTTTTAAAGAGTCCACGTTGTTAAGCTAATTATACTCGCGCGATATCACGCCGTGTCATTTGTCAGTGTCACGATCGATAATTCGATCCGCGTAAAGTTTCCAATTATTGCACACAGAGTTTATACGTTTAACCTTGCCTCGATAATAATAATTATTATTGCCACGATAAAAAGACACTATTAAAAATATAACGCCAGATACCAACCGCGACACTTTTCATTTCGTTACGTTACATTGCACACATGTCATTCTCAAGTCGCAAACACCACGAAAGCAATCTACTCGTGAAAATTATACACTTCATGACCATTGACGAAGGAATTAATGAAATTCGTCGCACGAACGAATCCTCTTACCGGAAGTCACAGAACATTATCTACACCGTTTCAAAATCTCTTTAATATTTCCCAATCAATATTATTATTTCCCCATAATTTTCTTTCTTGCAACTAATCCAAATCACCCGTACTTTTCACAGATTCCACGCACAGTAAGAAATTTTCTCCAATTTCTTCGTATCCGTTAATGTTATTTCGCACACACTTTTATCCGATCTTCACGGTCGCGTCGCGATTCCGACGGCAATTCGAGTTACACTGACTGACTATAGTTACAGCCGTAACACAGAGACGCCGAACAAGTATATCCAGTAGGTAGGGGAGCGAGTCGGGTATCCACGAATTCCCAATCAAAGTCGCTCGTTCACGGACTCGGTCGCCTCCCATCGCACGTTGTTTTGCTTTCACGATGTTGCGAACCTTACCGACCGACCACCGGTGTTTAGACCCGCGGTGTCCTTCTTTCGCAGGTAGAACCAATGCCGTTACGACTCGGGTCTAATTTTCTTACCGTTCACGTACGGAAGCTACGCCCACTCGAGTGTCGCGTTTTGTACTTGTCGCTTTTACATAACCGGGTTTCCCGTGTCCGACGGTAATTGTTGATATTTCATAATGTGATACCGGATTAACGTAACTGGCTTATCGTATTACGGGGCTACGATAGACGTTGAATTTCTAGTATGTATATTATATATTATGTGTGAGTGTGTGTGTACAGTGGATTTTATAACGGAAAGAAAAGCCAGACGGTGGGATAAATGTTTTGATCGTGACGAATCGTTGTAACGTAGTGTTACACGATTCTTAGGGTAAAGTTTCGATGTAATCATTTAAAACGATGAACAAGTTGGTTTTATATAGAAGCGCGAACTATAGATCGTTTCAACGGCGAGGTTGTACACGATACTCGATGTCTCGGATGGAAAATTTGCATGTAACTAGTTGCTCGAGTCTATCACAATATTGACAATTTATTCTCAATGGAAATTTCATTCATCGAGAACCTACCACCTTTTGTATTCTTAGCAATTATTCTGTCATTCTATCCGGTTTACCGACTTCCTCTTATTAGAATCTATGAAAAAAAATAAATAAAAGTTGACTCACCTTTAATTTGCGCCTTGCATTGAATTTCTTCAAGCAGTCCACAGTCTCTTGTCTGTGCACCACGGATGCAACACGTTCGCGTTGCTGTAACACAAATACAAAGGAAATTACGTATCATACACTGAGTATGTATATATTTGAAGGAGATCTCTCCACGTGGATCACACTTACGCAGATCCATGGGTGCTTCAGTGCCTCGCTCGCGGTAATCCTTTTGCTCGGGTTCACCGTCAGCATCTGATTGATAAGATTCTTGGCTTCCGGCGTGACGGTGTCCCATTCTGGGCTTGGATACTGGAGAACAATTAAACACAATCGATCAGAATAATTCACATTCCATTAAATACAGATTTGAACTTAACTACTATTAATTTTCAAATTTCAAATTATTAATTTAACCCTTTACGCTCGAGCGGTGTTTCTCAGACACTAAAATAAGAGGAAAATGCAAAACTCTCGAGTGCAAAGAGTTAAATTTAATAAATCTTAGTTATTAATTTATATATACACATTAATAATTGATAGTTAATTTATATATACAGAAAAAGTGATAGGTGAAAAGTATCTATATTAAAAATATTTCACATATGAAAATGATCGATCATGAAATTCTATTTCAATATGCAATAAATGAATTCGGTGTGAGGAAATAAATCAGTTTCTTACATCGTACGATCCTGTCTTGATCTGAGCGTAGAGCCGATGCTGGTCTTCGTCCCAGAATGGCGGATAACCGACGAGGAGGATGTAAAGGATGACGCCGCATGCCCAGATGTCGACTGGCTTGCCGTAAGGTTCCTTCTTGAGGACCTCCGGGCTGAGGTAACCGGGCGTTCCGGCGAAACCTTTTTACGAAGCACTTCGATTCATTCTCAGGAAGGGTCAAGAATGTCGGGGGTTCATGAATAAAACGTACGAACACAATGGCCGATACTTGTAACATCCTTTCCGTAACTCTGCATTCCACGATCGCGAAATATATTGTGTATCTTTTTCAACCGGTAGTCGTTGTATTAAATTGAGAATGTTTTTCCCTCTATGTATATCTATGTATACGTATACAGTGTACGTGTAATATACAATTCTATCGTGTCCAGTCTTTACTGTCCGTCCTTGTGCAATCGAATGTGACGACACCGGGGGATATCAAAGATGGTTTCGCTACGGTGTCATTATATACACTCGTACATAGACCATCGTATAAGATAATATCGTGTAAATCTGAACGATGGTACACCGTAATGTATCATTAAGAGTCCGCGGTGGTGAATAATTAATCACGACGACGAGCTTCGAGTTTCGCCCTATTTACGCGGCGGTTAAGGGCAACACGTGGGCAAAGATCAGGAGGAAATTTTCTTCGGATAGGTCGAGAACGTCTCGCGGTGACTACTAGTTCGACGTGTAACAACGTCATTGTGCCGAACGGAATTGCGAGTTATCGGGTTTTCAAGTGCGGAAGCGAATGTCAGGCCGTTTCGCTCGGTTGTCCGATATGCAGCTGCCGGAAAATGGCGAACGTTGCCCCGTCCGTCCGGATCGAAGGCAAATAAATCTCGTGTTTCGCGGACGATCGCGTGTCTAAAGTTAGAAAAAAAAATAAAGATGTCCACTGAAGGAGAATGCATGATAACTGATGTCTATTTTGTCGTATCCTCGAACAAGGTTAATAAAAGCGAAATGTATCGCGAGAACGTGAGATCTCTTCGTCCGGGTGAAAGTAAAATGGAAAAAAAAATATACAGAGTGAATATAAAAAAAGAGAATTTGAATTCCGGCAATCCGGGTTCGATTGTTCGCCGAAAATCAAGGTAAAAGAATTTCAAGCCGAAAGCAAACTCGCGCATCTGAGGTTCCTGACCGCAAACACAATACGCGGGGCCCGATGAAATCTCACGGCGGAATCTACTTTGCCTCGGAAAATGTAGGAAGTTTTCCAATAGCACGGAAAACTTCCCCAGAGTTTTCCGCATAAAAACAAACGGGACAGGCAGTCGAACGAGGGCGTTCTCAACGTGACATGGCGTATACAAATGTACCATACACGAGCGCGTTATACAACACGCGCATTAAATTAAAAAAAAAAGAGAGAGAAGAGAGAGAAAAAAAAGAGTGAAAAGGGAATGGAAATTAATGAATATCTCGGGAAACTTAAATTTAGATCGCGACAACCTAGAAACCGGTTGGCAAGGACCAAGCACTAATGTTCATTAGAATGAAAAAAAAAGAGGAGGTAGACCAGTAGATAAATGCCATAAAAGATCACCGGCAGTGAACAAATTTATTTCTAAATATAACGTAACGAATCCACGCTCCTTAACAAAATGGATGTTTCATCTTTTGGAAAATTTACGCGGAAATATCAGCGACCTATTAAACACATCATTTATCCATATAAGTTTTCTAGGTCGTAAATTCCGCTTGGAAATCCAATGTTACTATATCCGTTAAAATAAAATATAACCTTTTAACTTATTCTTTTAGTTTCACGCTTACGTAATACGTGTATGACGTTGAATTACCGTAAAAATAATTAATGTCGACTTACCATACCATGCCTGTCCTTCACCCTGCACCTCGATCGCCAATCCGAAATCCGCTAATTTTACCGCCGCACCTTTCGCCTTACTTGCGAGGAGTAAATTTTCGGGCTGCAACAGGAAGCAGAGTCGTCGACATTCCGGCCACACTCTTCCGACAAACCGTTGCCGATGTCCTGCATTTTTACGCGGCCATGCTGTAGGTTGATCCACCAACAGGAGATTTATACGTACATGTTTGACAAACTTTCGGAATCTACCTTCTACGCTGCAGTGCGAATTTGTTCACTCTCGTCGATTACCTTTTTACACCCTGTATCTTATTTCCCTTACTTACTCGAATCATCGTTATATCATCATCGAACACCGTGGCCATTTACGTTTTACAGAATAGATATTTGTTTTTATTATTATTATTTCGCGAAGTTAAAAGAATAAAAAAAAAATCTAACAATTCCCCTAGAATGATACGTATCTAGTAATCGAAAGATGAAAATTAAGTTGGATTTTCTTCGGAATATTATAAAATAATCGTTCTTGTGAAAAACTGTTTGTCCTTCGATTATCACACCCTTAAACAACGTGTTCCTAAAATGACAACTGCACATCGTTGAGCGCGTTTATCTGAAAATGGCCGATTAAGTTCACTGAACCTTTATATCCTCGGTGTACTGGACCTCTCAAGCATGGCACTAGATTTCTCTACGATTTAAATATCTCTACGTACTTTCAGGTCCCTGTGCACAACTCCATTATGGTGGCAGTGGTGAACGCTCTCCAGAATTTGTTGGATACAGTGCGAGGCGTCTGCTTCGCTGTAGAATTCCCGTGCGACGATATCCTCGAATAGTTCTCCGCCAGTGACTCTATAAACGAAACGTACAACTTTCGCGGGTTTTCTCCGTACCTTGCGGGAAATGGTATCAACTGGAACCACACTTTCCGCGAGAGTGTCCCACCGTGTCTCGAGAAATTGTTTTAACAGTACGAACAGTCCCCAAGTCGGAGAACATAAAAGAAGACGCGAACAAAATTCGATCAACGAAGAAAAAGTGAACGATAGCATGTAATGTATAAATTATCATATCGATATTATGATCTTCTTACATTATTTTTACGAGATACCATCGTAGATATAGTACAAGTGAAACGTATAATGAGAACAAAAAAAAAAGAAAGAAAGAATCAATTTCAAACGTTACGACAGAAAACGAAAGCTTAATGAATTCCAACCGCGAGACTCGAGTAAAACTTCAACGAAATTCACCATTAAATATTACGATACTTTCCATTAGAGGGGGAGGAGGTGTGCCTTTCCTCCTTTTATATCGATATTCCCGAACGTGAATTCATTAATATGCAAATCGGGGCTCGATTAAAATTCACGAAGGCGAAGACTTCGAATAATTACTCGTCGACTGATACAAATTAACAATTACCAGACGCGATCGCGAAAAGCGAGCAAGCCACGACAGTGTCGGTGTGAACGTGTGTATGTGCGCGCGCGCGTTCGAAATTAAATTAGCGCCGAATCGAATAGGAGCGATTAACTGCGAGGTGTTGCGTCACAGTGCCGTATATTACATGCACGGAAATCGATATCGGCACGGTGCAAATTAAAAGGTTCGCGAATCGGTCCAATTGTATCTCGTACCCGCTGGGGCCATTGACGGAGACGCGGCGAACTCGATGACTTGAAAACAACGCCTTTTGTCGAACACACCGGGAATATCCGCCCGGGGCGACGGCGACCGGGTTCGATTATTACGTTGGCGGTCCTTACGCGGATTTTTCGGCCACTAGAAAATCGAATCCAACCGAGGTAACTTTTGGTTGAAATTAAATTAAACTCGCCGAACAGATCTGTCGTTTGCTCGCACACCGATTTCGAAATCGTGATTCAGCATTTAGGGGACGGAAATATTTTTACGTAGATTAATTAATTCGGTTAACGATCGTTTCACGAGTATCGATTACAGGGTGTTTGATAGTGGATATGATTTCATTAGGTGTATTTTGAGAGAATTTCTTACTTACAGGTCAAAGACGAGGTAATGGTAGTGTTCCTCCTGTATACTGTCGTGTAATCTCACTGTAATAGAAGAGAAATGGATATTTACTATTTAGTATGTTAATTACATTGATTTAGTAATAGGTGAAAATATGATGTTTATCAATTAACGTGAGTATTCGCAACGTGTCGAAGACAGGTAGAGAAAATTGCTGTGTAAAGCAGCGTCACTAAAGCAACGAGCTAACCGCTTTTTTTCCTATCTTTGTACAAATTACGGGCAGCAAATTGCGACGTGTCCGCGTATCAATGACATCGTTTATTAACGACACGAAATTTCTTTTTTTTTCGCTATCTAGTCACGACGGGAGCTAATTAACTCCGACAGACTACGAACGCACGCACGTATATCTATATACGTATCTATGTATGTATAATATGTATCTTTTTCAACAGCTGCTATTGGTTAACTAACACAACGTAACGACGCGCGATTCTTTTTGTACCGATTCAGTTCAGTCGCGATGTACCTCTAAGCGATTGCAGCGACAAAACGTTGTAGGGCTTCTAATGCATTTTTATTTTACCCCGTCCGACAAAGTGGATTGCTTTCGTTCCAATTTCACCGGTCTTACAACCGGTGAAATTAAAACGCAACGTACATGTATTTACGAACGTACCTACACGGTTCTATCTCGTTCTGTAAGTGTTAAATAATAATAATAATAATACGCGGTACGATTCAGTGAATACACGAAATTACCCGGAATAATTCTATTATTCAAATACGCGAACATTAACCATGAATACCGAAATGCAAACAACTACAAAAGCGGCCCGGCATCGATACACGAACACATAGAGACGGGGCGTGTATCATTTGCATCCATGACAGTCTGGCTCGATCACAATGTTCATTAAGGTCAACGAAGAGACATTCCACGCGATACGATCCAACGGTCTCGTCGAATCGACCTTAATTAATGTCAAGTGAAGAAGGCGCGGACCGAATCCACGCGAAAAAACTGACGTCGCCGGCCGTCGGCGTTGTTTAAATACAGTTCCATCGATTTGATTGTGAAATAAATTCACACGAGTCCGTTATATCGTCGGTGAACATTATGTCTCTGATAAATTCGTATATTCCACGTGTATCACTGAAACGAAATCCACGGACACGGGTGAATTAATGTAATTCATAATCGTCGGCTGATACGATTTTGTTGTATCTTGTACTCGATCGGTTTAAATGATCCTATTATACCACGCTTATTAATTCACCGGTAGCCGATATAATTACAGAACAATAACGAACGTATAGTTACCGATAAACACTGTTCGTGGATCACGTTATGGGGTGATCACTCGCAACGGGGAAACGAAACTGATTTTACTCCACCACCCGGGGGAATTATCGTCGTGTCTGGAAAACGGTAACGTCGACGGTTGGATTCGTCGTTGCGACGGACAATCGAGTGCAAAACCGACGGATAGCGTGTCGGAAGACGTCGTGGGACTCGCACGCCAGACGAGTGGAATTTAATGAAAATGGAAAAGATATCGAGAGACTGCGTATAGAACCTTTTACGAAGCAGATATTCCCTCGCCCTTCTTCATCCCTTTTCGAATGATCCTGTGAAACCGATGAAAAACGAGAAGCTGGAGAAGAAGTCTATCTCCCACGTTCTTTGATACCCTCGACCGATCCAATAAGGATCAAGAGGGAACACGAAGATCACAGGTTCGGAACGAGGCGTTATTATGGGAATTTTTATCGTCGAAGCCCACGGCTCTCTCTCGGACTGGGTGGTAATTTTTCCACCATTATCAAGGGCGTCGCTTATCATTCTCGACGAATAACGCTGCGATCGTGATACACGAGAAGCAACAAAACACTCGGCTGCCGCCTATGGGATTCGAAAATGTCATTTCGTTTGGGAAGATCGAAGTTAAACACTTCGCTCCGTAAACGTACGATACATACATACACACACACATATGAGATCGTGAGTTTCGAATAGGTTGGTCGTATTGAAAATTGTATGAAAATCCGAGGACAGTTTGAATCTGATCGATCGGAAACGTTGGAAGAAGTGTCTTCTTCGCCGTGGGAATGATTTACGTATCGGGGTCGAATATCTCTGGTTAAAACATTCAAAACAATACCCGATTTCGCACTTTCACGGCTCTATTCTCGATTCACCTCCTCTTCGAATGATCCTTGAACGAATCAAAGCGGAATGGGAGAGCCTATCCTCTTGTTCGATTCAATAAGAATCTATGAAGTGGGTTGAGATCAAAGGCCAGAATGGATATCATTCTATGGGAAATTATGTCGATCGGCCGCGGAGTATTCTTTGTCGTTTCGTTGTAACAGATTTTTCTTTCTTTTTTACGCAAGAAAAGAATCATTTTCTCTCCGTTTTTTTTTCATTTTCAAACTGAACGACTAAAAAAAAAGGACGCGTTTAACGGGGGGAAATTGAAATAGATCGCGTGGAACGCGAGAAGACGTTGGTTAGTAGAAACGAGAGAGAAAAGTAACCAACGTAAGTATCGATCCTCGAAGCCACACCTCGACGTAGACGGTGGAACGGTTACGCGTTTCCATGATTATGTTCGCAGCCATATGCTTCCTATTTGAACTTTCCATCAGAACTTCTTTCGCTTCTAAATACCGCGAGCTGCATTGAGAAACGAATCACAATACACCTTTGTATTTTTCCCCCCTTTTATTCACCTGTCTTTCATTTCAACTAAAAAAAAAAAAGATAAAGAGAGAGAAAGAGAGAAAAAAAAATAAAGTTCCCTCGCAACCGAAGTTAGGCAAAAGATATGGTTAATTAAATTCCACGGGTAGCCTGTTCTCGAGTGTAGCACTTCAATTTAGAATTCTGTTACTCTGAACTATATCGCGGAAATATGTAACTGTGCACCGAAATACATGGGCGAGCGTAACGAGACACGAGGTTGTGGGTTTTCTTGAAAATAACGATGGATTATAATTACTAAGCGTACCTATCGCCAGCTTAAACCCTCCAGGGTTTACAAATATACGCGTCTCCGTCTGTTATATCGTCGTTTCATAATACATACCCCGATACGACAGTATTTTCGAAATGATACTCGTTTTAATTGTTTTTTTTTTCTCATTTACTCGCGGAAATTATAATCTCGTATGAATCACCAACGGTATCAAATGAATTAAATATTAATGTAATACCGTCGGATTAAACGCAGTCGATCGAATATACTACGGATAGACGGTGGTTTCCATGCAAACTCCCGACAGCAAACACGGAGACAGTTTAACGCCAGATGGAAGTGGCACAAATGGTAGTCGAAATCGTAGTGTATCGGTGGAGGTACTATTGTGCAAGAAACTATCAGAAGGCGTTCACGAAGCCTCCGGCAGCGGGTAAGGCGTTAAGACGGTAAGACGATTACCAGACCGTCTTCCCGCACACGAAAACCTCGTTAACAAGAAGCTCGTTATTACCCCGAACTTCTCTACTCTCTTTATCGTTGCTGCAGTTAATTACGATCGAGATTAAAAATGGTAGTTTTCACCTGGCAGTCATCGATCACGGATAAAAATCATGAAAATAGAACAATTTTCCTATAGAAAAAAATAACTATCTAAATTACCAAATATATTTTACATACGCAGAATGTACAATAGAATCGTAATAAAATTATGAATAAAGATCACTTCTATAAACAAGAAATTAGACATTAAAAACGAAAGATAAGTCGATGGACGTTACTTAAAGTGTCCCAATAAAATAAATATTCTATAAAACGATTCGATTATCCGATCGGTACGTTCGAGTCCCATTTGAAGAACCGATCTCGACGGGCATCGGCGTGAACAAATTTATATGCGCGGAAGATAAGAACTTGAGAAATAACGGGAGACCTAAGTGTGTGTGTGTGTGTGTATGTGTGTGTCTGACTGAATCGCAGTCGGAGCAAACAGAAGTCGGGCTTCGTGTTTCCTGGTAGCATTCATCGTCGTATCTGTCGTGGGATGTCAGTCGAATAGCAGCGTCTTGGGTAGACGTGGAACGAGATGAAGGGGAAAAAAAATAAAAAAAAAAAAAAAAACGAAGAAGAAGAAGATAACACGGGTCGAGAAGACGGTAGCGGCGGCAACGGTGGCAGAAAAAAGGGTAAAACGGTTTGCTGGAGAAGGATCGATAGGTATCACTTGTTGACTGAAAACGGACGTGAGCTCGTGCACGCCATTATGGAACGGGCCGTAGAAGAGGACACGGTAATTCATTGGTCACGTCCAATCGATGGATAGAGCCGTACGATGAATAAAAGAAACCCCGGCTCCTTATGAATTATGGAATCGACTCGCGAGTTCGACCGATTTAACAAACCCGCACCTTTTGTCGCGGCCAAAGGGAGATATCGAAATCTAATTCGTTGCGTGACGCTTAACATCGGTTTTCTATTGAACGATGAAAAGAAAACAGCAGCCCCCTCCCCCTCCCCTCCCCCCGTCTGATCCCGCCTCTTCCATCGACCACTCGCAAAAAGGTGATACTCGAGTGGTTCTCCACTCGAAAGAAGAAATCTTATCTCACGGATGAATCTGTTCTCCTCGATTCTCTACCTGTCACTTCGACTATCTTCATACGGTTGTTCTATTAAAAGAAAAAAAAATACCGACGTAAAATTGACGAGTCACCTTTCGCCAAGTATTTTTTACAGTTTTTATTTCATTAAAATTTAAAGGAGGCTGTCGAGTCGGAGACTTCCGAGTTTTCGGGAATTTTCCGCACAGATTTTCGATACGATCGATAAGATATCCGGGTGAAAAACAAACTCGGCATCGTCGTTCCCCTCGGTGAAATTTGCACGGGGAGAACGATGCGGTTAACGGATCAACGGAAAAAACAAAATGCTAGACGGAGCAGCGGCTACGAGAGGATGCAGGAAGCGGATGCTGTGTATTGATCTACAGTCATCTCGCTTTTGTCTACGAAAGATTTTAAGATGCTCGAAAAAATAACCCTAGGATTGTTTCGAAAGAAAACCGCAACAATACAAAAACCTAGATAAGTATAATATACATATAATATATATGTATAAACAATTGACTTATCCAAGAAACATATGAAACGCAACGATCCAAAAATAATGCGAAAAAATTCAAAAGGAAGAGTCGAGCAATATACCTGCGAGAATACTCGGGGAAACATAACGAAAGTTGCAAAATTATTTGAACCGTCGACGATGATAACATCCGTGCCGCAATATCTCGTAAAAAGCCGCGGCGGAAGGAAGAAACTACCGAAAATAAAAGTGCAGAATTCTTGCGGGCGATGGCATCAATTTTTTATAACGCATAAAACTTTCATCACGGCGATGCTCCTCCGGTGAGAGAGCATTACCCAACGGCAGAAAACGATTGTGCGTCAATGGGAACGGTGGTTCCACGGTACGACGACTGTCGGCGGGTTTAATCGACGTTGTCGTCGACGGAATGTTACCGGGAGAGCATGGCGCCGGAGCTCAATCAATGAAATTCGTTTGCAAATGAATAAAAGAGCCGACCGGTGACACTCGCTCGACCATGTCCTTCCACGCTTGCGTTGACTCGAATGAGAGACCGACGGTTATTCGTTCCATTGAACCGATTAATAAAAACATTAATTGGTTCGACGGAACGAGCGACCGACGCGGATCCCCCTTTTTCAGCGCGAAATACAAATTTACATTCTGTTTTTTCAACGAGAGTACACTTGCACCCGGAGACAATGTCCCCGGTTATGTTTTACACAAATGGATGTTGACGAATTTCCCTAAGCGACTGACCTATGAATTTTAAAAGTGTCAAACGAATCGCTACTCTTCTGTGTGTGTATTTTTTTTCATTTTTGTTATGTAGAGTCTAGTAAGCGAATCTCGTGACAATACTTTCGGCTGAACAGGCGAATCTATTTTAAATCTGAAGTGACCGAGACACCTGTTATCTGTATCAGGAGTTAGCAGAGAAATTCCCTCGACGTCGATATCGAAAAAAGAAAAACCCTCTCGTCTTTCGAGCTATACTTGGCACGTCGAGCCAAAAATTTTGCACCGCGACGAAATTGATTGGCTCGCGTCCAGATCTTTCCTACATTTCCGATTGTAATACACCACAGGAAGGAACCACGCTCGAATCGAGATTATCACCGTTTTAATCCTGTCGCACGCTAAATTTTCATTTTTCGTGAAATTCACCTCACCGGAAAGCCTGAAATATTTCAAGTAAGTACCGTGAACGGTAATAAACTCACACGATAAAACGATAACTTTGATTTCACGCTTAGTCGGTGATCAAATCAGAAAATACAACATCGAATTGAATCACGTATAAAATTAATATTCACATCCCTTAATAAACCCTTCCAACCGCGGTCAATTCACTAATATCGTCCACGTGTATCTCGTAATATCCGTTTTACACAATTATCATTTCACACGCGAACGTCCCACATGCAATAAGCAACTACGGTCAATAATGTAAACGCGGAAGACCGGCGAACTCTCTCGGCCGATTAATCCCGAAGGAGTAATCTCACCTTCGTGGTAGGAGAAAGTTCCTCGGGTTAATTAGTATCAACTAAACTGACGTCTAATGACCCGGTCACGGTACTTACTTACTTACTCCGACTACCTATTCCCTGTTACCCGAATACGCGAAACCTACGAAAACCATGCCGTGTTCCACTTTCAAGAAGCGGTAATTGTACTTCCGAATGATGTACACTATACATATATCGTATTCTTCTAAGTAGATAGATAGATAGATCAAATAGAATCCGTCGCACTTATTTCGATAATTGCCGTGGTACAGGTCGACCGGTCGAATAATTAAACTAATGACTGAATCGTATACATACACACACACATATAAAGAGCTGGGGAATCGTGAAATGGGCCAAGCGGCATGCACACAAACGTCACGTGTGCACACGTCGTAGAAACGTTTACAGGGAGAACGTCCGTCTACCAGCGTGTACGAGTGTAGACATACACAGGTGGTCGCAAATGTTCGGCCTTGCCTAATTATCCGCGGGTGCACGAATCGTACGCGTAATTAGCCGCGGATTTGCCGAACACCGAATTATATCCGGACGAGTGGCCGTGTAAAGCCGATACACTTTACGTACATCGAACTTCCATTTTCCGTGGTTCTTTTCGCGAAAGTGAAACGATCAACGTAGAACACGGGGTGGTATGTTTAATTGGATAATGCAACGTTTTACAATTCGCTGATTCTACTGTTATTATAATGTAAATACGATACGGAATTCCGTAGAATAATCGGTTGAACGTGATGACATTGAAGTACATACACGAATAGACCGTTTTCAACTTTATACATTCGGACGTTCTCCTTTGTCACGGAAAAATTTACAGGGAAAAATGTTTCAAGTCCCTCGGTCAAGCTTTTCGAAAACGTTATAAAAAGTATACGAGTGTCGTCACTGTACACGTTAATAGAAATACGAAAAAATATAAAAAAGAAATAAAGAACTGACCGTAGACCAACGACGGTCAAACTCATCTTCATTATACAATGTTTTCAACGATGTAAATTCTGGCCTCCAGCGAAACACGCGAGAACGAATATTTCCTGGGGAAAAATCCCTAAATTCCGTTGCCTCTACCGCGAACTCGAAGAGTCGGGGTGCACCGCATAGCTTTGAAAAGAGTTGGAAAAATGTTGGAAACCCGGTCGGCGAGCGGCTGGGTCGACTACGTTGCGGCAATTCGCCAGAAGTATCCTCAATATTTATAATTATCCCGAAAATAGGGGTAGGAACGAGAAACAAAAACAAAAACAAAAAAAAAAACAAAGTACAGAAAAATTAATTCGCCTGTCGGTTCCATAAACATATGAAAAGCGGCTGAAGTCGCCCAGTTGCACGCGTCAGATTTATAGTAGCCATAAACGAGCTCCACCGACATGCTGCAGAACTTTCGCGGTGTATTCCACGACAAAGTTCTATACGATCCGCACGCGTGTACGTGGCGGAACCGTATAGTTTCCACGGCGTAAAGGCATAAACCCGAGATATACGATGGTACCATGCACAACGATGCACCGACGTATGCTAATTTTCGTTGAGAATTAAACTGCCATCAGACGTGCATTCAATAACGATACTTTGCCGAAAGGTATTAATTCTGTTGCGGGGATAATGCTCTGTGAGACATCATTGTGCTGTTATAGATACTTGACTATTATTATGATTGTCATATCTATGTAAACTAGGAATTATAAGAAATTGTATGTAAGAAGTTTTACATACGTAAACTAGAAATTGTAAAAAAAAAAGTGATTACGTTACTTGCTACTTTGTATGGTGAAACTATCGACCAAATTAGTGGATGGTAATAGATTCAGAAAAGTGCAGAAAGTAATTGAAAGTGTAATTTAGTTGGTAAATTACACTTTCCTATTGTTTCGCTTCGTTTCTGTGAACCACGCACCGCGGAACTTCAAACAAGTATAACGAACGACTAGCGAACTATTTCCTTTCGTGTATAGCTTTCATAGATAACATGTAAATATACATACACCGCGTATTACATATGCACGGTAGGTTCGCATGTGACGAGTGTGTATAGTTCACCGGATGTAAAAGCATAAACGTGAAATATACGATAACTATGCACGAGACTATAGGGGGTGTCTCGTGTGTTTACGACGGATGCTAATTTCCGTTGGAAATTAAGCCGTTTGTCCACTTTTCCCGATAGTTCTCAGTTCAAGGAAAACGTAACGTAACGTAGAATTCAAAAATTTCACGATACGTTCCCTTCGTGGATCTTTCGATTTTGGAAAATTAATCGAATCTTTTCGATTGAAAAAAAACAGAACATAGAAACGTCACGTGGTTCCGTACGATCAACGAGGTTAAAGTTCATTGAAAGCGGTCGACCAAAAGGATAGTTAACCGGCTCGTGCAGTTTAGCGGACAACGACTACATTGAGATCCCATAATCCCAAATGTAATCCTGCCACGCTGTCCGTCCAGGGACGTTGCCCTCCGAAGCGACCCGATGTCCTGGTGACTTGGTGACAACGTCGATATCGTTAAATTCCCCTCATTTCTCTTTTTTTTCTTTTTTTTTTCTTTTTGTTCGTCACCGTAACACACCATAATTCGATTCATTCTCATTGCCGATCGAACCAAAAGGGGAACGTCATTTCACTACCAAATAGAGTGTTATCGAACGCATTCGTAACAAGCCTCGGTGAAAACGAGCGCGAGTCCTGGAAAACTCGAATTCGTAGCGCCCGACCTCGGTGAAACACGTAACCTTTCCACGGTGTGACGTAAATAGAATATACGCGCCTTTGTGAAAAATTGAATCCGTCATAATTCCGCCGACTCTTTCAGTACAATGGTCGGGGTGAGGGGATGGGGAGAAAGAAAAAAAAATCTCGACCGGTTGAATAAAAGGCAAGAAACAGAGAGGGTATGATGGAATGGGGGGGGGGGGAGCGAAAGAAATGCTGATTATTGAAGTCAAACAAGTGTGAAAGTGAATTTATTCGTTATTTCCAGGCCAGCGTTTATTCAATCCCCAACTTTATTGGATTCCAGCATTGTCCATTACTTATTCCCCCATTTATGATTTCCATCGTTCGACAGAAGCCAATGCCATCAGGTCGATGAAGAGCTTCCACGTGCCGTCGAAGGGAAATATGTTCGTATTACGTACTAGTCATCGTCTCATTGTTAAAGAAATGGTTCGTATTCTGTACAAAGTCTTTGAAAAAATTCTCCGTCGCATTTTACATTTATTAAAAATGCATTATAGAACTTATCGAGAATTATACAGATCGGTCTACGGTATTTCATTCAGAAAAAAAAATTATACATATAAGTTACGGAGGGGGGGGGGTCTGTACGTCTGACCTAGACAGACGGTATCTACTAGCGTCTGAAATAATATAACGATGGTGTTTTGATCGCTATACAATACATACATATAGATAGATATATGTATATCTACATATACGTTTACACCGTGCGGAATTTCATTGTGAAACGCCTACTCTGATTATATCCCAGGATTTACCGTATACGTTAAGTGTACGTTATTGGATCGTTGGTTCTATTTGATTAGAAGACAAACGATCGGTGATTACAGTCTAAAGAAGGAAAATAGCTTACCGATATTTGGATGCTGTAATTTTCTGCATATCCGTGCCTCGCGTTCGAGTTTCTGAAAATCTGAAACAGAATAGTACATTTTCTCTATTAGTACACAACGATCGTTGTACACCCTATTCGATAGAAATATATGTTTGATTAACCCTACCGATCCGTGGATATCATCGAACACCACGGTTGTATGTAGTACACACCGTTACTCTGGTATAAGTTTCATGCCTAATACAATCCGTTTGAAATTCCGCGTATCGCGAAAGCATTTCGATTCAGATCCGAGCGAGCTTTATCGCGAAAGTTTCGTGGTAACGACGACCAATGCTAGGTATAGTCATTACCGCGAAATCGAATTTCCCAACGAGGTCCCTTGACGAGTTTCCTCGGGGGTAATTCACCAAGGACCACGATAAAATTGGATTTGTCGGTGGCCGAGTCATTTCGAGGACGATTTCCTGTTTCCTTTCTATATATGTGTCCCTGAACGGTAGTCCTTTGAGAATCGACGATCGATTCTCCTTATGTCATCGAGCTGTTCGCTCGATATGTCTGTTATTTGTTAAATATACATACAATATATATACAATATACATATAATACATTACAATCGAATAGAAATCTATCGTAATATGTATGCCTCTATCGGATGAAATTTCACGTGACCGAGTGTCAATCGTTGTCGCGATCATATCGTTATTATACCATACACTCGCGTAGAGAATTCAAATCCTTTTATTACCTACGTGTTGTTACAACGTAACGTGTTAACGGACGATTGTTTTATTCAATCAATTACCGGCTAAGCGTCCTCCCGTTGTGTAAAGGTAAATAAATTCATAGATTCCGCGTAATACGTTTGAAATGTCACGAAACATGTTGTTTGTTTTTTCTTTTTTTTGTTTGTTGTTTAACACGAGCGAATGAAAAGTGACGGGGTGTGAAAACAACAAAGTGGTATATTTTCACGCGATACATGCCGGTGAAAACTGTACGACGATTAGTCGTATTTACAGACGCCGCACTATTTACGTGGTAAATCGTTGAACCTGGACATTTTTCTCGAATCTCACGTAGGGAGGGGGGATAATGCGCATTTCGCCACCTATAATTAAATCTTCGCGTATCGAGCAACTCGCCTTGACGGTCTTTATCCTACGTGGGCGTCAAATTCAACAACCGGAAATAACGAGCACCTACCACGCAAGGAGAGGACGCAAAAGAACACTGGAGGCATACGAGCAGAAGTAAATTGGAGGACAGAATACTTGACGAAAAACACACACACACATACATACACAAAAAAAAGAAAACTAGGTTATTCGACAAACTCGGTTTCCCCCACCTTCTAACGTTCCCGAATTAGATATTGTTTATCCGATGATAAAAACAGTTTCAAGTTTACGCAAATACGAGACTAAACATGATTACGCGATACACAAAGACACGTTTAACGATATTTCCCGACAATCAAACGCTATTGCCAAATTGTATCGAGAAAATCCAAGATACACAATCAAGTCCCAAATTTCCATACATATAAATATACATATAAGCACACATACAAGCATACATATTTCGTTCTATTATTTCACAGTCTATTTTTCTATTTCGACGCGGATATTCGAGACACCGCGGCAATTACGTTTCTCCTTGCATCATGCTGCACACAGCTTCCTCTCGAAAACGTGGCTAAACGGTCGCGGAGCGTCGGAAAGCGTCGTCGGTTTCCCAGCCGGTGTGGCGGCGGTGCCCGGGATTAGGCAACCCCGGGTGAACGGTTAACGAGCCACCCTTGTTTGCGCTAAACTCGTTACCGGGTGCACCGTACCGGAGGCAACCAAACCACATGCACACGAGACACGGGAAAGGATCGCGGATCTACGCACACTTGAAACGCGTGGAAAAAATCCCGGGACTGGTGGAAACCAGAAAAGATTACGCCAGTGTAGGATGGTACATCGACACCGACGATTTTAACGTGATGATTACGTGTAATTAAGAACATTTCCACGTAGTATTCTACTTGAAATTGAAAAATTCTCCATAAAAAGTGAGAGTCTCTAAAGAAATTTGAGGGAAAAGATGATAATTTTCTTTTTTCGTTAAATTTTCTAACATAAATCATTCAAAATTGAAATGGATCACCTGTAGTATTTATAAATGCATCAATTCTATTACAAAAAAACATGATTAATCGATAAACTCTTCAGAAAGCGAATTAAAAAATATCTTTCCTTTTTTTAAAGTTTCTTGATACTACTTGGGAACAGTTAATCACAATTCCAGTCAGAATTCCTAGCTCAATAAATCCGTTTATCTATCGTCCTTTAAGTATCCCGCTACTGTGTATCTTCCACACGCGTGGACTTCGATCGCAACCGGCTAAAAATAGGGGGAATAGTCGATCTTCCTCTAATCCGTTGAAACTGACCCCGCCGATCGTCGACGCGTGCTCGCGATCGTGATCACGTATATATACGTACATACATATTCTCCTCCGCTTTGAGTTAACGGTGAGATCGCTCTTTTGCGACACAAGGCCGGCGTGCCCTCGGGGTGCTTTGCGTTCGACGGAGCACGAATGTCACGAAAGTCAACGGCAACCCTCTCGCTGAAGACTGTAAGGGGGGTATAAAATTGCCATGTGGTGGGAGGGGGGAGATAGAGAGAAAGAGAGAAAAAGAGAGAGAGATGGGAGGAGAAGAGAGACTGATCGTTGCGAAGCCCTTGATCTCTCGGGCGTGATAAGAATGTCACCGTCGAACGTGCATTCTGCGTCTCGATACTATGTAGAGCTATCTTCGATATAAAGGGGGGGAACTCTTTTTTATTCTCCTCCACGGGTGTGAAACAAGTATAATACTCGTGTAGAGGTTTGTACCGGAGAGAAAAATGACCGTGAGAAAGAAATTTGATAATCAACATATTTCAAACGAGAACAGTGGACAGGAACGACGACGATGATATTACGATACCGCGTTGTCTTATGGTAAACTGGTTTTGCTTACGGAACGGAGGAATTGCTACGAGGTTTGGCTACTTCGCCGGAATTGTGGATAAATACGGAGAGAGTATATGCGAGAGAGAGACAGACAGACAGACAGACAGATATAGATGGAACGAGATCGAGAATGTGTCCAGTTACCGCCCGGGTCCTCTCTTGGTATCTATCGAGCCGCGAATTAGAATTTCAAATGGCTGCGGCGCCGTCGAAACTACGGGTAGAGTGGTCGATTAATTATTCGTCGAGGCGGAAACGTCGAATAGCGGTATTCCGTTCTTATTGGTCGGGCTGACTGGTCAGCGCAATCGGATTTAGAATAAATCTAACGCAACGAGAGCAACTGTTCGATTTTTCTTCGTTGGAATGAAACATATTTGGCGGTGGACTTTGACGAAATTCGTAATAATCAACGTTCACGGGGGTAACTATATTTGATTACACGATTCCCAGTTCGGTCTTCTATGTATGTATGTATGTATGTATGTATGTATGTACATATTTAATCGAACGTTACACAAGCTTTAAATCCAGTCTATTTATTATGTACGGTAAATTGAATTCTAAATATAGATCCGGTAGTTCTGCTGTGACATTTCTTCATTCACAAATCGCCCACCGTATAATGATGTACACGGTTTATCCGTGAATACCGTTCGAATACGGATAAATAAATCAGACGTTACGTAATGAAAGAACAATAATACATGTAACTGCAGCGTTCGTGATACGTCGTTCAACCGGAAATCACAAATACGGTACAACACCGAATCGTGTCGATACAAACGATTCGGCGTAACTTTCCTCATTTGCCTTTGCCCGATTCACGTGCGCTGTAACATCGGCACCGTGGAATCCGGAAATGACAGGAAATGGTAGCCGAGAATTCGATTCGCGAGGAAATCGGGCAAGAGATTCCGACGTCTTTTTTTTTTTTTGCTTTCAAACCCCTAAGCGCATGACGATTGGCTTCGTAATTCAAGGTGAATTTGACGCTTCGATTGCCCCCCTGGTTTTCTCTTGCGCTTTATTCGTTTCTGAAACGCGTACGCCATATTGCAGGCGAATGGCGGTCGTGGTGGTAGGTCAAGAGGTTACTGGAGCAAGGTCGTCGTCAGTGGAAGAGGGTGAAAACGTATAACATCCCACTCCTCCAGAAAAGAAAGAGAAGGTAGTTAAGAGAGAAAGAAAGAGAGAGAGAGAGAGAGAGAGAGGGGCTCATCTTTCCTGCCTATTGCAGGCAACCTTTTTTTTTCTCTCCTCTCGTTACCTTCGTCTCCGTAGAGAAAACTGGATCTACCAAAGATAGATCTGTTTCACGGTACACGCCCACCCTATCGATGCTATAAGTTTCATTCTACGTGCACAATGTAGAAATCGTACCTTGAAAATCGTTGAATTTCTATCGTTTTATATATATGTATACATTCTACATACATACATACATACACCAAAGTCTATACATATCGGAAATATTTCTCGAATTAATCATTTTTAAAAATAAACGTTGCGACAGGCGAGACAATTTCTCACTTTTCGACGTTTCGCCAAGTTATGCCAATGTAATATCGTAAGGGGTAGATAACGAACGCCTGAATTTCCCCGGGTATTAAATTAGACTGTTGCCTCGAAAAGGAGCCATTTACTCATGGCCCGTAGCCTTTTCTTTCTCTTCGTTCGTCTTTATTCCGAAAAAGAATTCCCGGCTGTGCATTCTCTACGCGGCTATGCGACCCCTGAAAATTCCTCTCGACGTCCGAGTTCTACTCGGCTCGATTACAACATCTGACTGAAGGCAACGTCGACAAGACGTATCAACGTAAACAAGTTTCTGTACACAATAGAAAAGTTTCTATGGAAAGTCAACATCCACGGTTTCGCTATATCGAACGCACGTACGTAATTGAATACTTTCCGACAAGGACCTTTGCCTTCGGAACTTTAATCCAAAAGGGTTACAGAGAGAATTTCCCCGTGAATTTCCATAATCAATTGTACCGAGCGAACGTTCACTTCGAATTCGGTTAGCGTACTGTTTTCGTGAGGGAAATGTTTTACTATCTACCAGACGAGACACGCACACATACACATACACGCACCGGTTATTGAAACACACATTTAGGAACGTTGCCAAAAGCTACGATTGACAGCGACAATATAAACCCGCGATGAAATCAATGACAGAATTACGAGAAATAAATGCTCGCGTTAAAGTTAGAATGGACGACTCCCGATCCAAGATAACGTCGAGAGTTTCCTATCTGAAATATTTCCCCCAGTAATTTTCCCCACACGTGTAAAACCTCACGCGCACACGTTAGTGTCGCAGGCCGCTAATTCGATCGATCGGAGCACGACGCCGTTTATCGGATAAGTTTTGCACGGGCAATATTTTAATTGATTCGATTATAACGCTCGTTTGGCTTCAATTCCGTCCCGAGTATTGCAGTATCATCTAATTTTTCCTTTTCTCTTTAATATATACAGATACTTGGTATCTAAGACCGTGATCGCCCGTAGATTTTTTTTCGGACAGGCCAATAAAATTTTTTAGACCGACAATCGTACGGCACTGGCAACTGTTGGCCACGATGGAATGTTGGCAGGTTGACAACGGCGTCGTTCGTTGTTTTTAGACGTGTCTTGCTATACAGAAACGAGCTCTTTCCGCGATTCCGTGTCTAATCGTAACAAGTACTTACCTAGTTGATGGAAACAATGGTAATATACAGACATACCGAGACACGTACCATCCAACTTTCATATATCTATACATACATACATATTTACTCCAATTCTACTCGTTTATGTATTCACGTCAAAAGCCAAGGAGAATTTAACTAAACTAATCGTTTATGTACTATAATTCACCCTAATTTACATATACGTTAAAACAACGTATATAAATAATATATATATATATAAATTTAATCATCGTCGATCATTATAGAATTATATAAATATTTTAATGCTTAATTAAACTTACCTCTGGACGTGAGCTTTTTGGTATTTATAATTTTCGCCGCGAACTCGTGGCCGGTACTTTTCTGCACGCATCGCCGCACCACCGAGAAGGCACCCCTGGAACACAGGAAATATAATGCTCGTTAATTCTCCGGGGGTCGTTGCGATCGGACGATAATCCGGAAATAAAGCAGCTTAAAAGTCTCATCGTGGGAACGTTATCGTAAAACATTCGGTAACGATCCTTTAACGGAATGTACGATGGGTAGCCCGTGCAACGACTGCTTTTCAAAGCTGTGCGGCAAAACCACCCCCTACCCCTCTCCTCTACCTGGAAAGTTCACGATAATATATATTTGGTCTCTTAAACGATGGCGGGACTCCGGCTACACGGAAACTAAAGTTTCTCGATTACCACGGCACCGGTGTACCCACCTGTACGGAAAACCGCGTGCGCGGCGTGGAGGAAACTTCCGAAAAGCCGAACTTCGCCGAACGATCTGTGCAACCGTCGGTCATGTGAACGGATCAAACGAGCACAGATTGGCTGTTCGGAGAGAAGTCAAGAACATCTAGATTATACCTTCGTTCTTCATAGCTGAACTAAAAGAGTTCAAAGACTGACCGGCCCGTGAGAATAAAGTGTGGAAGAAGTAAGAACGGAAAATTTCTTTCGAAGCTCGATTTTTCGTGGTGCAACCACATTGTCTTGAAATGTGCTTTATCTTCGGATAATCGAATGACGAAAGAAACGAGGTCAGGGTGCGGGGTAGGGGAAGGAATACATGGACGCTTCCACGGTAACCTAGATTTACCGATACAATTAATCGACAGAGGAAACCAAGAATTGAGTCATTGTAGAGGGGGAGAGGGTGGGGGGGATGAAAATAAATTTTCATTTCCTGCATGAGCTCGTACATAAAGATCAGAGTTTCATCGAGTTTCCCTAACGAATCCGACGATCGTTGGGTGAAGACGAGAATCATTAAAAAAAAATTGAAGTCGAACGAGCAAACGAGTGGAAGTACGTTACATGAAAAAAGAATGAAAAAGGAGACTCGCGTCAACGACTCGACGAATTCCAACGTGTCATCGACTCGTAAATCGATGCTTTTTCCCCTGCGAGGATGGACAACCAGGCGGCAAGAAAGCTTCGAGCAGGACGACTGTAATTGGCTCGGAATCGCGCAAGAACCGTTTCAAGTGCATGCGGTTTAGAAAAATACTCTTGATCCTATCGGTAGAACGTAGTAGAATCTGTCCGAGTACATGTCACCGGTAAATAATTGATCTAATTTTACTACACGTGATTTCTGGAATCCCATACGAAAGCAGTCCTATTAAATACTCAACCTCGACACCTTACTCGAAAACCCTAACCAACGGAAACCTCTGGTCTTTAAAAAAAATCCATTCCTCGATTAATTACTAAATCGCCTCGTACTACAAGAATCTTTCCTTATCATTCGCAATAAAAACCAAAAAGAAAAAACAATGAAAAAAAGACATATGTGGAGGGGGAAACAAACGCATAAAATTCACATTCGTACGTCCAGCTGACGAAGTGCGGTAGGACGAAAGGTCAAGCCGAGAAACGTGGAGGCCGGTTTTGCGGATACAACACGCTCATCGCGTATGTATCCTTTCGGTAAAGTAGTTCAAGGCAGGTCGCATCCGCGCAAACGCGACTTTAATGTTTCATCCTGCAGGCGTCGGCGTCGTTGCAGCTACACCGGCGGCAGCGCCGCGGCGCTTGGCTCCTGCGCTAGCCACGCCAGTCGGTCTGGAAGGAAAAAGGGCGAGGCGGCCGCTTGCCTGGTCTCCATGGAAACCAATCATTACCGGAGATTGCACAGCCACCTACGCGATCCATGAGAATCCCCCCCTCTCCGTCCCTCCCGTTCGTGTTTCACCCACACCCCTCTGTCGGTCCGTGAATGTACGATCACGTGCATTTTGGAAAATTATTGCATCGGTAGGCGAGCGACGCTTTAACCCCTTATATACGCTATTAACGGACGTGTTCTCGATATCGGGTTTCTAATTTCTTCGTTACATTTAGAACGCGACTACCTTTGCCGTGGAAATTCAAATTAAATGCACCACTAGCACCAGCACCACCGCCACCACCACCGTCACCGACGACGATACTGTACAGATAGATACATAATACGAATGCGAGCCGTGAAACGAGATTCTTATCTGATATATTTACGAGTGTTCCCTTCCGCGTTTAATTCAACGGGTTGATTCATAATATTATTCGGAAAACAGGTGTGCTTGATGCGACCTACAAAATTCCAGCCCGCGAGAACAACAATAGTCGTCTGGGTCTAGAACCCCGGAGCGGGGGTTGTTTAATGGGTTCTTCATAGAAATTCGAGCTTTCACCCGACTAAGTATGCATTTAGAGCCGCGCGAACGGTTTACGCTTGTGTGGCAAAACGTATTTAATCGCGCTTGGCGAACGTTCCGGGTTAATGTAAGTCGCATTTGTTGGCGGAGGATTCGGCTCGATAGTCCACTAAAACGAGCGACCGCGACGTGCGTCTCGTTTGCCAGTAACACGAGACGCACCGTGCACAATTAACGAGAAGTTAGGCGAACTGGTGGTCTGTCACGTGCCGTCGCGAGAATCTGGCGGAACTGGCGCCAGCTAAAAGTTACCAACGACGGACGATTGTTCTTAGAAATCAGAGATAAGATAGATTGATCACACATGTGATTTTCAATATCGTCGGTTTGTAAGGTTCTAATTAATAGTAGAAAGAAGCTGAGAAAGAAGAAATTTCGCTAAAAATTTGCGAAAATGACAATGGAATAACGAAAATCGCAAGAAATGGTCAAATTCAACCAGTTTTTTGGTCGGCATTCGCTCAATTTTTGAGATAGCGATCTGAAACTTGTACCATTGTTTTAGTTAGGAAATTCTACGATAGAACAATGTATAATAGTTGTACTTTTCGAAAATTTAATTTTTCGCAAAAATCTGAAGGGGGTAGGTCAGGATTTTTTGCGATTTTCGTAATTCCCTCGCCATTTCCGTAATTTTTGAGCTACTAGAATGATCCGGGACGTTTTGGACGCGGAATCCGAAGCCAAATAAGACACAGAAAGAATCAGATCGATATCTAAAAAATTGTGAAAATGGCGAGCGATTTACGAAAATCGCAAAAAATCCTGACCTACCCCCTTCAGATTTTTGCGAAAAATTAAATTTTCGAAAAGTACAACTATTATACATTGTTCTATCGTAGAATTTCCTAACTAAAACAATGGTACCAGTTTCAGGCCGCTATCTCAAAGATTGAGCAAGTGCCGAACGAAAAACTGCTGAAATTGTACGATTTTTCGTGATTTTCGTAATATGCTCGCCATTTCCACAATTTTTGAGTTATCAAAATGACCCTTAACGCTTTGGACGTGCAATCGGAAGCCAAATAAGACAGTGAAAGAATCAGGGCGATATCTAAAAGTTTGCGGAAATGACGAAGAAAATACGAAAATTGCGAAAAATCGTCAAAAAATGACAGTTTTTTGATCGGCATTCGCTCAATTTTTGAGATAGCGATCTGAAACTTGTACCATTGTTTTAGTTAGGAAATTCTACGATAGAACAATGTATAATAGTTGTACTTTTCGAAAATTTAATTTTTCGCAAAAATCTGAAGGGGGTAGGTTAGGATTTTTTGCGATTTTCGTAATTCCCTCGCCATTTCCGTAATTTTTGAGCTATTAGAATGATCCGGGGCATTTTGGACGCGGAATCCGAAGCCAAATAAGACACAGAAAGAATCAGATCGATATCTAAAAAATTGTGAAAATGGCGAGCGATTTACGAAAATCGCAAAAAATCCTGACCAACCCCCTTCAGATTTTTGCGAAAAATTAAATTTTCGAAAAGTACAACTATTATACATTGTTCTATCGTAGAATTTCCTAACTAAAACAATGGTACCAGTTTCAGGCCGCTATCTCAAAGATTGAGCAAGTGCCGAACGAAAAACTGCTGAAATTGTACGATTTTTCGTGATTTTCGTAATATGCTCGCCATTTCCACAATTTTTGAGTTATCAAAATGACCCTTAACGCTTTGGACGTGCAATCGGAAGCCAAATAAGACAGTGAAAGAATCAGGGCGATATCTAAAAGTTTGCGGAAATGACGAAGAAAATACGAAAATTGCGAAAAATCGTCAAAAAATGACAGTTTTTTGATCGGCATTCGCTCAATTTTTGAGATAGCGATCTGAAACTTGTACCATTGTTTTAGTTAGGAAATTCTACGATAGAACAATGTATAATAGTTGTACTTTTCGAAAATTTAATTTTTCGCAAAAATCTGAAGGGGGTAGGTCAGGATTTTTTGCGATTTTCGTAATTCCCTCGCCATTTCCGTAATTTTTGAGCTATTAGAATGATCCGGGGCATTTTGGACGCGGAATCCGAAGCCAAATAAGACACAGAAAGAATCAGATCGATATCTAAAAAATTGTGAAAATGGCGAGCGATTTACGAAAATCGCAAAAAATCCTGACCAACCCCCTTCAGATTTTTGCGAAAAATTAAATTTTCGAAAAGTACAACTATTATACATTGTTCTGGCGTAGAATTTCCTAACTAAAACAATGGTACAAGTTTCAGATCGCTATCTTTAAAATTGCGCAAACGCCGAACGAAAAACTGCTTTAATTTGATGATTTTTCGCGATTTTCGTAATATGCTCGCCATTTCCACAATTTTTGAGTTATCAAAATGACCCTTGACGCTTTGGACGTGCAATCGGAAGCCAAATAAGACAGTGAAAGAATCAGGGCGATATCTAAAAGTTTGCGGAAATGACGAAGAAAATACGAAAATCGCGAAAAATCGTCAAAAAATGACAGTTTTTTGATCGGCATTCGCTCAATTTTTGAGATAGCGATCTGAAACTTGTACCATTGTTTTAGTTAGGAAATTCTACGATAGAACAATGTATAATAGTTGTACTTTTCGAAAATTTAATTTTTCGCAAAAATCTGAAGGGGGTAGGTCAGGATTTTTTGCGATTTTCGTAATTCCCTCGCCATTTCCGTAATTTCTGAGCTATTAGAATGATCCGGGACGTTTTGGACGCGGAATCCGAAGCCAAATAAGACACAGAAAGAATCAGATCGATATCTAAAAAATTGTGAAAATGGCGAGCGATTTACGAAAATCGCAAAAAATCCTGACCTACCCCCTTCAGATTTTTGCGAAAAATTAAATTTTCGAAAAGTACAACTATTATACATTGATCTGGCGTAGAATTTCCTAACTAAAACAATGGTACAAGTTTCAGATCGCTATCTTTAAAATTGCGCAAACGCCGAACGAAAAACTGCTTTAATTTGATGATTTTTCGCGATTTTCGTAATTTGCTTGACATTTCTGTAATTTTTGAGCTATTAACCAGTTAAGTGTGTTACGAGCTAGCTCATGAACAGTGCAGTAACACTGAACCTTTGATTATTCCGATTAGAAATGAAATTGTTCATTTTAACTGGTTAATAATGTTATCTCTCTCCAGAGAAAGAACTCTGAAATACCGGAGTCTTAAAAGGGACATTCATAAATTGCGCAAGTAGCGAGGGGAAAAGTGGCTGTATTTTACGTTTAGTTTCCTTTACCATTTGGGCAATGGAAAATGGAAAACCATACTTGCAGATGAAATATACCTTCCGTAGGTGTACACTCGTGGAAGATACGCAAAAGTATTCTATCGCATCTTCACGGTTTCCAATTCAAATACACGTGCGCCGCGTGTACAGAGATTTACAGGCATACATGTATATCAAATACCTATGTATACATATACATATACATTCATATACGTATACATACAGAATTGCTAAGAAAACTGAACGATCACACAAGTATATACATGGAAGACAGAAATGAAACTTCCCGCTATAAAGATGAAACCTTTGCAGCTATCGGGAATCTATTCGTTCGCTTCGCGACAATACGGTCGATTCAATTTTACTTCCCTTAA
Source organism: Mimumesa dahlbomi (assembly GCA_917499265.3). Taxonomy (NCBI): domain Eukaryota; kingdom Metazoa; phylum Arthropoda; class Insecta; order Hymenoptera; family Crabronidae; genus Mimumesa; species Mimumesa dahlbomi. The sequence goes on from OU824118.1 coordinate 11,595,644, forward strand.
TGAATATTTCTCGTCACGTGGACGAGAGCGTCACCGCAACGAGTAGTTTTCTCGTGAAAAGGTCGAACGAGCCAGGCAAAGTAGGCAGGCAGGCAGACCGAGCGCGTAAAAAAGAATCGAAGGTGAATAAGAAAAATAAAAACCGCAGGAACGGACCGCACCGTGGATGGTCTTTTTAATCGCTGTGCCATTCTTGCAGCTAACGTCATCGTTATTCACTCGTGGCGGCCTGCACAAAGGGACCACGGTGGAACGGGCAAAGGACACGCTACTCAACCTATTTCTCCCCCGGCGAGTGGTCCATTTTCGTTTTGTCTGCGCCGCTCGTTCTGTTTACCTTACGGCCGCTACGTTAAAGCGTGTGAAGTTGAATGAATAATAATAACCAACAAAACAAAAAAAGAAGTAGAAAAAACATAGAAAACCAGGATAAGAAATATTATATATTAGAAAGTAAAAGTATCAGCAATACCTATTAAAATCATCGATAATTCTTCAGGGCAAAGTTATCAAACCCCACTAACGATCTGTAACGAATTCACGCGAGCGTGATAATTCGGTTTAATAATAACGACCCGTCACTTGAGAAACTGCGAGGCAAGTGGCGGAAAAAATAAACGAAACGAAAAGAAAAAAGAAGTAAGTAAAAAAGAAACGAGGAAAAGGTTGGAAAATTAGAAAAAAAAAACGTGAGAGAGAGTGAGAGAGAGAAAGAGAAAAATCCCCCGAGGGGGAAAAAAGAACCACTAAAGCGGGAACGGGGTGGGCAAGAGATGACGTTGGCCTTGAATCAAGATGGTTAGTCGACGACGTGCAACTAGGGCGTGCAAGACCGACGACGAGGAGCCTTCAAAGCGGAGCTTCCTGCCACCCGGCGACGTTACGCCTTTGCGAAACGCGTTGCATTGACACGTCGATATCTTTAAATACACAGCGACGAGCGACATCGTCTCTGCGATCGCTACGGTCTTACACGTGTAACACAGCTTACATAGTAGGAATACCGACTACAGTCGTGTTCGAGTATGAGCCAGTTTATCGCTGATCGATTTTCACCGCGAAGCTCACGGGTGAACGAAGATATTAACCGGTACAAGAAATCAATCTCTATTACGTATTGTATATTTTTTTTTAATGCTCACATAGATACTATGTTTAAAGATTCAAAGAAACAATAAGAAAACCTATGGCTAGAGTCTGAGTAGTTTTATTAGAGATGGGACACTTGGAGTATTTACAAAGATAGTTTACTAGATACGAGATATGAAGTTTCTTAATGATTTCATTTAGACTTTGGGTAAACGAGTGACAATTTAACGATCTCTTATCGTTCGTTTCTTTATCTAGATCCAGGTGCATATTCTTATCGTAATATCGAAACGATCGGGAGAAAGTTTTATTAAATTCCCGACAAGATCTTCGGTGTCTCTGTTCGGTTAGAATCGTTGAAACTCTGATTATGGACGGTTCGTGGAAGGTTCGGGGGTGGATGAAAACGGGTCTCCGTCATTAACGTTAGACATAACTAGCTGTCTTACGAATAGGCAGTCACCAGGTGCGCGCGCACGTCCTGCAGAATCCTGACCCGCGGGGTTATAGCGTAGGATCAGCGTCACGTGGTACATCGTAAAACGTGTTCCTACACTTTGCATAGCTACCTGTATTCGCCCTACTTCTCTTCGAACTACCGATCGCGAACCACCGCATACATGCGTAGATGCCATCGGGGTGCACGTATACGTATACATACATATACGTATATGTGTACGGAAAGTCGCTCGAAAACTGCCAGTTACCCAGTGATATTGGGATTCTATTATTTCAGGGAATTTCAGGCGTGAAAATAATGCCGGATCGATAACAGTTCGCAACGGAGTATATATCTCGTTGTTTCACCGTGAAATTTTTCGTGTAACACGTTTTTCATTACCGTTTCGCATTCTTTCCGTGAGGGTATATATATTTAATGAAAATGTGAAATATCTCACGTGGGAGAAATCGTGAAGTAAACGAATCTTATTCGGTTAAAAAGACTTATTTAACGAGAAACCTGTAAACCGAACGGTCGTTGGTAATACATTCCGTCAGGGCTGATTTGGAAAGAGTAATTGGTACAGGGAAGACGTGAACGCGGAGCTAATGATCGCCACGTTCTTCCTCCGCTTTGAGAACGAAAGAATTACCCGTTCTTATAAGGATAAGAAGCCGGATTGTGGCTAACCAACGAGCTCGGTTAGCTGGCAAGATAATTTCCCTAGGGGTATCTCGTTCCCCTGTTCCCCGTCGTGCTGTTACCGTATCACGGATGTGTCTATTTAAACAAAAAAAAAAGAAAGAAAGTAAAAATTCGGCTAATGCTGCTTTCTATGCAAGCACGCCGGTAATGCTTCCGGATAAAGCTGAACCTCACAACGACTCTCTTTTTTCCTAGGAAATTGTGTATCGTAGGAAAATATATAAGTAACTTCTCGCATATTTTCATCTACCAAACAATTTATTTAAATTTTAAAAAAAGAGAGAAGAAGAGTGTTAAGGTAATTAAAAGAAAAAATTTAATTGTTCAATTATTAAAAGTGTCCTCAAGCTATATCGTCGATCCATCAGTGAAATACATATAAACGATACTCTATTTCCGATCAGCCAGCATCCCCTTACCTCCTACGCATTCATGAGATTGTCGCGAATTTCTTTTATGTTGACCCCAAGGCATTTTCAGCCCGACCGAACCGAACAAAGCTACCCCTCTTTCGTTTCCCCCTTTGCTTTTAGCTTTTTCGCCTTTCTGTTGACGCACGCGTGTATATCATTGTGCCGCGCTGTTCCGTGTCAACTGTCTGCCGAGCAGTATGTAGAACAATGGAACGGCGAGCCGAGACTGGCTGCAATAGTTTTGCCGACGTTTCGCATTCATCCGCGGCCGCGATGCAAAAAGGAAAGCTGCCGCAGAAAAAAAAACATACACATACACACTGAGAGAGCGAGAGAGGGAGAGAGATAGAGAGAGAGAGAAGAAGAATGAATCGCTAGTATGCCGGCTTTGACGGCCAAGACAAGACCCGTACAACGATACATAACCGATTCGCATAGTGTCGTTAACCTACATCCATCGTCTTATCAAGGCTACGTAACTGAAAATCGAACACCGAACTGAAACCTGCACGATCATAATCAACCTTCGTCACTCTAATTCCTTGTAAAATTACAAATAACTAAAAATAGAGAGAGAGAGAGAGTATGTATACATTGCACATTAAGAATAATCAAATTCATTAAATATTCCATACAATACATCATGTCAAGGGACACGAGAATTTCCTGACCCAAATACCATCAACCCCCTGACTTAAATACTCGATTCCATAAGTATACTATACAAGCCGGGGGGTGGCAGTGAAACCAGATGCTCTGAGGCTTCTATATGTCTCCCTCAATTTTTCCGATTCCCTTTAAACGTTCCGGATTACTCTCTCGTATCCCACGTTATACCGTCCACGGGGGGATACGAAGACGCGGGGGTTGGAGACGGAGAATACGAGAAGAGTAGGCCGTGGTGGGAGAGAGAGCCGGGGAGAGAGGGTTGGCCTAGCCGGGCGGGGATGGCTTTAACCGGTCGATACTTCAACGGCAGGTTCCCGGGGGGTAACGGGACGATGGCACAGCCCTGATCCTGCCGGACATCGTTCGCCAGACGCAGAGAACCGGGGATGAATATTACTTTCTTGAACGTTCACCCTTCGTTCCGGGGAAATTAGGTACCCTAGACCCTTGTTTAATATTAACGTCATGTGTTCCCGGTAACACGTGACCGAATGAATTATAACGCAACGGTATTACGTATGTATATGTACATACATCTATGTATTAGAACATACATACATGTTAGATGTAAGGGTATATTACTCGGACGAATAGACAGTAATTTATTAAAGAATTATAGAAAAGAATTTCAAAGTCATACAACTTCGATTCCAAGAGTCGAATGACCGAACTATCGACTGCCGGATTAGCATAATCCAAGGATGACTGGAAACATAGAGATTCTTTTCTGATGCATCTGGTCGTTTGACTACCGAACTTGGATACCATTCAAATAAACTTGGAACGGGAATGTCTTCGAAATGCATCATCTACTCTATTCTACATATATGTATGTACATACGTTACATACATACATATGTAGCAAGAACGGAATAACGGATGCTAGAGACGTGTCTCAATAATGAGAGATAACCGGGTTACCGCGAGCCAATGCTGCAAATGATGTGCTCGCCTCCAATGTGCCATGTGTTGTCTCGATATCGTTTCTCGCGCGACGGTTTATTTAAGTACATAATAAACAAGTACGGTAACGTCGTCGCAAAGAGTTTCCATGGCGAAATAGTCGGTAATTCCTCGTAGTCCGTGGTCGTACGCGTCGATACCCTTTACGAGTTAATCTCTCACCGGGTTGAGGATAGTTTCTCTCTCCTACTGTTTCTGCCCCCCCCTTCCGCCCTACCCCCGCCTCTCCCCCTTCGGATCGATGCACGTTGCTTCATCGATAAAATAATGGAATATAAACCACGTGTCTCAATAATGGGTAACTGGGTTATACAGCGAGCCGATGCTGCAAATGATGTGTGCCAATATGCAATGCCTGAATAACGCTTTAATCGACTGGATTATTTGAAGACTACGCCGGAGAAAAACACACACCGAGCCCGCAAAAAGTGATATCTGTCAATACTTAACATATTGCCATCGAGGCTTTTAACGTGACCGGGGAGTTTATGTTACGCGTTAACGTTCAATTTTTGTTCTATTTAAAGATTCTATTTATTTTCTTTTTTTTTTTGTATTAAATGATATTATAATCGATTATATCATCTTTATACTTACAAAGGTATATGTATAATAGAATCACGTAGGACGCGATAGAATAGAAGGAAATGATACTTTGTGGATACAAGTAATTACGTGTCGATGGGCCTGGTAGTTATCTTATTTCAATTTTCTTTCCACTTTTCTAATCGACTCGCACATCGTTCCGCCAACTGTACGTATGTATGTACGTCTAACTTAGAATTCCCAATAATAGAAGGTAACTAGGTAATGGCGTCCGAAGCGACGACGTATTACTATACACAGTACATCTGAATTATACCTTAGCTAAGGCTATTTAAACATGGTGGGATAGAAGTTGCAGTCTATCTATACTCATCTCGCGAAGAACACATCGACGTTATCAAATATATGAACAAGAGCGGAGAGTCGTCCGCCCCGGTGATCTCTCTCAAGGAAGTTTAATGAAGAAATTCTTGATATATACATACTATAATATCCATACCGTGAAATTTATAGCTCTTATACGCTCTTCTATCTCATTTATTATATAATCTAAGATTAATAAAGAAGGGTAAAACTAATGAAAGATTGATGGATACCAAGGGGAATACATAAAGAACATTGTTCTTCCGAGTTACGCAAGGATGCTGACACAATTACTGTTTAATCTTACGAAAAGCCAGGGGATAAAGCCCGGGCACCCTTGTTTCTCCCGGTTCCGATCAACGGTCTCTCTTCTGCCGAATAATTAGGTTATTAGTGAATAACTCAGTTAAACCGATCGAAACAGGACACGGCGTGTATCCTTACGACGTACCATACATACGTAAATATGTTACACAGATACATACATAGATACATACGACGACGGCGACATTAGCGGAGGAAAGCGCTTTAACTTCTGACACATCGGCAGCTTTTAACGGGTCGACGTGTAAAGAAACGACCGCTGAAGATAACAACAGTACGGAGTGGCATCGGAAGTGGTTTCACAAAGAATTTAAAGCGATAGTGCGCTTGCAAACCAGTTTCTCCCTCTTCGACTATTTTACATCTCGCTCGAAGTAGGGTTTCCGAATAACGGCATACGAGAAACATTAAGCAAGGAAGAAAAAATAGAGTAGTTTCCGGTGAGAGCTTTTTCCTTAGTTCGCCTCCCTCCCCCCTCCACCCCCGTCATTTTTTTTATCAAACTGACAGTATTGTTACCATTTAAATAAAACGTCCGCGATTAAAAATAAAAATTGAAATGTTCAACGGTGGATCAATAGAACGGGATTCAAAGAACGACGAAAAGAAATCTTACAAACAAGTCGATAAGTGGTGGACCACGTTGCAAACGTGTACAATGATCCCCCTTTTTTTCATATGGTTATTCTCTTCCCCACACACGTTTTCACGGATTTCACGTTTCACCACTTTTTCCATCCGCAGCTGCCGTCCGTCGGATGTAATTTAATACGCACTACTAATTAGTTACGTGTTACAATCGTGCTAGTTACGACACGTGCTACAAGCGGGCTCGAGTATCGTTGTACGTACACGTAAAACGTTGCGAATGAAAAATAGCGATTCGCTGAAGGACACTGTTGCGTTAATTTCTCGAATTTCAACGGAAATCTATTGCCACGTGCAAATTTAGTAAAATGTCACATTTCTTTCCTAAAGAATCTTTGTATTTCACAATCCCATATTTATTGAACTCTTTTCGATCTTTTCACACGTATAATCGATCCTAAAAACAGAAAGTTCTGGCTGTTTATAGGTACACCCTGTATAAAATTTCTTTTCAGCACAGGTTCTCATAAAAAATCTCCATATCCCCATGAAACTAGAAACGGTGAGAACAAATTTCGTTCTTTCTCCCGTTCGTCGTTGAGATAACTGCTTACGTATTGAACGTTCACGTACAGCGTACGTACGGGTGGGAAAGTGTCATAAGCCGATTGGCCACGATATCGGCAACACAGGTACGGCATTAGCTTTGATACGTGTTCCCAATTCGTGAAACTTGAACGTCTTTCGAAGTTTGCTTCCGTCGTGAATAGCACGGTCGATGAATAATCTATTTCACACACGAGCGATCGTAATGCACACAGACGCCGTACGGAACAAATCAAAGAAAACTCTCCGTTGATAAGTTACGTACCCTCTAATCTTTTATCAAACCGTGTTCGTTTTACACTGTTAAAGTCGCGAGTAACAGGGGAAAAAACCCCATATCAAAGGGAAACTACGGTGGAAAAGAATCCCGTTCGAATATTATATAAGTAATTTTAACCCCCGGAAAAATAATCTCCGCCCACTGGAAACTGTATCTCTGCGTAGGAGATGATAGAAGCTGATTGTCCGTCAAATCAATAGCCGCGATAGAGTATCAAGTTCGAAGCCACCATCGATATACTACCTGGGAAACGGTTTCTGTTCTCCCGCATCGCTGTTCGCACGAAGGAGTCAGTAGTACATAGTCGGAAGACACCCGCTAAGGATCGATCGAACGTTGCCACACGATTCGATACAACAGCCACTCTGCTAGGTGGCACATCGCAATTCTAGACCTTCGGCGAAGCTGCTCGGGGGTCCTACTCGAATGTGATAGGCATCGCAAATGAAGAGTAGTTCGAGTCAACCTACTTCTTACCGACGACACAACGAGGAATCAATATAAAAGAGACGTTTCCCTGACGCTGCGTTCCTCGTGGTCTCTATGATCACCACGTTCACCACGTGTATATGTCTAAATAGAGTTTATTTTCTATTTATTTTTTTTTTAAATGAAACACATTTAACATACATTCTCACGACGACGTATGGTGAGATAAAGATAGGGTCCGTTGAATATTTAAATATTCATTAACACTCGAGAACAACGAATTTAAAACGTGAAACCCAACGGTCGAATGTCACCGATTGCATCAGCACATTTCATATCGTACGCTACACTATTATCGTCAGCAGAAGCTGTCTTCGATGGTGAATTCCTCGAATGATCTTACAGTTTGCCACCGTGACATGTGTCGCGATGGCAGTTCTTTTTATTACGATCAAACCGTAGTCACTCACTCACTGTCAATCATTCCGGCCGATCGTTCCGTACGCCGTAAATGGCTGATCAAAGAAAAATGCTGGTCCGATAAGAACGGACGATTATATGGCCTTTACACGGCCGGACACTGGCTGAATAATCGTTTTCGAGATTTCCCCCTTCGATTTAATGTCAATCCATTGTCACTCTTGACGATCCGGATGATTCCTTACTGGCTACTGGTTTCACTACCACCGGTTACAGTGATACGATTGTATCTGGTTACATTAGCCGAATTCTTTTGACAGGGATCGTTTATGTTGATCTTTGAAAACAGAAGTACAATCGTGTCGTAGTTTCTATAGATATATTTTGAATAATTAATATGAATTATTAATTTGTAAAACAATTTCTCGTACATTTGTGTGTTTTCAAATGAAATTACAGAACAAGTTAAAATACCAACGTATAATTTGTTTGTTTTATTCCATATAAGTCTAACTAAACGGACAAACTTATGTCGGATATAACGCTCTGCATCTTGCAGGCAAATTATAGCGCCAAGCGAAGTTTGTTCTAAAAGGTTGTAAATACTTAGACAGTTGTTCCAAGTAAACTACGGGAACCGCAGTTAGCAGGCGACTAACCGGCAATTAACACCAGGTGTATATCCCGAACAAAGTTTTCACGCGATCGGGATCGCTGTAGGAATAATGCTTTACCACGCATGCCATTCTAATTTTTTTTTTCTAGAAAACGAAGTGTGCCATTCGTGAAAAATTTCTGCACGCAAAACCACGTATGTATCAACGTCGCCGTGTTTAGCGCGTTTTGTTAGTACCCACGCTATCTTGCGCAACGTTAAGGCGTTATCGGTGTAACGAATAATTGTTATTGCGAAATGTTAATGGGACTGGAGCAGGAACAGACTGTATATCATATTTCGCGAACGTATTCAACGCGTACTCGTCGTACAGATAGAAAGAAAAAACCAGAATCATCACGGTCGGGAATTCGTGTCGGACGCGAATATTTAATGCTGAATTTAAAAAAAAAAAAAAAAAAGTATACGTTCCCGTAATCAATGTTAGTACACACGTGCGGTACACTTATCTTTCCTTCGGCAACTGTGTCGATAACGCGTTCGACACACCGAACGAGCAATATAGCGCACGTATTCATTCGACAAGTTCCAACCTCGTACGAACGGTTATTAAGAACTGTCACGATAAATTCTACTAGACCATCATAAACTACGATTAAAACCACTCAAACCATTAAATCGAACAAACGATTACAATAACGATTTCAAATATAAACGAACGACTCCTCGTCAGTCTCAAGACTTCCTTCAAATACGATGTAAGAACTCATCAAGCAAAAAAAAAAATAGGAACTCAACGAAATCGATTAAAGATGAATTCGTGCTCTTTTCAACCATCACGTTTCCAAATGTATAAAACGAAACCAATTAAATTCATCGTCGCGCGCTAACCGTCAAGCAAACGAAATACAATTGACCAGCGACGTCGTCGACGTTGTCTGCGACGCTGGGGACCCGAACAATTACTCCAGGCAAATGCCGGGCGAAAATTAGGTCGACTTATCAACGTCTTGCTTTCTTTTCACGCCGCGTATATGAATACAGAAACGCGGACGGCTCGCGATCGACGTCCCGGCGCGCGTCGATGAATGTAGACGTCAGGCGGAACCACCGGGTACGAGCAGTTTGCGGGCAGGAATAAAGTTTGCCGTCCCAGTTTCCAAGAATATCAGCTGCATTCCGGTGACAATGCCTTTCGAACCTGACAGAGGAGGTCGCCGGATGAAATGCCACGGCTATCCCCCTCCTCCCCCTCACAAACCTGCCGAAAACTACCCTTTTGTCTGCGGGGTTCCTTAATCATTCGCAGGGAGATCCAAACATTTGAATATATATATATATATTTTTTTTACCACACCACGAGAAAGAATTCGTGATCCAATGGAGGTTATTGCTGTAACAGCGAGCCAGTGTGAATTGTATTCGATGATAATATATAAGTGAATGATAATGTAATCGTAACATGTGCACGACTGATGCGAGTAGATGCAACGACGTAACGTACAGGTGTGTTAACAAGAACGAGTAATTCTATGGAAAGGTGGATATGAATTATTTTCAAAGACTTTTTCTATATTTGAAGTGAATTAGAAGAGACACGTAAGATTTTTCAAAAAATATATATTGATACTCGAAAGAAGCAACGTTCTCCGTCGGTAGATTTACAATCCACTGAAACAACAGGTCAGAAGGGGTATCGGAATCTATTCGAAAACGATCACTTGACACGTCGGCTATTATTTCAACGTTACGGAGTTCCCGAGACGTGAAAGAGACGTCGGTCGGGTCGAAGAAACGATCCCCGGATGGGCGAAAGGTAGGAAAAGCCGGCTCGATAACGCTCCGCGCGCGTAAAGTAATGGACCTTGGCACCTCTCGCATATATACGGGGATGCTATTATTTTTAGATCGGCCGCTCGCGCTTGTCACTCGATTCTAAAGCCGCGGCAAAGCCGGATTACTTCACGAGAACTTCAGCAGCGAGCACTCGTGCGCGTGGCTCGGCTGTTACAATGCCGGAAGAACGGCATTAGATCTCGTCGGGAACGAACGATGAGAAAATTGTGCCCGAAGAATCAACGGAAAGACTGATAAAGAAGACTCGGTTAAAGATTCGTCCTCGTGTTTATAACGTTAATTTGAAATATATATTGACAGACTAATTATAACGAATCAGAGTAGCTAGTTGAACGATGGGAAATTCGAATACTATAAAGTACAATGATGTCTACGACGTATCGTAAAGTATAATAAAAATGTCGACACACTATTGTCACGTGTATGTATGGATGTATTTACGTGCATGAGTGTACGAACGGTGAAACAAAATATGAATATGTATATTGTATATATAGTACATATCTGCCTCCTCGAAACAAGTATCGATCCCGGTGATATCGGGGACACACATTTCTATATGCGTTTAAACTCCCAAGTGCGCTCATAATTTTTGCGAAATACACCGGTAATACCATAATCATAAACGTTCCCGATATACGACTACGATATTCCAACCACGCGGTTATGACTGTGACATTTCTCCCGGTGTGACGAATTCTGGCGCCATCAATTATTTATAGTTCGTCTAAACATACGCACGGTCCCGCTATTTGGATTAGGAACTGTCCCTAAAGCGTCACCGCGATGTTACGAGCCGGTTTTTGGTTCGAGCGAACGGGAAAATTTGAACAATTTCATCGATCCCATAGAGCTTTTGCCGAAATATTAATATATGTACCGTAAACGTTATACAAATAACACGAATATCGTTCACCCATCGAACAATTGTAATTTAAACACGCGATGTGTGAGACGTTGTAACAAATTTACATTCACATTTCTCGAACATCGAAACGATAGAATAATCCGATACAGAAAGATCTTGTATCAATGATTCTTTGTATAAATAATATTATAAAATTGTTCAATTTTATCGTCGGTACGAAAGATATGTTCTTATTCGAAATCACTGAATTACGTGAAATACATATCTAATCTCTCTATCGGCCCTAATATAGTCACGCGAGCGCGTGAAAACGCGTGGTCCAGATTCGCGTGCTCAGCTTCCAGCGTGCCGCTAACAGACCGATCGGAAGATTAAAAGAAGCGGCTTCAATATAAATGCGCGTACGTTCGCGCACACCGTCTGAAAATAAGTCTGCCTTCGATCCGAACGCCCAAAAATAATATTCGCGAAGTAGAAACACGTAGAGAGACGGGGAGAGACATCGGTCGTCTGGTAACCGAAAAACTATAATATCTATCGGGCAGCGAATACGAATCGATTGCTATCGATATACCCGGAACTACGTGGAAATTTATGTAACTCGAGTTACCGTTAACGGAGCTAAATTGAAAATTTTCCCCTCCCTTCCACTCCGATCGAGTGATCTTGATTAAAACTGAAACTATAGAATTACGGTGAGCGTGTTCGTTTTTCCCCTCTCGACGGCCACATGTTTTATTATGTGATCTTTTCAGATTGTTTTCCGCGTTCAACCCTGATGCCAGGCTGATCCACGATTTCATGTGCGATTGTACCGAGTTGCCCCGTTCAATTATTCAGATCCCCCTTCCCACGGGACGTATATGTACGGGGGTATATACAATTTTAATTCCGAGCCGAGAAATTGCGGCGTTATCGATTGAACTTCGTCCTATCTCTATCTCCAATCTCTATCTCTCTCTCTTTCTCTTTCTCTTTCTCTCTGTGTCTCTGCTGGAAGCTCACAGCTGAGGCCTGTTAGGATTACAAGACTTCCAAGATACTTCCTTTTAAACCTGAAACTGCTGACCCGTGAGAAAAGAACTATTAAGATCATAGGATTTAAACTGAATGCAGGACAAATATTAAAAATTCCACGATCTCGATAAATTTTGAAAAAAAAAATAAATGTTCATTGTCTTTGGACAGTTTGGATGATATCTATTTTAAGTAAATAAGATCTCCGGTGGAAGATCGACGGGTCTCGTAAGTTCTTCGTGGTGGCACCGTCTCATTAGGACGAGGGAAACGGCCGTGCGAGGTCAGCAGACGATGAAATTCCTAAACCGCGTGTTGCATAGTTCTGCAGGCCTATTTTCGTCCTGTACCGCTTGCTATTATTAGTAGCTACCACAAGAAGGGTGGAGGAGGAAGAGAGAGAATCGCTAGTAAATAGGTATCTTACGGCATGCAACACCCTTGCCGGCAAATCTGTGTTAAAACGTGAGTGCACGCACGTGCGTACCGAATTTTCACCACGTTTGTAGCGTAGAAATATTGTAACGCGAGTTAACACGAGATTCTTCGTGTCGAAGGTAAAGGGATTAAGATGGTCGAAGTATAGTAGACTGTTAAATAATTAAAAATTATGAGAAATGATCTTGATGTATGTGTACATCGTAAAATTTTCCATGAAAATATTCGATACCGTTTAATAAGCGTTGCGTGCAAAGCCTAGTCTACCAAGGAACTGATACGCGGTACCCGTAGTGCAGTAAATGAATTTATGCACGTAATTTACACTTTTGACTATACCATATGCATACACGGTGAGGTCTAAAACGGAATTTAGTTTCGGTATCACTAAATTCCATTATTTCGAGTAATACCCGTTACCGTATGCGCCACGTTACCCGTATGTGTGTATGTATGTATGTATGAATGTATGTATACATACGTACGTGCAATATATACACACATTATGAAATCAGAGACAAATTTCGTACGTTCTAATTTGCTACGCTCCAAGAACAAAGATTGATATTACCTTCATTATCTCGTGCTGCGAATAACGTCAATTAAAACACGAATAGAGGGAACGGAAATGACAAAAGAAAAGAAAAAGAAAGAAAAATACCTACGAGCAATTGTGTCACGAAACCTGGCCGAATTATCATAAAAATAAAACCTGTCACGATGAAGAGTAATACCTTTACTCGTTTCCTGTATATACACCGGTGTTTTCCAAGCATGTATGTATGTAGGTACAATCACGTACATGTTCACCGCTTTCTTATCTTACGCGTGCACGTTTAATAATATGTATCCGCCGTAAAAAAACACGCGACAATTCCACGCGTCTTGACACGGTACGGCTATTGCATCTATATTGTATATAGTACAATACATACATACATACGTACATACGTACACGTAGAACTATACCCGGCAGCACGAAGAGTGCCAGAGTTATCGATCGTAGTTGCCTCGGGAATGTCCCCAGGGAGGACCCCACAGGACACGTGAGTTGCCCTCTTAGACCGAGTCGATCCGAATTCTGGCGGGACATACCGAAGCTTAGATGAAGAACGTTAACCCTAGGACCGATTGTCAGAAGTTCCAGGTCGGCTCTACGACAATTGATATCTATCGACGACTAAACGTACAACGTACATAATATACGTACGAGAGAGATGAAATAAACATGCCAAACATAGGATGATCGAAGTCCATGAACTATCACTGAAACGAGTTATATACGTGTCGATAGATTTTGATCGGTCGAGAGGAGGAAAGAAACAAAAATTGATGATTGCAAAATTGAAGAAGATAATTGTATATATATCTATATGTATACATATATACTATTCACGGAGGCTGTAATCCGCGACATCGAGCCCATCGACGAAAATAGTATGAGCGTGTGTGTACTTCAGCGCATAATAATTAGGAGGTATTAACGAGCATGTTAATTAATCGTGCGAGCGACGGCACACGGTCAACGACCGGGCCACGAAATCTCATTAAATGCACGGCCCGGTTGGAATCGAATCCATGCCTCCCACGATGCATCGAATTCTGCTCGATTCAGTCTCGGTTATTACCGAACGAATTCGACTTCCGGGGGATCAATTTTCCGGCCGATCCCGAAACATCCCAATATCGAGCCACTCGAAAAGCCAGGAGAAATCACATTCCCCGCGCTGCCAATCGATTTTGTATCTGTTTGCTTATCGAAAGTCTGCCTGGGTAGATAAGATTTCATTCGAAACACCATTTCGTGGCTTCTCTCTCTTTTTTTTTTTACCTCGGTTACTACTACTAACCGTTTCGTTTAAAACACGTCTTTTAAAAATATCGAAAATCGCGAGAAAAATCTGGTAACGTACACAGGTGTATTCGGAGAGATAATATAATACAATTGTATAATACGTAAGTGATGTATTTCATGGAATTAGTGACGTCACGGTAATCAATTTTTCTTCTATCGAACTTTACTTGGGAGAGATATCCAGTGGAAACATTTTAGCTAATACACGGATGGATCAAAGGTCAGTCAATCAGTCATTCGAGGTATCGACGTTTTCATGTACCATTAAGTTTTTAATCAGTGATATTACGCGAGAGCACACCTATACACGCCGCGTACAATTATCGCGTGAATAAGCTGCAGTTTTTTACAATGATGTACGTAGAATTTTCATTCAGCGACAGATCTCTTTTTAAAAAATGAAGCTTTCTGGATTATTCAAACACGGGATTTCTCTCGTTTTCTTTTTTTTATGACGGTAGACCTGTTGAACGAAAAATGTACCGGTTTTAAAAAGATTATTGCTACTACATTTGATGCTAACGATGTTTGAATAAAGAATTTTCATTCTTCCGTCTGCATCGTCATTCCATAATGTAACTCGTGGATTTTTGTAAGAGAAGAAATATCGATCTACCGTCAACACGTTTCTTTCAAATCGTAATATGATATGTACACGAATTCTTTCACAGGTATCTGTCAATTTAAATCTCGTTACGTTATTTTCTATCTGCTATATCATTGTAACATTATTGTACGTATCGCGACCTCCGTGATAATTTTAGAACGTTTAAGATATATTTACACGGGTCAGTAAACCGTACGAGTTTTTACTGTTTTATCCGGCGACGTCTTCCGATTTCGCTTTTCTTATTTTTTCTCTCTTTTCTCGTTCTTTTTGATGACGATGTCATGCACTTTTAAAAGTAGGAATTGCAGAAATTACGAGGCCGGTTGCCAGCACCTTTGGTTTTTACGATCTCTAAAGACGACATTTTTACCCCCGCCGGGGTTTCTGGGCTTTTCCACTTTACGAGGTAATTTCAACGCTTTCCAGAAGGTACAGAGAGAAGAAGAAGAAGGGAAAAAAAATGACAGCGGCGTATGATAATGCGCGAAATAAAAAGGGACGAAAATTCATCACGAAAAAATCCTGCGGCAGAACTGTGACTAATGAGCCATCGTTCATTTATGCATTAGCAAAATTCTGCTAAGTAATTTTTACCGTCAGAAATTATGCATTTACCGTGGCGAGCCGTTACCTACATTTCGTGTTATGATCCACATATACACATACACATACATACTTCGGATAAAGTACGCAAGGATACTTCAAAGAGGATGCTGTACATAATTCGCGTTTCGTTGAACCGGCGCCGACGGAGTTCAGCATTTGCTCGGCGAACCAATTTATTCGAAGGCGGGCTCTTAGGTTTTCATCCATTTGCGCGATTCTTCATTCGTGAAATTAACGACTGGTTATTGCGGCGCCGTTGATGCTCGGTCTTTACAATTCAGAACATTTCAGCGGCTAGATGGCATCGCGGAACCAGATAACTTTCACGTAATTTAATGTGTACGATAAAATGCTTCACTTGAAACTTTCGCGCGTTAAAAAAAAATAATAATAAAAGAGTGCGAGAGGGAGGAAACTCAATTTACCTTGCGGTATATCACGTATATACATACATATACCCGGTATCAAGAGAATTTACGTACCACGACACTTTCGACGGGGAAAAATAAACCGTGGTACATTTTCCGAAGGTTCGTTTCGCTCGTTGAGAATTTCGACGTTGATCCGTAACGAAATTGAAAATCCCCGAGGCGAATTTAACTGCGTTCCGCGTGTGATCTTTAAGTCTGTATCGCGTACGTATCTATGAATGTATGTACGTATACATATACAGACGATGAGGAATAAGTAAACCGGCGTATATGTGCAAACGGAAAACTACGATCCGTCGAACGTGCTACTTCGTACCGGGAATTGGCATTTCCCTCGTGGTTTTCGATAGAGCCAATATTTACCCTCGGTCTTAATGTCAGTGCAGACCGTTGCCAAAACTAACATACGAATCGGTTTGGCCTGTAAGCGCCCGTACCGACCATCGAATCGGATGGAGACGGATATAGATTTCTGGATAGAATGATACGCGATTACTGGCCACTTTCAGTCTAATTATACCCAATCGAACGCAACAAAATGAATGGGAATCGCGGAGAACTGCGGATTGACAGAAACCAATAGAAAAACAATTAACGAAGACTCCAAATGAGAATCACTCGACCGAACGAACTTAGATTTCAGGATACAATGACACGTGATGTTACCAACACATGGATAGAGAATCCTTATGATATATTTGTTGGATAATAAAAAATATTTCGGATCGTAACCTGTAATTAGGAATTGTAGATTACGCGAAATCATACGGGTGAATATTGGTCTCGAAATATAGATGGATATGTTTGTGGGTGGTTGGAGGATAACCGTAATCCGAGACCACGGATTGTCGGTGTGTATGATCGATGCGAACGTGGAGACGTGTAAACAGATACACTTGTGCTCGTAAATCGTATGTACTCGGCCAGGGTGACAAAATTTGAACGCGCAAATATCAAAATAAATGTCTCTACATAGATTCCGATTCTACGCGATTCTATGGATAATCCGGGAAAACGAGTTACGATGATTCTTTTTTGTAACGTAACAAATTGTATCTACGTATGTATGTATAACTGGTAACTAGAGGATAAATAGCCAATATCGCGTGAGAACGTTGCGCAAAATTAATATCATAATCTACCCGATACTTTAATTTCTATCGAACCTCATTAAGCCCGTGACGAAATTAATCATCAAAGTGAATCGAATTGAAACGAATTTAATACACGGATTAATTCGTAATATTACAATGAAAGGATGTATAATTAAATTACCATCAAATATATAGCTTGTTATCATAAGTTTGATATATGTATATCAACGATACAATAATCACGCCCTACACATTTTATCCCCGCGATTTCTGACGGAACCAGGATAAAAACTAGAATCCCATTAATAAATTACATCGGGCCAGACGCTAATTTACCTCGTTCACAGTGAAAACGTTAAATGAGCGACAGAGATTAGAGTAAACAGGCATGCTATAAAGTTCCGATTATTCACACTCAATCAAACCGTTCCAAAAAACGACCAATGGCAAAACAACAGTTAAATAACGACAAACAGCTCCCCGGTTCTGTTTATCGGCAATCAATACCAACCGTAGCACCGAACGATTTACGATCCTATCGTCATTTCCTTTTGCTTCATTATACGAATCACCGTGTATGTATCTCCCGTCACAGTGTGTTTCCCAAAATGAAACAAAACAAAAAAACTAAACACTCCCGTTGGAAAATCCGTTGCGGGAGGCTATAACCGAGAAAATCCAAAAATTTCTAACGGAATCGAAAAATAAAACTGGCGGTCACCGACCGACCGAGAAAATTCAACGTTCGAACAACCTGGAGGATCGTTAATCAAATCTCCTCCGGAACGAGCGGACGCGTCGATCAACATCGCGAAACGACGAGGGGATAGAAGGGGCGGAGGGGGAGGGGGAGGACACTTCTTCGTCGTATCTTCCGGCGTTCGATGCGAAATCAATAGCCGGTAAGAGCCGATCCGTCGCTTCCTGCGAGGCACGCGAGATGCCAGCCACCGTCGGTGCTTCGTTCGACGGCATAAACGTTGAATTATTCAACACGGAGGCGAGGAAAATGTTTTGATTATGCCGGGCCACGGAGGCACGCATACGCATACATAGACACACACGTACGCGCGTGCGCGTACATATATATATATTCATAAGGAAAGATACATATAATCGTATACACGTGTAAGTATGTGGATGAATTTTCTGCATGCTAGCCAGGTTCTCCCGAAATTATTCGGATATCCGAATAATTAACGAAAATAGCATCTACTATGATCTTTGTATAGGAGTAGATATGTATATGTGTGTATGTATGTATGTATGTACATGCGAATTCATCGGGATAGGAGAGTTAAGTGTATCGGTTACTTCAAATTCAAGCCGCGAATGAACCGTGAGCTTTGATATCCGACTCTCTGTTTCTCCTGCGGTCGACCGGTGGTTTCCTTATTCGATACTTGTCATGCTACGAATTTCATGAGTTTACGTGGTTACGTTGGGGGGGGGGGGGAACACCGGGGCGATTCGAGCGTGGCTGTGGTGGTCTATAGTCTCATCTTAATCTAGGAAATTGTACTCCACCGCCACCCACCCCTCATTTAATAAATGAACTTGCATTTTTCATTAGCACGAGTATAGTGCTGACTCACTTACGGGAAAGCACCTGGCTAATAGGATAATAGTATTTGTTACACAGCGTGTCTAGTACGAAAAAGGGGGGAAATTATGGAAATAATTATTGTCTCCTTTCAATTTGTGAAACATTCGAATTTACCCCACGAGTAGGTAAGTAAGTACTTTTCGCGTAACGGTGAGAACGAACGGGAAATCGCTACGGTACTTGTTTACACGTACGAGCAATATTCTAAAATCAACCGACTCTAATTGCGAATCCGTGATGTTACGATTCAAATTAGATTCGGTCGGTTTTGGTGGCTAGATGAAACGCCTGTGCAGTCAGAGACGGTAACTAGGTGGTTAGATTAGTTCGTATCATTCGTGCAATTTGTATCGAAGAAATAGTGTTTGAAATACGTGGGTGTGGTTGAAGTTCAAGTAAAATTAGTTCCGATACACGTAATAGAATCAATTCGCGTACAATTCGCTGTATCTGTTACACTAACTTCAATGAATAATTATCTACCACTAATGATCGAAAATACGTAACAATAGGGACATTTCCGTTAAATCTAACCTGTTACAACAAATCTGTACGAAAAATATTCACTCTACAACGGTTCTACGACCCTGAGTTCAAGAACTTAGTAAAAATGAAATCGATATAACACTGAAAGAGGAAACATCGGATTTCTTTTTTCCAACGGCGTGTCGACCTGTTTGTACCCTCGTAATCGTGTGCGACTGCTTAACCGACAACTAATAAATAACAGTGGTTCGTTGAAACAACCGGGTGACACTGTAACGCGTGCTCTACGCGTGCTCTACACTTCGTGTTTATCGACCGTAGTACAAACTCTTCCAAAAAGACGCGGGGTGTGGTCAGAAATTTTCCTTCCTGGTTTTGTGCACGCCAACGCAACCAAAGAAATTCCACTACCACGAGTCGAGGTCACTCGGGGTCACGGGTGACACGAGACACCGATACCATGCTATTTTCCGAGAACATCTATAGACCATCGCAGAAATCCGTAACGAACGTGTCACACCGTCCGAACGTGTTTGTATCTTTCTTTTTTCCTAATATATACATACATACACACACACGTACGTGCACACGTATTTTCGACAACACGGTGAACGTGATGCAACGCGTACAACGAAACAGTTCCGTAGAAATTTCGTACGAACTATCTACCACGAAGAACCTGTGAACGAGGAAAGATCAAATTCAAGGATCATCGATTGTTCTCGTCGGAACCGAACTCGCGGAGGATATTCTCGTACGCGACAGACACAGTGGATTTGTCCCCGTACGGATCTAGACGCAGAAATAACTCGTCTATATAATAATAATACAGATGTCGGGTGGAAAAAAAAGAGGCGAGGAACGATAAGACGACGGGGGAGGCTAGTAAAATTTTAGTGACATTTAGGGACAACGACGTGCAAGGCTGCAACCACCTGCCGTCGTCGTTGTCGAAATGAGAACGAAAGAGAGTATCCTAAAGACCGATGACGAAAGAAAAGGAAGCGATTGCGATACACAACACACAAGGAGAATAGAGAAAAAGGAAATACGGAAGAAGAAAGAGAGACAGACAGGCCCAGAGAGAACGAATGATAGAGAGAGGCAGATAGAAACAGAGAGAGAGAGAGAGAGAGCGCGAGAGGCAGAAAGAGAGAGGAAAAGAGAGAGACAGAGAGCGCGAGAAAGAGGTCGAAGGAGGGGGATGAAGGTAAAAAGCGGCGCGACGACATCGTATTGATTTGGTGACAGATCCGCGTACGATGCGGATGCCTCGTTTTTCGACAGCGAGGCCATCGGAACGGCAGAAGGTACAACGATAGCAGGCGCCCTGACGCTTTATATATAGAGGCTGAGCCACGAGCAGACAGCCCGTGGCGCTTAAATATAGACGAAATGCAACGGGGTGTCTCCCGTGTTATAGCCAGATATACCGACGACCACGACGACGAACACACACGCGAGAACCGACGACGAAACAACGAGGCAAGTCGTATCCGTGCGGGGACAGAGAAAACGAAAGCGAAAGAGAATAAGATAAAAGAGTGGGAGAGCTAAGGAGGGTGGGGGAGAGGAAAAGGCGGAGAGAAAGAGGCTCCGCATATGCAGAGAACAATCATGGCTGTCGGCAGAGCGTCGTCTGCTAGAAATCACACGCACGAAACATGAATCGTGAAAACCTCGTGTTTAATTCATTCCCGATAGAAGATAGATAGACCACCAGTTAATATGCGACGATAGAATACCGTAGCGGGTATGAAACGTTCATGACAACTTCGTAAAATAATAAGATGTACGATTGATGAGAGGTA
Organism: Mimumesa dahlbomi; assembly: GCA_917499265.3. Taxonomy (NCBI): domain Eukaryota; kingdom Metazoa; phylum Arthropoda; class Insecta; order Hymenoptera; family Crabronidae; genus Mimumesa; species Mimumesa dahlbomi. The sequence continues at coordinate 11,616,776 of OU824118.1, forward strand.
TAGAGGGGGAATATGATAAGAGAGACAGAGACAGAGAGGGACAAGTGTGTGTGTATACGCGGAAGTACAGAGAGAAACCGAAACAAACGTGTAACCGTGTGACACGCGGAACACGTTACAAATTACGACACTATAGGATTTTTGATAATTCTTTCGTCCTATATATAACCGTAATCTTATTAGAAACGCGGGGTATCGTATTCTATGGTACTTACTTGCCGAGTTCCTCCTTGAGGTCGTAGTTGTCACTGAACCGCGTGCAAGCGGCCGGAGCAGCCATGCCGAGGTATCGCGATTATTTACCGCACTAACCGAGGAACGTAAAAGCGCGAGAGCCACTGCCGGCCGCCACTGCCGCACACGCTAGGGGAAACTTCGCAGGTCAAATTCGATCAATAGAGGGGAACCGCCGCGGCGCTGGTAGAACACCGGGTAACGATGAACGACGGTAGGGAGGGTCTTTTTTAGGGGGGGAGAGGGAAGGAGGAGGACGTACGGTTCGAAAAGGGGGGAAAGGCGGGTGGTGGTGTTCTCTTGTACCGCCGTGCGTTATCGTGCGGCACCCGGACACCGGTGCGGGGGCGAAATCGCGGTCTTTTGCCAGCAAAAAAATATTTGCGGGCAAACCGTTTGGGGGGAGGCGAGACTCTTCGGGTCGGTTTGTAGATCGTGAACGCAACGCGACGCGTCCGCACTGCTCGCCGGCAGACCGTCGACTGACTCGCGTAGTGGTGGTGGTGGTGGATATCTTTTCACGCGATGGCGCAGGCGGTGCTGGTAGCAGTGCCGCTATTGCCGGCAATGGCGACGCCGACAATACGTGCGACGAGATCCTGCTGCCGCTGATACTGCTGCTGCTGCTGCTGCTGGTGCTGCTGGTTAGCTGTACCGGGGAACGAGACACGTTCCGCCGACAGGACGGCTGACGACGGGAGCGCCCCGCGACCCGCTCAAGCGCAACCAACCTAGGCGAAATAACCCGAGGGGATCGAGGCAACGCATTTAAATTTAGCACCTGGAATTATGCTCGACCACGCGGCTAACTTTTTTTTGCAGGATCACGCTTCACGGTACATACGGTATCTACTTTACTTTCTCTTCTGTATATTATGTATATATATATATATATTATATATATATATAAATTTTTTTTCTTTTTTTACGATCTTCTATCGATGCGTCCTTGTACAACGGAAGGACGTGTGGTTGTTTGGTTATATTGTGAACGGTTATATCGTTTCTCGGCGATTACGAACACGTAATCGTTTATCGACGATAGAATGTACCGTGTTCCGAGTATGTATGTACGTAATTCCCAGGTGTATTTTCGATTGAATCGAGAATCGCACGGACTATCGTGCGCCGTGCGAAGTTACGGTAAGTGTCAGGCTTGTTAGACGGAGTACCGCGCACTGACTCGATTCTGCATGTCCGATATAAACACGAGATTTACTACTGGCGCATACGCCGTCCGAACGGAGCTACGGTATCACTTCGATCGGGTTTTTGGCGCTGTTCCAACTAGAACGATACACTGGACATAGATCTTAAGAAATTAAAAGACGTCCGAACTTACGCCCGACGCGTTAATTCTGGTTGCATTTGCTATGATTTATACAGCAATCAACTACGCCTGACGGTTCCAAATTCACTTTTCAATCTTCGCGTGTACACTTAAGTTTTCTGTCCAACCCGCGGGGTTAACACACTAAATCCTTTGAAATCCAAATAGCAGAATACTGTATGTCATTGCTATTTGAAATACAGAATAAAAGTAGTCGTGAAGAATTTTTAATCTGTATTTTATTTAACATTGAAATAATATAAACGTACCGGGTAATTTTTCTTTACCTTTGTTTGACGAACATATTTAACGTTGTGATGTAGCAGTATAAACAATATAGGTGTGTTTAACATGTATCTAATCGAACATCTCATTTGCTTGGATATCTAATGTTTCGGTAAAAAAAATCTCACAATTTTTCTTAAGAAATTCATTAACTTACGACTAAAATATATGTTCTCAGTATCTTAAAAACAAAAGTGATAGGAAAAGAGTTATTTATTTTACATATATTAATCGTATCAATCGTAGCTCCAACACCTTGGTAATCACGTATAAAATTTATGTTTTTGCATTGTGCTGACTTATCATGTTTAGAACGGATATTATTTCTATGGCTACCTTATCGAAGGGTCATTTTTGTTTACAAACAGAAACGCTGGGAAACGGATATTCAGATTTACGAACGGTAAGAAATATTCACTCTTCTTTTCGTAGCAAAACTAAGAGAAATATTAAATTGTATCTACGTTTCTTAAATATTGTACAAAATATAAATTTTTAAAGGGATACCGTACCAGTGTATTATCTTTGTGTCGACTAATAATTTCCTATTCATAAAATCGTAAAACTGATCCTGTGTTTCAGTCAAAGTTTACGATACACTCATTCACATGCACACACATACGTAGACATTTGAGGACGACGAATGTAAAAAATCACGATCGATCTACCGATGCGTGACGAATTTTTTTTAAATCTTGCCACAGTCTTATCCAACTCGATTAAGAAATAGAATCACAACGTCTTGCAAAATCTGAAAAGCATTAGCTTATCTCCTCCTTAGTAATTGATATGAATATGAACGACTGTTAAATGCAGTGGAATCATTTGCCGGGACTATTTCCTCCATTTATCCCCACAAAATAAGGAACGTTTTCGTTAATCTTTAATACAATACATACGCTCTACTATAAGAAACACGTAGACTACTGATGGTCCAAATGATTAACCCTGGAAACTTCGTAAATACACATACGAAGGAAATATATTTAATCGGAGTATTCGTGCGTGGAACCAGTATTCTCTGCAAAATAATGATTCTGCTGATATACTAATTCAAAATGAATGTTCACCTACGCCCAATAAGTACGTGAAAGCGTATTTAAAAGACAATCAGCATCGAATCAGCTCCGAAAATATTTCTCGGCCGTACCTTCGTTCCGCATTGCGAATAATGTGTCGCTTATGACAGGTGTTTCACCAACAAATTCTAAAATTTCGAATCAAACAACTGAGCGCATAGCGTGCCGCGTTCGAAATAAGTCCGCGAGGAACAAATCGATTAAATTCTACTCGGTGGTGACCGATTTCGCCAGATTTCTGGGGCAGTCGACGTTACAGCCACGCAGCACGGCGATGTGGAAGGACAGCAATTGCATAGGAATAACTGTGAGGATTCCTTGAAGACAGTCGACTGTCCTAGGCACTTCCAGAGCTCTGTCGGATAACGATATCGTTTCTTTGTCTCCCTCCTCGCAAATAACGATAGGTTTGCCCTCTCGCGCCGTAACTTGTTGCAGTGCATTCATGCATTTCTTAAAAATGAATTAAAATATAAATCATAATTCTCAGTACATCGCGTTAAAAGCGAAATAAGAGAATATATTTCATTAAAAATTATACTCACCACATAAACAGGATCTCTCATAACGATCATTATTACAGGCATCGAATCATCGACGAGTGCTAGTGGTCCGTGCTTCAATTCGCCTGCCATGATACCTTCACTGTGCATGTAGGTCAACTCTTTAACTTTCTACGAAGGCAAACAAGTTTATTAGGACACGGGACAGGCGATAAGTTATGAAATAAAAAGTAATAGTTTTACAACATACCAGCGCTCCTTCCATACACGTGGCGAAATTATATCCCCTACCCATAATTAGTAACGACTTGTGTTGGTACAATGACTTCGCCAGTTCTTTCACTTTGTCATCGAGTTTCAACACCTCGCGGATCAATTTATCTAGATTCTTTAGACCCTCGATGATTTGCTGACGTCTGTAACCGAGAGAGATTCTATCCTCGCTCATGACCAGGGCGAACATTACCAGGGAAATAAATTGTGAGGTGTAAGCCTTCGTACTGGCGACACCGATTTCAGGGCCGGCGTTTATATGAACACCGCAATGCGATTCGCGGCAAATGCTACTGCCAACAGTATTCGTAATTCCTACTATAAGAGCCCCGCGACCCTTGCAATAACGCAATGCCATCAGTGTGTCCGCTGTCTCACCTGAATTTCAAATAACAAGAATTTCATATACAATACAATAACTATAGCCGGGAATTCGATAGATCTAAACTTCGGATTTCACTTTATAAATAATTCTGATGGAAATTAATACAACTTACCGGATTGTGAGATAAAGAAGCACACATCGTCTCTGAATACCGGTGTATTTCTATCTAAGAAATCAGAGGCCAATTCGACCATCACAGGTAACTCAGTCAATTCCTCGAGAAGCTGTCTGGTAGCAATTGCGGAATGATAACTAGTTCCACAGCCGATTAACATCAAACGCCTACATCTCTTGATCTCGGGAATGTAATCCTAATAATAAATTTATTAGATTGATTTCTCTCGAACGTTACCTATCGATAAATGACTTCCAATGTGTATGTATATGTATTACCTTGATACCACCAAGGGTGACGGAGTTATCCTGGAAATTTAAACGTCCCCTCATGGTGTTCACCACCGACTCTGGCTGCTCGAAGATTTCCTTTTGCATGAAGTATTCGTAATTTCCCTTCATGATCTGCTGGATTTGCATCTTCAACGTGGTGATCTCACGAGCGTGGGGATCGTCCATGCATCGTCGAAGACGATGGATGCTGAGAGCACCCTCTTTCACGGCCGCTACATCGTCGTCCTAATGAAAAACCAAGTTCTTCGTCATTCCATGATTTAATAACGGGAATATATCGAACAAATATATCAATCGATTATCACCTCCAAGAATATGACACGGTTCGTGTGCTCGATTACGGCACTGGCATCGGAAGCGAAGAAGTATTCGACCTCCTTGTCCTCCAGGGGTTGGAATTCGGAGGTGCTCTCGCTACGTGGAATCACGGCCCGTTGAAGTTCCGTATTGCGACCATGAGGACGGTGATCTAATGAAAAATGGTAAATTAACTTCCTCGGTTTGTCTATGGAACGGCATCCGAAACGGCGATACCTTGTGGACAATTATCTAAAATGCTTGGAAATGGATTTATGTACAAAGAGATTAGGCTTCCTGCTGTTAATGCTTGAAAAAAAGGCACTGTACAGTCGAGAACGTGTTCTAAATATTGCTGTGGATTAAATGAGTCTTTGACGAAATGTATGCGAATTAACAATAATTCGTAGTTATTTGCATCACGCTGGTATTCCATTCTTACAGAACCCCACACCGTAACTGGCCACCGAGGTATGATGAGTGAGACTTATAAATAAGTAAACGTTAAGATCATAGCGGAGTGAGTAAAATTTGCGCAGCGTATGCTTGGCATATTTTAAAGTCTGTAACGACGAAAAATATTAGCAACGCAGATCGTTTGATGTATATACAGTGACACTGACAAAAGTAACAAGAGCAACAGTCAATCGAAAAGTACATTTGAACGATTTTGTACGAATTCACTTAAAAAAAATAGACATTAAAAACCCTTCGATCGAGAATTAAAACGTGTATAGTCAATGACTGTATAAAGCTTACGATCAGTAAAGTGTTAACAGATATATTGCGAACTTATAAATTAGGCAACTCAATTAAGCAGCCCCAATAAACGATGGCGTAGGGAACTTCCCAGTAAAGCCATAGTATCTCCAATCAACGAAAAGGTCACCTGTTCGAAGGGAAAGTGGGAAGGACAAGTTTAAAATTATGTTAGATATATTGTAGCACTTCCTGAAACGTTCTTTTCCAGACTGAAATAAAAGAGACGCATTTTGTATAAATAAATATACGTACTTAAAGCGTGGCGATACCACCCTCACGTTCCTTTCCATACAAAAAAACACCATCAGCAATGCGGTATGATCCAATCCAAGCGTATTTGCGTAAAAGTAACGAGACACAATCACATTTTCACGGATAACAGAAGAACAAGTAGTTGTGCAAAAAGCGTGGCTTGCGGGTGTTAAACAGTATTTGCGGCAGGCAAGCGGTGGAAAATATATTTGAATGTGAAATATTACCTTGTGGTGTTGCTTCAACGTCTGCACGATTTGGGGTGTGGAGGGGAGACGGAAAAGAAAACAAAACAATTAGCAAACAAATAACGCCAAACAACAGCGTAACAAAACATGATAGCGAACATAAAAAATGTGAAACGCTCTATGCTTTCAAGCGACGGACATACAAAAAATTCGGGATCTGATTGTAATATAAGCGAGATTAGTGCGACCGGCTAAGAAAGTCGAATCTAATTAAGATTTGACGCTTTGTGTTGCGGTCCCCGGGTGACACTGGGACCGAGTCCCGTGATAAGAACCAAAGTATTCAGAATGCTGACGTTGTGCACTCTTTGTGATAAGAGCGGTAAGAGAAAGTTGTCATGTGTATCATACGAAAGAAATGGTTTGCCAATTTATAGTAAGCATATAATCGCAAGTGCACAACTTTGTTCACAAAATGAGTTGTATCTACTTTGATAATTCTGTTGGCAAGAATGATAACAATCTGTGTATATAATTTTCCTAACCAATTACATTTTCCATGTTCTAACAAATCATCGGTATATAGTCTTTGTGTAATTACGTGTTCTTATAATTCGCACACGTACAGCGCGTAATTTCATTTTAACCGAATTAGGCAGATGGGAAGAAGCGAATGTTATTGTGTTAAGACAGACAGAACAAAGGATAGTAATTTCGAAAAAGTAGACACGTAAACACAAACGTTTTGTTAACATTGGAATCGTAATGAAACAAGAAATCGCGTAAAATTCACACGCGAATCAGAAAAATTGTCAAATATTTATGAAAGACGAAAAGCAAAAGGAGTTAGTATGCACATGTACTCGAACACTGGATCTGTGTCTGGTAAATCCACTCGGTGAAAACAATACGTAAACGATGTTATAGAATGGAAACATGCAATTTACAAAACAATGGTAAGTAACAGCGATCCAGTATCGAGATGGAAATCATGATAAGTATACAGTAGTGTATATACCTTTGTTTACGTGTGGAGGATCATCTGTTGGGACGAAAAGTTGAAGAAGAACATAACCGGTAGTTGTTCATGCAAAAGAAACATTTATGTAGTAATCTATTCAAAACATAATCAGCAAGAAATATTACATGCAGCGACTATTTAACAACGTTGAAAAAATCCATCTAGCAATTGTATATCCCATGAACAATCGTGCGTTTCTATGTGTACTAACAAACGTGTGCAGTTTCATAAACGGTAAGTGCAACAACTGAAAGCAATCGTTCTTGTCCTCGACAAGATTTCGTTTGAAAAGCCACGAATATAAAATTCTTTAATTGCCTACCACGTATGTACTTCTCTAAGATTACTGTCGACGTAATTAAGACACTTGTTATTATAGTTATTCTTTTATGACTTAATTAGCCTTAACTTTTCAACGATTATACCATTTTCATGTTATAAATTAATTAGTACTAAGATAGTGACGCAATGGTAGAGATGAATTCAGAATGTTATTTTAAAGATATATATTATATCTGAGTATCAGTTGCGAATGAACTTCACGGTAGTCACATGCTGTTAGTTCTTAATGATTAGTTCTTACAGTTAACACACCAAGAATCGTACTATTATCACATATTTTCACCAATCGCCATACCAACCTCCTGCACAGGACGGAAAGAAAGGGATTATACATATAGTAATATGTTGCAACTGCTTCGCCTTTACCCTTTAAAGCAGTTTTTCGTTCGGCGTTTGCGCAATTTTAAAGATAGCGATCTGAAATTGGTACCATTGAATTGGGCGGGAAATTCTACACCAGATCAATGTATAATAGTTGTACTTTTCGAAAATTTAATTTTTCGCAAAAATCTGAAGGGGGTAGGTCAGGATTTTTTGCGATTTTCGTAAATCACTCGCCATTTTCACAATTTTTTAGATATCGATCTGATTCTTTCTGTGTCTTATTTGGCTTCGGATTCCGCGTCCAAAACGTCCCGGATCATTCTAATAGCTCAACAATTACGGAAATGGCGAGGGAATTACGAAAATCGCAAAAAATCCTGACCTACCCCCTTCAGATTTTTGCGAAAAATTAAATTTTCGAAAAGTACAACTATTATACATTGTTCTATCGTAGAATTTCCTAACTAAAACAATGGTACAAGTTTCAGATCGCTATCTCAAAAATTGAGCGAATGCCGATCAAAAAACTGTCATTTTTTGACGATTTTTCGCGATTTTCGTATTTTCTTCGTCATTTCCGCAAACTTTTAGATATCGCCCTGATTCTTTCACTGTCTTATTTGGCTTCCGATTGCACGTCCAAAGCGTCAAGGGTCATTTTGATAACTCAAAAATTGTGGAAATGGCGAGCATATTACGAAAATCGCGAAAAATCGTACAATTTCAGCAGTTTTTCGTTCGGCACTTGCTCAATCTTTGAGATAGCGGCCTGAAACTGGTACCATTGTTTTAGTTAGGAAATTCTACGATAGAACAATGTATAATAGTTGTACTTTTCGAAAATTTAATTTTTCGCAAAAATCTGAAGGGGGTAGGTCAGGATTTTTTGCGATTTTCGTAAATCGCTCGCCATTTTCACAATTTTTTAGATATCGATCTGATTCTTTCTGTGTCTTATTTGGCTTCGGATTCCGCGTCCAAAACGTCCCGGATCATTCTAATAGCTCAGAAATTACGGAAATGGCGAGGGAATTACGAAAATCGCAAAAAATCCTGACCTACCCCCTTCAGATTTTTGCGAAAAATTAAATTTTCGAAAAGTACAACTATTATACATTGTTCTATCGTAGAATTTCCTAACTAAAACAATGGTACAAGTTTCAGATCGCTATCTCAAAAATTGAGCGAATGCCGATCAAAAAACTGTCATTTTTTGACGATTTTTCGCGATTTTCGTATTTTCTTCGTCATTTCCGCAAACTTTTAGATATCGCCCTGATTCTTTCACTGTCTTATTTGGCTTCCGATTGCACGTCCAAAGCGTCAAGGGTCATTTTGATAACTCAAAAATTGTGGAAATGGCGAGCATATTACGAAAATCGCGAAAAATCGTACAATTTCAGCAGTTTTTCGTTCGGCACTTGCTCAATCTTTGAGATAGCGGCCTGAAACTGGTACCATTGTTTTAGTTAGGAAATTCTACGATAGAACAATGTATAATAGTTGTACTTTTCGAAAATTTAATTTTTCGCAAAAATCTGAAGGGGGTAGGTCAGGATTTTTTGCGATTTTCGTAAATCGCTCGTCATTTCCGTAATTTTTGAGATATTAAAATGATCCTGGGCGTTTTGGACGCGGAATCCGAAGCCGAATAAGAGAGTGAAAGAATCATTTTGATATGTCAAAAATTACGGAAATGGCGAGGGAATTACGAAAATCGCAAAAAATCCTGACCTACCCCCTTCAGATTTTTGCGAAAAATTAAATTTTCGAAAAGTACAACTATTATACATTGTTCTATCGTAGAATTTCCTAACTAAAACAATGGTACAAGTTTCAGATCGCTATCTCAAAAATTGAGCGAATGCCGATCAAAAAACTGTCATTTTTTGACGATTTTTCGCGATTTTCGTATTTTCTTCGTCATTTCCGCAAACTTTTAGATATCGCCCTGATTCTTTCACTGTCTTATTTGGCTTCCGATTGCACGTCCAAAGCATCAAGGGTCATTTTGATAACTCAAAAATTGTGGAAATGGCGAGCATATTACGAAAATCGCGAAAAATCGTACAATTTCAGCAGTTTTTCGTTCGGCACTTGCTCAATCTTTGAGATAGCGGCCTGAAACTGGTACCATTGTTTTAGTTAGGAAATTCTACGATAGAACAATGTATAATAGTTGTACTTTTCGAAAATTTAATTTTTCGCAAAAATCTGAAGGGGGTAGGTCAGGATTTTTTGCGATTTTCGTAAATCGCTCGCCATTTTCACAATTTTTTAGATATCGATCTGATTCTTTCTGTGTCTTATTTGGCTTCGGATTCCGCGTCCAAAACGTCCCGGATCATTCTAATAGCTCAAAAATTACGGAAATGGCGAGGGAATTACGAAAATCGCAAAAAATCCTGACCTACCCCCTTCAGATTTTTGCGAAAAATTAAATTTTCGAAAAGTACAACTATTATATATTGATCTGCCGTAGAATTTCCTAACTAAAACAATGGTACCAGTTTCAGATGGATATCTCAAAAATTGAACGAATGCCGACCAAAAAACTGTCATAATTTGACCATTTTTCACGATTTTCGTAATTCGCCTGCCGTTTCCGCAAATTTTTAGAGATCGACCTGAATCTTTCACTACCTTGTTCCGCTTCAAATTACGCATCCAAAATGTCCCGGATCATTTGAATATCCCAAAAATTGCAGAAATGGCGAACAAATTACTAAAATGGCGAAAAATCTTTAAATTAAAGAAGTTCAAGCATATATCCTAATACCGATAACACCGCTAAATTTTTTATTGTACCTCCTGCTGGGGTGGGAACTAGTGTTACGATCTACTAGTTTCTACCTTTCTCCGTAATACGCGGCTGATTTCGTCAGGCACGCGTTAATTATCGACAGATTGACTCACCTTTTCCGTAAAGGATAGGCACGTGGTCGGTAGCCAGTCTTGTCTTCGTCTTAATCCCGACGAGTAACGGGGATCCTCTTCTCGTCGCGACACACTCACCGGGGAAATATTTGCTTTTGAAGCACAACGCGAAAGCACCTTCCTGGAATTTGAAAATTTCTGATTAATTTCTAAAACTTTCACCAATGCCATTCGATTAATTATGTTAATCAGATTATATACACATAATTTCACATCACTATAGGTATAAAAAGACTTAATACCACGTCTACGGTAACTAACTGTGACTTAGAAAAAGACGTAGTATTACGTCAGCGGTTGTCAATGCGTCAATAATAGCCACGTCAATTAACAACGCGTTTAATTGAGACAAGTAAACTCCGTCGACGTTGACAACAATACTTACGAGCTGTTGAACAACCTGCTCGACCAGCTCACGGAATGAGAAACCCGGATGCTTATCCCAGAGATGATGAATGAGTTTCGCGATTATTTCCGTGTCGGTTTCACTTTCGAAGACGTACCCTCTGTTCTGAAGTAGAGTCTTCACTTCCTTGTAATTGGTCACGATACCTTTATGGAAAATGCGGTTTTGTAGTCGGAAGATTTTACCCGTAGCGTAATCACGGCGGTCTTGGAAAGTTTCTTACCGTTGTGGACAACGACGAAGGCGTGCCCGCTATCGGACCGCTGAGGGTGAGAATTAACTTCCGAAGGGACACCATGAGTCGCCCAACGTGTGTGAGCGATTCCAACGTGGCTGTAGGTCGTCGCATCAAAATCGATATTGGTTACTACGGCACAATTCGATAGATCACAATAAAAAAAAATTTTCCAATATTAACGAGTGCATAAAATAATCAAGTTTCTCTAGGAAACTTTCGCTATTTTCTTTCATCTTAATTGTATATTGCCGAACATATGCTTACGGTGAAAGATTTCCTCCTCGAGTGCCTTGACCTTTCCCTGTTTCTTGATGATCGAGATATCTTTGCCATCCGGACTGTCGAGAGCAACGCCTGAAATTATACGGTATGAGACACTGTTCTTATTTTACCTCGAGTCATTTGGTTTTTTTTCTCGTTCTTGCTTGAGATTTAATGGAAAGAAAATAATAACGTGATTGATCGAATGAATTCTTACCGGCTGAATCGTAGCCACGGTATTCTAATCTCTTCAATCCTCCAACGAGCAACTCCAAGATTTCCTTTCTGCTCTTCGGCGTCAGGTAATTGAGGTACGCAAAGATTCCTGTACATTGAAAATCAAAATATGTATTATAAACGAGGTTTCCAATTAAGTATGTATTTTTATAAAACATATTTTTATGTAGTTTGTAAGTATTCGGTTCCCTTGTAAATGGAGTGGTTTCTATCCAATTTTCTGTTCACTCGATTCTAACGATCGTTGAATCACCCCCTCGAGACCACCACGAGGAATGATTTACCTAACAGCCACGTAACATTTTGAAGAGACAATCAATCACCCTTTCCATCGGTTACCCTAACCACGAGCGTATCATGCCCGGGAAGAAAATGAAAACAGATAGATCTTCAATATATTAACCGATATCCTATTTTTCAATTCTCTGTGGCTTTTTCTCTCTCTCTCTCTCTCTCTCTCTCTCACTGCATACGTCGCATAAACGATCCACGGAAATAGATTCGATTTATTGACACGTTGGTGTTCCTTTCATGAGTTCTTTTTTTAGCACCAATTAAAATCCAGTTAGTAATGGATTCCCTGGAAATTGTCTACGTTATCTAAATTTGATTCATCAATTCGTAATTTTCGTTTTTGCATCAATATCGCCGATGACATTCCTCTGAATTTGTTAATCTACCTATCGTTCTACGGATTGGAAATTTTGCATTCCGGATGCCAGGTCCAGATTGTTTCGTCTCGCCGAAGAGGTCTGCGTATCGACACGCCCTCGAGGTCTCGCGTGGCATTACAAAAATGCAAAAAGTTGTCGCCCGTGAACGAACTCAGTCAGACAGTCGGCCACGAAGAAACAGGTAATTCGAGATACATGCGCATAGGTGAAAGGGAAAGCGCACGTGCGTGAGAATGAACGAAATGCTAGTTAGAACGTGGTTCCTGGAGCGGCGCCACGGCGACCGTGTCTTTGTGTCGGACGTTTTGTTCCGAACGGTCGGTGTTTTGTATCCACTTTGCATGGCACAGAATCAATGGTAACAAAACGCTGTATTGTAACGTAGCTACAATTGTATAAACACCGAAATACGGATTGTTATATTCTTGGGGGACACGATTGTAAATCGAATAGAATGTTGCGATGAAATTTATAATTGATTAATGAATTTCTGAAGTTAATTAATTTGATACGTAAGAGAAAAGAGTAATTAGAATCTTATTTATTGTGCACGACAAGCATTTAGTTTACCGTACGGACACTCGATAGTATAATCGATACACACATGGATCGTTGGTATGTGATAATATACGTATATCTATGCGTTTCAGTGGTATGCTGAAAGTGAATTTACAATCGCTGTCGGTAGTGATTGAAAGCAAATAAGATCAAAACTGGTGTATAATTAACGTCGTTTTTATAGCAGGTAGTAAACGTCTCATGTTTCATGATTCTTTATTGACTGTTCGATTTACTTCTGGCTTCGTGTAGCTTGTTAACAAAACTTTCGTTTTGACACAGGTGCGAAATTTGTCACGTTATCGATCACGATATTAATGTTTCTACTATCAAGTGTTTCGCGTATTAGCGTGACGTCATCCGATAATGCTTGAGAGAATCTATTATTTTTCTCAGTAGTTACACTATTTTCAAATCAGTCACGTAAACGAGATTCTTTATGCAATCTACGTCTTCGTTTAATTGTAAATGAAAATATACCATTACGATAGGTGTGTTTTTAAAACCTACCACCCATGACGGTCCACGAAAACAAAAGAATTAGAAAATACTTTGACCAGCAGTTTCCAGATGAAACTACCGTGCAATCTCGGCAGCTTCGGACACGTCTCAAGAAAAAACACTCGCGAGTGATGGGTAACGAACGAGTGTAATTCGATTTCAAGTCAAACACAGACTAGACAATCGGACAAGACCGTCATAAACAGATACTCTAATCGTCGATAAGCGAGTTTTCTTCCCCGAAGATGATAGAACATCCTGTCCCACCGGGGAAGAACTCGGGGGAAATCGTTTAAAAAGTTCGCAGAAATCTAAAAGGTATTTAATGTCACGATAAGTTACATCCAGATAAGGTTATCGGAAAATCAAACTTATTAAAGAGAACTAGACGATGTAACTTTCATAAAGTTTTGCTAATAAAAAAAATCAGTTCAACTAGGCTGTAGTTAAGATATCCGCAATTATCGCAACGGGCTATCATTGTTGCATGTGTCTTACGTTGATCCGATAAGCGCAATACCGGATGTTCCGTCGCGAAAGAAAAGACAGTTTTTATGACGTATTTTACAAACGCAACGTACCTAAGTCACAAACACAAATATAAAATTCATACACCTCTAACGATTTAATTGAACTATGTTTCCACATCGTTTCAATCAACCGCTATAGATACGATGTGTAAGTTAAAGAAAAAGAGCATAATTTCAGAAAACTTTCCGAAACTTCGGGAATTATTCGCGACGTCGGCGTAGCGTGTTCAAATATCGTAAAAATCGGCAGCTCCCTTCGACGCGGCCAACTAATTGAGATGCACTTCATGTTTGCGAGTGTCCGCAGAAGTTGAACGACCTGGAAGTCGTTGGACAATCGCGAAGTTACCCTGTAAGAAACTGTTACAGTCTAAAGCGGCAAACTTGGCCTTCTCCGACCTACTGACATCGAATTATATTCGGTTACCCGATCAAAATTACTGTTATTACGTTACCCGGGTACGTCCTTTATTCGGTGATTAATATCGATCCCTCCCCTCTCCCCCTTGAATTTTCAATTTTTCGATTCGTAACTTTCCGCGATATCCGTCGAAGTGACTTTATGAAATCAATTTCATACCGATCGAAAAGAGTCTCTGGCGAGAAGCAATGTCGCAAGATGCGCGTTACTGAAGTGGACAATTTCGAAAGTGTACTTCAGATTCCTCGAGCTGTAATTTCCTGTTCGGGCGCTCCTCCTCACCTTTATCTGTTACCGCTGTTAATTCTTTACGAACTGCAAGCATGCATCTAATCAAGGTACACAACCGCGCGATTGAACACGATAACGTACAATGATAATAAATCACACGGACCTTGAACGCGTCTTTTGCTTATCAACTATAGTGCAGATTAAACTAACAGCATTAATATAAAGCAAACTTTTACTACGTGTCAATGCCATTTCGAGAGTCCGAGAACGTATGTAGTTAACGTTTCCCTGCGAATATCATCAACGGTGAGTTTTTCTCGTCAGGTATTTATCTATCGGGTATCATCGACATCGAGATTCTGTGTATGTGTGCAAAATGTTAACTGCTTTCACGGCCCGCTCTTGGAATTCATCGAACGTAAACAAAATTCAGGTTCTTATTGGCGAGGCCACGCGTTTGAATTTCGTGAAGAGGGTAAAGGTAAACTGGTATCGCGGAGAAAGGATCCCGAAGTCCTGGTGTCCGTGCACGGGGACAGTAGAAAACGAAATGTATATGTATAAATATATGTAATATATGTGTGTGTGTATGTGTGAGCGCGCGTGTACGTCTAAATGTCACACGTAACTGTCCTATGCTGCACCCTCTCGCGCCTCAGGTTCGCCACGAGGGAACTTTCACTCGGTTGCCGCACACACAGTCTCGTGTTGTCAGCCGATAGGCTAGACACTATTGTATATCTATTCGTAATACATCGTGTTCATGGGCGTCAATGAAGTTTTAATCAACGTTTCGAAACCACGGAGGAAATAAATTTTCCACGGAGCGTAAACTTTCACGTTGATAGCTACACAACGATACGGTAAGAGATCGTTCTCTGAGTTCCACCGGACTGGTTTACCTGGATTTACCTGGATTTACTTGTACTAGAGGATTTCTGTATAATTCTAAGGAGTAATTTTAGATGGTGCATCGAACCGAAAGGTTTCGACTGCTCTCACGGGAGATCCGGTACCCGCGCCTATGTTGCAAAGCTACAAAGTATCGATGGCGACAGATAGCAGTATGATTTCGTAATTTCTGCGGCGAAAAGAATCTTTCCCCACTCGCAACCCTATCCCCCTCGACCCCCGTTTTGCCACGCTCTACCTAATAATCAGTTCGCGGAGGAATGTAAAAGTCATAAAATGCGGAAGCCAGACAAGAGATTTGCGAAATATCGATACGCGAAATATCACGGATTGGAATACAGCGTTATGTATTCGTGAATGATAATTTTAGATAATAGAGTTACGTGTTTATAGTTGCATTCAAAAAGTGGGTGACAGTGACAAAATCTGCGAAACTCGCTGATATTCATGGATCATTATATGTCGAGGTATAAACATACGATTTTATAGGTCACTGACCGAAATGTTGGTGTTCCAGTTTAATACAAGACTGTTTCATCTTTTTAATTTGTTTTTTCTTCTTTTTAGCACGTGCATCGCGAGCTACCTGTCACACAGTGTTTACACTGTCTAATATATTGGTTTGCACGACGTACGTAAACGTTTACAACTTCGAAATGTATGAGTCAATTTAATTTACATCCGAGCATCGAATGGTAATTAACAGGTAGGGTCAGTCATCTGTGAATGTCATCGTTGCATTTTCCTTCGGTATGAAGACTCGTTACATTAATAATCGTACAATTAGCTCGACCTTTAAGGTGACTTTCGACAAGGTTCGAAACGTGAAAGATCATTGAGAAAGAATTATCGGTCGAATGGACTCAAGCTGTTCGCCTGTTTTCCTTTTTTTTACATATTCTAGACGATTATACGGAAAATCGAATGGACAAGAAATAAAAACGTGTTTTATATTCTATTAAAGTGGCAGCGAATACTTGTTGAAATTAACGAGTATTAAAACACAATGCTATTCTATGCCATTCAACTTCATGAATATTTATTTAAACGGGTTAGTCGAAATGTCATGAATATTTATTTGAGGAAAATCCAAATCAATGAACCGCAATATGATTAACCATTATCAAACTCATAAACAAATGTGTTCAAGATCCTTCGTTTACACGCAAATGTTTACAACAACTTTTTATTATAAATTCATATAAGAAATATATCAATTGATGCATCAAAAGCATTTCCTAACAAACATAAGAAAGGTCCTATGTTTTCAATCGATTTTGATCGGTGAGATGTAGCATTCCAACCATATCGATATCCCTACCTACTTATTCGATGTAAACGTAGAAGCCTAACTTTCGCCACGGTAAGAACGACCAAAAACATCGTGTTACATGAGAGATGAATGACGTAAAAGGCTTTCGTAATTTTTTTGATATGACCCCTCATTTTTTCCCCGTCGTTTTTCTTCCTATACTCGTAACAAATTCTCAATTGATCCGGCTAGATCGTTTCGTTGGTCGAAAGAGGCACATTCCGATTTCATAAGTGGATGGCAAAGAAGTTAATAGTACATTGTCATCCAAAATGCAACGCCACGGTTAATTGATTCAGTTTTTCTATCAGGGAAATAAGTACAAGATTTATCGAGGTCAAAACGGTAATGCAAGTAATGTAAACCATTTTCGTTTCTCGTATAGACGTACACAAATACTTTATCGAAGACATTATTTTGACGCTTCCGCTAGAAGTTAATATCTCTGATACGCGTTAAGAATGAAAACTCTAACATTGATTCATATGTTCATCTATTGGCGCTTGCGGTACGTGAATGTTATTTTCATTTTTTTATGATGTTTAATAGCTCTAGATATGATCCTCAATAGGATATGTATATCTAATTTCTATTTATTTTTTATTATTGTATTTTCTTATTTACTTCCCGTGATCAAAGACTGAACGTTATCGTTACTCCCACTCAGTCTTATCAGAAATACAATGTTAAACCTGGACTAAAATTATACGTCTATATCTATGAACGTACAATCAAAATATTTTGTATGTTAGTCATACACATGAACGGGAAGAATATCTGGCGGGTTACTCTTTGATAGTAGCTACTTTAATAGGTACACATATGCTGATTACTAGCTGAAAAGTCATCTATCATTTACCCTTAAGCGATAGTATTTGGCGAATGAAAAATTAATTAGATTGTCTTCCAAATGAAATGTGTACATAAAAACGATAACACCGCAAACATAATATTTCTCACATACTCTACTATTACATTCTAATACCAAAATAATTATTCTGCATAACATTGCCAGTTTCAAAACATCATTTACAATTCGCAGTTCATTGGAACGGTGACTCAAATTCGCAAAAAGGAAATAGAAACAATCGGCAAACATCGCAAAGCGATACCGACTAAAGATCTACACATTACCATGTGTCTGTAATTAGCAGATTAGTTAACTCCAATTTAAAGCCGTACGTTCCGCACAGACATTTAAATTTACGGTCTAGCGGTAAGCGCGTAAAGATTATTACGTCAGCCACGGGTACCCTAAATTTCTTATTTCTCATTTACGCGATCTGTCAGACGTGAATATGTTTCGGTAACAACACGTATGTACCCGCTTTCTCCTTCGCCCTGCTCGTTTCCAGTTTTCGATACGCAAAATTCTCCCGTGTACGGAAAGAAGCCACTCACCGCACATGTTGGTGTATACCGCCGATCGCCCGCCACGTATGTAAGATCGAAAAAAAGATGCAGAACTTGTCACCGGGCAGCTATTATATCCGACGCTCCGTAAACCACTACGAAGCACAGTCTGAGCCGCGCGGCAGCGTGCTCGTGCCTCTTATGACACAAGTTCCCGCATGGGTGTGGGTACAGACACATTCGCCGGAGATCCTGCGTGTGTGTGCGTGACACGAGCCATTGACTGCGAACGCATCGTCTGCATACGGTGTGACGTATCGCGCCTCGAAATTGAAACGTTCACGGTGTAGAACGCAAAACCGTCGGGTATCACTGATAATCACACCGTGGATGTAAATAACGATCAGATGTGACGAACCGTGGATTAAAGCGAGAGCGTAGATGGCGTAGACGAAATGTTTCAGAAACGGGCACTTCGACTTGCGTAGTGACCG
This sequence comes from Mimumesa dahlbomi, assembly GCA_917499265.3. Taxonomy (NCBI): domain Eukaryota; kingdom Metazoa; phylum Arthropoda; class Insecta; order Hymenoptera; family Crabronidae; genus Mimumesa; species Mimumesa dahlbomi. The sequence goes on from OU824118.1 coordinate 11,635,524, forward strand.
CTCGCGGTGTTACGAATTATATCGGGATCATAGGATTATTGTTGTTGAATTCCAAAGAGGTTTGAATTTTGTTTTATAGATTGGATCGGTTAGAGTAGATCAAAGTTTGTTGAATATTTTGTGAGGATAGATGGAACGCGAAATGTTTGCGGATAAAAGTCGTTGATGTTTAATGGTTATCCACACTCCTTGAAAAAGCAGAGCGCGCCAGCTGTCGATCGTGGCTTGGTGTCGATAATTTAGAGTGCTCTCGTGCGCTGGTAATCTTTTTTTTTTAAGTTTATCTACGCGTATCAACCTTTATCAATGCTAGAAAGATAATATGAATTTTCATGATCATTGGTGGTTGGTTGATATTTTTGAAATGTAAAATCTCGTTTACAATCACTGTCGCTGTGTTCTCGCGGAACGATGATTGGATGATTCTGTTCGCGCCTTACAATCAAATGAACATAAGCGAGTACGTAATAATCAGAGCGTTGTGCCAAATTATGTTAAGAATAATAATTCTTAACAGAAAACGCGTCTCGTGCGCTCAAAATAGCATAGGTCCACTAAATGACACAGTTCTGACCACTTGCAGTAGCACCATTGTGCCGAGGTGTAACTTTCTTTTGACCGACTTAAACACCATTATTTCTGTTCAATATATATTTACAATTATTTAAAAAACACCCGCTAATTTACACGTACGCCAAGTATAAATATTGCTGTAAAGTATAACAAAAAAAAACAGATACAGTTATATAACACCTGAAGTGAACAGTTGAGTTTTGGGTATTGTGTATAAAATTGTAAGCCGTCAGAAAAGTGAAATGTATTTTTAACTGAAAATGTTAAGTAATTTGTTTATGCAAGAAATTTATTAATATTTACACTGATTACACTTGGGAAATAATAAGACAATTGACAAACGGTAGACATAATCAACGTACTGTCATAATTAGCAGTTGATTGAAAACTGGGACGTAGGATGAACTTACAAACATGTTTGTATCGGTCGTAGGAATGGTGTTGTTGAAAATATTACGGGAATATGATTTATCGTATGTCATTTAAGCCGATAAAAATAAATGTAAATGAAAGTTCTTGCGGATTTTGCGGTGCATCCAAGTGTTTCGTAATATAACGTTCGAGATAAGTAGATTCTTTCTTAGTTTTCGGTAGCTGTCAAACATGAGTCTAATATGAGAGTGACATTACAATCGGAGGAAGTTGAGCTTGGTATCGGTAAAAGTGAGAACGCAAATAGTACGAAATTTTCGATAAACAAAGTTATGTATACCACCGACGCAAGAAACGTCTTTTAATACGAGCATTTTGCAGACTTCATAACCTTTGACACGTCATGGCAAACACAGCCGATGCTATTATTTGCGGAGGTTTCGTGTTTTATAATAACTTTGATTCAGCTAATTTAGCAAAAGTTGATCAAGTACTGCCAGACACATCGGAAAAGGGTAATCCCTTTTTTTTCGACCTTGTCCCACATACAGGTTTTGTATGTTTTGACAGATGTTCAATAACAGGGCTGAAAGTTTACTTATTCTTAGATGGATATGAAGCAGAAGGAAAATCATGTAAGAGTTCCAGCTCAGAAGATGCGGCGGAGTATGAATTCAATTTGTGGACAAAGCATGACTGCCATGGGACACAATTTCAAAACAGCAACAGAACATGGTTTTACTTTGGCATTAAATCTCCTACTCCCGGAGTTTGCATTAAGCTAAATGTAATCAACCTTAATAAACAAGTGAAGATGTTTAGCCAGGGGATGTGTCCTGTGCATAAAGTTGTACCTGGCCATGTGCATTGGGAACGGATTCGTGACAGACCAACTTATACTGTAAATGTCATACATTTACTTATTCATTGTTATACAGCATTGTAGGTATTACAAAGAAATCATATGATTTTCAATATTTCAGATTGATCAAAAAGGCAGTGATTTTACTTTATCCTTTTTTTATACTATGCCTGAAAATCCAAAGGCCATTACATATTTTGCGTTCACTTACCCTTTCTCTTATACCGATCTGCAAAATTACCTAAGAAGAGTGGACTTAAGAATAGCAAAAAGGATTATAACAACCGCAGATGATGTTTATTATCACAGAGAATGTGCAATACACTCTTTAGAAGGAAGACGATTGGATGTACTAACAATAAGTTCTTTTCACAACATATCAACGGAGAGAGAAGATAGACTGAATAATATGTTTCCTGAGAAGGATGAGGAAAGACCCTTCAAATTTTGGGATAAAAAAGTATTGAAACATGTATTTCAAAGTTCACAAATCAATTTACTATTAAGATATACATATATTAATGTCTAATATACTTATGATTTTCAGATAGTTTTTATTAGTGCAAGGGTCCATCCAGGAGAAACACCATCTAGCTTTGTTTTTAATGGCTTTCTTAATTTTCTCTTAAATCGTGATGACCAAATTGCAATTAATCTCCGTCGCCTATATGTGTTCAAATTAATACCAATGCTCAATCCAGATGGTGTAGCTAGAGGTCACTATCGAATGGATACAAGAGGAGTAAACCTTAATAGAGTCTATCTCAATCCCTCTGTAAAAGATCACCCCACAATATATGCAGCTAGAAACTTGATAAGGTAAACAAAGACAATCTGCATAATTTCTTGATGTGACAAATAGTTTTTAAAAAAAGTACTACTATTAAGGTATTACCATTATTCGTACCAACTGCCAAACAATGACGAATTTTCAACTATACATATTGAAAATGGTGAAAATAATCTGAGCATTCTAAATCCATCTTGTGCAATTGAAAACGTCGTTCGTGATACAACAACGAGACTACTGCAGCAGGTAGAGATATATAATTCAACATAAATGATGATGATCAACCTAAATATTAGAAATGTCCTCATATCAAATTTTGCATGCTGACATTAACATGTACTAACATGTCTATAGTTTCAAGCCACTAAAACGTACAAATAAGCATTAACTAATAACTTTAATAATAGGTTACACTAATGACATTAGAAGAAACATACAAAGATCAACCTGAAATTTTTCAGGAATATACCTTAACAAAAGAAACCTTGGATGGAGTGGCTAATGGTATGATATCTAAAATTGAATTACTGAACACATCAACAAAAATTTCGTTATATACTTACTCGCATTGTACAAAGGTGATGGTGAAGCACCCAATGACATGGAGGAAACTGATAGTTCTGATAAATCTGACAAAAAATCCTATACAGCTGTTGGTATAGGGCAATTGCCTAAGGAAGATTCTGGACTTTATTTGTACATTGATCTTCATGGTCATGCCTCGAAGAAAGGAGTTTTTATGTATGGAAATTATTTTGATGATCCAGAAGATACAATTACCTGTATGCTTCTGCCGAAATTAATGTCGATCAATAATACAAACTTTCATTTTACGTCGTGCAACTTCACAGAAAGAAATATGTATATCATGTAGGTGCATTTAATTTGAACATATTTAAAGTCACTTTGACTTTTGTATAACTATTGTCAATCTGTTCACACAGAGACAAACGAGATGGCATGTCAAGGGAAGGATCCGGACGCGTAGCTGTATATAAATTAACAGGTCTCATACGTAGCTATACCCTTGAATGCAATTATAATTCCGGGCGTTTGGTAAACACACTACCTGCAAGAGTTCGCGATGGTGTTAATAAAACTTTAACACACGTGTTTGTGCCTCCGAAATACAGTCCTGCAGTATTCGAAGCGGTAAGAACTATCGTCATATATCAACATTGGATATCCTTTTAATAGTTGGGAACTAATTATCCGTCTAAATTACATTTTACAGGTCGGGGCTGCGTTAGGTCCGTCGATTCTTGATTTGTCAAGTAGCAATCCTAACAGCCGATTACCAAACAGCCAGTATCGTTCTCTGAGAGGTGTAAAATCTTATCTAAAATTAGCGTACGTGAACAATCTTACAACGCCATTCAGCAAATCACTGCAAAAGGTAAATTTTGATGTAAATAACGAGACTGAAATATCAGCTGCTGACATACGACAATGTATACTGTCTTAATTGAATGTACCATTAACTTGGTATGCCGACATACATTAATGCCAAGACACATTAGTGCCTAAACGAATATATAGATGCATTTTACGTTGCTCACTAAACATATGTGGGAGAGAGATTTTTTATGTATATAAATTGTATATTATACAACTTTTTTTTTAACAGTGCTAAATTAAGGATATAGTCTTTTTTCGTATGATTATATGAGCGGAGAAATTTTATTACGATAATTATATGAATTGTAATTTAATAGGCATTTATTATGTTTTTAGATATGCGACTGTTTTAGATCCTATATAAATTTTGCGATTCTATGAAACTAATGGGTCTTCCAGCTAATAGATATGTATGCATGACAATAATTCTTGGCATACTTTCATATAAAGGTTTATATAAAAACTGTTTGTCTACTCCTTTTATTTCATAGATTCTTTATACAGCTTAATCATCATTAGAAGGTGTGTATTATATTAACAAGTTCATAATATCTGCGTGCAATATTTTCATTGTACACACTGTTTCATCTGATCGCAATCATAGCTTTAAATATAAAAAAATGCAAGGATAACCATTACATCACACAATAAGAAAATTAACAGAAGCATTGAACACTGAACGTTAATGCTTCGATTTCTAACAAAGCTGATAAGTTTTTGTGTATTTTTAACACACATTTGGTGCACTATAATTCAATAGGCAGAAGAAAAGTGCACTTAAAATAGTGTGATATAGTTCACCTAGTGATGCTTTAAAAATTTATTTTCATGGTTGTGAATAATGGAGAAGGATACACGCAAGTGTAATTAATGTTGTCTATTTCTTTAGCGAAAGGCACAGCATAGAGGTTTAAGCGATTAAACCATTTTATCTCTGGATGATGGAAGCGTGTTCAAGTAAGAGTGCTGAGTTTAAAATCGGAATTGAAATATGTTGGGAATAATGATTACTATTATACATCATAAAAATTGGAACTTTTCTTCAGACTGTACATATATATAATTTTCTTTCACTTGTTTGAAAATGTAGGAAAATAATCATATATTGAAGTTCCTAAACAATTTAACTTTAGATGCAACATATAACCGACAATAATTCTGAAAATCTATCAGGTTTCACTTCATGTTGAAAAAATTTAGAATATCGAAAGAGAATATATACTTATCGCAAATCTGAAATATATACAAAAGAACATACTTGTATTGTAAAGAACTGCACGATTGTGTGTTGTAGCTTGGACTAGAAGGATTTCAAAGTACAAACAGTGAAAGTTTTTAGTTATGAAATTTACGAAACAGAACTTTACGTGTCAATGCAACACTTATTGTCATGCTTTGCATTGCCTACATGTAACAGATCGTAAACTCTACCTTTCTCGATGTTATGTATAAATTCATGTGTAGAAATTTTATGATGTATCATACTGTGACACACACACGCGTACGTGCACACACACAGAAAGTACACGCACACATCCCACTGTTTTAATAAATGTAAAGTATTTTTAGGCATAATTTATTTACCTTATTTTTATTTGATTCCCGTTAATCCCGATCGATCAGCTCCAGTGTGAAAATTCGATATTGTAACACAATTTATGTGATGTCCTTAACACACTGAAAGTACAGTTAATAAAATATTATCATCACCAGATAATGTATACCTTTAAATATAATGAAATGTTTTGTACACCATTTTCTATGTATCTTTGAAGTAATGTTAACACAAAGGGTAAGTGTTGGTTACATTATCGGACAAAATTAATCTCTCTCTCACAGATCCTTTTTGCTCTCAGCATACAATAGCACGGATACCCCTTTCTCACGCAAAAATAAAGTAAAAAGCCTATATCCCTGTCTATAAAGATATTGCAGCCCTTTCGTCGCACGAATTAAACGCGCGCTTTTATTCACAGGACGATAATGGTATCGTATCGCAGGATTCTTACAATTTGAAGGGAATTGATTCTCAAATCAGTGAGTCTTCCGATGGGACAAAAAACTCGATGAACAGCGAAACGAATCTCGTAAAAAAATCGTGTATCATCCGTCGCACCACATCTCTTTACACGGGAGTGAAAAAAATCAAAAGCAACAAAAAAGTTCGACAATGTATTAACCGAAGACCGCTAAAAAATCAGTGCGTTAGTAATATCGAGAATAATTCAAAGATCACGTCCATTAGATCGGATGCTGGAGCAAAACCGTTTTTGAAAGGCACGGGACAACATTTGAAAAATGCCAATTTTAGCTGTGGCAATGGTTTGGGAATGCAACTAAAAGACTGTAAATATTCAAATAAAAGATTAATAGCAACTAATAAATTATTGAAACCAACAGTAGCTGCGGAAGAAACAGCAGTTGTTAAACATGGCGCAAAGAGATTAAAAATAGTTTCTACGAAAATGTCTAAAGTGCGTCCCGAAGTTGGAGAGTCGTCAAATGCCACTGCATCCGAAACTACCAAGCCATCCACGAGACCATTGATTTTATACAATAAACAAAATACAAAAGGAACGTCTAACAGAGTTAGGAAACATTGTCATCCAGCTGAACAAAAATCAAAGTCTTCCAAATTAAAAGACATCAGTCGAAATAGTACGACAGTCGAGAACTATATAAGTAACGAAGGTACAAGTAAAATTCTAAATTAACTTACAATATATATACATACTTATATATTATCATAAAACAATGAATATATTAATTAATAGTTTTTCGCACCCTTATGTCTGTAGATGACTACTTTAGGTGACTAAACATACGCTATGCGTAACAAGTGTGATTAAAATTTTGTTTAAATTATTTGAATAAATCTATTTGACAATTATTATTTACAATATTGTTATACAGCTGATATATATATATCTGTTCCTTTAGTTTTTAACATATAAAATTAACGTGGAAAAACTGAAATCTATATTATGTCAATAACGAGTAAGATGTACCAATGTTATATTAATATTAGAAAACACTGATTTGTTCTTCTCGGGTAATCGGTAAGTTATTCGTACTTCTCTTAACATTAACTCGACTACATATTTCTTTGATGTTTACTATATTCATATATAAGTGTGTGAATACTCATAAATCTATTTAGAAAATATGTATATGATGTATATGATAATGTCTCGATCTGTTATATTGTTCATGTAAACAGGAAAAAATAAATAGTAATGTATATATACTAATACGAAAGAATAGACGCTTAAAAGACTCCTTACACTAATGATAAGATGTATTAAACTGAGGAAGAATTACTATTGTTTGCATTATTTCTTTGTTAATACATATCGTATTGTTTGCGCAACACAATTTCAAATTCAAACAATTGGCGCCGAATATTGATTATAGATCCGTGTCGCTTCGGGCGCGTTCGGTCACGGTCGGAAGCGTTCGGGTTTCAGCGTTTGCCGTGCATCCCTTCCCTCGCTTACCGCATCGTTCGCGTCGTGATTCGTGTATTGGCGGTCGTGAATACAACAACGCGGGTGCTCCGTACTTTAATCCGTGCAGGTGGTTGTAAAACGTGCTCTGAAATTGCGTGACATTCGGTGGAAGAATTTTGGTTGGAGATCTACGAGCAGACATAGTTTTCAAAATGAGCGCCAACAGCGGGACCTACGCGTTTTTCGCGGTACTCCTTCTTCTCGTCGGCACAGGTAAGGTTAATGCACGTAACCATACGTCGTGAACACCGTGGCGTCCTTTGGGCGGGGCATTTATAAATCTTTCGTAAATTTCATTAGGAAATTACACCACGTTCTTGTTCGTGATTATCAGTTTTAGTTGAATCGAACGACTACGGAGAAAGTTTGGAAAGATCGATGGAAAGAATCGTTTCGAGATTGGGTAGATTCCAATGTTTTGTTTTGAGTTCTTCTGCCTTTTCGATGATTTCAGAAGCCCCGAAAGTTTTCGACTCATGATTTTTGGAGATTCTGTTCTGATATTTTGATGTTTAACCACCGAAAGGACGTTTTTCTTATATTTAGTCATTGAGCAAAAGTAGGATGTTAATAATATCCCTTACCAATCTCGATATAGATGAGTGTCTACCGAGTTAAGTAATAATGGTTCTTCAAATGCATTAGTTCGAAAGACGTACTTTAACTTCGATAAATCATAATAATTCGAGACAACCTTCAGAATGATAGACGTGGAAAAATAATGAAATCGAACAAGATTCATGAACAAGATTTCTATCGAAAATGTGTTCTAAAACACCATCAATTTTATCTTATGAATACTGCTAAGAATATAATTCGACAACGTTTATTATTGGCTTAGACAGAGTGCAATAATTCAAACGAATGCGATTGACAGACTGATAGGGATAGAGGATCAATCAATTTAGTTATCTGCTCCTGGAAAAATTGACCATTTTCTTTGACAAATATGTGTATTTACTACGAATGCTATCGTACTTAACAGTTTGACCTTTTTATGTATATTACCATGATAAACAACAGAAGCACCATAAAATTGATTCAACGCAGATATTCAGTCTTCTACGCGAAATGCCTGATAACGTATACAACGCGAGAGTAACGCGAAGAATAATAGATTCACCCCCTTAAGATAATTCTCGACTTGTAATGTGATAAAGTGAACCGCTTAATTGTCGTTAACAGAATCGCGTACTACGAAGCGCGATGATGTTCTATTTAACAAATCAACGACCACGTGAGAATAAATTATAATTCTCCGTTGACGAATGAATCGTTTCACTCTTCTTTTCGAACATAATTTTACCATTTTTTTTATTATCTTTCATCCTGACGCAATCACTTTGGCAAAGTTCGCGATCTTCGCGGCATATTTTTTTGTTCACGTTGTCATCGAGACACGCGTATCAATTTTGATTTTTTGCTTCTCCTCTATACAAATATTCAAGATGTAATTTATACAACAGTTTTTTCGACCGTTGCGCATTACACCACCGTTAAAAAGAACGTCTGGAAAGAGTGCCCCTAGGTTCCCGCCTTTCAAGTGGTATTTTCATTCAGTCCACAGTCTACATTGCTATCAATGCATCAGTACCAACAACACGCATCCGTTCCAATGCAACGAGATATTCACAAGCGACATCGATATCGAGCCGCAGTCTTGCGACGGCGTTTTCGGGGCGCAGTACTGCGTGAAGCATACAGGCCGATTTGAGGGTAAAACGATATCGGGAAATTCCTTTAGACGATGATCTGGATAAAAAAAAGGGATTCGGTTGGGATACCTAACACGGCGGAATGAAAGAAACTAACCATTGATCATGTAATCATGTTTTCACGTTGATTCATCAGAGCATGCACAGGATACACGATGAAACACGATCCCGATGATTCGATCCATGCTGGACGAAATCAAAACGAAAATACATACAACTAAACTTCCGTGGGATTTCAAGCATGCGTGTAGAATAATAATATGCATCTAACCACGGGGAACAATGTTTTGGTTGATCCGTAATTACAGACAGGTTATTGAAATGATAAACTAAAGCTCGCGTTTATCGACATTGATCGATAATACAGTTTTTAAAGTAAACTTGTCCGAAGATGACAATGAGTAAACTTATCATGTAGCGAGTCTGTAGTTACGTATTGCGATAGAAAACTAATATTATGTTAAGTCTGGGTAGAGAGAAAGAAAAATCCATGTGACATAAGTAACATAATCATAACACTTTGGTGGAAGCTTTTAATCATTGCTTTCGTTATCGATCAAGTGACAAGCCTGGATTGCTACCAGTGTTCGTCGCATGAGGAACTCAGCTGCGGGGACGGCAAGTTGGTTTTGTCTTCCTTGAAACCTACGAACTGCAGTCACCTTTACGGCGCTAAATATTGCGTGAAATCTACCGGACGATTCGGAGGTTCTTATGTGTAGTCGTGCTTATGTCGAGTACACACGAATGATCTCTTTTGTTTCTTTTATTTCGCACTTTTTTTGCACTGCTATACTATCGGGTAACAAAATAAACATAGAAAAGTAAACAGACCAGAAAATAATAATCAACCAAGAAACGAGAGACTTTTTCATATACCACGCTAGCAAGAATCAAAGGAAACTTCCGGAAATCTAAACTCACAGTCATTGCATGTAGTTTTATCTGATGTTCATTGCTTGTCGAACTTCAATTCTCGCTTACCTATGAATGCATGTCGCTTTGTGTTTCCGTGTGCAATTTAATTTGTCACTAGAAAAAGAGACAAACGAAGAACGTTTTTCCTGTATATGTTACAACAGGTGGAATAGGTACCAAACGATTTTGCTCGGCGGTGCACGAGGGAAATTATTGCGATTACGTTAAACAACCGGGGGACAAGTTAACGTATCGAACCTGCGTCTTCACCTGCACGGGAGACGGATGCAATCCGGCGACGACAATAAAGTCGACCGCAATCGTATGGATGATACCAACAGGAGTACTGGTAGCCTATAAATTACTCTTCCGAAGGTAGAAATTCCCGCGGGAATTTTTTGAGCCAGGCAGCTCGTCTTCAAAGTTATTATTTGCCTATATATGTACATGGAAATTCTTTGCAGAAGCTATTTAGACGATTCGCAATGTTAATTATGATGAATCTCTTCAAATTTCTTTTTTTGTTGAAAAACTGATTGAAGAGTTGGGTATAATGATGTTGCACTCGATTAATTTAGAATTTTCGGGTAACCAGCAAGTGCCTTTTTTCGATGAAACTTAAGGGTCCAAACGATTTACGCGCAAGTCATTGTTAGAATATCACGTAAAGAGAAGTTTTGTAAAAGTAGATATTTAATTCTTGAATCTCTATACCTAAGTTAGAAAAAGGTATTTACCGATAGATTCTCTACATATATGTATGTATCTCTGTATTCACGAACCATACGCTTATATTTCCTCGATACACGTTGTGTGTAATGATAGATCTAACGAAAATCAATATTCTTGTACGAAAAGAAACTCACATGCTTTCGATATCGTGACTTCTAACTATAATACATTTAGTTACTAACGTGTGTACTTGCGGTGTATGTTATATGGGATTGACGATACCAACATTACTCAAAACTGAATTCCCGTAAAAACTAAGTTACCGTCCGCGATCGTTAATCTCATATATTTACCAATATTTTATATTGTTTTATATGTTAAAAGATATTTATAGTACTTACTTTTGTATAGTTTTGTATAAATACTTTACGATATTTTTTAAACGATACAGATACACTACGTACGCTATCGTTTGATACATTTTTCGTACGCACCATTACTGTACGTGTAATAAAGTGTATTTATGTTGAAAACATATTCGTGTATTCCGTATGGATTACAGACAAACAAATATACCATTAAATGCCTTGTTCTTTATTCACGAACGAGATCCCCCGTTAATCTTACACATATTTTATTTCTCTGCATATAAATATAATAGACGATCAACTGTTGATAATAAATTTAGCGGTGATCTGTAAGGTACTTGCACAATAACACTCTTTGGTATATCAATTTATACAATGAATGATACTTAGGATAATCCATTGATAATCACATATTTAGCGAAGCCACATTGTCCTTACTTTAAGAATAAGTTACGGAGCAAAACGGAATATTCGCAAAGCAAATCAGGTCGTGAAAACCAGTTATCGGAAAGCATTTTCTCACAAATAGTTTATATGAATGTATTCTCGCGTTTAAGCTGACAATATCAGATAAAAAATATACGAATATACATTGATTAATATTAAGGGTACATATTGCTTATGATGTTGCATCTCGAACACAACACATACTACTTAATGATGATCAGAAACGTAATTGACTTAGAATGCTTTCCATGGATATGTATGATTGCATCGAACGCCACACAAAACGACAATGGAAAAATAGGGTGAAAAAATAACACACCGAAAAGCTATCTTTGCATCTATCGTGCCACATGATTTCTTTTCATTTATCAAAAACAGAGTACTTAATGTTGCAAACACAAACGTTCAGCACATCGCAATTTATTGCTGAATTATTAAATTCATCGATCCAAAGTACAACTACGTATCGAATAAAAATACGTGTATAAATAATGTATAAATCTTGATACAATTATTTGATCATCGTCAAGCAGAATTATAATTTTCCGCAATTAATAGTTTTCCGTTTGTTGGTCCTAGAAATGTGTGACTTAACACATTAGTATCGCTACTATTTTTTATAATACGAATAAAGTAATACAAATTTTGTGCTTTTTCCAGAAAATGCTTGCATTATTGTTTTTTTTTATAATACTTTTAGCTAAATGGAATTCATTCGTTTCCTTCACGATGGCATTTGCACATTACACCATATATCTATCGTATAAAAAGAATATCAGCCTAATTCTTAAAATGAATTACAATATATTAGTAATATCACTGCCATGTGCTTAAGATTTTATTGCCACTTGATTGATGGCAGTAGATATGGCAGTGATTAATATATTAGCCACTAAACTTGCTTAATGTTAATAAATTAAATATTATCGTATTTTTCACATACGATAACAGAACAGCACATAAAACGCAACATAATTTTAACATTAATAGTAAATTAATACACAATGAAATTTACAATAGAATGAATTATTTAAATATGAAAAGAATAATAGACATTAATCGTACAGAAACAATCATTGAAATAATAAATATAAATTACAAATTTCATTAACTTACTAAGATTACGTATATCAAAGAAGGATTAAATTCCCGGTTAAATGATGGAAAAATAATGCCAAACAAATTATGCATTCGTATAGATGATACTTTTATGACTGAAATTTCAGGATTGTTACTAATGCAAAATTTTGACGTTCATTAATTCATGTTTTCAATCGTACGAACTTATACCACTGCATCTTCATATCCTTACTGCGACTTCTAATCATCTGTAGTTACTATCATTCTATATATTTATAGCGCGAATTGCATACAATTAACGTGCGTATGCACAAGACAGGTACAATTCTTCATGTACTGAATATTTAACACTCCGCAGAAGTTTCATGTCTGTATATTAGTTTGATATTTCTCCTTGAACACAATAAATGGTAATAAAGTACACAATTTGCTTACAATAGAAAAATATAAGAATCTCTACATCAGTACTATAAATCAAATAAAATTACTGAAATCTGTGAGATACTATTATAAAGGTAAAAAAGTAATACATATCAAATGAATACCTAAGAGCTACGGAGAAGCATCAAAACTAGATATAGACAAAACTTGTCTGTACAGTGAAGGCAGTAGTGTACATCACAATTACTTGTTTTTAACTTCTTTTTGTTTCAGTAGAACAGTTTTAAACGTATTTTTTTTTGGAAAAATGTTCTAAATCGTTCGATTTCGACCGGGTTTCTAAAACGTTACGAGTTTATGTCAATGTAGCAAAGAGAATGAAGTAGAGAAATTGAAAAATTGACCGTAATAATGCACCACGTTTATAAGACACGTTTGAGAAATGTAACTGCATTACATATCGATACAACCAGAATATGTTTTATCTATTAAGGGCGAACTTTTTCTTATTATATTTTTGTATATGTTGTAAAATTTTATGCACCATTTGTTTTATCCGTTTACATCCGAAAGCTTAGGCATTATTCAATTATCGGTAACAGTGCGCATATGCGTTACTCAGTTTTTTAAGTACCATATCTCTCGTACACCTAGCGGTAAAGCTACAAGAATTTTATTCGAAGCGAGTGTAAAGACCTTAGAAAAACTTTACTGATGCTGAAGCTTGCGAATTTGGTCCTCTAACTCTTTAACGCGTAATTGGCTGTTAGCAAGCTGCCGCCGTACGAGCCTTAATTCGTCTGTTTGACGAGCAAATGCCAATCTTAGTTCAGCCTCGTTATTTGGAATGTCCACAGTTTCCATAACTTTGTTATCGTTTAACGGCGGTGTTGATATAATATTTTTCTAAAACATAAAAATTTATATATAGGAAATTACATACTTTCACTTGATACATCGATGATCGAAAAGGTAAAAGTAATGTTTCATACCTGTAGGGCAGCACTGCCGAATTTTTGTTGTAACTGCTGAAATTTAGTACTTTGATTACTGGATGTTTTCTGACTCTTCTCCGTCATGTCATGAAGTTCTATCGGTCTGTAATCTGGTACTGTTTCGGTAGACAAAAATGCAAATTTCTTTTTATTGTTTAAATCGGTCGCAGCGGGAAGTTGTGGTGGCTTGTACACGCGTGGCTTATGCGTGGTAATACTTCCGCCTGTTGACATTTAAATGAAATCGATTAATAACATTCGTATAAAATGTCTAATAATGTGAGAAGTTTTATCGTCGTACCGGTTTTGAGCGAAATTAAAATCGGCGGACTGTTCATGCCACTGATCCAATCTCTCGCTGACAAACCAGGGCAAGTTCCTATAGTATCAGGATACAAATCTTCTTGAAATTGATCACTCTATAACGAAAACATTCCAATAATATTATTATATCAACACGCAATAGCAAATTAATTTGCAAGATTATACCTTTCTTGGGACTATCATTGATATCGGTTCACACATTCCACGTGTCGCATGTAACTTGTAAAATCTGAACACCTCGCACATAGCAGTACTCACGCCCCTTTTCGGCATTACACCCAGCCCTCTCTGTGGATTTCCAGAGATAAATTGGTTGAGGAAATGCATCCAAGGGGCTTCATTCACTACCTCATAGTATCTAATATTACCATCACCCTGGAAATAAATAACGAATACATGAATCTGTAGATTAATCGATACGATAGAATCTCATTTTCTTTACCAAAGATATTTACCTTCCCCGCCAGGTACACCATATTAGTATCATTGTCATAATACGGAAAAACGACACCGCTGGATGAATCTATCGTTTCGCAAGTCAACGGCGCAGTTAAGTCATGCTGACTCCAAATCGCGTATTGTCTGTCGGAGTGACGACTGAATCCTGTAGTCAGAAGGCGACCGGAACTACCAAGAAACACTACTTTACTAGCTTTCGTCCCGGCATGACAAACACCTTCCTGTTCAAGAAATTTCGTGTAAGAATTATTAGTGATCGACAGACAAACCCTTTCCCTTCAACCTATTTTCGTGAAAATAGTTCAAAAGGGAATGTTTAGTACATTTTTCTGCCTTAACAGAGACAACAACCCACCGAAACTACGATGCCAGATCTCGGCTCGAAGACCCGCAATTTCTTATCCTTGCAGGTGGTCGCTAACAAACTACCGTCACGATTCAACGATATACTATAGATCACATCGGGATGTCTATCGATCACGCTTACAGCCTCCCCTCTGTTTATATCCCACACGATAACCAGGTGATCGAAGCCGGCGCTAAAAAGTACATTCTCGGCGACCGGATGCCATTCAACGTACGTTACGCGACGTTTGTGCCCTTGTAACTCCACCAACCAATCCGTTAAATTTCGTGACAATCCACCGTCCGGTATATGCCATAATTTTACCTACAATAGGAAACATATAAGAAATCTACAAGAGTGTCATTAAAAAAAAAAAATTAAATGGAACGTGTGAAATCCGACGTACAGTGCAGTCATCGGAACCTGAGGCAATAATATTATCGTTGAACGGATTCCATTTAATATCCAACACAGGCCCTGTATGTCCAGTCACTCTGCTGACGTTAAAGTCTAATCTGCCGGTCTGCAATGTTATAATATTAATTATTAATTTACACGTATCATTTTGTTTAGATAGCATTCATCCTCCTATAATTTAATAATGTGTGCAATAAAAGATAAGCACTAATATTATCATCGCGTTATCGGTCGATGTTTGTACTCGCAGGAATAACAAATCGATTATTCGATAAGCTAGATAACTTACCCGATCGAGAGGCAACACCAGAAACGCCCCGCCGCCCGCAACCTCCGTCACCACAGCCAGGAACTTTGGATTCACGGCGCAGAACTGCGAGTCGTGGGTGTTCTTCGTGATTTTAATATTGTCGTAACATTTCTCTCGCTTGGCCGGCGCGCCATAAACGTGGCGAAATTTGCTACTTCGCACGCCGCGAAACCACGACTGTAAATGTATGACACGATGTAATCACTTCTGAATATGAAATTGTTTATCGGATGCATCTTGGGGTGTACGGTATCTGGTAGAATATATTCGTATACCATGTGTTGTAAATAAACAATTTTTACGTACAGAGATATGGATAATAACGAATACTGGTTATTAAAATATTTGTTATTTATGTGATTGGATGTGCAAATTAATATTTTTACCCGTTTAGTACATACATTTAATTCCATCATGTAAAACATAGAGATTAATCACTTGCAGAGTGTATCAATGTAACTGTGTTGTTAGATATTACAATATCGTCGGCGAGGTTCATGTACTGGACCGAATTAGCTTTATAAATCCATTTTACGAGCGATTACTATTCGGAGTAGGGTCAATAGCACGATGAGCATAATCAAATCTTTATGTATTTTCCTGACTAACAAAAGACTCTCTCCGAACTCAGAGACCGTAAAAAAGAAAGTCTTACAGAACGAAAATAGCGAAACCAATTTATTTTGCAAGTTGATACGACTTATCAGATTTTTTTTAGCTGATATACGGATAGTAGAGACTGAGGAAAAATTCGTCGCATAATTTTGTTAACAAGACTTATACGGATATACGGTTCAGGAAGATTCTATATATTCGTACTCGTGATATCCGCGGAAAGAAAAAGGCAGATGTGAAATCGTTTAACTAATTCGCGCATAAAATCATATTTGCCGTCGTGCGCGGTGTAGCGCAGCGAGACAGATCGAATTATGCGACTTTTTCTCAACATAGAATACAAAACATACCCCGGCAAATAGAGTTCTGTCAGTCGTATTTCACGGAAAAAAATCCTTTTCGTTAATCTCCGCATGCCGTCCGAAGTAAGAAAATCACTTCTTTTTTGTTTAACAATTCCGTGTGTATCTACGGTACATAACAGATGGCAAATAGAAGTTAAAAGTGAATAATTGTTCTCTATCGTTCAGTTGTATTTTGAAAATTACCGACGACGTTTCGTCGTCGGTGTATTCTCGCATTAATGTGTGAATCGATCCTTCTTCGCGAACAATTTGACAACGGTAATGATAATGTAACACGCTAACGGCAATTAAGGTCACAACAATGCAAGGCTAATAAACGATAGCGGCTGTTCTCCTGTACCAGTGTTAAAAGACGGTGTAATAATACACGAACAAATTACTTTCCCGAACGTCGTTTCATTGAAACGGTAGTTACCAAACACGTATCACAATACAGAATACTACCACATCAATTTTGTACATAATTCACATTCCTTCGGATGCCGTAGAAATAAATACGATACAAAAGCTTCTTAAGCTCTCCGACATACACATATATTCCATAGTCGATCATGCAAAACGTAACTTCAAACGGAATGCCATTTGCGCAATATCTACTTAATTAACTCGGAACGGTATCGTAACACCGAAAATTACTTAGGAAAACTTGTACGTGCAAGTCGTTTGATAAAAAATTAAAGAAAAACAAAAAAGTAAAAACGGGTATCATAACTCCATAAATTCGTCGTACATAGACACTCGTTCTACACCTTTCTCTCGCTGTCATTCACATTTTATCAAACAAAAATTCCTATCGAACGGTCAAATGTACATACACGATTCGGACACCTAATGC
This sequence comes from Mimumesa dahlbomi, assembly GCA_917499265.3. NCBI lineage: Eukaryota > Metazoa > Arthropoda > Insecta > Hymenoptera > Crabronidae > Mimumesa > Mimumesa dahlbomi. The sequence goes on from OU824118.1 coordinate 11,653,275, forward strand.
GTTTCGCGTCGAACGCGGATAGGAAATTCGTGTTTTCGCAAGATACACACAGGGAAACGAGGAAACGTCGAAAGCACTCACCTGTTTATCGTTGGTCATGTCTGACAGCGGGGTACGCGTGCACGGTGAGAGACGGTCGTCGCCAGTGCACAACGGGGACGTAGAAATTCGACAAGTCAGGACCCATGCATGCGAAGGAATGGGATAATTCAACTATACTTGAAACCGTGCGCCTAGCTTCTCCCGCTTTACTGGAAGAAACAAACAGGGAACACGAACACCTAATTACAACAAAGCTCTGTCGACTGTCGGGTCAAAGAAAAGCCGCGGTCCGCCGACACGTGATCGTGATTTATCAACTTTCACGCTGTACTCGTTTTTTAGATCATCGAATACATTGAAATTGATTTATTGAACACGACATAGGTATTAATCAGCGAACTGGAACATAAGTTATTTGGGTATCGTTTAAGCGGGGATACTTGGAACAGTTTGTGAGAATTAATTACGGTGAACTTTTCACAGATTGTTATAACGTAGTAGTTTGTTATTTATTAATTAGTATGCTTTTGTTCAAACTGATATTTATATACAGTGGGTAGAAAGAAACGATATGCACGCGCTGCATTGAGAATTAACCAAATTTCAAGTACAAGGCTCAGATAGAAACATATGAATAATGAATATTGAAGATTCATATTTTAACAAAGCATAGAGTTCGTTGAAACAAATTTACGTTCCCGCATTCTACTTAAAATTTGTTGAATCATGTGATGGACTGTGCGAATACTATTCTTGTCCACTGTATGTATGTTATGTCCTTATTTCTTTCGATTATATCGGCACAGTGATAAATTACTCTGCGAGTATATTGTGGTTAGTCGAAATCATGTAAACGATGGAGGAGAGGGGGTGGAATATGTTATGTATATGTATATATACTGGTGAATAATGAATCGTAGAGTCACGAAGAACGTTATGATGATTTTCAACGTTTGAAATGAAAATTAGAGAGTTTTGGACCAGTCAAAGGGAATTGAGAAATCATTACGAATAACTTGATTGATGAATAGCCAGCTTTAATGTTATGTTGCACACGTGCGTATGTGTAATCGGTGCGCGAGGAAACAGCACGTTTATGAGTAATTTTTTTTTACGTTTCACGTGCACTTACGTCATGCTTGAAAATCAATGTGCTTTGTACGAGACAGGAGGAGGATGAGTTAAGGTATGTTGACAAGGTCAACTTTATGTTTCCTGACCGAAGACGCTACGTGTGCTCGTGTTTAACGGTGCTTTTTTTTTATACACGTTATGTATGTACGTTATAACTCGGAATATGCAACATATGCTTTCTACTCCGATCTATTAATACCGGTGGCAATAAACGGTCCGTTATTAAAATCACGCGAATCGAACGACTATAACGGCTGAATTTTATTCGAAACCTGTCGAATTAGTTTTGTATCTCGTTATCGCCTAATTTACGCAATTTACAGTTTCAAATTCTTTATATCCCGTTCTCAACCGGTATTTCGATACACATTTATTCCGCGGTGGACACACAACTTTTACCGTCCGCGCACCCGGTTAAAAGTGTACTTTTAAAAAAAAAAATCATGCCGCTAATTTTAGTGCGAATAAAACGCGGCCGTACGTGAGTACACCGTATAAACGGAATACGTAAGGTATCTTGAAACTCTGGAACGTTATCTTCTACTATAAAACATACTTTTCTCTAAATGTATCGCGATATCTTTTAGCGATCCGACGATCGTTAAAAGCTTGACTCGACTCTTTCTAAAACTGACTCGAAACTTCTTTGAACCCGGGGTAAATGAACTTCGTGAATTAACTTGAGATCATCTCGATTCCTTCGTATGATTGAAGATTACTAAATGAAGATTAATGAATGAAAATAGTCTCAACTATTTATACAATAAAAACGAAACCAAGATTATCACTTCTAAACTTTGCGAATAAGACGGTCGATCAAAGAAAACAATATTCGTGTCGTTAGTTTATGATTGTGAGAGCCCGAAAACAATACAGTGACTGAGACACGTTACAAAAAAAAAATAGGAAACACTACGTACGATTCTCGAGTTCCAGCAGCACGCGTTAGATCGCGAAAGTCGCCGAGTTCGTACTAACTTCTGACTCTGCGGCTTTGATAGTCAGTGCCTGGTGCCACCCGAGTGTTGTCACGTGGTACATCTATCCGTGCATGTTTAATACACAAGCGTGACGTTTTATACAAACGCATGTGTTGTGTGTCGCTGTCGTAATTTACGTACCTACTCCGAGAGTTTTGTCGCGCGAGTGTGGCGGGATTTGCCTCGAGAATTAAGATTCAATCGTTCTGCGTATAATCTACCTGTCGATCTAATTGCGTGCATGCAATTAACGTGCATACATGCATCGCAGTCAGCTAACAGCATCTTAGGATTCGACACTGTGGTACATGATAATTGTGAAAGATGACAATTTTGCACTACGATCAGGAAAAATAATGTTGATCGTTCGTGATTTTTTTTCATACATAAAATGTATGATCTATATTTATTATTATTATTATCGTTTTATTTTAAGTTGGGTTGAATTGACGAGTTATTATAAAGTTAATGAGCACTTCCTTAAAACGTAGAATTAATTCTTGCCTCCCCTATCGTAAGCGTCAATCGGTATTGATTCGCTTAAATCAACTCGAGCGACAAATTGTACGCTTTAAATGCTTGTTAATTCGCAAACAAAGACCAATGACATACTTCAATGATTACATGCGACCGGTACGGAACGTCTAATAAGATCGTAGACACTTCTTATCAATCGCGTAAACACGATATTAACGATACCAATGATATGATACACGTAATCGCGGGCTCATTTAATGTCGCATACATAATGATTTTTTTCAAGAATGTATCATACACAATATATAATATTCCGTGGGCAACAGATATTTATCAAAGAGAAACACCAAGCAAAATCGAAGCGAAAAGTGCAGATAGTTTCCATTTATAATAAAAAAACAATGATTCACAATACGCATGCATTGAATGAAACTTCATTCCGTATTTAAGATAGAAAATGTCATATCCTTACTTTTCCGCTGGGTTTGTAGCAAGCTCTGACATCTACCATATTGTTCAATAATGTGTGCGTATCATCCGTGCCTTCCAGGCCCAATTTTTCCAATTCCTCCCTCGTGCGTATCATTTCACAGTTCGCAATGTTATATCCCATAGAAACTTTTAATTGTTCTAGACCACGACGTCGACGACGTTCTCTCTTTTCTCTCTCTCTCTCTCCCTCTATCTTAGCCCCACTCTCTCTCTATGCTTAGTTGTTACTCGTTTGCCGTCGTTCAATCCTCGTATTTACGAGAGTATTATTTATCGGTGTTTGTGGAGTGACTTTTCGTGTGATCCACACAATATACCTGCACACGTCGAAGAAAGAATAATCGTTTACGAACCACGTGTAAACGCTGCCGACTCCGATTTCGTAACCCACTCACCGAAACCCGGTCGCACATGTACACGGCGTATCGATTTAACGTGCGCAACATGTAAACACCGGAGCACGTTGGGATGCTATCGCGTCACACGATTCCGTACGGAATATCGCGCAATTACCATTAGACACTTTGCTTTCTTATACACGGGGTACAATCGGCGGAATCGCATTACATTACATACTCGTGTACTGGTACGACCGGGTGCGCTGACGTTCTGAGTAACTTATTCGCCCGTGAGTAGAAAGCGCGACCTTTTTATTCACCAACAGCAGTACGTGTCGTATCCTTCCTTTTCTCCTTCGGGAAAAGGAGGGTGGCCGCACACTGTACTAAGCTACTCGGAATGCCAAACACCAGCGTTAACTTGCAACGAAATAATAATCCGTCAAATCGATAAGACAAGATTTGGACAACTTTTTCTGGTGCACAGTTTTTTATCGGTACGGTCGACAGATATATGTTATGTCTTGGGTGTTTTTTTTTTCAAATGTTTAAAAGAACGAAGTTTGACAGTGGTTATTCGTTGAATGTTTTAGAGATAACCCTTCACTATACTCGTACAGTAATATAGACAGGAGTCCGTACCGTGTAATAATGTATGACACGGTTGATGGAACGTTGGTGAATATAAGCAACAACACCATTTACTGGGAACAAGTGTGTGTTAACAATGAAACGAATAGAACGTCACGAAACGGCTTAAAGTTCGCGGTCAACATACGATCAACGTATAAGCGCAATCGGTTTAATCTGATGTAACATTGTCAAGCGTCACTCACCATTTCATCCGTGCGAGGCCGATTTACATATCGATTTTGAAACGAGGCGTGAACATGCCGTGATGGAAGGCGGTCTGCTCGAGAAACGGTGTAGGAAAAGATGTTCGAGAAGACCGCTCGATGTAAGAATCACGAACGTATGAATGAAGACCAGCAAATGAAATGTTACACATTGGATGTAGTCCAATACGTATACTCTTCGGGAGCACAGGAAACAGTAGTATTCTAATATTAAAAGATTCATGAAAATTTAAGCACGACTGTAGACAACACCTTTGTTAAGGTATACTCTGCGACAAAGAGAAATCACTTCTCAGTATATATCGTGAGAAGCCTTCTTCGGCAAGGAAGATAACTCGAGAAAATAAAGTGTAAAATTCATAGACTCCTGAAATCTACATACTGCCGTTTTATATATCGACGCTCGACTTATGCTACTTCGTTATTTTATATTCCGAGAACAGTTGTTTGGTGTCGCTGCTGTAAGCAACTGGCAGCTGATAGGCGTCTGTTGTCAATTTACGATCGTCCGTTATATTATCTTGAGATAGGTTATGTTATAGCCAGGAACGCAAGTGTCATTGCAGAAAATGTTTGTTTAATAGAACGTATTATTAATACGGTCAGATAAAGCAGATTTCAGTACATAGATTTGCTCTAATATCATCTTAAAATGGGATCGGATCATACTCACAGGCGGTGGAGTAATTTGCGGAAAGTATTGGAAAGGTCTGGTCCTTTCTGCAGGCCAGATTTTGAACCGTCCACAGAAACATTGCAATTTTTGTTGGAGAATTGCAAAGTTCTCGTGATCGGCGCTGGTGGTTTAGGATGCGAACTACTCAAAGATTTAGCTTTAATGGGATTTAGACAAATTCATGTCATCGATATGGATACGATCGAACTGTCGAACCTCAATCGGTACTGGCACCGAGAAATACTTTAAAAAATGATTTTACCTTTTCCACTGTCAGTCAATAATCCTATATCAAATTTTATATTAATAATTTCAGACAATTTTTATTCCGTCACAAAGATATCGGCTCGTCAAAGGCAGAAGTTGCTACCAAGTTTATCAATTCTAGAATCCCAGGTTGCAATGTAGTATCGCACTGTTGTAAAATACAAGAAAAAGATGAGGCATTTTATAGACAATTTCATATGGTGGTTTGTGGCTTGGATTCAATAGTTGCAAGGAGATGGATAAATGGTATGCTATTGTCTCTCCTGGTATATGAGGATGGAGAATTAGACAGATCTAGCATAATACCATTGATCGATGGTGGAACGGAAGGTTTTAAAGGGAATGCTAGAGTTATATTACCAGGCTTAACGGCCTGCATTGAATGTACTTTAGATTTATATCCTCCCCAGGTGAATACTCTAAAAATATTTATTCGTGCTTTTTACAACACGTAATAGTTGTTTTTTAAAACTGTTTACTTTTGGACACAGGTCACGTATCCATTATGTACAATAGCAAATACGCCACGTCTACCAGAACATTGTATAGAATATGTAAAAATAATCCAGTGGTCAAAAGAAAATCCATTTGATTCTCCAATAGATGGTGACGACCCTCAACATATAAATTGGATTTACGAAAAATCCATAGAAAGAGCAGCACAGTTTAGTATACAAGGTTTAACTTACAGACTTGTGCAAGGTGTAGTTAAGAATATTATACCTGCTGTTGCATCTACAAATGCAATTATTGCTGCAACTAGTGCAACAGAAGCATTTAAACTTGCAACCAGCTGCAGTGCATCATTGAACAATTACATGGTAGTTACCATTACATTAACACAGATACAGTGCAATTTAACTATTATGTGTGAAAATTTTCATTGTGAAAATTTTATTTTAAAGGTACTAAATGATGTGGATGGTATTTACACATACACATATGAGGCAGAGAAGAAAGAAGATTGTGTAGCATGTAGTCAGATACCAAAAGAGATTGCAATTACTGATCCCAAATGCAAATTAAAAGATTTGATAGAACTTCTTTGTGAAAGATCTGATCTACAGATGAAAAATCCTGGTCTTACGTCATCTATTGATGGTAGAAACAAAACATTATATATGCAAACTATACCAAGCATCGAGGAAAAAACTCGTGAAAATTTAACGAAAACATTAGTTGAACTTGGCTTGAAAGATGGTAGTGAGGTAAATGTTGCTGATATCACAACTCCAAATGCAGTTGTATTGAAATTAAAATTTGTATATTCTGCTTCTAATAAGCAGTAATAAGAAAATGGCTCCGTTTTATAAATAACGTAATGACTGCAAGTCTGGTAACATGTATTTACAGTATTCATATTAACTTATCTTGATTTGGCAGTAAGAAAAATTGTTTATCGATGTTATTCTAAGTAAAATAATAAAATTATAATTTTCTCGATTTAGTATTTTTTTCAACGAACCCGTTACTAGATATACATTGGTATTACATTGAACGTCATTTGCATTAATAATAATTTCTTCTAACGTTGTGATAAATCGATATTGCTGTTTTCGTAAATGTAATTTACTTTGTTGTCTTAAGATAAAGCGAAAGCATTAGTAGAATTATACTAATCCAGTCGAAATACCCGTTGCATTAACAATAAAAACACAACTGCAAATACGATTCTATATTTCTGAAGTTACATCCTCACTTTGATCAGAGATCATATATATCTTATAGCAAAATTAATACGTGATAATGCATAAAATCTATTTTGCTTCATTGTAAGTTTAAATCGACGAACTTTTTTATACCTTTCTAAAATAGCATTTTTATAGCTTATACGTTAATTGCTTTGAAAGAAAAAAAGGAGCGATATAATGATTTGTGAAATATGCACGTGTCAAAATCTACACTTGTTACCTTGTCGTTAAATCTTTTAATAACAGTTTTGTTTTATATATCAGCATATGAATTGTTATATTACGTATGAATGTTGTGCACGGTCCTCTTTTTGCGTTATAAATACATTTTAGCAATGATCTCTGTGCAATGAGGATATTTTTAACGGTTATATGAAAACTTCAATTCAAGACTACTTCTTAGTAATGTTTTATTTAAAATCTTATCCAAGAAGATATATGAATACATTCTTTCCATATTCAGTAGATACCGTTATTGTAAATACCAAATATATTGAAAAGATATTAAAATAAGGGCAAATGAAGGACAGTGCACGATGGCCTAAGACATCTTGTTTTACAAGCACACTCGGTAACATTCGACATATGCACAACTTGAGTAGAAAAAATATCTATAACAGATACATTATCTATCCTCCTTATATAAAACTATTATTACACAGTATTAATATTCCATAATTTTCGCCTTTTACCTCGGTAAGACGATTATCCCTAATAATTCTGCTCTTAAAAAGGTCAATTTCGAGTTTTTCTTTCATTTCTTTTTATTCGAACGTGAATGCGAGGTGCACCTGTAACCAGTTGCAATTTCACTCTAAGCGCGTGATGAAATTGGCGCGCAGCTCAACTGAATTAAATAAAAGTATCTTCTGACGGTTGGGGAATTTTTTCAACGAAATACTCCGAGGATCATTGGCATTTCATTGTTTATACGGCATTCCAATATGGACATTCATTCCAATTGTACAATACGATGTTAGATGGTTTTGTTTTTATGGCATAGTTTTCATTAACTAGACACGGGATGCAAAATCAGCTAGTGTAAACCTAGCAAACCATATCCGAGTGAATCGTGTCACACTTGGTAGTGCATTCAAAAGTTACAGTATGCGTCTATTATGACCTCGAATAAAGCAATATTGCCTTGTTTCAATGCAATCATAATTTCAAACACACATTACTTAACATAATACACTTGAAATTTTTGTGATCAAGAAGCGTATGTAAAAAGAAAATTTATTTAGATTTCCATTGTTGAAAAGACAATTTGAATGCACGTGCAATTCACTTTCTGGCTCGTTCACTTCAATATTTCATTCCGCACAAAACAGTCAAAAATTATGATCGTTAATCGCGAAACTAATTGAAATATTAGAAATGTAATACATTAGCTGCAAAATGTCTTATATGAATAATCATTGTTCCGTGTATAATAATACCGTGGTCCATTAAAAGATACTCTGGTATAAAAACGTAAGTGTCAATAAATTGTGGCTTAATGTGTTGTGAAGTCCAATTCTTGCAAGGCAAAACTCGACACTTTCTTTATCGATTCGAATAGAGGTGTGTGTATTAGATAGACATCAATGAGTTACAGGAATGATAAGGACACAACTGAATGGAACACAATTCGTGAATGCAACGTCCCAATTAGGGAACAGATGTCGAGGTACAATGGTATCAGAAAGTGTCTAGCTTTTTCTTTGAAGCGGCTAAACGAAAAATAAAGAAGAGTGCACGATGTCAATACGTCATGATGAATGCTAAAACGCTTGTGTTAGGCCTTGGCATCAACTTCCATTGCCACTTCTCCTACAGCTTTCTCGGCCTTCTTTTTCTTCTTTTTCGCGGATTTCGGGTTTGCTGACGTATACAGAAGGGTCTGTAACACCAATATTTTATTAAATACAGAATGTCCACAGATGTCCTATCCTTGCATAAAGATAAATTGATATATGTACCTTTAACTCAGGATCTTCCACTACACAGTCAGACTGATGAATATCGAGGTCGAAGGGAATTCCAGTAATTTTATGTGGCCCATTTGGCATTAGTAGTACTGTAAATTTGAATTGCGCAGCAAACTCGCTTGGTTTTTCATACAACACCTATAGCAGAATAGTTATGAACATATGTAAATATAGAATAGTTAAATTGATTGTATGAATTGAATGCAAATAGATAATTACTTGGAACGGTTCAATGAGTCTATGATTTACACATTCAACAACTGCCATTTTTGCTTTCTTTTCATCTTCGAAAGTACGTAAATTAAATGGCATAAGACCGTGCTTATGGGTGACTTCAGAGTAAAACATGCGAGATGCCTTTAATTTTAGCTGATATGTTTCCTCTGTCTTTTTGTATATAGTAACCCGAGTGTCCTGTTCTCGTCCTATACCCTCACCAGTGCTGACTAATACATCCATGGCATACACCTGATATATAAAAAAACAAACGTATGTATATCAGTACTGTCATTCTTGCATTATAGTTAAAAGTAAAAAACATGGTATTAACTATACCTCATGAGTTTCGAGAGTGAACTTTTCATGTTCTTTCTTCTGAGCATCATTTGGATTTTGAATTATAGTTTTTTCTCCATCAATTTTAAATTGCTTTAATTGATGACTTAACATTCCCTCAATTGGCTTACATTTGTATGCTTCACAAATCTTTTCGACCGTTCCTGTTATTGTGTAAGTCTGCAATACATAAACCAATGCAAAGTACTCTGAAATGCTAAAAACTGTTTTTATATTACAAATTGAGCAAAACGAATATAAAACATACCTCTGTACCAGGCTTTAAGAGCCTTAAAGCCGCTTGGGATGCATAGTGTGCAGCTAATACAACATCAGCTTTTCTTCCAGTAACTTTTTTTGTCGATGAAGAACCTATGACAATAGTATGTGCCACAACAGCAATGAAGCCATCAATGTGTGCTCCAAGATCTCTGTAGAATATAAAATAAAAACCATGTAAAGTTGAAAGATTAGATTTTGATCTATAATATTTATACAACTAATGTATTGGCATCAGTGTATAAATTATAAGATAATATGAACCTACACTTTTACCATGTCCTCATCTTTAAGTATAAGGTCCGGCTCACTTGCAATTGGAGAAAAATGACAAATACAATTATTGACTGATATGCATGTAGGGAAAGCAATTCCCTTCTTCAGCTCTTTCTCCTTCTTGAAAACTTTGCTAGTTTCCTCAGTCAACAATTTGTCTCCATATTCGCAAATTTCTCTTACTGATGCTCCTATCACGCATTTGTCTAAAACTTGCCTTAGTACTCCTGAAATTTCATTTAAAAAACAACGGCTATCAATAGCAAGACAATGCAAAGGTTAATTTTATATATATCATATATAGTATATAAATATTCAATAAATAAAACTGTTCTCTTCGGTATTTCTAATTATTTTCTTAAAATACCTTAATCATAATTTAACAGAGAAATTACAGTCTTAAGACAAAAAAATAATATACTAGTGAATAACTAGGATAAAAAAAAATAATATTCATGGAAAAAATATGTAGTATAACGCAAAAATTTGAAAATATTCGACGGCTCGTATTTCTACGAAAATGGAAACACTGGTACGAAAACCGAGTAGATGGTGCTCCTAGCTAAAAATGTTCAGTTGTATAGAGCCGAAATTGGAGGAATTGAATCTCGGAATTGGACAGCAAAAAGCATGATAGTTCTTCTGCTATCTAACTGTTGAGAGACGTCAAATATTCATAGATCGGAAGAGTTATTGAACTATAATGCTTAATGCTAGCCTATCCCACATGGTAAGGAGCCCGGCATTGGCGCGCCACATTCCATATGGCCGGACGGAATATAGGGCATTACAGGAGCCGTGCTTCCACGGAACGCGTTCACTTTCGTTTCCCAGACTTCGAGGGAGAACATTAGGTCGTTTCCTTACGATTTACGATCTCGCCGGCCATTTTATACTTGGTGACAACCAAGTCTTCGGCGATGGTCTTCTCACTCTCGTCTTTGTCCGCCATGTCTTCAGCACACTATGTTACGATCACGTGACTCAGAGCTACTTGGAGCTACTCTGCAGTTGCGCTTCCTGTAGACCACTTGGGCGCTACCGGTTATCTTCGAAAAAAGTACTGCGTGTTCCGAAAATTCTTATCGGCGCCACCGTCTGATTCGATTTCACCAAAAAATATTATCCGGGGCGGTGGGGTGAGGAGAGATATTACCCCAAATTAATTTTCAATGCAATAAATAATTACTTTGTCATTGGATTATCAATATAAATCGAAGGAATATAAAGTTGTTTGCTATTGGCAGCTTGGATATATATCTGTAATTTTCAAATGTTAATAATGTTCTTGTTTCAGGTTTAGGGAAACTCCGGTTAATTGTTTCTACGTTTTCATAACGTTTATAACAATGGACAAAATTGACGGTTATTTTCACGCAACGACGTGAAAAGTAATATAAAATTGATCGTTTATTTCAATTCTATAGCTGTGTATGTGAAACGTATACATAATCCGTTACACCCGGGGCAACGCACAAGAACGTTGCCTAACGTGTATCTCTCTAAAACGTATTTCATGCCTTATGGATCCCGAGGTTGGTCGTGTGGTGTACTGAAACGCGGACTGATTTGCATTCCTGGAAATTTAAGCCGCAATCATGTCTTCAGGTAGATATTCTCTTACATCAAACTAAGCTTCAAAATGCTCTAGCCATCCTTGTGTATCCTCGATATGGGAGTTCTTGGCGGTGTTCTGTTTTCACCTTTCTTTTCCCGACATAACCAAACTTCTTGGGAATTGCACCATGCTTTCAATATTGTACCCTCTACTTTCGATCCAATTGCTCCAAAATTTTCGGTCTACACTCGTGTCTGGTTTTTCCAGGCAAGAAAGGAAAGAAGAAGAAGTGCAAAACCGTGGACCTGATGTCATTCCTGGCGGATGGTGGTGCAGCTCCCAGTGTGCCAGTTAAATCATCAAGCTGGGCCGACGATGTCGAGGACGAACATGGTAATGTATCGTCGTAAATATTTTCGTTGTTCTTACTCAATTATCGCTTTTTCTGCAGAATAATCTGACTTTTACATGTATTGCTATTTACTCAAATGTATGTTCAAATGGGGTAAGGACAAAGGAAATGGACATACATTTCAAATTATGGAGTATTATGACTTGCTATATAATAATTTTTTATTTTCATTCTTTACTGAATATTAAATGAATTTACTTATGGTATTTTCTAAAGAGATAAATACATTGTCTTTGTTTAAACATTATAACTCCAAAATGATTATATGTTGTTCAATTACAGAGGGGTACTTATCAAGAAGTAACAAAGAGCCAGTAATTTTACCTACAGCTCCAAGAGCTGCACGTGGACCCCGTATCGCTGATGAAGATATTCCTACTAATCCACCTTACGTAGCATATATTACTAATCTGCCCTATGAAGTGGATGAAGATTATCTTGCAGAATTTTTTGCAGACATGAAGGTCAGCGGATGAAAGCATCATACATCTTTCTTATTTGTGTTGCTTACATGTTTGTATATATCGTAAATATCTCTTTTCTTCTTAATTTTTACTGATTTCATAACTGATTTTTAGATTTCTAATATGCGTCTGCCAAAAGATTCTAATAAACTAAGAGGATATGGATATGTTGAATTCCAAGATCGTCAAAGTTTAATCGATGCTCTATGTTTATCAAACACAGTAAGTTTCAAGAATAGTTCCACTCTTGTAGATGATATTTCAAATACGTATCATGACATACTGAATTAAATACAATAAATTTACGTTGTAGCCCATGAAAACAAGGCGAATACGAATTGATATCTCAAATAGCATTAACGATGATCGTCGTGGCGGTCGTATGGGTAGAGATAATCGCAGAGACAATTATGATGATCCTGAACGTACATCAGTAGACTGGAGAAGCGGTCCACGAGAGGATGCACCATCAGAGGGAGATTCGTACCGCAGTCGATATGACAACAGGGATCGAAGAGATGATCGCGAAGGTATAATTATATATATATTTATCATTATGCAGTTACCGAATTGCTCTTTCACAGAAAGAATGATTATCGAATTCTTGTTATTTATCAGCTCCCGCTTACGATAATAAGCCTGGTGCATGGCGTGACAGCAGTGACAGGGGAAGGCCGGCATTTAGGGAGAGAGCAGGCTTTGGTGGTGAGGACAGGGACAGGGACAGGGACAGGGACAGGGACAAAGAATGGCCTCGTTATGACAGAGGAGGGAGCCGAGAGAGAGAGGGTGGTGACAGAGACAGAGATAGAGGGAGCAGCTTTGGCCCTCGTCGTAATTACGGAGATTCTGATTGGAGCCGAGATGGTCCGCGTAGCCAACCGAGGGCCGGTATGGACAGCAAACGTCAGTGACATACGTTTATTTCATACAATTAGATAAGGAACGGTTTCTAAATGACATTATTACATATTGCAGCTGAAGCAAGAACCAGGCCCAAGCTACAACTACAGCCACGTTCAAAACCTGTTGAGGCTGTGTCCGTCAAAGAAGAGTCAGAATTAGATGATTCACCGTCTTCACAAGCTGCAGAAACTTCCGATTCTGCCCCCGCCGCCGCCGCCGCTGCCGCCGCTGCTGCTCCTCCTCCTGCTGCACCACCGGCCGCTCCTACTCCTGTTGCTGTTCCTCCTTCTGCCCCTGCTCCAGCTCCTACTCCTGCCCCTGCGCCTGTACGTTCAGCAAACATATTTGGTGCTGCAAAGCCTGTAGATACCACAGCCAGAGAACGAGAAATAGAGGAACGTCTTGCGAAGACGTACGCAGAATCACGATCTAGAGAAGAGGGGTATAAATTCGAAATAATAACAAGTTGTATTATAATAAATTGGGTTGTTAAACATGTTATTATCATTTCAGAGATGACAAACGCCCTGCTGCTAAGGAAGGTATTTGGGTCAGACGTAACGGAGTAAGTTTAAATATATTATAATTTTTCTATTATATATGCTACAGGTTGAAGTTATCTATCTTATTACTATGATAATAAATTGAATGTATTACTTTTAGCAGGATGGTCGTGATGAGAAAGAAAAAGATAACAGAGAACGTCCTGCTTGGCGATCTGATGATGACAGAAGTCGACGAAATGAAAGATCGACGCCACGAAGTCAACCTACACATTCTGGCGAAGGTTACTGAAACGGATTATTTGAGTAAACATCTAATTTATCATACCTATACTAATACAAATTTATTGTTACGTAGAACATGCAGATTCTAGAGCACCACCGGCTCGCGATGGACCTCCAGTTTCGAAAGGTCCCCAGAAAGATACTCGCGGAGCATCCGACAGGTACTTGTGTAACAAAATTGTTGAGCAATAGTAAATATTCGTTTGCTAATACTTTTAATCCCTTTCAGAGACCGAAAAGAGAGAGACAGAGATGATGTTAGTCGGATGCCTAAGGCAAAAGATGAACAAGCTCCAGTAAGCATCACATTAATTATTAATTATTTCAGGGTGCAACAAATTTCAGACACTATTATTTATAAATACTTATTTGTTTTAGAACTTTGTAGCTTCCAACAAGTATTCCATACTACCTGATGATGTGGACCCTGACAATATCGATGATTAGTCCTAACCATTTTACATCACCAATTAAATTGTGCCACATGCATCATAATTGGTCTATATATGCATATTATTAATTTGTTTTACCTCTACTAAATACTTATCGAATTGATTCATGAACCAAGCACTATGCTCTTGGTATTACTTTACTGGAATTATTGTTGATTTGTATTTAATCTATTTTATTATTCGTAATATAATTATCTATCTACCTATGTATTTACTTTATATTTCGGTAAAATGTTTAGTATAATTAAATCGATGTGAAAAATTCGGATAACTTTAGGATGAAGGATTATATTAATTTTTTTTTAATATTTAATTCCACAGATAATTGCATCTGTAAGACTTAGGAATTGGGACATTATACATCATACTTTAACCGCTGTACAGTTATTGTACGATATGTGACTCATTTACATGTAATATAACAATGCCAATTTAGGAGGAAACAATTAAAATAATAAGTGTATGGGAACTTAACCGATGTATTATATTCTATTGCCTGGAATTCAATATCACGCGAGATGGTTGATAAGTGAAATACGATAGATGATTACAGTGTAATTGAATATAAAGAAAAATTTGACCACATCAATACGAGTCTCACATAAATGACAATTTTGTTTTATCAGACAAAAATTACTATTTTATCAACAGTTACATCACGCATATTATATTTAACTTAAGATGTGAACGGGATAATCATCTTTTATATTAATTTTATTCTAATAATATTATATTTCTCTGAAATTACAATCTAAGTATATATAATATATTCAAAATTATATTACGTATTTACAATCTCTTGAGGTATATACATTATATTGACTTTATTCTAATTTATTGTTGAGTGGTTTGTGCCAATTGGCGTAACTGTTTCAAAACAGTTTCTAGCAGTTTTTTCTTGTCTCTCTCGCTTTTTTTCAATACAGAAAATACTGTTTTTTTATCAGATTCTTTCAACCTGTAAATATCAACACATTGGTACACATATGAACACCAATACAAGGATGCATACAAAGTGATACATACTTTTCTAACAAAAGTACAGCCATGTTTGGAGTTACCAGATTGTATTTACTTGATTCGTGGCCATAGTCGTGGAAATAGGTAGGCCAGTCCCAACTCATAAATAAGTCTAATAATTGTCTTAATTGTGCGAAATATTGGAGTAACGTACCTTCAGGTAAACCAACAACCGGTTCCGAGGCAGCAAATTCTAAAAATGTATATCATTTTATAATTTACATTGAATGAGTTAAATACTTGCTGGAATATTTTGTAATGAATAACATTGTATGTCTTATTTCCAAATAAAAGGACACATACGTTCGCACTGTATTGTATCTAAATTGACTTGTTGAAGAGCACCCATCGATATTTGTTTCACATCCTCGCTAATTAATATTCCTAATATAGCTTTTGCTATATGAGAACAAGCAGACTTACATGCGACTTGTGCAACTTCATCCTGAAATCCGTGTATTTCAAATTATTATTCTATGTTCTGAATAGACTATAAATTATGCATATTAATGTTTGTTAATACGTACAGGTAAATTAGTAAAACATGTGAAAGTACTCTGTAGGAACGCTATGAGATCAGTGATAAATCCGGATGCATGTCCTTGAGGTTCTGCTAAATTCCAATCATAATTTTCAAGCTCCAAGAATTCGTCCAATTTGTTCTTCAATTTTTCACATATTTGCTTCTCGGCATCATCTCGTGCGACTCTGAACATAGCTGACTCGACACCCACGCAGCTCAATTGCCCTTCGTGCGGTGTACTGTAAAATCATATTATTCACACACGGATCTTTCATAATTTATATGATATACTTACCCTGTGATATTGGTTACGAATTCTTCTAAATATTTAGTAGATTTCTCAAGGTAGCCCGTATTTATTATTATTTGGACTACTTGTAAAAGTGCCAACGATGGCTTTCGAAATAAGGACGACAAGCATCCACTAAATGTTCTCGTTAGTAACAGATTTGTCGACTTGCAAATCATTTCATCTATTTCTGTTTGCGTGAAATTCAAATCCTCTGAAAATTTTAAACAGGCATAGATAAATTCTTTAACTTGTTGGTAAACTTTTGGTACCATGTCAGAAAAGGGGAATTTTTTGGGAAATTCAGATTTTTGTAACTCTTCGTCATGGTATGGAAATAAATCAAGAATATTATCATATTCTTCTTGTGTTGCGACCTGAAAAGTAGGTATTATTAACAATATATAAAACCGTTTATGATAATATCAAAATGTACCTGAATCGGCAGAAAGTTGTCTTCATCCAAAATGTCTCTGAACACTTGAACCCAATGTTGCATAAGAACTTCGTTGTAATGCACTCGAATTTCCTGCAGTAAGTCCCAAAGTTGTCCTACAGAATATCCGTAATTCTAGTGGGAAAGAAACGATTAGATATTCATAAATAACATTACATAATTGATTAATGATGTTTCAATCTACTTACTCGTAAACTAGTATTGAACAACATTATAAGATTCTTTATTTTTAATATAAGCGTTGCGTCCGTACAGTATGCCTAAAAATGATATCGTAATAAATTTATAAAACATTAGAACGTGTACTAATTTAATATTTTTTACGCAATATTTACAGAATGTGTACGCAGTGCATTTACTATCTTAGATAGTGCCATGGACCAAAGCTCATCCAAATACGAGCGTGTAGCTAAACCATTACCGGTATTCAATATATGATCTTCGACAACAAAGAAACCCACGATACCTTGCAGATAAGTCTGATAGCCGACTATACTTTCATGCTGCAAATAAAATAGATTTAAGATTTAAACGTGGATTTATACAAATAATTTTTATGATTAATAATGTTACCATATTAATCGGTGGTTGTAAAACTAATCTAGCTTGCTGTTTTCTCTGTTGCCTATAGTAAGCTTTAAATGTTTCGCCTTCACGAAGTACGGTATAAATATGCATACAACGATAGACTGGACTAAAATCCATTAAGTCTGAAGCACTTAATTCTTCTTCTTCATTTGCAACAGTACTTGTTGTAGGAGCTCGTCTTTTCTTTCGTCCAGTAATCTCGGCTTCAATAGTCAGCTGTTCTGCTGTCTAATATGCAATAAATATGAATAACTCAAAGGTGTATAACGTTAGTTACTAGATTTTAAAATGTCTCGCTTACATGTTTCATTGCAACATCACCAATCTTTGGTGAATGCTTTCTAATATTTTCTAAGAAGTCCCTTAAATCGGACATGGAAGCATCCTTTATATTTTCACGCAGTCTAAAATCAATGTAATCTATCAGTTATTTAACATATGATTACAATTTTTTGAAAACACAATTATGAATATCTTCAGCTGTTAAAATAAATTTCATTTTATTTTGCCACATTACTCACTGAGGAATTTGTTGTGTGATCTGTGAGGAAAATCTATAGTTTGTTACTTTTGGTAAGTCATGGTGTTCGAGCTGCTCTAATGTTTTCAATGCTGGATAATAACGCTTGTCTTTCAGTTGCTTCTGCAACTTTGCATAGGCAGCTAAAACAGGAAGACACATAGTGAGACTGTCTACTGCAGCAGCCATATTACTCTCTACTTTGCGAGCTTTGACCAGTTCTTCTCCCTTTTCTATCACTTTAGTGGCAGTAGCAGTAATTCGTTTATCGAGTTCCAGTATTTCTGCCTGTAAAATAAATTGCACGTCATTACATTAAATGCTATTGTGTGTTACCTAACAATATTTTCTAACAAATGAATACCAAAAAAGCAATATACTAACATTGAGTTGTTGAGCCTGTGAGCGAACTTGTAAGAGTTCACGAATTGAGTCAATGAATCCTTGATAATGATGATTGCACATTCTCTCAATGTCTTTATCATGTGCTTTGATACGTTCATCAAGTTTCTCCATAAACTTTTGATGCTCGTGGCCATCATAAATTGCTCTAAAAGAAAAAGATGACAAATAAGAATTTACATGCTTGTATCTCTCTGGAAAGAATGATTTATTTAAGAAATACCTGAAAACAAGGCCTATACTATTAGTATCAGTAGATTCTATTTCATACAACAAGTATTCGTGTTTTGGAATCATACTTGACAATAGATTGTCAACTGGGTTCATTGACAATCTTGACATGTTACAGTTTTAATGTGATTGCTTTTTATTTTACTACAATTACATTCACCCCTATTTTCTACCCTTCCAGTGCGCATATGCAACGCTAAACGTTGCATCTGCGTGAAGGGGTTGCTTTTAGGGGCGCGTATTTCGACGAAATATCGTAACAACGGGGGTGAATGTTACGATAAATTTACGTACCGAAAAGTCGGCCCGAGATAATCGTCTATTCCCTCTATTTCCTGAATAAGAATATCGTAACGTTGCATTTCGATGAAGTACAATGACAGCGGAAATGAATAAACGTCAAGAATTTTGACAAATCAGTTATTTTCTGCTTTTACGTATGCCAGAACCGGATTTTTTCATTTATTAGCTATGAATCGTAATAATGCGAAAGAAAAACCTGGAATCGATGTTTAGTACAAAAGGTGCATTATGAAAATTACAACTACGTAGGATTTATTCATTCTTTCGGTTCGGCTCGAATCAAGTTTAGGCTGTCGCCATCTTTGTGAAACTGCATTGCCGATTCTACCATGTTTGTTATCTCGTGCAGCGTGAGTGCCTCAGTCACTGACGGTCAGTGAACCAGTATCGAAATTAACGGTATAAAACGTATAATATATTATATTAGATCGTTCCATACGTTTCAACAAAAATTCAATACCTCGGATATCATATAAATGTAGTATAATATTTATTTAACGAGATAAATACAGCTTAAAAAAGAATATTATTTTATGTGATCGGTAACATATCAAAATCCATATGCGATCAGGGTCGTCGAGTGTAATCTCCAAAATCGTCTTTTGTATGGTCAGAAAATTTAATAATAATTCTCTAAAAAATACTAGCCGGATTTATATTTCATATTTTGTTATAAATATATGGGATCTTTTTAGACGTTAATATCGTGTTTTCTCGTAATTGCGTTGCATTTGGCTCCCGTTTCCTATGAAAATATAATACGTTGAAAAAGAAAAGAATTACTCGTAGGTAGGATCTTTTGGCGTCTGGGTTGGAGACGCCAAGACGTCGGATGTGGTTTCTGTGCACTGTGAACCCCGGTTGATCCGCTTCTATTGATTGCATCGTTCTAACGGTGTACTGTATATCCTTTTTCTACTGCTACTCTCTAGTTTGACTGTAAATTGGTCCTTTAGTGCTTGTTAAAGAGAAAATTTCAAAGGAAACGGGAACGGTGAGTGTTTTTACGCTTGCAACGGTTAATATCGCTTTTCGAAATCATTGGCGCGCAAAGCTCAGTGCCCACCGCTCGCTTGTTTGGATGTATTTCGATAGTTTACTCGAATGTGGTTTCATTGTTAATTATTACATTGACTGATATACGTTAATCTTATCTATATCGCCAGCATGCGAATATAAAATCGGAACGCATCTGTATATTACATCGTATATCTCGTTGCTATCGCATTAATTTTTGTTGACACGAACAAGAACCGTGCATTATTTATTCGTACACATAAAAAGAGACATTACAAAATTGTAATAAATTACGAATTATAATTTTAGAAAAAAAATGACACCGGAGGGTTATACGCGTGTTTACGTGGGCGGCTTAAACGAGAGCATCAAAAAGGAAGATCTGCAGATAGAGTTTGAAAAGTATGGCAAGCTGAACAAGGTTTGGGTTGCCTTCAATCCCCCAGGTTTTGCCTTCATCGAATTTCTAAATATGAATGAGGCGGAATTGGCTTGCAGCAGTATGAATGGCACAGAAATTATGGGTGCCAAGTTAAGAGTGGAAATTTCACGTGGTAGAGGTCGTAATGGAGGCAGGGGTGGTGTAGGAGGATTCAGAGGAGGTCGAGGCGGTGCAAGTAGGGGATTCGGGTCTGGGGGTGCTGCTAGTATGGGTTACAGAGGAAGCAATGCATATGGAGATTATGGAGGCTATTATGCAGGCAGGGGTGGTGGAAGTAGGGGCAGAGGCCGCTACGGAGAAGATCATATGTCCACTCGCACCGGTGGGTATGTTACACGTGATGGATATACACAAGATGCCTACGGTAATAGCGGAGACACCAGCACCGATTATTACACCGGCAAGGACACTGGCACGTCGAGGTATCGAAGCCGCTCTCCGGCTGGCCGTGGCAGGTATTAATGATACCCAGTCCTCGTAAAACGATTTTAAATTGCTTTACGATTGTCTGCACGAGCTCGATGATATTAGATTATTTATTAAATAGGAATGAATGGTACATGGTGATTCATTTATATTTGTGAAAATAGGTCTTAAAAACTTGTTTCTTTAATGGTATTGGTTATGCTGATACAATTCAGGACTAAAATATATTCTGCAACAGTGTTTAAAATAACAAAAAATTTGCAAACATCTGAAAGGGCAAATAAGAGTCAGAATGTATTCAGAGTAAGATGGGAAAAATTACAAGAAACTCTGTGTCATATTTTCCAAACATGACCTGGACCAATGATACTAAAGTACAGGTCTGAATGAATGTCCAAATTATTTATATTTAAAATTAACATAGAATACTTCGTATTTATTCAGACCTATGATATATTTTAAACTTCTGGCATTCCTTGATCTTCAGTTTTTGAATGTGCAACATATAAATATGTATAGAGGACAATCGTTCAATATAAGAGATTCAGTGTTTGTTATTGACACTGAATATATTTATTGCATGCGCAGATATATCGTGCAATTATAAACAGACTCTCAATCAATGGGAGTTATCCGCCAGATGAGGGCGAAAGTAATGTGACATCCTATTTTGCACTTCCATGTTCACAGTCATCGTCATCTTCGTGAATGCACATAAAAGAACTACGCTGCATTGCCAATCTGAACTGCGGGCCAATCAGCCACCCGCCCCGACGACTACATTTCTATCCAATCTACGCAGCGACCTGTATATAAACAAGAACTACCATTGCAGTTTAAGCTGTGCAATACCATTTGTATTGTATGATTTGGTCTCGCAGCCTGTGGTCATTGTCAGGACATTACTCATTATTCACAAACAGAAGTTTTGTTAAAAGCTTTATACAAAGTGATAAACGATCGATAAAATGAATCAGAAAAATAATTTGACTCACCAGGCTATTTGCTAATCTCAGCCTGTATCTATCATAACATTATTTGCAAATTCCATTTTATTCAAGCTTAGAGTATTCCATAGTCTACCATTTTAAACAAGACTTTTTTTTATACATATCCCTTTAAAGTGCGAACATTTTTGTAAGAGTAATACAAAGAAATGCAGCTAAAAGTAAGCTTTACATAGCTTATCAAAGCATTATGAGATAGGACTGTTTTGAGAATTAGTTATACAGTAATAGTCTTGCCATTTTATTCCAATGTTTTGATATACTCTTCAAAGGATTCTTAACGTGATGATAGTCCAGGATCTTATAAATGTCATCTACCGTGGGCTTGCTTACTACTCTATGGATAGTAACAATTTTATATGGGAAAAGAAAAAGAAAGGAAGATTGCGCAATTCTAGCCAAATGCACACTACTGCTCGTATATAGCCGATTGTGCAGCTTTGCCTTAAAAGTTTTGATACAAGATCATATCCACACATACTACCTATGTTCTGAATTTTGACCTTGCAATATATGTGCAGAAACAGTATTGCATTTGGAGACATTCGAGCATCTAGTGCATATTTTCGGTGCCCAAGCATGAAAAAAAATATTGAAATTATGGTAATGATGTCTTACCAACACTGTAAATGATATGGAATTGGAAATCTATTAAATGATTTGCGCTCACTACTGCCCGCCACCCTGCCTGCCTGCCTGCCTGCCTGCCTACTTTCTCAAAATTCTAGTAAAATAATCTTACTCTACGTTCCTTTTCTTTTTTTAATTTATAAACAAGTCTATAACAACAAGTCTTAATGCGAATCAAGTCTATAAGAACAAGTCTTAATACGAAGTCTTGAAAAGTGTGAAATCAACGCAGTAATACAAAGTCGATAGAGAAATGATTACAAACTTTCGAAAGATTAGTACAACGCTACTTTCAATTTCCGTTTTCGCCAAAAAGAAAGTACTTATGGTCTTCGATAATTCAACTTCGAAACTTCGATAATTCAACTACGAAAATTTTCGACGATTATAACTATATTTCTAATAATTAAATTAGGTATGTAAAATGGAGGTAAGAAAACGAATGAGAACTACGACGTAAGTATTACAATATAAAGTTATAAACCCATATAAAGATTAAAGCTATCGAAACTGCATCAACATTAACAGTACAGTGTAACGACAAATTTAATTATTAATAAAATAAGATGATTTTGCCGTATGAATTTTAAGAACAATTCTGTTAATCATCTTTTCTGTTTTTTATTAATTTTGTCGAATTATGCTGTTAACGTTAATAATATTACATCGATTGAGGAATGCAAAAAGAAATGTATTTGTTGCGATCAGCATTTTTTTTTTACATATTAGTGTTATTTTATAGAAGCTAAAAGATTCGATCTTCTTTCGGTATTTTGAAACAGTGCTCTAATTAATTGTTTGACCTGCGACGCTGTAAATTCGCGCGCAAGTGGTCCTTTGCCGCTACCCCATCTTATTTCAATTTCTACTAACGACGCACCAAGTATTTGGATCAGTTCTAAAAACTTCTTCCATTTTCGTACGTGCTGGTGGATTTTTGAATCCTGGAAAGAAAACAAAATTCTTTTTAACTAGTTTACTCCACCACTAAAAGAAATAATGTTATTATAGTTTAATGTTTGCAGGAATAGCTCATGGACTGCCCATCGAAGTCGAGCTTTAGCTGCGGCGTTACACGCGTAACATACTTTTTCTAATGTAGATATTTCATACAAGTTTCAGTTGAATAAAAATTTATAGAATAAATTACATATATATTCTCTCAGCAATAAACATACCGGAAATATCATTGGTGCCCGTTTCACGACCATGTCAAACAGTGTAACCAATTCGGTTGCTACATCAGCAGGAATGTCTTCAACGGATATCACTCTGATTATCAGATCGTCGACCATAGAATTAGTTATACATCCTAAGTATAATTCAATAATAAATTAATATTTTGAGTAATAACAAGATATCAAATTAATGGCATTAAAAAGTGGATACTAGCCTACGGATTTGCAGTAAATATTAATTGGTAGTACATCCAACCAGACTGTTTTGAGTAATTCCAATTGTCTGATACATTGTCTCAATGCACGCTCCGTGCTTGGATGTAATTCTGAAGTTTGACCTAATGCTGATAATCCTGTGTCAAAGTAAGAAGATTTAATCATACCTGAAGTCCGGATAGCATTTCGATTTACTGTTCATTCCTTACCGGACTCTTTGAGAATATCAAAAATAATATTCCTTTGATACCTCATATGTTCTAAGAAACATTCAAAACCAATATCTCGTAATACTAATGTTTGATCAGCAAACGTTAAGTTCAACTGTTGCAATGATTCTGGTAATTTATCCCTGTATTCGTGTGCCAAGGTAAGAAGATGGTGAGCGAGATACATACAATTGTTATGGAATAGCGCTAAATGAAGGGAAATACAGTTAACGTTAGCAAGTACTGTTTGTACAATAAGGTTTTGTTGCTTCACATATTAAACTATTAAATACTTACCAACTTGTTGCGGTATTGTTTCTAAGAACTTTCGATGATGTTCCGGTACCAATCCTGAATACATTTCGAAAACGTTTCGGCAGGTATAAAATAATCGAAGTGCACAAGCATCGGAACTACGACATGCTTCGTCCAAAATATTTCGTGCCAATTCAAGTGTTTCTTTCGCACTTTTACTGAAATATAATTCAAGATTTCAAAGAAACATCGGTACCCAGGGGATAATGTACTATTAATTTTGTATACCTTATTTGACACTTAGGAAGTTGGAATGTAGTATCACTTAATTTTTTATCTAATTTCATTTCACTATATTCATACGCATCTTCCGAAAATTCAAGCGGTTCCTATAACAAAAAATGTAAGAAACACTATTTTGTATTTGTTAAAATTCAATCATTTTAAAATTACTTGCCTTTGGCTCATATATTATAGAATCATGTAAATCCTTTTTCATTATAGTTCGAGCCTTCGCTAATAAATCCTGACATATTTTTTCAATGAATAATTTGTCGATGTTTTTCGTGTACTCCGAGAGAAACAGCTGATCAATTGTGATAAACCCTTAAAGTAATATAAATCATATTGTAATCAGTATTTAAAGAATTCATAATCGTATGTATGAATGCCTTACTAATTTCAACCAGGAAGGTCTGAAAATCATTAATCGCTTCAATGACTGGCGCAAAATTTTTCATGTCTGCGCTTGAAGTTGGAATAGTTCGCGAAATACAGTCCGATGTTAGCGACTCCGATAAACGATCCAATAAATGCGGCTGTATTTGGTTTAAAAATGTATCGCCATCGATTATCGTGAAATTGAAATGTTGATATAGAAATTTAAATAACAGTCCTAGATTATATAGTACGCTTTTATAACTCGAAGCATTCTTTTTGTTTAGTATCTCGACGGTGAAAATTTTTTCGTCGACGACATACACAGAACAGTCGTCGTTTATAATAGGGCTAATCACGAAGTCCATAAGCGTCATCGCGAATTTGTGCAAATGACTAGATAGATTGTCGATATAATGAAGGGCGCGAATTAAATCCTGCACGTCCTCCAGTTCGCCTTTAACGGTTAACGTAACCATCGTTGTGTCTTTATCTTCTGTTCCGGTCCAATAAATTCGTTCGTTCAAAAGATAAGACGCGTCGGACAAAAATGTAGTGTACAAATTTAAATATTTTTCTTCAATGGCCGTGAATATATCCAGATCCCGTAAATTGCTCTCCGGATTATTTAATATGCTTTGCATGCGTCCTAATGTTTTCGCTGCATCGACGTGCCGTTTTTCTTCCTGACATGTTTTTATGGATTTCACGCACTCTTGCAAAGTTAAGAGTTGATGAGACAACTGTAAACTAATGTTCGATTCTTTCAAAGCTTGCGAAAGCGTTTTTAATTCTTTCCTCAAGCCTGATAATTCAAGTTTCACCTAAAACGTAAAAAGTAGCGGTTGCAATTATGTCGCATTTTAAACAAGATTCTTTTTTCGCGTACCTGATCATCTATTTTCTTGTGCAATATATTCATTTTTTCGAGAAGCTTTTCCGTTTCAACAACTAGGTGTTGGTCTCTCGTAAGTTTTGACGTAAATTCTTCATAATTATCGTCCATAAAATCCTTCACATCGTACTTTAACTTCGTTATCTCCTTCTGTATCTCGGCAACTTTTTCATGCAGATTATCTTTTTGAAGTTTACCTATTCCAAAAAAAAAACAATGCATTTACTTAAAACGTACCGAAACACTCTTCCCAAATGTATTTAAGTACATGCATATTCTATACGGACCAATTTTAAATGGAATGAAAGTCAAAACATTTTCCCGGGCATTTGTTTGCGCAAAACTTATATCACAGTTATATTTACGTATGTATATGTACCTGCTGTAATTAACACGTCAGTTAAGAACGAAGTCATGGTGACTGCAAATGGTCTTCTTTTACGTTTAGCACACAAATCAATTGCTTCCTGAATTTCTTATCGATGAAACGTTTACAAATACCATTTCATTTTTCAATGGGAACTCACTACGTAGCGGAAAAGAAAAAGCAATTTTATAACCTCTCACCGGTTCGTATTCTGTCACAATATACTTCCACAAACTACGTTGTATTGAGTAGATTCGACATCACTTATAGATTTACATAGTCACCCTACGTTACCGACATACGCAAGAAATAAATCGTGGCGTTACAACGTTAAAACACAGACTAGATATTGAATGATCCTATCCCTCGTATGTGTCTGGTGATTCTGTCCTCTCTTCGGAGGTGGTGATCCTGAAATTCATCACCGAAGACAGTCATTCTTGAAGACCAGGAATAGAATACTATTCGTCCATAACGTAGAGAACGACATTCAAATGGTAAGAGGGTTTTAGCGCCTCTAATGGCGCATGAAACATTATTAAATCGGTCAAGTAGGTCGCTACATGAATGTCTTCTTTAGACATGACATCTATACTAAATTTCGTCAATGCTGTAACCGTTACGCGATTTTCAAACCGTCTCTTGTAAATAAAAATGAATCGATACAAAATGTACACCCACTACGAATGTAAGATATCCTCTATATATCACAAATTCAAATAGAGGAAGCCTAATGCTTTAAAATCTAGATTATGTGCATGATTCTATCTATTGCAGCACTCTCCAGTACTTATATGATGTTCTATAAAATTTATCGTGTTTCCCGTAAATGTCAAAGTTTCTCGTTTAAATAATAATAAGTATCTAAATAGTACACTTATCACATTATTAATGTACGCTAAATAAAAGCTACAGAATTCTAATTTATACATCTACACCGCGCATCCTGTTACCGCTACATTAATCAAGACACTAGCTAACGGTGCTGTTCAATATATTCCTAAATTATTCTACGTGCCCCATATTATCTGAAATACCATCTGCTCCACACACATCCGTGGTCCATACATATTTTAAAGTTCCACGTCTTCGCGTAACCCTTTCCCCGATGCATCCTAATCCCACGAACGGAAATCCGTAGAAATACGAATTTCGTGAC
Source organism: Mimumesa dahlbomi (assembly GCA_917499265.3). Lineage (NCBI taxonomy): Eukaryota > Metazoa > Arthropoda > Insecta > Hymenoptera > Crabronidae > Mimumesa > Mimumesa dahlbomi. The sequence continues at coordinate 11,680,680 of OU824118.1, forward strand.
AAACCGAAATCAAATATTTTCACCCACACCATGGCGCCGTCGGCACAGGTTGTCAGCGGGGCGTAGAAGGGGGGAACGGTCTCACCTGTTTCACAACCTGCGTGACGTACCGTCACGTGACGCCAGCCTTTACCTTTCGTTCGTAGGTGGTAGTATACCAACGATACGCAGTGCCCGTGGTAGATAGACGCGATGGAAGCGTTCACGAGCGGTATACGAGCGGAATCAGTCAAACCGCGCCCAACGTGACGCCAGGTGGCCATCGCCGAAGCCACGTCCGGTGATCTACGTTTCAAACATTGGATCGCATCGATCGTTTGCATCGTCGTTCGATTGATCGTTCGCGAGATAGAACGGAAAACCAGGGTGTACCCCTCTATATATTGTTCCGTACGTTATACACGGGGTCCGTTTCATGGTATTCCATACCGTTGCGTGGTGTGGAATCGTTAAAAATGAGCGGCGTCCTCTTGATCGTTGAAACCAGAGGGTTTCGTGACGGGAGAGTAACGGCAGCGCTGCAACCGAGTCGCTATAGTCTGTCCGTGATCTCTCGCGCGTGAAAGAACACATCGGAACGGAAAGGTTAACGCTCGAATTTAAAATACAGTGCATCCTCTCGCGGCGTTCGCGTATGAAGTGGTTTTGATATGTCTAACGAAAGAGTAATCGATGGGACTTGTTGATCTGTCCGGCGACACGTGTGTGTGTGTGTGTCTGTGCGTGTAACCTGTGAGAGTGAACTATGACAATAAAAAGAATCTTGAGACCGTTGAAAGAATGTTAAATATCGGTTGGAAGGATGTTTTAAATTCTGAAGGACCTCTGGTACAGTCTGCTCGTTGTAGTACATGAAATTCTTCTTTGTACAGCCACTGCTACCTAGACTGGCAGGGTAATGCTCTGATAAGAATAAGTTCGTACGTTTAATGATACTTCGAGTGAAAGTATAAGTTCGATTACGCACTACGGGCACGTATGGATCGAATCATCGTGTGACGCATCCGTGTATCATGATAAGGAAAAGATCTCTAAGACCGCCAGGATCTAAACTACCTGAATACATCATTAAATTTTGAAATGCTAATATCAATGTGTATCTATGGTTAAAAGAAGTCTAATGGTAAAGGTACAAATAAAAGACCTACGCTTTTGACAGTTCCGTACGCACAAATTTAATAGCTACGTCAAAACAATCCCTACTTGTGTACACTTGACGATCTATATTTCGATCGTTGTGGAAATACACAAAAATCATAATTGTTACGAAAGAAGTACGCCATAGCAGTGTGACTAGATGCTATTCTTCTTGCATAGAAATCCCAACTGACGATGCGCAAAACGTTTTCTTCCATCGTGATTTATCGGCAGCTAGCGACCTACAGTGAATAAAGAAAAATGAGGTCCGTTTTTATAATATTCGCCCTTCTGATCGCCGTTCACGGCCAGTCCGACGATGGGTTCGATCAAACGTCGATATACTATACCGAACCGACGATCGTCAACGCAAGCACCAGCAATGGAAACGAAGGGCTCACGGAATTGCACGGTGGACGAATCGTACGTGGTCAAAAATTACTCGCAAGATCGAAGAGCCCTTATTTGGTGCGGGAGGATCTATTTGTCGAACGCGACAGCGAACTGGTGATAGAACCGGGGGTGGAGATCCGGTTTGGTCCTATGATCGGCATCACGGTGCGCGGTATCATAACTGCAAAGGTAATCTTTACGTTTGAAACAGAAAATTTCTATGTCTGCCCTTGAAATTCTAATCCACTTCGGGATAGAGCGACGAGTTGAAATCTGACATAGCACTAGAAAATGTGTGATCAGAAAAATCGCATGAGAAACGAAAAATGATTAATTTCACCTGTAATTATATTAACGTACCTCCATACTTTGGAAAAATATAGTAGGAAGATAGGAATTGCTTAAAAATAGGTCAATGCCCATAAAACTGCGAAGCCGGGTTAATCTTCTGGTATTCCATAAAAATGAAGTAAAACTCAACGAAATTGCAACTCCCAAGAAATAACGAGAAAAAAGCAATAATTATGTCCAATTTTCTAACTTCTTAGGAAAACTCTACAAGTCTAAAAAGGATATTATTCGAATATAAATTCTCACTAAGTCTTTCAGTAACTCGAAGTCAATGTTTGAAGAAATTTAGCTTCCAACTTAATATATCCTACAGTGTGGAAGGTAATGCACTGATTGCAGTTTCATTTGCTGTCGTATATTTTTGTATGCGTGTGTACGCCAATTAGCAGTACTATCACGCTCAAGGAAAGATGAATACCCACGTATACATGTATTTACGTGTTAACGTTGAATGAATGTGACTCATCTAAGCGTGCGGCTGTGCACGTGTTACTACAGACATGCCAGAAATGACTGTCAGCAATTATTATTTCAGTTCTTAGAAAGTTTTACGAGTACGCTTCCAGTAAAATTTCGCCACAATGTACGAAATCGTTTTTACGATCCCTGGTCGGTTACTGGGTATAATTGTAGAATTGTTCGTTTACGGGAAACCCGTTGGTGAGCGTACATTTCGACCACTTTTCATATCGGCCACGTAAATCGGAACATCGAGCGTAACTGATAGCGTGATAACGATAAGAGATAAAAATTTAGTTACACCCATGCCTCGAACGCATCCTTTATCAGTTTTGTTCCAATAGGTGACACGTAGATAACATTAAAGTATGATTCAGACGCATAGTAAGCGGTAATTCGATACCGCTATATAGAAATGATTATTTATCCGTCGATTAAATACGTGTTGCATAAAGATAACTCTACTATTTATATTTTACACCGTATTTCATGAATCTATATTAAATACTATAGATATTTAGAGTTAGTAAAAAGTGTATCTGCACGACCTGCTTCGCAAGGAAACAAGTTTTGAATGTAAGACTTGGATAAAAATATATTTAAAGAATTTGATGTAAAGAATATTGTTTTATTCAAATTTGTACATATTCAGCAGTACTAGTGTCAATTGACAAAGTATACTGTATCGTATTCGTTACAATTTCTATTTCATATAGTCTTCACGTGTACTGATTCTTGCTTTCTACAGGGCACAATTGTTCCTACACACACACACACACACACACACTCGCGGGGTCTGCACACATGAAATTTCATCTGGACAGAAAATGCATTCTCGCATATCCGCGGTAACCTTATATCCGTCGTATGAACATTCGTTTTAAATCCATCCTTCCGGTACAATTGTAATCACCGTGGCTCTCGAATGCCCTTTAGCTAGTTTATGTCCCGTTACGCGCTACTTGGCCCTCTGTTAAAAGCCGCCGTGATTTTTAGTCTCCCCCCGGTGAAATTATACTGTAACTTTAAACAGTGAATCGTTTCACGATCTTCAGATAATACGAGCTCATTGTCCGACGACAATTAGCCTTAACCGTTCTTCATTCCTCGAGTTACGTTTCAAAATACACGTTCGTTACTTATTGTTAGAGGACATTTCCAGCAAAGTATAGTTTCAATAATAGAAAACTCTTTTCTCCGTTGGAGTCTTTTGCAACAACTTTTTAACGCGAAAGAATGTTAAACAATGGGTGTAAAAAGAGGAGAAGGGCCTTCCACGGTGATCCCTACCGACGGAAACGGAATGACCGGAAATTCCAGAAACACGCGAGCCACACTTATTGTTACTTCGAATCGCATTGCTCGCGTAATACGCGTACACGCATCGCTGAACGGGACGAGTATTATTAATTTCTAGATATATTAATCGTAATGCATAGGATTACGAAAAAAAAAGAACAGTATTCCGAGGATATTATATTAAAACGGGGAGAACGTTGCCAACGGTGAATTAACTATAGCTATACATATAGAACTTGCGTTAAGTTGTGTTCAACGTTTAAGGATTAAAAATGTACTCGATTCGAACACGTTTACCTGCTTAGGGAAAGTAGAGAAGATCTTGATTGGATTAAGGGAAAACTGGTGGAAGTGATCGACTTACACATATGGTGTTTGGGTCTTCTTTCACCATTGAAAGAGAATTAATTACCAACCATTGAGCGAACAAAACAAACAATCTCAAATATTCGTATATTTTCTTTATTCTTTACTTACAATATACATTTTTTATTTAAAATACTTAAATGTATGATTAAAGTTAAGACTGTATTAGTATTAAACGACGAGTTCTTCTAATGGGTGTACTTCCGCGAGGGATGTTTGCGACAAGGAGGCAGCTAATCACTCGATTAAGACCGGGATGCGAAGAACAGGCACGGTGTAAAACGAACAAACGAGTGAGTGAATCAACTCTGCGCGCGTATTCCGCCTCCATCGCGCGGTGCGTTTCGGGTCACGGATCAAACAGCGGTTCTTGGCCCGAACTATTAACCCCCGACCTCGCTAATCCTCTTACGCTCCGGACGAAACGAGACCTTCCTCCGACCCCTGCGTTTAAGAACGAGTTCCATCGTACCGTAATCTGGGAATCAGTATCACCGTCTGCGACGCTTCACCACGTTCTATTGAAATCTACTTAAAGGGTTTAGAATATTGAAGATCAGATTAAGTGTGTTCTTTGAGTGTGTATATATTTACATAAACGTATATAACGTTGAATTTAATTTGTATTTTTAGGGTGAACCAGAAGCGCCGATTTTATTAACGGCAGCAGAAGCGAATAATCAGTTACATCCCGTCGAATCACCACTTTCGATACGACTGGTTGATGGTCCGACTCCACTCGAGGGACGATTGCAACTTTTCTACCGGGGAGAATGGCGAGCCGTTTGTACGAATTCCAGAAAGTACGTGCACGATTCTTATATGTCCCCTGTATCTACAATGATGGATAGAAAATATTGCAAACTAACAGGGAAAGTGTTTATTCAGGACTCATTCTTACGTTAAATCGTCTGGGAGATGAAAGATTTTTGTCGACTTAAGAGATTGTAGAGTCGAAACGGAGTATACGTAGAGATTTGAAAGAAGATTAGTCAAAAATTATGGGAAAGTAGATTTAGAATGATCTCCTGTGTTAGCTAGCAAAGTTTGCATCATACATTCTTGAAAGAAACTGTTATTCTGAACTTTTTAATTATGTACAGTTGGACTCGAGCCGATTTAGAGACGACCTGCAGACAACTTGGTTTCCAAGGTGGACGATGGTGGTCATGGATGGACAGACAATGGCCAGCAAAACCACGGCTTCTTTACGAGCAACCAGGCTGTCGGGGCACCGAGCCCTCCTTAATAACTTGTGAACGGTGGTCCGACAGACAGCTTGGTGCTGGTGTTTGTGGTAAATCCTCACGTCATTACATGGATTAAGCTTATCACTACATAGCCTTTCTGTACAGAGTAAGACTCCAAAGTAATTGTATAGATCAAAGAAAGGTGAATCCTTGAGAAAAAAATAAGTCGAAAGATGTGCCTTTTTTTTAATTACACAGTGTAACATTCACCTACTTTCGAGACTATACTAAATTTGGAGATAATCTGTGTTATTGATGTTATAAAAAGATATTATACGTATTATATACACGCGTCTGTAATTTCAGACTATCATCCGGATCTTGGTATTTCGTGTTTGCCCCGTTACGATGGGGCTACTAAAGCGATCAAACACTGGCGTGGTATTCGTTTCGAAGAGGCTTTGTTCGACCGGCCATTAATTCAGGAGAATACACTTTACATAAGAAAATCGAAATCGATTTTACGAAACGTGGTCATCGAGTAAGTATTTCTATATGGTATTACAATTTGGAATAAAGTGATTGATAGTGGATAGTTGAAGATATTGTTTCTCGTTTATATAGACATGCAGGAACTGGCCGAGAATATAACGTTACAGCGGCGATCGATGTGGAAGGTGTTCCCCCGCAAATGGACTCGATTTCGGTAGTACATGCTGCTTTCACGGGTATTAACGTTACAACACCGAATGCACCGGTTGTAATAAATAATTGTACCGTGCAAAACAACAGAGGTAATTGAAGTAGCCGTGTAAAACTTGAAGTAACTTGATACAAATGGAATTAGATTTCTATCGCATTATAATATATCGCTTTCTTTTAAAGGATATGGAATTTACGTAAATAGTTCATCTGGAATGGCACATATTAATGATTGCTCAATACTCGATAATGGCGCTGATGGGATCAAGTATGTTCATTTCGATGAGCGTCCAGATGATAAATTAGATCGAACGGAAGTGTTCGATATATGTACTTTCCCTATGACTTCCGGGCAAACTTTCCCCCTTACGATATTTATGGAGCAGAGCAAATATGCACCGAATCCAAAGGGATGTCCACTTGTAAGTAAGAGACGTATAGAAGTTGTGAAAATGATATTTGATAATTCGTTTTTAATTCTCGAATTGATATATCTTTCAGCACATTTTCACGAGGCCTGGTCACGTTTTAACCGTACACTTTTTACAAATGAAGACTGATAGGAACAATAGCGCGGTTATAAACGTGTATGACGGTATGAGCGGTGCGGAAAAATTGCTAGCCAGTGTTAAAGTGAAAAATGGAACGCTGCCTCAAAGCGTCACGACGACTCGTCAGCATTTATTCATTAATTTCAGAGCCGAACCACGCAGTAATACAATTGTTTTTGTGCGATTATCTTCGGGTTACAGTAAGTTTCAGGTGAACTTGATTCATATTCTCATATTTTCAAAAAATGATAATGCAATTGCCTTATAGAAAAAACGTACGATCTCAATGTAACTGGGAGCATCGTGGCGGGAAACAATGGAAGAGGAATCGCGGTAGAGAAGCTACGTTCAGCTTTACATGTCCATGAAACTTCCGTGTCCAGTAATAAACACGTGGCCGGTATTCACGTACTAGGTGGTGCCGCGGATGTGAACATCACGGGCAGCCGAATATCATTTAATACCGGAGACGGTGTTAACATCACCCTAACGGGAGGAAATCGTAATATTTCAAGAACCAGTATATCATCCAACCAAGGCTACGGTTTTGCGGTCTGGCTTAATGATAGCATGACCACCGAATACGTATATTTCAATCAAACAACCGCGGTTGAATATTCACAGATATTTCGTAACAAGGATATCGGTATTTTGGTGAGTTTACCAGAACAGTTATCTAATCGAAATATTTAAAGTTTTCGCTAATACCTTATATGGGCTGCAGGTTGGCAATTCGACTGGAAACTCGTATGTAAATATTACTGGCAACTGGTTCAATAGCAGCGTAGAAACAGCGGTGCAAGTGGAGTCCAGTTGGAAAGTGAATCAGGGAATGCTGAGACTTCAAATCGGTCACAATTCTTTTGTGCAGAATGCAAAACTGGGGATTAAGTTGAGTCCTGCTCTTAATATGGATGCTACTATCGAGTACAATCATTTCAGGGAACAATCGAGTGGTTGTATATTGATAAAAAACCCTCTCTACGAAGAATTCAATATTCTACCGACTGACATTGTCGTGCGCCACAACGAATTTTACGGAAATCGGGGTAGTTTCGTAACCAACATCGGCGTTTCGCCGTACAGCGACGTACAGAAGTTGCTTTTTACGAGGAACTTCTTGCGCGATAATCGCATTCGCGAATTGTTCGACAATGGAAACATGATCAGATCGCAACTGGTGCCACGTTCTCGAGTGGCGGCTGTAGTCGTTGTTTCGTCGAGTAACGTTGAAGTATTCCGAAATATTATACACAATCCTGAGTCTGGCTATGAGATTGGTTCTCACTTAGAGGATCAGAGTAAAGTGATCAATTGCACGTACAACTGGCTCGGCTTTGCCGAAGAGAACAGAATATTCGAGAGATTGTTTCATAGGTATATCTTCTTGCAATAATAAAATATAAGATGATTTCTTTCTTGTGTATCATATAAAAATATGCTATATGAATGATGTGTGTTTGTAAACTTTTAGGAAAGACAGATACAATCTCGCCAAAATCGAATATCTGCCTTACTTGCTGCATAGCAGTAATCCAGTGGCGAATACGATCATCTCAAATCCAACTTTCGTACCGCGATTCGTGACACCAGGTACGAATTTGGTAGGTGGCGAGGTCGACGGGCTGGAATCGTTAAATGCCGGGGAATATATCGTCGAGCGTGATATAAATGTACGACCTGGTGGTAAATTGATTCTCTATCCGGGCGTTACGCTGCGTTTTCCACCCGCTGTTGGAATGATGGTTGCCGGCAGACTCGACGCCCGTGGAAAACGACCCAGCGATATATTGTTCACTTTGAAAGAGGAACTTGTCATGGAACCGGAAAACGAAACCCTGGCGGAAGACGGACTTGAACAGATAAACGAAATGGATTCTGTACCCGTAAGATTGCTCGGTGGAAAAACAAATCTTGAAGGAAGACTGCAGGTAAAGATCGGCGAAAAATGGGGAACCGTATGCAACTATGGATGGACAATTCGCGACGCGGCTCTTGTTTGCCATCAATTGGGTTTTACTCTAGATCCTGACAATTGGCAACTGGAACGCTCACAAATTCCGAATGCGGGTATAAACGAGGATATTCTTCTCAGTAATGTTCGTTGTACGGAGTACGATAACGATGTATCGAAATGCAACGCGGAAACGGAACAAAACTTTGAACGTTCCTGTACACATGAGAATGATGTTGGCGTGAGATGTTCAGAAGCTGCGTGGGCCGGTCTGAGACTTGGACCTTTAGCTCAAAGAAGTGATCTTCAATACGTAACGATCGAGAAAGCAGGCTTGCTAGATTATGCAACGAATTCATTTAAACCAGCACTGCAAATCGATTTCGCACGGCACTCATTGGACGGTGTTAAAGTCGTCGATAATCTTCAAGATGGTTTAGGAGTGTTGTATTCTGATATATATTCAGCCGACGCTGTTAATACAGTAAGGAATAGTGAGTTTTCACGTAACGGTGGAAGTGGTATCAGTTTTAAACAGCTGGGGATGCAAATTACTAATTCGCGAATCGAGGATAATAACGTTGCGGGTATTAGGCACAATCCTGCCCTGTCTGCCGTTCAGCAACGAGAATTCGCTGGTTGGTTCTTGAAGATACCAGATACTATTGACTCAACTTATAATCCGATAACCATTCCTCATTACCAACGGGATATCGATCTTGCCAACGAAGAAACGAAATATATGGTCACTGTGAAAGTTGAGGGCGAACGTATTCGCCGGCAGATTAATATCAGATGTCGTCCAGGATATGTTATCGGTATCCAATTGCTAAATCCAATTGAAAATCGAAGCACGGAACAAATCATTTTACACGATTCACCAAATCTCGATCCCAATCGTGATGTCTGGTACGTGAAACGCGATTTGGCAGTGTTTCCTGTTACGTCGAGTTCATTCGCTGTGATTCTCGAATACGATAGCGGCGTTAATGCGATTGGTGGGACAGTCATGGTTGTTACAGCCCTTCGAGCACCGATACAGGACATACGGAATAAAATAGTAAGAGGACCGATCCCCACGTTGGTGGTTTCAAAGACAAAAATTAAGAACAACAGACGAGGTATTCTTGCATCGTTTTATAATCGATACTTGGATGAAATCGGTGACCATTTCCTTCGAAAGGCTAACGAAAGTATTCAGTTGATTGGTTGCGATATATCGCATAATCAGGAAGAAGCTATTTACGTGCATTCACCTTACTGGAATATTTATGAGACAAATATGTCTGAGATCGCGATCCATGTTAATGATAGTTTAATCACGGACAATGGGAAAGGCATATATCAATTCAGCCGGGATGCAAGATACTCGAACAATCTGTTTCATTGGGTCATGCAAGACAGCACCATGGAGAGAAATCGTGGAGGCGGTTTCGAAGTATTGTTACCGGATGTGTGGCAGTATAATGAAAATTTCACACACACTTTATACTTCGGGAACAATACCTGGCGGAATAACGAGCAATTTGGTTTTATCATTGACGGACATTTTGCCACTTTAAATATGTCGCATAATCGATTCGATGGGAATCGCTGTAAAACTGGTCTGATCTCGGTTCGTGGAATGGAAAAGAAAATGAGAATTGATAATAACCATATAGTAGGCAATACTGGAATGTATATGGTTCAATTCAACGCGGATAGTCAATCCGAAATTCTGGGAGACGTGTATGCACGTTTCTATTATAACGAAATCAAACGAAATAGTCATGATAATGTCAGCATGGGTTCGCGAACCACCGACGATAGTCCGAGCTACGTTGTTGGTTTCCACGGTATACAAAAAGTTCGGATAAACCGAAATATCTTTGGTGATAATTCATTAGACTACGAACTACTGGCTGGTATTAAAACAGCTAAAATTAATAACGAAGTTGATGTGGCAGAGAATTGGTGGGGAACTGCAGACGACAACGAAATAAAGTAATTTTCTATACACTTATAAAACATCTAGCGTCAATGTATAGTCTTATCTATGTATGTATTACATTTTTATCTATTTTCAGGCGCAAGATTTTCGATTTCGATGACTGGAACGATCATGCTGTGGCTAACTATCGTCCATATTTAATCAACGATGCTTTTGAATCTTCAATTTCCGCATCTTGGCAAATTGCGAAAGAAATTGATCTGGACAATCTCGGCGGACGGATAATAGAGAACCTATCCTTGCACGCGAGAGACAAACCCTACGTTATACGGTCGGATATTACCGTTATGCCAGAAGCTACTTTGCATATTTACCCCGACGTCGTAATGGAATTCGCACCCAACGTCGGGATCCTCGTTCTTGGGACGTTGAAAGCCGTTGGTGCACCTCAACACGAAATAATAATGAAACCGATCGAGCGGGACGATAATGAGAATTCTGTAAATGCAAGATCTATGAGAACTAGGAGTTCCGGAAATGTCGTATCAATGTCAGACGACACAATTCGTCTTTGTAAAGATGGTCGATGTTCTTCGTTATACAATGAAGGTATGACTGTCACGTGAATTATATACGTGCATTAGATCACATTATATTAATTTGTCCTTTTTATTACAGGGTTCGTGGAGTTCTTCAATAAAACGACACTACAATGGATACCTTTATGCGACACTAGATTTACAGAACGAAACGCTCAGGTAGCATGTCGACAATTAGGGCACGATTCGCTGAACGTTTACGTATCGTACGATCGCAGATACGAACTGCATCCTGGATCTCTGACACGCGTTTGGTCTTGGCCTGAACCATTACAAGTATGTTAGATTACCTATTTATTATTTTAGTATATATTGCATTCATAATATAGCATGATTCTATATGTACGATATTTTTAAGTGCTCCGGCAAGGAAGAGAAACTGGAAGATTGTCAGATCAGATTGAACGGCCAGTTGTTTGGACATCGACACGAATGTTTATGGGAAAATCAGTTCGTCTTTATCAATTGTGGAAAGCGAAACATAGATGATAGACATAGTTACTGGGGTGGAATACGTATAGCTAATAGTGAATTCGAGCATCATTTGTACGAACACCGTATTCACGATGTTGTCACCCATGAAACGGTGAGACGTGTTGAGTCGGTTCTCAAATATATTAATGTTACCGGTGCTGGCATTCTGCATTACGAAAAGTCGGCCGCGTTGCAGACGATCATGAAATCTCCGGCGATAATGCACGTTAATATAGATCGCAGTGCCTATCATGGCATTAACGTGATATCCCCCACCCATACAGTAAGTGTTACGCAGTCAACTGACTCTGTTTGTATTGCACATCGTATTCTATATTTCTGTTTAACTTTCCAGGTCGAATTATTGTTCAACACTGTAACTAACGTTCTTGGAAACGGGGTAAATGTGCTCTCTATAACAGGCGAAGGACGTGAGGCAGACGAAAGTTCATTCACTCCTATTAAAGATCTTAATATCCCTTATCATCTGTTCAGTATGATCGATATATGTGATACCACAAAGGAGATCACACTCGAGGAACGAGTTATCGTTTACTACAAATACGATAATCATCCCGTGAATTGCGTTAAAATATTCCGTAGCGCTTACAGGGCGAAACCATTTGGATTTAGGTTCGAAACTTTCTTTGACAAATGGTATATCATATATGTTATTAGCAAACTGTAAATATTAAGTCGATCGTTTCAGACTTTTGCAGTTCAATCTGTTTAATTCTACTGGTAAACCTGGTCGTGCTGATAGTATAACTTTATACGACGGCGATATCTACAACGTCACTGCCAAAAGGATAGTCCATCTGAAAGCTGACACTTCTGATGAGAAGAAATTGTTCAGAACTCAGGGTCCAAGCCTTAGCGTAAGATTATTCGCAAATGGTGCAAGTAACGTGCACGGTTTTATTGCCGAGGTGGTTACATTGCCAATATCTGCCATTGGATTTAGTAAGTCAAACAATTTATAATTGTAAGTTTAGTTTTAAGCAACGTTGTTTTTACGATCGTCTTTATTTCAACCAGATCGGGATGTACAGCATAATATCTCTTACTCTGTGATATCAAACTGCCGTGAAGGAGCGGTGAAATATGCCAGCGCTGGAGAAGTGAATGCAATCATGACACTAGAGCGTAATCAGTTCACGGACAACTGTGAAAAGTTATACGGCAACTTCTCCACTTGCAAATCAGCGCTCTGGTTGGACGTGCAAAACACACAGTCTTTGTACTTCAGAGTACGTGATTTATAGTAAAATATTGTATTTCTACCGATGTATAGAGAATTCTCTACTAAACACGTGAATATTTGTATTTTAGAATAATTTGGTCCAACGAAATCAAGGTGGTCTGTCTATTCGTGCTGATTCCAGGGGTTCGGCAACTTCTTTGAAAGGATGGATTCATAATAATCTTTTTACAGAAAACTTCAATAAGCCCGCGCTGTAAGTTCAATGTTCATATCGCGTGTAATTCATTAAAGTGATCTTATTTAAATTATTCTTGATTCCGATTTCAGATACGTCGAGGGTCGACAGAGTAGTCCATACCAAGAAGTAACAATATTCCGAAATTACTTCACGAAAAACAATGCTCCTTACGATAATAATATAGTATTAAAACAGGTAGTTAGTAATATGACACTGAACTACTTGCACGGCAATCTTGGTGCGCATCTCCTAGAAATCTCAGGTTTTGAACGAGTTCGTTTACCGATTTACCAGAGCACGTCTCACAATGGTTTCTACAAGTACGATATTTGTCTAATTCGACAATTAGAACGGAATATAATATTCATAAAATGTCTGTAAAATAAAATTCATATTTCAGAAACTACGCGGTTGATCGAAATGGTCGAAGTACAATTGTTGCTGGAACTCCAGGGCAACAATATGTCGATAACGTTTTCTTCAATCCGGATAACGATTATGAGATGCTAACGACAAATAGATCACAGTTAGTAAACAATATAAACAGTGATCGCAATAAAACTTACTAACAATAAGGGGTATCACTAAAACGGCGGGTTTAAATTGTTTACACAGACAACTAGAAATGTGGAGATCTCACGTGGACGCCCGACATAATTGGTGGGGATACAATGAAACACTGGCAGTTGCTGGGAGAATTCGAGACAGAGGAGATTCACCCGAATTGCTGCAAGTAGACTATCAACCTTTCCACATGAGCAACAAATCCGTACTAAATGGAAAGTGTCCACCTGCTTGGGATCTGGTTGGTGATACCTGTTACATATTGATTGGCGCTCCAATGGACTTTTATAGCGCCAGAGACTTCTGTAGAGTAAGTTATTCTGATAATCACTGTAGCGAATTTTAAACAAACTTTTTTTACTCTTTTCTAACGTTACAAATTTTCTACATCCTTTAGTCAGCGAATGCTTCGATGCCGTTTATCATGGGCGATTATCTGGAGCTTTGGCAGTTCTTGAAAGGGCAACAGGAACGTTATGATTACTCGGAACGTGCATGGGTGCAGCAATTGGAGCGCGTAGATCAGTGTACAACGTTCACGTATCAGACTATAGAAATAGATCACTGTGCGCAACCGAGTCCCTTTGTTTGCGAGATCGGTACGGTATCCACTTGTTCTAGTTTTCATGGTGTACGAACACGTAACAATACATTCGATCGTTACAGATCCTAGGGTCAATATCGATCCATTGTCGTGGAGGAAAGACATTGTTGCGGTCGCTGTGCTAGGGTCGGCTGGTGTAGCACTTGCGTTACTAACCGCAGCTATTGCCCTATGGGTGTCTAAATCGAAAAAGCGAAACATCGAAAGACTAGAAAGACGAAATTCTATCAGACAGTCTTTGCATTCTTTAAGATCTGTTGGATCGACTTCTGGATTTACGGAGCTTGCATATCGGCGAAAACCTATCACGGTAAAGTACCTAATACACTTGTGATCTCTGTAAACACTATAATATTACACAAGTACTATATTTCAGACAAAGCACTCTACAGACACACTGAACTCAAAGTCTCTGGATTACAAGAGAATGTTAAACGGTGGCAGCATAGATTCAATGGACAAGTCTCAGTTAAATTCATCAATGGAAGATAATCAAAGTTACGATGTCTACGAGGCGCACAATCCCCGCTACTCTCCGAGTACCAGCGATTTCAAGAGCACCGTTCAAAAGTATGGGGCCGCACAAAGCGCGGACAACCCGGTGTTCGACCTGACCTACCGCAACGAAGGATTCCGAAATCACTCTACCTTCGCATCGAGAAGTAACAGCGATTGGCCTGTAGAATCAACCACAGAGACGACTACGGAGGAGAGTCCAACTGTCGATCCTACCAATGAGAGTTCGTATTTAAACAATACGTCCACACTTCCCCTACATTCAAGCCTCGCTCTGACTGATTCGATGAGCGAATTAAAGCGCGATATAGAGGCATCAGCGGCCTACGGTCCAATGGACTACGATCTAAGACGTACTTACGATACAGCAACCTTGACACCGAGCCAGGCGTCGGAGCCAGTTCCGGAATATGCACAAGACTTCAATCCACCCTTACCACCCCATCCTTATCATTACGACGATGGTCGACCAAGGAGTGAAGCTCTGTTAGAAACGAATCTTGACACTGGTGAGGAGAAACCATTACGCTCAAAAAGCGAGGCTCTGCTGGAGACGAATCTAGACGTTTTTCTGGCAAACGAACCCACCGAGCTTACGCAACTCTCGGCTGGGGCACGAAGTAAGAGTCAACCCCTGGAAACGGCAATGTAAATCGCGAGGATTATTTGATTTTATTGAATGATGGGATTAAAAGAGTGTAAAGTCGGTGATTTAGTTAAGAGATTTTGACTCTGTGTTATAGGAATAATGTGTTACGATTGAATGGACTCTGAAGTATTCCATCTGATGGAAATCACTCGTTACGAATCCGGTATAGGGTATGGAGACGATTCCTTGAAACGATCTTAACTAAATTCATTCTTTATAAGCCCACCGAATTTAACCGTTAAGATACTCGAGAAACGATAGCATAATAGAGTACCTACTGTTGATACTTCGGAAACATTGTATTCCCGATACAACGTTGTATTCTGGTTTCTTAAGTAAGATCTCAGTATTCGGTCGGCGTTTAATTTCATTGTGAAACTCTGTAACAGACTTTTGAATGATTTTGTACACGAAGTTTCGCGTCTCAAGACGTGTAGATCGAGTTTTACATTCGGACACCACAGAGGAAAAACATGCTAAGCCAGGGGAATGACAATTAAAAACAATGAAAATGTGAAATGAACATCTGATTTGTCATGTTTTTCTGCTGTGGTTGTCATTTTCTATTAAATACACTCGATCGCGAGTCTGTTCGTAATTTGTACCTAATTCTTGTAGTATAGTATATATTAACGTGGCGATTAGGATAGATTAGACAACGCACTTCTTATATTAGAAACGCAGCGTGTACAGACGAACGTATTATAAAACCATGCGAACGATTCGCGATTGGAGCAATTCGACGAATTATCTAAAGTGCCTGTCGTAAGGGCAATTGAAGTATTTGAAATAATTTTTGTTCTTTTTGTTAAAGAAATGTAAGATGGTTTCGTTGAGTAAATTAAGCGTAACAAATTCACATTAATATGAAACACGAATCAAACATGTAACGACATGTCACACGTACGGTATTCCACTGCCAAACTGTTCGAGTGTATTGTTTACTCGTAACAGTGAGATTTTTTTTGCGTGTTCGTAACATTGTGATACACACCTCGTCGGAGTGTAAAGTACAGTAAAGGTGATCTCGTTAAGCGCCTTCATAAGAAACGTATATAATATTAGTATTTTAACGAAATATCCGTCCGTACGTATAAGTTACTCGAGCAAGCGAACGACAATACACTTTCAGGCGTGCAATGTATTTACGATACGTGTATATGCAGTGCCTTTTCATTTAAGCGAAGCAATGCCAAGCACACGTTTTGTCGCTCATATTTTTTTATACGTATTATTAAAGATTATTATAAATAATTCTGTACGAGTAATTTACCAGAGATAAATTATAAAAAAATGCGTCAACGAATAAAGATGTACCACTATTCAGTTGCGAGTCTAACGAGAGTATAGGTATAGATGTTTTTATATGTGACTAATCAGGAGAAATCGAACTTCATTATCTTTCGCATACTCGAATCGAAATTAACAATGACAAGCATCAGTCATTTTGCTAATTTGTTTTCAAAATGTTTCTCACTTCATAGTATATATATATATATTCGTTACATTTTATAATATGTATACATAATTTAATATGTACATTTTACAACGCATCGATTTGTTGTCTTTTAAAGTGACTTTTCGACATTGTTCATGACGAATTTAATAAAACGAAGTGTATGAATTAAAAAAAATCCATCGTCTAATGAATCTCTGCTTGTATTGTAAGTGAAATCGTCATTGATTTACAATTATTCTAACTACTGCGTGCCAGTATCTCTAAAGGGTTTTGATTAACAAATGAATCGTAGAAAACAATTTAAAACAATATCGAATATATTATTATTAATATCGTCAATAACATTATTAAATATCGGGATCAGATTACTATTCGTCGTAGCCGTTTTTCTCAGACCGCAGAAAGGATCATCGACAATGGAAATTCGTCTGTGTTAATGATAACACCCGACGAAATTCCTAATTATAAAGCTTTGTATGCTCGCGATACGCTTTACCTACACATAAAACGGCCCTTCATGATCCGCGCCCTCAAGGCGCCACTTTTCTTCGACTATTAGATAATATTAAATCTTACAAAGATAGGTTTTGTGCGTATATATATACAATTTTCTACTAAACTAATACGACAGGAGAGTCACATCGAGATCGGATTGCCAGATACTTCCAATTACCTGCGGATACATTGTTCAATTTGTGAGAACAAGTTCGAAAGTTTCGCTCCGTTTTACTTCGACCGACAATCGTAACAAAAAACGTTCTCTAAACAACAATATCAAGGATTCTAACATAAGATTGACGGTTCCGAATATTCCAGCTTGTAATAAATTTCCAGATAAGGAAGAAACTGTTCTAGTGGACAGAGAGGAAAATCATCTTTCGTTAGGAACTATCCTTGATAGGATATCCTACCAGGAACTCGATATAAAACGATAGTTCCTGATAGAAACAATTCTATCCTTTAACCAAGAAGAGGAACTATGGAATATTAATTAATCAGCGAAGGAATATTTTCCGGAAGAAAGTTACGGGGCGAAATTGTATGAATGATTTTTCGCGGGGCAGCATAACTTCAATTCTTATGACATCGATTGTAATAAGTACATATAAAGACCACAGGAGAAAACACGATACGTCTGTTTCTGTTGATTTTCTGATTTGTATATCGTGAGATAGGAAAAAAAGGTTTGATTTAATGTGTTATAGTTCAAAAGTGTCAGACAACAACTTGTTCTCCCATGGTCTTTAGGTTGTTCGGAAAATTGTTGCTATCGCCGTTTGTATCCCGCAGTATCGGAAACGCACCTGTTTGATCCCTATTGCACAAGATACACAGAAGGAAGTATGTTTAAGTTATTGCACCAATTGCGCGTACGGTAACGAGATGCCAGACAAAGGATTGCGTTTTCGGCGATCCCGTTATGCCGTTAAGCGCCGCTGCACTTACGTTAAAAGTAACTATCGTAGAAACATCGAAGGAGAAAACAAACTCGCGTGCATAACCCTCTATAACATAACGTAACTTTTGAATTACACTGCCACACGCGTATTGCTCTAGAAACAATGAAATATTAGTCTGCGTAAATTCGAACATTGCTAACACTTGAAATTAAAAATTGAAAGTGGTGGAATAACTTGTATCTCACGACGAATGTTAGTTATGTTTCTATTAATTGATTTCTTTGGAAGTAAAATAAAAATTCTGTTATAGAGGGCAAACGTGCGAAGATAATATTAATTCGGAGCACTCGTGGTATCGAATCACCTCGTCGTATTTTCATTGCACTTATTCAGACATGAATCGCCGGACGAAATACATGATAAATCACGTGTCTGTAGCAGTTTCTTTCCTTTCATTTTTTTTCTCTTTTTTTTGACGCGTACGTTCGTTTACGGATGTTCAGGTACGTTAGTGAATATCGATAAAATCCCGACAGTGTCGAATATCATGACCTGATTCCCTTCCTTTTTTCTGTACCGTATACAAATTTAACATACAATTTGTTAAATTCAACGAGGACAACCGAATGATCAATTTATAAATATTCCTAAAAGGTTTGTCAAAACTGAATCGGAACGTACGAGAATATTTGTGGTAACTACTCATCCATTATCAATTATTCGAGCTCGTTTAAAAATCTAAGTTTAAGAATAATATTCGTAATGAAAATACGATATATCTATACATACGCATATACTTTGTATATATATATATAATATATTCATACCGTAAATGATATGCGTAAAGGCAACAATTCGCAACGTATTTTATACCGGAAATATCTATTCCTTATATCATATTATATTTTTTACTTTTACTCTTCTTTTAAATATAGATTGCACCTTCGTTCTATGAACACTCACGTTTAATTGTCGTTTTGTTATCGAATATAAGAATTCGTGGATTTCGATTTAATTACAAGACTAGCCTCGTTCTCTTTTTTCAGATTTTTTTCTTGAAAAATACCCTTTTAAGAACCAGTCGATAGAAAATGCACTGTTGTGAGTGTATTGCGAGGAGGATGTCACCGAATAACATGTAGAAATAGTCGATCGGAGAATAATTAAGCATACATACGGCAAACAAGACCCAAAAAAACAAAAAAAATGGTCTCACAGATAGACGCGTGAATTAATCATGCGATTGAGCGATTTCTCGGTTAATCTCTGGTGTCCGCACATACGACCTAAAAGTTTACCAAGCGTAAACGATATGTCGCTTATATCTATTTATTTGTGTGTCGCGTAAAGCGCGTCGGTTCAAACCTTGATTAATATGTAGTTAATTACATACGTTACGATCGATAGACGCGAGTCGACGTTAAAGAACTGGTTCGAAGGAGTGAAAAGCTAATGGAAGACTTTCGTAATATTTGTTGCAAGTGTGTTTCTAATGAGAATAGAAAAATCATAGAGTGTGAATGCATTGCCACGCGATTCGTAGCATCCTACTACAGCGATCCATGCAAACCGATCCGGTTAGCTGACGTCAAATAGAAAAAATCATCTCAAAGAATCGGAGAAGTGTTCGTGAGAAAGAAGAACAGAGATAAAAACATTACAGCGCGATGTGAACGATAACGTTTCGTTCGATTAACGATAGACAATAGGGAATATATTAAATTTCTTATTAAAACTTTAAATTAAATTAAGTAAAACTCTTAAGATAAAGCACAATTGCGCGTAGAAATTGTTTTAAACAGCAGCGATTACTTACAAAAAACAGACCGTGTTACACAGAAAGTCATAAGTGTAAACGGTCGAGAATATGTTGGATTGCGAGAGTACAGCTCTGTACTCGGAATAAAGATTTTTCTCGAATAAAAGTTTCTATGTATAAATTAAATAAAACTAATTGTCGCGCGTCAGATTAATTCATCAATTCCGAATACGGTCCGTATACCGCAATCGTTTACTTCCGCGTGTCTTACAATTAGCAAGACGATCGACGTCGGGTTACTTCTAGAGTCTATATATAATATGACTTATACGAAGATAAGCAGACGATTCGTTCAAAGAATCATTTTTCACTCCCAAAGAATATTCACGTGTACTCGGTGTTTCATTGACCTCTGTCGAAGGGAGGAAACAAATTGGAGCCACAAACACGAGAAAGACAGCGTACAAAATAAAAAAGAAACATTAGTGGCCGAAAAAAATAATGGGAATATGAAAAAAAAAATAGGAGGGTAGAGAGGGGGTCAGGGCAGGGAGAAAATAGAAAGCGTGTGTGCCGTACAAACAGTGTTCCGTTCAAGGAAACCGAAACAAACAACGAGAAAGAAACGACGTCACTGCGTTATGCTACGACGACTTGCATCTGTCTCTAGACTAGAAAAGAAACGTGTCGACCTGGTGAACACGTCAGATTTACGGAGGGAGCTTCCATCGAAGATAAAGAAGAAGTTACAATTCTATATATTATGTCACGCTGTAAACTATATCGAGGCCTTGTTAATTCGAAACTTCTCGTTCTAAACTGACCCGAACCGTGGACAAGACTTTTATAATCTTGTATAATCATCAACAAGGACTCGCGGTAGGTCACAATGTCCGTAGATCTTCCATGCTAGCGGCGAGAGAATGCGTAACACATTGTTTTCTGTCGTGCGAGGCTAAGATTAAGCGATTGATCCTTACGTGAGGATCAACGCGATAGGCGTTCGGAGCGATTTCGTGGGGAGGCGGGGGGAATGACGATCAAACCATGAACACCCCGACGTTGCACTCCTGCGGCGGTACAGGAACAGGTACATGCTTCTCCAGGTCCATTCGGGAGAGGAAGGCGTCGATTCGCGGCTCCGCCGACGGTGTGTTCCCCGTTGGCACTGTCCCCGCACCCGGGGCCAATTGGAGGCACTCGGCTGGCGTTAACTGCGAACAGAAATACTGTATATTAGGTAAAATTTAGTATAAAAAGAAGATATGTAATACTTAAGAATATATCAACAGATTTTTCATGTAATTAAAGAAAAGATAGAAATGGAAAATGCTTACCAATGCCGCTTGCTGTGGAATCGTTGCGATACCGCCGACGTTCGCTGGATTGTAATAATTAGTTGGGCTGACCGGTGGAGAAGGATAAGGCCAATAGAAAATTGGAGTTGGGTAGGGGGCTGCAAATTGGGGAGGCCCACGAGGTAACATCGCAGCCGCTGGTGGAAATATCGCGACCGGTGGTGGTGGCAACATCGTGCCTCCTAGACGGAAGAAAACAGAAGGAAGACAATCAACGCTCGTTCGTATATGTTTTGTTAAACGTGTTTTCTATGTACTGACGATCTAAACGTTTCTCGTGTATCCATGAGAAACTTTAACCCTTTGCACTCCGTTCATATTAAATGTTTCTTTCCGTAAACTCGATAATTATGAATATAATTTTTAACTGTTTTTTTAAACATAACTTTCCGAACAATTACGCAGGTTTTCCAAATTGTCGGAAAGAATGCTCGAACTATCACGATCGATATTTCGAGTGCAAAGGGTTAAAAGTCGAATATTCCGAATAAATGGCATCCCAAAATCCTTTTTTTTTCCAGCGACAATGTATGTTGAAAGAATTTTATTAATCTTATTATAGTAATGCGAGACTACTGTGAAAACCGTTACATACGAATGACGCTCGAGTCACATTACATCTTGCTCGTGAATAAAAAAATTACTCATGTATTAATAAACCTCCCAACAAAAATAAAAGAACTGAAACACCCATGATTTACTATGTATGTACAAACGTAAAAGTGCCCACTATGTAACCACTCCACAATTCGTGGGTCCGATGATATCGTGCAAAAGAACGTTCAATTATTAATAACGCTAATAATTAACGTTTCAAGTTTTAAAAAAGATTCTGTCTTGTGAAATTTATTAACAATTTTATTTGTATCTTCACCCGTGTTATTGAATCATTTCCATAACCTGCACGATTTCACGGTTGATTCGATGATTTTGCATGGTCCGCGCAGAAATTACGATAGTTCGCTTGAACGGAGCACGGAATTCTAAACATTTTATCAAAAAAAATCGAACGGTCGCTCGTTATTCTTTTAATCGACGAATTTTTCGACACTTCTGCTCGAGACCATGCAAAATGATGTGATCCAAAGGAATAATGATTTGGACTTGGCCTACCTGGAAGCACAGAAGTTAGTATTTGTAGATCCCGCTACCAAACAGCAATCGACACTGCACCATTGTAACACGATATATACGTATGTTTATATATATATATATGCAGCACCAACTTGCCATTTCGCCCCCTCTGCCAAATCACCAAATTCACTCAAACCTCTCTCTCTACTTTTCTCCCTCTCCCCTCTTTTCCGTAACCCTTTCTTCTTTCTCTCTCTCTCTCCCTCTCTCTCTCTCTCTCGCTCTTTCTCACTCTCTTTCTCTCTCTCTCTCTTCCTCCTCTTTCCCAGCATTAAATTCCTTTTTGCGTGCGACCCTCGTATAATATAATACAGCAAAACATAGAACCGGTATTCGTAATCACGTTAGAAAATTTGTTAACGATTCGGTAAAATTTGATAATAAAATTACACCGATCGAGAATTACTTGTTATTTGTTGAAAAATTAGTTTATAATGAATGTACTGTCTCAACGAATATAAAGCGGAAATATGAACTTGTTTTAGTAAGCAACATTTACGGTGAAAATTCTAGAAATGATTATTCATTATTGAGATCAGTTTATATTCAGGGTATATATTCAAACTTTGTTCATTCGCGAACCAGGTTTGAGGAAAACATTTCTTATCGTGTCTATTGTAAATGCTGAATTACATTGGAAACGTAATGCGAACAGCGTTTCATACGTTTTGCGCATTTAAACGTGGATTCGTATCGCATCGAGGCATAAATAAATTCTGAGAGGCTAAACTGCGTTAAAAATAGCTTAAAAGGAAAAATCGTTGAAAGGAATCGGTCACGTTTTATTCAATAGTCGGTTCAAGCTAACGAACGGACAAAAATTGCTGTTTCTTTCGAATAAGAATATTAAATGATAACGAATGCTTGTCAATGAAAAATTAGAGCATTCATTATTGAAACAGTGTTATGAATTAAATTGCAAGTCTTACTCGAAGCAATGTTAATGTCGACACAAAAAAACTGTTATGCGTTTCAAGAATCGTGACCGTTGGCCAACGAAAAAAAAATATAATGGAGAAAACGAGGGAAGAAAGATGGATCGACCCAATGGTTTAGGAGGGTAAAACGTTGAAAAAAAAATATAAAAAGGCAACGAGCGGGAGAGGCAGACAGCTAGAGCAACAGAGAGTGAGAGAGAGATATTGAGAAAGGGAGTGGAGGAGAGACAACCTATGTGAGCTAGAGAAGAGAAGAAAAAAGAGAGAGGCAAGAGTTACGACACAGAAATCTCCAACTTGATCTGTAGACACCAAAAGATACCTGCGAGCCCAGTGAAAAAAAAATGTATAGAACGTAACAGGCTATGGTGGTTGTAATTTTCACAGGGTTCCATAAGAACGGAAGATCTCACGGCACGTCGAGCCATAAAACATTCCTCGACGATCCCTGAACTCGCTAACGGGATTCGTTCGAGCTGTAGAAGCAACATTATTTCATCGTTGTTTCACCGAATATTCATTAACTAATTATTTCACATTCATAGACAGAATTTCATATAAATTCACAATTTCATATCGATGCTGCGAACGATCAAAATCATCGTTTCGTTGGATGTTATCCACCGTAGACTCGAGTTAATAAATTTGGTGAAAAACAACGACGATTCAAACGCAAAAATTACTACCACCGGGTGAGGTAATATAATCAGGGTAAGAGTCCACCAACCCGGCAAGCAAAAAGATATGTATGTCCACAAGGCACATTTATTAAACATGATTGTTCACCATCGATATAATCGTCGATATACAGAAAAAAGTGTATACAAGGGATAAAAAAAAGATCAGTAACGTGTCTATACTTGTGTGTGTATGTGTGTACATTGCGTTTGTATGTGCGTGAGTGTCCTATTACCCAGTAAATAAACGCTAAGTCGAGAGAAAAAAAACTGTCCTCTTGTAACAAAAAAAAGGAAAGGCATCGTACATAGCTAATCTCATCCCGTTTTATATTACGAAACATATGCGTAAGTGTATGTAAATAACCGCGAACACGCAGTTTAGTACGCGTGATTAGCTTTCGCCGGGACAATCACGAAATCAGCCGTCGAACAATCTTTTTTTTTTCTTTTCGAGTAAATTTTTGTTCTCCGCAACGATGCTAACGACCGTTGCGCATATTCTGTAATTACGGACGTGATTAAATCTGACTCAAGTTTGTACAAAATTCGAAGTATGCAATCGATATAGAAACATGATAAAAGTCCGATCGAGAAATAGAAATCAGAAATCCACATTATCGGTAATGGCAAACAAAAAAAAAAGAACCGCTCTTTAGTCAGCCTCAACAAGTAGCGATAAACGTAGATACTAACGGCAGTAATAGTAACAATGAGTTAAAAGATAATTTGCAAAGGGACGACACTGTCAGTCACCAGGTTAGCGGTTCACAATACCAGACAACACACATTCAACGCATAAGAAGTACCACGGCCTTAATGCAAAAGAAAATTGAGTTAGTACGGAGGACAATAGTCGAATATGCTACTTTTCTCTCTCTGCCTTTCTCTCCCTCTCTCTCGTTCTTTCCATCTTTCTCTGCCACTCTCGCACACACACACACACACACACACACTGTCTCTACCCTATGAATACGTGTAGAATACGGCTCGTGTGAGTGCCCAGCGAAAGCCAACGGCGAGTAATGCACATTTGGACCACATTATGCACCAATAGACCAAGCGGCACTATGATGAGAAAAAAATGAACCGTGATATATTATTTGGTGGCCAAGGACCAAAGCTTGAATAAAAAAAAAAAAAATAAAAAAAAATAATAATAGACTTTCTAACGAGAGATCACTGTTTCTACTTTGTGTTATTATAAACCAAGCGCCACTTTTGGATCAATACTCTGTATTGTTACACATCATTAGACCAAACAGCTAATTGACTTTAAGTGTAATTAGTCGCTTGGCCTACTGATGCATAACGTTGTCCACTTAATGCACGGGTATCTCGTTTTCGAAGGGGGCGCATCTTATGTATCATCGATCGCAATCATTGATACTTTATAATAATATTTATAGTTAAATGTATATATATATATTAGATAAATGATTTTTGCGCGCAAGTCAGATACATCGAGAAATTTTTTATGTTCAGGCAGAGATCGATGTTTCATATTCTCCTCAAATTTTGAATAATCATGCTTTGCGTTATGAACGACACTAAATGCTGTTAAACACAGGACAATTAAATGGTTTTGTTTTTTAAAGAATTTCAAGCGAAAATTACATAGAAAATTCTCGAAATCCCCGACTATACAGTTCGCAACTAACTTCCAAGATGCGCCTCCGTGAAGACGACACGAAACGAACAATCTATAGAATATCGTCTCTCTATTAACACACATTACATTATCTTTTTCCGGAAATAAAAACCACCTTTACCTTCGTTTCGCATCGTCCCGCTCTCTAGTTCTATGATGTCTATTAATGCTAAAGCCGAATCAGGAAGCATAATCCCGACGTAAGTGTCGGCAGGCAAATATCCGACTCTCGAGTTACACTTTGAAGGAGTTGGCAACGTAAAATATGCATCGGATGTTAAATAGTATGTTATATTCTCCAGATGAATTACAATCCGAACGTTTAGCATACCGTTACCGCGAAATAGCTTGCACGTGAATACAATGATCCACTCGGGAACCAAACTGATCGACTCAAATTATTGTTGCAAAAGTTTCCTAATTTAAGTAACCGAAATTAAAAATCCCGCACATTCCGGAAACCAAACGACTGACTAATATTTTTTGTTCTTTTCTTTTTTAGTATTTTATCAAGTTGATCGGTTTGACTTCTGAGCGGGGCAATAATGGTAAACGGTGCATATATTACGTTGCGATTTGTAACGACAAAACGGGACTAGGTATACCAAGGTACTACTACTCGATTTTATGTAATACGCTACCGCATCCTGTCAGACAGATAGAGACTTGTGCGAGATTATAGGATTACACGTAAAAAAAAAGTTCAAGAAAATTGTTACAAGGTGTTGGTAGATCGGAGAAGGAATGTAAGAATGTAAGGAAACAGCGGCCGGAGGATAAAAAAATCGATTGCTAATAATAATGAATGTAGTTATAGTATACTGCAAAAAAAAACCTTTTGCGCGTTGTGTAATCTTCTCTCGTGAACGATAGGTAACGAAGAAAAATATTACAGGTACTTGTATGCACGTCCCTCCACAAAACCACGACATGCAACCAGTCATTTCTATACCCGTGGACTTTATACTTTGGAGCGATAATGATTAATGTGCGTTTCGTGCCGTTTCCGTGTCTATATTTATTTCATTATTCCAGTATAAAAAAGAAAAAAACGTGGCAAGAAGAAATTGTAATTATCGACAGCACTTCACGCCGCTCCATGGTAGCACCGAGACCGAGCATACAAAAGTAAACAACACGTGTACGAATAGAAAAATCAGGAGTCAAGAGAACTCATCTCGATTATTAAAATTGAAATTGCGGCTCGTTAAGAGTCAACGACGGTATTGATTACCGATGTACGTACGATCAACGAGGTTGTACATATTATATGCCCGATATTCGGTGCTCAGCACGCCTCTGCTATTCCAATTCGTTCCACCAACTACATTATCACAAGTATTAGGCCGTAGAAGAGCGTCGGAAAGGCAAAGACCGCCGACACCAAGTTAAGTCACAAGCTACGAGGCCTGAATAACGATAAAACAGGGGAAAATATGCGACGAAAAATCTATCATTTCACCTGCTTTCTATCGTTCATTGAACTCTCGTAACATTAACAACCTATTCAATCAATTCACGTACCTTGCGCTACAGGGGAGCGCAAGATATACGCATTTCTTTTTTTTTGCGCTTCATAAATCATTTACGTTCTCTCCTATATATTTCATTATATCTAACACAAGGTGTAAAAACTCTAAGGGGATTAGAAATACGTGTGATTTGTCGGTCACGTCGAAATATTCGACTTTTGAGTGAAAAAAGCATCTGCGCATTGCAACTTCATTGGAATTGTAGTTTTTACACGAAACATATTGCCGTGCGATTGTTTCATTTTCGTTTGTTTCCTTTTTTTTATTTCGGAAACTGCTACAATGTGGCAAACTTTTTTTTTCGGGACATCATCAGTGACGTGCGCAAAGTAGATACCCGCGTAAAAAAGGAGCTATTCTTCAAAAATCAAAAACTTAAAAATGTATAACATTGGATGGAATGTCCATTACTTACTACTAATAAAAATATTTCTAGCAAAATATATAAATCATTCTTATATATATATTTATATATGTATATGTGAACGTCCGTGTTTAGATATGTATATATGTATATATAAAGATATGTATATATTTACATACGCATTGTGAATTGTGAAAATTTCGAGAATACCTAGCATCGAAGACAGCTCGCATTCACGTGTATGTTTTTAAGGCACGTTGTTCCACATTGGATGTGACGAAAATAAAATTCTTTTCCGGGCAATTGTAAAAGAACATACGATCACGTATAATAATAATAATAATAATAATATATACTCTCTAGCAAACGATAACGCGGTATCGCGAAATTTATCTATCCACAATTATTAAGTCGAAATCCATCGATACGCGATATACTCTGTAAGTACTGTTGCTTACTATAAATATCAAAATTCAAAAACAAATTCAAAAGGCATTAGATATGCTTCAGCATAATATAAGAAAAGTAAATCATCCAACGACGAAAAGAAAAATCCTCTCTAAATAATAGCTACCGTAACACGTAGTAATATATAAAAGAAGCTTGCGCAAATATCATGTGGAATGTCATCTGTAAATAACTAACCATGGCTAAAGAAGTATGAATGAATATGCATGTATGTAGGTATGTATGTATAAATCCGCAAAAAGCAAACGAATCATTATTGTCATAATAATGCGACTCTTGCAGAATGACAATGCATCTAGGAGTTAAAGTTTCCACGTGTTGCCGCGCAGTATAAATGTTTTAAAAATCACAACCTCTCACTGCAAGGATTATGGAAGAATACGAAGGAACGTGTTATCGTTATTCTGCTGGATTCACAGTTCAATCGTATCGGGAAAGAAGAGACTCGTCTGACACTATATAGAAGATAGTATGAAAGAAACACATCGTATGAAAAGGAAGACGAGATTAAAAAAAGAATGGAAATTCGTCCTATCGAAAATCTAATTCGTTTGTACCACACTGATTGGCGCAGGCAGTTCGGTGTATCAAATTTGAGGATAAAATTGAGCAGGATAGGGCAACCCAGGTGTACCGGGGGCTTGCGCGTGAAACGCGGTCGCTGGTGTATGCCACGTGGCACGTTTCGCGACACTGCTTGGTGTGTCAGGTGGAAAGGCCGTTTCCCACGTTCTCTTTAAACCCATAATGGCAGCCGGGTTTAGAGGCGCAGCCTGAACAATAGGCGTCAACAAACCGTGTGGGGTTGGCGCGCGTAAAATAGGAATCCTGGAGGGAACGTTGAATAGAAAAAAAGGTGCTGGCGCGGGTGGCTGTGCGTGATGAAGCGCGGCCGCGGCCGCGGCTGCTGCGGCATGACCTGGAGGTGCCATAGCGTAGGCAGGAATTTGATGCTGGGGATTCGGCCCGGGCAGAGCTAATGTCTTACTCGTGGACGAAGTCGGAGAGGCAGGAGTTGTGGATGTAGGTGGTGGATTCGAGGCTAATGCCATCAGCCAAAAGTCTTGATTTCTGATAGCCTGTGCCTGAGCTTGAGCCTGAGCCTGCGCTTGGGCCTGCGCTTGTGCCTGCGCCTGAGCCTGAGCTTGTACTAACGCGTGAATATCCCAAAGAGGAGGCTGCACCGTCGGTACCGGCACTTGAACCGGCGCCGGCGGGGGCGGGTGTGTCAAGGTTGCAGGAGATTGTGTGGTCAACGTACCGGGTGATAGTAGAGCCTTCGTTGACGGTGGGGTTACTGCACCTGTCAATACCAGATTCATGTCATCCCCACTGCACTGGAATACTTCGATGTACCGTTGCTTCTTTCCATATATCATGTACCGATGATGCCGCTGCGACGCGCACGCATACGCCGAACTTTCGCTATCCATTTGAATAAATGCCTCACCGGAAGGTTGACCCTGAACAATGGAACAGAAATATATGTCTCATTAGATATACATCTACAAGACCGAATAGACTATTTTTCTATGGGAATATAAACGCACCTGAGCGTTGTAAACCATATGAACGCCCTGGTAGACAATGTTCTTGGAATGTTCGCCCATGAACTCAAGAATATTTTCGACGAGAGCTTCGTAAGGCAAGCCACGTAGCCTAACGCAATCCTTACGTGTACCCGACGTAATGATATGTTGTGGAAGCATCGGGGGAAGTTGTGGTATAGGTGGTGTAGGAAGTACGACTTGTTTCGGATCGATGGCCCTGTTTAAAACCTGAACACGAAAAAAACAATATGTAAATTAACATGAAACGTCCGTTTTCACATTTCACTTTTTCTTTCCCATGCTTAAACCCGCATCGTTTCGATATATGTATACACACACCTGTTGCACCTCGGCGATTGTACTTCGAAAAAGTTCAATGTACCGAGTACCAATGCAATCCCTGTGTTTACTTAGTGCTTTCACTGCATCTTCTTCCTTCGCAAATAAAACGAACGCGTCTCCCGTTGCTCTACCATCTGGTTTCTTGACAAACAGAACTCCATCCTCGCCATCTAATACATGACAAGGTTTTTGCCCTGACAAAAAGAAGTCCAGCTGTAACAAACCGTAAACCCGCGATATGTTAGTGAATATAACTACAATAAAATAAAAGCAAAAAAAAGAAGTATTCTTTTTACTACCCACCACTTGCTTAGCAACACAATCGTATGGCAAGCCTCTCATTCTAACAATAACTTGAGCTCCGCGTGACAAAAAGGCATGAGCTTCCCCACTAGCTCCCCCAGCAACACCAACAAAATCTTCTCCAGATGCTTTGTAAACTTCTATGTACCGTCCACCCATGTGATGTTTATGTCGCTTCAACGCCATGTCTCTGTGTTCTTTATTAACAAACCGTACCAATGCCTCTCCGTTACGTCTTCCCATAGGACTCAAACAAAGAGCTACGCCACCCCTAAAAAGTGGTAACATATTCAACTACAATTATGACATATAAACATGCATGCTATTTGTAACGTTATAGGTTATCAAGTAATGAAAAAATGCCACAGATTATAACTATGCATACTAGGATGATGATCTTGAGAATCATCTTTAAAGTTTTTCAACGTACAAGATTCACGACCTTAGATAATGCTTATCATTTTATAAAACAGACACAAACAACCAGGAAAACTTCTTGAAAGTTTGTCTACACATTTATTCAAATAAGAATACATATCTAAGCAAAATTTATTTGTCTATATAACAGAACTTAATGATATTAGTACAAGCATCCACTTATATTCAACACTGTTATATGTGCATAACAGTTGCGAATCTCTATGTTACCTTTTTTATATGTATCCAAGTAGCTTGTACATAAATATTGATAGAGTTAATATACCTTATTCTGTACAATCTTTATATCTAACTCTTTGAACAACATAAAGTGTTTCACTTACTTGGCAACATTTAGGCCGCGAAAAAACTTTGCAATATCCTGATCAGACGATTGCCAAGGAAGACCTCTAGCTCTTACTACACAGCCGTTGTCAACTTCTTCATCTTTTGAGCTGAAAAAAAAGTATTGTCACATCAAGGAACTGAATTCTGGCAACGATTACAAATTCACAATTATAAAATTAAAATCAAAGGAAAATAACTCACCATATACCAGGTTCTAGAATAATGTTAACTACTTCAGGACTTTGGAAGACGTGACCTGAAACGGAAAGTATAGCTGTAAACAAGCATAAATGTACCTCCAAATAGGTAAATGAGCAAAAAATACTACGGGTACACGTTTTACGGCGGCGGCTCGATAAAACGGCGATTAACCTCAGGAATCGATACCGCCAAATACGTTCTGATTCACTTCATTTGGTAAAGCCGATTACGAGATAATCTCTTTAGACTATCACTCTACCATCGATGATTCCTTCACGATCTACTAATCAGTAAGAATTCATGCTAATACTACAGCTACTTGTTGATTATATAAAAAAAAAATATCACAAAAAATATATCCATTACATAATCACGATTGTACCGAAGTCGGGCTGTACAATTAGTAAAGACATTTTATTTTGACAAAATACATGAATGTATTATAGGTGAAACTGCTAAACACCTCATATCAAATAGATTTCAAATTAAGCGTCTTCCGTTTATATGTATATATACACTTTCAAAAATTATAACGTAACAATATTAAGAAATTACTTTTTTCGGTCGTACCGTTCCATTTTAATCGAAGATTACATAATAAATTTCACTGCTTCTTTTCTTTATCTCGCTGCGAGTCAATTCGGCGGCGAAAAAACAATGTCTTTCAAACTTCGCTTACGCGTTTCCTTCGTAATATTATCCTCAAGTTTGTCTCTGATTTCTCGTACATGAGCGAAATGCTCATTCGATTTGCCTACTCGACAAAAAAAACGCGTCAGCACATCTTTCGAGGAATTTTCGTGCCTCCAGAACTCGAATTGACATTCCAGTCATTTTTCGTTCGCCTGTCTGTTATTCCCGACTTCGAACGGCGAATCTATATCGAAGCGTATGACGGAAAAAGAAAACGCCGCTCGGTGATATCCGTATATTAATTAACGTATATCTAAGAGTTGCAGGACATAACAATTTTTTTTTCTTTCTTCTGAAATTCCCTTTCGAATTCCGCAGTGGCTTCCGATAGACGTGCCACATACTGGCTAATTACTTGTTTTGATAGTAAGTGAGCATTACGTGCCCCGTGAAAAGTAACAGTCAGTCTTTGCCTCTTCACAATTACATATCCATAGACGCACACACACGAAGAGAATACACGCGGACGGAGATCCGTGTGTGTACAGAAAGGCATACATGCATTCGCACGTAAAGAGCATTCAAATTAAACGTTATTACGGGTTGAGCGTCACTGTGATAAGGAGTATAGCATGGCCGTCACTGCTTATACCATTACGCAGCTTGACCCGCACTCATAAAACCGTGAACACACATAAGGAACCAGTGCACGATCCCGCGGCACATTCTACACTCTTGTATTTCTCTTTTCTTGCCCTTCTCTTTCTCACTCTCTTTCTTTCCTTCATCCATACACGTACACTCTGTCACACACACTCACACGCAGAAAGACGTATACTTATTCGTAACGTTCCTTCTCCGTTTTCATTCGACGTAAGGAACTGTTCACATTATATGTGCGTTTCTAACGGTTCTAATATCCTGTAATTCTGGGAAAAATACGAACCCGTGGCTGCGATTTAATAATAATTCCTTTACAAGGGATATCTCTGATTCTTTTTACACTTCGCCGACGGCTAAGCGGCCGACTAAGAAGCTTTGATCGATCGAATCCTTTGTGCTCTAATTCGAACTCCGTAAGCTACTTATGGCAAATATTTATTATTTTCCCATATGGTTTACACTTTACACCTGCTGCACATTAACGATTACGAATCAATCGGTGAACCGATTCTGAGATTCACTAGCGGGGGATGGAATTCGTGAAATTCGACGAAATTCGAATGTACACATTATTTTTGTATCACAAAGAAGTTATGTTTACAGACCGAAGTGTACTTAATTCGTCACTAGCTGAAATTTAATTGATGAATCAGAAATACAAAACGTATGCTCGTTACTTCAGCACGTAACCTACGGAAGATACGAGTATCTTAAATCGACCCTGGTCGGCATCCAGAAATAATTAAAAGTCATTCCTTTGGACATCACACTTATTCGTTAATTACTAAAAAGTGTAATTATCAGTTCTATACGCCGTATCTTATTTATTTCGATTAGATATCAATTTTATTATAATTGTATAAATGGCTGACTGGAACTGGCAGGAAAAAAGGTGAAAGAATGGAAAGAAACGGAAATTATTCGTCAACCATTAATGGCTGAATAGCTTACCATCTTTGATCATCCGCTGTATTACACTAATCATATCCTGTATTTCTTTCACGTGGTAATCATTTTCAGTGTCCGGTGGCAGTCCAAAATCTGATTTATAACGGTCAAGGATAAATGTATTCGAAATCGATAATTCAGTCCCCGTATCAGGATCGAAGTTACACTTAGGTTTCAACGACTTGCGTTTTTATATAAATACTTACAAGCATATCAAGATTTCAATCTTTAATATACTATTACGAAGTCTATCAGTGGAGTTTTGTTTACTTACAGGATTATTAATTCCAAGTCTCATTGAATACCGTTAAATAAAATATACGTAAAATTAGAATATCAACGTCACATATCGATTTACCTGAACGTTAACCATACAAATCTAACCAGTCTCTTTTTTAAATAGGTATGGATGGGATGGGCAGCTGAAACGACGAAAAATCGAACAAACTTGTTACGCGTATAATTATACAGATATCTCGTTTGGTCGTCAAGCTGTTACCAATATCTTCACGGGGTTGACCTTTAAACCGTGTTCCGCACGCGATAAGGCCGCGTTGCCCACTCGGGACTTTCTTAAGTCAGTCGGCTGACACTGGCCATACATTTCGATTTTGTATCCCTTCACTTTTATCTTGCGCTTGCAACAACAGTTCGAAGATGATTGTTCTTATCGATCAAATAAAGCAATTTCAATCACACGTTAACGTATCACGAGAGAAATATTTTCACGCATATTATTTATTATTTATTTACAGGAGAAGCCATCGAGAGATACTGATTTTTAGACATTTTTGTAATAAGAAATATTAAGAAGTATCGTACGATATATGCCCCTACTAATGTTAATCGATTTTAAATTTAATTAATTATATTTCTCCTAACTTTCGAGCAAAAGTAAAATAAATCAGGAAGAAAAAGAAAAAAAAGAGCCAATTGATCTTGACCCGACGATCGATCGATATTCGTATACCTATACCTCGACAGCCACAGGTGGTTTTGTTTTATTAACGCCAGATACAACATGACACGGTGGATATTAAGTGGAACGATACGGTACTGTAACCAACCCAAGCTTACATCGAGGTTGGATTAAATCTACGTCTCCGCAGGTTTGCATTATGGAAGACCGTTTCCGCTTCTGAGTTAAATCTCACCTGCGGATACGTGATTTTTATGCCGCACATTCGCAGACAGGGAGAGACAGATTTCAAAAGCGACAGGGGAATAAAAACCGTCGTGAAATCGGATTGTACTGTTTATCTCAAAAGAAACAAAAATATCGCGACGTGTCATTCGTATGCATATGTATGAACGTCTGAATTTATGAATTTATGAATGCGTCCATATCCACACGCACACATGGAAAAATAAAACGGCATACCAAACACGAAATCATGACATATCGCAAAATCATCAAAAAAAATATTTCCAACACGGGAATTAAGTTTATCAATACTTTTGTCCACGCTCGTGATACATACAACGGAAACCTTCGACACAGTCTTTCCAACGAATGAGTAATAACGTAAAATTACAAAATAAAATCCAAGGGTATCCATATCCACAGGAATCCTTTCATATGCATATCAACAGAAGAAAACATACCTCAATTTTAAAATCGTAGCAGCCTCAATGCAGAATTCAAACCACGAAAGCTCTAGTTCTGAAGTACCCACGGACGAGTTAGCGGATCAAAGCGTTGCACTCGCGGATTCTCAATTTTTACGAATTGCCGAACAATTTCGAATACCGAAAGTCGGACCGAATTTTTCGTACGAATGAGCTGGTCCGCCGCGCGATACGTGCATCCTCCGTCCGCCTGCAGACTGACTTTGCACCGGCGACCAGTTCGTCATCGGGTTCGTCGGATACGTCGACTTCTGTCGCGCCGCCTGACGGCCGTACGGCTCGAAATTCTTGTTCCTCACCCGTCGCCTTAACGCTATCGTGCGGCACCGAAAAATCAACAGCTTCGAAAAGAATTAAACGCGAACCCGCTGATAAGATATTGACAAATTTCACTATTAGAGGTTACTCGACCATTTTTTACGTTTCGTCGACACACCGTTGCTCTGTGTTATTCGCCATTTCCTAAAGTATCGGCCGGCTTAACATGTTTTGTCCCCTCTTCTCGGAAAGTAACTTGAAACTTTAATGGCCCTACATCTGTTTTCCGAAAATGTGTTAGTCTGGGATATGTTATATCCTTATGGTAGATAAATAGTTTTTTTTCCGTTCGCGCTATTAGGTAATAGACTAGGGAACGTAATGTACAATACATATCCAGCTAAATTTTTAAGACTATCGTGAAGTAAGTTAAATAATCCTGTAAATATACTCCAATAGACGAGAGTCGTAAGTTGTTTGTAAAAGGATACATTCTAACATCTCCTGTATTCCGAAGGTGGAGAGTTCCCCGTGGGAAGAGTAACAGGTAACAAATTCCTTGCGGAGGTCGTGAAAAACTGTGTAATGTTCCGGCAATTCGATGTCCTTGTTGCAGGCCTCCGGGTGCAGACATTGTCTCATCGGCGCCTGGCCGTCTACGACGAAACGTGGTGCGGAACCGGACGTCACGCACGACATCGAGGACCACCAAGCTTCGAACTTTTGATTAAAACAATACATCTTTAAATTCTACTCTCTCTCACACATAGCCACCTGTATATTAACTGTACATTGACGTAGATTTCATTCGATCATACATTACCACCAAATATTTACTCAATGATATTCGAAATTAAACTAATTCAGTTACATTTGCATATTCCTTTTTTTCACTCTCACACTTCAACGATAAAAACAGAAAATTGAAAATTATAATTTTTCCTGCTTGTTATCCTTCGTTGTCGGATATATACCGTACGAAATAGCAAAGTTTTAACCACGCACGAAATTTAAACGACTGAAAACGTTTTCTGTCCAATTGATTTTTATGTACCTGCTCGATGGCCTGTTCCAGAGGAATTCCGTGTTCCCGAAGAGTTCGTTCGGTCAAGGCCGGAGCATGTGCCAGTGCTGCCTCGCTGATAATTCCGCTGCTGCCGGCAACCGCCGGGTTGTCGCTACCGGTTCCAGGGGTACAGCTATCGTCCATTACCATCGGTCGTACAATATATTGTTGCCCTCCCAGCACCTGCAGAAACACATCCATAAATAATCGCTAAAGTAAGATTTACGGTATAAAACGGTACATCGGCAGAAAAAAATCGTATTTTGGATACATTAGCGTGAAATAAATACGGATTGTACAATCAAAGTTTTATCAGTTGTTTAATCGAAGGAATCACTCGTTACGTGTAACGATAACGCGAAAATGTGCAATTTTATTAAGGTACACGTGCCCCTGCAACCTAGCTATACATACTAACGGTTTCATTTTATTGTAAGGGTTGCATACATGCAGGGGCATATGAAGCATTATAGAAGGAAAACTGTTATTATAAGTACATCGATTCCGAGGACTTAAATTGTGAAAAATGGTTGAAATTTTTCGTCAATTTTACGGTGATACATTAATGTAAGATATCTGCACTTTTCAGCCAGTGTATAATCTAAGCGTTAAATCACCTTAATGTCTAAACATGAGACTGTTGCATGCATATTTGACGTCAGCGTGAAATTTGTATTTCCGTAAAATGAAGCACTTTAAAAACAATAATTTATTGTACGTAGTTATTTAAGAAGTGCATATCGCGCTAATGATATATCGTTGTCTTTGTTCTCATTAAAATACGTTGAACATTATTTCATTTTTAAGTAAACAGTAGTAGAATTAAAATAAATTGTTGGAACTTTTACGTAAACATAAAGTATTTAATTTTACTAATACATCAATATTGTATTAAATAGTATTTGGTACAAAAACAGTAACTAATGTACAGTCTTCCTGTTTGTTTCCATCATGAAAAACAAAATGCCTATAAATGAAAATTATAAACACGGCTACAAAATGTTCAGTATGCCTAGTCATAGCAGAATGTATTAATTAAAATCCAATGTCTCATAGTTAAGGGTGTTTGCTTTTAAGTGTTCGTATGGGTAAGTATAGTTTTTAATTAAACCGAACGCTTCCGCCTTCGTTCACTTATATAAATCCTCGTTACATTAGAGTACACTGTAAGAATTATACAGCGTTAGGTTACACTGTAGTTACTTTTAATGACTTCCAACGGCTACCTTCGAAATGAAACCTTTCGTACAATTCTGGCGCCATTCCAGTTACAAAAAGGTCATCAATGACAATTGTACACCGAAATAGTGACCATAAACATATTCAGGCGTAATAACTACGGTAAAAAGTGTCCGAAACATAGTATTGAAACGTCATATAGATAATCATAAGTGTCGAATGCATGTGACGTTATTGTAGTTAACATTTAAAAAAAAAACTTCTATCCCACTGGGGTGATTACCACGGTAAACCTTAAATTCAACGTGTATGGACGCGTGGAAATACAAAACGCGCTATCTACCGAAGGTGTATTTCAAATTTATGTATCTTCGAGCATATTCATCAGAATCTGCGCGACGTATGTACGTGTATGCGGACGTTACGCGACGATATGTCGACGTCAGTATATCCGTGCAAGAAACTTAATAGGCAGGTTCTTTGACGCGGGGTTAATGGATCAAGGTAGTTCGGTGCGACCGAGCCACCGTGCCACAAGCTTGAATTATCTTTTACAGCGTGTCGATGAAGATTTGCGGCGAATTACATTACACATTGGTCGAAGCGGTATCATATTACGTAGATATTAAGTATTAGACGGTGCTGATTAAACGCCATACTCTCAGGCAATTAAAATAATATCTTCGTGTTGAAATCGGTGCGCATTCATTCTAAAGTTATACTCGAACGTATACGTATATACACATATACATACATATATGTATATAAACATAAACGTGTAGACTTGAGAACCTCCTCCTTTTTTGAATTCATTTAATTATGCACACGGAGTAATAACGTCTGTCTTGCGGAGCACATATCGCAACACCGAACGAGTATTATACCTAGTCAAGATATCCGTTCGTGAAACAACTTTCTAGTCTAGAACATTAGGAAAAGCGGTATATTTATGTTGATCATTGTTTTCCATTCTTTTTATTATAAATATATCACGTACATTTAATAGAATTGCGGTGATGTTTATTACGAGTAAAAGTGATAACGAAAAGATTCAACATCTTCGGGCAGAGATTAACAGTGATAATGATACAAGATTAGAAATCGTCCTCGACTTTTCTCTCGCGAGGAGAACGTAGGAAATGTATTGTTCTCCGCGTATCGTATTAAATCGTATAGATCTCTAATCGTAACTTCCAAGGTGGAGTAAAACAAAGAAAACTGAACGTACATCCTCGCCCCAACTATCCCGACGTAGAAATTTAAATCGAATAGATACTTGATATTCCATAAAAAAAAAAACTAGAAGATGCGGGTCAGTTCATCTTCCATGCGGCGATGTTTCACCTTCCGGCGAAAGTTTGAATCTACCTTGTAAAAGCTACGGTACAAGCTTTATTACGTATGTATCGCGTCGCAGGACACAGCGAAATGGAAAACAAAAAAAAGTATTGTGAACGACGCGGTAGAAGAGGAAAAACCGAAGACAATACAACGACGTATTAGAATGTCACAGTTCGGAATATTCTGTCGTGCACGCGACAACAAGGGCAAGTCAACCGTTGAAGCGAGTCTCGAGCCGAACTCATAAATTGCAAATTCGCGGAGTCGGAAAGCGAATACATACAAGACAACCAATGACCAGGAGAACGATAGCTGTCGAGGAAACGGGAGTAGGGAGTCAAAGGTCACAAGTTGCGCTGCATGTAGAAATTCACGGACCCTCGTCGTGAGGAACGATGAACACACCGGGAAAAAAAATATCGTGAAGACTTTCGCGTATCGTAAGTATAATCTTTCGCGCATTTAATGTTGATAAGACTTAGAAACGGATTACATATTTGTTTAAAAATATTTAATGAAAATAATACACATGCAAGTGAACACGTGTCTCAACGTTCTTTAAAAAGATCTATTTGAACCGTAGCAAAACGTTGTTTTTTGAAAATTAAGGTGACTATACACTTCAAACCAAATTCTCCGGTAGGAGACATTACGTAAAAATCTTACGGAAAATATTTACATGAGAAACCAGGTAGAGAGATTGAAGGATGAATTTGATAATGAAGGCCAAGACATTCTGACTACGGGTTTTTTGAATCACCTGCTTAATCCGAGATTCCCTGTTAGTGAATCGCATCACGTAGTATTTACTACATGTCCTTACACATTCTTGCAAGTTTTAAGTACATAGAAACAAATACTCTTGTGGTTCATAAAATACAATCGTTATAAAAATTACTTACATCTTTTGCCTATCAAAATACATATTGTGTCTTTTGCGTGAAACGGCAGATATTTAATTTGCACAGGTAAAACCATATGTTCCGTTTTCTGTATCTCGAAGCATAATTCAACGAACACAATCCTACTCTCAAAGGTAATTGTACCTAAGTCAACGTCCTCTTTCTTTACAGAGTGAGGAACATCTCTAGAATCTCTAGAACTATACCTATACAATATAGTACACTAAAGTACACTTACAACGAGCGCAAAGTGCGAAATTCAAATCAATAAAAGCTGTATTCGCAATATGTCGAAGTCGGGACGGAAATAGACAAAATGTTAAACATTTATGAGCACGTGCAGTATTAACCTACAGACTTTTTTAGTATTCTAATTCAAAAACACTATCGGGCCATGTTAGTATTGTGTACTAAAATATCGGTTCGAATAATACTAATAATAAGACATACGTTTTCATAAACTTTGATAAGAAACTCACGAATAAAACACTTATCAACCATACCTTATGTTCATAAGGAATCGTTCAATAGTTAAATAGTAAAACAATAACACCTGTAGAACATGGAACAAACTAATCAAACGAGGTGTTCGAGACCGCGTTAACATTTACATTACCGTATAAGCAGGTAAACATACAACTTCTAACATATGTACGAGTAATTAATTTCGTATGGAAGCTGTGCAAGTGCGTGCAGTCTATCGTCAGCGATATCAACGACGGTAATACGGTATCGTCAGAGCTTCTTGGGGCCCTGGTGAGGCGAGAGGACTTCACCGGCGGCCATTGTCCCCGATCGAGCTCGATTGGAGATAGTCAGGTATGTGACTCGGGGGGAAAAAGGAAACGACCGACCAGCTGGAACTCGGGCGCACTCGTGCAAGGCGATTCACAACAAAGAATAAAGAAAACTAGGCGCACCTGTTGCCGCGCTGGATGCTCGCCGATTTCTCGAAACGGTCTGTACCCGGTAGAGAAAGATTCACACGTATGTATGTACATACAGTA
Organism: Mimumesa dahlbomi; assembly: GCA_917499265.3. NCBI lineage: Eukaryota > Metazoa > Arthropoda > Insecta > Hymenoptera > Crabronidae > Mimumesa > Mimumesa dahlbomi. Next base: position 11,721,387 of record OU824118.1, read on the forward strand.
GAATACGAATAACATTCGTTTCTTCGTAACGTGTGCCGCGAAACAGTTTCTACATGTAATTAATAATAACGAGAGAAAATTTAGTGTCCTTTGTTTGTCTTTTCTTTTGTACGAGTAAGCGAGGATTTCACGAGGAAAGGTGAAATTTTAGAGTATTCTAAAGCGTGCAATTAAGAAGTCGCTCTTAATGTTAATTAGCGGAGTGCGTTAGAGCAGGAAGCATAGATGTTTTTGATATCATAATATGGGAGAACTAATGAGAGGCGTCCATGGCGCCAGGCATATAGCAAGGTAATCTCGATAGCAAAGCTGGAGGTAATGGACGACCTTTCGAGGGCGCGACGCTCCGCCCCCACCGGATAATTCGAGAAACAATGGCAGCCAGCGACATGCAAAACCCATTGCCGTGCCGTGCGAGCGAGTTGCGGAAGATTTGACAGTATTTACAAGATTTCAGAGAAATTGAATGAACTTTCAGCTACGTTAACTATTGTCAAACGTGGCATGTTGTAGATGATATGCCGAAAAGTAATCCGTATAGTATTACATTAATGTATTCGAAGGAAATATCAGATCCACGAACAAGTTGGAAGAATTACAACTACGGAACATTCACTTTAACGTAAAGATTTCTAATGTTATACTAGTATAGAATTATTACTGTAACAAATTATGAATCATATAGACGTTGGCCTGTGATAATAAAGTATGCATCATAGTTTTTAACAGGCTTCATCGTATTTTAAGAGTTCGATCCACGTTCCACGCAAAGAAACCGCAACGGGAAACAAGTGTCAGGAATCATGAATCACGTTACTTAATTATACGTTTCACTGTGTGTAACGGCAGATTGGACATATATTATAGAATTACCTTATTTTGTAGCACGTCGATGAGCACGTAAACAAGTAACGTGATTTCTTCTTCGTCAGAGCCGAGAGCGTTACTCTGGAGGCCGGCCGTCGCCACGTAAAGGGCGACCAGGTGAGACGGTCCCCTCGCACCAGTAGTCTGCATCTTTCCAGGGTAGACCTTTTACCTGTCGTTCCTTAGGCTACGTATCACTGTTTCACTTCGAAACCAAGTACACCTCCGTAAACGTCGAAGTGGCACACTCACAGTTCGGAAAAGCACGATTACCGCGTTCCGGTCGCGAGACCTCGTACTTCAGTTCCACTTGAACTTCTTGGAGCACTCGGCAAATTAATTGATTTCTTTTCACAGACTCCCGATAACCCGGCGCGACATGTCGCTTATTTATTATCCGCGATCTTTGAGGTTATGAGATCGGCGACCGATACGATCGAGATTCACGGGATCGATACACAATGTCCACCGGTTGTCCTGCGGCCAGACAGGTAATCGTCGCACGTCTAAAACGGCCACGAACGACCACCACCCGCGAATAAATTATTTTACGCGACCGGAGCTCTCTGTCGACGGAGCACCGTCGAGAGTGGCAAGGTTTCGTGCAGCACTGGCCAACCCCGACCGTTTGCTCGCACACGTCGTCGTTGCCTCACCTGGCGACTGCGCATCGAATCCGCCGCACAGCAGACCCTCTTGCTTGCACTTACGGCTTCGTTCGCACCGTGAACCTGTGATGGTTAGACGGAGACCAGGTAGAAGGGATACGATAGAGAAGGATAGACGATGACGAGCCAAAAACGCGGAAGATGATAACGGTGTAGAATGGTATAGGCATTCAGGAGTTCTTTGTTTCCTGTGATGTTAATGAATGATTTTTCAGAGCCGTATGATATCGTATTTTCACCTGGGAAAATCACGAGAACCAGGTTAGAGGCAAAGGGAAAGGCGGGTCAAAGCAACGGCACGGTGGCCCAGGTATCGCAGACATTCCACTCGCCTTACGGTACGGTTACCCCGCTGCCCGACCGCAATTATCGTCCACCTGGAGCGCCACGTTTACTTTTTCATGGCGGATTTTTGTTGCAGCCTACTTCGTTACATTAAACCGTGGTGTACGTTCGGGTATGGACGGACCGCGGGTTCGTTATTATGATGGTACAGTGACGGGAAACTTTTACGATTAAATACTGTAAAAAGCGAGGATTTGTTTGTAATTGGAGGAAACAAAAATGGCGGCTACCTTTCACACTCCCTCTGGACATAAGGAGGCTCTAAGAGGTATCACAGGTACGTACCATCGCCAGTGCCCCCGATTCAGCTCCCTCCATATCGTGATCGCGGCCTTGATGGTACATGCACATACGAATACGTTTTGATCCAAGTTTTTCGCGAATTTCATTTTCAAAATTTCATCGTCGCGGTACCAAATTCCGTACGATAGAAACGTTGTACATACATCGCTTAGGTAGCTATCATAACTTATCGTTGTTTTAGGAATATAATAAATATTTCAACTGCTCAAAGTTTAACTTAATATGTATATGGTTAAAAATTATATTAGAATGATCGAATAGTGGTTTAATCAGATGCATAGCATGGTTAACGGAAAGTTAGCGAACCTCATGACATTTTATAATAATCATTAATTACACTTACGTAATATTACTTTGCCATTTGTAAGACAGTTTTTGTATTATACATACTAGCGGTATCGCACAACCCTAATAACACACATACAGATAATGTCAGTAAATGCAAAACGACGTAATTGTACTATGTGTGATATGTCCGCTGACTAATCTAAACTAAAAAAAAAGAACAATATTTCGCTTAGAAATTGAACTTGCTGAAAACCGAACCGTTTTTGACAATGTTAACATTATATTCTTTAGAAGCGGCATCGTATCGTCTTCAGAGTAGCTCAATCAATACTTAACAACGATTTCCCGATATTATGTCGGCCAAAAGCTTTTTTCTTAGTGGTAAACAAATTGGTACTGCATACCTTGCAGTTTAACTCCTCACATATTTCGGGATGTTCACTTATGCATGCTCAAGGTGATTAGGTTACGTTCTTTGGTACGAATAATGAATAAATGTAGGCACAATGCGACATGTGACATAACATAAACTTCTCCAATATACTCAACCCAATAATAGAAATTAATAATAGTAATAAAACGATCGCTTTTGCCTTTCCATCACTGTATCAGAATTGTATAGCTTTCATTCGTCTATTTAGATTCAAATCACTAACATTTTAAAGATATCTCCACTAATAAATAACTAAATACAAAAAAAAACCAACTACGTACGAATTAAACATTTCCTTCATATCCTCATAAGCGTATTTTATCTTGCAATTGTTCTAAGTGCGATTTGAATAAAAAAAATGCCCTAACAGTAGTCTACAAATAGAAACTGATGCAGTGCTTATTCTATCATAAAATATTTCGCAACAGAAAAACGAGGGGCTTTACATCACTTTCTGAATAAACTTGTATTCTCTGCTCTAAGTACCCGAGGAACCATTAACGAGATCAAGATTGTATACGATGAAATGTATAATGTGCATGTAGGAAGTTGAAAATGTATTTGGTGTACATAATGTACGCAGAATAGATTAAAGCGACTTAGAAAACAGCGAAGGAAAAGCTACCGAGCAACAGATTGCTATGATGGGATCGGAGAGGGGAGAATAAGAAGAACTATGCATAGGAGAGACAGACGACGAGCAGCGAAGTGGGAAAGCAATCGTTGGATTTGGTAGGAATATCCGTGAAACGAAATGCTTAGTACTATGTAAGAGCAACGACGTCGTGTTAAGGGAACCGGATTGGTTGGTCACCTGTTGCTTGCCAGCCGTGATTGGCTGGACTCGACAGCGCGTAACGCTGCCAGAGGAGGACAAGTGCATCGTCAACTGGTCTACGATGGACCAAGATTGAGAATGGACAATGCAAAGATCCCGATTTTGTTTGTATATCTGTGCTGCCCTTGTCCTTCCTCGTTCCTCGTTTACATCATTATTGCTAAACTTCCGATTATCAAATACATTAATCGTAATAATATGCAGCTACTTTGAATCAGGCATAGGTGCTCATCGAAAATATGCAATTATTATTATTAACACATACTAGCAATCATAATTCGATCATTATTTGTATTGTTTTGAAGTATTTCTCTCGGATATAAATTTATCTTTCGAGGTAGAATATTTTACATTATATCTAAAATATTTGGTCACTGTTCAATCAAAAGTGTTAACCAACGATTAATGAAATTATTTATATTTCTTACGTTTAAAACGGAGTAGAACGATGTATTTAATATAGAAGCTCACTTCATAAAGAACAGGACTTTTAAGTATCGATATGAAACATACAGAACACCGATGTTAACATATCAATGCGAATGTTAATGTGACAGTGGAAATCGTTGTGTGAGTTAGAAATAAATAGGTGATGGCTAGGATTACATGAGATCAACATTTGTGCTCCGAGACCAAAGTCTGCATCGATGATGTGATCGAATAGCTACTTCATGATATCGGACTCTGAACCGTTCATGTCATACAGGCTTCTATGCATGCAAATAATCTTGCCACTAGAGAATGCCCATAAATGTTAAACATTGCCTGCATATAAAATCATACAAGAAGATTATGTAGAAGTTTTACCGCATGCGCTATGTTTTTTCATTTCGTACTTTTATAAGGGTAACAAACAACGCATGCTTATCGCACAATAAAACTGGTTTTGAATTAAAGCAAATAAAATCATAATAACGAAGTACATTATGTATATTTTGTGTTCTTTTTTCTTTAAATATTTAAAATGAATCGATATAACAATTATATAATACGAAGTCGCAAAAAAGGACACGTGACAGAAGAAAAAGCGATTACGTCTGACGTTAACCAAATTGCGTAAGTATTATGATATTTTGGAACGTGTTTTGAGAGAGGTCAAATCGTACACTGTCCAGGAATTCAATAAACAAGATTGTTTATCTCGCTTAATCGGTTCAGTAACTACTGCAAAAGTGTGAATTATTACAGAAATTCACCATGTATGATACATTTTTTATTATTGGCGGCGTCTTTGAACGAGATGGGATAAGAAGTGCGTAGGAACTGGGAACGAGACGGGAAGGACTTCAATGGACTAGCAACACCTGTCAGGCACCTGCCTTCCAGGGGATTTTCCGCAGTCATGCGTGGTTAGATTAAAAACTTAAAGCTATTATCTAGGATCAAATAATGCCAGACGATGATGGCGTTCAAAACGAGATTCAATCTGAATCGGAGAACTTGCGTGAGAGAAATGTTTCACAATAACGGATATAGTACTATCTTTTATTTTTTTTGCAAAACAAGACATTTGAAAAATGATCTTTGAAAGGATGCGTTGAGCAATAAAGTAATTTCGTGTTGTCATAGAACGTAAGTACATAATATTCTACCCAACACGGTATAAAAGAATCTCGACACAGGAGATTAAACAACAGCTAAGTAGCCTCGTGGTTCGTCCATAGAAAGGAATTTCTCGAATCGTTTATAAACGTTGTAGGGATATCTGTACTCCTTATACTTTGCAATGAACGATCCGTTTCCGATGCTCTTTCACGATACAAGGAAGGGAAGCAGATTCACCGTTGCGAAGAACTTTCTCTTGGGCGAAGATTATACTCGTGCCGTTCGTGCACGCAGCCGTACGTAACTTTCGAATCACTCCGGGGACTCTTTCCTGCACTGTTTCCATTATATTTAAATGACGACGGGGTCAAAGTTAAGTTCCTTTCGCGGGAAAGAGCAAATGTCCCGATAGCCCGGACGTTCCTTTTAGCCGGCTAAGCACAGGATACGATAGAGAACAAAGTTTCACCGGCGCAAAGAGACACCCGTGAAGGAAGCACCGCGCAAGAGGAAGAGACGTGAGAAGAGGAGAGGAGAGCAAGAGAGAAAAAGATAGTGTGGTCGCTGACCCGCTCGGAACGTTGACTCCATGTAGTCAGTCCCCTCTTTATATTTTCTTCCATCCCGCTTATACCATCTTACCGTACCTTCGATTACGGCCACGAGTTACCTTACCTTACTTCATCTTCCTTTACCTTGCGTTACCTCACCGCGTCCCGCCTCGTTTCATCCGCGATCGTCACGATTGTATTCGCGGTTGAAAATTTCTGAAGATTTATCTGCTACTCGTCTCCCATCCTTTAACAACCGTATATCATTTCCCTCTTCTCATCATCTATTGTGTCCGACAGTGTTGAACAGTCGATCGTGATTGATATAGTTTCCGGTAATCCAAAAGAATGTTAATGTATCTTGTATCACCGAACAGGATAAACTTTGTATGTATTGAACCGTAGGGATATCGGAATGTTCAGAACTTCGTTTTGCAATTAAAAATATAGTAATAGTAATAGTAAGAAGCAAATAATAAAGCATTACGTAAGATTTGAAGTCCCTTCGATGTAAAAGCAGCTAATATTTATAACTTCGATTTACATTCAGTTATTTGATAGAATGTCTTTAAAAACGTTTCATTTTTTGTACACACATACGCGAAACATATTAGAGAATAGTTTTGACGATATGTACGCTGTTTTTTAATAAAATTGAAATTTTATTGCTCCGTAGTACCACAGAAAATTACATTTGTACTCGGATGATCAATAAAACGTAATAAATATATTGGAGGATTATTACAGAACAATTTTATCGTTGATTGCGTTTCGTTCGTTGCCTCTAATATCAAGGAAGTACCGTTACAATCGTTATCGTTGCTACATCGCTATGGGATTCGAGCCCTACTTGCTAACGGTATTCATTTCTTCTTCTCCATCACGTATTCGCACACGTAGAAATTTTTGGCTGCTGAAAACTAACCGATGGATCATCATCTCTTCTAATCATCGCTATCCCCGGGCAGGCATTTTTTCGTACCGATGGCTCTGCGGAAACCTTGCCTCATTCCTTCTCCTACCATGTTTTTCCTCCACCACTTACCGGTCACCACCTCCCGCACCATCCCTCCACTCCATAATCCACCCGGCGAGACTCCTCCCGTGGTGTAGCTTAATTATTTCCTTTATTGCGACCGCCCTCTCGGGCTTCATCCCAGACTGTACAATATGTTCTGCTCGATATTTGATTCGTTTATTAATATTATAACTTTCCAATACTGTGCCGCTTTTGCATTGATCGAAACATAGCATATAAGTAATTAAAAATAAAGTGGTAATTCATTATTTTTTATACATGGAATATAAAACACACTTGCGGCGGTTTAAATTTTAGAATAAAAGTAGTTCTAGCGATCTCGAATTAATACATCGATCGATACAGTATTGGCATAATTTTATTTTACAAATAATTACTTACATATTGTTACATGGCTGATACAGATTTGATTCGTACGAATAATTGAAAAACTAAGAAACTGGCGTTACAATTGAATAGATGTATATTATTACAAATGTTTTATTTCTTAAGCGAGATTTATAATTAGTATTTATACTTATACACGTGCATATATTTTCCATAATTCGATTGCGGAAAATCTGTATAAAATACTTTATCTATCATCTCGTAATTGTTCAAAAATTCGGATATTTTTGGCAAAATTTTATCGAATGTTACAATGTAATTTGCAAATGTAGCATTTTCGTTCGCAATATACTGCTCAGTAAGCCATTGCATCGGATCTTGAAAAAATATATCAGCTTCATCCATATAATCTATTGTGTTATCAAAATCAGGTTCACAAGTTAATATTCTCGTAGATACATTTACATGTAAATGACTATACAAAGGTGTAGCATGACAAGGGGTCAAAAATAATATATTAGTTGTTATGTCACTATTGTCAGCAATTTCTTTGTGCAAAATTTTCATTACATCCAATGATCCACGTTGATGTATTAAGGAAAAGTAAAGTCCAGGCAGGAGATTACTAATTATTAATAAAATCACAAAGGCTTTCCTCATTCCTTTCTTAAACCGAGTATCTATGCGAAATATACAGGAAGTACAAATGTATATTGCCATTGGTAATAGGGGTAATAAGAATCGAAATTCTTTGTGAGACAACATAGAATAAATTCCTAGTGTCCAACCAATAACTAATAGCATAACTGCTTGACGATGAAAGTAATGTGGATGTTTCATTGTCTGCCAAATGCTTAATATAAAGATAATATAAAACAATCCTAAAAGCACAGATAAACCAGAGAAAATATACCATAATAAAGGTTCTGTTCCATATAAATCTCCAACGTTGTGAAGTACATTCACACGGAAGAACTTCCAAGGAGATATTACAAATTCTTCATAGAGTATACTATCCAAAAGTATTGAACTAACGAAGCTTATACCAGACACAATGCTATATTTACATATTAATAACAACTTGTTCTCTGAGCTTGTACAAAAGTGATACAAGCATAAGGGCATCCATATAATAGCAGCTGTAGGTCTCATCATACAGAGAAAGCCTACTATCCATAAAAAGTTTATATTTTGAATATTGCTGTCACGCCATGGAAATATGGATAGAGCTATCATTGTACATGCTGTTTCTGTAGTATTTATTAATGTACGGGTAGCACAATAATACCAATACCAGTTAATGCATAGAGCATACAATGTCCATTTACTTTTGGCCCACACGTAAAACTTGTATTCTCCATACGCACTGAGAAGTGCTTGAAGCACTCTAGGTACTGTAGTTAAAACTGCTACATAATCTAAGGATGCAAATGCAAGCATCCGATAGACTAAGGATATAAAAAATGGATAGATGTAACTACGGATTTTTGACGTCCATTCCCACGTGAGGTATCCATATCCAAATGCTAAACGATGAGCCACTTCTAATGATTGCCAATATTCGTCCGGGACATGGGCAGTTTGTACGATATATACAGAGGTTAGTCTCCACAGAACCAAAAAACAGAGTACTTTCTTATTCTTAGAGAAGTACATATTTTATACTGTCGCCTTACAATCGGAAATTAATTGTACTTTATAGAAGCAAAGGTACGGTTTTGATAAGATTCATATCGGTAATATGATCACGAAATTAAAAGTGTAAATTCAGTATCGTAATTTTTGAAAGTACCTATTCCATCAGAATTTTCTACTTTATATTCGTTCATTTTTCAGAAATAATCATTTCTTTTGTTGTGTATACATTATACAATAATGTGTTTGAAAAATGTTTAACAAATTTCTTAATATCTTGTTATTTGAACAAACGAATTGATATCCCGATTGCTAACTATGTTCAGGAGATAAAAACAAGTGGAACTAAGAATAAAACAATCAGTAATTTTAAAAACATTTGTACATAAAGAATTAAGAGCACAGTGTACACTTTTATATAAAATTATTTACGTTAAACAATACTTTAACATACGTTTGATTTTTTAAGTCTTACGCATAATATATAATGTTTTGAAAATCGGAGCGTCAGTTAGTTTCGAACGATGGATGCAGATGGAGCTACAGCAAAACGAAAATTTAATGAGATCGATTAGTTGAGAAGTCTACGTAACGATATTTCCTTGAATAACAGAGGCAAAGTCGATAGCATCGTTACGAGAAGTGGTCGATAACCGATCGTGCATCGTTCTTTTCGAAGCGAGAAATTGAAGTTCGATATCTATAAAATAATTCGTCAAACGCCGTTTTGAGATATCGGAGTACTCGCGGTAAAATTCGTTATTCCTGGGATAACTGGATAGACAAATGGATTTGTAAAATGGAATATGCGTTTTCGTAGCAAATCGCATTTTAAATTATGCAACGAAAGTCCTCCATTTTGATGAGAAACGAAAGCTATGAGGTAGTACAAATACGAGAAATACTGTATATGTATATTTTGGTACTTGGAAGATAAGACGTACCGGCTCTTATGTATTTTCGTTTATAATCATGGATAATAAGGCAGTAACGACTTCTAATAGCGAAAAATCTGCCACTACCGATGATTCTAAAAGCGAGATGCAAATGGTATTAGCAAAAATGATGGAGGAAAAGCATACTTATACTTATAAGAAATTAGTCGTACCTATGTCAATGCGAAGTATTTACTGGAAATTCTTTGGGTTTCCAGCCACAGATGATGGAGATATTCTCACTAAAGTCAAAATTGTTTGCATACTCTGCAAAACACAAATTGCATATAATCGTAATACTAGTAATTTACGTATGCATTTACAAAACAAACACGCTCAAGAGTTATTAGCACTAGAAGCTACTAATCCTCCACGTAGACAAGTACTATCTCAAGAGACAAAAGAACGAAGAGCACAGAAAAGATTGTTAAAAGCAGGTTTAACCTCAGCGCAACATATTTATACCACTAATGCAGATGGTACTGTTCAAATAGATGGTGATATCCAATTTGTCACAGATCCAAATATAAGTTTGTCTAACATTGAAGATGATATTACTATTGGTCAACCATTGCGTGTTATGATTAAAGGGAGCTCTAACTTAGGCAATAATAGTCAAAATGTGGCATTTCTTATGCCAGAGGACAATTCTATCAATCAATCCAGTATAGATGGAAAGACTGTATCCGATGCTATAGCAGAATTTATTATAATGGACTTGCAATTGCCAGAAGTAGTAGAGGGTCGTGGATTCCAAAGGCTAGTTGCAACTTTACGGTCACCTTGTGAAATCCCTAGCAAAAACAAATTAGAAGAGGAAATAATACCAAAGATCTATGACACGTTTCGCGAATCCGTAGCAACCAGTCTCTCTTGTATCACCAGTGAAGTTGGACTAACTGTTGAGGAGTGGAGATCAAATTCTGATGAAAGTTTTGTCACTATTTCTATATATTACCAAAACACTGGTGAGGCTGTTTTAGAATGTAAAGTATTAAGTACAATACATGCACCTTTGGATTGGGAAGAGTCACAGTGGGGTAACACAATAGACTCTTTGTTACTTGACTGGGATTTGAAGATAGAAAGGATAACTGCAGTAGTTGTAGCAACATCCAGATCAGAATTATTAGCTGCTTTAACCAATCGTGGATTAACATTAGTCCCATGTCTCCTTCATACATTACAAGTATGTGCTCAAGCTTGCTTTGAGAATCCAGAAGTTGCTGCTATATTGGGAAAGTGTAGGGCAGCTATAGGAGCCATCATAAGTCATCCTGCTGCATCTGCAGCTTTAGCTATGCAAGAACAATTGCTGGAGGTATATTTAGTTATGAATTACTATTTAAGAAACTATATGAATTATTTTCTATGACTTAAGTTATCCCATATTATTATTGTAGTTGGAAGAAAATACTATGTTAATGGACTATCCACCAGTATGGACATCAACCTATAACATGCTTGAACAAATGGTGTTACGACGTAATATTGTAACATCTATCCTGGAAAGTATGGAAGGTGTTGATCAAGAAGTGGTAGACCTTTCAAATGATCAGTGGAAAATAGTAGAGGATCTTGTTAATGTCCTAGAACCATTTAAAGTGACTATCATGACTCTTAGTGAAGAAAAAATGCCTTTAATATCATTACTAAAGCCATTACTTTGGCAACTTGTATCATCTCATCTTAAAGTAAAAGAGTCTGATAGTGATACAGCAAGATCATTCAAAGAGTCTTTATCTGACATGCTCTGTGATCGATATGCAGATTACAATGTCACTCTCTTACTTCAAATTGCTACTACTTTAGACCCAAGGTATTTCAAAATTATGGTTTTGCATTCTATAAATTTATTATAATATTACTTCATGTATACTTATCATGTATTATTGTATTAGGTTTAAACAACTACCATATGCTACAGAAGAAGATAAAAACTTAGTCGCAACTCCTATAAAAGAGATGTTGACAAAATTGATACAGGAAGAATCTGGTGATACTACATCCATAAAAGTTGAAGAAGATCCTCCAAATAAAAAGAGTCGCGTATCAGGTATACAAAAATACATTGAATAATTTAAATATTCGTATTCATCCAACAGCTAGATATAATGTAGAATTTTGTTTTTATTTGTTAATTAAATATAGGTATGGAATTTTTACTCGGAGGATTATGTGCGACGAAAAGTGGAATGCCTGCCGAGGAAAAAGCCGATCTTGAACTTGTACAATATCACTCTGAATCGACTGCACCGCTTGATTACTGTCCACTACAATGGTGGGCCAAAATTTCGGCAAAGTGTCCAAATTTAGGAAAATTGGCATGTAGATATAACTGCGTCCCCGCGTGTTGCGCACCACCGTCTAGAATTCCAGCGGAAGTGCAAGTTTTGTATGACACGAGGAGGGCAGCTTTGCCTCCACATTTAATAGATAAATTACTATTTCTTCATGGTAATCATACTGTTTGAAGAGAAAATTACGTTTTATTGAAATCACTTAAAAAGTACCATTCCTTGGTATGCAAAAGACTATACCAAAAACTTTCAAGACGCTGAGCTAGTGACTGATTTGGAGTAAATTCTTTTTAACATAATATCAACGTCAATTGCTTTTAGATTAAGTACAATTATTTTAGTTCATGCACTAAGCATTTTTTTCAATTGAGCATTCATATAACCAAACGACTAATACGAACTTGAAGAACTTATTGTTATGTTTGTTGAATATAATGAAGAAGATACGAACGTCTATGTAACTGTTTAAAAAGATTCTAATTTTACATTATATTCGTGGTGCTGAAGAGATACGAGTGCTTTCACTAACGTTGAACGTAATTAAATGTTTGGAAATCTTGTAAAATACCAAAAAGTATTTAAAGTTAGAATGCAATATAATCTTGTAAAAGTCTCTATTTTATGCCATTCAATTCAGCTTGTGACGAAATAACGTGATTACATTTAAACGAATTTTGGATATAAAATCCGTTGTACAGACATTAAAGCAAACTAAGGTATAGTAATATTCACGTAAATAAAACTACTATTTCTGAACAGTGATTAAAAAACCAATACTTTTTCAATCTTAAATTGTACGAACATACAAAATTTACAAATGTTGCATACTCCGAGGCCGTGTTAAAACTAAGAATTCCACCAAAATAAGTGAAACAGAAACACAGTTACAATATTTAAACTATTTCGTGAAGTAATTACAAAAAATTACTAGTTTAGTAGCGGAGAATATCAAGTAAATATGAATATCGTATTCGATCACGGTGATTTGAAGTGTACGTTTCTTGTAATGATAATGATTGCGTGAAGAAGCATAATATTGTATACGCACGAAAAATATACAGATTTTGTCAGGTTTCCATTCTTGCATTAATACACTATAGGAATGTGTATTCTTGTGATATTAACTTATATTTTAGAATACTGTAGCAGTACAAGATCGGCATTTTGTATCACTAATAACTAGGAAACACAATCACTATATTGCAATAGGACTACACTGCGACTCTTTATTTATGTACTGATTTATAATTAAATGCTTAAATGTAATCGTGGATGTTTAGTGATTTGTACATAGTATAAATTAAACATATATATGTTTTGCGTTAATTTTGAGTATTGATACGTATATTTATATAGTCTGTATAAAATTTTACATTCTACATCTGTAGAAAATCGACATAAAAATTGTACAAAAGTACTTTGTAATAATGATTTTTATATTGTATATAAGTATAAATCATTCTAAATACACTTTAAAAGTTTATCAGAATGTGTAAATTGTAATCCTATTATATTCGTAGAAAATTAATTCTTTACAAAAATTTAGTGTTTAGTAAATCATTTAAAAATTTATAAGAGAATAAAATTTATTTATATTTACATATTGCATTGATAATTACATTTCATAAATTTACAGTTGTATTGAAAAGTACATTATGTACTTATAAAAATGAATCATAGACTTAACTGTTTTTGAACCCAACTGGAACCTTCATAAAATCGTGGATCAGCAATTCTGAGAGAGGCTCTCTTATAGAAGTAATAATATAAAACTGCAACTTCGTTAAAAGAAAATATTAGGAAAGTTTAACAAGTATATCATCAAATACATCTATATTGTCATACCTCCTTTGTGTAATGAATATAACAATTGAAAACCCTTAGTCCATGAATGCTTCAGCGGAGACAACCAGTGAATCTTAATATACCATGTATGAAGACTTATGCTTAATATCATATATACGATACACAAGATGAGTGTAAAACGAAATCTTGCATACAGTAATTGTATTAGGCCAACCTAATGAAAATGTCCACTGTTAGTACGTAAGGGACTGTAAGAACAATCTAATTATAGTTGCATACGTACTTGAAAGATGTAGGTAGAGAAAAAATTAACCAAGAGAATAGTGAGTGTGACAATAAGGCAGAAATCTTGAATCCTTAACATTAAAAATTGTGGCAATGATTAAATAAAATATAAACGAAGTGAAAGGTAATTATAACAATAAAAGTGTCACGTACACGTATAGAATAAGTAAATCAATGGTATTTTGTCGAGAAAAATTAGCGAACGAATTTACACAAATGTCAAAAAGCAGTATCAAGTACTGTATGATTATAATCACCGAATATTTTTTTGTGTTTAAGGTATTCATTTGTCATCGAGTAACAACGAAAAAGATTGCAATACATAACATTAGTCCACGATTCCGTAGTACTTATTGTATTGATGCATTCCGAAGGTTGCTATGCCAACGTAAGATAAAAACACGTTGAGTCTTCTTAAAAAACAAACTACATATGTTTTCGTAGATAAACAAAGCACTGCGGAAAAAACACTTAGCTATTATATGTATATGACAAATACATTCCGTAACTGCTTCGAATCTTATCATAAAACTAAATAATAGATAAATAAGTATTAATATTGTACGTGCTTAATAAAAGTAAACAATTTCATTGGCTATCCTGGGATTTTGTTAATGTAATAACAAAACTTTGTTGACATATGGGTGATTGTCACAATACACAGTATCATTACTTTGATCTAGTTGTATTTAGTTTACACGTAGTTTTGTATAAGTTGCATCTGTAACAGGTAGTTTAGTTGCTACTTCGACCTGACGTATACATGTGTTGTTAAGAATTTGTTTAGTCACATGTATAGATAATATATATTTCATACAATTTTAAACTGAGATTAAAAATAAAACAAACATATTAACGGAATATGGAGGTTATGAATAATGTGTACAAGAGTATATTAAAATTGAAGATCTTTTAGTTATCGCGTATAAATGTCACCAATTTGTAACAAGATACATATAGAAGCATAATGTACTACTATTTCTAAATATAAATTTTAGTAATGACATTTAAGGTTACATGACAACAGACTAAAATGGAGAACAGAAATAGCGAACGTGTTCATACACGACAAATAGTCGGTATTTTTCCTATATTAGAATTAGATACTGATGATGTAGATATTCCTCTGAAGAATCCCACTATATCCAAACTGGATATCATATTTTTGGTCTGCTCAATTCTTACCCATGTTATTGACATGGGAATTGATATAAATCTTGCCATACAATATTTAATCAATAACAAAGTTACGTACTTTGCATTGACTATAACATTTATTTTTGTACCCTCATTTATTAATGTTATAATCAGTAGAAGAATGCAACAGTATGATGAGAAGGTGAAGAAAGAAATTAATTAATGCATGGACATATTTACTTTGACCAATATATTACTGCAAATAAGTTGAAACAAATATATTTTGTTATAGGGTAATTCAGTATCAAACCAATCAGTGGTATCTAACTGTATGCATGTAATGCTCATGAAAAAGATATACTGCATTATAATTGTTGCATTTCAATTAGCACCTGTGTTTCGTTACTATCAAACTCTGAAGTATGCTTTAAAAGCACGTAAATTTGAAAAATCAGGCGATCGTAATGGACAAAGGCGGTACTATCTTAAGATGCTGAGAGAAGATCAAGACGTTGCATTACTTAGAGTTTTTGAATGCTTCCTTGAAGCAGCACCACAACAAATACTGCAACTAACAATTTTACTGAAAAACTACCACAACAGTATTAATTTTGAATGTACTTACTTCTACATTTAATATATACTCATTTAATTTGTTATTGTTATATTACAAAACTTTTATACATAATATTTGTATCCCACAGTTATTCATCAGGTAGCGAGTATTCTTAGTTCACTTGGGAGCATGGGATGGGCTATGGCTAGTTACCACCGTAGTATTAGATTAGCTCAACAAGACAAGTTGAACATCGGAATCACAGGAACTGTGCTTCAGTTCCTCTGGCACTTTTGTACAACAGGTATGCGAATCATTTATTTATGTATAAAAAAAATATATACTTTGTATTTGTATTTGAAATATTACAGTGTCAAGGATACTATCCTTGAGTGTTGTTGCAAGTATATGGCCGCTGTATACTGCAATTGGTTGTGTCTGTCATTGGATAGGTATGACATCATGGATCATTATTGATTCTCATGGAATACTAGAATTCTGTAGAGATTATAATTATGCACCCCATTCTTCTCCCACTGTCAAAGAGCGTATTTATTCTATTCTATTTTCAATGGTTATTGGGGTTGTTCATGTATTTATATATCTAAATGCTGTAGATGGTAGTACATTCTTGAAACATGTGTTCTTTTATATACTTTGTTTCCTGGAAAATGTAGCAGCATGTATATGCTGGATATGTACCTCATCTCATGAAGTTAAGAATGCTTGGTATTATAATCTGCTTATTATACTCTGCATTGTACCATTTTTATTAGGTACAACAGCTATGATTGTATATTATAGTGTTTTTCATCCCTCTCTAAAACATCAGAATACTTCAAATACATAGTTTTTAATGTTATATGTAATGCTAGTCCGTTTTTAACTTCATTGCAATTCACATTCAGATCTTGCTGTAAGATTTAGTTGATTTACATATTTATTGCATTGAAATCATACATATATTTAATTTTAAACAACGTTTCTGCACATCTATGTGAGTCTATTATAATCACATAGAACTGATATTTATTTATTTTTATCATTCTGTTAAATATCTTGTGATATTTATTATGTTTTACCTCCAACTCTTATACTCGGTATAAATTTTTGAGAGAATTTTTTTATTCATCAAACAAATGCTATATACTGATAAGGCATCATAGAACATTACTTATTTTATTATGGTATACATATAAGTATGTATTAATACTAAGGGGCCAAATATTGGAACTTCCTTTTGGTAGTTTCTATTGTGAATAATAATTTGCAATTAATGTAATGTAAAACTAGGAAGATAGACAAAAATTGAAATAAGTACAGAGATGTTCTATGAGCGAAGGTATCAATCCACACTTATATATGTTTTATAAATATTTATGATAGAGTAATTGGTACTTCCATACAAATACCTTATATGCGTGCTCATTTTTAAGGCTGAAGAGTTCAATTGACTAGATAGTTTACTCTTTTTTGTGCAATGCATCTATATAATTGTCCACTGTGCTCTCTAATTTTGATACAGATAGTTGCACAAGAAAGATAAAAATTAGAATATTTTCAACATTACCAATGTCATATGTTTTGTACCGCTCAAAATTTGTAATCCTTGCATAATTTATACATTTTTATATATAATAAACTTAATTATTCACATATTTATATATTATTAAATTTCTTGTATAAAATACATCATAAACATAAGTTAGATCAATTAAAAACAATAGTATCAAGTAATAGAGTAGATTGAAATAAGATATAGTAAAGGAATGTATAAAACTCTGTTAGAAACATGAAGGTGACATCGTACTAAATATATCATCACACTATTTCATAAGTTGACACATTTTGTTACAAAAAAAATTTATTCAAGTGTAATAATAAAAATTATTAAGTATTTAATGCAAAAGTTATTTAACTACATTATTTATAGTACATTATAACTTTAAAGCCATACAATTAAGATATAAGTAATTGAATAGAAACTTTTACTTATAAAACACATTTAATGATGTCCTATCCTTTGATTCAAGAGCACAGCACACATGAATTTAATTACTTAATAGCATATTATAAAGCATATTTTAGGTCATTCACATATAGGAATTAAACAGTTTTTGACTTAATAACATTCATAGTGAACACATATAGAACTATAACGGAACGTGTTGCATGAAATAAATTACTGATAAAAAATAAAACACATAGATCCATATGTACCAACATTTTTGTTGTATATCAATCAACTGGATTTTGTATTACGATAAGTATAAATTCTTTATCTGGAGCAACCATAATTTCATGTTTCTTACTACGAATACGTAAAAAGGTAAGATCATTAGTTGGATCCAAATCACGTACTACGGATCGTGCTTTATCCGATAGCTGACTTATCAAACCTGCATACTGCACTGTTGTAGTATTATCCAAGGTAGACTTGATGGGTATACCTGATGTTATAACAACGTCATTAATTTTTTCATATGATTTATACTGGTAAGTAACCTATAGAAATGTAGTACGTACCTTCCGCATTGACGACAATCGTTCCGACAACTCCCTTATGGGATTGAATTCGTTTCATAGTTTCCTCGACTTCTTGTGCCTTAAAAAAGAACCATGTTATGTCAAAATTACAGACGAAAGAAAGATACGTATAACTTCAGTCGCGAAATTACCATGGTTTAAATTTTCCTGTTTTTCGAACTTGTAACCGTATCAATCACAAATTTGATAATTAAAATTTATGATATTTAGAATATCTACACGTCATTCACAACACCGACTACGGATTATTCGTATATTTAATAAATAACGTTCCGGAAAGCTATGAATGGATGTGATTTTGTTAGGTTTTAAACGCCACCTGGACAAACGAATAACAATGGTATCTACCTAGCGGCAGATTCAAAAATATGCTCGAATAATGAGTAATATTCTATTGTTAATGATCAGAAGATCGTTGCTCTCTCTCTTGACAAGGTTTAAACACATTTCTAATGAAATGTTAAATTTATAAGTCCTTTAGAATTTAATCATAGATTTTTCCAGTTAGAAAAAACTTTATTTTTATTGAAAACATGTTACATTGTTTCCTAAAAATGACAATGTAAAAAAGTATTTATTAATAAAGAAAATACTTAAAATGGATCATAACAAAGAAACAATTAAGTCAGTCGATGGGTATTCAGGTAAATTAAGATTGTATTCCTTCTGCAATTTCTCAGGTACAAAGCGGCCACCTAAATAGTGAAACTTCCCCTTAAACTCTTGAGCACACATTTTTGGTGCTGTCAGTGATATCAGTGTTTCTGGCTTTATACCACCTTCAGCAGCTGGGCCTTTTTCAACGTCCCAACCTGATGGTATGTCTATACTACATATAGGAATTGTTGTGCTTTCTAGCAAACGGATAATAGGAATGAATGTTTCTCTGACTGGTGGTTTGAAACTAAAACCAAACAGAGCGTCTACTATAAGGCCAAACTGATCTAAATTCTTTAAAACAAAGTTTTCCAAATCGTTCTCCAACAGGGGAATATTGTACTCAATGCACTGATGCAACAAATTCTCATACAGTGTATTACTTGTTTTCTTTGGATAGTAAATTTCAGGCGAATACCCGAATAGTTTCAAATGTCTGGCACAGACAAGTCCGTCACCACCATTGTTCCCTGGTCCACAACAAACCAGAACTTTTTTTGTAGAGTCTTTTAGTGACGGATAAGTACGGGCAATTGCAATGGCACAACTCTGCCCAGCAAGTTCCATTAGCTGATCCACACTAAACTTGTACTTTTCAAACAACGTTTTATCTATATTTATACTTTCCGTTTGATTCAAGTATTTTACCATTGTACTGCTCGATGTTCTTCCAAATAAGAGAACTGCCGTGTTATTAGAAAAAATAGGCTTCACGTGGCTAGCGATATATGATAACATTAATTAATCAATGGACCTGAAAATGAGGAGAGAAGAAATGTAACAGAAGAAATATTATAACCTCACGCAAAACATTACTTCTTTAATTTTCGTTATATAAATGCCTGTAAAATGTCAAAATAACTCTCGTGGTTTAATAACTTTGTATATTATCGATCACCAGATTTTATCGCATATCTTGGAATTCAATTTGTATGTTCGACTGTACGCAGCCGTACGTATTAAGTTTCAGGAAACTATACTGTGTACATACAAAAATGTTGAATCAGCGTACTTTGTTCTGTACTTGACCCGTGTCAAATGATCACATTTGATATAATACCGTTTGCAGGATTACTTTGACTTAAATTTGCAATTTCTCTGTATAAGTTTAAGTCTCTTCCAATATCATTGTTTTCTTCTTATTTCGACATCCATAATTGTTTCGGAATTCTGATTATTTCAAACAGTACTTTTTTCGCTAACAATAAGGTGTATCTATAATATACTAAATTTACTTAAAGGTCCATAGTATACGATATTATTAAATAATATTAACTCCGTGTACGTAAATTTAGAACTCTTTTTCGTAAATGGTTTATTTCGAATCTTATTATATTCGACTTAAGAACATTCTTAGTAAAGTAACTGGACTAGAATAAAAAAGTAGGCTTTCATAACAAAGCATTTTATTGTAATTTAAACTGTACAAAAGCAATCAACACTAAACTTATATATAGTTTATATTTCTTACTGAAACTAATCTTTTTCAACATATGTTTAAGAATTTATGCACATATCATATGTATATATATAATATGTTTTGAAATGATATGATTATTATATTTGCCTGGGAGATTTTTTCAACAATATTTCTTTCGAATTTTTGTTAACATTTTTGCATTAAAAAATACAAAGAAATAAAAGTAGAAATGGAAAAAGATACAATTGTTACGAATATATTATGACTATATCACATTTGCTATGGAAAATACATCTTTATCTTAAATTATAAACAAAAATGCTGAAATTAATAAATGTAATTTATGATTTAATATTTTTTTGGTATAATTATTAATAAGGATTTTTGGAAGAGTTTTCTCTAAATATGTTAGCTGCGTTAATTAAATGTTCCGTTAATGATATAACCATTTTTTTTGGCGGCCATTTAGGATTATAAGGAAAGTCTTGTAATATATCACTGTACAGATCCCCCTTTGACTTAAAATGGTATATTGAGAGAAGCTTCACTATTGGCCTTTCTACTGGGAATTGTGGTGAAAGTACAATTGATAAAATAAACTCAAATTCTTTTTCCTCCATTAAGAAGGTCGCATATGTAAACTGTATTGTATCATACTCAATGACTTTAAAACGATGCCAGAAGAGGGCACATGTTATGAAGTTTTGTCTATTTTCAATGCTCCGGACTATTGTATTTATCTGGAATAGGAAGAAGTATCATTAAAAATTCAACAAGGCATTAAAAACATAATGGAACGTAGCATACCTTTTCCTCTATGCATTTATTTATTTCTGGAACATAATCCATTAAATATTTATCAGGACTGAAAGGTGGCAAATTTAAAGTTGCCCCCCCAAAAGTTTTTTCTAAAGACTTTGATAAGTAAAGTTGAGGAACAACGTGATTCCATTCTGATCCATAAAATGTAATAAGGAGCTTTGCACTATCAGTGACTGATTCAGTAGAACGAATTTGCAACTGTGAAAGATCTATTAACAAGGTTATTAAAAATATAGCTTCAGTTGGCTTAGAACCTAATGGTAATAATACAATTTCGATATCTTCTTTTTTTATGCCTGTTGTTCCTACTAATGTATCATATTCCATTTGTAGTCGATTTTGTTTCTTAAATAATTGTATCTAAAGAAAGGAAAATAGTGAACACTATGTTATATAGCGATTCAAAAATTGACAATAATAATTGTGTACCTGATGTTCTTTATAACAAAATAACAACTCTCGAAGAACATTGAGCAATGCATCTGCATCATTAGGGTCCCATTGAACAAGACTAGGAACTTGAGTCGATAAAGTATCAATATCTAAATCAGCTAAGAAGCTATCATCATTAAATATGAAATCAGGTCCCATCTCAGGACATTGCGAATCAAACAATACATTCCAAATTAGGTTCTGTTTGGCGTAAGGGATGGATAACTTAAATCGATCTCCTTTTGTTCTACCACAACTCGATGTTATAGTATCCAATTCAATTCCTCCGCAACATGCACCTTAAAAGGATAAGTAAATATAAAAATATAAGCACATATATTTTGATGATGTTCGTATTGTTGTATTATGATAATTGTCTTACCAAGGTTGTCAGTTTGCAAAACACGTTTTATAAGTGGTTCAATATACGAGTCAATACAATTTAAAATTGGATGTTGTTGATTTAGCATTTTGACGACTATTTATGTTTTAAATGAGGAAAGTCTATCAGAAACGGCTACGTCAACTTTATTTTATCGTATTGGCTTTCTACGTCGCTGTATTCTTTGTCATAGATAAAATGGAAAGTATTATGACCTACAATATTTTATGACGCACCATGTGGATGTATTATTGTTCTTTAGTTGCTTTCGCCATTTCGCTGCAGATATATTGAAATACAATTCTTTTTCAAATATACACCAATCCACATAGTATCATGGGTTTTTCTGTCTAAGGATGGTACGAATTGACTGGTTCTATAGTGCATTCCAGACAACTTGTTATCGCGATGGATTGCAATGCAAAATTAAAATGTAGGATGTAAAGAATAGAGTAAGTTAAAATAGAAACGGTTTATTACAAATAATAATAAAAAATCAATTAAATGCACGGTATGTGTAACTCTAACTTATTAACATTACAGTTATCTAGGGGTTTAATAAAAGAGTTGTTGGTACTATTTTTTCGATGTACCATTTTGAATTCAAAATAGTAAATGCAAGCACGAACGAGGTATAAGCGTTACCATGACATGCAGTAGACTTTACTAACAAAATGTAAATTCAAAATATACTTGTACCACAGTCGAGGTATAGGAGCAGATAGGACATCCAATGGGGTTTCGTGTGTCAGGTATCTGAGGCCGAAATTGAGGGTTATGGTGGCACCCTCTGTGCCTAGAGAGCGGCTAGTCTAAGAACTACAGTGAAAACTAATTGGAGTTAAAGTTTTAGCTTCGCTACTTAATAATTAATTAATAATTAATTTCGGTTTCCGTTATTCCTTCGCCATTTTCACAATTTTTTAGATAGCGATTTGATTCTTTCACTGTCTTATTTGGCTTCGGATTCCGCGTCCAAAACATCTTGGATTATTTGAACAGCTCAAAAATTACGGAAATGACGAAAGAATTACGAAAATCGCGATTAATCGTCAAATTCAACCAGTTTTTTGGTCGGCATTCGCTCAATTTTTGAGATAGCGGTCTGAAACTTGTACCATTGTTTTAGTTAGAAAATTCTACGCCAGATCAATGTATAATAGTTGTACTTTTCGAAAATTTAATTTTTCGCAAAAATCTGAAGGGGGTAGGTCAGGATTTTTTGCGATTTTCGTAAATCGCTCGCCATTTTCACAATTTTTGAGATATCATTCTGATTCTTTCAGTGTCTTATTCGGCTTCGGATTCCGCATCCAAAACGCCCTGGATCATTTTAATAGCTTAAAAATTACGGAAATGGCGAGCGATTTACGAAAATCGCAAAAAATCCTGACCTACCCCCTTCAGATTTTTGCGAAAAATTAAATTTTCGAAAAGTACAACTATTATACATTGATCTGGCGTAGAATTTCCTAACTAAAACAATGGTGCCAGTTTTAGATCGCTATCTCAAAAATTGAGCGAATGCCGACCAAAAAACTGGTTGAATTTGACGATTTTTCGCGATTTTCGTAATTTGCGCGCCATTTCCACAATTCTTTAGATATCAAAATGATTCTTTCACTGGCTTATTCTGCTTCGAAATCCACATTAAAAACGTCCCGGATCATTTAAATATATCTAAAAAATTACGGAAATTACGAAGGAATTACGAAAATCTCAAAAATTCGTCCATTTAAAGCAGTTTTTTAGTCGGCATTCGCTCAATTTTAGAGATAGCGACCTGAAACTTGTACCATTGTTTTAGTTAGGAAATTCTACGTCAGATCAATGTATAATAGTAGTACTTTTCGAAAATTTAATTTTTCGCCAAAATCTGAAGGGGGTAGGTCAGGATTTTTTGCGATTTTCGTAAATCGCTCGCCATTTCCGTAATTTTTGAGCTATTAAAATGATCCAGGACGTTTTGGACGCGGAATCCGAAGCCGAATAAGCCAGTGAAAGAATCATTATGATATCTAAAAAATTGTAAAAATGACGAGCGATTTACGAAAATCGCAAAAAATCCTGACCTACCCCCTTCAGATTTTTGCGAAAAATTAAATTTTCGAAAAGTACAACTATTATATGTTGATCTGGCGTAGAATTTCCTAACTAAAACAATGGTACAAGTTTCAGACCGCTATCTCTAAAATTGAGCGAATGCCGACCAAAAAACCGCCTGAATTTGACGATTTTTCGCGCTATTCGTAATTTGGGCGCCATTTCTGTAATTTTTGAGCTATTAACATGATCGAGGAAGTTATGCGTTGCGGACGGCAGGTAAAAACTTTAAGCATACACACAAATCGATTAATTAACTAATCAATTAATGTCTACGTAATTTATACCAATAGAGTGGAGCTGTATTACATTTGCCAGCTCTATAACGAACAAATCAGCAATAATGATCAGCAACAAGTATGAAAACAGTAAGGGAGTCCTAGGATTCCTTTTTCCAGAAACAATTAGCCCAGTAACATGTCCTGCCTACTCTTACACGTCGTCTGCGATGCAATGCAGGAGTGGAATGAATAACAGCAGGTAGTATTATAAATTATTACATTACACACTTTCTTTCGCAAGTACAGAATTGAAATCGATTGTATGAGAAAACTGTCGTAGGGTAACAGATTCTTTTTAACACAGTTAGAATATAGATACAAATTATGAAACTCAATATTCGTCTTCATCCTCGGTGTTGGTTGCGTCTTCCTGTACTTCGCGATAATCTAATTCCAACGCGGCTAAGTCTTCCCTCGCTTCGGCGAATTCGCCTTCCTCCATTCCTTCGCCGACAAACCTTTGAATTGCAATAATTTGTTAATATTAATCACACGTATCACACCTCTTACCCAGCACTGTTTTTTTTATGTAAAGGATACAATTAACTCTCACCAATGAACAAAAGCTCTTTTAGCGTACATCAGATCGAACTTATGATCGATTCTAGCCCACGCATCAACAATTGCGGTGGTATTACAAAGACAACAAACTGCTCTCTCCACTTTAGCGAGATCTCCCCCCGGTACTACGGTCGGTGGTTGATAATTAATTCCCACCTGTGTGAATACATCGATATGATACCGTATATGCAATTACATAGATGTATTATGACTGACTATTCTTCATTTAATGCAGTTGATCATGTTATTTCCTGGAATGCTTATAACGTATAGAAATAATGATGACCTTGAATCCGGTTGGACACCACTCGACAAACTGCACGTGTTTTTGTTTCTTGATCATCGCTATTGCGGCATTGACGTCTTTCGGTACGACGTCGCCCCTGTACAGCATACATACAGCCATATACTTCCCTCTACGCGGATCACAATTCACCATTTGATGATTCGGCTCGAAACAGGAGCTTGTTATTTCGGATACCGTGATTCTTTCGTGGCCCGCTTTCGCGGCTGATAAAACCGGAGCATACGTCGCCTGTGAAAAATGTAATTAAATTATAACAGAACCAAGTTAATCAGGAATAATTCTAATGTAATAGAATGCCCGGATTGTCTGTATCGAATGAGAATAATCAGATGCTTAATAAAACTCACGAGAGGGAAATGAATACGTGGATACGGCACTAGATTCGTTTGAAATTCAGTGAGATCGACATTAAGAGCTCCGTCAAATCGTAAACTAGCGGTTATCGAGGAGACAATTTGTCCGATTAAACGATTTAAATTTGTATAGGTCGGTCTATCGATGCTCAAGTTTCTTCTACACAGTTCATAAATGGCCTGTAAAGAACCAAGGATCATATATAATGCCGTTTATACCAGTAGCGTTACAATGGTTCAACATCGAAAAGTTTATAAGAGAAACTACGAACCTGATTATCAACTATGAAGGCTACCTCGCAGTGTTCTAAAGTCGGATGTGTGTAGAGAATTGCATTATACGGCTCTACAACGGAAGTCGATACCTGCATAATTAATGCGACAGTTGTAACGACTAGCAACTTTATTACTATGATAATATGTTTATACTTATTTAGTCATAGGGCGGTTTGTTTGATACCTGCGGTGCTGGATAAATGCTAAACGTTAGTTTACTTTTTTTCGGATAATCGACAGACAATCTTTCCATCAGCAAGCTTGAAAATCCAGATCCTGTTCCGCCGCCGAAAGAATGAAATATTAGAAATCCCTGCAAGCCTTTGCATTGTTCTGACAGCCTGTGAATCCGATCTAAAGTAATGTCGATGATTTCCTTCCCTGAAATATATATCATTGTTTAATGATCACAACTAAAAGCATAATAATCATAGTCCAGATATCACAGATAATGTATCTTCGTTTAGTAAAATTAAATGAAACTCTAAACATTAGATGACAAATATTAATTACATAAAATAATCA
Source organism: Mimumesa dahlbomi (assembly GCA_917499265.3). Taxonomy (NCBI): domain Eukaryota; kingdom Metazoa; phylum Arthropoda; class Insecta; order Hymenoptera; family Crabronidae; genus Mimumesa; species Mimumesa dahlbomi. The sequence goes on from OU824118.1 coordinate 11,747,911, forward strand.
GAAAATATAATTCTAATACTAAAATATTATTCTTACTACATTTTCAATCAATTTAACAATTAGTAAATGAAAGTAAATGAAAGTAAAAATCCGTTACGTGTACCTATAGTGTAATGGCCGCGAGCGTAATTATTCGCTGCATCCTCTTTTCCGGTGATCAATTGTTCCGGGTGAAACAGTTGTCTGTATGTACCAGTACGTACTTCATCTATAATGCAGATACACGTTTATAACAATCTCGTATTTCTCCGAAGAAATTTATAACTTCACGAAACTTCTTCCAACTCGCCTACTACCGTTGGTTCAAGATCGACGAAAACGGCTCGCGGAACGTGCTTTCCCGCGCCTGTTTCAGAGAAGAATGTGTTGAAAGAGTCGTCTCCGAAACCGACGGTCGTATCACTGGGCATTTGTCCATCCGGATGAATTCCGTGTTCTAAACAATAAAGTTCCCAGCAGGCGTTTCCCATTTGGACGCCCGCTTGTCCTATGTGTATGGATATACATTCCCGCTGGAATCATTTATTATAATTCACAGTTTAATCTGTCGAATAACAGACACTGTCAAATATCAGTTCTTCGTCAAAATCAGTTGTGTATTTTTTAATAGCAAGCTCAGCCACATACGAAATTACAAAGATATTAAAAAACGTATGCGGGTTCATTGTCTACCTTATTAGAAATGTGGACGGATTAATGACGTACCATTTTTGCCATTGCTATCCTAATGGTGTGAAAATTAATTCAAGTTGATTTTTCCAACGTGTACAGTACTTTCACGCATACGTAAACAGAAATAGAAAAGAAATCTGGTTCATTTTTAAAACGACACAAGACTAATTGTCTAACGATAATCGATTATCACGTTACAGAGTTGTACTGAGATTCTTTCGATCTATGAACAATAATCGCGAGACATCTAAAGTGTCGAAGTGTAGGACCACTGTAAAGGCATTTGCCGCCTTGTCTTTAACTTGACAAACTAAGGTACTCAACAGGGGATGATTACAAACTGACAGTTCAGATATTCTATCGACATGAAATTGTTCTATAACCGCTGATGAGGTATAAGGTATTTTCACCTTGACCTACCGGGGTATCAATTAATAATTTAGTCGCGCCCTAAAAAAGAACGTTGCTTTGCAAAGTCTTTAGATTTGCCATCGCATATAGACACGGGTCTCATAGACATTCGCAATATATTACATACCGTATCTGTGCGATAGTAAAAATCGATTTTTACTGGTTGACATACTGTAACCATAGCAGCTTGGTCGAACATCGGTATGCCGAGTCGCGTGACACAATTTTGCAATTCGTCGAACAAATGATCTCCCGATGGGTTAAAAAAAAAGTGGAAAAGTTGTACGTACGCGTTTGTACGTACATATGTTTATGCAGGTAAATACATTTCGACGTAATTGATTACTGAAATCTACTTCAGAGATCGATGATTGTTACCGGTAGTGGTGATACGATTTCAATGCAAAATTAAGAAGCTTTATTTGAAAAGTATACTTACTGAATTGCATAGTTGTTTATGAAATCATATAAAATGATATTAGAAAATGCAATACAACAATTTGTGGAACAAGTGGTACATGTTTTGAAAATGAGGATATTGTACGGTGAAACAACTGAACAATTATTCACAATGTTCGCCTGGCTTTAAATTATTTGATTAAAATCCCCTTTTGTGGAAGACACGAAAAGAACATAAGTAGCTCGCGGGAATTACAGTATTTAGATGTTTATCCCAATATTAAAACTTGAATATCGTCCTTCTAATTTAAATTTATTATTCGAAAAGTTTCCTGCTTCTCAACAGCAAATATCTGATATTTGTCTATGAAATATTTACCGAGTTCTAATACTTCTGGTATAATTTTCATAGTCAACATCGAAAATCGCTTGCATCTCATTTTCCATCGACAGTTCCTCAATCGGTCGATTAAACGATGTGTATACACATGTTTAACGTATAGTATAATTACAGGGTGCGCAATATCTGGACTATAATACTTTAGAACCCGGCACGTTTAAGCTGCATTGTGCAAGCACATGCGGGTATTGTCGTTTCAACAAATATTTCAAGTAGAAAACTGTACAAGACATACATCGTTTCGAAACATTTATAAAAGATTTTAAATGTTTTTGTCTCAAAATAACTGTTACAAGTATTGCATATACCTTTATTTAATGTGCAGTTAATGAAAAATAGTTTTAGAAATTACTTACCATCGTTACGAACACGAAGTTACGAGGACGAGCAATGTGTCTGACCGTACGACGGCTGAACCACTGTCTGACTTATCGAATAGTCTGATCACTACAATTCTCCATATTAATACTCCCGCATATAATACCTGTCCTACGCTTCATAGGCGACGATCCTGATACTATAGTGTTCGTGGCAATTGATGCAGACGTGTAAGTGTGTATCTATAGTACCAATATAGATGAACAAATAATACGAGAAAAAAATCATGTTGCATCGATAAAGTATGAGCGATGCTCGTTAGGATTTCCTTGAAAAAATATCTGGTAGTAGATATAGTACAAAACCCATCAATTATTGGAGGAGATGTTCTTGCAAAATAACTTATACGCAATAAGTAAATTATTATTAAACTAGTATAATAGAACATTTAATCGTAACATATATATTGTACTATTGCACGGATTGTTATTCCGATAAAAAATAAGTGACGTGCATAACTTTTTCGTAGACAGTAGTTTTACGATAGTATTAGTGTATTTATACGTAAGTTTGTTGTGTTCTTTATCAACTTACTCAAGGATATGCTGTAAGAAATTATACATACAAAAATAAAATGAATATTTCAAAATGTTTTGCATATGTATTTTTTTAACGAAGTCAAATCAATTTTGAAAAACAATAACTTATATTCATAATATGTAATTATATTAATCACTAAAAACCTTCATAACGCTTTATGTTGTTAGTATACAGTATAGTTTCTACTTACGTTTAAAAGTTTATTACAATTATATATAATATTCATATACATCTCGAAATATAAAATTATAAAAATATGTATACTCCTTAATTGTTAATAGAAGTCTCGGTTTCTTAATGTACACTACTACTTTTTTAATCCTTTTGGACTGGAAAGGGTAATTAATTGTACTCTTCGCGGTGTTTTATTAAATATTAATACAGGCGGCTCAGTCTTCTTGGGCGTGTTTTTCGGATGCACCTTAGAAACATCGCTATTACTTTCTTCATTATAAATTAATTTAATATCTTCAGTCTCCTCATTTACTTCCCCATTACTGGGTTCCAGTGACTTGCTACTTGTTTTCAGCGTATTCACAGTTTCCGTATTCGATTGCAGAGTGCTTTTTGTTTCGCATTTTGAAATATCAATATCCATTGCATTACTATCTACATCAACAGTTGACAAAGGATCTTCAAATTTATTGTTTTTGGTGTTATTATTGGAAACTGGCGATCGTTTGCAATTGATAGGAACTTTTGAAGGAGTATTTTGTGCATATTTGTACTCATACCCTAATTCATTTTCTTGAAATTGTATTATTGAACAATAACCATCAGTAGAAGATGCAATTAGAATTTTTCCATCACTGGACCTGTGAATAATAAAAATGCTGCATAAATGATTATCCTAATATAGATTGCCAAAAACAGGAAGACAACTGTTACTTACCAAGAAACATCAGTCAATCTAGTATAATGGATGTTTGATATCACAGCAACTGGTGTGGTCTGTTGAGTATCGTATATCAGTACTGAATGTTGTGTTGCAACAGCAAATATTATTCTATATGGCAATGCTATTACAGGAGTCGGACCATTCTTTTGTAATTCAAAGTAAATAGGACAGCAACGAACTGCTATTGTACATTCATCCAAAGAAGGTAGAATCATAATAGGTCTGAACATATGAGACAAAACATTCATTGCAGTACATAGACATGTTAATTCAATGATTTTAATAAGTTAATAGACATACTCCTTCAAATTTTTTCTTGAAAAAATTATTGTTGCATTAGACACCCTTTCTGTTGTTTCTACTGGTTCAATTATCCCAGAGGGTACAATGATTAATGCTCCATCTAAAGAAAATGTCAATCTTCTGAAGAATGATTTGAATGTATCATCATAAAATAAGCGAACAGTTTTGTCTTTTAATGGATGGTCAGACGATGTAGGTATCTTAGATTTATATACTCGTTGAACTGTTTTTTTACTGTTAATATCAATTAAGCGACACAATCTGAAAGTAAGATATATATGAGAATAAAATTCCAGAAGCTATTAAGTACATGTTCTTTACCTATCAGTACTTATTGTACAAATGTATTGGTTACAAGGATCCCATGAGACTCCTTGCACAAAACCCTTGTGATCAGAGAATATAGCAGTGGAACGTCCTTTATGAATGTCCCACAAAATTGCAGTATTGTCCACAGAGCCAGAAACTAAAGAATTAGAGTCTGGCGACCAACTAATATCATAAACATCCTCAAGATGTCCTCTTAGCACTTTCCAAGAGATCCATTGTTCTTTGTCCTCTGTATCATCAGAAGTTGTAAAAAATTCACAATCTTCCTTTTGTTTCCACAAAATAATGGCAGACTCTGAAAGTAATAATTTGTATTAATTACACCACTATAGGACGTGATACTGATAATTTATTTTAATTACATTCATCTACTAATAATTACCGTCATCTCCTGAAGCTAAAATTTCTTTCGATGGAGAAAATCGTACAACGTTTACCGCCTTCTGATGACGATCCAAGTCCGCAACACATTTCACCGTAGCTCCACCGTTCTCGTTTGACATTAAATGCCATATCTGCATTCGAACAACAAATGAATTTATCGTAATCCTAATCCTTGAAAATCATTCTTAAACAAGAGATTAATGTTTACGTTACCAGAACATGCGAGTCAGCACCACCGGTCGCAACTCGCCAAAAAGTAACACCCTTCGGTGTCTTGTAAATACCGGCTTGTATATCGACACTCAACACTGGATCACGATTGTGCCATGAAATTTCGGGAGTAGTGCACCACATGATCTCAATACGAATAAAGAACACTAAAAATGACAAAATTAAAAGGTAACGAAGGGATCAACTGACTCTAACCTTTTCTAAGTTGTCAGATCATTCGCGCCGATTTATGTCATTAGTTTTTCTACTGTAATTTCAATCGCTCTGATTGGTCAGGATAAAATTAAAAGTCCATAATAATATAGTATTTTCGAGAAATACAAAATAATTAAAATATCAAGAGACTGTCAAGCGGTGTTTAACTTTGCTAACAAATTATATTTATCTACATATTAATTATAAGTAACAAGTAGTTCAATGCATCGTCGGGAACCAATAGAAATGTAAAACGTTTATCAGGCACTGTCAGTATTATTAGTTTTGGAACATTAACTTTCTGATTAAAATTGAATGAAAATACACGCTACGATATGTATAACAATATCAATTATCAGCTTTTTTGAGTGTTATCTCTTCAAGTCTTATCTCTACATCATAAATGTTTATATTTCTGCATTTAATCAGTAGTTAAATAAACCAAAGTTAGAAAATGTACATTTTCTTTCTACATGGTAAAAAATGTTAATATTTAAATTCGACAATGGTTATTCGCGTACAACAAAATTTGATCCAAAAGAATGGAAACAAGGCGAGTTCATCTGTGTCGGTTAAACGTACCGGGATCCAAGTTCAGTGTCAAGAAACACGTGATTTAGGAATTAAACCGAACATCCGGCGCAAATAACTCCCTCTCTGGAACCACTCTTGGAATACACCCGAGAAACAGTCTGCCTGTACGGGTCGTGAATACAAAAATGGTGGGTGCCGAAGATGATCATCACGATCACAAGGAAGGAGACACCACAGAAAATATGGATAGTAATCAACAAAACAGCGAATCAGTTATCGCGGAGCAGAGCAACGAAGAAAGAGATGTGTGTTGATGATGCTATCTTCCAAAATTTCTTACGTGCTCCATTTTCCTGTTCGAAGCGTTTGTCAGATTATAATTAAAACTCACGAATTCCGTTTCATCATTGATTCTTTCACGTGTCATAATTACAGTACAGTTTAGAAACTCATTTAAATTCCAGGTATTTCGGTGGCTTGATACATTCATAGTTTTATTTTCATTTTTCATTGATTGTGGCTTAAACACAATGTAAATACAAATTGCAACCTGTTCTATCAGTATTATAGACCTCCTTTTAAAAGCTGATCATCTTGGAAAGGATGATTAATAATTGATTATTTTCTTTATATGTTTGTACAGATAAACGCAGAAATTGATGAGCAAAGGAAAAAATACCAGCCTTCACGCCTGGAATCATTTTTTGCAATCACAAAGTCCTTGATTATAAGAGCCCTCATTATATATTTTGTTAGCTTTTTATTCAGACGTCCCCAGCCTGATGTGAGCTCACAGTCACCTGGTGCAGTTAATACACCACGGTTACAGGCAGTGAATATATTTGAGAACGGGACATTATTTGACTTAAATATCTATTTGTCAGAATCTGAGAATTTTAAACAATTCGATGATTCACAAAGTTTAATATGGTCAGAACGAGGATTAATATATGGAGATTGGTACAGTGGACCAGATAAAGATGGTTCTAAAACTATTCGACATAAATTTGCACCATCAAGTCGATTAAAAAATAATGGGTCTATATTTCTTCATGTATACGTCACAAAGACTGGTAAATCTCCAAACCCTAAGGCGGAAAAGAATGTTTTCGCAGGGGATTACATGTCATATTCAAGGAAAATGTTAAATAAATTTAAAAAAATCAAATATCAAAAAAGACATAATTTGTTAACTGGTGAGACTACAGCATCTAAACAAGAAATTGAGGTACTATTATGATTTTAATTTACTCTAAAATATAGTTTATTTTTTTAAAACTAAATTGCTACATATCTATTTTAGAAAGCAGAGATCATGAATCAGGAGTATGTTTCTCATTGGCATCCTAATTTAACTATAAATTTAGTAACTGATCAAACTAATTGGGTATACGGTCAAGTGCCACCACCTTTAGATACATGTAAGTAATTTGTTAAGTGTCAAATTATATTATTAATCTTAGATCTTACTCACACATTTTTGTGTTTGACAGACATTAATTTTTTACCTGGAGAATCATTCTATAAGCCGGTGATATACATGAATGATTTTTGGAATATGCAAAGAGACTATCAACCATTAAATGATACTGTAGAAGAACTTGAACTTCAGCTAACCTATCAACCTATTTCATTATTTAAATGGCAAATTTATGCAGCACAGACAATGAGAAATAAATGGACATCGTCATTAATGGGTATGTTACAATTGGTGGAAATATACCAAATTTTGAAACATTTTAGTTATATAATGATATTTTCTACATAGGAGATGCATCCGATGAAGATGACAATGACCAGGATACTTTGAAAGAAACATTATTAGAAATAAATCCTTACTTGTTGGGCCTTACCATTATAGTCTCAGTGGTGCATAGTGTATTTGAGTTCTTGGCATTTAAGAACGGTAAGAAACATTCCTAATTTCAGACCCATACTTATTATAATTAGAATAATTGTTAATTTTTTATTATTGTTTATTTTTACAGATATTCAATTTTGGAATAATCGTAATTCGTTGGAAGGTCTTTCAGTCCGATCCGTATTCTTCAATGTTTTCCAATCGCTTATTGTGTTACTATACGTTCTTGATAACGAGACTAACACTGTTGTCCGAATCAGTTGCGGGATAGGTTTATGCATTGAAGTATGGAAGATTAACAAGGTTGTAGATATTAAGATTAACAGGGATTCGAAAATACTTGGTGTCTTTCCAACGATATGTTTCCATGACAAAGGATCGTACGTAGAATCTTCCACAAAAAAATATGATAGATTAGCCTTCAGATATCTATCGTGGGCTCTTTATCCTCTTCTCGGGGGCTACGCCATTTATTCATTAATGTATTTAGAACACAAAGGATGGTATTCCTGGGCTCTTAGTATGTTTTATGGATTTCTCCTGACCTTCGGTTTCATAATGATGACGCCGCAACTATTTATTAATTATAAATTAAAGAGCGTGGCGCATCTACCATGGCGTATGATGTCTTACAAATTTTTGAATACGTTCATCGATGATATCTTTGCGTTCGTTATAAAGATGCCTACGCTGTATAGGATCGGTTGCTTCCGCGATGATATCGTTTTCTTCATATTTTTGTACCAAAGATGGATATATAAAACCGATCACACTAGGGTAAATGAATTCGGTTTCACTGGCGAAATGGAAGCTGAAATGTCGAAAGATAAAAAGCAACTAGCCATTAAAGATCGTCCAAAAGATGAAGCTGCTAAGAAGAACGAGTAATATCCGATGTATAGTGTTAGCGTTGAGTGCATAATACGAATTTTATCTTAAATTAATGAAATTAGTACTAAAGAATGTATCTACACGCATTAATTTGTATCTCCGAGAGTATGATATAATTATGTGTGTATGCATATGTTCCAATGATTTCAAGATTTAACTGAATGAAAATGCCTCGTAAGATATTGATATCTTTAATAAGGAATGTCAGTGTCCCTGGGGACAGGCAAAACCATTATCTGAAAGAAACGTTTAATATTAAACAGATATATATGTGTTCTTTTTAGATAAAAAGGAAATTGTCACCTTCACGCTTAAATCGCGAAACATAAATTCTGTGGAACTTTACAGTGCAGTGAATTTGTAACCACGTTTCTGTCATTTATTTCTCTGTTTTGTAATTATTCTTATCATCTATGCCGTTATGAAAATATACAAAGATTCATTTTCAATTCTAGTTTATTTGTCACGTGTATGTTAAATGAAGTATCCGTTTTTACATATGCGTGCATACGCGAAAACTTTATTTACTAATTCGAAGGAAAAGATAATATTATATTTCAATGCACGTACACATTCGTGCAATGTAAAGTTTTGAGCAACATAACTCCTGTGCTAAATCTTCTATTCTACACATACAAAAATACTGCCAGGTATTTTTGCAGAAGATAGTGAACTTCTAAATAAGAGACGATTCACGCGAATAACTGTGAATGTTAAACTGCGGGTGCTCTTAAATACAATTATAATTATTGTTTTTAATAAATTAATGTCCCTTTACATTATGTCGTTTTATTGATAACAAAGACAGAGGTAGCAATAGTAAAAGCGATTTTATGAATTCAACAGTTTTTTTTTGGTGATTATTCAATGTCATCGGTTGCACAATTTTGCGCTTTCACGATTCTGTTTCTGGAAGGATATAAAGCACAAAATTTAGTGATAACGTAAATCCTGTGAACAAAAATAAACTGTTCTTCTTTTATATATACATATACGTATATATATCTCCATTACATGATTAACCGTGGAATGGCCCACCATAAAATGCAAGAGTATAACAGTAACAAGATGGTTTGCTATATTTTATGAATCTAATCATAGCGTGTAAAATATTTGATAGACGTAATACAGTGGTGCTTGAGAGTATTGAGTCTAATACGAATATAACTGTATTGCATATATTCGGAACGTGCCATCAATTTGCTGCAATTTTATAAAAATGATAGTTGTGTGAAAGAGAACAAAAAAATTAATTGACGCATTCCGAGTATATAGAGGTATACGTGGTTGAGTAATTCGGCCTACAATACAGTATAACGTGTTGAAATGTAAGCACGTAACAACGCATCTTTAACATTGCTCTCTGGAAGTTATTATAACTTAAAATCCTTTTAATTCTAAACCTGATTGTTAAATTACTTTCTTGAATATCAGTCATAGAATCAAAAGAAGTTAACTTTAATTACATAAACTCAAGTGTCGAAGATTATAACGATGTGATTGATTAGACATTCTCACGAAAAGGCACTTTTCCCTTTTTTGCATTTAATGCACGTATAATATTAAATTCTCATATATTTAGTATCATTTACAACCAGACCTTTCTTCGTTAAATATTTTTTCGTATTACATCTAAGATAATTGTATGTGATAAATAGAAATTGTAATGACTGGCCGAATTAGGTAAACTGATAAATTTATAGATTCTCCTAGTTTTCATTTCTCTCTTTTTTAAAAATTTCTGTTTCTAATGTATGGTAGATAAATTGCAAGGAAACATATCCAAAAAGTATGTTTTAATATAATAAAAACGTTCGATAGTTAATATTCTGCAACATCACAGTTTGTCCTTTAAGTACAAGCTTCAGTATAATGGAAGTTCGTACATTTGCAAAAAGCTGAAGAAATTGAATGAAAATTGATTATTCATATGAATTGATGATCTATGCAATATAAAGTAAAATTGGGATGTTTTAAAATCATCCATTCCATGCTATTCTGAAAAAATAAACCAAGAAGCTATGCTCACGTTTTTACATAGGTCAACTCACTTTAACCCACATTGTTAATATACTTGTAATATCTTTGGCTTCTCTTTAAACGATCTTCTTGGAGAATACTAACATTAGCAAATCGTATGAGCTATTAGAATGATTCTTAACTTTGTATAACAAAGGGACAAACAACGGTACTATTACACATATAAAGTGTTAATTTGTTTGTACAAATGCACTAAGATAATCGCTATGTAATTTGTTAGAAGAAGAGAGATATATAAATATTACACGACATAAGATATTCATTTTATGTACATAACTTCCATATTAAGCTCAAAAAATACAATTACCACAAGGCAAAAATTATGTCCCTTCCATTGGTAGTTTTTACATTAATTCATTTAGCGCCATATTTGTATATATTATAGCTTATACATTAAATAGGTTTCCAGAAGTGATCACATAATACTTTGAAAGATTGAAGATGCCCGAGCATTAATGGTCAAAATGATACTCTTATTACGTAGTATTGTCACGAATAAAGATTTTCTATTTAATGCAGGGAAACTGTTAGGTAAACGATTTTTAAATGTATTTGAATCTTTATAGTTGCAACAATAGTCAGAATGCGTGGCACTACGGAATTCAATTAGTACCACTTAATTATAGGACCTATCAAATAATTAATTCAGCACATGCGTGTGATAAAAGAACCATTAAAAATGTTACTTAAAATTGTACAGGAAACGACTGACATATATACCGAAGATGCGTTATATACATTTTTTTGGTTTTTGCGGTGGAGGGTAGAATAAAAACTTGAAATATTTTAAGTACCGTAATCTGATTTATAAAAGTCAACATAAATAACAAAATATGAATAAACGACAGAAATAAATAATACTAGAACTTTGAATGAGTTTCTTATTATTAAAAAAAGAGATAAGGTTGGATGAAAATTGATAATCATAAACAAAGACCGTGCTTAAAACGATAAAAATTAAAGGTAACTAAAAAATACTGCTTCATTTTTATAGTTCACAGACTTTTGATCTACGACGACTAAGTTTGAAAAGGCAGCTTTTTTCAAAATTATTAAAAATTTCTAAACTCAACGCATTTTTCAAAGTAAAACTATGTTTTTTCATACCATTCTATATAAGTTTTTTTTCCATCTTATCCTATTTAGCACGGGACGTGCTACTAAAATGGCAGTACTGTTAAGTAAGAAATATCTGTGCCACTTTCCAAATGAGCTGTGCTTGACATTACTTAAATATGATCTACGATTTTGCTAAAAAAGTTATTTCAGAAATTACTAACTGTTGTAAACCTAAGGGTTCTTTACTATATAAATTATTGCTATATTCTTCGTTCTTTTGACTGTTTTTAAGTAGTTTGTCTTTTAGCAGAAATTCCTATCAATATTTCCTGGTATTCTGTACAATTTTTGTGATATGCATATTTTACTTAATTTACTAGACCTGCATCCTTCGCCATACTGTAGAATGAGCTAGCTGAATTGCGAAGTAACATCTCAGGGGAATCGTATTCTACAATGAGTCCTTTGTCCAATACGATAACCCTGTGAAATATAATCTTGCTTAATACCTATGTTCTATTTAAAATATGTACGGAGGAATAAAATAAAACTGACCTGTTTGAATCGAGAATTGTGTTGAGCCTGTGTGCTATTGTAAGAACTGTGCAATCTTTAAATTCTTGTCTAATTGTTGTTTGAATTAAATCGTCTGTTTCTAAATCGACCGCTGCGGTCGCTTCGTCCAAAATAAGGACTTTTGTTTTTCGTAGCAACGCTCTGGCAAGACATATCAATTGACGCTGACCTATACTTAAGTTATCTCCGCCTTCTGTTACTTCGTGCAAAAGACCATTTGGTAAACCTGAAAAAATTAACATAATATGAGTTGCATATGACTGTATCGATTCTTTCATTGTAAAAGAAGTTAAAAGGAATTCCATGTATACTTTTTACAAAAGATTTGAGATGCGCATGTTCCAAAGCTCTCCAAACTTCGTCGTCCGTGTGTTGATTAAAGGGGTCCAAGTTCATTCTTAGACTTCCAGAAAATAATACAGGATCTTGAGGTATAATAGTGAGTCTAGATCGCAGATCGTGAAGACCCAATTTGGCAATATCAACGTCATCGATATAAATTTTACCATTGGCCGCTTCTATTATTCTGAAAAGCGCCAATGTCAACGACGACTTGCCAGCACCAGTTCTACCGACAATGCCAACTTTCTCTCCTCCCTGAACGGCAAACGTTAGTCCGTGAAGTACGAGATCCAATCCTTCCCTGTAGCGAACTTTAAAGTCTTTGAATTCAACGCGACCTTGAACGGGCCACTCTTTGGGAGGCGTATAATCTGGATTTTTCCATTCAGCTTCTTGAGGCGTTTCTCCATACTCCTTTATTCGTTCCACTGCTACTATGTTTGTTTCAACGTCAGAAGTCATTCGTACAAGCCAATTCAATGTTTGTGTAATCTAAATGAGAAGGAGAGATGTTATTACAATTATTCTAACAATCAGTGGAGAAAAATTTATTTATCAATTAATATAAAACATCTTACCTGTAGAGCATAACTGACTGATAAACCAACAGTACCAGAACTTATGCTGTCTCTTCCTAATACAGCAAATAATGCAGCAAAGAAAATAATTAAATTGCCAACCATTTCAAGTCGTACTGCCAACCACCTGTGTTAGAAAAATTCATATAACTTCCTCCTTTTCTCTGTCTATGATACTATGAATTCAATGCTTTAAATCAGCACATAATTCGTACCTATTTGCAATTATGCTAGGATAGTAGCATACTTGGTTGAAATCTACTCTACTTTCAGATTCATGAATGAACCGGTCTTGCACGCCGTATGCCCTAATTGTTTGTGCTCCTAACGATTAAAAACATAAATATAAACTATGATACTAAAACTTTCATTATTGATACTGCTTTTAATGCAATATAAATGCTTATCTTCACATACCAGTCACTGATTCACTAAAATGCGAATATATAGGAGACCTGGATACAGATTCCAAACGTTTCAGTTGCCTTGACGTTGCAACATAAAAACGTTGAATGAAGTAGTAAATTATACCTATTGGTATTATGACCACAACAAATATCGGTGTACTGGTACTTATAACCACCAGAGTGGCTATAACCTGGAATATGAATATATTGCTTAGGGTTGGTACAGGTATGACCCAGCATCTTCTTCAAGAAATAATGCTAAGATGAATGTGGTATTGTTTCTTAACCACTGTGGAAATATACGGGAGAGAGAAAGAGAGAGAGAGAGAGAGAGAAAGAAAGAGAGAGAGAAGAAAGAAATGGCGACATGTAGTATTATCCATAAATGCGTGTAAAATTCACATATTTAATGCAGTCATTAAACAAGGAAAAAGAACAGCTTCATAAAGGAAACAGAAATTGAGGAATTAATGAACATGCAAAAACATTTGAAAGATGAGGCACCCATGTCTATCTTTACAGACACCAATACACAATGGAAGACGATAAATAAATTTGTTTTATAGGCCCACCAACATGTACTATGATATGATTATTAAATAATGTTTTAAAATATGCTTGTTCAATATCTTTGGAGTGTTAGTATTAATGCACACTTACATACACAATCATATTTCTGCCACTTGTTTCATACACACTTTCATCATATTCACCTTTTTTAATATAGTAAACCATAACTGAAACTTAGCGCAATGGACACAATTATACTCCATTATAGCTTCTATAACACATTTTCACTTATGCGTATGTCATTTACATTAAGTCTAAAATGGATTCTCGTGTAACTGAGCCTGACAATTGCACGTCGAAAGAGATAGCTATAATTGAAGTAGTGTAGTGAACAGTATACGAAATTGAGCATTATTTTATGTCCAAAAATACTGCTGAATAAACAGATTTCCATGATGTACTTTAAATAAAACTCAGAATTCCAAAAAAGGCTAATACAAACCCATTGATGAAATGGAAGTAACGCGAAGGTAGACCTGATGAATTATGACTGAAGAGGTTTATAGGAAGGAAATAATAAGAACCAATCACCTTAATCTGTTTGGTTCAGGGCATTTCCAAAAATTACCTCGAACAGACAATAGATGCTATCAGAAATTTGCTGAGGAAGAGATGTGTCCAGTACGTCGACATCTTTAGCAAACCTGGAGATAATACGACCAGTAGGAGTCGTATCAAAGAGGGTCAATGGAGCACGCATCACAGCACGCAGCATCATTATGTGCATCTGGCGAGCAGCCAGCCAGCAGCCCAGCTGCGGTGCCAAATCGCAGAAAAAACTCGCCATCGCTACAACATCAGACATGAATGGCTTTCATTGAAACCAGGACAATAAAAGTTTTGAATAACACCGGTATAGCAAAATTTTATCAGATTAAAAAGATTAATTAATTTATAGTTTTCTCTTGTACTTCTATAAAAAAATGTTCGTTTTGAACTACCATCAATTTTTCTTTAGAACGAATTATTTTATAATAATTTGTAATTTCAAAAGATAAAATTACATTATAACTAAAATCACTCCTGGTATACATGACCAAGAAAATAGATATTTCTGTTCCGTCTATAATTTGCAACGGCTACAAAATTATGACGTTGAAAACTTAAACGATTTTGTCTCATGTTATGCGAGGGGTGAAGTTTGCTGTGGCATGCCAGGCACAATATAACAAGTCAGACATGAAAGCGAATAAAGTATTGACAAAAGATATAACATTAATAGAATATAGAAGAAATACTGCAAGCAAATATACAATGTAAGCACCTTCAAGCACAAGCAACACTACCTTAACTAACCAACATTAGTTGTATAATTGTGTCCATTACCTTAGTTTGTTACGATGTTATATTATTGCACTGTAACTATATACAATACAGATTGCTGGTAACTGTACACAAAAATTTATAAATTTCTACAGGCCGAAATTTAATTTACTTAAAGAATTGAATGTGATCATCCTGTACTTTAAATGTACATGTCGTAAAGGATGAAATAAGCGTAAATATTAAAGTCCTGTATAACATAATGTAATTAGTAGAATATGAAAAAATGTACAGTAAAGTCACAAAAGATATACCTATGAAACAATCAAATTTTGGATACAGTCACAATACAACCTATTGCATAGTTTTACAATTTGAAGAAGAATGATAGTAAAAGAAAAGCGATAGAAAAATAAGAGTTTTATCTGCCTGTGAAAGAAACAGTCAGAAAAAATCAACTATTATATGAAAAGAAGTTCATATTATAAGTGAGATCCTGGATTTACCTATATACACAATACAATTATAACATCCTAATAAACTAACATATAGCTTATAAAGCTAGTAGGTATAAATTAAATATTATAACGATTATACTTAATAAGGGTTTTATACTTTTGAATGATTTGAAATATTTAAATTGCTAACATATTTAAACATGCAATAATTTTGTTTAACTTTATATAAGACATTTAAGATAAGAACTTTATAAGTAAATGCAAATGTTCAATAGTACATTTGCAGAGTAACACAAGTGATAATCTCTTTAAAATAAAAATTTGATTCGTTATCAATTGGATTAGAGCTGCAACGAGTAAATAGTATATAACCGATTAAAATTTTAAAAAATAATGAAAAATTCATTCAAGTGTAACCATTCGACAATTAGACATAAACTTAATTCGTAATACTTTTTACGAGAATCATTATTTGTTAAGCGCAGTATTTACAACTTGAAAATATCATACCCCAAGGAGGCAATGCAGCCAAGAACGCAGTATCATTGGTAGAATATTGTCAACGACATCGGTGTCTTTACCGAGTCGACTAAGAATTCGACCGGTTGGAGTTTTGTCAAAAAACGATATTGGGTTGCGAAGAACACGTTGCAGCGTACTCTCGAAGAGACGCTGGGAAGCAATTACTGTCCCTTTTGCCATGAATAAGGCCACTCCAAGTACTGTCAAGCCTACAACGATCAGTGAGAACTTTGATATGTCGTTAAACTGACATTCATAAATCAGGGATTGAATCAATTGTTGTTACAGTTTATATCAAATGAATTCAGATAAATCAAGAAAATATAATGATGTTATTTTGTTTTCCTCTTTTTTTTTATAGCGACAATATTCATTTTCATTATTGCTCACCACCTGTCTAACACCACGTGCAAGTTCCTTACTGCAGTCACACATGAATTGAGGTGCGTTTGTAATACACAAAAAAGAAATATTATTGTGGTGTATATAACATAAATAAAGACATAGATGAATCCTACCACAGTTTAACTAGACAACATAAATCAATTGGTGGTCATGCTCTACGTACATAAAAAGAATAGATTTTAATAACGTGTGTCCATAAGTAAAGTCTACTAATAAGTACGTAAAAAAGTATCTTTTGATTAATCACATTCGTACCCATTGGTGGACCAATAATTCGGTAATTGGTTCTTCAAGCGACATAGGTGTGGGATTGTCTAATTGAAAAATTTAAAAAGAAATTCATCTACTTTCTGTGAGATCAATGTTAAATCTCACATACCGATGCAAGACAAAATAACCAGGCCCTAATATTTGGTGGTAACACGTTGTCAATTATATCAATGTCCTTTCCAAACCGATTTAGTATTCGACCTGATGGTGTGGTGTCAAAGAATCCGACAGGTGATCGCAGTATGGCAAATAATAACTCGGATTGCAGCAATTTACTGCTTTGAATACAGCCAACAACCAATGTCAGCTGTGCAAGCATCACAAAAGTCACTGAAATTCAGTTGAAATTTGATTGAAAACTATCCACATTGTTTCTTTTTACTGCCGGTAAACAAGGGCTGTATTAATATTAATTTGGTTACTGCCGACTGCAACTATGGAATCGTAATTACTTCTAATAATACGTCATTACGAATTGGGTTATTTTTATTAAAGAAGCAATATTAATATGGATAAGCATGTTACCAATTTTATAAATGTAAGTTGCAAAAATGTAATAATGTGAGTATTCTGCGATTGTTAAAGAAATTCTAATCTACTTATATAAATAATTTAGTAATTTTTGTTAATGAATTAATATAATTAGGAATGATAATGTTTACTAGGAGACAAAAACAATAAACTTTTACTGGAAAGCTTGCAAACATTTGAATAATGCACGAGTACTAAAAAGCTTTTACTGTTTCACTACTTCATGCTCAAATATTGTATTAATTAACATTAGGAAACATATCAACGTGACTTTACCAAATCTACACTAAACAGTGCAGGGGGGCTATATGTACATTTGAACTAAAGAACGAAAATACAAATAATACATGCGAAAGTGAGTTAATTTTGAAAAGTGAAGTAATTGAAATAGTTGCACTCAAACAATGACATCACTATGAAGCTTTAATTTTTTAAATTAATGTTCTGTAGACACAGCAAACCACACTCGCACTAGCATTTTAGAATACCGGCGAAAAATCGTTTGTTAGTGTTTCAATACTAACAAATACGTAACTCCACATTTTAAAAAATAATGGAAAAACGTGTTCATTCTTCAAATATAATTTATACAAACTGTTAGTGGCAGACTTGTATTAAGATATTCCTAATTTATAATTGAAACAAGAATAATTACAAAAACTTAATTTGCCCCAAAACTGTGTAATCTGTGAAGGAACATGCTTTTTAGATAAAATTGCTATATTATATCGAGCAAGATTAAATGTCATTGGCTGTTAGCAGTACTAAGTGAGATAGTCGCTTTCTGCAAAATATAGACAACAAGATATACCACAGGGGTAAGCTTACCTGATATAATTGTCCTTTGTAAAGATACAATTCTAAAGAAGACTAGTGAACTCTATCTGTCAATACATTGACAAAAGTATTACGAAATATTTATGTCGTTTTGAGGACATACCTTGACCAAGACCGAGAGCACCATATACTCCGAGATACGTATCGCGTTTAACTGTCTGTATAGTATCGTTATAGGACGTCATATTATCGTTTGCCCAGACACTGAGCCAAACGTTCGAACCAATACTAAACGATTGAAAAATAGCATTCATCACGATCGTTGATATAGACAAAAACCATCCGATCGACTTCAAATAATGTGAGTACACTTTCCATTTCACCTGGTAAAAGAAAAGTTAAGAAATAATGAATTAACATGCTACTACATTAAACGAGTGACTAATATCAAGTATATTGTGAAATAGGAACAAATCTTACGCTTCCAGTTTCAGTTTTTTCCACTTCCACTAATTTTTCACCAACTTTCGGTACAGTTATTTCCTTCTCTTTTATACTATTGCTCCGTACGTAACTTCCAGATTGTTGACTTTCCGTAGAATATTGCCTGTCGAGTTTATATAACATTTATTAACAGAATGGAAATACATACAATAGTAACAGAAGAAAAGAAAAATTACCTTCTTAATGAACCATTTAAAGAACGTTTGTCGGTTATAGAACCAGATTCGCTTTGACTTTCCGACATTCTTGACCTAGCTCTTGTTAGTTTTTGTTGCAGTTCATCTGCCCCCATTGTGGATTCCAATTGTTGTTTAATTTCGTGCAAATCTGCTTCGGAACCATCATCAGTGTGCACTGTTTCAAATTCGTCATATCGTTCTTAGAATTGTACATACAATTTGTATTAAGTACATTAATATGGTTATAGATTAAAGGAATAAATCGGGGGAAAGTACACAAGTAACTTTTACGAACTCTTAAAAAGTACATTCGGAAAATCATCGTAAATTACAATTATAAAATGTGTGAAACAAGACAATTAATTATAATTTTGACATGGATAATACTTCATTGATTGCCTCAATTAAGTTGTACATGCACTATAAAAAGAAAAAATAAATTTTACGTGCACATCCTCTTTTCTAAATTATGACCGTATTAATAACAAAATATGTAGTTGATATAGAAGGCTCCGTCATACTATAAAGCTGGCAGTTAAATTTTAAAGTAGCAAATTGCAAAAAGTACTAACATCATTGATACTCTAATATCACAAGCCAAATGCAATATAAACCATTTTCCGGACAATCACACAAATTGAAGTAGGAAAAGGAATCGTAATTACTTTTTCACTGACTTACGATTTCCAACTTAGATCCATGAAAAACATAATTACAGATTAATATTCAATTCCAATAATGGATTTAAAGAGTTGGGGGAGTTGATAAATACCTTCTTGAAGATGTTGTACTAAAAATTCAGAAAAGGCTCCCCTTTTCTCTAGAAGCTGTTTGTACGTTCCGAATTCGGTTATCTCCCCATCCTTCAGAACAATAATGTTATCAACTTCTGGTAAGTAAGTAATGCCATGAGTGACGAGAATTCTAGTTTTCTTCTTCAGAAGGCCAGCGGGACCGATTACATTTTCAAATATGTGTTTTCCAACATGAGAGTCAACTGCGCTTAGAGGATCGTCCAAGAAATAAGTGTCGGCATCGTTGTACACTGCCCTCGCTAACGCTACCCTTTGCTTCTGACCGCCGGATAAATTGATACCCTTTTCTCCAATCTCAGTTTGATCGCCTGCAGGTAGCATTTTTAAATCTGGGCCTAACGCGCATGCTTCTATCACGCGATTGTACAAGCTTTTGTGTAAAGTTTTTCCAAACAGAACATTGTCTTGTAAAATCGCATTTTGTATCCACGCTTGTTGAGATACATACGCAATGGATCCCTACAATAACAAGAGACATGTATTAATTTATACGTCAGAATTTTCATTTGCATGTCGAGCAAAGGTATTTACCTTTGTGTTTACTCTACCACTTAGTTTATCCATTTCTCCGAGAAGCGCAGATATTAGAGAACTTTTACCTGACCCTACTGTACCAACAACGGCAACCAATTGACCTTGATTTACTTGAAGATTAATATTTCGTAATGTTGGTTTCTCGATATTTTCCGGATCCCAAGCGAAGGTACCATTTTCAATTAATAATGCATGTGCTGTATCGAATTAATCATTTTTAGTGTACTATACAGAGATATTCGATATAAAAATAAAAAGAATCGAGACTTACGCTCAGATGGATCATGTTGTACATTATTAGGGCACAGTTCATCCATGTTCATAAACTTGTTTATACGTTTTACGGAAACATATGCCTGAATAACAGAAATTGAATTAGTAATGTAAAAACTTAATATAACATCTGCTACAAACCTCATTAATTATTATTTACCTGAACAATGTTACCAATCATCATGGGTAACATAGAAAGTGGAAATCTTAATATATTAAAAAGGCTGAGGGAAACGAAGGCAGTTTTGCTATCTAAGACATTATTCTCATCAATAAGTACAAATGTCGCAAAAGATACTAAGGACACCTAAAATTTTTTTAAAAATGTCATGAAATTGCACATCTCATTTCGATTACCTGAGTCCACTTAACTCAATATGAACTTACTAAAAATGGCGCACAGGACCAGATAAAACTTGTTCCAGCGTTAAGATATGCTGCTTCTTTAAGTACTTGGATTTCTTTATTTCGTATTTTTAATATTTGTTCTTCGAATGAAGGTTCCCAAGCATATAATTTAAGTACTTTTATACCATTAAGAACTTCGCTCATCAGTTTAACTCTCTCATCCTTACTTTTCATCTGTCTAATTTGTAATGTTTTTACTTTGTTTGCAATCAACGCGTTTATTGGAATGAGAATAATCATAACAGCAAGACCAGCAAACACTGCAGGACCCAAAATTTCCCATAGGAAATATAACGCTAGAGCTATTTGTAGCGGCGCTGACCATATCATATTAATGTATGCTGTTAAGTCCATGAATCTCTGTGCATCCACAGACATTAAGTTAACTATTTCACCGAGCGTTGATTCTTTTCTGGCAGAGTTAGACATTTTTAATGCTTTCCGATAAATTGCGGCGGTCAGTGCTGTTCGTATGCGTAAACCGACTAAGAACATACGATGAAAGTATTGCGACAAAACCAAGGTTTGGAACATGGCTGTAACTAGCAGTAAAACGGCATAAAAATATCCTTTCCACATTGGTTCACGTCCTTCAACGAAGCCAATGAGTAATCTAAATTGAAATAAGTAACCTTTTAGTCATCCGTTAATGTGAGGGATACCAATGAAAAATTCTAAACTTAAATGAAAAATACTTACTTCAATATTTGTGGGCTGATGAAGGTCATGATATCTTGTACAAGTTTAAGTAGAGATCCAAATAAGAAGGTGGCACCAAATGCTTTACAAAGAGGTGGTAATATCGAGGATACTTTTTTCTTTTGCCCATTATTAAAATCTACTTGACCAGATGCTTTTCTAAACGAAGCCTTTGCACTCTGTACACTGCAAAAATAAAGTATTAATATTATGTGAAATTGTATATCCTAATAAATAAGTTGTATAATAAATCATCTTACTATCTACAATTCTTCATCTACCTGATGTTTTGAAATTTACCTGAAGTAACTCCAAACCACCCTTGTTAGCAAAAGTAGATGAATAATATGTTATCTATTTTACATAATATAGGAAGACGTTTATACGTTTGTAATTTATGTACCACTATACCATGTTTTGAATTATCTAGTACCAGAATTTGACAAACATCATACTTACTTTTCTCCCTTCTTTGAAATCTTATTCCAATATTTATCAAAACTTGGCACAATCTCGCAAGCCATATCTTCAGCATTCATGGACCATAAATCTGTGGTTTCCAAGGGTTTCTTGAAACCTTTCCATGCCAAAGAGTCGAACCATGCAAAAACAACTCTTGAAGGGAAGGAAGCGGCTTGCTCTGGACATGGCTTCTCAACCTAGTCACATAACAAAAATTGTAAAACTATTGTATCTTGGTGAAAATGCAATCTGCACATGCCATAAATTACCGTAGGATATTCAGAGTACTTAGGTTCCGCATCAACCAAAAAGTGTAACAAAAATAAAAGTACTACTATCGGATAATATATCATGTATGATATAAATGAGTATGTTGGTTCTACCTGAAAAATTTGGTTGTAAGATAAATTTGGTCGATATGTACATGAATTATTTATCAAATATCAATATAAATTTTATTATATTATCTACATACTCCATCCATATATCCCCTTAACAAACTTCTATATTGAATGGCACCACATATTGTAAGAAGGAACCAAAACAAACATAATACTCCTGAGGTTCTCATTCCATGTTTTCTATTATATATTACTAAAACTATGGCTAGTGTCTGCAATAAAAAGCAACAATTTAATTTTATTTATCGTAAAAGATTAATGTATACAATTATAAAATAACTGATCATACTTACAAAACTAATTATCTTTATACATGGTGTATAATAATCAACACTATAGACATTGTCATAAGTACTTCTGTGTATAGCTTTTCCTATATCCACAATACTAAGTAAAACCAATGCCGCTATAAGTACTTGTTTACAAAAAAATAACCAGGTGTATGGAATATTCTTCCGTTTACTATTTAAGAAATAATAAACTTCCATAGTTGAAAATATCCATAGAAATGCACAAGGTACCCATATTAATACAGTTTTTTGAAAACATTCTGGAATATCTGGATCATGTGTGTACCATGCTAAATCATTATCCTGCAATAATAAAACTTTATATTGTAATATATTCTTATTACTTGTAATGTGAACCAATCTTAGGCTATATGACTTTGCAGGTTTTAATAGTTATTGTAAATATAACAAAAATTAGTCATACAAGGTCGTAAATAAAATAATTCATTATTATTGTCTCTGTACATTTTAGTCATTTTCATTTGTTTTTTTTCCACTATTTTACACTAAACAAATTAAGTTCCAGTGTCAGTCCTTTACCGTAAGTAAACAAGTATGTTTCATCTTAAAAGTATCATGCCAGAAATATTCGAATCAAATCCATCAAAAGGATCCTAGTTTCACACATACTCACCCAAAATTTGGTACCGCAAAATAAATCCATAGTTTGATTCTCCATAGTGATACATTTACTTCTTCATCGACCTTTCAACCGATTATTCCCGATGACAAAAGATCCCCCCGGAAGGGACACAAAGTGATGAGCTACACAACAACGAGTACCAGACTAGTTAACTTTGATTTCACCTCGTGATTGTATATGTCTAACCACGAGACACACTATTGTAAAAATGCACAGTCGCACCAAACATTCGTATATGCCCGAAGAGTAACGTTTTGAAGTCAATAAGAGCAGGTCATTCGAAAGGAACTTTTGAAAAGAACGTATCATGGGTGAACTACCTAATTTGTGTCGTTAGTTTCGCTCTGTATAAGAAGAATCACTTCCTCGTACCAATAACTGCAATGATCCACTCACTCTCTGGGACAAACACAAACTGTGCTCTGCTGTGCTCGATCGCTCCAATCGGTCCGACGAGTGAAAGCTTATACACATAGACTCACACTACTCCGTCGTCGGCGACCTATTCGCCCAATGACGGCGCATTGCGTCACATCTTCTTTTGATATTCTTTTCCTGCGCACTGTCAAAGAATACCGGTAGGTTTTTCGAAAAAAAAGTCCATCTACCCGTGAAATCTGAAATTCCTCGTAATTAGATAACGGGATTTCGTAATAACTCAAAACGATCGTTGCACACGCATGAGGTTCTTTCGTGAAAGTATTGTACTTCCGAATGTAACGTGCTATAGAACTTCTTAACATTGTTACAGCGTACATACATATAAGAAAGTTCCACGAACGTTCACCCTCACTTATCTCTAATACATCGAAAAAATATGACGATTCAATTACACGGCATACATTCCAAACACAAAATTCGCAGCAATCAATCATTCAATTTATCTCTTGGAATTACAGTCGATCGTTATTGATACGGTGCTTATTTATGGTATCTCTGGTCTACCAGAATGATATTTACTTTTTCTTTTTATCGGAATGACTCGTTTATTGTCATTCACGCTAAGGATTAATATACAAATTTATTATGTGTATTATAGACCTATGTTTATGTCTATGTCCTTTGTTGGAAATTATATTTAGCGAATCGAAGAGATACCGGAATGAGCTCACACTGCTTACGAACTGGCGAGTTAATAAATATAATATATTGTTTTTAGACAAGCCATGACACGTACAATATGAACTGATTGTCCTAACTTCTATTCTGCACAATCGCAACCATAATACAGAGAAATATTCTCTGCCCAAGGCATTTACCCTTGTATGTTAACTTAACAATAAAATCGAATGAGTTCTCGAACATAAACATAAGAATACTTTTAATAAAATTTCGTATTTAACGTGTATTACGTACGAATCGAATATTGCTTAATAAATTTAGAAAGTTGTTCGATATATTTACATATATTGTTATTAATTATTCCACTGAGATTGAATGGACGTATGATGTACGTATTCTGTGGTGCAAATTATTCCACGATTGTTGAAGGTTTCATTAATGACATATAACTGTATGTTCTGAGATAGTCCTTGGTGATGCAACAGTTTTTTACTCAAGGTGAAAGAGATACAGAACTAAATTCTCGTGCCTACTATGGATTGCGTTAACGTACCACAATCAGATAACGCACGGAATGACACAGCTAAATTTTAACATTCATATAAAGGATGGCAGTGTGGGAAATTCTGTATATATATATAGACGACATTGTATATATATATATACAAGACATTGTAACTATGTGTATTTAATACTCATGAATGCACGAAAAACTAGATTCCTCACTAGTAAACCATGATTGGTAACATCATCGAAACATGGCATTATTTTCTATTTCATGTTATCCTATTCGAGAGATTCATTCAAGCGTTTTCTTGTTTTCCACTACGTCTCTGTTGTTTTTTGTTTCGCAATTTTATTAGGGTTTATCGGCTTTGGTCAACCTACGTAATGTGATCTATATACAAAGAATATTTGATGCCTCTGCATGCGGGTGGTATATATAATTTTTACGTGTTTGCGTTACTATGTTAGTGAACAAAACGAATTGTTATCAGATTAATTTATTTATTACACATTTTTATCAATCGAAATGAGGTCAGTTATGATATCATTGGACACAAATTAATCGTGTAAATTTTCAGATATCTTACAATTTAATCGCCTGTTTACATAAAACAAAGTATTAAGAATCTGTTATCAAGTTAGCAAATCGACTTGAAATCTGAATTTAGTTACAGGAGGAAATGTTTTGCTGATGCATAAATAGAAATGAAAAATGGGGGAGATATAACTGCCTGATCTAACCATATAATGATACTGATTGCATCCAATTTTCTGTTGCAGTCACTTTTAAAGATAACACCAACATGATAAATAGACTTTACTGCAGTGGTTGCAATTACAACAATCACATACGTACTATTATATGATGTGTACAAATAAAATAGGCAAAAGTTCAAGAAGTAGTATACATATTACCACAAAAACAATATCTAAGGACTTGGAAGACATGTAAAAATTATTTTTATTGAATTCCAATTTTCAATAATCAAAGTACTTGAAAATCGAGATGAATTATTAAAGCTTAGACAATATAAATAAAATATGTTATATTTGTAAAAACAATAAAACATGGTGTAACAAAATTATATGGCTTAGTGAAGCATACATGTTGCAATGATAACTTACATAATAGCTTACAAGTTCAACTTTGAAAATTAATATTTGCTGCATATTATCTAATAAGGTTTTGAAATTAGCATTTATTTGCATTTTTGCATTTTTTGGTTAAAACATTTAATGTTAATAAATTTTCCGACATAATTAAAAATATTTACAAAATATAGAAATACTGATACTGATCATAATATTGCCTCAGTAAAGATTTATTAATCACAAAATGAATCTTTATCGTAATCATACGTGCAAGATTATTACAAATTTAATTTGATTACCCTATAATTGATCTAACTAGACTTGGTAAGTTTGTGTACTGCTAAATAAGAGTGTCAACAGCTCTGGATCCGTTAAATTTCTTTTGTATTTTTGTACCATTTCTTGAATTTTCAAACGTCTGCGTACATGTGGTGGATGGTAACTGCAATAGTTATGAAAACATTTAATATATTATCATTAATACGATATAAGTACGATATGACGTACCTGTCATTATCGAGTCTTTTTCTACGTCCCATATTGAGTGCTGTTTGTCTAACAAGGGGTCCTAACACTCTTCTAGACACAACCATACCATCAATTAACGGAGTAGCTAAATTGATTCTAGAAACGGGACCTTGCAATCTGACTCTCATTAACCCATTACTTAGTGCTTGGAGGAAAATCACTTGCACATCTGTGGCTTGTATCATTCTTAATTGTTCAAGACCAGTGTATGTACAAGGGAGAAGATCACCTAAACAACAAAACACACTCGATCAAGCTTCATTTGTGATTATAGAAGAAGAATACTTGTAATATTTGTAAACCATATACCAATTGGAAATTGAGTATAATCCTCTAAACTTTCTAGCCAGACAACCATAATTTTTATATCCGTTTGCACCGGTAAGCTTTGCTTCGTCGTTCTCCTTGGCTTAATCGGATCAGCACTAGAAGAACTAGAAGGACTAGATCCTGTTAAACTAGGTGGTTGTTTTTCTAAATCAAGCGACATCGTTCTTGAATTTTGCGATGTATTCTGTGCTATCCCATAACTTCTTGGCGTAGTACTTTCACTGATACTTCGTTCAAACCAGGCTGGAATTGTTATTTGTATTTGAAACTCCATAACATAAACTATACCATTTCGTTATAAATTGTCATTTATTCTGTAAGTCTTACCCTGTCCACTGCTAATGTCACTGACATAGCCAGTTTCTTCTAGCGAATCTGAGCTTACCATGTTATTCGGTTGAGTCGGAACAACGAATGCAACTTCTGAACTTACATCAGCCCAGTAGAGAACATGCGTGTCACCATTATAAAGGGCTCCCCCATGTTCGCTGTGTGCTGGCTGCGGCACATTCAGGTGCGGTGTCACTCTCCAGGATGTGGATACGTGACCCGTCCAGCCTGCGTGTGCCGATACAGAAACCGGCCAACCGAGGGAGCTTAAGAATTCCAAAAAGTTCGGCGATACGTTCGTTTCGTGTAGCTACAAATTAAAGATATTAAACAAAGTGGGACATGAGGTGTACCAATCTTTAAGGTGTAGATATCCTTACGACGTTCGATAATATTTCTACAGGTGTCTTCTGGCCAGCTTTTACATAAAAAATATAAACTGTATCACATGTTCTTGGACTAATGTTGTCTAATGTTTCTAAGTCTACACAAAATCCTGGCATAGTCGGGTCTAAAGCTGTAAGGCCACTGTTTATAGATTCCTCGTTTTCTTTGGGTTCCATATTGATAAAGCCAAAGTGACTTAAGAAGAGTCGGGCTGTTTGGAATTCGTGACAAATTTGCGGTGGCGCGCATTCTTCGGTTTTCTCTTCGAAGTTTTTTTCACTATCATCAGTGTGTTTCGATTCGATGTTTATTTGTCTTTCCAACAATTGAGATAATATTTTATGCTCGTTTCTCACTGTCTCATTGTCATTCATAACAGCCTCAAGACTCGGAATAGATTCGTCTCTGTTAAAGAAACATTTATAGTTGAAACGATGATATACACTCGAAGTACATTCTAGGACTCATGGACAATGGGTGACTGAAATTTATAACATACACTTTGCAATGAGGAATTCGATCCACGTTATCAGGAAAGAATCTGGGCTTATAATCAGTTCGTGGTGCAGCTTCCGCTAAAGGCAACGGTCGACCCGGATTATTATTAACGCTTCTAATGCTGGACCTGTGTCGCGGCAAATGTCGAAGCTGCATTGTCCACGCGTGTCTACCGAATGGGCCACGAATCAGCACAGTGACTGTGGGCTGTGGGTCTTGATCATTTCCAAGAGGTTCTTCTAATAGAGCCAACATCGTCGCATTTTCGGCAACGAAGTAACGAAACCTTTCGACTGCCGCTTGACGTGGTACACGGCCACCAGTCCAACTGTTACAATGTCGTAGAAGTGATACTTCATCTAATAAAGAGGAAAGCGATTGCGCTCCGCAAGCACTTGGAAAATAGCCAACCTATGAATGGAAATGTTTAGCCATAACAAAAGTAAAGTTTGATGACAACAGACTTTTAACGAACCTGTTCTAGAATAACTGTAAGAAGAGCATCTGCAGAATCCCTAACACGCATGGATGCTGGTTTCAGTTCTTTTTCATCTTTCATTTTAATCGGTTCACCTGGTTTCCCTACACTCTTAGTTCCCGAGACACCAAGTTCGACTACCTCAAGAACCGTTGTCAAACAATCTTTATCCTGAAAATTTTGTTTATTAAAACAAATTTCAAATTTCAATAATTATAAAGAATTATGTCCGCATTAAATACTAACTTGCAATAGCTGTGGATGTGCAGTTAACCAGGTTGTTAAACAACTAAAAGCTGCCACAATTGAGGAGTGAAGATCCTTTGAATGTGCTGGAGGTGGGCGCCAACACTGATATGCAATGTAATCACACAGCCACTTAACGGCACGTTTACACTCCAAGGCATCTGCATTGTTATAAAATGTTACTACACAACATTTCATTTCAAATATATTATAAACATCTATATATAATCTAGCTTGCCACCTGTAAGTTTCCTTGCTGCATGCAAACATTTTCATAATGTTATATTATAATGGTACATAATATGTATAATATTTTATAAGAAATAATTTACCTGTTTCACGAATACGTGTTTTAGCCAATCCTGATAATATTTCGAGAGCTGCCAGCGATATATTTAAATCGGTTTTCCACGATGATATCAGTCTATGACAAACTAAGTACGTCGCCCGCACAAAAAGTGCATGCGCTGAATCTGTAAGCAGCATCCGATGTTTATAACAATTTCGTCTTCAAAAATTGAAATAAATTACACTAAATATTAAATATTAAATTCTTTAAAAATGCAAGCCTGTGCACATTTTCGTACAAAAAAGCTTTTAACGTAATAGCACAAAACAAGAATGTGAGAGATAAATAAAAATTACGGTCTGTATATTTCTTCATATGCATGGTATTTAATGGCAGAACCAATATAAAAAGTATTTACCGAATGCAATACATTCCTCTTGAAGAGTTGTAATATCAGATGCTTCACCGAGTGAGCGTTGATCACTGGATATACTTATTTGACTGGCTGAATCGCTGGTGACTATCAAGCGATGATGAGACGGTACAATGGCGAATGCACAACAGAACACAACTCGTAATAATAAAAACGAATGACAATTCACAGAAGCACGTGTAAAGCAAATACGATGAAAAGTGATATAAAGCATTAAATTCTTAAACTCGCATAATCATACGAAATTACTGAATCTCAATTCGCAAGCTATTGGAAAATGTTAATAAATTGCTGATTTGCATAATATAGCAATAATTATGGCTACTATTATACTAAAAGAATACTATTTTGTGTTATTTCTTCAACGTTAATGCAATATGACTATTAGCACGTTGATTGCTAAATAAAACTGTAATTCATCATATTTGAGAAGACTATAAATACAGTGTGGGGTAGCAGTCAATGTGATAATATCAGGTGATTCAAAACAGTGCATTCAATATTTACGTATCCAAGCAAGTGTGTCTTGAAATACCACAAACCTGAAGATAACAAGTTAGCTGTTGAATCATGTGCTACTGCATCGGGTTGCGTTACTTGTTCTACTTCTTCTGCCGCTGCGGAGTCTTGTACGCTTAATAAAAGAGCACCTAAAAACAAAAAAAGGTAGATAAAGTTGTTCTATATAATTAATCTACAATAGACTTACCCAGTAACATATGAGTATTCTGAGGGTCGGTTTCAACTTGTAATGCATTTATTAGTAAATTCATAAGTCTTGATTTCAATTGTGCAAATGTTACGTGGGTTTTTTCACCAGATGTTGTGCTTAAGAATGTTGGAAGCTCTTTGATAGTCAAATTCTATACAAGTAAATGGTTTTGATCACGTAAATCTACAGTCTTATCTTGTAGCAGTAAATCAGATTTATCAATATAATTACCTGAAAGTGTAGCGGCAACGCTAACATTGATATTAATAAATGTATCGAGGCCCTTCGCAAGTCTGGTTTCGATACTATATTTGATTTAAGTTTTAAATCTTTTTCCGGGAGCACGGTCTCCAGAGCAGATAATACTGCAGGTACTAATACTTGTACGCCATTCAGATCTAGACGGAAGAGATCCGCAGAGTTCAAAAGAATACTAGCCAATGTTTCCCCACATTCACGAGACTGCGATAAAAACAAGTAGATGTTAGTTATTTAGAAACATATGTTAAAAATGTTTAAATAATGGATATTTACTTCATCGACTTTAAGCCCGTGATTCATAGCTTGATAAAACCTAGCTAGGTAAACGGGTAAAATTTCTTCCCCAGTTTTTTTAGCACAGAATATTCTACACAGTGCACCAATAGCTTCTGCCCTTCCGGATTCATAACGATCTATGCAAAGCGTTGGTGGCACCTCGCTAACAGTTTCTTGCAAAGAACTCGGCCCCTCAACAAGAACCGAAGATGGACGTTTTGATGCACCCGACGGTTCTAAAAAGAAATTAATTAAAATACTGGGATTCAGTTAACCGTTTGAGTCCGGCGAAGCGCTATCGCGCTTCACTTGCGGTATGCCAAAAATTCTCCCGTACTCAAACGGTTAAATTACTTATAAAAGTAGTAAACAATAATTACGTGGTAAATTTTGTGACCAGCCGTCAGTGCCTATAAATGCAGCCTCGAATAACCATTCTCCAAAAAGATGCAATATACTGTTACATTTTGGACGGCCCGGTGCTAAAGGAGGTCTAATATCTTGACCAAGTGAAGTCATAGCTACAAATATAGAATTTTGTAATAATGCTACATATATCTGTAATACATTAATAAAAAGATTTCAGTACTCTTACATGTTGTGCTTGATGCAGATGACGGTCCAGAATTAGATATCAACATAGGTGGTGTACTGGTAACACGACTTGTTGTTAAACCAATTAACGAAGCTTTAGGAATACCTATTTAATAAAAACTGTGTCATTTACGAAAAAGTTATATTTGTAGAAAATATAATTACGACCTTCCTAAATTTATTCTTGGGGCATAGAAGTATAGAAACTAGAAAGATAATCAACTACTTGCTGAAAGTATATACATCTCCAATTGCAGAATAAGATAAAGATATCGACAGAAAAGATAAGTGTAGTGCTGATACCCTTAGTGACTGCAGAAGGTGTGACACTGAAACTTTTCGCAAGTCTGCGTTGTGTGGGGGGTGTAGGGGAAGGTTGTGGCTGATCCTTGCCACTTGACTTATCCCACCCAACACCCCCGCATCCAAGACTAGCAGATCCAGATGTGCCGTTGGATACACAACATTCTTCCCAGCAACATGCCTGTGAGACTCCTAAAACAATTGTGATCACATGCAACCACCACCAATAAAGCAAGCTGATAGAGAATATGTGTGCTGCTTTCATAGACATGGAAGCAATAAAGAAAGATCGTTCTTACTTTCCGTGGGAGTAATCTAGAATTTATCATTTACATTTGTACAAACACGATCTTCGGAAGATCGTGACATCATATAGTTTGTACGGGGCTGTATATAATAGCTCACCAAGAAAAGCATCAACTTGTCCAGCTATTCCTTTTATGGCTTTTAAAAATATTTGTGGTAAACTTTGCAAACATGGGTGTTGACATGGATCTATAACATTTGGACTGGCAATGGCGTACTGCAGAAATGCTTGAGTTTGTGAGACTACAGCAGGTCTACACAGATCAACAGGATCACCGATAGTTCTTAAAAGCCTATACCATGCTTGGGCCACTGCTTCATCAGTCATAGTAGGTGGTACAAGCTGTGCATCTTCTTCATCTAAACACATAGTATATTTAAATATTTATTACCATTAAGTACTATTAAGTATTACTATCAATAGGTAGTACTAACTTATTTTTAATTCCGGGAATATTGGACCATACATAATTTGTAAAAGCCTTGCTGTGAGTGCAAGACAAACACGATTCCATTGCTCTACTAGGGCCAATCTGTGTCTCCACCGCAGACAAGATTCTCTTAGTGTGCGCCATAGTGGTGGAGAAGGAAAGCTACGTTCACAAGCAACCAGCCAAACCTAAAGATATAGTTTCATAGTATCATGTAATTAAAGGATTGGCATTAACTATATTGTAATATGCAAAAAGATACCTCTAACAAAACACCTAAAACTCTTTCACATAATTGCTCTCCTGCATCTTCCCTTGTTGCTGGAGGTGCAAGAAGAGCATCATTTATTCCAATGAGAAACAGCAACAAACTTTCCCAAGTTTCTCTTTCCAAAGTTGCAGGCCCCCTTGTAATTTGCTGTAATGTCCTAAGTACTCTGTGACAAAGAACAGCTTGTCTATTTATTGTATCTGTTCCTATAAATAATATTAAATACTTCAGTGAACAATTAACATACATATTTTATACAAGGAAACATAGCTTTTTAGTCCAAATTACCTAAATCCTGATACAAAAATGGCCAGACTATGGAAAAACAGAGAATGGCCATAGGTTGAGTATGCCATAATAAAAAAGAAATTATAATGTCAATTGAAAATAGTATTAAGATTGTTAATGTTACAACTGACACTAAGAAGAGGGGTGGAAATAGAAGGTAATAGAAGGTAATGTTTACCTTCTCCTTTTCGTGGAACAAACAGATTATGAAAGTGACTTATTATCTTTCTGGCATAAAAATTTGGGTCATCCACAATCGGTCTGGGTACAGAAATTTTTGGACTGGAATACAATGCAGATAACCATTCGCAGTAAACATTGACACAATCTCTGACTGTGTCATGTTCGGCCAACGGCAATGACAGTCCAAAACATATAACTTCCATGCACCATTGTACTTCCTTATCAGTACACAGGGGACTAGGTTCAGCCGCTTGGGTAATACCAAGATTTGCTGCAAGTTGACGTACTATTGACAATGCAACTTCTCTACCTGCCCCAGGTGCAAACTTCTCTAGTACACTTTGGCTCTCTTCGGAGCCTTGTTGTATTAGCACACTTAGAGAAGCCCATTCGGAATACATTCCTCCTTGGGAATCCTATAAAGTAGGCGTATATTAGACTACCGATTAATTCTGAGGCGGAAAAATAGTTGTAGAGAATGATGGATTACTTTAAGATTAACTCTATTAAATACGCCTAAATTCATAGATTACTATACACTTTGATGCACTATAACCGAGAACTTTCTAAAAGTCAAATCGTCATGTGCACACACTTTTAGTCAATGTTGATTTAATTATTACGACATGCGGAATCGCATTTCATATGATATTCGGTAAAAGTGTTTGACATGATAAAGAAACAGGCATTGTTTTTCTGACAGCCAACATTGTAACGTGTTCATGTGTATATAGAATTTGACAGGGTGACAGCTATATAGATTGACCACAGACGAGGTATAGAATAGATTTAACCACGTATACTATTCTGTACGATCACGTCTATAGTTTGACATCATGCTGTTGCATGCACACTTGCGCAGAATTATTATACACCAATTAAAATCACTGTTATTTGCTGCTATTGGTCGTTGTATAATTTCAAGTAGTGTTCTTCATATTATTATACAGCGTTTGTATTTCCCTATAAAAATATTCCTGCAATCTGTTTTTTTTACAAATACGCTCTCCGTGTTTCTGCATAATTTTAAGTATTTCAATATGCGAACAATAAAATTCTAATTTCAATGACATAGAATTACTAAAATATGGAGAAAGAATTAATATGTGTAATATAATTATATGTCATTTTCTAGAGGGAATTAAACTTTCGTTTAAAGAGACCAAAGTATCCTTGAGGAACAGAATATTTAATTAAGTGGAAAGCATAAGAGTCATGATAAATTAATAGAAATTTCCAGCCACATACAAAAGAGATGATTTAGAAATGATAAAATCCCCGCGGGTATAAGGTAGTTTATTCGTTACGTAAGAGAGATTTTGATTGGATGTTTTCTTACCGGTAAGGTAGACGAAAAGTAGAAGGTTCGGCTCTTTGGCTCTACCTACTGGATAGGATGATAAGTATTACAATCTTGTGTATTGTATTACTCGTTTTTTTGTGTATGGTATGTATCTAAATCTTGAACGAAAAACATCGACAGATGGCTCGAGATCATGTTATGATTAATACTTCTAGTTAAATCCATGCAAATATATAGAAAACGTAATAATTCAGGACAAGTGTGCATCCCTGAACGAGGATAATTAACACGAGACCAATGTTTCCGAATATGAATTGAATTTGGAGTTACTGTTCCGTAAATTCGTGCATCGGGGTAAATAGCGAATGAAACATGGCGTTTGTTTCTTTCATATGTTCCGAAAATACTGCCTCCTGACTTTTTTCCCTCCGACTTTTAATTATCATTGAGGAGAGACTTTTGATGCTCGGAAAATTTTTTCTCTCGCAACACCTCGTTCTAAGTGTGCAAAACCACGACAATTTCATCACTACAGTACAACCGACGAGTGTTTCAAAGAATGAGGAAAGATATTGTTATTTGTGTCTTTTGAGATGTGGAACGTTTATGAGATACTGAGGAATACAACATGACGTCCCGCAGTTACACAAAATCTTACAGCCGTAAGGTCAGTAGTGTGACACCTGGGAGCATTCAATTTGATAAGCTCTTTAGAGAAAATAGCAACCGACCTTCTGCTGCCAAGTCAGCAGGCACTGTTGGGAAATGGGGTATAACATCTTTTACATCCATCAGGAGTACAAACATCAATGGTATGCATTACTTTACAATAGAAATTCTACGCAGCTTTGTGTTAGATCACATAGTTGATAAATTGTCCGTAGCAGTTTTTTTTATTGTTCTAAGCTTCTTCTATACTATGTTGTTCTCTTACGCATGCTGAGCAACAGAATTGATTTACATGCAATATCATTAATGCCATGTAAATGGAAATAGATATGAATTATTATACTCATTAAAATTTTGGAGTTATGTGTTGTTTAATTTAACGTATTTGCTGTTTATAATATTACATGCAAAAGTTTCACTTTTATTGTATCTTCAGTTTCATATAAATAAACCACACTCCAATAATGATGGAAGGTAATGAAATAGATTGTTTTACCTATATAAGTGTGTATTTCTTCTTGGTAAAATAAAATGAGTCGTTCATTAAATTATTTTACCTGACAAAAATATACACAATTGTAATATATACTATGATGTCAGACTTGTACATATATTTTGGTATTTTAGAATATGCTTATAGTAGATAGTAGTAATAACTATGTAATTTTTAGGAAGAAGAGATGATATACATAATACCTTTGGTGCGAAAAGAATGAAACTTGATTACGGTAATCAAAATGCCCGTGTAAATTCTGGAAAAGATCCATTTTCATTTGAAACTGATCCTGACAATAAACCAGATGTCGCACCACCAGTTGTGAAACCTAAGAAATTTTTTAAGAGCAGAAATGTTCCACCAACGATAGAAGAATCTCGCCAGGATGTGGCAATCTATAGACAAGTACCTGATTCACAATATGGTAGAGCCCGTGCCCAGAAACCATCTCCACAGCCTCCACCAAAACAGCAATCTTTAACCAAACTTTCAAATGCTCCAGCTAAGAAAGTAGCAGATATATTAGATGGCACCAGTACTGATACTCCCAATAAAGAGGAGGCTAAACCTCCTATTGTATTGAGAATATTCAAGGGTACGGCACGATTAGTTTGTGGAAATGTGCAGAATGCACAGGAACCAGAGCCTGAAACAGACAGAATTTCCACACCAGTTGTTAGTCCCATTAAAGTAGAGGTTGAACGTAAGAATTGTAATACAGAGACATCGATAAAGTCTGACCATAAACCGTTGCGTTCTCAGCAACCTATTATTTCTACTGTGTCGATACCCTTAGAAAATTCGGAAATGCGGAGAACTACTCGTAGCCGTGCAAAAAATCTGCATTTAGATTTATCATCAACCACTTCTTCTGTTGTCTCTACAGCACCAGTAACCCCTAACTCACATAGTTCTGGCCTTTCTTTAACCCTTAGGAAGTCTGTGACGGATTCCAATAACACTCTAATATCTCATTATGATATTGTTAAGACTGATTGCGGCTCAACATACTCCTGCAAACCAACAATTGAACCACTGATTGGGCGTGATCAACCACTGCCAACTACAACTCAAGAGTTAATCGACATACTTTCAAGTGATACTGACCCTATGCAAACGAGACCAATGATTCTAAATGCACCGGAGCCAGAAGAAAACACAGACATTGCTGCAGATGAAGTTCAACATTGTTCCATAGATATTCCAACAAATGAAGTTGTACCTGGACCTACAGTAGAACCAGAACCAGAGCCAGAAACAGAACCAGATCCCGAAGTAGAAACAGAACCACCAGCACGTACAAATGATAATGATATAGCTGCAGCTAAGACTTTAGTTGATCAAGATTGGTTCTCGGGAAGCGATGATAGCGAAGGTGCCAGCGGTAATGTTGAAAGTGATATACCATTACATGTAACAAGTACAGTCTCGGAATCGCAAACTCCGAATATTCCATCTACGAATGCTCCAACCAAACCTGCTACTAAAAAGGGTAGTATCTTTAAAAGCCGTTCTACGGGTGCAACAAACGGTAACAAAAGGCGTGCACTGTACAAGCATAAATGGTGTGATAGTGATAAGGAATCTGGTACTACAGACACTCCTAATACTGGAAACAATACGCCCACCATTGCTTCAGGATCACATAGTAATGCAGGGCCAGTAGAATATGAGGAAGAATTTGATTCCACTGAGTTAACAAGAGTAGTAACATATCCTGAAGCTGATATAGATTTCCAAGACGATTCCGACCCCATAACGAGTATTCGTTGCGGGAAAAAAGTTAAGGGTGTATGTATTTTATTGGTAACTATTTATAGATTATCGTAACGCAATTTATAACACATTCCTTTTTTTTTAGTTCTACACTGTAGTAAAAAATGTGAAAAAGGCTCATCAAATTCAAGAAAGTGGAGAATTTCAGGAGTTTAATGATGATGTTGAGTATATCTTAGACACTTTAAGAGAAAACAATCCAAACGCTACTCGTTGCCTTTCAGCTATACGATTAGCAAGCAAATGTATGGCACCCGCGTTTCGGATGCACGTGCGTGCCCACGGAACTGTTGCTAAATTTTTCAAGGCTTTGCATGATGCAACTAAAGACCAGGTACGTCGTTTATTATTTACGTATAACTTCATAAAATTTGTTTGCTATTATCATTTGGAGTACTGAGTTTGATTTTTATACTGAAAGAACAAATTAATACATTTGTTTTTTTCTACGTGCAGAGTCTTGGTCTTTGTACAGCAACAGTAATGTTTGTTTTAAGTCAAGATCGCTTAGCTATGGATTTAGATCGCGATTGCTTGGAATTAATGTTAAGTTTGCTAGAATCTGACGCCAGTCATAAAGACGCGCTTGATGACTGTGGCCTTAGTCGAGCAGAATTGTTAAAGAATAAAGAAAAAGTACGGCAGTTATGTGCTGACATTCAAGCTCAAGGACACGCAAAACACTTAAATCTTGATAACATAACGGTAAGTGATTCATTTGATATCGCATTGGAAAGGAAAATAAAAAAATAATGAAAATGATTTAAATATAACAATGAATATGTTTAATCAGGTTGGACAGCTTGCTATGGAGACATTACTTAGTCTCACGTCAAAACGAGCTGGCGAATGGTTCAAAGAAGAGCTTAGAGAGTTAGGTGGTTTAGAGCATATTGTAAAAACGATTAGAGATTGTCATCGCCACATTAATACCCAGGATATTACCAGATCTGGTTGGACAGATCCATTACTAGATAAATTACGTAAAGTTGATAGATGCCTACGTGTATTAGAAAATGTAAATAACATATTCCATTTATAACATTCTACTTAAAAAATATCGTAAGCAGTATCAGTAAAGTATTCTAATGTTTATTTCACAGGTTACCCACATGAATGAAGAGAATCAAGTGTATTTATTAAAATATGAGGATGGAATTTTAGTCAGTACTTTGGCAAATTTATACCATCTTTGTGGGCAAGAGATACCTATTTATCCAACTATTGATCCGAGTGATAAAACTTCCAATGGTGCTGTTATCAGAGAATGTCTCTTTGCTATTATAAAAGTTCTCATTAATCTTACGCATCGATTTAATAGACAATGTAAGAGTTTGCATCCTATTCTTCCCGTATATTTGAGAAATTTACAAAGTTAAATAGTTATGACATGATTTTTCCATATTATTTCAGCGTTTGGGAGCAAATCGGTAGGCTCGCAAGCAGGCGTTTTAGATTCCAGCCTATATCTTCTGTTGCGTGTTCCCGAATCCCTACCTGAAGAAAAGCGTTTCGATATGATGATGTTGGCTTTGATTCTTTTGATAAATCTAGTAGAACAATGTGACGATAATAAACTACTTCTTATTGAATCTAAAGCTCCTCCATCAACGGAAAATATTTTTGATGGTAAGTATAGAATGATACGCAAGCATTGAAATTAGATTTTATTATCGTAACACTGCGAATACAAAGTTTAATTTTTTTTCTTTTTCAGCTGAAGAAAGTGGTGTAGAGTCTTTAATCGATCTTTTTTACAAACAAGAAGAATTAGCACGCGCAGAGGAACAGAAAACCGATGCCATTCTCGATGGTAAAAAAGATTCTGAACAAACAGAAACAGTTTCAACTACAACTAAATCGCAAGAAGAATTTATCGAGGAAACCGTCACTAAACGTTCGTATATAACTATTAGTTAATATTGTATAACCGTTACATTTTACGATATATAATTGGAAAACGTTTTATCTTGCAGTCTTACAAAAGGCAGGTCGCCACATGGAGCATACCTTGATTGGAGCATATGTTGTGCTTTTACTTGGATACTTAATAATGGATAATAAGGTAAGCAACACATAGATATAAAAGATAAAATGTAATACAAAGAAATCGTAAGTACTGACTTACGTTGAAATGTAAATTTCAGGATTATGAATCGCTGGTACGCAGTAGACTTCCAGACAACAATTTTGCCACCATGGTGTCTGTGCTTCAGAAGTTCTTCAACTTCATGAATTTGACGGCATCGGTAATTATTATCAACTCGTACCATCTACTATAATGTTTCACTATGTTAGAATAAATTGTATAACTAAATTCTAATGATTAATTTCAGAATGAAGTAAGTAGCTGCGGAATTGCCGCTACTGAAAAGGTGATCAAGTTCCTAAAAATGTCGGATGCCAGAGTGGAAGAGGAAAAGAATGAGCTACCATTGCCAGCTTTAGAAGATCCGAACATAATGCTCGATTTATCTTCATCTTGATTGATATCTTATGCACATATTTGACAGCATTTTTTATTACCCTGGCATGAGAAGAGAGCCAAAGTTATATGTGTCCAACGAAGAAAATTCTTTCTATCGCAGTATGAATGGACCTGTTTCATATTGACCATATATTTTGATATATATTTATTCACTTACATAATTTATTGCAGTACCTTTCATTAGATTGATTTATTTCCCCATTCGCAACAACATACTAGGCGTTAAGGATAAGTTGTTCTTTAAGTATGCAGAAACTAATATGATAGAGAATATGATGAATTTATTAAAACAATTATTATTCAATTCGCCAGTCAATCACTTTAAAATGTCCAGACTGTCAAGAGGATTGATAATGCGGAAACTTCTTGCCAGGCTATAGTTCTGTTTGCTGTATAGTAATACATAAATTGTACAATCGTTTGAAAGAAAACCATGTTTACTACGTTTTAAGATGTATTAAGTGATTGGCGGTGTTAGGGTTTAGTATGACCCATTCAAATTTGAGATAGCATTATTATGTAAGTTTATTTTAATATTAAAATTATATTATACTATAAGCCTTGTAAATGTAAATTTATAAATTATAATTGTATCTTACATTCACAGTTTCAAGTTATTCTTCTAAATTTAATATTCATATAAACTTGACTACCATTCACTTAAATTTTATTTATAATTTATCAACTGTAGAATAAAGATTGTTAATTAACTTTATTTTGAACCTTATATTGAAATCATTCAAAAGAGGTATCGAATCAAATAAGCAATGCTGCCAACTTCCGGCATATCATTCATGGATTTCACATGTGAGAGAGTTTAAATATGTGTGTATGTACATAAGTGCTTGTCTGTACATTTATGCGTTTAATTCAATGATTTCTTTATTAGGATGGCATATTAAGCACTCATAGAATTAGTATTTCAAACAAAGGACATAATTCAAATACCGGAAATAGTATATTTACTCGAGCATTACTATATAGATGCTGAGGTTATTCTGCTCCAATTTTTATACACCCTATAGTTTCTTCTAACTTTATGTATCAGACAGTATATATAAATTAAACATGTTACCAATTCGTTTATTGCCTAAGTAAGTATTACTTGATTATGTAATAACTACATTGTTTTAAAATTTCATACACGTTAACCTGAAAATCACACATATATTTGTAGAAATCCTTTAACGGTGCTTTTATTTTTTAGGAATATTCAAAAACCAATAGCTTTTCCTGCACAATGGTTACGCTTTACCATCAGATTAAAGGCAAACACATCCTCGTCATCAGATTCATCTTCTGATGAAAATGAAAAAGCTAAACCAAAAGAAAAAAACAAGAAAGTCTCAAATGTAGAAACACAGACTACCTCCCAAAATGCTGTGAAACAAAAACTAAATGTAAATTATATTTATCGTTTAAAGTTTAAACATACATATTTATAGATTAACATAAACAATATATAATATTTTGTCTTTTAAGAGTCCTCCTCCAGTGAAACAAATGGACTTTGCTATAAAACAGAAACAAAACCGAAAAAAACAAAACAGGAAAGGACAGTCATATGGTAGGTATATGGTTGATCATAATATATATTGATTGGTAAAAACAATTGGTTCGTTATAGGGGCACAGCTAAATGCGGCAGCTGAAAATGTGGCTACTAAAATTGGTGGAAACACGCAGAAAGTTAAAAACGACTTATTGAACAAACTTAGAGCAACTAGTGAGGAATCCTCGTCTATAGATTTAAAGTTTGTAAACTTTACTTGATCTAGCAATTTATAAGTAATTATTTTATGCTGGTAACAAATTAATCTTCTACTCTGATCCAGAAATCTGTTAATGAGTGCTAAGCACAAGCAGAAACAGCAATCTAAACCAAATGATATGGACAAAAAAATTAAGATACTTAGATCAGCAGCATCTCAAAGGAAAAAATATACTGCAGATGGAAATGAGAGATCTGTTATGTCACAGTTAATGGAAAACAAATCATTCCACGTTAAGCAAGTGTTAATGAAAAACATATTACATTATATTTACAAAAGCAGGAATAAAAACAGGTTTGATTGAGAAATTTTGTACAATTTTTAGGCCTGATGTAAAAGAGGATGATATGGCATGGAATAACGTTGTACTATTTCAAGACTCCATCTCTGAAACACCTGTAGAAGGCCTACCACAATTGGAAACATGGAATGAATTACAAAAAAAAGAACTGAAGTCTATGGTAACTCGTTATCCTATGAATCCTTTTCAAGAATTGATTCAGTGGACTGAAGAAGGAAAGATATGGAAATTTCCAATTGACAATGAACAAGGTCTTCATATATTATGAATAAAGTTAACACCATTCATCAATGTATAATATTTGCAACATAAAAATGTCTCGTTTATTGATATAGGAATGGAACAAGAGCACAGTGTTCATTTCTCAGAACATGTATTTCTGGATCAATATTTGGAAGGTTGGTGTCCTACAAAGGGTCCTGTAAGACACTTTATGCATTTAGTCTGTGTTGGATTATCAAAGAACCCTTATATGACAGTAGAGGAAAAACTTGGTCATATAAACTGGTACAAAGACTACTTTAATGAAAACAG
The DNA here is from genome assembly GCA_917499265.3 of Mimumesa dahlbomi. Lineage (NCBI taxonomy): Eukaryota > Metazoa > Arthropoda > Insecta > Hymenoptera > Crabronidae > Mimumesa > Mimumesa dahlbomi. Next base: position 11,790,487 of record OU824118.1, read on the forward strand.
CACTATATTGAAAGAAGTGGGAGCATTAGAAACAGCAGGTTAATATGATAAAAAAAACTCTAGTGCAACCAAAATAAATATTTGTAATTTGTAGATCCTTTAATCTTAAAATACAAGAGACTTAAGAAGATGAGAAACGACTCATATATTTAGTTACCCAAAATATATCCATACGTTCAAATATCTGTCAAGTTTTAATATGCTATGTTACCGATTGTATTTACGTGAGCTTTTCAAAGGAAACACGGGAGCGCGTCGATCTGATATACACACATGTTTTGATATTTCAACGTGATATTTATTTTGACTTTTGAGGTTAACTTATTTATGTTCCTTGTTTACTTGCTTCGAATTGATTGCAACTAAAATAATGGAAATCGAAACTAGCGAAGATCAAGGAGGATTACGTGCGGATGGTAGACGAGCATTAGAATTACGACGGATTCGCGTAAGAATGGGTATTTTCGGTCAAGCCGATGGAAGTGCTTATATAGAGCATGGTAATACAAAGGTCTTAGCTGCAGTGTACGGACCACATCAGGTTAATAAATTATTATATATTATGTATGGTATGATTAACGGTATGAGGATTTAAACCACCGCAATTATCCAGCCACGAGGTGCCAGCGGAAGGAGTAGTAATAAAACTACCAAAGGGATAGTAAATTGTCAATATAGTATGGCAGTATTCAGTTTATCATCTGGAGAACGTAAACGTAAACCACGAGGGGATCGGAAATCACAAGAAAGATCCCTTCAATTGCGACACGCTATGGAAGCAATAATACATTTGGAGCTATATCCTCGGTCACAGATAGACATTTTTATAGAAGTTTTACAAGTTGATGGAAGCGAATACTGTGCATCTGTAAATGCAGCTACACTTGCATTGATTGATGCTGGAATTCCTATTAAGGTTTAATGTCTTATATACACGAACATGTTTTATAATAATTAAGTGACAAATGTTTGAAAGAATGAAAAATTAAAACTATATTTATATTTATAGAATTATGCCATTGGATGCACAGTGACATTAGTAACCTCTTCATCTTTGGAAGATGAGGACAGTACACTAGGGACAGGTATTTTAGATGCGAATTACATAGAGGAATGCGCTCCTGGTGTTACTTTAAATGTAGTCGCATTACCAAATAATGACAGTACATTGAAAGATGGCTTAATAGTAGTAGCCCAAGGGGCAGGTCAGAGACTACATTTGTCACGACTAGAGTCTTTAAAAGCCTGTGCATTGTGTGGATGCCAAGATATAAAAGACATTCTAGATCGTGCAGTAAGACATCATTTAACAGCACAATCATTACCATCACTATTTCACGTTGCATTAGATTAGAAAATGTAAAAAAATGACATATAAGAATACAAATATTTTAAAACACATTATTATATGTAAAACCTTTTTTTTTTATTAAAAGATTCGTTAGAAAATCGTCTTAAGAAACGTTATATATCTTCAGAAAATATATCTTTATCACATAACTTAATTCTTTTGTACAGTTTGCCTTCCTTTCTGAAAGATCCAGATTGGTTTTATATTGTTTTTTCCATTATGGTTTTATTGTTTATTGCCACGTCACACCTTGGCACCAGGATACCTTTCCATAATCATGCCTACACCCTGCAATAAAACGTTTACACATGATGATGACCTCACATTGATAAATATATATAAGAAAAAGGAGGGAACCACATATGTATGCAATTTATATTTCAATTCTTATTACCTGTCCACCTGCTGCACAAGCTGCAATTAATCCAAACTGTTGGTCTTCCCTAATAAGTCTATTAGCGGTATGTGTAGCTAAACGGACTCCCGTAGCTGCGAATGGATGACCAATTGATAGGGATCCACCCCATGCATTCCATTTATTAAGGTCTGGAACTCCAACCTTTTTCTGTAAACCTAAGTAATTTTGTGCAAACCAATCTGAGTCTAAAGCTTTCAAATTGGATAAGATCTGTCCAGCAAATGCTTCGTGTATTTCCCAAACTCCAACATCTTTCACATTCAATTTTGATTTTTGCAATATCTGTAATTCATTTCAAAACTTATTGTTAGTTAAACAAAAGACTCATTGTTAGTTAAACCATTAAATAATATAACCTTTGGTATTGCATATGCTGGTCCCAAAAGTAATTGATCAACTGGATCTTGAGATACATAAGTGAAGTTCCTCAAGTATGCTTTAGGAGTGAGACCAAGTTGAAGAGCTTTCTGTTCAGTCATTATCAGAGCTGCTGAAGCTCCATCAGTTAAGAAAGAAGCATTAGCAGCAGTTACACTTCCATATGGTTTAACAAATGCTGGTTTCAATTTTTGCAACTGATCAGGTGTAGATACACGGATTCCATTGTCCTTGTTTACAGCATCAGTTTGGTTTGGAACTAAACCAACATTTTTGAAATTCAATAGCTTGCTGCATTCGTTTAATTTTACTTTTATAGGAAAGTAATTTACCCTTAAAAGGCACTATATCTGTAAGATATCCTTTTTGTTGGGCTTGTGCAGCTAAAGTGTGGGACCTCAAGGCATAATCATCTTGCTCCTTTCTTGATACACCAAATGCAGCTGCTAATCTATCACCACTGTGACCCATTGTTTCACCACTGGAGAATTCTGCTACAGCAGGTAGCTAAAATTATATAAATTTTGTGAAATACAACATTACAGTATGATGGTACAAGCGGCCCAGAAAATCTTGAACCATCTCAGGGGAGTAGTGCGGCGAGGGGATTGATTTTGCCTCGCGCGATTCGTTTATCGTGACGCGGCGTCGTGGCGCGGCACAAAGGCAAAGTCAATCCCCTCGCCGCACTAACCCCTGAGATGGTTCACTATTTTCTGGGCGGCCCGTACATTATATAATATTTAACTTACATCTGGTACAAAATGACCTGGCCTAATACTAGCCAGAAGAGCTAATTTCTGTGCAACTGTTTTTGCTTTATTAGCTTGCAGCATTAAAGATCTCATACGTCTACTATGCCTGATGGGTATATCTGACATAAATTCAACTCCTCCAGCAACAATAGCATCATAAACTCCAAGGGAAATCAACCCCATGCCAGTTGTAATAGCCTGATTACTACTGATGCAAGCCATGGTTACTGTATGTGCAGGAGTACGATCACTGTACCCTGCTGCTAAAGCTGCTTCTCTGGCAATGTTGGAAGTTCGTATTTCTTGCATTACTGTACCATATATTAAATAGTCGACTATCTCCTTAGGAAATCCAATTTTCTTTTGTAAGCTCCTATATAACATTATACATTACAATGACTTTCCTTAATTGATATAATGGATCCTTTGACATACTGTGATTAACTTACACCAATGAATGTCTAGCAAGATCGTAAGCCATAAGATTTTTATATTGCGTTCCAGATTGTAAAAATGGTGTTCTCACACCATCTATGTACACTATATTCTTTGAAGGATCTTCACTTTTAGTTGCATATGTTTTATTCGCGACCACTCTGGAATAACGTGTGGCAGTTCCTAATTGAAGGCAAGAACATATTAATAAAGTAAGATAGATAATAATTAAAAACATATTCTAAATGTTAACACATGTTCAGCTTACATTCTTATAAGGTATACCTACAACTATTCAATTTGATACAAATTCTTTTTTTACTATGAGTAATACATAAAGAATTCTTCACATTAATTTGCTATAGACAATGGTAAGGGCATTCTTGTTAAAACAATATTTCTTCAATACGGTGCTTACTAATAATTTTTGTAATAAATTTTGATTAATATAATATCGAGCATCTAATTCTGAACTTTGTACCCATACTGATGAAAATAGTTATGTATATCACGCCCTGCTTACTTTCAAGTCGTGCGCAAAACGTACTTTACACACCATAGAATAATAATATATCATACCATATTTAGTGATTCCTTGCTTCATAGCGAAGCCGTTCTTCATGAAAGAAAGCATTTTTCTATTTAATTTCAACGAGTACTTCGACCTCTTTAGAATATGTGTCACCACACTTTTTAATTCTCTCTCCTTAATATCAGACACCGGCGCAAAGCGTGGTGTGGAAGTACTAGCGAACAAATTATGACAACGTACTTTAACCTTTTGCTTAAATCGCGTTTCTATCCACGCGAAAGTGTAAAGTACTCATGTACTGGGTATACCAAATACAGCGAAAGTAGCCTCATAGAAATCAGCCAAAGTTACAAGTGCGGGAAAACTGACATATTTTCCCGCGTACAATTGCGTATATGAACAATCTTGCATTACGGTATAACAAATACTATATTTAATTAATGCAGCTTCAGAATGAATTTAGTCCGCTCCATTGTGGAACGTGAAAAAGGATCGGGTAATTAATTTTCAACCCTCATGTATTGCACGGAGTTTGAATTATTAAGGGGTTTTAAATGACAGGTTATACCGAAGGAAATCTGACGTTACGATTAAAATAATTTTTTTATAGTAATATCTGTGTACTTGTTCGAAATCATCTCGCGTAGTCAAATGCGAGTTTCGTTTTTTCACGAAAATTAATTACCTTTGTTTTCAGCAACTATACGTGACTATGATATTGCGTTATACCGATTGAAATGTTATCACGATGATGTCTATCGTGGTATAACACCAAACACAAATGCACCCGATTTTAATCCAGAGCCGCCTGTCTTTGCTTGTCGTTTTTGTACAACAGAGGGGTATGAACAAATAATTGCCTTAGCAAACGAGGATGGAAAGATTGCTTTACAGAATACTAGTATTAAAGGAGAATCCAATCAGCCATTGGAAGGAACACAGGTATTATTATCACATATCAATGTTTATATCATTACCTTTTGATTTATGTAATTGATAAATATCATTTCTCATTGTAAAATCATAAAATAATATTGTGAACTACATTTTAAACGATGTACTTTATATTGTCGAACTACGAAACTGCAGTGATAATGATTTATCCAGCATTTTAATAAGAATACCTATTATAAAACAAATGTTTGCAAAGTTTATATAAATGAAATGTGTACCTTTTAGGCACATTGCAATGCAATATTTGATATTGCTTGGATGCCTGGGGACTTGAAATTGGTAACGGTATCCGGTGATCACACTGCTAGATTATGGAATGTTTCTGGATCTGAAATAAGACAAATCGACTATTTCCATGCTCACACGCGTAGTGTTAAAACTGCTGTATTTCGTCACCAGGATCAAGGTACATATTTATATCATTTATTAGGCAATTTATTGTCGTCTTGGAAAGTCCTGCAGACAGCAAATTGATTTTAATTATTACTATTTCAGCTGTATTTGCCACAGGAGCTAGAGATGGTTCCATCATGATATGGGACATTAGAGCCAGTCACAATGAACATCCAAAGCCAGATAATTGTATTTCTAATGCACATAATGTTGGAGCTATAACTAATGGGAGACAACGTAGAGCAATCAGTCATGCATCTAGAGCACAAAGTATTACCGGTTTAGCATTTCAAGATGATTTTACTTTATTATCATGTGCTGCTGGGGATGGGTAAGATTTTGTTAACATATAAATACACGACAACATAATGGAAAATGGTGTTTAAAATACTACTTATATTACAGTTTAATTAAAGTTTGGGATTTACGTAAAAACTACACTGTTCATAAAAAAGATCCATTGGCCAAATATACAATGAATTATACTGGAAATAGTACGAGAAATGGATTTTCATCATTGTTAATATGTCCAGCTAGAATTACATTATATGCAAGTTGTATGGATAATATTATATATGCATATAATATATCATCCTATAACCCACAGCCAGGTAAATGTTAGACATTTTAAAAATTCCTATAAAAAAGGATTTCATCATATTATAATGAGTACTCTTTTTCTTTATTAGTGGTAGAATATTATGGACATCAAAATTGTACATATTATGTGAAGACATGTTTAAGTCCTGATGGGCGCTATCTTGCCAGTGGTTCTAGTGACGAACTTGCATACATTTGGCGTACAAATAAACCAGGAGCTCCAGTAGTAAAACTTTCTGGTCACACTGAAGAAGTTACATGTATTGCATGGTGTAGTGTTGGAGAAACAAAGGTATTAAAAAAATCTTTACAATGATATTCAGTTTATACATATAAATTTCTATAAATGCTAATCTTACTATTCAAATTTAACAGTTGGTGACTTGTTCTGATGATTCTTGCCATAGAATATGGAGAGTTGGTTATGAACATAAAATTGATAACGAAGAAGTACAAATACGTGGACAAGCAGAGGCTGTTCTTAATAAAAGTCCTTTGGACAGTTTGAAACTAGAAACTACACCAACCGTTTCCCGACGATGGGCTGCTATTCAAGAACATACACCAGGATCCGACACTACTCCTGGTATACATTTATAATTACCACAATAAAATTAATCCATGATTCTAAGGAACATCATTATAAATAATATTTCATTCTAGGTGCAACTCCTGGACCTAGCTCTATCGATACTTGTAATCAAACTAATGATCGCGGCAGTTCAGTAAAAAGAAGTTATTCTCATATGATGACGGGCGGTTCATGGTCTGATGGAAAATTCAAATCAATTTTATCTCCTATTCAAGAAAATTTCGAGTTCATTGCAAAACGTGCACATTTAGAGAATCGCGGTGCTCGGAGGTTATTTAGTCCCGGTCACGATAACAATTCCCTGTTAAATAGAGGCTACGAATCTGATGAACCTAGCACGAGTTCGACCAAAAAGGAAACCAAACCAAACGGTATCTTATTTTCTCCTACATTGAACCTCCCAAATTTTGTGATCGATGGAACGGCACCACATTTACTTCAAGCATCTCCAGAAAAGTGTAAAGAAAACGTAGATTGGTTAACAAAAATACGAAAAGAGAGGTACGAGCAGAAAATCGGTAAATCACCATCCGAAAAAGCAAGTAATCCAGTTTGTCATACGACTCCTGCTAGAAGGAACAGTAGATCAAGGTCTATAGAACCTCAGAAAGTATCTAAGACACCTAAAAGTCCAGCTCCTTCCTTATTAAATTTCTTTAAGATTACTGGAAAGGAGTGCGAAACGAATATTTGTTGTGATGATAATGTAATACAATCTACAGACTCTTTGGAGCATTGATGAACATTTTCGCACCATTGGATTATGCTTCATAATTCGCCTACATGCATAGCACAATCGTTACTCTTTCATTTGAACGAGTTTCATAAAAATACTGAAACAAAATCACGTTCGAAGTACGATATAGTGAATGTGAGACAGATTTAGCGCGCTTTCTATTATTTAAGAGACGGTACCTTATGAAGAATTCAAATTTTTATCATTTATAAAATAAGTAAGATAAATAGTGTCTATCACAATTTAAGAGTATTATAAGATAAGTAAAAATGGGCCATATTATACTCTAAAGTGTCATGTGTGTTTATGACAATAGCGAGAATTGTACCTTTTATACGCAATGATAAATTATTTTTATAAAAATATAGTATTAAATCATTAAAGAACTTTGTAAAAAATATCTTTTGTTATTTATCTTTCCATTTGTATACGAGAATAAGACGAAGAGCAACAGTTACGGTATTTACACCTTACAATGTACAATAAATAACATTTTATTTAATATTATTCAAATTAAATGCCTGGTTCAGGACAAAATATTTTGACTGCTTGTGAATGCAGTTTAATCCTGATTGCTTTCAATTCATATTCTTCATTGTCAATGTAAAACGTTTTTTCTCCCTGAACCTGTAAATAAATTTGTATGAACAGGAGCGCAATTAATTTAAGAATCGTTAATGATCAGTCATATACCTCTTGTGGAATTAATTCAATAGTTTTTGCCTCTAATGGTTCATTCTTTAGTAGTTTTCCATCATGTTCTTGTCTCCATCCCTCACTTACGAAAGATACATAACTCACATCTTTTGGACCTAAGGAAAATAAAAATGTACGCATTTGTAAAAGTGTAATACTATTCAAAAAGACATAGTTGTGTTATAATTACCTATTCGCAATTTTAATGATGACGGTTCTGTTAAATTTTCCTGTTTATTTATATTGGAAGTTTCTATATGCAACTCAGTTGTTGATACAGGTAATTCATGGTAAACACTACAATTTTCATTCGTTATTTTGCTATAGTCAACGAAATCTAAAAGACATATCAATGTTATAAAATGATTTAACTGAAGTAAAAACAACTATTCATATATATGATTTTGAGTTTCTACAAACTTGTTGAATAATTTTTAGGCCTTGGAACAAATACGTGCCACCATCTGGTATTTGTATGTGCAGATCCTGCTAAAGAATCGTTTTGATAACATCGAGAACAACCTGAACAAGGCTCGGTATATTTAACTACTGCATTGCAATTCCAATTTAAACTCTGCTTATATCCATTAAAGACGTATGTCGCATATCTATAACGAAAATATTATCAATATCAATATAAGGCATTATAGTGTAAAAGAATGATAAAAGAAATGGGAATGTATATATACTTCCGTAAAGGTCCCCAATACCAGTATTTGTTAGTAGAAGAGTGTGCATCTTTCCAGGCACCCCACTCAAGTGTACCCAATGAATAAATTCGTTTCACTGGTTCAGCAGGATCTTCCTTTAATTGTAATATCATGAATAAATGATAAACTATAATTTCAAGATAAATGTTAACATTTGAGAAAAAATATGTACATCAATGGGTTCAATTTCAATGATGTCCCTCATTGTAGATCTCTCATTTATAACTGCTAGTGTTGCTTCTATTAGCTCTCGAACATTGGATAAATCATCATATTCATGATACAAGGATTTTGCAACTCTGTTCGTTTTTCCCAATGGTAAAATGCCAATAGGACATTGCTTCACAGAGCTGATAGAATCATATTTCCTTGCCAAACCTGTTACAACATCGGACACAGTACCATCACCTCCTGCCACTATGATAGCATCAGTAGGTTTATCTAAATTCATAACAATTTTACGAGCAGCATTGTCTGGTTCAGTTTGTATTATAGTTACCGCAATTCCCGATAAATGTAATAAAGGTTCACAGTATTTCTTAAACAACTTCTTTGCCTTTCTGAGAACAAATGATTTCATATGATTCAACTCATGCCATACCAATTAGAATTTATAAATTTGTGAACAACATACCCTTTATTAGCAGATGGATTTAAAATGACAGTCACATGTCTTGGTTTTATATAAGTTGGAAGCGGAGCATCTCCATATTTTTCTACACTTTCACAGTACTCTCGCATTAATTGGTCTGTACTGAAAATAAGTTTTATTCAATACAACATCAATGATAAATCAATGACAAATTGATTAACTTTATATTTACATGTATTAACTAAATGTACCAAACAGAAAGAAAAAAGCATATAACTAGACTTTATATGCTAATAAAAATCAAACTAAAGATCAATTGTTTATATATTTTAAGGTTATACTCTTAATACGCTTACTCGTATACTTCTTTACTATATGAAACTCCGTATGATAAAGCCGCAGTTCCTACTATAGATTTCTTCCAGTTGTTCCTTATAACTCGGAAGAAGTTTAATATCCTTGCCATTTTGTTAAATATTTATTTTCCACGTAATAACCTACAATATAAAGGTGCATGTACCGTGCTGTGCTTCGATTGACATTTCAAAGAGAAATGTTGGATGCCGCGTCAATACCTACACTAATCATAATTTACTATGGGCGGCTTTTTCGTTTTTAAACCTGTAATACATAAAAGAAAAGATATTAAAACATTATTTGCACGTTCGAATATGTCGTAGATACGTAAAGACCAATCAATAATTGCCATGAAAGTATAAACCTTTTCATAAAACTGACTTTTTATTTTCAAGTAATGAATTTACTTTGGTCTTCAATCCCTTGATTGTATCTGATCATATCAAATTGTTTTATCACTCAATAAAACATATTTTACGGGTCATATTCTATATTTCAGAATTCAAGCTGATTGGTGGATCTTCTTCAATTACACTGCAGTATCCCACGTGCTTTTTCGCGTGTTGTTATTGTTATGTATAGTCATCCATTTCATTACACGTCAAATACGTTACGAAAATAATAAGTAACGCGAAAGCTTCCGTGGTTTTTATATCAAAGTTTCAATACCTTTTAATGTAATAATACAATCATTCTACTTGTTCAACATAGGGTTTGTATAAGGATCCTAAGGGCGGGGGTGAGGTAGAAGAACAGAATATCAGGAAGTTTTATTATAGCTGCTCCATCTACCTCTTTTTTAAATTACGAAGGTCGTGTTAATATTGGATTTAGAATAGATCGCAGTAGATCGCTTTAGTACATCACACGGCGTTAATCGTTTCCTTGTCAACAGATTGTTAACCAGAAATAAGTTTCTTTAGCCACTTGAGCAGGTAATTTCCTTTAAAAGCAAGAATAATCAACAATTTTATGTAACACATAATGGTAATAAGTATATTTTGTACTTCCCCTTCTTCTGTATATAGTAAAACATTGTTGTCTATAGGGGTTGTTGTTTGATACATTCTACTTGTAACGTATTTGTAAAATGACAGGTTTGTATAAAGTATACTTCGGCTGTATTCGAAAATTTACTGCTGCCAGTGTTGCTAGTGCTGCCGCAGCGTTCCATTCATTCTGTCAGTTGTTGGTTGGTTATGTACAGTTATCTATAGTATACCCTGTCGTTCGTAGTGTACCTATGTTTCGCAAATACACTAAATCCATAAGATTACGTTTGCATTAAGATTTCGTAGATGTTACGTATTCCCATGCGGTAATACGCAAGCTGTGAAACAGTAGAATATCGAGCATACGAACATTATAAGAATCACGTGTAATTACTAGAAATTGTGCAAGAACATAAGAACTTTTGATACGCATATGATACCAATGATCATTATTTTGCGTTCATTCCTGTTCCGTTTATAATCCTGCGATTCCACATGAAAACAGAACTGCTTGTGAAATTACCGTATTTCTTGTTAAATCATTAAAAGTCGTAGTTATTGGACATTTAAGGACTTAAACTTTTAATTAACTGTATTGTAAGTATTATTTTGCTCCTCCCAATATATCATTTTTTAAACACAAAGAAATAAAAGTTTGATCCCTTGCATCAATTTCTATAATTTTTAAATTAAACATCAATTCCTCATTTCCAACTGTAGAATTAATAAAGGGTTTATTACAGATTTAATTAAACAGAGTTGTAGATGCTGACAGGCAAAGAGTATGATAATACAAGATTCATTTCAAGGAAAGTAGTGTTTTGGTACTGCTAAGACATGGAGATTCAAGGTTGCAAAAATGTATCCGAAGTAACAGAGGAATCCACATCCCAAAATAAGGACACAACAGCTACTGTGGAATTCACTGAGATTAAAGAGGAAAGTGTTAGTTTGTTGAAAGATGTTCAAAATAATGTACAGGATAAACAAGGAGAAATTGAGACAGTAGAGGAGAAAAAAGGCTTTCAGATTGATAATGATGTGATGCAAGAAGATTCTTTTGTATGTGAATGTGATAATGCAACCAATAATACTCATGCAATGAAAGTAAGATCTAGAGAGAATCATGGTGAAGAAGTTTTTGGAGAATCGTCATTTACTACTAACAATTCTGTTGGATCATCGGAAGCAACAACTTCACATGACAATACTCCAACTTCATCAAATGATGATTCAAATACATCTCCTAGTGATCAGAGCAAAGCAAAAAGAAGTATTTCCAAAGGTACTATAGATTATTTTCAACGTCCTTAAGAAATAAATTCTGCATCCTAAAATTATACAATATTTTCGTCTACAACTTCTGGTGGGTAGGTCAGGTAAACGGGGATAGCATTATCTCAGTGGAAAAATCGGGAAACAGTTCTGATGAAGATTCAAGTAAACGTCAAAAATTAACTGAAAATATATGTAATACGTCAAAATCTGAAGGTGATTGTTTATCTGGAAATGCATCAAAATTCCATAAGTTAAAGTCGAAGGTAAAGAAACGTAACTACCGTAGTAAAAAACCTTCTGCAGGTGATACTGGAGAGAGTTGCAGTGAGACGGATGGTGATGATTCAGAAATGAGACCAGGTAATTAGTTTGTGAAGATATTATTGAAAATAACAATGATAATAATTTATTGTTACTTAAAAATATAGAAGCATGCGATACTGCAACAACCAGAGGGCCTGAGAATCGTGAGGAAGGGATAGATAATAGTGATGGTCCGGATAGTGAAGATGAAGGTGTGACAGAGTTTTATATATTAAACAATATGAGTTGGATTGTTTCATTATGTCACACATATATTTTTTATAGAAGGTGAAGGTGATCCAGTTGAGTGGAGGACAGTTTTTAAAGAAAAAATGCGGGAAGGGAAAGATGAAGATATTCCTGCTTGTCTAAAAAAAGAGAAACCAAAACCCGACTGGTTTGTGATTCCTGAACTTCTTAAACGAGAGACAGGTAGCAATCCATTATTCCAACGTAAATATTATGGTTCCTTACATGTTGTGGAGCGTTTTGAGCTTATGTATGCACTAGATGAACATCAGGTATTTATATAATTTAAAGTAAAAAATATCTAATTAAAAAATGTTGGTAATATAACATTTACAACATTTTTATAGGGTTGTGTTAATGCCTTAAACTTTAATCAAAAAGGAAATTTACTGGCTAGTGGTTCAGATGATTTAGCTGTTGTTATTTGGGATTGGGCAGTAGGGAAGAAACATCATTATTTCGATAGTGGTCATAGAAGTAACGTATTTCAGGTATCAAAAACATTCACATTTTAAATACACATGACTTTTTATCATTTCATTACATCAATATAATGTTTAAATTTTAGACCAAGTGGTTACCGTTTGATGCTGAATATTTAATGGCTACATGTGCTCGGGACGGACAAGTGCGTTTATTAGACATTAGACGCGGTATATCACGAAAAATTGCAACGCATCATGCACCAATTCATAAACTTGCAGTTCATCCAGATACACCGCATATCATAATTTCTGTCGGTGAAGATGCAAAAGTCTTGTCTATAGATATTAGGGAAAATAAGCCAACAAAGTGAGTTATCTAATTCGTCAAATTTATATTATATAATGATTTGAGAAAAAATAATTCTTTTATTTCGCAGATTATTAGTGGTAAAGGATGGCTATTCCCATGTGCAATTGTACAGTGTTCATTCTAATCCACTCAATAGTAATCAGTTTTGTGTCGCTGGATTATCCCAAGCAGTACGGATATACGATCGGCGAAAAGTATCTACGCCGTTACATCTGCTGTATCCTGAGCATTTGGTAAATTATCTTTCACGTTTAAAAATGATTTGAAACGGGAGCATGCAATTCATTGTACCTAACTAATATGACTTCATGCATTCTAGGCCGGGAATAAACATGCACACGTAACTTGCGCTGTATATAATTATAACGGAACTGAAGTTCTCGCATCTTACAATGACGAAGATATATATTTGTTTGATGCAGTGTTACCGCAATCTTCAGATTTTGCTCATACATATAAGGGTCATAGAAATAGTGCTACAGGTATGTAGTCGATACGGTAAATTGTTACGATTCGTATTTGTCATGACATTAATTTGTGCATGTTACAGTGAAGGGTGTTAACTTTTTTGGCCCAAAAAGCGAATTTGTTCTATCTGGTTCTGATTGTGGAAATATATTTATCTGGGATAAAAATACGGAAGCAATCGTAAATTGGATGGCTGCAGATCAACAAGGAGTGGTACATATTGTTTTATATTACTTTTTAAGCGGACATGACTTTTCTTGTAAAAGTAAATAATATTTTTTGTAGGTGAATTGCGTAGAACCTCACCCACATATCCCTGTTTTGGCAACTAGTGGACTAGATTTTGATGTGAAAATATGGGTGCCTTCTTGTGAGCAGTCTGCAACAATGAAAAACTTAGAAACTGTATGTATTTCCAAAACATATTTTCGTAAATTTGATGTACTATGTTTAACACCCCAATGATTTTTTTTACTAGTGCGTTAGATCTAATGCAATGGATCGAGTAATAGATAGCACTCCACCGGATCTACTAGCCGGGCAAATGCTATGGATATTGCTGAGGCATGTTCGTAACACTGAAAGAGCAAGAGTTCGTATCAAACATAAAATGTATCAAATCCCAAGTGTTTGAGATTTTATGACCATAATATTCTCTTTTAGCATTTAAATGCACGTAGAGGTTCCGGAGATCGAAATAGGGATGATGATGACGACGACGACGACGAAGACGACGACGACGACGACGACGACGACGACGACGACGACGATGATAATGCAGATGATCATAGTGATAGCCAATCAGAAGAGGATAGTATTGGAAGATTACAATGCCCTCCATCTTAGAGGTATTGAAACGATTTCTCCTACAATTCATAATTTCATATGGCCTTCTAAAAAAGTTGATTAGATATCCATTATGAACACATAAGCAAATGAGAAGCGAACCTAGTGTTCTATAAACCCAGTCAATCTCATTTTTTACAAGTTTGATTGTTCGCGATTAGCAATAATGGTTTAGATTTATATGTTTAGAGCTAGCGTGCGTTGAACCTGTATAAAGATTGTTTCTAATAACATGTACAGTATTAGAGTGATAAAAATAATATAGTTCCATTTCTAGAAAAGACTTGTAATTAGAACTTTATATTACTTCCCAAGAAAGCTGCAAAATTGAGGAAACCATCGATCCCAAGGAACTGAACATCTAATATTGCTTAAGTTATCAATATGTTTGGATTTAAACCTGTATTCATGCGAATTGCGAATAGCGACGTTTTAAATTGCCAATACAACTTTTTTCGAACAAATTGTCTATGAATAGATTGTTCCGAATTGAAAGAGTACGTGAACAGACAAATAATTTACCAGATATTTTATATGAATCTGAATTTTATAGCTCACGTATCCATTGTATATACATTAAACATTAGGTACTTACATGAAAAAAATTTAAAGTCGCATCTTTAACTTTGTAAAATATTAAAAATATTTATTTGTTATATATATTTGAAATTAAATATTCTATATCAATATATTATGTCATTAGCTTATAAAGACTGAATTACAGATAAATAGATATAAAAATGCGTATATACAGGAAACTTATAAATGCACACAGATTTAATCCAAAAAATACTAAACCGAAAAATTGCATATGTAACATATTATTGAATAAAGGTTTGTTTGTATTAACAACTTTATCATTGGGACAATTAAATACTTCACAAAAGAATATGCATTCTTTGTATAATGCATTAATATGATCATATTGCCATATGGAATGGAAAAGGATGTGATAGAAACAACTAAAGTAAGCAACATGTTAAAGTACCTTTATAATATTCTTTAAAAGATACCAATTGAATGAGCAAGTCCTGCATATATGTGCAATGTCATTGCACCCATAAAAAAGGTGGTGATTGCTTTAACGATTAGTGCTGACCATGGTCCCGCTAGGAAAAGTGTGGTAAGAAAATCCAAGACAAGTGGCCTGTAGACAGTAAGTACAAGCATACTGACTACTACAGGAACTAGACCACGTCTTAAATCATGTCTGGACCATAACCATACAAGTGTTGCAGTTGTTATATGTTGTACCTAATAAACGAAGAAAACATTAAGCAAGGACAATGCAAATTGCCACAGTATTGCATGATTTATTGTGACACTTACTAAATTAATATTTGATTCAAGACTTTTCTGTATATATTTCCAATCAAATTCTGCACCTCTTGCACCAACCCATAATAACAGAAATCTAGTAAGAAGTACTTCTGCTCCTGCCCATCCGATGCCAGCAGTCAACACTTTAGCATGTCCTTTGCCAGGAATACCATTCAAAACTAATAATATTCCTACTAAATCTGCTAGGTCTATAGAAGATTTTAGAAATTCCTGAAAAAGATATTTTTCCATGGCATATATAGGCTAATGAAATTTACATAATTGAATTCTTGGAATTGGCAAGTACATACACCAAATATATCAAATCCTTCTTCTCCAACGTTGTCAGCTGTGGGAAAGAAAGTGGCAAGCGCAAGCATTTTCACGAGTTGTGTGAAAATATAAATACCCCCGGCTTGAATACATTTCCAAAATGCTCCGTACTCTGATCTAGAAAGTTTTATTCCATTAATCAATGAGTTTTATATGTTTTATTGTATTAGAAATTCCAGCTACAATATCTTCAAGGACAGAAAATTAGATGGAAAATAATCTTAATTCCTTACATATAATCTTAAGTCCGAAACTTAGGTTTAAAGTAATGATTAGGTTTAACCTAATGCTTGCGGTTAGAGTTAGGTTAAAAGTCAATCTTATGTACTTACAGGCCTGAATACTTGTACGTTAAGTAATAAGGAACGTATACTAATGCCAGACAATTTCCGAAATGATAGAGTGTCATCTTTCAGTAATATTATGTCAATTTAAATTGCTTATCATTCGCTACCTAGCAGCAGACAACTCATAATAAAACGGAAAGGATATCAGCTCTGTAACTGTGGTACTGTGTGGTGGTACTACTTGTAGCTTCACGGGTTACTATATTCAGTCATATCATAGACCAGAGTAGACCGGACATACAATATAATATAATATCTCAAAACTTGCGAAAATGGCAAGCGAATTACGAAAATCACGAAAAATGGTCAAATTCAAGCAGTTTTTCGTTCGGCATTCGCTCAATTTTTGAGATAGCGATCTGAAACTTGTACCACTGTTTTAGTTAGGAAATTCTACGGCAGATCAACATATAATAGTTGTACTTTTCGAAAATTTAATTTTTCGCCAAAATCTGAAGGGGGTAGGTCAGGATTTTTCGCGATTTTC
The DNA here is from genome assembly GCA_917499265.3 of Mimumesa dahlbomi. Classification (NCBI taxonomy): domain Eukaryota; kingdom Metazoa; phylum Arthropoda; class Insecta; order Hymenoptera; family Crabronidae; genus Mimumesa; species Mimumesa dahlbomi. Next base: position 11,807,404 of record OU824118.1, read on the forward strand.
GTAAATCGCCTGCCATTTCCGTAATTTTTGAGCTATTAAAACGATCCGGGGCGTTTTGGACGCGGAATCCGAAGCCGAATAAGACAGTGAAAGAATTATTTTGATATCTAAAAAATTGTAGAAATGGCGAGCGATTTACGAAAATCGCAAAAAATCCTGACCTACCCCCTTCAGATTTTGGCGAAAAATTAAATTTTCGAAAAGTACAACTATTATAGGTTGATCTGGCGTAGAATTTTCTAACTAAAACAATGGTACCAGTCTCAGACCGCTATCTCAAAAATTGAGCGAATGCCGAACGAAAAACTGCTTGAAATTGATGAATTTTCGCGATTTTCGTAATTGTTTCGTCATTTCCGTAATTTTTGAGCTATTCAAATGATCCAAGACGTTTTGGACGTGGAATCGGAAGCCGAATAAGCCGGTGAAAGATTCATGTCGATATCTAAAAATTTACGGAAGTGACGAAGGAATTACGAAAATCGCGAAAAATCGTCAAATTATGACAGTTTTTCGTTCGGCATTCGCTCAATTTTTGAGATAGCGATCTGAAACTTGTACCACTGTTTTAGTTAGGAAATTCTACGGCAGATCAACATATAATAGTTGTACTTTTCGAAAATTTAATTTTTCGCCAAAATCTGAAGGGGGTAGGTCAGGATTTTTCGCGATTTTCGTAAATCGCCTGCCATTTCCGTAATTTTTGAGCTATTAAAACGATCCGGGGCGTTTTGGACGCGGAATCCGAAGCCGAATAAGACAGTGAAAGAATTATTTTGATATCTAAAAAATTGTAGAAATGGCGAGCGATTTACGAAAATCGCAAAAAATCCTGACCTACCCCCTTCAGATTTTGGCGAAAAATTAAATTTTCGAAAAGTACAACTATTATAGGTTGATCTGGCGTAGAATTTTCTAACTAAAACAATGGTACCAGTCTCAGACCGCTATCTCAAAAATTGAGCGAATGCCGAACGAAAAACTGCTTGAAATTGATGAATTTTCGCGATTTTCGTAATTGTTTCGTCATTTCCGTAATTTTTGAGCTATTCAAATGATCCAAGACGTTTTGGACGTGGAATCGGAAGCCGAATAAGCCGGTGAAAGATTCATGTCGATATCTAAAAATTTACGGAAGTGACGAAGGAATTACGAAAATCGCGAAAAATCGTCAAATTATGACAGTTTTTCGTTCGGCATTCGCTCAATTTTTGAGATAGCGATCTGAAACTTGTACCACTGTTTTAGTTAGGAAATTCTACGGCAGATCAACATATAATAGTTGTACTTTTCGAAAATTTAATTTTTCGCCAAAATCTGAAGGGGGTAGGTCAGGATTTTTCGCGATTTTCGTAAATCGCCTGCCATTTCCGTAATTTTTGAGCTATTAAAACGATCCGGGGCGTTTTGGACGCGGAATCCGAAGCCGAATAAGACAGTGAAAGAATTATTTTGATATCTAAAAAATTGTAGAAATGGCGAGCGATTTACGAAAATCGCAAAAAATCCTGACCTACCCCCTTCAGATTTTGGCGAAAAATTAAATTTTCGAAAAGTACAACTATTATAGGTTGATCTGGCGTAGAATTTTCTAACTAAAACAATGGTACCAGTCTCAGACCGCTATCTCAAAAATTGAGCGAATGCCGAACGAAAAACTGCTTGAAATTGATGAATTTTCGCGATTTTCGTAATTGTTTCGTCATTTCCGTAATTTTTGAGCTATTCAAATGATCCAAGACGTTTTGGACGTGGAATCGGAAGCCGAATAAGCCGGTGAAAGATTCATGTCGATATCTAAAAATTTACGGAAGTGACGAAGGAATTACGAAAATCGCGAAAAATCGTCAAATTATGACAGTTTTTCGTTCGGCATTCGCTCAATTTTTGAGATAGCGATCTGAAACTTGTACCACTGTTTTAGTTAGGAAATTCTACGGCAGATCAACATATAATAGTTGTACTTTTCGAAAATTTAATTTTTCGCCAAAATCTGAAGGGGGTAGGTCAGGATTTTTCGCGATTTTTGTAAATCGCCTGCCATTTCCGTAATTTTTGAGCTATTAAAACGATCCGGGGCGTTTTGGACGCGGAATCCGAAGCCGAATAAGACAGTGAAAGAATTATTTTGATATCTAAAAAATTGTAGAAATGGCGAGCGATTTACGAAAATCGCAAAAAATCCTGACCTACCCCCTTCAGATTTTGGCGAAAAATTAAATTTTCGAAAAGTACAACTATTATAGGTTGATCTGGCGTAGAATTTTCTAACTAAAACAATGGTACCAGTCTCAGGTCGCTATCTTCAAAATTGTGGAAATGGCAAGCGAAAAACTGGTTGAATTTAGGTTTTTTCTGACTGTAGTAAAAGCAAACACGAGATATACATACATATACTACTCGTAGCCAATTTGCTCGATACCATTTGCATCGAAGCGATACATTTCAATATAAACGACTATGGGTCATCGGACTTACAAAAAAATATTGATAAATTTCATTATCGATCGATGCAAATAATATCGATCCAGGTCTCACCACGTGGAGGTTGCTACTAATGGAGACCCACCCTATCCACGGCTCCCATCCTCCCTCCTTTAAACGATAACGAACATAATCTTTACTTTCAGAAGGAAAGTAAAGATATCACGCGACCGCGATCGCGAAGCTAATAACCACGATCTCAAAGATACGTCTATCAATGCGATCGTGGCCGAAATATTGAAACCAGTTTCAATATAACAAACACAAACCCATCACCATCAAACGCCAATTTCCCGCGAGACGCGAATAAAACAAATAACATAGACGAGAATGGAAATGTCGACCAAACCAGAAAAGCAACCTCATGGTAAGACTAACGCGGGTGACTCTAGACGTTAAGCATAACTCGACGGAAAAACAATTTACACACTTACGCGGTGGCTCGTACCACGGTCCTGAGAAGTACCCACGAACCGGGACTCCCGCCAAACCATGGTTAACCGATACGATGGGATAAACGTAAGGTCGATTTACAGGAAAGGGCCTCACGAAAGATCCGAACCAGGGACAAATCGAAGATGAAATATATCCGAAGATATAGATCATCAAATCGAACTGTACACGGGTTAAGCCATATCAGGCTAATCGGTCCGGCCGCCACCGATAAGCCTGATACGTCCCATACCCCGCCAAATAGCAGTCCACCCGTGTACAGGTCCCCAGAACGAACTCGGGCTCACCTTTCCAGACAACCTTAGGCCACCCAAAGATACCGGCGGAACCATGATCCGACGAAAGCCACGCTCCATGAATATATCGCAGGACCGCGATTTAACCAGATAGCCGTGAGGCTATGTGGCCGACTACACCGTTTCTCGTGTTGTTTTATCGTAGGGGTATGACAAACGCCGCAAATTACGAGCAAGTGACTCTACTATTAAAATGAATTTAAAAGTGAAGCTAAAAATTGAAAGCTGAAGCTAAGTATTGAAAGTAAAAGTTGAAGCTACGAGTTGAAAGTAAAAGTTGAAGTTAAAAGTTAAAAGTTAAAAACTGAAACTATGTAATTGAAGGTAAAAATGTTTAATTGATAAGAAGCTAATAACGCGGAACGAGCAAAGAAGTCGCGTTTTCTAGTCGATCGACGACAAACGAAGTGAAATTGACGTATGATATCCCCTTAAACTAACGTTTTGGTCACTATAGTGTCAAAACGTCCCTTTTAGTCGCCTTTTACGACAGGCAGGGAATACCGTGGGTCTATTCTTTCCCCGACCCACAGGGGATCATGTTTTACATTTTTGTAATTAATTGGAATACTATAAGCTAGAAGTTACTTTGCGAGTTTACATAGAATCGAGAAAAATGCGAGCGCGGCGCAAAAAAGATTTCTCGCCATTTAACAAACCATTCAAGGTGAGTAAATGGCGATTTCTCTAAGTTAACGCGACTCTAAAAGCAAAGCTGGAAGAAGAGTGATTAGCTCATTTTACTTATTGCAATTTTACCGTATCGCAATCTTGAGTCTATAATTAATAAAGGGAGAAAAGACTACTTGTCACGCGCGGTCAACATTGGTCGGTACGGAAAGAAACGACCGAATTTACATAATTTTCGCAACACTAAATTTATTTACAATTTCCGTGGGTTTCGTCATAGAGAATAAGTGATCGCATGACTCTAAAATTCATTGAAAGAAAATACGCGATGCGCGCGCGAATATATTTTTCTTGGTCCACGTTCGTGAGTATTTCCGCAAAACTAATACACTAAATTACGAAAATTCCTCGCGAAAAACCGACGCGCAAAAATAATGTTTCGTAGTTCCACGACCGCTTTGACTGATAATACGCGAAAATAAAAATTAATTGCAAACGCGAAATGATCTTAAATAGATCCAATTTAGTTACGGCTGAAAAGAATTTCAAGATAAGACATCCTAATATAAAATGCAATTTATGCATAAAATTATGGCAATATTCCTTCTAACAAATGCTTGGTTCAATGATTGTTTTTAAATAGATTCGTACAAAGACGGCGATGTACGACGCGATTCGCGAGTCACTTCGCTGCTTTAACTTTTTGATTTTATATTAGATAATAAAATTCCTATACGGCATTAGAAAACGTGTCTCCGAGACACACAAAGATAATGAATTTTAGATTATTAATAAATTCGCGGAACCAGAAATGCAGCCAGTGGTGACAAATATTACGACCGGCGCGGATGGCAGTGTGCAAACTTTGCACACTGAATCATACTCTACCCCTCTGCTTTTATCAAAAATTCAATTTCTCAAATTTGTAATAATCAAAAACTCGACTCTAGTAATGACAAAAATATATATTCTTAAAAATGAACTCTCAGAAAATATCTCAATAAGTAAAATCTTTAGGTTTCTTTAACAATAATGAATAAAAATGACTTAGATTGAAAATTTGTGAAAATAATTGAATAAGAAGAATGACTCGAAAGCTTTAATGCAAAATTCTTTGAATAAAACTTGTGAAAATATTTTAATAAGAAAAATGACTCGAAACTTTAATGCAGACCGGGGCAGAGTCTTCACGGGGAGCTCTCCTCGACCCGCGGAACTAACTACTTCTAACTACTTCATTCTATCACACTCTACCCCTCTGCTTTTTTCAAAAAATTTAATTTTTCAAATTTATAATAATAAAAAACTGGACTCTAACTCTTTAACAATAATGAACAAAAATAATAACTGAGTTTGAAAGCAATTTAATATCAAATTGTAATCAAAATTCTATTATCAAAACTTGTGAAAATAATTCAGTAAGAAAAATGACTCGAAAACTTTAATGAAAAACTCTATTACTTAACACTTATGAAAATAATTTAATAAGAAAAATGACTCGAAAACTTTAATGCAGATCGGGGCAGAGTCTTCACGGGGAGCTCACCTCGACCCGTGGTACTAACTACTTCAAATTATTACAACTATAATTACTCTACAACTACTACGAGCATAGTGACTTAGTAGTAACGGAATGACCATCCATTCTGGAATTGAACACTCCAAAATGGATAGCCATTAGTTGCTGCCCTCTTCTAGACAGTTTGTCGGGCCTCTTCGGCATATAGCCTCTTCGGCGTAAAGCCTCTTCTTGTTTCAGGCCGGAGCCCAACCTGTATTCTGCAAGAACATTCGGAACCATAATATGGTATAACCCTAACACGCGCCTAACCAGACAAGAGAATGCGGCTAACACGTGTGGACAAGTTAACAGCTTATTCTCAGAAGAATGACAACTGCAGTCCGTGCAAACGGTTAGCCGCTAAAGACGAATGTTCAAGCAGAATTTACTTATTATTAAAAAAGAAAAGATTATTAGCCTGATTTTCCAGGAGCAGGATATCACTGGTTGCCTACAGTCGAAACAGTGATACCTGCCCTGCCCTTCCTACTTAAAATTAAAGCACACACATTCCAGAGAATAAATTACCTGCCTACCTATTACCTATATTTAAAAAATGGCAAAAATCTCTCGCACACCAACACACGCTCTCCACGATTCTCAATCAAAGTCGGTGTTTCCCCCTACGGGAGACGTCCCGGGACGTCTCCAACACCGACTCAAACCCCACACATACATTCAGGTACGTACCTTGTTTGCTGAAATCGACTCACAAGGTCAGCGATTATTGCGATTTATTTAGACTTTATTGAAAGGAATTTAATGAAAACTTGTAGACGTAAAATATAGAAATGAAAGACTTGTAATTAAATCGTAGTTGAAATAATTACTACGTTCAAAAATAATGCTTCTGCATTTTGACTCTAATTGAAAAGTAAATGAATATAATAATCTGAGGTTCGAAATACAATCGAACTTAAATTGAATAATGTAAAATCGTAAAAATATGCAAGTTGAATTTAATTGCGATTTTGCAATAAAAACGATTGTTCAAAACCGACGCACAATCCACGAAATATTCAATAAATTTATCTCACACACACACTCACACGTGTGGATCGTACGTCGTGCACAATCGCTAACGCTTGTGAGCCGCCACATAATTATAATTCTTAAAACTATAAGCCACGTTCACCGCCATCACCCATTCGTGTAGCACCTGGGCACACGAATGAGTTCAAGCCAAATAGGGACATGAACGTGGCAACTACATACTAGGCTTGATGTGTGCTGAAAATCCTGAGCTATAAAATGATTATTGAAATAGATCTTCTAACGAGCTTGTAATCGTTACTTTGACTTTATTGAATTTACTTGAAAATATACTTTATAAAATGACTCGAATGTAATATCGAATAATAATTGAAAAAGTGCAAAAATTGCATCTCGTGCAAGAAAACTTTGAAAACTTTAAAAATATATGTATTGAAAACTTTAAAATATTGAAATTTATTTGAAAAAAAATATGTATGAAACTTGAATTTATTATTGAAAACCTTGGTTGATTCCTTATTCAAAGTTATATTCTAAACAATGCAAATATGTTCAAAATTAGCCTTTGAAACCAGAATCTACCCATCGCGAATTGGTCTTCTTGGGCATTTCAAATACAAGAATTTAAAGGACTTTACAAGTTAAAGGAAATGCCGCTACTAAAAATATGAAAGTTCCGACTGAATTTAACTCGTATGATTTCGTCTTTTGTCAAAAATTCTGTGATTATATAAAATGAACGCGAACGCGAATGCTATTAAATGAAGATCGAGGGAATCGAACCTCCGAATTAATTAAATAAAAATCGCCCGTGAAGCTAAGCCACAAGAAGACCCCTGCCTGAGCTAATTAAATATTCACAACAATGGGGTGTTACTACCCACGAATGTAAAGTATAAAATACTTTACACTCGCGGTCACTATGCTCGCAAACTCAAATAAAATACAACCAATACACTCGTGCCGCTTCGGACCTTTACGTCCTACGACATGATTGAGTGATCGGAGGAACCATAAGTTTTTTCACTCACCGGTCGTAGATTTCTTCTGCACCTTTGATTGTAGAGATGATACTACGACCGGCTCTGCAGTTGCGAAGTCATCTGTAACAGAAAAATAGCAAAGTCTTTATAGTTTAACCGTCTATCATTCCTCAAATCGTTCGTATTTAGTTCTGACTCGAGTTCGATATTTCAAAATGTAATTTCACTGTGGATTAGAAGTAAAAGTAGAACATTTTGACGATATTTACCTGCTGCCTGATGCGACGGCGCCCGATGGAAATCCTTTCCGCAGCTGCTGCGTACCTCTACTTCATCGCGGCGAATAATTCAAAGAAAAAAAAAGAAAAATAAACAGACTACACTCCCGACCGAAATTATTTCCGGCGAACAAACTGACTCCACTCTCGCGATTCAAAGTATACAGGAATTTCGCGACCGAATATGTTACGTTGTAGCAGTCCATTTCAATTCTTTCGGCGGGTTTAAGCACGCGTATATCGAACAAACATAATTTCTAATAGCGCAACAACACTGATTCTATTTCGCGATATACTTTTTCGGATCAAGTGAATCTAAGACCGCATTGCACTCGGCCAGCTAAATCGTTGCGATGTCTTCTGTAACAGAAAAAGAGAAAAGTCTTTATAGTTTAACCGTCTATCATTCCTCATATCGTTCGTCTTTAATTCTCACTCGAATTCGATATTCCAAAATGTAAATTCACTGTTAATTAGAAGAATTAAAAGTAGATTTTGCTGATATTTACCTGCTGCCTGATGCGACGACGCCCGATGGAAATCCTTTCCACAGCTGCTGCGTACCGCTACTTCATCGCGGCGAGTAATTCAAAGAAAAAAAAAGAAAAAAAAAAAGAGACTATATTCCCGACCGAAATAATGTCCGGCGAACAAACTGACTCTACTCTCGCGATTGGAAAAATTAAGAGAATTTCGCGACCGAATTTCATTACTTTCGGCGGTTTTAATCACGCGAGTATCGAGCAATAATAATGTATTAATATCGCAACAACACTGACTCTATTTCGCGAAATACTTGTTTCGTAGAAAATGATTCTAAGACCGCATTGCGCGCGGTCGCAAAAGCTGAAAATAAAATACATCGCGAACGCGTATACCGCGGAAAATGTCGTAGATATTCGGTTAAAGTATTTTTGTATTTAATTACCAAGCATTGTTATTAGGAATATTGCCATTGTCCTACTTTGGTGTAAAATGAAATTGTGTACGCAATAGTCGACGCGAAAAGATGTATACTTTAATAAACCGGCGCGAAGTTTCGTAGAAATATTCTCAAACGTTTTGCAAGAAAAATATTTCTTATATCCGGTTCACGAAAAATAAACGGCACGATGACTCGATTCAATCTAACGTAACTCACGGAAAATATAAATTCCCGTTGTAGATGTACCGCGAACAATGTTAGATACGACCAATGTCAAGGGCGTTAACAAGTAGGCTTTGACCGCTGCGATGTTCATTGTGTTCTTGTTTACGTCTCAAGTAACCGGGCTTCTTTGTATAGTGGGTACCTGGAATTAGAAACCAAAACACGATAAGAATTAACAGTCACAAATTTATCCAAATTCTAAGTACAAACAGCGAAATTCATAAGCAAAACTAATGAAATTGTGATAATATAGTAAGCAAGAATTAATAGAAATACAGAAGGTATTTTCCAAAAAGTTGAAAAATTATTTGTTTAAATCATACTGAGAAAAGTGGACTCGATTCATGATTTTAAATGTAATGTATTGAATGTGTATGGTACAATCGTATATATTATGATAGGATATAGAATATAAATGAATTGAACAAAGATAAATGTTCTAAAACGATGTCACATACCTTGGAAACCACCCAGGACCTCCTATGAGTATGTACGTCCTCACCCCCCGGCCGCCGAGCAGAGACTGATGCGCGCCCGTGTCAAAGTCACGCCAGGTAAACTCGGGAGTCGGCCGGTCACGGTCGGTTGCACTCGTACGTAGGTACCCGCCGGCGAATTTCTTCGATCTATTACGACATAATAAAATCTATGTTAACCTCGAGCGGACCGTTATTAAACCGTAGCATTTTCCGCATTTATTGCTAACAATTAAACAATTATATATTTTGCACAAATAAAGAAAACTTTTGACTATAACATCGTACAAATTCGAACTATATTTTATAAACTTGATATTAAATATTAAGTTGCAAATCGCGATTGCAAATTAATAACAATAAATATAATTATTTCTAAAATTTGAATATTTAATATATTTCTACTGCCTCTATTAATCAATCTCTATTAATTAATGCAATTGCAATCAATCGGTGTGTTACTCAGTACTAATAATGTACGAATAATAAATGAATTTTACTTCGGGAGGTTGACCGGAGCGTATCATGAAGAGGTATTGACTCCAGGACGTTTTATCACAGACTCAAGGTTAATGGCGTACTTGGCAATGTCAGGTCGAGTGTATTTTGAAGTTTGGTTGTACTTGTTCCGTGAAGCCTCAACAATAAAGATGGAAATACAAGGTTCAGTCGTGTCGGGGCGACCTCGAAAAAGTATAAAATAGCAACTTACGTGTAGTCTCTTGATGTTCCTCTTTCTGACAACCACGCAGAATGTTCAAACTATTTAAGTAAATTTGCGATTTGTCTGCATAACTTTATACGATTTTTTGAATCTTTATTTTTCTGACGGGGGCGTTGCAAAACCATTACCACAGACAAGGTATTGGATAGAGTCTAGAGCCCTCAAAACTAGTGACATCGAAAAGCACGGGCATGAGTGGTCTATCCAATACCTCATCTGTGGAAGAGCGAAATCACGAAAAATCGTCAAATTCAACCAGTTTTTCGGACGGCATTCGCTCAATTTTACAGATAGCGACCTGAGACTTGTACCATTGTTTTAGTTAGGAAATTCTACGCCAGATCAACATATAATAGTTGTACTTTTCGAAAATTTAATTTTTCGCAAAAATCTGAAGGGGGTAGGTCAGGATTTTTTGCGATTTTCGTAAATCGCCTGCCATTTCCGTAATTTTTGAGCTATCAAAACGATCCGGGGCGTTTTGGACGCGGAATCCGAAGCCGAATAAGACAGTGAAAGAATTATTTTGATATCTAAAAAATTGTAGAAATGGCGAGCGATTTACGAAAATCGCAAAAAATCCTGACCTACCCCCTTCAGATTTTGGCGAAAAATTAAATTTTCGAAAAGTACAACTATTATAGGTTAATCTGCCGTAGAATTTCCTAACTAAAGCAATGGTACCAGTTTCAGACCGCTATCTCAAAAATTGAGCGAATGCCGACCAAAAAACTGTCATAATTTGACGATTTTTCGCGATTTTCGTAAATCGCTTGCCATTTTTACAATTTTTGAGATATCGATCGGATTCTTTCACTGTCTTATTCGGCTTCCGATTCCGCGTTCAACACGTCTTGGGTCATTTGAACAGCTCAAAAATTACGAAAATGGCAAAGGAATTACGAAAATCGCGAAAATTCATCAATTTAAAGCAGTTTTTCGGACGGCATTCGCTCAATTTTACAGATAGCGACCTGAGACTTGTACCATTGTTTTAGTTAGGAAATTCTACGCCAGATCAACATATAATAGTTGTACTTTTCGAAAATTTAATTTTTCGCAAAAATCTGAAGGGGGTAGGTCAGGATTTTTTGCGATTTTCGTAAATCGCCTGCCATTTCCGTAATTTTTGAGCTATCAAAACGATCCGGGGCGTTTTGGACGCGGAATCCGAAGCCGAATAAGACAGTGAAAGAATTATTTTGGTATCTAAAAAATTGTAGAAATGGCGAGAGAATTACGAAAATCGCAAAAAATCCTGACCTACCCCCTTCAGATTTTTGCGAAAAATAAAATTTTCGAAAAGTACAACTATTATACATTGATCTGGCGTAGAATTTCCCAACTAAAACAATGGTACAAGTCTCAGGTCGCTATCTTTAAAATTGAGCGAATGCCATTCAAATATCCACCTGAATTTGAGGATTTTTCATTTGATATTATATTAATAAGAAACAGCTCAGCAACATGTTAACTGTTGACGTAGACTGTATTATGTTTCACATTATCGGAAAAGATTTGAATTATTGGTACCAAATAGAATGATAATGGTTTTAAGAAAGTACAATTGTTTATAAGATATAAAGAAAAATAGTGGAAAATGTCAATATTCATAACTTTTGTATGTATTCCGAAAAACTGAATATTCTTCTCTATAAAACAACTTACTTTTGCTGTGACTTGCAGTTGTATACCTGTGAATTCACTATCCTTCTTTCGCAGTACACAAAGGTCAATTATTAATACGCATAAACTATAACTTCTATATCGTATTCTTACTAATAATCGACGGACATCCTAGATTCGAACCGAAAATGGTAACGTAGCGAGTGACACTAAAATGGTAAGAGGGCTCTAGAGCCCTCCAAACCAGTGACATCGAAAAGCATGGGGATGATTGGTCTATACTCTATCCAATACCTCGTCTGTGCTGGTATCATTGTGGTGGAATCCATAAAATGTCTAGAGTTGCCAACAATCGGTAACGTTGATCATCTCATGAAAATGGTAAGGGGTCTTTGAACTATATGGATCAGCACTTCATTCGTGACACAGCTTCTTTTTAAATTTTCTTAACGTGTTTTCATATATCGTTCCTGTGTAAAGGTAGTATACACTTGTATAAACCATTTTTACAAGCACACTAACGGTTCTCAATTTCTGTTGCTGATTCTGATGCGATTTTTAGCACCTATGATGAATAAGAAATTTGTTTCTATTTTATATGTTCTAAATGGTTTTATTGCTTCAAATACACTTATCGAACATTATAACTGTGTATATTGTTACATTATAACAAACGATTTAATTTGCGTGTGAAAGTATCCAACTTTGTTCCTTCTCACAGAACAGTTTCGAGGTTACGCTGTCATTTAGGTTACGTTAGCTTTCAAACTTTTTCCAAAACAGGAATAAAAAGAGTTTTTGAATAACTTTTTTCGAGGATAAAATATTTGTATGTACTATACGTTTGCCGTGGATTTCAGTTTATATTCCCTAGGGTAGAACCTTTCACAGATTGATATTTTTTTATGCTACATTAAATCACCCCTTACCCCTTTTTGGAACCCCTTTGAAAGGGGTACCAGTCACCCCTTTCCTTTCGAAAAAAGGGGTAGCTGTTAAAAAAGGGTGTTGCTGATGGAAAAAAATTGACCATTTTCGTTTAATATTTGTCATTTATGTGAATATTTTTGTAATAAGTATTTGTTCCTTGGGCACCCAAGTATATTTTAATTTAAAGATATAATTAGCTCTTGATTAAAATTCTTTATATACATAAAATAGTAGAGATTGTATTATTATAATATGGATCACCTTTGGACAACTTCAAATCTTGTATTGAGCCATTCTTTAGGGTAGAGAGTTGTGGGAATGGGATTTGGAATATTCTAACGGAGCATGCTCTGTGAATGTGCTGTCGCAGTCTGGTTTACAAAAGCTGTTCTCTCTTTCCAATGCTATTGATGGAAGATATGCTCCCTCCTCTTATTTTCAGTCAGTGATGGTAGGGTACACCCCTTTGGGTGTGGGATTTAGAATATTCCAATGGAGCATGCTCCGTCTCAGAACCAACGCAGTCTGCTTTCCAAAGGGTGGTATCCCTCTCTAACGTTCCTGACGGAGGACACTGCCAGGGATTGGCTGATACTACCCCATGATTGGTCAGGGGAGTAGTGGATCCATTCCGACGTAGCTGTTCTCCATGGAAAGTGAGAAAGGGTATATCAGTTCACCCAAGGCTGTCGTTGAACTGACTTCACAGTTGTGTCACACGAATAACTTCACAAGTATCAATAGGATGTGATAATAGTGCTGTTGATACAAATATAATTAAAATTCATTAAATTGTGATAGTGTACTAAACGAAATCAACACTCTTTTAAATTTGATATTATTTAAATAACTGTTCTATTTATTTATTTTGTTTAAAGTGCTGTTAGTGGGTCTTTGCAAATATTCCTTAGTAATATCAATTATTATTCTATTCAGAGAAAATGTAAATTGTCCTTCACTGTACCTGTTGATGAGTTTTAAAAGGACATTCACAAATTTCAATAGAAGAGTTATTCTTCGGCGTCCCCCTTTTTTAGTACTTTCACCCTTTTGGTTGTATTCACCCCTTTTACTCAAACCAATACACTAGTGGGTATACACATAAGAGAGGTGGACCGTCTAGTCTTATTTCCATTCACTGTTCTTTGCCAGCAAATTCAGGGCGGAGCTTGCTTTCCCTTCCACTGTCTATCTATGCAACTGCAAGGGAAGGGTAGTCAGTGTTCCAAAGGAACTTCTAAATGAATGATAGTACTTTTTTAGTTGAGTGGTGTGCCAACAGATTCCAAACAAAGTTCAAATTGCAGTCAGTCCGACTGTGAACAGAAGTGTTATTTAACTATTTTTAAAGTAGTTAAAAATTCATTATTTTCGGTTTTTATTGTGATTTGGCTCTCAATGTTATAGATAAATGAGATTATTTTATGATTTTAATACTTTCAATTTCAAATGAAGTAAAATAAATCTGTGTTAGAATGAGAAACATTTTAGTGCATTGCTATTTAAAATTTAATAGTAATGAGTACGAGTAAGTGTTAGTGACATTGAAGAATAAAATTCAGTTCAAATGCAGGGGTAAGTTTATCACATTTTTATCAGGTTTTAAAGAATCGAATGTAGTGCGCAATATTCCCGTAGGATGACGCCACCATTGATTGTCCGGTATAGATTTCTTCTTATCCTACATTCGTCAAAGTAATTACATCTTATAGAAGATATAATAATGAGCAAACTTGTTAACGAATACTTAATAAGTGAGCTATTAGTAACTCGGGAAGCTAAAAATTGTAAACACGAGGAAGTAGAAAATTCATAGAACGAGAAACAGTCGACTAAATTCGAGTAAAATGATTTGTATTGTATCTTTGCTTTGAAGAGCGTGAATTCTATTTTTTAGATCTCAATTCCGCAAAGTCAATGATATAACGTTTGCCACGATTAAGTTGGCTTTGTTTTTAAACGATACCACTCAGAAAATCATTCTCTTAAATCGGTCCCCGTGCAAAGTTTACCTCGAACCATCTAGAGTTAAAACGATTGTCGGAGTTCAAAGAGAGCATTGCTTCTCCGTTTGCTTTGGATTTGGATTCGAGGGTCGAAATCCTGAAAGTAATGATACGCCTCCCTCTCGTAGTCTTAAATCCACGATCGTCCGGCCTCTCTCCCTCTCTCCTCTCTCTCCCTCTCTCCTCTCTCTTTCTCTCTCTCTCTCTCTCTCTCTCTCTCTCTCACTCTCCCGCTTTCTCACTCTCATTTTTCTTTTCCTCGTCTTTCTTTTTCTCGATTGAGTTGCGCGCTCAGCAAAGCCATGTTTGCATTTCTTTTCCCTGGGGAGCGGAGGTTGGGGGCGGCGCGCAATTCCGAAAAGCCGATTTCAATTCCGTTTCCTTTTACACAGAGAAAGAAATCTCGAGTGCGGGCCTGAGAGGGAGAGAACGGCCACCCGGGATTATGGGAATCGCGTAGACGGGGCTGGAAACACGTGCGAAAATCCCAAATCCTGACGTCTCCTCCTTTTGCATCGATCGCCAGTTTCCTTTCCCTTCCGTTCTTTTTATGTCGTCTTACATTTGTTGTCCATCGATACATCAAGCAAAGGGAACGTTTGAATTTGTTATATACGTATTATATTATTCCAACGTAAAACAACAAATAGTTCGATTATATGTTTTGTTCGAAAAGATAGTATTTCTGTCAGGATAAATTTTTCTTCGAAGTCTACTACGATTCTTTAGGGGTTGACGTCACGGCGGTGTATAACGATGAGCTTCGTTTCCGGTTCCGGTCTTCATGATTTTCGCTCCGTCAACTCCATTCTTCGGCGTTCTGCCTTCGTACGTTCTTTCCTTTTTTGTTGCTTCTTCTACTTCGCGCCCTTCGTCGCCATCGAAAGGTTTCCGTTTCTTTGTGCCGATTTCCAAATCCCGACTCTCTAAGAATCGTATTTTCTAGTATTTTTCACTTGCACTCTATTAAAAAAAAGACTCTCGTCGTTCTCTATTCTTTAGATCTCATTATTATTTCTATTCCGAATACCATTGCCTATATCTCCATAATACATACTTCCTAACAGTACATTAACTTTAATTACATTCAATACATTATTCTAATGTTCAAAATTTCCATCATTTTCACGTTCGTTACTAAAATTTTACTATTTTCTTTAATAACCGTATTACGACGAATCGCTGTAAGAAAACGTCGACCAAGTTTTCACAATTTCCGTCAAGATTAACGAGATCGTTCATTTTAAATTTCCCTCGAGTGTTGATTCGAAAATTCTTTTTTCTAGTCTCAGCTCACGTAGAAGCGACAGGAGTTACGCAGAAGGCGAAACACTTTTCCAAGAAAAAAGAGAGAAATTCGTGGAAGTAGTTTGTTTCACCAGCTACCAGATGCTCCTGCGGCTCTGTACCGGTAGCAGGCCTCAAAAGGGTCTCCGCAACCATGTTTTTCATTCCTCATGTGCAGCGCATAAACACATTTTTATATGACACAAGAGTTGATATATCTTCCCCTTTCCGGGAGCTGTACAGGAAGGAATAACGCCCTTTGTTCTGAACGGTGGCGTGTTCGTTGATATTCCGCTGGCGCCTCCATCCTTCTGGGACAGCCTTGTCACCCTCTTTTCCTACTGTTCTCTTTCCTCTCTCTGGTCCTTACATGCGTACGAGAAAATACGTGGGAAAATTGTAGACCGGTTGCAACGAATATATTTTCCAATAATGACAAATGTTTTTTCGTTAGGTTTCATTATATTCCATCGATTAGAACGATTAGTATATGTATGTACATATATCCCCTTCGAGAATAATAACATTAATCGAAATTGAAAAATACAATTGTAAATCATGTGTTACTAGGATGTAAATAATAATACTAAGAAAAAATAGAAAAAAAAGAAACAGAGAATTCATTTATTGGTTATAGTAATCGTCAGTGTCAAATTTCCACGGTCGTACAGGCGGTCGTTAAATATTATTAAAGAATGCTTTTAGCATTCCAGATATCGTTGGCTCGTAGAAATTTCAGTTATCGATACGACTTCGTGATCTGAGTCTAAGGACTGTCCTTAAATGTGTCGTAAACGAAGAGAGAAAGAAATCGAGAGAGGCGGCTGATGGACCAAGTTACCTTTACTTTGTAAGGGTGCCTCGTGCTTTGCGAGTCCGGCCCGACTAATAAAAACTTTACAGCTCCGTAATGAATGCAAGAAATAATTATCTCATGAATACATTAGTTTTAGTATCTCCCGACACGGACACGGACCGTAAAAGCCGCATTGGATATCTTGACCCACGATTTCCAGTGCGTGCTCGCTTCCTACGATCCTTTTAATCGTTAGGTCTCTCTCTTTACCCCTTTTTCATTTTGTTCCCCTCATCTTTTACCATCACCGACATTAGCATCACCTTCGAAAAAAAATCTGAACATCCCCGAGCATCCACTTTAGATCACTCTGATAACGTTTATTGATACTCTATAGTTTCTTCGTTCGACGTATACATAGTTTGACATCTTACTTACCATCATCTCATTCCCCTGCCTCTTATTTCACACTTTATATCACGGTCCTTCACTTTTCTCTCGTAGAAACATACAAAAAATACAAACATCTCGTCGTTTGCACACGGATTACAAAATTTTCCATGGTATTAAATAATAATAATAAAACAAAGAGGGACTGTCCCAAGTAATGATGAACAACGAGCTTATGATGTAGACGGATCACAGAATGCTGCAGAAGGGGGAGAGGAAACAGAACGGACGCGAGTGGGGGGGGGGAGGTGGTAGGGGGTGTATTTACGAAAGAAGTAGGATGTTCGTTTGGCCATATCAGTGGAAACCCTTTATGTGAATACCATGATGGCGAAGGGAGGTGAAGGCTAACGTTAGCCGGTAAGGAAAGGGGTGCATCGGGTGGCACGGGTGGGTATAGAGTGATTGATCGTCGCCTCGCGACACCCCCGTGTTCTCGTAGAGTGGATAAAGGGGTGGAAAAAGGAGTAGAAGCCCTTTCACGCTTTCACGGATCAGTCACAGGATCACGTTCTCAACCCACTACCACCTCCCTCCCCCCCTTCGTCCCCTCACCCCCTCCCCCTGTCCCGGTACACGGGACATGCATCACCCTGCCATCCACCACCTCCTCTAGGAGTTCAACGTTTGCTTGTCGGCTGAGCGTGATCGAATCTGCAAAGTTAGCGCGGCTGAAAAAGAGATATGATGACTTTTCTTCGACGACGGGGAAAAACGGTGGGACCGACCATCAACCACTTTTGACGTTTAGCTTCCGCGGAGATTGATCCGCGTATTTGGAAACAGGTGCTCAATGGAATTGTAGAGACGGGATAATCGAAATTAATTTATTTATTATTTTTATATTAATTGTCGTCGATTTTATCGATGATTATTTCGTAGTTTCATTTAATGTTTTATAGAGAGAGGATTTTTGGGATGATTGGTGATTATAAGGGAAAAGTTTTAGTTTTTTTCAGTAACCGGAGGGTTCGGAGTGGATTGTTGGTAAAAATTGATCATGTTTTCCGAGTCGATGCCGTAGAAAATGTCTCTTTCATTTACGACCGCGATGCCTCGCCGGAAGAAGGAGGGTGGATGACGGCGTCTCATACATCAGACACCTAATTCTTCCTTTCGCTGGAGTGTTAACTCTTACATCTTATCCATTTAGAAGTTCCATTTGGCCGTCTCTGACCAACCGGCCGGCATGTCACTTCGTAAACTGACGAGCCATACTCTGTGGATCGTCATTGATCCCCCCCCCCCGTTCGCCATCCCTTACGATCGATCTGTAATTCCACGGAGAATTTGAAAATGTGACGGTACATAATAATATTTCAAAATCACTCGAACAAGAACTGTTCTAACCACGTTTGTCGATAATCGATAATGAGAATAATTAATAATTCTTCGGGAATACAGTCGACGATAAATTTGCAATTACTTTGCGGTCTCGCAATCGATGAAGAATAGCTTTTAGCCGAATGATAGGGTCGACGAATCAAGTATGAAAAGGTGCGGGGATACATAAGACGAAATTGGATATTGCTGTTAAATATTTGAAAGAACCCTGATCCGTAGAATTTCGTTGATATCCCGCGGGACCGACTGTGTCTCACAATTTTCCGATAGATCTTTATTCCGTTCGATTTTGAACGACCAATTAGTAATAGAATGTTTGTTCCATTGATATTTCTCTCCAGCGTTCGACAGAAATACGTGGATCGTACAAAATCGTATCGTATCTCGCGTGCGAGCTATTTTTTATTTCATCCGAAAAAATCACTCGATATGCGTTCCCCTCGGATAGTTCAAAATTTTTAATTCATCAAAATTCTCCGCGGACTTTGGACGTAGGTATTCGGACGAAATAACGGGGGTGGGGGAAAAAGATTCTATATAGGCCTCGACCGAAGGGAATTTTAAAATTGAAGATCTTGCACGATGGAAGGACATACGTACGCCATTTTCCCCGATCTTAGTTTCCGATCGGGAGAATGTGTTTTTTCCGCGCCCTCAAACACGTCACATGAATAAAAAATATCCTTCAAAGTTGCCAACCCCAGCGTCTGGACGGGCGAACCGAAACCCCTTGGCTCGACCAATCGTAGAGAATACGTGAAACCCTGCATATCGGGGAAAGTGGAAATTGAAGGAAAAAAAGGTCGTATGTTATCGCCTCCCTCCCATCATAATGATAGTACACATTTTCTTTATCACGAGGCCGCTTTTCCTATTAAATTCATGATACATAAAATCATTTTATTCCTACGGGAGTGTGTACTTTCTTCATCCTCCCCGTTCATCGTAATATACTTATCTATCTTTCTCTCACTTATCACATCTTTACACTCTTTATTATCTCTCTTACGTTGAATATTACACCTAGAATTTCTTCAGAAAAAAAATTCGCGGTACACACCGAGTTTCTTTCGTTTCTCGCAATATACCAGAAGTCCTTTGAAGACACCGATCCGGGAGGTCTCGGCGTCGATAGTTTCTTCTCGCAGAAGCTAACCCTAATATATTGGATCGAGTTTACAGGGGGATGGAGTCACGTTGCTCCGTGGAGGGTGGTTCTTCCTGTGGATGGGACGTGGAGGGGGACGGGGGGTGGGGGTGGGTGGGTGTAGGAAGGTTACGGGTCATAAACTATCCTCCAGTCACTGAAATCATCCCGAACGTGTGTCCGTGTCCACGTGTGGGTGCGTGTGTCCATCACGTCTTCCGGGTCCGCACGTAGCACGCGTGATCCACGCGTTTCACGGCGTGGTTCTCCACGGGCGAAGTTGTTTACTGCTTTTCCGCGCACTTTTAAAGTAATAGAATCTCGATACCGTGATCGCCGAGGCGTAACGATACCTCGGGACGTAAGAAACTACCGCGCTACTTGTTAGTTTCACCTAACGAAAACTCCCCCTCTCGTTTTATCAGACGAAAGACGTCGGGACTTAGATTTTTTTTCCGAGGATTTTGACGAAATTCGATCGTTTTCTGGAAAGATGAATTTTTCTAACGTAGCCGGGTGAGTTTTGTGTATTTAACACGTGGCTAGTCGAAGGTTGAGAACCATTGCCGTGTGTGTAATATGAAGATAAGATGTCCCCCATGTTCCCATGTGTCACGGCCCTCTATCGAGGATTATGTTGCCATCTACGATGGCGCACCCCCGTACGAAAACATCGCAACGAAGTACCCCACCAGTCGAGATCCCTTAACCTTTGCACTCGTGTGCCCGTCAGTGACGGTGAAGTCCGAAAAAGTTGCGTTCGAACTTCGAACGAAAAAAAAATAATGTAAGCTAACGTACTTGTACTGTTTCCGAACGAATTTCCAAACGCCATAGAATTCTATCGCACAGGGGGTTGGGGGAGGAGGGTGGGGGGTTAAAATGTCAAAGTAAAATGGATTTTACGGTGGAAAGTTAATTCAAAGATCTCGGTAAAATTTCCCGATGACACTGAATCTTTTATCAGGGGGAATGCCGGCTTTTTTATACCGTTATAAAGTCTGACGGCTTTGAAAAAATATATATATATATCGAAACAATTTGTGGTGGTACGGGGATGACGAGAAAGACGGCACCCTTATGATTTTTTAACGCGGGACGCTTTCACGGCCGTATGGTGCACGCTCGTATCACGGGTTTCATGTTATTTTACTGGGGTGACTCGAGAACTTTTTTATGAATCCACCAGGAATATGTATCTCTCCGGCTGAACAGCAAACGATGTTACATTTTATTCCGTTCCGCTGGTGGTAAACGTTGTTTCCGATGATCTGGTATCAAAATTTACTTATCCAATGATATCGCAAATATTTAACAGAGTTTTTTTTCCTCTCAGGGACAAAATCAACTATATACTACAAATACGCGAACACTTTGAAATTGTCAATTTAAATTCCTATTTTTTATTAATTATCAGGTAATTTTTTTGTTATTTCTAATATACTTCAACTTTCATTGATTACATAATTGAGTTCAGAATACAGAAAAATGATTTTTAAAATACAGTGGTGGTTGAATATTGTTAAAAGCTACCCTGCATCCCTGTTTTTCCAGAAAAATTTTCTTATTTCTCGCTTTTCCCGACGTAAAGAAATAGCAGGCATTCCGAATGGTCGGACCAGTGTCAGGCTAATGTATGTCCAGCATTGCGAGGGTGCGTTTGATTCATTTCACCCAGGGGTTTCTCGTCAAACCGCATTCGCCACGCATTTCAAGAGTCCTTTGCCTTTTTTTTCTCGTATCGCGAGTGAAAATCCACCCCGAAAGACTTTACACGGGCGTCATAAGCCAGTGTACTTAATTTAAAGATCATCGACCGTCGTGAAGTTCTTCCCGCACGAGGGGTGTTTCTTCCCCTTACATTTTTTTGCTTACCAGTTCATAGATTTGTACGGGGGAGGGTGACTTTACAGTCCGCGCATTCCACTTTACAGTTCATTTCACGGTCCCACTTCATCCCCTTTTTTTCTCACCATTTACTTTTAACATAATTCATAACGATTTCACCTAGCAATTTCATTCCTTCTTCAATCTACCATTCTACACACCGGGTAACATAATTATACATTAAAAACACTATAAAAAACACCAAGAAGATTGATATTATTATTAAAATAAATCTTCTTTACTCATATAGAATTGTTTGATATATCAACATATCTTTATCGATTTACGTTCCAAAACATTGCTACCGAAAAACGCGTGAAACCACGTCGTATTTATTAGAACCATTAAGACTTCTGTCATCCCGACGATGCCACGGTCACGTGTTGATCGTGTCCGTTCATATCGGTATCGATAGAGATCGGTCTCTCAAGTTTCAGCAATTGCAGTCGATTCGGCTGTCGTTGACGCAAAGTCCTTTCACAGGAGAAAGGAGGCAGCTACGTAGGCATGTGGCAAATTGCCGCTGTTGCCAGCTTCGAGGGAGCTCTCTCTTTCTCTCTCTCTCTCTCTTTCTCCCTCTCTCCCCTTTTTCTCCGTCCGTTTGCGGAGGTGGAGGCGCCTCGAAGGAGAGGTGGAGCGAGAAAAGGTAGACCGAAGGAGAGGAGAAAACGGAGGAAGAGAACGGGATCGGTGGAACGATCGTCGCGGAGGAGTCCACCAGGACGGAGGTGGAAGGAAGACGGCGGGTAATCTGTGATTCAAAGAGAGCGATCCATCTTGCGACATGCCAAGATTCAATCGTCGGCATTTGTTTGTGAAATCAGTCCCGAAGGACTCATCCCTCGACCTCACTCTGCCTCCGATCTTTCTCCGTTTTGTCTCCTCTCGTACGTATCTTCTAAATTCCGCCCACAGACAAGTTTCAGTCAAATTCGTCGACGTCTTTCCCGACGGTTTCGACGTATAAACGGAAACCTTTTCGGATACATGGGGTATTACATATCTTAAACATTGTTTTTTTTACCCTGGAAATAGAAACACCGAGAATCCGTTTTTACCGATTTCCACTGCTCCCCCCCCCCCCCCCCCCGTGGTACCTGCGTGTTTCGATGACGTCACTGTATTTTTCCGAATGCAAAAAAAAGAGAAAAGAAAACACAGAAGCCCGATATAAAAGGAACGAAACGCATGATCGAAGCAAAGAGGGGCTAATAAGGCCGTATATATTTATTCAGCGAGGCAGGGGCGGAGTTTATGTGTGTGTCCCCCCCTCCCCCTACCCCCCTCTGTAGATCGTGTCTCGTTCTCCACGTGGACGAATGCAAAGAGTAGAAACAGGATGGAAAAACACTGTGGCTGGCTTAGCATTCGGAAAAATCGGAATACGGGGTTAGATTCGTGCCTCTGATCCATGCCGGATCCCATAAAATGACCCCAGCACCATCGAGTGCCCCTTCTCGAGGCGACGGTATCGCACGAGAGGCCACCCTAGAAAATTATTGCTCTCCTTATACATTCGTCGATCGAGTTGGGGACCGCGACGAATAAACCTCCGTGCCCCTTTGGATTCGATCGACAGGCTCGGGGAGAAAAAAAATTGGAAAAATACGGGAAAATCATTCTGGTACCGGGTTCCATCATGTTGAACGTTTGCTTTTGTGTTTCGATAGGCTTGGATAAAAATTAACGAAATTTCTTGGGATATTTTATAGGATATTTTATGTATTTCTATTCGTTTCTTTATTCTAATAGCGTACTTGGTTATTATTTCTCTTGAAACCTTGGTACAAAAAAAAATTGTATCTCCCAAATAGATCAACACCATCCGCGGTGGTTTCCTTGGCCGAATCTTTTACTTCTCGTCTGCGTTCTGTGATATGTAGTGGTAGTCAATAAACCTGTAACCTTGTGTAAGCTGTGCCCCGGTGTTGGTCATGTGGCACACGAACAACAACAAATTCCGTGGTTGCACCTTCAGGGCGAATCTCATGAATATCATGGAGTACAAAGACAACGCTGAAAATCAAACGTATTTTCGTATCTTCGTTAAAAAAAAAGAGAGATTTGAAATGATATTATACAGAAAGAGAGAAAGTAATAGTAAAAATTGAAGTCATACGACATTTGTCATATGAATAAAATTTGAATAATCCACGGTGAACTATCCTCCCGTCGAGGTGACATCGCGAGAATGGTTTTACCGTAGAACTTTACTGCGACATTTTATCCCAGCGACCAGTTTTCACCCGAGACGTATTCCGGGAGAGTCACGGCGTGCCGCTCATTAAGAAATAAACGGTTATTCGCTGCGCTCGAGCGGCAATTATTTTATGGGCCCTTTCTACCTCTCTTTCTTTCCCTTTCTCTCTTGCTGTCGCGATATGTGATTATTATGAGCGGCGAATGAATTCCTCGAAAGGTCCACCGCGGGTATGTCGAACTCACCCAAAGTCATTTTGCCGCTAATGATTCTCGGATGCTTTTGCGTGTCGGATATGGTCGCTATGGGTATCATCCAGTTGAATACCGGGCCCCAGAAGTGCGTGCTTAAAAAGTAGTTCGTTTTCCATAAATTATACTTTTATGATAAACGCGGTGGTTGCGGGGCGAGCGCGTGTACTATAAGTACTGGATTTAAAAAGGAAGGTGAAAACGAGCCGGGCACACCGTGGTATATATGTATGTACGACGAAATCTTTTTCGCTTTTTCTCGACGATCGTAAAAACCGGATACGAATGAGAAAATTCAAGGATTCGAGATTACAACCGGGCAGGATCGTTTTCGGGAATGCCAGTCGGTAATAAAGATTTTATGATGTAACTAGCTCTCGGGACTATCTCTTTTTCACCCGGACTATGTAAACACTATGAGAGTTGATTTCACCATCGATCACGATTGATACATTTTTCCACGTCCATTTCGTTTTTTTTTCTATCAGCATTTATCGTTGGAGAACAGATTGGAGTTTCGGTAGTTACCTCATTAAATACGACCTCGTTTCTTTGTTGAAGAATCCTTTCGAAGCTCGGTTCATCATATTGTTAAATATTCTTTATCCCCGTTTCCAATTGAATCTTAAGTACAATCTTATACACTGTACTCGACACGTTGAAGGATGATTATCAAAATGCGTAAGGATCGGTGTCTATAAAAATTCTATAAGACGTACGTATTATAGGTTGTATAAAAATATAGTAGAAAATAGCCTCTGACATTAACGACACATGTTTATCTATACGATTGATAGAAAAACAAGTTTGTCGAAATTAATTTCGATAAACACTGCCCACTTCACTCGGTTCTGCTCTTTCGATTCACACCGTGCACTTCATTACCGTGTACAGTTTCCTCGAATCGTAATCAATTATAATCGAACTATAGCGAACTAAGTACTTATACACTTAATTCCCAAGACCAAGATACATATAAACGAAAACCGTGCAACACATCGCGAGAGAATCGTTCTCCGCGATAACGGGTCACGCGTCACGGAAATGATAAGCGCTATCGGATAATAATTTTTTTTTTGTTAACAGTCAGTCACGATATCAACACACTATAATATCCATGCACGTCAACGTTAAACTTTCGTGTGTCGCCTGTTAGAACGAGCCAAGCTACGAAACGAAACTGATCGCGGGTTCAACCGGGAAACCGGAATCTCAAGCGGGAACGCTTACGAAACGCGTTCTACGATACACGAATGCTGTCGCAACGGTTATTTTCATTCGTGCTCGTTAGATTTGCATATCAAGGCCAGCCTTGTTTACCAAGCGCTATTAAATCCCGTAGTAAATACAACGTTTCCGCGATCAATCGAAAAATCGTTTAAATTTCGACACACCGTACGACAATTTGCATCGTGAACAAAAACTCTACGTTTCTGGGAAAGATTTCATCGTTATTCCGAACAACCATATCCATGTTCAGGGTGATCCATCATATTTAGTCATGTCTCACCCTCGACTAGATTGATTTGCATAACAGTTTTCACGCATAATTTGTCATTTCGTATCGCGTCCTCCTTTTTTTCTTCTGTCTTTTTTTTCTTTACGTAAACTATTTCTACATCGTCGAACCAGGGGCGGCGCGAACTACCCTCCGTATAATAAATGCACAGGTTATTATTTCGCGCGTATAATATTGATGGCGCTATGAATGTTGCATGGAGGGGTACGAGACGTCCGGAGCGTAGCTCATCGGGGGTGGAAACCAGCCCGCTTATGGGGGATGTCCCGTCGCACATGCGCCGAAAACGGGAATGGTATTATTGATCTGGAAAAGGGGGGTGGACTATAGAGGTCTCGAGGTCCAGCAGCGTCTCGCGACAATCCCGGCACCCTCGTTCACTGGAACAACTAAAGAATATGTATTTTTTCTCTATTGCTATGAAAATCTTAACTAACCTCGTGGATAGTTTCCTGCAAATATAATTATTATTTTAAAACAATGATTATCACTAGGTGTTCCTTGGATTATTTCTAATAAAGTGTCATTATTATTACATATTTTTAATACGTGGACAGTAATTCTAAAGATTTTGATAATTCATAAATTTTTCTAATGTCACATAGAGGGAAAAGGAATGTGTATTATGATTTTATAGTGTTTTCTATTTTGTTACGAGAAAGAAGAATTATTTTACGAGTTGGACGTGTGGTTGGAGGGTGCCCGGGTAAGCGCCAGGAATCGACGAACCTGCGAACGCTGTTCCCTGCATATGCATTCCCGCATGTGCCACTCGCACGAGCGTTTCCCCTTCCTGGAGCAAATCCTTATCCCCGGGTCCATAGGTCCCCCAGGCCACCATTCCAAGCACTCAAGAGTATTGCCGCTATTTTCTGTCTCGCATATTATGGCCGGTGTATTTCGCGATTCACCCGAAGCATCGTTTACATGCGCCAGTTCCCTTTGCAACGTATCAATATTTATTTTATCGCACCGGCAGTCTCGTAATTTTCACTGACCATCGATATAATATGTATTCCTGTGCGTTCTCTTCCACTGTGTGAAACTTTCCTTTCGATAATCGTTTATTTCCACGTGAAAACGCGAAATAAATTTATCGCGACGTTTCATTTGCACATTTTCATAATTTTCTTACATAGTTTCCATGAGAGAGAGAGAGAGAGAGAGAGGGAGAGGGGGAGAGAAAATGAATACTTTTCGACGTCGAATAGATATAGTTGTATCAGCTTGACAAACATGCCTGTGAATTGCAATGTATCAACGAGCCGGGGGATACAGTCGCACGTATTTCATTTGTATTCGACCGGAGGAAATGGCACGGACTTTGATGTTTCTTGCTGACGCGTCCGAAAAACCTTTTCCTACACCACCTAGTGCTCCCTTCTTTCTCCCCGTGAAACTGATCTGAATGCGTCCTACGTATTTGCCAACAACCCCTCCCCTCCCCTCGCCGTTCTTCTCCTCGCTCTTTCTCTTTTTTTTTCTTCAGAAAACGCGGCGACAGCCGCAGTCACCCTCGACACACGTACTTCTTTTTTTCCCTTTGACAAGTAAAAAGTCGAGCACTATGCGAATCTCTCTTGTATCCCCCACACTCTTTTTTCTCCCGTATCTTTGAATTCCGACAATGAAAATTAGACCTTGACTAATGAACAATTTTATGTCTAATCGGAATAATCAAAGATTCAGTGTTACTGCACTGCTTATGAGTTAGCTCTTAACACACTTAACTGGTTAATAGCTCTAACATTATAGAAATGGCGAGTAAATTACGAAAATCGCGAAAAATCGTCAAATTATGACAGTTTTTTTGTCGGCATTCGCTCAATTTTAAAGATAGCGACCTGAGACTTGTACCATTGTTTTAGTTAGGAAATTCTACGCCAGATCAATGTATAATAGTTGTACTTTTCGCACATTTAATTTTTCGCAAAAATCTGAAGGGGGTAGGTCAGGATTTTTTGCGATTTTCGTAAATCGCTTGCCATTTCCGTAATTTTTGAGCTATTAAAGCGATCCTGGGCGTTTTGGACGCGGAATCGGAAGCCGAATAAGTCACTGAAAGAATCAGATTGATATCTCAAAAATTGTGGAAATGGCGGCCGAATTACGAAAATCGCAAAAAATCCTGACCTACCCCCTTCAGATTTTTGCGAAAAATTAAATTTTCGAAAAGTACAACTATTATACATTGATCTGGCGTAGAATTTCCTAACTAAAACAATGGTACAAGTCTCAGGTCGCTATCTTTAAAATTGAGCGAATGCCGACCAAAAAACTGTCATAATTTGACGATTTTTCACGATTTTCCTAATTCCTTCATCATTCCCGTAATTTCTTAATCAACTCGCCTTATCAACAAAACTAACGTTGCTACAAATGGATTCAAATGATTCTGGAATAGGACCGCGTTGAAAAAATTGAGAAATTCATTATAAATAACACAGCGGTCGTACATTAAATCCATTGAATTTGTTTCGATTCCATCGACTACGTGTACGAACACCGGTGATCAAGTGTCAAAGTGAACGCGACACGCTGCAAACGAAATTTGTTCTCCCGCGAACAGCTCACCTTTTCCACCTTTTGTTCCCGATCCACCACCATAGGGATGCAAATCAGTCAGCATTCTCGATCGACGGCATTGTGGGTGCTCCGCAAGGCCATTTATTTCTCTTTCTCCTTATTTATGCACTCGTCTTCGAAGTAATTGTTTCCTTTAGACGATAGTTTCCCTTGATGCGCCGCCAAACCAATGGTAGGGGTGGGGAGAATGAAGGGGGATGAAGGGGGTGGACTTCCTTGGCAAAGTCACGAATCCGCACGTGTCACCGCAGAAGTTCCGTCTTTCTTCTTCTTCTTCTTCTTCTTCGTACTCGATTTCACCGTGTGTTCCCTTTTTCTCTAAGCAGAATTCATTCTGAATTCCCGGTATGCAGTTTTAATTGCCCGGTCGCAATCGGATCGAATCAGATGCCGGATTTTACGGAAACACAAGTCAGGATCCTTTTAATGCGTATAATCATCGGTCGTTGATTCGATTGTAAATTTCTATCTCGGTCGGATTACGTTACGGTCAGGCCCCCGCGACATGTCGCTCTCTGTGTAATTAAGATTGATTTAGATTGGTTTTTGTAATTACCAATCGAATCCCGGGCATGAAACCGTGGCATCGGTGTTGTCCCTCTCTCTCTCTCTCTCTCTCTTTCTTTTTCTCTCTTCTCTCTCAGTCTTTCTCTCGTGATTTCGTCTTTTTCGTTTCCCCGTTGCGCCTTGTACCCACGGCTTTTGTGCTCTGACAATGCTTTTAATTACCCCGCTTCGAAGTTCGACGAACGATCGAATTGTAGAGCAGATTCCGAGTCCGTTGATTGGCGTGCGGCCGACGAAACATTATTACCCGGTGTAATTGCAACCGTTAATATATTCGTCCGACTAATCCGAATACGTACTTAATTCTGTTATTCATCGAGAATCTTAACTATCCATTAATTACCGATTCTTATTAATTAATTGGATTCTGGATTATTATTAATTAATGGGAGTGAAATTATACACATAAGAAATTTCGCTGGCACACATATAAAGTTTATGCACACGCGTTTAATATCCGGGATCGTTTTAATTGCGCTATCGAATTAGCGCGAATGGGGTGTTGGTCTCTGTACTTCCCCGTAAGAATAAAGGAAGCTGACATTTCCCCGGGAGTTCTCTCAGTTACGCTCGTACATCAACGTCACTTAAAGTCGGGAAAATTTCTCTTAACAATTTTTCTCGCAGTCCACAGCCCTTCCCTACCTGGAGGAAATTGTCTCGAGCATAATATCATACATTCGCGGATGCAACACACGGTGAAAACGGTTCGATGATTTATGATTTAATCGTAGCTTGGCGATCGTTTGAAAACGATCTATAACACTCTCGTCTTGATCGTGGATAATTAAAATTATCTTCCACGTGTACAGAGACGAAATTTTAATATTAATTACAAGCAAACCCCGTAATGATCGAACCGAACGGAATATTCGTCGTATAGGTGATCACTCTAGATTGTTTTCTGACCAACAGTTCTTCAGATTTTTTTCCCTCTAATTAAATAACGACCCGGCCGGTGATACACGTACGAACTTCTGCCTCGTCTGTTTCGTCGGCGATTCCTGTTGTCGTGTAATTAAGTGCCTTGCGATCGTGGAGGCGTTCCGCCTGGAAATACACCCTGTGAGTTCTCGAGAACTCACCCCCCCCCCACCCCACCTTTTACTTCTAGAATCTCCCTAATTTTTCGTCGTTCCCTAGAATCGTACCTGAGAATAGCCATTTAAAGTATTAATATCAATTATTAATCTATCCTATACACAAAAAGAACACTGTGCGAATGCCTGTCGACGACGTCGATGGGTATAAATCGATCTTTCCGTCATTTCCATTTGTTCGACTTGTGTTTACGCAACGAACGATGCAAAATGGATGCACGGAATCGTCGTACGATCGAGTCACGTGCAATCTACGAGAAGTGCAATATAAGATAGAGAGTTATGAGGGCCGGCCCGTGAATACGGGCCATTATTCCGCACGATAAAGCAATTCCCCTGCACTCACGGAATTATGTTACTACTATTTAGCATCGGTCAGATATCGGGGCGAAGAAGGGGGGGGGGGGAGGGGGGGTGCAGCAACAGAAGAGAGAATTCACGTGGCCGGAGAGAAAGGAAGAGAAACGGTGGGATGGAAAGGCGAGCGCCCGGCGTATATAGCTTTTGAGAGAACGATAGAGCGAACGGAAATGGAAACTTCGTCGATAACATCGTTCTTCCTGTACTACGAAACGATTCTTTACCGTCACCGATCGATCAACGTTTTCGAGCTCGCTTTTTAGAATCGACTTTAATCTCGTCGCCGCCGGTAAGCTTGTATTCATTCGTAATGATTTCCGCGCGTGGAAATTTCGTGGATTCTTTGAAATCAATTTTATACGTCGTCGGTACGGTTCTGAAAATGTTACATAGATACTGTTATTATAAGTAATTAAATTATTGGATAATTGAGTGTATAGTAAGGAATGTTTTACGATGAAACACATAGAATTTTTGTGTATCGATTTTCACCCCCCAACGGTCTGATGGAAAGTGTGCGAGAGAAGATTCTCGTTCTCGTTTTTCTCTCGCGCTAGCTTCCTTCTTTTCCACTTCCCCCCCCCTCTCCACCTTCCGTTTCCTCCCTTAGAAGTAATCACAATATGTATGAGAGGCGAGAAGACAGAAATCCGTCGAGATACGAGCGAACCTCACCTAGCACTCAGTTTTCTCATTGGAATTGCAACTAGCTCGCTACCATGGTGAACTACATACATTATTCTACTCTCACCCGGTATAATTTTACGCAAAAAGACAGCGGGGGTGGTGTGTCTGCAGTTTCATTCGTTCTCTTTGTATATACACAAACATATATATATATCAACGTTAAGGAACGTAACATTGTTCGCGGTATTAACATTTCTACCAACTTTTTCCACTTGGTCGGTCGATTTCCGCGGATTTATTAAAATTCTCGAGACACCGAAATCTATCATTTCCCATTAAACGTCATCCCCATAAATATGGAGTCCGGTTTTAGGGGGGTGGACTAGGTGGGACGAATAGTATCTACCGTGTTTTCCTTAGCTCGGTTGAATTATTATACGATTCATGTTTCGAATTGACTCACAAAATACAAAAGCGGAAGGAAACGAATGTTATTGTACGGCGGGGGATCCGTAGGCGGGCTTTCTGATATACCTTCGAGGTAAAAATCGTGTATTTTTACAGAATTGCATCCGACTTTTACGTCCACGCGGATGAATATTGTACGAACGCGTATCGCGAATGAACTTCCGCTGTTTTCCTTTCCGTTCGACGGGACACGCGAAGGATCGATAATGATGATCATCTCGTCTCGATCTTATGCAAATCGTAGATCCCTACGAGCGACAAGAATTTGATCAATTAAGTTACGATCACCGTGATACGATCGATTAATCGAAAAGAGACGGGAAATCCGGTCCGATTACTTTTGTCGAAATTGTCAGCGTTTAGGAATCCAATATAGCGGAGGTGAAGTGGTCCCATTTTCTGGAGGAGAGAGTAATTTGACTCCAGAATTCACGAGATCTCGGTAGAGAGAGTTGTTGCTCTCCCTTAGATCTTCCCTGTGTCTCTACCAGGATAATGAGGATACTTGGTCCAGTAAGACGAGACGGGATCACCCTATTTCACCGATTACGTTAAAACGTTCATTGTATTTCTTCGTCCGAAACAAAATTGATCCCCTCCTCCTCTCCACAAATTGAGAAATCGACACCTCCCACAGTTTCACCAATCAGAAAAATCAGTTTACCTATATTTTCATATACACAGTAAAATACTATCAACAATAAATAAAAATAGTATCTAACACCTAGTAATTTCCCATTTTCTCTGCTTCTAACACATTTTGAAAAAATCATGCGACATAAAAAGATATTTCTTCCCACTAATTTGTCTATTATTCTTCCTCTGCAAAAATCTTTATTTCCATAAACAATCTTACGGATTGCGATGTCCACGATTAAAATTAATCTTTCCCCACGTTGTGTGTATAACTTCCATAAGTGTATCGACTAGTTCAAGCCATCTCCACGGGGTCTTTGATCAGATGGCGTACAGGTACATACGGGATCAGATTCGGCGATCTTTCTCCCCGGTTGATCGGCTTGCCGAGTTTCGTGGAGGGCCAAAGCTGGAACCAATAAAAATGCCCGACATTCCCCGGCTCTTACGGCTCATCCGCTGTTCCGTTCGTGGACCTCAGCACGCGCCTCGACCTTCTCTACCTACGGTTTTCCTCCCCTAACCTCCTCCCTTCGACCTCCGGACCACTTTACCAGCCCGTCTTCCAGAAACCTTCGTCGAGGCGGCGTCGGTATCTTCCTTGTACTTTCTCGAAGCCCATCAAAGACTAACCAAATATTTGGCGAGGTCCTTGCTGACCCTCTTAGAGGAGGAGAGGGAGAGAGAGAGAAAAAAGAGAAAGAGAGGGGGTTGTGGGGGGTGGTAGCCAGCATCCCTTGCTTTAAACGTTACTGTTTGACCCTACCGTACATCGGGATCCTTCAAAACTCTTTTGTATCAAATCGAGACTATCGCTGGAAGATCGGATTCTGCGCTTGACACAGACACACACACGTAAACAGACACAGATATATATACAGAACATTCCCCCTTAAATTCTTTAATTTTTTTAATCGCACCGGTCAATGGTAGGTGGATATATTTGAACAGGGATAATAGGTGAATGTAGTTTCTTTTATATCTAATTTCCCTTATTATTCGTTATCACGTTGAATCTTCCCGTTGATAAGTTTTTTTATTAGTGTCTACCCAGGTACTTTAATTGTCAAGTAGTCAAGGTAGAAAGGAAAGTCAACGAGAGGAAGTCTTTTTTTTCCAAACCATGACGCCTAGGTCTACCGTTCCCATACCCTTCCTTTCTCCCATTCGCTTTTCTTCGGAATTCCGTGAAGACCGCCATTGATTGATTCCTTGTTAATTAAAGGTCCGTAGGAACGTACACCGAGCTGTCGCGGCAAAGGGAAGAGAGGAAGGGCGGGGGGGGGGGGGGGTAGTGAGGGGTAAAGGAATACGGGGAATCGATCGTGGTACAAGAAACTCCCATGATCGAGGAAAAAGAGGGAGCGGGATCGATCGAGGGTAGAGCGTGCCGATCGAGATCATCCTCGTTCACGATCGTCGATCGTTACCTTCCCTCTCCTCTTTCGCCTCTTTCTTTCATTTCGCCAGAAACGTTCTGCATAAGTCTGCGGGCGCATGAATATTCATTGGACGATCATCGGCGAGAGAACCGAACGGAGAGACGCGGAGGTGAACGGCGAAGGATCGAGGATGGAATCCGCCGTGAAGAAATCGGGATCGCGACTTTTGATTTCTTTCGATCCGCACGGCTGTCTCTTCAGCGTCCCATTCGTCGTGATCACACGGCGCATGCGTCGGCGAGGAGCCGGAAATATCGATAGCTCACTCGCGGATACGTGCTTTGGTTAAATTAATAGTCGACCGGGACTGGTCGTGTATCAATAATTTATCGATGCTACCAGCGACTGGACGATCGTAAGTCGAAATCGTTCGGGGTAAAAGTAACAAAGGTATTCGGAGTCGTTCGAAAGAAGAAATTCATATGATACGTGGGAAGCCGGTATGCGATGCTTGTAGTATCTCTCGCTGTGGCACACATTTTTCCGTTGTTTTTTCTTTCTTTTTTTTTTTTCGACGACGCGTTGTTACATAAACCGATTGACTTTTCCATCGGTCGAAGACGCATCGGTAATTTAATGGGAAACGTACCGATGAACCACCACTATACACGCGGATGAATAATTCACCGATCGATTCCAGTACCAGTAGTGTACTTGGTACCGCGGCATTGTTCGATACCAGCCTTTCATTCCCACGTTACGTAAAACACGGTCAATTTAATGATGATGATGATGAGAAAATAAAATAAATCCCATGGTGAGCGAATATTACAATTACAATCGTATGCATATAATAATAATAAATAAATAAATAACTTGAATAATTCTATCACTATGATTTATTAAATAATAAATTTCATCGTCGAATGGTACCTCGATGGAATTTCTTTTTTTTTTCTTTTTACTAGGTGGACAAATTTGAATACTAATCGTCGTATTTTCTTCGCGATCCCGCATTGTCGATCGTCGATCGTTGCTGGATATACGTCGAGATTCCACGGGTTGTACGAGGAGAAATGCGAATACATACCGCCCTCTCTGCCGAGCCGTCGCTCGTCTTCTTAACGAGCGAGCCGATCCGGCTGCGAATTGGCTAAAAACGATATTACCGCGGTGATAATAATTCCACGAACGGAACAATGCCCCGGAGCCAGCGCCGTCGTCGTCGTCGTCGTCGTCGTCGTCGACGACGTCTGCGTTCTGCCGACCGGGATCGAGATTTAATCGGCGAGCGTGGATATGAAATCTAATGTGGATTCTAAGTATCGTTTGAAATCACGCCCTGTATATTAATTACCGGTAATGCGTTCCGTCGCCGGTTCTTCGGTGTTCGCAAAAAAAGGAAACTGGAGCGATTTTCCACGTTCCACGTTTGCCGCGCGTACAACTTCAGGTTTTCACATGGGGATCCGACCATGAATTATGTTAATTGGATATTAAATACGGGATCGATGATCGTTAATATTTATAGAGGGGACACGTTTGTTTTGAATTCATTGATATTAGTTATACGATTTCTATACTGGGTAAATGAACGATGTAAATGGTGTTTTTTGTTTTAATTAAATTTATATATAGATGCATACGTATGTGGTAGTAGGTTTCCATGAAATCAATGGTTTTCCGTGTTCTATTCCATTCCGACACTGTCAGATATTCTTTATTAGTTCCGAAAACGTAATTTGTGGCGCTTTGAGGCGCAGCCTATCGCCCTTCTTCTTCTAAAAGTCGTAACGAGGGACTCCTGCTACTCTTTCTTCTTCTTCTTCTTCCTCTCTTTCTACGCGCTCCGTTCATCCTTCGACTTAGTTCTCCCCCCTACCCGAGTCTCTTTATCCTTTTGTACGTTCTTTTCCTTCTCGTCTTTGTCGTTTCTCCAGCGAGAGTTTGTGGAAGTGCTCGGGATTTGCGACAGAGGGTTCGTTAATGAGCAAATATAGGGTGTCCATTAAGTTACCGACAATCGACGTTTTACACAATTCCGTTCACGATCCGCGACCAATCCTTCGACTACTGATCTACAATGTTTTATCTTTTTCACCAACCTCGTTCTATCGTTAATTCCCAACAAAATGTTCTAGTAATATTTAAAAAATCATACTTATTCGTCAGAATTTGTTTGTTATCGTTGTCACCGTTACCTGATTCGACGTAATGTATTCTGCGTCGCTAATTTGTCGTAAATTGGTACGGCGACGATGATTACGATCGCGGTCGCACGAAACGATTCGGATGAGCGTGCAGAAAAGATCCCGGCCTTGGTTCCACGATTGAGACCGTGCGAAATTTTTCGAGGCGAGGCTGACCGACGCGGCGAGGTCTCTTTTTAAGGCAGAAAGGACCTCTTTGACTTCCTACCCGCCGCAAATTCGATCGGATACGATTCGAGGCGCATTCAATTCGCTAACGAGCAGCCGTGATTAGCCGGCCACTGTCCAAGGGTTGGATACCCTCACCATTCACCCTCTCATTACCCGCGAGCCCCGGTAATTTCACGGAACAGTCGGTCTAAATTAGCCGACCAGTTTATACGGCGGGACGTTCGGCGCATTTCTAGTGAACCTGAAAACCCGTCAACATCAGAACCCGAACCTCTTACCGATCGTGCGTTCATGATTTCATCGATCTATTCTACGAATTGTCTAGAGAAAAATCCATTTACCAATTTACGATCGTGTTTGTCTTTTTCCCTGTTAATATTTGCTAATATTTCACTTATCACAAGATTCCTCCAATAAAAATTCAAGACTCTACATTTACATCATCATCCAATACCATCGTTCATCCAATAAACGATCCTGGATCGTTGTATTTAAAATCATCAACCTAGGATCTTCTATCCTTTCGATCATTATCACCATAGAAGCAAGTTCGAAGCGAGAAAAGCGTGTGCCACAGAATTAGTTGAACGTAAGCCCGGAGCGACAGTCGGAAAGTCGTCGGTGAACCTGGTGCAAACGGATGAAGAGAGGAAAAAAGTACGAGGAAAGGAGGAAAGTGTTCGGTAGATTGCTTCTGATAGATAATAAAGAGGGCATTTCTCCAAGGGATTGTAGCGCGATGGTAACAACGCTACCGGGCCGTGTCTGTCCGCTGACAGATATTATAAGTAATTTTGCCGCGGTGGGAAAAGGACGTAGGTAAAGGTGAACGGTGGTCGAAGGAGGACAGTGTTCGTCGTTACGAGCGTCCAACGTGACACCGAGTCTCGTAACTTTTTCCTCATCTATGCTTCGACGTGCTCTTTTTTATTTCTTCGAACAGACCGGGGGGGTCACCTGGTCTGCCCTATAAAAACGGATGACTCTAAAATTGTCGCGCGCGTACGACACTAAAAAAACAACCCGAACGATGATGACAACGTCAACGGAACCATATCCCTTCACCGCCGAAATTTTACTCCACCTACGTCGGATTCAAGGGACACCAAGGAAAATACGATGAAAACTCGTTGTTACACTTTTTACAAAATTACATGTTAAATGTGAACAGGGTATACAATACTTATCTCTACGACTATTTATAGAATACTGAGACAGTAATATTAACGATTTTGAAGTCTGACGATTACTGGCAAGTAAGGTATCTTTATTAGTTATATTTAATTAAATATGTCCCTGTATAAGATCTTCAAATTTATTCTAACATTAAATTACACACGTGATACTACCCTTACACTGATAAAATGTGCTGAACACCCGTATCTAACGTGTTAATACTCCCATAACCATCTTTACACCCACAATCCCGAGTCTTTTCTAATTACCAATTCACAATGACATCTCGTCGTTCTCATTAACTTTTACTGAAAAGATCGACATAGAACCAGAAGTGTGAGGAGGGGGTGTTGGAAGTTAAATGTCGGAGGGGGGGGTTGGACGGCTGGTGAACGCTGATAACGCGTGCCTGTCGGCTGTTATGTCCCGGGAGTCCCGTTTTCGGTGGAGGGCGGGCAAAGACAGAGAAAAAGACCGAGAGAAAGAGAGAAAGAGAGAGAGAGAGAGAGGAGATGAGGGTGGGGGCAGTTTAATTAAAAGAAACCTCCTCGTTCGACGGCGCGAGATCGCTCGAACTCGAGCAACTCTGGGGGTTGCAGGCGGCCTTTATGACGTTACCACCCCTGGCTGTTTCTGTTATACATCTGTGCTCGCGAGATAGGCCTAAAAGCCTATCCAGATTATTAAGCAATACGGAATAGCTTGCCCGCTAAGATCCATTAGGAACACCTTCCCGTGGACGATGTTTAATTGCCATTATAACGACGTTTGTTTTTCCTGTTTTCCTTCATTCCCCTTCGTATTGATATTCGACAACCTCCTCCTTCTTATTTTGGTACGTTTTATGTGAGAGTATAATAAGAATCGTTTCTCGTTAGCATTTTATACGTTCGATATTACAATATAAAGACCATCGCAGGGGGTGGTGGATATAAAAGTTCTTACATTGTACATATTTATGATTGAATGCAAAATTCGCGGTTGATTTCACGAAAGACGTAAGCTCGGCTATTCTTCTTACAAAGAAACTGTTACTTCCTTGCGCCGATCCTCGCAAATCATCCCTAAATCGAGAAAGTTGGTGCGCGTAGCTTTCTCGTATATTATTTCGTACACCCTCCCCTCATCTTAACCCCCTCCCCCCTTTTACCGGTAGACATACCGATATATATTACCGTGTACACTCGCCGGAAAAGCTCGTCATGTGTCCTGAATAAACGGCGAACTCTCTCTGTTCGTAGCTGCCGCGAGACGAAACTACGGGGAAAGATTGCTGAAACTGGCGGCGAACTCTCGTGAACATAATTTTTGTATTGTTTGTGGCGAAGAGCAGCCACGGCCATTATGGATTCCGGAAGAAACACCGTCGGCCGCGGGACGTTATACGACCCAAGTATAACTGTAATAACCGAAATTATGGCCGGTTCTCACGGAGGAAATTTGCCGTTTCGTGGATCGCGAAATCGAAATTCTTCCCCGGGACTTCGGACAATGTTGCCCCGGGGGCGGACTAGTGATATTTTTAATGGCACCGCGTCGTTACATATTTATTGCCGTTATTTCGCCGCGGTCGGACATTATGGAAACAATGATTGTTAATATTAACGTCGTCTCGTCGAGTAACTCGTGGAACTATCGAAATCGTCGGTCTACTTTCTATGGAATTCCGTTACGCGACCTCGACACGTTTGTATATCGTTGTCTGGTGTAAAATAACTGTTCATTTTTTTCTTCTAATTTTCAAACGGTAATAGTTTGAGATTTTTTAATTGTTGTTTTTATTTTTATTTTGTTACATTTCACTCGTATACATTTTGTCACAGTCGAGTTCCGTTGTAAATAGGCTTGTATCGCGGCTCATTAACCAAATGGGCTTTAAAGTGAGCGATAAAAATCACCCTTCCGCGACGTTCACCCTTATGGCATTAACATAAAGGGTTAGTCGTACTCCCCCCCCACCCCTTGGTGAATTATAATGCGCGTTTCACGGGTGTTGCCTCGTGTAACAGGTAGGTTGGTTGATTCCGACGTGTAACGTAATAATAGGTCAGGTATGTGTACCCTTCGCTCGAGGGGGTTGGTGAACATGAGAAGAATGAATTTTAATTTCCGTCTCGACAGAGCTGTCCGACACGCGTGTTTTATCTTCATTAAGGAAAATGAAAAAAATATCTATCTCGTCCAGACGTTTTTACTTCTCGGTTCGTACGAAAACGGATACCGAACGACGATCATCTTTTTCTATCGATAAATGTTCGATTAGATGAAAAAGAACTAAAGCGATGTTTTAACAACGTTAAATATTTTTTGTCATTCGCTCTCATTCTTCTTCTTCTTTCTTTCTTTTTTTTTTTAGTTAAGTCGTACACGTTCCCCTCTGCCCCTCGTTGTCTCTGACTTGTGACGATTGTACTGAATTACCAATTGCTAACAACTGCGCTCAATCGCTCGGAATAATGATGACCAAAGCCTGGAAAAAAAAGGGTCAGCACGTACGAATCATTCGTAACGACGCTCGAGAAAATAATTCATTTCCTGCCTTTTTCAGGGTATCTCTATACGATTCCAAATATGGTTCGATAAGTTTCCGTAAAAATATCAATTTATACCAATAAATTTATACCGTACCCCAATGATATTCTCCATTTAATCGAATTCTATCCACGGTACTTCAGTTTCATATTCGAAATTCTTTTTCAACCTACACCTTGTCGCGTACTGTGCAATTTTTTTCGTTCAATTAAAACGTTGTGAAAAATTTTCTAATCAAAATCTACGCGTCCGCAGGCGAAAAAGCTCGCGAGGATCCGACGATTCCGTCGAAGGTAAACATCAGTCGAACGATTTCATTCTCGTAATCCGCTCTTAAGCAGTATCCTCCCTTTTTTTTTACGAGGCTGTAGCCTTCGTTCACGCTAGCCGGTCGAGATAACGCGAGCTTTATTATAGATTGACCCCCACACTCGACCCCTGCTTTCCTCTCGTTTTGCGCCGCTCTTTTTGTCTCCCCCTTTTGTCCCTGCTTCCAATCCGAAGGATTCTCTCGAGTCCACACCCTTTGGACCATTTATCTCGATCGTTTGCATCGAACGGGAATCTCGACCTTGCTCGTCCCCGTGGAGTCACCCTTTTTTTTTGGATTTTCTTTCACACAGATTTTCCTCCCGAGAAACGCAACATTTGCCCCTCCCCCCAATTTCATTTTAATACAAATCACAATGGAAAAGTAGAATCTAAATATGATATACATACATACATACACACATACATATAATATAGAATGATATTGGAATACATTGCCCAAGGTAGACGTTTCTCAGCGTTCGTTCTTACCGATCGTTCAGAAAATTGTCAGACGGAAGGTTGAATTTCTGATACATACATACACAGTAGAACACATACATACATATAACTACTATACCGTGGTAGCACCGCGACGTCTGAGATCGAGGCGGGTGAGAGAATGTAGTCGAGAGAAACGAGCGTAGGGTCAAAGACGCGGGAGAAGGGTGGAAAAGCTTCGGATCTTAAGGGGTGGCGTAGGAGGGGGGACACGAGGGGTGATTTCACCCCTCCCCCCACCCCTCCTTCCCGTTCGGTACAACGATGGTGGGGGTTTCGTGTGGCAATCAATGCCGTTGAATTAACGCCTGGCTGCCCGTTTGCGGGAAAAGTAAGATTAAAAGAAAGAAGAAATGGACGCCAACTACCACCCCCCGCAGCAAGCCACGGCACCAAGGGGGGTGGGTGGCACAATACCCCCGGAATGTCTATAACACCGCTCTAGAACCGCTCCCATTTCATTGCTTGCTTAATCTTCCGGCTGGCACGTAGTTACGTCAGTTCGTGTCACATACAAAGTGACCTCGATATCGGCGATACTATCGGATGACTGTTCATCGATTGCGAGAATGAGTAATAACGCTCCTGCTACTAGCTCTCTGACCCAAATCGATTTCTAACGTTCTCGTTTATGCCCGCGGTGGTTGTTTTAATTCTCTACGCTCCGGGGAAAGCGATACTCGATCGTTAAATATGTTGATATTTATCTATTGTAGATATTATATTGTATCATACACTCTTAAAAAACGAACTATCCGGAAGAAAATGACAGTAGAATTTGTTTGAGAATATAAAATATCAGTTCTACGAATGGTATGATTTTTCCACTGTAAAATGTAATAGAAAAATCACGATAGACAGGGAAAAATCTCGCCCACCGGATTTTCCGGTCGACGTCGAAAACCGGGTAACGTAATTTCCACCCGAAGAGTTCGTTGTGTTCCGCGGGGTGAGACCGCCGCTGAACAATACACGGCGTATCGATCGAAACGGTACTTTGCCTTTTGATATACCGCCGTATTTTATGGCGAACACTTTTCCGCCCGCGGATCCACGGGTAGATCGTTTTCCAGACGCGGCGGAGGCTCGTCTCAATCAGAGAGGGACTCTCTCTCGCCACCCGCGGTGTGATTGGTGGCAGCGATAGATCATTTTTTAAGTCCAGTTGCCTGCTCCCTCTCGATAAGGGCGCGCCAACCGGTGGAGCTCTTATTCCACTTATTCCAGGGTTGGCTCGAGGGTCGGGCTTTCCGTGAAGTTTAAAGGCTCGTCATTGGCTGACAGGCACCCCTTGTTTTGCATACGGAGTCGCGCATGTGCGTGTCCAACCCTTTTCGGAAAGGGTGGCCGGCACCCTTCGTCCCTAGAATTTAAAAAACGGGGCGAAGTTTTTCATTGGACGAAGACGCCCTTTTCGGAGTCGATGTTTTCATTGGCTGTGGGAACTATTGTAGAATTAGTATTATTAATATAAATTTATAATAATTTCTGAATTGATGTATGGAACGTTT
The DNA here is from genome assembly GCA_917499265.3 of Mimumesa dahlbomi. NCBI lineage: Eukaryota > Metazoa > Arthropoda > Insecta > Hymenoptera > Crabronidae > Mimumesa > Mimumesa dahlbomi. The sequence continues at coordinate 11,849,011 of OU824118.1, forward strand.
ATGATTATTTAAAGTTGGTATTTTGATATCGATTAGATAATTTGTAGGTATGATCGAGATTCCAGGGGGTTGAACCAGGAATATATTTTAAAGAGCTCCCATTGGTCGCTTGAACCCTATTGTTTTGCATACGACCTGCGCATGTGCGTCGGCAACCCCTTCGAAGGGTGAACCTCACCCTTCGGAAACTTAAAAAATGAACGACGTGTCTTACGAGATCCTCCATTCGTACGAAATACACCTCTAAAGTGTAATTCAACTTAAAATCACTATAATATCATTATTTCACAAATCTTACAATCAATAACGAAAATCACAATAATTTCACTTTATCAATCGCACAAGAATCACGTGGAAATTGTGAATATTAATTATTTCTATTTTCCGCAATACATTTCGTCTAACCGTTCGCATTTCTTTTTTGTCGCAGGGTGCCGGCTGCCGTAGCAGCGTTAATTCCATGCCGTGGCTGATTGCCTTTACCATTGTTGCCATAGTTACCATGCGAGAGAACTTTGCGCTTGTGTCGGGGAAAATTGCGAGGGTGGTCGCGGGGGTGAGTCTACGGGTGGTTAATGAAGCCAAATCCGTTTACGATGAATGCTGTGGGAGCAAGAAAGGGACGGCGGTTCGTTAGATCGCTTGCATTGGGACGACAATTCGTTGTTCTTAGTTCAGAAAATGTTTGCTTAAAGATTTCGTCAAAGGAAATCCACGCTGCGGTGAATTCGTCATTGAAAATGTCATTTATTCGCAACACAAACACAAATCACATTTGTTACACGCGATTATTGTATTTCTCGAACTCACACTGATCACACAAATTTTTTATAACGATTTAAATAAACACGAACGAATAAACTCGTCACGTTTTTGGATACTTCACGGTTGCAGAATTTCCGTCTTTGAATTGTATCCAGTTTACGAAGAAATCGGGCAATCAGCGTGTTGCGTGTTGCCATAGGGTGGTTCGTCGATTTCCACGAACACCAGGGGTGCTTTTGGTAACAGGAAAATCGCGTGCCACTGAATCGTTGTTACTTTAATGAACGTAAAAAAAAGAAAAGAAAAAAAAGACAGGGACGTGCTGTTGCGTAAAGTGCGTCTATCTTCCGTTTCCCCTCTTCCCTCTCCCCTGTCGATGGGAAATGCAATAATTATCGTTATCGCGTTGATATGCAGTATCCTAATTATCATTCCGATCGATCGTTACGGATCCATTTCATTATCCCGACTCGTTAAGATAGACACAAAGGTAATTTGTGTATCCGTTTGTAATAAATTAATTCACGATCGGTGGTAATTCTTTCTATCTTAATCTCTCATTTAATTCGCATCAACGGTGTAAATACACGCAGATAAAGTCGTTCGTGGAAGCGTACGATAAAAAAAAAGAAAAAAGGAAAAAAGAAAGGGCAGGATGCGATTAAGTTATTGCGTCCTGTGACTATTTTAATGGGGGTATTTACCGACGCGAATACATACATATCGTCGTATAAATATACATAAAGTTACATTATCGAGACTTCCTTCCCCGGGAAAAAGTCCGTCAAGTGAACGAGTTCAGGTATAAATTAATAAATAAGCCTAAATTTTTGATTTACTTTGTGGAAAACCGTGCGTTTCTTGTGTTCTCTTCACGGTCAGTACAGATCACTACACGGTCATCGAAGATAAGAGAACATGCAATTTGATAAAATTACAGCGGTCTGCTTTCCTGAAGACTGCCTCTTAACGTAAGTAAGCCTGCCGTATGAATATTACATTAACGGACATTTCTTCTATAGCGTAAACATATTTCACCTCGCGAGCCCCGTTTTCCCGGATATTTCTTAGCAATTTTACACAGTTGTAATCGGTATCACGTGATAAAGAAACACAGCTAGCGTTAATTATAAAGTTACCTTGAATAATTACTGTTACCGGCTTCAAATTCATCATCCGACAACGTTAATCGATATTTAAAACATCAGAATTAGAAAAATTCATAAATTTATCAATTGTTATCGATTATCATTTCTCATTTGTTTTTTTAACCGATTTTCCCGTTATAGTTTGTTTAACGTATTTCACGGTCATAGACGATGAAAGTTCTATTATTATCGCGGCTGCCGGTTTCCCGCGATGCGTTTTCTAATTTCCGTTCGCCATAAATATTACACGCAGAAGTGTGCGTTTCCATTCCGTTGCAACGTTGTTTCTACGAATTCATTGGCACGATATTATATTTCCTGCGGTATTAATTAATCAATTAATCGTCACTCGATAAATCGGATTCGTATTTTATCCGGTTAAACGTGACACGTTGCGTTCACGTAAAATAACGACGTTTCCTTCTCCCTCTTGGCGGCAACTACAAACACGTCATCACCATGAACTATATCAGAACGCACAAAGGAACGGCATTAATTACCGTTTTTATGCGCTCCGATTAAACAGCAGATGTAAATCACCCGTCTAAACCAATTCCGCGGGAGTAATTAAGGCCGCGAGCAGAAAACTTTTCCATCCTCGAGTACTTTAATTTTCCGTAAATGTGCACTTTGTCTACTTAATGCGGCTCCCAAGCGATCGGACGATAAGAGAACCGCGATTCGATATGAAATTACCCCGATGCTCGTTTCTCCAGATGTAATTTTTTCCCATAAATAATACATGTACGGGAAATAAGCCCCGTAAACATCACTTCCTCATTTGCATACGTCTGTTAGAACCGCGATTCATCTGTGTTAAATGAGTGCAAACGTTACGTCCATAAATATGATAATAAATGTCAATTCACTTTGATAGAATTTTCCACGTAACATTATCACATTACCTATAACCTAACCACAAAAGTATCTTAGTGTACAAAAGTCATATTTTCAAATATTAAAATTTCGCTGCGAATATACAAATTCCCGTTGAAAATTCACCCTTCGGAGCAAGAAAATCACGGTACTTAGCGCAACGAGTTAATTACATAAACGTCGAGAGGCGGGGATGAAAGTAACGATAGAAAAATATGGTAAAAAAAACGGATAGAACTTCTGCACCCGACACACACACTTTCCTTCGACGTGCGCGTGTGCGTCGTAGCCGTCGGCTGTAGAAAAAAAAAATTCATCCGCTAAACACTATCGCGGGCCACCATTAAGACGGACTTTTCTACGGAACGTGTAATACGGGGCTCTTCTCCTTTGGTTTACTAATTAAGGCAGCAGCCTGGTCGGGTGCTAATGAGTAGACGCGGCCGTAATTTTACGTCGGCAATTACCGCTGCTTTATTACGCTTAACGTCAACGTTATCAACGTACACGGATCTATTCGCCCCCCGGTACATTACAAAAAATAAGAAAGAAACTGAAAGAATTCTAATTGTTCGTCGATCTTTGTCCCCGTGATACTCACCACGTGTTACTATAATAAGTAATATACATATTATACATATACACATATATTTCTTGGTTCGTCTCCCTTGAAAAAAAAACACATTAAGAACTCTACTTGTCCCGTTTACCAGCAAGTTCTCTCGATGTTTTAAGTAACTTCCCCGGTGTCTTCAATCTGTCAATTCGGCGGGCGGAAATTTTTGTCGGGTAAAAGCTTGGAGTGACCCGACACTCGCGACAGAGTTGCACGAAACAGAAGGGGGGAGGGGGTGGTTGGTGGTAAAAACGCGAGGGAAGGAAGACAGGAGCCGCGGAGATGGGAGCTCACACGTGTACATTAATAGAACATGGTGGTTTTTTTTTCCCCGTATGACGATGCTGTGTGGTTCTCATACCCCTCCGGGGTCCGAACAGGCTCGGTCTTTTCGGGTTTCGGGAAAGTTACCGGCAAGTAAAAGTACGAACATCGTCGCCCTTTCCCGCAATTCTCCGAGTAACTTCGGTGGCACTCGCGTCCCTCGGAAATGTATCTATCCGTAAACTCGCGCGAAAGGAACGTGTACACGCGGCTGTGGCCGGCTTGCACGTATGTATGTATGTACTGGTAACGGCGGTTGTCGAGATTCGGTGGAGAAAAAGTTGCGGAAACGAGGAAATCTCGAGGCTGCACCGCGAACTTCCCTTAACGATTTCCGGCAGTGTCCTGTTACGCGTTAAACGTCGTTATTGCAAGTCTTTTTGATAACGACGTACAGTGGGAGATGATTTTACGGATGCGGACTAGATAGTGACAGGTAACAATGTAAGATTTGCATGATTTTTGAAAGCTAAGTAACTCATATCAATTTTACAACGATATTAAAAGACTTTCTATCTGATTTTTTTATTAATAATTATTAAAATTGGCATGAAAGAAGAGAGTGAGTGATTAACAATAAGATAAAGTATTCAAATATTCTTATATTCGAATACATCCATGAGAATATATTTGATACCCCGGTGTATTTGTGCAGGTGTATCGTAAACATTTCACCACACCCGGCGTTCTCCGTAATTCCCGAAAGAATCAAGTCGACCGCCAGTCCTACGAATCGAATTTTTCCTATACAGCGCCGTAAAGCCGACGGTGAAATTACGATGAAAGGAAAAGGACAGTCGTAATTCATCCCTGCTCCATCGGAGAACGTTTTTAGGTCGCGTAGTAACCGGGAGGGGGTGTCTGGATGCTGCCGCATCGATCCGATACATCACGGGGGCATTTACATCCCCCCACTCACCCCCTCCGGCTCGACCCTCCTTCTCTATTTCTTTCTTTCCAATCGTCTTTTCACCCTTTTCTCTCCCTCTCTCCTCTATCCCTCTCTCGTTCTCTCTCTTTACCGTCCTACCACCACCACCACCACCACCATCGAGGGTGGTTTTCTCCCGTGCGGACGCTTATGCCGCCACTTTCCTGGGGGCGCTTGCGCAGCCACCCTTCTCTCCATCCCTTCCGTCAGCTCCGGTAACCCACCCTTCGCAATTTTGAGCCCCTTTCTTTCTTTCTTTCTTACTTTCTTTCTACGTTTCTTTCTTCCTTCCTTTTTCCACCCCTCTTCTTCTTCTTTTCTTCTTCTTCTTCCTTCTTTCTCTGTTCGCTTTGCCGGCCGATGCAACCGGCCATTGTCTACGCGTCAAATCTCAACCCACGTCGGAACGACGACGGAACGTCTTCCGACCGACGACCAACGACGCGTCCGAGGCGTTTGGATTTTTGGACGACTTCGATCCTCTGGTTTCGAGTTTACTTTACGACAATCGTTTCACCGCGGCTAAGCTGTCGCGAGCTTGGTAAATTGAGTGTAACGACCGTAGATTAGAGAAATACTGGATGATAGATTTAGGAAAATGGTGGTCGACGGATCTCTATGTATTTTAATAGAAGGTGTTCCCGGAAAGGAACACCGTCGAGACCGGAGAAAAGTTTCGCGTGTTCCGTTTGTGGAAATGAAATAATCGTTTCACTTGTAACTGGTTGGAAAAACTGGAAATTTTCCTCGAAGTCCGCGGAGCGTGGTAGGTAGTTTACCGGTGAATTTTCATAGAAATTTCGCGCGAGTTCGTTTCCAACGACGAACGGAAAACCGCGAGCGATACGCGAACAGCTTGGGAAAACTACGTGCGTTAAGTAGATGTAATAAATAAATAAGCAATGACGGCACGCACCACATATCTCACGCAAAACGCGTTATTCCCGCGGTTTCTATGAACAACTATGATGGTTTACAGCCTCATCAAGCGGCCATGCGTGTGGAAGAAGATCAAACAGACCGGGAGTTTTTCATTCTAATTACTCCGCGTCGGGCAATTAAGAGATAGCATCGGCCGTGTCGTTTCTGTTAGAACGAGGATCGCATTCGCGTCGGATTCCGGGAAAACGATGTCGTCTTCCCTGTAACCCGTGCTTCCTATATCGCGGAACGTCTCGTCGATAAACCTTAACAACCCCGTGGTTTTACAGTATCTTCATACCGGATTGAAATCTCTTTATTGGTGACGCTTAAAGAGCTTTAATATCATCTTGAGACAAAACATTTCTGAGCAAAGTAAATCATTTCCAATTCCATACTATTCATAATAGTATACATCTTTGCCGTAAAAACACTTCACGTCTATGATATCACGTTCAAAGTACAAATTACTAACACAAATAAACGTTTAAACAAGCAACTCTGGTAAATAATTTTAAATGCAACTATATTTAGAATATATTTTACAAATTAAAGTTTCTCTGCTATAGTATATTTTTTATACTACAGATTTTAAACGATTGTTTACCAGTCAACCTAGAAATTATGAGAAATCGTAGGAAAGACCACGCCCAGGAATGATTCTTTAACGGAGCTGGTACCAGGAAACAAAAAGAGTCTCTGGGTACGGTCTCGGAAGATGACGAAGAGCACCAGAGATGGAGGGGAGGGGGGGTTAGGGGTGCTTCTTTGTCTCGAGGGTTCGGATTCTGGAGATAGAGGCTAATTCCCGGCTTCCACCCCTCGAGGAATGTCGACGTCCACCCTGTGCGAGTTCCTCTCATCCACCTTTCCGTCCTTTCGTCCTTTTCCTTCGCCTTGCTGGGTACTTTGATGTTCCTAATTTGATTGAAGGAATCCGCTGTACGGATCCTAACTTCGTCTTTATTGATTGCTGTTTTGTTCGGTGTCGCTACGAGAGAATCCGATAGACCGGTCTTACGATGCAACTCTTATACTACTTGGAAAAACCTTTGTACGGTATGTATGTATTTTATACATATCCGTCACATATACGAGATTTTCTGTTTAATTATTATTCAACTACTCGGAATACTAAACGATACTTATCATAGATTCATCGAAACTACTGTATTTCTGGAAAAAATTGAAATACACAAATCTACTGATAGACTTTCTCATTATTCAATTCGTCGAAAGATATATATTAATCGATTTCCCCTATAAATTCAATAAAAAATACACATCTACCTGTCAGTATAACAAACAATTCAAATATACAAATGAACGCTCCGACTTTTCTTAATTTCCACCGAGATATCAATGGTCCTCGGGGAAGTTTAATTTTCCCCCTTCGCCCCTGGTTCGTCCCGCTTCCGTATCAAGGAAAAAAAAGGAGGAACTTTATCAGGAAACTCGATAAAGGGAGTCCGCGAATTTTCTGCGAAACCGGAGAGATTCTGACCGGGCTCCGCCGTATCTTATCGTGAAGCAGACGTCCACGGCAGAATCCCAGCTCCGGCGTCCACATAGGTACGTACCTGTATTATATCTGCGTCGTTCACATATCTGGATAGACCGCATCATATTCCCCCGCCTACCCCATCCCCCCGTATCGACGTGTATGTATATAAAGGTACACGAACACGGTGGTACATATACATACATATACGGATGTGTATTATATCTCGCGAAATATCGAATGGACGCTCGTATTTTTCTCTTATTCCGCGACGGAGACGTTGTATCAGTCTATATGGGTTTCACTATCATGGCCTGCTTTGTATAGAGTGTACTTCATGCTATTCGCATCTTCGCTCTATTTGTTCTTATTCCGCCCCCCTCCCCCCTTCGTTTTCCCTTGTCTATCGTATCAGTCATTCCATTGGTGAACTATGGGAATGTGTAATCGATTTTTCCGGAGATTCCTTCGAGGTCAGGATGGTTCGCTTATTTATTTATTACTCCGTTTTACGTTTTCTTACTTCAGCTTCATTTATTTTCATCATGGATACGTATTATGGTATGCTTACGAAGGGAACAAAGTCTTCGTAGAGAAACATTGGGGATTCTGTTATCGTTGGAAGTGAATTTTGAAGAAGTTCATGGAGAATATTTTTAATTCGATCGGTGTTGGGGGTAATTATTGTTTATTGGTTAAACGATGTATTAACATAGTGTTTTAATTTATTGATCGTAGACGGTCGAATAGACATGTGGAATAGACATTCAGTCTTGGTTCTTTTTACTTCTTCTACCTCTTTTTCTGCCCTCTGTCTCCCTCTCTTTTCTTTTTGCGATTCTTTTTCTTCGCTTTATCTCGCATCGATGCTGCCTCTATAGGACCGCTCATAATGGGTCTTTCTTATGTGTTTGTGCACGGAATACATACCGGGCTGTATACATCAGCAACGTGCCTATTACCAGCATTCGAACGATATTAATCTACCCGGGCTAATTGCATGTCGATTACAGTGATCGTAACGAGCGACGATAAATACTGGAATCAAAGTGAAAAGTTTCCGTGCGGTATAGTCTTAAGTGGAGAACGAAACGAGCTTTCCTCGTCGCCGACGAAAAATTTAACGACTCGAAAATGATCCTCGCTAAGTATATTACACGCCGTCAGTGCGAAACCGCCGTCGCGCGAATCGATCGGATTCTTTGATATTGAAATCCCTAAATATTATGTATGTAAAAACATTTCACCGTACGATCATATAATAATCGATCTATCGAACAAACGAGATTCACCACCACCCTTCCCCTCGAGTTTTCCAAAGACCCGCAGATATATACTCGAGGTAGGTTTGTCTCGGGGACGGTGGAATGGTGGTTGAAGGGCGGCACAATCGCATTACTAATGATTTTACTTCGGGCGACCCTCAGGGCCGTCATATCGATACGATAGGACCGCGATACGCCGCCAGAAATGCCAGTCGGATAAACCGGAACACTCAGACCTCCCTTCTGGGCTTTCCCGGACGACCGAGACCGTCCACGGGAGAGAGAAACGGGAAACTACAGATCAGGGGTTACGTATAGTTGATCGACCCCCTCCCCCCACCTACCCCCCTCCTGTTCACCCTGCAACTATCGATGATTTCGTTTACCTCGAACGGGGGGTAAAAGAAAAGACTATCGGCAACGAGAGACGACCGATAGATTCTTGTTGGTAGTGATTTTTAATATCTGCTTTTAATGATCTTTCGAACATCTTTATTTGTATTTGTATAAAGAAAAAAAATGATATTCCATTTCTCGAGTTAATACTTGTCCTTGTTGTACACTGATGGAAATGTCGCGAATTGGGAAATATACATTATATCAGTTAGAGTTTCTTTACGATATTTTATTTTCCCTCCGGTAAGTTTCCCGCGACACGGCAGAAAATGTGTTAACGATCTATTTCGTTAAAGGATATCCCGTTTCCATCCAGCGAGTATGTTTTCCGTGAACGTTCTGGTGAACGCTCACGGGAGAAGCGACGGCGACGGCAAGAAGACCAAATACACGCTGCGCAACGAAAATCTCGAGTAAACGGTGGAAAGGGGGAGGGGGGGGGGTCTCGACAAAAGTAAATTCGACAGTGTCGTTTTTGGGGCCGTTACGCTCCCGCGAGGCTCCGCGGGGGTGCCCTACCCTCTCTGTAACTAAACGTCGACGGTATTTCCGTCATTCTTACCCCCCCATTCACCCTCTCCCTTTACCCTTCGCGCGATATTCCCGTTCCTCCGTTTCTGCGCGTGGAAATCCCTCGCGGCACTCACTCAATCATACGCTATTTGTGTCGCAGCGAGTACTCGCCGCAAGAAAGGGCGTCCATCGAGCAAGAAACTCACCCTTCCTCGTCCTGTCACTCTCTTTTCTTCCTTTTTTTTTTCTCTTCCCCCTCGTGTCGCTGACTCTAATCGCTGTTTTGCTACGGCCAATGGCTGCCGGACTAGATTTGCTTCTGGTACCGCCAGATTTCTTTTGCACAGGGAAAAGAAAAATATAGACTTGTCGACGATTCGGTGGGAAATTATATTCCCCGTTGGTGGAAAGTCACCCTATATTTTTTTGTTCTTTTCTGATTATCGTAATCGATGAGTGGTATGTTGTAGTTATTAACGATTCGCTAAGTACTTTAAATGGAAGAAAATACCGTTTTCTCGGTGAACATAGTGTGCTACCATGGTTCGCTTGTTGTTGTTGTTGTTGTCGGCCGCCTCTTTCCAGTTTCCGCGGAAATATTTTCCGGTAAGTTTCCCGCAACGCCGAGCAATGTCTCTGTTTTTCCGTTCGTTCCCCCCCGTCTTGGTTGCCGCGGAGGCGAGTTTTATTTGGCGCAGTATGCACTTCATAATCCTCCACGGTTCCTCGAGCGTCCAACTTCTTTTTGCCTTTTGCCGTTTCGCCCTCCTGCTCGTCTTCCTTCCGAATGATCCGTCCGCTTTCTTGCCCAGGGGTTTCTCTTTCGGATAGAGATCGGCCATTGTGCGTCCATCGGCGCAGACTGACAGGTGGAAATGGACGATTAAGCGGCCGACAATTCCCGCCCCGGGGAATTGTCTAGAAGTGTTTCGCCGGCCACGGAGTTCGCGTCGGAGAAAAAAAAAGCGAACGTCGAAACGCGGAATAATTTCCGATCGATCGGATCGCTCGGCGTATCGATGACGAACTATCGATCTTCTCGGAAATTTCCTTCTTCCAGGGTAATACCCAAAAGTGGTATATACCAGTCTTACACGTGTACGCGTGTGTGTTTATACATACATATAAGTACGGACACCGGTGATAGGTGAAGTCAAAAATTTTCCCACAATTTCTAGTTGCGACGTATGTACGTGTGTATGTGTGTATGTATGTATGTATGTATGTATGTATGTACAGTACAGTACAGTACACCTTTCCTTTTAAGCGACGCGTTGAAACCCGCGATATCCAAAGAGAGATACGGTCTCTCCTCCGCACGGAAGAGAGGGAGAGAGAGAGAGAGAGAGAGCCCGTGGCGGCCGTGGACAGGTGGCAAAGAGAGAAGAAAAGAGATCGGGAAACGCGAAGAGAAAAGGGAGAGATATTATTTATGGGGCGGTCGGACGGTGGTTTGCGGCCGTGCCATGCATAGACAGCACCTCGTTCCACGAGGCAAACGAATGGCTCGTTTTCTGCCCCGCAAAACGTACGGAAATGCCGCTCGAGAGCTATTTCTTAATATTCGCCGATATCGGTAGATCCCCCGCGGTTGGACGTGCCTTTTGTACGTTTCCATAGAAACGTAATGTCGCCGTGAGTTCTAGCCGATCTGTAGCCGCGTTCCGATGACGAGTCTCAACGGTTGGGCAAAATTCACGGGATGTCTATTGCGGAATGATACTTGGAAAATATTACACCTGTTTTATATATTATACACATACGTATATAGAAAATGGATTTCCCTTTAAGGATCGTTAATATATTCAGAAACAAAGTCTAAATCTCAAAAATTACTATGCAGAGCAAGATTTTAATTTCATTATGACTTTTAATTCTCATATGTTTTTTAAAATATATATAATATTTTCTATTACAATATGTATAACGTTATTAACGCTATCGAATAATATATAGTTCCCCGCAAATCTCCGTTTCAAACCTGAGAGACGACGTAATCCGACATGAAAACACGATTCGGGAATCAACAAGATTCCGAATGATTTCCCCGAGAAATGTGCACTGTAATACCGCGACGAAAAATCTCGATTCCATTCTGATAGAAACGTCGTCGGGATCGCGACGACCGGGTTTCCTCCGGTGGCACGTCATTGAAATGTAGGAGGCCGAGTTCCCGTCAGCCTCGTAGAAGGGGACGGATGCAGCTTTTCAGGAGAGCTTTTACGAGTCGCATATGTGACCGCCGTCTCTTTTATCCCCCGCTTTATATTCCTGGCACCGTGTTCCATCCCCCTCCAAAAACCACCCCTTGGTCCAAGCTTCCTTGTAGAACGCCTTAACCACCCTCTCCACCCACCTCCCCTCTTTCTCCTTCTCCATATTCCCGTGTCCACACGTTGAAGTTTCCATCTTCTTTCAGCTCTTACGCTCCCGAACTAAGAAATCTTTCTTCATATTCACTGGGGAGTGATAGCCCGACATAACCCAACAAATTTTCCAGCTCCACCGAGGGAACACTCGCACCACCGTCGATATCTGCTCGGATGCGCATTTAAATCCTCGGGACTTTTTTTTTTTCTATCTCTTTCCCGGCCGGGAAAATCACCCCTCGAACACACATGGGGTGTGAGTGGTCTCGTTCTATCTTTCGGCTACGGAAAATTTCCCCCACCCACACCCCATGAAAGGCATGGTCGACCACCACGACCGCCCAGGGACCGATTCTTCCCACGCACAATTTACAGTTTCACATTTTATTCCCATCGCGCGTTCGACAACTCGTGGATGGCCGGGAAGGATAAACTCGTTTCACCCCACTGCTCGCCAATCATCTTTCCTCCCTGGCTTTTCTGCTCGCCGGACCGTCGAGGGGGGTGAAGGTGCTCGTTGTTTATCGCGTTCTAACGATTTGTATGTCCGTCGATGAAATGTTTCGCGATTTTTATTTCGGGATTTATGGATTTTGTTATGGAGAATTATTTCATTTTGCGTGTATTGGAATTAAAGCTCATACATGGGTTAATTTGATTTTTTTTTGTTTATACATATGTTTCGATGTTAAAAATATTGATAGAGAATGGTGGTAAAAGAATCGTTTGAAAATTCTTTGAAAGTTGGAGTAAACGGTCGATGGGTATTGGAAGATGATTCGTCCAATGGTTACCTATAAGAACGCGGGAACCATGGTCACCTCGATTAATTCTTTATCGATTCGACGCGCCGCGAAAGAGTGCCCGGCAAAAACTCTTTTGTGGAGATGCAAACGACCTGGCTGGATGAACGATGAACGAAGAAATTAGAGGTTTTTACGCCGAGACCCAATCTTTCTGTAGCGTCATGCTGAGTAATTTGAAAGTAGGTGTTAAATACATTTGTCACGGTTCTAACAAACGCCATTACAAGTTTTTAGTCTTGCAATTAATTTATTAGTCGCACACGGTTTACCAATATTTTTCAACTTTAATTAACAATCTCTCTAACATGTAATTCAACAAAACTTTCGAAAGAAACCTCGCGAATGTTTTCAACAATAATTATCCAGTCACATTTCACACATCTAATCGAATAATATCTAAATTCTAAAACGATAATATAATTGATCATATATTTATTATACCTTTTTCAAAGTTTCCACGTTATTTTCATATTCTCCGTGAAGCTCGTGAGAACCACTGGTGGTTCCGGTTTATTAATTTCGTAAAAACTGTAGGACGCACGTTCACCGCCTTTTTCATGATTTAATTAGTTACCATCGGAAGGGGGCTGCCCACCTGGTTGCGGGGGACCACCATGGGACTCTCGAACCCCGGACGTAACCTCGGAGTCTAACGACGTGGAACACTCTTGTTCTTCGGCAAAGTGGTGCCGGTCGTGGTTCCGTAACGCGTGAAATTTATTGACGAGGAAGTTTCTTCGTCTCATTATTCAGATAGATGTACTCCTCTTCTAATACCGAGAATTAAATCAATAATTACATCATTCAACGTTTAGAAAAACGTTGCATTAAACATGCTTGTAATTTCAGACAGTCCATAATTCCTATCTAATTTCGTGTGTTTACCCAGTCACGACGTTCGTTAGAATTAATGAAACTGTAATTAATCGCGATTAATTATCATCGCAGATACATATATATGTGTAATATAATACATATACATATATTTACAATATGAATGAAGATATGAAACGTTAGCGTCACCGTGTATTATCGTTATCGAAATAAAGTAGCCACTACGAGATTAGCTCCGAGTCTTTCACACTTTCTCACTTGTCAGGTGGGCGGGACGGATCGGTAATTAGTGTGAAGAAATTGTGGCTTTGAGGGTGACGAAGCAAGCACGAGTTCCAGCCACGTGAACAAGTCTGTCGAGACGATCCCAGCGTTCTTGCTGCCTCCAACCACCGACGTTGTTGTTTTAATAGAACGGAGAATTAGTTAATATCTCTCTCCCTGGTTTTTCTTTAATTTCGTCGACGCGGTATCAAAAACCCGTGGGTTTGTCCCCCCCCCTTCTGGTCGGTTTTATTGGTCCAGTTTGACCGTCGATACGCGGGTATAATTGATTTACAACATTATAAAAGCCGTTCCGTCACACGATACCGTAGTACATTACTTTATTATACCTGCACGGCGGAGCTCAATTGACCGTGACGAAATATTTTTCCTTAATTGAATAATCAACGGTTAATCAAACGTTCCCTCAATTAAGATTACGATCGGACGGCCCACTTAACGCGGCAAACACTTGCGTACGTACGTACGTACGCCGTTGTAATTATTCACACAGTCATCTGAATAATTGCTAGAAAAATATCCACCGCCTCCTGTGCGCTCACAATCTATTTGCGGAATCGTGACACGTTGAAAAATAACTTTCGCACGCCGCGGCCACCTTTGCACGGTTAAACCACCGTGTAGACTTTACGGTACAATTGATTTTTTCTCAATGCTTTACAGAAACAACACTTAACTCAACGGATTTGCATAATCCACGGGGTGAAAGACGCTGGGACGCCGGGAGAGATTATCCAGAGACAAAGTGATCGAATAAAAGAAGAAAAAACAAAGAGAAAAAGGATATTCAGATGACGGAAGAAGATATCACCGGAACGCGGTGAACAAGAATGAACGAACGAACATACGGAGCAAATCGTAATGACACGATGTAAGAAGCCCGCAGGAATATTGATCTCGAAATACCAGTTCGTCGTTTTCATCTTGCTATTCATGTTATACGCTTTTTCCAGACCTGAAGAAGGATACAGGTACCGGGAAATCTTCCCATAGCGGAGAGAGGCGAGGATCGGATCGAACGCTGAATTCACCGAAGCATCATGTCGACTTCTCAACGGTTCGATCTATCTAATTCCTGATCAATCCGGATTCAGAGGCTCGATGTCCATTCTCAGAAAACGTGCCAGAAGGGAGCTGCTGTTTTCCACGAAGGAATGCCTCGTCTCTATTTCTACGTCAAAGATTCCCTCGTTCGGTTTCCACGATTTCTCTGGTAGTTTTATATTCATGGCCGTCCGGTGGCATTTCATTTAGATATTGGAAATTCAAAACTTACGCTACCGGTAACGTAACCCCCGTATTTTTACGCTTCCTCGAAGTGTTTCGTTATCTCTTTATCGATTCGATTCGACGTTGATCATTGATCATCGAATATTATGTATATTGTATGTATAATACGTGATACCTGAGTGTACGGTGTTTTTTTTTTTAATGTTCTATCCTCGTAAAATTACCGTTTCCTATCGTGATCGGCGAAACTCGTTCGTCGGATACTATTAAGAACAATGACATGAATTATGAGGGGGCCACGAATTAAGAAACGTGGATCGGGAATAGCCTATTGCATCGTATTTATAGTCGGAGCCGACTGCGTGGGCGGTCACTGATCTACGATCGTGACTAATCGATTGCCGGACGAGATTAAAATACGTTGTAATTCAATTTTTACCGCTCGAATCGACTCCCGAGCCGGGCCGATCTACTTTTTCCACGCTTCATCGAGCATTTTACTAAATTACACCGTGGCTACCATAGGAAAATATCACTCGGAGAAAATAATGATATCGTTAGATCGCCACATAAGGTACACTGCAGGATGACTCGTTTTAATTTCCCGATAAATGTCGTATAGACACACGCTCATCAATAGCTTATCAAAAAGAATATTAATAATTTTATAATACCTAAAGTGGAACTTTATCAACCACATCTATAAGTATAACCGTTTCCGCAAATATTTCTTTATCTTTCGAAATAATTTATGATTAAATTTACTTTGCTACTTTAATTCTTTCTTTTTTTAAATAAATTCATTTATCATTCCCTAACAAAACCCCGATTAACGCGAAACGTTATTCTTTTCAGTGTCTCGAGATGACTGTTGGAAAAGTATGCCGGAATGTCGGTGGCTCTCGGAGTGCCGTGAAATTACAGAGGACGAAACGATGTCTAAATCGTTTCTACTGTATCGGGCCCCGTGGAAACGTTGGGCCCCCTATCTCCCCGACGATTGTAACAGCAGTTTCTACCACGGTCACGCAAATAGGCTACCGATCGGCACGAGTTACTGCGCGACGAAACCACTCGTCGAAAAAACGGCAACGTTCCGGAATCGCTGGCTGAAGAAACATCCCCGTGACTATCGCGGCCCTTGAAAGCAATTTATAGCGTTCCCATGAAGAATGCTTGATTTAACTAGAGACGCAGGTCGTTCTTGAGAAAATTTTCAGGAACAAAAGACAATGGCTATCGCATTTTGGCAAATGAGTATGCTGGACACATATTGGGAGTTATATTCTGTGGAAAATGAAAATTCTAGATGGTTTTTCTATGGAAAAATTCACGTGGAATGCAGTAATGAAGGTACTAATTAAATATCTTTATGATTTAGTAAAAAATTTTCATATTCTTAATCTGTCATTCATTTAGTTTTTGATCATCAACCCCGAAAAAGTGCACCTAATCACGATTAATTGTGACAACAACGTGATAATCACGTGATGTACCATTCTATAGAACCGAGGTACATAATTATTTATTAAACCCGTGACGATAACCGCATTAATACGTTCCCTGCGAGCCCGTAAATCCGTATATCAGCATTTTTCCGCCGGCCGAGTGGAATTTCCATCTTGGTATCTCGTAAATCGGCGATAATGCCTTGGGAAGACGCCGTAATAAAATTGCGTGTCTCACGGGTTCCCTACGGTTGTCGGTGAACTCCCGCGCGGAAACAGGTTTCGGCGATCGTCCGAGTAATTAATGATAAATAACTGCTATCTCGTCCCGGGAAATCGGTGAAACGCACGCTTCAGGGGACGCCCGCGCTAATAGGAAAGCGATTTACGCCGCTGCATAACCGGGCAAATACATGTATACCCATACACACACACACATACGCGTATATAAATGTACACCGAGGTGTATTTTATTATTTTTCACCCGCGTTAACCACGGCCCCGAGATGATGTTCCTCGCGCCGCGGGTGTGTCGACGCTGCGAGTCGGCGATAAGTTAATTAGCGCCGGGTATGCCTCGGCTACGACTAATCGGAACATATCGTATCCGTGTAAATTAGACGCCACGGTGAGCACGGGCGCGATCTAATGGCCTCGACTTACGGTTTTCGCAGAAACACGCTGTTATTACACGGAATTATGCGTAAAACGGGCTCCACGATTTAATATCTCCGACGTTGTTAGTCGTTTGGCTTTCGATTGGAAGTCTCACTATGAAAGTATTGGATTAGTTAAAAAATCTACGAATTAAAAAAGAAAAAAAACATTGTCACTTTGAGACGTATACAATTTGTTAGATGATTTTGTGTAAGGTTTTTTTTTTTTGGGGGGGGGGGATAACTTGTGATCATTATTTGAGAGAGTATGGTGTCATGTTTGAGATATAGATTTTTCATGATCGTTTAATATTTGCCAACGAGAGGATTGTAAAGAGACGTTGACGTGTTCACGTTACTTTAACGGCTACTTAAGTATTCCCGGCGAGTCTCTTTTGTCAGCAACATTCGATACTCCGTGGGCAAACGATATTACATTAGTGACCTGTTCAAACAGGCTGCCGACATTTCGTCCGTGATGACGAGTTGACGTGCGTTCCGGTTCCTGTTTCTGTCCGCCCTCAATATTTTCGCTGTTTACCCTCGCGCATACGCACACACACATTCACACACAAACATACACGTTGTCACCGCGGTACACGTCCCCGTACCGTCACCGTTAATTAACGAAGAAATCTACCTTGGCTTCGATGACTCGACCAATGATCATTTAAACTTTTTTCCTCCGTGACATAAGGAAACTTTCCACGTATCAAATAATTGATTAACAAACTACTCTAAATACTAAGAAACTTCGATACTCGATCATTCTCACATACCAGGCTTACAATTAATTCCGTTTACCTCTCTTATGCATACCATATTAATTAACAATCAACATCTTTCACAGAAGACACCAACATACATCAGAGATATCAGGATATCATTGGTATCGTTTCCTAGGATGAATTAATACCCGAAACAACGTGGGACGTTGATCTTCGTCTACGTGCGGCGAAATTAGGTGTTCCCCATTAGACCCGGGGGCCCGAAACGTTTACATTCGCCGTGTGGTAAGTAGCAATAAATATTTGTTGGGTGACTGCCGAACGGGACCATTAGGTAACACATGGCCCGGTCGGACGTGCCTCTGTCGTTCTCGTCCTAAGTGTCCGGTTGCACGTTATACGGCCATTCTTCTGCTCGTCCTTGTATTATTGATTCATCGTCCCCGGGATTGTTGAAGTTCGCGTAACATCCGGTTCGTTTGTCGCAATATCGATCATCACAGTCCTATCGACTAATTAACACTTTATCTACCGTTAGTGATTAAGGTTACATAATCTTTATATTGTTGAATGAACATAAAACTAGAAACTTAACAGTAAATCCTATTGAACAAGAACCATAGACAACCAAAAGCCTATCAGTTTATAAGCATTGGTAATCGAAAAGCCTATTACTAGGCTATCGGTCGATAAACTGTTAACACTGTCATATTTTCATGAATATTAATTCTATATATTTCTACAGGTTACAAAGTATCCAAGATGATATATGGAACAGGAAAATCCAAGGAATAATATAAATAATAAGAATAATACTAAAAAAAATCGGTCGCAAGGTAACAAGAAGCCGGAAAGACGCGGAGGTCGGCGGCTGTCATTGATCTCCTGTTAGAATCGAATCACTTCGATGTAACAAGATAAATAGTCAGCGGGACACCGTCGGTGATCGAGGGGTGCTGGATCACAAAGTCATGCTGACTGTCGGATCGACCGAGAGACCCGTGTGAGTTCATCTACACATACGGGGCGAGTACTTAACGCGTACGGGATGGAAGTCCTCTGGTTCGTGTCGCGCGACAAGCTGCCAAGAGACTCGCCAATTTTCTGACAGCGGAAAATAAACGCGTGGCAAGCGAATGTCTCGTACGTCGGGACCGCGGTTCCGTTGTAATTCTTTATGCGGTTTTTATGGGGATTTGTACGAGTCACGTGATCTCCGGGAAACGAACGTTTGTTAGAGAGAATTTTTCATAGTGTCAGGCATACCTTCGAATGAACCACACATTGTATTTATAACTTGTAAAAAACCTTATATTCTTTTATATCAAAAATATTCTTTTCTAGGATCAAAACTATCCGTGGTTGGAAAAATGATTGTTTTCGAAATTTAGATAGAATATTCAATATTCAATTTAACCAGTTTTAACATTATTTTTGTTTATAATGATTTTACTATGGTATTATAGAAATTTCATTCTAAGAGTGACAAATACTTACTTTCTAAAAATCGTTCGTTTCACCAGTGTATTTAAACTCTCGATAGATTTAGTGTGAGCGACACTCGGAATGACTCGTATTTGCAAAAAGATTCGCGATATAAATTGATGTATCGTATCGATACACCGTATCTCCCCTGGTGTCAGTCGATCCTCGCAGACGATTTCCTTCAATAAACGAATCTGCGGTTTAATGTTTCCGCAGGCTGTTCCGCGGTGGATATTCCGAGTTTTCGATCAGCACGAGCTGATCGACTTTTTGCCAGGACTGCTTTTTGCGCGATCATCGGCACCTTCGTCACGGCCACGCCCGGGCACGTGAGGCCATGAACACGGTGTTACAGGTGTTTGCCCATCCTCGGCATCGAATTCTTTTATACTCTTTCGGCTCGGTCTATTAACACTTCCAGCCCCGAACAACTTTAAAAACCGTCGGACTAGAGGCGTTCGATTTTACTCGATTCCCCGGGATCGTCATTTAAATTCAATTAAACCATGTCCTACTCTTCCCTTTCCTTCTTAACGCACATAATCCTTTGGCGTTGGCCCACTTATTTTTTTTTATGCCTTCCTTCTTAGTGTCGTTGCCCTCGAATCTCTCTTTTTTTCGTTCTTCGATCTTTTTGTCAGCGAAACGTTGCGGTTACCGGAGGTACCATAACTTTGTTATAAGTGTGTGTGTTTTTTTTCTTTTTTACTGGGAATGGAGAGCGCAGAATTTAGGTTTTGTAATTATATTTCAAACTACGGGGATATTCTTAGATGTTCATGGCAACTATAGGTATTATTATAACGAGATCGTATCGATGTGTTACGGGTACTCGTGAAATAATGTTGCAGTTGATTTGCTCCGCCCGTGGGAAGATATTTTTTTCGCCAGATGATTCTCGTTGGTTATACGTTTTTTAGACGGTAAAAACTACCTAGTAAAACAAGCGAAGTGTGATCGGTTATGGCAAAAGGGTGTGGGTATGGTCGATCGAAGGGGTGGTCAAAGGGGATTGGCGAGGAGCTCGTCTGCTCGGTGAACCGTGGATTAAGATAAACCCTTCATCGGTTTCTTGTCGGACGATTCTTCTCTTTCCTTCGTTCACGGACCGCGAAGATAGCACTGGCTTAAAGTACTTTCCGTCATATCGCAGAAATTATTTAACACTTATATTCGATCATACTCAACGTTGCAAAACACCAGGAAAATGCAAGTGCGAATCGAATTTTTTCAATATATCTATTCTCTTCTAAATAAAAAAAAAAAAAACCCAAAAATCCAAATCAATCTCACTTTCTATTATCTACACATTTAAGAAAAAATTCAATAATTAAACAAACGTAAAATATTTTAACGATGCCCTCTACGATCACGAATTATAATTATCACGCGAATTGTCTTTACATCCCTTCTCCTCTTCTTCCCAACGTCTCAGTGCGAACAATTGAAAGAAGATGGTGCATTCGCAACGGAGCTCATCTCTCGCCATTGGTCTCTTAATTTCACGCCGGCGAATGCACCAGAGGGAGGTGGATTTACGGTCGGTTTCGTGGCATTCTTTTCATCCTCTCCGAGGTGCGTAAGGCGGTGAGCACGCGGATTGGTTTCTCATTGTCGACGCGGCAATCTATCTATGTATATACCTCTGTGTGTGTGTGTGCGTGTGTCCAAACGTTCTCCGCGCGCGCGCGCGTTTAACAAGCGTTCCCATTGCACGCGGCATAAATATGTAAGGTCATATCGGACCGCATACTAGAACGAATGGTGTTCCATATACTTGTTTCTTTTTCTCGCTTTACGTTGAACATACCTACGCGCCGCAGAGAAATGCGATTCCGGTCAAAATCGTTGTTTGTTTGCACCGTCGTATAATAAAACCCGGCACTGATCTTCATCGTTCCGATGAGCATTAGGATGCGGTTAGGAAAATGTAAGTCATAGATCGCTATCACACCGGCCGTAAATAGAGAAAACTCATGAATTCATTAGACCGCCGAATAATGTATAGTTAAGCGGATGGAAAATGGTGTTTCTTTCTTTATCCTTCTATTACCCTAGTTAATTTAACTAAAATTACCGACAAACATTACTCGTCGATTCAAGATAGCGTAGCCGTATGATACACCGTTGCTCCATTCCTCATTTCTTTCTTTTCTTTTTTCACACCGGTATTATATTCAATAACGGTCGAATCATTTAAAATATATTTCCTTAATCCACCACCGTTACAATGTTACCAATTACAACGATCACCGAAATTATCGCAGATATTACTGGATAATCACTTCTCCTTTACCCTCATTCTCTCTCCACCTTGGCAAATAACAAACCTTCGTGTCCCGGAGTTCCTCTTTCACAATTTTCAACAACTTCGGAAACAACCCCGCAGAATCGTATCCGTCGGTAAGAAACGAGTTCCTTCGGTGGTGGTGGCGGGGGGAGAGGGAAGGGGGTGAGAGTCTAACTTCGAAGGATTTTGATATCTCACCGAGACCGAAGCCCCTCGTCGTTTCTTACTCGCTACCCACTTCCATTCGTATCCTCCGTTACCCAAACAGCCACATATATACATATACATACGTACTGAACAGTTATTACGAACCAGTACACGAGGACTCATAATTTCTGCGATCGTCTTGTTTCTCGTAGACGGGGTGCAACCCTTTTCCTCCCTTCGCTCGGACGGAAAGAAGTAGAAAGGGATGGTAGCGTAAAAAAAAAGTGTACCAAGGACGATAGGAGGGTTTGTTGGTGTACGGTGGTAGTGGGTTATACGTGTTTGGCGGCGGAAACAGTGGCATGATAGCCCGTTTAACCCGTCCCCTAGTCCCGCGGTGCAAGTTGTTTCCTCGTGGTTCTTTTCTTTTTTGCCAGAAAGCTTCGCCAACCCCCTCCACCCCCACTCTTCGTCCTCAACCCACCCTTAACCCGTGCTAGCAAACGAAATTCTCGTGGAAGGGTTTTGATCGAAGCTAGCGGACGAGTATTACGGATGGGATTGTCGGCGTGGGTTCGGTTTTCTGCTCGCTTAAGAAATGACGTGTTTGTTGGCCGTCGAAGGGAGCCCCATAACCTGTCCGACGGCTTGCCACCACGCCGACAGATATACTACAAAGTCACCACCACCAACGGTGGATGACGCCGGTGACACTGACGCCACCCTGACGGAGGGAAAAACTCATCGTCGATCGATGGATCCGTCAAACGGATTTCGGGACCAGGATTATTTATGGGATTGCTCTTGGCCCCGGCGTAGCCTTCTTCGTTCCCTTGATGGGATTTTCTCTCTCTTTTTTTTTTGGTTATTTTTTTATACACACCCTCCCCCCCCGTTAACTTCGAGGAATGTCCCAGTTTCTTTTTTTCTTACGAAACAAAGTATAATATATAATCTAACACTTAAAATGATGTCACAAATTTCTCCGTTAATCTTCAATAATTTTTATCATCCTATCATTATCCTCGATTTCACCGTGTCTCTTCGTAATATATTCTAAACAATTCCAGACACTTTGACGAATGATCGATGAACATTTTTCAGTCCTTGAGTCGCCTTCCGACCGATCCAAGGATCATCGTTTCTATCGATCGATCGCGGCGATCGGCGGGTGGGATCACAACCCGGCGAAAGAAACGACGCAGTTTCCACGTAGCGATCCATCCGATCGATCAATATTCAACGTGCATGTTAATGGCCGATTAATAGTCGCGCCGCTGGATGCCCGAGCGAGTCTCAATATCCTCTCGCATACGTGGCGTGCCGTCGTCGCTACGGTTTTTTCAAAAGGTGGTTTTGCAATCCGAGCGACCGCGAGAGAAGGAACGGTTCGCCTCGTCGTCTCATTCGTATGCGGCCGACGTGCCCGCGAAGGAGCTTATAAGTAACACAGTAATGACATACCCTGTCATGGCGTGGAACAGTTTTCTCAGCTCTCATTGTCGTTAAGCAGCCGGCCCGGGCTGATTTATCGGCGCCGGCAGGGAAATTCCGCGCGGATCTTTGCCGGATACCTTTTCCACGTATCTGCGTACGTTCGCGCATTTCTATGGTTTTTACCGTGGCCCCCGGTGGATCCCCGGGATCTAGGAACATGATCTAGAATTTAGATTCTAAAAGCGATGGGAAGAATCACTGAGAAAGGACACTTGTTAATTTTTTTAGATTTATGGATGAATTTGATGGGATTTAGAATAGGTTGATGTTGAACGGTTGGAGGAATGTATTTTGAGAGTGAGATTGATTAATTCTTATCGTGAATGAGGATAATGTGTCGTTGATTGATAAATGATGGATTAATATGAGAATAAAAATGAAATTATCTTTATGTATTTGTACGCGTTTGCAACGGGTTGAATATTATCGGGATTCAATTTGTTCACAGTATTTATTGCTCTGTTTATTCGATTCCGTGGAACGAACGGATAAGACGGGGTGATAACGATTTTTTCCTCACGTTTCTTCGGCTTCTTTTTTCCATTTTTCCTCGAACGCACCTTCTTTCGAACGATAAGCCGATGATTGAATCTTGTGGATAACGGTGATATTTATATTTAACCTGATACCCGCGCGCAATTTAATTTCACCATTTTTACATCCGTTAATACGATGTATTCATTTATTACGACTTATCTACGATCGATACACAAACACAGGGAGAGATATGTAAAACAAAAAATTAAATAATAAAAAATGGACGATTCAACGTACATACAAAGATAACTTTACTTTCGTGGCGATTTTTAACGAGGGACTCGAATCCGGTGGATAAAGAGAGAGAGAGAGAGAGAGAGAAAAAACAGCTAAATATTCCCGACAAATTATCGTCCGGCAAGTGGTATATGGCTGATAATCACTCACGGAGTCACGCATATACAAAACTGTCCGAAGTGTAAAACCGAGAAATGATATGTCCAATTAAAGCTACCTTCGAGTACATTGCTTTTTCTAACAAAACTTCGTTGTACCTGGCATCGTTAATTAATCACGAATATTTATTGCGGATTCTCATGTTTCATGCGCAAGGAGCCTACTTCGCGAGGCAATTAGGGAAATTATCGCATGAAAAGAAAAAGAGAGAGAGAGAGAGAGAGAGAAAAGAAAAAATAAATAAATACGATTTCTTCAACGCGATTCACTGGCCCGTACTTATGGCGTCGTCTCGCTGAAAGCACTCCGCGCATCAACCGATCGTATCCTTCCTAATAATTACTTCGTTAATGCTACAATTCACTCCGACTATTCAATTTCCCGATTATTCGCCCTGCAACAG
Organism: Mimumesa dahlbomi; assembly: GCA_917499265.3. Lineage (NCBI taxonomy): Eukaryota > Metazoa > Arthropoda > Insecta > Hymenoptera > Crabronidae > Mimumesa > Mimumesa dahlbomi. Next base: position 11,873,378 of record OU824118.1, read on the forward strand.
AAACATTCACCCATCCGGATAAATTTCCCATTGTAATCGTACCGTGTGAAATTCATCTTCCCGTTTCACTTCCCTTTCCTTAACAAACTTAAAAAAAACCCTCTAAAACCGTTAAAAAATTCCAATAATACATCCTAAACATCATAAATCATAATATAACAACTATGTATATCACCATTTTCGACAATGATCCATAAAATTCTCATCGCAAAACGATTCATCGATTTTCAGAACGACGATCGTCGATCGTTCGGGGATCGAGCCCGTTCCTCTGACCCAGTGAAACGAAACATCACGGTGATCCACGTGATCCACGGTGGATCGTCGTGAAAATTTTCCCGCAGTCCGATCCGTAGAATAATCGATCTTTCACCGGTCGAGGTCAACGGACAGATGCCGTCTCGTACGTCTCAGTCGTCCGGTCGATCGTGCGCTCACCGCGCAGGTAGGACAGGTAACAGCGATAACGACAAACTGGCCCGAGAAAAACGGTAGCCGAGCGATAAATCAGGGGTATGGCATTCCTAAGATAGCGCGCTGCCTGAAAGTCATTACGGTGGCAAAATAATTCCCAACTAAGTAAGTAAAGCAATAAATACATAATGCATCCGGCGAGTTTCCCACACGCGCTGCCCTCCGCCGCTGTCGGAGCGCGCGATTCCATGAAATCATGCATCAACACCGACGGACAGCGACGACGACGACGACGACGACGACGATGAGAGGATTTATTTGCAACGAACGATTCGCGAACGGAAGCGGAGATTCGCTCGCGACGCTTTTTCCAAGCGGGAGGGGCGGGAGATGCAAAATTGATTTTATTGGGAATTAAAAGGAGGGATTGAACGATAATTATAATGGTTTTGGAATTTTATAGGGGATAATAAATATATTTTGATCGATATTATACTTATATGTAATTACAAAGTGTCTTGCTTTCTATGTGTATATATTTTTGTGATATATTTTGAAGTTTGATACATGAAAAGGTGTTTTTGTGTTGAATAATGGTACACAGAGTGAGGAAAGTATGAAAAATTGTAATTTTTATGTGTTTTCACGCTTTTCCCAGTTGTACGACGACGGTAGATACAATAGTGTCTATCTTAACATGATGCACTCTGTACGAATGTATGAATAAACCACGTCTGACCGCTGCTAAGGAGTTTCCACTGAAATTCTCGTGTTCATCGGGATCGTCGGGTAGAAACCGAATAATGGAAGTCGAAAGAGAGTGGATCGCAGGGTTCCACTTACGTTCTTGACACCCGATACACGTTCACTTAGCTTGCGCGCGAGCGCGAAATGCGTATTTTTTTTTTCATTCTTTTTTTCGCCGTCGATTTATCGGAGTTATCGTACGCTCGCGTCGTCGTCGTCGACGGTTTTAATCGCGTCGGCAAACTGTTGCGGCGTTGCGATATGCATGATACGCTTCGAAAAACGGTCTGCCGGGGTAGAGGCGGTGAAATGGAAACGTAGGAAAAAAGAACAAAAAAAAGACAGAAAAAAGAGGAATCGCTTCCTCGTTGCGAAGGGAAATTATGCGACTCCCGAAGCCACTTCGACCACGTAACGCCGTAGAACGGGTAACGATCACCGGGTGTCTGGGTCGTAACTTTGTTTAATTATATTGTTAAACGGACATAGAAGTGGCCGCTAATTGCGCGAGGGCAGAGAAAAAGAATCCGTATCGTTAATTTATCTTTCGAGTTCTAGCGCCTATTCGTACGGAGGCATAATTAAGAAATTCTTCCCGTCAGTGGATAACGTGAGATCTTCATTCGCCGCTGCCAGGTTTTATATGAAGAAGAGTCGCGGTTTTCATTAAACGCGACCGCCCCCCGCCCCCCCTCGACGTAGTTGAACGCACCGTGTTACTTTGTACTTATTTTATTTTTTTTTTCGTCGCGCCTTAAACACGCGGTGCGTGGCATTAAAAGTTTTAATTGAAAAGATTCCTCTCGACGATGACAATAAAGATTCGTTGGGACGTGAGAGTTCCTCATGGAGAGAGGGGAGAGAGAGAGAGAGAATAAAAAAAGAATCATACATTCAAGGAAGTTGATACGGAAACGTTCGGAAATCTCAGCGAAACTAACGCGAGTGCGCGGAGTTTCAGCCGGATTATACACGTTTTTCTTCATTATTCTAATTAATTAGCCGGGTTGTCTGTTAGATCGTTTCACGAATATCGAGATAATTATTTATGAGTTTACAGACGAGCGACCGCGTTGTACAGTTTCGGCTACGATATGGTATTATGTATCTCTGCATCGCTCTGATTGCCGGCTACGTTGAAAATCACCGGTAGTCCGCGCTAATTACTTATATTAGCTTAAACTTCCTTAATTTCAACATAGTTATGTCTCGTTCTGTAGCCTTTATATGCCTTTTACGGCGCAATAAAATATTACGTCGTTTTATTAACTAGTTTCATAATTAGCCAGATTAAACAAACGTTTTACACGCGATTCACCGCGATTTCCACGATCCGTTGATTACGCGATTCGCAATTGAGTTTTCATTAAATTGGTAATCACGGTGAATCGATCGCGACGCATGATCGATAAGCTCCATATATAATATGTTACATGTATTATAAGTATACAATATATCTATACCGTTGCATTTTAAACCAGATGTCTTCCCCGGGCGAAAATCGTTCTTCGATTGTTTCCAACGTCACTCGATTGCTACCGTCGCTTCTTTTTTTTTTTCCTCGTCCCCCTCAGGAAATTTTGTTCACACCGGTCGTGACATGAAAACGTCGAACGAAGCGTTGACGTTTCGCGATGACTCTGGAATACGGTGATTCTGATGGAAATGATTACACGACGGAGAAGAGGACGACACCGGAGGCCCCGGAGGTAACGATAATCGGCGAACGTAAGCGCTGCACAACATGCAAAGAAGTACGTTTCCGATCGTAGAGAGAAAGAAGTGTTTTTTTTTTTCGTTTCTTTTTTATTTTTTCTATCCCGCTAGGTTAGAATCGGCACGCAACGAGCTATAAAAACTCTATCAATTTCGCTTGCGATAGGTTTGCTCAATATTTCATTGTAAAATCCGTCGGTTAATTATATAATTGATTGCGCAACCGTTTCTAACGACTGCCAACGATTGTTACGTAACACTTCATTATTCTTTATCTGCCCGTTATTCATTATCTTTTTTTCGCATTTCTCGCGGAAGGCTTCTATGAAATTATCTAATATCCTGCATCACACATTTATGTATATATAAATTAATCGAACGATATAAAGCAAACAGAGGGGCGGAGGGGGTGGGAGAATATAATCGATTCAGTAGTAAGATTAAAGTTCCAAGAGTTAACACTAGATTTACGGACTGAGCCAATTTGACTCATTCAAAATTTGATTACTATATATGTATAAAACTTTAATATTATTTTCGAAATACATACGTTGGTTTTTAGTTAAGTAATGAAACATATGTAAATCTTAATTTACACTTAGTAAATTATATTAGTATATTAGTAAAGTACACTTCAGTAAAAGTAGGTATATAATCAACATCCGTAAATCTAGTGTTAAAGAAAGACAAACAAAACGAATTCACGAATGAATTCTCGCTACCCCGAATGGCTGTTATGCGAAGGTGAAAATCAAAACGGAGATTCTCGACGAGATAGAGAATTTCCTGGCCAATGACGAGCTGGACATCGGGAAGTACGTGAAGCCCGATATAACCGAGGGAAATCACCGTGAAGAACATTCGGAAGTTCGTGGATGCGACTCGCGGAAAGAAAGTACGACACCGTTGCCTTTGTCCAACACGGAAATCGTCGCGGACGAATACGTGGACTTCGAGGAATACATGGTGGCCATGACAACCGGGAAACACTTAATCTGCAGTGTCTGCAAGATCGCGTTTCCGGGCGAGGCGGAATTTAAGACGCACATGATCGGTCACAGCCACGGCAAGCTTTTTCAATGCGGTCTCTGTAAAAGACAGTTCTCCAAGTAAATACGTAGAAACTTTCCATGATTGTAAACTTCATTACATTTACAACGAATGTAAAAGAAATAATGATACTGAAATCATTCGTTTTTATTTTCAGATTGATATCACTGAAAGATCATCTACAGGCACATGAAAAATTGAAGGCATTTTTATGCAAATATTGCGGTCTTCAGTTTCAGGTAAGATAATCAAGGTACTAACTAATTCAATTTATCGATCGCGTGATAATATATGAATTAAACACTATTTATCTGGGAAAAAACGATCAGTATAACAATAAACAGTATCATAGTAGTGATAAAGAAACATTTTTGTTAAAAAGAGAATTTACTTACGAAAAACCATCCCATTAAGGTGAATCAACCTTATTTGTAATTAATTTCCAACGTTTCGGCCACATTTTCGGCCCTCTTCAGGGAGAAACTACAATATAATTAACCCTTGATTAAAAAACAAAAATAGTGATTATGTATCGTTCATATAATGGGAAAAAATAAGAAAAGTAGTTATTTTGTATACAACAAAAATAAAAATTCAAGGTAATTGAAACTTTTTTGATAATTCGTTTGTGAGAATTCTATGGTGAGTCGTTTGTGAACACTATTCCGATAAGAAATAGTTTGTTGGTCTATTAAAAGTACTCGTGGAAATGATCGGGGTTATTAGAAATTCCCGCTGCAACTTCGACGTCGCAAATTGCAGGAAAAAGGGGAGCTGAAGGCGCACCAGATGGACATGCACTCTAAAAGAAGATCGTTCGAGTGTTCCGTCTGCAAGAAGAAGCTGCTTCACCGGCAGTCGTTGAGGGACCACAACCTGATGCACACAAACGTGAAGCCCTTCGAGTGCACGATCTGCAAGAAGCGATTCCTTAGACCGAGCAGCCTAAGGGCTCACATGATCGTTCACACCGCGGACTCGCCCTTCGAGTGTGACCTTTGCCCGGCGAAATTCAAAAGATCGTCGGTCCTGAAAACCCACAAATTGACCCACACAGGTGTTCGAAGATTCGAGTGTGACATTTGTAAACATCGTTTTCACCTGAAGGGCGCGCTGAAGCATCACATATTATCTCACTATGGTAAGAAATATATATATACATCTATGAGAACTTGTGTAGGTGTGTGTACGTTTGCTTGTGGCTGCGTGGTAACAACTGCCAATGTGAATATTCTCACAACGAAGTACGCGGAAGGTGTATATTCGCGATTAAAGTACAGGTGAGCACGAGATCCGCGGCGTAACGTCTGTGTTCCAGGTGTACGTGTTTTTTTTCAGCTTCTCATAGAAAACTTTACGGAATATTTCGTAATTAGGAAAATCAAATCTGACTTTACGCTAATTAGCAACCGTGAAGTTTCATAAATGTATTTTTATTATCATGGAGGGGAAACTATGCACGATGTAAATGAAGCGAGTGTGTTTCCACCATCGTAAAAAAAAGAGAGAGAAAAAAAGAATGAAACAAATTGTTTATGAATATTATCGTTCTATTTACAGGCGTGAGACCGTACAAGTGCGAAGATTGCGGAAAATGTTACAGAAGATCCTGGGGCCTGAAAGTCCACAGGTATCGTCACACAGGTGTCAAGCGATTCGAGTGTGATCTTTGTAAATCACGTTTCAGTGTTAAAACGAAACTCGCAAAACACATCTACGGACACATCGGCGAGAAACCGTACAAGTGTAATTTCTGCGGTCGTCAGTACGGCGAGAGATATCAATTAAAAGCACACAGATGCACCACGATTCTCGGCACTAGTAGTAATAATAATAGTAGTAATAGTAATCATTGTAATCCAAAAATGAAAATCGAGAGAAGTCTACCGGAAGCTGTCACGCAAATTGTATTTTTCCGTCCTAAGTCATTCAACCATCGATTAAAATCAATTTAAACAAACTCTATGCGAAATAATTTAATTAAATTATAATTCTATATAATTCTATAATATTCATCGTTCGCGAGGATGATAATTTTATTGTTGTTTAAATTCGTTTATACATATATCTCGTCGGTCACGTTTGTTCATAATAGAAGCTCTCTTTCATCGTCCGAGAGAACAATACCGTAACCTTTTCCTGGTCGATCGGATCTATCTATACGGAATCTCATCCGCGTTTGCATGCCCGTAGAGTTTAATAAGGCACGGGCCTTAATAAGCACTTTGCCGCGGAACAAAAGTCCGATTAATTCCAGACCGGACCGACTCGATTCCGATTGGTTTTTTCGAGCCCCGCTGCCTGCCGGGTTATAGGCTAGGTTCGTCATCACTGTACCGCATATAATCATAGTGTTCATTCGGTATTGCTCGAACGTGACTGTTCGTGATTGCCGAACAATACGAATTCGGAAGTAATTACTTGATCGGCGGAACGTGGGAGAAAAGAATCGGCAACGTTTGATAACGGTTCCCGTGAATTCCATGATACATTAGTCAAATTCACACATCAATTATCGTTATACTAATTAATAATCTTATTATCTTTGTCTGAATATTATTAAGACGAAACATCGAGGTTGGAAGATATTTATAGTAATTGAAGTGTTTCTTTAAATATACATCGAGAAAAGGTGTAAAGGGGAACGCAAATATTTTTGGACGACTTTTTTTTCTACCGGGATACTTCTTTTCCCGAGTAAACGTCGAATTGGCTGCTGTCGTACTATACCTATCGTCGTTTCGCGCATCCGTGTAAAACCCGACGGTCAGTAATGTTTCTATCAACCCCGTACTACTAACACGGGTCACCTTGGACCTTAGTGTCTCCTTCGCGTTTTCACGGGTTTCATCAATTGCTTAATACGTTGGAAATTTCTCCGAGAGAAAAAAATTATCGTTACCTCGAATATTAATAGAAATAGTCTGTCACATTACTACTACTAATAATGATAGAAATTATCCTTCGCTTCGATATCTCGGTGAGAAAGCAGAATATTTTCGTTGTTCGCATTAGAATTCGCATTAGAATTCGCATCAAAGTGATCGCATCTCGTTGAGATGCGGCCGGTGGATATATTACATAATTTGGCTTTGATAATCCGTGAAGCGCTTCCTCGGCGGCCTCAATTGTATCTCGAGCACGTGAGCCCTCCTCGTGTCGCCGCACGTGAGAATGGTACTTTAAGGTGCGTGGACACAGCGGGGGCTCGCATACGGTAATCTGAGACGAACCGCCCTTTTATCTGATTGCATCTCTGATTCGCGAGCCTCCCGGTGGAAGCCTTTGACAACGCCGACAACGTGTATTCCCCTGCCGGCCACGTTTTTCCACCGCCATTCACGAATTCGTCGCGATTTTTACTGGCCAACAGAATCTCTAGCACGCAGTGAGAAGCGTGAAGAACAATTTTATACGAATACTCGATCGAACAACCAGAAATTCGTGAACGACGACGTTTGAAAACAATAAGTTTCGTTGGATTTTAAAGAAAACGGGATAGGAAATGAAATTTATAATTTCGTTCGCGAAAAAACTTTCACGCGGTTCGACCCCGACTATTTTATGTGTTGTTTTCTTTCTTTTCGTCGTTTCGTGGCGAAATTATATTCATAAGTCTGTTGCGCAAACGGTCGAAAGCGCGGCAAACAGACCGCCGCGATGTTATTTCGTTGCCGCGGTATAGTGAGTCACTCGGCTACCGAATAGGAAGTAACATAATTTCGCGATGTTCATGGAAAAGAAAAAAGAATAAAAAAGGAGGGGAAAAAAAATAATATAAAATTTCCAACGCCGCGTTAACGATTTTGACACATCGTTTCCTCGCGGCGGTTGCGGCGAATTTAAATACACGGGTTTCACGTTTAATATTTCTCGCCTAATTATGCCCGCCTCGCGGAATCTACGATCTGACAGTTCACCCGCTGCGTACACGGCTTGTCTTATGCAGAGTCACGCCAAGTCCTAATTATTTAGATAACGATCGTAGAGGTTTAATTATTTCTCCTCCTCTATCGTTGCTCTATTCGCCGGTATGCTAATGCCCTTATACGCAGATACCAACGCCGATACTATTTGCCGTACCGGTTACTAATTGCGAATCGCAATTATTACGCTTGCCCGCTGAAGAATGGCTTTGGTAATCCGTTGAATACTTAATTATTTGCTGTTATAATGTTTCTTTCCGATACCGTATCAAGAGACTTAATGAAAAAGAAAAAGAAAGAGAGAAAGAAAGAAAAGGAACAATAATCCTGACTTGAAGGATTTATTAACTACGCTCTACATATGCTATTCCGTGATATTTCAAATTTCTCCGTATCGTTTCTAATTAACGCTTGTGATACAGCGCACGAAGTTTTAAAACGATATATAAAATTACTGAACTAATACCATTACGATAATACCGATGTATGTATGTCCGAGATTACGATATACTATATATTAATACTTGACCGTGTGAAACAACCGGCGAATGATTTCTGCTCCCGTTGAATCGTAAAACGAACAACCTGACGTGGAATATTAAATAACGACGATGTCGATTAGTATTGACAACGGCGATTAAAGAGGCCGAATTGCCAGTCGGTAATGACCGAGGCAGGCCTTGCGAGCAGTGAGCACTGTAATTTCATTGATAATATTTAAATATGGGCTTTTGATAGCTGTCTTCCCTTCGGCTGGCATTAGCACGGACCCCCGAAAGGGCCCACGATCCCCATCCCACCTGAATCACTCCGCCCCTGAGACGAGCAGAGAGGCGTACTATTTATCGACCTGGTCCCATCATTATTTCATCGAATTCTTTCATCGCCTCTTCCTGGCTAATCGACGTACAGCGATCCCGAAATCGCGCTACGAGTTCGCTAAAATCTTGTTTTTTTTTTACAGATTAATTATACTTAACACGGTCAGGGATTACGAAACGTATGAATTACAATTACCATCGGACACGTGTTATCCGTACACCTATGTATGTGTGTATTATATACACGCGCTTAACGTTTCAGGATTTAAATTTGAAATATTATTTAACGCTGAAAGTGGAAAGAAGTACGGTGTGCCTGTGTTAATCGCTAGTAGCGAATGTGAGAGGAAATGGAAAACGCATGATGCGTATGGCATGAAAATAACGTGCACCGTAATGATTAATTCTCATTTGATTAAATATACATGGGAATTATACAATGAGCGACCCGGCAGTTATGCTTTTAATTAACACGACCCTTGATCGTAATCGTTGGCGGTACCGCTCCGGGGTTAACGCGCATTTAATTCATTGTAGAATAAACAGAGGATAATGTTAATTAACCGGCGAGCATATTAATACAAGGTGCGACTTAAATAGATAAGAAATAGAAATTAGTTACAATCAAACATTCCCAGACTTCATCATCCATTTTTCCTAAAAATTCAAACCTTTAGATTACTATATTTCCATTCCACATAAATTTATTAAAAATAGACACTATGAGTATTGAAATTATTACACATTTCTAAGTCAGGAGTGCTTTTAGTGTATTTCAACATTTAATATAACGCAATAAACGAGTGCTCTTCTACGCGAATCAAACGACAGAGACTTGTAGCCAGGTTTTTCCCTTCGGTACAGGTTACAATTCGATGCAATCTAATTGGATATGAAATTAAGTCAACGAAATTCCGACAAAAATCGCAGCGCCGCGCCGGAATTTGAAATTCATATCTTCCGGCCGCGGTGAGAGGGTGCGCCGTTCACTCTGACGCATCCGTCATCTTTTTCTGCCCGGTTAGGAGGCCCGCGAGCGCATAATTGCGCATGCTGCATAAACTGCGTCTTCCTTCTCGAACGTCCAGGCCGTGGTGGTTCGATGTCATTGGTAACCGGCCATAGAAAATCAATGGAATCTTTACTCGAGGCTCCTTTAGACTCATCTTTGCGTTATCCTATGACGGAAAGTACCAACTGGAATGTATATATTTAATTTCTATTGAATAAAACGAAAATCAGGGCAATAAGAAATGGAATTTTCATCTATTAACCCTTTGAGTACATTTGACGAGTGAGACTCGTCATCTGCTTACCTGGGCGAAGTTACCGTGGACGAGTCTGACTCGTCATCTGAATTTAAGAAGCAGTCGTTGATATTTGTGGCATCTCCACCAGTTGCCATTGATCGTCAACAATTGCCTGACGTTTGTTTATGACATCTTACAGTTGCAAATAAGTGAGTGATAGTGTATCACCAATATAAGTATATTCAAAATAAAATCTATTACTTTTACATATGAATCCATATAGCGACAAATTAAATCCATTCCATGGGTATAAGAATCTTCAAATAATTCAGTACTCAAAGGGTTAATTTCCTTAGTGGGAATAGAAAATCGATCTCGTTCGGAACTTTTCCGTCGCTGTTTCAATCTACGCGGACGGACACGGGTCAAACGGCTGGTTTACCGATGAAGAGAGAGATCGATAAGAAGAAAAAAAAAAGAAAAGAAAAAAAACACAGTGATCCAACGATACGATAACAGCCCGCGATGTGGTTTTCGACGTGGTCGTCATGTCGCTAAGAGGACACGCTATGGATAACGAACGGTTTTCCCGTGGCGGCCGGCAGCGACCTTCTCGGATCGATCGATCCTCGACAGGATGCGACTCTCGTGGCGAATCGAGTCCCCCTCGATCTCTTAACGGTTCACGGTCACGAGACAGGAAAGCTGTCGCGTGCTTCATCGCCGCGCCCAACCGACGTCGTCTATACGGCCGATGTGAATGAAGAAAGGTTTTCGTGGTCTCGTTTCCCGTCTGGCTACGTTTTACCAGTCCGATCTTGTGTGTAGCCTTCCTACTCGATTGACGGACAGCATTAATATATATCTGCGAGCGATACGGATCATCCGGGAACGCTTAGTAGGAATAATCCGAAGTTGACGTTGATTCGTTCGATTCAATGAGTTATTGTGAAAATTTTTACGAATTAATGGAAAAATAGCGAAAATTTTAACCTTTTCACGCCCATGGATAGATGTGGACGTGTAGTTTTTTTGTAATATTATAGTTACTGTCAATAATAAAGAGACTAAAATTAGCACTGTAGATTATTCGCTATAGAATCCCTCAATAAGGGAAGTAAATTATTGTTTGGTTTGATTTATCTGAATTTTATCGATAGAAGCATAGACTTTTCACGAATACTTTTGTTCACCGAGGGATATAATGAAAGATTGATATTTTTTTTTAAATCAACGAAGATATTTTAAAAAGTGTCTTTCTCAACGATAACCAGCGAAAAAGTGAAACTTGCCGCTGGAACCGGCTGGTATTTACATGGCAAATATTGAGACACACGTTGAGTTGGCGATTCATTGAAAAAAATGAGCGATGAATTCCGGCGAAACCGCGATCGATTCTCGTTCGTTCGTTCGTTCGTTCAGTCGGATCGAGGGGGATCGATCCATCGGGAGCGACCGGCTGGCGGAAAGTGGAAGTGGCGCGGTGTCCTCGTGAAAGCCTCTCTCGCGGTTTCTTCTTGCAAGTCGGTTGGCTCTGGTTCGATGTAGGTAATCATGCGCCGCATTCCCGGAGTGCCGGAGAGGATTTTCGGTTTCATTGTACGCGAGGGTGGGTCAGAGCCGGAGACGATCGACGACACCGACGACGAAAAAGAGAATACACGCTCGACACCGCGGGGGAGAGGAGAAAGCTTAGGGTAGAGAAAGAAAGAAAGAAAGAAAGAAAGAAAGAAAGAAAGGTATAAGAGGAGGAAGAAGAACAGGAAGAAGAAGAAGAAGAAGAAGGAAGAGAAGAAGAAGAAGAAGTAGGTAGCAAAAGGTCCAACCTGGAGATCCATCGTCCGGCGGTCTTGGTGGAAGCAAACGACGCAAAAACTGGCGTGCATTGTCCCCGACTGAGAGCCAACGGGAGTAGAAGGTATAAGAGAGAAACGGAGAAAAGAACGAACGACAGAAAGAGAGGTTAAGAAGAAGAAGAAGAAGAAGAAGATGAAGAAGAAGAAGAGGCGGAGGGAGCTATGTTCCATTGGATCCATGCATACCAACCTCCTTGCGGGCAACGTCGTCGATCCTACCAAGAAAAGAAGAGAAGAGAATCGGTTGGTGAACCATGTAGAAAGGGATGAGAAATACAACAGATAGAGTACGAAAGAGAAAGAAAGAGATGAGAAGTAGAAGGAAGAGGATGAGGAGGTGGAGAAGGTGGACGGCGCGGTCGATTTGATTTTTAAATGCAAACAAATCTACATCGTGGCAAAAGCGCCGCCGATCCACGTCGCCGCAGTCAGAGGAAACCGACGTTATTCCGCTACCGGACGATGGGCTTGAGCGAAACGTCGTCACCGCCGACTCGACGGCCTGCCGGATATTTTTTTCAATCATCGAAGGCCGCCACGAAGGCCCCCGCTGATCCTTATTCTTCTTCTCCTCCTGGCTGGCTGGCTGGTTGCTTCTTCTGATCGCGAGAGATCAACCTCACCCCGTCGACTCCTCCCACGGTGAAACGCCAACCAGGGCCGCAAACTGGGTAGATGTATCTTAAATAGACTATCGATTTGTCTGTCGACGTTGAATCATCCTTGTTCCGGTCATCCGTTCGATCGTTTCACCAAATAACAAACGATCTTTTAAGATTCTTTGATCTTGTAGAAAATTTGAAAACTTGTCGCGTTGATTATGAGAACTGTTTTCGAGGTGTTTTCTAAACTTTTCTAATATCTCAATAAAATAAATTAATGTATGTAGGGGAAAGTAGCCTTATTTGGACCGCTATGATATACAAAGACTGATAACACTTCTCTCAATGTAACCACGAGGCGTTTCTTTACAAAAACAATTGCATTAACCTCTTCTACATCTACGTATAACAAAATGCCTATCTCAAATCTCGCAGGCATCATCAATCTTTGTATATTATAGAGGTCCAAATAAAGCTACGGTCCAAATTAGGCTACTTTCCCCTATATACATGTATATACATATTTATTACAATACATACAACGATCGATGCTTTTCCGTCGACGTCCTACGTGGAAGTCTTTCAACGGTTCGTCAGCGATTTGTCCGTACGTCGTTTCGTGGTCTAGTTTCTTTTCCGGTGGCGACGAAAAAGGTCTACGGACCGACCGAAAAAGAGCCCGCGCTCATCGACTTCTTAAAGCGGCCGACCAGCGTGTCAGAGATACCCGCGTGTATACCACGCTGGCTTTAGGTTCCAAGTAGGGTGTAATTGCCGCCACCGACAGGAACGACGGCCACGGAGGGGAGCACGGCGTCCACCGTGCTTGTCCCAACATTGCTGCATGCGCGCGTCAACGTTCATAAGTTATGAAACGGCGGATAAGGCCCTGGTTGTGGTTGGGGTCCACCCCGCCGCGGGAGAGATGGCACGAAAATCAACGAAGACGGCAGCAACGGGATGGTTTTAGAGGAGGAAAGAGAATGAAGGATGAAAGAACGATAGGAAGGCATAAGAAGAACGAAACGGAAAGAGAGAGAGAAAGAGTGGAGAGGATGGGAGGGAAGTGGGAGGGGTAGAGGGGGTACATAATTGCTCGGTGGATTAATGAGACGGCATAATTGCACGATAATCGACGATCGTTTTATTAGGCGACCGTGCCCACCAGTGGAACTCTGGGCACTGTCGGAGTCGTGACACACAGAGGACACCGCTTCGCCGTGGTCGCATATTATTATAAGGAGAACGAGATCTCTTCTGGTCGTAGTAGGTATGTCTGGCTGGTCAGAAATGACAATTACCGAAGATCCTGCTAAATGCGTTCCCTCCACGGTTGCAAACCCTCTTCCCTCTCGCCCCTCTTTTAGTTCTTCTCGTTTCGAGTGCCAGCGCACGTTTGGAATGCGATGTCATTCCTTCGTGCAACGAGTGTGTCGTTGTACCGGGTGAAATCTGGTGGTCCTGCGGGTCACTGTGAGTCCTTTTAACGTGAAAGTCAACTTCAAATACGAAAACTTATAGTCTTCCTACGGTGAAAGATTATTTATCCATGGATATTAGTTCGATATCCAATGCCAATGGGGAAAAGAAAATTTTGTATCTACACTATAAATATATCTATGTATATAATATATACATATAATATATCATGATATCTGTAGACGAACAGGATTTAAAAAACCACAAAACGCAATGTCGCGAACGAAGATAAACTTCCCTGAAGTATACGAGACACGCGGAGACGTTTCTTCCTCCGTTTGCCACGGTCCAGAAGAACGAGTCCGGGAACACCGTGGAAAAGCATCCTCGTTTAGTATGCCGGTATTCATCGCATACCAGCTCAATCTCTAGCCTCCTCTCGTATTCCTGGCGGCCAGGGCCGTTGGCTTCTCGGAGATGAGGGACTAAAAACCCGCGGACGTTCCGCAAAGGGACATTTAAATGATGTCGCCGCGGCTTGGTCCAGAGGGAAAGAGAAAGAAAGAGAGTGGCCGCGGTAGGAATAACTCAGCAGCCCATCTTCCTCTTTGTCCCTCTTCTTTCTACCATACATCTCTTTCTCTCTCTCTCTCTCTCTTTCTCTTTCCCTCTCTCCCTCTCTCTTTCTCAACGAGAGTGGAAGGTTAGAGAGACGAGAGCTAGATGGACGGACGAGGAGACGCGGTTCAGTCAACAGTCCCCGAGTGACATCGCGGACTCTAGATTTTCTCTCTCTCTCTCTCTCTCTTTCTCTCCTCGAGACATCTCGTTGCCGCCGTCACGATCCTCTGACTGTCTTACCCTCCCGCTTCCTCTTTTGAGAAACTCCGGGGAGGAAGAGGAGGAGCAAGAGAATGAGAAGGAGAAGAAGAAGGAGAAGAAGGAGGAGGAGGAGGAGGAGGAGGAGGATGCTAATCAGATGCCGACAACGGCGGCGACATCAAAAGAGGGTAGCGTCAGGCCTTGTCACCAGCCACGAGAACGTTCCGGCCTCGCCTTTATTTGAATGCGCTGTCTTCGGGGATATGCGACGATGACGAGACGCGGTTTGTTTCGTTTCTTTTTTCTATTTTTTTTTTTTAATTTTTTCGGATGAAACCTCGACGGAACGCGGCCGGTCAGCGTACGATAGAAAAATTGTTCCGTCGGTGAACCGAACGAAGACGTTAGTTTCTGACGATCGTAAAAATTCAGACACTTCGAACGAAGGGTTAAAGTACACTCGATCGTTTTGTTGATAGGTCTGATTCGACGATCGTTGGCGACGACGGGGTACTAAAATTTCCAGTGGAAATTTCTCGCGGAAATACATACGTGCACGCGTATCGCTCTAATAAAGACAGATAGACGGATTACGGATTAGCCGAACTGTGCCTAGGGCGAAGATCGGATCGCGATTAGAAATAATTGGAGACTGATCGATCGTTTACCGATCATCGTGTCTGGTATTAGAGAATAACTACCGATAGACCCATCATCGATCAAACTGACGGTAGATCGACGAAAATAATTCATACAATCTCACGTAACCCACGTAACCCAAGTTCTACTCTTATTTCTATCCTAATTGATTTCATTATTTTTTCAACACACAACAATAACACAAAAACCATAAAATAAAAACCTAACGAATCCTCAACCCAAAGTCGTTAAACCGTAGTTTTCAACCGTTTCACGAATCGAACGTCCCAACGTACCAAAGCTCCACCCTTCGAATATTCTCGAAAGGGCCCACTGCGAGTAACACATTAAACGCGTATGACGTGCACGTACGTGTACGTACGTACATACACCGAGGAAAATATATTATAGCGCACAAGCGCGAGCTGGTTAAGGTTAAGAACGGGGCATAAAGATGTTGTTTGAGGCGTCGGACACCTGTGCCCCGGCTTGTTGGGTCTGCATATGGACTGCTTTCTTGCATCTTCTTCTCCTCTCCTCTCTCTCTCTCTCTCTCTCTTTCTCTCATTCTCTCTCTCTTCTCCCTCTCCTATCGTCCTTTCCACCGCCCCGTGAAACATCATAACGTACGCTGCCAGGGCAACTATACTTATGTAGATGCACACGCGTGCGTCTACGTGTGTACGGGAGAGAGAGCAGTACGTAACGTAACGTATGTACCCTGCATTAAGATGCAGACGATGATAAGGACGACTTTACGATCTCACGCTCGGACGATTCATAGCCAGACGATGTATGAACGGCCGCCGTTTACCGGTCTTCCCGCGGTACCGAAGTTTGCTCCATCTGTTTCCTCGTTTTGCACACATTTCATCTGCATGTCCCGTATTGTTACGTGTCCACCACTTGGACGATCGATTGATTATTGATCGATGATCTATCCCTGTTAGTCGATAACCTTTGATTGTTAACCATCGTTTCTTCTTGAAATTCCTAAAAATATTGTACATTTCGTGATATTAACGTTGGTATACTGTCACAGGTAAGTTTCACCTTATCATTCTTACAAATTTCCAAAATATGAATCTTTTTAATACAGTAAATTTATCACACGACCACGTGAGTGCGTTAACAAGTTTTCGCAAAGGGGTTGACGATTCCTAAACGGATGGATCAATATAGAAAGATGGATCAATATAGAAAAGATTGGTATTGTTCTCACAAGGTTTCAAGGGCCATCGATATGTGAAGTGTGTCGAGGCGATGATAGTGGTTCGAATAAAAAAAAAAAAAAATAAAAAATAAAACAGAGCATACACGCAGGTGCACGCAGATTACACCGTGCTCGGGAGGCTAACCCCGACGGTGGACGTCGCTGGTGGATGTACCGGAGGGATCCTGGCGTATCCTGTTGCATATTTCACCCGTAGAACCCTTTTAGCCGTTTCACCGGGGCTACGGGCGCACGGGCGTGTAAATCAAACGCGCGCTGCCCGCTTGTAAATCTCCGGGTAAATACACACCGCCGAGATAATTTACGCAGCCGTACCCCCGTACCGTTTTCTCTCCTTCTCTCCCTCTCTCCCACCCACCCCCCCATTCGATCCTTGGTCTCTGTCTTTTTCTCGTATTTTCGTTTTTTTTTTGTTATTTTTTTATTTTATTTTATTTTTTTCGTTTTCTTTCGGGGGAGTCAGTTTTTCGGGGCCCACGTCTATATGCTGCGGGATTTCGAATGTCCCGGAAGGCGTAGGGCCACGTCAGGATCTCCTCGTTATATTCGTACACCGATCGTTACGTTTACGTGGACGTTGATACGCCGATAATACCTGGCAGGGAGAAAAATATTAGCAATATATTACCGGTCCACCGATGTTATAGACTTTTGATGACCTGTTCTTTTTTCGCGGTTATTTGTCTTGCGGTAATGAGAGGAATGTTTACCGACACCTTGCCGGTAATTATGGGTAACGGGAGATTTAAGGTCTCGGAAGAAAGCTACGTGTCATGGGGATACGTTCCACAGTTTCGTTTAAAAGACTTTCAACCCTTAAATGATAGTAGCTTCAAATCCATCCTCGAACTTTTACCATGGATGTATTATAATTTAAATACGAATAATTTAATATAATCTTCTTTCACCATATTAAAATCTTCTCCTTGGACACTTTAACACCCTTTTACTATTTATTATCAATATTTAATACACTTGTTACTACATGTCCATGAGTTTAAATACACTATAACCTTACGGAGTAAATTTCCGTAAAAAAGTGAAACACTCCTGTCAATCACGCGAACGAAGATTATCATACTACTGGCGATCGCAGGTGACGTAAATCCGTCGGATCCGTCCGACGACCGATTTCATCGGAGCGGCCGGATGAAAAATATCGTGAAATCTTATCAGGGCGCAGTCCTGACACGTATCGACTGCGATCATCCATTAAATCGCCGGCTCCGTACTTTATCGTGGCTTGTTGTACCTCTTCCACGTACCCGTTGTACAATCCATAAGTATCTAATGCACGTGTTGTGCACCGGGCAGATGCAGCAGGACGACGGTGTAGCGGAGCCGCGGAAGGGTTTGAGAACGGTCGACGGTGAATGGAGGCTGCTAAGGTGACGACAGGTGGGCCAGTTCGTTGATAAATGAAGTGAGAACTCGCGGCTACTTATCCGCCGATGCATCAAATCTGTCCGCGCCAACGGATCGTCCGTATTAAAAGTGCATCGGAGATCTAACGCTTTGTTTTACCATCCTATCCACTACTCCCTGTTTCTAAGCACCGGTATCAAATACATCATTGAGGGTCCTTTACAACTTATGGTATCGTATTGAGCGTCATGGTTATATTTATATCTATTCTCTCTCACTCTTTGTATGTATATAAATAATATATACTTTGTGTCATTTACATGGTTGTCAAGGTGTATAGTTCAATTTTGAGAAGTTAGGTGTTAGATAGATATTGTGGAATGTATATTTATATATATTAAAAAGGAAATGATAGGAGGAAGACACGTGAAAATCATTGTTACGAGTAATATCAAGATTATCGATATTATTCTGTATCGTTCATACAGCACACACATACATACACACGTTTGGTACGATCGTGGAACCTGGATATCCTGCTGGGCAAAGGATCTAGCACCGAAACCGTACGTCGCGCGAAGTAGCACGTTTGTAACTCGCGTCCCGTTGACTTTTAAATGCCTCGTTGCATAAAGCCCTGTCGCCCGATTATATATATATATACATCCATACATATATACCTATATGCAGAACCAGTCCTATATTATTTATCGCCGGGGTTCACTCGACGCACGGCCGTGAATATGCGTTTCGAGTGGCGCGTACGAATGTTATGTTCTCTTGTCCCTGTTGTTGTTGCTGTTGTTGTTTCTTTCTTTTATTTTTTCTTTCATTTCTTCCACCGTCGAAGATCAAGAGGTTAGCACCCGACATTCTACCCGGTCGGTTGTCTTGACGCCCCCACCTTCACCCCCTTCACCCTTTACCCTTTTTCTCGTTGTAATCCACGGTATCGATATTTCTCTCGCGAAACGTCTGATATCAATGCGGAACAATACGTCGACGTTTTCCACTATGTACGTCGAATCATTCTCGATTCCCCCCCCCTCCCTCCCCTGCGTCCCTGAGGCGTTTGATAAAACGAATGGAAGCGTCGGAATCGCGCGACGACACTGTGCGTATGATTTTTCTTTTTTTTTTTTATACAGGGTGACCGGGACGTATGTAGGTATGTGTGTATGTATAGTGGATACAAAGGGACGGGTCTGGTTATTTACAGCTCGATTCATCATGCAGAGTATCTATGTTCCTATGGCTAAGAGACCGGCTTGTTCGCGCGATGGTCGACGACCGGGTCGGCGTTACGTTCGTACCTGTATGTATGCACAGGTATTCCGCGTCTTTATATCTCGCGGCGTGCATAAAATACGGATTCCGGCTGTAGCATCGCGTTTCGATATCCCGCTACAATGCCGTGTCATTGGAAATTAAAGGGATACGTATGTGTATGTATGTGAACGTACAAACATAAGCGTATGGAAAGAACATTCGATAGATTTTTACACGTTGACAGGAAATAGCGATGAAGAATATTATTAATATTTTCAATTCTTTTGCTCAGGTTCTTTAAGATATATGATAGTATATGATACTATATCATATTATTAAATATTAAACGGATACGTATGTATACATATGTATATTTATGTATGTATATCTATACACGAGTGGAAAGAACATTCTACGAATTTTCAAGTGCCAACCGGAAATGATTACGAAGAAAACTATTATTAATTAATTTGTAATTCTTTTCGTCACGGTACTTTAAGATGTATGATAGTATATGATAGTATAGACTCACCGTGGCAGCCAGCTACTCAACGGCGATACATCCCGATTTCGTTTCTCCAATTCTCGTTCGCTCGCAGACTCGATCGTGAATTACCATCGTGGAAACCGGGGATTGGTCGTGCGTCGGGATAGGTTGGTCGTAGTTTCATTTTCGGCGGGAGGATCGAGCCACCGATTCCCTCTTCCCTCCCCCTCTCCCCCTCGCCCCTCTACCCTCCCCCTCCCCCTTTTTTCCGTTCCTCTTCAGGGCGTCCCGGAGCCGAAAGTATAAGGCTCGTAACACCCTTCACGTTCGGGCGCGGTGCTAACGACTTTTAGATCATTAGTTACTGAAACTACCAATACAATTATCGGGCCTGGATATTTATTCCCTTAATCTCGGCCCCGGGACTACGGCGAGATTGCGGACCACGAGCAATTCGGCCGGGGCTATTCTCTGAACGCCGTTGTTCCCGACCTAGCCATTGTGGCTGCCTCTTATCCGGAGACTTTATACCGTAAGGTCTTAATTAACCCTCTGATTATGATAATAAGCCGGGCCCAGTGCAAGGAGAAACCCCCCTTTCGTTTTACTTGATTTTCAATCGGAATGATTGATGTGCCTCTTGCACTTTCCAGGAGTTTCTTATGGTTCTCCGATTAGTATCCACCTTCGTGATATATTTTTTTAATTTTTTATTAGAATCTGTAACATCCTACTGTTATTAAAGAATCATCTTTACACGGGTCTAAGTATCTATAGATTATCTTTGACGATCATACGTTAAATCATAAATATAAAATAATAACTAGTCAAACTTGGAGTTAACTTTTAAGTGGTAAAATTTGACGACTAATTAATATTAGGAAATCAAACAGTCCATTATCATTGCCATCCTGAGTATGTGCGATGAAGATACGGGGGGGGGGGATGTGAGCGTAAAAGGGGAAAGGTTATCACGGGGGTAACTGGGAACTGGGAATTCGACGGCGTTTGCAGAGCAAAGAAGTCATTATATTTTCCCGAAGCGTCGCGAGGAGCTTAATCAAGGTGGCAGCCGAGCGGAATCAGCAAGGACCCCATTAGTTTTACGTTTCATCCTTTTTTATCTCCCTTTCTTTCTCCCCCTCCCCCTCCTTGGTCCTTTCTGGCTCGCGTCGCATCGCGGTCCCCAGGGACTCATTGTCCAACCTAATAACCGCAACTTTTAATTGAATTTGCGACCGGCACGAATCAACTTTCGGCTCGTTCAGCTCGTACTGATTGGCGGCCGTCCCCGTCGATTACTCATCTGGATCGAGAACCACCAGATTTCATTCCCTTTCCCTTTTTATCCGTTCGCCGGCTACCGGTCACCTTAACCGGCCACGTTGTCCATGTTCGAAGACCTACCTGGATTTTTACAACGTAGTGAAAAACGTAGCCGTCGTAAAAACGATTCAGCAATTAATAAAAATCATCTCGAGAGAACGTACTCGTTTAACCTCTTCACGCCCTTGGCCACATATATGGACGTTTAGTAATTTCCTATAAAATAAAAATCCCATTACCAGTGCAGCCAAATAAAAAAAAATTACTTCTCTTATCGAGGGATTCTATAGTGAATAATCTCTAGTGATAATTTTAGTCTATTTATTATTGACAGTAACTATAGTAATAAAAATACTAAACTTCCTTATCTGTCCATAGGCGTGAAGAGGTTAATATAATTCTTTTCTTTTCCATCAAAAATCGTATTCTAACTTATAGTTACTCTATTGCATTGTTATATAACGTTAGATTCTTCGTGAATATTAAATCATGTGACTAACAATCGTCCAGGAAGACACTTTCTACGGTAGCGGTTTCCGTGTATCAGGTCCCGTTCAATTTGTTAATTTGTTCGTCACGTTTCTACGGTAGTCGCTAATTCGAGAGGCTAATCGAGGAAGGTGCACGACAGAACAAGAAGAGTAGAAGGAGGGGGAGGAGAAGGAGGAGACGAAGGATGAGAGCGGATTACGTCCACTCAGCCGAGCACGTTTGCACGCACCTGACGAGGAGAGAATCCGTCGGAAGAAGAGAATGGCCGTTAATTACAATACACGATTCGCTTAATTGCATTCTTTATGCAGTCGGGGCCCCGATTTCTTTTTCAACGTGGTTTGCGCGAGCGTATCACGAAGAACTTGTACGGCCGGTGTCGTCCTCGCCGGGTCGCTCGTGGGATTCGTCCCTTACGCTTTGAAGAAAGGATTCCGGATTGAAGTCTTGATCGCTTACAGAGTCGTTTACCCCGCGTGTACGATGTTAAACGCGATCCATTAAACTTTTCCACAGGTTTAATCGCGGTTTCGAGGCTGACTCCGACGATACTATATACATAATTTCCCCTCGATTCAGGTTTGTGGAAAACTCATCGATGTGTAATGAATGTTAATGTATTTAATCCATATGTATCATCATGGAAATAACGAAACAACTACTCAATGTACATATACACACGTATACATATGTATATACATATATAATATACATAAATACACGGTGCATTTATGATACCGGATGCGATCGTAAGATTCCACCGATTAGCAATTTAGTCTCTAATGATTCTATATTCGACTTGTTAACGATATTCCAGATATATTCGTTCATAGAAGTGGAACCGTATAAATTTCCCAGTCCGCAATTTCCCCGGACTCATTGATTTTCAGCCGTTACGGAACTGGAACGTTACGAACGTTTTCCAGGAGATGGCACGAACAGTCTTTCCCTCCTCGTATCGGAAATCCCTGTGCAACACGTGATTCTAAATTCATCCCCATGTAATCCCTAAAAAAAAACACCCCCAATACACAGCATCCCTGACATCATTCAAAATCATGTTAAAATCTCGTATCAAATTTTCTCTCTATCCAAATGTACCAGTTTCCCGACAAAAGTTGCTACCTGGCGTTAGTTGTTTAATTATCGATGACCGATTACCAGGTATCTTGCATTCCTACGTCGTGACAGGTGACGTCACATCCTGCGCGAGGCGTGACACGTGGTATCTTCGTAGGTGGGCACCGGCGGGTCTCGCATAGGCTCACCTGCGTCAGGTGCAGCGCGCGGGAAGTTGGAATGCGAATTCCGATCCGAGATAAGACACATCTAATCATACCTAACCACTCGCGTGGCGATCGTGCTAATCAAATTATTATCGATCTCTCTGTCCCTCGATCAATAAGATCCATTTTTTGGGAGTACTCTTTTTTTTTAAATCGAGTGTCTCCATTCGTCGATAATCGATCGAATTGAATTATAAATAGATCAAAGAAAAAGAAAGAAATGATTGAGATCATCTTGTAATTAATACAGGTAGACACGTCAGGTAGGAGTCTCGTTTCCAACAATTAATCCGCCGTCAGATCGTATTACGTTGATCCGACACGGAAAAATCTCTGCACACCGTTGGCTTCCACCGGCGGCGCCTCGGTTGATCCAGGATACGGTGCGCCAGGAACCGAGGTGTGCTACACACGTACCGGGTATAATTGCTCGGTAATTATTCATTACGTTTATGTACCATGTTATTCAATAAGCCCAGACCCTGTAATTTACTTACGATTGAGCATTTCACGCTTCGCAATGGCTTACTCAATTACTTGCCACGCGGATGATGCTCGAGACCATATGCCGCGGCCATTAGTCGGGAAACGTGCTCGTATGCGTGCATGTATACGAGCGATTCACGTATATATGTATAAAAGTATCCACGGATCTCGTATTACATTCCACGTGGTTAAATATGCACGGATACCGGGACGATATCACGGTGTTACAGGTGGCGATTAGGTATCGGAGAACGGGGGATCGTCGTTCGACAC
The DNA here is from genome assembly GCA_917499265.3 of Mimumesa dahlbomi. NCBI lineage: Eukaryota > Metazoa > Arthropoda > Insecta > Hymenoptera > Crabronidae > Mimumesa > Mimumesa dahlbomi. The sequence goes on from OU824118.1 coordinate 11,896,858, forward strand.
GGAAGTCAGGTTAATGGTATTATATACAAAATGATTATCGCTGATTTCTTAATGAATGTTGATACGGGTAACGAGAGGATTTTGTAGTTTTTAACGGAACGCGTGTAAGTTGTGTTTAATTACAATAAGTATCGTTGCAACAGTGAGATATTCAGAGTATGTGAGTATGGGTTTTTTTTTTTTTAATTTTTTATTTAAGCGAATAGAAAACGACATACATACTCGTATGTATACTTGTATGTACGTACAGTACATACTTGTCGCAGGCTAATGTTTGATTATTAGTCGACCGGGTTCTGCCATTCCTGACAAACCACCGGTTTATAATCCGGACAGGCCGGGTTCTGCGACTTTGACTGTCGTGATCTGGCACACCGCGGTTCTGACATAGCTCTCCCACATTAGTGCCAGCTTACGGGGACCAGTGACTGTTCTACGATCGCCTAGTTTCGCAATTTTTACCGCTTGCGAAACGATGCCCGCGCGTCCAGCTAGCTGGAAAGCGGTTTGCATTTCGTTTACATGTCATTCGCGGCCATGCTCCGCGTCATTTGTCAGCGATCTATCGATCGTCGGTTACTGAAGCGATCCATCGGATCGACGTGTGATACTAGCAAGCATTTCAAACTGTTATGGGTGTAGAGTTGACATGTTTCGTCTAATTATGAAGATTTCACCGATAATTCACTTATCGATCTAACGACGAATGGATGTTCTCGTTCTAATGGTACGCCCTCGTATTTAGTCAACGAAGATTAACGAGCAATTCTGACAGCCGTCAATTTAAACGACGGATACGTATTGCGAATTGATTCGTCGAATTATATGTGACTCGCGTTGCCGGATCGATTAGGTTCACGCGTTCGAATTACCGATGGATTAGAAATTTCAATGGCGAAATAAGGATGATTTAACGTTTTAGACACTCAGCCAACGCGATTGTTATAGGTGGATATACATAGAACTTTCCCCGTTTCGCAATCGGGTGAACAGTTTGCATTCTATTACACGGTTTTACACCGCGGCCAAAAACTCGCGGCGTTCATTTGTCATAGATTTATCGAACGGTACGAACCGCCAGAACGCCCCGCGGGCGATTTCCGTTTTCGCGCTAATAAAGGGTGTCGTAAAAGCGTATCATAAATTCCCCGGTTCGATTTTCATCTTTTATATTTCGAGCGAGCGCCGGATAGAAATGAGAAAAAATATGAAAGACATTCTATAACGCTCGGAACGCTTTACAACGTCGTATGAACTTTTCCATTGACGTGTTACAAGGTAATCGAGAATCGCGGAATTCCCACGGGGAATTGCATATCCCCTCTCCCTCCTTCCCCCTTTTCCCCCCAAAAAAAAGAAAAATAATCCAAATACTCATACTTTCCACACACAGACACACACACAGCTTCTAAATTCTAAAATTCCACCGAAAACACCCTCGAGCCCAACATTTTCCATCGTTTTCCCGCGAGATTGCGTCAATCTCGCTATAAAAAACAAAAATGTATGAATAAATTCTTCCGATACCAACGCCATATAGAAACCCCCGATCAGCATCCACAGCACCCTTCACCTTACCATCTATTCTCACGTATCTGTGTGCCCTATAGCCGTTCGCTTGAATTCCATGAAAATTCTCCGGCACCGTCACAGTAAAAATTATTCTCCCGTCGATCGTGGATGCACGTTTCTGCAACACCCTGTACACAATCTCACGCGCTCACGCACGTAAGCGCGCGCGCGCTCGTGCTTACGTCGTCGTATAATGCTTCGGACGGGCGGCCGGTCGGTCGCGGCCATTTACGGCGATTTTAACCATTATATTACGATGCCAGTAGCATAATGAAGGTGAGTTTTTCTCGTAGCTAGCCTAGTCGAGAGAGCTCTCCTCGATTCCGTTGTCGCCGTGGCGCATAGGCAGTTCCAATTCTCACGGTGTCCCTTATGGAACTACGCTCGACTCCCACCATCGCACTTGAATCTCGCCGATTTCTTTTGGCCTTTTTCTCTTTCCATTCCTTCGGTACAAACTCCCCTCCCACCTTCTTCTTCTCCCCCGCCACCCCCTCCCCCCCTCCCCCATGTTCGTTTTGCCGTTTGGCGAGCGGAGTACGCGGGCAAAAAGTCGCAACGACAACGAACGGTTAAATAATTACCGTCGTTTGTAAGCCGGCTAGACTCATAAATGGTTGGTACTCGGTGTTACGAAGCCCGAGCGAAACTTTCGGCCCTTTTCACTCTCCGTGGCCCTCTCGCGTCGCGACGATTATTTCCTATTAATATTATATATCCGTTCCCCCCCTTGCCACCCGTCTTACGACGTTATTATTCTTCTTTTTTTTTCGTATACACGTTAGCTGGTGGAATTTATTGTCAAGGATGAGAGTTGAGCGACGAAAGTGTTCGTCAAGTTTTTCTTTACATTCTACTATTCTTTTCACTTTTTTCTATTCTTCTTTTTCCCTTTTCCCTCTCATTATCTTTCTCACTAACTAAATACATTTCCCTGTGATATTTCCACCTGATCTAACCTAACCAAATCTACGGATATCGTTCACCAAGATTCATCGAAATTCTGTTAAATCGATACTTTCGTAGCTATCGTTCCACAGTTCGTTTCCTCTCCCATCAGTTGCCACGCGGATCCAGCGGACAAATATCGCGCGACTTCTTTTTCCCTCGTCGAGACCCGCAGCTTCCCACAGGGCACGCGAATCTCCATACTCACGGCGAGGACGGGTTCCACGCTTTTTCTCCTTTAACACTCGTAAACCTCGTTGTAAGATACACAGTGTCGGCCGTTCACGGATCCGCGCCGCGTAAACTTCGCTAGATAGAGGCAGCCTCCGCCTCCTCCCATCCACTCTTTTTTCCCCTGGCATTCTTATCCTTATTATTCTACGGGACATCTCCCGGTGAAATCCGGTGAAAGGTATAGCGGCCGGTAGAAGGAGGACATTACATTCTTTGTACTTAGTTGCCCCCTGCCTCCTTTCTTTCCACCGTACCGTCCCACCTCTTTTCCAACCCCCGCGTTCTGGTAACCACCACCCACCCCCTTTCGACCCCTTCCCTTCTGTACCAAGCAGCCCTATTCTCGCGTTGAGTGAAAAGTTTTACTCGGGATATTACGCCTCACCCTCCCGTAACGTCGGAGGATTCCACCCTCTCCCCCCTCCCTCTCTCATCCCTCCGTGCAACTATCCCGTCTAGCTAGCAACCCTCTCACGCCATCTTCTTTCCTCTTTCTTTCTCTCTCTATCTCTCTCTGTCTGTTTGTCCGTCTCTTTTTCTACGTGGCATCCTCTCCTCTTTCATTTTTCTCTCTCTCTCTCTCACTCTCTCTCTTTCTTTCTTCTTATCACTCGGTCCCTCTCTTCGTCCTGCTTTGCTTCCTCCCTAACGTTTCTTGCTCGTTCTCGCGGTCTTTTTCCAACGTTGGGCGGAAGGGAAGCGCGGCGCAAACATAATATCATTACTATTTCGAAGTCTCGTTTTCTTATGAGTTCGAGAGGACATAATGCACCCAGCCCGGGCACGGTCCTTTGTTTGCCATTCTCATTGTTTCCCGGCGGAAAGTCTTCGCGAGTCTACGCTCGGATCTGCTACCACCCCCCCCCCCTCCCCTTTTCTACACGCCACCCGGAGGGCTTGTAAACTTTTCGTTACCTCGCTGTTTCATCCCCCGCCACGTCGAGGGGGGTATAGTCCGGAGACGGTCGAGTTTACGAGTTGACGGTAATGACGATGAATTTTCGAAAATTCTCTCGTTCGCGGAAGTTCCATCGTCCCGGAAACGTTGGTAACTAATTCAGCCCCGAACGATATCGAGTTAACTGCGTTGCCCCTATCTCCGTCACTATTAACGTCGACCTGGAAGAAGACTCTGGATGACGAAGTCGTCGCGTAAATTCCAACGGTGTCCGCCATTTCGTTTTTCTTTTTTTCATTCTCATCGCGAATGTAAAAGAGATCCACCCTTGAAGAGGGAAACCGCGAAGGAGACAGGCGATAGGGCGGTCGCGTCTCGAAGGGTTCCCCGAATAGGGATGAAATAAGGGTGAACGTTGGTGGGGTTGTTGCGAGGAGCGACGGACATCTGCATACGTTAACGCACACGCGTGAATCGTATTCCACCGGAGGGCAGAGGGAAAGGGTCGAGGGAGAGAAAAGGAGAGAGAAAGAGAGAAGGAGAAAGAGGGTGAGAGAGAGAGAGAGAGTCGGAGAGAATCGTCGCGTTGCTATCGACCAATCGTTGGCAGACCTGCGTACATCAGCGTGCCGCCTATAGGCCACCCCTAACCTGCCTGCCACCCCCCGGCCATATTGTAAAATATGGATCGCGGAGGTGTACAACACCCCCACCTCGAGAGTAACTCCCTTTCGCCCTCTTGCCACCCTTCGAATGTTCCGCGTCACTCCCGTCGTTGGCTCGAACAACGGGATACATTTTGTGTATATACATATATACAATGGGAAATTGTATGTAAATTTTATGAATAATTGTGTAGAATCTGAGAGTTGATAAGTATTTTGTTTGGTAGAAATTTTGTAGATTTTTAGGATGAATTATTTAAACATAGAGTGTTTCATACCAGTGGATAATTTATTTGGTGATTGAATATTAATGGAGGAATTTTTTTTATATGTATATTCTATGAGTGTAACGTCGTTCAAAGTGTTTCAGGAATATTCAACGTGGCGCCGCCATGTTTGATAAGAGTTACGAGGCGTGGCACACGATACATCCACTTTACGGAAGGTTTACCGATTTATTTCCATCTAAATTTACTGCGCCCGTAAAGTGAAGTTATTAATACACGTCCCTCCGTTGGTGTTTCATTCGTACGCCTTGTAATCGGTTAAGTAGTATGTGTCCGAAGGGTAGGCAAAGGGACATCGATAATCGTGACAGACCACTGGAACGAGATTTCACGTTTTCGTTGGAAAGAAGAAGAAGAAGAACAAGAAAAGCAAAAAAGAAAAAAAAAATAAAGTGACGTCGATGCGGTATTAAATATTACGAGCGAAACTTTTGTGATTTCCCGGTAATCGTCTCGTTTCTAATCGTTACTCTTTACGACAGCGGGGAATCGTTGCTAATAGGAGGAAAGGAATTCGAGCGACTTCCGCATTTTGCAGGATAAAGGAAAAGTTACTGAAGCGTGTACAGAGACAAGTCAACCATGCGAAGCCATGTTTTAGACGCGGCACCATAAAACAGATATCGCGACGTTAATGACAAGAAGTGGATTTCGTTCATTTTTCATCGTCGTTGATACAACAATGAAGTGTAATTTGTCCCGCGACGTACAGGAAGTATTCCCCGGGCTATTTTCAACGGCAGTTATTCACTTTTCTTTTAACGCGGCTCTCCTGGGTAGAAAAATCTAAATGCGAAACGATAAATATCCCCAACGCTATGGAAAACAAATACATACATATATAATTTCGTACGGGTGTCCCCCCTCCCCCTCCCTGTATTCGCGAATGGTTTACCGAATAATAACGCGATTCCACGGGCGGCACATCTATTTTCCATTATCGAACTTTTTGGCAGGCACGTTGTCAACGGTACGTTAAACGAAGGAAAGAGCGGGAGGGCGGGAGAGGAATTTACGCCATTTTTCTCGCTTCGAGAAATTTACGACGCCTGGCGTCGCTCCAGACTCGTAATTCCGCCTTTGAAATAAACATCCGGATGAGATATCGCGATCTTATCGGATCGAACTTATCGAGCTGACATCGCTTTTCGTAATAAAGTTATCTATTCGATTATGTATGCTCGTCGTTGAACATCCGTCCCTCTTGATACGATGATTTAAATAACGTAATCGGAAATGAAACGAATTAAAAACAGAAAAAGGAAAGAAAAAAAGAAAAATACGAATAACATATTATCCACTCTCTCTCTCTTTCTCTCTCTCTCGCTCTCTCCTCACGATTTAACTACCTCGTTAACGTGGCGACGTATTAATCGGCTCTTTTGACTCGCCGTTTTATCTGGCACGGCTTTCATTCGCGATTAACGCACGCCGTATAAATCGCAACGGAGATGCACGTGCCGCGAATTACGCAGATACGGGGCCAGGTCACTTTGCCGGGGGGCCTTTGTGCATACACGAGCGTTGCATATCACGTAGATATGCACACGGCACCGTCGTTACTAATACACCAGCTAGTTGCACGTGCAAACAGGTATGATTATTCGCTGATATCATCCCGGTGAAATTTTCATTTCTATTTCTTCATCGCTCAATAATATTTTCTTTTTCTTTTAACGTAAGCTACATTTCATTATTTTTATATTGATTTACCATCTCTTTTTTTTATAGATCATTTATTTCCGTGATCAACACCGATTAGAGGACAGAGGATTTCGCGCGTAGTTTTAGATCTCGCTCGACATACTCCACGTTATTAAGGATCGAAGAAGGCGGCGAGGATCAAAAGACGCCCCCACACACGCGGTCGATCGTAGAAATGCCACCGTCTCTCTTTATCCATCGCCGACACGCGTGCACGCACGTCTTTCGTTCGCTATACTCGCGTGTCCCCGTCGAATGGCGATTAACGGATTATTCATTTACCATAACGCGAAACGATCGACTCGCTGGATACGTCGACGATTCGCACCTGCGACTGTGTACACTACATATACAGGTAAATACCGCGACAGGTACAAACTACGTATAGTTTCCGTGTGCTACAAATAGACACGGATTTTTGCGTACACTCTTCTTGGTCGTCGGACTTTTAAAATCAGTTGTAACGTCGTTTCTAAAACATCCTACCGGTCGTTAATTCTACACTTTATAGACACACACTTCCGTATGGTGTTTTATTTAAATACAATTATGGTTAGAGTGGTCTGCGTAAGATTTACGTCGGTGGATCGAACACCGTCCGACTTTTCCTGGTAACGCTTGATCCCGGACGACCGGTAACTCCTACCGTCCGCGACAACTCTCACTTTCACCGGGGCATATTTAACTAATCGCACACCGGTCGTAACGGAAGAAACGAACGCGAGGGCGTTCGAAACAAAGCGATTCGTGGAACTCATATTCTAACACCATTTACGGGCCGACCTGGCTCGCTCGCGGCAACGTTAACCGTTCGGCTTAAACAATTAGACGGCCGTTACCGAGATAAATCTCGATTTTCAACGCTTAAGTGACAGCGATGACCATTAATCTGCTCGATCGGCGGAATCGCGACACCGATCTACCGGGGCCCTCTAACGAGCAGGCATAATGCCAACCGTTTCGCGGTGTGTATGCTTCTTCTCTTCGATCCTTCGGTGTCCGGACACTCGGACACGGTCCGGATGAAGGAAACTTTCGGTCTTGAAAAGAAAAAAGAAAAGAGAAAGAAAAAATAGAATATATATGTATATATATACTTATATGAAGAAAAAGAAAACGTGCATCAACGTCCCGATAAGTAACCGTAGATCGTCGATGGGGTGGTAAAAATCTGCGAGAGACATTCGGTAATAATCAATGCTTACTCCCACATACATACATACACACATACATATATCCAACCACGTTTCCAATGTCGTTGTACGCGTATCTCTCAACACCATAGGATATTCTCCGTGCGGTGTGTCCATTTGCCTGTGCATGTATGTATGTATGTATGTATGTATGTATGTATGTGTGTGTGTCTGTTTGCGGACGTGTAAGCGTGGTATCGTCCGGCAACGAGAGAGGGTAAGAACGAAAGGACAAGTCTGGAGGGTGGTTGATATCTGCGAGAGGGCCGGTGACCGGCCAACCCCGCAGCCCGTATAACTCCGATAACGGGCGACCGACCACCATAAACCCTCGGTCTTTCACTCCTGAAAATACCCCTCTCCTCTCCCTCTCCCCCTTTATTCCTCTCGTCCCTTGCGCACATATTCCTGCCTGGTCTTTGAATTCCTGGCGGGGCGGATTCCTGCGACTCGGTCATTCTTTTGTTTGTCGTTTCTACGGAATGATACGTAATCGTGGCCGGACTTAAGTAGCCGTAGACTTTTCTGCTCGTTTGATAAGATCGCGAGTGGAATCCTTCGGATGTAGGCGGGTGGTATTGTACAATAGTTTTTTCAAATGTTACATTATCCAAGACTAAGATATTATTTTGCATGATCCATATATGTATAGATGTATATGTATATTTTGGGATTTATCGAGTATCCTACGAGTGAATGAAGATTTCTCCTTGAGAGGATATTATTTTATATAACACATATAATATACATATACATATATATGTATATATTTTCAGATTTATCAAGTATCTCACGAGTGGACAAAGATATTACAAAAAGAGGATTAAATACTGTATTTAAAGGAACAGCGTCCCGTATCTCGATTCAGTAAATTGAAACCTATAACAATAATACGGTGGATCGTCCCGTATCACCCCGTGGCGACGAATACCGCACCCCTTCCCCCTCCCCTCGTTTCGCGATCCACGAAACCACCCTTTAACGTTAGTTTACGCAAGGACCCGTTGGTTTCTTTACGACTGCGTTGCACACGTCGATAGCGGTGTAACGTTTCGCGGGGCAAAATTCCCAGCTTCGTCGCCGCGGTTTACGATCCCCGGGTCTCGTCGTATCCAACCAACGTGGGGGCCGGTGAACGCGGTTTTCCCCGACGTAAGTAATTATTACCAGGGCGATATATGACGTCACTTTGGACATTTTCGTCGGCAGAGTAACCAGGCTGGTGGTGGTGGTGTTCGCGGTAACTTTAAGACGGAATTATTGTTTTTTACAACCACCTCGATCTTCGTTCCACCACCGTGTGGATTTTCCACGCGCACAAGTGAAACGATATCTCTCGTTTACTTTCCCCACGGTGGACTTTCCATCCCCCGAACGAACGAACGAACGAACGAACGAACGACAGTCGACGACGAAGGGCCAAGGAACCTACACGGGTGCCACGTTTATTACGGATCCCTCGCTCGGGTTAATAATGGATTTTCAACCTGTCCTTACCTTTACGAGAATCTCTCTTACGTGATCGCGGGCCTACCTGCTGTATTACATACATGTGAGATAAGGGCTGCCGCGCATCACCGTGTGCTCAATCGCCGACTGATTCGGAATTATTATGCCGCTTTTTGCCATTAGTTTCCCTAAATGCGAGCTGCACGTCGGATGTACAGAAGGGTGGAGATTTACGTTGTACGCTGGTGACTTTAATCCAACCGCGGTACACACGACTGCCTGACTGTCTGTGTTCGTGATAAAACCAGTATCATTCCAGCGATACTGTATTCTTGTACGTTTTGTAGGGAATATTAAATATATTTCTTAACGGTCGTACGTTCTTGGAAATAATAATGAAAAATCTTTAACAAGATTTATTATAACTCTTCTTCTGTTTCTTGAATAATTACATATATATTATTCTTAAATATTAAACGTATAATAAAAGAATCATTCGTACGATTATATTTATCTTTTTGTTTCCATTTTTTTTGTCTTTTTTGTAAGAAAAACGAGACAGAGATACGTCGTGGGTCGAGAGCGACGCTCGCATAAAACGGCACGCCATTTGAGTTGCACGTACGTTCGTACATACATACATATATACATACATGTACACGTAGAAATCTGTACAGGCCGTCTTGATGGGCGGAGCACGTAGCAAGGACTTTGCATACTCGATGAGCACTCGAGGTGGAGGCGGTGATGCAGTTTGCATACGGTTACGGTGGTGCAGCCTCTCCATTGGTCCAGAAACATCTCGCTGCATCTCCCTACCGCGCTCTCCCTCGTTCTCTTTCTCTCCCACTACCTCTCCTCCCTCTCTTTGATGCATCTCGCCGTCTTAGTCCAGCGCACTCGCGACTCCGCGTCTGGATAGTGATGGGTTCGAACTACTCGCGGAATGATCGCACCGAATGTAACAAGTAGATCTATCCAAACTCACATTTCAAATTTAATCCATCCATATATACATACATACGTAATTTACTATAAAAAAAAAAAAAAAAACCTATCAAAACTATCTCTATGTATATCAAGATTTTATCCAATACATATAACAATACACTTATAAATATCCCAAAGATTTTTTTAAGACACTTGTTACGAATCGGTCTTATATCCCAATTAAAAGTATCAATCACAATCCTCCATATATATCCAAGTTTATCAATTATAAATCATGTCAATACCTAATACATACAGGCCTCGTTAAAATCATCCAATAGAATTACCAGAATCAACGTGAGTTCCATTCCGTCGCTAAGAATCGGCGGATAACATGTCATCGAAACGAGCCGAGCGTGGAGAAGGCGGGATACCGGGATAAATACGAAATCGATGATAAACTGGCCGGTCTGTAGGCGGGTTCGTGGTAGGGATAGAACGACACCTCCTTAGAGTCGGAATAGCCCCGTATATACACCGACCTATCGTAGCTCGTACGGGTTCTCAAGCTACTTTTTGCTTCCCACGGTTCTGGTCCTCGTCGTCGCAGCTTCTGCGATTGCAGGGAGCGCATTCCACCGTGCAACCGCGGGTCCGCGTCTACGAGGCGTTTTCCGTGCACGAGCGGTCTTTAGGATCTCTCTTTCTCTCTCTCTCTCTCTCTCTTTATCCTTCTTTTTTTTTCTCTAAGCAAGCATCGGGAATATAGGCGACGTGGTAAGAGAAAAATTCGGGACGATATCGTTGTGTACGCTTGGACGAATGGAATTGAAAGGATTTAATACTGTATCGGTCCGGTTGGCCAAGTAACTTCGTAATTACCCGGCCTGCAAGTTGAACCGGTAGAAATGTTTTCAGTAACGGCGTCGAATTCCTTTGTATCTAAATTTATTACTTACCGCGTGCGCGCGCGCGGCTACCATCGGGCAAGAAAGTCGCTCCGGACGAAATTACTTCCTGGTGTAAACGGGGAATAATTATTATGTATTTGCTTAACCAACGATCGCGGTTCGTGATTATTGTGAAAACGATATTGATCACGATCGTTTGTCTTCGAACCTGTTCGATAATAACGATGGTTTATATAAATCACAGTCGTATACGACTATGGGAGAATTTGTTGGTGACACATCAACGTTATTTGTTTTGTTCATTTTTTTTTCTTTATTCGTCATTAAAATATTTGCATTCCGTACGGATACGTTCTCTCGTCTGGACGATCCTTATCTGCGACCGATGGATGTTAAATTACGAGCGTATCATCGGATCGATGCATTATTCCGGGGGTGAACGACCGTACGGTGGAGGCTCCACTCGGACTTCGTAATTCTCCAAGAATAAGATGATCGACGCAAAAAAAGAGACACATGGGAGAAAGAGAGAGAGAGAGATCCGTCGTTGGGGGACGAGCGAGAGAGAACGACAGAAGAAAAGGCACGGGGAAGCCCTTCGTGGAGCGGTGGGGAACCGCTAGGCGAAAAAAGGACCCGGTTCCCGTAGCCCTTTGCCTTACAATTAGGGAGACCCACGAGCCCACGGGCCTCTACGGGACATATTAAATAATTTATAATTGTTTTGCCCCGGCTCGGTGATACACGTCGGCGAGTCGTTTACACAGCGAGCTACAGCCGGACTTTTTACAACGAGCCCTGGTCTCCGTACGTTGACAATGATCGATCGGTCGTTTCGCGATTATGAAGTCACGATCGGTCGGTGATACCGTTCGTGTTATCACACATCGCGTAGATTCTACGAACAGTTACCCACCCCTTCCCCCCCCCTCCCCGTCTGTATGAAACACATTTTAATCGTTGAACGTTAAATCATCGAACATCGTCACATTATAGTTACGACACACGACTGCAACAGTAGGTACCTAATTTGTAATAAAATTCATTTTATCGAATCGATCGTACCGTGCAACTGTCTACGATGTATCGTTTGTATCTTATGAAATGCGTGGTGGTACATACATACACAGATAGATAGATATACAGACGGTGAGATTTCTTAAATACAAAACGTGTCGGGAATCGTGAAAGTCTAGCAGTCTCAGACGTCGAGCGATATATCGGCTTGTTAGACACGTTCTCATCTTGTTAACACGAAATGGCATAAACTGGCCTGGGATTCAGCTACGTCCGATGTAACAATATGTTCGTTTTTGTTAGGAAAGCGGGTTGATGTAATAAAACGGCTCGGCATCGGAACCGAGGTAACCGGGCACGTGAACGGTAAAGGTTCTCCTTGGAAAACGGTGCTGATTTATGAACCTACCGCCACTGTGTGATCTGAACTGAATATAATTCCGTGGGCTAACAACATTCATAAACTGAAACTGTGCCGCGGGATCCGCGAGCTGTGTTGTCAGCACGAATTTAAACGTTTCTCTGTGCACCACCCGAAAAAGATATACGGCAACTTGTGACATTTAGAACGTTGCCGTAACACACCGCCCCATTACTTTCCACTGTCGACAGAAAAACCGCATATTACATATAAATATACATATACATATATGTATATCGTTATTTATATCTAACCTTTATAACATTTCTTTATTTTAAATAAAATACATCCGTTCACACGGTCACACCAGTAATATAATTCACCGGCAGTCAGAGAAACCTAAAGAAACCCGTAAACCGCGATACGTTCGACAATTTCTTCTGCCCTCACCCAGATGTTTCTACGTTGAAAATAAACCTATAATGTATTACGTCCCCCTGTACACCAGGTAACAACGAATTCCCGAAAGAAATGAAAATCGACGCGGCATCGATCCGGGGGACCGTTCCGTCGCTCGTCCTCGATCCACCCTGGTCTTATTTCAACGTCGTCCTGTCGATCTACTTATTTGTTTGTCGTACGTGTCCCGAGGAGAGGCGAGACCAACTAAAATTCCATCGGTGTGTCCATCCATACATATCGATGAGAAAGAGAGAGAGAGAGAGAGAGAGCGGATGATTTCAGCGTCGATCCGGGACCCGATGGTGTTGCCGGTACAAGCTAAAAGATGTGTCCAGCGGTGATGGGCAAGAAGGACCGATTTCTTCGCGCAAGAAGGACGACGGGATTGCGGAGCAGCTGACTCCTCCGTCAAGGATGACGTATGGTCCCGCGAACGAGCACGCTGTCCCGCGGAGTTCCTAGCACCGACCCCAGCCGACCGACCACTTCCGCGATAATCACCGACGGATCGTTTTCTAATGACGATAATGCGCCGCCACGAGGTCGCGACGGAATTGGAAAATTATAGAATTCTCAGGTTGTTCATTTGAAAGGGGAACTGACGAAGTTTAGCAGGTGTGAGTGGGAGCATTGCGTTGCTGGCAGGAAGCTTCTATGATTTTAGAAGTTATTAATTAGATCGATGGGTATTAATTAGGTGGGTTCTATAAAATTCTTAGGATTTATCAATGTGTTTTGTTGTAGGAAGAAATTTGGTTGCTGTAATTTTGATTGGAAAGTGTTGCCAAGTTTTAAGTAGTGGGTGACTTTGAAAGTGATGACGTCACTGGGTGATAACGTGCCACTTTCTGTGATGTCATATTTTGTTGGTGTAAAAGTCTAAAATTCGAAACATTTTTGAAATAAAATAAATACAATTTATTCCAAGACTTCATTTATATACACATATAGCTAACACTACGCCTAAATAATAAATAGTGCGATATAGCAATCAGTATTACCTATACTCATTAACTTAGACACTAAACCTCTTAAATAATTCACTACGTACTCCAGAATCCCTGAACTCGCGGATCGTCGCTCCGGATATCTTCCCCCTGTCCAGTTTCCATCTGTAAACACACGAACGAACCCATTACTTAACTATTCAATGAATTTCCCTCCGATGTACAAGCCGACAACCGATATGCGACACGACTTCCCCGATAAAGAACACAGAAATTCTCCCAGGATATCCTGTGTCCCCTTTACGTCAACCATAATTATTATTCATTACATGATAATCCATTTCTTAGCTACGTTAGTACATTTCTGTCGGGCCCAATAGAAACGTACTTATATCCATTAAATCAAGATAACCGATACGACGATATCGGAATCTAATTAAAATGTTTAGATCGATGCGAAAGAACCAACAACCAAAGGGGTGGTAGTGGGGGAGGTAAGGGGGGTAGGAGGGTGACCGACCACCGTCAAGCACGATGCCCATAAAATACATATTACAGGCATGGAATCGAGCTAAGTTCCACGAACCGATCGCCATGATAAGCTCGCGGCACACCGACAAGATTATTCCCGATCGGCTAGCATGCCATACATACATACGGTGTATGTACAATACATACATACGATACCGGGAGTAACCCATACGACGAGTGGGACTCGCCGGGATCGTAAAATTATGCAGCAGGCTACCGTCGCAGGAGGGGACACCTGACAACCCGTTTAACCTCGCGGTCGCCTCTCATTTATGACAAAAAGAGGAGGTATACCCAGCAGTATGGCGCTCGCAGGTTATTAAAGATGGCGGCTACGCATGGTACAGAACCGTGTGTGGTTGTATGTACATACGTACGTAACGTACGTACCAACCCGATGGATTTCTTGCTCGATTTCCGGCCGGTCGCGAGTCCATCCATATTTGAATGCAACATGTTTCACATTTCACTCGCGGTTCGTTCGTTCTTCTTCTCTCGAGCCTATGGATCATTGTTAAAATTTCGTGTATCTCTCGTTCGATGAATAAAAGTGGTGAAAAAAAGTTTACCTGCTCGGTTTCCGTTTTACCTCGGTTTCACGAGGAATACAAAAAAAAGGACACTTTATAAATATAAGAAAGTATCTCGATAAAGTAACAACAACAAAAACAAGATCCTACCGTCATCCCCGAAGAAATTAATGCAACAGCTGCTTAATCGCGAAAGAACAAGTACAAAACAACGAAACACAAAGGTACCACGAGAAAGTCATTAAAAAAACCACGCGGGGACTATGGGTTTCAGTAGACACGGCCAGGAATAAATCAGACATCTTTCAGCGTGGCTGATCATCACGCGGGGTAGCGGCAATTAATTAACCGGGCGAATAGAAAAATTGGCCCGATGTCACCGCGGGGCAAAGATTATCTCTGATCTGTGCTCGTCGCCAGATTAAGGTGCACATGGGGAGAAAGAGAAGAGAACCAACCAAGATTCAACGAGAGAGAGAGAGTGAGAGAAAGATAGAGAGAAAGATAGAGAGAGAAACAGTCTTGAAAAGGGAAGAGGGGGTGGCATTCGGTTGGCCTCGTGCCTGGCGTGCCAGCCGACGTCTCGTCGACTCGAAACGCATGCACGTCCGACGTCCGACGTCCGATGTATATAATTTATGAAGTATCTGCATTCCCGGCAATGATAAATCAAGCCGCCACCCGGCAGGAACCGCGAGCATTTAAGGCGCTCGATGGCGAACCGCCCGTGCAAATACTGCGCACGGTATGGTTTCTTTCGAAAGTGGTAGCTGGCCAGCCTTAACATGGTAGTAATAGACAGATCACACCGCGATTTGATCGGTCGGTTAAGATCGGAGAAACCATTTAAAGGCGTCGTCCTCACGAGACTATTTAAGGGACGTGTTTGTTTCTCTTTTGCCCTTAATTTCGTGGAAATGATGGGAGCGAACGAGAGAATAGCTATAGGTTTGGTCATTGAACGATTAGATTTTTCAATGATTAATAATTAAATAAGATATTGATAATAGAGGTATTAGGGGGATAGATATAGAGATTGTTGTATAGATGTGTATACATAGATTTTTTATACGATAAATTACACGGCCATGCAATTTCTCCGCCTCTTTAGGTTACACCCGGCTATACTTCTTTACGGAGGTTGCCTTAGGTTTCTAACTTTAGCCCGAAGGATTTAAGAAGCAGAATGGCTCCATAAATATTGGCAATTTGTCTGGTATCGCGAACAGCCTAGCCGACCGGCCGAACAGTCTTTACGTAATGAACCGAAGTGCTTCTAGTTTAGCGTTAAAACGTCCACGGAGACCTATCACCCGTTGATACGCCATGGGAATACATTGGAAATTTCACGTTTTACCGCGGTAACAATCCTACACGTTGAAAATCCATCGGTAAACGGTATATCTCTCGTTCGTACATACGTTAGGATAAATAATTACACGCACCGGATGAACCTGTATGTTTCGCGAAACACGGTAAGAACTCGGCACGACAATAATCCTCGAAAAAACAAGCCTCGGCTACGGTAAAACCCAAGTGTATGTCTCTGTATATGTATGTGTGTGTGTATAGTGGAGGACGAGCAGGTTGCAGAAGACATCATGGTCGGGCGTGGATGATCGAGTTCGAGTCATCGGTACCATTTCTGGATTTCCCGGTATAACGAGCCCGTCGATTCCAAGTGCAATTCGTTGCAGGCTCGTATCCGACAGTTTAGTATCCGAAACTATACTCCAACCTACCAATGATTTCCCACCTAACAATAACTACCGGTCAGAAAGTCTGCGAAAATCTTTTTTGTCTATAACAGATTTTCCAGTAATTTTTTTTCCACGAGAATAGGAAAAGACCTGGGGATCGTCTACGGGATAATTTCGTCGCGAGAGTGTTTTGGTTCGTTTGGTCGCAATGGCTGCCGGTATAATTGAGCTACAAATTCCACGGTGATCAACCGGTCGCTGCCGCGTCTCATACGAAATCAGTCCGGCTCCGATTCCGATGGCGGCCGGTGGTAACAATCGGCCGGGACGGACCATGATCAGGGATACCCGCCGATTCAAACGAACCGCCGTCGCGGCATTCCGCCGGGACAAAAACGAGGCACATGCGTGGTCACGTACGGCCGCGCAACGCCGCGCAACAACGTGCACCTGATACGTATTCATACGCGATGCTCCCTCGATTCGGCTTTCGAAAGAAGAGGAATCGCTCGATAGAGATAAAGGGGGCGGGGGGTGGCACGCTATACCTCATCACCTTCGTTTCTGCGTGCACGCGTAAAAGAGCCATCTGGAAATGAATCAAGAGGGGTCTATGGATGAAGCTTGGTTTGTGAAAATATTAAAAAGTAGGGACGATTGTATAGGTGTTAGGGTAAATGGGATTAATTTGGTGAATATGTATAATAATTAAACGTAATCGGACCTAAGTTAGTAGAGATTATGTATGATTACTGTCAATTATAGATAATATAAATTAAGTATACTTGGCCTTTTTAAGCGATCAAAAACCACAAAAACTAAATTTTAATGTTACTAAAGTAACATCGCTTAAAAAGGCCAAGTATACTTAATTTATATTAATATAATTTGCGATCGTTAAAATAAAACGGTTAAATTATAGAGAATCACCCATTAATCACACTTACAGTAACATATACATACATATATTTACGTTTCGTTGCTTGAAACTGTAAGTTTTCTTTCGATAGACACTAAACAAACTATACTCATCTTTTATTCAACAATACTCTATACCCAGACAAATTTAGGTCTCTCCTAGCACTATCCCGTGATTTTCCCAAACGACAAAACAACTCAGTGGATAACCCATCCACGAAACGGAGGGATGACGTCGAACGGTTCGGTAATTGAGAACACGAGACCGAGGGGGAGGAGGAGAAAGAGGAGGAGGTTGATATTAAAAATAGAGAACGAGTTTTAGCGTACGTGAGACTCGCCGGAAGATTTGACGAGGCCGGACGACGTTGAACGTCGTCGACGCTGGGAAGAAGTCCCCGATGGCAAAACATACGCGTCGCAAACCCGATACGGGCATTTCTGCCGCTACTGAATCAAAGACTTCTCGTGAAAATACCAGGCATAGCGACGAATCCACGGACGCGGCCGTCGGTCGCCGAGGTTCGCCGTGGTGACCGTGAGGCGTCCCGCTCTCGCTGGCTTGCAACTCCTCGGGCCCCGGCGTCCCAGGATGCAGCGGCTCGTTGCAACTGCACTCGGTTCCCTTCTGCACCGGCCTGGACCCGGCCAGCCATGAGTGAGTTGAGTTGATACGATTGTTTTTACGGGCGCACCCAGTAAGCAAGAAACTGTCCTTCGGCAGTGACGCTCACCGTCCACTGAGAGTATTTAAATAGAAACTGAGAGACGCTTTGATAGACAGGGTCGTTGAGAATGTTGTAAATGGTACGTATATATGGAAAGAAAAATGTTTCAATATTATCGATTTTAATGGATTTTATTTCTGGTAATGATATAATAATTAAAGGGATACACTTGGTTAAAGGTATAATTGAAAATATTTGTTGACGGGAAGGATAAATTAATTAAGTACGATGGTTATAAGCATGATGTTAAGGATTAAATGTCACAGGTTTTATAGGGTGAGATTAGATTTTTTAAATAATAGTGAGGAGAATGTTACGTTACGTTTCGCACCCGAGTAATCGTTATGTGAACCACTGGGGGCGAGTTGGCGGGAACGCAGCTGCCGCTTTGCCGGTGGACAACTTTGAGTGGTTCGTTGTCTTCTTGAATTGCATTCACATATTTATGCGCGGCTACGTAATGCTCCCATACTCCTGGCCGCGTCGAAGCTGCGCGTCGTCCGGCCAGACATTGTCCGTGGAAAAATTCGAAAATCGATCATACCGCTGCCACCGTTTCCCAATGGAATTCTACATAAATCAGATTCATCGATCCGTCGATCGATCGCTCGATCCTACCGTAGGGTTCTATACGATTACGGATAAACATCTGTTGCGATGTCTACATCGAAGACAAATATCGTTACAAAGTAGAGTAGAACACAAAGATCGACGGTAGTATAATTAGATCGATCGATCCGTTCTCATCGAATCGATCCACGGCGAAGCGACTCGTAGCTCAAAAATATTACCGACAGACGTAACCAACAGTCCGAGCCAATCTCCGTTCCGCCGACACCGTTGGCTGTTTGAAATGTACATCAATTTCTTCTATCCGACCCGGATCACTATCCTTTCCAAGTGTTACTATACTAGCAGCCGATCGATCGATAGATTCCCCTCTGGAAAGTTATAGGTTCCCTCTGATCGTAACTCCCCGAGTCGTCGACAGGGTTCCGCCGATATATCTCGATATACATCGGGCGCGGGGTGAATCGTCAGCACCTAGTTACAAACGCCCGGGGAACCGGGGTGTGCGTTGTATTCTTCCCGGTTGGAAGAAAGGCCTCCAGAAGCGGGGCCGGCCGTGCAGAAGAACCAACGAGCCCAGAAACCCAGGTGCGAACGGAATGCAGTCCAATCCATTCGTGGAATCCGATCTTGCTTTAGTAAATCCCAGCCGCGGAAAAAGTACGCGGAATAATGCGGGTCCGCACAATCGACGACGACGACGACGACGACGAAGACGACGACGAAGACGACGACGAAGACGACGAGGACGACGACTACGGCGGTAGAAGCGAAATTGTCGTTCGAACCGCCGGTTTTCGGTTGATTCTCGACGATTCCCATCCGGCTGGACCACGCAGCATCCGAGCTACGGGAGAGGGATACGCGGCAATAATGCGATTCCGGTCCCAAACGCGTAAGTAGGATGCATTCGGGATGCGATTCTTGCGATGGTTTTTATCGTCCGCTCGAAGGGAACGTCGATTATTATTAAAGACTGTTTTAGATAGAAGTAACAGCAAGTTTATATCGAGTTATGGAGATATAATATCTTTGAGAAACGTTGTAAGACTATTCTACTGTAGCATTAGCATATTTCTATATGTATACACTGTTACTGTTAGAAGTGTTAAGACTGTTAGATCGCTAAGCAACTAATCATTATTTCAAATAATTAACTCTGTTACAACGACTCTCGCAAATTGATTAGGTTCGATCGAATATTATTCCCTATGATGTATGAAAAATACTATATATCAATTATCTCCTCGATCCATACCCCCCGGATGAACCATATCTAGATTCCCTCACGTTTAATGAATTCCCACGAAATCAAAAGGGATAGCTTCACGTTCCGGTATGCAAGTCGTTTCTACCGCTTGAAACGCGGACAAAGAATATAGGCTGATCATTTCCACGAGCATATCTTCCCTAAAACGTCCGAGTCTGCCTCTACCGGCGATAATTCCACCTGGCGAAAGACACCGTGGCGACAACCGGGCGTAGCCGTCCCCGACGATGGATTCATGACACCGGTCGGACGGCAAAAGGTTTACAGATTTTTCCCGGAAGCGTGTAGAAACGGTCCCGGTTGTATGTACGTCGCTAACCGAGGCGAGAAGAAAAATACCGCGCGTCGTGTTCTCGAACCGCGATTTCCCCTCGTCCATCATTGGGTTGTTCCTCGTTCCACGTGCTCCGAACCGTTTTGCCCGTTCCTCTACGTCCTAAGGCTTTGAGGACAGGGTTGAGCCGCATACCTACAACGCGAACAATTTGTAGCCGAGCTTATAAAAACCGACCAATTAAGAGAAACTCTCGTGAGCCGGGGGCATCGTGAACCGGGGACCAATAGGAGGGACCAACCGGGGACCAACCGGGGACCAACCGGGGACCAACCGGGGGCACGCAGCGGCAACAACAGACGTTTCTACATACAGAGACATATACAATTTCTACATAGGAGACAGCGACAGCGAAGGGTTTTAGACAGGTGTGCTGCCGGCCGTCCCCCCGGTGGAGATTTTTAACGAGGGGACTCTGTGTTTCTGTTTCGCGAATTATTCTGTCACGACGCGTTAACGTCGCCTATTTTCTTCGTCCGCTTCCACCACGGCTTAGTTACGAGCCGCTAATGAGCCGCGGTGCTCAGCTTCGTTAAATTTCACGATCGTAAAAATGACGACTTCATGCTACCACCATCGCTATCCCTCTCTTCTTTTTGGTATAGTTTTTTGTGATACCCGGACGACACTGGAGAGTCGTGTAATATTTTTGTCTTTTTATCAAGTTTATCACTTACCATCTCCTAAAGTATTTAAACTACCCTATTTTCTTTCTTACCTTAACAAACTTTTATCAATCCTCCCAACCATATCCTTATAATCCTTTCAAATTCTTCATTACAAAAAATCATGATTCCCTATCACAAGAGTATTATAACTCCCAAATAAATCGAGTCACTGACAGAATACCATCGAAGTCCCCCCAAAAAAAAGGAAACCAACGCGGTTGTTGCACGCACACGTGGGATACACACCTACGCATCCAGACTTTCCATAAACAGGAGAGATAAAGAGAGAGAAACGAGAGGAGAGAAGAGGAGTGAAACGCAGTGGTAGGTGCGTTGTTCCCGGGTCAGCGAGGCTCGTGTCACGCCGTTTTATTTTTCCCTGGTGCCGTGGCGGGTATACGCTTATTTGCATGGTGCAATATCGTACGTTCTTAGGCGGCCAATTACGCGAGTCGATTCTGGGACCGATAGGAAGCGGAGGCCTGGGCCCCACCGAACGAGACGCCACACGAGCGAGCATCCGACGTGGTTACGGGCCCCCCCTCCCTCCCGTTTGCCTTCACCCCTCACCGACAACCCTTTTTCCATGATACATTGCGAATGCGCACGCTAACCCGCCGTTGCTCCATATGTTGCTCTCCGTCGGTTTTACGAAACCTGGAACGGTCCTGTTGGTGGAATAAAGGGGTGAGAGAGAGGGGAGGGGAAGGTTACCCGAGGGAACGAGAGAGGTGGGGGAAGTGCGTCCCGTGGTATCATTAGCATAGGCAGGAAACGCAATTTTCGTGGCGCACGCGAGAAACCAACAAGCGCATTATGCGTGCTCGTAATTTTTAACGTCGGTACAGCGCCGGTAACGTGCCCGACGATTTACGAATCGGTTTTGTGAGTTATTTAAGAATCAACAATTAAATCGAATAGGAAGGACGGAATTAGGGGAAGAGGCGGAGTGGCAGGTGTTAACACAGTGTTTTTACGGAACACTGTAAATTGATTGATAATGATATGATAATCGGTGATCGACGGTGTGGATAATTGTGAATAACAATTGTCTCGTAGGTAACGTTACCAGGATGATAATATTATTTTCTTAAGGATACCAAGTAGATACGGACAATGGTTTATTTGTAGATTATAACGAGCGAAACGAATAATCTCCCATGGTAGTTAGCATAGCAGGAAGCTCGAATTTCGTGGCGCACGCGAATACCATGTGTGTGTGTGTGTGTGTGTGTGTGTGTGTGCTTACGCAGGTAATTACATACAATATACATAAATCTATAATTATCTAGATTTATCTCGACGATCTACGCGTTATCGCTGTAACCAATTTCGCGATCTACGCGGCAGAAGTCGGTAAGACGTATATGTATTCAGGGGACGCGGATGAGAAGAAAAAAAATAAAGAAAAATGTTTACCTCTCCCCCGTGTCCCGGGCGGTGGTAACATCGACGCGAAGGGGAAATATCGCGGTCCCGTGAGATTCATCATCGACCGTACAGGAAACGCAATTTTCATACCGCACGCGAGCCCTATAAGTGTATTTAAATACGACCGTGTGTGTATGTGTGTGTACGTGCCGCGAAACACCGTGCCCGCAATCGGGCCTGTATCTAACCACGGTTCTGCTTTATGAATAGAAATCGTATTTTCCGATGCACGGCCGCGGTTCGTCATGGGTTAAGGTGCACATTGCGTGGATACAATCGTGCACGGATGCATCGATGCAATTATACAGTTCTATGGAAACATAAGTGTTTTAATTATTACGTAGGAACGTGACGTTAATTATTCATACCGTATACCGAAAACATTCACTCCACTTTCGATCTTTTATACGAATGTTTATTTTATGTGATACAAAGTAAAGTTTCTTGTATATTAAACGTAGATATAAATTGTTACCAATGAATTTGAATATTTCAATGATTCACTCTTTAATTTTCCAAAATATCGGAAGAGACTTATTTTAACAAATGATCTATACTTGTTAAAAAAGATCCCTGTGAATCATCACGCCTATTATCCGTCCTAATAATCCCTTAAAAACAATCCGGGTGTATAATCGCGATTGTTGGTGTTCGATTCCTCTAATCGGGACGTATCTCGGCGAGGAAGCCACGCACGACACAATGCCCGCGGGGCCTTCATGTTTACCTGTCATTCCGGCATTATACGTTTCCAGATGCATCAGCCGGCACGCTGGGAAACTCGGGTGCCTCGGGGCGCATGCACGAGCAGATCTAAAATCGCTATTACAGTCAACGAGGTGCTTACCGTTTCGCAGCAGGAGTAAACGGTCTGCTTAAGGTACACGTACGACCTGCACGAGGAGCGAACGAGTAACGTAACGCGTAGATAAGATCCTTCTCTCTTGAGAAGAAGAAGAAGAAGAGGAAGAGGAACAAGAAGAGAAAGAAGAAGAAGAAGAACAGGAGGACAAGAATCGCACGAGGAATACGATGAAAGGAGAACAGGAAGAAGAACGAGAAGAAGAAAGAGAGGATGGATAAAACAGAAGAGAAGAGAAGAGAAGAAGGAGAAAAGGAGGTGGAGGGTCACCGAAGCCAGAGAGGAGAAACGTATGCAGGAACAACGTAAGGCCCCGACGTTAACCCGGGCAGGCAGACCGGGATTTCTCGATGCCTCCGCGGGCTGGCGGGTGTAATTGGCCGGGGCCAGGAAAGATCCTATCGGGGGCCCTGAATCGAGATCCTCGCACCCGCGAATACACACACAACCGAGATCCGGACAACCGCACCCGCTACGAAACGCGTTCGGAATAGATCGATCGTTGTCCAGTGAAATTCTACGATTTCCGTGGAAATATATAAGATTGAATATGAAAATTTCATTTAGAACTTCGGATGGATAAAAAACACAAAAATTATAAGGAAATCAATCGTAGAATATGTATATATATTATATATATAACAAAAAATATATATATATATAAGCTTGAATATTCAAATTTCATTTAGAATGACGGATGAGTAAAAAACCAATATATATGTATCATTCAATATCAATGAAATTTTAATATTCAAGCTTCTGTATATATATATTTTTGTTAATCGCAAAGGAACGTGATAGGTAACGTTCGTCTATTTATAAAAGAGTATACGATGGATATTGTCTAAGGAATCCCAGACCGTTTCGTCGCGATAGAAACGAGGAAATCATTGATCGATCGCCGGCGAACTATTTGAGGAAGCGAAAGTCGTAACCGTCTCAGATTCCGATGCCACCCACCGGGTAAACCGATTCCATGCACCGGCCGTGTAGACAATAGTAATACCAGGCGTGCAATGGGTCAATGAGGTGCTTGTTATGGGGAACACGGAATACTTTGCATATCCCATAGATATTCATCGCTCGGCCTACCGTGCGCGCCGGCGAACACAAGCTCGTCTGCAAAACGTGTAAGTACGACACCACGGTTCGAGTGAAACTCAGGAAACCACCATTGGTTTTTTATAAATGGAAACTCAAATCGATACTTTGTATAAATGGCAGAGTGAGGGTGAACGGGAACGTTTAGTGTCACGTTAGAAAATAACGAGATACATCAACCATACCTAACATCTTTAATCGTATTATTCTTTTGTATTATTTAATCTTGAGGTTAAATATCAAATATTCTAAACTTTAGAATCTAAAGTGTGACTTCTAGACAAGTATATGTATATGTATATTATAGATACACGCATCGATAAGATATTTAATACGCGAACTACCGATGATTAATTCGGTATATTTAAACATATTAAATAAATACCTTTGAAACCAGGGAAGTGAAAGAATCGATCCATTTAATGATTTAAATATAGAAACTATAGTTATGAAGAGTTTTAGAAAACGCACCTTTCTAAATTTAAGCGATTTTTATAAGAAATTAGGAACCAGTCATTTTGACTGTCTTGATAGTTCTAGTGTTAACGTCCATTGTTACCCGTCGATTATTATTATTATTATAATGATGAAATAACAGAGAAAAATCCGATAGCGACGATGTCGTGCGGCAAACGGTCCGAAAGTGTCAGAAAATCGTAATCTCCCGTCGAAATAGTCCGGGCCTCGACGGTTTGTCAGAAAAGAATTTCACACGCAGCTGCTACCTGCATCCTTCTCGCTCCGCTCGGCGTTTCCCTCGGCGAGCCTCGGCAGCTTATAGAAGAAACATTCCGAGTTCGTGCTGGTCTCACCGTGGCATCGTAGGCGCAACCCCATATTACGAATGTTTGTCGATGCGCGATAAACGCACGCATCGTAATTATGCACGTAATTCACTTAATTTGACGTTTCTCCTTCGTTACACGGGACCTGCGTGTCCCGAGGTAACGAACTTTATTGGTAAGAGAGCGATTTATCGTTCTCCCCGATCTCACACGATTTCTGCCCCCTACTTCGAGCTATGTACAAACGTTGAAGCTGTTTATACCGGGGGACGTGCGCGCGTTCCTGCGATCTGTTTCGGTTCACACCGATTTAAACAGTTCGATTCGATAACGTCAAATTGAAAATTCGCGGGAAGAATGACGCGTTTAAATTTCTTACGTAGAAAGTTAGACGAGGAATTTTTCAATTATATAATCATTTACGTATTTATTATTTATTATTATATTTTTATATCTGTAAAGAATATTGTTGTGTTATTTAAATAACGCTACGGTGTGCGAGTGTATATGTTACCAGTGTTACTATGCGAGTTTATTTGCCATTGTCTAGAAGAAAACCGAGTTGATACGTGTTAAAAAGGATGTGCGCCTGGCGAATCACTTAACGCCACGAGTTACTATTTAAGGGTTAATAATCTTAGGGGAGATTATGGGCAGTACCGACCGCGGTGTTATCGGGCATCAGACCGAGGCCCAATAGCGTTACAATAACAGGCATACATACGTACACACTACGCCCAGGTTAGTCCTTTTTAACTCCCCGTTACAACGAGATATCGTGGTTGGCGTTATTTATACGTACCTTTGCCCAGATGAGCATCCGATAATGCTGCACGCAAATATTACGTTAACACGACGCGAAAAGGGAAACGGTACGTACGTATCCGAGCAATCGTATACATATATACATACATATACCAGTGTCACGGTGCATTTTTAAATATTTTATAATTATACTGTCAATTAGTTTGTCGTTAACAAGCGTAAATTTTTATTATCGTACCCTTAATATCTTTCGAATGAATTTAATGGTATTTTAATAATAAAGTAATTATAATTTCAACGGGAAGGGTAAAGATAAGCGGCGATAATATCCCGGCTACTTTTAGACCTTCTTCTCATCGATAATGCTGCTCGAGGTGCCTAGCCTCGCACCTTCCACTTTCAAGTCGCGGATACGAGCGTGGCTTAAGCGTATTTAAATTTATGTCGAAGACCATTTCGTGCCGTGAGACGAAAATCACCGCCCGCGCGGCGAAGTTCGTGCTGCCAGGCCGTAAAGTTCCTGATAGATCTGCTTTCGAACGGGCCGAAAGTTATTTGGAATACAAGCATGTGACTAATCGATTCAATCTTGCTATTTTCAGACGAACGGCCGCGAGAGTCGCCGATTTTACGGCCGCTTTTCAGATCGTTTCGATTTTACTGCCGCCGCGGAAATGTTGCAACGACACGTGGCTACGTTATTGTTCGCGAAAACCGTTGCGTTTTCATTGCAAATGGACGTAAGAACGATCCACGCGATCGTTTTCAATGGTATTTTAATTATTTGAAATCGACGACACTTAGGGATTGAGATAAAAGTGCACGGAAATTGAACGCAATGAATGTATCACGTGAACCGTAGTAACTCGTTGAAGTTCATTGTTTCGTTAGGACAATAACAAAAAAAAATTGGTGCATTCTTACATTTCACCTGTAGAATTCAATTGTTTCCGACATCTGTTTGGAATTAGTATTATATTGGATGTATTATCACTTTTGAATAAGTCGATATGAAATAACAATTGAACAAAAGTTAACAATTTCCAACGATATAGCCGCGGGCTAGTTAAACGTTTCATAGTAACGAATGATATTCGTTTCTTTTCACATCGGACGGACCAATCACAATTACGTATATTTCTTCTCCTTTCGACGTCGGATTGCGTGACACGTGCAACATCACCGCTACCGTACGATCGCACCCTCGGGCATTTCTTAAAAGTGATATCCCGTGAACGATGGGAATACCAACAAAGTCGGAAACCGGTAGTGTATCACGCTCGACTATAATTTCCGAGCAACGAGCCATTAACTAATCACGCCGAGGAGAGACACTCATTTAAACTCATCGAACGTCCTTAATTTATGCAAATCTCATTCGTCCTATTCCTCGCGGATTCCGCAACCTGTGGGCGGCAAATTAGATTTCACCACTCGCACCGTCGGCGTGTCTCATCTCACCTAATTAGCAATTACGAGCACTGTACATACTTCACTTAAAAATATCACCTCCCACCTAAAAATGTATCAAATAAAAATTGTAACTAACACACTCATATACACACATACGTACTCTATTATAACAATTTCCCAGTGTCACGAGCACAATGTTATCCAAAAACGATTCAAAGAACACCGCCCGCCGGATTTTTCGCCACGCAGACGAGGCGAACATTTTTCCCAGCGGAAGTTGCGAGCGTTCCCGAAATTCCCTGGGGTTCGCGTGACGCGTGTCCCTTCCGCGTGACGACACACGCCCCCGCAGAACCAGAGGTACGTAGCTCGAGGGCCGTTTTACTGCCTTCATAAATGCGCCGGTCGTGATTTAGTGCGAGCGCCGCATCTGCCGTTGTACCCGCTGGTTTTGGCCCTTTCGATGCCCTGGTGGACGGCACGCTACGTGTGTATGTATTTGTATGTATGTATGCATGTAGGTGCACGCACACGCGTTCACCAACGTCGGAGGCTCTGGTTCACTGACAACCCGTTCCCGCGGGCAAAGTTCAATGCTAGGAGCTCTTTCTTGTTTTATGTACCGGATTACGCTTCGCCTGCCTCGGAAGTAGCGTCTCCCTGGAGGCTCGCGCCTCTCGTTACGTTGAGAGAGAGAGAGAGAGAGAGAAAGAGAAGAAGAAGAGAGAAAAACGGACGGGTCGAACTTTTGCCTGAGAAGTCGCCTCGCGAGAACTTTGAATCACCGACACCTTTGGATTTGTTTTTTTATAGGTGGAATACCGTGGAGGTCACCGGTGACCGGTGCACCAATGTCTGCTAAAAAGAGAACCTACAGTGGAAATTTCTAATTATAATAAATGTCAATACATGTTTCGATATCACCATAGTTTTTACAATAGCGCGAGGAAACGAATGCATTATAAAATATTTAACACTAGATTTACGGACCGAGCCAATTTTACTCATTCAAAATTTGATTACTATATATATATAAAACTTTAATATTATTTTCGAAATACATACGTTGATTTTTAGTTAAGTAATGAAACATATGTAAATGTTAATGTACACTTAGTAAATTATATTAGTATATTAGTAAAGTACACTTCAGTAAAAGTAGGTATATAATCAACATCCGTAAATCTAGTGTTAAAAATAGTTCTATTTATACATCAAACGTACACTTAAACTACACACATTGCGTTATTACGAGTCTATACCAGCGTTATAGGCAGTCAATGGAAAAATCGCGTGGCCTTAAACGTGTTTAAATTCCCGCCACTTGATTCGTCTACACTCTAGTCATTCGATTAACAAATCGAAGTCAGAGAGTTATTTAAAAACGTTTAGACGTACAAGGATAAAGTATAGTTCAAATTTTTCACCATATTTTATCGTCCCGATTTTCGCAGGTGTGAACGCGATCCAGGACACTACCGGTAACGAGGATCGAATGAATTACACGTGCGCGTAATGACGTCGGCGTCCCGTGGCAGTAGCACACCGGTAGCCGACAGACGAGAATTGAAGCCTATCGCCTAAGAGAAACGTCGAGACGCCTGCGACGCGGGGTTAATAGAGATCGCGTCAGTCTGCCGGCTCTCTACATACATAATACTACTCCGAACGGCTGGCACACGTCTAACCGGGGAAAAATATAGTCTTTGCTGGCGGTTTGAAATACCATGGACGAAGAATATTCATTTTCTTGACCGTTTATATCGTTTTGCATCGAGCAAAACGTACGTAACTTTCGATTTGTTTGCTTCAGAATGACAAGTGTTTCTTCGATTGACGAGCATTATTTTGTTAGCGAACGTAACGAAGTGAATAATTTACGATTTCGAGTTGAGTTTAAAGAAATAGTGGATGTGAAGGTTTGAATGAGAGTGTGTGTGTTTATGTGGGTGTGTATTTTTATTTTATAGTAACGCGTAACGGTCAAGTGGGGTTAAATCTACACTAGCGTCGATACCGGTGTTGATAAAAGGTGAGGGGGAAGGTTTAATATATAATTATGTTTCTCGCGATATCGGAGACGGTTGGATTCAACCGAGTGTGAACCAGTTTCTGATTCTCTTCCTCGTTTTGCCCGGATCGTTAGACGGCATATTGTCCATTAATCTAATCGAATCGATCGCGTAACGAGCTTTAATGCGAAATCGAATTTACGGTCAATTGGTAACGGTAAAGAAATTACCGTGTCTTCGACAATGATTGCTAATTGATCCGATAGAACAACCGTTCTCCCTCGACGATCATGGGTATATCCGTGAATTTCCTATCGCCGGGCGAATCGGTGCAATAAAAAATCATGGGATAGTTTGATGTCTTGTTAACGCACGCGGTTTATCTACGAAATACCCGCGAAGAATACATCCGAACAATATATATATAATACAATATCAATTATTGATAATTATACTACACAGAAGCCTATCACGTTTGTTAACGTCGGTGTCAAAAATTGTGTCTCGTAATTTTCGTAGTATCAACAATAACAAAAAAACCACGCTCGATACCGTAATTGAACGTTAGCACGCTTTACGTTCCTTTTCATGAAAACAGGAATTTCATCGTCGGAAGAAGATGCAATTTCGCCGGTAGACGGTCACCGATAGGAGGTTTGTAGGCGTAATAAAGATTTTTTCACGAAATTAAACGGAGTTCGTTACGATCTGTTGTTGCACGGACGATCAACCTATCTCTTCTGCGCCGTTTCTTCTTCTTTCCACCAAAGAAATAATCCTCTTTCCTTTCTCTTTTCGTTACCCAACCCCGCTCCCCGTGA
Organism: Mimumesa dahlbomi; assembly: GCA_917499265.3. Taxonomy (NCBI): domain Eukaryota; kingdom Metazoa; phylum Arthropoda; class Insecta; order Hymenoptera; family Crabronidae; genus Mimumesa; species Mimumesa dahlbomi. The sequence continues at coordinate 11,926,875 of OU824118.1, forward strand.
GCCCGGCTTATTATCATTATTTCGCGATAAAGGTATGAAATAATCGAGAGACGTTCTACCAACACTTATCAAGTCTCGGAGGTGAACCTCGCGCAGAGGAAAAAGGGGGAGTCGGCTGAGTATATCTAACAGCCGGTACGATGTTGATGCCGATACCTAATCGATCGAGATCCAATCGAATATTATGGCTAACGAGCTGTCACGCCTGCCTGAACACGATGTCGGTATCATCCTTCTTTTCTCCTTACGGCGAGATTCCTCGCGTTAGATCATCTAACCATACGGTTTTCAATGTTGTTTTGACATCGATAAACTTTCTACCATCGATCCCAAACGATACGCTATCCCAATCACCTTTTATATCCCCAAACGATCGATTCTTCTTTAAATAATACACATCTTTACATCTCGAAACAATTATCACCGATAACGAAAGAAATAAAACAACAAAAAAGGAAAGAAACAATTACAATAAACTACATCATTCTATACCTACGAACTGGTAAATTGATTCGTTAAAAAACACCAGCAACATTTCCAGGTCGTCCTCTGGTAGCAGCGTGAAAAAAACTACACACTCACACACATACACTCTCTCTCATATATACATATATACACACAATGTAACGCAACGAAGCCGTTGCGAGATGATCACAGTGGTTTCGCAAAGGATCCTCGGGGCGAGATGCAAAAAAAGTGGTAGGCTCACCTGTGAGTTTCCAGAAGCGTGAGTGTCCGTGGCGGAGGTGGGATGACCCGGTTGGTTAACGACGTGGGAATAGTCCTTGGCACCACCTTCCTCGGGGCCCCGCGAACAGCCGGATCCTCCGCTTTCGTCCCTTCGTCCTTTACCCATTGTCGACTGGTCGTGGCAGCAGGAGGTGACATGATTGCATCGCTTATTGGCCGACGGATTCCATCCGTTCGTCTCGTACCACTCTTTCCTAGCCGGTTTCGCTTGATTGGACGGGGTGTGTGCTGGTACGTACCTCTACTGTACGTACGTATAATACATAGAGATTATCCTCACCAGGTAACACATAGCCAAGGTGTCGTCGTTGTTTTCATGTGTACGACGTGGCACGCACGCGAACCGTCGCGGTAGAAAAATTTCGTCAAATTGGACGAACGTACAACCCTTTCGCATAAGTGCACGTCGACGGACCAGCACTTGTCGGTTTAACTACGACTGCCAGGTTGAGAAAATAGAACGGGACGAGAGAAGAGACACCCGACGTGCCCCCGCGAGCTTTGACGTTCCGCGAACACGAGCTTAAATGGATGGAACAATGTTTTGTTCGTGTCACCGGTGGGGTTTTTTTTTTTTGCGTTCGCCGCGGCGTTCGCGAGGAAAGAAAACACGGTTCGTACAGTTTCTTGGATGGTGTTCTTGTTGTATGTTTGGTATACCTGGAACAGGATGAAAGAAAAAGAAATTGATACAATTTAATACGTTCTCCAATCAAAAGTTAAATTAATGTCGAATCTAATTAGTATAAGTCTTCTAATATATCAATTTTATCGTTCAGATTCAATATTTGGAATATACATATGTATCCACATACAATCGTGATATAAAAAAATAAATAAATATCGTTATGTATGAATAATAGAGTATATCTAAAATTGAGTATAGCCACGTGTCTGATTGTCGTGATCTAGCGGGAACGATCATCGTCGCCCGTCTCGCCGAGGAATGATTTCCAGGAATTCTCGGAGATTTGCGCTAATTCTACAATGGGAGGGTTCCGTTCTTGCGACTGTACGCGTAGGTACACCGACGTTCGTAAAAGCGGTGCACTATCCCGCACACCTGTACCGGTTATATAGAACGAGGTGGTGTTGCTCGGTGTCACCGATGGTCGGGTCACCGTATACGGCGGAATATTACTGCCATTAATCAACGACAGACCCTCGCGGAGGTGACGACAGTCTGACAGTTCTTTTCTGCTGCACTCGCCTCTGGATTTTGCTTCGTCGGATACTTTGCAGCCCGGCCGAGCTGGATGCACTTTGCAAGGAATTCCACGTGTTCCGTTGAAAGAGGCGGATTCTTGAAAAAAAAAAATGAAAAAGAAAAAACGGGAGAAGGAAGAAGGGAGTAAGAAACGACCCGGCATTGTATCGCAACGAGATATCTCGAAACCCTGTGGAAATAAAACTGTCGTCACCCTCTTCGCACGTGGGTGAGAAGAAACCGTTTGGATGAGAGTCCACTGATTAATTCTCAAATGATATCACTTCCGTGATTAAAGTGTCCAATAGAATCGTTAATTAAATATATATACATTTATATTCAAATGAAACATACAAGATATCTTTTGAATTTCTCGATTGTTAAGAGAATCTTTTCTCGTTTCACTTATACGACCGGTTATCTATCAACCATGATAATTAAATGATGATTCCCGTCGCGAGACGTATAAACGATCAGCGTTTTTACATTCCCGTCCGTGGAATCCCCACGGGTGGTCGGCCCTCGGGCCGAAAAACAGTTCGGCGACGCGGAAAACCGGAGACAAAGCCTGCGGCAATAACTCGCCCTAGCTGCGAGATGTGTTTTTAATTCCGCATAAGTCCGTACGGGTCCCACCGTGACGGGGGTGGTCGAACGGGAAGAGGGGATGGGGTGGGGGGTGGTTGGGTGGTTTTCCCCGGGGAGAAGACGTTATTAGCGGAGGCATTAATCAGAGCACGCCTAGCCGTTCTGGATGGAGGAGAGGAAGTTCGTGGTGGGCAACGAGAAGAAGAAGAAGAAGAGGTAGAGGAAGAAGAAGAAGAAGAAGAGTAAAAGGGGGTGGAGAAAAAGGGGGAAAGCGGCAGAGTCGAGTTGAGATATGAAACGAAGGAAAACTTAGCGAAGCTACCCTCCACCCCCTCCCTCTATGGTTCTTCTTCAGGGTACCGGGAGGAGGTCTGTCTTCGTTCTTCTCGTTTTCTTTCATAGTTTTTCATCTCCGTCCGACACCACCGCTCTCCATCGTCTCTCGTTCGTCTCGAAGGATCCGAAGAAGGGCAGCGCCTCGGCGCGGCTCACAGATGAACCGTTTTAATGAAAAGATGGCGTCGCAACGGGGGTGGAAGGGAAGCAGAGAAGGGGGTTGCGCCACGAAGAAGGAACCAAGGATACCGATGCCGGTATAGAGAGAGAAGAAAAAGATGGGGGGGGGGAGAGAGAGAGGGTTGCCTTTAGTTCGCTCATCAGAAACCACTGCATGAGTCGAGGCTCAAATGAAATTGCCGCTATAAAAATGATGCCCGTGTATATGCCCGGGTATTAGGTAGCCGGAAAGCCCGTCGGTATACGGATCTCTTTTGGGATTCGCTTGTGGACCCGATGCACCGTACACTGCCTGATAAAATACCTGTGTTCTTTTACTTCTTCTTCTTATATTTTCCTTTCTTTTTTTTTCTTCTTCTTCTTCGTCTTCTGACGACACGTTTTTGTATGTCGTACGCGTGATGGCCGCGCTATATCGTATGAAAACGTGTTATATACGTACAATTTACGCGGGACTTTATCGCGCCGATAAAAGACAAAGGATGACGTGAGATTCCATAACGCATTAATCTATCCGGCGATATTAAAATCCTCCGTTGATCCTCGGCGTTAAAATTACAATCTACGAACCATAGGAAACGAGTGATGGAAATTGTAAGGGGAACCATATTCGTCATTGGTATCAAAAACTCTCGCGGTATGATACCTTATATCGTAAGGGACCATTAACGAGGAATAGTACGTAATACGTTTGCCATAATAATTCGATAACAGTCTTCCAGTCGGATCTGTTTAATCCCAAGAAAGTCGCTGACCCGATCGTCGCCGGTATATAATATCGCAGACACAACCGTAGAGGATTTTCTGGCGTTGGTACTCGGACCTCCACCTGCGACGACCGACGTATACCACCCACACACGAACAAACGCACACAGCCGCCCGACCGTACGGCACACAAACACACAGAGAGACAACGGCGAAAGGAGAAGGGAAAGAAAGAGAACACCTTCATTTTTCTTTTACATTCGCGAGCGCGGAAAGAAAAATCACCGGTTCTCATTACGCTCGACACGTAGGCAGCTTTATGAGTCCCACCCCTCACCACCCCTCACCTCCCCTCACCTCACCACCAACCCTCATCGGATCTTCTCCGCCACCCTCCATTCCCCACTCTATCCCCCCACTCTCCTCCCCACCCCCTACCGCGTGGTGGAAGCGGCGCAAGAAGAAGATATTATTTATTTCGTAAATTAACTCCCGGCCGTGGAGAACGTGACTGGAAAATCCTTCGTAGTTTTCGCGCCGTGCTTTTCCGCTTTTATTAATCGGCGCCATTCGCTCGGGCTAAGGACGAGCCCGATCCCTTTTTGTCTTCCCGGTGCGCCCGGAAACTTCCCTTCGGCTCGAACCGCGCCATTGTGACGCGTAATTAGAAAGGAGGGAGGACCTGGACACCCCCTCCCCCTCCCCCCACGACGACACCCCGTGCAGAGACGTGGGTGGCAGCAGATTGCACGGGGTTAAAATAGATTTCCCACTGCATTGAAATATATCGCTCGAACGTGTTAGAAATATCGATCAACGATTCATTGTCTCGTATGCAGCGTGCACCGATCATTTAACTCGATCTTCCGACAGATAACACACGTCAGTAAATGTCATTCGTGATGTTCTTTTCCTAGAATTTACATTAATTCCAAATTTCACGTAGTTCTTTGACGTTCGACAACTTTTCAATAGTTTATATTCTCCATCGATAGGGGGGTACCATTCGATGATTTCTTTTTTCCTCGACGAACCGATTGCACTCTTCCAAGGTCGGACCTATGGTTTCCCATAATTAAGCTCCGATTCTCGCCTACCGCGGCCATGGTGTATGAGTCACGGTGCGTGCGTGACGCGCAAGCCAAGGATCGCTTCCACTGTCCCTCATTTATATTTCGCTGATTGCCGTTATTCCTTCCGATTCATTAACTTCGGCCGCATCCGCCGACGTGCCCTTATCGGTCGCTGGAGAAACCCCGTGCGAACGCGCCTGGGCAAAGAAGGGGGGAAAGAAGAGGAGGGGGGGAAGGGAGGGAGGGGGAAGATAAAGGGAAAGACCGAGACAGAAACGAATAGCCACGAAGAAATAATGTACGTAACTTAATTACCGATATAGGCGGAGAAGAATAAAGGAATAAATGATGGTGAAGAGATATATCCGCGGTGGTGCCGCCGCTGAGAAAGCGGTTAGGAACGTGCCCCGTTAATACGGCCGCGTTATTGGCCTCCGTTGTAAATTAAAAATGATAATAACACGGTAAATAAAAGTCAAATATTATACCAATGATAAAACAAACGGTTGATTGGTCGAGAGGAACATTTCGTGTCGGGATAAACCAAAAAAAAAAAAAATATAAAAAAAACAGAAATCATACACACACACACACACATATTATATCCAAACGTACATATACCACGATGGAGAAGTTTACGCGTGGAAGGATCACGGACGATCCCTGATTGCGAAAATTGCAATCGCTTTTGGATCGTTTGGATTCCTCGGAATGAAATAATCTATACGGCATTTGGAGCGTCGTCGGTGAGAAAGAGATGAAAGGGGGGGGGAGGTGGGAGGTGAAAGAAGAGAAAAGGTAGAAGAAAGATCGGAGGGGTCCGCTTTGGTTCCCGATATAATCACGGGTCGCAATCGGGATCGGCGCTGTTATTACTGTCCGTTCGTGAAAAATGGTTTCCCCAAACAAATTTTGTGGGAGAAAAAGGGGAGGCCGATTAGGCGCTACGGCTTCAACGTCGTTGTCCCGTCGTAATTATCGTGTTATATGTTATACGCATCGCCGGCAATTATGACGAACGGTCCCTTCGAGCCGTCTATCGTTCGCTGCTCCGAAAACGTTTCTAACAAGTAGAGGAATAAAGAAATTCTCTACGGGGGGATGTTTCCTAGAGTGGCCTAGGCATCGTTTAAATACCTGCCCGCCATTTTGGATATTTTGGAAATCGTTTGCGGGAACCCGCGAAACACGCCCGCGGACATTCGCCTATACAAATCATTCCACCGAGCGTATACTTATAGTAGAGAAGAGAGCGTCGCGACGTACGTATACAAATCATTCCGTCGGGCCTGTAGTTTTTAAGACAGCCGTCAGGAAAACGATAAAAGTCGGCGGTGTTCTTCTCTCCCCCTTCGGAAGAGGAGTGGCTCGGAAGAGGTAGTAGTCCCGTGGCCCGTTGATGCGCGGGTGAGAGAGAGAGAGAGAGCTTGTTATTAAGTCAAGACGTGTAGTGGCAAACTACAATGAGAGAGGAATTATATTTGTCCGCGGCTGTAGTGAACGCACCACCAAGAATTACGTAAAAGACTTAGGTTCGTTTTCATTAGGAAAAATCATTCCGATAGGATCCAATCAAGTTCTGACATGTATTAATTACCGGCTAATTAAGTTTCCTTGTAGAGGAATGTATTAGGGGAGGGGTGAAGGTGACGGGATTCGAAGGAGTTTATGAAAAATCTTTGTTGAAACGCTTTGATGATCGTGCTGGTTTTACTTTGAACTTGAATTGAGAGATCGAGATGTAGAGAATCGACATTATGGTTGTGACTTACGGGGGTATATACATACACTATGTAACAGTGCAGAGGCGAACGAATACTCGGGAATGTCTAATTCGTTGAATAACGGAACAGCCAATTCTCTGATGACGATTATTCTTGATTCCCGATACGTGTTCCTCTTTGACCTTTCGCGAGGCATTTGTCTTGATCGTTTCGCGGTGTTGGAAAGCATAGTTATGCAGAGGGAAATGAAAAGTATGAAAATAGTCTACGGGGGGATAAAATCGATGATATATGGGAAATTAATGAAAAATTCTCGCCGCTGTCACAAGTGTAATAAAAACCGATGATGGAATTGTAATTATTATCCGTGGTGAGGAATCATTTTTATGAGGCGAACGGAATTTTACAATTACAATCGAAGGTCTGAAACTGGCTAACCACGACCATCGTTGAATTGTAAATATGATATTTTAATGAAGTTAACGGATCCGCTTATCGATTTAAGTCACCGTTTAAAGGGGGACAGTTTCTACTTATTATTTCTTCAACTCTGAATACCGCGATCTTCCGACGACGGGAAGTTTATACATATACACAATACCGATCGATCGATCGAGATATTTCCGATTTATATATTATGCTCCTTCTTTTAAAGGGCTATACCAGCAGGAAGTTGTTTCCACGTTATTATCGGTTGCGAGCACGTTTAACTCGGTCTGGGATTCGTACATTTTATCCCTACCGTATAATACATGAAACTCCACGATAAATTATTCGACCATCTCCTTATATTCCTTATCAATTATTCCCAATAACCTATCCACTTTCAAAACTAAACATATTCACAAAAATCCAACGTCTCACAATCTCAACTATTCTAACGTCACATCAAAAAAAATAAAATCACAATTTAATTCCAAAAAGAAACATTGACCTTAACGTACAAAAAATTGAAAAATCCTTCGCGTTATTCTATGGTATGTTTTACAGGACACACAGAAAAATATCCTCGCACTAAGAATTCACGCATACGTACACATCTATCATATGTACCGTCGCAACGTACCGTACCGAAATTGCATATTCCTATCCAAAACCAATAATACCCAGCCGACGCGTACGTGGCTCCGAACAGTAACGACCCGTCGAGAAAGTCGAGGTGAGCCCTGGCTGCCGTGGTGATTCAGGACGATCCCACTTATTAAGTGGAGGCGAGTCCATGGACGTGGAGGCCGGGTGTATTATGGTCCTGCGGAGTGCCGGATGAGAAGATGGAGATAGGTGGGTATACACCGTGGCTCTCTCGAACGCTCCACAAACCGCTATTATTTATATTAAGTTTAATGCAACTACGTGACTGAATCCTCTTCGCCGCGGTTGCCCCGCGCACCGCTGCCGTCCGGGGCCCCCCCGTATCATTAGTATACGCCTATTATTGCATTACTCCGTGCTCCGAACAGAACGTAGAAGAACGTTGTGTCGGCTGGTGGTTGTATTACAACGAGATGTGTTGTATATAACGGGTGGACGATGACCCCGTAGGTAGTCGCGAAAAACCGGACCCCTTTCTGTTGGTTAACAGGGATCGTTGATATCGAAGGTTATTTTATTCCAATAGGATTTATATATCGAATTTAATTTTAAAACGATATAAGTACGATATTGTTTATCGTATGAATTATAATCGAAATATTTGTTTCGTTATTCCTTGGTTAAAACGTATAATAGTTTTGCGAATGGTATGTATACTTTATTTACATTCGTTGTATGTATTCACCGTATTAGAATCGATGCATTGTTCAATAGGGTACGTAATGGAGATTTATGATCCGTTCGCGATAATACGGACAAATATTCTTCGCACGGGACAAAAGGTGTTTTAATACGCGGGCACGTAGGTATACGCGCGGGTTGGTAGATTGCACGTTCGCGATGGATTCAAGGTAATTTCCATGCAACAACCTTTGAATAGCAGCGTTCGAAACGAGGATCTATGCGAATTCCCGCTCGTCCCGCCTTTTACGAATTAATTTCACGCTACCTATAAGGAAATCAACGGAAAGTCTCTACGTTTATGGGGCTCCGTATGAAAGGGGAAGTAATAAGAGGGAATCTTCGTCTCTTGTTAACATTGTGGGTAAACAACGCTTTATTAGGTGCAAATTGTATATATATTCCTGTAAGTCGCGGCCCGAGGCTTACGTTCGTCTACTCTCGTTTCACGTTCCCGGCACATTTCCGTTCGTTACGAGCCTCGCAATTCGCGAATCATGTGAATTAGAGATAATGGTGTACGCGGGCGGTACACATGTAAGAAGGCTGTACCAGCGTTAAGATACGTATCTCTATGCAAATTATACTTTGATACGATTTAATCTCTATGCCAAATAGCAAACGAACACCGACACTGATTCGCTGGCGATATAATACACGAAAATCAAATTATCCGGTAACGTCTCTCAAACTATCTATTAACGATAATTGTAAATAATTTAAAAAAAAAAAAAAAGAATATCGGTGTTGAAATCATCGTGGAATTGATTTAAACTTACATTTATTTTCACCTGTTCGTTGCCATCGTTTGTATTCGTTGGTCCGAGCATAGTCACAAGACCTCGAAGTTACCGATGATGCGTTATCTCGACACGAACCACGCGATTTTATCCGCGCATCCGACTTTCAGCTCGATAATAGCCTCGATCTCTGGCTGAACGCGTTCACCAGATTCAAGATATCACGCCACCCCGGACAGGCCTAGCGATCGGATCGGTCATCGTCGTGCGTAAAATCGACTCGCATGGTTCACCGTGCAAACAATGCTCTACGTATCCCGGTGGTTACACTTTCAACATTTTTTATTTTCTCGTTCTTTTTTCTCAAAACCTTACCAAAGGGTGGAACACAACCCGTTCGTGTCTCACGAACGTGAATCCTTCTATCCGGTGAACGTGTCCCGCGATAGATCGGTTCGCGCGAGAAAATAAACGTCTCGCCGCGTAAAACGGGAGTTAAATCCGGCGGAAGTGTTCGTTCTTTATCGGAAAACCGATTACGCGATTACGAACGATCGGTTCTGCGACACGATAGACTTCAGCATGGTAATCATTATCCTCAATGCTGATTATACACCTCTTTCACCTCGTGTGTGAATAACCGAGCACTACTACAGGTGTTACCCCGGGATCGTCAGGTAAAAATGTCTACGTACAAGGGAACGCGAAAATCGAGCCACGACAGATCGATCGCACGGGAACGTTGATTGGCAGTCATCAGATAAAAAGTCTAACGGCCACGAGACAACCGATAATTAAGGTTGGCTCATACGTTTAATCTGCGACGAATCGGATCGCAGCGTGATAGAACGCGAGCTGTCACCGAAACCCGCGGCTTTTCTACGGCCGGATTCCAGATGAATCTCGTTAGCACCTAACCGTTCGCCATTCCCTACGATATTTACGTGACTGGAACGTTTTCACTGGCGAACTGTTTCACCTTATGCATCGCCTAAAGAAAAAAAAAGAAACGAACACTTCTCGACCTCGCCCAGGTGTTCGCCGAACCACCGACGGCTTTTACGAGCTACGTAAGTCATGGCGTGACCGTTTTCATCCAGAATCGACGATGTAACTTGAACATCATCCTTAGAGTATCTCATTCGTTCGATAGGTCAAATGTATATTCGGGAAATTCTCAAGTAAACTACTTTGATAAATATCTATGATAATAAGTACCTAATATCGCTGATATTTCTCGACAATTTTTCTCAGTATATGTTTTTAATTAATTTATATTCGTGAAACTATTGTTCCGAGGGCAGAGTGCGTGAGAATATGTTCTCGGAGACGTGGTTCCTCGACCGTAATTTCGGCGTGTGTATTCTGACGAATTTATGAATGGCGGGATATATTTGAATGTTGCCAGAAGGGACGGCTCGCGTCTAGCCGTACTCAACCGGCGATATTTAGGACGGGAGATTTAGAACTGGACTAGACCGAGGCGATCCTCGAGTCGGGATGTAAATCATCCTGGAGTTCTCTAGCGCCACCCCTATAATCACTCGGACCTGGTTGTGCCGCTTCCTTGACCGGGTATCCAACGCGGTGAAATTTGCACCGACTAACGTCTCGAATATTTTGAAAAAATTAGATTCATACCTGTGTGGTCTCCGATACACACATCACTCTCTACTGTTTCTATCAATTTCTTTCCCGATCGATATTACCAATTTACCATTATTTACAGTGTTCTCGTCACATTTGATAAATCGTTAATTATATCTGTTTCTTTACGTATTGAAATAAGTATCTATAACATATCTCGTGTAATCCCTATAATTTCATATTCATAGGGCATTTAAGAAACGATCCGGAATGCGTAAATTTTCGGGGGCAAAACGGTAATGGTAAAAGGGGACTCGGCGTAACAATTCGGGTGAGCTCACCGTTTCGTGAAACGTGTTCGCAGGGTGCGAAGGACGCCGGTAAAAGGGGGCAGAAGAAGAAGAAGAAGGGCTGGCTTCGTACCAGGTTAGCTAAATTACAGCTTCCATGTCAGGTGGGTTGATTGATGCCTCTGCACCCAGAAACCGCCGTGGCGTTTTCCAGGAAATTAAATAGAGGCGGAAGATCAGAGGTTGGCCCCCGAAGGTAGAGCAACGGAGACCGCTAGAGGATGCAGAAAACGTTAGAGATTCGAGGTCGAGGCGGGTTTTACCGCGTCCTTAGCGTTAAAGTGATTACCGTCCCCGGCTGTGGGTTATTAGGTATGCGCAAACAGGGCGTTAATGGTACCGTTTTGCCCATCCGTAGATTACCAAGTAAATCTTGCAACTGGCAGATTTTACGGCTGTAGACTGCATAAAACATACGAAGAACCATCTCTCTCTCTATCTCTCTCTCTCTTTCATGAATCTTTAACGATTTAACAATCTATCCGACTAACATTTGTACGACGTGTAAATTATATTAATTCTTCCTCCCCCCAAAAAAACACTACACATACCTAACCACGTTCAACTTTTCACATTTGAATCATTTAAAGATCTATATAATAAAATAATGTCTATCTATAATATAAAAATAGACCTTTTTTTTAAATTTTCAAGTTGTAACGCCACTTTACGAATATAATCCAGAACCTCCCAAGATTCACGGTGAGACACTGAAACTTCTGAAAGTGCATCGACTGTGGGCCCGGTGCGGTACCGCGGGGTCCTCGTTGCAGTCGTGATGCAATAAAATAGCGCCACCCACCGGGTCCGTCGTTATCTACCGAGGATCTCCGTAATGCCTCACTTCGGGGCCCGATCCACGGCGAGGCTTGCACGGTACCCCTGAAAAGAAGAGGGACCCGGCGGAGGGCAAGGGTGCATAATGAACTCGTTAATTAACTATCAGGAAGCTGGATCGAATCTGATAACGATCCCTGCCACACGACGCGCCTTTTCTCCGCTGTCCCTGCTGGGACACCAGCCGCGTGTAAGTACCTTCGTCCTAAGGGATACCTCTGTCCTACCGCGTCGCTGCCCAGATGTTGGGCCCCGAAATTCTTTTCCCGTGGCTACCGTAAGGCAGGCGCCTCGACGTAAACGTCGCGATGGTATAGGAATACGTGTGTCGTTTTTGCATAAGGGTATCCTTGCTACGTTTATCATTAACTACGGAAATTTGGATTTCCTTTGGTAACTCGGTTGTAGGTCCGATTAGAAGTATGACTTTTTTTAACGAGAACGATTACGTAATTATAGATTTACCATGCGCGAGACATTATCGACACGAGTAAGAGATACCTGGGCAATTATACCTGCGATCGTATAAACAAGCTTCAAGTAATAATTTCTGATGACAGGTATAAATATATGTATACATGTACGTACGTTCGTACAGAGATGTATGTACAGACCGAGAGATATCAGTTTGGTAAACACGGAGACCGGCTGCCGCGTGGAAATTCTGAAAGAAACGGTAATTAGTGGCTGCACTTAATTACCGCGTTGCTCATGCAAACGACTCTACTACACGATCGTTGACCGCGCGCAGTCGTGTTTCGTGACGAGATGTACGTGCACGATAGGAGGACGACCGATTGGGCAATTACAGGTAACCGGCTCTTATTTTATTTCGACTTTGTTCGATCAATCTCGGTAACATCGCCGCGAACCTAGCGTCACTGTCGCCCTTCGCGATTACGCGAAACTAGAACTTTTATTTCACTATCAATCCACGCGATGAAGAACCATTCAAACCTATCGGATAGTTAATTAAAAGGAGGATCGATTTCTAATTACATACGAGCCGAAACAACGAACGGATAGGAATTCTAGATCATTTTGAACAATCTGATCCCTCGTATCGGTGAAAGACTTTTAAAACCGTACGAACATTATTTCCGTCGGAATTAATGGAGCGATTTCTATGTTCAAGGACGTTGTCTGCGCACGAAATCGAAGGAACAGGGCCGATAAATCAAGTAGGGCGCATTTAAAAGCGCATCAAACTCTCTCCACCACCATGGGTTCTCTCTTACACCATCTGATTGATATGCGTTTAATAACAGAGATCCGGCGCCGCGAGAGACGCTGCTCTAGGATGTTTATGGCAGGCTTAGGAATAGTGCTGTAAAGAGAGAAAGAGAGAAAGAGAGGTACCCGAGGACCTGGATCTCGATTAATCGGAGTCCCTGGAAGCCGGTTGCGGGTGGTTCCCCGCTGGTAGACCGAGACTCTAATAATACGGTTTTATTCGTCGAGGCTTCCGACGCCGGTATCGCGACGCCTCCGGCTATCTTGGTCGCGTTACAGGTTCTTTCAGCTTCCTCATGATACTCCCTGATATTTTACTCCTTTATACTTGGTATTAACGGACTCATTTTACAGAAGTTCGCGGTAGATTTTTATGTTTAGATATGAAATTAGATAGAATATATGGTAGATGGTGATTAAAAAGAGAGTGTGAAATAATAGAATTTTACTGGTTGGTGATTAGGTGTTGTAATTAATGATAATATTCGTGGGTATATGAAATATTGGTGTTTCCATAGAAGTTTCGCCTTCCATGGAAGTCTTTGACGGAACGGCAAAAGTAGACCTGGCGAACCTTGTAGCCTAATTGCTGACTCGTTCATTTGCATAGTTATGCAAATGGTTGGCAAAGATAATACCGAAGTGGGGATTCGCCTTTCCACGAGTTCGCTTGTTTACTTTGCATGGCGGAACATTGCATCAAACGTTGTCAGAAAGTGAAATTTCGCGCGAAAGTTCTCAACATTTTCCTCGTCGCTGAACTCTGTGTACATATACTCGTATGTACGGTGAAAAAGAGTCTTTTATAAACCTCATCGTGCAACGTCCTCGATAATGACGCGCAAATTACGAAAATTGCGAAAAATCGTTAAATTATGACAGTTTTTTGATCGGCATTCGCTCAATTTTTAAGATAGCGGTCTGAAACTGGTACCATTGTTTTAGTTAGGAAATTCTACGCCAGATCAACGTATAATAGTTGTACTTTTTGAAAATTTAATTTTTCGCAAAAATCTGAAGGGGGTAGGTCAGGATTTTTTGCGATTTTCGTAATTTGCCTGCCATTTGCACAATTTTTGAGCTATTTAAATGATCCTGGGCGTTTTGGACGCGGAATCCGAAGCCGAATAAGACAGTGAAAGAATCAGATCGATATCTAAAAAATTGTGAAAATGGCGAGCGATTTACGAAAATCGCAAAAAATCCTGACCTACCCCCTTCAGATTTTTGCGAAAAATTAAATTTTCGAAAAGTACAACTATTATATGTTGATCTGCCGTAGAATTTCCTAACTAAAACAATGGTACAAGTTTCAGACCGCTATCTCAAAAATTGAGCGAATGCCGACCAAAAAACTGGTTGAATTTGACCATTTTTCGCGATTTTCGTAATTCCTTCGTCATTTCGGCAAATCTTTAGATATCGAACTGAATCTTTCACTGTCTTATTCGGTTTCGAATTCCGCGTCCAAAACGTCTTGGATCAATTGAATATCTCAAAAATTACGGAAATGACGAAGGAATTACGAAAATTTCAAAAATTCATCAAATTAACACAGTTTTTTGGTCGGTATTCGCTCAATTTTTGAGATAGCGGTCTGAAACTGGTACCATTGTTTTAGTTAGGAAATTCTACGCCAGATCAATGTATAATAGTAGTACTTTTCGAAAATTTAATTTTTCGCAAAAATCTGAAGGGGGTAGGTCAGGATTTTTTGCGATTTTCGTAAATCGCTCGCCATTTTCACAATTTTTTAGATATCGATCTGATTCTTTCACTGTCTTATTCGGCTTCGGATTCCGCGTCCAAAACGCCCAAGATCATTTAAATAGCTCAAAAATTGTGAAAATGACGAGTGATTTACGAAAATCGCAAAAAATCCTGACCTACCCCCTTCAGATTTTTGCGAAAAATTAAATTTTCGAAAAGTACAACTATTATACATTGATCTGGCGTAGAATTTCCTAACTAAAACAATGGTACAAGTCTCAGGTCGCTATCTTTAAAATTGAGCGAATGCCGACCAAAAAACTGTCATAATTTGACGATTTTTCGCGATTTTCGTAATTCGCTCGCCATTTCCGTAATTTTTGAGCTATGAACATGATCGAGGGCGTTTTGGATACGGAATCCGAAACCGAATAAGACAGTGAAAGATTCAGATCGATATCTAAACATTTGCGGAAATGACGAAGGAATTACCAAAATCGCGAAAAATCGCGAAAAATCGCCAAATTATGACAGTTTTTCGATCGGCATTCGCTCAATTTTTGAGATAGCGTTCTGAAACTGGTACCATTGTTTTAGTTAGGAAATTCTACGTCAGATCAACGTATAATAGTTGTACTTTTCGAAAATTTAATTTTTCGCAAAAATCTGAAGGGGGTAGGTCAGGATTTTTTGCGATTTTCGTAAATCACTCGTCATTTTCACAATTTTTGAGCTATTTAAATGATCCGGGGCGTTTTGGACGCGGAATCCGAAGCCAAATAAGCCAGTGAAAGAATCATTTTGATATCTAAAAAATTGTAGAAATGCCGGGCGAATTACGAAAATCGCAAAAAATCCTGACCTACCCCCTTCAGATTTTTGCGAAAAATTAAATTTTCGAAAAGTACAACTATTATACATTGTTCTATCGTAGAATTTCCTAACTAAAACAATGGTACCCGTTTCAGATCGCTATCTCAAAAATTGAGCGAATGCCGACCAAAAAACTGTCATAATGTGACGATTTTTCGCGATTTTCATGATTCCTTCATCATTTCCGCAATTTTTTAGATATCGACCTGAATCTTTCACTGTCTCATTCGGTTTTGAATTCCGCGTCCACAACATCTCCAATCATTTCAAAAAAACATACGTGAAATAAACCAATTATAAGAAAGAGATGGAAAGAAAGACGCCTACGTGAAACAACGTATTAGTGGTTGTGACTACCCGCGTGCACACCGTACCCCGCAGCGAAGTCATTTTTGCGGTTCCTTGTACACACGTTTATTTTAGTCCCCGACGAAACCCTACCGTCGTGCATGCAAATCCGCCTAAATGCGTTGGCGGCGCCTGAATGGAAATGGATATGCATTATTATGCATTCAAGGCGTAATTCGCTGAAAACCGGGAGGAGCGATCATCGCGCCTCGGTGACTCTGCGATCGACGGCCGTCCGATCGATCACGCATTCACGCACGATCGATGCAATCGACCTCTCGATCCGTTCGACGGGTGTATTTTTGGCGCGAACAGGAAGCGTGGAATGCTATTTGAAAATAGCGTCGCGTCGACGGGTTACAGAGAAATTCAAATGGAAACATAGAATACCGCCGGGGTGACGGGAAAAGATGCAAGAAAACCAACGAGACTTTCCCAAGCGGGGAAAGCGAATGGAAGGAGAAAAAAAAAATAAGACTGCCACGAAAGACGTTTTTCCTTGTTCCCTTCCGCGGCGAATATATTCATAGGCATGAGCCGGAATAAATAAATAAATTGACTTTTATAGAGGACCGAGCGGGCACGAGTTACGTGCGAAAGTCTACCCCCCCCCCTTTTCCTCTCATAGTACTCGAATGTATGTGTATGTGTGTATATGTATGTGTGTGCGGCAACGCGTTTGTACGCGGAATCGTACTTTGAAGTACCCGACCGCGGCTTCGAACTCGACGCTGACTTTTTCTCGCGAACTGTTCTTCCAAGTGTGCACCTGCTTACCGGCGTGATTTTCACGTGGATAATAGCCCCTTGAAGAGACGCCTAATCGGCGTAATAACAATAATCTAACCTCATCTGCTCGTACCGCTAGGGCCGGTAAAATTATACACACCTCCTTTAATATCGAATTATTCGCGAACGTGGTTATCTCATTGCATGGAATCACATTCATACATAAAAGCATCGTTGTATATGTATACATATACGTGTAGATATGGGTTTAATGTATCGTTGAATGATAAACGTACCTATCCTTACAAATACACATGCAGTGCGATAGAACGTGTAGAATTTTGTTATGTAACAGACAAAAATGGAATGATGACTTTAGAATTGTTGCTAATATAATAAGCAACCGTTTGTCTCGCGTTTTTCGCGTAGATAACTATACGGTGCGAAAGGATGAATAATTGGTATAATAATAATCATATGGATCTTAGCTTATTCTTTGTCTATCCTGATACTTTTGCACAAGTCACTTTACGATCCCATGTTCCTTGCAGTCGGCAAGTAGAAAGTTAAGAACGAGAGATTAGAATTAATATTTACTAATTTTATTCCGTATCGCGTAGATGCGGTGTATTTCTCACGCTGTTAACATAGCAAATTAAATATATCTGAAACCCACTGGTATGTTCATTGTATCCGTAATAACGTAAGAAGCGTAATTAGAAGTTGAAAAAAAAAGATATATACTTTTATATATATATATATAATTTCTATCCAATGGTTTGAATCGGTTCAACGAATCAAATGAGGAGCACTGTTTATTTAACTCGACACGTAATTACATTCCTGCTATAACGAAGACGTTCGTGTCTCCTCGTCGCATCCCATAACGTCCACGGGACTTTCCTTATTCCCTCATTAGGCAGAAAATTCACACAGATAAATCATTGTGCGGCTCTTTTACAGAGATGCATTATTGAGGTAATGGAGGAAACCTTCGAGCTGTATAATCGTCTTATTTTTTTTTAATACGCCAACTTCCGCCTTTTTCACACTTAATAAGTCCTTTCGTTCTTTTACGTTATTCTCATGGAACGGTTGCGCACGGCACAGTGTACGCAAGTATAAATATTATACAATACATACATCGAGGGATTTGCAATAAAGTCGGTGCCACTTAAATGACTTACGATACGTATAAACTATACTTTGATTCATCAATTTTAATTGTATAATACAATCTACTTCGCGGATCGTGCTAATGAAGAGTTACGTTCGAACATAAATTAACGAGGCATACACCACAAATATATACTTGTATATCGTCCGTTCATCATTGTTCTCTACTTTGTAGCAGTTATATGTATTCATGAACGGAAGTCGTAAGCAGTGCTAGTTCGTCCATCACGGAACGTTAATTCCGTGGTATTTTAATTTGTCCTATTGATATACAATGTATATCACACGATAAATCTGTTTTAGGATCAACAAATTTCCCTAATTTTTTGTTCTTCTATCTTTTCTTTGTCATTTCAATCGTAACTCCGTTGACGTTCAATTGTGATTTCACCGTAACCAGGCTCGCAACTAGAAAGACTTTGTATTTACTTCGATTCCGGCTTCAGAAATACCATCACCGATTACCATAGGCGATATGTCCGTGCTTAGAATGCCACGCGAAGACATTAGGAAACGACTTTCAGCTTTCATTTGCATCATACGTACGCTGGGTGGCATTTCTAGATCGGCCACGGCCGTTTATTACGCATATTTATGCCGGTCACCACCATTACCCGATGCATACGGTATGTACATACGTGCGTGTACGTATGTTGGTGCTCACGCGACACGCACTTAATCGTGCATCTAGTCCAATCGAAGCATTAATGCCTCCGAATGCGTTCCCCCGGGTGACATCGTGCGGAATTCCGTCGTTTGTCGGCCCGGTATGAGGTAAAGGAAAAAAAAATAAAACTTTCACGTGACTCACATAGTGTTGGCAAAGTGATGCACAAAGATAATTAGGAAAATCATAAGGAGGTCATTAGAAACCGTTAACTTACCTCCCAGCTCGGAACTATACGAGTATATTTAGAGTTTAGTCAGATTTATACGTTTTATAACCTTTTTTTTGTATCTTATAATTTACATAACCAAATGTACGTATGTATGTATATGTATATGTGTCTGGTTATGAAGTTTTCTATTGGTTTGCCGCGTCTGATATTATACATAACGATTCTCCACGGTATCTAAAGTCTTAGCCCGTTACAAGATATATTTCACAGATATACACAATTAATTAAATGTTTCCATGGTTAATGTAGAAAGTTAATTCGCGAGTTTTACATAATCGTAAGATATTACTGCGAAAAATGAAGTAATCCCGGTTTTATAGGGATCCGTCAGGCGATTCCATATGTTTCCACGTTTCCAGCGTTCGGATAGGATGGAACGGAGGAAATTCGTATCGAGGGGCGGGAAAAGATTTCCGAGAAAACCCTCGTATTATCGGTGGGATCATGAGCAATGCTAATGGGCCGCCTTACAAGCGGCGAAGTGGTTACACAAAGAATCGCCAGCTCGGCATTGCGTGTTACCGTTTCGCTCATTTGCCTGGTAACGAACGTCCCTCGTCACGGCATACATTTATTTAAATAATTAAACACAAATTGCCTAGCCTTTCTACCGCGAGTAACGTACCGGCGATGCGAAGAAAAGTCGTTACTTCCTTCTTCGTCAGTGTTTTCATAAAGCTTAAACAATCCGTGTAATTAAATAAAAAAAAAATGTATACAAACTATCTAAGAAAACTACATTACGGTGAAACGAATCTAATAAATGGTACCATTCGATAAATTAAAATACGATTCTAATCGGTGTTCCCTTTAATAACTAAAATGAGGCCTCGAAAACGTGTAAAAGGAACGTCGGGTGTATCGCGGCCAGAGTTCCCAATTTAGAAACAACGCTTGCGAAGACCGACTCGTTTAATAGGTACCAGAAGTGGAGAGAAATTACAAGAAGAAGAAGAAGAAGAGGGGGCAGAGCACGTTTGCATGCGAGCGAGCATTCTGAGAATTTCTCGCATCGTCTGTACAAGCGCGGGACGAGTGTGTACGTTTGCATGTATGCTTGTATATCGGCGGCGAAATCTCTCGGTAGCTTCCTACGAAAGACAGGTACATGCGTAGGTATAACACAGAGTGTATTCACCTGGCGGCGTCGTTACCTGACACGTACGTTGTACCTAATCTTGGTGTTACGTGGCTGTAAACTTTCCTATGCTAAGATGTCTATTACACACCTGACTCACCGCTATCAGATATGTAAACACTATCAGAAACGAAAAAAAAAAATTCATTCTTATTAAATCGAATCATCGAAAGTAATTAATTCTCTATGGAACTAATAATTATTACACAATGTATATATATATATAAAAATCGTATTGACGTAATAATCACGCGACACGTGTGCAACGGTGAACGTATTTGAATCTTTAGTAAAATTTGTTTAGCTACGACTTTTGTATGTGTGTGTGTGTGGCACGTTCGCGGGCGGTGTGCACGTTTTAAAGAAGACGGCGACGACGAAATGCTTTGCAGAATCAGAGTGCAGCCAGACCGAGATAGAATAGGGTAATTTGGGGTTGGTACGTCCGCGGAATGCGAAACGAAGACCGGCGGTCCTCGTCTTCTACGGGGATTCGAAGTTAAGCCGTGTCTCTTTGCCTCCGTTTCTGTGAGTTCCGCACGCCCAATTTCACCATCGCAAAAGGACCAAACGGAACACGCTCGCTCGTCGCTTCGCTTCAGCGTTGTTACCAAAGAACGTCTTCAAGCATACGTCGTATGTACCACCTACACACGTGACTTCATAACGCGACACGTACGAAAAACGAGGCACTAACTTCGCCCGTAATAATCAATGACAAATCGTATTACTACCGGCTCGAGAAATACGTATTCCTTTTCTTTTTTTTTTCTTCTTTTAACTCGTTCGATTCTTCTTATTCATTCTTTACAGTTTAATCAATACATAATTCTATTTATCGCCATGTAACGTTTCCGCGTGACCGGTTGAAATATAAATGGAAAGGTTTACGGTTCTGTCAATTTCAAAATCCAGTTACTTAAGAAACCTTCACTTAACCGGAAAGTTTCTCCTTTCCCTGAAAGATGAATTTCACGATTTCGACGATTAAGTGGCCAACCACAGATAAATGTACGCGTAGCCGCAAAAGCGGTTTCGGTCGAGCCGCGAGTCGTACGTCGGCGTATTTATGTATATGTGTGTGTGTGTGTGCAGGCGCATCATATAAATGCGTATTGAGCTATGCGCTTAATGGCAGTCGGCACGAGTGCCGCGCTGAATATACGGCCCCGCGGCCCACACAGGCCGCAAGAACGAACACTTGCCGCAATTTTATTGTCGGGAAAGAAGCCACTGTGCATAAACGATCGGGCCGGTGCTCACTGACCTCGTACACCTGGCTGACTGTATCGCAAAGACCCTGTCAGTTTTATACGTACGCACACAACGGAACTTCCGTACCCTATACATACATACATCTCCATAAACGTATAGAAACATAATCTTACTTAGATTTTTACCAGTCAAGATATTGCAATTTCTTGTATTACAGAAAGAAAAAGAGGATTAACAATAATAATGGAGATTTACAAAAAAAAAATAACAGGTATTCCAAAGTACCTTAATAAATATATCATTCTACCGTGATAAATATTATGATATCGCGATCTAAATTGCCTGTTCTATTAATTGGGTGTGGGAGCGCCCCCCCTCCCACTTCTTCTGCTTTAGATCGTTTATCATTTTATTACATTATCCGCACGATATCGCGGGGGTTAATTTTCAATTTACCTGCCGCCCGCGATGTAACGGCAATAGCATCGATAACGAGACGTCTCGGTGCAACGGCCAATCTTCGGTATCTGATGCGCCGGGTGCGGTACGGCCTTTTCAGTGCGAGTAAGCACGATAACAGGAAGTACTTCTACGAGTTCGCGCGCGCGCGCGCGCACGTGCGTGTATGGATGCATGCATGCGCGGAGGCAATTTTCGTCGACGGTGTTTGTATCGCGAGCAGAAGTCATATCGAACGAATTGTACGGACGCACGAAGAAGCTAGCACGGTGTTCCACCTTCCTGTCACATCGTATTACCATAATACGGCTTGGTTAATTATGACAATTAGCATGATAATTAAGAAAATTGCCATTCGTCTTATTTCCGCGGAGGAACGTTGCGTTTCGTAAATTGTGTATAATACCGTGTTAAACACGTTACACGTGTGTACATATGTAGGTGGTGTGTGTGCTACATGAAACCAAAAGGTTTTCTTGTATGTATGTATATGTATATGTATTACATATTTCGCTACTTCCACGGTCTCCGTTCGTCTACTTCTTCTTCTTCTTCTTCTTCTTTTCTCGTCGTTTCACCCTTTCTTTTGCCGCGCCACTCCGTGGCTTTGCATTCAATTAAGGCTTAATTAGTCAACGTCGACTTCGTAATGACGTTACTTTCCTCGGTCACGGAGACACAGCGACCGAAACAGACTGTGCTATTGTTTTCGTTCTTGCAACAAAAGGTACACGGATTACCTGACAATGTATTACGATAACCAGCGAAGGTACTCGTATAAAACATTCGGAAAAGTGTAATTTTTCTTTATATCGAATCTCATGACTTTTTTACTTTTTTCCGGGTGGGAATCTTTGTTATCGACGTTCGAGGTACGAAATCGAGTTCGAACCGATCATAAATGTGCACGTCAACATTCTAACACGCGGAGAACGTACATCAATGTCTTTGGGGTACACATCATACGTGTCCTTGCATAGTCACGTACATACGTACACACGGATACGATTCGCGGATCCCCTAATGCGACCGAACGATATTTCGATCGAAAACACACAGACTGTAACTGAAAACAGTACGACACACGTGCAGAACCGACAATCGTTACAAAGACTGGTGAACGTTAACGATGCCCCGATATCGCGTAAATCGCGTATCACGTGGTACCGTCGTCCATTGTACATTCGACACGTTTCCCCGTTTGAAAGAGACTAATTTTTGCGAATGTTTCCAACGCGACACGCGGCGACGGAACGATAAAAGAAAAAAAAAAGAACGTTACTGTATTTAATACGGAATTCGAAAGTTACCGTTATTACACTCATTGTTTCTAAAACCACGCCGAGGAAGTCGCGTAAGAGTCACGCGATGTAATATATTTTTGATACATTAGATCATATCGTTCTCTTTCTCTATCGCGGTGTATACACGTGTATCATTCTGTAGGAAACTCGGAAATTATTCCTTTAGAAACGGTCCGTCTGACAAAGGGTCCCAGCTGCGCGTAGCCGCGGGGTAACAAAAAAATTACCGCGTCTTACTGCTGCCTGCGGCTTTTTGCAATTCATTACTACGCCGTTTCGTATGCAGCATACTTAACAAGGCGATGAAAAAAAAATGTCATCACCTTTATGCTCCCTTCTCTCGAGATTCTTTATCTCGCCGTTTTATATTTCCTGTCCGCTCGGCTGTTCAAAACGCCGCGGCGGGATCCTGTTGTTGTTGTTGTCGTATCAAATATTTAATCAGCGTCGACGGGAATTCGAGCGGGAATTATTTTCAAATTATCCGCGATTAATTCCGGAATGAGGAACAGCGGTCGGGTCGTTAAAACACCGGCCGATCGACTTCCAAATGCCGATACTTGATTCGCGTTGCCCGCTTTCGTCACGGCCGGGTGGAAAAAAAGGGGGAGAACAACAACAACAATAAAAAACCAAAGAATTAAATAAGAATTCGGTGGCCAGAGGATGGATAACAACCACGACCCGCGAGTATGCTACTCCCGGGCCGGTAGAAAAAAGAAAGAGGGACAATTTTCGAGGGCTCGCTCGTAATTAAAACCACCGCGGGTAATAAAGAACGGTGGCTAAACTCGTTGCACGATCGACTACCGAGTATCGCGTTAGTCCCGTTTAGTCACGGTTCGTGGTATGGCGGTGCTAATAAAACCCCCACCGGGCATAACTTGCAAATTCGTGGTGCTAACCGAAGATAAATGATCCCTCCCGTCATTATACCTTTGTATTTGACTAAAGAACGATATCTATACATATATCTTCTATAGAATAAGACTCTACTATAATATATTACATAAATCACATTAAACCAAAGTAACATAATATTATATTAATCATCTTATTAAATACAACATTTTTCCATGCACAATTCCTTAAACAACAAGTACGATCAATTTCTCCCGTAATTTATCTTCATTATGGAAATATATCGCGCGTAAATTTATCAAGGATATCATATTAAGGCGGGTAATGTACAGCCTTAATGCAAATGCAGTTAAGACAATTGCATCTCATCGTGGATACCCGGGCAAATGAATACCTCTCATCCGTTCCGTGGTATATGGGCCTCGTAACCATACCTCATTTCATACCTGACGAGAGTCGAGAAGAAAGCGGACGGAGGTAAGGATAAAGAAGACGAGGAGCGAGACGTGGCTCGTCGAACTCGATGCGTGGCAGATTCGGTTCTCCAATCTTCGGGCCCCGAGCACTTTCGGGTTCTTCAGACGCCGCCGCCGCCGCCGCCGCCACCGACGCCGCCGCGCATCGAACTGTCCGTGCAAATTTCAATTTTAACTGCTAATCTGCCAGCTAATAGCCCCCTGCTTCGTCGACACCGCTGCCGCCTCTCGTCTTTTCTCCATCAACGACCCGCGTTCTCAATACCCGACCTTCTGTTTTTCATTTTACGACCGCCGCTCGGTGAATATTGTCCTCCCGCTTACCGATCTATCGATGAACTCGTCGCTATTTTCCGCGGGAAATCGTTAATCGAGGAAGGAAATTGTTAACGATGAAGTGTGACGTCACGTGGATTATATGTATTCCTGTAACGACGGTTCGATTCGTATTGAAAGGTATCGGTGGTTATCGATAGAAAACCGGGGAACGGTGCGAGACTCGCTACTGTGATAATTATATGTTCGGAGGATTTCGAACGGGCGCTTTCACGATTTTTCCCAATAAATGCGGGGCGAAGGCTGGGAATGTGAGCGTTGAAATGAAATTTCAGGGAAGCGTACGAGCACGAGGAGCGTGAAAGAGAGGAAGTGGAGCTAATCGTTTCGGTAAATGTTGGAACGTTCCTTTATATCGATTGAGAAACGTACCGACTTGTAAATACTAATAGGTTGTAGTACTATATGAATCTGTATGAAATCGAATATGTAAGGGAACACACCTGAAATACAGTGAAATCATAAACCGCAGCTGTATCATTTATTTCCAGATTCTCTATGCGCCGTAGGAATTGTGTAAATACCGGGAATACCTCTAGCAAGTATGTATTATGAACATAAAGATTAATATTCCATGGTATGAAAGACGCTGGCACTCGCACGTCCATCAGTCTCTTAACTTGCCGCAAAATCGAGTCTTTCCGCTTCCTCTCTTTCTCTCTCTCTCTCCCTACGTCCCGTTCTCTCTTCCCTTATTCGTCGCCACTCCGATGATTTATTGCAATATTTTGACGTGAAATATATATAGGAAAGATGAATTGACAGGCGAGTCTTTATGGCCGAAAGTTTGCCACCCTCCAGGACGACCAACCCCCCTGGACACGAGTGTACTACCCCCACCTCGCCTCCCTCCACTATAACCCGACATGGTGGAGGGCCGGTCGACCCGCTGGCAATTTTTTTCTAATTTGGATATTAATCATGCCACCGACAAGAGCCATAAAGTTATCGGAAAATACGGAAAGTGGGGTAAACGAGAGACAAGAAAAAAAACACACACTACCTATATCATAGAATGAGGGATACATTTACGTGAAATTAACGATATCGATATCGATATCAAAGCGTCGTCACGAGACAACGTTAATAATATTCTAATTAACAGAACCAATTCCTCTAATTGTTCGTTATCGGTTCGAGTATCGTGGTGTAATTAATTACGTCGATTAATCGTCGCGAGGCGAGCACAATGCATTCAATTAGAGGACTCGGCACCACGCGACGTAGAAAAAAAATACAAATTGATCGATCTATCTTCGAGCGCCGCTCGGATAAGTTACGCAAAGCGTGCCGCGCGATACGCCCACGCATCTCGTCAACTAATTATCTAATAAAACAACGCTGACTTCGCGTTAGTCCGCCACGCTGTCCTTCGTGTGTGTAAGTGCCAACGCGCACACACACAACGATCGGTGTTGTGTAGCGGCTTCGACTTGCTCAAAAGACTACTTGCGCAGAGGTCGCGAAGTCGCAATACCATTAAGGAATGCATTATGCCCGGCCGACTCATTGTATTCAGATACCGGATAGCCGGGAGCCCGGTTCCTGGCACGATAGTTAGAAGACGTCCTGTAGGAAAGGGCCCGCCGATGCCGGCCCTTATTTGCCATTCATAGAACCGCGAGAACCCACTTACACCCACGATCCGTGCATTTTTGCGATTCCGACTGTAGTACGTACGAATGTTCGCGTGGAATGTTAATTCCCTGAATGATTTCTAATCGTGGAAGAAGACTGATGCATAGTTGATGTTGTTGTTGTTTTTTTATTTGAAACATTAAAATTGATGGTTTATCTTCTTTGGATCCGTAGAATCTGAGATAACAGACTCGTAACAACGTTTTTACCGGTTTAATGTTTGATTTAGTAGTAATCGATTTATTTCGCGTTTACGAGAAGGTGGATAATGAACTTTGAGGGAATGTAGAGTGAAAGCAAACCGTCGTAATTAAATACGAAACGACGTCCCGATAAAAACGGCCGGAACAAAGTATCCGATGATTGCGTTTCAAATCTTCACATTTTAATCAACAAAGGAAAACGATGAAAAGCGTTAGTCTATTGAGATAACGAGGAGAATGAGAGAGAGAGAGAAAAAAAGAACGCGATAACGTGAAAGCGGAGTATGGCACGTACACGAGAAGCCACCCCACGTAATTTCAATTCCTGAAGTCCGGGGGAGAAGCGAACGGGGCGGCTCTATCTTTGCCCGGCTTTTTGGAAATTACAAGCCAAATGTGACCGGCCAACTGTCAATTTCCGTAGCACGAAAGAGAAAGAAGAAAAGAGAAAGAGGGAAAAAAAAGAGAAACAGAGAGCAGGGAGGGTGCAAAAAGGAAAAAAATGTTTCCTATGTCCCGATGCTTCGTACACACTATGTAGATTCGTCGGATAAAGAATCCGATAGTTTTTTTCGCAGCTCAATAGACGGGGACCGGTATTTGCATAAAAACATGATTCGTTCAAGAACCCGTGACGAATAGTTGGGAAGATCTGGATTGGTTCGAATCGGATGATTTTTGTGAGAAAATGGGGCGCGAGAATGATCGACCCGTTTCACGGGGTATTTAACCCCCCTTGATTTATTAAACTAATAGTTTTTTTTCCTCTATTTATGTGTTTATACGATAGATCACGGTTCGTTGATTACGAAAGAAGCCATGGTAATGGTATTGATATACGAATGTAATATGTGGCGAATTTTGTTTTTTTCAAACCGTTTCTATCGCGCGAAGGTAAAAAAAAAATAAAAAGACACAATACTTTACGATGTAACGTTTCACCGCACGCATTCGTGCGGAGATGAAAGTTTATAGAGACACGTATCTTGATCGATCCGTCATGCTTGATATATAAAAATTATCTTGTAATCGTGTCGACTCGCTCTTAAATATTTTGAGTGTCAACTTAACCCCACTGGCGCCGTTCGCCGTACGTACGTATGCACGTATATACGTATACGTCTTGAAAAAAAAATCTGATTACTATTTCACTGGGAGAACGTTAGCGATCGCCGAGAATCGGCCGTATCTTGACAAGCGCGGTTTATATCTTGTTCTTAATGCGTACGCGACACGCGAGCTTTTACAGAGCGTCTATATACAGCCGCGTATCATTTTTTTTTCTTATTCTCATCGGTCTCGATTCATGGAAATCATCGTGATTAGCGAGCCGAATGATCGGATATAAAAATTATTTCCATAACGAACGACCCTCGTTAAGGTATCACTTTCAACGAATACAACCACCATGCACGAACGTACGCGACATTCGTACGAAGTTTCAATAAAATCTCAAACAAAATTTCCATTTATACTTTTGTATAACGTCGGTGGAAACAATTTCGTCGAGCACCTGCTCGTCACGCCACCGTTTCCCCGTCGAACGGAAACACGAGGATACGCGACCTTAACCTTTCAACCCTTTCGCTCGCGCCTGTAATTTATGATACCGTGGTATGCACCCTATTATCATACGAACTTTCTCGTTTACGTATCGCAATTTCTCAAAGGCGCCTGTATCCCAATCCTCCCACCGTCCCACCTCCCCCCTCCCCGTTGATACCCCGGCGTCATCTTTTGCCTCGCTAATGTGAAAACTCGAGGACGTTAAGTGGCTCAACTAGCCAACGTGTCTGATGTTTACCGCCCACCAGTGCGTACACACTCACACGCGACGCAACTGCGTAACGCTACCATGTGATTCTACCGCGGTCGGCACGTATTATCGTGTCTCCGACCGACAACAACGAATCCTCGTTCTCTCTCTCTCTCTCTCTCTTTATTTCTCTTCATTCTCTCTCTCTCTCCTCCTTTATCCTCCTCCCGGTCATTTCTCGCTCGCGTATGCACGCAATGGACTTCGTGGTCGGGATCACATCTTCGTGGCCACTTAGCATCTCTTCCACGAACCTCGTTACCATGACGAGCAAGAACGATATGGGGTTGCCCGTTTAATTACCCTACTTTGTCGATGACGAGGTAAAAAAAACACACATACACACACACGACGTGTTTCCACGAGAAAAGTATCCGTTGAAATCTTGGTAAAATTATTAACACATAGAATTAGAATAATTCTGAATTATCGTATCAAAAAAGTATATCCATATATTAATATTTATTGATAAGTCGATCTCGATCTTCCGTGAGATGCAAGATTTTTACTAAAATACAATGGAAGTATACTTGGTGAATTCTGACGACACCTGGTTACCGTGTAGTACCAGGCAAGTTTCGGAATGAGGATTAATCCTTCCGGCCACTAAAGTGCAACTCGTTAACTGTGACAGTGGCTGGCAGCTGGATTGAATTGAGGCGCGTGCTATATTACGCTTGATATCGCTGTGAAACCCAACACCGCCGGCTTAGACCTCGACCCCATGGGCCGCTACCACTGCCGCCTCTATTACCACCAGCGAAATAGTATATCCTGCCACGAAATACCGGTATTACATGTAACGTCGTTTCCGATCCACCGTGGATTCCGGTCGCAGTTGACCGAACCGCGTTAATCCTCGGTTAACGTGACGAAAGAAAAAAGAAAGGGTTGACGCGGGGGATGCGTGGACGATAAAAGGGAAACAGATAAGTCGAGAATGACGTGGTGGATCGACGTTGTTACTGTGTTAACTTCGGTACAGCGAGATTTACTTGCATCTACCTACGTCATAATCGTTAACGGAGAAGAACGAAGTGTGAGAAGAAGCGATGGGAATTTCCACGAAGTTCCGCGGAATGAGCGTAAAGAAGGAAAATAAAGAATGGAAAGCGGAATGGAACGAGTAAGAACAGCATCTTGGAAAGTTTAAAAAGAGAATTGAAAAAAAAAGACCGCGGTAGAAAGATAGGAGAAACTTAAAAGGTGCTTCGTGTAATTCCAGAACAAATTGGGATTTGCTAAACTGGATCTGCTTCGACTCCATTTCTTGTAATGTTACTTGAAAGACCATCCCCCTGTTAACTTGGATTCAATACGAAAACGCGGTCTAATCTACAGAAAATACCATTTAATCTTTTCCTATCCTCGCTGTACCCAACGATCAACACAGAATTATGAATTCTAATAATATCATTTCAAATAATATTCCCCTTGCCACCCTCTTCCCTTATAATTTCCATAACTCAAACCGACCATTGTTCTCGTCCGTTATCTATATTCCTATTATCCGATTGCCAGCGACAAAACAGAGGTTACATAAGGCGGCACGTTGGAATTCAGCGGCGGCGTTTTTACGTCGTATCGGTCTCACGCCCGTACCACCGATTACAGCCACGGTATGCACGCGTGTATGCACACGCGCGTGCACCCACGCACACGCACGCGTGACTGGACGTGAGACGTGCGCCACTGCCGGCCGAGCAATTACCTTAATCCGGTGAATATTCCGCTGAATAAAAGGGTAAGAGCGTGTAAAAAAGCCCCGGCGGACGAGAGTTGAAAGAAGACGAGCAAAATTCCTTGTCAGGGAACGGGGGAGGGGGAAGCATTAGACAATTGGCAAATCGCGAGTGCCAACGGTCGACGTGGCAGAGGTCACTCTACGCTCGTGTCCGCGAAATATTGCTAGCGTTAAGAATGCGCCCCCTACTTTTATTACCTAATCTTTAAAACTCGCTGCACCGGCGATACGGGAATGTTGAAGCAACTGTATGGCACGGTTTTTAATATCACTTTAGAAAATTGATAATATCGTGTTATGTTTCGGTGCAGAGTGGTAGGGTTTGGTAAGAGATACCAGGAATATCGTGAATATCATTTTCATCGTTTCCATAAAGTTGAAATTGTCAAAGTCACCGCCTAGTTACGACGATTGTTCGGCTTCGTGGTGGTAGTGGTGGTGGTGATACTACTTTGTCGTATAACGTTACCGCGAATATCACGGAGGTGCAGCTATACATATACACATACGTACGTACATACATATGTACATTTAACGTAATTCTCCCGAATTCATTCGTGGCTGGCCTTGATCCGCTAATTACCACAAAAGGAACCGCTTATTTTATAATCACACGTTACGCTCCCTCACATGCGTAATGCCCGGGAAAATTACCAAGCATGTTCGCGTTGTCACGCGCGCCGCAAAGATCGCGAACATACGACCGAGTCCTCAGCGTGAATTGAGAGTTCCGTTTCTTTTAATTCAAAACTTCCGCGAAACCGTGCCGCGTCCGAGTAACTTAGAATACACACCGGTAACGCGTATCTATGATCTGTATCTACGCTTTTCGAGAAAAACAATCGCTATCCCAAGTTTTCTTCTATTTAAAGATAAAATTGAGAAAATCGGATTTTCAACGAACTATATGTACACAATTTTAACGACGATTTCTCAATATACGTAGGATGATTTTTAGTAAGTGAACATTTTGAAGAAGGCAAATAAAAGTAGATCAAAACGACGCGTTCGCACGTTACGTTGCGCACGCAATCGTGAAAACGACTTTGTTTATCGTCCCACCGTGCCGGTTGTATGGTAAAAGGGAACATTTCGTGGTTCTGTTTAGCCAAGGAAGGGTGGTCCGTGTGGAATGAGAAAAGAACCGTCCGGAAAATGGAAGTCGGCCGGAGGTGTCCGAAAGATGCCCCGAAATTGCGAAAGACGATAGGCATGGTACGGGTCGGCTCCCTTTGATCCACGGATATGTATACTCTTTCACGTCGTTCGAAAAAGCGAAACCTCATTATTATCCCTGCGGGTCGAAAAATCCAATAGTCTATACCTGATGCCTCGAAGTTGAACTCCCGATTTCACGCCCTTGGCGCCCCTGAAATTAATCGCTTTTCGAAAAACGCCTTCAACGATTTTCCGTGACCCACAACCTTGCCGGCTAATATCCCGGTTGTGACTTTTCGAAATTTCACTGCCGACCTCTGGATGATAATTTTCCGACAGGAGTATCATCCTCCCCCTGAATGGATTTGCGTAACTAATTTCAACTAATTGTATAGTGTGTCCTTTTGAAGTATTGGGATCCTTTTGTAAGTGTTTGATAATTTTATGATCTTGCTCTAGGGATAGTTCCTTTTTTTACATCGAAATGGTCAACAACCCCCTGTGATCTCATAAACGTACAAAACAGCCTGAGTTTGCGAGGGGAAAACGCTACTTAAAAAGGTCTGTTACGATCGTATACCTTGGATTCTAACGCTTAGAATTTCGGAAAACGGAAATATATAACGTGTCGTAAAGATGTGTACAAAAAAAATAAGAGAGAAAAAGAAATCTGAGTAGCAGCAAAAGAATCTTCGCTAAGTTGTCCAAAGTCGTTGCATTGTAAAGTAATTAGTGGACTAATAAGCGATCAGCGTCTATCGGTATTACGCTACCTGAGTCTGTTTAAACACGCCAGGATGAAGATTCCGCGTACAATAAAACGAGGGTACCGTAAACGACGGAACCGACCGGGTCGAATGCAGGTCGGGAAACTGTAAAATTCTCGATGGTCCGCGCTATATTCCGTGCACTTTGTTTATTTTTTTCGAATTACTGCCCCGCCGAACGTTATGCCGCTCCTGAACCGTTCGACCTGAATTAGAGAGGGCAAAGGAAGATGGAAGAAAAAAACGACCACCCGTTCGACGAAAATAGCAGGCCAGTAAAGTTCAGCTCGGCTCTTAAGAACTTTTCCGCGCGAAAAGTAAAGGGGGAGGGGAGGGGAGGAACAATCGCCGACGAGTTCGCCCCGAGTTTCCATGAGGATGTGAAGAATTTAACAAAAAAAAATACCATCGAATGTAAAAAAAGAGAATTCTGTTCGACAAGTGTTAAAATCTTTCCAAAATAATCAAGTAAAAAATGACTGAAAAGATTGATAAAAAAAACTTACGCATTTCGTGACAGGAAAGTACTCTGTCGGAAACGAGGAAATGGAAAAAATTTGTCCACTTGAAACTAACTGACAAAGGAATCTTACGTAACGTAATTTTTTATACCGTCGTTGTATTAGTTGTATCGAGTACATTTGAAATTCCGAGTGTTCTGGTTGAAAAAAGAAATATGTACCTACAAGTAGGATAGAAACCCTATCGAAACTGGCCTAGTTCTTGTATCCCAGCGAATCATTGAAGGAAAATAATGTTTTTGCGCACCTGGCCTCTAGAGACCTCCCGACATATCAACGAGTGGTGGTTAAAACGTTCCTGGAAAGGAATGAATTTTTTTTTTCCTCCTCCTGCTTACACGTATACACTATAGAATCAAAACCTCTAATTTTGTGCGTAATGGGGCGTCTTTATTATTCTCGGAGGGTGGCGACCCGCTAAGGAATCGAGAAAAAAAAAACCTCCTAGGGGGTGAAACTAGGTTCGCAGGGCGTGCATGAGGCGAATCTCGTATATCGGTTCGGTTTTTTTTTCTGGAAAATCAGAATTGCTGTAACGGTAACAGCCTCGAAGAATGTCCACTCGAATCGCCGTTCAAATTTCACTATTGTGCTATGGAAAAAAAAGTTCTTTCTATATAAAAAAGAAAACCTTCGTTTTACCTTAGAACCGATTTTTTAGCTGTATTGTTGGGAAATATAGGTCGAAGACCTGATGACGTACCATTCAATACTGCATCGAATTAAATCTGTTTACATGAGACTGTTAACGATTTAATTCTTCGGCCATAGAAATGATTAAAATAGAGAGACGCTATTAACGTCGCGGGACGTTTCTTTTCTTGATTTTGACATTATTGTGACTTGTTGCGTTCGGGACAAAGGCGTCGGGGCACGGTGCGCTTGCAAACAGGTTTCGAGGAAAGCCGGGGGCGAGGATTATACTCCTTTGTCAAAGAGTGTGTTCACGCGTGCAAAGAGAGGTGTGCGGTCGGTCACTACCGACGCTGCTTGAGATGTCAGAAGCCGCAGGTGGCCGAATGGTAGCCTGCAATTCACGTATACAGCGTACGGACAGGTCGTCGGGTTTGTGAGAGGGTCATAGGGTCAGGAAGCACCAACTTGCCAATACCCTATACCGGAGTATCTTCATCGCAATACACTGACACGTGTTTCGATTACGTTGAGAATATAAAATTCTATTAATTGCTCGAACGTATTATGATTGTACAAAGAGAACAAGTGAAACGTTTATATGCCAAAAAAAACCTTTCACCTGTAGCTAAAGGGTTCAAGTTCAGGTGCACCTTTTTACTGAATCAACACATGACGAATCAGCGTTAAGGATCTATCCCCGATCTCGAAGGTAAATGGTGTACTATCACGCATACCCATTTCCATACGGTTACCCCTTTGCCCACAGGTTCATCCATTCAACGTAAAAAGAAGGGGAGCCCCGACACCTGCGAACGAATGTTGGGTCATGCAAATACCTGCACGCGATGAATAAAAAAGAGGGTCCGAACGAGGGAGAAAGGGTTCACTTTATTCAGATTAGGGTCCCACCTATGGTATTTGAACTACACCCTTCCTCTGTAATGCCACTTGAGCCCTTCGATTTTCGACAAGTGTTTTTTACCCTCCGGCACGCGCGTTACGTGTTAACTCTTTCTACACCTAAATCTGTTCATCTACCTGTTAACTATCTATACGAATAAGCAGTATCATTCTTTCTTGAATAAAAATATCCATTCCTCTCATATCAATGACATTACAAAAAATTACAGATGAAATCCAACATGTTATAAGATCACGTACGACTGTACAACAATGATATTCAATAAATATAAAGAAAAGAACGCATACCTATAAACTGCAACGGCAACCCGACTCCCGGAATCAGAGCGCGTAGATATTATTCGCGCCTCTTTCGTGAATTCGCGTCGGTAGGGGCGTCATTAAAATCAATACCGGCTCGCTCTCTGCTCCGTCTCTCCGACGTCCCCTCTTCCTCTCTCCGCGACACGTAGAGGTACCGTCGTCTTCATCCCTCCGTGTGAGCCATCCTCGTCGCACCAATTGTGCGTGGGGGGTGGTAGAAAGCGTGGTAGGGGTTGCTCGCGTTCCCGGTGTGGGAGTCGTACGGACCTGGTGGGGCACGTCGAGGAAGAAACCGACGGAGAGAAGCTGTGGAAAAAGAAAGAGAATAAAGAAGACGGAGCACGGAAGAGGGGTGGAAACGTGATAAGAGGAAGAAGGGTGCCTGGCTCGCGAGGTTAGGTACCCCGGTACACGCGATAAGGAGTGGGGGATGGCGTTCCCATGGCCAATAAGAACCTCTTTAAAGCGCCCTTTTTGCGCGCGGAACTGCGCATGCCGGATTCAAATCTGGGCGAGTTGGATATCGAGTGGTGGTAACACGGTGGTGGTAGTAATGGTGCGGGGGTGGTGGTGGTGGTGGTGGTAGTCGCTGGCTGTATGGAAATATGATAGCACGATAAAAAGAGGAAGAATGGCAGGGATGCCGGTATACGCGGGGGTGAACGTAGCGCGGGTGGGGATAGTATACGGTTTGCCGCGACCAATAAAAGGCCCAGTTTAAAGCGCCTTATTTTTTTGCTACGGCACTGCGCATGCCGCATTCAAATGTTGGGAGTGGTGAGCTCCGATGGATGTGTATGGAAATATGATAGGTGAGAGATACGGTCGGAAGAATGGCGTCCGGGATAGGTTCCCGAACGATTGTAGATTTTATGAAGTCATTTCGTTGATCATCGGGGTTCAACGCTACGTTACCAACGGAATTAGTTTCGTAATATTCGTTTCGTATCAACGTCAAGATACTAGCTTCGATTAGATAGACAGCGATGTTTCTAGCTGTGTTAGAGGAATGTCCGCATAACCTATTAGACACTGACAAGATCATTCCGACGTTATCGGAAAATTGTTTGTATTGGCGTAACGAAGATAGGTTAATATGAACGAAGGTTTATACACATACGATTACATCCGACTAAATTCGCCGAGGCACTCGTCCTCGGCAGTACAATGATCCGATTGTTCGTCAGATCATTCACCCAAGCGGATTTAACCTGCAAAAGTACCCACCTGCTGCTAGTCTGAGATTCATCGGACCGTACAAAGTACCAGCCAGGTATCTCGATCTTCGATGTACCCCACGAAATATATCGTCGTGTACAGGGTCGACGTTCGTGTGTCTCGGATATACTATTCCACCGACGGTTTCCAGCCTCCGTGAAAATATATATACGCAACGAGAAAAATCCAACTACCGACGGATAACTGTTCAAATACTGAGTTAGGACTGAAGCAAAAGGGGTTAGCGTGGGTGGTCTGGCACGAGAGGCTTCTTGCGGACACTCCTCTAACTAATTCCACCTCTGAGTTCTTTCTCTCTCTCTCTCTCAATCTCACTAGTCATCCTTTGCTGCACTATCCAACATACATTCGCATCTAAACATCCTGCCTAACCACGTGGTACAGTCTAAAATCTATCCATCAAATTCTCCTCTACCAATCATTTCATCGATAGGTAAAACAACAACATTTCATTCTATATCTGATATATATTTCTGTTAAATTCCTATATACATACTCTGTTTACATGACACTTGCAGGAAAAAAACCATCTATCCACCTTCGTATCTCCATCATCGATGCACGACGTGGTAAACAAATTTCATACATCGACGTTCCTAACCTCTTTCTCTCTCCCTCTCATACATACACACACACTCTCTCTCTCTTCCTCAAGATTAATCCGGACCCTCATCCCCGCGTCAGGGACGCGATCCCCCCAGCCCGGCGATTGGCCGCTTTTCCCGGCACATGCAAATGCACTCACCTTCTCTTCAACCCGCACTCTCGCCGCCGCGTTGGATAGCCGGTACACGCGAGGTAAAAAGGCGCGTTCGCGGCCGCAACCTCTCCTCGCCGGGCGGAGCCGCGTTTCGTCGCGATTGGAGGCTCCGTTCCCCACCGACGCCCGTTTCCCCACCAGCCCCGTCGTCCGTCCGCTTTTCGCCTCGTTCCCGTCTCCTCGTCGCACCCGCCCGGTTATCGTTTCGCCCGTCCTCGTCGCTCTCCCTGTAGAGACTCCCCCACTTCCCAGGAGTACGGTCCGCGTACGTCGTGGCCGGTAGGCGGCCGAGCGGGCGTACGTGGGCCCTCTAGTGTAGCTGCACACATGCACGCGACAGCATCTGACCGCCGTACAAGCCGCAGCCGCAGCTGCCACCCGCCGTAGCCGCGGACTCGTGTGCCCCCGAAGATTTTGTAAAGATAGTCGTCGTAATCGACGGAGAAAACACGGTGAACAGACAGAGTGTGACGTGTGCGAGGTAAACGGTGAAACCCCCACGTGTCTGTTTTTTTGACGGTTCCGCGGGACACTGTAGTTACCGGGAGATCGAAAGTGAGATTGAAGTGATTCTTATGGTACCGGACGCGGAACGATTGTTTGGTTATGTTTCGGAACCGATGGACAAGTTAGATGGTTTCTATGTTGTTCGGTTGTCGATGGATAACGATGTTTTTCACGCGTTAAAGGACGGGTAAAGACACTGAGGAAGATTCTTAATCGGTAAAGAAGTTTATTTTTGAGGTTACCTTCTCGTGCAATGAGATTCGTCATAGTTCTGATAGTTCGTTAGTGGGGAAAAAGTATTGTTTTCACAGGCACCGTTTCGGTGGACGTTAAGTCATCGAATAACAGGTGCACTTTCATAGAAACCGTACCAGGAACTATGCGATGGTAGCGACGATATGATTGTTACGCCGTTCCGTCTAATAACCGTATACATCGAGGTGTGTTACGTTTAATGCCTAAGGGGTAGTCCGTGTAATCGAGTTACCAGAAAAAGAAAAAAAAACAGAGTGACGTTTGTGCTTGAACTTGCTTGGAGTACGTTCGCAACGTGTCGAGGGAACATATATGTATCTGTGCGCGTTATCAGTGTAGTGTGTCTGTCGGAATACTGTGATACCGAGGGATACCAAAACGTTAATTGGATCGTTTATACGAATATTCGTCTCTGTAAGAAAAAAAAGACTCTTCTATTCCACGCTATAGGGACGTCATCCGACCTCTAATCAATTTCATCTTCTCACAAGAATAAACACGCACGGTAACCTCCATAATACCAGTTCAATCGACGGTGGTAACAAAATAACAAAAAAAAGGAAAATAAAACCCCAAGGTTTTCACGGTCGATACATAAACATAGCGTTTGTTAACCAGCTCGGTGACGGAGTTACGGTGACTCTTCTCAGTGGAAAGAATACAGCAGGTGACCACGTTGGATCTCGCGGCGTTGGCTGCTTACGGGGGCGTTTCGGGACCCAGGGTCGCGGTGGCGGGCACCGGGGTCCTCGCGCTACCCGGCCTGATACCCGATAAGGGTTTATCATCGCCCGGAGGCCAGTCGAAAACAAAGTCCGCAGGGCTGGCGGGTCTCGACAGTGAGGCGGTGCGCCGGTGGGTCGCCGAAGCCGCGCGAACCGTCCGGCAAATTCCGCCTCCGGTGGTCGTTCCATCTAGTTCTCAGCAACAACAGCATATTCATCAACAACAACAGCAGCAACAGCATCCTCGACAGCAGCAACAACAACAACAGCAGCATCATCATCATTCCGCCCATCGCCAACGTCAGCAATCCAGCCCACCCTCGGTGGGACCCTCCCCTTTCGCTTTGCCGTCGTCGATGACGCAGACCCCCAGCATGCATCTGCTGGAGAACAACAACTTGGTAGAGGTTGCAATGGCCCAGCAGCAGCAGCAGCAGCAGCAGCAACAGCAACAACAACAGTCTCAGCAGCAGATGCAACAACAACAACAGAAACAGAAGCAAACGAGTCCTACGAATAATAATACCATCGAGGCTTGGAGATCGATCCAGGGTGGACATCAATGGTGGAGTCCACCGAGTAGCGTTCATCAGGAGCCACAACCACAAGTATCGCCTATTGTTCAAGTCACTCAGGCGCAAAGTCTGATCGCCGGATCGGTGGTATGCGGACAAGCACAGAGACAGAGTCAAATACAATCTGAGATCGATCAACCGTTGGACTTTTCCGTTGGTTCGCTTCAGCAACAAAGGTTGCACACCCGTGTGAGAACGATGCACGAGAGGCTACAGGGTAGGATGCACGATAACAACAACGGGACCGTCGGCGGGCAGAAAATCGCCCGTGGTACCGGTAGCAGAAGGAGTTACAGTCCAAGCGACGCCAGTACCAGCAGCAGCGAGGACGAGGGTGTTTCCACCGGTGGCAGCCCGTCCGGACCTCTTCGCGGTGCTGAGAACGGTGAGTGTGTTTGAATAGCACTTGTTACAACATACACTTCTTCCGCTTATACGAACACTGTTGACAATATCAATCGCGAGGCATGCATAGAATGATAAGTTGGAATGACGCAATTGTATTTTAATATCTCATTCATTTCGATCGGCAGATAATTAAACCAGCCATGGTGTGGGCATAACAAAACAATCTAGACATTCTGATAATACGTATACGGTGATAGATATTTCCATTCGTCGTACATATATTAGATCGTATATTATGTATCAAACATTTTACTGGGTTATTCGAGTTATGGGATTGTCGAGAAGAGTTTATTTAACGAAAGAAACCGGAGATTTTGAAATATAAACGAACATGCGTCATTCCATCTACTATTTAGCCTGCGAAACATGAAACGGTTAGACGTCGTCGTGCATTTTTGGGGGAAAAACGTGCCCGCCGTTCGATTCGTCAGCTGTCAATGGACCCTCTCTTTCTCTCCACACACACACATATCCGACACCCCCGCACAACCTTGGCAAGGCTTTTGTTGTCCGGGAATGGTGGTTGCATTGTGCATTCGTTTCATAGTAGAAACGATGCGCAACCCTCGGTTCGCGAGAACAGGCTTACCTGAAACGAGACGGGTATCTACTCTCGTACTATACATACATACATACATACGTACGTCTAGTTGCCGTGTTCCATACGCAAAACGCATGCCAATTGTGGCGTGCGTTTTACGATGGTAAGGTAAAATCCCCTTTAAAGGGATCGACCTCACTTTTGCTCTGCCTTTTTCGTTACGTCGAACCATGAAGTATCTGTCCGCATCAAGTACTCCTTTGCATCTCTAATTTCGCGAGAATCTGTAAAAGGAAGTCCGTCGGTTGTAACGAGAGAGAGAGAGAGAGAAAGAAGAATTAAATGACATAACAATAAGAAGTACGTAGACTACGGGTGAAACAGATTAGATCGGAGAGTTAGTCACGGTATGTAAATATCATTTTCGTTAGAAACACGTACGCGTTCGTTCTAACCGTATCGATAACCGAATGGATTGCAACATCGTTCTCTGAAAATGAATAATGACCGTTCGTTAATACGGTATCGTTATCTATGACTACGACGTTATGTGTCCGGAAAATCAATTCTAATCCTATATACGTCTAAATTGATCAAAAGTGTACCGATAATTCTCGGATTATTAGCTCCGTGAGTCACGGTGTTACAACCGGATTTCGATAATAACTGTCCTGTTAACGCCACCGATATTCGCCGTTTAATTTTAGTAGTCTAAACACGGTCGTATGTCATACCGACTATGGAGATTATTAATTAGGTGTCACGTTATGCACCGGCGTTTATTTAGAACCGTTCTACGCGTTGCGTTCGATTTGGTATTATACACCGGTTCCGGATAAGTAGCTCAAATTCTGTTTTTTTTTTCTCTCTTTTTGATCCGCACCGATTGCACGTGTCGCGTGTACTTCTTTTTGCTGACACGTGAACAGCCACGCAATCGTCAGATAACGTTGAAACATTCTTAGGTAAATCCATCCTTGCCTCGGTTTCCACGTATCGCAACGATAACGCAACGAATAGTAGAGATGACGAGAAGAAAATAATTTGAACGAATTGCAACGAGTATCGGGGACTTTGGTTGTCAACGGTAAATTGCTGATTGATTCCGTAAAAACTAAATATTATTGTATCTACACGCCCGTTCCCATCGGCTTATCTGTCGTGTTTATTATCGCGATGTAATAGAATTCGCGTTAGAAAATATTCTCCCGCGGAAATACGAATGATTTTTAACTAAAAGGGTACAAAACAATATTATCCGAAACTAAATAGACGGATCTTCGTTGGTTCTCGATCAGATGCGGTTATACAAATGACACGAACAAAGTGTGATAAGCACCCCGCGTCGTATTGACACCGTGATTAAACAAAAAAAACGCAAACGTAACACAATTAGTCGGTATTCCGCTTTGTCGTCGCGAGTGTAGAAGTGAATTTCGTAATTAATGATTATGAATTAAGATATAATGATGTGTGTAACGCTATCGAACGCATTAATAGATGTCGAGTAGTTCCAATAAATACTAATCTAAAAACTGGATGGAAACACTATCTTTCGTTATGTATTATCGATAAGAACATACATCACTATCGTTCTACAGGTAATCTATGGACAATTACAGTCCTTCTATTCCTCGTATTCAAGTACTTTCGATATCGAGGTTATCCACGTAGTCAGATACATGCCACGTCTACATAATTGCACTAATATTCAAAAATGCAACGGCAAATAAACGCCTCGCAGGTATAAGCAGAAGAAAAAAAGTTGCCCGATATCGTATCTGTCGATAAGGTCTTAGCTCTAAGGCTTGTTTGAATAAATATTCCACGTAAGCGCGTGATCGCACAGTTATTTTCGATGAGCAACGCGATACGACAAAAAAATCCATTTTTTGAAGCGAAATCGTAGAGTGTTCCAGATAAATGTATTTCTTACGTAACGTTAATAACCGACTTCAATTATGAAGTTTCAATCGTAATCCATCTCTATCTACTTATTATTACCTACCCGTGGGATTACCTTCATAATATATCAATTTCTTATTTCTTTCTGATCTTCAATTTCGTTACACTTTATCGCCGTAAAAATTTTCCTCTTCTATTTTTCCTCCCGGACGGTGTTTAACGTTTTGTTGTCACGTTACGTTATAATACTTTCTTGCTGAAAGTATAATTACTCCGAACCGAGGCTTCTACCTTTCATCGCGCTAATGTATGATGAACATTGGAGAATATAATTAATCCTGGCAAGGGCCCAGCTCGGAACACGCGCAGGACGAAGTATGTATGTACACTATAACACACTCCTCCGGTATCGCAGATACCCGATTGCGCTTCATGGGGCCCAGGGACCTGTTCTCCCGAGGCCCTCGTGTATTACGGCGTAACGTGATACGTGTTTGATTCTATGTTATTTACGAGCAGGTGTACCGCGCAACAATGTTTATCACATAATTAGATTCCATGCCCGAGCAATCTCTATCGCACGTCAGTGAGCCGTGAGTCTTCGAAGTTGGAAATGACGTTTCACGCTGGACGGCCGCCCCGGCTTGATAACAATAATTTTCTCGGATACGCTCTCCATATTGATTTCATCCGCATTGTCTCGTACGTGCCCGGTGCCCTCCCTTTTGTTTTAACTGGGTTCCGCGAGCCCACCGCGTTCCATCTTTTCTTCGTTTTTACTTCCCGTTCGATATTTTCCACGGTTTTTATCTTATTTTTCAGTGGTACGTTCAATTAAAAGTATGAATAGTTATCTTCTTTTCTTTCTTTTTTTTAAAATCATAAGTATACCATGGATACCGCGAATGGTTTTGTTAATTGTACAGTTCCTGAACTCGGAAAGTAAGGTAATAATTAACGATCGATCGATATTTAACGATATCGTTTAATTACGTATCAAGATAGATCACTGGATATAACTAACCGTTATAATCTTTCAGGGGAAATTAATCAGGCTATCACTTAAGTTTATTGTATTATTTAATCACATAATTACCTATCGTTCGTTATATACGAAATACCGTCACGTCTCTTGACACACCGATATGAAAACGAGTGATTTTTAGAAATGTACGCATAGTACACTCGAATTTGGCGTAATTTGAATCTTTCGCGGACGTAGCTTTCTCGGGCCACTTGGTATAATTGGCAGAAGTAGCGGCGTGTTTCCTTCTTTGTTAAAACAGCTTCGCAAGAAAGAAAGGAGAGTCATCGGAACGATCCCGGGTGCCGTCGGATCACTCGCGTGCGGAAAATTAGACGGCCCCATTCCGATTCGTGAGAGTCCTCCTCACCGAGGATCTGCTCGTTTTTTTTCTCCTATCTCCCCGTCCATGATCAGTGATCTTCGAGTTTCGTGTGTCGACGACAGTTCCCCGAACTCGTTTCTCAGAACGTAGACCTTGCCGAATGCGTCGACGATTTCGCGTTTTATTCGTTTACATTTTCATCGCCTACCGAGGTGGTCCATTTTGTTGCCCGTAAAAAGATGCGGGTTTTCTTTTTCTTTTC
Source organism: Mimumesa dahlbomi (assembly GCA_917499265.3). Lineage (NCBI taxonomy): Eukaryota > Metazoa > Arthropoda > Insecta > Hymenoptera > Crabronidae > Mimumesa > Mimumesa dahlbomi. Next base: position 11,969,716 of record OU824118.1, read on the forward strand.
GATCGAGAGAGTAAAAACCTGAAATCACGATGTTTTTCCACGAAATAGTGACGAAGCGATAGTTCGATCACGGTGATCGAGGAAAAAGGATATATGTATGTATATGTATATCGGTTGTTAGCCAACAGACGGTGAGATTTTTCTTCGGCGTCGCGGGAATAAAAATCACGCTTATTGACATTAACGTCGCGAGCGATTAATCCGGGCTAAATAATATATATATATATATTTATTTTTTGCGATTCGCCACGGCATCGGTCTGGGTGAAACGGCCTTTTATCGATCGGCAATCTCGCGCGTCACTTGAGAAATGAAGGCTTGGCACACCGAGATAAAAAGACGTCGCTCTCGTAGAGGCGACCGGAAACGCGAGCGTCGCGTCGGGTTGACTAATACGCATTTCACGTACGTGTAAATTTCGTAGGATAACGCGAACACGAATGAATAATGTACCGGTCTATTTGGTTATCTTAGCGGGTATGCCCCGAGATTACGCTGGGAATCGAGAAAATTTCTCGAGGAGAGACGGATATGACTAGTTTTACGTTACCCGTGGATTGCGCGCGATAATCGATTCACTTGCTGCCGCTGGTGCTGTTGCAAAAAAAGAAGTGTTTTGCAATAGCGGAGGAACATTTTCTCCTGATCGAGTCGGGTCGGGATACGGCGACGCATCTTGCGTATTCCTTAAACGTGATTGTCGCATGAGTGGTGTAATAAATTACCGTTTTTTCCTTTTCTTTTTTTTTCTCTCTACTGTCTTCGTTAACATTCTACAAAAGTAACGGGAAAAAAGGTATTTGTACATATACGTATTTTGTATAACTCGTTGTATACTTGATTCTCCTTGGTAGGTTTTTCATATTCGTAAAGTTTATTCTGATTCGATCTAATCAAAAGACCTCACCCCCCCCCCTTCTTATTTATCATCATCCGTCCACTTTTGAAGTATGTTCGCGCGATGATGCGACTTTAATGAAAATCGTTGTTGTTTTTTGTGGGCGGGCCGGAAGCGACGTGCCATTTTTCTGTTACATCACGGGGACGGCATAATGCCGCGTCCTTATTTGCATTGTCCAGCGGCCGGGTTTCCGATTATAGCCTACCACCGCTTTCGAATTAAGGTCGGACGGGAACCTGCTCGAAACGCTTCGGGCTAGTTCACGAAATCCCGCCTATTATGTCGGGACACACATGTTGGTTTCTGCGGTCAAGCTCGTGGGCACGTGACTCTTCTCGAGTCGTCGCACGGTAAATCTTATGGAAATCAGCTGATAAATGACGCCAAGACATATTTCGCCTTATTGTTAATTAGTCAAAACGTGTCGTGTTTCGCACCTTTTAAATTACACTCTACTATCCTCGTTTTAAAACCTTTAAATATCCGATTACCGTACAGAAATACATATATTATACGTGTAACGTAGCACTATTCCACCGGGTGTCTTCCGTGACGTTTAAATAAAGATTACATTCCACGTGTATAGTTTCGGGTACGCAAGATCATCCCAGGTATTACAAAATCTCACCTGTTACGTTGCCGGGACACGCTCGGTCTGTACAAATACGTGACCCGCAAGGAAGTGGGTGGACGGGAGGGCCGGTTCACGGGAATGGGGAATGAGAATGGGAATGCGGGGATTCCCGGTAGGTAGGCAGAAGGCAGTAAGGAAGGTACCAAGGGTACCTATATAGTTGGTGGCAGGTAAAGCCGCCGGATAAATCTCACCTTGGATAGGTCAGGTTGGGCCAGGAGGATTCCAATAAGGAATGGAGGACCGTGCAGGGGTCACGTGGCGGTTCTCTTTTCTCTCTCTCTTCTTTCTCTGTGTGTGCTTTTTTTTCTCTCCTTTATCTCCTCCTGTACTCCTTTTATCCGAGGAGTCCCGTACGACCAGGTATACACCGTCTAACCCTTCTCTCTGTATCCCTCCGGCTCATAGGGCCACCTTTATTCGCGTGTGTGTCGCGTATACACGTATACACACGCACGCGAGACGACGTCTCGGTGTATGTATGTATGTATAAGGTCGGAGGACGTATACACGCAACTGTCGACAAATCACCGCCGGTGCCGCGACACGCGACCGACTTTCCTGCGCCTTTCTTTAAACATTCAACCGAAGGGTTCTCCTGACCACGTGCCTCGGGTTTTCACGCTTCTTCTTCGGTAACACGTGCACAAACACCCTGGTCGACCCTGTCTCGTGTTTTACATGACGTAGGCTACCATAAATATCAGATAAAGTAAATTATGACTTTCTCCGTCGGTTTTTCGTATCTTTTATTTTCTCCGTGTTACGTACATACGTTACATACGTACATCTACAAATGATAAATCGAAACGACAGAATGTTTAACATGTCGTTTATGACGTTCCGATAGAGAATACTTTGTTCCATTCGTTCCATAGGGTAACAGACATGTTTCGGGCATGTGTCCGACGGTATCGTTTTCCTATCGCAGTCACGTATGTTTTTCCCGTGAAAAAAAAAATCCTCGTTGCCCGGCTCAGTACTAACCCATAACTCTTCGTTACCGCCGGCATCGTGGCTCGAGACATGCAAATTATGACTTGCATCGTTATCCTGTCCCTCGCTAGCGCGGGATCGATATTGATCTCGCGGCGGATCGATGACGAATGCGTCGAAGCACAGCGGCGAGAGTCATTCGCGCAGGAAGAGGTGCACGTACGACCTTGCAGCTCGCGGCGTCGGAAAAGGAAATGCACTTCTCGTAATGAATCCTATAATGGCATGTACAGGATAATGCGTCGGGCTCTCGCCGTACCGCACACGTACGTGCAACCACGTTCTACACGTAGCTTCACCGTGCACCTACACACCCACCCACACACATATACGTATATACATACATACTCGTACACATTCGTTTCAGCATGGTTTCTCACCCGGGATTTTAGTTTGACTCCGGGAGTCGTCGAACCGTCCGTTTCATCGCGTGAGATTCTAACGACAGGTTTACTTACCATATACATACATACATGGTACGAATACATGTGAAAATATTCCAACTATCCCCGATGGGATGTATCACTTTGATTTTAACACGCTCATTATCGTTACTTTCAATTGAAACCTATTTTTCTCGTTTCTTTTTTTTTGTAACCGCGGTACGATTCCCTCAGTGATACCGACTGCGTGGTAAATGGAAATTAGTAATATTTCTCAATGATACACCGGGTAACGTTCAGCATGCAGCTCGCGCACACGCGGCGCATCTCGTTTCAAGGACCGCTGGAACGGTTTGCGCCTAGCCGGCCGGATAAATGATGGAAATCACCATATTCATTGCATTTGTCGGCACTCTGCGGGCCGCAGGTGAGCCGCTCGCCGTATTTGGCGCTCGCGTATGCTAATTCCCCGCCGCCGTGGATTGGCAGGCTAGGCCGCGGTTGCCGCATAGGCATCCAACGGTTAAAAGGACAACGCGTGTATATGTATAATCCTGCAATGCCGTTCCTACCTGCCTACTTGCCAGCCGAAGTGAATTATTCCTTCCGACGAGGTAAACGATGTCGCCGCCGAGGATGCATGCCCTTTTTACTTTTCCCGCGAGCTCGCTTAATTTTTTTTTTTGTCTTGTTTTATTACGTCGCGGCCTTGTAATTAGCCTAATAAAAGCGGTGATTGTTTACGTAACGGGAAATTAGAGTCGGGTTTCATCGGGTACGTTTAAATCAATGATTCGAACGTTATTTGCTTATCACCGTGTTTAACCGATCGACGAAGTGAATTATACTGTTTTGCGTATCGATAAATAATCAACTTCTAAATTACCTTATGAGAAACAGAAATGATTCGTCTCGAAACCGGCATGACGTAAATCTGAATAATAGTCCGCGGTAATGTTTAGTCATTATTCAATAGATACCGATTATAATGGTTCCGTTTGCGGTGTGGGTATCGTTGCGCAAAGACAAATGTATTTTTGATTAGTCGCAAACGTTGATTCTCTCCTGAGCGTTGTCGGAATTATAGAAAGCATCATCGAGTGGCGTCCGGTAATTTAAATAACACAAGACGTATCTGCGGGGGAACTGGTAAATTACGTTTGCTTTTTTTTCCTGTTTCTTTTGTTTTTTCTTTTGCATCCGCGAATCTCTGTAGGAGGACTTTAATAATCGATCTGACGCATCTCGATGAAAGAGAAAATGATAATAACGTAAGAGTTTCTCACGCTCGGCGATGATTCGGAATTTCCAGCCTGTTGTTGCATCTCGTTCGAAAGTATTCGAAGATTGATAAATACGCGTGATTCAGGATATCTCCTCTCCCTCTCCCCCTCCCTCCTCTCTAAACACTCTTTCTCCCTCATAAATTGCAAACGATCTTCACCGATACGACGAGTCAATGATTCTGGTTCATCGATATGGAATGTAAGGACGACTCTCTGCGCTAGTGTCGAGAGGCAGGAAACACGAATCGCCGGATTCCGTGAGTGTTGTGAAATTACGCGATTATCATCCGGTGGAATTCGTTTGTAATTTATGGAAAACGAAGGTCGGCGTCTAGTCCGATCGCGTAAGATTCCCCTTGGACATTTTTCCCCCACCCTCGGCGTTTATTAATTTCGCTCCGGTCTTATGCAATACGAAAAATCAACGGGATCCTTGCGGCGGATAAATGTACGCGACGACGAGCGTCTGTTGTTTTACTCACGTCGAGGTTATCCGTACGAACGAACAAGGGTCCGGACGAGAGTGAATTGATCGCTCGAAATGTAACCATACACCGATCCGCGGTAATTGATTGCCATCCGTGCAAGAAACACCGCTCTTTCATGCGAGGAATTATTCGCGATACGTACATAGTACAGCGAGGACTCCGTAAGTTTGTGATAATTACGCGTACTTAGTGATAAATTATTATCCGCGCATATTTATCTTTCGCGAATGAAATATTGATGTCCGTTAGCCGGCGTCGTTTAACATGCAATTTAATTAAAATCTCTCGGAACGGTAGCCGGACGACGTTACGTCGAATTAATGACTCGTTTTTCCTACGTTCCATGGAAAATATTACTTGAAAAATAGCGACGTGGGTTTTTATTTTTCTGATTTTTCTAATTTTTGTTAACGTTGGGTATGGACTCGAGATTTCAGAGAAATCGTGAAAACGGTTTTACTTTTAAAATACATACAGGAAGGATATCGTTAGTAAACCGACTTTCTTCATCTGGCAGTTTAACGATATTTGCCAGTCATTGTGGTTGCCGCATCCTGCCGCGAATTCCGACCTGCACGTCATTCAAAATTTCATGGGACACGCATGCCATATGTCCGTATGCAAATTTCGCCCTTTCTACTTTGTAAATACGTTTAGATGCGGCCGAACGTATTGTATCGCCGTCAGCGACAGCTGGAAGTATACGTATTACGATTATATACTTGGCTATTTGCATAGTTTTACACAGTTTTCATCTTATATACCGATTGATTTCCGAGCGATCCATCACGTAAGCGTGTATAATGATCGTCATTACAATCATACGCTAACAAGTAATATTTTAAATAATAGTAACACAGTGTGTCATGTTTATTTGCATTCTCGCGATAATATCTGCTCTCGAGTGCTTTATTATATATGACCGGTTTATTATTCCTCTGTGTGTTTGTACGCGTGTGTCTGTGTATGTTTTTTTTTAACTCCCGGTTTCTTGATGGCTACCTCACTGATGTAGATTTAATTATATTGTTTCGTGTAAACCTGAATTCAGATCGCTTGCGCTAATGAGCGATTCCAATCGAAACAGCCGATCGTGTAACGTCGCGCGGTCGGGTTGAATTGTTTGCAAAAATTCTTCGGTTTTCCTCCATGTCATGCGTGATAATTAAGGATTAGCAATAATGTATATAAATCGGCCGGGTTCCTATTAAATCGCATCCCGATCATCTAATAGCGCGTCGTCTGGTATTTTAATTGCGTCGCTTCGCCGTGAGATGATTTCGAATTAACGCGAGCCTCGAGTTTTTCAAGAATTACACGCAGATTCATCGTTCCCGATGAAACGTTACCCGCCGTATACAATACACACGGTGTAAATTGATTTACCAAACGGATTTTCCACGACTACGGAATTATCCGTAAAACCGACGTTTCGATCGCGTTCACCGCGGTGTGAGACTTTTTTTTTTGTTTTCTTTTCGCGTGTCGTCCGCGCCGCGACAAAATTTTATGCGGTGAATCCCCAGCCTCGAAATTCGCGTTAATGTATCGTGACGTAACATAAGACGGGGGAAAAAAAGAGCCACGTCGGTGGTCGTTTCGAATTTCGCGGCATTATGTGAGTCAGCAACAGGGGGGAAATGGCGCGACACCGAGTGTATATAGCAGTAACGTTCGGTCGTTTTAAGTAAAGATAATGCCAGTGTACACAGAAATACGCGTGGCTAATGCCGGCACACGGGCTGCTCGCCACTTCCTGCCTCATGTATTCAAATTAAACCACGTAACGCCGTCATGGAGCCCGGTATAATGGTAATGATAATGGTAAACGAGACCCATGGACGCCTTCTTCCACTGTCACTGTCATATCTCTTGGTCGCTGCCGCCGTGATCTCAGAAACTCCATGACGGTGCAACACTACGTACACATACACCCGGGGGTTCACCATACTTCTCCCCCCCCCTCCTCCTGCCGAGCTAATGCGAAATTTGCTCGCAATTTGTAGCCTGTTACTCGTCGACCGTCGTACAATGTAATTATGTTATTATACGTACCGACGGGTTCAACTTGTATACATTCCGCGAGCAGATCGTTTATTGGAAAATCTTATAGGTACCTACTCCACTTGTTATACCCTCGTCTCCGATCGAATCGTGGTTCTTACCGAGTCTGTAACAAAACTTTTGAATCCCACTCGGCTAATTACGGTTTTTGCCGCGTTTTTTTTTACCAGATTATTCTTTTTCTTTCTCGATTTCGCATTCGTGGAATCGACGTTACGTTTCATCGTTTTTAAAACGGATCCCGACGACGTCGTCGCGACGATCGCGTTTCGATTCCGTTGATATCGAGGAAACCTCGCGATGGAAACGAACCCGAGGTCGTTGACCTGTACGTACTAATCTGTCCTCAGAATCATTCCGTGACAGGCTCGATCCTTCGAGACGCACACAACACTCTACCTGCTGCTACCACCTCCTCCCCCCCCCTCTCTTCCCCTTTTGTTCGTGGCCACGACTCCTTCCGGAATTACAGGTCGCTCCTTCGGGACCGAGGACGTTCCCCGAGCGACATAATTAGGCACGGCTCTTAATGTAATTTTAATAACTGGATAAATAAACATAAGCGTAAGCGAGGCGTAATTTGAATCCGGATGTGCCACGATGAGCGGTTTCGATAAAGCACAATGTTAATGCCTTGGCTTAGAGAGAGAATTGCACCGTCTCGCCACCTCTTCGTCTGTCTCTCGTCTTTCTCTCTCTCTCTCTCTCCCCCTTTCTCTGTGTGTGTGTCTCTCTCTTTCTCTCTCCTTTTCCTCCCCCCACTATTCTCCTCCTACGACCCGTCGTGCTCACGCGGTTGCGTGCGATGCGTGCGTGCGTGCGTGCGTGCACAAGCATGTTATTTCGCAGTTTATGCGAGGTATGCTAATCCAGCGAGACCATAAGCGCATCGAGCACTTCCCAAATCATGAATAATCAGGCTCGCGAATCTCGCCTGTCTATATCAATCGATTTCTCTTTCGTTATTAATGTTTCTGGATTATTAATGTACTTTCCCGTTAGAAATCACGAAACGTGTAAAAAGTTTTATCGACGTATGTATGTATGTATGTATGGTACGTTACATATCGCATCACGTTTTTCGACCCGTTACGCACACGTCGCCCGAGGTGTGAGTTATTTAAACGATTAGACATTAACTCGCGCATATTCAGGAACGTTTTAATCACGACCCAGCTTTTTATGGGCAAACACGTTAAGGTAGAGCCGCGATACTTTGCATACGATTATTTAAATACATTTATTGCCGGCTTTCCTGCACACCGCGTCGCCGAAGTCCTTCGGTTTCCTCGTCCGCTTGTCGGGATTGAAACAAAAAAAAAAAATGATTGGACCAGAGGTATCCTTTTATAGCTGTTGAATTCCGCCTGTTCGTTTTTGTACCGTTGAACTATTTTTTTTTAATGAATTTTTACCGATTCATATATAATTACTTTGTAAATTATTAACATAATTGATCGGTAGAGTCTAGTCATGGTTGTCCGGACACATACCCAGGCAGCTTTATCTCTGATAAAGCAGAGGTTATTAATTAGTAATATGTAGCATCGTTCACGGTGGTCCAATTTTTCACGTAATCACCGTCGCGCCATTACAATGCACCTGTGTTACATGCACAGGTGACGCTTGTGTTATTATATCTCGTATGCATGTACCCAACGTGTATCATGCATAAACATAAGTCTAATGATCTAGATGATCGTTGATTAGGTCGTGTTCGTGCATTACCTTACACACGGTGTATAATACACCTGCATTACGCTTGCGTAAATTTTACAAACACGTTTGATAATTCGTTTATTTACGCATCCAGCACAGGGGGGGGGGAATGGAGGGGGGAATACATTTGTCTGTCAGCGGATCGTGTAACAACTCCCTACGAAACATTATTTCTCAACGTCTAATACAATTAAGAGTCGATTTCTCGGCCGATTTTGATACGGATCTTTAATTTCCACCCGCGGTGCGTTGCTTGAATATAAAACACACGGATTTTCTTTCATTTTTTTTTATTTCTCTGCTACCACCTCTGACGATGAAGTTACCGAGGGAAGCGGTAGAGTAGAGCGGTCATACCAAAATCGTAATATTTCGTAATCGTTAGTATAAGTCATGCGCTTGTAGACACATGTATCATACATAAACATAAGTCTAACGATGTAGATGGCAGCTGATTAGAGGCGGTCGTGTTCGTGCATTACCTTACAGACGGCGCATAATGCGGCTGGATTACGCTTCCATACGTATTCTGGATTTTTCTGACGTGCCGATGCTGACTCCCCCCCGTGTCCGCCATTGTTTACGCCGCTTTAATTAGGCCGTTAATGCGACCGGGATATAGCCGCGGGCCCTTATCTGATACGTTTCCGGCGAATCATGGGAATTATTTCCGCGCATGCAAATGCCAACGAAAAGGCGAATCGAGTTATGCTTCCGGCACGATCCCGCCGGACGATAAACACGAGCACGCGTGACTAAGGACGCGTTTTCATTCCGCGCACGATTTTCATTTAACTACGACGGCCTGCGCTTTTGTGCCGTCGGTGAGACCGTGATTTTTCTCCGGTTTTCTCCCCCCCCCTCCCTCTCCCTCCCCCCCTCGTTTTTCCGAGATCCGCGGTACAATAACGCGAAACATGGAACACAATGGTTCAACTTTCGTTACCTCGGTTACATTATTCCTTTTTTCTCTCTTTGCATTAGATTCTTTAAACCGACGTTCAAAGGGCATCGTTGCGATACAAAACGATTAAGTTTCTCGTAATCTAGCACCTCTGAATGATCGCGGGACCGGCTGTCAAACGATATTGTACCCGCGACACAGGTGAATAACGTTCGTCACAATGTTTGCAGGGGGAGAGGGGGGTGGGGGTGGGGGAGAGATTCATTTGTAACCATTTTGATAATTATATTTAAAAGGTTGAATACACAAAGAGCCCGGCAATTACAGCGTTTGGACACGAGGACGTTTTCGCCCGACCGATGATCACATTTAGGATAATATCTTTCATATACTGGTTCATATTAGGTGACTTAACGAGTTAAGCGTGCTTAACGGTGCGTTCAGCAGTTCCCTGGGATTAACTGGCCGTGCCTAAACGCGCTAATACATTACTGTACCGGTCGTTGAGAAAGACAGAGGTAATTAACCCCGCGCCTCGTAAGCGGTCATATTTTAAGGTCCACTTCCACGTGTCTCGTCGTGACTTCTTAATCGACTGTACGACTTCATTTTATCGTAATACATACATACATACACACGTACGTACGTATGTACTCTCGTTCCCGGTGGACGGTGGGTCTACGTCTTCCACGTTCGCTGTTTCGCGATCCGTCGAGTCAACAATTTAAATAGAAATGTTTGTATTTATCCGTTCTGTTCGGCTGGCCGGTCGGCAGGCCGGAATCATTCCATATGCATGATTCATCGTCTAACTGCATACGCACGATTCCATTGTGCGTGAGAATAGGAAAAGGGTGGAGGCGAACGCACTCGGGCATTCTTTGAATGCTGAACCGCGGCCGGTGTTTGCGCGGAATTTTCGTGAAAAGGGATGGTGGAACGCCGAGTGAAACGGAATGGCATGTCTGTGCGGAGAAAATACACGGATAATGAATTGCCAACTGTAACATTCAGTCGTTGTTTACAAAACACCGTCGGATATTTCTTGTTTTAATTGGGTCTTCATTGAAATTGTTACGTAAATCTATCGGTGCACTGATTGCATTATTCCAGTGACAAATTTGATGATTAAAACGGTTTTCATTTATTTCGTACGTAGTGGGAAAACTCGTGGGATCATTTTAGTACGATACAGTTAATTTCCCGACAAGCTTTTATTCCTCCTTGGTGTTTCCCGATCGGAGCACGCGAACTTGTTTACCCGATTCACGGTTTGATACGTATGTACCACGGTTTCAGACGTACTACTCGCCACGCAAATAGCTGTAAATTATTTCTGATATTTAATTATTCTTAAACCACCGCGAGAAAGTACCGTATGTTTTAATGTTTAACCATCCTAAATTACCGCTCGCGATGCTCGTAACTAAAGACCACGCGGTTTTTCTCTAGATTCATCTTCATTACGCCTGAAATTACAGATGTTTCGCGCGTAATAGACGGAAAATTAATCCTGAGAATTCGACGTTTTTTTTCCCCCCTCCGCCGTGTTTTTCTTTTTTTTCGTTTCGTCGTTTTTACCGGAACGAAACGCCCGGCTTGCTTTGAGTTCTAACAGCGTTCGAACCGAGCGCAATTTGCATCACTTAGGTATGTTAATATTCTACTTACCGGCCGCGAAAGAAACGGCGAACGGGAACGAACGTATCCCGCGCGCACATCCACGCCGTTTGTGGGTATAGAGACGCAGAAAACCGGTGATTTTGCATAAACGTTTCTTAAATTGATGCGCTCTGTATTTATCGAAGCGGCTCGCCGCCGACTGCGTGCATGAAAACGCCGCGCCGATGAAAATGTAGCAAATTATGCTTTTCCGTTTAGCTTTATTTTCCCGACGTTCAACGATCGTGTCACGAAGAACCGGGAGTTATTACACGTACGTATGTATGTATGTACGTACATACGTACGTCTAACGACGCTGAAACAACGGTATCACAAAACATATTTCCTCCCCGTCAGTTTTGTTTAATAAACACTTGTCAAGTTACTACAATTATTTCTATTTCCCATCTCGATACATCTCTTATCCTTCATCCGTGTAACTTTCCACGTGTTTCTACTATACCTTAAAAACAATCACGATATACAAATATCAAAAAAACTTCATAGTGGAATCTCTATGTATATATGATCCCATTGTTTAGCCGTGGTTTCGAAGCTGTCGCTACCTAAACTCTCTCCTTCTCTTTCTCTCTTTCTCTCTCACGGCACGAAATGCGTGCCTACCACCGCGGTCGCTTACTTTTTTGCCCACGTAACTCTCATTTTGATCAATTTGAGTTTTTTGCCGGGGCGGCAACCGTTGACTTTACTACCGAGGCCTCATCTCCACCTCTCTCCTTCCTCTTCCGACCTTTCTCTTTCTCTCTCTCTCTCTCTACGTCCCTTTCTCTCGCCCCTGATTACCGTTCCCGCTGACCCCTTCCTCCCCCACGCCTCTCATTCGCTCACTTACTCTCTCTCTCTCTCTTTCTCTCGTACACACGCACGCATACATTAAATCTCATCTTCCGTCCCACGTACTTCTTCCATCGGGGCTAGTGACTCACTCCGCTTGTCCGCTCGCTCTTTGAGCTTCCGTGACGTCCGGGCTCGCCAGAAGACAGCACAGTGACGGATTGTTAGCCGGGGGCGGGTCTGATAGTTCGCGCTCCTTTCGCCCCGCCGACCGAACCTGCGAAGCTTTTTACCGTGCAATTTTACGGTCCCGAGACGAATACGGTGAGTTTAACACAGATCACTCGGCGGGTCGAGTGTTAGACGAACAGAGTGTGTGTAGAGGGGGGGAAATCATTTTGGGATAGAGATTGCGGGTGTGTCGGGATAATGAAATGATATAGAGGATTTAACAGAGAGTAATGTATTTTAAAGAATTATCAATTCACTGGCAATCGTTTGCGAATCGACAACAAGTAACCAGGTGGAAATAGAATCATAAGATGATCCACCAGGGGGATTATTTACGTTAAAGGATATATTAAAGAGGCAATCTCCCGAGGTTTTTAGTAGTTTCCCATGCAATAAGGATATAAAATTATTCCGAGGTTGCCTTCGGTAATTAGCGGTCGTCACCGACCCGGAGTTCGTACAGGCCTTTCACTGTGCGAGAAAAGAAGTTACGATCTCTTGATTACTAAATATCCACAACGAGCCCCGGAGTCTGATTAACCGGTATGTCGACTCATCGAGACCACCTGAGCCATCGTCGGTTGATCTAACCGACAAGCGAATGAATCGGCAAGAGAGGAGCTTATAACCAGCGAAAGTTTCTCCCGTTTAATTGATAGTGTCTCTCGAAAGGTCTCGCGGCGTTTGTGTAAATACACACAAAGACAACGCGGACGGACATGCGCACGGTATTCCGACGCCGCGACGTCGCGGCGGAATCTGCGGAATCGAGGAGATGCAAAGTACCATACGTAAATACATACATAGGTGTATATATAGGTATAGTAAATACATACATGGTAAATACATACACCGCAAATACATACATAGTACATACATGCACAGTAAATACATACATAGTACATACATACATAGTACATATATGCACAGTAAATACATACATAGTACATACATAGGTATTCATAGGTATAGTTATATGTATCAATACGTATACGTGAATACGTTTACAGCGATTGTCACTGTATCGAACTGTTGACCGTTTCCTGCGTTTAACCGACCGGCAAACCGGCCGTACGAAACTCTTAGAACTCGCGTGGCTAATCGTAGAATCGTACGTGACCGATCGAGAAGTTGTCTTGTTGATTCGTTGCTGTAAAGCGTACCGTGAACGGAATCGTGAAGTGTCGAAGACCTCGGCACGTTGTGTTTGTAATTTTCGCTCCGACAGTTATCCATACGGGGACCCCGGGTATCCATCTACGTGCCCGTAAGGTATTTTTTATCGGTTGCGAAACTCCTTGAGTGGGATCGTTTAAAAATAAAAATAAAAAAATGAAAGAAAAATAAAAATAAAATACTATCGAAACGATTTACACGTATCCTACGTGTTCCACGCGGAGGAACAATTCATTCTTCATGAAACCGTGGAACTTGATCTCGCCGACATGTCACTCGGCTAATGAATTAACGAAACCTAGTAGTTACATAGTAGTAGTAGTAGTAGTAGTAGTCGATGCTCCCGGAAGCGGCACCGATGAGTAGAGCTAACGGATGGACAACGCGGACTATTATTTCACTTTAATTGATGATCCCGCGCTAGCTGTTCCACATTGATGCTCATCGATAATCGCTAATGATTCCGATCTTTCGCGTACTGCTAAAGGGCACGGAAGCAAAAACCCGTGTGGTACACGGTCTCGTTCTTTTAATTACAGACTTACCGTGCGTTACACCCTGGTGCAATCACATTTATTAAATCGTCATTATACGTGGAATTCTCGTACTCTAAGATTCTTTATTCTCGTTTGTCAAACGCGGTAACGACGCTCCGTTGAACGTCACAATGAAACGTAACGTTAATTAGGGAGATTACCGGGTACGGGGTCGTAGATAGAAGCGGCAAAGTGACGCGTCAAAAAGCTAGTTAGACCACGAAAGATCCTCGAGGCGAATCGTACGCCGAGTTTCGAATCGGTCTTTCACTCTCACGATGATTTAAAAAAGAAAAAAAAAAGAAAAGAAAAATAAAGAACCCGGCAGAAGTACAAACGCACCCGCGGTGATGATTAACAACCAGTCCGACGCATATCTCAGACGAGCAGGGTAATCGATTAATATACGATATCGAACGTACGCGTCTCACGGCCATTGTTTGTCGTTAATTACAATCATACATCTAATCGACAGGAGTAGATCGGGTTCGACTTGTGATTCGGCAGTTCGACCGCCCGCGGACCGGTATTCAAACCCGATTTCAACGTACTTTTTGACACACATATCGACAGGTCTCTATCCCCCCTCTCTCTATCTCTCTCTATCTCTCTCACGGTATTTAAAAAAAGAAATATATATCGCTCAAAACGAGACAGTACCGTATAACAGTCTCTATTATGAATTATTACCTGTCAGCCTGTTTGTTAATACTACACACCTGTCGGCTCGTTGACGTACCAATAAAAGATCACGAATAAAGCATAAATTATTTTACACCTACACAATAATTCACACCATGGAATCCATATGTAATACATACATACTTTGTGATATTCAGACTAAATCGAGTTCACCCGATCAAATAATACGGCGAGACATAATAAAACTTCCATGAACTTCCGACTTCCGTGGACGGTAGACACGAAATTCCGTTTCACTTTCCAGCCGGGGTTAACAGTTAAATCACACACTAATTGCGGGAGCACGGGCCCGCAACAGCGGGACGGGCACGGTCGATGGTGCGTGGCGGTGTGTGTCGCGTTAATTACCAAGCGTTAGGTAGGCTCCTCCCTCCTCGCACGTAGGTAGATGGATGGATTACTTAACACTTGTCACGCCTCGCTAATTAACATTCAGTCATCTCCCTCTCGGAAGTCCCTCCCCTCCCACCCCCTCGGAACGTAAGCCGAGTGGGCACGCCGGGCAGGTGGAAAGTCGTTTAATATTTATCGACTATCGCGTGCGACCCCGTTGGCACCTCCAGGGCCCAGGACGACCGGCGACTGAATTAGAATTCGTGATGGCGCGCCACGGTTCACGGGAAATATTAGAATACGGCGTCGCAGCGTCGCGAAGCTACGCCGACGAGAGAAGGTTAGCCAGTGGCTTTAACTTAAAAAGTGTCGTGGTTTATCGTTGGACAATTTCTTTCTGTTAATTTCTTTTTTTTTTTTATTTTCCTCTTTCATTCATTTTCGACAGTTGTTCGTCGACTGGAATTTTTATTAGATTCTTGGGAAAATGGGTATACTATGTACGTATCATCGTAGAGGAATGTGGGTAAAGAATGAATTTTGTATGATATACAAAACTATACGGGGAATTTTTTTAAAATAGAGATCAATTATAAAAGTTTAGAAAAGTATCGCGTGAAAGTCACTGTTGCACGGTGATTATGTTCGCTCGTTGAATTATACGTGGAGTATTTTCAACGTCGTCGGTGTCGCAGCGACGTCGACAGGTTCGACGGAATACCAGATGCAGAATGTTTTGTCCTGTCGAATCTAATCTGTCGTTTCGATCGCGGGTGCCCCAGCCGGACGACCCTGTCCGTATCTATTATTTGTACGTCCCTTGCGCGGATGGCTGGTCCGCTAATGCAGCGTACTTTTCACGAATTTCGACGTCCGACGAATCGTCGCGCACCGGGCATTAGAATTTCTGGTGAAACCAACCGTTTCCACCGGGTTCCGTGCATGAAATTTATTATCGTCCACGGAGAAACGAATCTACCGAATGTTTCATCATTGACATGGAAATTACGACGTACTCGGAGCGGTCGTGGTTCTGGTGAAAATAAAAAACAACAACGAAAAAGAAAAAAAAACGTGATTATTGCCCCGTGAGTTTTTCTATCCGGTTAAAGTACCGTGAACGTTTAGGTTGGTGGTCCACGGCCGGTCGTGTACGTCACTGTATCGTGATATCTAATGAGGCTATTAACACGCGGTGCACCGCCGAAGAAACTTCGTCGAGCGTTTATGACATCCGATGACCTACCTAGCGGCTTCTATTGGAGCCCGTACGATCGCCTTGAGTGAGACATTTGCTTATTCCCGCTAAGCTAATCTCGTCTTCCTGAGCATCTGCCGACGATGATTGTTGTATCATTAAAACTTCCTGGTTTTTTTTTCTGTTTGTTTGTTACGCGGCTCTTCTCATACGTGACTCGTGTTTCGACACTTTCGTAGACGCGTCGCGTGATTTGTAATTACGGGACCGCGTCACGGTTCGCCGGCTGAGTAGAATTTTTTGGAGGAGAAACATTAGGTTCGTGTATTCCAGGATGGTTTAATTTGAAGGCACGATAGATTGGGATTAGATGATTCTAAGTATCGAGGGATATTTTCCATTTATAACGCGTAATTGTGATATCATGATACGAATTAGAGACAATTTCACAGATTATTATTGGAAATCATTTAATGCGAGACGGAGAATCGCAAGCTTTATTGGTCGACGTTACATCGCGTATGAATTATCGTTGCAGCATTCTCAGTATGCAAATTGAAAATGATTATACGTCTTCGGGTAGAAGAGTGTCATTCCGCACCGCAGGTGATCAAGGTCGTGAAAGTTTCAGGTCGATATCTAAAAATTTGCGGAAACGGCAAGTGAATTACGAAAATCGCGAAAATTGGTCAAATGAACACAGTTTTTTGGTCGGCATTCGCTCAATTTTTGAGATAGCGACCTGAAACTTGTACCATTGTTTTAGTTAGGAAATTCTACGGCAGATCAATATATAATAGTTGTACTTTTCGAAAATTTAATTTTTCGCCAAAATCTGAAGGGGGTAGGTCAGGATTTTTTGCGATTTTCGTAAATCGCTCGCCATTTTCACAATTTTTGAGATATCATTCTGATTCTTTCAGTGTCTTATTCGGCTTCGGATTCCGCATCCAAAACGCCCTGGATCATTTTAATAGCTCAAAAATTACGGAAATGGCGAGCGATTTACGAAAATCGCAAAAAATCCTGACCTACCCCCTTCAGATTTTTGCGAAAAATTAAATTTTCGAAAAGTACAACTATTATATATCGATCTGCCGTAGAATTTCCTAACTAAAACAATGGTACAAGTTTCAGATCGCTATCTCAAAAATTGAGCAAATGCGGACCAAAAAACTGTTATAATTTGACGAATTTTCACAATTTTCGTAATTTGCTCGTCATTTCCGTAAATGTTTAGATATCGATCTGAATCTTTCACTGTCTTATTCGGTTTCGGATTCCGTATCCAAAACGCCCTCGATCATGTTCATAGCTCAAAAATTACGGAAATGGCGAGCGAATTACGAAAATCGCGAAAAATCGTCAAATTATGACAGTTTTTTGGTCGGCATTCGCTCAATTTTAAAGATAGCGACCTGAGACTTGTACCATTGTTTTAGTTAGGAAATTCTACGCCAGATCAATGTATAATAGTTGTACTTTTCGAAAATTTTATTTTTCGCCAAAATCTGAAGGGGGTAGGTCAGGATTTTTTGCGATTTTCGTAAATCCCTCGCCATTTTCACAATTTTTGAGATATCATTCTGATTCTTTCAGTGTCTTATTCGGCTTCGGATTCCGCATCCAAAACGCCCTGGATCATTTTAATAGCTCAAAAATTACGGAAATGGCGAGCGATTTACGAAAATCGCAAAAAATCCTGACCTACCCCCTACAGATTTTTGCGAAAAATTAAATTTTCGAAAAGTACAACTATTATATATTGATCTGGCGTAGAATTTTCTAACTAAAACAATCGTGCCAGTCTCAGGTCGCTATCTCAAAAATTGAGTGAATGGCAATCAAAAAACCGTCTCAATTTGACAATTTTTCGCGATTTTCGTAATTCGCTCGCGATTTCCGCAATTTTTCACCTATTACAATGAACAAGGGCGTTTTGGATGCGGAATTTCAAGCCGAATACGACCGCGAAACAATCAAATCGATATCCCAAAAATTGTGTATATGACGAGGAAGAAACGAATATCCCAAATCATCTTCATCTGCTATTTGATCAAATTTGATCATCCTACTCCGTTAAACAAATCTTTTGTCACGAAACTGCCCAAAACGCGTCCCTATTAGTCGTTTCTTTTACGACAGGCAGGGAAAATACCGTGGATCTATTCTTTCCCCGACCCACAGGGGCAATCCACGGGTGATTATATCAAAGTTATTACCGACATGGAATCATGGTATTTTTCGAACTGTCGTGGATAAATAATTCGAATGACTGTGTAATTATAGCTCGCCGCACGGTATTTAAGCCTTTGTTGGCGAAGAATGCAAATAGAGAAGTAATGACATAAAATGAAGAACGAAGAAGAAACAAAGTATTGCATTGAATTATGAATACCATCTACATACATACATACATACGTACGTACACACGTCTACCTAGAGGAATCATTGAATAGTAACATTCACATATATATCTAATAACAACCGTTGTACTCGGTTAAATGAAATATAGTTGATCCTTGTCGCGAGTTTCCGTCTCGATTACACGGATTCCACGGTTTAAGCGCGTTCCACAGTTAAATCAAAAATTTCGCGCGTACAACACTGAAGAATTCAACGTATCTTATCGAGCTTTCGTTTCTGTTACAGACTCGTGTGAGCCAGTTGTGGAGCGACCTTACGGTGAGTGACTCACGATCTCAATTTCCTAGAAATTACAAGACCGTACTTACAGTTCTGGAAAAATATCGCCGGAGCCTTCTATTCAGTATCTTCCGTGAAAAATTATTCCTTCCTATTACACGCAGCCCGTATTCGAATCCTCGGCGACTCGAAGCTCGCCAATCCGCTTCCATTCAATCCGTCTGGTTCACCGTTAATTTCCTACCGGAGTTGCGAAATCCGACGTAACGTTGCGCGCCGCGACTACCGTAGGAACGTTCTCAATTCGTGATTTTCTTCCGTTTATTACAGACGAGGAAAATACCACTCCCATCGAAAGTTTATGCAAACGCGTAAATTAGATCCGATTCCTGGAATCGACTATTTCATATAGAAAGTATACTCGGCTATTGGAAGCGGTGATTTATTTTACGTTCCTCTCGCTTTCGACCACCGTCTACTTTATTCCTATCGCGTAAGATTTCCGTCTCCGTCACTCGTTTACTATCCGACGTACCCGTGATTTTCCTCCGGAATGATCAAAATCATTCGGATTCAGAAAATAAAAGATTTTGGAATATTCATTGTCTCCTCTAAATTTCCAATCAGGAAACGGTCGACGTCTATGACGAGCGTTTTTTTCTCCAACATTCCGATTCTGATTGATGACATTCGGGGTGCAGTTTTCTCGATCCGTGAAACCTATCACCTTGCGGTCGACGCCGAGCGATGGACGCCGGAGGGAGGTAAAAAGTCGCGTTGCATCCGGTCGCGTCTCCTCTATGTCAGACGTCGTAAAATTCAGCGTTATGCGATTCGGGGCCTGTGTTTTGTCCCTCTTTCGAGATTATGATTACCCCAGCAGTGGCGGCAGCCACCGTGGCTAATATCACGCAATAAGCACGCTGGCTCCGAGAAAGCGGTCGTCTCTCTTCTTCCCCTCTCCCTCTTGTCTCCCTCCCCTCCCCTCCCCTCCTTGTTCCTTCGCTTCGTCAGGTATATAATATGTGCCACCAAACTTGATGGTGTAAACGGGTATCCGGTGGAAATACGTGGACGGTTAGAGAAAGGGAAAGAGAGTGGAGAGGAGATGGTCCATCAAACGAAGCCGCAGGACCCTGAGAGGTCATTCCTAACTTTCCTGGAGCGACTTCATCTTCACGGTCTATCCGGAGTTCGGCGACTCGAAAGAGTTCACCAAAGAATCATCGTTGTCTTTTCTCCATACCTTATAGTAGTCATTACCTCTAACTATTCCTCTTCTTTCTACTTATACTCTATAAAGTATACTCTACAAAACTAAATAGATCAATTAAACATCACCTTTACGCTCTATTAAAAGAAATCAAAAAGAACAGGTAGATCTACAACGATATCATCTTAACTTACCAAACTTGTTAATCTATCGAAGTCAATCTCGATGACGAAGCACGTGGTTGAAGATTTCTCCCGGTCGGTCGAGTATGTCGAGGGGTGTCAGCGAATTTCCAATGGTAGGGGGGGGGGGGGAGGTGGTGGTGATGGTGATGGTGGCGATGGTGGTGTTGCGAATCAACAGGTCCTCGGTTATGAGAGTGTAAAGCGTTTTGAATCCGACCCCTCGAGGGGTATGATTCCTCGGCGCGAATCTCCGTTGTACAAAAGGGCCGATTCGTGTCCGCGGGGGGTCGTGTTAGGTCTCCTCGGTTTCGTTCCCTGTGTCACGTACGTGTAGGAACGAGGCGTCGGCACGTCGTGTCCTGGGGGTGGCCCTGCGACCCCAGACGGGGGTGGCTGACAGCCGATTAGGGGCGAAAGACGGGAGAGCCCCCACGGAAAACTTAAAATAACATCGCTCGATCATCCGGGTGTCTTCGCCGACAGCCAACGAGCAGCAGCCCTGTTCATGCATTCGACCTGTCCCCCCCTCCTCGTGTCTTCCGTTTCACACTCCCTTCTTACGCGACCTTCTCAGCGGGTACCTTGGTATCGAGGTCGTGACGCGACCGATCTGTCTTCGAGGTGATCTTTCTTCGGTAAATATCCTTCGAAAGCGCTACCACTTATTTACCGAAGACTACGTTGTATATGTGTATGTAATATGTATACAATATTATATCATTTATGTGGCAGACGATGATGTAATTATTGATATTAAAAGACGTGGCGTGTATGTATATTGAAAATGATATATTTATATATTTTTTTTCGAGTTTTATAGGAATTTAGAGGTATGTAGTTTGGTTTTATAATGTCTCTAATTCGGATGGGAAAATTTCCGGCGGCACGAGGTTGAGCACCTCTTCGATGCTCATTACAGTGTGTCCCGCCCCCGGCGGCGGGTAATCAGGGTGTGCGGGGGAGCGAGGGGTGCGGGGGCGGCGGGTGACCTCGCCCGGGGCCCTTACTCTTCTCTTCGTCCTCCCATTCTTCGTTTCTCTCCCCCTCGCTCTGTTCTACTCTCTCTTTTTATTTTTCTCTCTTTCTCTTTCTCTGTCTTTCTCTCTCTCTCTCTCTTTCTCCAACGTTGTTCGAGTCATCTTCCGAAGCTCTCGACTACCTGCGAAGGTGACGGAGCGGCTCCGAATCGCGACCTTGCCAGGTACTTTGCATTCGGTGTGCGTTGTCACCCTCCCCCTCGTTGTTTACTCCCCCGGGAGACGATCGACGGATGCTGCGAAACGAGGAATCGTTGATACTCCGTCAATCGATTCAATTGGTGATACAAAATTATAGAATTTCTATCGAATTGGTTTATGTTCGAGACGACGTTACGTGACGGACAAGAAGAATCGTTAGAAACGCGGGGGAATTATATATGACGTAGCCCATTTGTGGTGTGTTTTTTTTTCGTTTTTTTTTCTGTCAAGGGGAAGAGAATTTCGGAGAAGGTTGAAACGCTGTCATTATTATTTTGTCGTATTGTTACGGCATTTTTTTCATTGCCTCGCTCTAAGTACGTCGAACGAGGTTTAATGCACCAGTGTGCCCCGGCAGAATTGGTATTTTCAGGATAGGGAGACCAATCACTGCCGAGAGAGCCACCGGCTATTTGGCTGCGAATAATAATGATTACGGGAGGCACTCTCCGAACAGGAAATGGCGCTGCCAGATGGTAGGGGGTAGAAGGTGAAGTTTTTCGGTTGGTCTGTGCCGGTGGTAGGCCGTTTCTGAATCTCTTCTTCACTTCGATTCTGTCGTAGTTCATTATCTACATATATCACGGAAATGTCAGAGAAACAGAAGTAAAGGAAAAACGAGAATATTTTAGATTTTCCACGTGATTTCAAATAATTTAAGATCAAAAAAGAATGAACCGTGAATAATGAAACTGACAACAGATAATTCTTAATTAATTTCCTTAATTCACATCATTCCACCGTAATATCTCCGCGACGTTCCCTTTTCATTTACGCCGCCACCTCGAAGCATGCAAATGATGTATCGCGTTCCGTTGCCCATAAAACACATCTCCCTCGGTACGATCAAAGAAATTTACTAGTTCCGCGAACAGCAATTTCACCGGGCGGTAGAGGCGTTCGTCCGGCTGAAATTTCTTGAAATTTTATTATATGCACGTTACCCGGGACCGTTCCGAGAAGTTTTCTACATCCATCGTTACCCGCCTGCGGTATACGATCTTCTTCCAGTTCAAGGTACGATATACACACAATTTTCTCCGTTACGTATCGGAATGTACAGTACGCCGCTCGGTTGATGCTCGATCGGCCGTTTATCCCGTTAGCAGGCTCTTTTTCTTTTCACGAGCAACACACCGACTCCCCCTGTCTACCTTAAACTCGTTTGATGATAGGTGAACAAGAAAAACCGCGGTCGTCCTCGGTGCATCCCGCACTGTGCTACCTTTGACTATTCCGGTAATGGTCAGCAGGGTTCAACTGGTCTGCCGAGTGGCTCCGAGTCGGTTGTCCGAACCGATCGGATCAATTTTTCGCGGCGGAAAAATCATTCCGGCCGAACGAACCCGCCCGGAATGCGAAATTCTTGTAGATCCGATCCTTAAATCGAGGGAACTCGAGCTACGGGAGAAACTTAGAGGGATAATGGAATCTTAGATGGGAGGAAACGTACGGTTTCCTGGATCTTGTTAACACTTGTGAAAATGAGAAACGACCGTTGATCTCTTATCCGTTTGAGATCTCGGGGTAACAGGCCCAATATCTAGTCACCTTCATCAACGAACGTCGAAAATAATGTCGACGTCCGGGCTACCAGGTACAGACAGGGGGGGACTAAAATGTACCTAAAACTAACGTCGGGCCTCTCCCGTCATTTTTACTACCGGAGCCACGAGACTATCGTGTCATTCGGACAGTCCTACGGTCCCATTAAAAGACCCCAGAAGACCCGTAGGATCTTCCTGACGATGAAAGACAGAGAACAAATATATCCTTCGTCTGCATTCTGTTCCTCGGATAATTTAGACATAATTTTCGACGTGTTACACGAATTCATAGGTCCCCCCCCCCCCCTGTGAATGGGCCCCGTGAAACAGGTATCCACATCCTGTAGTTGTTCCGTCGACCAGAAAAGTCTTGAAACGAAAGAAATCGAGATAGAAAGTGTCCAACCTTATTCATACGAGATCTAATCGAATGTAAAGCAATCAAATCATCGAAATAAATATTATTCCGTATCGATCAGGAATACGGTTGAATTGATCGATCAAGATTTCTATAGATCCACGGGATAAATCGAGAAACACGAATCGTTAGTGCGACGGTCGTCAGTTGCAAGCCCAACGGCCGCGAAAGGCACACCGAATCCGGATTCATGAATGAACTATGCGAGAGAGCCGTGCAACGAACCGTCGGGAAGACTATTATTTAGCATAGCCACTTTTTCTGCCAGCCGTCCGTGATGGCGGCGTTGTCTTTGTATCGGGACGGACGAACGACGATGACGCTGCACGGACAGCCCGGGATCCGGTGTATCTGGAGCAGGTTCCACCGAGATCCTTCGGCTAATGGACGCCAATCTTTTTCACTAGCCTACCCTTTATCATTATCATTATTTCCATTATCAAGCATTTATATTCCGGGCTCGTTTTTACCACTGAATATATCAGAAATAAAAATACGAAATTCGTATCTTCCGTGATAATCACGATTTCAATCGTAGCAACTACTCTCTCTCTCTCGAGAGAGAGAGAGAAAGAGAGAGAGATCTTCTTCTACATCTCTCTCTGTCTTTCCCACTGTCATTCAATCTCTCTTTCTCGCTAAAACGATTAACCCTTAGGTGACGAAATAAGAGAGAATTTCGCTAGACTGCACTCTCTTGATTAATTATTCAAGACGGAAATAAATTGTAATAAGTTATAGTAATCCTTCGATTTATGCTTTGCCTATACGACACAATAATCGTTACTAAGGAACGCATCTGTATTAATTTTACACAAAAGTAACTGCAATACTTCTTTGTAGATGATCGAAAAAATCTTCAGACGTAAATATGCGTCCCTCTCGTTAAAACGATTAAAATCCGTTATCGACGATCTACTCACCGCGTTCTCTTTGATTCCCCACCACCTGTCTCCCAGATTTTGATTCGAAAACCGAGGTGATACCGTCACGTACTCCTCGGCGGTGGTGGCGGCGGTTTCAGCGGCTCCCCTCGCGTGGACCTCGTACGGCGAGGCTAATCGTCGGCTAATAAAAGGCGGGCCCCGTGTGCGCGTCGCCGGGAGCTGCCCAGAAGCAATCAAACGAACAATGACACCGTCGCGAGAAGACTTCACGCGTCGTGCCGCGGTGGACATTGTGCGTGGGATTGGCTGCCGGCTTCGTCTCGTTCTGGCACCAGGTGTGCGCCACACTCGACGGTAGAAAGAAAAGAGAGAAAGAGAGAGAAAGAGAGAAAGAGAAAGAGAGAAAGAGAGAGTGAGTACGTAGAATATATATGTATGGATGTGTGAGATAGAGAAAGAGAGAGGAGATAGAGAGAGAGAGAGAGATAGCCAGTACGCGAAGGTCGTTACGAGCTCTCGATGCAGACACTCGAGGCGTCGCATCGAAACTCGCTGTTTTGCCCTCTTATTGCGTCGGATGACGGTATTTACGACTTGCTGGAAGAGCCATCAAAAAGAGGCCCCGGCTCGGTGGCAGGGCCTCACACGTGGGAACACTCGTGGGTCCTTCTTCTTCTTCTCCTCGCGACAACGTCTTTTCTTACGCTTTCGTCCAGCTCTCTCCCTTGATTCGTCGTTTTATTTCTCCTTGTACTCGTTTCGCGAGTCACGCGTTTAGATTCTATTTTATACGCTCTTCTTTTCTATTCTTTTTTTCTTTTTCTTCTGTCGACGTGGTGTCGATGTTTATCAATCGATTCCATTGAAACTTTGCCTCGTCGTCGAGTGACCTCGTTTCCCGAAATTCTTGATCCACTTCTATTCGTTGATTCTTTTTGTCGGATTATCAAACGTAATTGGTAGACGTTATTTTAGAGAAAGATACAGCGAGGCGATGGTGCCCAAGCCCAAGTGGAATGGATTTTTCGTAGTTACATACCGTGCAAGTGCTCGCGCGCCACGGCGAAGGTGAAGTTCACGAACATAAATTACGAGAAAGGGAGCCGGATCGGTTTGCGCATCGGCGTCGTGTTGCGGTTTTCGGGCTATCCGATCTGAACCGCAGAGGAGACGATTACCGGGCTCGGTCATCCGGCAAACGACTATTAATGATATTTCGTGTCGGATCTGCATGCTCCGACCCCGGCAAAGGGAGCCGACTATGCCGAACTTTCGTGTTTTACCGGCGAAATTTTTAAATGTACCAGCACAACCATCGCCAGATGTAGGAGGTGGTGGTGGTGTGGGATCCGAACGGGGTTCTGTGTCCCGATATAACGCGGTAATAATGCAATAGACGATCGAACAGAGTTTCTCGCCCCTTTCCCTCGCACCTCTGCTAACCTCTCTCTCTCTCTCTCTCTCTCTCTCGTTTTATCTTTCTATCTCTCTTTTCCACCTTGAACAGTATCTACCGCTCCACCTCCACGCGGATGCTGAGCCTCCGATCTTGCCGACTATTTATTGGATCAGGGATTCTCAAACTCGTCTATCTTCGACGGTGGTATTCTCTCTTGCGATTGTATCACTCTATCTCGTATACCAGCGTATGATTTATCTCACATACATACGAAACGACGAATGAGAATTGTCTATCGAACGAATTCCAATTAAATTTCATAACAGTTTGTTACAACCGGGTTGTTTTCTTTAAAATATGGAAAATATTTGTGTATCGATGGAAGTATCCATTCTCCAAGATAATTGAGAAAGATAGCGAAAAGTCTGTTGGACGAGGGAAGACGGTGGAGGGGAGGGGGGAAGAATCAGGTGAAAAAGATATTCTCGAATTTCGTTCTCGGTTAGTGATCAACGGCCGGTACGGTCGGAACAATTTCTCCCTTTCGTTTCATGCCCGCTAATTCGAACGCACACCGGTAACCACGACACGCGTAATAAACCGTACCGCAACGAGGTGGGTGGATTGCGTAATGCAGCTTAAATAATGGTAGGATATGATGCACCGGCAGGCATGCGTACGTACGCGGCTCTCTCTCTCTGGGGATTAAAAATCGGCTCGGAGTTTAACGGCGGATCGCACGAACGGCAGATACACAAATCAGGCCGTAAAGCCGATCAATTAAACGGCAGGCCGCCGATCTGCCGCGCATTATAACCGGTAATTATCTGTAATTAAATATTGGCCAGCCGCCCGGCCGCCGGAGCCAGCTTGACCAAACGTTTTGAAGGGGTGTGTTCGGATATCCACTCGTGCTTGCTTTCTTCTGCTTCTACCTTCGCGATTTCTTTTTTATTGCTTATTCTTCATCTCTCGCTTCACACTGTTCCCTCTCTCTCTATTTCTCTTTCTCGTTTTTTTCCCATTTTACCGGACGAGAAAGTATCCTACCGCTATTTATAAAGATAACTATCGTAGAGACGATGTTAATATTCGTTTTATTTGCTTATCACCTATCTGTAATCGGTGCTCCGATAGAAAATTAGATGTTCGTCGAATACCCGCGAGTGAGAGAAAGAGAGAGAGAGAAAAACGGGGAGGGATGTTTAAAATGATTCCAAGATGATCAATTTTCTTCGTCTAACGATCGTTCCTATAAAATTAATCGATTGTAATGATATGCGAGACCGGGAAAAATACTCGGATAATATTCTATAATTCCTCGCGGTGGTTAACAAGATATTTCAATATTCATTAATCGATTAGTTAACGAACATCATCGCGGTGATCTACAATTATAGCACGGTACGTAATCATCGGTTATTCTACGCTCCGCCATAAAATAAGACCGATTCGCGAACGCTGGATCTTCCAACTACAAAGAGATCAAATCAAAATCTGAAAGAAATAACAAATAAATGAAAAGTATTTACTGGTAAGGTGCAGGATCGTAGGTTATCCTGTTGCAGCGGGGGTAGCGAAGGTCCGCGGCATTCCATTTGTACGGACGCAGACTCCGTTTAGGCATCGCATGACGTTCGTCTATTTATCAAGCGGTATCATCATTCCCCTTTCTTCACCGTGATGCCGCCCCCTACGGCGATTTAATCTAATTTGTATCGCCCTTTGTTAATCGCGGCCGCGCCGTTAATTCGTACGGGGCCGCAAATCCGGGCCCAACCGGGTCGTCGGCCAAATAAACTACCGTGCGTCCACGCTACGTCCAGACTCGTCATAATAAACGCCACGCTAAGGGCACACACGGGCCCTTTATCAAGGGAATATAAAATACAACCGCGATACGTTATTTTAATTATCATTCAAGCATTATTGCACGACGTCGCGCACGAATACCGACCGATACCAATACACACTAACCAATAAAATACATATGTACGTGTATACATATACACACATACACATAAGAGTGAAAGAAAAATGGAGAATAACGTTGAAAATAATTATTCATTCGCCCAATCGTGTTCACGTATATACGTACAGTAACCTCTGTAACGCGGTACGATCCCTCTAATCTCGTGGGATATCAAAAAAGAAAGTAAAAAAAGAAGAAACAAAAAAAAAATGATCTCTGCTTACAGTAATATAAATCAAACCGGTGCTCTAGGGCCGCGAAGTCAAGCTCAATCACTCGAGCGATGCCTCTCGATCGAACGCTGACAAGCCGACAGAGGGATCGGGGCACCGATCCCGGGGCCCCGGGATCGATCGATGGATCAATAAACCACGTGGATGGTAAACGCGTGTACTCTCACTACGCGGCCTCCGCTCGTCACGTGGGTGTAATATACACGACGGAGATTGGGCCCGGTTGAATTCTGAGGCACATATTAAGCAGGATTATTTATCGGCACGGCGTGCGAGCCCTTGATTTGATTTAACAAACAGCGCTCGGTAACAAATTGATAAGCGGTCGCCGGTCGGCGAAGATCAGAAGGCCCACCGAAGCACCGTAGGATCAACGGAGGGATGGTACTTCATGAAGGCTCAGGTCAGGGCCGGACGAACACGTCCCAGTTGCCACGCGCGTTTGCTCTTTCTGTCTTTTCTTTAAACTTGCTTGCTTGCTTGCTTGCTCGCTCTTGTCAGTAAGAAGAGGGACCCTTTTGCGCGCGGGTTCGTGAGAGGGCGCCATTAGCATAGAAGGACCCCCCACGGCGAGTACGGGGCCCGCTGGGGTACTCCACCGGTACACATTATATAGGTGAGGCCTGATATATAAACCGACCTCATTGATTTATGGGTCGAACGATTCCTTTAATTATAATACGATATTTATTCAGATGAGGCCAGCGGACGCTCGGAGTCACGCTGCTATATGGTAATACGTGGCTCTAAGACTTTTTGCCTCCCACCATACGTTCGATTATTTTTATACGCTATCATCGCTCCCCTCCGGCTCTCGATCTCTTTTTTGTTTTTTTTTTGTTGTTGTTTTTCATCCAACTTTATACGACGATAGTTCCGATACGTTTGTGCCGTGTGTGTTTGTGTGTATAGAGTGGCGAGCTTCTGCGAGGTGAATAGAAGAACATCCTGGTGTAACGCGGACTTGGTTAAGTCGCTGTTACGGCTTGTGTGTGTGTTTAATTATCGTAATCGTCTAACTGGGGGTTGGTACATATATATTTTATATGTGTGTACCATTTGATTTTTATTTTAATTGATTCCACCAGGAGTTACATTATTAAAGGAGAGATACTTGTATCAAGTGAATCGGAATACCAAGTACAATACATCTATGCTGATTTCGCGAGTGTATTCGCAAAGTTCTCAGCGTGGCTTAACCGACACTTTGCAATTCTAAGGAAGATATTTATATTAGACGGTATAAGCATGTTTACGCTTAACAATGAAGTCGTTGCGGTTCCCGAAGTCACGATTAGCCGGTCTGTGTTCCTCGCGCGGACCTTGTCCCCAGCGAATGGAAATATTCTTATCAATTATTATTATCATCGTTATACAATCCACAGAGCGTTACCTTCGAACGTCTAACACACATTATTAATTAAAAACGGTGGCTGAAAGGTATCGGGGGGTAGATGAAATGGGGTTGCTGTTGGAAAAGAAGCGTGGGTGAAAGAGGTGGAGAAAGATGTCGATGGTAGCGTATGTACAACGATGGTCTGGATCGTGTTCCCACACGTAGCGGTCGGGCTCGCGATCACCGATCGTTCGACTCGGTAAAACACGTGTAGATAATTACCGACATGCGGTATGAGCCCGTGATATTAATCACGATTAAGCCGATTCCGCGGCGTCCCGGTGTCTGGCCGCACCGGTGTACGCCGCATACCTACACTTTCACGGAACACCTTTTATTTCTCATCTTATTCTTTTTTTTCTCCTCGTTTCTATACCACCTTCCCCCGATCCTCGATCATTTTTACATCGACGCTCGAATATCATTTTCCGTCTTCTCGCGATCGCGTTTTTTTAAAATTCAGAGACTACGAGACGACGCGATTTTTTTTGCTCGAAAGATTTTCCATTTCAAAGTGTAGACGAATTTTTTATTTTTCTTTCGAAATATTTCTTCTCCTTCCGGCGAGTAACAAGTGCGCGCGCGCGCTCACGCAGAACTCGCGAGCGGCATAAATCAAACGCGGTGCCCCCGCATTCCCACCGTGGCCGTGGATCGATCGGCATTCGTTCTGCGATACGATTCTCAGAGGGCTACGAAGGGAGACGTTTTAATCGTACCGGCTAAACATTCATGGCTCGTCACCGATTCTCTCTTTCTCATACTCTCCCTATCTCTCTCTCTCTCACACACACACACACTGTCTCTTCATTCCGCCATTTTTGGTGCACCGTTTCGTTTTTTCGAGCGGCTCATCAGGCCCGGTCGAAATAACAGAAAAAAGGTCTCGCCGTCCATTAATCTCATCAGAAAATTATAACGAAATTTTATACCTAATTCCTTTCGTTTCTTATCGACGAAAAGAAAGAGACACCCCGATTCTTGATTTTATATCAACCTATTAACTGTATCTGTTATTAAACAAATGATAATAGACAATTAATAGTCGCGGAATTGCGTGCGTCACTTTATATCTTTTATAAGCGTAAGAAATTAAAATAAAAAAATAAAAAAAGAAGTAGAGAACGAACGTATATGATCGAAGCTGAATGGTATGGTCACGTGTGCATAATTAGGGACAAACCGATAACGGCCCGTAACGCTTGTCAAGTGGTTAAGCGTTACCCGGGGCCACAGCCAGGTGGACTAATGATCTCCTTGGGCAACCTCGCACATCCTCGTCCCTCTGCTTCCACTTCTTTTCATGCCCTCTTCATCCATTCACCGCGGCGAGACGCATTATCACTGCACTCATTGTTACCGCTCTCCTTGTACGACTTCATCTCCTTCCACCGGCTACCACTCACCGACCTGTCAGTAACGTCTGATTACCGTGATAATCGTCGGGAACAGGATTCGTTCCTGGATACGAAATCGTCGTTACATTATACTTTGCAATATATTACTCCACTTCTTTCAACGGTGTCAAAAAGTTCCGCGTTAAATCTACCGTGTTATATACTTACATATACTTGTGTATATGTATGAATGTGTGTTACTTTGTTTTCACGATTCTCCCGACTCCGTGGGAGATTCACTTTGAAACAGTGCAGCAAAGTGTCGTTATTATCATTATATATGATTATCCACGCGTGGAATTAATCGTAAGATTTCTTTCTCATATTTTACAAACTTATTATACGTACTTGTACAGGGTGAATTTTTATCGTAAGAAACAACCGACGATTTGGTGTTTTATCGGCGTCCATTGATATTTTCCCCGCACAAGACACGGGGTACCGCCGGGAAGCATGGCGAGATTAGAAAACACTACAAATTATTTTTACCCTTTTATTTGTATCCGTGGGGAATTAACCGAGTGCACGCGATGCTGGCCGCAGAATCACCGCACCGCCACGGCAGAACCGTCGATGCAACATCAGAATTGCGTGCGTCTCGGTTCGCTCGTTGTCTATTTCTTTATTGTTTGCTCTTCCATCGCGTTATTCCACACACCTTTAGTCGCACATCGATCTACAAGTCGAAAGATCCACACGACGGCCTCCTTTTCCCTCTGCATACGAAACGATTCGTTTATTCACGTTTTTTTTCTTCAAACCTTCCTTTTGTATACTCTTCCATATTCGTTGACGATTTCGCTCGTATACATATATGTGCGCGTGTGTGTGTGTATGTGTTTTTTTAAATACCGTGATAATTACCATAGACCGTTGGAATCTCGTTTTACAACCTTGACTTCACTCGTTAATATTCATTCCCGACGTTTCTACTATTTTTCCCGCGGATATTTGAATCTGGGAATCGAAGTTTGTTATTTTATTTGTTGGGAATGTTTGCGTGAAGTTGGATAAATATTCACGTGGGACCGCGGGAGCACGGATACAGCACTGATTGATATGTTTACGGGGCGGTTACCGCGGTTAGATGGAGCAGCCACAATATCCACTCTTCCCTGATGATTTAAGGGCCATATATTACGGACCCTTGGCACCACTGGAGTACTACTCGCGCTTCGGTACCTGTATTGAGACGTTCCTTTGCCTAACTGGTGAGAGAAAGGGATGAAGAAAAAGATGTCTAAACTGTACACGGTGGATCTCGAACATAGATCGTTCGATGAAAATAATTTTTATTAGTCGAACTTGACGAGTTTCATTGACTCGATTATAGATATATGTATCTGTATCACGGTATAGTTTGTTGAGATCGTACAATAGTGGGATATCATTCAGCAGATTGAATATAATGCTCGTCCAATTACTCATTACGCGGTATGCTAGCTAATGCCACGCATAAAAGATCATTAACGTGCGTCTCGTTAAGCAAAGGGGTAACAGCGTCGAGAATCAGCTCAGGGTTAATGTTCTTTACTGCCCGGCAGTGATGCTATTCCCGCGGACTTTCGACGATTCATTAGTTTCAACGATCGTGTAATGCCACGTCGATGAAAAATTATTTCCTCCACGCGAGTCGAATAATATAGTTATTTCGTGCAGTTTGCATCGATTTAATCGCTTCTCGGATCCCAATGATCATTGAACAAGTATATATCGAAAAATCCCCAATATCTCAATTCCGCTTGTCTCGATCTGACTAAAGAAAACGGGTAGATATCACGAATAACCCAAATAACATCGTCAATTGTTCATCCTGATAAAATATAGCGAGTCTCTTCGATATAAAATCTGCACAGCTTGATCCACGTTGCGTGTGAGATCGATACGATCGTTACGTACCCAAAAGTCAAACAAATTCGATTATAAATAACATTCAACATCGCACAGAATTCCACATTCGTTCGTAATCTGAGACCACGAAGTTCGACATACGAATATATTATCACCTGTATGGCGTAGACCAATTAAGAAAACGCTGACTCGGTTCGCGGAAACGAATAAACGGGTAATAAAACGGCAACATCATCAGCCCACCATGCCGACTATAGTTGGCGAAACATGCAAAGCCGCGGGAGTCGTCGAACTTCTACCAGCGATTACCGTGTTATTCTCATTACCCTTTGTGTATTCCCCCTTCCATCTTTTATACTATTCAACGAAGAAAAACCACTGGTACATACCCCTTTCCCACCTAATAAGTCAACAGTAATCTTAATACCATAAAAATCAAACATGTAAAGTCGGAATGAAAACGGTGTAAAAATTCCGAAAAACAAATATTCTGAAAAATATTCTGAAAAATATTCTATGTTCATCTGAATGTATCCTGGACAAATGTATCATGAAACACAGGGACGTAGGGGCAAAGGGGGGCGCCCCAGGGCTATTTCGAGCACCAGCACGAAGTAACGTACGAAGCACTACGTTCCTGCGGAGGCATCGACGAGAGGTCGTGACGTTCACGAAGGTTATGACACTCGTAGGAGGACAGACGAGGTCGAGAACAGAGGTTGTTCTCTCCCGTAGGTTGATGGATGGTCGTGCGGAGATATGACGTCGCGATTGGTCGACCGTAAAGCAGGACGGGAAGCACCCATACGGATCTTTCGGTACTATTCTAACCCTACCCCCGGTGGTAACCTCCTCGTACCTTCTCTTACCTAATCTGTCCTCCTCCGCGAGAAACTCCGATCCGTTTGGTTTTATCGTCCGTTTTCACCGAATGCCAGCGCTGATCTGCCGGTCATTCGTCCTGGCGTCGGTGTTTCTTACGAGTTCGGTTTACTGTTCAAACGGATATCGTTGCCAGCTGCTCTGTATGTATGTATATGTATATGTATGTATATGTATACATTCACGTTTCCCTAAATGAAATATTTTTTCATTAAATTCTCGTCATTTGAGACACTTTTGGGTGGATTTGTTTACCGAGGATGTAATACGTGGATTCGATGTGAGTTTCGATAAAGGTTAATAGATTTTTCTAATTTTATCGGCTGTCGATTGGCAGTGATCTTGGATCTCTCAGTTTGCGGTACAAGTCTCGTAGGCGTACGCTTACTTACGTGCGTGTTTGCAGGACGAATTGCCTCACGTGGGTGGTCACAGTCGCTCCCCTAGTAGATGTCTTTGTGATCCATCGGAGTGGCGCACGATCGCGTGTTTTATTTATCGGTAGATCGTGATACTACATCTCGGTACGGGAAACATTACTTTGCTAGGAAATACTTACGTTGCTTAGGATCAGCGAAAAGTAAATCAAACGATGTCCCGCGGTTCACGAGGTGGAAGCTGTATAATCGATTATTTGACTTTTGAATTATTTTCTTTTTTTTTTTTAAGGGGAGTGGGATGAGGTTGAGTTTTATATCGAGATAATAATTCTCATTCGTAGTTTATCCGTTTCTCGTTTGCGTTGCTCGGAATTCGGACGAAAGTCGGCGATGTCGAAATAATTAGGGGGCGTAGAATAGTGGGGGAGGAAAGAGGGGGGAGGGTGTACTCCTAATTTCCTGGATTCAGAATCGTACGAGCCGCGATGCGGTAATTATCCGTGGATAATTAACACCTTCGTCGGCAGTACGTTTGACGCATGCAACGAATGCGCAGGCACGATGCGCGAATCGTTGTGCAACGCCGTTACGTTGATAGTTAATTGTTGGCCGCATGCTAATTAGAACATTTCTAAGGGAAACCCGGTGTGCGCAGGAGTGCCACGTTGGTGTTTAAATCAATTACAGACCGATGGAATGAGTAAGGAAAATGTCAGCTATCAATTTAATTACCGAAACTATCGGTATGCTTGATATCTTCAACGATCACGATAAAAAAAGACTTCCACTTAGAACCAAACCAACAAAACCGTCAGCCGTATAAATTACAAATTAAATTTCTAATTGTTATTCGTTCTTTGTGATCGAACCGCGTATACATTCCTATATACCTATAACGGTACAGTCGAATCTCTCTCTTCCGTCTAGTCGAACGTTCGGAATAAACGAACGGAAGTTTGCGAGGTGTTCCGGTTTCTCGGGCGTGTGATAAAATAAACTAGAATAAACAACGGACAAGACGGCCAGGATGGCGCCGGAAGGAGAAAAAGGACACGGGACGAAACCGGAAAGGACGTCACGTGCGGGACCTTTTTGACTGTTACTCCCTCTCTTTCTCTCTCTCCCTGCGTTCTTCTCCGTTCTCTTCGCCTTGTCCTTTGCCATCGCGTACAGAACTGGTAGGAGCAAACAACCTTCGGGATTCGTTGGCTGATGAAGAGGAGACTCGTTTGTTTAGTCCCGGCCCTCCTTCGTGTCCTCCACTCCTGAAGGAACCGAACGTCGTTCCTCTCTTCAGATTCGGTTGTTCCCTTTGTATCTTACCGCGTGCAAAATTTCACTTAATCTCACCATATGAAAATCCATCGGGTGATTCTATTTTCCGAATTGTCTCTGAAACCGACAGAAATATCTCGATTACGGTAATTCGAATATGCAAATGAGGGAAAATGGGACCTACCAACGGGGAAATCGTGCCAGGCCGGTGGGTTTCTTATCTTTTCGAAACCAGACGGTGATCCGAGGCAGCGAAATTTCTTCGGTCCATCGAGCCCCAAGATAAACGAAAAGTTTCGAGCAGGAAATGAGAGAAGAATCGGTGGAAAGAAGAGAAAACCGGTGGGTTACGCGGGGCTCGATCGTCGATGTGTGTGTATAGGTATGCTCGCGTTGTCGGGGCTGCCAAGAGCAAAAGGTCACGTTATTTTCCATCTGAGCTGCTGTCCGCGAGGCGCAGCCTCGTCGAATAATCCGGAAGGAAAAACGTCGGGCCGAATAAACTGAAATTTTCCCTTTAAAATGCGGAATGGCCGAGTGGAGCGGACGGTCGATATAACGGTGTTCAGGGGCGGAGTAGGAGGGTGGTGGGTGCCTCACCACCCTTCGAGGACCCTCTTCCATTGAGCCTCGTAAATAGCTCCCGTTCCTGAAAGACCTCCTCTTCTTCTTTCTTTACTTTCCGCGTACACACATATATACATATATATATGTATACATGCTGGCATTCTATGCACCTTGCGAAAAATTCCTTTAGCTTGCGCATCGAATTTAATTCACCGCTTAAGATACTTCTATTTCGTAACCGTGTATGAATCTTACAGCAATATGACGTAATATCGAGATGGAGTGTTCGTATGTATATATGTATGTGTCTGTTTTAAATAATAATAATAATCATAATAATCGAGATACACGGGGGAAGTCTCCGAAAGATCGTACGGGGATGATCGAGGAGTACGGGAATACAAAGAGAAAATAAGAAACGAGAGAGGCATCCGATATTCGCTCGGACGGAAGCAGAATTCAATTCAATTACACATCGTGACCGAGCACCGGGGGTCGTCGTCGTCGTCGTCGTCGCCGTACCACCGGGCACGGGAGTTGGGCGTAGAGTTAGTTCTGGCAACCCTTGAAAACCCGGCGAACAAGATCAGCGTCGTGCAACACGTTCGGGTAGCTGCCAACGACCACGAGGATCAGCTGCCAAAAGAGACATTCCGAGGACAGTAGCACGTGTTCGGTGATATTGGAGAAAGAACGGAAACAGTGGAGAAACTTGCGACATCCAGGAAAAGGTGTACATACGTCCACCGTTATCCTGGATTAGTGAAAAGAAACCAGATTATAATAATAACAAACTAGAAACACCTACAAATAATCATCAATTAATTAATCATTTCTTTTATTGAAGATATTTGAAAAAAGTAAGTACGGATAAATAGAGATAAATGATAAATTTGTCAGACATCTTTGTCGAATTTTGATAAG
Source organism: Mimumesa dahlbomi (assembly GCA_917499265.3). Classification (NCBI taxonomy): domain Eukaryota; kingdom Metazoa; phylum Arthropoda; class Insecta; order Hymenoptera; family Crabronidae; genus Mimumesa; species Mimumesa dahlbomi. The sequence continues at coordinate 12,006,135 of OU824118.1, forward strand.
ACATCTTTAAGGAGTGAAAATTGGCCATTTGTCGGTACCGAGGAAATCTCTTGTGGTAATATTTACCTTCGAATCATCGCGGAGAACATCGTCGGAAAGTCCGGAATAAAAGAAATGCGCGTGCTGGCTGAAGTGTACGCGTTTTGGAAAAGAAAAGGGTGGGATGAGGCGAAATGGAGGGTAACCCCTTTATTAGATTACCGAACGAGTGTCGCAGCATGGGCACTCTTTGAGTTCTCGCCGAGGACCCTCCGGGCTTATTGTCTCGTTTCCACAGTCTTCACCCTCATCCTTCAGCAACGCCCACGTCCGAATCTATTTATTTACGCACTTTTTAAGGCGCCACCTCGCTCTCAAAGACTCTGGCAAATTGGCTGGGAATTGATTTCCCCGACATCGAGTTTCCCTTATTCTTTATTCAGGACTTTAAACGTCCGGAGGGGGGGGGGGGCGAAGAGATTAAACCGTCGTTACTTTTCTTTCGTCGTTCGAGCGTTTTTATCGCGAGAATTGTCACTGTTAATTTCGGAATAGATCGGTACGAAACGAGTGTACGTTATTTTCCGACGAACCGTAAGAGTTATGGTGACGAGGCTGGTAATGATGGGACAGCTGCGCGGTACGTTTCATTGTTCGTTGCGAATTCACCCCTAGCTGAATTTTGAAAAGTCACATTTACGTTCGTCGCACGTGCTCGTTCGATACGACTGATTCTTTTTTTTTTCCAAGCACAACCGGGGAGAGACCGTTTCGTCATTATCATCATTTCATATTCGCTCGTTTTTCACTAGCGTTCACGGGAATCTTCTCACACACGATTCCGTGAATATTATTATCAATCTTTTCAAAAGATTCGTAAACGTATTCCACTGTCCATGGTTAGGTAAAAGATACATTGGTGGTGAGGTTTTAGAAAAATACCGAGGAAAAGACACAATTGTTTATTTATCTACCTGTTCCCTTATCCAGGTTGTATTAAGACGTTCCGCCATATCGAATCTAATCCCGGTGCAACAGTTTCTCATACGGGAACCGTCGAAACCTCCGGCGGGGAAGAAAAATCTACGAATCCTTGATCCTGGCTTAGGATCGCGGCGATCCACGTAATCGCGAGCAGGAGAACGTGAATTAGGGGTGGTTTATTTCTTCTTCTTCTTCTTCTTATTCTATTTTTTTTCTTTTCCTCCGAACCGAGGCCCAACGTTTCCCGTGTGTCCCGTGTGTCTCATGTGTGTGTGTGCACGTACACACACGTAGAAAAGCGGGGGATGACGAGTGAATGACAGGACAATAAGACCAGTCCGATGCACGCGAATGCTTTATGACGATTCAATATAAATCTTGGGGGAGCGGGTCGCTCGGTTGCACTGAATGCATTCGTCGGGATCTACGTGGATCTCGAATTTCTCGCCGAAAGACAACGATCCACGGGTCGATCGGGAGACCCGGTGATTTACATTCGACGATCGATTATAGATCATTTCAGTGTTCATAACTCAAACGATTAGCCATACGGGAAATTCGATCATCTTACTACTTCCGCGGCAAGTCTTTCATGTTCTAAGATCACCTAATTATCCTACGAAATAATGAAATGGAATGGTAGTTTATTATATCGGTGATAGTATTTTAAATATGGGTAAAATATCGTGGGAGGAATAGAAAATTTATACGAATTTCACCGAGAAAATAGAAAACCCTTCGTCTCGTTGATCGAAAGGTGGAGAACGGTTGCGTATGGAAAAAATGGAAGGACGAGTATCGTCCTGGATACTGAAAAGGGGGAAAAAAATCAGTTTCCAAGATCGAGGCGATGCATTCATCGGACGTACCTTCCCATGACCCAGAAATCGGGAATTCTAAAGAGCGGCGGATTTGCGTTCAAAAAACAGACGGTTTTACCCGTTGCGACCCTCTTTAACGACCCCCCTCTAAAAACGTTTTTTTTCCTTCGTTCTCTCGTTTTTTTTTAAAAAGCCTGAATGGCTTCTTCTCTGCCACTTCTACGGGGGTTTTTCCACGGTTCCCTCGGTTTTACAGAAATCCGGTGAATATGCAGGATATGCATCATCCCGCGTGTCCCCCTTTCATTTCATCCCTCCGGCTGTGTTCGTGCGAGATGATCTTCCGAAATCAGGAAAAAATTTACCTGCGCACCCCGTCATTTCGCTGCGACGAGCAAACCCGGGTTGGTTGTCCGCGAACAAAAAAAAAACTGTTCGCTGCATCGGATTTCACCCCGAAATAACGCTTTTTCACACAGTTTTTACGCTTCCATCGGGGGGAGTTAAGGGGGAGGGGGTTAGGTTAGTAGGGGGTCACGATCGAAACGAAAGGGGATCGGCTTTAAAAAATAAAGAGACATCGGGGATTCCGTGGAAAAAATTCTCATGCCGCGGATACGCGGCGAAGTTGTATTAGTTCTTCTGGAACAAGTGTGTGTGTGTGTGTACGAAAAACGTTGTCGGTTGTAATTTCCGTGAGTACGGAGGAGATAAAATTTGAAAGTGCCGACCGTTTTCGCAAGTATTAAAAATTCTATAAAATACGAGACACGAGGTGAGGGAAGATTACCCACTTTGTGGTCAGATAAAACGAGCAACCACCCAGGAGATATTTCCCTTTCATTTTTTTTCCCTCTTTCTCGGTCCTCTTTATCCCGATGTGGCCACAGTATGATCGCTAAATAAAACTTTCGTCCGGTGTATCCACCCTTCGATTAATCGATATACCCACGAAAAGAATACTGCGTGGAGAATAGGAGGAAAGAAAAAAAAACGTGGCACAGCGGCGATACTCATCTGGTATTGAATCGTGACAAAGAACGAACAGAGAGAGAGAAAGAGTAATGGAGAAAGGAAGAAAAAAAAAACGAGATTCGACCGGGCGGGGCCAGGGGCCACTTTTGAAAATTGATTGATATCCCGATTGCGGCCGAGCGAAGCCTCAACGGCGGAATTAGCAATTTGATTGAAATTTGAGAATCGAGATCGAAGATCCTTTAATCGTGATGGATCGGCACGATAACACTGTTAAATGATCGTTTCCCGATTAACGAATAGCCAGGAACACCGACTTTATAATTCGACCGTTTACCCGTACACACTAAGTATGTATGTATGTATTGAATTCGCGAGCCTTACAAACACGCTTTAAACTAACGAACGGAGGTTAACCGTGAAATTCTTGCAACTAATTGACGGAACTGCCAGTTAAACCTCGTTTAACCTTTCGCGATCTGACGTTCCAAGGAATTCGGTAGATCTCTCGGCTATAGAAAATACATAATAATTCATATTGAATTATTCAATGAAACCACGTTCGGTTACCATGAAAAGAAACTTATATATCCCCGTACTGCGAAATTATTCTGTTCGTGCATTAACGTCGTACAAACATGTATATATAATATAAAATATATATAAAATACATGAAAGTTTCTTACAGAGACACGGTATTTCCACCTAGCATACACCTCGTTCATCGAGGTTATCGATACTCGAGAGTTTACTCGCGCAAGCGATGTTTGATTTATTCGGCATTACTCAGCGATAATCTTATTGACTGTTAAACATGTAAAACCGAGGTGCGCCCTCGACGTCCTTATCGCGGTTCTCGCACTCAAAAGACACACATACACATATACATACATACAGAGAGAGAGAGAGAGAGAGAGAGGGAGACAAGAATCCCCGTACCGTTTATCGCCCATTGTAAAAGCCGATACGGGTTACAAGTCCTATACACGGATCTCTCACGAAGAATCGGACACGAGCTCGTCAAGAAACACGTTGGAATTTAAGGAACCACGTCGATGGAACTTATTTTTCCGGAACGAGATGGTAGAAACACCTTTTATCAGACTTCCCGCGAAGGAATGCCTGATAAGAATTCAGATTATTCCCGGAACACGAACGCTCCCCGTTGAACGACATTTCTCTCTCGGGAATATTCAAACGGATATTTGTCGAGATTAAACTATTTGAATATTTCCAAATATGTATCTATTTGAGTAAGAATTTCACTCGGTTTTACGGTACGTATTATCGTGATATCGATTATGAAATATGAAGATCGTCTCCGCGGGGTTTCTTGCGAAAAACTTGATTCTCGTGTGGGTGCTGCGTATATTCGCCGACATTTTATTTTTTTTCGTGACATAACGCGACGTTCACGCCAATTACCTGCTGATGTTCTGCCAGGTACGTACGACAAAGAATTCGCGTGCTGGAAACGTACGGCAGATTGCCGCCATAATTAACAGACCGGCTTAACCGAATGCCGCACGATTTTCAGAACAAGTAATAAAAGTAATCTGCAGAATATTTAATTTCTACCGCATACACTTCGTCGAGTTATCATCTTCCCATGTGAAAAGCGAACATACGTGAGACTCACCTACGCGAATCCGAACGGCCGCGGAGATGTCCACCGAGTGTTCTACTCCGTACCTCCGTTTCTTTCTCCTGGTCTCTCCGTGAGAAAAGTCCTCCCTCGATCGGTCGACATTGCCTCCTTCTCCTCCATCTCCTTCATCTTCTCCTCCTCCTTCTTCTCTTCCGTCGTTGCAGAAGTGCAACAGGACGATCGAGAAGAACAGCCCGCAATGGCAATACGGGCGACCGGTCCGCAGGGCTACCAGTTTTTGCGACTCTCCTACAGGGGTTCCACACACACACACACATCTACTTATGTACACATATATTTCTACAGAGACATACATTATATCATACACAACCAGAGAAATGAAATTATATACATGAAAACACACTTTTGAACATACTCTAAACAACGTATATACCTATATACATACATATATATTTATGATTCGTACATATATACACAGATACAACATATTTCTCCAGTGTCCCAATGTATCAGCGTTGTGTACACTTCATAGATTACCTGAGTGATCCAAATAAAAATAGGTTCCACGGTTACGTTAGCGCTCTACGTATAGTACATACCTGTAGAGACTCTCAAGTGACGTACACGGTCGACCGTAGTCGCGGCGCATTACGCATGCACGTAGACGGCTCGCATACACACGCACACACGCACTCACGCATAGGGAGCAGCGTATGAGTCGGTGCATTCGCGGAGAGCGCAGTTGCATTGGCGGCACGGCCAGCCAATCGGGTTATCGGGCGACGAATTCACCCCTCCAGGTCCCGCCGTGAAGAGGTTCGAGGCGGGCAGTTTGCTTTAAGGATCTGTTCGTTTCTTCTTCTTCTTCTTCTTCTTCGTCTTCTTCTTCTTCTTCTTCTTCTTTTTTTTCCATCTCGTTTTCTTGTACCGTTCCTTCTCTCTTCTTTTGACTCTTCTTCGTCCGGTTTCTTCTACGGAGATTCGTCTTTGATTCTCTCTGGGTTCTTCGCGTCTGCCCGGTTTTGCGAGAACTCGGGGCGGTCGTATCAAAGGGCGTCCGGAGTCGCGTTTCTAGATATTATGGTTCTGTCGCACGGGCCCGATCGTAAGAAACGATCGTTGTAATACTTTTTGCTTGTCTTTTATTCCACGGGACCGGTTTTTCGACGTGTTACGGGAAGGTCGGCGGGTGAAGATCGATGTTTAAAAGGATAAGAATAAAATAAAAAAGAATATAATAAAAAAAAAAACGAATGAAAGAGATGATTGTCACGTGACCGTACCGATTAACCCATTCGACGATCAAAGGTATATTCTATTCGTGTGATCAGATCATTTTAAATATCATTCGCGTGTAATTTGTTACGGTCGCGATTTAAATACGAAACGGATATCTTCCTTAATACAGCCCGATTGTAATTGTGCGGCTCGCGTGCGCCGGGTTTCACATGCGAAAAATAACGCCGCGACGCACTGGACGTGAAATAATGTGAATTAACGGGCCGGCGATCGCGCGGATACCGTAATTAGCCTACGCGGGGATAGGCCGTATGAAATAAGATGCGCGAACCATATTTATGGGCTGAATAACAGACAAGAAAATCACCAGAAAGGAATGGGAAATGATTTTCTGCCACGTTGGCGTCCCTTTCACATTTCTTTTATTTACCGGCCGGGCTCCGTGTGCAGACAGCGCGAACGTTACATGCGTAACGCTTGTCTAACTTTGTCTTCCCGCGTACTCTGACGTTTTAATCTTATCCACCGTGTGTGTGTGTGTGTGTGTGTGTGTGTGTATGTCACGCACAGGTGCATGGACGGGGTGTTCGTGACTAGACAAATAAAGAAAATTGGTACGCGAGGCGGGAAATTTGCTTCTAATTAGAAAGATGGAGGGATCCGTGGATATCTGTTACGATACTTTTCCTTTTGAACGGAAATGTATATATGTGTGTTATCAGGTAACGGATAGAAACCGAGAGGGATGGATAATTGGTAAAATTGTATGAAATATAATATTAATCTTCCTATTTATCTTCTTTTTGTTTTATCGAATTACATGCAAATTTTTAATGTCTATTTAATATGAAATTGTGTGACGTAATATACGTCGATTATAATTGATGAACGTCGTCGAACGGAACGTTGCCGCAGCGAGGAATCGTCGACGGAAAAGTAACGACGTGCGAGCAGAGCCACCGAGAGAGATTAATTAGGTACTAAGTGAAAAAGAGAAACTGGGAGGTACGAGATGATTGCCGGCGATTGGCCGGGAAGCCAGCTGGAATTTAATAACCCCTTCCGCCGCCACCCGCCTTATCGCCAGTTCCCACGTGCATCCGCATCACTCGCGTTGAATGCATCAAATCCGTATCGCGAATTCGATCTCGTCCTGCCGCGTTGTTTCGCGAACCGCCTTGATCGCGAATCATCATAATTAATCGGTGGAACACTTGTTAATCGTTAAACGGTCACTTTATTTTTTTTTTGATAATTTCTTGTCCAGTTTCTACGTGAATATCATTCGCGATTTTTCACGTGGCAATTAAAGAGTCTGTTGGCGTAACACGATTCCCTGGAATTGTCTTTTTCTTTATTCTTAATAGGTAGGAAACATTACTGGCAAGTTATGTATATTTCAAATCCGAGTATAACATCTCGCAACACTCATACCATAAGACTCTAAGTAATTTTTCAACTCGATAGATTCTATACACGTTGTGACAGATACAGAAAATCGAAATCATCCCCGTTTCGAAGAACCTAGACTCTACCGGTACCCGAATAGAAAAAAAAAAACCAAAAAGAAAATCGCGTAACGGCAGACGGCAGATACCCCATCATCGCCACCCCTTCCGAAAGTCGTGCGTTAAACTTCGAACAGGGTAGGTCCTGGGTAAGGGGGGCGGGCGGAAAAATAAAAAAAAAAGTTTAAAATGTTTGAGGAAGGGGTGGCCTAGCCCCCGTGTTCTCTGTCGCACCACGAAAGGTGTCTGTAGGGGTTGCGTTCCTGCGGAATCTCTCTCGACAGGGTATCCCCGAAACGCGTGCTGGGTTCGTGCCACGTATTCCCTTTCCACACACTCTCGCACCTCTCTCTCTCGTACGTGTGTCACACCGACGTAGGAGGTTACGTTGGTGCGAGTAGGAACGCAGGAAGAAACGTTTAGAAACGGAATAGACGCAGATGCTTCGACGGGGAACGAACAGACGGAGCCAGCCGGCGTTTTTGGGGTGGATGGATAGACGCGGACGTGTGTCTGCCATTGTGATTTTAAAATCGGGTACCCGACCGTCCCTCCCTTTTACCACCCCTCTTCCCCCCACACACATACATACACTCCCTGTTACCGCCGGCGTCCTCTCCACCCCTTTGAAGTTACGACGCTCGGTAATACCGGCGTCAATTCTGGTTTCGAGTAGATCTGCTTAGGGGATCTTTGATCTTAATGGAAAATGTTTTGCTCCTGTTTACTGTGGACAAAATTGCACTAGGATATCTTTTGGGGAAATGATCACGTGACGGGGTGAATATGTATGTATGTATGTATGTGTTCGGGGATGATAGTTATGGAATTTCATAGATAGTAATACTTGCTTTTTTTTTAAGTTTCTTTGGTTTCTATTGGATTCATACGATGGAATTTATTTGGTTGTCTAAGTCTTCGTTGGATTCGACGGAAGGGTGAGGCCCCCGATTTTCAGAATTCCACTTTTGTCCTCACATTTGGACTATTTTGGCGTTGCCCTACAGGGATGCCCGACACGGTACGTCGATTTCGACCCGCAGGCATAAACACTCAGCTGTGCTCACAAGAGAATTGAACGTATACGTGCCCCTGTATCTTTCTCCCCGAGAAGCTTCGCTATTTATAGGTGGAAACGTTACGTCGGATACAAAAACGGATAGTTCTGTCCGGATACTTTTGACGGGATGAAAAAATACGTAGGAGACGAAGAGAAAAAAAAAATGTTCTCCATATCGTTGGTCTCGGTGTACGATGGAAGGGTTGGAAAAAGGTTACCACCCCTTTAAAGCGCGAACAAAATGGCGGCGTGGCCGCGAGTTACATGCAGATTGGCTAGGTGTCGGAAAGGAGTTATATCGAAGGGTGGTTTGCTCGCTTACCCCTCCGTGGAGGGCGGTTTCGCGCTTGCGCTTCCAACCCTTGCTATTCTCCGATTCTACCGACCTGCCCTGTTCAGGGGAACCTTTTTATTATTCACGTTTTTTATTGGTCCATTCGTCGCAGGTAGCCTCGTTCGTATTACCATAATGGCGGTCTACCTAAAATCCCTAACCAAATTCGTCGAGATATTGTACTTACAAAATGATTCCACTCGTCCCCGCAGTTTCTTTCTTCGATTATTATTTCACTAACTCTGAATTATTTATTACACGATCGAACATTCGCATTTCTTATCGCGTTTTGCATACAGTGCCATCGATGCGGGCCAAGTTTTCTTCGCGATAGAAAAAGAAACTTACATACAATGTACATATCTGGAGATGAAATCTCGAGGGGCGGAAACTGCATTTCGGGGTTCAAAGAGGCTGCGTTTTTCCGAATGTACGGGAAAGTGTACATAAGGGTGGACGAGTGGTTAAGGTACCCAGGCATCGGGGGGGAGGGGGGCTGGCTTTATCGATCGCAACTCTGGCAAGGGCAACCAGCAAGAAATAGGGAAACCGTTCTCGCGATGAATGCCGATTCTTTGTCTTTGTTCTTCGAGGGAAATGAGCTTCCCTTCGAGGATTCCAGGATGAAGAATCTTCGAATAGACTATCGTCGAAATAAAACGGCCACCGATGTGTATTAGAAAATCGGTGTGAAACGTCGTGATACAATACGATAATATGTTTCACTTGATAAATGAATTCATATATTTTTCTTTAATGAACGAGGCACGCGCATTAGTATTATCAGCTCTGAGGAAGAAATGCGCGATAATCGCATTCTTTTTTCTAGATAACACCTCTTTACTAGTACCAAAGTAAACAGCATAAATTTTCCACTAATAATGAGTCATCGTAATGAGACGTCGAGGTAAATAATTTAATTACTTTAACGCGATTAACTTATCGATCGAATCGGACCGTCATTGTCACTATTTTTTCACTACGTACCTACTTGAATGCCAACTGATTAACTTGTCGTTATCAGTTCATTTATAGTTACTACACGTATATGTATATCTATATCGTTTTGTAGTTGTTGTAACATAACAATTTTCAACGTATAATATATAAAAAAGAAACAATTATAAAACAATTCCACGTATAAATATTCCATAGCAATTTCCCTCGATTTTAATAGCGATTACGTTAATCTCATACGTGACACGATTCACATCGTCGTTTATCATCGTTCAATGGAATTCTTTAGCGGTAGACATACAAAAAAAAAGAAAAAGAAATTACGAAACGACGTGTCGTTATGTTTCGGTGACGGTATCTCTTCCTCCCTCTCGTCTCGCGAGATCGCATCGGTAAAAAGCAGCGACCGATTAAAGGTCATTCACATCTGGACACTCGAGATATTATATTCCGTATGCACGTGCATCGGGAAGCACATTTTCGTGCTTACGTAGCGTCGCGTTATCGACGCCCCCGTTGCGTTTTCGGCCCCGTCTTATCGTGATCTCGAACCTGTCGGCACGTGGTCCGAAATTATCTCGCGATAGCCGGAACACAGGTGGGGTCAGAAATTTGATAATCAAATGGGACATATCACCGAACGATTTCTATTCGTCGTAACACATCTAAGCTACATTCTCTCATTCTTTTTTTTTCAAGTCATCGATAAAGATCGATAAGACTCCACTATAAATATATTTTTACTTCTATACTATTTCTTACATTATTCTCCTTTATTTCATATTCACAGATTATAGGGAAACATTGTAGAAAAGTATGTATAATAGTATTTATAACAAGGGGAAAGATCATTTTAATTTGAACACCCTTGTAAATCCGGGACCAGCGTGTCCGACAATTTATTTATTGGAGAAAGTGCTCGAGGGCCGGTCCCATCGTGCGTCGCGGGCGCTTCTCCTGTCCTAAGCAGGATTCAATTTGGCCACTGCCCACGGTTCCACCTTCAAAGAGGAATCACCATCGTATATAGTCTGGATAAGGGTGGGGGCACCCTCGTATATAGTCGTGTACAGGCCCGGTTGGCGGCCTCTACTATTAATCTTATATCGAACGCTTTATCCACGCTTCCTTTCTCCTCCACCTACTCTCTCTCTCTCCCTTTCTCCGACCTCCCTTCGACGACCTCTTCAACCCTTGGACGAGCAGGAATTTTCAATTCTTTCGAGTACCGCGGGAAAAGCAGATTGCTCGGGGCGTCCTCTTGCGCAATGCCGGCCACGGCGTGGAAACGAAATTTTCAGGTGGTACCGACGCTTCCATTCTGCTCGAGTGAAATTACACACATGTACGTGACTGCGTTAATGGCATCCGATTGGCCCCACGGACGTTGCTTCCGATAACAGTTTGAATTTCTCCCAAGGATTTCTCCGGGGACCAAGAATTATTATAGAATTCCTTAAAAAAAAAAGAACGGTGACACATCACGTGACCAATGTCTCCGATAGTCTTTGAATCAATGATGATAAAAAAACACAGAAGATAAAAATCACGAAAAATCATTTCATTCTAATTACCCTTCCCCGACGGAAACCACCACCACCCTGGGCTTATTGTCCGCGATGAATAGAACGTCTGGTGGACGTAGTTCCCCGTTGCACGCAGGTTCATGTGTCCCCGCGATTAATCGTGCACGGAAATGGAAGGACGTGGAAACGAGCGTCTTTGGCCGCTTCTGGCAGGACATTGGCCAGGACGAATAAGTAATGTAGAGGTCCATTATGCTGAAACGGTGAAGGGTCCAACGGTCCGGGTCAGCCAATCCCCCGGAGGGCCGTTAAAGTGAAATACTTCTGAATGCAAGGTGGCTGCCCGTCTCGACCTTTCAACCACCCCCTCCCCCCCGTTCACCGTCGTTCCGACCCTTCGGTGCTGGTACTTGCGCGGCCATAGGTAAATCGTTGTTATCTGGACAGTGATAAACCCGTGAATGGAGTTCGCGCCTGCCTTGGACGAATGAACGAGGGGAATGCAAAAGGGAGAAACCGCCCTTTAGGACCTATCGGTTGGGAAGGGTGCGGGGACGGAATGGATGGCTCTGTTTATGCGAACTGATTCCGCCGTGGGTTTTAACCGGTTAAGTGTGGCGATCTCTGTGCAGAGCGCGTACCAGTGTGTGTTGTGGTAATCAAGCGATGACGGATATAGTCGTCATGACACACTTAACTGACTAATAGCTCAAAAATTATAGAAATGGCGAGCAAATTACGAAAATCGCGAAAAATCGTTAAGTTATGACAGTTTTTTGGTCGGCATTCGCTCAATTTTTGAGATAGCGATCTGAAACTGGTACCATTGAATTGGGCGGGAAATTCTACGCCAGATCAATGTATAATAGTTGTACTTTTCGAAAATTTTATTTTTCGCAAAAATCTGAAGGGGGTAGGTCAGGATTTTTTGCGATTTTCGTAAATCGCTCGCCATTTTCACAATTTTTGAGATATCATTCTGATTCTTTCAGTGTCTTATTCGGCTTCGGATTCCGCATCCAAAACGCCTTGGATCATTTTAATAGCTCAAAAATTACGGAAATGGCGAGCGATTTACGAAAATCGCAAAAAATCCTGACCTACCCCCTTCAGATTTTTGCGAAAAATTAAATTTTCGAAAAGTACAACTATTATACATTGATCTGGCGTAGAATTTCCTAACTAAAACAATGGTACCAGTTTCAGACCGCTATCTCAAAAATTGAGCGAATACCGACCAAAAAACTGTGTTAATTTGATGAATTTTTGAAATTTTCGTAATTCCTTCGTCATTTCCGTAATTTTTGAGATATTCAATTGATCCAAGACGTTTTGGACGCGGAATTCGAAACCGAATAAGACAGTGAAAGATTCAGTTAGATATCTAAAGATTTGCCGAAATGACGAAGGAATTACGAAAATCGCGAAAAATGGTCAAATTCAACCAGTTTTTTGGTCGGCATTCGCTCAATTTTTGAGATAGCGGTCTGAAACTTGTACCATTGTTTTAGTTAGGAAATTCTACGGCAGATCAACATATAATAGTTGTACTTTTCGAAAATTTAATTTTTCGCAAAAATCTGAAGGGGGTAGGTCAGGATTTTTTACGATTTTCGTAATTCGCCCGTCATTTCCACAATTTTTTAGATATCAAAATGATTCTTTCACTGGCTTATTCGGCTTCGGATTCCGCGTCCAAAACGCCCCGGATCATTTTAATATCTCAAAAATTGTGCAAATGGCAGGCAAATTACGAAAATCGCAAAAAATCCTGACCTACCCCCTTCAGATTTTTGCGAAAAATTAAATTTTCGAAAAGTACAACTATTATATGTTGATCTGCCGTAGAATTTCCTAACTAAAACAATGGTACCAGTTTCAGATCGCTATCTCAAAAATTGAGCGAATGCCGACCAAAAAACTGGTTGAATTTGACGATTTTTCGCGATTTTCGTAATTTGCGCGCCATTTCCACAATTCTTCAGATATCAAAATGATTCTTTCACTTGCTTATTCTGCTTCGAAATCCACATTAAAAACGTCCCGGATCATTTGAATATCTAAAAAATTACGGAAATTACGAAGGAATTACGAAAATCCCAAAAATTCGTCAATTTAAAGCAGTTTTTTAGTCGGCATTCGCTCAATTTTAGAGATAGCGACCTGAAACTTGTACCATTGTTTTAGTTAGGAAATTCTACGCCAGATCAATGTATAATAGTTGTACTTTTCGAAAATTTAATTTTTCGCAAAAATCTGAAGGGGGTAGGTCAGGATTTTTTGCGATTTTCGTAAATCGCTCGCCATTTCCGTAATTTTTGAGCTATTAAAATGATCCAGGACGTTTTGGACGCGGAATCCGAAGCCGAATAAGCCAGTGAAAGAATCATTATGATATCTAAAAAATTGTAAAAATGACGAGCGATTTACGAAAATCGCAAAAAATCCTGACCTACCCCCTTCAGATTTTTGCGAAAAATTAAATTTTCGAAAAGTACAACTATTATATGTTGATCTGGCGTAGAATTTCCTAACTAAAACAATGGTACAAGTTTCAGACCGCTATCTCTAAAATTGAGCGAATGCCGACCAAAAAACTGTGTTAATTTGACGATTTTTCGCGATTTTCGTAATTCGCTCGCCGTTTCCGCAAACTTTTAGATATCGACCTGAATCTTTCACTGTCTTATTCGGCTTCGGATTCCCCGTCCAATACGTCCTCGAACATTTTAACGAAGTTCTTCTTTTATCCCTTCTTGGCAGAACGAGAATAGTATATGCATGTCTTATCTTGATCGATTCTATCGTTGTGTTGTCAGTGAATTTCAAACAGTTTTAATAGAACTATTTTGTTTCATTGTTGTTTCGGTTATATGCGTTTGTGTGTTTTTTATAATAAAGCTAAACAACATCCGTGAGACAGTAACCGTACAGAAGCCAGGTCGCCGGTTAGCGGCGGGAATAAAAATCTTGGGGACCGGAAATACTTTCACTCTCGGCACTGAGTAATGGCTCGTGTTTGATCTCTGGCCACTGCAGTCAGCTTTGCACACCGGTTTTTCGCACGCAAAACGTGGCTAATCTTATAACGCGCTCGAATCCCCGTGGTCGCAGTTCTATTCGATTAGTCTAATAATAGCAATTATTTCGTGGAATTAGCGATCTAATTGAATGATCTACGTTCGTTGAAAAATCACAAGGGGAGTTGTTCCTTCTATCCACTGTGTCGGCGTTTTAAACCGACCACCGCGAGGTGGTATATAATAATCGAATTTTCCACAACGTGCACGCAAGAGTAGGACAATTTCACCGGCCCTCAGGGGTGGTTTCGTTTGTCTCCGTGGGGCTAGAAAGGAACCAGGGGAGCATGCAAACACCGCGAGATTAAAGGAACCGTCGTTCCATGCCGTGGATCTCGCTGGGAAACGTTGCCCAAGGAAACGCCGCGGGCGAACGACCCCCGTTGAAACACGATCAAAACGACTTTTAATATCGCACAGTGAAAACCACCGGTACACATGTAATAAACGAATCGAAACCGTGATAATTGAACTGCTCGAAAAAAAACTCGACGTACTTATCGTTTCGTAGGAAATTCCACGCGAGACCGGTTTAAAACTTTCAGTAGAAAATTAGAAAATTAATTAACGTATCTAATAATTTATATATACTTTTAATAGTACTAATTAATTACTTGTTACCTTCATTTATATTTCCTTATATAATATTTATATCATTTTATTAAACGGACGTTAGTTCACTGGAGAAATTCCCGAGGAAAAATATTCACTGCAATTGAGATGTACGCTCGAATCGTTTTTATTTCCCCGGGAAAGCTTGCCGAAGTTGGCATACAGAACAATGGAGGGTCCAATGGGCAGACGGAGGTCAGCGGCCATTCTCTGATGATATTGATTAGCCGACGCCCTTAGTTAGCGCCAGCTACACTTTCTTCGGCCCCGCCGCTTTCCTCTCCCCCTTCTTTTCCACTCGGTAAACGTTCCTTCTCTCTCTCTCTCTCTCTCTCTCTTTCTCTTTCCACTCACACTCTTCCTCATCTCCCGAGCCGCTACGAAAGACTTCGGTTACCACCCTCTCTTTATTTCCCTTCGTTTTGCTCTTCTCTCCCTTTCTCTCTCTTTCTCTCCCTTTCTCGCGCCTCAGTTTCCGCACTCCGACTCTCTCACCGACTCTCGAGCCATTCCTTCGAGCCCTCGTTAAGAACCTTGTGGATGCTGGAGGGATGCTGCGACGGGGGTGCGGAGAGAAACTAAGTCTCTCACCGACTAAATCATTCATCAAGCAAATAATACCAGTGTGACTCACGGCTCACGCATGCGGGGGTGATGCGGTATTTGCGTGCTCCGTGCAGTCCAAGTGTGTCACGTAAAGGGTGGCGCAAAAGTTGTGATTTCTTCGTCACTTATTCCCCATGAGCCTCGGATAAAAGAATGAAACGATGTTAATAAAAATATGATACTTTCCATCAAATTTGCGGAATAACTGAGAAATAAGCGGTGGATTCGTTTCAACGTTGAAGCAATGAAAATAAATATAGATTTCTAGTAGTCGATAAAGTATACTTGGGGTAACAACGAAAGTTTTCGTTGCGATTCGATTAGACACAGTTGTGTTCTCCATTCGGTAAAATTTGATACACCCCGTACATAGACGTTACGGGCGGAAAGAGAGCGTTATGGGCCCCGCTGTAATTAGACACTGCAAGCCTGGAACAACATCCAGAGACCCAGGCATTGTTCCCAGAAATTAAGGGAAACGAGGGAAAGCCGGGAAAACTGGCAGGAATAGGGGATTCGGAGGGTTGCTAATTACGCGAACTCGTGAAGGGAGAGAAACCATTTTCTGCACAAGCACAAAGACACCCCCGGTCCACGTTATATTAATACACGAACGGGGCACGGAATTTATTTCGGGAATCTCTTTTGCAATTTGATCTTCCGTCGATAGTGAAAGGTCCGCCTATAGACACAACACACAAATTTCCATCGACTTGTTTTTATTGCGATTGGGATATACATATACATATACACATACAAAATGTTCGATTTTCTTCGTAAGAACGAACAATGTTCAATAATGTGTTTAATAAGGCTCGAATACTGTGAATTAAACTCAAAGATATTTTCTTCTTTTGCAGGTAAAGTTTGGATAGGAGATAACGAGGTCGCGTGGCGAACGGAACAGTCTTTCAAGAGGACCTCACCCTTAAATCCCTGTACCACGACGACTACCACGACGACGACAGGTGGCGGGGCACCGGCACACCCCCACCTGTCACCACCCATTGCCGCCCCCGTGACCACTCCCGATCACAGAAGCCCCAGCAGCCTGCACGCGAAACTTGGAATTTCACCCGGTGAGTGAAAATAATTAAATCTTTGACTGTTATATATCGAGAAACTCTTGGATTTCGCGGGAAAATTAAATTATTAATTGTACTGCAACTATGCTGCGAATAATGTGGATTATTAAATGTTCGAAACTCGTTGAAATTCCTGGCTCGTGAAACCAATTATGGTTTTAACCATCGTTAGTGTGTATGTGTGTGTGTTTTTTCTTCTATTTCGTCACGTGTGTTGACCACGTACGTTTGCAATGTCGTAAATATATTTTCTTACCACCGTGGGAATGTTAATTTCGAATCGATCTCGAGCGGGCAGCATGGTAACAATTATGCACGTTGTTCTATGAAAGTTTCAAGCTCGTAAATCACGTCGATGTTTTCTATCTCGAAATTTATGCTGATTTATTACGATGCACGGTGAGCTTCGAGATTGAACGTTTCGCGAAAGTTGCTTTGTGCCG
Organism: Mimumesa dahlbomi; assembly: GCA_917499265.3. Classification (NCBI taxonomy): domain Eukaryota; kingdom Metazoa; phylum Arthropoda; class Insecta; order Hymenoptera; family Crabronidae; genus Mimumesa; species Mimumesa dahlbomi. The sequence goes on from OU824118.1 coordinate 12,022,953, forward strand.
GCAGTTTTGTGCCGACGACTGCCGATGGAGAAACGCGAAGAAGACGAGAGAGAGAGAGAGAGGAGAGGAGAGGAGAGGAGAGGATGGTCGGTAGCTTAAAACGGCCTTAAAGCGAGGCTCTTTAAATAATGCAATAAGCTTGATGTCATTTGCCGGACAATGGAGGGAGTTCCTTTTATGGGAAGGTCCGGTAAAATTGCCCCTCGCAGGTGCGTGCTTCCGACCCTCGGCAAAACGTGCCTCCGCCAATCACGATTCACTGATTCGCGACGCTCGTCTCGTTTCACCGTTTCCCACTTACAATGATAATCATCCGATTGCAATTTACGGTCTTCTGCATGCCGCGGCACTCTCTACTCGTAACCAACCCTTGCCTCTATCACTCATTGATCTACTAAATTTCCCTGGAAACAATGATAAAATCATCATTTACACTTTCCAATTTCATCACCACTCACCTGTAATCATCAAATAATAATGTTCTATATATATATCCTTTTTTAAAATGAATTCCACCCTGTCACGAGTACAATACACAAATTAACGGAATTAATTAGATAAAATCTAAATTAAAAATTAGTTTTTAAAATTAATCTAAATAAAATTCAGACATCGAATATCGTACGCTGGAATTCGCTATCGATCCGGAAGTCTCGGGTGCATGGTGTGGGATCTAGGAAGTTCGATTCAACCCATGGTGGGTCGTGGAACGCCGACTCCTTTCGTTTGCTTAAATAAACATTGCTCGAACAATAGCACGATGGAGGGGAAGGAGGAGGTGGAGGGAGAGAGAGAGGAAGGGAGAGCAGTCGATCGGGCCTGAGGTTCGTCGGCAATACGATCAGCAAAGAATCCTCTTCCTCTTCCCGTGGAACGCGTTTTTCGAGCGTACGGAAAAGAGAGGAAGCACTCCGAACGGCATGTTTAATGCATCGTTCAACATTTCCATGTCAAACATCGCTTTGACTCGCGGAATTTAAAACCGTCTCGTACGCGCTCGCACACACACACACACTCTGTTACGCGGTGTGTATGTACATGGACCGCGGGACGCGTATACGTGGATACGCTGATGGGAAAACTACCCATCTTTATTTACCGTCGTGCCGACGCTGGACAAAGTGCGCTAAAACTGCGGCCAATCGATAAGGGTCGAATGTTGAAAGCGGCCCGAAACGCGACACTCGTGATTTCTTAAGGGCTATTTGGAAATATGTACTTCTGTTCTTCATCGATTAGAAAATGTACGGCATCCCTTTTTAAATACTTCTCAAAATATATCAGGAATGACCAAATCGATATTCTTGTAAATTTTCAATTACTAAAGTGTCTATTATATTCATTTAAATTTACTCATTGATCATCGGTTTAAACTTCTTTCGATAATCATAATTAGTTCTTTAATGTGGTGTTGCATGTGTCATTTCAGAAGTATACACTTTTAATTTGGAAAATAGTCCGAAAGGATTATCAAAGAGTCCAGTTTCTCAGATGTTAGGATCGATCGTGGTATCCACTTTAAGGGTGGAAGGATATTCATCGAAGAGCTACGGCCCTTTCGAGTCTATTTGCCTCGCAAGGCTGTCCCGCCTAGCTGCCAAGTGTGTTTATTCGGTATATCAATAAGGACGAAGTGGACGAGACCGAGGTCCCCTAAGGACTTTCGTCCTTGCCCGACGACGGCCTCTCTGCCGGACAGCTTGATAACATTATGTTTCTTGCGCCGACATATGCACTACCCGGTTTTTGAAGAATGAGGGATAACACCCTAAAATATTGCGAACCCACCGGTGGACATGTGTCGAAACGACGCTTCCTTTTCGTAAAGGCTGCAGCAACCCTTAAATGAAACCGAAATTGTCGCGGGGAATGTTGTCGATGATCGAACGATAAATCAAGGGTTAGAATTAGAGAAATGTCAAACTGAAGAATATTAATATATCTGTTTATTATAATAGATCGAATCGTTTCTTCGTTTTTTAAAGAAATTCCATAATAAACGTGGGACTTATGCCAGGATAATCTATATTTATACAAAATTACATATAGAAACTGTGTGTATGTATGTTTTTAACAGAGACACTTAGTATTCAGAATTTTCTAGGAAAAAAAATATATTTGTCTAGTCGGAAACATATCGATGGAATTGCAAATAACGTTTATACATTGATGGATAACGGGCGTTACGCGAGCACGCCGATAAAGTACGAAAGAAGAAGAATTGCGGACAAGTGCCTCTTAAAAAGTAATCTTTGAAGTCAGTGAACTGTGTAACGTAGTCTCGTCGCGTGTAAATTACGCTCGTCGGTTACGGAAGGATCCTTTCTTGCCTTTCTCGGATGTATCTCTCCCCCGGGACTATCATTCTTCTCCTCGGGATCCCTCCTTTCCCTCGGAGGTATTTAAATTCCGTTTATCCGAACCGGACGGTCGAATTACTTCGTCGTTCTCGATCTATCGAACGTCAAACAGAGAAATCTCACGATTTTCCCTGTCCGACTCCCCCATTTTTTTTTGTTCTCTTTCATTCATGATCCTTCCCCACGATTTTCACAAATAATTCAATTTCTTCGTATTTAGTCGTTTTCTTCCATCGTCACGAACGACACGCAATTTTCCACGGTTACCGTTTTGCACTTCCGTTCGTTTTACTGTACACTTTTGAAATATCGAGCAGCGCCCATATGCGAACCAATAACCGAGGCTACGCGTCGCTTGGCGTATATACGAACGTTTCATATACGACGGAAAGGGGATAACCGGGCGGGGAAAAGGGTGGCTTTGAAATATTGGCTACATAGATTTCGACCATTATTGCCGCGTGTAAAACACGGCGACATTTGGCGCTAAATCGATCAGGGTGTGCTATCGCGTCGCGACGCGTCGACGCGTCTCTCCGCGAAGAGAATACTTTCGAATAGTTTGAGATTATCGTGTTCATTTTTTTTTTATTTTTTATTATAATGGGATGTTACATGGTCGTTCGTCGATATAAACGTTCCTCTTATCAGCAGGTGTATATGATAATTAGAATTTGATATCTGATGAAGTTTTAATTAAGCGTTAACCCGTTGTCGAGATGAAATTTCGATTGTCCCGCGGATTCTTTGTTTAGCCGCACACTGTGTATTTCTGAAAGATCGTATGTGTAATGGTTCGAGGAGGATAACGATAAAATATTCTTGCCATGAATATTTCGTATCTCGCATGGGGATCTCCCTGTTCGAGCGTCGTTCAAATTGAATTCTGATTTAGCTCCTCGCGTCTTGCCAACGCGGCGTGGTATGTATCTCTTTCCTCTTGTGTTGTTATTTCAAATCTTTCCGTGGAACAGAGACATATCCCATACGCGCTAGTTCGACTAATTCCTACATGAGATTTTTCCGTCGTTTCGCGTTCGAGAGGGAAAAGATCTACGCCCGGAGTTTCACCGTTTCGTATAGATCTACCGGTTTCTACCTAGTACTCTCATATAAGTTATGTGATTTATCGTCACGCAGTTAAGCGACCAGATTTATAGTGACTGAAGTTGTTCTCAAGTTTTACGACCGTACGAATTGTTTCGAACTGCTAAAAATCTCTACTATGGATATATATGTATAGATGTATAATGTATATATGTATCGACGATCACGGCGCGACGTAACGGCTCGCAAAAATTCAATTAATTCCGATCGAACGGATATATATATATATATATATATATATATATATAAATGTATATACTGTATACATGTATATATATACGTTCACGCGATACACGGTAATTAATACACACGAGCGTGTCGTGTAACGCGGCGATAATTCAAAATTTCATTTTCATTGATCGCGAACTATGTTGTTAATTCCCGGCCACTTCTCACGTAGCGTCGACCGATCATCGGTTTCGCTTACTTGCCGCGGCGGGGAAAAAAATGAGATACGCGCCGATAATTGATGGCTCGGTTTAATAAGCAAAAAGGACGGACTTGCGATAATGCACAACAAAACAAAACAAAAAAATCGCGTTCCGAGTGCTCGCGCATTTCGTTTGCCGAAAACAGCTGCCGACCACAAATTAGCATCGGGCTATAAACGATAGTGGTTTCGACAGTCTGGGAGCGGCGGCAGGGCCGGTGAGTTAATTGAAGAGTTAATTAGGCCGCACTAAAGTCACGCGGTTCGGTTAAAATCCATTCGTGCCTATCTCCCTTTCTTTCACGCTTCCTAAGATCTTCATTTGTCAATTGCGGCAGGTGTATACGGTGAATCCGTGGAGATTTATCGCGCGGAGACCTTCGCCGGGTTTTTAACGAATCAGAAGCGACGATTAACCGGGAATTAAGCGAGGATAATGCTGTATTAAGACGTTAAGTTCTTATATAAATAACAAAAAAACACACACACACACACACACACACATAATAAAGAACTCACTCCTAGAGAACCTCTATTGTGATACCAGAAAGAAGTATTAACGCGTTCCCATCGGATGAAGATGTTACTTAATCCCTAATTATCAAGCTCATCAATATTATCCAAAATGAAAAAAAAAAAACAAACGAAGAAGAATAACCATAGACACTTAGTTAAATCACATAATCATCTTCATTATCCACCGTCGTAAGTAAAAGAATTGAAATTTATGGAACGTATATTACGAAATTATATAGTGTTATTAACAATTTAAAAAAAATGTGTATCAATCAAAAACGCTCGCAGGTCACGATGTATATATAAATGTATTTTCCCTTTGCTCGACATGTAATAACAGTACACGTCGTTTTCGAGTGCCCCGTAGATACCGAACGGGTACCACTTACCTCTAAAATTTATAATAACGCGCGATTTGCCGTAATTAATCGATTACACCGGCGAAACGTGCGCTCGCTCGCTCGCTCGCGCGGCACACACGCTAGCCGTGGGGATTTTTTTAAGATCATAATTTTAGATAGGCTGCTCGCCGTTCCCGCTGACGCAAATAGCGGCGTGTAGGCAAATTGAGGTGAGATTGGAGGTCAGGATTCCACCGACCGTTACCGTGGCGCGCGTTGTACCGGGCGATACAAAAGCAATTTGAAATCTTTCCTACTCCGCGCGTTTCAAAATCTCGCTGATTTTACGCGAGCTACGTTGTAGAAATAATTTTGCACTGTATTTGTATCTATAGAATATTTGAATATTAATTAGAAGACGGTGTACATAGTGTGTGTGTGTTTACGTTTTATATAGTTGTTAGTATTTTACAGTTTAGGGGAAACACGTGTGATTCATGAAAGTTCTTAACGTCGGTACGGAAAGGAATATTAATGAGCGAACGATATAAAAAAAAGACTTCATCGGAAGATCAATTATTTTCTTGCTTCGTATAATGACTTAATTTTCGCATGCACCAGGTATAGTTTTTACACGATTTCGATAGCCCGAAGAAACTTGAAGACCCATTAACGGAAACGTGTAATTAAAGAATGGAAGTTCGGAAAAGTAGCGCCGCTATGAAAAGATTCTGTCGGTATTATAATATATATACATATACACGTATACATATCCGGCGGCTTCGTTAATGCAACGGAAGAAAAACGTATTAATTGCATCACGGTAACGAAGAGTAAAGAAACGTCCCGCAGGTACGTTGCTTTATTTACGCTCGCTGTCGTCTCGGATCCACGTGAATACGTAACAACTTCAACTTATTTCTCACGTGCTTCCTCATCCCCTTTGACAGTATCCAAAGAGAAGCCGAAGGAGAGACGAGGGATAAACCGAACTACTAATTAAAGAGGCGAAGGGCCCTCGGTGAAGAAGTTTCGCCGCGTTTCTAAGCCCCGTACGCTTAACCCGTTCGAACAGTTTAACAGCTTGTTCGACTTAACCAACGCTTCCCCGTACATACTTCGTTTAAAAAGAGTCATACTACATCCACGAGTCAGATATTACACGGAATGTCAATGTGGAATTTCAAAACGAACCAACAAAACACAATTTCTTAACATATGTATAAATATCAACCGGAACAACACGGTGCAAGGTTTAATAAGATTTTACTAATTCGAATTTATTCTATTTATACCGGATGATTTATAACACCCCCAACACGTTTTACACTTCACGATAGAAGAACCCAGGCGAGGCAAAAGGGAAACCGTGTAAGATTTATTAACGAACCGTACCGTAAAAATCCACGAGGCTCCAAGTATGGTTCATAAGCAATATACTTAAATGGTAGACTATACAAATAACCGTCGATACCGAGATCCATTACACCCGACGATTACATCAACGAAACGTTTCCCATCTCATTTTTACATCCTATCAAATTCCTTATTTTCCATCGGTCGAATCCAACTCGACAGACCTCCGTTCACAGGGTGGTGTGGATTGTACGTGGTAGTAGTAGTAGTAGTAGTATTAAAAAAAAACAAACAAGAAGAAGAAGAAGAAGACGAACGTTCGGAATCACCCGGTACGTGAATATCCGCGCGAACCACCGCGTAATACCAAGGGATCACGGTGGACCGGCTAACGTGATTATTATAAAGTCAATACGTTGCTAACTCATCAGCCAGCTCCGCCCTCTAACAGCCCGGTAATATGCACCGGCCAAGAAGTCAGTTACGCTCTATCAGTACTTTCTCTCTCTTCTTCTTCCTCCTCTTCTTCTTCATCATTTCTCTCTCATTCTCACATAAAATCTTTCATCTTCTTTTAACTTCTTTCTATCTTATCCAGTCTCTCTTCCTCTCTGTTCGTCACTTGTTCGTTCCTCTCTCTCCCCCGTATGATTTTCTATCTTTCTCTCTCACGTATCCCCTTCTCCCACCAGGTTCGTTTTGAACGTGAGTGTCTACCTACGTCGGATAGGCACGTAAGTACCTACCTACGCGTGTAACCTACCGTACGTACCCAGCCTCCGCGTACTTGCACGTGCAATACACGTTCCGTGGTACCGCGCGGACCCGACGTACATATCTGCCGGATCTCGAACGAGCCGCACGAAATCGCTGCCTGCAATTACCACGGGGAAATATATTACTTAAGGATTACTTCGCCGGGAACGCGGCCCTGATAAGAGTGTGCTTCTCTACCGTCCACCGGTCCTACCCTCGCGTGAACCCCGACCGGACGTTTCGCTTCGCTCTTTACGCGGAGATTTTTTCTTCTTTTTCTCTCTCTTTTTTTTATTTGTATTTTTTTTTATCGCGCACGTAGACGTCCCTCGCGAATGACGGGACACGCGGGATCTTCGATTTTTCATTCATCGGAGAACTATGTTCGTTGATAGATCGAGAGAAATGGAGGGGGACGTTTTAGATCGCGATTTTATAATTGATATTCTTTCAATGGGACAATATCGTGACTTTGATGTAGATACAGAGTGATGAATTCATATTTCATTAGGAATATCCCGGTTATTCACGCTGTATATCATTGTTCTTATTATTGTTATATTAATTAAAGAACAAAAGGGAAACGGTAGAAGTGCGAGATGGAGGGGAAGGACGAGTAATCGTTTTTCAAGGATACATTTTTCCCATTCGTTATCTCGCAATTAACCGTATTGTTTCTCGATTAAGGATCTATTCCCCCGGTGATCTATGAAAATTATCGATACTTATCAGGACCACGGGAGTGCACCGTGGCCGCGGCGAACGTGATAAATGCACGCAGCAGCGTGTATGTGTATATGTGTGCGTGTGATAGTCGGCACGCACACCCGGTGAAACACAGTCCGGACCCACGGAGTCCAGGATAGTAACCGATAACGTAATACGGGAAAAAGGGAAAAGCAAGAGAGGCTCGCACCACCTCGGCAAGGTATCTGTTACATGCCTTATGGACAGCGCGGAACGCGTTATTACAGCCCGTGAGTGGTGGTACGTAGGGGGAATCGTGACTTTTTTCCACTCCGGGAACTAAGTTCAAGGTCCGGGTTGGGCTGGGTACGTTTCATTCATTCGTGTGAAAAGTATGCGTGTGGTTGGTGCACCGCGGCGAGAAACTCATGCTCGCACCTCGTGGATATTATGTATGTATTTTATATATGTATATGTGGAGGTACTACATAGATAGATAGATAGATAGATGCACACAGTGGTAGCGGTGTGTATCTTGATTCTGTCGTTCGCGGCGAGATCGAGATACCGTATGCGTGACGGTACGATTACATTCCACGGTTTCGAGACTCTTTATTCATCACCGTTTCCCAGACGGATCACGGGAAATTCGTATGCGATTTAACGTAATACAAGATAAACGTATGTATGTATGTGTATGTACGTACTGAGAAAAAGTGACGCGCAAAAATGTGTCCTGTAGATACGATCTATTCGCAACGAGTCTACATTAATCTCCAGTGAAACTTATTTAGTTATAGGTAACTCGAATCTATTTGGAAAGAAATTAATCCGTTAAATACATCTTCGATCGGGTAGAATAGATTAATATTTCATCGTTCAGGAAACATAGAACGTGTTCGTACGGTAGATACATCCAGGTCCTGATTTTCATGGTTAATTTTCGTGAAAGACCGTGACGATCGGTTTCATCGGCACTTATACATCGTGGCACGTGATACACCGTCGAGCACGGTTACACGTGTGCCTGTAAGTAAGTAGGTAGATAGGTAGGTAGGTAGGTAGATATCCCTTAAACGTACACCGTTTCGCGGCTAACCCGAAGAGACGAAATACCCTAGTACGTGTTAGTTACGTTACGTGTGTGTATGTGTGTGTGTGTGTGCTGGTAGGGTTTCGGGGTTAGAGGTTAAGCGGCGTGATTGAGTCTTGCTTACAAGGAGCCGCCCTTCGTTGCTCCTCTCGGCCCTACCTTCTTCGTGGGGAAGGAAACCATAATGCAATTTAAGCTATAATACTTGACTTTAAATTGAAAAGATTGCCCGAGGGATGCGAGGGAGCCTCGACTATCGTGGCGCGGTGGTGATGGTCGTGATGGTGGTGGTAGTTGTAATGGTGGTGGTGGTGGTGGTGGTTCTGGCAACGACGTGGTTGTTGAGTTCCAGCTGATTCCTTTGGTGGGGGTCTTCCGTTACCTCTCTCGGGGTCCACCTCGTTCATTCTTCGACGTTCACTCGAATACGACGTAGAAGTACACTGTACATACATACATACATAGACACAACGTCTGACGTGAATCTCGCGGAGGTTCCACTTAGGTAAACGATCGGCAGCGCTGATATTCCGCCTACAACCGCGTTAAGCACCTAGCCGTACGACCTTTGCACCACCACCTTTCCTCGTAGCCTACGCCGATACCGAATTACATACCTGGAATCGCTACCTTTGCAACGAGTCTATGGTATCTCTCTCTCTACGTACGGGATCGTTGATTTTTGGATGAGAATTTTTATTTTATTTTCTCCCCCCTTGCACAGATTTTTAGATGAACAAGATAAATCAGGGCGTCGTTCAGGGTTACAGAGTATTTTCTTTAATGATTAAAGATGACTTTTATAGGGATGCCTTGGAACAGGTGTTGAAAGTATGATAATTTCAGGGAGCGCGTTGTTTCTGATTTTTGTTTTCTTTCTCGAACGAGGGGAAAGTTAAGCCCGAGTTGTTTGGAGAAGGTTGGTAATTTTCTGGGCGAAATAATTCCCTCGATTGGAAAGCAATGTGGTCCCGCTGACCAATGGCCATCTGTCGGTCCGCTTCTGTACTGGTTTCCTCTTCTCTTTCGTCCTTTTTCTGGAATCGCCCCCGAGCCTGCACGCTCCGGCTTACATTTCCAATCAATAACCGATTGAACAACCCCCTCCCAACCCCCATCTGCTTCTCCAGTCGCATTCCATCGAGCTAACGGCCAAACAATCCCGCGTTCCTTCGGGTCCATTGTTCTTATTGTTCTTAGCGATCTTGGTTGAAATAACTAATAAAAGTCTTATTAATAAATCTACGAGAAAATTTCCAAGAAACTTTTATCAATATCCCCAAATCAAACTAGACTTATAGAGGACAGGTGTCCCTCGGTCATTTAATACATTATGGAAATTTACCCGAAAGATTTTTTTACGATTTGGAAACGAAGGATAATTACATACTAGCAAAAAAAGTTCCGACTTTCAAAAGTTTCTTTCACGATTAGGCCCACTGGTCAAATTGTTTCTATTTCAAGGTAGAAATAGAAGAGGAAGAGTAGGTGGGGATTAGGGGGAGGGGGTGGAGGGGTAGTAGGGGGTCCGAGAAGGCGAGATGATAAATCAGATAGGTGGCAGCAGCTGGTGCTCGGGAAATTGCTTCCCCATTGTACCGGGACGTGTTATTTTGGAAAATCATCTCTCGGCTCTTTGCCTGCTAATTTCGGTGGGCCTTGTGCCCGAAATTACTACCTACTTCCTGGGTCGCGGACCCGTCGGTGCCCGGTAACCCTCGGCCTGGGCATATGGAATGCGGTTATGGACAGCCTATCGGGTTCCTTTCGAACGAACCACCTCGTTTCGCTGCTAATTGCAGCCACGTTTCACCTCTTCCGGAAAATATTATCTTTCTACCGTATTCATACCGTTTGATAATATTCAACCAGTTTCTGTTCTTCCATCGACGCTGTTGTTATCACGTTTATCTATCGTACACTCTATAATATCTTGTGACGTATATGTGTACGTTCCAAAGAACTTAAGGAACATCGACGGTATCTTCCCTCGTGGAAACTTATAATACATAATAGCGTTTCGTAATTTTTTTCCCACTTTGGTAATCGTCGGTCGAATAGTACGGCAATTTACATGGTACCGTTACAACGACGGATAACACCGACGAAAAACGTCTTCGGGACGTTCAAAGCGTGCCGGCGGATATTATTAAACATTTTCGGAGACTATCTGGAACTACCTGGCCGTGCATACTAGTAGTGCCCACCGTTAAGTTTCCCTTTAGGCTCGCATAAACGCATAGACATGTAAATGTACGTTCCGACGGTTGAATGGACGGTGCGGGTCGGTTCGTGAAAATTTCGTGAAAATTTTTCGCATCGATGAATGTCGACGGCACGTATCGGGAACGTGAGCGAGACGGTAATGAGAGTCTTAGCGCGGTCCTTTTTAGAGGCTGTTAGACGCTCGGGTGTATTTTTCGTGGAGAATTCACCGGGTTCGATCTCCCCTTTATTCGGTTTCTTTTTAAGTATGTCATAATGAGGCGTATAAACTGCCCCGTACGAGTTACCGACAAAAAAAAAGGAGAAAGAATTCGCCCTTTGACCCCGTCGACCTCTAACTGACAGGACATAAGCGACACACACGGGACGGTGTTATTATACAACGTTACAATAAACGCTGTCCGTTGCACGCTATACACGCTTGACCCTTCCCCCCACCCCTTAGGATCATTCACTTTACACAGGGACAATACGATATTCCCCGTTAGAATCTCTCGTTGTCCCGTTTCCCTATCTGGGAATCATTGTCGGTATATTTCATGCGTAGACCAATGTATACGATGGATATTTGAAAATATTAGGTTTAGTATATCGTCGTTGAACGGTAGTGAAAATTTTCGAAAGAAAATTTGTTCCGGAAAGTGTCAGATTATTTCCGACGTGGATTTCAAAAGGGGGAGGGGGAAGGTGGAGTTCTCGAGAAATCTACGTTGGTCACGCGACCGAATGGACTTCCACTCGTTATAACAATCTGTTCGTTTCAAGCCCGGAAATTTGTCCCCGACCGGCCATTACCGTGGGCACAATTAAAGCTAATAATTCACAGGGGTGCAAGGGCGGAGAGGCACGAGCCGGACGGGCACGGGTCGGAGAAGAATGAAAAGGGCGAAAGTGTCCACGCTCCAGATTTCTCGAGTGTGTCCATTTTTCCCCGTGGTGGACGGTAGCGACGGCGGTGAGAAGGTACCGCTTTATATGTGTGTTACAATAATGGCCACTGACCATCGGCCATCCCTGAATATTTCACCCCGGTCCCGATGATTCAATCCGACAATGGACCATTCCTCGGGACAATGCTTTGGTCAAATGCACTACCGGCGGGAGGGGGTGGTTGCAAAATAGGGGTCTTCGGACCCTTTGCCGTTCCCCGTGTCCCTGAAAGCGTGGGTGGGGTGCCCGGATGACGGCTTTTCAGTTGGAATTTTCCTGTGACTGGAACCATTCGCTGGAAATTTAGTCGATTTTCCTGTGGGTGAAGTAAAATGAATTTTTCTTATTGTATGTGAGTGTGTGTGTGTGTTTGTTTTTAATTGATCCTACATATGGTAGATGGGAGACGAATCGAGACTGGTTGATAGGACGAATGATTAATTACTAATAGAAATTAATTGGAACGATTCCAACGTAATGAATGCCTGACACCATACTGGCGCCGTAATTTAGACTTTGGATTAATTAACGGAATTAGACAACTCTTCGCAGATCGATCCCTTGCAGCAGGAATAATTGAGGATCAACGTTATTACTCTGTTCGCGGGTAATTCGTATATTTATATCGGGACCGTGGGAAGGCCAATTCCATCGCAATTGCCCAATCAACATTTACAATAATGATTACCAGCAGGCAGCTGGGATGAACATAGATTAAGTGCAGACATTATGGGTTTCGAGAGCGTGCACTTAGATATACGGTGGTTTCGTACTCGAACGAGCTTGGATATTTTCCTCGTTTCAATCGTTCGGCCGAATAATACGTTGGTAATAGTGTCTGATCGATTTATGTACTTTATATCATCGCGACTAACAATATTGACCTTAATTAAACGCGATTTATTCTTTCTCGTTTGCCTACGAGAATTTTCAAAACGGTTCAAGATAACTTGAAGATAACGTTTGCACCTAGGAAAAATGTAAATTTTCACCGAAACACGAAACTTCCATTTAGAATTCAACGTCCGTGGAAAATCTGTGCCTGGGAGAGAGAAAAAAAAATTTACAACACCCCTGACCGGCCTTACCGTCCTACGAGGGACGCAAATATGTTCCTTTTTTTTCGGAGGTTACTCTCTAGTTTTACGACTTAATGACTCCTACCAACCGACAAGGCATTCCGAAACTCCGACGAATCTGCGTTGCAGTTGTTACTTCTACTATTTTTTTCCCCTCTCGTTCGTACAACCCTGCGAACGTAAAGCGAACCGAAAGGGCTGAGAATAACGGTGACGGAAGGTGTTTATTGCAACGCGAATCCCTGTTTATTGCAAACTACAGTCATAACTCAATCTAATTTTTCCACAAGATATTCCCAATTTTCTACAATATCCATTTTACACAATTTCGAATCAAATCTACGCTTTCAATTTCTAATTCCACGTTTCCAAACGGTTCGAAATTCACCCATCAACGTCAAACGATCTGCAATAATAGAAAACTACCTGAAAAACTTAAACTTTCCATCGCTACCATCATATCGCGCGTTAACGTTTCGCCAGTCCCTCGCAAAAAAAAAATAGAAAAAAAACAGTGTCGCGATGGAAATCCCGCGAGCCGCGAAATTAAAAGCGAGGCATCTGCGAACGAGGAACGGGAGCATCTCGTTGGTGGGAGAAGAAGCGTTTCTATAATTCAGTGCGGTGCCTGCCGAAACGTCGGTTCGGGATCGAGGATCAGGGGCGGATAATGTATGTACCCCTCCGGACTCGGGGAGAAAAGCGGAGAGGAGAAGAAGAGACACGTAGAGAGACTCTGTCTCTCGTTGTCTCTCTCTCTCTCTCTCTCTCTTCGACCTTCCGGAGGGTTTGCGGGGGTGCAGCCAGGCCAGCTGAGAAGAGGGGCAGCGCTGACCAACGCGAACGGACAGCTCTTGGCTCACCAGTAGACAAGTTGCCCCCGACAGGCTAACTTGGGCACCCCCCAGATTTCGAAAATTCCGAAAAACACCACCGTCTCGCCACGTCTCGCGTGCGTCGCGTTTCGTTTACACGTTTTTTTATTTTTATTTTTTTTCCCTCCCGCGTCGGCTACGGTGACGCGAAGTTTGCTCTGTGAAGTCTCTGTGTTTACGTGAACGGGATATATCTCGCAACTGTGTACACTGTACACTAGCTTGTAGTAAGGTGTATACATAGACAGATAGATATTTTCGAGTTACGTACGGTGACACGATGACAGGGTGAAATAGACTGGTTTCCGAAGGAGAAAGTTTGATACCGTGGGATAACAGCGGGATAGATAGAGGGAAGATCGTGAATTGCTGAGAAGACTATTTCGAAAAGGCCTTCTAATGGTTGTCGGAATCTGTCACTTCGGAGGCAAGAGGAAGATGCACGCCGAGGCGAAGCCGACTTTTCGGATACGTAAGCAGAAATAATTCCCTTATGTTGTTTTTTTTTTATATCTCTTGTCATCTCTGTTTCGATTGTTACATTGACACGAGTGGAATTTATTTTTAATGAGACCGATAGAGTTGTGTGCGTTAGGATTATTACACGGGATGTTTGTGAGCGATGTTTAATTTTGATTGGAAATGAATATATAATTACCCCGATGACTAAATTGAATTAATCATTCTTAAATTCCGGTGAATCATAATACCAGCATGCGTTTAACCGTCGAATGAAGTTTAGTCAGTTTTATAGAAAAACATCGTGTCCCGCATGGGCCAACGTGGTCCCTTTAAATTACCCGCGACACCCTAACCCCGAATTTCTGGCGGATTTTTTTTTTCTTTTTACCGTTTTCAGTGCCGGGACCTCGATACCCACATCGTCGCGTGCGTATCGTGTTACGTTATCCTCTTCAATTTAAAAATCGTGTATCGATCGGCATTTCTATGATAATCATTTACACACTGCCCTAATCTAATTTACTTTTTCCCAGAAACGTCGGTCGAACGATAATAATAATTATCTTACAAATATATCAATTAAATTAACAATTATTCACTCACATTGACATCCTCTTTTTTTTCTAACACATATAGAATACAAGTACATATAAAAATCGATCATTTTACTACGGGAAATTATTTCCACCGACGGGATAGTAAATGCAAAAACCAACCCCCATTCTGTGATTAGAGCGGCGTGCCGCGATTGGGGTTGCTTTTAGGTCGAGAAGGGATGCCCGGCCATTTTAAAGTCCCCACTCTCTTCGTTTATATAGCTCGAACCTCCGGACACCCCATACGCTTCAGATTATCCGTAGATGCACTCGTATTCCTCACTCCCATCCACGTTCGACCCTGTTGTGTATATTTTTTTTTCTTTTCTCTCCGTTCAGGGTCATCATCCCTTCGGTTCTCTACCGATTTCGATTTCATTCATGGGTGACCGGCGACTTTCGCCTGTTCGTCCCGACGTAATCTATCGATCGTCGATGACGAATTCATTTTCCCATTAATCTTGTACGGTATCATGGTAAAGCGGTTAGAGTAGCGTCTCGTATGCAAACCGATCAAATTCATAAATTTTAATGAAATATCGGCAAGCACTTGTGGTGTTTCCGTCGGAAGCTTATAATGAGATAGTTTAATAGGATTATATCACGGTAAGTCGAATGTCAGTTACGCTTTGCATTATCGCCGGAAATCCTGCGGCGTCATCGATTTTCTATGCAGACTTTGATAGAAAGAAAGATAAAAAGATAATAATGAAGAAAAAAAAAACACGAAACACCCAGGTGTCCCAATAACGAACTATACAACCGTCGTTGTATGCTCGTTGTAAATATCGATTAGAACGAAAAAAAATTAACGAAAGTTTACCTACCGTTCCGGCTGTTGTCGTGTTCTCTAAACGTTTAATAGAGACATTCTCCAGCGGTCGCAAGGAAAATTTAATGAAATTGTTCGCGGAACCGAAACAAGTTTATAGGTCTACGAAAAAGCAGCTTCTGCACGGTGTCTTCGTACCGAACTCTCCCCGTAATCTTGGGAGGGCGCCTTATCAGATCGTTATCAACCGATCTGACCGCGTTCCTGCTTCTGGGCCCGGTCACGATCTGGGCCCAATGGCCCCCATACCTTCCTCCTCCCCCCCCGGATTCTACCCACCTCCCATGAATGCGGGCCTTACTTCGTACAGTACCTTAATTAAGCGTTATGAGTTGAACTCCTTGTTAACCGAACACGTAGGCCCTTCCCATGGGCGAGCAAGGGCAGACTCTTGTAAAGTTTATTACAAATTTGTAATAAAGTAACCGGGAAAAATGTCCGTTCCGTGGCTCGTTTCCACTAGCCGTAGTTAGCTGGGATCTTTACCTTGTAATTAATAATATGTTCGAGTATTTTAATTAACCGGTTAAGTGTGGCACACTTAACTGGTTAATAGCTAAAAAATTATAGAAATGGCGCGCAAATTACGAAAATCGCGAAAAATCGTCAAATTCAACCAGTTTTTTGGTCGGCATTCGCTCAATTTTTGAGATAGCGATCTGAAACTGGTACCATTGTTTTAGTTAGGAAATTCTACGCCAGATCAATGTATAATAGTTGTACTTTTCGAAAATTTAATTTTTCGCAAAAATCTGAAGGGGGTAGGTCAGGATTTTTTGCGATTTTCGTAATTCGGCCGCCATTTCCGTAATTTTTGAGCTATTAAAATGATCCAGGACGTTTTGGACGCGGAATCCGAAGCCGAAAAAGCCAGTGAAAGAATCATTTTGATATCTAAAAAATTACGAAAATGGCGAGCGATTTACGAAAATCGCAAAAAATCCTGACCTACCCCCTTCAGATTTTTGCGAAAAATTAAATTTTCGAAAAGTACAACTATTATAGGTTGATCTGGCGTAGAATTTCCTAACTAAAACAATGGTACAAGTTTCAGGTCGCTATCTCAAAAATTGAGCGAATGCCGACCAAAAAACTGGTTGAATTTGACGATTTTTCGCGATTTTCGTAATTTGCGCGCCATTTCCACAATTCTTTAGATATCAAAATGATTCTTTCACTGGCTTATTCTGCTTCGAAATCTACATTAAAAACGTCCCGGATCATTTGAATATCTCAAAAATTACGGAAATTACGAAGGAATTACGAAAATCCCAAAAATTCGTCAATTTAAAGCAGTTTTTTAGTCGGCATTCGCTCAATTTTAGAGATAGCGACCTGAAACTTGTACCATTGTTTTAGTTAGGAAATTCTACGCCAGATCAATGTATAATAGTAGTACTTTTCGAAAATTTTATTTTTCGCAAAAATCTGAAGGGGGTAGGTCAGGATTTTTTGCGATTTTCGTAAATCGCTCGCCATTTCCGTAATTTTTGAGCTATTAAAATGATCCAGGACGTTTTGGACGCGGAATCCGAAGCCGAATAAGTCAGTGAAAGAATCATTATGATATCTAAAAAATTACGAAAATGGCGAGCGATTTACGAAAATCGCAAAAAATCCTGACCTACCCCCTTCAGATTTTTGCGAAAAATTAAATATTCGAAAAGTACAACTATTATATGTTGATCTGGCGTAGAATTTCCTAACTAAAACAATGGTACAAGTTTCAGGTCGCTATCTCAAAAATTGAGCGAATGCCGACCAAAAAACTGGTTGAATTTGACGATTTTTCGCGATTTTCGTAATTTGCGCGCCATTTCCACAATTCTTTAGATATCAAAATGATTCTTTCACTGGCTTATTCTGCTTCGAAATCTACATTAAAAACGTCCCGGATCATTTGAATATCTCAAAAATTACGGAAATTACGAAGGAATTACGAAAATCCCAAAAATTCGTCAATTTAAAGCAGTTTTTTAGTCGGCATTCGCTCAATTTTAGAGATAGCGACCTGAAACTTGTACCATTGTTTTAGTTAGGAAATTCTACGCCAGATCAATGTATAATAGTAGTACTTTTCGAAAATTTTATTTTTCGCAAAAATCTGAAGGGGGTAGGTCAGGATTTTTTGCGATTTTCGTAAATCGCTCGCCATTTCCGTAATTTTTGAGCTATTAAAATGATCCAGGACGTTTTGGACGCGGAATCCGAAGCCGAATAAGTCAGTGAAAGAATCATTATGATATCTAAAAAATTACGAAAATGGCGAGCGATTTACGAAAATCGCAAAAAATCCTGACCTACCCCCTTCAGATTTTTGCGAAAAATTAAATATTCGAAAAGTACAACTATTATATGTTGATCTGGCGTAGAATTTCCTAACTAAAACAATGGTACAAGTTTCAGGTCGCTATCTCAAAAATTGAGCGAATGCCGACCAAAAAACTGGTTGAATTTGACGATTTTTCGCGATTTTCGTAATTTGCGCGCCATTTCCACAATTCTTTAGATATCAAAATGATTCTTTCACTGGCTTATTCTGCTTCGAAATCTACATTAAAAACGTCCCGGATCATTTGAATATCTCAAAAATTACGGAAATTACGAAGGAATTACGAAAATCCCAAAAATTCGTCAATTTAAAGCAGTTTTTTAGTCGGCATTCGCTCAATTTTAGAGATAGCGACCTGAAACTTGTACCATTGTTTTAGTTAGGAAATTCTACGCCAGATCAATGTATAATAGTAGTACTTTTCGAAAATTTTATTTTTCGCAAAAATCTGAAGGGGGTAGGTCAGGATTTTTTGCGATTTTCGTAAATCGCTCGCCATTTCCGTAATTTTTGAGCTATTAAAATGATCCAGGACGTTTTGGACGCGGAATCCGAAGCCGAATAAGTCAGTGAAAGAATCATTATGATATCTAAAAAATTGTAAAAATGACGAGCGAATTACGAAAATCGCAAAAAATCCTGACCTACCCCCTTCAGATTTTTGCGAAAAATTAAATATTCGAAAAGTACAACTATTATATGTTGATCTGGCGTAGAATTTCCTAACTAAAACAATGGTACCAGTCTCAGATCGCTATCTCAAAAATTGAGCGAATGCCGACCAAAAAACTGGTTGAATTTGACGATTTTTCGCACCTCCCCCCACCTCTTCCCTTTGGTTCGTGGGACTTATTTTTGTTTAAACAATGTTTCCTATCCTATTATGATATTATTACCTGTGTGTCTCGACGAAGCGAAAAGATTGAGTTTACCAAGGGGTTAATTTCCTTTCGTTCGCCGTTGTAGTACCTATTTAAACTTCGATAACTCGCAGAATGGTAGGAGGGGGTGAACGAGAATAAATGTCTACGGGGGTGAGTGCGAAAGAAAGCGAAGATTGCGAAAAAGTAGTCGAGAGCGGTGTGGAGAGGGTGAGGGGGAGAGGGCCACTTTGCCCGGGGTCCCCTTTCCACAGCCGCGTTCTGGAAATAATATTTCTCGTTCGGCCGTCAGTAGCAAAATGGCGCTCGAATTAATTAATTACATCTCCGCCGGCGCTGGTACCTAACTCGATTTCGCGCAATTGAGTTGTTCCCTTTCGAGGCGGTGCCCGGCCCACCGTCTCTCTTACCTTCGTTCTCTCGTTTTCTACCACCGCGTCGGGGGTATTATCGATATTTGCACGCTACGATAATTATCGGCGGCCCTTCCGTTCCTCTTTCTCTTGTTATTTCGCCGGCACTTAACTTCATTTTTATTTCACGGGCTTCCGAACCGAAACACATACTCCGCCGTTCGGACGTGACGATCGTTTCGGGAAAGTTCGACGGACTAATATCGCGATATTTCCGAGGAAATGATTAGACATCATTACAGATGATTTTCGGAGAAATGAAACATTTGTTAATTAATAATTATACCGTCGGATAAACTTGAATTTCGAATAAAACGAGTACGAAATGTTGTGTAGAGCAACAACGTCTAAATAAAACTAGTGACAGACAAATGTGTCGCTTTAATGATCAGACTCCTAAAAAAGACAGTACTGGGACCACCGGGCTCGTTACACGGTGTTCGTTAAGCAAGACCTGGATAAAGTCTGTAAGAAGGTGCCACGGGCACGGGCGTGTTAAATGTACACGTGAATCCGCCGGAAACCATTTCCTTATATCTTGTTACTCTATATTTGCCGGACTTTCTGCCAGCTACTTTTCTTTCTCTTTCTCTGTCGTTGTATATATGTATACGTATGTATATACATATACAGCTGGCTCAGCAGTGCCAGAAGCACTCTCGTTGGATATAATATATCGTCCGGATTAGCGAGCCCTCTTATTGTTTTCCACTCTTGCGAGGAGTCACCCCCCCCCCTCCCACGTACCACCCTTTCGTACCGTATCCTCGCCTTTCTTTCTCCTCCTCGCCCACGCCCTTAGTTATAACTTAATTACAAGAAAAGCTGTTCGTACGGACGGCCGGTCTGGCTCGAAGCGATATATATTAGATTTTCCGTCATTAGAAACTTTTTGCCCCGGGAAATTATATCCGCCGAAGGGATGAAAAGAAACAGCAGGGGGGGTAGGGAGGGGCAAATGAGTCGAACTATCGACGCCGATCACCGATGCTACCACGTAATATTATTTCCGATCGATAAAACAATTAAAGATACACCCTGATGATGGTAACTATACATTTATTTATATACAAATAATACAGATATCTCGTTAACAGTATTTTTGCACTCTGTACGTTTCGGTCGATCAAATTTTCCGTACTTAACCTAGCATATTTGATAGAAAAATTATTTCCGATCGTGTTATTATTAATCCTATAATATTCAAATTTATCCAGCTATATAACGATCTTAAACATCGTTATATAGCCGGATAACTTTAAGATCGTTATATAGCCGGATCAATTTCAATATTATAAGATTAACCTAACTTAACCGTACAAAAAAAAGTCTATAATTCGAAGCATACAATTAGAACCGTTCGATAATGTTTTTTTAACGTTTCCCCGTACAAGAAACGTGCGGTCGAGCGGATCAAAAACGCAGTAGCGATACCAACCGGTAGAGCGCGACGACGCGACGATATTCAAGATGTTGATTGCCGACAAACCTCTCTAATTACCGTGTAATTATGAGCATCAGCATCAGCCGACGAGCACACCGAACGACGCCCGGGGAATGTTTTTACGCGCACAGGATATATCTCCCGCATATCGTGCTTAATTGTCAGGACTACGGAGTCCGAACGGCGGCATGTCGGCAACGGCTATTGTGCCAATTAAGGCGAATTTCCGTCGTTATTATTTTTTCATGGATTATACACGCGCCCCGTATTTGCATTCGATGAATATTTCATTTCCAACTCGTCCACCTATATATATATATATATATATATATTTATTTATCGTGAGGTGGGACGGTGACGATGTGTACTCGTGGTCCTGTATACATATACACGGGGCCTATTAATTAATCGCTCGAGCGAACTCGATAAATCTGCGGCGTGTACGCATCGCGCAATCACGCTTTGTCTCGTTTAATGGAACATGCCGGTGGTATCGGTGACTCGGTAACGATGACGGGATCGCTGGATCGTCGTGCGATCACGGTTATCCTTTGGTACAGGATCGCGTGGAAGATCGTTGCTAATTACCCAGTGGACATCTTCTTGGGAATGAACGTTTTCCAATTTTCAGCGACCCGTTGCCGATGGAATACGGAACGTTTTATAATTTTCTTAACAACTTCTTATTTCGTCACACGTGAATATGGTGGGTAACGATTATATAATAGATTATTATTAACATTTCATAGATTTTATAATATATATCACGTATATACATGTGTCTTAAGAAACCAAGGGTACTTGGAGGATTTTGCCCGTTAATGCCCAGGCGATTAATTAAAACGACATTAATCCCAATTAATTTAATCGTTCAGCTCCACGTGAATCCGCGTGAATTGCCGAATTCGTTTCTTTCTTTCTTTCTTTCTTTCCAGTTTCGCTTCAATTGCTCCAGGCCGAAGCGGCGTCGTTTTCCCTGACGAATAAGTCGACTCCATTACCTCGCCGCGTGAGGCACTTATACTCACCCCCTCTCTCCTCTCCTCTCTCTCTCCTCTATACGGACACCACCACCACCACCACCTCACCCCGCGGTTACAGTGTCGCCCGGAAAAACCACCCCCTCGGGCGACGTGTCCGTGTACGCGTCCCTGCGAGACCGTTAATGGCCCCTCGTTCTCTTCTGTACGTGCAACGTAACGTTCCTCGCCCTACGACACTGCCGGACGTGTCTGCACAGTTTCACGGTAATTCGAACGAAAATACCGTAATAAGCTACGTGCGAAATGGCCGGCGTTGCTCGCAAACGGTGAGGAAGGTGTGATTTAAGGGTTGCAACGGGGTTACTCGATCATTTTTTTCGAGTTTCCACTGTTTTCCAGCATATTTTAGTTAGATCTATGGTAAACATATATGATGTAAAGTATCATTATTATTATTATGAATATAGAAATATATTTGATAGGAATTATTGTTATTATAGATTTGACGAAGCAATAAATCGTATTGAATTAACCGGATGTAAATTACCGACACCATTTTCAAATTGCTATGGGACACCAGAGGCGGAGACTCGGGGAAGATCTTTTAGGGAGAAAGGGGTGTAAGGTTGTACGCGTGTCGTAGAATAGAAAGCAATAAAATAGGGGGGAGGGTAGACTGTATTATGCAACGGATGCATGGCACGCGACACCCAACCCTTCCACCGGGTGTCCTCATCAATTTCAAATAATTTCTCTCCCGCACGATCAATTGCTCTCTCTCTCTCCCTCTCTCTCTCTTTCTTTCTCTCATATTTTTTTTTTCGATTCTCGCTCGTGTCCATAGTTGTCTCTTTCCGCGACAACCCTCTGAAAATCTTCGTCGACATGTGCGCAGGGGGTTTCCGATGGAAATACACTCCTCGGCACGGAGACACACACACGCACACACTCCCCCTATTTTCCCGAATCACGAAACGATGATCGTTCGCAATTATTTCGGAATCCGTCAGTCCGTCGACGGGATTAAGCGCTCCGGAACGATTATCGCCTCGAATGATGATCGATCGATCGATCGGCACACGTACGTATGTACGCGCGAGCGAGCGAGCGAATCGAGCGAATACGTTCTCTCTAATTGGATGGAACGCAGTTGGGTCCCGTTTTTACACCCATATAACGCTCGTTACGGTTCGCGGAATTCTTCGTGGGGCACGACGGAGTTTAGCCAGGTCGAATCGGTCGTCGGTAGTCATCGGGCGTTCTCAGAAGTTCCTCTTATAGGGAGAACGATCTAGTTGCTTTGTATCCCTCGGAATTATCGTCGGTACTCGGAACCACGCGAGTACTCGTTACTCTCGACACCGTTACACAATAGATAATACCGAGAGGGGGTGGGGGGAGAGAAAAACAACGTGTCAATAAAGCGTGTCTAAGAAAACACTGAAATTCTACTCTCTCCCTCATTTTGATCTATATTCATCCGTATTTTTATTATAAAACTTACATGTACAAACGTAACCTCTTATCGGTTATTTCGTTATCGATGCTATTCCTTATTCGCCATTGTAATACGCGATATCCGTGAAAATAGCAATAAGCCACCGCAATCCTTTCGAGTTCTTCGCTATTACGATAGTTTTCAAAGTCATTGGAAGCAGCGCGACGTCGTCGGTAAGATGAGGGGTGGTAGTAGGGGTGGTAGGGGTGGTGGCATGGTTTCAACCCTTTCGCGGGTGGAGCAACTCTCATAATAAGAGAGAATGCTCGTAGCCACCCCCGAGAAGAGAGGAGAAGAGAGAGATGGGGGGGGGTGTTCGTTGGACAAGGCGGTCGCCATGGAGACGGAAGATCAAGTGGGCAGAAGGGTGGTGTGTGGAGGGCAACGAGGGGTGGTAGAAACGGTGGTGGGTTGATTTCTTCATAACGGCCGCCATTATCACGCCCTCCGACCGTGCCCTCCCGCATCCTCCTCATTATGTCCCGTGGCGGAAGGGAATATTCTTCTTGTTTTAAAAATAATCGCCGGCAGCCGGCTCGCGAATGGCGCCGTTTGTAATTGGAAAAAGTCTCGGGTCACGTGCAAGAACGTTTCCATCGCTACGTTTCTTTTCCTCGTTCGCTTTCAAGAGAGAGAGAAAGAGAGAGAGAGAGATCTCTCTCTGGTGTACCACCCGTTCACTCTTTCCCTACGGCCATTCTACTACGTGGAAGTTTCGAATCTAAAATCCAACACGGGATTAGGATTTCTCCGTGACAGCGGGAACATTTGTTCTAGCGGGGTTGTCTGGAAAGGGTGATGTGCAGGTTGGTAAATAGAAATTTCCGTCGTGTTTGTAGTACGTATGTGTATTCTATGTATGTACACATACATACATACATATGTCGACGTTTCTTCACGCCACGGAATATCTTCGCCGTCCGATTCCACCGCGATAAATGTTAGATCTTCGAATGTGTTTTAACACACTCTTATAAAATAAGCCTGTCTTATATATACGTGAGTTATCAGATTTTATCGTGATTATTTTCATGGACAATCGATCCAACAAAATCCCGGCAACGAATCAGTTCCGGTGTATCGTTTCCCGGTGCCGTCCTCCTCGTATTCCCGACGATCTCTCATCACTATTCACGCCCGTTGTGAAGGAAACCCGGATGATTCTTACCCGGTTGGCCGTGCATCCGACGTGGAAACCGTGAAAACGTGGCTTCCATATCGGACACCCGGGGGTGGTTGCATACGTATTACAAGCTGGTTCTTAAAAATTGATGAGAGGGCTGGCTCGCCGCCACGCAAACTAGATGTATCCAGATGCCGCATCTCGTATTCATGGTGGTACCTCGACCAGGGTGGTGGTTACCACGAATACGAGGAGAAGAGACCGAGATAAGCGAAGTCAGGAGAAAGAGTGAGAAAGACAGAGAGAGAGAGAGAAAGTGGAGAGTGGGAAAAAATGGAACGTTCGAGAAACGCATACGTACTGCGAAATTCGGTATGATTAGAATATATCGTCGGATTAACAAGACTCTGTAGTATCAAAAAGAAAAAAAAACGAACGGAAGCCACAGACTGTGTGTGTGTGTGTGTATGTATGTGTGGTAGTGATGTCGGTGCGGTTAAATTACCGCAAAAGCACCGAAATGTCAGCATTAATATTTCAACCGTCTCTTGTGCACCGGCTACCGGTCGCCTCTATGCTTATTACACTTATTGTATCGTAGCACGGTTTAAATATTAAAATCTCGTTTTCCGTCCGGTACCTACGAGGACGGAAGAACGCGGACGGCGTACATCGATCCGGGTTTTTAGAAATTAATCGAATCGTCGAGCGTTATGGTTCGCTCGATCAGTTTTTTTTTCGTATTTTGCCGACAAATTATTAGCAATGTTATACTGAACATATAAAATATCAATAACACCATACCATTGCTATCACACTTATATAAATACATAGATTGTATACATCGTATACATTTCAATATAGAGAATTATTTCACAAAAAAGAATTATGAAATAAAAAACAGTCCATTACGATAATGAAAGCAATTCAATTTACCGTTTCTCCAACGTCATATTTAATGCAGGCGGGAGAACAGATAGCGCTTCCGCTTTGCTTCTCCGACAGCTACTGAAAAGTACAACGAGGCACCTGTCCGCAAACGCTATCGGCTCTCTGTACAGGTGTCCCGTCTACGTAGCCGCTGAATGGGAATACGTGCACGAGAGGTGCCACTCGGAAGAACCATACGGCTGACCTTTATGAATACTAAGGAACACAAAGGGGGTTGGTAGCCGCAGACACGCGATTCCGGCCTGTCGGAAAACGATCGTGCCGAATTAATAAATGATTCATTCGCCCGACAACACCGCGGAATACTAAATGCATCGATGTCCGCCGAATTCGGAAATCTCAACGATATCGATCGTACATCGATCCATTCGAACCATCCTTCAGTTTTTTTTTTTTTTATCCCACGGAATTTTTTAAATCATACCCACGAGACGTTGGAACTCGACGTTTGTTTTATAGGTTGATCCATCGTGTCTTCTTTTTCTTTTTTTATATATACCTTTTTCGAACGATTTAGTGGACCGTTGAGAAGAGGAAAATGAGGCAACGTGTTAAGGGTTCAACGTGGAACCGTGAATAAGAAAAAAGTGCATGTGCACACCGTAACTTCTTTACGGCCCTCGCGAGAGTTCTTCGACGTCAACATTCTTCCCTTTTAAGAGGCGACCGACACCTCGCACACAGAACCACAAGATGTTTCAGTATATGTATACATATACGTGTAGATAGAAACACTAAATACGTTGTACGGTTACGATGGGTGCAATTAGAAGAAAAATTTCACGCGGAAGTATTATTATTTTTATTATTATTATTATAGTTCTGGACGGTCCGTGATTACGATGATTCCACGGTATCGATTCGTATTATCATTTTAACGACCGAGAGGATGACATTTATAGACATCGATCGTGGAACCGAATCGTCAAGCCGTATCCCCGGTATTTATGAATCATGCATCGTGAGCGTTTTAATCAACTTTTTGAAATGCTACGGGATATATGGCTCGCGGCTTTATTACACTTGTGACTAATGTGTCGGATAAAAAGTCGAACGTTTCTGAGGCTGGATATATATACGCTCTGACGAGGTCGCCCGTTTCATATTTAATGTAAGCGCGTGCTAGTTTCTCGGACGGTAGTCCTTCGTTTTAATAATGAAAACTGATACATCAAGGACCTCGCATTGTTCGCTTTCGTTCAGCAGTCGTATAATAATCGAATTCCTAACGATCCTTATATCTTTACAATTCCATCGATCCAGAGATTAACCAACAAACGTTATATTTTATAAATTTCACCGTTACTAACAATCCACGAATATATCTCAACACCCTGTTATTTCTCTTCGAACAACCCGAGAGGAAAAATCACACTATTTCCATCCGTTTTCCCCGCGATATGTCATCGTTACGATCTCCGTTATCTCGTTGTGGCGCAGAACTGTCTGTATATCCCGGCGTATTTGCGGTTGTCCAGTAAAGAAGACCGTATTGAAATGTCTGTCCCGGGCGTACGTGTCGGTGGAAAGGAAACGAACCTATAGGAGAAGGTGGGATTATCTGAATACAGTCGTTCCCGGGGTGAATTGCGACCCCCCAGGGGGTAGTAGGTGGCCACCCCTCGGGGTCGGTCGAACGATCCTCACCCCCCGTGTGACGTATAGTGGTCATCTTCCCATCGAATTGCCACCATCTTCTCTCCGTCCCGATCTTTCTCGTCGGGCTGATCGAAATAGATTATTTGAATATCGATCGAAAAAAAAACCCCGGGGATGATGATGCCACGAATCACTCCGTTCACCCCTAAGTTCCTGGGAATTCGACGGAATATGGGGTGCTATGGTATATACGTACATGGATCACGCCATGTGTCACGACGATTGCCCGACGTTTTAGCATAATTCGACTGATTGATAACGACTCGAGGGTATTTCGACGCTATCTCTGCGAAGGCATCGTGTTTACATCACACCCCCCGTTCCGTTTTAATCAACCCACTGGATGTGGGTTGGCTTTCATGAAATTATAGGGGTTTCGGTTGTATTTAATCGTACCGAATGAATTCTACGAATTTCCGACGAGATCTTTCGATTAAACAACGTGGGATTGGTAAGATTTTTTCTGTTCGCGTTAATACAATATCTCACTCTATCATTCTCTGTTTCTCTCTGTCTGTCTCGTCGCATTATACCGATTCGCTATAGTACTTTTACTCACAAATCACGATCGACTCCCTATTGATTATTAATTGCCGTGAAACTGTTTATGGTAACGGCGGCGAGGTATCGTGGAAATTCTTGGCCGAGTAGCATCTATCATTTTTATAAGAAAAGGCTAAGTTTCCCCGTCGGCTTATAGCGCGACGTCACTAACGAGGCCCCGTTGCACTTTTTGTTGCAGCCAGCGACGCGCTCGGCCGAATCGATAAGGAGCCAGCCTCGCCGGAATCCATACAAGGTGAGTTTGCACAGAGTTTCATCGTCCGTCTGTCGTCCACTTCTCTCTCTATCTTTCTCTCTCTCTGTCTCTCTCTCACTCTCTTTCTGTCCCCGCTGTCCGTCTCCCCCTACCCTCGTCCGTTCCACTCTCACGATACGATTAACGTACGAAGGGTTTAACCTTCGTCGATGGCAGGAACATAAATTTCACAAACGAATAATACGACACGGCGGGTCTCCGAGAGCGAAAGGCGAGGTATCGGCATTATAAATCCGCGTCGTTATTTCTGAGCCTCCTTTTTGCCGGGACGCCGAGCGATCCACGGGCGTACCGTTTAATTGCAACGATGAGTTTACAATCGCGGCCGCGATACCGTTTTAGAAAAATCAGAAAAAAAAACACCGTCGGGAAAGGCTTACGCGGGCCTATCTACTGATTGAGAAGTTTTGCGAATGGCAAAGAAGTCGAGTGGGCGAACGAGACACGAATTTTATACGATCTATATACATATATATTGTATATATCTTATTTACGGAAAAATATCCAAGAACCATAAGTTTTGAAGATCCTCGCAAAGGGATTTCTGGAAAACGATCGTTCAGTCTTGGTATTCCGCGAATCCACCGACGAATTCATAAAGTGATTGTTAATTGCCTCGATGACCCTTGGTGAAACGATCGCGTTAAAAAATGCAATAACAGGGACACGTTGCGAAACCGATGCAAACGGTTCACGTCGCCCCGTCTTCGTGGCCGGTTCGCTCTCGTCCCTGGTTCTCTCATTCTCTCCCCCCCCCCCCCATTCCTTCCTCGGCTAATCTTTTTCCACGTAAAATATGTCATAAAACCAATTACACTTGGCGAGCACCGCCTACCCGACCCCATGGCGGTTTGTCATTTGCCTCGAAGAATTCTTTCGCGGTGTATAAACCGGCCTATTAACTTCGGGAATTATCCGTCGACCTTGCCCCCACCATCGCGAGATGAAAGGTGGGGCTGAAGGGGGACTTTTCGTCAAGATCGTAAAAGCTTGAACGGGAACCAGGAGGGACCGGGGAACATTGTACCTCCGCGAAGAAGACGCGTCGCCCGGATACCCCGCGGGCTTTTGGTCGCGTTTTCACCGAAAAATTCTTCGACCCCGGCAATCGAGAAAAATTCCGTCGACTTTATCGCCCGACGAGGTGGGAATCAGCGGGCGATTCCGGGGCCAGTCGCGTCGGTGATTGTAAATGGGACTTCTCACGCGACACCGGGAAAGAAAGAAGAAGAAAATGAAAGAAAAAAGAGATGAAAAAGAATTCGAACGAACGACGAGAGGTGGCGAAGGCGGACCGTCGATAATTTAGGCTGTTCGCGTGTTCCGTGAAACTTGTCGACGCCCCGCGCGGTGTAATTCCGCTGATTCCGTTCGATAAATGTACGTCCGGGACGTCGAGACGTCGAGTGGTGGAGACGCTTGCGGACCTGTCAAACGTCTCTCGACGTAACAGCTTGGAAATAATGACGACGCCGGGACTCTAAAGGAACCAATCGGTAAGACGCGTCGGACTATTCGACCTGACGTATTGTAATCCCCTCGATCGCGACGTTCGCGTTACAAATCACCGTCGAATCGACGAAATAATCGTGAACCATAGTGTCCTACCCACTATTGTCGTAAAAAAGAAATTGGTACAGATCTGATAAAAAAAAATCAGGATTCATTGGGACTCTCGGAAATCTTGAACAGGTCTTAACGATCAAATTCGAAGGATTCTATCCACCAACGAGTGCCACGGACTCTCTTAAACTATCATAGAATTATAAATCTATCTACTATACCACAGTTGTAACGAGGATAGACTAGAGTATCCAAGAGAGAGATAGAAAAAGAAACAAAAAGAAAGTGGTACAAAGAAAACGAACCAATAGCGGTCCCCCGTTAGTAAGTCCCGAACGGGGCAGGACATTCGGTGAAGAAAGAGAGAAAAAAAGAACAAAAAAATCGAAAAAAAGTATCAGTAACCGATAGGGGTGGCCGAAGGGAAAAAGGGAAGGGAGGGGACACGTGATTGCAAACCTGTGTTTTACTTTATAGCATTTAGCCCGTTGTTTGTCTTATTGCTATTAGACACCGGCAATTAGTAATTGTATTTTTAATGCCGATTCCGTGAAATGGGTCCAGTGCACGGCCGCCGCTCGACGAAACGACGACGGGAGGTGAAACACGAAGGTGGGAGAGAGCGATCCAACCTTGGTGGTTCGAGTTGAACGCGGTAGGAGAGGAATCGAAGGAGAATTGGTGGGGTTCCCGAACGGTCAGGTGGAAGGGCGGAGGGAGGCATGTCATTAGGAGTCATTAATATCACGGACCTCTGTAATTTGACACACTTCCGATCGCCTAGCGCCACCACCACCACCACCACCACCACCACCGCCAACCACCACCCGCTCCATTTTTCTTTTCTTCTTCGTTCTCCGTTCTCCGTGAACCTCTCCTCTATCGGCATCTCTCTATCCTCGTACCCTTTTCTCTTTCGTCGACTTCAACGTACTTTTGCTCCCTTCCGTTTGTAGTTCTGGGTTTTCGTACTTTTGCCATAGTTTTCTATCGGTCTCTCTTCGCGTTTTTCGCGTTGTTTTTCTGATTCTTCCAGTTTCTTTTTGTTCCTCTTGTTTCTTCTATATTTTAATCTCTCTCTGTTTTGTCTCTCTCTTTCTCTCTTTCTCACTATCTGTTTCGAATAAGAGCGTTGGAGAACGGTTGAAAGTGGCGGTGTAACTTCGTCGTTGTGCTCCGCAACACGATATTCGTGTCATTTCGAGTCGGTGCCAGAGGTTCTCAGACCGGAACCGTCGTGGAAACTCTAGAAATCGATGTGGTACTGCCGACCAGGGTATGTCTTATCGTTATTGCTATCGCCGCCATTATTAGTAATTCCAATTTCGTATAATCGTACAATTACGGTTGATACACTGGCGTACATTTTCTTGGAATCGTTTTTAATTGTATACTTGTGATATAATTGCAATGCTCGTTCACGCTAGGTCACTTTGCCTCCCCCTCCCCTTTTCTCTCTCTCTCCCTTTCTCTCTCTTTGTCCATCTGTCTCTCTCTCTTTCTCCCGAGCATCGTCATTATTATGATTATTTACATTATTATCAGTAAGAATAATAATTCCAGGCCGTGCACAGGTCTATAATTACATGTATAACGTACGATTATACTTTTTAATTTTAATCGTACATTTATTATGCCGTTACCAACATTGTACGGAGTACGCGTAGCGGGGCAACAGTCGTCGTTAATTAACTTTCATGCCCTCGGTAACGAATTACCGATAATTAACTCGATCGTACAATCGGCCTCGTATCGAGGAGAGACGCACGGTAAGGGAGAGATAGATAGATAGATAGATAGATAGATAGATAAAGAGACCACGAGAGAAGAAGAAGAAGAGAGAGAATGAGAGAATGAGAGAAGCCGTATCGAAGAAGCGAAACCACGCGAAACCACCGTCGTCGACGTGTTGCGAAATCGGCCGTTTAAGCATCGACGATATCATTGCGAATGCAGCCGTGATCGATATGATCCGCGGATGCTAATCGAATCGCTAATCGTTTATTCCTGCGTCGTACAGGCACACCTGTTCGACCGATATGGTCAGACCAGAGATTCTTTTAACGCGGGCTTCATGGAGATCTCGCAGACGGAGAACGACGACTTTACGTTCCTCATCAGACTTTGTAATTTAAACTCCCGACGGTATTTTCTTCGTCTTTATATGTATATATATATGTATACATATATATATTTATTGTATGTGACTCCTTTTTGTTTGATATCATTACCTGTTTTTAATAACCAAGTCACCGAACAATAAGTAATAAAAAAAGATAGAAAAATAGAAAATCTTACAGGGTGTCGTGACTACTATCATCGTAATCGGGACTAGTAGACGAAATCCAAACGACTAGCAGTCGTTCTAGCGATTATAGATATTTATCTAGAAGTTCTTTGTACCGTACGTCGAAGCAAAGGTGTAATTTATGGGTTGATTCTCTTCCACCTGTCGATCGTTATCCGGTGAAGCTCGATATCACTATTGTTTCTAACCTGGTACACACCTACGTGCGATCCCGCAACGTTTCCTCTATTAAATTACAAGGAACCTTTGGTCATCCCGGTGAATCGGATAGTATTCATTATCTAGTAAGTTACACTCGAAGTTTCCCGCGACGAATGGAAAGTGGATTCCGTTTCAGTGTAACACATCCATCGCAATTTACGTCGTCAAGTAATTTCCCATCGTTGGTACTCGAACGAATTACAACGATTCGAAGTATCTCGTCGGATAAATCCGGGGGAACGCGATTCGGAATCGTCGTGAAGGAAGTGGTCGAACGACGACGATGGAAAACGTCGGGACGCGGGATCGGTTTCGCTTGGAATGCAAACGACTTTCGCGATAAACTCGCACGAAGTCGGCACGTTCGCACGGCGAACTGGACGATAATACGTCTTCCTGGTGATTTTGTTATTCAAATCGAGCGGCAGGACCGAGAGAGAGAGAGAGAGAGAGAGAGGTGACCGTGGAAAAACCGCTATTGAATGCCGAAACGGCTTCCCGATCCTCCCGCAGGAACTTCCATTCACGAACGAA
Source organism: Mimumesa dahlbomi (assembly GCA_917499265.3). Classification (NCBI taxonomy): domain Eukaryota; kingdom Metazoa; phylum Arthropoda; class Insecta; order Hymenoptera; family Crabronidae; genus Mimumesa; species Mimumesa dahlbomi. The sequence goes on from OU824118.1 coordinate 12,055,309, forward strand.
GCAAATCCCGAACGTCCGGTTCTCGTCGTAGCCGACACTGGAAAAGCCACTTTCAACGGCGACAAAAAGAAAAAAAAAGCAGACACATACACACAGAAATACTATACTACTGTTACCACGTATCTGTTCGATTCCTGTTAGGTATCGACCTCGAACCGTTTAACGGTGAAATTAACTGAAAGTGTCAATTGCAGATTTATACCGCGTTCGCGAACAGCTTAATTACACTATAAATTTCCAGATTAACTGGGACTTTCCACGACGATATGAAATTCAATTAACGCGGTTCAAGTATACGTATATAGAGAATATATACAATACGATTTTCTACTTTGTACATAGCAAACGATGAATACATTCGTTCCCTGTTTAAATACGGTGCGTTGCGTGTGAAAGTTTCGCGGTTGTTACATTGTTCGCTGAATGTATTTCCACGAAAGGTAATCAATTTCTTCGAGTAATTCGATTGTAAAAGCCGGTTACGTAAACGGGAACGTTAGCAGACCGTTAACAAGTATTTCCACCTAAAAGCAGCACACTTTGTTATTCGAATCGAGGCCGGGATGATAACGTGAACTCGTTTTGAATGTTAAAAAACTTTCCTCCCTCGATCTTCGCACACACATACACACACTTCTCACCCCATCCCACCCCCAAATGGATTCTCGACTCGTGGTCCCCGGGACAAGAAAATTCAAATTCCGTGGCAGCCGACTTTCCCGGGGATTTTCCGATTTTTATCGACACGACCTCCGGCGAACGTCCCGTAAACGGAATATGCTGATTCGTCTGAGTGCTGACCGTGGTTTTTCGTTCCCTTTGCTTGCACACAGTGTTCGCCACTCATACGCGAGCACACTGCGAACAGGTTCAATTCCATGGTTCACGTTCACGTTTCCCGTAGCCCCTAGTTTCCCTCGATCTATCTATATTTCGTCCTTCTTCCCCTCTTTTTTTCTCTCTTTATTTCCGTTCGTTCCCGTCGATTGATCCCGTTTCGAAATAAAATCTATATACTTACACCTAGAGAACCAGTGTATTCGAATTCTATCGATAATTTCCCCGGAGGATGTATAATTGCAAGAGAAATGCAAATTATCATCGTTCCAACCTTCTTATGTATGAAAAAAACGACGTCGTATATTCTATCGATAATTTCCCCGTGAGTGTAATTGCGAGAGAAATGCAAATTATCATCGTTACGGCCTTCCGAGGATGAAAAAGCGACGCCGCCGACGCCGCCGCGGCGTTTTCCATCGTTTCGCACGCGAGTCGATCGCACGTATACCAACGTACAGCCAGGCCGCGTGTTTTAAGGGGAAATGGAAACAAGTCGGCAACGATTTCCTGGAACGAAGGAGCGAAGAAGTCGAAGAAGTAAACGAGATGCTGCACGGACCCGACGAGGAACGGCCGCAAAGATGTTTTCCCTCGCTCGACATATTTCTCACGGGGCATTCGCGACTTCCGTTGCTCGTTCTTGCGACGGACGTCGCGACGCAAGAAGATCGCGACACCGTCGGTGATCAGCGAGGATGATCCATTGAGGGATCGATCCTGTCGATCGCGGAGAAATTGAAACTTTGATGGGAGAAACTGAGGGATGATGAAAAAGGGATTTTATTTATGAAAAGGATGTTTATCAATCGACTGGTGGGTGTCGACGCCATTGTCCTACCTCCCCTTCCTCCCTCCCCCCTTTCTCTTGTTTCGTAATGCACGAAAAGAGACAGGGGAGAGACTAGCAATTAGCAATTAAACCAATAAGTCTGCAATTGGTGATTCCATTAATGGTACGGACGTTCCCACAGAAGACGAATGTTTTTCGTTGGGTGTGTGTGTGTGTTTTTTTTTTATTATTCTTCTGCCGACCGTTCCTTTTACACTTATAGAGGATGTTCAATTGCTTCGTGAACGGTATAATTATCGGATCAACGACGTCTCTGTACAGTTACTTTAAACTCGCGTCTTCTTCGTCGACGAGTGTCTTCTCCGTCGTATTTAATCCTCGAACGATCAAATAGAACAGTGTGTATTCAAATACGGTTATACTACTCGTGCCGTTTGAAAAATCGTGTTACTTTTACAACTAGCGAAACGATGAAAACCTGGAGAAACGAGTAAGTAGAGTTATCCGGGTCGTGCGTCGATTAAGAAGAGTTCGCAAAGATAAAAGCGACAAAAAAGAACAATAAAAAAAACTGTGATCCCGACGAAAGACGTCCACGTGGAAACGAACCGTTAATAAATTCGTTTCAGCGAGTGGGCGGTCCAATGGACTGCCGATAGTGCGGTGTCCCACGCGGCGATTATACATTAATTAAACAATCAATATTTATTAAGCTTATTATCAGACACGACGGCGCAAGCCCGGTATTAATTCGATTCCGCGTCGACGGTGGGGCCCCGTATTTCGCTTAATAGGCGCCATATTGTTCGTAACGACGCAATAAATATGGACGTGGCCAAATGAAGACGATAAATTGTCGAACGCCCCCGCTGTCGGCACCGTGTGTCTCTCGTCTCTTCTCTCTTTCTCTCTCTCTCTCTCTTTCTCTCACTCTTTCCATAGATTTCCTGTCTCCCTTCTTTGTAATTTTACTTTTTTCCTTATCGATTGTCTTCGACCCGTAACCAATGAAGTCACCTTCCATCTAAATGGAACAAATACAATAGGAAATTAAAAGAAAAACGCTTATTGCAATGAAGTTTGCAAATTAGAGACTCCATCGTCAATGACAGTTTTCCAGCGAAAGATTTATCGTTGACGGGAACGTCGGGACGTGACGTAAACTGTTTCGACGTTGAGGATTCGTTCGAACGTTATTACTGTCTTCGACCCTATCGTAGAGACTAACCAGAAAACCCTTCACAATTTCCGTCCGTCCTTCCTTCCTTCCTTCCCGGTCACTTATTGTAATCAATTAGCAACCAGTTATCCGCCATCGACCGATTGTACGAGACGTCGACGTGCAGCCTCGCATTCTAGGGGTGCAACCCTCGTAATTTTTTATACACCCGCCCGTACAGACTTTCGACGGTAGGGTGGACTCGGCAACAGGCTGATGAGTAGCAAGATCCTCGTTCGATCTGTTTCTTTCTTTTTTTTTTATCTTCTCGAACCCTAACCCGTAGCGATGATCGAATACTATGCCACTATTCAATGTATAATACATACATCAATATTCCTTTATAGTATCAGTGAATCTAATTAAATTTCACCGATCATCGTATACGTATGTAAATAATAATAAAAAGTTTCTTATTAAATTTGAAATAAATTCGTAGAATCTAGCGAGTCGAACGACACACGTACGAACCAAAGTAACGTGAACGAGAGTACGTTACATATACATTCCTCCCAGGACTCGTTTGTCCTTTGGAAAGGGTATACTCGCCCCGGACGAAGGGAAAGGTAGCACGGTATATCGTCCCTTTCGCGCCTTTCCTCGAAAGATCTTTTACGCTTCTGCAGAAACCCGATAGCCGCGTCAGCCATTAAGCCAGAACTGTGAAAGGGAGGGTGGAAGGGCGAGAGAGAGCCGGTAACAATGGTAGGAGAGAGGATCTCTACTGCACACGTCGACGAAGAAAAAGGGTGCAGGCTGTGCCGAGGGGGGTGGAGGTGATCGTTGGTGGTGGTGGTGATGGCGGGTTCCTACGGTGAAGGGAGAAAAAGGAGCCGCTCTTTCGTTTCTTTCTGGGCCGCGATCATCATCTCGCGAGAATGCGGAGACCGTTGATGAGTCGGTGGTTTTTTTTTTCCTCCGGATCGTTAAAAAGCTACGTTGGTTTCGCAGCTTTCCGGAGTTTTCCGAAATGAAAATCACACGCCCTTATATTTAACCAATTCCAATTGTTTTCACCCTTTGTCGACCTGTTAGCAAGTTAACTAGTATTTTTATTAGTATTAAATATTTCAATTTATGAAATTTAGGTCAATGTAGAAATTGCAAAAGAAAATTCACATTTTTCTCTAATGGTTCTACGTATTATTTAATTCAATTTATGAAATAATAGCTGCTGACACAAAATATTCTTCAAAACTAGCTTTATACGGTTTGTCGGTGTGTTTCGTAGGCGTGGTTGACGCGGAGACAAAAGTTTTTAGGCAAAAGGAGCTAGGGCGGAGGACGAAATCGGTCGTTCGGAAGGGAGGAACGACCGATGAGGCGATTTCACTGCCGTGTAATTGTCATTTCGCGGCGAAACGTAGTGGCCGCGTCTAGACGACGGTAATTGTGGCATAGGAACAAAGGACTCTTGGTGCGGCCAGGTAAACGGCGTTGTTACGTGCCCACCGGAAAGGAATCGTGTAGCAGCGAATAACCAACGGTGTGCTCGTAGAAGAACCTGCCCCCTCTCCCCTCCCTCTCTCCGGAAAGTAATTAATTCTATTACAAGAAGCCGATTTTAATCGTTTCTAAACGTTGACATTCAGAATTAACCACCGACGTATATTTTCGTTTTAACTACTACACTTAACGTCCTTACGTCACACCGAAATCTATTTTTTTTATAGTTGATTAGAAAATATTAGACATTCGACGAAATACAGGAAGCTCGATTGAACCGCGGTAATTTAGAAAACACCATGACCGCGACGTTATAGAGTAGAATTTCCTCTCGCAAAATCGCCGGGAAAAACGAAGGGACCGATAGGTGTGAAAACGATCGGGTAGGGGGTTAATAAAAAATGAAAAAGAAAAAAGAAAAGCTCTGCGGCGACCTGATAAGCCTGAGGGTATTTCACACTCGGACAGCCCTCGCATCGTGGATGGACGCTAATGTAGCGTTATTTAACTCGGTTACGTTGGCCTCCCCCTATTTTCGCAGGACGATTCCTGGCTCGCGAGTAGAAACCCTGGAAAAATCCAGGGGTGCTCGACGTCCCGTGAAAACACTGTGGGGGCGGTGACACGCATAAAATAGGAGGCAACCCCATTTATAACGTCAGGTGGTCGTCACGACGGTAGCTTTTGCATGGTGACTAAACTATAATCGAATCTATCTCGTTTATCATTCTAATTTTCTATGATTAACAATTTTGATTAATTGTACAATCTCTGCTATTCATACATATCTTTCTATTAAATTATTAAAATATTTTTATCTACTTGTTTTCCCAATTGCGTACTTAAGTTGACTCGATGATCCGGGGTGGGGTTACTTTAAAAATCACAAGAAAACGACATTCCCGCGTGGAGAATGAATATCGAACGAGTGGTAAGCACGTGCCAGAAGGCAATATCTGGCGAATATGTTAAGGAAGTCGCATACATCGGGGTCAGTACAGCGTGAAAATAGAATGTAAAGTGTTCGTAGGACCTCCAGGCTTATACTGGCCGGCGGCCTACGGCGCAATAGGGGCGGTTTCCATGGGGGGTTGGTTTGACGTGTATGACGTGCCGGCCACGTGACCGGACTGCCAAGTCGACAATCACTGCCCCGTACTACGCCGGACGAATCTTAAATATGGGATATTCAAATAATCTCGCCACTTCTATCGCCCCCTCGTCTCTTCTCACTTCCCTTTTTTCGTCGGTCACTCACTTTCTCTCACCCCCCCCCATCCTCTGGAAACACTTTGGAAATGATTCGCATGAAAATCTGGAAAGTAACGTCATTTATGATATTGGTGGTTTTTTAAACAAATGTTGTAATTCGAATTTGAAGATGGTATGAAGAAATTTGTGGATTATAAAAGTATCGATAAATAGTTCTATTTATACATAAAATATATATAGAGATAGTATGCATATTGTTATTCAGGTATCATAGGCAATTTATGGAAAATTTGCACGTAGCATTCAAAGTGTTAATTTATTAATAGTATTAGCGGAACGATGGTGAATTTCGGTGTGAATCTGGATGTGTATTAGAATCAAGGGGGGGGGGCACAGTGGTGGAATCGTGGATAGTGGTCAGCATGCAGGTCCGCCGTACCATACATCACTGCCAGCCAGCAGCAGGGGTGCCACTACCAAATGGAGTGCCAATATGGAACTCCCTGGCGGAAACCCCCTTCTTTGTATGCATAGACTCATTTCCTTATCGGAAATTTACGGTGGACGTGGGCATTCTTCGTACGCGTTCGTTTCGCCAAGGTTATTTCCTTGGTAATATTCCAGACCGTCGATTAAATAATTGATTTTTCACCTGTTCCAATCGAATTCGTTCCAATATTCAACCGAAAGGTTTTCACGATTTTATTTCTCGACATATTTCTTTTTTTCTCTTACTCTTCTGACACTTTTTATATTTTTGTACGACGATAGTAACCATCTGCAACACGGGATTGCATTTCCTTTCGCGTGCACCGTTATGGACCACACAGTATATGTATGTGTATATGTATATGTATGTGTACATGTATGCATGAATATGAATCCAGGTTTCAGGCCGCTGTGTTTATTCCACGGGGCACGTGCCAAAGGGTCTGTCTTTAATATACAGGCGCTCAATTTCATTCTAACGGTAGCTGTCGATGACGAAGATGACGATGACGACCTAACTGTTTATCCGCTCGACTATTTACCGATCCAGCATCTGCCCCGAACCCACGTCCCGGAATTATTTCGTTTTCACCGGGTCGCAACCGCGGCTAATGGGGCACCATGTGTCCGAGAGGAATCTCGTTGCTTTACCTGGCCACTTAATTTCGGGTTAGAAACCGGCAAAACGATCATCGAATTTCGTGGATCGATAACTCCTGACCCCACCGTATGCGTTTCCATCAAAAGGCAGCCGACTGCGGTCGACGGGATAAATTGGATATCTAATCACCGCGCAACATTTAATTACCACACTAGGTTTTCCCCTGAACTTTCGCTGGAAATTATTATTAACTATTCCCTAACGGATCTAATGATATCACTTTATATCCAGCTGCATACTTTCTAATATACACTATATCCATATACAGCATACAAATACATAAACCTACTAACCATATTAATATACAATTAAAATGAAAAACTCACCTAAAACAAAGTATGAAAAAATATCTATAAAATCCTCGATCTCCATATTTAAAATCCTCCATAAATGTGTAATAATGTGCATGCACAGGCTGTGTAGGTGTGTGGTACACGCGTGTGCGTGCGCGTGCGTACGGATACACAGAGAGAAAGAGAAAGAAAGAGTGAGAGAGAGAGAGAGAGTGCGAGATGGAGACGAGAGGAAGGCCACGTGCCTCTGGTAGCACGCGACCAACCTAACGGTTTTAGACTCACCCCACACGCGGCTCGAAAACCAGTCCACCCCTTCTCTCATCACCCTTGCCGGGCCGGCGGCATCGCCGGTTCCAAACACACCAGAGAAACTGTTATTCTATTGGCTCGAATCTATCCCCCTCGTGCCTTCCCCTCCGATACAATCCTATCCTATCCTATAGTCAGATTGGCCTTAACTGCTACGGGACACCATGCGGGACAATACTTTCGCCTCTTTTCACTTCGCCGAGGAACCATATATGCACCAGGAAATGCTGGAAAGAACTTGCAAGCTGACTTTGGAACGAGCGATGGAGGTTTTTTAAACGGACGGAGTTGCTGGTTTTTGTCGAATTTTTGTCGACTGGTTAACGCTTTTGGAACAAGTGTCTTTTCTGTTGTGGAAACTTTCTGCAAAGTGGTTGATTGCGAAATATAAAGAATCAAATATAAAGCACGAGATTTATTATGTAATATACTATTTTATTAAAGTTCCTCTAACAGAATTCTGCAATACTAAATATTTCTAAATATTTCTCGTTTTGACAATTTGCCAATAGCACCACGTTGATGTCACCGGATATGAAAGTGTCAATCCACAGATATGTAACGATTAAACCGCTGTATTTTTGTCAAAGTTCCCGAGCAGTGATTGTTTGCAATAAATATTTCGTTCAGAAACCATTTGACGATTCGATCAATCACGTCGTTTCTTCGGGACTTCTCCGGGGGCCTCCACGCATGAAAACGGGGCCCAGGAAGTATAATCGAATGATGTAAGGCCCTAATAAAATCGTAAGTCGGTTGACAGGCGGTGCATGTAGACCGGAATAATACCCCCGGACATTCCTCCCGCGTAGAAACGGGGGGGTTGCCGGTATTATTGTCGTACCCTTACGTAAGAATGGCGACGAAGAAACGACGCGGAGGCAGATGCTGCTCAGACATTCTGCCGCCTTGATACACCGAGAAGGAAAGCGATTTAATACGATCTCTCGCTGAGTTTGGTTTTCACCGGTGGAAGACGCTGCCAGGTAGATCGTCGACGATGTCGTTTTCTAGAAATTTTCAACGTGGAAGGTAATTTCACGGCGATCTACGTGGAACAAACGAGGCGCGATGAAAAAAAAAATAAGAAATACCTCGTAAATGAAGACGAACCGGCAATCAAGTTTGACATCGAAGGTGTATAGTAGATGCGATATCAATTCAATTGGCAATAGTATATTTGGTGGTATAGAAAATGTCTTATGGAATTCTGTTATTTAATCTAGAAGAATTTAAAACAATTGGGGCAATTGTGTACTATTACTCATACTATTTTCGCGGTAGAAGAACGTCGAAAGTAATTCCACGTAGATTTTCAGCGAACGCAAATTGGTTTAATAGGAGTGTTTTAAGGTAGACATTAAAGTCCGGTAAATTGGATTTCATTCGTTGAATTCTGTCGCGAATTACGAAAACAGATCGATGGGGGGGGGGGGTGGTGTGCGAAAAGACCGTCGGCGAAGAATAAGAAACAGAGGCGATAGTGATGCTAGAGAGAAGGACCGAGCACGGAGCAAATTGATGAAAAAGAGAACATACGATCGAACGAGAGGGCCAACTAGAGGGCGGAGCAGGGTAGAGGGGGGAGGGAATATAAGGGAACGAGGGATGTAACCGCGAAATCGGGCAGAGCCGTGAAAATAACGATTTCTCCTTTGTAGTGCCGTTCGTTAAACCGAGAAGAGCCGGTTTCACGAATACCGAGGCAAACTGGAACGAAGGAAAGAGAGAGAGAGAAGAGGAGAGAGTGCACGCGGTTCTTCGTGACTCGTCGATATTTTTCCCGGACGCCGAGAGAATCGATATTTTATGTAGATCGCGAGAAAAGGGCAACGTGCCCTTCGTCGTCGGTGGCTATTCTCGCCTCGACGAACAAAAACATCGGAGGATCCCACGCAACAGAACAAGGAGAATAGAGGCGAACGAGGAGACAGAGGATGAAGAGAAACAGGGAGAGAGAGAGAGAGAGATGGAAAATGGACGGAAGCTTTGTTGCACGCTGGAATTCATCCAGAAAATGGAACTTCTATCGTGCCGATTGTTCGATCGCGGACGGGGAAAGCGAATCGATCTATTTCTATTCGAGGAATTCTAGTAGAATTAGAAATATTCAAGATACTCGTAACGATCTCGTAATATGTCCCCCCCGTTCGATTTTTCATTACCATCGAATCGTAATCGTACGATCAAAATCGATCGATCCTTTCACATTTCATCTCTCTAACTTTGTATCACCTTGAGACACATTCTATTTGTCTGAAACCTTTCGATCTTAAACGATCAAATCATTCAGAGGTCCTACGGCAAACGATTTCCAAGTGACACTGGTCCGTCGATCGAGATCGAGATCTCAGGTGTCATTGTCCCGATTTTATCACCTGACGGACGTAGTCCTGCGAGCTTTTCCCCCCTTGGATCTTTGATTCCTCGTTGAAGGTCAGGTCTTCCAGTTTTCATCTGATTCACGAGAAAGGACAACGTCGAAGGACTCTCCAACACAGGAAAACTAGAGAGAGAGAGAGAAAGAGAGAAAGAGAGGAAGGGTCCCAGGGTCCAGCTGCATTTCCCTTGCAGAATGGATGCCCAATGGGTGTGTGTGTGTGCATCGATCGAAAATGTGCGTGGGTGATGGATAGACGGTTACCGTGTCACTCGTGCAAACGTTAAACGGACTTCAATGGGTCGAAATTGCATGGGCACCGGCATTGTGCCCGGGCTATTTATAATGGCACCTACATAACCGTGCATGTGCACGTCACCCACGTACCATACATACATACATACATACATACATACGTGTATGCAGATGCGGGACAATGAGAGAGGTCGAAGGTACCGATCGTGAGATACGATCTTGTTTCGGTGAATAAAATTCTTTTACGTTCTCGATCCGCGTCGAATACGGGCGGTGGTTAATTGCGCGGAAAAGTTTCGTAAGGTATTTCGGGAAATGGCGATGGAAACTGTGTGATCAATCTATCATCGTTCGCTGGATCGGTTATTTATTTAGAAAGATGAAAAAATGAGGAAAATGTGAAATGTAGGGTTAGTATGAATCTTTTTTGACACTTGTATTCTTTTCTCGAGATTCTTCTCTGTGTCTGTGTGATGGTGAATGGTTGGTAGAAGATACCAGCGACAGGAAAGTCCGTTAAAAAACCGTTGAACTTTTCCCTCGCATTATCTTTCCGTCGTCGCTGGATTCGCGACGATTCGTTGTCGGAAGACCGTTGATGTTTCACTTTCAAACCGTAAGCCACGCCGTTGGATTCCCTCGCGATCTTTCTGAAAAGACGGTAAAAAAATACTGGCCATCTCACTTCGTTCGTGTGCACACATACGTGTGTGTGTGTGTGTACGATACCAGGAAAAAATGTACGTTAAAAAACGACCGTTGCCTTATCTATGATTCCCGTGTGTTACATCGATGAGTTCGCACCTGGTAACAAGGTACGCCGGTAAGACGTCGCGTTCTTTTTGTGTGTTTCAAAAAAAAAGGGGTGGAAAATAGAAACCGGCAGAAATCACCCCAAAAAATCCTTTTTAGCCCTGCATCCACCTTTCACGTTTCCGAAGGAGAGCCTCGCCGGTAGCTTCTCACGGGCGAAGAATAAAGGGAAAAAAAGCGTAATTTTCGATGAAAAGAGGGGAAACGACGATGCAAATTTGGGGGGAAAAAAATAGGAAACCTATGTGATGTGTGTACCTGCTTTCCTGCTCGTCGTCTATCGGGGGGAGGGGGGAGGGGGTAGCATATTCTAGGGGTGGAAATCGGCCAGGGAAGTAATAGGTCGCGCAAAGAGGGATGCGGTAACTGAAATTTTATAGGGATTCCGCCAATACGGAGGCACCGGGGCTGTCTAAAGGTATTCTACCTGACCTGTCGCCTCTTTTTTTTACCATTTCGAGGGAATCCAACGTCAGGTATGAAGGGAAGAGAACGGCACAGATGTGGAGGAGCGAAAAATCGGGGCGACCGGATCCATGAAAGTTGCGTGGAATTCACAGGATTCACAGGATTTTGAATTTTTTTTTCTTTCTTTTTTTTCTCTCTCTCTCACTTCCATTCTCTCCCTTCGGACCGATCGTTTCATCCCACAGCGGGTCCATCCCCACCTGAGTCCACCACCACCGGTTTTTACGAGGTTTCGCGAGCGTTTATCTCTATTTTCGGGTCTTTCTGTTCACCTTTTGTCCCGCCATCGACGGCAGTCGATGGGAAAGTTCGACCGTGGTCCAAGTGGCTAAGCGACTTCGCTTTTTATTTTGTTTTTTTTTTCGTTCTTTTTTAGTTCACTGACCCTGCAGACATTTCTCGCGCCCTTTTGCGGTTCTTGACTTTCCCATGAGGATAGGTGAATTTAAATAGTATCGTAGTTCGTTCGATAATGAAACTATCGATTCGTAGACGAGAAAGAAATCGGATCGTTACATCACCAATGTTCAACGAGCAAATATTCGGTTTACGTGACGCTGAACGATTCGAATTTTATGCCGAGTCGAATTCGACAATGTCCGACGTGTCGCACGCCGTGCCGTGAAATCCCCGGTGGAAAAAAATGTCCCTCCTCCGACACACCGTGTCGAAGTAATTATTATTAAAAACCGTTATGCCGGAGCTAGACAGCCAATGGCGGTTCTCTAAGCCTGTTTTCTCGAATCGACGAATCGGTTCCGTGCCATTAGAAGTCGCGTACCCCTTTTCCAGGACCAAAGAGAGAAAGAGAGAAAGAGAGAAAAGAGGCACGCGAAAGGGGTGGCGAGGGAGGTCAAGTCATAAGATACGATGATGGATGCACGAAGGGTGGTTTCGCGGGTAGGGAGAAAAACACCCCGAAAGTGCCAAAGGGTTTCCGTATGGCCAATAGTACACGAATACCAAATCCTCACGACCAATCACCGATGCCCTTTCCGGCCACGTGGTGGTGGGGAGGGTTGGTTGTTCGCCCTTAGGGCCAGAATTTCGTTGCGTCATTCTGACATTCGTTCGGTATCGGCCCTTCGACGAGGATCGACGTGTTTCGCGTGACCTTCGTGTTCCAAAGTGTGTCTACCCTTCGATATTGAATCTTACTACATAATATTTTATTTTAAATAAGTGTTTGATTATTAATCATATGCATCGTTAATACGCTTATTTAATATTCATGGAAATATTAATGAGACAATAATATTTAAATATATCAAAGTGTGAATTTATCGTACAATTAATCGACAAGTGGATCTCATTAATTTCCATCGATTAAACGTGAATAGTTTTTTCCCCCGAAAGTGCTCGAGTTCTCGAAATGAGAAAAGTTTCGAAAACACACCGGAAGATCGTCGATCGCGATCTCTGAGATTTTTCCGAACGATCTCCTGGATCACGGTCACCGACCGTCGTGCTGGATCTTGGAAATTGTCCCGATGTGACCACGAGAACGGGGAAAAGGGGTTCCTCGCGCAGAAACGAGGCTAAGATGGTCTTCCTGGAAGACCCGAGGATGATCTTTGCGGATATGCGACTTCATGCTACCAGCACACCGACCACTACGCCCACGCGATATCATCACCATCGTCATCATCAAAAATATAGAGCCCAGAATAACAATGACTGTACGATCATCGCAGCACAGAATTATTTTCAATGTATTTACCACCAGCGAAATTAGATCTATCGATATAAACCTGACTCTGTTCCATCGATCATGATGACATACTTGATTATTATTCACAGTGTTCTTTTTTTTTTCTTATTTCAGACGCCGATCTACACGGTGACGTCGACGGTCCTGAACTCAGTGGCGACGACAGGAGTATCGCCAGTGATATTCAGGATGCCACCGAGGCGAACCTCGACCATGACTCCATGGACTCGGATAGGGAGGCCCTTAATCTGGTAAGTGATCATACCCTATCGTCATTAACGGTATAATAAAGTTTCTATAATAAAAATTTTCAAAATGAAAACGTTGAAAAATTGAAATATCACAAACTAGGGTCCATTACGTTACGTTAACATTGTTACTATTGATACCAGTACAAATTACACGGGTTCCATTGAAGTTTGCAATTTCCGTTGGGAGATTTCTCTCCCCGTGAAACATCCCTTAGCGACGCGACCCGCGCGGTCCAAGACTCTCTCTCTCTTTTTTTTCATAGCCGCTCTTGAAGGGCGTAAAAAGTGCTGCTGATCAATATTTGACAAATAAATAAAGGAAGCGACTAGCGAGATGGACGACAGGAAGGGACGACTAGAGGGGTTGGGGGAGGTGGTGGGTTTTATAAAACACAAAAGCCTAGGATGGACCGTAGTGACCAATATCCTGACCTGGCCGAGTGTAAACACGGCTTTGTTCGACGGCGTTTACTCTGTAATATTAGGGAGGGTTGGCTCGCGTGGTTCTCTCCTTGTGATTCTTCATGTTTCTGGTGCGCATGTTACGTTGGAAAATCTTGTACTGGAATGACCCTATGACATTCAATTTTTCAACCCAGGATCATTTGTAAAACATTATCAAAAAAACAAACAAACAAACAAACAGACAAAAAGAAAGAAAAGACATTTTCTATAAAATTTGATAAATTCCCAAAAATTCAACGATGTTTCCCCGAATTCCAGGTCACCGATGTATCGCATCGCAACAGCAGCAGCGGCACCAGCGGCAGCGCATCCTCGCCAAGTTCCGGGGTGAGCAGCCAACTGACCGGAAGTCATCAGCAACAGCAACACTCGGGTCAACAGAACAGCAGCAACTCGCAGGCAGCCTTGGCCGCTCAGTTGGTCGGTCAGCAATTGCTTATGCACGGATCCCTCGGAGCTCTCGGGCCCCAGGAGATTCAAGCGTTGGCTACCACCCTTCAGCATCAACAGCAGTCGCTGCAGCAACAGTTGCAGCAATTCGCGATGTTCCAGCAGGCCAATCCAGCGGCCGGACAGCTTCCGGCCCAGGCGCAGTTCATCCTGCAGAATCAGGTTAGTAAAAGTTTGTCTCACCTTTTAGAAATTGGACACAATCTTTTTCGATATAGTATACAAAAAGTGAAAAATAAAGAAATCAATTCTTGAGATTTTTATTCTTATATATAATAAAAGTATTACTGTATATCTTACTGGGGTAGAAATTAGAAAATTTTATTAATGGAATTAGTCTTGAATATCTGGAGAGTATCTTAGCTCGACTGGTGTTTTACCAGAAACGAAATGTTTTCGTCGACGGTTTTTGAATAAGTATCTCAATGATTATTTCCGTAGTATCGCGAAGTAAGTGGATCTCATCCCGATAAAGATATGTTTCCGTATCGTTGCCTCTAAAAGGAATTAAACTCCGAGCGCGAACAAACGTTAGCTCGTCGACGCACTCGATTTTCACCGCTATTGTTCTCTCGGCACCGAGAGTACTCCACCGAATTACCCACTCGATACGAATTCGATTCGAATGACGGTGGGACGGTGAAGGGGAGGGGGGAGGGGGGGAGATGAGGGTAGATCAGCGCCGTGATCCAAAGACGACGAGCTCCTACCACGGTATCTGATCGAGCGCTGGAAAGAAGTAGACGTCTTATTCTTCGGAGACGGTCCGCTCGATTTGACGCCGAGATAGCTGGCCCGGTGATGTCACAAAGGGACAGGGTTTCTCGTCGTTTAGGTCCGCGTTTCCTTTTCGCGGCATCACCCCCGACGGAACGTCGTCGTCTTAACGATCGTTTCGCGATATTTTCATTCGCGAAGGAATAAAATGTTATTTTCGAGTAGGTATATATGTGCGGATGTTGGATAATTAATTTTGTAACTAACGTTATTTGGTGTAGAATAGTTTTTATATGGAAGTGATGTATGATATTTAGGTATTAAATATATTAGCAAAGGACGAATAAGAATGATATACGTAAAATAGTATTAAGAGATCTACAGGAAGGTGTGCGTAACCGTTGCATAAAAGGATCGATATTTATCATCCACGTTCGTCGTCCCATAAAGAAGCTTTCCTTGATCGTTCGAACCACGTTTTCTTTCCCTTTTTTTCTTTTTCTTTTTTTTTTTTTTGTTCGCGAACATCCCGGCGGATCGAAAACGAGAAAAATCGATTCAAGGATATATCCGGGGGCACGATGAAAAACGATCCCTCTTCCTGGATACCGTCGATTCCACCATCCTCTTCTATCCACCTCTTCCTTCTTCTTCTTCTTCTTCTTCTTCGTCGTCGTTCCCCCGTTACCTTCGACGAAACGAGCGGCTGAATGGGCCGGGCTCTGCATTTACGAAAAAAATTTCTATAGATTCCATCACGTCGAGCGCGTGCAACGACGCCGGCAACGTAACCTTCGGGAAAAACTAACAAAACGACTTCGAACTTGAGCAGATTTAATGGCTGCGCCCCCATGCCACGGTATGTGTACGTATCTATGAGCATTAAAGCCGGGTTCTTCCGTGTCTCCTTTGAAAGGTGCAACAAGGAGATCTTCGGGGTCCCTTCGGCACCTTGCCACGGGGTGCCCTTTTGTTCCGTCACACGTGGCCGGGTTGTTTCTCTTTTTCTTTTTTTCATCTTATTATATATATCTTTCTCTCTCTCTCTCTCTCTCTCTCTCTCTCTATTTCTATCTGTTACACGATTTCATCGTGCGTCGGGTGAAATCCCCCCTCCTCGGTTTTCTTTCTATTTTATTTTTTATATTCGAAATCGTGTCGGGATTAAGGCAAAGGGCACACGACCTCCTTGAGCGTGCAACCCTTTCGTCGAGTATCTCGTAACCTGCCCTTCTCTCCCCCTCCTCCCCTTTCCCCCCCTTTCGACTATGTTTTCAAGAGGGTTTACTTACGCGTGCACATCGAGTGGATCTTTTGCGGCCTGTCCTCCGCGTAACGGACGTCTGATTTTTTCATCAGATGCTTCCTTTGATCTTGACACGCGATGGCAACATCTCGGGTTTTAGAGGATTTCGTGGTACTTTGCGGTCGCTGCGTTTAGATTTACTGTCAAACGGGTTTTTCCTTTCTTTCCTTTTTCTTTTTTATTATTTCTTACAAAGATATTGTGTATAGGAAGATGCGTATCTTTGGAAAGATTTTCTTTCGTTTCGATTGCTGTGAACAGCTTTATTTTCGCCTGTTCAACGAATGAAACACCTTGAGATGTCAAATACGAATGATTATATCAATACGGATGATTTAATTTGAATTATTCCACTGATTATCCACCTATTACTGTACTATGCTTACATACTATAGTACACAGGTGATTCATTTTTTTTTCCTACGGTAGAACCTGTCGCGGTCGATCCCGGCACGTGGCGGTATTCAAAAACGAATGCCGCGAAGGGTGTCTTCGCGGCTAACAATAAGCATATGAACAAGTCCCGGTTACCCAAAGCGACACGCGACCTAGCCGAAAAACCCTTTTCTCCTTCCCGGGGCGTCAGGTTTTGCAACGAGCCCCTTATTCTCATAATCGAGGCATCTGGTTAAGAAAAGGGTGAAGATAATCGATCGGCTCGAGCACCCTTTCCACGAGTATACACACTCTCTCGTACCTGTCCACGAGCCAGACACGTGTCGCTATTCGATCAACCCCTTTCTGCATAAGGGTATTCTTCTTTTATTTTGCGTAACAGCATTATTCGGATCGAACCCTTTAAAATGTCGTCACGTTAGAAGAACTTAACGCTTCTGGACAAAATCCCACGGAACGATTAAACTACGCGGTTAGCAGATAAGTATTGAAAAACGGTGACCTTGAACCAACATCTTGGTCGACATCTTGCAGGGGCTGTTGCAGAGCGGTGGCTACACTTCGAGACCGAGTCAACCGCGCTCACAGTCCATGCAGGTACTACTAACAACCTAGGTGTCCCTTAATGAACACCGCATGTTACTTCTTCCCCCTCCACCCCCCCCCTCCCCCGTTTGTTAGTCGCACGAAACGCACCCTCGCACAATCAGAATCAACGTGAATCCCTCTTTTGTTAATCAGCTAGTTTTCACGGTGGATATTTTGTTTGTTTGTTATCAGGTCCAGCAGGCAATGGCGCAGGCAGCCCAACAGTTGCAAGCATTGCAGAAACAACAAGCCCTTCAGGGTGGAGGAGGTTTGGTGGGACGAAGTCTGGCGCAGCAGAGATCACCGCCACCACCTGGAACACCGCCAGCGGTGAAACCACCGCCGACGAGACTTGAACCCTCGCCGGAGGAGACGACGGACCTGGAGGAACTCGAGCAGTTCGCGAAAACGTTCAAACAGAGGCGGATCAAGCTAGGATTCACGCAGGGCGACGTCGGCCTCGCCATGGGCAAGCTTTATGGGAACGATTTCTCCCAGACGACGATCTCCAGGTGGGTTTCTATCTATATTTATCAATACATCGCGTGATAGTCAGGAATATTGTCGAATTAAGTAAAATAAACTTTGCTATTGAGTAATGAGATGATTATTTTCATACGTGTGTGTCGATGACCCAAGAAATTAAAAATAAAATGATGGTCCTCTGTTATGTTGCCAAGGCAGTAATGTTTTGTATATTTCTGTGACAATCGATCAGTGAATTAAATATCTTTTAAAATTTCATTGGTGTGGAGAACAATAGGTCAATTTTACCATTAATTGTTTCAGGTTCGAGGCGTTAAACCTATCGTTTAAAAACATGTGCAAGCTAAAGCCACTTCTCCAAAAATGGCTGGAGGATGCAGACAACTCCCTGAACAATCCAAACTCCCTCTCGAACCCCCTGACCACCCCGGAAGCTATCGGTAGGCGGCGGAAGAAGAGGACATCGATAGAAACCAGCGTCAGGGTCGCTTTAGAGAAAGCTTTCGTACAAAACCCTAAGCCCACCTCGGAGGAGATCACCGTGTTGGCGGACAGCCTCGCGATGGAGAAAGAAGTCGTTCGAGTCTGGTTCTGCAATAGGTACAGTTTCTTCCGTCCATCATTCGCTAACTATCCGTACCGGTGATATTCCATCAATATCCAAGCGTTAGACAAAGAAAACCTTTTTCATTATGTTACAGACGACAGAAGGAGAAGAGGATCAACCCGCCGACAGCGGCGATGGGCAGCCCGACGATGGCGTCTTCCGCACCCTCCGTCTTCGCGTCCCTCGCGAGTTCCATGTCCGGCAGCCCTTTGGCCCTTACGACGCATTCACCGGGTATGGGACACTCGCACCCGCACGCCACCCCTCTCGGTTCACCGTTACCGTTGGCCCTGGTGGCATCCGGTGGAAATTACCATCCTCTCGGCGGGAAGTCCCACGAGTGACACCAACAACCCGCCCATCAGGGGGAAGCGCTCTATCAGCATCAGCATCCGCAGCAGCAACGACGTTTGTGCAATCTGCCTGAGTTCTACCGCTAACTGACCACCGTGTCACCTGAGAACGGTCGGACAAGGTTGGCTAAGGGGTCACCGGGTCACGTGTGTGATTACACACCTGGATGAATTCCGGTTGATTATTCTAAGAATAAACGGATGGGGTGAAGCAATACGTGGATCGACGGTGATCACGATGATTAGGAGAGATCTGGCATGATCGCGATACGATTTCGAAACATATCCTGATGCCCGAGACCTTGATCAATTACAAGAGAGGATCACTAGTGTGATGGGGATAAATAGACGATAGACGGATCGAACGAACCTTATTCAGGGGGGGGGGGGAACGTTTCGATGGTTTTTATTTTTATTCCATCGAATGATCTTGGAACAAGGTATAAGTATTTCACGAAGAGTATACGAAGCAGACCACTTGAGAGACGAGTGTTAAATAATAATGGAAACGTAGGAGGGTTGTGTGTGTGTATTTGATAGGAGAGTGTTGTAATCGTCGTTGATACGAAACGATACAGTGCCGTTCAGCATCCAAAGACAGAGTCAGCGGAAAGGTTTGTTTAGACAATTAATTTCTCGTACGATGTTTTCTTCCAGTATTATTTGCATTCCGATTGTTCGATACCGACGTGATACGGATCGTTAGAGAAATTTATTAAATCGATAGTATCGTCCAGTATCGTCGAATGAAGTTTCCAAAGACCGGCGACGTCTTGTCACTTTGAAATCGTACGGAAATTCGAACGTGATTTTTCTTTTCTTTTTTTTTTGGTTAATTATCCACGATCGTTCAAACGTTCGTACCAGATTTTTCGAAGCAGGATTTTCCATTTGTAACGTGTCCGTGAAATAATTAAACGACGAATTTCCACGTTTATTTTCACGGACACGCTATCAACGCTATGGGAAAATTCCTTATCAAGATCGTCGGAGTAATTTTCGTTAAAAGAGATCGCGTTATCGGTGAACCAGGATCTCGTACAATTTTAATTATCTAAGGGACATTACCACGCAACGATTGTTACCGCCCATCCCCCCCCCCCTATCGGTTTACGATTATTGCAGTTAATCTGATTGCGAGACTAACCCTATTAGTATTATCGATCATTGTATTGTTCGTCTATTTATGATTATTTGTATTGTTACGCGTCCGAGAATGCATACGGAAATTAATGTTAATAGTTTAACACGCAGTGATTCGCATCCTGAGGAAATGAACTTTGGGTGACGATAGACTGGCGAATATCGACGGATCTTCAAGTGCAGCTCGACAGTTTTCTTTCGACGAATCGCAAAGTGTTTCGAAGAAACTTTCGGTATTATTTATTCGACAATTATCATCCGTATTTTACTTGTTCGTTAATATTCATAAAGAATAGACGTCGATTCCCAGTCTTTCACAGTAGTAAAGTTCCTAAAGCAATGATCAATCTGCCTGTTTTTTTTCCAACAAGTTTATAGATAACAGTTACAATACTTAACGTAGAAATGTCGATGAGAATAACGAAATGACTTTGTGGTCTTCATTCTTGTATACGAGACGGTACAGTTTATGGAATCCGTTGTTTTTTAACAGTCAACTTGAAACATATGTATAATTAACAAAACAAACCCAGGCAGCTGGCGATCCATCGTAGAACAAACTCTGAATCAGATTTTATAAATTTTCTTTGGAATTATCAGGAAATATTTATCACGAGGGGAACCATTCGACGATCACGTAATTATCGACTGGTTCCCCTTCGATCATGATTTTTCCCTTATGGATCTCGATCATCGTTCAAGATTTTATCTCGCATCCGTCACACTAACTTTCAAAAGAACCACAAACATCGCCGAGCTAACATGTAATCCTTACAAATTCGCGATCTGTTCGTTGCGATCGTGTTCCCGCGACGAAACCAACGGTGGAAAGTTAACGCGTGGACGTTCAATTCACGTTCGACTAGGTAACAACGAACACAGGTAACGGAGAACGAAACCAGCAAGTGGGAAAAAACATCGAAGCTTTCTATCTCGGTCGATATCGATTATTTCGCGGACGGAATGATTTTTTCCATAAGAAAACGTTTAAAACGAACAAAAAAAAAATAAACACAAGAGAAGAAACTTCTCCAGAGGTACGAACCTCCGTGGTAAGCAGGGTTTATGTACGTCTCAGTGGTAAATGCGGCGAGGTCCGACAATACGTTTTTGTACATAATTTGCATATACATATACATATATATATATATGAGTGTCTGTCAAAACGTTCATACATATCCGTGTCCCAAGTTTTGTACATAGGTCGGTGAAATGTTCTCGCCATAATCGACAAGAATACGAGTTATAATTTATTTTTTTCGAACGCCGACGAACGACACCCGCGTGTTACATCGACGATCATCGATAGATCGATCGATTCTGACGTCATTATCAATGCCAAAGTATTTGTCGCGTGAATAATGAGGAGGGGGAGGGGGAGGGAAAGAAAGAAAATACAAAATGATTTTTAGAGACTTAGCTCGATTTACGCGTAAACATGGATACTCGTATTCTTGGTGAAG
This sequence comes from Mimumesa dahlbomi, assembly GCA_917499265.3. Classification (NCBI taxonomy): domain Eukaryota; kingdom Metazoa; phylum Arthropoda; class Insecta; order Hymenoptera; family Crabronidae; genus Mimumesa; species Mimumesa dahlbomi. The sequence continues at coordinate 12,076,423 of OU824118.1, forward strand.
AATAAAGAAATAAAAGATAAAAGGAAATAATGGTTTTTCGACAGACACGAGCCAGGGGTAGTATTTGTAGATACAATTACATTACGTGTACATATGGTATTATCATACGCTGTACGTCAAGTTCTATTATTATACCGCGTAATATGTTTATACAGTTCGATTATCACGCGTTCTCCGCGTGAAAGTTCACGTTTCCACGAATTTTGCTAATTGTTTCGTTGATTCGTTTATTATCATGACACGATGTTCACCGTCGAACTCGCAAAGTATCGGCGACATTTTCTTTTTTTTTTGTTCCTTCTTTTTCTACGACGACAATTCAGTTGTTCGTGAACTTTCACGCGAGATCGCGACGAATAAAATAATATGAACTTCTCCGTGGTGGTGAACTCCCGGTGATTAATTAAGGGCTATGATCTTAGGTGATAAATGAAACGGATCATTGCGCTTACGTTTTAAAATGGTCGGCGCGCGTGCAGCGACTCCTATTATTTCGACGTGTACGAATTTCTGCGTGGATGTATACATATAGTGGTAAAAATTGTTCAATCGTAAATTACGTAAGCAACATTCGTGGACGTACGTGTATTCTAATATGTATAGATATACCGTATAGACGGACACGAGCGGACACAGGCCGAAGAGTAAACCGTGAACGAGCATCGTTGCGTTCGTGATTATACATATATACATGTATAAATTATTATACAGAAGAGTGTATAAAGTTAATCGTTATTTGTAAATAGTAGAGAAAATCGATAGAAATCCAACGGCGACCGGCAAATCCGCGGCGGATTATTAAGTATAGAATCATTTATTATTATTAATATTATTATTTTTATTATTATTATTATTATTATTATTACTATCATAATTATTATTATCGATAACACTGTCGTCGCGATCGCTAACGCTACTAATACAACGTCGTTCATCGTGTAAATTTATTGTGAGATTTTTTTTATATATATATACATATATATATAATAGATCGAAAATGCTGTTGATTCTGGCGTTATACAGCGTGTATGTATGCGATAAATTTACGGATATATGTGTGTATATATATATACATATATGTTTTATATTATATTATATGTAATTTTATATACGGTGCACCCATTCCCCTCGAGTACATAAAGCATGATGTATTAGAATATCACTATTCATGTTATAATATACCATGCTAGTGACGATTATATATAATATAATATACATGTGTATGTATGTATGTATGTATGTAACGCGTACGAGACAGGATCTCATATCGATCACGCACGTCCTTCCGTTTCTTCACGAAACAACAAACAAACAAACAAATAACACACACACACAGACACAAATACACAGACGAACATACGACAGCCCTTTTAACGAAACCCTTTATTCCGCCTTTGACATCAACAAATTCCTCCCCCTGCCGTCTTCGTTTTACTTCGGACCTTATAACTTCCAGAGTCGTGGACCAAGCTGTAGTAACAAAAAAAAAACTAATAAAACAAAGCGCAGATGAGAGAAAGCGAGAGAGAGAGAAAGCGAGAGAAGAGAGTTAAAAAGAGTTCCTAGAGCACCGGTTTTTCGCGTGCGTTTGACGATTTATAAATAAAAAGTGAAAAAAAAGAAGGAGAACGGGTGAGAACGATAGAACGGGGATGAAAGAAGATAATACGATCGAAAGGAGAACGTGGTTAGAGAGGAGAGAGAGGGACCCTTACGTTTTCCTTTTATTCGTTCGACAGAATAATATGTATGTAGATAGAAAATGAAATTAGATTAATAAGCCCCCCTCCCCCTCTCATCGACGAGATCGGTTCATTTGAAGTGAAAATGAATCGAGCGTATTCCGCAAGCGATAGATACATTATTATAGTGATTATTATTATTATTATTATTATTATTATTATTATTAATTATTATTATTATTTCATTATATTTTAACTTTTATTATTTGAAAATAAAAGTGCTAGACAGACTTCAGTTACTTTCGTTTCGTTTGATTTTGTTTTGTCAACCGATCCTTTGATTTCCCTTTCTGTTTTCTTTTCTTTTCTTTTATTTTCTTTGCATGAGTTTCCATTGGCGGATGGTTTAATTAGGATTCGTCGTTTGGTTTTCATTGTGAATATTCGCGCGTGAGATTTTGCTCCTAACCGTCCTATCGCGTTCTTTCTGTAAATAACGTACACTTTTGTAGCGATTAAAGTATGTATTCACCATGAGCATCCTGTAACCATGACGAAGTAAGATGAAAAAGAAAGATACCCTCCCCCCCCCCTTAGATGTCCGTAAAAGACGACGAATAAAAAAAATATCGAAAATGCTATTACACCCGGTATACCGATTAGCCGACTAAAAATCGTAGAGGAGTATTATTACGTCTTCTGAGAGGATTATGGTATTACTAATAGTAATTTACTAACGTTCGATGTGTAATTCGTAAATAATGAGGTGCGCGGCGGGCACCTGTTATAAAATTTGTGCCGCGAGCAACGCGCGTGATGCCTAGGAGTAATAATGTTAGTTGATAAAGCCAAAAAAAAAATGAAATAAAATAAAATAAACAAGTTACCATTAACGATAATATTTAAAGAAACGAAAAGAAGGAAAATGAAAAAAAATAAATATGATAAATTAAATACGAAGAGTAACGTGAAACGACGGAGCACGGTATGACAGTTCTTAAAAGAAAAAAACAATGTTCGCGCGACGATTGAGGATTTTCCTATTCGATATATTAAACAAAAAAAAAAGATCATAGGTCGTCTAAACTATTTTGTACTAAGAATTATCGACGATTCACGAAGATTTACGGTGTTTTTAGATTTTCGGGCGAAATCCGCGATCGTGGACGTTCCTGCCGAGGTGTAAGAATAATTAGGGATTAAACATTGCGACGCCGTGTCCTTAGACGTCCATCTTCGATACTTCCTGATTAATCCGCGGGGAATTAATGCGAAGGTTGAATGCGTGAGGGAGCGAGAAAGAGAGAGAGAAAGAGTGAGAGAGAAAGAAAGTGAGAGTGTGTGCATGTGTCGGCGCTGTATAAATAAAATCATATCAATCTGAAATAGTTCATGTTATCTAGATATACTACGATTACTACGATTATTATCACAATATGATTAGTAAAAATATTGTAATTGTATAATAAACTGCGTCATAGATATCCCATGTGTTTATTCTTTTCTCGCGCACGGCATACGTTGTCTTTTATAACATTATGTATATTTTTTATACAACTAATTTTAGTCAATGAGATACTCTGCTGTTATATGATAGCCGTGTATGAATTATCTAACTTTTATTAGTATTTTGGCTTTTATTACATAAATTTGCATTCGTATCATCAAGCTAATTAATGAGGAGTCGTCTGGTATCGAAAGTAAAATATAAATGCCGCGGGCAATTTCTGTCTTGTGACCTTCTGGAAACACGGATTTATTTCGACTGAAAATGTTCAGATGGCGTTAGTATCTTTGTTCCATTTAAAGTGGCAACGCCAAGTTACCAACAGCCGCTAAAATCATGATCATCTGAACACAGATATGAAACAGGATAGGATTTGATTACGAAAGATTAGATCGTATATCTCGTCTGTATAGATATTGAAAGATTCAGGTTTATCATTCGTCTGTAACGTCAAGAAATACCGACACAGTTACCTATATTATCGACACAGTATCGATAGTATCAATTTCTTATATACCGACACACACAACGCGCTCTTAATTCAGTTGACGGGCATGGATCCCTATTAAGTGGTAGGTCTATGAAATATTTCGTCTGTGGTACTAATCAATAATATAACCTACAATTCGCGCTGAGACATTTTGACCATCACGTGGAAGTATCGTGAGAATATTCGTGATATATCTCGCTGCAAATATCGCTGAACAGACGGTGTAATTAGACCAGTAGTCCATAATTCACGCTGTATAAAGTGAACATAACCTAGACAAATAGTATCGTGCGGAAATTATACAAAATTGTAATTATTGATATGGTATAATTGTCAACAATCAAGTGTCAATAATGAGTGATAACGAGGCAACCGATACTGTGCAAAAAACCGGTCCCGTGGAGAATGCGTGGGCGTTGAAAATTCCGGAATTCAAACCGGAAGATAATCCCCATCGGCTCCTGGAAGAAAGTTCATTCGCCACACTTTTCCCGAAGTACAGAGAACAGTACCTACGAGAACACTGGCCCCTGATTCAGAAAGCTTTGGACGAGCATGCGATTAAAGCGGAACTAGATCTGGTCGAGGGTAGCATGACGGTGAAGACTACAAGAAAAACATGGGACCCATATATTATAATAAAGGCACGAGACATGCTTAAACTCATGTCCAGATCAATTCCATTTGAACAGGCTGTGAGGGTCTTGCAAGACGATATTGGTGCAGACATTATAAAAATATCATCCTTTGTCAGGAGTAAAGAGAAGTTTGTTAAGAGACGTCAGAGACTTATCGGACCTAATGGATGTACCTTAAAGTCTATCGAACTGCTAACAAACTGTTATGTCCTTGTACAGGGACAGACAGTGGCAGCATTGGGTCCCTACAAAGGATTAGCTCAAGTTAGACGGATTGTAGAGGATACTATGAAGAACATTCACCCCATATATAATATCAAGGCACTGATGATCAAAAGAGAACTGGCAAAGGATCCGAAACTGAAGAACGAAAACTGGGAGAGATTCCTTCCGAAGTTCAATAGCAAGAATATCAGTAAAAGGAAACAGCCGAGGAAGAAGAAGGAGAAGAAACCTTACACTCCATTCCCACCGCCACAACAGGAGAGCAAGATGGACAAAGAGATGGCATCCGGTGAATACTTCTTGAAGGAGGAGCAGAAGAGGGCCAAGAAGAACAAGGAATTAGAAGCCAGACACGAGGAGGCTGAGAAGAAGAGACAGGAACGCAGGGCACAGGCATTTATTCCACCCGAAGAAAAACCCAAAGAAATTAAGAAGCAGAAAACTGATATTAATATTGATGAATTGAAAAAGAAGGTCAAGAAGGGATTGAAAAAACGTGGCGCGAGATCGTAGCATTCGAGCGTGTATTAATCGAACTTGTTGAAACATTTCCCTGAACGATTCTTGTTGACTATAACATGTGTATATGTAATTTTTAATAAAATAAGTCGCCTTTTCAATTGGATTCGATGTAAAAGAAACATACACCCGTGTATAAGGTTGCAGGATTGCTCCGCTGTTTTATTAGAAAATCTTTTTTCTATAATAGCTATAATATCGTATATATTTATATTTATATATATATATATATATTCTTATGTATAGTTTATTATTATACATTTGCAAAATACAGAGCGGTTAAAATTCCGAGTGCACACTTTGAAGACGGGTGTTTAGACTCCAAGATGAACTTTGCGAGAGTGATTTTATTAGCACAGATTTCTTACAAATTCGATATAATTTAATTTTAAAAGTAATGATCCATTTTTCCCCTTAAACAATTAATAACCGACTTCAAACATCATTTTCCTCCTTTCTATTTCCGGAGAAATCGTTTGAAGTCTAATCATGCCAAGTCTTCAATGTGTCATTAGCGATCATCACAGTTCAACACCATGACAATATCGAAATCTACCGCGAATTAATAATAATTCGAAAGTAGCTGCCCTTAAAACCGACGGGTTCTTATTTCGAAGATCACTTGAAACCCGTATTCAAGAAACGCGGTCAGAATTGCAAGCGTTTCTCTCTTTTTTTTATTTCTAACGGAGCTTTCAGCGTTTACCACTTTTAAGCGACCCACGGTATTGATCATAGCTTGAACTCTCCACCTCATCGGGGGGAATTAAAGTCACTTTCAAATGCCCGCGGATAATAACGTTAAAAACTCCAAACAGGAGAACGCTGTTTCATCCATTGCAACGCTATCCGAATACGGGCCCCGTTCAACAAATATTAAACTAATTGAAAAGCCAACACATTATACATACATAGCAAACCGGGAATATGTTCGTTCGAAATGTACAGTATCTGCTTACTTGTTAGTTTATTCGCGCCCCAAGGAAATCGTTCGTCGGTTATAAATTTATATCGTTTTCACACGAATACGCAACACTGACTGGTTATTAGCTATCCTTAAACGTTAAAGTATCGAGTTCGCTGATTTATCTTACAGCATACAGATGTTGGAAGTACGACGTTTCGTTATACTTATATTTATATCGTAGAGGACGTAGAGTATACATATTATGTACAATTATTATTATTATTATTATTTACGCGATTATGGTTTTCGTTATTCGCGAAGCGCGGAAGCGGCGAATCGAAGTATTCGCGGTGATAGCGAAAAGTGTTTTTTTGCTTAGAGACGCGTTAGGACGGGAGAAAGACAATCAATCGAATATGTAGAGAATTATTTACAACGTATCTGTTCATGAGTGAAACACTGAGGATCCCATCGTTTCTCTTCTTTTTGTTTTGTGTTTCTTTAAATATGTAGCGCTTGTTTTTTCGTCATATTTATATCGCGCCTCACTAGTTTACCAGATAAATGAACAGCATCCCCGAGAAATGCTTTTCCTATCATTTCGCGTTCAATGAATTTTGCTCGTTCGTTTTTCATTGTTTTTTTTCTCTTGATACGTAATTAGAATACATTAGAATTGGAATTAATCGATTTTTAATTGATTAGTACCTACCTAATACGTTATTGCCTAGATAAAGTTTGAAAGTTGAAACGATCTCCCGATATACATTATACTCGTGTGTGTTGTTAGACCTTTGCTAATTCGAATCGTGAACAGTATGGCGGGGAGTTTTTGTTTTTTTTTCGTAGTTTGATACAAAAAAGCTTACGAAATTTATAACGTTAGTTCGATATTATATAGACGTATTGTAAGTTCCAACGCGAAATGACGACAGTGAGACGTTGACTCGTCGGAAAGTATAAGTGTACAAAAGATCGTTTTCTGCTACATATTGCTATCATTAGTCGCACCATTTCCAAGCCTAATTAACTCGACACGTTGCGGACGTCGAATAATTATCTTCGATCCACCTTCAATTATTATAAAATTAAAAATAAAAGTGTTCGCGCTACGAAGTACCATAATAATAATAAAAAAAAGAAAATGCCCGTTAAAATGATTAAAGTAAAAAAAAAAAGAACGACGAAGGTAATATCGATCGGCAACGTGCCGAGTTTTTTGGCCGAGCATACCGCAATTTCCAACTACTCGCACAACCAAGTAAGTATACAATTTTATACAAAAATAAATCTCTGTGTGAATCGTAGCGCGATGCCTTGCGATCGTGTTGGCATTGTCCTCGCTGCGATTCTGTCTTTGATTGGAGAGAATTAATCTCGGCGTTGTACGACGCGCCGCGTATACACTAACGATAAGATCTGCTAAAAAAAAAACGGAAAAAAAATAGCTGTTACAGTGAACCCTGAAAGCTTTTTCTTTTATAAGGCTGTGAAAATAGCGGAATCGATAAGAAGCTATATATTTTATTTCGCGCCGTATCGATGGCTCCATTATCGGCCGTTATTGTTTGTCGAAATGATTAAAAAAGAATCTCTTTTCGTTTTCCCGCGATACGGCCGCGTTTTTAATCAAACGTGTAAAATATTCGGATGTGTGTTTTTCGTTTTGTTAAACTTTCGAATAATTAAAAATCTATCTCGATTATCGATCGAGCTCGCTTAAAACTTTAAATATCGTTGAAATATTCATCATCGTCGTGTAATCATCGATTTCCCCTTCAATTAATCTACGCGTCGCCGTACAGCAAGGGCGAAATCTCAGAGTGGTAATTTGTCATACTATTAAATATACATGACGCACGAGAGAGAAAGAAAAAATAAAAAGAGAGGAAAATAACAGTATGTATCATTTGAGATCATCGGAATCAATATAAAGATCGATCGCGAGACTATATCGTAAAACAACGATGGTCATTTCACTCGACAGCCGTGTCTTTCATGAATCTCCATTAATTCAATTCAATACACGTGTCACTTACGAATAATAATAAAAAAAAGATCCAACAAAAGAGACATCAAAACATCATAATATAACAACCGATATACATAGAAACTTCCTCCTACACATATAAATGCAATTCCAACTCTCACTTTCGAATCTGTCTGATCCATTCGGTAAATTCTCCGGCAATGTTTCTCAGAGAGCACAAGCAAGTTAATATCACCATCCAATTAGTTAGTGTAATAGTTATTCCCCCCTCTCCGTCGTGTCTCTTTAAAAAACTCATCCCATGATAAACGAACGGTCACCCACGCGGCTCATCGACTACGATCGAGGGTCTCGATCCTCGGATCGACGAGATCGGATCGTATCAGGTCGACCCGTCTCAGGTAGCGCAGGCCCCGGTGACGCCGGCACCGCGACGCCGTCGACGATTCTCACCGCGTCGGTAGCAGCTAGTAGTTGTGGTCGTAGAGATGCCACCTCTGGGTCTCGGCGTTCGAGTCGCATTTCTCCGCGGTGATTCCCCGTTGCGCGTGGAAACGCGAGTCCACGCACACCGGGATCCGCGAGTGACGGATCAAACCGCCCTCCAGGTGTCTCCATTTCTGATTCTCGCTACCGTCGCAGATCTGCATCAGCAGGGTCGTCCCTTTCGCGTAGACCGGCAGGGTCAGGCAGAGGTCGTGGTGTTTTATCAACCCGTCCTTGGTCAGACTCCATTCCTGAAGGGAAATTTCAATTTAGAATACACGTTTCTGTAGAATATACTTAGAATGTATATGTATAATTAGAATGGGTATTTAAAATATATGGATCGTTTATTTTGAAAGTAGTGAATAAGTCCATTTATTTTGTTTTTATTTTCTCTTTATAAATAAAAGGTTAACACTAAATTTAGTATTAATTTAATATTAATTAATTTAGTATTAAAGTTAAGTACTAATTTAGAATTAACACTAAATTCAAAATAAACGGTACATATTTAGAATAAACTTCTGAGTAAACGTGTTACTTCTTGAAATATCTCGAAGAGGACTCCTAACAATAATTGAAATTTAATTAACTTTCCTATCGAGTCCTATTTAGATAGACATACTTATGTGTTGGTCGTTCAAGTACAGAATTAAAGTTACGACACACCGGTGTATTGAAACGGAGTTATTTAAATAAAATAACACAACCGTGGTCGGAGTTCGCAAGTTTACCGAGAATATACAGCGAGGTTGAATAATGTGCCGCGGTACTTACTTGGTTACCGCCGGTGTCGTGACATGGATAAAGTCCCACGTTTCCGTCGAGTAGATGGCCCATGCTATCCAGGCACGCGGTGCCCTGTTTCAGGGATCCACCAGGACCACCCTCGCTCGTCGGTATAACTAATTCCGGATATACGTTTTTCAGATACCAGCTGAAGGGTTTGCAGTGCAATTTCCGCTTCAGCTCCATTCTGTCTTGAATACTAAAACGTAAAACGATCCGGCGTTATTAACACGGCGCTCACGTGCGCTAACGTGTTTTAATGAAATCGACCTCTATCGGTATTTCACGCTCCTCGGCGTACCGTAAATCGAGCGATATGCCGCCGGCCACGTGAAATAAGACATGCAGGAATTAGAGGTGGAATAATATAATCCACAACCGAGTGGATGAAATTAAAATCGGGAAACGGAAACGACTCGATGAAACTTAACCATCCTATATTTATCAACATTATTGTTCTCCTCTATATTTTTTTCTTGTGTTCTTTTTTATTTTTGGTGTCTCTTTTTTTTTTTTTAATTGGGAGACTCTTACTTTCCGTAGGGGATGTTTCTCGCTAACGGCACGGCGTTGTAGTAGAACTGTTTGTAGTCGTCCATCCAAACTTCCGCGGCTCGTCTCGTATTTCTCGCGAAGACGTTTCCGCTGCCACCCGGGAACGAATAAGGATGACGTTTTCGGAAAACGTGACCCACGCGGGAACACGGAATTATCTCCAGACTGCCGCCGCATTGCCACACTCGGAATGATATTTCTGTGAAACGATATCTCACGTTAGAGTGATATTCATTTTTTTTTTAAATATCGAAGGATTTGATATTAATTTACCTAGATTTTCACCGCCCCAGACATCCATCTGCGTGTCGTATTTCCCGAGTTTCTCGAAGTACGCTTTATTAATAACAAAAAGCCCACCGGCAATCATCGGAGTTCTGATTGCTTGCGTCGGGTCTTTCTGTCTTGCCTGTCTTTCATTTTGACTTAAGTATTCCCATTTAAATACTAGACTCCAATCGAAACCTCCCCTTAGATCTGCCGATGCTCCTATGATCAAAAGAAAATGATATATATATATATTTTTTTTCTTTTTATTATCATTATTCTTATTATTAGAACTGCCACAAATTTCTCTCAGATCAATTCGAACAGGTGATTAATGCACTATGTAGTTTCCATGGTGAACTTTACCGATATATTGAAAGGTGTCCATGCTGATCACGTCTATCACAGGACACACCACCCTCGAAGGGTCCTCCGCGACCCTTTCCAAAAGGGGTTCGAGCCAGTCCGCGTTACACTCGCAGTGAGAGTCCAAAAACGTGAGCACACTTGCGGTGGCTGCATCCGCACCACGCACCCTCGATCGCATCAAACCCTCCCTCTTTTCGTTTCGTATCACCCTCACTTTGTATATCCTCGACAACTCCTCGCCGTCCTCCGCTGAAAAAGTATAGACGCGTTCGGTGAGATTTATAAACTCGATTATTTTTTTTGGAATTTAAGATTAAAGTAAACACTCGATGAAATGCTTACGGTGATCGCTGAAGTCGTCGACGAGAATAATTTCCTTAATGAGATGCTCGGGACTTCTGTTTAGTACGCTGAAAATATATAGATTTTTTGTTCTACTTTATTTTCCGTCTGGATTCGACTTAAGATAGTTACTAGGATATAGCCGTGAAACGGGTTACATAATCGTCGCCGGAGATATTCGACACTCGAATTAAAAGGTCCCTTTAATCTCGCGGAGTGACGTAATCGTACCGATATATTTCCGTAAAGTGGCAACGATCCTTCCGTTAAATAAATTTCCCGCTCCTCGGCGTTCCTTTTACCGCGATGAAAACTTTCGTCGAGGAAATTCTTTCCCCGCGGCTCGTAATTTTGTTTTAACCGCGTGATCCTTGGCCACGTGGCGATAGCGGAGCGAATATTTTAATTAACATTACTTACAGTCTACGTTCATGACACGTATACATATATACGTATCTATAAAATACAATTTCATCTTACCATTCATTTCCCCGATCGAAATATACATATATCCCCGTTTAACCGGATCATTCCCGTCGCATGACGAATTGAAAATTTTCGCGAAAAAAAAAGAACGTTCGCGACGCGGAGATTAATGAAATACCCCGGGCGAATTTACGAGCACCGGAATTACGGTTTTTATCGCAATATCATTATCGTGCGCCCGCGAGACTTCGATATCACCGGTATTTTCCAAAATTCTTCGCTAGCTGCGTCCACGCGACCCTTCATATTTCACGCGTGATTTATTACCATCACTCGGGTCCCTGTATACATGTATGTACATATGTACGTATGTATGTGTACGTGGAAACGAGTAAATGGCGAGAGTACCAAGGGATAAGGGGGCCGGAGTGGGAGGGGGGGAGGGAGGGAAGGTAGGGCGATGGAACGACGATTAGAAAATTCCATTGGTCGTCGACTTCCACTTTTGACCTGCATCGTGAATTTTCTCGCGTTTTAGCTGCACCGCCCAAGATGCATCGCAGCGACTGCAGCCGCGTACGCATGGGAATTTTTTTTTCCCGCTCGCGATTAATCAGTTTCCATCCCGGGGAAATATTAATCCCGTTTCGGTGAACTTTACGCTCGCGATTAACCGTCGACGTATATATACATATGTAGATATATGTATATGTATATCAAATATTTTTTTCCATCACGATCAACCGGGAGCGTTCTGTAAATAACGGGTTGCGATTCTCGCACGTTTTTCCCATGTAGTGGAACGATTGTTACATTCTGATGCGTGACGAAACTAAAACTGAAATTGCGTCGCCCACGTGGTTCATGGTGAACGGTGTATTTGTTTCATAAAATATTAATTATAGAAATTAATTCGTACCTTACGACGGTTCTGAGTAACGTTGATCGAGCCTCGTTATGAAACGTTATAATCACCGATGTCGGCGGAAGATCTCTTCTCCACTGTTTCATCCTGCACCTGAAACAGAAAGTGTTTTTTTTTATATATATATATATAATATATAAGATGTATTATACATCGTACACACGTGCCACTTCATTTACCCAAAAAGTAAGAAAGATATAGGGCGGAAGATCTTCGGTGAACAATAGCTTTAATGAGCTTCCCGGTGAAACATTAGACGGGCGTATAATTAGGTCGTCAACTTGCTGAAAGATCGATCGGTGTTTCATCGAGCTTCTTCCTGACGTAATCTGTCGTAACGTCCGTTAATACGCTTATCGGTTTATCCCGCGAGGATTCTCAGTTCCAGGGTGAGCCAGTGATAAATAACGTATCGGTCGACTAATGATTAAATATTGCTCCCTCGATTATACCGAGGCTATTCACGAATATTTTCTGATTATCATCGTCCTTCACACATACGTGGAGGGGGGGGGGGGGGGAGGGGGTTGTTTATTCGTGATATCCCTTTGCCGGAAAGCCTAATTGAAATTTGCCAAAACCGCGATCATTAATATCACCATCGTTATTTCGAGGCTTTCGAATGAAATATATTTCACCTACTCCTTTAACGATCTTTCTACGTAAACATACATATACATATATGTATAAATATATAAATATAAATATATACATATTAGTATATACCTACATATGTATAAATATATACATATAAATATATACATATAAGTAAATATATACATATATAGGAACAGGGGGATTTTCCTGGAAAAATATCCGTACACGTGGCGTTGCAGGAAGACGAAATGCACTGATTCCGTTGGAGTGCATTCCGCGCGCATCACGTTTGCACGATATTAAGGGGAAAAGCAACGCTGGCATACCGACCGCGTCCAACAGACAAGACGCAACGTTGGAGAGGAAACTAAATAAAAGAACCCGAAGAAAAAGGACGACGATCATTTTGGCGCAGTAAGCTCACACAGAGAGGGATAGGAGAGAGAGAGAGAGAGAGAGAGAAGAGGAAGGGGAGGGGGATGGGGTGTACATAAATGTGACTAGACGGCCAGAACGATCCCAATATGTCAACCCCTCTTTTCTCGAGATAAACTCGGGAAACGTGCGCGGAATGTTTTGCAACGCGGTGTGACGCGCAAAGTTGCACTTTTCCCGCATCCGCGGCCGGAGATTATGAAACTTCTGCATCGGCCCGATGAGATTATCGATCCCCCCCTGGAATTATTATTCTTTAACGGTGGAATTAGGTCGGCAAGTTTTTACGTGTCGTTTCGCGTTGATAAATATAACCATCGCCTAACGCTCGTATCGTCGACGTTATAATATAGTTTCTTATAATATAGAACAATGATCCGGTGAAATTTGTAACAGTGTGGAATCATAGAATTTCTATAAATTAGATTCGTTCGTGTGACGGACAATTTACGATAACGAAACGACACTAGGGGAAACGGTGTCAAAGGAATCTTTGTCACTTCAAAGTCGAGTCCTTTTCGTCGTCCATCCGAGACACCGAGTGGTAGAATTCATTCCGGTGACTATAATTTCAGATTAAACCAACAGAGAGCGAGCGAGCGAACGTGTGCGTGACAGAGAAAGAGAGATAGATAGATAGAGAGGGAAAGATGACAGAGAGCAAGAGGGCATATTTGCCGGCAACGAAATTGCAAACGAGCCTTAAAGCGAGTCCGCCAGACGGGACGGATCATCCGGCCGGTTTAATTCGAAACTTCAATTTGGGCTTTTGTCCTGGCGTTAAAGTGGATAACGCGGCCGGACGAACGATTTCCATCGAATCCTGGAGCACGGTACACACACATACGTGTACGACATCGTTTACACGCGACAATGCGTACGTAACAAAATCACGTATGCGTGCGGACGGTATACATACGTGCAGTACGAGCAACGAAACGGACATTCCATGTTCTGGCATATGCTAGGGTATAATAGTGAAGAGAGAGAGAGAGAGAGAGAGAGAGAGAGGGAGAGGGGAGGGGGAGGATGAGAAAATAAATTCCGCGGTGAAGGAAAATAAAAAAAAAATACCGGGTGATTTGTGAAGAGAAAAAATTGTCCGGGGGAAGAATGGAAATTTTCTTGCCTTTAAACCGAGACAGATTTACGAACTCGTTTCTGGAACTTTGTAAATAACTGTCTAATGGGAGGAGTAAAAATTGTCGCTTCCGGCAGGTCGTTTTTTTTTACTTTTATTTTCTTTCTTTTTTTTTTCTTTTTGCCACCCCCATCTCTACCCGTACGACACTTTGTAATATTCACGTACGCGGGAACAGCGTGTGCGGAGAGAACGTTTTTTGGGGAAAATTGTAGGGAAAAAAAGAGCGAGCGAGGAAGCTTCGATTTTTAGCGACAACGGACCTGGAAAGTCAAACGACGAGAGGGAGGAAAAAGAATAGGAGAATCACGAAAATCGGAGACGCGGCATCTGATCGGAAAATTCCACGCGGAATTTTCTACCGGGGGGGTTCCCGGATCGATATGATTTAAATCGTGTAAATGAGACGAGTAAAACAAAAAAAACAATAGAAAATTTATCAAAATATTCGTGCATTTCCAGCGTCATTTTAACAATTTTTTTTTAAAATATCGACGTGATTCTTTCAACGGCGCATTCGGCGTGGAATTCCGCGTGGAAAAACATATCAATTCCCGTCGACACCACAAAAATTGTGAACATACCCTCGCGCGGGAACAGAGAAATGAAAAAATCGGCGAATCCAATTTTTGCGAAAAATCAAACCGTCGTAAAATAAAACTTTTATACAGGATTCCGACGCGGAGTTTCGCGCGGACTGCGAGCTCGACGGTGCCGAATCGATATCTCTAAAACCCCTCGATTTCGAATAGCGAGCGAAAAACATGAAAATTTCAACCCCCGAAACTTTTGCGGTACTTCATTTACATAACTTTAACCCGGCATATTGGCTAACACACACACACACACACACACGCGCGCGCACTGGTTCCGCTACAGTAATTTCACAAGTCACGCGGTGGTCGTGCCTAAAAATTATACGAATCGAAACGGTAAAAAAGAGGAAAAAAAAACCAAAAAACAAAATAGCGTATAAATTCACGTGCCGCGTATCACGGACGTATCGACGTGTGCATTTTGCACACACGTACGTACACATACACGGACAAAAGGGGGACGAACACGCATGAGAAACGGACAGTCACGGGCCACACGCGAGATCCGATTCGAACGAGTTCGAGTTTAATCCCGCGCGGAAGCTGCATCCGACCTCACACCGAAATGCACTCGTGGATTCGGCAAGGTAGTTACACGGATGATCGTAGAATGAGAAAAAGAGGAAATGGAAGCGGCCGGATAAAACGTTTATGACCCGGGATATAAGCCAGTATACGTATACACACATTACGTGTCATAATTATAAGATTACTTTTGATTCCAGATTTTTATTATGTTGTAAAAGGAAATTGAAAGAAAGGAGCGTTAAAAATTCTAAGAATCGGAAATTATAATAAAAAAGATCACTTTTTGAAATTATTTACAGAAGTAAGGTACAAAACATCAACTGGAATACATTTGTACATATACATATGTATAGGTATATTAAAAATATTAATCGAAAGAACAACGAAGACGGGAGGACAATGGTATTCAGAGTATCGCGCAGAAGGTAAACGAGGAAAGAAATCGATGGGTTATAAATAAAGGAAAACTGTGAAAGAAAGGAAGAGTAAAGGATTCTATAAATAATGCGTGTATAAAAGAGCAGTCGGGATCGATCGAGGTGTACACATAGTTTCTCTTTTCAGCCGACCGCGTAGGGTTGCCGTTACGAAATGCGATATTGAATTTTTAATTCGAGTTTAATTCGAGTCACTCCGTGGCTGTCGCTAATTACGACGGTGTCGATCGACGACTGACGAGCGTGATAAATATCGAAACGTCGAGATATCGATGCGATCGACGAACGAAAAACATGACACGTTTTTTTTCCGTAGGGTCGCAAGGTTAACTCTGTTCCCGCGACAAGGTAACACTCGTAGCCCGTTTAATCGACGGGATGATAAATTAAATCGATGAAAGTCCCGCTGCATTAAGTAAACATCGAAAGTTTCGGCTGTGTTTCCAAAAATCTCGCGATTGGCATATTCGCGACACCTTCACACTCGACGACGTTCGTCTCTCGGTGTGAAAAACATATCGAATTTCTACGTTAATTTTATTCCGCTCCGTCGACATAAATCCGGAGGTCGTTTAAGCGGCGTCGACTCTAATTACGACGATAAGTTGATTCGACGAAAATCAAAAATAAAATACGATCCGACCCGTGCATTCGTCGAAGTCCGACGGAACCGCGGTGTTCCGAACGGGAACGTGAAAACTATTTGCATAATACGATATCATCGGCGGAACGATGCGTGTGTACTACTATATTCCGCGGCGTATGCATACGAAATCCGTTGGAAAGAAGCGAGAAGAGGATAGAGAAGAAAAAAACCCACATGTTAATTAACTTTCACATTTCTTAACGTTCGTATCTATTCGTGAATGGCAAAATATATTATGCTACCGTCGTAAATTCCCACGGAATTTATCGTAATTCCCCCCGCGTGGTATATAACTTACGTATATGTGAAACTTACTTTTTTCGTCAGTCGAAAACACCTTCCATTTATTTTCACTCTCCTCCTCCTCTTCTATTTTTATTAATCGTGAAATTTTTGTCACCGAAAAACAAATGTACCCCACTAACGTAACCGCGTTAACGGTGTATCGTTGCGTACCGTCGGGAATATCCGTTAATTTTCGCGAATGGAAACGAAACAAAAAAAATCAAAGTAGAGAAAAAAGGGGGAAGGAGAGGGCATTCTTGCGGACTGAGAGCCAAGCGTATCGCACCGCGAGATTGCATTTTATGAAATCAGAGTGGCCGCGGAGCGTCGCGACGCCCGCGTACGTACCGCCGTCTGTTTGCAAAACCAACCAGCCCGGGGAAAAAAAAAAAAAAAAAAAAAAAAAAGAGGTCTCCGCCGGAAAAGTTTCACGCGACGCGGTTTCGTTTGCCTTTGTTTCGGCCCCTCGAAACGAATGGGATTTGCTCTCAGACTTTTCAGGTGGTGCGGATCGAGGACTCGGCTTTCGGGGGTCGGGACGTTGACGACGGGAGCGTCGCGACGACGTATAAATTCGACGTCGTCTGATTCGTCTACGACGACGACGCTGTAAACGCGGCTTTCGGATCGCATTACACCGGGGATAGAGTAGAACACGAAAATGTCAGACGAGACGCGCCGGAAATAAGAAATTTTACTACCCCTTTCATTCTTTTTCATTCTTTTTTTTTTCTCCCCTAGCGAACATACATGGCATTCTTTTTCCGCGATATTTTTGCACGACGCGAGCTTTTTATCCAGCGGATTTCCACGCGGCAAACTTGTAATAGAATGTCGTGCCCGCGATGTACAAAAATGTTTCAACAGGGGCCAACGTTGTGCTATAAACGAATGATAAGTGTGTTGGTCCGTGAAAGTTAAAAATACAAAAAATAAACCCGTGCCTTCTTTTTTTATCGTTCACGTTAAACATTTCACTGATTATACTTGTTCAACGTCGACGTTCGCTGATTATACTCGTTTCTCGAATGCCATGTGGTATTACATGGTATTTTGTAGATTCTAGTTACAGGGAACGGTGGAATAAAGACGAGGGTGGAAAAATAGAACTCTTCGTACGACGAGAGAAAACCACGGCGGAAGGCTCAAGAGGCCGTGAAACGTGAACGTGAACGTGAAACAACCCGGTGATGTGGTGGATAGTATTAATTTCGTTATAACAAACTTCACTTTCACGCGTACCGAAACAAACCGCACTTTGCTTTGTCTTTTAATCACCACCGTACCGGCAAACAATTCCCACGTGTACTTAATTAACGAACACAGAGCCAGCCGTCCGATTCGAGTGGTTTCGTGTGACGGGACGATTCCGTCGCGAGCGATGCTTCGACGAGCAAATATTATTTCAACAAAGACAAAAGCTTTCGTCGCCGGCTTGGAAACAACGTCTCGCGGAAACTTTCCATCGATTTCCCTCGCCGCGTGCTTTCGTTACGGAAAAGTTCGCCGCGTAGTTTAGAGAGAAATAAAAACAGAAAAAAAATCGGTCGCGGTTCGTCAACGACGGCCGGTGCGTCTCTTTGCCCACGCAAAAGTAATTAATTCGGCCGTCGGACGAGCGACCCGACGTTTTTTTTTCACGTTTTCACGTTGAAAGTTGCGAAATCGTACGAAAGTTCCCGCCGCGGCTAACGGTTTTTATTATTATTACGCGAAGCGGGACAACTTCTCGGCGAAATTCGTTTTCTGAAAACTCCGCGGTAACGCGCGAACGGCCCTGGGATTATTATTTTTCATCCGGAGACATTTAAATGCACTTTCCGCATTTTTCTCCATCTCTTTCGCCAGTGATATAAATTCTTTTTTCTCATTTTTTTTTCACATACTCACCATTTATACCTTCATCGTGGGAAAAATACAACGCTACCGGACATCGATTCGAATTATCACGATTAGCATAAACAGCGCGGGTAATCGGGAAAGATGATTATGATTTCCCTCGATGGCGGGATCGAAACGATAGAGATTAACCGTTGATACCCGAGCCGAAGCGATATTCCGCGACGCGTACGATGAAAATATAATGCAAATTGTATAGAAGAGAGTCATCCGGGACGGGTCCACCAATCGTTGAAATTCTCGTGTCAGATTACCAGTAGGCACCACGTGCGTGTAGTAGTGACGTATAAACGAAATAAACGCAGTCACCTCGGATAATAATTGAACATTTAATTAATCACGTCGAGCCGCGTCCACCACCGGGCCACCGGTGTCCGCGTACCGGGACACTCGATTCTGTTTGGCTAATTACGAAAAACTCGGCTTATTTATCGACCCTGTTAAATAATGATGCGACAATGTTACTACGCTCCCGGGGAATCCCACCGGTTATAGACGAAGTCACCTGTTCGACCATTATTTTATCCCGCACGCGTCGCGATGTTTGTCCAGTAAATTACGTATACATATACTACATATACATGTATATACAGTACACGGGTGTGAAATTTACATCTTGCAAACGGCTGTTTTGTTTGTTCCCTTCCTCCCTCCCTTTCTCTTTTCGGAAATCGCGAAATAATTCGTATTCTCGTAAATCCGTTACGTCTGTATTAAACGACACGGGCACAGGTATCGATCGAACGTTGAAATTTATTTACGAATATTGAAAATTAACATACGCGTATCATCGTGGAAAACTCGATACGATTCGTATACAGATCGTTATCGAAAGAGGGGGTGGGAATAAAATTGTCGCGTCCCACTTGGAAATTTCGGAATAATAATAATAATTAACGTCATTCGAACCGTGCCGCTATTCCGTTAGACGGATTTCGATAATGTAAATGTTATCAATCGTAACAGTCGGATAAACTCGCGGGACCGCGTATTACCTCCGATTCGTATTAATGCCGCTAATCACGCGTACCTATCGTCGGAAATATATTTGAGAACGATTAGCATATTACCGTTGGATCGTGCGCGAATGAGCCGCAAATACGCGAGCGAATCAGGAGCAAATTTGCCGAAGCCGAAATCGATATTTCTTAATAACGGTACGCCGCACGAGCCTGTTGTCGGTTTTGGTAGAACGACGATAACATCGATAAATCGATATAATCGACGGAAAAAAATACACGCCGTCCATTGTCCATCGAGCCTTAACCATTCATGTCCGACCGATATCGTCCTATACTACTTGCATCGTTTTCTACTCAACAAGTAGAACGATACCGTTTTGTCACGACATCGAATTCGAAGAAACTTGTATGTATGTATGTACAGTACATTTACAGTACATACATACATACATTTAATTTGGAAAGTTTCACGAGTGTGAATCGTTCTAGGGTAAAAATTGCAATAATATTTCGTTATATCTTACATCGATTTCGTGGGGTCTGTTCACTCCTATTGGGCAACACGGTTTCCCGTTGGAATAACCGTGTGGCAGGTGCTTTAAGTCCGTGGATGGGCGATAAATTTCCGGGATTTTATCGTCAAGTATTTCGGGAACACTATAAAATCACGTCGAAACGAAGACATATATTTACCTGTATGGATATACGTTCGTATATTGTTCTTTCTATATTTTTCCTTTATTTTTTTTATTGTCGTTAGAGGTTGAACTTTATATCGTACGTGATATTTAACCGATTTAATAAAGGGAGTATCGAACGCCGGAAGGTTCTATCTTTCCGTGACTTTATTGTACGTTATACTACGTTTCGTCGTTTTTCGTCGCACGTAATATATTTCACCGGGTAACCCGATGAAAATAACATGGCGACCTCGTTATCAGAAAGCCAACGGAAGGTTTACGGCAGTTGTACAAACGCCACCGGTTCACCCGAAACCAATCCACTTAGGTTCCATCAAGAATTCATCGAAGGTATCGATCTTTTTCGTTATTCCGGGCTTCCCGTCGTTAATTCCTTTTCGGAAATCGATCACACTCTGAAATTCACACGCGGCCAACGTTCGAACGCCGGGGACGACCGAATGGATCGGTTTGATCCATGCGGTTTAATCAATTTTCCCCTTTGCGTCGACGATTCGAATGTAAACGACAGCGGCGCGACTATTTCAATTCCCGTCGGTCAGACGGTAATTATTTCCTTCGAAACGCCGGATAGATCTATCGGCGAGCTTACGCCGTACGGATCAAACGATCATCTTGATCACGTGTCATTCGCGAACGTTATCAGATCGGGAAACGGTGCGGTAAATCGAAATTAGTCATTAAATGACAACGACTGGATTAACGATGAACTTTAATCAGTTAGGAATAATAAAATGATATTGTATTCGTTTTTACCGAGTTTCTTATTAAATAATATTCTATCGTGGCGGCGGTATTCAATCTCGGCGAGCAGAGTAACGATAAAATAAAACATGAGTCTCGTCTACGCGCGCATATTTACTACGCGGGACACTTTGTCGTCTCGTTGTTCCAAAAAACCTGCACAATTTTCCACGAGTTTTTTGTTTTTTGTTTCTGTTCTCCCTTTTTTTTGTTCGTTTCCCCGCGCCGTCTGCCTCTATTTCCCCCTTTCCCATCTGCCCGTCGGCATTTTGCAATATTTCAAATTTCCCTGCGTATGAATTTCTCTATCCACGTCCCGTCGTGATATACCACCTATACCTACTTAAACCGTGTGCCCGACACATTCTCATCTAGAACGGTGCTGTATACACCCCCGTCGTCTTAACATAATCGATCCCCGGGCCGTCGTATCCTTTCATATTCATTGCCTCGGCATAAATCCGCCGAGCTCATCAGATTCCGAATAACGAGGCACTTCGGTAACAATAACCCCTGCGACAATGAACCACACACACATACACATACACGTACTCACAGCCACACACATATACACGTAGTCGAAGGAGCCTGTCGATGATCCGAATCATTTTCAACGACGTTATCATTCGAGAAGGAACGAATGTGGTGAGGAAAAAAAAGAAAAAAAAATACACCTGTGTGACCGAAGTGGATGACTAATTAACGAAAGGTTCGCAACCAGGATCCGGGGGATCGGTTAATGAACCTGCGGCTAGGCATCAAGCTGCTCTTGGTTCGCCGAATTGGCTGGCGAAACTATGCGAGCCATCCCTAAAGCTGTCCATTCGAAAGCGCCAGAATCATTATTCAAGTCGTCCGCCCCTTCTCGAGGAGGGCTGCAGCAGGGTTTCTCGAAAATAGGGGCGAGACCGAAAGAGATTCGGAGAATATGATGGAAACGACGACGAATGGTAGAGAAGACTGGGCTACGTGTTCTGGTAGATACATTTCGCAAGGTGAAATTTAATTTTATTTACCTTCCACCAGGTGGATTCTAAATAAGATCTTTTAAATTAGGGTTAGCGTAGATTTGTTCTATAGGAATATTAAGAAAAAGGATCCACCAATGTGTGTATATTATTACACTTACATTGACGTATGATTAGTCAGATAAATAAAATTCAAATTTATATTATTACAGGGGAAGATTAATTAAAAATTATTACTAATTTATTGAGACACATTTCGTGAGGTGGTTGATTAAAGAATCTTACTGGAGAATGGGTGTGATTTGGGACGAGAGGGAACTAAGATAAAAAGGGGAGTGAGAAAGAGAGGGAGAGAAAGAGAGAGAATGAGAAGTGCTTCTCTGCGATGTTCTGCATGGTACTCGAAACGAACTCGAAACTTCTCTCGTTTTGATCGTTGCTAGCTGCCCACTTAGGCTAACACGGGACTCAGCCGGACGATCCAAGAGATCTACGCGATCCAACTTTTGCGAACGGGACTGAATAGCTTGTGTATTACACGCTGGATCCGTGGTCGGTGTCGCGTCGATACTGGCCTTCGAGTTTCGATTTACTGTACTCCGACGATACGGCGTTTAGTTCGTGATAGCTCTTCTACGAGAAATAAAAGAATCGTTGTTCGACGTGTTACAGAGAGATAGACGGAGAGAGAAGAAGGGAAAAAGGGAGAGAGAGAGAGAAAGAAAGAGAATTGGTTGAAACGCAAGGGAAAAACTGTAGGATAAATCAGACGGGTGGGTGAATCAGAATTTCTATTTTTATTTCACGATCGTTTTCATCGAATCGATTACAACGTGTTGACGATTGAATAAAAATCAATTAACGAAGACACACAATAACCGCCCTTTCAGAATTTACTATCCGTGACACATACGGCGGCGTAGGGGCTGGTTTAATAAATCTGTACGGTAATTAAAAAACATAGTGGTTACGCGATAGCTATCGGATACAAAAACAGTGAACAAACGCGTTCATTGATACCGTAACAATAAACGAGCATTGTTCGCGTGTATCGTTACAATACGGTTTCCGTACATTCAATTCTTTCTTCTCTCTTTCTCTCTCTCTCTCTCTCTCTCTCTCTCCATCCCGCCGGATCGTTTCGTTTATTATTTCTACGAGAAATAAAAGTGATACCCCCTTCCCCCTCTCCTTCTCCGATATCGTGATGTATTGTCCCGTGTAAATGTAGTTTCGTTTTACTCGCCGGCTCTGCCACTTTTTTCTCTCCTCTTTTTTTTTCTTTTCCTTTTCCCTTCTGTTCCCCACACCCCCGAAGGTCAGGAAATCACTGCTGTATTTCTTACACCGAGCCGACGGGAAACGATCGAACCGGAAGCATTAACGGACGGACAAATCGATGGATCAGGGTCGACCGGTACACGATGGTCCATCGTATTAGAAAACCCGGAGTCGAGTGTTTCTCTCTTGTTCCGTTTGTACGTGTGCCGGCACTTTTTCGCCGTTCGTTTCTTCTAATTACGACGTTTGAGAGTCACCGTCGGGGACTGCTCGCGTTAACCTCGGAATTCCGACGTCGGATTCTTTAATTGCGACCCGCTGCTCCGAGACACGAAAATAACGAACAATAGCGGCCACGTGTAAGTACACACTTCTATGCGTACAATTATTTTCATATTTCCTTTCGACGACTTTTCGATTAAAATTAAAATAATATACGGAACTCTTCTCCGGCGGGTAACGAAACGAATTATCCGGTCGTTATATAGTGCGTTAATTAATTGCGATAGATAACCATCGGGTACACCGCGTCTAACGGACACAAAGCGTAGCTTCATTACGCGAATGTAATAAAGTATCGGAATTAATTAATCAAATGCGTTTCGCGATTAATCAATCGCCCACCTATGACCGCGTTTCATCCTCAAGCATTCTGTATACATATACATATATGTATACATAGATACGTATATATGTATGTACCGGAGAATAACGGGACAGGTGGACAAAAGAGACTGCTCCAGTCGCATTGTTGTCCGCGGACATCCGCGGCGAGGTTGCGGATGTGTGAAAAAAGACCGGAAGTGACGTCGATACCGCATGTATTTCTTGTGTATAGTTTTTTCACCGTTTTCGAAATAGTTGATGGCAAACCGCAAATTAAAAATTCAAAATTTTTCCCGCGATCGCCAAATATCGTCGAAAAATACAATTTTTGAAGTATCCTTCGATAAAGCACACGTTTAAAACACCAGTGTCCATAGATAACATTCTTAAACTTGTTAATTTAATTTCCGAGTGTTTCGTTCGAAACAACAAGCTCGTCGTTTATAACGAGGCGACTTCCGCGCGGCGTCTAATTACTCAGAAAAGCCATCGCATCAATTGCGTTAAAGTCGAACGTTCCCCAGCGACACTCGGACTTGCCTCCGACCACGAAAATTACGAGGTCGCGGGTTTCCTCGATGCATTCTCCGAAGTTTCACCCCAACCCCTCGGCCCCCTGTACGAAGCACTTGGACCGGCCGGGAAACTTTTCTCTTAGTAGATGCGTATCGTGCACCTGAGGAACACGGATTCACGTGTGACAGTGTGTGTAGTCACTTTCGTGCGATGTGGATGTGTATATATACATGTATAGTTCATATTGCATATTATATACACGTATATATGTATATGTATATAAATGTATATCTCATATTGCTTGTGATATACATATACATATATACATATAAATGTAGATCTCATATTGTGTATTATATTACATATATTATGTATATCGCATATTGTGTATTATACACATATAATATATCTATATATCTTTACATATATGTATGTGTATACGCAGCATCGCGTAAACGCTTGGAACAGTCGAAAAAGAACAGTCTAAAACTCGCGCGATAAGTGCACTTTCTTTCGACAGCTTGGAAATCGAATTACAGATTCGCCCGGCGACTGACGGAAAGATGTTCCGTCTGTCTCGCGAAAAAAAGTTTTCCCACTTGCCGTCGGTGAGAATGGTCCACGCACGGATCGTTACGTTTGAGTAAAAGAAACTCGCGTTCCCATCCTGGGAAATTTGGCTCCTGGAGCTTTCCAAGTTCCATGTGAAAGTTGTATCTTTTTGGAACAGCATCCGACGAGGGATCTTTTCATTTTTTTTTCATTCTCATTGACATCGGGGTCACTTACAGGGAACACGGAGACGAGGGATATCGAATCGACGAGATTCGATCGCAATAGATTTCTAATTTTATCCGCGACACGGTGCTCGTTTCGCGCGGTTCCCGCTTGGAAAATCGTGGAGTTCATTTATCGCGGAAATGAAATTATTTTCTCATCAGCGTCTACAACGGGACGGCGAACTGTCTTATCGTATTATTACTTAGCGATAAGCAGAATGCTCCGAGGGAGAAGTTATCGCGGATTATCCTCTATACGTTCGCGATGTTATGCAAATTGCCAAAACCTCTCAGCAAACTCCGTCGCAGCAAGTTGGAAGCTTCTCGTCTTCCATTCGCACGTGTATACACACGTTACATGTACAATACAATACCTAGACCTACATACATACATACATACATACATACATACAGTTGTCATTCCATGGGTGAGGGTTGCCTTATTTCATTCAACGTTACGTATCTCATTTTACGAAATTCGAGAAACACAACACGTGGCCCGTAGTATTAACATTCATATTTCTCATTTTTTATTATAACGAATCGCACTTCCCTCTCACACATAATTCATATTTCATATAACGTCGGACGTATCTCTCCATGACGAGAAGAAGAAGTGTACCTACCGCGTTAGAAAATTTCAATGGAAATTTCAATGGAAATTTCAATGGAAATTTCGTTACACGGCCAGAGATAAAAATGTATATTTATCAAGCACTCGCGGCGCAACGTTGTTTGAACGGGAAATCTATCTAATCGTTTTCAAGACGTCTTCGTTCCGCACGCGTGCCAGTTACTTCGCTTTTCAGAGTTATCGTCCCGTTCCGTCGGAATCATTTTCCCCGAGGAAAGTGGTTCGCGGTTATCATGCAACCGGCTTTATTCGCCGAATTTACGTCCACGTGATTCTTAGCCATCCCTCGCAATGGAACACGAAGAAGCAGCTACCGTCACCGTTGATTTAGAAGATTCGCGAGAAATCGCGAGAACAACACCCGCAGCAACGACACGGGAAGACTTTCCGTCGGAGCCGTCGAACGATAACGAAGTTTAAAATTGTCTGTGTGTGTGTGTGTGTGATAGATTATATTAATTCTTGATTTAATACAAACGACCCGTAGTTAATATCATTGTCACGTAATTCTCCAATTAATATTAATTACACGTGTAATTGACAGAACGGACTTGCAATTTATTTATTGGATAATACATACACACATATACATATATTATGTATATGTATAAAGGTGTGTCGTATTAAGCGACGTGTTATTAATAAATTTAAATATCATTGACGTTCAAAAATATATCGATCGGAAAAAGCCACAGGATCTGAACTTTGTTTATCGTTCTCACCAGTGGTACCTTTCAAAATCTAATTTCTACCAACACCCACGCAGTTTTAACGGTAAACCAGCAACTTCTTGGATCCGCTCCGTCGCGAGATATTTGCATACACGATTTTCCTCCGGCATCGAGATCCTCCGGAAGATTTTCAAGGGGGTTCACGAGATCACCGCGGGAAATATCCGCCCTATTATCCCTTATTCCTCGGGAAGTCTCGACTTGCACGTGGGTTCGCTCGCGCGGGACTGGCGTAATCAGGAAAAATGTCCGCGCGGGGTTTCTCCGAGGATTTAATTAATTCCGTCGTCGCGCGACTCCGTCGGCCGACGATCCGCTCGAGTTCGCAAAAAAAAAAAACGACGGAAAACACTCGAAAACGGAAACAAATCAATGGCCGCGTGACAATTTCGCCGCGTGTCGGACGATAGTTAATCAACGTGATTTCTGAAACTGTGTGCTATCGGACTTCCGGGACGTTGAGAAAGAGAAGCGAAGAAAAAAGAAAATGAGAGTTACAGAAAAAGAGAGAATCCAGAGAGTGAAAGAGAGAAGGAGAGATAGAGAGTTACGATATGCAATCTAAAAGTTTCCGTGAACCATATTTCTCGTACGGAAGATCACGATTTATCTTTCTTACCACGCGGAAAACAATTTTAAGCAGAAAAAGCTCGGGCATAGTTACGAGAGAGCCCGGGCAAACGGGAGTTACAGCGGGCGAGACGGAAAAGGAAAACCGTGGAGACCGGTGGTGTCGTTGCACAGCGCCGCGATAAACAAAAGAATTCTGCACAGAGCGTTCCCGGTGTCTCGGAAATATATGCTTAAAATAAAGGGAGAACGGCGGGGAGGTGAGATGAAGGAAGAAAAAGGGGTTGTCTCTAGTGTGCCGCTGTCGCGAAAATAATGCGCCTATAACTTATGTGCTCCAGCTCGGTTTTCGCATTCATGACGTGCCCTTGGATATGACCAAAATCGGCTCGTTCTTTTTTTTTCCTTTCACCCTTTTTTTTCCTCTCTCCCCCGTCGTTCACTTCTCCGTTCTTCTTTATTCAAGTGTAGATCTTTTATTTTTTTTTTCATCGATTCACGTTACGGCGTTCGCTTTCTTTTCGACGTAAATCGTGAGAGAGTAACACGGTAAGAATCGGAATTATAGTGTCAGAAATACGTGTGTGTGTGTGTGTGTGTGTGTTTTTTTTATTTCACCGCTCTCTTAGAATTCATACGTATAAATTTCTCGGCTGATATTTCGTAATTTCACGGAAATTTAATCGTGTCGACGGCGAAGAATGCGGATCAGAAAATGCAAAGTAGTAACCTGGTCGAAAGGTCGGGCCACTTGAAATATCCGAATTCCACGGAGGAGGAGGGGGGCGGGGGGAGCCGCGTCGTTTTCGAGTGTCGGGGAACCTAATCTCGACGGACTTCGATAAACGACCTTGTCGGGAATGCCGTGAGACCACTTCGTCAAAACGATGCTCGCCGTGGACATTCGAGGACCGGTCAACTGACCCGCACAATTTAGAAACGCGTTCCTCCATCCATTTGAATTTACGATCGGAATATCATTGTCCCGATTTTTCGTCGTTTCTCGCGGCTATTTGCATTTCCTCTATATTTTTTTCTGTGTGTGTTTTTTTTTCCTTCCAAAGACCGTACAATATAATTACTGACACTTACAGCGTTAACGATTCGTGAGTGTTATTTCTTCGCGGGTAGTCTATATTTTCGTTCGCGTTTCAGATTATATCGTACGTGCCTCGTAATACTTGACTTATACGGCCATTCGTCGGGCTCTCTCGTAGCTGTAATAAAAATACCTGAAGCAGTTCGCATAAATTTCCCGGGATTCAAGCACCGCGCGCGTCGTCCACGGGAATGTATCAATATTATGGCTGCTCGTGGAAAACCACGATTCGGACGGTATAATTTCCTCGACTGCCTATCCCGACGTGTAATCATTTTTATTACATCCAATTCGCCCCGGATATGTACCACGAACATACGACAAAATCCACCGCGATAGCCGAGGTATTATTTTTACCGCGTGACTTCCGGTGAAATTAGTAAACCGAAAGCTTCATTACATTAAAAAAACTTTCAATCGTGGAACGGTCCGTTCTATTAATCCAAATGTGTTCCGATTTCGTCCACCGGGGAATAACC
The DNA here is from genome assembly GCA_917499265.3 of Mimumesa dahlbomi. Taxonomy (NCBI): domain Eukaryota; kingdom Metazoa; phylum Arthropoda; class Insecta; order Hymenoptera; family Crabronidae; genus Mimumesa; species Mimumesa dahlbomi. The sequence continues at coordinate 12,105,174 of OU824118.1, forward strand.
TGACTTTCGTCCATAGTATGTCTGTGTGTGTGTGTATTACATACTATGTATGTAGAGTGAAGGGATGTTCGGGATGCGATGTGATTACTCCATCGATTATTCAATGCCAGCATCTTTGTTAATTAAAGCCGCGGGGCACGAAACTGATTAAATAATCCAGCCGGAAGTGGATTAATCGGGTCGAATCGGTTGTTACCGCGGAAATGAACGAACGGAACGGAACGAACGCGGTGTGTTTCGCGACGTCAGCGTCGTCCCGCGATTGTGGTCTGGTTTACGACGTGACCAGGACGACCACCACCAGGAACATTTCATACGTCCGACCCATCCGACGGATGGATCCTGTTCGTGGCGCCGGCCCCAGGTGGTAAACATTTGAGTTGGCAAACCCACCGCCGCCGCCGAATGCGGTAGGTCAGGGACTTTTGTTTGTTCCGTACAATCTAACCCCCGGACCAGTTTTATCGTCGACGTTTCTGCAAGACCTTCCCCAACCGAAAGGGTTGCCGCGAAATTCTCCGACGGCTTGCGTGAAACAAGTGCGAACGATCGCGTAAATTTTCACTGTTTGCTCGCTGTAAACACGTTGAAGGGAAGAGAGGAGAGCGACAAATTGTCAGGAAGATCCGATGGTTTTGCATCCCGGTTTATATCGCACGGGATTTATTCCTTGAGGGGGTGGGGAGAGGGGTGCGGGGGTGAGGGTGGGTTTAAATGTAAAACTTAATATCTCGCAGCTCGGCTTTCCACCGTTGGTATTTCTTCGTTCTTCGAGTTCACTTTTCACTCTTATCGCGCACGATTTACAGCGGCGCAAAAGCAATAGTGATTTCGGCCCGCAATAACTTTCCCGGCCGTTTCTTTTCCAATCCCGTGGAAGAATTCTTTACTGGTTTTAAAACAAAAACAACGAAAAAAGAGGGAGAGAGAGAGAGAGAGAGAGAAAGAAGGATGAGAGACGAGGGAGAAACCAGGGACTTCCACTTATTGCAAATGGCGTGCATTTACGTGGGTTCGTTCGGGCCATAAATTCCTTAGCAGAACGTAATTCAACCTGTTTTCCAGGAACTCACACGGCCGCGAAGGGTAGTTTACATACGTACACGTAATTCTTCCGCGTGCGCCAGGAGTTCCCAAACTGTTATCGGTGCTTCGCGTTGTTCGAGCGGGAAACGGTCGTAAAAAAAATTTCCAATGAAGCTACCGGTACCTACATGAAAATTTTTCGAACGATGGGAAATTATCCGTATAAAAGACGCCAGTTACGCTGTTACACGAGTATAATAAAAACTATCTACAAAGATCGATTAACAAATTTAAAAAAACACACACATACATACAAAATACAGACATCCACAGTTTTACATCCATCTATTAAATTCATAACGTTCAAAATCTTAATCATTAAAATGTTGCCACGTAACGACGGACTATTTTATAAAAAACACACACACACATACAAACACACAGCAAAAAAAGGACTCTTTTTATACAACTCAGGGATGTAAATCCCAAAAGTTTGGGAACCCCTGACGCAAAACCGACGTATCGGACGGGATCCCAGACTAAAACCGAAATAGAGTAGCGTGCACGGTAGCGCGGCCGGTAAATTATGCAAATCAGAGGCAAACGATTTCGTCGACGGCACACGTGGATCCGTGGATCCGCACATTACGGTCGTTCCTCTGTCCGGTACGCGACAATTATGGCCCGTTCACACGTCAACGTTGCGCCGGCCGACGGTAATCGTTCGATTCCGCGCACGATCGGCTCGAAAATCGAAAATTTCATTTTTGTGTCGATTCGTTCTCCTCCTTTTCCCCTCCCCCACCTTCTCCCTTCCTCTTTCCCCTTCCACCTCGTAGCAACTGTCCACGCGAGTCCGCTGAATTTGTACCGTCCGATAATCTCGTTAAGCCGGATTCACCGGGCGTTTCGCGGAAATTGCGCGCGATTCGTGCGCTCGCACGCCGTTACGAAACAAATTGGATTGCGTCCCGGCAACGGCTGCTGTCTCATTTGGGAGTTTCGACGCATTATCGGTGTAGGTACCCCCCGTGTAACGTTGCCCCGACGTTTCCATGTGGCCACGGGCCAGACGGATGCGTTTGCCCGTTACGTAATCGTCGACGGACCGTGGAACGTCGACGGAAGTGCCAGTTTCGTTTGGCAGATGTTTCCGTGATCGTCTAGAATCACGGAGATGTTCAATTTGGATATTTTATTCGATCTTTTCCTACTAGTTTCTCGTGTAGAATGTATACATATACGGACTCTCGATAACTATCCACTTTGACGTAGTACCCCGACACACGTACAGTAAACCCCCGCTTAACGCGGTAGGTCCGTTCCGCGTTATAGGAAAACGCGTTGTATGAGTATTCTCGTATAACGCGCTTTATGACCCCGTATAACGCGTTATGTACAAATGATTCAAGTAAATCGAATATTAAGGAAAAACTAAATATGGGCATTTTATTAAAATCAAACTAAGAATATTTTAAATAAAAAACTCATACATATGTAACTAAAAACAGTTAATTTCAAAAAAATTACATAATTCCAAAAATAGTTATGTTACATGTTTATTCGCTAAAAATTTAACATTATTTAACTGTTTTGTAATTTTTAATTTCTTAAAAATCTGCATTGTCACAAATTTTATAAGAACGCCATTGACACAATGTGCAAACGTACGCGAAATTGATTATAAATTTCACAGTACAGAAACATAACCTAACCTAATCCCCGCGTTATATGGGGGAAAACACGTGTTATACGAGGGACATGAAATCGCGTTATATGAAAACGCGTTGTAACAGTACCGCGTTAAGCGGGGGTTTACTGTACTTTCATCGAGAATAATTCCAGAATCTACCAAATAGAAACCGTGAAACTTCTGGATCCACGGTAATGTGATCCACGTAGTCACCGGGGATCGGAAAGTTCTCGGTGGTCTGTTGCGAAGTCTTTAAATTAACCGCTTACTTGAAACTATTAGAGCGACGTTTCCCTGTTACTCGATTTCCCAAGGAAATTCCGGGCCACGAAGCAATCGTCCGTCAGAACGACGGCTCGATTTTTCCCGTCTCCGATCGTTCCGGACGCGAATTTGCAAGTATCACGAGGATACCCGTGCGGAACTCGAAGAATATCGTTGAAATAAAGTCGAGAGGCTACGGACGATTTAACCTTTGATTTTTTTTTCCTTCGTCCCCCATCCCATCCTCCCCTCTTCGTTCCTCCGTTTTCATCGCTTCTTCTTCTTCATTCGTTTTATTGACGTACGGGCTGCCATAACGCCACGGTGAATTGCATCTGCTTAAGGCTCACCGCCGGCCGGTTTTCTATTTTCCCCTGCAATTCGGAGGGAAACGCGGTTGAAGCGGGAACGACGAGAGGGTCCAATGGAATTTAAAATCTAATTTCGCATAAGTTTTTAGAAGATCGAGCCACCCTCGCTCTCACCCCCTCTCTCTCCCCCCGTCTGCCACCTCGACATCCAGGTTCGCCTTAGTGCTCGTAATTTCTGGCAAGCTGCCGCAATTGCGTTCTTCCTTTTCCTTCATCTTTCTTTGGTATTTCTTTTTCTTCTTTATCATCCGTTGTCTCCGTTCCTCTTCTGTCTGCTTCGTAAACCGTATGTTTTTTTCACTCATCGCTCGCTACCTACTTATTCCTTTTCTCTCGATGGAAATGACGAACGCAATATAAGAAGAGGTTTGTACCAACGGAATCCGGTTTTATTAAAATTCTATTAACCCGACCGAGGGTTTTCTTCCATGATTTTCCCTCGGGTATTTCCCGGTAAAAGAGACAATTATTTTACAGTCGCCACGGGAATATCAGCGTTCGCTATTGGCGGTCATCCGTTATCTAAGGGTGTCCCTCGCGATTCATAGTGTCCTCTGTCTCGACGTCGAAGGATCGCAAATACTTTCAATCGCTTCCTGGTTTTGTTGTTTAGGTAGATAGAGACTTCTTAACCTTTTGCAATGGCGTAGCTGTACTATACTTCGTCACTTTTCGCGATGGTGCTACTGAATATACCTCGCTACTCACTGTATGCTTTGCACTGTATAGTTCACTAAATTATGTATCTCATTTTCTGCGTTACCTAAACTCTAACAATACCTTTATTATCAGTTCGCTATTCAAATAAAACAATACTATAATTATGATTATATGAATTATAACACTGACGTACGTAGACGTTTTCTACATTGCTATTGTCTGCACTACCTTTATTTCCAGTTCGCTATTCAAATAAAGCAATAGTAAAATAATGATTATATTATTTTGATTATATTATAACACCAACGTTGGCAGTGTCCGCGAACCAAAAAGAGACCGCCGTACATAGACGGCACAGCGAAAAGGTTAAAACGAACAAATCGTGATCGGCGTCGATTCCGAGATGGTCGACGGCGATGAAGACACAGCTCGAACGGAAGAACAGTTTCGGAAAAGTCTCCTCGACCACCGGGAAGATTGGATCACGTCTCGAACGCCGGCGTGCTGAAATAAACGACGAAGACGAAACGGGTGCGTGAGAACAAGCCTCACGTACACCAGCGCATAACCGAGAAACTACTTTCCCCGGGTACACGGAAACTCCGGGTAATGGCCTCCTCGACGCCCGCTACTTAATTGCACGCCGTGGATTCCCGACCGTGAGTGCGGATCATCGCGGATGAATAATCCGTGGCGGTGGAAATCAATCACACGCGCCACCGATCGATTAACCGGGGACTTTCACCGGCGTGATTTTCATCATCGTTTGATAAATCGAGAGTAAGATTCTCACGGTCTCCGTAGAGACTCTTCCAGACTGACTATAAATTGCAACGTGGTTAAAGTTCATTCGCAAAACGGATCCCGTGAAAGTTGACGTGTTTTCCGGTGCTACGGTCAATTATACTTGAGAATCTCTGGATATTTTGTTAAATAGATACCCTAGTTTTATCGAGTATAACGTGGATCATAGAATAATAAGAATCTAGTGGAAATAGGAAGTTCTCCTGGTATGTGGAGTTTAGTGTCGAAAGAATCGACATAGAAATGTTTGTTACGAATAAAAAAACATCGGTCGACCGTAGAACGATGATATCAGAATATCGGTCCCGTTATCCGCTGGATCACGACGAAACGGATTGCTTCTACCGTCGGTGCCACCCTGGCGCCCGCTAAATTCGGACATTTTAATTTCGTCCGTCAGTCACACAAGCGAGGCTAAACATTCGCGATAAAAAAACACACACTCACACACATACGCACATACATACATGTGAAAAAAAAACAAAAAGGCATTCAAAATAATTCCGTCGACGGCCGCTTGTCCGCCGAGGGAAACGCCGAAGAGAATAACCTCGTTCGCGAGGGAACAAAAAAAAAAGAAAAAAAAAAAAGAAAAATTGGGAGTCCGGAGTGGAAAAAAACACGCGCGAGGTGTTCCGAAAGAGGTGGACGTTACAACGTGAAGCGGCAGCTGTGCTCGTTTAAGTATTCACACGACCGGTCCTACCGGTCCGTTGAAGGGACGACGAAAAAAAAGACTAGTGAAAAAAGCAAAACGAGAGCGAACGGCAAAGAGAGAGATAGAGAGGGAGAGAGGGGGAGAGAGAGAGCCGAGCAGAACTTTTTGATTTTAAAAGCGGTTTATGTATTATTCAGCAAAAACTAAACTGTCCCTCTAGCTTCGCCGTGAATCAACGGGCTCGATTCAAGGGACTGCAAGGTCGGCCTTCTGTTTTACGAATAGAAAACAGTAGCCAGGGGAAAGGGAAACAAAAAATGAACTTCTCCCTTTGGAACGATTAATTACCACTAATTTACCCAACGATCGATTTAGTTCGATTACTTTAAATCATTTCATTAAATTCTTTTCACAAACTTTTCCAAACTATACGAATGACTTTTGAAACGATTAAAGATTTGCTTCTGATATATCTCGCGTTAATTAAATATTATCCCCGGTATATACTGTCGTTCGATAGTATGGAAATTAATGGAATAATTTCGCAAATAGTCGTATGAAATATTGTCACGGGATACGTATACACACATATTATATGTGTATATGTGTATGTACGTCGGGGGTACTTGTGCGACTTATTCGCAGCGAGAGCGACCGGGACGAGTGGAAAATTGAAATAGTCCCATAAGCTCCCGGGTATCGCTCGTATTTCCCCGACGATGGGGGAAATCGCGCGACCGTATTGGTCGGAGTGCAGCTATTTAATCATCGAACGTATTGCGCGTTTCCATGGATCGACGGCGGCCCGTTGCGGTGTCCGATCGACGACGGCTGATTGTCGAAAACACCGCAAACTCGTTGTGTCCATTAATCGTGGAATTCCACGGACGATAATGTTTCGACCGATACGACATTACGAATGTATACGACGTCCATCCCCGCGCGTGTAAACGCGACAATAAACGTTTATACGGTACACCGTAAGGAATAAAAAAAAAATGATTTACCCCTAAAATAACATCTACTTATTTTTAGAACAATTTAATAAAATCAAATTATCGTTGATTATTAAATAAAAATCATTACTCACTTATACATATGCAAGTAATCATTTCTATTTAACTATCGATAATAATTTGCTTTTATTAGATTATTTTAAAAGCTCATAAATATTAATTATGTGTGTTTCAATACATTATACGATAGTTAACGAGTACCCTTCGTGTATCACCATAAAGGTTACAAATAAGCGCGATTAAAACGCGGAAATTGCGCGGAGTCGGTTCGAAGATGGAATGAAAGAAAAAAGAACTAGGTTCACGGAGAAAGAAGGATCTCCGAACGAGGAGAAACCATAATTACCACATCCCGTAGCCTCGGCGTCGGTCCCGGCGTCGATCCTTCTCTAACGAACTTCTCGGTTTCCAAAGCCGCAGCCGAGGATCGGAATCCGACGGGGAAAGTGGCTCGATCGGACTGTTTAAGGCGATCGAGTGAAAGAAGCTCGTCTCAACGTGAACCGCTTATGCACGGCTCACGTGTTTCTCTTTGGGGATAACGGTTCGATGGGACGCAAAAGAATGCATCTGTGTGCGTGTCTGTGTGCGTGTGTGTGTGAGAGATTCACCGTGGTCGATTAAAGAGGTCGAACAGGTTTCACGATCGGATCGGGCACGTGTATTTATCACATGCAAGATTCTACTTGTATATACATATAGTGTGTACGTAAGTACATAGATATGTACGTAGAACGAGAACAGGGAAGAGTACGGTGATTATCATTACAAATATCCCATTCCTATGGGAAAGAAATAATTCCGCGATAAATCGAAAGGAACGGGAGACCGGTTTAGAAGCGATGGTTTTTTTTTTATAAAGATACACCGTGTACCCGTTACCCGGTGAAACGATACGTAACGAAAGTTCGATTAATTCTGTCCGGCACCGCAACTTTATATTATTCCACTTGAAGTTCCCCCGGGGTAACTATATATAATTACAGTTCGTTCCATTCGATCCGCGGGTACGATCACCGTTATTAAATCGCTCGTAAATCCGTCGCGGGATGGTCCCGGTAAGATCGCGGTTAATTACGTGAAATTACGTAAAAGCGAGTTGCGGCAGTGACGGAGAAGCGTCGACGTCGACGTCGACGTCGTTCGCGAGGCGTCTTGAAACCGATAAACGGGATATGAAATTCAATCGAATAATTAACACCGAGATTCCCGTCGTGGAAACGGTGTACACCGAGCGGCGACGGGGAACAACGGAAGCTGTGGGGTGAAGGGGATGGAGATGGGGGGGTGGAGAGGGTGAAGAATGAAGAGCGGCTGGAGAAACGAACCGACGGAAAGTTGAGCACGCAGACGGTGGCGTCTAGCGTCGAAAGAGAGGCTCGCGACGCAAACAGAAGTGCAAACAACTTAAATGGAAAGCAAACACAATTATACCGTCGCCGGTAACCCGGGGGATTAGTTTTCCAGGTGGGAACCGCCGCATCCGTGTGCACGCGCATTCATTTCGCCCCGGGAAAACGTACGGGGTACACACACGGGACACCGAAATATGTAAGGGAACTCCGGACGTTTCTCGTTTCATTATTTTATTTATTTTTTTTTGTTCTATCTTCGTCTGTATGTATAGTACGTCGACGGTGAACGTCGGTGAACGGGAGGCAAACGGAGAAACGGAAAAACTACGATGGCTAATGTGTCGACTTCCTGTTACGACGAGTAAGAAAAAAAAAGAGAAAAAAGAATAGAACGAGGATATGGAAGAGAATCTTTGTAAAGTTTTAATAAGGTTTTAACGCCATTCTCTTTACGATAGGGATTCTTTTTTTCCCGCGTCTCGTTTTCATAGTTCACTTTGCGCAGTCTTTGTAACGGGATTAATTCGCAGAATTTTGTGGAAAATTGTTTAACGTACTTAGCCTTCAGTTTCTCGGTCCCTATGTATTATACGTAGTTTTTTTTTCTCTTCTTTTTGTCGGTACTTTAATAGAAACAGAGAGGGAGCTTTATGTACAATAGAAACAGTATAGCATGGGGGTTAGTGGTTCAGGTTTTAACTGTAATAAGATTAATTGCATTCCCTGCGTAACTCTTCGCAAAAGAATGGTAAATTAAATTCTTCAATTTTTGTTGTTTCCACGTTCCTTTTGGTAACAACGCACGGACGGAAGGGGGGAGGGAAGTGAATAAAGCGTTTTCTTTCTTCTATCTTGCCGCGGCCTCTCCTCTCTTTTATTATATGACCGTGGTACGCTGTGGAAACACATTTACATCGCAGCTGGTTCAAAGCGCTTACAAGGGTGCTTAGACTCCCGGTGCTTAGACGATGCTTAGTCTCGTTGAAACCATAGAAACTCGTTAGAATTGCTTTTCTCCGCTTTTGCAACTCCGTTCCGCAGCCTCCCAGACAGCGAAATTTCGGATCCGTAATTAATTTCCCGGTATTAACGTGCAACCAGTTACCTGCTCGTTAATAAACGTATTAAACGAAGCCGCATTATCTTTCTCCATTCTCGATCCATCGTTTCGTGGAAACATATTCATTGTCGTGGTTCATTGAGTCCGTCGGAAGCTTAAAAAAATATTGATTGATATCGATGAATTAGAATAGTATTACATTATGTGTAGTTAAAAAAACTGGATCGTTATTTAGAAGGTATTTTAACGAAACGCGATAAAAAAAAAATAGTGTTCCTCGTATTTTTCCGCGAGACAATCTTAATTTACTTTACTTTATTTTTGTCTGTGTGCTTCTTTCCCCCGTTTCCACCGGACTTCAACCAAACGACGGAACGAACTATTTACGAGCGGCTTCCTAATTACCCGCAGTTTCCAACGTTAACAACGAGTGCCTCGTAATGACTCGGGTTTCCGGCATGCACGGTTTCCCGGTTTTTCCGACGCGGGCTTAGAGAGAAAGATGCCACCGGATATGTTTTAATATCTTTCAGCCGCGTTTCTAAAGTGCATAGACGAGCGTGTAACTTGGCTAATGGTAAACAGTGAACAGTTATCACGGGTAATGTTTAAGTTACTGCTTGCTTTCGAATTTTCTCACATATTCATTAAATTTCTGAGAGATTACCTAACCTAACCTACTCGTTTACGTTATTGCACGGCGAACCTGTTGATCAGATTTCAAATAAAACAGACTCAGAAACGTATCGTACGATCGTAATATATCTATATGAAATTCATTTCGGATAAAAAATGAATTTATTATTATTAAAAAGTCTTTCATACACCCCCTCCCTTTGACAAGTATTTACTTATTTATTAACACTGAAAAAATGATATATAGTTGTCTAGCTATCGACGAAGATAACGCAATGCTCGCGATGGAAATATAGTCACGTGCACAGGTACGCATTTTTCTTTTATTGTTTCAAAGTCAATAGAGTTATCAAGGTAAAACAATGGGGCCCGTTTATTGCGGGGAACGGAATTAAGTTTCCACGGTGCTTGCTTTGTAGAGGAACGAGTGTCGAAGAAGTCTCTCGAGCGACAAAAGCGTGCAATTTCGCGTCAGCAGGTGGAACGATAAAAAAAAAGAAGGAGGAGGAGGAGGAGGAGAAGGAGGAGAAATCTGGCGAAAAGAACGTAATGTTACCGGTGTATAGAGAGGGATCTGTTTTTACCGGTTCATAAACTTTACGAGGTACTATCAACCGCGTTCCATTATTCGACTCCTTAAAGGATCCTCGCGGTCTTTGATTATTTTTTATGAAATCTCTTCGGGAACAGTTTTCCACGATGGATCGCGTTCAAAGTTAACTTGGACCGGTTACTTCGGCAACCCGGGTATCAAGTCTAAATGTTTCTTTCATTAGTTAACTTTATTGGGAATTCATTTCCCTTAAGAAGCCGTGGGCTATGGATATAATAAAGTCTCCTGCTCCACTTTACGCCACGATTAAGCGGTAACTCGGTTTTAAGATTACCCGCGTGGAACGTGCTTACTAAGGAGACGAGGAAAAATCGATGGGTGTAAAAAAACCTGCGTGTAACGTTACCCTCGATGTGGCTCCGATATCGTCGGATTACCTAATTAGATTCTGATATTCTAATTCCCTTATCATCCCGTTGCCATTAATTAAATATCGAAAATATTCTGATTTACACCGAATGTTAAATCAATAAAATATCTCGGTTGCATTTCAGATTTCCGTGGAAATTGAATCGTTCTCGAAACTCCAAATATCTTTTCACGACGGAAAAAACTAAGTTCGATTTTGAAAATGTCACAAAAAATCAGGGAAGTTTTCCAAAAATGTAGTGGAGGAGGATTGTTTTGTAGAAAAACGAAAATACAGTTTACAGTGTCAACCCGGTGATCCTCGAAGACCCTCGAAGGGCGCAACGGTGTCTCGAATTCATCGACTTGTTCGCCGGGCAAACGTTAAGTATCACGACAGGTTCCTTAGAAATTGATAAATGAAGCCGTTAAGAATGGCTCCGGCGAGATAGTTCATTGATCGAGCTTTCAGTTCGTACTACTTAATCGGGTTACAGTTCGTTAGTCGTTGGAATTAGTTATCCGATTAAACGGGGCAAAGCATTGCGAGACGACGACGAAGGTTCCAAGGGAATTCTTAAAGACATTTTATTCCACTTAGAGGGTACCGGCTACGGATAAGATTGTACAAATAGATACTGGACGAACTTTCATCCAGAGTCTTTCGAGTGTATTCGACAAGACGTCATTCTTTATCTCGTTCCAACGACGTCTGAACAGCTTTCCGATTCACTCGCTTGAGAAAAAAAAAAGACAACAAAAAACTAACAAAAATCAACTGTTGCTCGTTCAACGTTCCATCGATAAAATCAAATAAATCACCCGAAACTGCGTCGCGATCGTCCATGTTACCCCTCCATCCCCCCCCCCCACGTATTTTTCCGTTCACCCGGAAAAATTCGTCCCGCGTTTGAATCAACGCCCGATGGAAACGGGATCGCCAGCGGTGCAAGTAGTACGAGTCGAGTTTAGTCGGACCGCCTAAGTAGACATTGTGTCTGCCAAGTAGTGATCGAACAAGATGCCCGTCGTTTCTTTTCGAGTTCGAGGGGACTCCGGACGGTTCGTGACACGATTCAGCATCGTTCCCCGTGGTGAAAGGATCTCCCCTACCCCCACTCCATTCACCCTTTCACCCACCCCTTCGAATACCGTCCTGGAAAGCAACCCGACGGGAAATGATCGTAACGATAAAAAATTCAGACAAGTACTTGACGAGCAGAAATGAAAATCCGGGCGCAAAATCTCGATGTTTTATGCAACAAAGCCGGTTGTGGGACGGCTTTAAAAGTCACTCACCCCCTCCATCCCCCCCCCCTCTCGCTGTTCCTCTCGGAATATTGACTTCGACGACGAACTTTATGGTTCTCCACCCAATGTCTTTTTTCTTCATTTTTTTCTTTTTGAAAAAACATTCCCGATCCCCGTTTCCCTGCAGAGTTATTCTACCGGATTGTCGAAAAGTGACTGTCGAACTCTCGACGAAGTCACGCCGTCGCTCCCGAAGTACTACATACCTTCGTTCGTTCGTTCGTTCGCCAAGTTTCCCGCGGATCGGAGGTAACTTCTCATCGGCGTTTGAATATTTCATTGTGCTACATGAGGTTACCGGATTGGTGGAGGGGAACGGGGGGGGGGGGGGGGAGGCGAAGACAAACGAAGGGAGACGACGGAAAGTCTCCGCGACGCTGAAGAGAACGAACGCTGTAACTCGATTGCCGGGAATTACTGATTACCGAAAGCTTCGACGGGATGGATTCTTTTCTTCGCTGGGACTTCCGTTTATCTTCCATCGGAAACTTTGTTCCGTAGTCTTGACTCTGTCGAGTACCTTTCCCTCTTACTTATTTATTTATTGTTTCTTTTTGTGTTAATCACGAGGAGAGTACGACTGCCAATGGCGACGTCATTGTATTATATTTAAACGTTTCATTAGATAGTTTTAAGCACGGTTTTTATTTTTGTATAATACGATGTAACACGAATTAATTCGTCGCGAGTGTCAAAGAGAGATATTATTAGTTTCTGGGTTCAATTACACGGAAGATCCTTTCCGCCTGTTATTTCGATTGTAATATAAAAGTGAATATAACAACGATGAAAAGTTTAATACGCGCAAACCGTAGCGGCTGTTTGCCGTCCAATTAATTAATTACTTCGGTGGGATAATTAATTCGGTTCGGCGGTCTTTGACAGCATTGATAAATACGGAGAATTTCCATTGCAAATGATGTGTATCCTCTTTTATTTTTTTTTCTCTCGTACTCATCAACCCGTCTGATAATAGTCCTTTGTTCTCCCCGTAGTCCTCGGCTAACTAGATTTAACGTTTTCATTAGAGTGAAATTTATTAAGATGCGGAGCAGAATTTATGGAGAATCCCGGGGCCAATAAATGTTGGAAAGTTTCGTTACGACATCGAAGTCAGGTAATGCTCAAAGGCTGCGTGAAATTTCTCTCGCGGATCTACGCGGATCCAACGGGCTCCATTGACATGTATAATGCAACGACCGGCGCATTTCTCCTCGATACATAAATATTTAACTTCTCCTATGTTCCGGCATAAGCGCTACAACTATTCCATTATCGGGAACATACGGTCGGAATAGAAGAAACAAAGGAAAGGTATGATACGGGATGAAAAGGGGGGATGGGAAAATATTGGCCCATGAATCATTCATGTAAAATGAAACATCCTTTAACGTGAAGCACACTCGATGACGTTTCCAAGTCGTCAGAATTTCTGATGCGAAAAGGGCATCGCAACTAGGTAGTTTCCCCTGCGCGAACGATAAAGTCAGATTCGAGCTAGTGGAAATTCCACGTCCTTCTGGGAACTGAAACACCGCCCATTTGCAACGGTGTGTTTCCTCCGACGGTGAATGCCAAATATTTACACACCGGTTCAGATATCGACATTGGTTCCATTGATATTTTGTCAAACGTTACCAAAGAAAATTTCCATTAATTCCTACAACGTCATATACATACATAAAATACAAGCAATTAAATTTCAGATCGATCATTTAATTCGTACTCTGCATACTATTATGATATTTCACCCGATATTGTGTTCAATGTAGGATTGTTTCACCCGTCCTATGTATTAAATCTGTTTTTATACGTGTTTTTTGGCCCGGTGAAAATTTCCGGCGTGCACATTCGAGCGGAACTGAATTTGTTCAAGTTTCCACGGACGATGGGTCGTACTCGGGCCTCGGTACTTGTTGAACGTGTCTGTTCACGTGAAATGGGATACACTCGATGGGCGAAAGGGTAGGTAGAGTACCCAGGAAATTAGATCACAGCGAAGGATTGAAGAGCCCTCATGCTATGCGACAGACAGACAGACAGACAGACCGACAGACAGACAGTCGGAGAGCACCGTGGACGGGAAATTCGCATTCCAAAACTTTCCGATACAAGGTATCGCGGCGTTTTCGATTTCAAAGTGATATCGATTCGGCCACTCCACCAATATACGGTGAAAAATAATAAATTCGTTCATCACTGGAAATTGTTCTCCTTTTTATTTTATTATATCGAGACAATTTGACGTATTTCGCTGATTAATTAAACCAACCCAGGGAGTTACCATTAAAAATTGATCACCCGAGTTCTATTTCGTTCACAGAGATATGAATATATTATTCGAATCGCAACCACTGTATGTCGAATTCGTGACTCTTACCTCGTGGAAGCGAAGATTTTAAAATTCCGTCCGCGCAGGATCTCCATACGAAAATACACGTCAAGTATCTTATTGTAAGGTACGCGGGTGTCGTAACAGTGGAGGAAAAGAGAAGAAACAAAACAAACCAAGAACAGAGAGTGAGTGAGAGAGACAGAGAGAGAATCACACAGCGACACGTGGCCTGTAAACGAAATCGGAATTTCCTTTCGTTTTTCCCAAGATGCCCGAGTCGTGCCACGTTTTTATTAGCACGCGGTACACGTGGCCCACGGAAACCAGGCAATACCATTATGACCAAAGTTCCTCTAAATTTCGGGGAAACTCGATCCCGTTGTTTCGGAAAATCCAAAAAATCCCACCGTCGGCCGAATCTCGACGGCGGAGATCAAACAGACTCCGTCGCGGCGACGGAACGTACGTTTCCCTTTTGCGTTTAAAATCGCCGACTTTATGATACTCGAACACGGTGGCGTTGCCTCCGTAGTCAACGGTTTGAATTTCGATATCCAAACAGTACGTTGGAACACCACAGACCGAGGGTTAACCACTCCCTCCCCCCCTCTACACCTACACCTTTCATTCGTCGGTGTTATTTGCCTCTCACCGTGAAATCGATTTGCCATACTTCCTCACGGAATATGAATTTTCCTACCCCACAGGGGGGGGGGAGGGGGGAAATAAAAACTAAAAATCCTTTTTCCGTCCTCGTTTTTCCTCCGTCGATCGGGGGGATGTTAATTGAGAGTTATTTCGTTCGGTCGATCGGTGCGTGTGGAATTGAATTTGATATCGCCGATAAATTTTTGAATTTCTTTCCCTCTCGACTGAGCTTCCGAATGAAATTATTCACTTTTCATGGACGGTTGTCGACGGTTTCGCGTTTTATCGCTCGATGGAAACCGGTGGGTCGTTGATTATACATCGGGGATGAAGGATTCGGTTTTGATACTGGATATCTTTTTCGTTGGTGATTTTTTTTTCCAAGGGGTGGGGGGAGGGTTCGTGTATTATCGGGATGAGATGACAACGAAATTATATGTCTACGTACGCGTTGATTTCGTGTATTAATGCGAATACGATCTCGCGTGTAACGCAGAAATGATGGTGTTTGCGCGGCGCTCGATTATCGGCACGTTGTAATCAAGTGTATTTAATCAACGGGGTCAATTGTTTTGCGAAAGCATCCGATAATCGACGTTACTAAATTTCTGTAGAGGTGGACGTTGAAAAACTCACCCGCGGAATAACGGGACCAATTAATATGGAAATACAGCAATAATTTATAATACATCGTTGACAAGGGCACAATATAATGTATATACATATATATATGTATAAATATAGAAGTATAAAGTAAAATAAAAATACGCACAAGCATCAACAATCGTTCAATAAATTTTCCATTAAAAAAAAAATTTGTTCACTCCCAGTCGCTTTGTTTGATAGCGACGACAGCGTAAAACGGTCGACAGAAAGAATGGACGTTTTTTTTTTTTATTTTCCAACGGATCCTCGACATTTCCATCCGTAGCTTTCAAAGGACACCAATAACTCTGTATTAACGAAATTTCCACAATTGTCATTAGTGCACCCGACCTGTACTTTATGTATTTCAAACTTCAACTATTGTTTTTTAACGTAATACGAACAGACGCAAATTCCAATGAAACGTGATTAAGTACGCGCGATTTTAAATAATTATTCTATTAATAAATAATTCCAAAGTCTCCCGGATAGTGTAATCGATCATCGAACCTAATATTTCCGGAACATGGATCGTCGTCGACGGTTCCATTGCTCTTTGGCGGCGCGTATGTAACGCAGCTTCTCCCTGAGATCCATGAATTCCCATCGATCGGCCGCGATCTTCCCGATCGTGTGCGAGGAATAATCATCGCCGAGCGACTGCCGCAGCTCCCAATAGAAATGTATGAAAGGATTGATCGACCGGCACGATGACTTCGGCTCCCTTTTATTTTGCCTCGTCGCACTGCCCTTCTTCCTGCCGTTTCTCGTCGACGAGTTTCCCCGACGCCGCATCGTTTCCGTCGATCGTCCAGTCAATTGCATTACTTCGAATCGTCACGCGCGATTTATCGCACGCTTATTCGCCCAGCCGAGGATATTCACGGCAGAATTTTGGACACGTCGATCGGTGAAGTGCGCGAGCAAACGGTTTGAACGAACGACGATCGATCGAGATCCTTCAATTTTTCTGTTCGCGAGATTTCTCGAGATGGGAATCGAATATTCTTTGAAGGTTATCGATAGCGAATACTCGTGAATTGAGGGTGGTAAATGATAACCTGGCGAGAGGGTGATATCCAGGGTGATTGGAAGGGACCGAAATAATATAATATTTTTCTCTCAATATGTCGACGAAATGTTCATGTTTTTTTCTTTAGTTTGTGTTACTTACATGGCACTGCGGGTATCCGGGATGTCACGGTTGCTCGGGAGTCCATCGGAGGCCTCTTGATTGAACTTGTTCCTCGCGTATGGATCCTCGCCCGCTCGTAAACCACCCCTCGAAACGTACCTTCGATGACAAACAATAACAGTGATAAACAGTGATATTTTGATAAATGATCAAGTATCTACAGCGTAGCAGTACTTAGTTTCAGCGAGAAAAATTAATAAATCAAGATTATAGAACAGTTTTTTGGCCGGCATTCGCTCAATTTTTGAGATAGCGATCTGAGACTGGTACCATTGATTTAGTTGGGAAATTCTACGGCAGATCAACGTATAATAGTTGTACTTTTCGAAAATTTAATTTTTCGCAAAAATCTGAAGGGGGTAGGTCAGGATTTTTTGCGATTTTCGTAAATCGCTCGTCATTTCCGTAATTTTTTAGATATCGATTTGATTCTTTCACTGTGTTATTCGGCTTCGGATTCCGTGTCCAAAACATCTTGGATCATCTGAATAGCACAAAAATTATGGAAATGACGGAGGAATTACGAAAATCGCGAAAATTCGTCAAATTATGACAGATTTTTGTTCGGCATTCGCTCAATTCTTGAGATAGCGATCTGAAACTTGTACCATTGTTTTAGTTAGGAAATTCTACGGCAGATCAACATATAATAGTTGTACTTTTCGAAAATTTTATTGTTCGCAAAAATCTGAAGGGGGTAGGTCAGGATTTTTCGCGATTTTCGTAAATCGCTCGTCATTTCCGTAATTTTTGAGCTATTAAAATGATCCTGGACGTTTTGGACGCGGAATCCGAAGCCGAATAAGTCAGTGAAAGAATCATTATGATATCTAAAAAATTGTAAAAATGGCGAGCGATTTACGAAAATCGCAAAAAATCCTGACCTACCCCCTTCAGATTTTTGCGAAAAATAAAATTTTCGAAAAGTACAACTATTATATATTGATCTGCCGTAGAATTTCCTAACTAAAACAATGGTACCAGTCTCAGACCGCTATCTCAAAAATTGAGCGAATGCCGAACGAAAAACTGCTTTAAATTTATGAATTTTCGCGATTTTCGTAATTCATTTGCCATTTTCGTAATTTTTGAGCTATTCAAATGACCCAAGACGTTTTGAACGCGGAATCCGAAGCCGAATAAGACAGTGAAAGAATCCGATCGATATCTCAAAAATTGTAAAAATGGCAAGCGATTTACGAAAATCGCGAAAAATCGTCAAATTATGACAGTTTTTTGGTCGGCATTCGCTCAATTTTTGAGATAGCGATCTGAAACTGGTACCATTGTTTTAGTTAGGAAATTCTACGCCAGATCAATGTATAATAGTTGTACTTTTCGAAAATTTAATTTTTCGCAAAAATCTGAAGGGGGTAGGTCAGGATTTTTTGCGATTTTCGTAATTTGCCCGCCATTTCCGTAATTTTTGAGCAATTAAAATGACCCAGGACGTTTTGGATGCGGAATCCGAAGCCGAATAAGCCAGTGAAAGAATCATTTTGATATCTAAAAAATTGTGGAAATGGCAGCCGAATTACGAAAATCGCAAAAAATCCTGACCTACCCCCTTCAGATTTTGGCGAAAAATTAAATTTTCGAAAAGTACAACTATTATACATTGATCTGGCGTAGAATTTCCTAACTAAAACAATGGTACAAGTTTCAGACCGCTATCTCAAAAATTGAGTGAATGCCGATCGAAAAACTGCTTAAATTTGACGATTTTTCGCAATTTTCGTAATTTGTTAGCCATTTGCGTAATTTTTGAGCTATTAAAATGATCCTTGACGTATTGGACGCGGAATCGGAAGCCGAATAAGCCAGTGAAAGAATCAGATGGATATCTCAAAAATTACGAAAATGATGAGGGAAAAACGAAAATCGCCAAAAGTAACCCCTAATTTCGGCCTTAGCTACCTGACACACGAAACCCTATTGGATGTTCTGTCTACTCCTATACGTCCTCTGTATTACTATGTAATAGTTAGAACGCTAAAACTACTAGGTGGTTCGCAGAAAGATGGCGCATCGCTCTAACAGCACGCGGATGACACGTTCTTGCTACGAACTCGTGAAATAATTAATCCACCCCCTCCCCCCTTCCTCTCATCCAGGCGAAAGTTCGCAGGCACGTTGCGGATGCATTAATATCGCATCCTGCTACGGTTTTTAAGATGTTTAACAATGCATGGAGCAACCCTCGACCATCCTACCGATTAAAAGTCAGTTCTTGTATCGCGACGAACTTTCGACAATCTCTCGACTGAATTTCTATCCTCGCTCACCTTGTTACGACGGGTAATCGTGTTTAAAGGTGGATGAAATTTCTTTATCAAAATGCTCACCCCTGCTCGTCGAAGTAATTCCACGTCACCCGGGGATCGGGGGTGGGCGCTGGTAAAAGTTCCGATGACATCACGATGACCGTGCCATCTGGATCCACGTAACCGCCGGAATTTCCGCCGGACAACGCCATGGATGCCGATTCTTTCAGCCGCAGGGCTCTGTTTTCATTCTGGAAACACAAACAGAGAGACATTCTATTAACACGTTGATTTTTGTGGGAGTTAAAGCTTAGGGGGTTTTTGGGAAAATATATTGCAGTAATTAAAAAAGTGGATCTCACACGACTGAGATACTATTATTTATTTATTTTCGTTTTGCACCTAATTGTTACTTTAGACACCAACAGTGTCGACCTAGTGAAATGGGATAAGCGACTATAGACACAGTGTCAAAAGCACAACACTTCTAAGCGCCTTTAGATGTCCATAGTAGTCAAGGGGTCCTTTGCATACTGTTGGTAGAGACCGTTAATAGCATATAAAGTGTCTTACAGTAAAAATTAGTCACCAAAAACCCAGCGTCAATTTTCTCTTTAAAAATCATCCGCAAAAACCACTGCTGTAATCGACTTCCCATCGATTCAGATCCCTACAAATATTCCCAGGTATCTATCTCTCCCATTTCCATGAATCTACCAAAACTTCACACTTCCATCCCCCACTCTTATCTCCCATTGGCGGATGGAATTCCATTAAAATTTCTTCGCCGCGAAATGTTTGATTTCGACATGTCAACCAGACGGATCCGGGGCTTTCAGAGTTTCGGAATCGATGCCGGGGAAAGGGAGAGGGCCCCCGCCCTTCGCGGTCTCCGGCCTTTAGTTGGCTTCGGTACAAGAACCAATTGTAAGGCGAAGGGAGACCTCGTTGCGCGGCACGGGCCTTTGTATTGACACATCATCGAGATACGCCGTATTGATTTTGAATCGATAGGGAGTCGCGAGGCACTTCGTATCTCTCCGCCCGGTGCCTTTGTACCGCGAGCTGCATTGTGCATCCGATATATAGGTCATCGAATTTTGCTCATCGGCCTCCCTGGGATCTGGCTGTCTGTTTGTCTCGCACGGTACGTCATCGACGTGAACGAGAGTCATGACAGAACCGCCGTCGGACGGGACTGGATGGATCACGTCGACGGGAATACACCGACTAGATTACAATTGTTGATTTCTATCCACCGGCTGCCCCGCCCGCGATACGAGAACGAGCCCGACGGATCGATGGAACGATAGATCAATCCCGTTAACTCGATCCACGCAGCAAATTGATCATCCGCTGCGGACTCGAGTCATCGAGTTACCAATTGTGTTTTATTCGACTGTATCGCTTCGATGGGGTAAATAATACAGTTTTGAACTATCGATTACAAGCATTATACTATATTTATATTATATTTTTTATAGTTAATTCATTAACACTGTGAAATAAATAGAACTTTTTCTATTTATTAGTCGATTAGATAACCTGGATTCTAAACAGATTATTTTTTAAAGCAGAAATATACGAAATATACGATACGAGACTAAATTTCTCCTATGTATCTATAAATAGCATATTTTTAAAAGAAAGGGTGGTTAACGGGGACCCTCGAGATCCACGATTATAGGGTGTGTGGGGGTTGGTAAATGACTCGAGCGAGAACAAAGAGTCGTCGAGCAGTCGATGGGAAAACTAGGGGGAATGGAGGAGGGGGATTGGAATGGGGTGGAAAAGGGGGGTAGGAAAATGCGGCATAACGTGACCATGATGAAATATTAATTCACGGGTCAGGGGCTGCATTAAACCGGAAGTGCAGCCGGCTGGCCAACGTGCGGCAAGCTGTTGCATCCGGTTTCCTCGTGGACCACGTGACGTCGGGACGAGTCGTCCGTAGAAAACTTGACAAACTTCGCAGCTGGAACTTTGTTACGGGATAAAGTTCATCGTTGCAAACCGTTTCCATTGTGACACCGTGACATTGTCGCGAATGATACAAAAGCATACCTTTCTCGCTATAAAATGAGATATTGAATAACAGCTCTATTTTTTTTTCTCTATTTTTAATGCGGGGGTGGAAATAAAATTACAAGTGTACGGAAATCAATTAATTCAGAAAATTCCATCGAAATTATCGGCCGCGATCGCACGCTATATTGTCCGTTTGCCGGTCGACAAATTCGCCGCACGTGTCCGTCATAAAATTCATTGTGCGTGCGACGATTACACGAAACCGGAAACATCGCGGCACGGGGCTTATCACGATACACTTGAACAATGACCATGGCGCTGTCGGTGAACTCTCGCGATGGTCGTTCATTCGCGATACGAAACCGGAAGTGCGAGGGGGAAAAAAAAACATAGGTGTCGTCGAACCGTACAGGAACCACGTGCCGCTGCATAGAAACGCGTTTGTAAAAGATTTTTTATACTCGAGTCGCGAGGATTCGTTTGTCAGCTACGATGATATTAGTTTTAAGATCATTCGTTGATTAAATGATGTAACAATGATTCTTTTTCTTTTTTTCATTCGCATCCGTTAAATTTGACCGATAGGATTTTCATTTGACAGACTGAATGGTATTTTGATTTAATGAGATTAATGTACTCGGGTATTTTTATAGAGGACATTTGTTACCAGGGATATTTGAGATTTATGGGAATGATATATTAATTAACGATTAAGTTACTGTAAGCTGGATTATGGATTGAATTATCGTTGTCAAGGCGCATCCTTATTCTTCCGATCGATAGAGTTACGCCTTCGTGGAACTGGCGGCCGATTAACGACCGTTAATTGAGAGATAACTCGTCGCAGAATCCGGCGTAGCTTCGCAGAAATATCGATTATCGATCGCGTAAACTCGCGTACGGAACTTTTGCTCCATTACAACGACGCGATCGCTTTAGTGAATACCGTGGAACAACTCGGTGAAATTCTGAATCGTTCGCAGCGTAGATAGACTTTTAGTTGGTGAATTCAACGTGCTTTTAGGAAGTGTCTTAGAATTTCGGAACGGAACGGAAAACTTTTCGATTATCCGTCAATTTAATCGAGGAATATCTGTCAACTTTGGTATAACTTTTTCGGAATGCTTATTATCCAGTGATAAGGGCGTTTTAAATTACTTTTAAAGGAAAATCTCAGTTCTTTAAAATGTCAGAGTATTACAATTTCTACGCTTCGAAATTTCGAAGCGCTAAAATCTCTACGCTTCGAAATTTCAAAGCATTAAAATCTCAACGTTTTGAAATTTCAAAGCGCTAAAATCTCTACGTTTCGAAATTTCAAAGCGCTGAAATCCCCACGCTTCGAAATTTCAAAGCGCTAAAATCTCTACGATTCGAAATTTTCACGCGCTAAAATCTCTACGCTTCGAAATTTTAAAGCGCTAAAATCTCTACGTTTCGAAATTTCAAAGCGCTATAATCTCTACGCTTCGAAATTTTCACGCGCTAAAATCTCTACGCTTCGAAATTTCAAAGCGCTAAAATCTCTACGCTTCGAAATTTCAAAGCGCTAAAATCTCTACGCTTCGAAATTCCCGCGCCAGTAAATAAACACGTGCAATTGAGTGTGTACGTGTTCGAATCCCTGCTTTCTCGAGTCTCCACGCCCCGGTGGTATTCACACCTGTTTCCAACGCGCGTCGCAGTTTCCATCTATTCAAATTTCGCGATAGACTATGTTCCGAATGACTTTTAGCAGAGCCATCGTATGAATAACAGTAAACAGCCGCAACGAGTAAAGCGTACTCGTGGCAGTAATTCTGTATTTTCTTGGTTTCCAGCGTGGGTAACCGAAATCGGAGGTGGGTACGATATTGCCGCGGTACGTGATTTCACGATTATTATCGACGAGGGTCGCATTATTAATCTCGTTATTACCATTCGACAATGCGTGCGCGAACGTAAGCGAATTAGAGTAGTATCGATATTGCCACGTTTCGATATTGCCGGTCGAGACAGCGGGGAAATACATTTTCCCGCGTATATAAATTATGACAACGTTGCATCCTTCAATGGGAATCGTTACATCGGCAGATAAAATATAATCGGCGTATAAATTATGCTTGCCTCGACTGCAATTGGCTATGCCCAGATCGGATCGTTACTCACACCGTGGATTGCCGGTGGTCTTAAAAATAGATTTCGATATTTCCGATTTATCGGAACTTGACGGTTTCGGAAATTGTTATCATTTGTATACGGGTCTCTTTCTCTGTGTGTATGTGCGTATATATGTATTGCGTTTATACTGCCGGCAGTGTCTGATGGTTGATACGTTACGGAAACAGAAATTTCAAACGAATTTGAAGCACGTGCTATGCTTTACGCTTGATTTCATTTTCAATGTAAATCATGCGCGGCGCAAAGCGAATTCCCTATTTACCTTGAGCCAATACCATATTCAATTATATCATATTTGAAGAGGTGAGCGTAGTGATTGCGTTCTACAGATAAAATTAGTAAGTATTTAAACTAACCGCTGTGACTGCGGATTATTAAAGTCTATTGATTCGTCGGAACGGTCGATTACCAAATTTACTATTGTTACTATCGAATTAGGCGATTATAGTATAAATTATTCAATATCGTCGATGTATAAATCATTCAAAGCACGAGTATTGTACGAAATAATTTAATACTATGTAATTCAATTATTTTATTACATACAATACTCATTTTCTGACAGCTTCATCGCATACAATTCCCATTAGACTATTCCAACAATTAATTACACATTAACACATCGATCAATATAAAAATATTAAACAAATTTTTTATCATTACAATATTACGTTTGTCCCTTCTACAAAATTCTCAAAAAACACCTTATAAAAAAATTAAACATGACCCTGAATTTACCATCTTCCTACAAAAAGGTCCTCTAATTACTCATTACCAAAAGTTCCATTTCCTCATTCTAATCAGCTAGACGTGTACGAAAGGGTCACTGCTCCCTTTCGAGTCCAATCCAAAGGGTCGTATTCCCGTCTGTTTTTCCAAGCCCTCGTCGTTTCTCGTCCTTCGAGCCCGACCGATTTACATTTCCGTGGAAAGTACCGAAAGGAGAGCAACCGGGAGACCTGTATTCCGCCGCCACGGGCCGTCCGATATGTTTCTGGTGAGTTATGAGTAGATTTGCATATAGAAACTGCACGCCGCGGATTCGCCCGGATACGGTCGCCGGACAAAGTAGACAGCTGACACTTGGACACGACGTGAGGCATTAAATACGTTGCAACCGTGGAACCGTCCATTTCGGATTAAATATCGTTGGCAAGGGCTCGCTTGATTGTCCATTAGTAACTTTGCCCTGTGCGACGCTTGTGACCCATTTTTGCGATCGTCGATTAAACCACCTGACAGTCACGTTAACTATTTAAATGTAAATGAATGACCAATTGTTTTCTCTACCCCCAGTCTGGGAAGGGTTTTGAAGCGAAAATTTTATCGTCGAAGGGATTAAAAGGGTTTGTAGATTTTTTTTTGGTATGGATCTAAGATTTTTCGGGTGTATCGTAGGATATTTGGGCGATGAAATTATTTTAAGTGAACGCAGCACTTATTCGCGAATGGAACGACACGGACGGGTGGAAACGAAGGATGCCGTGGATCTTTCTATCTGGTCGTGGTGGAAAAATAAACGTTCCGCGGATACCGAAAGTAGGTGTAAAGAGCTTTCACCCGGGGTATAAAGCTTATCCCGAAAAATCGATGGGAGGTATTTGAAAAATTCGGCTAGGAATCTCCAGACCCGACAGAGACTACGGTTATTCTTTTTCTTCTTTTTTTCGTTTCTTAATCTTATTGGCTGCCTGGGGTGAAGTTTCAAAGGTATTTACAACAGTCTGTATAACGATTACGGTGTGCCGTTAAATTCTTCAGTTACGAATCATCCCCTAAAAACGAGACACTAAATACTACGTCGAGGGTGAATCCTAATGTTTTTTTTATTGCTTACAAGTTAAAGAACGAATTGATAAGACACCCCCCTTAAGTTCGTTCCATTTCCCCGTGATTTGTCTCGCTAGCGATAAGATTCCCATGGAGATCAATCTCGCGGTAATGTTCACGTTGATTTGCATACGAATAATTGCGGTGATAAATAAACGGCAGCCGTAACGGTGTATGATGTTCGAAAAAAGAAATCGCTGAGTAATTAGTAGTAACCGGAACACAGTATATACATATATACACTCTGGTGTCGCTCGTGTCAAACTACTAATTCCGTTAGTGTCACTCACGGAAGATTAACGAGTTGCACAATTTCCAACACGCATATGCTTGCCGAAAATTAGACGTCGGCATTCACGCGGCTAACAATCGCGTGATATTTTCGCGGTCGCGTTAAACCGTCGTTTACCTCGATTCCGTTAAACCAATTAACCGTGGAATTACATTCGGTATAATTCCGTTATTAATGAAACGTTTGTTTCGTTCGTTCTATAATCAACAATCTCCCGCGACAAATTACAGCGGTGCAATTACCCTGACAATCGTAACAATTCACACACACACGGGACACTATTAAAATACATTTTCTTTCGATTCGAATTATTAATATCATTCCCCAAGTATAATTAACAAATCAAATATTCTTATCGTTAAATACCATATACATATACATACATATAGAAACTTAATTCTTGTCTCTGTAGAACTACGTTTAATCACCGTTCCATCTGGACGTGTAACCGCCTCGTTTGCCGGCTAATTAAGGAGGTCGCAATGACGAGCCGTTATTGTTGCAAAGGATTAATCGCGGGGCTAATTCAACTAGTCCTGTAAACCCAGTTAGCCAATGGACTGGCCAGACCTCCGTTCAACTATCGTCCTGTACACACAGGACTCTTGCGGTTAATGGCCGGCTTCGTCCAACGTTACCCATGGCGGTTTTGGACGATTGCAGAACGGACCACGGGCTTTCACGTAATTTAATGTTTCCACGGCAATCCACTTAACATCCTAACGTCCTAACATCCGGGACCGCCTTGACTTAAGCGGAGAGCCTCGAAGTGTGTCCCCGGGGCGGGGACGTTTTCGAACTTCGGGGACAAGTTGGGCGCGGTCATTCCTTTCGGTGCAATTATCCTAATCGCCGCGAAGAATTGCTAATTGCTGAGTTTCTTAACCACGGCACATTTGCCTGACGTTTTTTCGATGGTACATTTGTATATGGATAGAAACAATGGATTAGCGAATTAAATTGATAATTAAATCTTAGTCGCTATTATTATATTTAATAATCTCTAAGAATATTGTATATTGTACTAGTTTACGTTGACAAGGGTGAATATCCGCAGGAATAACGCGAAAGATCGATTTAAAAAGAGTGACTTAACGATATCGGATTCGATTATTTACCGATCTGAATAATAAACGAAGGACGAGTTAAAAATGCAACGAACCCGGTACCTACCTACCGCGATCCTATCGACGAAATAACGAAATCGATAAACCGATACCGAGAGTCCACGAAATCACAAGGTAGAAAACGTTAATCAAAGCTAACCGGTGTGCTCGTTTGCCGATCCATCTAAACAAGATTAATACCCCGGGACTTAATTAAGTCCCACGTAGCGGAAAGAAAAGCAGATCAGCTTCGGCAACGGGAACGAGAACACATCCGTCTTCGAGAGTGAACGAGGGGGATGAACAGGAATAGGGGAGGGGGTGGAAAGGAGGTGGGAGGGAGGGTAAGTTTTTCTCAACGGAAACCAGGCGTCGCCGGTCCGGATCCTTCGTCGAAAGGTACCGTCCGTAATTAATTAACCGGACGAACTTATCTGTAGGATGATGAAATTTTTATCCGTCCAAGAGATCAACCGGGAGGCCAGCACTCGTTTCAAAGCACCCCGGAAGAGAGAGTTTTCAATCCCGCGGATGCTGCACGTAGCGTCTTCCCTCTATACAGAGGCAAACCTCCTCCCCTCCCCCTCCCCCACCCTTTGGCTTGTGATAACCGAACACAATGCGTCGTCGATCGAGCCGGAGGTTCGCGAAGAATAAAGAGGAAGACGGAAGCGTCATAGATATATATATATATATAGTATGTTGAATCGGGTCGATGACGTTGGCGGGGGAAAGGGGAGGGGGGGTTGCTCCTTAATCTTTCATCAATTCCCTTAATTAACCGGCAACAATAGCGTCGCTCGTTCGATCCCGGAATCCCGGTGTCGGGGACCCGGACAAACCTCTCCGTCGGGACGCGTCGCCGTCGCTTACTGAAATCGGACGTCGCGAACAGCGCCGTAGGTTCCCCCCCCCCCTCCCCCCACCCCCCTCGTCACGTGAAAGAACCCCTCGAACGATGTTTCGGGACCAGATGTAAGCGACTCGTATCTTTTGTACGTCGAAACGATCCCGGGGGCGACGCCGGGGACCCGTTGGAAATGGCCTCATGGACATTTCCGGTGGATTGGTTTAAAAAGGGTAAGAGGACCGGGGGAAACGTTCGAGAGGATAGTGTTCTTTGATTTGTCTCGCTCGGATTCACCGTGATACAGGTATTTAATATACCTGCGTTCGAAGTGGGACGAGGAAATCGAATTCTTCTGGATTTCGAATTCAAGTTTTTGAACGTTTAAGGGCTTCGAGAAATTCAGGGGAAATCGGAACGTTTCCTTGGAAATCCGGACACATATACACACACACTCGAGTGGAGTGTATTGAGAGAGAGGTGAAGAGAGGGAGAGAGAAGTTTTGACTCACTGATATATTATGTATAATAATATTTTGAATAAATTGTATAGGAAGATACATTTGCAGCGTGGAAAAGAAATACGGTGGATCGAGGGATTGCTGAGTTCGATTTACGAAAGCGATTATTATTCCGCGCAGCGATTTTAACATCTTCGTGGGCGAAGTCGTCGTTCTTGTGGGCGGAACGCGGAAGATCGATAAGTGTAGTACGTTGTTCCGTTAAGTATCCGGGTTCGGCCCGTCGTTTTCCGCGGCAACCGATCGACTTTCAGCGAAACAACTCCTCCCCCCGGTGTTCTTTTGTCTAGCGGGATCGGTTTGGCGAAAATGCGAGCATCCACCTGATATCTGGGGACACCGATACCACGCGAACAACGTTCCAGTTTCGCCTGATTTCTTCCCCGATCGTAACGAGATACTTCGTCTATCCACGTTTGAAAAAGTTAGGAAGATTCTTTAAAATTATTAAAAAATGATAGAAACAATTCTATCGAATAATCGTGCAATTTAATTATACTCTAAAGTTACTCGTATAAATATATATATATTTCTTAAATTTCACCTCGCCTTCGTTGCAACGAGTAACATTCCTATTTCCCGGTAATAATATTTCGAAGTAAAAACAAATAAATAGTGTAATGTTTTTAATTTTCAAATTATTTAAAACGTAGCTATAGAAATTTATGAAAAATTTTAAATATAATCATATATAGATATATTTGAATTCCCACGAAAGTTACAGGTACGAAGATCCATCCAGGGGCGTAATATTAAAGTTCGCCGTGAAGTTCGGGTATCGTAAACAAAAAAGTGCGAGACGAGAATAAGCAGATGGGGATCTACGGTTCCGGGGGATAGATCGCGATACAACCGATACCCGGGCGACAAACTACGGGAAAAGCTCGAAAACCGGGGAGAGCTTTCCTGTGTCCTCGGCGGGTGTTCCCTAATGTAAATTTACTGTCGGTCCGTTACCCTTAGCCACTTCTTTCTCCCAAAATGCACCGCCGCGTCGCGGCCTGTCTGAATGCACTTTTTTTTTTCTTTCACCCTCGAGTGAAGGAGGCAGGCTGGGCTTGTACTCTGGTAAAGAACGACAAAGTTCCAGCCAACTGCTAAAGGAGACCGATGCTTTTACACCGTCAAAGCGGATATCATCGTAAAGATGCTCGAGATCTTCATCGTGTTAAAGTAGATTCTATTTAAAATCCTGATCTTCTACTACGAACTACCCTTTTCCCTTCACTGTACCCTTATTGAAAATAATAGGAAAATATTTCACAATTATCCCCATATCAAACACTATGCATTCTTCATTATGATAAATATAAAAAATTGTTATTTAAAATATGATACTTAATTTCCAGTGAGTACTTAGTAAGTACTAGTTAAAAAAAAGAAATGTATGTATGATACATCTCGCAGAATTCGTTCCCAGCGAGGACTGTGAAAATAGACTCTTGTTTTCTATTTTTTTTTTTCGTTTCCCTTGGACTCCTGTAGGACGAGGTAAGGGTCCCGGGCCTTTTTAATTAGTTTTAACAACGAGGCACACTTTTATCGTACACGCGAGCACGGAATGGTCACGTACAGCCCGTCCACGCGCGAGCGTTTCCTCCTTCCATCCTTGTCCCTTTCCCTTCCCCTCGCGTTGGCTTGGAAACAAAGAAAGGAAGGTGGAAATACGCTGAAGTGGAAACTAAGAGCTCCTCCGGGTGGAATAAGAAAAGCGAGCAAAGAATGTCGCTGCCGAGTGGAAACGTTCCTTCGCATCTGCCTTACATAATACCCCGCTCGTCCGGTGTTCCGACTTGGCACTTCGCTTCGAAGTTTACGCCGACGTCGCTGCTGCCACGCCGGATGATGAAACGGACCTGATGAACTTTCGCTTTTACATTTACAGATTGCAAGCCGGGCAAACAAAACAACGGTGAAAACAAAAAAAAACGAAAGAGACAGCGCGGGTGGAAGATTGCGTTTCACCGGGAGCTTTTAAGAGAGACGTTCCCCGTGGTCTTTTCATTTTCTATCGGCGGATATTAAATTCGAGTCGCTCGAATTTCAATGAATCTTATTATTCTGTAACCGACACCCTATGGTTCTTCGTTCTACGTCACGTGAATGTGAAGAATTTTAAAATATTGTATATAGGGATGGTTATGAAAGTGTGTATATTATATTGTATGGAATATATAATAGAACAGTTTTCAACTTTTATAAAATGTGAATTAAATTATTCGTTCCACGAATTAAAGATTCTTATTGATGTGACGTGAGAGAGTATAATAAAATTGTCGAATCGCGAAATGTTATTCGAGATATTAAATTGCTACCGTAATTATAAAATATCGATTCGCTTGGGGGGGGGAAAAAAAAGTGCCAGCACTTCAGAGCCGACGATTACATCAATCGCGTGCGTTCGCATTCTTCTAAGCCAACCGTGCGCCATTCAGCGTCCAATCGAAGGATCCGCTTCGGTTCCGATCCCGATGCGAATTAATCGAACGGGCGAGATTATGAGAAATAAAAGCCGGTCGTTAAAAAAGTTCCATCGTCGGCCGAACGAACGTTAATGACGCAGCTTCCGGTACGGATGACTGATCGGCGAACGGATGCAACTGTTCGACGCGAGCTCTTAAGTGCATTCGCGAGAAGCCAGATTGATTTTGATCGATGAGAGATCGGACGAACTATCGCCGCTAAAGAGCTTCCCTTTTTTAATTCCGCGGAAGATCTCGACGCGATTCGATATTTTTCTTGGCGCGGGTCAACGCGGATGTGCACAAACTCCTCTCTTCCACGGAAGCCCTTTTATTCTTCCGCGGTCAGATTTAGGTCGAAGAACCTCCGACGTGTCGGAGGATGATCTATGGCGGGTGATCGAGAGGATTCCGTGGGGCTCCACGAGCTGGAAACGTGCGGAAACTTGACGTGAAATGTAAAACCGAGAATCACCGAGATTCGCGTCTGTTTCCAGAATACTGTAGGATGGGAAAAGTATTTTTCTGTTTCAATTGTTTAATATTATATTACACATAATGTGTTAGTAAATTAGTTAACCAGTTAAGTGTGTTAGACAGTGCAAGATTCAGGTAGATGTCTAAAAATTTGCAGAAATGACGAAGGAATTACGAAAATGGCGAAAAATCGTCAAATTCAACCAGTTTTTCGTTCGGCATTCGCTCAATTTTTAAGATAGCGATCTGAAACTGGTACCATTGTTTTAGTTAGGAAATTCTACGCCAGATCAATGTATAATAGTTGTACTTTTCGAAAATTTAATTTTTCGCAAAAATCTGAAGGGGGTAGGTCAGGATTTTTTGCGATTTTCGTAATTCGGCTGCCATTTCCACAATTTTTTAGATATCAAAATGATTCTTTCACTGTCTTATTCCGCTTCGGATTCCGGGTCCAAAATGCCCTGGATCATTTTAATAGCTCAAAAATTACGGAAATGGCGGGCAAATTACGAAAATCGCAAAAAATCCTGACCTACCCCCTTCAGATTTTTTATGAATTTTCGCGATTTTCGTAATTCCTTTGCCATTTTCGTAATTTTTGAGCTATTCAAATGACCCAAGACGTTTTGAACGCGGAATCCGAAGCCGAATAAGACAGTGAAAGAATCCGATCGATATCTCAAAAATTGTAAAAATAGCAAGCGATTTACGAAAATCGCGAAAAATCGTCAAATTATGACAGTTTTTTGGTCGGCATTCGCTCAATTTTTAAGATAGCGATCTGAAACTGGTACCATTGTTTTAGTTAGGAAATTCTACGCCAGATCAATGTATAATAGTTGTACTTTTCGAAAATTTAATTTTTCGCAAAAATCTGAAGGGGGTAGGTCAGGATTTTTTGCGATTTTCGAAATTCCGCCGCCATTTCCGTAATTTTTGAGCTATTCAAATGATCCAGGACGTTTTGAACGCGGAATCCGAAGCCGAATAAGCCAGTGAAAGAATAATTATGATATCTAAAAAATTGTAAAAATGGCGAGCGATTTACGAAAATCGCAAAAAATCCTGACCTACCCCCTTCAGATTTTTGCAAAAAATTAAATTTTCGAAAAGTACAACTATTATACATTGATCTGGCGTAGAATTTCCTAACTAAAACAATGGTACCAGTCTCAGGTCGCTATCTCAAAAATTGAGCGAATGCCGGCCAAAAAACTGTCATAATTTGAAGATTTTTCGCGATTTTCGTAATTTGCTCGCCAATTCTCTAATTTTTAAGCTATTAACCAGTTAAGTGTGTTATAAGCTAACTCATAAGCAGCGTAGCAGCCACACTTAACTGATTAATAGACAGACACAAATGAGATGTTCCCGATGGTGATTCGTGTAACTTTTAATTGATAGAAAAAAAAATTAGAAAGGGGAACGTTGCGAAGTATATTCGCAGTACAGTATCGAGGGGTTCGCGACATATTCCCATGAAAATTTCACAAGCCTCGGATACAGAGATGCACTCGTTCCACGACGAAGCAACCCCCATAGCGTCGGATACATATCGCTCTTCGTACGCCGGGGGCCAGAATGGTTTTTTCCCAATTTACAATTTCATCCTCTTCGTTTTATGATAGCATAAAGCGTCCATAAATTCGAGGGACCGTTTCCATCACGCTACGTGACCGGTCGTCTGCCCTATGATTTTTTTTCTCTCCCCTCTCTCTTCCTTTCTGACGGTCGGTTAATAAATCCAGTATTATTCGAGCAGGCCAATTAATAAAGTACAATAAAACCGGATGGATCCTGTAAAAATTTCATA
The DNA here is from genome assembly GCA_917499265.3 of Mimumesa dahlbomi. Lineage (NCBI taxonomy): Eukaryota > Metazoa > Arthropoda > Insecta > Hymenoptera > Crabronidae > Mimumesa > Mimumesa dahlbomi. The sequence continues at coordinate 12,137,615 of OU824118.1, forward strand.
TCGTCCGAGCACGCCAATCGGGCGGCAGCGTTTTTATTACTGGCAAACTATGAAATTTCTATCTCGATGCTTTCTTGTGCTCGGTGTATCGGAAAGGTTCAAGGAGAGAGAAGTCTTTATAGTAGAAAGGACTTCTCGCCGGTATTGATCAATAACAAAAAAAAAAGAAAAGAAAAAAGACAGAAAGAAATTCAATTCCACTTTATATACCCGCTTTGAAATCTGAGTATCTTAAACGTGCCGATCCATCGGTATACCCAACACATACACACACACGGATGAAAAAAAAAGAACAGGAAATTGTATATAAATAACGAATCTAGTGATACAGGTAAGCACAACAGAGAAATTCTAATAGACCCGCGTGGAAAATAGCACGGCGAACGGTTTTTCCGAAGGCGTTTTATCTCTATTTTCCGAACACATGAATACGTGGCGCCGGGCCGTACGTTGAAATATGTGCATTTCCTATTTCTCGAAAAACGTGTGCGCCGCCGTGAAAAGGGTGCCCCCTGGCTTTCAAGCGAACGCGCCTCCTTCTTTTGCCCGCGTGTTTCCCCCGTTCCAACGACCCGATGCCGGGGAGAAATATATTTAAATAAGTAAACAGAAAATACGCGGTGTACGAAGAGCTAGGGGAAAACACATGGGGGAGAGGGAGGGGGGGAGGGGTTACGCAAGTCGGGCGTTACACAGTAGTCGCACTCGAGAAACGTTCACGGGCGGAACGCCAAAAAACCTTTGATACAGAAGGGCCCACCCAACCTCCCCGTTACTTTCCGGTCGGCGGTTTAATACCTCGTTCTCGCGTTTCGTTAATCCGCCCAGTTTTATTTTGTTTGCCGTTTCTCGTTGGTTTTTTGTTTTTTTTTTTCTTCCAAATAACCGCTTCGCATCGTCGCAACCGGAATTACAGGGAAATATTTGTCGGTAAACGTGCAACGAAGGGGACTTTGAGATTGTAGAAATTATATACACTTTGAAAATAGAACGTCTGGGTGTTTGATATTTTCTGTGTCGATAGGATTTGGATTTTATCGATTTTATTTTTCGACGATTGGAGAAAAATTCGGAAGAGTGAGTACTTACGTACGTCGATAAGCTTGTTTGATAAATTTCCACCGAGATTTACCGTCGTAATGTGAATTTCGATAATATTTTCGCTCGTAAGCCTTCGGATTAGGACGGAATAGGTTGACGTGAATTAGAAAATGCGGTCGATAAGTGGCTTCGACAATGTCAGGTTGAACAATGCGAACGGCCGGTGGACGACTCCCGGGCACTCACACCGGGAAATACCTTCCATTAGACCAATAATGGTGTAGCACGGTGGATTTTCAGGGGGAATTAGGATTCTGGACCGGCCAAGAATGTCGATTGGTCTAGACGTCGAACGGGCAACCTGAATTTCCTAGGGATTCGAGTCCATGGGGAATACCTCGATAGAAATTGGATACAGGCCGCTTGGTTAATAATAAATTCGATCGAATAGGTATCCAAATTATTATATGGATAAGTTTAATCGAACGAGATCGGCGGTAGGTACTCGCGGAAAAATAATACGAAATGATATTTTATTTCGCTCGACGCGGCAGCTGCGTGAACGTTCGACTCCGCGATAAACGTAAATTCCCATTTGGCAGTTTTATATTAGTTTACAGCGATATAATTTCACGGTTTTTATGTAGTGGCTGCACGGTGCGCGATGCATTTGCATTATTCGCGGCGCAACGATCGGTCACGTGAAAATGGAAGCGGTCGGTGAATTTTCGTTAACGGCTGAATTACCAAACCGCCCTTGCGATACACTAAAGTATCGGTGGTTGTTAATCGCTGGTTAATTATGTAAGCCGGTACTATGTTCTTAACTGAGACCCACGTTCGTATGGATCAAGCTTTAAGGGCGATTCGCACGTGTACATTGAATACAGGGTTTACGAAGAATAATCAAATCGAGATAGAATTTTATATAGAATGATAAATTATTAAAAGAATGAAAATCATCGACGAACATGATTCATCGAAGTGATTCTTTTTAGATACGTTGTATATATATCTAACGTTTTATGGGTATCTCAGATGGTCGATTAATCCCGTTGAAATTGAATCGTTCACGTTAATCCACGGAAAGCTTATCTCGTATCCGGGACGAAGCGAGTGGAAACCTTAAGTGACAATTACTATAGAATATTATTCATCCACCGTCCCTCGAATCGTTTAATTTCCGAAGAATTTTATATTCAAATTTCATTAATCACTCAGATATTCCTGATCAAATATCGTTGGTATTAGTATCCTCGTTTTCGTTATACATATATATATTTTTTATTAATACCGATAACGAGACCTTTGTGCTTGCACGGTTTAATTAACGAATTAATTTGATTCTTTTTCACTACGGTGCTCAACGAGCGATTTCTTTTGTGGAAACATTTCCGCGAGCGCGCGCGCGCGCGGGGTTATCAAATTGTTGAGTTTAATTTGATAACAATGACCCCTCTGCGATTCGCTGCACCGTTTTCATTCTCCCCGGCGAAACATTTCCGGATAGACATCGAACTCGCGGTAGTCACGACAGCAGTTGCTACGAATCACGCATACCAAGTCCAGAAATATTCCCGTCGGTATTCCGAATCCGGATGGTCGACTTCCGCCACTATCGTGTTTCAATAAATTCGTTACTAACATTACGTGTACAACTCATTCCCGCGAATTCCTCTGTAATATTCAAAGTACAACGACCTCTATCAAACTCGTTCACCTATCGAACATACAAACAAAGACACTCCAACTATTCTATTATAATTAAAACAAAACAAAAAAATCAGAAAAATACACACATATCACTTAAAAACGTTTGAAATAAACTTTCAACACTAAATTTCACTCATACCTTTCACTAATCTATAACAATCTCAGTAATTCATCATCAACGAACAGAAACAATAACGTCGTGACTTCGACCAGGATAATTCGAAATCCTAGGCAGTACAAATCCCCATTAGCCTCCCTATCTCCGGGCGGAATGTTCCCGAATGACCGTCAGTGCCATCATCGAATCCATTTACAAGGACGGATCCTCTCCCCCCCCCCCCTCCCCTCCCCACCCCATTGGCAGGTTGTATAGCTCGTGCAAGGTTACCAATTACTCGAAATGTGCAATCGGTACGGCCCCGACCCGATATCTATCGGCCACCATCTGCGTCTCCATCCACCAGCTACGTTTCAACGTGTTCGCCCTCTTTATACATGTATACGTACGCGGCCAGGGTGGTGGGTGGATGGGTGAAGGTGGGGTGGGTGTGTGTCTGTGCACCTGCCACGAATGCGTCTAACAGGCAGCAAGGAACCGAACACATCGCTACAGGCGAAGCAATTGCCCGGTGGTCCCAGGTGTAGCCGACTGTGTATCGTCGAATTGATCATACATACCGGTCCGCGGGACGGTATTGTACAGGCTTGTACGTGTGAGAGTGTGCGAGTGTGTGTGTGAGTTTGCTGTCATTCGCAAGGTGACACCTACGGGGGCGCCGTCTTGTCGCTGGATCGCGAGACTGTCGATATTCTCTGGAAAAACACTTCCGTCTACGAACCCCCTCGATTGGGGGTGGGGGGTGGGGGATGAGCATGCTAAGAATGTCGAGGATTTTTCTCGGAACAGGACGAAGGATGTTGGGATGACGATGTTGGAGCGATTGTTAGACACCGTGGAAAAGCGATGTAATTGGACGTTTTGGTATTGGGATTATTCTGGGTGGTATGTGGTAGTTTTAGTGTTGGGATGGGTGGTTTGTTTTAGGGAAACTTCGGGGTTTTATTTGATAAGTGATAATTAATGAAAATAAAGTTCTAATATTAGGTTAATAAGTTAAATATGAATCAAAAATTTTCTTATTAATAAATGGAAAGACTTGTAATGTTTGTAATATTGAAGTAAAGTAAAGAGAAATCTGAAAATAATTGTTAAAAAATGCTTGAGGGAGTCACTTTGATAAACTCATGTATTATAGTTGATATATGTATTGTATATGCGTGTTAGGCATTCTTTTTTATTACGAGGGTAACTTTGTTATTTTACTGCGGTTTGTTGAATTTCATTGGGTCATTGTATCGCACTCAAATAAAAATATATATCCGTCCGCAACAATGCCGAAGTTACTAACAATGCGGCGCGTTTTGTAATTTATTGTTTCCGGCGAGCGTTGTTTGAATTTTTATCGCGGATAAAATGTTTCAATAACCAACAGTTACGTCATATTTAAAATCTCACGTTCATCAAGTGACTCGGATTAATCCGCCGCACACACACACACTCACACACACTCTTTGTACGCTCGCTGTGCGATTGCTTAATCGTGCCCGAAATTTTAACAACGAAATATTAAAAATAACCGAATCCACGGCCATAAAAACCATCATTAAATTTTCCCGAGAGTTTCCCCGAAAAACACTTCAACCTATAATTTCATCCCCATTCCCCATAACGATCGTTCGATCAACCCCATAAAAATTATTCAACGAAGACATTCCCGAAAGCGGTGTAACCAAAACTAGTCTCACATACCTCGCCGGAGTTCCTCCGTCGGCGTTAATTAGAAAATAATTAAGCGGCGCAATTTCCTGCATCCTTAATTAGTGGACGCGTAATTACGCGACGTGGTAGGCCAAACGGGGGGGGGGGGGGGGTGAGATCTCCCGATGGGGCCAAGGACGACTCGATGGACGAGGCCTCGCGTTTTCGCTCCCCTATCAGCTCTATCTTCCGACGGAAACTGTGGACGAACCGGATGTACCCAGTCCCGTGGTGGTTTAAGCAGACGAGCTCTCCGAGATTCGTAAGTTTCCATCTGATTGGAAGTTACGCCAGAACGAACGTTTCCCACTCGGAGAGAACGACCACCATAAATTTCCATTATTCAGACATTTGTTAAACAAAATTTATACGAACGTTCAGTAAAATTGAATCATTTTTCGAATATTATTCGGTCGACTTTTATTATACTCATATTTCGAAATTAAAAATGTAATTAAAATTGTCTGGCAGTTGGGATGAAAATATAATCAGACACACACGAATTTTGTTTGGCGAATTAACTAAAAATTATTATTCAACTGTACGGATAATTGGGAAAACGGGTCTAGTTAGATAGAATTAATGAGATTTCGGTCGCCCGAGGTATTCGGGCAACGGAAAGCAAGGGAGATACCGGGGTGGAAAATTGAAAGTCGAGCAAAGTCGCATGAATACCGATACTTTGTTAATAAAGCGATCCACGTTTGAATAGGAAAAGCCTTTTGGTACTAGCTGTTATATCCAAATGTCTAATGGGCCGTAACGAAAGCAGGAAAGAGCACTAATCGGTTCAGGTTAATCGGCTCGTTCGAATCTATCGATTATTTTAATGGCAGCGCGGAGAGACATTTCGATGAGAATCACGCTGGTAAAATGGCGAAATCCTCTTTGTCGGAACGGCCGGCGAACCGATAGAAATATTCAATGAGGTTTGTAGAAGCGTGTAGATAGCAGCGAATATCGAAATAACGTCGATAACGACCTCCCTTTTTTTGTAATTGCACTCCTCTCAATGTTTATAATATCGAATTCTCGATACACTTGAACCTTAAAACTATACCACGGACATATTAATTATTCTCGTTCTATTTAATGAAATAAATTAATTGAAAACTATTTTCCGTTCGTTGTATCGACGTTATATTAAATTGGTAAAAATAATTACTCTCTATCATATTTATTTCTTTTCTATCTGAATCTGATCGATATCACTCTCCTCCCTCTTCCGTCAAAGAATTTCCCCGTTGATACACCGTTGACGTATCAACGTTGTTCGCGAATCGTTAAGTCCTCTTAAAACATTCGAAAGTTAGAACGTTCGGTACGTAAAGTAGCGCTTCGAGGGTCGTTCCGTTGCCCGTGGAGAACGACTTACGTCTAGTAACAGGCTCATACTCGTTTCCACGAGTATTACCGCGGTAATACTCGCGGAGAAACAACTCTTTACAGGGTGTTCGGCATTCAACGCTACTTATTTCGACGGCCGACGAAGAAGCGGGAGAGGCGTTCAGCCGTTCCCGGTGAAGCCGGTAAGACGGTAAACTTCCCTTCGACGGTACTTTATCGCGGCATCGATAAATTCTACACATCCCACTTCTGTAAAAGAATTCGCCAAGTTTCCACGTACCAAACAAACCCGAAGCGGCGCGCGCGTTCGAACGGACGCGAGTTAACTTCGCAAGCTAGTTTTTCGCGAGTTTCTGGGGCGAAAGTTTTCCCCGGAAGTGGGGCCCGGAAATGCGGAGTATCGTTCCGCGGAATGTCTTCCATTTCTGAGTGTACCGTCCGGATGGAATCGTTTAACGAAAATTAACTTGCCAGCACCCCCTCTTTTCGACTCGACACTCCTAGCTCCTCGTTCCAAAGACTTCTCAATTCGTTTTGATAAATAAATTTCCCCTATAAACATGAACTTCCGTAGGATCCCTAGTTACTTAACTAGTTCCAAATAATTCCTGTTAAAGAAACTCGAGTAGAATTAGAGTTCCGAAACAACTGTTAAGAAAAAGGTCAAGTCAGTATCAAAGTTAAGTCGATGGTTAGTTATTTACTGAAAATAAAGAGAGGGAAGGGGAGGGAGATACGATCTAGGAAGCTGATTCATCGATGTACAGTTGTTTTCACGATCCACGGATTCGGATGGGGTGAACGAGGTAACCCTCGTTTCGAACGCGTTACTCGAGTAGCACTCGAGGAGGATGAATGGCCGCAAACCCGGAGTGGCCAACTAAAGACAGGAGAATGCCAAAGATCGGCGGGAAAGCTTGATTGAGAATTATAGTCCACGATCCGTGTCCCGGAGCCATCGTTTATATCAGTTACCGACCGAACACTCTTCCGCAGGAGTTTCATCGGCATCCTGGGCTTATCGCGCCCCCTCCCCCACCCGACGTCGGGCCAATCGCGGTGCAATTGACGTTGACGCATTGCAACGATCCCTTCGAGACAATGATTCGACGTTAAATCCGCGCGGAGGTTAATGAATGTCACCCGAAGAGAATTTGTTACGTACGAGATAGTCACAGTGGTTTTTATTCCAAGAATTCTATGACCGTTGAGTATTTAAAATATATTATACATTCACTTATATGTAAATTAGAAGCTATATATTATATATAGAGATTGAAATAGAATAATTCTAGATGTGATTTTCTAATTAATTCTACGACCCCGTCGAACTAGTCAGAGATTCACGAGATATTTTAGATTCAATTAAAACTGACACTTAAAATTAATAAATCTATCTTCCTGCTTATTTATATCCACGATTTTCAATAATACAAAGGATAAGTACCGAAAGAAAGAGTGAATACTGTATAATTGTAGTCAGTGTAGCGGTTTTTCACGTCGCCATTGTTACGCGAACACACTGACAGATTTATACATCCTTGTTCTCCTCATCGACGATAGAAAACGAAGGTGAGAAAGGGCGGAAGGCGGGGATCGATAAAAAAAAAAAGCTCGTACGGATAATCGAGTTCTATCTTTTATCTTTGCTCGCGGCGACTGTACGATAAATTACCCGGATGAGATTGTTACGTCGAGGGACTTTATACCGCGCCGCTGAGAACAAGTGGCTCGGTACACTGTTCGGTCTCTTTGAAATAAGGCGAGGCGATGAAGGACCTAACGCTCTATACGTCGGGGCATAATGAATTCAAGTAACCCCCGGCTTTCACCGAGCCCTCTTTTCCCTCTCGCTTTCTTCCACCCCCTCCCTTTCCCCTCCCTTCGTCGCGATGGTCCGTTCTAGCATGAATTAATAACACGCCGTCGGTAGGAAGGTACGGCGAACCAATCAGCGGGGATGAATATTCAGTTATCAGAGAAGAAGAAAAAAAATCCACCGGGGAAAAAGATTGCTCGTTAGATCTTCGAGTAGCTCTGGCTACCGGGTACAAGAAAAAAGAAAGAAAAAGAAACATCCGTTTACCGTTTCGAGACGCTCGAAACCGCGACAGATCGCCAGACACACAAGTCTTGCTGTTTTGTTTCTGTCGTCGATACGAAACCGATTGGGAAAGTATAGCTGTTGAATGACTTCGCGACACGACCCTTAAAAAAATCTGAAACCCGGTTAGGTGGAACTTTAACGGATTCCGATGTAATTAAATGCCACTTTGATCCTTGTCGAAAGTACAGATCGAAGATCCGTCTCGTTGAATCAGGTCGAAATTACACAGATATAGAAATGGAAATATAGATATAGAAAATCAAAAGGAAGAAATAATTATACAGTAGTAAATGGGACGATATTTTCTGTCTCGATAACACAGGTAACGATAAGATATTTCTAATTAATGCATCAATCTCACGCGATTCCACGAGAGGTGGTCGTCTTCGACGTTGCATCTGGATGCATATCACGAGCGTACCACGTATCACCGTTACGTCGATGTAGATTGAACCGATACGTATCCAGTCTCTGCCCGTATGCACCGATATGAAGTGCACTTCCGGCATGCAGGACGTTATCAAATATTCAACAACCGTCGGAGGTCGGGCAGTGACGTTGTCGGGACGAGTAGAGGGGCTTCGATCAAGGGTATTTGCCCGAAGGTACTCGTCCATTTCCACGGAATTTCTGTCGGCATTTGATTTTTCTCCGTGGACCCGGTGCCCAACCGCTTCCACGGACTCGCCAGACCGATTTCTACCTATGTAAGATTCCCGAGAATTTATGGATATAGGAATCAAGCCTATGGACACGTCATAGAAAACACTCTTCATATGTTTTGGATAAAATTAAGATATATTTACAAATAGACACTTATATAGATTGATACACCTTGAAAAATATAGCTAGAGTCACCTGGTTAATTAATTAACTATGATTATGTAATAAAATTACATAAATAACAAGACAAATTAATTAAAATTTTCATTTATATTTGATACCCACCAAAAGACACTACGTAAATTATCCACGCATCCTTAGTTGCACCAATACGGAGCCCTCAAAATTTCGAATTATTCATGCTCTCCGTATTACGCAATTGCGACCCCGAAATCTCGTCTGGTTGAACTTTCCAGCGGCATTCCCAGAGGCTAACGGAGGTATAAAGGGACCAAGGACGATGAAGACGGAGGGAAGTTAACGGTGTAGGGCAGCCCGACGTCTTCTCGCATTGTCGACGTGTGCTTCTCGTACTCGGGGATCTCTCCCCCCCCCCCTCTGGTGAATATCCGCGGCACGTCACGTCCGTGACGTCTTATTTGCCTGTGAGGGTGAATTTATTCCCGACCTGGTCCGCTCGGTAGCACACCACCTAGTCACGTACTTGGAAGATCGCCACGGTTTTGTCGTGTCTCCCACCTCCGACTCTCTATCTCTCCCCTCCCCTCTCTCTCTCACTCTCACTCAGTCTCTCTCTGGCTCACAACGCTCTTGATTAATCCGTGGGCCTAATTGTCGACGATTAATTGCGCCCGATTTGCTGGCACGTGGCTGCCGAGATCCTGTTATCAGCGCGAGAGGATCCGTCGGATCTTGCGTGCGTTGGACTCGTGTAGAAATTTCGAGAGTTACGACGGACGAGATTCGACGACGATGAAGTTAACATGCGGGAATGTTAATCCTTTTGTGAAGGGTGCCGTGTATATACGGCAGGTTCACTTTTTGATTCAGAGAGATTGATACCGTCTATATAAAGTTGTCATTTATTGGTTCAATATAAGTATATTGTTGTCTTATTTAGAACTCTAAATAAAATTAATAAGGCATTAGACAACAACAGTAAAATTTAACAATGACAACATTGTACAATAGTAAAATTGCAAGTATACATTGACGAAGAGTGATACAGGTGCGTAATCGCAAAAGGGTTAACAGTTGCCAGGTGTAATCGAATAATTACAACGAGGGGGCGCCAGGAAAACACTGTCGAAACTTCAAAAAATCCTCAAGAAAATCGACAGTGCTCGCGGGGAAATTGAAAGATTCCTTTCAAAATCCCAGGATTGCTGGGGTTCTCTGATAGAAACGTTAGAAAAATCTCCGTGACGTACAGGTAGGGAATAACGTTTGCGAAGGATTGTAGCACGATGATCGCGAGTTCGTATGAAAATTCAAAACACGGGTGGAAAGATTTCGATGGAAACACGCTACATATTACGAGGTGTAGATTTTTCCGAACGTGTTCCCCGCGTAATTTCGATCTGTCGCAGATATTTCTACGTTGTAAGATATTCCCTCTCCCCCCGGACTTGCACCCGTGTCCATTGATTTTACGTTATCGAGTTATCCAACGCATATTAAAATGTACTTTCCTCCGTTTCGACGGGCGTGATATTGTTTCGCGAGATCACGATCATTCGTTCGATCTTCGGAATTAAAATACCCGGGAGAAGAAAAGTCGACCTCCCGGTGACATAATAGTGGAACGTACGTGTACGTGGATCCCGTCGGATTTAATTAAACATATCGGAACGTATCGAGGGCCGGATGAAATTCAACCTTCCGATAACGCGACGCAATTGAATCCGACGTACGAGATCGATCATTCCCCGGCAACTTTCCGTCGTTCCATCAATCCGACGATATACATCCCTCCTTGATTCCCCGTTGAATAACACAGTGAATAACAACAACGTTCATCCACCCTGCAACGATATTTCACCCTATCGTCCGGTGATTTTCTAGTTGCTTTTCGCAACGTCGATCCGTTATTAAGCGTTAAATCGCAGGCTCCTTGTCCGTTATTACATTTCTTCTGGCTGATATATTGTTTCGATAGGAGAACAGGGTTAACACTAGATTGCAGGAAATTGGGGAAGCATACCTAATATAGTTTGCCTGAAACGAGTCAATATGGATGTATTTCTAAAAATTGAATTTTTATATCTTAAAGTAACATTATGCAAAACAATTTTTACATAATATACATTCTGTGTTTAAAATACATTTTCCACAGTTTAGTTTATTAGATTTCCCATATACCAGCCATCATAAGCGAGTCAGATTGACTCGCTAAGGCAATCTAGTGTCAAAGATTCCAACTGATAGTAACACAGTCGAGGGGGGTGGGAAAGGAGGGGGATGCGAAACGAAGCCGCGAGTGGGGTCACGAAGGGATGCCTTTTCTAATTTCCACGGAGAAGATAAATTCGGTGCCGCGAAACGAAGGCTCTTTTGTAACGGTGTACGTGCGAGTACTCGAAGAAAACCGTGGAAGCGATTCGATTCACGGCTCGCACGCCCCGGCATTTTCTTAATACACAACCGGCGGGCGACGTATTGTAACCGGGGGAAATAATTGAAACCGTACCCGTTGACTGTACCCCCTGCCCCTCCCCACCCCTCCTCTCCATTCGTTGTAAATGTTTGCCAATGCGAAACTGGTTGCGCAACCCGGTAAATTCACGGCTCGTCGTTTTTCAGTCGACGTTTGTTCCTTTTTCCCTCTGTCTCTCTCTCTCTCTTTCTTTCTCTCTTGATTGGACATCCTGTAGGTACATTTGTAGTCCGGCTGAAAAATAGCGGGAACTCGAACGGTTAACGAAAGGTAGCGGTGTTTCATTTTCATCGTTTAATTAACCGCGGTACTTATCCCATATTTTTTTTATTTTCCTTTTATCAAAGTACAACGAAGTCCAGGTAAATCGTAATTACCACGTTGGGGCATCTTTTCGTTTTTCCCCCGTTGCATCGTATTATTATTATTATTATTATGTAAAGTGACTTCTTGCTTCGCGAGGCTCTATTAACGCCGGATTACAAAGCGTATTAACGCCAACCGACGGAGAGGCGTCGCGACGCTCGCGAGACGATCGAAATTAACGGCGGGATGATTTACCGCGGCGCGAATGCAAAGTGGATTCCTCTCCAGGGCGAACGAATACCGCACACGTTTCGCGGTGACGTAATTTTTCCCCGTGTCGATGGGAAGTTCCGTGAGACGCGTGACTATTCCGACGAAGAAAATAATTGAACTTCCACACCCCACCCCTATCCGGTGGTAAATACAGTATACGTACACACCCCGGCGGAAGTCGCGACGGTAAATTTTCACCCTCGCCGTTTTCTCGTTCACCCCGTTCGCGATTTTTCCGCGACTATTTTTCTTTTTTTTGGTTTTTCTTTCGGTCTTTCACCGCGAGAGAATCCGCAACGCGAGTTTGACAATTTTCATAGTGGACAATCGGACGATGAGTCACGGTTGGGGGGGGGGGGGGGATATCCGGAAGACTTCCTGGTGCACGTCTTTTCGCCCATAAATACAGCGGCGAAGGGAAGTCGCAGCCATTATTAACCTTTGCGCCTGCGTCCAATACTATTTCCCACCTCCCTCGCCTGCTGTCGGGTTTTATCGCATTTTTACGCCCGGCTTTGTGTTTGCGAAGCGTTCTAGTTAAAAAAAAAGAGAGAGAGAGGGAGAGGAGAAAGAAAGAACAATGCGTGACGTTATTGGCGACGAAAGAGTGAAGCCAATGGGATCCGATGTTTCCGCGTTTTTCCGAACGGCGATTTACCGGCGGCGGAACAATCGAAATTCTATCTTCGAGGGTTTTAAATGGAAATGAAAAAGAACCGTCCGTCGTTCTCTGTCGATCTGCTACTCTTCCTATCTTTTTGTTCGGTTTCTCCCCTTTTTTTTTCATTGGTCCGCTATTTTCCGGCCCGTTTCTTGCACTTAATTGACTCGGCGTTAACGGAACATTATAACGTTCACCGTTATTGTAATTCTTTTCTTAAACTTTAAACCCATTCTGTCAGATTTTTCCATCGTTTTTCTTTCATCCACCGGACGGGATTTTTCGCGAATAAGATACACGTCAAGTTTTCTATAAAAATTTTGATTTTCTCCTTCCGTCGTCCTAAAATTCATCCTCTCCCGAAGATTCTCATCACGGCAACGGAACAATTCGACGGCAACAGCAAAACCCGCCGGCATTATCGTTAATAACGAAAACCAACGGCGGTGGAAAATCGAGCGGAACGGCTCTGGATGAAAATCGAATTACATCCGCGGGCCGCGTAATCTCGTAATTTCCACCTGCATCCGGCCTCATTTGATATTCCTCTCTCATACCGGCCGCCGCTCCAGCTCGTCCCCCCCCCCCCCCCCCCCCCCAAAACAAACTCCGTCGTCGACGAGATCTCCGTCCCTGACGTTCGCTTTAATTGTACGCAACGAAAGTTTCGTCTTCGCGGCAACGTTATCGGACCGCGTGACAAACGCTGTCTGCGTTTAATGCTCCGCGGCGATTTTCCGGCACGTAACGTGCTTTTAGTTTCGAAGGACAACCCTAAAAGCTTACCCCATCCCTTAGAAGGGAGGGAGAAGAAGGGGTGAATCTATGGACAACGAAATTTTCAGCCATTCGACCCCTGGGGGGAAACAAGGGTGACACTTTTCTTTTCTTTTCTTTTCTTTTTCTTTTTCTGCACTTAACCGGACCTTCGATTTGGAATCTCTGATGGCCCTTTTGAGAAACGATGGTGCGACGGATCGACTGACGTATTATACGTCGACGTACCGCAAGCTGCGGGGGGATTCGTCGGTTTCCGTCCGATTTTCGTCAGATTAATGCCCGGCTCGCGACGCGGTGTTTTGCACGCGAAAACGTCGGTCGGTTTAAATCACGTCTCTGTTTTTGAGGTGGGCGGGATTTAAGCGGTGGTTTGTTTTCAGATGATTTCCGAAACCCTTTTCGAGAGCCGCCCGGTGATTGAGCTACTTGTTCGACAAAGAGGATTTAATTCCGTGTATGCAAAGGTTTCCCGGCGAAATTTCGTTCATGTAGTTATTTCACATTTCACCCGGTTCCCGTGGTTCTACGATTACATACCGTGTTCCTTTTTTATTTCTCTCTCTCTCTCTCTCTCTCCCTTTCTGTGTTTTAATCAAACCGTCTATATAGAGATAACGGAAACATTTTCTCCCCACCTATTTCTTTCCCCGGGATCCGTAAAAAGGAGACTTATCGTTTTCCTCAGATTTCCCCGCGTTTTCCACCATTTTTTCACTTCAGCCCCGGCACGACGTGAAAAACGACACCGAGACTGGAAGGGTGGTAGGGACGATCACGATGGGGAAGGGATAAAGGGGTGGACGGGGGTTTGGGAAGAGTGTTACGATCGGCTGACAAATGTCTGCGAACCGCAAACAAGGGAGGCTTGCAGGGTCAGGTGTTAGGGACGGTCCAACTTTTTCTCCTTTTTCCTCTCCCTCCGATGTTATCGCGGACCAAAGATTGGCTGGTCCGGATGTATCCGGGGAGGAAAAGCCGAAGGGAAAACTCAGCGTAGAATTTTCTCACAAGTAGTATTCACGGTACGCCGAACCGGAAATACGGCGCAGAAGTGCATACGTTTGCCGGGTGAGCCGTGACTAATTCTTCCCGGTATGAAAATTCGACCCAATTTAAATTGCGAAATACATACATGTATATACGTATATGTATATCCACTGGAACCACTGAAAATTCCCATCGATCCCGTTGGAACCTTCGCGACCTTTCTCCACGGTAAAAACAAATCTACTCCGCGCGGGACACCGGTCTTTTAGGACACTTCGTGCGAGATCGCACAAATCTCCTCCCCGTTAAACTCGCAAGAACCTACCCCGAAACTCCCTTCGGAGGGTTGAAAAAGTGTCCCTGTGTGTTACATAAATCCAACTAAACACAGCGACCCTTGTCAAAGATATTCAGCGTCCGGATCGACTGCCGAAGATGAAATGGACCGTGGAGTCTGTTCGCGGAAGTTTGCGACCGTTGTCGGAGGTGTCACGGGATAGGCGATAGAAAGAGGGAGAAAAAAAGAGGAAACACTCTCTCTCACTCACACGTACGCACAGGGGAAAAAAGGGGGGAAAAGGAAAAAAAATATTTCTCTCGTTCGAGGGTGGAAAGCGTCCGGTACGACGGTCGGTGGAATGTTCGGGAATAAATTCTCGCATTCCGGTGAACGGTCCAAGAAGTCCCGGGGGTTGGGGGTGGCCATCCAATCGGGAGACGTTGCACACCACACCCTCGCCTTTGGCTCGGGTGCCGAAGGGAGATAGGGAGAGAGGGAGGGGGGTGGTTGCAATAAGGGATGACATTCTCTTACGTCTGGAACAAAGGACGGGTACACCATGGCCCCGGCCGAATGTCAGGAAGTTCCATTATGCCTTCCAGACAATCCGGCCACCCCCTTTGCCCCTCGAAAACTCGGCACTGGAAGACACCGTGATCGTGGATTCGTAGACACTCTCGCGAAACACGAGACACAGGGTGGAGAGAAAGAGATGGATAGTTAGAGAGAGAGAGAGAGAAGAGAAGAGAGCATTATGGGAGTCGTGCGAAGAGATAACCGATTAACGTTTCCCCGTTTCGTGGAAATTTCGTGGAAATCTCGTTAGTGCCCCCCCCCCTGTGTATTCGTGGGAATTATTTTACCTTTCACGGGGCGAAATACTTTTCTTTCGCCTGTGGTGTGAAAAATCTTGCGGATACTGCGAGTACGTTGAAATTTAAATTGTGCAAACGCGAATTGAATTTCCTTGGCGACCGATTTAGCCGGGCAACTTTTTTTCATTCCACCGGGAGGCTGCCACGGATATATACATATATGTATATGTATACCCCTGTGAATGAATATATATTTCCAAATTAATACAGCTAATGTTTCCCCGGTCGGCAATGGAACGAGATTAATTAGCGCGTCCTTCTTGACGCGTACAGCAATAAAAGACGGCCACGGCAGGAAAATGAGTTTAACTGCGGGTGGTCCGGAAGGTTTCCCCGAAGGAAAATGAAATTTCACCAAACGGATCCGTACTCCTCTCCCCTTCCTCGCCCGATCCGGACGATTAAGAGCACCGCGAGCGAGTTAAGATCCGTTTTATCAAAGACGCGGCATGGAATTTACGTTTGCCAATTATTTATCGCCGAAAGCACCGGCGATCAAATTAAATCTTCTATAATTGCGAAACTCAAACTCGCGTTGGGTATTCCCGTCCGACGTACCGTCGACTTTCTTACGGAAATTTATTATCCATAGAAATACTTCTGCTAATTAGACACATACCTAATTAGACGTACATAATTCTTGTCAGACATCGTAATAATACGAGGGGTACATATATTTCTATGAAAATATAATTTCAATCTTTATAGTACGATAGTTGTAAATGTCATTTCTCGTCAGGTAAAAGTTAATCCGTTCGCCTCGATGCGTTG
Organism: Mimumesa dahlbomi; assembly: GCA_917499265.3. Lineage (NCBI taxonomy): Eukaryota > Metazoa > Arthropoda > Insecta > Hymenoptera > Crabronidae > Mimumesa > Mimumesa dahlbomi. The sequence goes on from OU824118.1 coordinate 12,153,855, forward strand.
AATTATGCGACGTAGTATGGTAACGCTAGCGCCAGCCGGTATAAAGTGTCTAATTAATCATTAATATCAGCACGCCGGTTGCCCGCGCGGCACTTACTTCTCGGTTAAGTAATAACATAATTTGCAGCTGCATAAACAAGGTTTAGCATGATTTAGTCGTGCGCGCGCGCGCGCGCTCGGTTTTACGCCGCGGGGAGAGCCGCACAATTGCTTCCGAATGGTAAAACGTGTAAGCCCCTTAATTCTGCGCCAACACGGCGCGGGAATGTGGCCGCGAAAAGTGCCGACGTTTAATGCCACTTTACTTCGCGCACTTTGCCGCCGCGAAAAACGAAAACCGGGATATCGCACTTGAATCGTTTTGTCGGGAAATTAAGTTCGTCACGGTTCAGACGGCGATTTTTCTATTTTGAACGATTAATGCTTGTGCACATTTTTATTTGAGGAATTTTAGAGCTTTTTTCTATATTACTTTGAAACTTGTATGTTAAGGTAATGAGTTGGGAAAAAGAAGGAAAATCAGTTCATGAAGGAAAAATGTTACCCGTTTAATTTTCTGACGGAGGAAAAGAAAATTAGGTAAGACACTTTCTGTAACGGATGTTACACGCTGGTTTTTCTATTCTTGGGAGCGACTATATCAGATTTTTAAACCCTGCTTCTTTCTTTATTCTGATATACTCGTGTTAATATAATACCAAAGAAAAATAAGTTTCTTACTTACGTGGATTATTTTTGAAGGAATTTGAAAATACTTTTACGCGAAGACATCCGCGGAATTTCGGAAGAAGGTGAATCAGATTTTGATATCGGAAAACCGTAGGGGCGGTCTTCTAACATCCGTTCCGTGAAATTCGACAATTCCTTTCGGCCGGGGTCTAACGAGCGCCAATATTTGTATCCCGTAAATCACGTCCCAATATTTGCCTCGCCGGCAGCAACATTTACCCTCCGCGGAAACTTTCCAGTTTCCGGCTCCTCTCTCTTTCGCCGTGGCTGCTCAGCCAATTAGGTAGCGGAAATGAGGCCGCGGGCCGATTAGCGCACGGTTTGTAGAAGATTTTTTTCAAGAAACTCTGCGAGAGCTTCGAAAATAAAAAGGTATGTACACCGTGGAGAACGGAGACAGAGAGAGAGAGAGAGAGAGAGAGAAAAAAGAAAAGGAAAAACTGAAGAGGGTAGACAGAAAAATGACACGCAAAGTACGAAAGAGGTTGGAGAGAAGAAGAAATAAAAAAAAAAGAAAAAAAATACACAAGCCGGATGAAAGGAAAAACATGAAGAAACTGCGTAAGCTCAAAGAGAAAGTTCAAGAGGATTATTAATTATTCGTCCCGGACTTTCGAGAGCAACGGAACCGTGGATAACCATCCTTCACCTTTTTCCATCCCCCCTCCTCCTCCCTGTCCCTTTCACCTCTCTACCACTAGCGTTCCAGGTTTTTCTTTTTATCGTTCTCAGGCTTAATTAACTTCGAATCGGGGCGAACTAAACGGGTCGAAGTTATGAAATCTCGATGACATCGCGTCTCGCCGGCTGGTCGAAAATTCTTTGTCCCCTTTCCACTTACTTCTCGATCGTTTTCCATCTCACCGTGTCCCCCTCTCTCTCTCTTCCTTCTTCTTCCTCCCTCTTTTCTTTTTATCATGATGGGTAATGCTCGATTAAACGGCGAACGGTTAAGAAAAGGGTTGCCCGAAGCTCTCGAGCGATAGGAGGTGTCGAAGAGAATACCTTATCTGCCGGGGGTCCGGGAATTTAGTTTTATCCCCCCCGGGCGACTCTAATGTCTCGTTAATTAGTTACTTACGATCCGTATAAATTCCAGCCGGCGAATTACTCGGAGATTAAATCGCCGACGTTACTTGGCGAACGGTGAAAAAGTATTGTATCATATATTGTTCCTCGTAATCTTACGATATTATTATTAAAATGTACTTACATCCATACAGTACTTAATAAAACATTCCTTGACAACTATACTTGTTATACAATCCCCTCCAACTCTTCTGTTATCGCGAATATTAATATTATAAGGGGGACCACGAGGTCGTACTTTATAACCGATCCTTTCAATTTCTACCATTACAAAGAGGTTAAATATTTAACAAGCGGCTTCCAGGAATTTCCATAATACAGCCACTCAGCGTAAAAGTTCCAAGTAAGATCCCAGCGAAAAGGTAAATCCTTTAAAACCGTTGCGGCAGCGTTCGATGCGAAATTGCTTCCGCAGCCCTTCGCGCGACGTAATGCGGTTGAATGCGGAATCCTCACGGAAGGGCGACGAGGCGAGTATCCACCCCCTCCCCCTCCCCACCCTCGGGGGTTGAGAAGCTACGATTAACCAAAATAGGAGAACAACGAAGATAAGTGGGGATTCGAGACAAGGGAGAGGGGGAGGGAAGAAGGTTGTGACGGCGCATGGCGTCGTGAAACTGCTCGAACTTGAAGCGTCGCTCTGTGTACGTAATACACACCTCCCCCACCTCTTCCTCTCTCCCTAGGGGTTTAATTAACCCCCCGAGCGGTCGTGACTCGATTTCTCGCGCGCCACCGTAGAATAATTACCGCGAGGATATTAAAAAGCATGGCCGGAAATGAGCCGAATCCTTTTTCAACAAGGAGAAGAGGGGGAGGGGAGGGGATTAATTCTTTGTGTCATGCCGCGGGAGCGTGTAACAGGAAATAAATACGAAATACACCCCCCTCCCCCTCTCACCACCGTTCCACTCTTCATCCGGGACCGTTGGAATCTAGATTTCCCGAGATGAAATTGGAATTAATTACGCGTATCCGGGGCCGCGGAATTAAGGAATTCACGGTTTCACCGGTGTAACGAGGTGTGTATGAATTTATAAAACGATTAGCATGAACGAATTCCGCGGATTCCGCGGCTTGGAAATCGGCTTACTTTTGTCGCGCGACCTTTTCCGCGAGAGAGTTTAAACGCGACTGCGAATCGTCGGCTAAGCTAATTATTATTTATGGCGAACGTTGACCGACAGAAATTCGACTAACGTCGCCAGCTTACGAAGGGCTTCCACCGTTAACCGATTATTAATTTCCATACCTTCGGTAATTAAGTACACGTTACATGTTCACGGATAAACAACGTATTCACACTTATCCCCTACGATGAAAGTACGAAAATTTGTCCAAGTAGGGGGAATAAGAAAAAAATAAAAGAAAAAATTAGATGACACAGAAATGACACGCGCCAACCACCCGGTGGAACGTCGAATGTGATTCAACCTCGTGTCGGTCGCGACAAAGAGAATCTCCTACGTCGGATTAGAGGAGACAGGGGGAAAGGAAAAGAATAATAGTCGGCCGCAATCAGTGGCGTGTCTTCCATCCGGCGTTCCGTGGCCGCGAAAGACGGACGGGAAAATCCGCTAATTCGAAACCGGCGGATTGGGATAGTGGCTTTGAAGTCTTAACGAATCCCCAAGATTTTCACGAGCCATCGAAGCTCGAGTTAAGCCAACCCCATAACCCTCACCACCCCTTCGCAAAGATCGCGACCTGACGAAAGAGAGAGAAGAGGGGAACGTCTTTCAAGGTTTCCGGATGATGTCCCGACTTTCCAGCCGTTCCTGTTCCCCTTTCAACTCGTTCATTCAACCTCTAATAGAACTACGTTGGGGTAAAAAAGTTTCACTCTCTCTTTTTCTCTCTTTCTCTCTGTGTATGTGTGGAACGGGACACTCGCCGACAAAGGAACATTCAGACGGGTCGCGACTTTGGAATCGAATAAAACGAATCGAATCTAGGGGATGTTTCGTAATCAGATAGAAGAATAATTTGCTCTTTATTTTGTATCTTTTCTATTTTTTTTTTATCAGTGTCTATGTCCCTGTTGTACTTTTTTATCATCATATATATCTTCGTTCATCATTTCTCACAAACGATCGAACGGTATCCCGGATAAACGAGTCAACGTGCACTTTTCGCACCTTTCCTCGAGTTTCATTTAACCCCTTTCAAAGGACTTGTTGGATTATCCGAGGTATAATAGCTAGGACTTCGAGGTACGGACGATCGAGCAGAGAGAGAGAGAGAGAGAGAAAAAGAGAGAAAAATAGAAAAAAAGGAAAGAAATACGCTCGACATCGTAAAAGTACGTCTCGCTACTTTACGACCGGAAAGACTTTCTTCGAAGGCCTTTGAGAAGCCGCTCCTTAGCTTCCGAACCCATCCACGTTTCTCCTTCGACTTCTATCCATCGCGTCGAACAGACTCCTTCAAAGCGGCTCGCCGAAAGTCGGGGAAAAACGAGAAGCACACGGGGCCGCAGCATCGAATATATTTTCCGGAAGGCGAACAGCCTCGCAAGTATTTCCCTCTTTGAGCGGCCCCACGTTTCTTCGACCTTGTTGTGTCCGTATATGTATGTATATTGTATATGCGTGTACGTAAATAGTACATACACACTTGCACCGTTACAAAGGGCGGAATGTCCAAAGCACCATCCATCTGCGTTCGCTTTAAATTTGGTTGAAAATATTTGCAACAATTTTCGTCGTACCTTTTTCTCTTTTTTTCTTTCATTTTTTTTTTTTGGTCATTTTATTCGATTCTATCGTAACAATCGAGCGAGGTACATACATACATTCACTGTATGGGTGAATATTTCGATGGTATTCGCGACACCGTGGATTCTCATGACGGTCCAGCGGATCCATTCTTCGTCGCAGACACGGTTACCGTGAATTTACCGAATCATTTATGTAAAACTATTGTATCTCTCTCCGTTTCCCAGCGTGAAAGTCACGCGACGCTGGAATTTCGTCTTTTTTTTGTCTCGTCCCGAACGACCGTCGGGAAATGAAAGAAAAAGAAATAAGGGTAGATATAATCCAATCACGTTTTGTATTTTTACGCGGAGGCAAGGGGGGACGGTTTTTTAAATTTACGAGACACGTCAGGATCGTGAAAAACCACCGGAGGATTCCGCCGTGGCGGAAAAATAAATCCTATCGGAGATATTTTCGCAAAATATTTCTTAATCTCCATTAAAACCCGGGGAACTTGTTTCCCCCTTGCGGGGAAACTTTTTAATTCCGCCGGGCTCGAGTTTCCCGAAAGTTTCGAGCACGGCCGATCGAGAATCGCGAAATCCCATTGGAAATAGAGCGAATCGGTCTCCTTCAATTAATATCGAAACAATTTTCTTCGCAATAATGAAAACCCTTCAAAAGAAGGCAATTACCCCATTTCTATCGTCGGAATTAATCGTTCTCCAAATACACTTGAATCACTCTACACAACCGTGCCAAAAAGAAATCAATAACCATATCGACCTTTCATCTCGAGTCTCTCGCATCGACTCACCCTTTACTCTCCGTAACTTTCCCATAATACTTCCTCAAATCACCCGATTCCTTGCAATTAAAATCCAGTGTCTCGTTATGACAAAAATCTATCACAAAACTTACTATAATCACTGTAAAATCCACGTTACACATACAGTATCCACAGAAAGTTATCAAATTGTTTAACATCCACCCTATACCTCAACACTCTATTAAAAATTCTCATATACAACAAAATAGAACGTTGCAACCACATTAGGTTCTCATTTTCACACGCGATTGACATCGACACAATAAATTACAAATAAATTAATATCCCTTCCTCGAGTTAACGCAACAAAGCCTCAAATATTTCTAACACATAAACAATTATCGCAATAAATGTGTGTTAACTAGCGTGCCCGCGAATCCCCTCGTGGTAACGTTCGGAAAGGTTCGTTCGCGAAGATTTACCGCGGGACTAATTTGCTGCCTCGGTTTCCGTCTCGGGCGTGGTTAATCGTCGGAATGCTCGCCGCTTAGAGACTGAAACTGCACGGAAAAACCGGGGGGGGGGGGGGCGACCTTGCTTCTTGCGGTTTCCGCATCTCCCGGTCGTCGTGCTCGTTGCGCCCTGGATATAAAGCCAGCCTCTTTAATCTCCGCTATACGCCGCGGCACCGAGTGAACTTCGTAAGGCGTTTATTGCCGAGAGTTGCTCACCCTTCCGGGGAAACTCGTAGTTTCCTTGTCGGTAGGGTGGTTCTTAGGACTCCAAGGGGGTGCGAGGAGGGAGGGTAGTTCCTGGTTGGTGTTAGAAGGACGAGGTCTATAATGTCCCTACGTATGCGGACTCGCCGAGTACCGCAACAAATTCCCGACCTTGGACGTTTAAACGACCCTCATTTTCGAAAAGCTGGTATTAAACACTTCCGGCGACGCCCGTGACTTCCAAAAACGGGGGATGGGGTTTATTAATAAGCGTTTAAGACACTGAAGACGGTGTTTTCTAAGGGCTGATGATAACTTTCACACTTTACCACCGTAGTTGTCTACTTATTCGAGGGTTTTAGAATGTGATGGGTTTTAATAGTTTCAAGGTACTTTCAGAGGTGACTCTCACACGAGATATCTTTGATAGAATCTGAATTATAATAATAATACAAAAATACATCAAAAAATGTCCCCTATTTTATGGTACTTTTATACAAAGATATAAGAGTGATTATAATTTCGAAGATCACACACGTTCCCCGCGCTTTGACGGTTTCTTTCTAAGTTCTTAAGACGTGTGATAAAAAAAGAAGATCTCTTCCGACGGTGAGATAGCCGTGTCTTCAACCCTTTGAGAAAACATCGCGGACGGTCCCTCGCCACATCCTCGGGAGACGTCGTGAATTTCATACGTGTGTGTGTGTAGGCATATCCGGCCGGTGGGTGAGGCGAAATGCCAAGGAACACTGTTACCACCATTAGGGCGGTTATCTCGGCACAGGCGAAGTCTGCGCACCCCTGGTCTTCCACCCCTGCGCAACTTAGGCAGCCAGATAACACCGGGCGTTTGTAGTTAACTGCTATTATATCGTACGAATTGCGGCGGTTACGACACAAGTATATGTGTGTGTGCGTGTGTGTGTGGAAATACTTCGCTTTGATACCGCGAATGACTTATTAGAGGCAGTCGCTATCTGCGGGCACACGTGACATATGTGTACGTATGTATATGTATACGTATGTTTCATCGACGTTTTAAATTGTATTCGCGTACGAAGATTCCCTCGGTTAAGAATTTCTCGGGTAAATAACGACGTTGTAAAAAACTTGGCGTATCACATGACCGATTACACCGACGAGAATGTGAAAAATGTGGTTCACTATGTTTCCAAGGGGGTGAAAGGGTAGGAATTAAGGATGACGACGAGCAATGAGGGATCCTTCGAGGAAAATTTTTATTAGAACCTGCCCGGCTCGTAATATATTACTTCTTCTTCTTCTTCTTTCCTTTTTCTCTGTCTTTTTTTTTCTTCTTCTCTTTCTCTCTCATATGCCGTGACGTGGGTGTTAGTACGTCTTATACAACGTGATACGACCGCGAGAACGCCGTAATTCAATTTTTCAAGTGGCCCTCCGGTGCGTTCCGTCGATTCCATTCGCGGCCGGAGCACACGGTCGGATCGTTAAAATTTAGTTTCGAAACTCTTATCGGTACGTTTAATACGCCGGACTCCGGATTCTGATGAATAACCCGGATAATTCGAATAAATTCCGGTTCCGTGAGTGCGCCATTGTGCGCGCGGGTAAATGTAAATCACCGATAAAATGATTATCGAGAAAGTGGTCTTCATATTTTTCTATATATTCGATTTTTTTTATATATACATGTATTTACGTATACGTATGTATATATAAATCTCGAAATACCTTGGTCATCGAAACGAAACGAGATCGCATCCCTTTCGCATCGATGAGATAGAAAATAATATAAAATACACAAATTTCAAACAATCATCGTCGATATTCTCCTCGAACGAGTACGCGCGAATAATTTCCCTCTGTGAAACGAATTAACACAATTCCAAAGTAATCGTGACAACGTTTAACACGTTATCACACGGAATTACACTCGTGAGCAATGAAATCTCGCGTGCGAACCACGATAGAGAAAACTTCCCTCTCCCTTGAACGTTGTTAAAACGACACAAATAAAGCGTCGACGTCAAACACGACAGGTAAAGTGTGCAAAGTTGTTACACCATACGAAAAATAAAAAAAAAGAAATATTTTGACACTTCGGTACTTCGACGAACCTCACATCGATATATTTTTCTCCTCCTCCCCTCCCCATCCCCTCATACTTCGTGGAAGAAGATACTTCGCAAAACCCGTTCTCTCACCACTTCCCCCGTCGCCGTCATCGTTCTAAGATAGTGCTGCGTTTCTCACCGCAATCGCGTTATCCCCCCCCTTCCACCCCCTAGCTGTGGCACTTTCTTCTCCTCTATATTCCACCATAGAATTTCGGTAAAACCGATAACGTTTCACGTCACCGTATATTCCGCACACCCCGGGTCGTCCGAGCCGCGACAAACATCTCGCAACCCCTTTTCTCGTCACCGACGCTCGACTGTCAAACTGCGAGAGCCAGGGTGCTATACAGGGGATGGAATGTTGTCGTTCGGTGGTAGTTCGCCGCGAAACGAAACACCCGGGGGTTGGTCGGTCGGTCGGTCGGTTGGCGAGACTGACGGGGGTTTGACCCGGGGGAACCACGTTGTTATTCGTTGTGACGAAATAAACGGGGACAATGAGCCGACCGGACGTGCGTGTACACGTGTATACATATATATGTGTGGGTACGTAGGTGGGTGGAGGTGCGTACGGAACGAAAATGAAACGAAACGAGATGCGATAACAAACGATCCCTTCTGTACCGTCGGACCCGTTGGAAACGCTACGATACGGATAATCCGCGGGTCACACACGCGCGTTTTCAAACGTGCGGGACGTACACGTTGTATGGGGGGAGGGGGAGGGGAGAGGGGGTGGTCTGGTTAAATGGGAACAAGAACCGACACGAGGGCAATGCGAAAATTCAATGGGCACGATGGCCCAGAAAAGTGATCGGCGTCCCCTTTTATATGAGCGCTCTTTTATTTTTTCACTCTCTTTTTTCCCCATTTTTTTTTCTTTTTTTTTAAACACAGAACAGAGCACCGTTGACCCACATACGGAGGGGGGAGGAGACTGTTGACGGTCGACTCGACAATCCGAATTACGCTGCTTTGCAACAATCGACTTTGTTGCTGCTCTAACGAGATCCTTCTGGAGTATGCGACGCGATGCTTTCGAAGCCACGGCCTCGCGAGCGATACGGTGAATCTTGTACAATAGTCGTCAAGGACTTCTAAACAGTCGTTGGTAATTGTGTCGGGTGGCGGAACGGTGTAAATGTGACGGGAGATATGGGAAATTGTCACGTGGCGTACCGATTTCAATTTATACAGACCGAGATAAAAGATTCTAGATATAATTTTATTATTTAATCGTTTACGAAGGTCGTTTAGATTTCGAGAGGAAATAATAATGGACGTTCTCTTAATATCTAGAGAAAATATTATAGCAATATTCCACGATATACTTCCAGTTCGTATGTATGTATGCTTTTTTTTTTTTTGTTCGTAGTGTATGCGTGTTTGCCATTAATCTCGGTGCGCCGGGTTGTTTTGCCCGTATTAAAGAATTATTCCGTGCCGGCGACTACACGATTCCCGACTATCATCATTTTACATCGTACCCGGGTGTGTTTGCGTTACGACGATCGTGTGCGTGAATCTCCGTGTACGTGTCACTCGCATATCGAAAGGATAAAAGAGATTCTGTGTCGCTGTGTACTCGATCACTCAGAACGATCCGGTTCGCTTCATCAAACTGTCACTCCCCGCATATATGGCCAAGATATACATATACAGATATATGTATATATGTACATGTATACACATATGTATGAATGTATGGATGTGTATGTATATCGAGCACGATGGAGGCTGTTTGCGATGTCAACGGCTTATCCGCTTGTATGTTATTGACATCGGCAAGTGCCGTCTGAAAATTCGAACGGGGTTAAACACCTGGAAATTCAACCCCCCCCCCCCCCCACCCCAGGAAATTCGTTTCTTTCCTGATTGACCAAATTCCCATGGAGCAGGTAGGAGATACGTACGTTGTGTTCGCTGGTTTGCAGAGTGAGACGTACAGGTTCGTCCATAAGTCATGGGACATTAACGGATTCAGGTTAGGGGTGGATGAAATTTATGGGGTAGGTGCGGTTTGTTGTGATTAATTTTGCAGGCTTTGCAGATCCTGCCGATCGGAAATTTCTGTGTCCTGGAATTGTTGGAGTTCGAATAATTCAAACACAATAAAATCCTACGCTTAGGAATTTGTTTGTTTTTGAAAAATTGAGCGTTAAAATTCAATGATTTTTTAACTTTTTGGCGCACTGATATTTAACGCATTAAAATTCTGCTTGCTAGAATTGTTGACGTTTTGAATTTGTTTGGTAATTGTAAACTTCAACACCCTGCAATCTCTGACGCAAGAAAATTCCAAATATTGCGATTATTATTTCGCGAATTGCACGCGTTGCTCAACACAGATCTACCTTTCTCCACCTTTCATATTATTATCACACTCACAGACGCACAGTCTCCCGAGTGTACAAACAACGAGTCGACAGATTATCAGTCGGATCTTCCGAGTAATCTGTTGCAGAATCACGCTGTTACCTTGACGGGGAAAAGTGGAGCGTTCACTGATTTCTTGCGAAATCGGTGTAATAGAAAGGATCATACGTGCCCGCGCTGAAAGTACTCTTTCCATGTGTGGAAACGGACTTAATGTTTCCGATAGTATCGGTCTGACTAACGGTGTTACCTCATCGAGAAATCTCGGGGCAATCGCCGGCTAATTAGTCGTAATCCTCTCGGCAGGTGGCGTCAATTAACGAAGATTTTTGCTCTCCAGACAATTTCGTAACTTCGCTGAAAAACATCTTATGGTTTGCCGTAAGAATTTCCCGATGAATCTTCGGCCTCGCAGGTGTGCCAACCGCGGACTAATTTTTCGCAGGTGATTACCCGGGTGAACCCGGATCCTCCTGGACGAGATTCTCTACGATCAATTGGCGAATCGAGGGTGGAATTTGTAACCGGAAGACGAACTCGTCGGCGTCTCCGACGAGTTTGTCAATCAATTCCGCTCGACGGGAATCTGTCTTTCAATTTGAAATCCAATCGCTCGTACAGATGACGCGATAACGACGCATTCGACGGGTTCCGATGTCTAACGGGTTGAGAATCCCTCGACGATTCCCTATAAAGGACTTTATATTCCGGACTCCTCGGAACAGCAGGGAAACTCCGTTCCATCGACGTGTCGTAAAGTTTTCGGTAATTTCGCGGCGGGCACGTCGAACAAAATGTTCGTGGCAGCAATTAAAAATTTTTGTTTAATCAGGCACACGTGGCCTTGGTTCATTATACCATAAAATGGAACGTAACCCCCCCCCCCCCACGTATCGTCGAACGAAACTCTCTAATTACCTTCGTGAAAATCCATTCTTGATCCCCCTCCCCCTTCTCTTGCCCATCCAGCCCCTTGGTGAAAAGTATTTAATCACCGAATGGCATCGAAAGATTCCCCAGGTACAATAGCCAGGTACACAATGGGATTCTACATGCATGGAGCATCAACCATGCGAAAATCATCCGGCATGCAAACCCGGTATTATACGTTCGTACGAGCGCGGAACTGCGTATCGCGAGCAATTTACCCGTCGCCGGGAATCGACTTCATTTTTTTTTCCACCCCCATCCCCTATACCCCCTCCCCTCCCCTCGTCTAGCCGTTCTCGAGAAAAAGCGGCAGTTGGTTTAAGCCATAACGGAGCAGCGCGAATGCGGCCATTGTCTCGCTGGGGTTACAAGGTAGAGAGGTTAAAAAAAAAGAAGAAAAAAAAAAGAAATTGGTCGAAAGGGAGAGGAGAAAAAAAGTGCGAGTTGGGAGGAAAATCCTATCGAGATAGTAGAACAAGGATGACGGAGAAAGACGAGGGAAAAGTGAAGGGACAAGAAGGGAATCAGCGAGGAGAGAACGACACGGAAAAACAGAGAGAAAGAGAATAAAACAAGAGAAGTGGATAGAGTGAAAGAAGAAGAAGAAGAAGAAGAAAAAAAAACAAGAGGGTGGCGAAACTCGGAGGGGTGTGCACGTCGGACTCGAGGATCGTGGCAGAATAACTTCGTTAAAACACCGTCGGCCGCTCACCTTTATCAACGGCCGCGAAAGCAACTTTTTTTTTGCCCCCAACCCCTAAAGAGAGGGAAAGAGAGAGGGAGTGGGGAGAGAGGGAGGACCAAAGCGCAAACTTCGTGAAAACCTCGAACAATAAAGGTCGTTGCAGCTCTTCAACACGAACGACCTACGTGTGCACTTTTTTTTTCTCCTCTCTCCCCCTCTCCCCCTCTCTCTCTCTCTTTCTGGTTTCCCTGTTTCACTCGCAGCGTGGTGCCGCGCGTTTCACAAACGGCCATTCCCGGTCGACGCGCGTCTCTTCTTCTACTTTTCTTTCTTTTTCCAATTTTCTTTTTGTTCCTCTCCCCCCTCTCCTGTTTCTTTTGAAAATAATTTATCCAACGAATAGACCGCGGAAACGTGGCCGGTGGAGTTGTATCTGGTGAACCGCGACGATCGATCAACGTCCCTGCCGATGGATTACACGGGACCAGTTTCGTAATGTATGTACCTGTCGCGAGAGTGTCTTCCAACGGGACGGCGACGTTTCATCGATCAGATTATCGCCGGCGATGTTCCGTCGAGTTCACGGAACTTCTTAACTGTCTTTTAGGCACGATGGTATTTTGAAGGTGTCCCGCTGTTTTTTAATGCGTGAATATGCAAGGTGGTATTAAAGATGTCCCGGGTTTTTTTTAATGCGTGAATATACAAGATTGTATTAAAGATGTCCGGGGTTTTTTTAATACGTGAATATGTACGGTATTAAAAGTGTCCCACCTTTTAAATGTGTGAATATATGCACGGTGAGTGCATATTTGTTGACCTAACGTTATAATGCGTGAATATGCACGGTGGGAGATTAGTTGACCCGACTTGAAGTTTTGCAACTGTTACGTAGAAGTATGTAGGTTTACTTTTAGTCCCACTTACGTAAAGTAGGTGGTAATGTTATCGACAATTATTGTAAATGTGTTGGGTTGCGTTAGTAAGTTTTCACGTATCGGTAAAGAATCATTAGCTGTCGTGAGTAGAAGTTGAGAATCTTGAGAATGAATTCGTACAGAATTTTAAACGATATTAAAAATGAAATTGAATCTCATAGTTTTCCATTTCACCGAAGAAAGAATATGTATTTTTATTCCCACCGCGGGCAGCGAATTACTTTTACACGGTATTATCAGACTTACTATGAAAACAGCCGGTCTCTTTTTCCCAAACACACATTGTCAAGCGCGGTAAGCGCTTTTAATCCGCGTTCTTTATATTAATTCTGAAATGGAGTTCCGTAACACACAAAAATAAAAAAAAAACGAAACACACCCTGCAAACACCACGTTCCCGTAACGTTTCTCGTTTTAAATTAAATCATCCTCCATCCGTGGCGAACACATGCGGTCTCCCCCGGTGCAACGAGACGCATCGGTATGCTAAATAAAAAAGAAAAAAAAAAGAAAAAATAAACATGAAAACTTCGGGAAAAATCAATTACCAAGACCTCTTGAAACTCGATAACCAGGGTCGTACAATTCCCGATACACAATTCCGTATCCGCTCAGAGTCTCCCGGAATATTTCTGGATTCCACGAAGATGCTGAAAGAAGGTCGCGCAACAGAATCGTGTGTGATGCATAGAAAAAGACAACACACACACACATACTCCATAAGACCATCCCAGAGTAAGAGAAAGACAGACAGAGAGAATGTGAGTGAGAGAAACAGAAACGAGAGAGGAGAGACATGGAGAACGTGTCAGCCGGTAGAGCACGGCAGGAATTCTGTTAATTGAACGCCCACTAGATCCCCGACGGATGTGAACGGTTGCATTCGACGCTCGGATAACTCTGGATCCAACTTTAATCAAATTACATCCGTGACTCGGTGTTTTCACCGTGCCAGAACCTTTCTGATTGCCGGTCTGAACCACTTCGGTGCCGAGCCAAGTGCTCCGACACGAGTGGATGGCGCAAGGAGTCCCCGGCGCTTTTAATTAAAAATTCTCGTGTAACGAGGAAAGATTTTTCTTTCTTTTTTTATTTTTATCACCTTTGCTTTTCTCCATACGAGACCGTCTACCTGTTACTCCGACGACGTTCCCGACGACCTGTCGCCGATAACTTCCGTCGACGGGATCGAAAACTACGACTGGATCGGATCGCAGGGTGTTTTTTTTGTGTTTTTTTTTTTGGCGGTCGAATAATTCCCTATCCCGGTGTGCGTGGTAATTAAACTTCCGTCCGTGATACGGGGTCGCGGTTTGAAAGCTGCGAATGAGCGAATCCCACGTTTCGTTTTCGGTGCCACGGATCGGAGTCGAGTATTTCCTCGGTTTGTGCGAGAAATAGCTAGGGAACTTCCGGATACTGATATTTCATATTTCCACGGCGGTCTGGAATGCGCGATTAACGTATATTTAACCGCTCGACGTTCGTACGGTTAATTATCAACAAATTGGACGATAGAAACGCGTGCGTTCGTATGTTCTAGCGCGATAGGTACTGTTCGTCGTAGATTTTTATCGGCGGACGAGAATACACGACGTTGAATTATGAGATTCTGTAAAAGTGCCGATGGTAGTCATCGTACCGATGCCACTGACAGATAACATTGCGACACGTGGGATTAGAAAGTAACATTTGCATACACGGAATCCGGAGATTGTTTCTAATGATATAAACGCGGATCGTATCTTTATTAATTACGGGCAATTGAGTTGTGTGTTATTAGAACACGTGTTATTTAACCGGGTCGATGGAGGAAAGTAGACTATTGATTATTACAAAAAAGATTAATTATATTATAATTATCTATCGAGAGATAGATAACGACTATGTTTCAATTATGTGTCCACGTTTTATCGTCGAGTCTCAATAGTCTAGTTAACACGATTCATTAAAAACAGATGCACACACGTATACATGGTTACGTCGTTCAAACAAAATCTTCATTTTCGGTGGCAAAGTTGCTCTCGCGCGGGTTTTTCGGCCCGTCGGTAATTAGGACGGGCCGCGTTCCCTTTTCACGACTCTGTCTCGTTAACGAGGAAAACACGATACGTCTTCCACCGGCGGGATCGCGGAGTATCAGATTTTAAACGAGGGTGACTGCCGTCAGGATTTTGCACCTCGTCGGCGACGACGACGTCGTCGTCTCGCGACGCGACGTTTGACGGAGTCGACCCCGCGGATTAAGTTTTCACCAGTTTATCAGCTGAAAGGTGTGGAAACCGGATCCGAATTTACTTCTCGTCGTTCTACGAACGTTGCAAAGCTTTCGAAATGTCAACGCGATCGCGACGAAATTCTTCCGGAAGTAGAAACATTCGAGATTAAAGGACATTACGAGTCACGCTTTAAGAAAATTCCAAACGCGTGGAAACTTCGAAGCTTCGAAGTTTCGAATCACGGGAATAAATGGCGTAAAGTTCTCGATGGGCGGATGGATCCACGGCGCAGAAATGTCAGAATTGAAAACCGTGAAATCATAGGAGACGCGGTAGGTAACAAATAGAAACTTTGACGCTGTGATCCGTCAAAACCTCGCAATTCCCGAATCGCAGAAATTTCAACGCTGGCGGACCGGTAAATCGCGAAACTTTTCTACCCCCTCCCCCACTTTCTCTCCAATTCTGTTTACGATTCCCCGAAGCGTAAGAAGTACGTACTTCATCGAACAATATTTCTTCGACAACTACGTCAAGTAACTGGAACAATCAGCCGAATAGAAATTCCCATTGTATTTGGAGTACATCATATAGTATACCCGACATATATTTCACTGTCGAAATATTCCACCCAACGATCAAAATAACGTAATCGACGGTCAATTTACCGCGTAAGATTTCGAGTATCGCTCTTCGCGGTTTCGGAATGACATAATTATCCACGATCCTCATGGTACAACGCGAAATGGGGAAATACAGGAACGTAGGGGGTTCGTTAATTGAATTCCGTCTAATTGACGGTGGAACGATGTACGACGACAAAGGGTGGAAAACAGACGGACGGATGGAACCTTTATCATCGAACCCTATATCAACTCGATGAAAAAGGTTACGCGATGATCAACGATTAAGACATAGAATAATCGAAAGCAAACGAGTGTTAGTCTCGAACGAAGATACCTCTACATCGAGATTGCCGTCGTACAGACAGAAGTATATGGTTAATTAATTAGTATTCTGTGTACCGATGCCTGAGTACCAACAGAGCGAATTATTGATTAGACAAGTTTCACCGAACACTCGACATTATTAGTTCTCTCTGGAAATGTATATCAAGAATATAACATATGAAACAAAGGGTAAAAATATTACATCCGCCATCTTTCAAATGTGAAAATACAAAGGTAACGAATCCCTTCTGTCCCTTTCCCACCCCAGGTTTAATCGACGTCGGTGCATTAGGGATGAAATCAAAGGCGTGGAAACGCTGTGATGTCAGGCTAACGCGTTCGAAACAACGCATCGATCATCGGCCTGTATAATTAACCGTCAGCGATGATTATGGCTCGTAATGACTGCGCCCAACTCGCCGGAACACGCGCTGGGTACACAGGACGCGTCCGGTCACCGGTCATCCCATCCACGGGGAGTGGTTTGAAACCGAGTCGGAACATTGTTCGGATAGCTGCAAGCGATTCGAGGGGTGACAAGTCTGGAACCTGGAGAAATAGTTCGCTAGTTGTTAATGAGCGGCTGGGGGACATTGTTGTTCGCGAAGATTTATCGATAGATTACTGGTATCCGCGTCACGCGACTCATAATACTCGTGAATGTTAGTTACGTTGGTTAATTTTCAAGAAAGATTGAATTACTGGTTTTTAACACTAGATTTACGGACCGAGCCAATTTGACTCGTTCAAAATTTGATAATTATATGTATATAAAACTTTAATATTATTTTCGAAATACATACGTTGGTTTCTAGTTAAGTAATGAAACATATGTAAATGTTAATTTACACTTAGTAAATTATATTAGTATATTAGTAAAGTACACTTCAGTAAAAGTAGGTATATAATCAACATCCGTAAATCTAGTGTTAATCGATGTTTCGTGAGGTTTTCCAAAGTATTTAGCGAAATTATGAGAGCAGAATTATAATAAATGTGTTTAGTAATACATATATTTTTGAAAGTATACTTACTTCTATGTAGAATGATTTTGTTTGTTTTTTGGATCATTTACTTTGTTGTTACATTAATATTTCATATAATCAAAAATGTTTCCTGACTTCCAAAAGGCGAGACTTTGTGTATAATGTTTTAGGGGTTTGTTCTTCTGGTTCTATTTAATTACAACCATATTCCTTTTGTTTCCAATTCATCGTTGAAAAGTAAATCAAGTTAACGCCGATGGAAGTGTATTACAATATATTGACCGAATTAGACTGCGTTCGGTTGCCGGCAGTGGCGGTGTGCGACGGGGTGTGAAACCGAGTCGAAACATTGTTGGAATTGTCGAAAGCGTTCGCAGGGGTGACAACTTTCGAGCCGCGGCGAATAGTTTCCCATTGAATAACGAGCCGTCCGGTGTCGACGCGTCGAAGAAACGTGTTCGTTTCGCGCGAACGATAAAACATAATTTTTCATTTTTTTTCTTCCAACAAAATTCAAACTTTCCCGCGTCGAAACGCTTCAGACTTTCCGACGAAATCACGCGAGCGTCCGACTTTTCCTCCTTAGAATTTCTATAAATCCAACGACGCGATGGGAGCACACTATTATATATTACGGTGCGTCTTGCACGTAATAAAATGTTGCCCTCCACGGAGAGAATGTGAAACATTCTCGTGAACATAAATTACGGCCGGCGCGTTGACACCCGAGCACCGTAATATCGACTGCGCCTGTTTTTCCACGTGATAGAAAAAGTGAGAAGGGGAAGATAGCGAGAGAAAAAAACACACACACACACACACACACATACACTGCACCCCTATGAATCATCCCCTACCGAAACGTCGCGCGAATTGCCTCCTATCCCCACACTTTTCACGTTCGCAGGAAATTCTTACGGAACGTGATAGAAATTTCACAAAAATTCACTTTTCATCCCTTCGTTTTATGAGTCATTAAAAATTTTCAACGTTATTATTTAAATATTAAATGAGGAAAAAATTGATCGTTATTATATCCAACGATGGAATTTCATGAAATTCTTAAGCTCGTAGCACACTGTACACGCTTACACAGCGTAACACAGGCGACGCAAAGGTGGCGGCGAGCGTCGCGACGTCGCACGGCCTGTGGGGCGACACGTTAGCGAAATTCCACGTGGAAATTCTAAATGGGCCGACGACGGTGGCGGCAACGGGTCGACGATGATTTATGTGCTTGCGTACCCGACGGAGTCATCGTAATTTAGATTCTGTGCAAGCTCGAACGAAATCGATCGTTGAATGGAGAAGGCCCCCCGCAATCTCCGAGGGAAGCAGCAGACTTCCCGGTGGCAAGTTCGGGTAATTACATCGGTGTTCTTCGTGGCTTTCAATCTGATAGTAATGAACGATGGTGCGAGAAAGTGAGACACACTGAGAGAGAAAGAGGGAGAGATGACGTAGTTTTTTTTCTCTCACCTTCTTTCTTATTTTTTGTTCCCTTATTTACGAAAACTTGTCGATCCTTAAGTGATACTTACTATGGGAACATTGTTACGAGAGAAAGATCGAATCAATAAACATTTTTCCACGTTGTTTCGACGAACGAATTAATCCCCCTGTAATACGGCCCTGAGAACATCCTTTCACTGGCTCATCCGTGCGGTATGCGAGCATCGAAATGGTCCAGTTGTCGGATTCAAAGATCCTGCAAGACTGTTCTCTTGCCGCTCCTTTCACGCGCCTTTCTCTCCCTCTCTCTCTTTGTCTCTTTTTCTCTCGCTCGTCGGATTCTTCTACGTTCGAATATCGTCCCCCACGGAATCCCGTCTGTTCCCGGCGCCGCGGGTAAAGACACTCCACGAATTCCATCAACGGATTACAACTCGTTTCACCGGCGAGTCCCGCGTAACCCCCGCGACCAAACTGAGATTTCATTATGACAAATTTGTTTCCCTCCGAGCTTGCGAAATCTGGGGGGAAAAAATTCCGTACCCCCTCCCTCCCCCCTCCTTCATCCCCTGTCGGGTTTCCCGCGACAGACGGAGATTTTACAACGGTTGTAAAAGTCCGCCGGAAGTTTCCCAGCGAACCGTTGAACTTTACAGCTCGGTTTCGCGTAGCTTTGTCTTCTTACCGGTGAAATAGCACGCAATGAAAAACCATGGCCCGGGCGGACTGAATTTGAACGCGACATACTTTGTTAGTATTACCATGGAGTTTACGACGCACACCGTTTCTACAAGTTGTAATACCGTTCCACTATTCGACGAATGTACACGTACACGTCGATTATATTGTACACAGGGATACCGCGATTATTTTCATTTTTTTCTATAAGCGTCGCTTTGAAAATCCGCGGAATTTTTTTCGGCAGACACCGAGGCACACTTTTGTTACCGAAATGTTAAACCCTGGGTAGTTTTGTAGGTAACGTTTGAAAGCAGGTTTGTGTCTAGTGTACCAAAGGCCACGGTAATGATTTGTCAACCACCGCGAAATGCCAAACGTATGAATGTATGTGTGCACATACATTTATAGGTACGATTTTGCCGTGGCTGAACGAGCACCGTCCGTTTCCACTGCGAGTTTTCTGCGCCGCGGTAATCGTCTGTGTTTACCACGTGTTTTCCGTGGTTCGTCGCGTTTTTTTTTGTTGTCGCTCGCAGTTGTTGGGTTGCTGGTCATTTCTCGATCGAAATTCTGTAACGGGCCAACCCCTCCGCTTGGAAATGTAACTGGAAATTTATCGTAGAAAATCGATAGGAATATTTCCCGGAATTTGTCGTTGGTATTGTATTTATAATATACAGAAATCGATTGCTGAATGTCAGATGGGAAATAATACGCCTACGACGTATATTTCCTGTATAATATGAAAGAGCCTGTAGCAAATGTATCTGGTACGAGCAAGAAAAGTGTGATGTCAGCAATATTCATCTCGAGGACGCCGGTTTTCCTTTGCCCGAAGTTTATGTGGGTCAGTTTTTCGTATTGCTTACTCGAGTCAAAACGTTGATACAGATGTTGCTGCTTTTGAAAAGTGTCCCTTAAGAACGAATCTCCCGTTCGTTCGCTCGCGGAATTTCGGGAAATAACGTACATTTGACGTTCAACGCGACACGTTAACGACGTAAAGCGACGTTAACGAATAAACGCGCGGTAAATCTGCCGCGCGAGGCCACGCGTTTTGTTATCTCGTTCGAAATTCTTTTTTTATCACTCGCGAAAATTGTTGTCCTCCGTACTACCCGCCGCTGTGTGTCACGCGGCTGACCGTTTAACATTTAACAATTTGCATGACGCATTACGTATGTCAACCGGGCTACGTTTCCACGACGGATTCTAATGTATAATGCATACCCGTCGTCCGTTTTAGCATTTTCCCTTTTTTTTTTCTTATCGCCAAGTATAACCACGCTCGCAAATACAACTGTTCAAAGGCGTACGCACGATAACCGCGGAACGAAACTAAACGCAACGAATAATCCGTGTCCAGTGTCGCAATTAAATTCACCGGTGTCGCGCAGCTAACAAACAAAACCGCGAAAAAAGAAATATAAAAAGGAAATACAATGGTAAATCATCCACCATAGCGTAATACACTACCCCATGTGAACACACATTTACCCAACGCACTAACTCATCGAAACACTTGTGTAATAACGAAAAACAGAAAGATTTCCTTTGTGTGTAATAAGATCGTGTATCGTTTTGGCGCCACTCGTTCACCATAGTTCTCTCTCTCTTTTTCTCTAGTTATTTCTTTCTCTCTCTCTTTCCCCTTTCTCTCGAGAACGAGAATGAAAAGGAAAAGGGAATCGCGTCCACACGTACGGTAGCGAACTCCTTTCTCCGATGCGTCGAAACGGAACGTGCTCTGATTTAATTTTAATTCAAGCCGGAAGCATGGACGCGGCCGGGAATCATAATTACGGGAAACATGCGCGAAACTGTCACGCGTGCTCTATACTGCGAAACGCGGAAATACCGGTGCGAGACGCAGAAGAGGGGGTGAAAGGGGGGTGAAACACGTTTGTAAACGACGCATTCAGGTTCTTGGGAATCGTTGGGATGAGAATGGACCGTAAGGCGGCAGATACAGCTATTAACGTCGAGGCGCGAACGTTTATGGGAACGTTACACCCCTTGGGCACCTATTAGTCCCGAGTGTCTCGTTTTCAAAAAGATACGCCGCCCGGCGGCGTCGTCGTCGTGAGACGATTAAGCCTTTTAATCGCGGTACAATCTGACGTGGATGAATATACATAAATATCAAAGAGACCTCGTCGGTGTTTGAATTATAAAATTCTATATTCGTATGGTAGAAAAGATTCGAGGTGTTAAAGGAAAGGTGAAATTCAATTTAATCGGTATTGTATATTAATTCATTCGGGAAGATATCGTTGGCAATTTTGTGGAGGCTATCAAAGTTTCATTTTTCATAATTTATCACGTGTTTATCGCGTAGATTTTCGGGTGAGTCGCGTTTTATCATCCGGATACCGAGAGTAGAATGCAAAAGTGTTCACCCGTGGATATGTCCACGGACTGGTAGAATGTGTGCGTGAGAGCTACCGGGATGTATTGGAAATGTCGATTGAAACTGTGTGTCGCAACGTTCGACTCGTTAAGTAACCTTAAAAGAGAACGGGATCCGATTCGATGGTCACCTTTCACGTATCATCTTCTCGCGTCTCCGTTTGCTCCCGGCGATGCGCAAATTACGCGCTAAGTAATTCCTCTTTCCCCGAGGTAACGTGGTAAAAATAAATTTGGTAATCGACGTGATCGACGAAACGAAACGAGTTCATGGTTTTCATCCTCGTTGATCGATCGTAACTATGGTAAATTCAAACTACGGAGCTTGGTAATTAATATACGATGGAAATTAATTACAGATGAAAATCTGAAAACAGCCGGGAAGTTAAGTTTTCTTGGTAATTCTCATCGCGGCGTTACATTAACGGCGTCCCGAAGAAACTGTGTATATAAATTCCATGAGTTTTCTTCCGTGGCTTTCGACTAATGTGATAAAAGCGCGACGTTAAAGCGGCCGAACTTTTACGAGGTTTCTTCCGCAGGATTTTACCGGAAAGTTCGTTGAATACGGTGATATTAACGGAATGATATTTTCGACCCGATCGAGTTAGATAAAGTTGCGTTGAAGTCTCTTCTGCGGAGGGGGCGGGGGGGGGGCGTTTTCTTGCGGCGTTATTCTAAGCGTCATTATGAGACCGATGTCGGAACGTCGCCCACGGAATTCACCGGCGGTGGAATTAGTGAGTTTCGACAAACTTCCGTATTCATGGAAATACTAACGACGCCGCTATTCAGCGGTCGCCCGTCACGGCGTCGTTATCGACGCCCCGCGACAAGGTCGCGTGTTCATTCAGCGCCGGAACTATTTCGTTACATCGCCGGGAAGTCGTCTACCGACGCAAAAATTAACGGCCAAACTTTCCAACGGGGTTCAGATTTTTCTGAAAAACTTCCGAAATTCTTTCCGTGTCACGTCCAGAAAGAATTCACCGCGAGATACGAGTCTCACAGGTACAGATCGATTATTCGAAAGCTGTCAAAAAGGATGAACAGAAGACACAAAATTCAACCAGATTCTTACAAAATTGCAATTTTTTTCTGTAAAAGGAAATAACATTGCAAAAATAACATGCACAAATTATAAATTCTAGATTTCCTTTCTACTATTATGAGATAATCCCATTTTCATCTTAGACTCAAACCAAAAATGGTAACATTGGAAATGACTCTAAAATGATAAGAGGGTCCGAAAGTCCCAAAAACCGAAGGACGTGGGAAACGCGTAAGAACGATGATTCTATTCTATACCTCGTCCGTGCTATTGGTACAAGGACCGGCGCGGATTCTGACCGATTAACCCATAGCATCCTATGGGTAAATCGGTCAGAATCCGCGCCGGATCCTGTACATGTTCACACGAATTCCGTCGAAAGTCGTCGATAGGCGGTCGCGGTGAAATACTAACGACGTCCGGCGATTCCGTAACGCCGTCACGTCGTCATTATCGACGCCTTCGGCAGGCCGGTCCACGGAATCGAATGAAGTTAAAACCCCTCTACGTTCGAATTTTGGAGGGCGTCCAAATGGCGGACACCTTTTACCCGACATCCTTCGCGACTAGCGTAATTGTCGAAGCGGATTAATCGGTCGAAAATGAAGTTGCCGGACGAACAGGCAGAATTCCAAGTGCTAAATGTCGAAATACATCGGCTACGATTGATGGAACACCGCACATCCACACAGCAACGAGATATTATAATTCCTATAATTATCCGTCGTTCGGTAATTCTCGTGGATTAACAACCAATTTTCCCCCGTTGAAATCTCAACGGAAATGTTCTCCGAAAGAGAGTTGCCACTCGACGGAGAAATGATCGGTAAAACCTGTACGGAGCAACATTGTGTAACTGTTCTAATCGTACGGTCACTTCGTGAGAGGCCTGTCAGTGAAAGGATCGCACCGCAACGATTCACCGAAAGCTCGATCACAATGTGGCCGTACCTTTTCAGGTGAAAGGTGATGGCCACGTGGCCGCTTGTATATTATGTAGGTATACCTACTTCTTTTTCTTTTCTGTCTGTTTCATCGGTATCATTTTAATTCGATCCGGCAGCGAGAGTCGAACGAGCACGATGCGTTGAAATATGAATTATGAAATCCCCGCGATTATCTGTAATCAAGAGGTAAATAATAAATCTGACTTGGTACACCGCGATCGAGCCGCGGCGGCAATTCTCTCGTATCCGTTCCGCGATTTTCCAATTATCGAAGATTAAACGTATCAATATGTATATCCAAGCTGTTTCAGTGCACATCCACGGGGGAAATAAAAACGATCCATCGACGGATACGAGAGTACGCTCGTGTCTGCGGGTGAAAGTCCGCGGGTAAAAATGAGCGTAATTTATCTGAAGAATGCATACGAATCGCCACGGGCAGACGTCTGGTAAGTATAATTGTTGCGCGATCGTTCTCAAATTAAAAAGCAACAAAAGTGAAACTCGTTACGTCTATTAAGAGAAACAACGAATCGGTTTCTGTCGCAATAAAGAAAGGAGGTCCGGATGCATACGGTATATTACGAGATACATATTTTTATAGAAACTCGGAACAAATCATTTTTTTTCCTTTTGCAATGCTTTCAATTACACAATCCTTTTCTCGTGTTTCTTTTTTTATTTTATTTTTATCAACATCTTGTTCAGTGTTCGACGAACACATTCGAAAATTGGGTCACCCTCTAATTAGCCAGGTACGTAGCACCCGTTAAATATTATTTCTCAATCGACGGTTTTAACGATGCTTACTTAAATTCAATTTTAATGATAATAAGATTCTTTTTTTGTAACGATGTAAAAAAATGTGACCGGTGACGGGTGGAAACGAGATTCCGATGGTACGTGAACGGGCATAAATTGCGTAGAAAGCCGCGGTACAGCCGGTAAAGAGAGCTCGATTGACTAACGGGGGATATTTATCACGACGGAGACGATGAGGAACGATCCGGTGACGCTGTTCGAAGAATGTCGAGGAAATTTACCGTCCTGCCTTCTCTCCACTCTTTCGTTGCACGATCCGCCTCTGAATTACCGTCCCAATAATTAAACGAGCTAATTACCGTTCGCCGTACGATCTTACGAGCACGGGACCAATGCGGTAATCGCACATAATTTCCATGGAAACTGATACCCCTTGTTTATACGATCCGCGGACGATATCGTGCGAATGAAAAAAAAATCGGTCGCTGGAAAGAAACGGAAATAATCCTAGCTACGACGATTTGGAGAGCTTCCAAAGGGAAATCCTTCTCTTTACCGTAACGACTGTCGTTGAAATTACTATGATCGAGAACGACTTAATTGTCAATCGTTAAACAACGATGATTTCGGTAATCTTGTGCGAAACGGTGTAACCATCGAAATTAAAACAAAAAATAGTAACAATAATAAAAACGAAAAGAAAAGCGGGAACAAAAAGTCAACGATCATTCGCGTTACATTGCCGTTGTCTGTGTCCATGTGTCTGTGTGTATGTGTTTCACCGTGGCATCGCGGAAACGTATGATTAAAACCCGGGAAAGTGACGCGAGTCAGCGGTAACGCACGAGTGTAATCCACGGTGATCCGTGTTTGAATTTTCATTCCGCGGATACTTTCGCATTGTACGCGACGAAGGCGGTCCCTTAATTTCGCCGCTGCCATGCGAATCGCGGCAGGCCGGGGCAAACAAAAAAACAACAAGAAAGAAACAAAAGGAAAAGACTTGATTTAAGCGAGCACGCGACATCCGCCGGAGCGTGTATTTTAAATGCGGCGAGAAACGGGAAGAAGAAGAAGAAGAAGAAGAAGAAGAAGAAGAGGACAATAAAAAAATAATAAACGAATCGAGCGATGGCACGGGACAGAGAAACAAAACGGAAAAACGGAAACGGAGTGGCATGCCTAATCTACGGATATTCAGATTCCACGATCCATCGAATGGATAGAGAGAGGGGGGAGGGGGACGAGACCCCCCCATTGTACGGGAAACAATCGATGAAGCTGCTTATCCCAGGTTTGCTCGCTTTCTCGCGGAACAGCGTAGAAAAAAAACGGGGGGAAGAGAAAGTACTCGCTAAGATATCGAGCGAGAAAAGAAAAACGTGCAAACAGATAGGTCGAGGGGGTGGGGTAGGGCAGGGAAAAGTGAAGAGGAAACGACGGGAGATGGATATCGGGATACATTAATAATTCGATAGCCACGGATATTAATCGTACCGGATAAATTATGTAACTGACGTAATAAACGATTCGCCCGCGAACACATTTTCATCGGCTTGGAAATCATGGTAGATTTGTATTACATGTAAAGGATAATGATTTCTTCTATGTGGTTGATAATGTGGCTCGTATAAATATCGGTTTTGTACGTTTGTATGCGTGTCTTTCGTTGAGTTGTGTGGGTAGTTATTAACGATGCTAGAACGCGCGGTAATTTAGTGGCGATTGATCGATACGTGTTATTTTTTTTTTCTGACAAGACCACGAGATGGTTTATATAGAATTCTGTAATAACGATGACGTAAAGTTTACGGGCCGGCGGATAATTAAATCGGGAAACAATTCCCGGATCGTCGGTCGGAAAAGCCGAAGATCGTCGGACCTTTGGGAAATCGTGGACACGTGATTCGTGTCACGCATGTGACGCACGAACGATTGAAATTTAATTAAACGAGGAACCGGGCCGGCACCGGGGTCCCCGTAGCGTTAATTGAAAGTCCGCTTGATTAATCTCAATTAAAACGTGCCCGATCACTCGTCGCGATACTTTCATCCTTTGACTAATCGATACCGTCACAAACTTACCTAAGAAAAGTTCTCCCTAACATCTCACAGGGAGTTTTTAATTACACTGTAAAAAATATCTCGTTGCACACGTATTTCCAAATTTTCTTCTATAATATGCATAAAAAAATTCACTCACCCCTTCGAATCCCTGTAACGTTCAAACGTCTTCCCGGGAAATCGTATGTAATTTATAATTCAGCTACATTAAAAGCAAAGTCCGCGCAGTTTCGCCGTGAGAACTATGTTTCTCGTTACGAATAAAACTACGGAAACTGTCTATGAATGTTAAATACTTCGAAAGTCATTAGAGATTTCTCGTCGCCGTTCAAAAAGTGTCTAAATTACTCCGGCATTCCGGCTGCCGAGAATTTAGGTGGGTATTAAAAGACTTCACCCCCCCTCCCCCCTCCCTCCCTCCCCCGGTCGTTTCGTTCCTCCTACGAAATATTCTCACCGTCATAATAACGTTCCTCCACCTCGTTCCTTCTACCTGTCCATTATGTATCATACACTCGGCGTCGTATCGATGTGACAACGAAGGTACAGTTCGTCGATCGAGCGACATACCGGCGATCGATCCAATTGCAGGATTCGTTTTCGACGTGGAAGAAGAAGAAGAACGAGAAGAAGAAGAAGAAGAAGATTTCTGCCGGGTCTCACAAAGACCCGTCTCTTTTCACCCAGGCGCGCCTCGACGATCCTTTTATCGGTCCGGTGAATAAGAGACGCTCACCATCGCCGATCTTTTGTGCTCCTTTTACAATGGTAATAGGTACGTCACGTGACGCGCGATCGAAGGGCATGATAATCGAATTATGTCGAACGGTACCCGTCTGCGTCGGAAGCGTTCCAGTTACTATTATATAATTTTCTAACGGAACTTAATAAAAGGAGGGGGAGAAGGTGGGGGGGGGGGGAGGAGGGAGACGAGAGGGAGAGAGAGAGAGAGTAACGTTGGATAATGCGGGAGAAAAGTCGACGATCTTCCCCGGGCTTCCATTATTGCATTACAGACCATTGTTCTCCCGGTTCTATTTCATTAACCGATTTTACTCTCGCAAACGCCTTTCACGGAGTAGACGAAGGGAAAAGAAGGGACTTGTTTCTCTCCTTATTGCGCGTCTTTGGTCCAGACGAAGTGTACTCGAAGGATTAACCGTCGAAAAGTCTTCCCCCTCCCCCCCGCCACCCTCTCTCCTCTTTTTCCCCCTCGACTCCCCTCTTTACTCCGCCCCTGGAACACAATAGCCATTTTATTCCGTAATAAGAGTTCCGCGCGCCGCGTCTGTTCGACTTCGTCCACCATAAATTATCTACGAGACGAGAAAGTTAAGTGGTCCGCGTCCTTAATTTCGCACAATGGTTTCCGGTGCATTCCGTTCGCCTCTTGCACCCGAAGTCACCGCGGTAAAACACACGCCGGACCGTCAACTTCGTGGGAACCACTTTTCGAAAATTACGTCATCGTTCTGTTCACCGTGGAAGTACTATCGATTTCTCTAAATGGTGTATTAACTATATATGTATACTTTGAGTGTATAATTTGTGTATTAATAGAATTATTTTTCCCTATTTTTATAATGGATTAATTTCTTCGCATCGTTGTAAAAATGATAATATCGAGAAATATATAATATTATTAACATTTATTATAATAATAATTTTCTACAGGTCACTAAAAATAGGTACGCGATCACCGGTGACCGCCCCGCTATTCAACGCGTTAAACGTCCCCGAATAATCCTCTTTAACCATGAATCCTGAAAATCCTCGCACTAACTCACCGTACCTAGTGCATACATAAGAATGAACACGCTGAACCCGCCGGAGATTCTAAATCAAATTTCCATACGTTTTTCCGCGAAATTCCGTGCCGCGAAGAATTCCAGAAATAATTTCCACGGGTTCCGTAATCAAGGGAAATTAGGTATTCCCGCCCAGTTTATTCTCTCTTTATTGCCTCCCCCGCCGTAAGGTTCGTTCGGTCGAAGAAATTCCAGCGGCAATTACAAAACATATAACGGTTTCCCAGCTGGATGCTAATGGTTGTCCCGATTACGTTCGTGGCCTTGTTCGCCGACCAGTCGTCCTTGAGCTGCAACATTGCACTCGCACGTACATACATACATACTTGCTGACCACTCCTCTGCGAAGTTCACCAGGAGAAATTGCTCGTTAAATTAGCATCGCGGGGGCGTCGGTATGCGTGAAGAAACACCGGTGGAAAATCACCTATCGCGAATAATCGACGTTGAATAGAATTAAAGGGACAATTTTCGCGATAATTAATCATTTTTATATTTCGAACGACATATAGTGACAGCTGGGAAGTGTCCGGTATAATATTAGCATAGTTACAGAACGATAATACGTGCTCCGGGAAGAGGTATTCAGTAGCTGATGTTGAAGAAATTACACCGAAGAATTAATGAGTTGTCGGATTAATGGCATATGCTAATGAAGCGACCCGGTTGAACCCTGCGGTCCCAATTCGCGAACGATTTGCGAGGTGTTGCATCACCGTGCTACCTGTGTTGTAATATGTATACATGTATATGTAAACACTTTTTGCGGTGTTGGAACGAGTGATCGGGATAAGCATAGTGAATCGTTGTAAATCGTACAGCGGCGAAAGTTACAACCTGGAAGCTTGTCTGTTGAATTCCACAAGTATTTCTTAATCAAATCCGTTACGGTGGAATAATAATCGTGACGTTTACAATCCGAGGTTTTCATCACCCTTCCAGTTATCTTCGTAACCACCGCAACAAGTAACTTTTCCCTATCGGAACGAAACGAAAACTCGGTACAGTATTATTCTCTGTACACAGACACAAAGTCCTGTGAAATACAGATACATATATACATACAGTGAGTTTCATTGGGGAAACGAGATTCGGTGACTCAGAACACGTGGTACAGTTCTTGCAATTTCGCCGGACTGTCCAAAGTTTGGTACGCCAGTTGCATAATGATTATCGTGCGTTAGCAAAACGAATATACACACACACACACACACACAGGTAGTCTATGTGTGCACAGGTAGACAGGGTAGTTTACGTTTTTGCCGTGTTTCAGGGTCGCTAATGGTACGCTCGCGGGACCATTAATCAAAAACCGAGAAAATATCTTGCGCTTAAAGTGCGCCCACGAACCGGCTGATATGCACGAGGCCGCATGAGTAATGCGCATAAATATGCGAGTCGGGGGTTGTGGAGGGTTTCGATACCCCACACGAGCGACACTCGTGTTTGTGTATGTGTGCGTGCGTGTGCTCGCGATCGCACGGAGGCGCGTGCGGTTGAATATATATGCGTGTATTTATACATATTTTTTTGTTGTTACACTATGAAAAGGAGGCTTTTTCCGGCGACGATGGAAAAATACGATATTTTTTGTTCCGACGAACGCGATATTTACAGGAATCCACGAGTGGAAATATTTGTAATTTTCTTTTTCTTCTTTTTCTTCTTTCTCGAACGTTCGATCCGAGACATCGAGACGGATAGACGGATTTTAATTCGAACCGGAAACTTTCGGGAAGCGTACCGAAGAAATTATTGAACAGAGCGAAATCGAATCTTCGCAGAAAGTTACTCGCCGCATTTCTATAAAGGAACAACGTGATTGCGAGGGGGTTGAATAATGAAAATCTGTGAATTATGCGGACACCGGTATTCCAACGGCTGTTGATTACTAATTTCTGATTACCGTACGGGTAATTATGGGAAGTTCGCACGGTGTTCGCGCGTCGTTCGTTAATCGGGAATACAAATTGGGCCACGCGACGGAAACAACAACTCGCGTTGTCCCGATTGAAACGTGAATTAAATAACCATCGAACATTTCAAACTAGAGAATTTACGATCCGTCGTTGGGGGAGGGGAACAAACAAAAAAAAAAGTGTCGCGACGAAACAACGGTGTTTTGCGAGTCCCATGAATTTCGTGAAAATCGCGAGATTGTTAGGTAGTTCTCGGATTCCACTTAGTTTCTTAGACCACACTAACTGTAAAATAGTACTCCCGCAGAATTTAACGTCGGACGTTAGAAACTCTCAGAATCCACTTAGTTTAATTTTGGATGGCCCGGTATAGTCCGTTGTTAATTTCTCAGGCTCGCATAAAGTTGTAACTTCGAATCTAGTCCGAATGTACCGTGCATTTGGTGTCTGAAACGTCGCTGACTCCGTAATACTATAATGCTTAATGTTCCGGTGTAAACTCTACCGTTTGTTTCACAATGATCCACAGCAATGGTCTAATTTTGAATAGACCGATACAGTAAAGTGTATAGGAGACGTCATTGACACTACGAGACAGACGCTCGGAATCATAGTAACAACGATCTTAGGGAGACTATCGACGTATATCATACAATTATACAATCTCCATTAACATAAAAGCCTTAAGTGATATATGAATAAATAACTTGACACCGTCTGACGATAATATCCTCGTACTACTAGGAAATTCATAACCCACGTGTATGCAGGGTGTCGTAAAAATTCCGTAGATCTCTCGATAACCTACGCCACGATTTTGCAAACGATATTACATTAGTGTTAATAAATCATCGATTATAATACACCTTTCACCAAGATTACGCGGTAATCAGCGTGTCGTTGGTAACTTTCGATTTAAAGAATCGCGGAGTGGAATTAAAATGCGAATAAAATTTCGCATCGAGGTCAGAAAAAAAGAAAGAAACTACCCGCACGCATACATAGGTAATGTATGTACGTACATACGTGGGTTTTCCGCGTTGAGTTAAGGTGACGATTACCAAGAATAATCGGGAAGGTTAAGAGCTGCGTTAAGGAGCAACCTTCGCGGCCGTTTTTATTACGCGGTTCTACATATATATACAATAATGTGCCGCGTACGATCGTGATAAGCAATAATTTACGTGTGCCGGCACCTCTTAAAAGGTTTTTAATGAGAACTCGAACGACCCGCTGCAGTGCGGGTACCGCATCGAACGCACTGCTTCATTTAAATGCTACAGAAGTGTGCGTGTATGTGTGCGTGTGCGTGTACGGTGTACGAGAACATTTGACCGTCGGCTTTTTTCGGTTACTCTGATTGCATTGCGGAGTAACGAGTTATTAACAATAAAATCAGCGGGTCCGCGGGATTC
This sequence comes from Mimumesa dahlbomi, assembly GCA_917499265.3. NCBI lineage: Eukaryota > Metazoa > Arthropoda > Insecta > Hymenoptera > Crabronidae > Mimumesa > Mimumesa dahlbomi. Next base: position 12,185,548 of record OU824118.1, read on the forward strand.
ATTAGTAAATATGGGAATAAATCGGGAACATTTTTTCCTTTTTCCTCGTTTTTTTTTCTGTTTCATCGCCGAGTCTACCATCACGATGAAAAATGTACACGGAAGGTGTATAATTCGCGAATTAAAAATTCAACGCCCAGTACGCAGCGTTTGCCCGGGTTGAATACAGTTCGATGAGGAAAATATGAAAATTGATTACGTCGTCCATCACGTCGGACGCTTTAAGGTATCCAAGAGCGGTCTCTACGTTCCAAGCAAACCACGGGCAACCTATTATTTGCTATCCAATTAGCATAATTTATCGTCCGACGGATTACAGGATGCACGCACGGCAATTCCCACCGACAGAAATCTTCGAAGACCGACAACCTGTCGCGAGATGAAATTTTTTCTTTCTTCGATGAATCTTTCACACATACTTACTTACATCCTATATGAATACCATCAAGATTTTTCTCCGATAAGTTTACTTAATTTAACGATAGATTTACGTTAGAAATTCGATAACGAGCCGCACAGTAGTTTCCCCAGGACAACCAAAAGACCATCCGCCTGGTGTTACCTCGATGGAATTGTGAAAACGATGTCGAAATTCCGCGATATTTATGCACGTCGGTGCCGACAGAAAGGATTTTCCACGGCGGCGCGATTAAATTGAACGAACGAAAGGTTAAGCTCTAATTACCGGGGCCGTTGATCCACCGTAAAAGGAACACCCGTTCCGTCTGCGTTTATTTTCCGGCTCGTCCATTTTCCTTCGGCGGCAACAACTTCATCGGATACGCGTTCGTAATGGGAATTAGAAAGTACCGCGAAAATAATGGCCGGAAATTAGGCCGTTTAAATTCGAACCCCCTCCCCTCCCCCCCCTCCTCTTCCCCTCTTCACGCCGCTGGCACGGCCAAGTTAAATTACATTAGGTTCACAAATTAAGACGGGAGCTAACAAAATTTTCGCCGAACGTTTAATGAATTCTTACGAGCAACCCGACGATTTTTCTACCTCCGAAAACCCGGAGTACTTGATCCTCCGAGGGAAAGAATTCAACTAGGTACTGCACTGTCATCGGTATTCTAGCACGGGACCGGTAATTAAAGGAGTTGCTAGAACAATTAGAAAATCTTTTTTCTACAACATGGAAACCGGTCGTTCGAATGAATTTCCATGGGACGATGAAAAATGTGACGAAATAAATGGAATGGAGATGTGTATCTTGAATTCCTGCTTCTTTCTTTCGCACGTTTCTACAATCGCGTCCTTAGCGAACCTTTTACGAGCTATAAGAGTATATGTATGTAGTTCGTTGTAATCTACAGACTCGCAGGTAAAACGCGTCGCCACGCTTTCGCTAATTATCCCGATTCATTTGTAACACTTCGTTACATCGACGGGATTGCGAATAAAAACGAAGGAACTGTGTAATCACCCGTTTGTAAGTGTAATTGGTCACACCTGTACCTTGTCCGTGACCACAGAACGAAAGAAAGGGCCGCGACGAATCACGGTAGTCTCGAGTGCCCTTATGGTAACGAGATCAACCCTTCGCACGCGACGTGTAACTACGGTCCGGGGGAACTACTTGAAAGTGTATTTTACTGGGACGACGGCGACGGTAATTCTGTGACTGCTTGAACGAGTGACAAAATGAGAGAGTGAAAGACGCAATTGTAGGAACACGTCCGCCTGTATGTATATGTATGGATGAATGACGTAATTCATGGGTAACGGTGTGTGTCTGTGTGTCGTGTGTGACGAAAAGCGATCACTTTTGTGTGACAGTGCGAAAGGGTGTGTGTGTGTGTGTGAGTGACATTGTCTTTTTTTAAAGAGGGGTTTTCGGGGACTAAAAAAATTAATTAAAATTAAAATTTATCAATTTTGTGGTTTCTATAGAAAATAAACGAAAAAAATTAGAATGATTCTGAATGAAGAGGTAAAAGATACTTTTGTTTTTCACATAGTATGGGGAAACAGGATTTTCCTTGAATTCGTCACGCTACACACGTTTACCACACACGTAACACACTAGATAGAATGTATGTACTTATGTACACCCGTCAGAATTGTGCGTGCGCGGAATTGTTATCGGCACTGTACGACCCTCGAAATTGTTAACCCTAGTCGCGACCATAAGCGAAAGTGTGTTTTGAGAAATTCCGGGGGAACGTGTGTGTCGAAGTTAGGGCAAACTCGGTATTTTCACGGTCCATTACGTAAATTAGCAAACAATGGAAAAACTTGAATACGAACGGATCGTGCTAATGGATATTATTGATTGACTTCCCGACAATCGGTATTGTTTATGATAACAAGCTCACATGTCTGCATTGTACTTAATGTTAAACAAATATTTATACAGGAAATATCTGATGCAAATATGTACTTGTTTCACCCGATCTATACGGTATTATTCTACTTGTAATTTCATTCATTCGATTCCGATGATTCTCAACCAAAACCCACGCACAATACACTTCGATTTCATTTATTAATTAATATCCTATGTTAATTAAAGTCTCCGTAAGAATTATCTAGAACGTCACGTAGTCGCGGTTCGCGGTGATGATGAATAAAAGAAAAAATAAAAAAACGCGCGAGATAATTTCAATTATCGAACGCAACAAGCCACGATGGAGAATGAAGAGCGATTATAAAGCGTGATTACGTTACGCTCGCTGAAAATGTTTCCGGCGGCGGATTATATTTACGGATCATTAGCCGCCGTCGGAGGAAATAAGGTGGATGAAATTACGTAATCCTGTGAGTGCGATATGGGATAATCGCCGATCGAAACGGTGCCGAGCGATGCGCGGGGGTTTAATCAGCGATCTTAGTTATGGATACCGCGATAATTGCGATGGGCTTGATTTACATAACTATTCGAGACCGTCGAATCGATCCCCCCCCAACGTTACAGCGGCTTTGGGGAAAATTTGAAAAAAAATTAACAAAAAAAAAGAGAAAGGAAATAGAAAGATGGGAAAAAACGCGGATATTCGTTCGCGATGGAAAAAGTACGGATCAAAAAAAAAAAAATAAAAAAAAGATGGTTCATTGTACAACGTGAACGAAGTTAACTCTTCGACTCCATGGATTTGATAAATTAGAAAACTTGATACGATACCCGGTAACGAGTACCAGACTTTTCATTCCTGGGAAATATCAATTTCGATTTATTTCCGGTGGAAATATTCACGCACACCGCCGATCGATCGCGCGTAACTCAGAAACGATAATCAGACGAAAGTTTACTCGTTAAAAGTTTGTCCGCGTTTTACTTCCCATATTAAAGCGGGATACGCATGTTGTCAGTGAAAACAGACAGTCCGGCCCGTTTAAATACAAGTCGCGTTCTAAGTAAAATCGTAATGAAATACACGTAGGTACATCGAAGAATCTTGATCGAGGAAAGAAATAATTTCAAATTAATTCGTGTTGACTCTATGGTAAGCAAATCAGATAGAATCAATTCGATTGATAATTTTTATCAAAAACTCACAAGGACGAAATGTACAATTTTCACGATCTATAGATCACGACTAATCGTCCCTTCGAATTTTCTAATCGAGACATCCGGCGTGGTTCACATTCGACAGTGTAAACAGCGATAATAAGATTTAATCATCTAGGAATAAATGTCGGTTCGCTGGGATTGGTTTAACAGGTGCTTTAGACGATCCCGTAAATTAATTCCGACATTAATGACAGGGAACACGAACCGGCGAGACAATGGGAACAAAGGTATTCATTCGCAGGGATACACATTTATAGCCTGCTCCCGGATTTATTTATCATTTATATAATCACGCTAATTAACTAACTATATGAGAACTGGACGAAAAGTGAAACGGTTTCGTGAATTCATCCGCGTTATAATAACCCCGCCATCAGGAAGCCATGATTCACCTTGAAAAAGAGTTAGTTGATAAATAATTCCGTGTATGTATATGTATTGTTTCGCGAACAAAAGCCCGCCATTGATAATCCACCTGGGAACGAAAGTTTCACCTGGAATTAGTCCCCCCGTGTGATTTACGTAAACAAAACTGTTACTTCCGGATGAGAATCAACCCGTTCCGTCGGGCTTAATGTAATCATCACGATCATCCACTGTCGGTAAATTACTATACCGGCGATATGTAACACCGCAGTTTCCGCGGTTTCTCGTGGTAAATCATTGCGCTCGTTAATCGTTCGGCCGTCCGGTGAAATTTCTTAAAACGCCGGCCCGGTCTTGAAGGTCTGCCAGGATTCAACTTTGTTAATTACACTCGTTCCCGTGGATCGAAATTACTACGATCACGGACAAAGAAACATCGCGAGATGGGACGAGTCGGCCCGCGGGTGGAAAAAGTGTTGGCCGCACGTGTTTCATTCATTCCCCGAGTGTTTCATCATCGTCATCATCGTAACGCTGAAACTAATTAAGAAGCTACGGCGAGCCGGGAGATTAATATTTATCCACGAGAGTACGGTGCTCCATGCGATCGTCTAATTTAACATTAATTATAATGCTCGCGCATCCATACGCGTAGTATCGAAGTTTCGAACTTCTCGAGACTCTGGTTACCGTTAAATTCACGAAAATTAGTTACGGTATTAACCGTCTGGATCCGAGGGGTCATTGAAAAATCCCTGAACAGTGTAATAACGTTTGTATTAATTAATCAAGAAGATCGAAGTAGTCTGTCATTAATCACGATGAAATAAAGTGTGTCTTTTCAATATGAAATCTAAATTGCACGATCATGTGTAGAGATCTAAAGGCTTAATGATACCAATTATCGAGCACGATCTATCGTTTTACTGTCGGACGGTGTCAGATATCCTTTGTTAATTATTTATAAAAAATTTCATATACTCTTGTAGAGTATAAATTATAGACACGTTTAATAAAGAAACTACAAACTTCTTTGAAATCTGTTCGGCTAGGGTCTGACGAGGGATTAAATCACGCCGTTATATCTCGAGGCATCGCTGGTTAATTAATCGCTGCAAATTTCCCGCGGAAGTCGATAACCGGTTAATACCCGTGTCTACCAACACGTGAAACAAAGACGAGCTCTCTCGAATCCGTCAGTCTCGCGGTGCATCGTTCCCAACAATTCGGTAACAGGCGATTAAATCTTCAAAGACATTCGTATTAATTACAGTGACAGCTTGATACAGCGATACGTAACGATAACAGCTTGTACTGGTTGCGCGAGAATAACTCGCACGAAGAATCTTAAATCATAGAAAGTATGCTTAATGATTCCTTACAAATTCGTCATTGCTCGAAGTACACTCTGTCGACTTTATATGTATGTTTCGTTTTGATTATTAATTATCTACCACCTGCCATGGTGATCTCATTAATTGTAACGTATATTTCATTAATTTCTCTGATAAAATAATAAGCGAATGTTTGCTTTTTTCTTGTTTTCCTTTATATCAAGCTTCGAAGAATCGGTTTTTAGAACAGGACCGCCGAAAAAAAGGGGTCGTGGATTTTCGCGAGATTATTGGTCGAGGAGCAAGTGGATCCCCGATTGGCCAGGACGTTCTTCTTTTATCGGGGACGTCGCCTGCAGAAGACCGGCCGCCGGCGTCTAATCAGTAGGCATTACGTAGCGCGGAGTCTTAACAATTTCCGATAAGATTTACGCCGGCTTATCCGAACCGCGTCGAATTCTCGTCGCGACGTAGAAACAGTCGCCGGGGTCGGCTTGGACGTTAAATCTCTTCGTGAGATATCGATTTTAACCGTTCGACATTCATTTTCCTTCGCAGGCCAATTACGAAAATCGCGAAAAATCGGCAAATTATGACAGTTTTTCGATTGGCATTCGCTCAATTTTTGAGATAGCGGTCTGAAACTGACACCATTGTTTTAGTTAGGAAATTCTACGACAGATCAATATATAATAGTTGAACTTTTCGAAAATTTATTTTTTTGCAAAAATCTGAAGGGGGTAGGTCAGGATTTTTTGCGATTTTCGTAATTTGCCCGCCATTTCCGCAATTTTTGAGATATTAAAATGATCCTGGACGTTTTGGACGCGGAATCCGAAGCCGAATAAGATACAGAAAGAATCATTATGATATCTAAAAAATTGTAAAAATGGCGAGCGATTTACGAAAATCGCGAAAAATCCTGACCTACCCCCTTCAGATTTTTGCGAAAAATAAAAATTTCGAAACGTACAACTATTATACATTGATCTGGCGTAGAATTTCCTAACTAAAACAATGGTACAAGTTTCAGGTCGCTATCTCTAAAATTGAGCGAATGCCGACTAAAAAACTGCTTTAAATTGACGAATTTTTGGGATTTTCGTAGTTCCTTCGTAATTTCCGTAATTTTTGAGATATTCAAATGATCCAGGACGTTTTGAATGTGGATTTCGAAGCAGAGTAAGCTAGTGAAAGAATCATTTTGATATCTAAACAATTGTGGAAATGGCGGACCAATCACGAAAATCGCGGAAAATCGTCAAATTAACACAGTTTTTTGGCCGGCATTCGCTCAATTTTAGAGATAGCGGTCTGAAACTTGTACCATTGTTTTAGTTAGGAAATTCTACGATAGAACAATGTATAATAGTTGTACTTTTCGAAAATTTCATTTTTCGCAAAAATCTGAAGGGGGTAGGTCAGGATTTTTTGCGATTTTCGTAATTTGCCCGCCATTTCCGCAATTTTTGAGATATTAAAATGATCCTGGACGTTTTGGACCCGGAATCCGAAGCCGAATAAGATACAGAAAGAATCAGATCGATATCTAAAAAATTGTAAAAATGGCGAGCGATTTACGAAAATCGCAAAAAATCCTGACCTACCCCCTTCAGATTTTTGCGAAAAATAAAATTTTCGAAAAGTAGAACTATTATACATTGATCTGGCGTAGAATTTCCTAACTAAAACAATGGTACAAGTTTCAGGTCGCTATCTCTAAAATTGAGCGAATGCCGAGCAAAAAACTATCATAATTTGACGATTTTTCGCGATTTTCGTAAAAACAAAATATGAAATCGTATTTATTATCATCTCAAACCAGCAACGTCACAAACGTCACTATCTATTCGAGTCGCGTTAATTTCCACGGTCCGACGTTACTTACCCGGCGATATAATATTCCCACGTCGCTGGGCTCGCGTCTGGCAGAAAGTGAAATGCAGATCGCAATCTGCGGAAGAGTCGCGGAGCGTTAGATTTATGTACATATGTACAACCGCGGGCACAGAGTCGGCGGCGGCGAGACTTTCGCGGGGAAAATGGAACGCATCCACTAACCCAACGTACACGCCGGCGTCTTACGTAAATCGTTAAAAGTGCATCGGGACGCTCGATTTCCCGGCCGTTTCCATAGAAAATCCCGTTGATTCCGCGACTCGACCGTAGAAAGTAAACGCTCGATAACCGCGAACCGCGGAAAGTTTAACGATTCGCGCGTGTCGTTCGTCGCGTACGCAAAAATAAATCGCCTCGTGGAACGCGAAATCGCGTCGCGAACGAGAATTTCATTTTCGAAAGGATTCCACCGACTGCGAAAGGTTACAACCGAACTCACTCTCAGCGTCGCGTTAACTTACCGAATACATCTGGATGTAACGGTGACATTAACCCGAAGCAGATTAAACGTCTACGTTTCGCAGTCTACGGGGTTCCGCCGGGGTCTCAGAATCCGCCATCCATTTCCGTAAGAGCCACCTCATTGTTTAGCTCGAGACAGTGATGTTCCCGTTTGATTAATTCCCATCCCCTCCCCTCCCCCCTCTCCATCTCCACCACCATTCCTCGGTTATTCGACTCTCGTCTCAACGGTGGAAAATTTTCCGAGATTTTCCAAGGAAACGACGTGAAAAAGCATCGTTCGATCGTCGGCCCGGGAAAATTTCACGTGACAGGACAAGTCAGCAGGAATATATGTCAGGGACGAGGTGAGGGTGAAAGGGGGGGGGGGATGGTCCTTTTTCGAACGACGGCACAAAGCGGCCAGAAACAACCCCCCGTGACGGCACAATTCCGGCGATTTTCACATGCGGAATTTTCAGGACCTGGCGTGTTGGATGTTCGAAACAAAAAGCCCTCCTCCCACTCACCCCCCCCCCCTTCCATCCCTCTGCCACCCTTCCATTGCCGTCTCCACGGCTCGCGCGCATTTTCTACGCGAACGATGCACACAACCCGGACGTAATTGCCTGCCGGGAACAAAAGCCGGTCGCGCAGGTGAAAAATATACGCGGAATGGAAAAACTGGCGCGTCTCCAATTCGCGGCTCGATACAGAGATCCTCCCCGCAGCGTCGTGTAACGAGCCCGGGCCGTCGCGACGTCGCTGAATAATCCGGGGGACGCCTCCTCCTGCCGTGATTATTCCGGGCAAAGTTTTCTCGAAACAACCGTAACGCGACCGCCTTTTTCTATTTTTTACTTTCTTTCTTTCTTTCTTTCTTTCTTCTACCGTGAAAATCCGGTCAGAGTACTCGTGTGTCAGTTATCTAATTTTTCTTTTTCGTTTAGTACTTTGTCTGTTATATTGAGTGTGATACGTTTGTATCTCTTTTTTCATTTCACTGACAGTTATATTATATATAAAATGTGATACTGTGAGTGATTGTGATATGTAACCTTTGTAATCTATGAGTGTGTGCGTTCTATTCGTTGCAAGTAGAAGACACTTTTTTATCACCGCGCTTGAGTAAGTATCCGTTTCTTACGGACCCGAGTGGACGTGGGCGAAAGACAATTGACGTATTATTATCTATATAAGCAGAAGTCAAGTGAGCGAGGCGGCGGCGACGGCAAAAGCTCGCGTAATTACCACACGCAACAATGCCTGTGGCGGAAAAATTGGCGCGTTTCCAGCCGCAATGTTTCCACGGTACCGCCGCGACAAGACACGAAGAAACCCGCGACGCTTCTGGCGTGTTGGTAATTGCACCCCTTCCCCCCCCCTCTTCCCCCGGAAAATCGGGCGGTGTGTTATTTTATTCGTTTCCGTCCGACATCGATTTCCGGGCCCGTCGTTAAATCGAGTTATTATAACGAAACGTCGGCGGCACTCTGCGTGCAAATAAAATCAGACCGCGGGAACGATTAATCCGTATCAATTGTGAAAATCACTTACGATCTGATGTTGACCGTTCTAAAACGTGCGACGATCATCTGTCGGTGTAACACTCACCTGAAAGCAAACAGAGATAAACAAACATATTAGTGCAATGTCCATTTACAACGTGTCGTGTTTGCGGAAATTACAATGTCAGCTTTTACGAGTTTCACAGCTAATATCCACACATATATACAATATATATATATATACAATATATATATACATAAACATATATTTGTTATATCTCGATGAAAATTGATCAGCTTCCGATTAATCAGCTTTATCACGACAGAAATTACGATCACAACCGAATCGGAGTACCTTTGGGCCTCTTCTCAGGGACGTAACACGGTGAAAGAATGAAGGGACCCGGGGGGAAGGGGTTGCACGGTTGAACGAGCACGGAAATTCGACTCAAGATAGGTGGCCCAGCTAGCCGGCGTCTAGATTAATCGTCGCTTCCGTCTGAACGGGCCTTCAGGAGCAACGTGGATCCTCCTTGACGCGTCTACGATTGAGACGTCTCCACCCCATGAGATCCCACGTAAGCCTCATCCAGGAGGGGAGGAGTGAGGAGGGAGGGGGGGGGGAGAGGAGGCTTAAGACCCGTTGGATTTGGAAAAAGGATGTCAGCTGTCATGAAATTTGATTATCCGACCCCGTCGAACGACGCGCGTTCAAATTCTAGATCTTTACGATCGTCGATCTTTCGAGCGATCGAGGAAAGTGCTCGATCATTACTGATTCCTGTTGAAAAGTATTTTAATGATGAAGTTAAAATAAGAAACTCCTTGATAAGTTAAAAAAAAAGATACTTTCTAGAATATTCCACGGCAATTCTACAGTTTCGTTCAAAAACTTCGTACCCGGGGACGTTATCCACCGGTCGAATCCCCGGAGATGATTTACACAGGTAGTCGAAAGAAGTTCGGCTGTCCAGTTTGTCTTAGAACAGTCGCGCGGTGCTATCGCGGATAGGATTTTCCGCCATCGTTCCCGCGGAAGGTTCGGAAAGTAACAGGGAGAGCCAGATAAATTTCCGAAATTATTTACGGCTCGCCCACTACCTCGCGCACATCCGGCACGAAATGGTTTCGAATCGAACTAACGTAACCCGCGAGTCACTTCAACAGCGATCCGTTCATATTTCCCAAGATTTCTTATCCGTTTGATATTAACATAAAAAATATAAAAAAAACGAAATTCCGGCGAACTTCAATCCCGACGGAACCGTGGACTTCGACGGATCCCGAAGTGGTGATTAAAGAACCCCGTAAAATGAACACCGTTCTCCCGGTAAACTCTTCTTCGCCGGGGGTTTCTTTGAACGCGGGTAACACAAACGGATGTCTCAAAGGTACCCGGAAGCTGAGTGACGGGTCTCGTTAAACCGGCGGAATAGAATTCACGGCACGTCAAAGCTACATTAAGCGGTTCCGTCGAGTTACCGGCAGCGAAACTAATTTCGCCGACTTTCAAATTCCGAACTTTGATTAGATATGCAATAAGACCCCCTGGAGACTGCAGGACGGGGGTGAAGGGGGTAGAGGAGGGGGGAGGGGGGAGGGGATAGTGAAAAGATGGCAGGAGAATCTCTTTCTTTTTCCAAAAGTCTTCTTCTCCCCAGTCGATTCGCGAAACTTCTTTTTCACGAACAATCTGCCCGAAGTTTTATTTAAATAAGTAACCTTGGTCAAAGCTACGGAACTTTTGTTCGCGCCAGGGGCGACCTCACGGCCGAAGTTCCGGTTCCTAAATCCCTTTCTCTCCGGGGTGTCATTTAATCGATCGCCGGCTATCCCCGAAACGTACACCGTTGGATACGGTGGGATGCCATTCTACCTTCGCAGGAGAGGAGAAGAGGATATTCCTCTCGCTGATTGTAAGACACTATCGGGTTATATCGGGAAATAAAGCCGTCCCGACGTTAAGTCGGATTTAAACGCACCTGGGATTAAAGCGGTCTTCGATCGGTGGAAATCGAAGCTCGCGGTGTCCCATCGGAATGTTTCGAATCTCGTTGATTCGCAATAGTGATCGATAAAAAAAAAACACTTTTGTCCGATAAAATCCATTTTGATGAACCGTTAAAAAAAGAAAATAAATAAATAAAATAAAACTGCCCAGTTTCCCTGTCGATAGAGAGACAACGGAGATACGCTCCGCGGAAAACTAATCTGCGGAAAATACCACGTGCCCGATGGACCGTGGATAAAACGAATCAGACGGCGGCGTCGTTTTCTATCGGCGTCGCGGTGAAATCCGTCGTACGTACGCGAGGTAAACGAAGAAACCGACGTTCTTTTGCGTCCTCGAATCGAGCCACGAAGAAGAGAGCCGGACCAGTTAAGCCTCGGAAAATTGAGTGTGCGCCCCGAAAATAGTACCAAAGTCTACTTTCTCTCTTATTCACCCGGCTGTCTGGTTCCTCTCGCTCTTCGTACTTTCATCCGTAGTTTTCTCTCACCCCTCCTCCCCCTCTCCTTTCTCCTCCACCCAAACGGAAAGGTCTGGCGAAAGTTTCGTTGCAGAATACGTCCCGGGTTTTCCTTTACCTTCGCGTCCCTGCAGCTGGATTAGGTGCTTTAGGGATGGACGATGTGTTGAGCCCTTACCGAGCACCAGGTTCGAGGTAGACGTCGATGGTGATTAAGATACCACCGTCCGGAGAACCATGTTTCCTTTTGTGACTTTACTTTAATGGGACTGTTAACACGTTGAACGCCTCGCGAATTTGTTCCACGAATTCCCTATTATGTTATCGTGAATTCACAAAATTGCAATGTGTATACTTTGAATATACAATGTACGTATATTTTACGTATAAATAGAATTATTTGTCGATGTTTTTGAAACCTATTAAGTCTCTACCCATAGTGTACAACGTATTAAAAAATCATGGTACCACGATAGAACGTACACCAAGTATTGGCAACTCGCACAATAATGTCATCCCCTTCTCCGGGAACACTAGGGATAATTAGAAACGCGGCGAGCATAGTCCTTTGTTCCCGCATTGAAAAATATCGCAGCTCATTTCCCGCGGTGAAATTGTCCCGCGCGAGCCGCGGTATCCGAGCAAAGGGACGGTTGATTAAACTGCGGCAAACGTCCGGCGGAAAATCGTAGAGGTTCCCCGTTATCTCCGTTATTTCCCCGCAATTCCCTAGGATCCAGATCCGTCGGCTTCCGGTTAGCTCGGTGTACGTGCGAGAGCGTTAGAACGACGAGTGAGTGCGCTCACTCGAAGGTATTACGCGGAAGAAAATGCCTTGGGGGTGGGTTGCGAAGGGGGTGGTTTCGAGGAAAGGGATGGAAGGGAAACGTTGACGCGTGGTGTCGTCGGATATGACGTTTATTTTAGACTGATGCATGCTAATGTATTCTCCGCGAGGGGCGCGCTAATTATTCGCTATCCAGCACGTTTCAGCTTCGACATACGTATCTATGTACGTACGTGTAGGTATGCGTGAGCATGCCCGATGAATAGGAACGATGAAAAGAAAGAAGAGGGTTCCGCGTGTAGGTGAAGGGTTTCGAATAAACTCGTCCTCACGATGAGGTTGAAAATGAAGAGAAAAAAAAAAGAAACTTCGTTACAGATTCCGCGAGAGTGGCTTTGACATTCCGTGTTAACACTTTTAATATCAGTCGTGGTATGTAATAATAAAGTGTGCGTGCACGAAATTCCCTAAGATAAACCACGAACATGAAAAAAATTCGTCGTTTAGAACCGCTATAGGTGCAACGGTGTTGAGGTATATTCGACGGATGAAATATGACCGTAATTAGCCGACGTAATTCTCCTGATAGCGTTATTACCGACACAATGAATCTCGTCGTCGACGGTATCGGCATCCACGTGGTTGATATAACGTTACCATACACACTATATATAATATTGATAATAATATTCGGAAACAGTGAGAGGACACAGATATTTTCCTATTAACATTCATTAAAATCATTTTCATCCCTCGTGTCCAAGACTTACGTTAGTTTCACCAGGTCATTGGAAACTACTGGCAGGAACTGCACCCTGTTACAACGAGGAAACCCCCTTTGTACACAAGATCAAGGGGTCGAGAGCACCCGTTTCATCTTCGTCCGACAAACGTCCCCGACGAGTAAGCTACTTCCACGACAACGAAAGCTTTGAGGTGTCACGTTGGAAGTTGTGTCCATGACCGGGCGAAACTTCCGATAGTCCTCGCCCAGCGACGGCCACTCATGGCGTCCACGACTTCGTGTGTCAACTTGAGCTTCGACCTTGCTAACCGCTTAAGCTGCTCGAACAAAATTAGCCCGATTACCCGGGACACGGGTTCGAAGAGCTACCGGTGAAACCCACCACGAAGATCGCTCGACATTTTGTTCTCTATTTAATTGTTATTTATCTATCGGAATATTCAACGTGAAACGATGAAATTACGTTTACGTAAGATATTAACGTAAGAGAAGGAAAAAAAAAAAAGAAAATTGATACAGCGAGATGATCTTACGGCAATCTTCGTCCACGGTCACTTGATACGGTAGTCACGAAGACCGGTGGTTAAATGGAGCGAACGAGTAGCATCGCGAAAGCAGTGATACCATTAAGATTGATTTTTTTTTCTTGTTTCTTTTTTTTTTAGAAAGTTAATGGCACGCAAGAGAGGTCGTGCACCATTAAGGTCGCATACGTACGCGATCGGCCCACTTTCGGACCACGACCTGTTCCACGGCAAAAGAGAAATCGATGGTACAACCGCGAAGAGTACGTCGGTTACATGGATACCCACGTCGGGTATGGAACGAAGAATCGAGTAAGTGAGCGGAATGGTCGATGTGTAAACTTCTATCCATCGAAAGTTAGATTACTTCCGTGCGGCCGGCCGCTGAAATGCTTTTGCAACGATACCGAACCACTAAGAAAAGGCATACGAGAAAAATGGGAGGGGAAGTACGAAACGGAATAAACGGAATTTTCAGCATGCAACGATGGAACCTTTGGGGTAGATGAAATAATTAAACACGTGTTAGTATCCGGTTGGTAGAATTTAGAATAGTAGGGGGATGTCTTTATCAGGGGAAAATTGTGTGATTTTTAATTTCTTTTTGTTTTACGTATAATTCGACTAATTTTCGAATAAAATCCCTAGGTATTTATATTTGATTAGAATTTAAATAATAATTTATATTCCACGTTCAACCTTTACTATTTTACCAGTTACTTACGTGATTCTACTTTGGAGAAGACTAAGAACAATTTAGATAACAGAGGGTTAAGATCACGTTGAAACTTCGCAGGTTGAGATTTATCGAAAGGATTCCACCTCCGAAATCGTTCGACCCGCGCGAACTTTTTCAATCGACGGACTTTATTTCGACTGGGGTAACCCCCTAATTTTTAAGCTGGCTAGCCTGTTTATGGCACTTGTGGAACATCGTCGGAACCGATGCCAAAGTAATTCTGAAAAATTGTCGGCGCTAAGAGGATCGGCATCGTTTCAATCAAAAATTATATCCGGACATCGGTGAGACAATGAATCAACGACGACGATGTACCAACACATCGAAGAGAGTCTCCTTCGACGATCACAGAGAACAAGGGATGAAAGTGGATAACGTCTACAATGGCGGGAGAAGTGCCCGAAACCGGGAAAATTGCGAACAACCCCTGTTAACCTGAATCAGTTTTCTTCTCGATCCGTCTAAGATTAATCTGATCCCAAGAAAGTCAATGACTGGACACAATAGATCCTATCTTTCAATTGAAAAGTCTCCCAGTGTCACTTTATCCATCGTATAACAATTCTCGACGTTAAATATCGTAATTAAATCCAAATTAATCTGAACCAATTTTCTTCTCTATTTGTCTATGATTAATTTGATCTTAAAAAAGTCAACAACAGTACTTGATGAATCATATTTTTTAATTAAAAAATCTCTGAGGGACACTTTATGAGTCCTATAAAAATTCGAGATGTTAAATACCGTGGGCGAATGAGAATGAAAAAGTCAACACACCTAATGGAAATGGTATAACGGAAATATTCCGGTAAAATGTAATTCACTTGGGAAGAAAATTAGAAGACGAGTCGACATGGATGGACCCGATAACTATGGGGATTCGGAGAGGTCCTGTAAGTATCTTACGTGGAATTCGCTCAGTTTTAACGGTAACGGGAGAAGATTGCCGGGTCCATAATTGGACGAGCGCGACCGTCGGTTTCCGGTCCGACAACCATCATGGTTATGACGAGATCGCTGCTACTTCAAGACTCTCCGTTGGAAAGAGTAACTCGTCAGATATACACACGAGTCTTACTCGTTGTAGCACGCGATGGAAATTAAGAGAAGTTTGCACCTGGTACTTAAAGTGTCTCTTAACGAACGAAACGCACGTGGGAGGTTTAATCAAGGTATATTAATGATGATTAGACTTTTATAAAAAAAAATCATGTTATCATATTTGAAAAAGAAATAAAAATAAAAGAATTTTATATCTGAGAATTCTGCGATACTATCAGCATTTCCCGACCAGAAATTATCACTCACGCCGCTAGAAAGTTTCCCGACAGGTGGTAAATAACGCGTAACCCGGCTAAACACCATGATTTGCGGTATTTCTATTTCCCCGGCATAGAAATTATTCCGCATTAAAAAGCAATCGCGCGGACGTGCCGCTCAGCCGGTACAGAAATCTTTATTCCGGGAGGTGGATACCGTTTGGCCACTGCGTTGCCTTTAATTAAACTTTTAATTTACTAATTTCATTTTATCCGACTTTTTCTCCGTTTCATCCGAAGGTGTCCGCGAGACCTCCCCCCGTAAAGATGTGAAGTTTCCGCCATGGTTTTCACGGTATTAAATTCTCCTTTACGAAGTGACTCTCTGACCACACGGACAAATGGTCAGACACATATATTCACATATTCACACGTACACAGTGACTTTGTATTTTCAATCAGACACGTACGTATCGAACGGAGGCAGATCGTCCAGCGCGGTCGGAAGATCCCGAACAGAATCTGGTTAGTTCTGTGATTTTCCTGAAGGCTAACCAGAGATTCGTGGCACGAACGATTACGGTGGAACCAATCAGGCTGCCTCGGACCGTCCGTACGGGAAGCAATAACGAGGGGAACCGGTCCTCGAAATGAGATCATCCCCGTGCACGTATGTGTACGGTAATACCGTGTAACAGAGGGCGACACACCCTCGTGATTTTTTCCGTAGGAATTTTTCAAATGAAAATGGCGCGACCGACTGGGTCGCGGGGATGAATGTATTGTATGTATATATCGTATGTGTGTGCTAGGGGATTCGTTGTTCCGTTGGTACGAATGTTTCGAACAGAACGGCCGCGGTGTTTTGTTCACGACTACGTTGGTGAATAAATCAATTTATTTTACATCGGTGAGAAACGGTAACTTTTATTTCCGACGGGCTGAGATTTTCATCATCTGGATTGAATGTAAAAAAAAAAATTGGTTACACGATACAATGGAATGTATGGGCTCGGGTATGCCTACGGGGGAATTTTCATCGATGTTCTTTAAATATGATTGAATTATATTCTATCGTTTTTAACGTAAACTCACGCGATGTTGCGTATTTTTTCGCGTTATTTTATTTCGCAACGAAATATTTCCATGTAATTGAATTCCATGGTAATGTATTGTGTGTTTCTGTGAAAAGAACTGTTAATTCTTATTTTTATTAATGATACCGCGTTTTTCGGTAGATAATTAATAGACACTTCGATCGATTTATGGATTTCGAGTAGATGATACATTCTTCTAAATATAGTGTGAAAAATAAACTGTCCGAAAGTTTCACTCTCACCCCCTCCACCACGGAAACGTAACTGTGACGATAATAAATCTTTATTCAACAATTCCGCGGCGGTTCTCTCGCGTCGATGAGACACTGAAAGAGATCGAGAGTCCTCTCCATTCCACAATCGCCTGAAATGAGAGATTGCCGAGAACTTTCAACGAGAGCGTTCGCTTTCCGCAAACGAATTCATACCGGTTAAAAGTCGACAATCGATAAAGTTCCATTGAAATATTCTTCCGAAGGATTCCTATCGTTCATTCGCGAATAATATTCTTTGTTACGCTGAAAACTAGCGAAACACACTTAATACACCGTTTAAACTATCACATTATACCACCTGAAAAGTCCAAATTAAAAATCTATTCGAAATTCTAACTAAAGATTCACGAATATACAAATTCTAGCGTATTCATTAGTTAATGTTAATCGTGTGGGACGATATTGTTTTGTTGCGACAACGAGGAAACTGATAAACCCTTTTTGCAGATTCCGGTTTTGCAGACAACGTTCCCGTAGTGTTTCAATAAAACGACGAACGGGGTCAAGGATCATCTCCGTTCCCCGGTCGGAGGAATCGTGGAGAAGTTCGTGTTCCATCGAGGAGATCTGAGATACTCGAACTTCAGTCATGTCGGTGGATCTCCTATTGGATTCTCGTCCTCCAATCTGGTTCGGTACGTCGAGGCCTGTAGGAACTTTGAAACCATGCAGGGTGATTGTAAGCCGTCTTTACAACGTCTCGAAGGAAAAGCCTCGGTAGAATCTGCGTCACTCACAGCCGGCGACAATACGTGGTCGTCATTTCAGCTTTGTTCCGGAGGATAATGAATTTCTTCGAATAGTCTACGGATTTTCAACGGGAGACCGTTTCTGTGTAAAATAACACTTTGTCGAACTTCACAAGAAATGAAAAAAGAAGATTAAATTTATCAAGTTAATTTTGATTATTATCAATCTATTATTTATCTAACATCATTCGTATTATATTTCTAAGAACGAAATATCGTTGATTTTTGCACAGATTTTCGCGAGAACCCAAGTACTTTCAGTGTTTAGACATGGTGACGTGATTATTTCGAATAAAATACGAATCTGCCACGTGGGTCGTTAAAGTGTTAATATTTCTCTCTTAGTATAGTCGCGATAAATATTCCCCCGGGGGAATCCCGAGTGCGCGGATCTTGGAAATTGTCAAAATTTCGCGCGGAATGGCGGCGGCGTTAAGATCGTCGTCGTTATTCGGTGAAATAGGAAGTCCATTAGAGACAAGTAGTAGATAAGGACGATAACTGACAACTCCGAGTCCGACGACGACGACGACGACAGGACGTCATTCCGACGGCATTCTCATCCTTAAGGTGACTCCAGAAGTCGCGAGATTCTATAGAATATGCCGTGTCCCCGTTCCCTGACGAGGCCGGAACACGCCATTATCGTTAAATCGCACCGTTTTCGCGGCGTTGCCTGCGCGATAAATGCTAACTGCGGTCGACGGGAACGTGTACGTGCCTCACCTTAGGAAGATCGTTTCCATGTCGGGTGGTTTATCAGCGAGCTGATTACAAAATGGGTGTGCGTGTTCCGATCAATCGATAGGTTACGCTATCACTATTTAAAAAAAAAAAAGATCGATATGGTCTGCCAGAAAAACTCACCGTGACTAATAATTTTCAAAAATCTGTTACCATTATTTAGAATAATAAATACAATGATTTATTTCTTCTAAATTGTGATATATATATCCTATGAACAAGGTAAGTGAATGTGGTGAGGATCATTTATCGTTTTCAGATTTTTCTCCGGTTATTAAGCAACCAGTGTTCCAACGGTGACTCGTGTAACCATCACCCGTGGAAGGATTTCCAAGACTTTATGAATAGAGTGATGATCGCCTTGGTTGCGAGGTATCCATTGAACGTTCGGTAAGATAAATGATACGTTATTGCCGGCTAGACTGGAATTTCCAATTCACCTGCGGGAAACCTCGTACGTTGAATCAATTACACTCCGTCGAGGTGGTAGAATTTCAATCCGTTACAAACTTATCCTTTTTCCGCTCGTATACGATTCATCCCCTGATGAACCACCGTGATTTCTATCCCCCTTTTCTTTTCTTCTTCGGTCGCGGGAAGGTAATATCCTCGCGGTGGAAAGAACGAAAAAACGAAAGGGGGTCGGAGAGGGGGCGGTGATGGAAAGAATTTAGAGAACGCGTCCACGGTTTTGAATGCGGCGTTCCATTTCGAACTTTTTCCCGCACGAGAAATTCCTAAGTAATTCCGAAGAAACTGGGACGACTCCGTGAAGTTTGTCTTTCAACGTTTTCACCGGCTATGCGTCGTCTCGCGGTGTTCCGTTTCAAAGGAACTTATCAGAATTTTCGCCGAAACCGGCCCGGGCAGTTTCGACTTAAATACACTCGAAACGTGATTTCCATGCAATTTATCGCGACGGGCGGTTTATCGCGATCTCGAAGCGTCGCGACGATAACATCTCGCTTCCCGGGCACAACTTATTTCCCGGCGTCGGGACGCTACAGCTCGGAAGAAAATAACGAATCCGTTCCAACGACCCATTTTCCATCTCTTTTCTCTGTCCCACGCCTCGTTCCATCTCCTCCTTCTACCTTCACCGTCTGTCTGCTTTTTTTTCTTTTTTTTTTATTTCGTTTTTTTTCTCTTCTTTCGTCCGACTCTGCAGACACTTGGCCGTGTCTATTCTTCCGACGCTAGACCGAGCGCGTGCCAAAGAAGATTCATGGGAATCCCGACGGTCTTGCTTTCTCCCACTTTGGAATTTCTGTCCGACAAGAGACGGGAATAACAAGGGATAGAGCTGTGCGAGAGAGAGATAGAGAAAGAGGAGAAGAAGTCCGTACCGACCGAAATTATTAATCCCGAATCTCCGAGTCGACGAGAGACCGATTCTCTGCAGTGGTACGAATTTTTTAAAGCAATTACACCCGCCCCGTAGGAACTTTCGTCCACGTGGTTGTGAAATATTCGCAAGTAGATCCGGATGTCTGACTATAACAGTGATTTCCTTTTTCCATCGAAGTGCGGGCGCTGGTTTTTTAATTAGATCCACCTACTTATTTCAAGAAAACTTCCTTCACGTTCGTTTATCTATCCAACCGGATAGAGATCACCCCCACGTTATCCGTGTAACGATGTAAATTCGATCGTGCTCGATAATAACGAGAGAGGGAGGGATCCCCCCCGGTTGTTTCACTCGAAACACGGAAATGGAACGGGGCAAAAGTTTCGAGTTGTCGCCGGCCACGGCGAAGTCACGTATCCGGCGGGTATTCCGTGTTTGTTTTGCGGGAGGTTCTCGAATCGACTCGGAAATCGAGACGAGTCGGTGAACCACGATAATAAATCAGAGCTAACTTCTGTAATGGTCGTTCAAACACGAACTCCGCGGGGCCGCGCGGCGAATATGCAATCCGACACGTGCATACAGACTGAAACGCACGTACGCGACAGCCTGCTAACTGTTCTAAACGGCTGCCCCGTTCGATACGAAACGCATGATTTCATTGTGGGAAAGGCCATCCTGTTCGTCGACGTAAATCGATACGTCGAATTAACGAAAATTAACGATATTATCAAATTTTTCTACTTTCTCATTCGTCAAATTTTTCAGTGTCTGGAATCAAAGAAATTATAACGGGGATATCTTTTGGAATAATTTCGTTGAATTATACGTATGGTTATGTATAGATATACACGTTTGGTGAATCCAGTATGTTTATTCGGAATACCTGTATAAATTCGGTCGAAATGGAAATTCAATAACGTAGTACGACGTCCCAGTCACGGGCGAATCCTGATTTCTTTCCAAAGTCACGGCGCCGTTTGAAAGTTGCGGCCAGAAAGACGAGACAGGGACACGGAGTACGAAAAGGGGAATCGAAACGCGACCGGAGTCAATCGGGACACCGTATATACCCGCGCATATGAGATCATCTTTTTAGAGATGGAATACCGCAAACGTACCCTGACGTATCGAGTCTCCGGCCGCGCCGATGGAATAAAATATCACCGCGCAACGAAACTAAATATTACCATACACTATTACGTCCGGTATGAATTAATAAACGATTCCTAAAGAAGCCTGCATGCAACGGACTATCCATAACATTCCGCTCCAATGGTATTCATTTCACTGACGCAAATATCATCGTACAAAAATTTCTTCGTATCAAAAAGATAAATTTCCAATTCGAATAGATGAATGATAGCACTTGGCTCTCGATAACTTTCCATTTCTTAAGATTCTTTCCCCTAACAGACCAGCGATACGAAGAGTGATCGTGAGCGTGGTAGATTTTATTGAAAATAAAGAAAACAAGATTCGTCCGTAGATTTTACCTGAGAATCTCTCGGAAAAGTTATGGCTACGGGACTCGACATAGTTAGTGACGTATTGCGAGTACACCGATGTAATTCCTGTCACTTCTTCGGCACGGGCATCGAACTTCGACACCTGTAAAACCGTGGCGCGCATAGTTCCAGGAATATTCGTCGAATGCACCCGGGTACCTCGAGGCCCCTTCGAAAGTCGTACACCTCTCAAAGTGATTTACGACGAGCTGCGAGACCATTATGCATATTCCCGCGGAAGTACGGACAAGAAGTACCCTGTCACGTTATAATAAAAACTTTTCTCCAGCCGACAGGAAAATTCACGTAGGAAAAAAAAAGAATCTTCCTTGTCAACTTTCCCCCTCTCCTCAAATAATCGACTTCAAAACGGACAGTAATTCTCCACGTTACGAAGAATAAAAAAATGATTTGCGAAATCTTCGGATTACCAGATCAAAAGGGGTCCCGCCAACACGTGTACTTTTAATCGAGCGATTATTTGCGGTGGGAAGAACAGAATTTTATTTCTTTTTTTCTTGTTGTTGTTGATGTTGTTACACTGTCAAATATTCGTACGGGGGTGAGAAAGAGGGGGCGGGAGTAGCTAGACGCGGTCGAAATAAAAGCAATCGACGCGCAACACCGCGAACGACCGTGCCGGTGAAATTTATCGCTAATTAATTTCAATTTGCTCGCTCCATATGCCCGGAATTCGCGACGCTACCGGCTGTAACTGCGTGTGTCCGAAAATGTATCGCCCCCGTTGTCGATCCGTTGTATCGCGGTCCGTACGTACACATTCGAACGAGGCGGGGTACGTGAAAAATAAAACAGAAGCAAAAAAAATTGGGTAAAAACGTTGGAGGGGGGTTGAAGAGGGTTGGAGGGAAGATAAACGGGCGAAAGAGACAATCAAAACACGCCGGTTCGTTGTCCGCTCGTAAAACCGATTATTAATATTTTATTTCCAGATCCGCGGCCTCGTCTCGTTTATCTACGCGTGTTGAAAAAATTCCTGCCGGTGAAACGCGAACGAAATTGTACAGGGTGCTCCATTTAACGCGAGCCCCATAAAAACCTCGTTTGTCCGTCGCGCATCAGAAACGTTTTCAACGAAAAGCCAGGAATTTTTCACGAGCAATTATCACGCTAAATAATCGTTTCCGCGAAAACAGAGTCTATCAACAGATATCCTAGAGATGTACGATGTTACATCTTTGTATATAAATACATACATACATACATACATACATACATGAATGTCGAAGATTAAGGCGAGCGTATTTTTCTATCTACGACAGATAATAAATCATCGACACGCGACCATTGCGTACGTATCTATGTATTTATGTATGTATGTACTTCGGAAAAAAACGGAAGAGTCTACGAAACGATGCCGTTATTAAGTATTCATTATGCGTCATATATTTCGAGCGACTAATAAAGAATGTTCATAACACACCGGTATACGGTTGTACGGAGCGATGAATATTTTTAGAATTCCGGCACGGTTATTAAATAACTCTTCGTTTTGAAAAGAACGCTACGCGGAACGTGGCTAACCTTCAGCTACCGGGGTTCCAATTGCGAAAAAAAAAATTACACTCGTCGTAAATCCTGACCTTACACCGCATACATTACGCATACAACGACACACTTCGAGACCGAGTTTAAATATTCGACAGGATGAACGTTAACGATACACCCAAACCCGGAGAACTAATTTCAAGAGGAAGAGGGGAGGGGGGAGATAAAGATCATGATTTCCCGGCTACCGCAAATTAAACTTCTGTTAGCATTGCCGCGATACACACACACAACGAAACTTTATGGACCATGAATTAACACCTTCCACGAGGATCATCGATGCTTTCGCCGCGATAAAAGACCGCCGCGTATCGTCGTATCGCTCCTAATTACTCGGACACTGATTTATTCTGGTTTCTAATTTATGTGCCGGACCCATGGAGACGAAATACGTATTCGTTCGTAAGATGAATTTACATTTCGGTCCTGTGAAAACGGTTCAGATAGAAATAGAACGGTAACGAAAAACAATAATGGTTTTCATTTGCAAAATCACGATGATTTCGTGATCAAGAACAAAATTATATTTATAAAGAAATTTTTCACGCGACAATGATATCTTTCCGCAGAAAAGTCCGTTGAAAAGTACTTTGTATATTCGTGCGTACATAAAAAGTAACTTCCGACCGGCAAAATGCTGATAAGTGGAATACATAAGAATATAATAGGTCGTATTTTATTATCCGTCTCGTTTAGCGGCTGGCCGATGGATCCTTCAACGGACCCGAGGAACGCGTATCCTGCCGTGAAACGGTCGCGGGGGAAAAAAAACAGCGAAGTGGCGTTATTGAATTACAGATTTCGCAGATGGCAATAGCTCGCCGCGTTTTACGGCGGTGGCGGCGGCGGCTCTCGCTCTTTTCCGCCGTGGGATTCCGTTCCCGTTCCCTTTTTACATTTCGCCCGACGACGTCGACGACGTCGCAGTGACGTTCGCGATAAAACACGTTCTGACGATCGTCGTTACTCGGCGTGCCGTTGCCGCCGACAGCGATAATAAATTTCCTACCGCGGCGGTGCCGCTGGCGCCGGGCTGCGCGAACCCCGGAAGTGCGTTTTCGACGGTAAAACTTGTTGCCGTATGTCTTATCGAATGGCCGACGGTTTTTATTGTTCCCACCCGTAACTACCGCCGGTTGCTTCTAAGAGCTAATATCGCCCGCAGTGATATTGTGAACTAACGTCGGCGACTGCTGATCTACGAGATCGCGATCGAAATGAACCCGAGAGAGCGATCGAAAGGATTTATATACCGTTTTCACCGAGACACTTACAACGCAACGTGTATGTATTGTACGTATTATACATAGGTATATGGGGATCGTTTAAATGAAAGTTTAATTCGAAATTTAATTGGAAATCGATGGATTTCGATGTCGAGCATTTCTAGTAACACCATATAGATCGAATGGCGATGGAAATATGGAACAATGAGATACTTCTCTAACCATCCGGAGGAACGAATCTCTTTTCCTATAAATATTTATTCGTCGACAGGAACGAACTCACGGATACGCCGAAGAATCACGTGAGAGAAAGAAACCGCTCGTTAAGTTGACCTATTGAAGAGGATTTAAACATCATTACCGGCTTTTTTCCCGCGGAAGCGAGAATGAAGAGGAATAAAAAAATAGAACAGAATAAAACGAACGCACGGACGAACTTTAGGGAATCGGAGTGAAAACTTCCAGACGGTGCTGGCAGCCTTACGGGAAAAACTTTGCGGGGAAGCACCCCCCTACCCCTTGGCCAAACCACCCTTCTCCGGCCGACAATCACAAGTCATTCATTCCGTCCCGTTCTCACGGCCGCGTCACGTTCGGTAAATTTAAACTTCTGCCACGGCAAATAATTTCATCCCCCCTCCCCTCCGCCACCCCCCATCAACCCTCCCTCCACCCTCTCTGGCCCTCGTCACACCGGGAACTGCGTCGACCCCGATTTCAAACTGGTAAATGACAGATCCACACTCTGCGGCACGGTATTTTGCATTCTGACGCGAAGTGTTCGACCCTTCTACATTTCGGTTCGACGATAAACGAACGCCGAATGTTAATGTCTCGCGAAATTTTACAGCGGGACCAATGGCAGGACTTAGACGCGGTGTAATTAATTTTCGATGTTTTATATTACTTCGTTTCAACGAGATTTGTATGATTTTTTTGTTATCAAACGTTGAAATTATAAGACTGACGTTTTTAAGAGAATCATTACCTATCCGATGGTTTGATTTTCCCTTCGTCATCAAATGACGCACTTAACATGGGTATTAAGCATCGAAAGGAACTTTCGGCGGGGTTAATAATCCCCGCAAGAATTCCGAACAATAATTCTGCTCTTAACGTTCGTATTAATCGACTCCGGGGTGCGCCTTATGCATAAAGATTACGGCTACGAGGGGTAGTAAGCGGGAGGTTCGTAAGTATGCAAAGTAATGCGGAATTTAAAATTTCCCCTTTTAGATTCGGCGAGCTTGGCAAACCGGAATTTTTTCGAACCGTCGCGGAACGGGAAAAGAAAACGGAAGCTCGATCTTCGGCACTGTGCGAGGAAAGAAAGAAAAAAATCAGAAGAACGCCAGGATTCGCCTCAATTTCATCGATTTTGCGATACGATGTTGCAATTCACCCGCACGTTTGCATTTCAAATCTTTTTAATAATACCTCGTTCCGAATTTCACGGTAAATTATAAACGAGAAATTAACCTTCTAATCTTTATCATTATCAACAAAGTATCCAATATAATATTACACCTTATCAAAACATTCCGCGATACAATATCTGATGGAAATATGTATCCAATTAATAATCACTGATTAAAATGATTCAAGAACACGATAAATGATATCTTCGTTCGTACTTTAATATCGTATCGAAAATATTCTAAGCCACGGTGGTATTCGTTTCAGAAATTGTCTGCACGCCGTGAACACTTGCCAGAAAATACACGCGGATCTCCTCTCCGTGTATTTGTCAGCAAGGCGGGGAGAGGACATGGCGCAGACATTTGGTAAATATGAAGCATTTGGACGGAAAGTTCGTTGATGATTCGCGTAACATCCGGTGATTGTTGCTCGTTGCCGAAACTCCGTCCCGGAAAGCCTGCCGGGAATAGTAGGGCCTTGGTTCCCGGTCGTTTACCACACTCAGTGTTGTAGTTTCGAACAGTTGCAGATCTTCCGTGTACCGCGATAAACCTAGCAACGATTCCACCGGAAGCTGAAAGACAAGGAACTATCCCTATTGCTAATCAACTACGGCAATGAGTTAATTTCACCTGTTAAATCGATGCAACGGAAACCAACTTCGAATTAATTTCAATTAAATAATTTCAATTACTTAATTCGATGAATCGTAGAAACGTAGAATCACTGATTCAATCAGATTTTCTAATATCATTCATAATATTAGACTCAGGAACAAGTTAGAATCTAATTTCCCTGAACAATCTCGCAGATGGGAATTTCAATAAGAGTTTCACAATATTCCATTTCCTGTTTACGTATTAGAACGGTCACTACGCGGGATCTAGAAGTAAACGCAGAAATTCATCACGCGACGTCTTTGCCACAATTTCACCGGTGACTAGACGAATCTGTCCCCCGGGCGGTAAGACCTGACTCAGCTTAACGAATGTGGTGACTAATAGCCACTGGCGCCAGAAATGAGTAAGCCATTTATCGAGGATCCCGTTTCGCCGGGAAAATAATTCCAATTTGTTTGAACGTTGCTTGTTAAAATTTCGTCGGGAAGGCTTGCGAGCGACGAACGAGGGTGGAAAGATTGTGAATTGCCTTCGTTCGATTACATAACGAAAAAGAAAAAAAACAAACGGGTCGAGGGAGGGGGGGGGATACGTCAAAAGAACATCGAGCCACGTTTTAATGAAAAGCTGGACTAGACACGACGGGTTAAAGTCGGATTTAATTAGCACGTAATGTGTTTTCTCTAAAGGTCCGTCAAGCTTTGCTAGAAACGTGTTTTAACCATTTTCCCCCCGATTCCCCGGAGAATGTTTCATTCTTTGTCACAGAGATAACGAGTGTCTGAAATTGCGACCGCGTAATACATATTGTACGGGGATAATATAATTACTCTCTCTCTCTCACCTATTATTCGAGAATTAATAGAAATCCCTGCGACCATGGTATTAATAACCCTTCTTCGATTCGCCGAGGGAAAGAAACCTCCACTTCCACCGGCGTGTCACGTGTGTTTCAATTTCACTAACGGAAATTAGTGTCAGGTACAGGAGGCGCGGAGATCTCTAACAAACTTCGACCAACGAATCCACGCAAAACTTGTCCGGAAGTACCAGGGAGCTGCACGTAACACACGACCCCGGCTTGCAGCCGGTTAATTATCAAACGTAGTCGAACGAACAACTTTCCTGAAAATCCGAACGATAGATAGGTATGTCCGATCCCTTGTAAAACTGTCTATCATCCACCACCCTTACTTCCCCACCCCTCGAACACCATTCACTCATCTTTGTTCTTCTTCGAGGGTGTGAAATAATTTTCCCAAAAATTCTACGCGTCATGAATCCTTTTCCGTCAATTACGAACTACAGATTTCCACGATTCGAACTATGCCGGAAGTTACAACGATACCTCGAGGGGAGGGAAGGGAAGGGGAAGGAGGGAGGGGGTGGGGGTTCGTTGTTTCCCGGTTTCGTCTGAGGTCGCGTTTTAATTACACCACCGGAGGCCGTCAGCTACAGGGTACACCAAAATATCGAAGTAACTTCGAGGACGAACTTGTCCCTAACCGGAGACCGGATGGCGTACGTAATACGTACAAACTCGAAGCTACCTGTCGACGGTCGAACGAGTTTCATGTCGCTAACGATGTTGACCATCGTCTGGGACACCGGTATCCCGCGGACGACATTGTTCGCGACCGACAATAACCTACAAACACGGGGTCGTATTAGCAAGAATTGCCACTCTGCATATTCATCCGTCTGGCCGCGTGTTATGTGTCTTCGATTTCGTATACCCGTTGCATCCCTAAACAGTTTCGGTCCTTCTGCATACGTATATGTATATATGTATATTGATTTATGAACGTGGTACTATTGCTGTCGGGATCAGAGACGAGAAGGGTGAGAGAGAGAGAAAGAGAGAGGGGGAGGGATGGTCGTTCGTAATGCAGATGAGAAAATTTCGTTTTCGAAGTTGCCGTTTTACAGTTGCCCGTATGTACGTTTCAAAGGGAAAATTGTGTTTTCTGCCGGCTCGCCGGTGAAACTCGATCAATTACGTGTCAGTAATATTCCAAGTGTGCGTATGTGTGTGTGTGTGTGTGTGTGTTTTTGTGTGCCTGATGATACAAGCCTGACGGGGCTTGACAAAGTGAAAATAAAAAGGGGAAAAAAAAAGAGAGAGACTATAGGGTGATTATGATATTTAAATATTACGTCGGGTGTGTCGGTAATCTGTGTGGAAGTTTCCCCGGGACTTTTGATCGGTGAAATTATTCGGAAACTTGTAACGATTAATTTTCTCGTCGACGATGCTCGGCGAAACGCTGATAGCGTTATTTCCGAAGAGAATACGGACGTGCAGGCGGAAGGAAGTTACACGCGGTTTCAAATTATCGAGTTATATCGACAAATTAGATAGTTGGTAACCACTTAAAGCTCCTGACGCACCCCCCGCGCTATTACCAACTCTAACGTGTTTTACCACGCGTCTATAGTTACGGCCGGTGGCTGCTCTGCTTATGTAAAGCTGCGTGTACAGTCCAATTAAAAGTTGCCGGTAGCGTAAACGCGGACGTAATACCCCCGGTAGGACTGTAATTTACGATAATCTATAAAGCGAAACCGGACGCTGCTCGAATTTATATCGGTGTGTCTTTCACAGCGACGTGAAAACACGTCGGAATATTCGACGTCACCGGCGTGTCGCGTATAAACAATGCGAATCGGATCCACGAATCGATAACAAGAGGAAATTCTAACGTGTTTCACCGATATTTCACCGATTCGCACCGAAATGCACTTCACCGACGCGAGGCGGTGAAAAAAAAAAACTGAGAGAGAGAGAAACAATCGCGCGCGGATATATTTCAGTCAAACGGCGAGTCGATAAACGATAACTCCTGATCCCTGGAAATGCCGGGTGTCGCGATCCACTCGATGTAATTAAAAAAGTTACGAGCTGTCGTCATAAAAACGTTGCAGCGGAGAACGGAAACGTCACGGGGAATCTGAAAATCAGCGCGACGACGTGTCTGTTCGCAACGATGGAAACGTAATTCTATGATAAACGATACAGGACGTTGAATATAATAATTGTAGAATGAAATAGATGGAATAGAATCGAGGGTAATTAACCTTGAAATCCCAGCAGGAAAATTACCATTTGAAATCTGCTACGCCCGTATCGACTTTCATTCGAATACTACTTTTCCAGTAGAATACCCTGTGCCTGATCAGCCAGTCTTACGTAGTTTCACGTCACGTTAACCCCCGTAATGGTTCACTGGGATCCTTCAAGGATCATTCTATTATCATCATTCTATGTAAATATAATTATAGTTAATTTTTAAAAAATATCTATTCTACACTGTGTATATTGTTTAAATTTCAGTGAAATACTTTCGATACATTTTGGACGAGTTATTATTAGTTATCGCGACGCGAGACCTCGATGTATCACAATTTTTCACTATTTTTTGTTGCTTTTTGTTGTTGTTTTCACCGCCGGCAGAACGATAGCAGTCCACCGTATCTGTTTCACCGTGTCACGAAAAGAGCATAACGGTGTAAATCGACGGCGTACCACGTGTGCTTCTATCAGTTATGGTTATTACTGGTCGCCGTTGTTATTTCCACCGTTATAACCGTGCCAGTCATTAAACTGGAGCACGGCTCGCAGAGGAAGTCGAAGTTCCACGTAACGAATACCTTCCACGGTTGTTTTCATCCGGCAGAACGGGCACGTGTCGGTTGTTTTGGCTGGTAACGTTACCGTTCTCGCGGTTTACTGTCACGCCAGTTCGTGCGCCCGGTTTTCCGTTGGAAAATATTTATTAATTTTCCTCCCCTCCCCCTTCCATCACGCGTCCCAGTTTCTTCGGTCGAAAAAATTTCCAAACGACACCGGGCACCAATTACGGACAGGTATAATATAGTACATATGTACATGTATAATTGCCACCTCCGACGAGATAAACCGTTCCCGGTGGAAATAAAAGTAGAAACGATACCGGCCGGCGAATAATTATTAGAGCAAAGATCTCCGTTATTCCCGCCGTGAAACGGTCCGTCGTTATTCATCGGTAAATGAACCAACGCCACGAAGAAACCGTCGTTCCTCGTTTCGTAGCTACAATCTCGCGTACGCCATGCGAATTGCAGTCATTCCTCTCTGTCGCGTACAGACAACATTTCCAGCCGGTGTTTCTTCATCGGGGTGAACAGGGGGGAGAGGGAGGGGGGGGGGTAGATGGGTGTCCGGGGTCGCAACTTTGATTCCGCAAAACAGTCACGATCCGCGTGCAGTATTAACGTTCGAAAGCCGTCGGTCACTTTGTCAATTTTCCGTTTGTGACGTTGCGAACGGGACGAAGATAAAAAGTAACGTCCTCCGCGTGGAATACCAGCGGTTACCGAGACGCGGACGATGTAAACGTGGAAATTCATCGGAATCCGCGGTGGCAAACGGCTGGGAAACGGTACTCGCTGCGGACGTGAAAAATGAAAGAGTATAAAACCCCCCCGAAAAAAAAGAACAAAAAAAACAGGAAAAAAACACGAAAAAAAAGAAAAAGGGTGAAACTCTCACCGAATGGTCACCGCAGATAATTCAACAAAGTGTCGACATCCATGCGTGTCGTGTGTACGGACCATATACATGTACATACATAGACAACACGACCGAGTTCCTCTTTATAAGCCGCGTTATAC
Source organism: Mimumesa dahlbomi (assembly GCA_917499265.3). Lineage (NCBI taxonomy): Eukaryota > Metazoa > Arthropoda > Insecta > Hymenoptera > Crabronidae > Mimumesa > Mimumesa dahlbomi. Next base: position 12,216,343 of record OU824118.1, read on the forward strand.
AATGCGCCGACGCGTGTATACCTCATCGAAGCACATAACGTGATATGTATGTACTCAATGTACCGGACAACGCGCAGGTTCTGCCCAGTAAACACCCATTATGGAGTAACTCACTCAATATTGCAGTTTACCGTGTACCTTTACCGGCCATTCTATGCCGGCTTACAGAAACGTGTGTCCCAGGTACATTAGTTTCTAATGGGCCGCACCTGAATCGCACCATCGATCCCGCGAATCGAAATACTTTACGCCCCGGCCACTTCGTTCCCCCCATTCGGCAAATTCATGAATTTCACGTACGTTCCTACGGGAGAGGGTCACGTTTAACGACGGATTTTATTATCGAAATTAGCAGATGCCTCGTGCGAATAAAAGTTATTCTCCGCACCCTCTACCCTTGGGACAGGGGAATATTCAAGCGACGACTAACGGTGCTCGTGAAAACGACGAAACTTTGCGCGTAACGGTATCGTTGAGAAAGTTAAGAAAAAAAGGAAGGAGAAAAAAGGAAGGAAAGAAATGAAAATACAGAAAAGGAGTACAAAGTTTAAAATACATTGGTAACCTCTATTCGAAAGTTCCCCGATATTTTCTACCCGATTACGCTTTCGTACGGTGCAGAAGTCACCAAGCCCGGCGAAATAGCGAGTGCGTTCGATATACGTATAGTAAGCGCGCGTATCCGAGGATTTGCCGACGCGAAATGCAACTGCGAGCTCCAATTTTCGGCTCGGTGTATCGGTGGTCCGCCATTCGCGACGATTCGGGCAAATAAAAGTAGTTGAAAAGAGGCTTGGATACAAAAAATGTTGGGGTGGAGGCAGTGACATTCCTGTCGATTAAACACGTCGAGGAATATCAGGGTGATTCTATTCCCCTCGCGGAGACTCCCCGATGGGCTATCAAAACCTTCGACAAGTATATCAAACGCTAACTGATACGATGAAACAAATATACGATCGAACAGGAAAATCTCTCTTTCAAACATCGACTACGATATTATATCCAGAGAACTGATGAGAACCCTAATCAAATACGAAAAGGTAGGAAATATTCCCGAGTGTCTATAATCAGAAAGATCTTTCGTCAGCCGCGGTAACTCCGGGGAACAAAACAAATGGGTAGAAGTGTTCGTTATTCATCAAATTATCTGTAACCGTCCGCAAGAATCCCAGCGAACATTATAAACCGGGAGATTCGAGAGCGCGGCATTAATTAGGGATAATTAACATCATCCAGTTTCAATGTGCAGCGTACACCGAAAATTCTCTCCAACGGTAAATATAGAAGAGCCGCGTACCATGCTTCGCGCAGTTTATCACGAACCAATCGCGCATAGCTCGAGCGTAAAATGAGTTTCCTTTCCCCGAATCGTTAAATCCAGTCCGGATTACTACCGAGGCTTCCCTGTTTCTCTTTCGACGGAAACCAGAAGGGGAAACGGGGAGGAGGGGGGGGGGGGGGGAGGATCAACGTCGACGTCTTCGTCCGTCATCCGTCATACGAACCAAAAAGGGTTCTACCATACCGGCTCCTTATATCCATTCGTCTCCTCGGTCGGGATCGATTATGTCAGGCTGACAGGTGCAATTAGCTCCGACGCTGGTTACAACCAGCCCCGTGTAAACTCCCCGGCGTGCTCGCCTCGCAAATAGATCCGCGTATATGTATGTATGTATATGTATACGTACGTACGTATACGTGAACGATATAATACAAGATTATACCCGTATGTATGGGAAGTCGACGGACAAGGCGATTCGGGCACGCACACGCGTGCATACATACACGTGGTGTCTCTATCGAAATGGTTAAGGGCGGGAATAAACATGTATGTATATATCTATGTATGTATCTATGTATATCGGAGCAGGTTTGTAGAATGGAAACACTTGCCGTCGTCGAACTTCCAAAAAAGGATCAACACGTACTCCATTTCCATGGATTCTATTTCCCGGCGAATCTGGTTCTCCTACGGGGACGAAATTGAAACGTTTTCTACCGGGCCCCAATTTTTTTCCCCCCCTCGCTCTCTCGAAGTATTTGCGAATAACGCGCTACTCGCGACCTTTATTACACCGGCGCACGTGGTGTTTCGCATTTCACCGTTTCTTTCGCTCACTGTTCACGCAAACGAATAAAACGTCGATCGACTTTTATCGAAAATAGTTGCTCGATTTTCGCTTGTGTTATCGCGCGATCGAGTGTATACTAATTTTTTCCACGGTGTAAGTTACGCTGGAATTTCTTCTACCTGGCGGACCTTTTTTCGAAGACTTTCACTCTATCGGGTCCCATTTGCTATACTTTCGCCAGTTTCTGCAAGTAATCGCACTTAATGGGACTCAGGGGAGGGCGATTAGATGGGACTGTTACAGTTTCGATTCGAGATCGCTCGAGTCTCGAGACTACGCAACGTATAGGAGGACCCTCTCTCTATCTATCTATCTCTCTGGCTCTCTCTCTCCCGGGATGCCGATAACTCTACCAGAATCAACGGCCATTGATTCGTGTGCCTCCGACAACGGGCTACCAATGAAGCTCGTTTAGTCAGTTACGGGAAGAGCGTGGCCGAGCACCGTCATAAAAACGATGTTCCGTTGCATTACGGGCGTAATTAGATATCCATCGATCGCCGCTAAAAGTTACCATTATTATCAAAGCATCGGCGGCCACGTTACGCAAATTATAGCTCGTCGAGTGAAAACTCGCGAATTCCGTGCTTGGAAGCGACGTTACGTGCCAGTTTTCCTGTATTTTAATAAATAATAATATTTCGCGATTATCCACCGTTACATTATTATTTATATCGACCGTAAATATTTTCCCTAGAAAACGGGCGAATCGATTACACGTATAGAACCTGATTTTTTAATAACGAGTGTTTAAAGAATGCGAAAAGGAGACTAGAGGGGAAGACTAATTTCCCGGAAATTCCAGGCGGACCGTTTCGAATCCGGAGATCAGCCCGGGAGCGATCTCGTCGGCTCGACAGAGCTACCAAATTGATGGACTGAAATAGCAGCAAAGAGGAGAACGTCTAATCGAATTACGAGGAATTACAGGCCTCCTCCTTCTCCTCTAAGGTTCGTCGACTGCGGGGGAAGGTTTCGCGATAAAAATCTTTATTTCACGCGCTCTGCACCGGCGACACTTAGATCTTGGAGGTGCTCCGTCGAGGGTGCTCCGGTACTCCCCTTTTTTTATTCTTTCTTTTTCCATCTCACCTTTACCCGTCCGAACCACCCCGTATCCCCCCTCCCCCCCTTCCTCTTGGCTCCGTTTTTCTTTGCTGACGGCCTCCCGAATGAGCGTTTTCCTCATAATATCATAACGAGGTCCGTGAAGCGAAGGGAAACCCGGTGGACGTTTCTCGTCGTCGTCGTCGACGTCCTCCCCCACGGTGAGAGGTCTGCAAAGTTTCGCGACGATGCTTTCTTTTAAAAGCCTTAACGAGCCCCCGAGTTTCGTGCTATTCGGTAACCAGAAGCGACGCGAGCCTTATTATTTGCACGCACGAATGAACGAGCGAACGGTTCTACGCCAATGGCAGTTAAATTACTTCGACGAGACCCCCCCACCACCGAGAACAATTTTAAAACGAGCTTTGATTAGGTGATTATACACCTGGGGAAGAGGGAGAGGGGGAGGGGGAGAGTCTCGTTCACCGGATTGTTTCGCTACGAAAAGAAATCCATGGAAATAAACCGATACAGCCCTAGACTTTTTATTACCCTCCTTCGTTTCTATTTTTATTATTTCACGCTTTACGAATACGCGAGTATTCGGGATGTCCGAAGTGATTTATTCCACCTGACGCGAGAAATGTCACGTTCGACGATGCGCCGGTTAATTCGTACGGTTTAAATCGAGTTTTATACTTTTTTACAAGACCCCCCGGGATAAAAAAGATTCCCGGCGAACAACGCTCCGAGAAAATTGTGTAACGATCGAAAAAAAACTCCTCGGTGTGTATCTGTATCTATGTGTGTGTGTACAGTAACGGACTGCCGTCCAATTGAGGATCACGTTTTCGTAAAATCTCGCAGCCCTCGGCTTTTCCCTCGTGTCTCGTCGAGACGAAAGCGGTAATTGTCCCCGTTGCAGCAGTCGTTTACGCCGGAAGTTGCCGGCCGGTGTCGAAGGAAGTACCTACGTACCTCGAGACCCGGGTACTTTTCACGCGAAAGCACCTCACGTCTACGTCGACGACGGCCCGCAGCCAGGTAGAATAAATAATTGCACCGAGTGGAAGTTCAAACAGAGAGGGGGTTAAAGGTGACACCGGGCACCTGGACGAGTGCGATGGCAAACAGCGGGTCGTGTGTACCGGCTCGAAACTCGCTATAAAGACATACACCGGCTTGTTAACGAGACTCGTTGAACGACACGTGTATTCGGGCGATGTGTATTAATCCCGGGTCGTTGATAGAGTTCACGGGAGTGTGGCAATTAGCAGCGGGGATTTTCTATAAAAGCGGTATTTCCCGCGGTACTTTCGTAAAAGGACGGCACAATAATTATAATACCCGGGGATACGATACCGTGCGGAATTTTCACTGGGAACACGATAATGAAGGTGAAATTATGTGAATCACGGTAGAGGACGTGAAAAGTTTGTACCTTTTCCCGGGAAACGTTTATATAATTCTAGGGACATGCGGAGGGGAAGTTTCGTCGCTGTTATTCTGTATTGAATTCTACGAGGTCGAGATCGTTCGTGTCGGAAAGTGAACAGTGTTTTCTACGAAACTGTAGATTTTGCGAAAGTATCTAATTGAATTGTAATTAAACTATCCTTTAAGTATTCCCCAGACATTCTCTCAAATAACACAATATTCGTAACCCGTACAAATTATATCTTCCATAGTTCCTTTCTACTATCAACCCATGTTTATCCTAGATTCTAAATGAAAATATTAACGTGCTGTAGATCACTAAAAACCAGCAACATGGAAAAGCATAACGATAGATCCATCCGGTATCTCGTCCGTGGTATAACACACACAGAGTGGTGTTAACACAGCACGAGGACGGGGTCCGGGTGGAGACTACCTGACGACTCTCCGGCAAAACGAAAGTGACAAACGAGGCTATCGAGAGTGCCCGCCACGTTTCGTACGAGTGGAGCGTGTCGAAATATATGTATTCGTGGGGTCGTGTGTGTGTGCGGAGGGTAACCCCATAAATGGGCTACCGAGGAACGGGCGTAGTGCTCCATGCAAATGTATCGTCGTGCGCGTATCTCTCTCCTGGTATCCAGCGACACGGTTAAACGAACGTGTACACACACACACACACACACCTGTATTCTATGAAATGGACGTAGAATTACGATCGGGTAACGAAAAATGATATTAAATTCGTCGAAGCAGCGACCCATTCAATGAACCCGAACGACCTCTTGGCACGTGCAGCTAACCATAGTTGCAGGTAAATATGTATGTAAAAGCGCAGACGTTTGGCCTCGGTTCGCCTCCGTCTACGGTTGTATGTATATTATGTATGTATGTATGTACATTTTTCCACGAAAAACGTGACGTGTATGCAAGACGCCGTGAAGATGTACCGGCTGCATCGAGGGTACTTTAATGTTTATTTTTTTCTCTTTCTTTTCTATTTTTTTTTTATAGCAAGCATATTCGTCGATACACGTCGAACGGGTATGTTTGCATCCGAGGTATATGGATTTAAAATGTGAACGTTGATCGACGCACGCCGTTTCTATTTTCCGTTTTACGAGCCACGTCGCCGTAGGTTCGCTGTTTTCTGCTACCACTCCTCACCCCCTCTTCCTCCTATGGGTTTTTCCTTCTCTTTGGAAAAAACGTATTACCGCGGGGAGATGATAAAAATGAATTTACACCGCGAAAAGGTTAAAGGCAGATCGCATTACCGCGGAAGATCGATCGTGTCGAGTGTTAGAAACAAGTCTTCCAGGGTTTATTTCGCCAGCCGCGAGTGCTTTTCCATCAAACTGAAAATCCCTATTGATAGATTAGTGGGGCTTCCGGGTAGTATGTGCAAGAATTAACAACAGATCGAAGCTGATTTGCGAAAACGTACAAGTTTCATCCTGTTAGAAGGATGGGAACGTACACGTACGTGTATCTAGGTGAAGATAAACGTATACGTGTAGCGTTATTATTATTTTTTTTAAGTAGAACTCGAACATATCTGCATGAAGAGCCTCGATTCCGAATCGATCGTGAAAATTTGATCGTTGATCGTGACCATACGAACGAGATTGATCATTCGCGTCACTCTGCACCGAAGAACCAGGCAGACGTCGAATCCATAAAAGTTTATCCCATGAAAAGCGTCACCGGGAGAACCATAAAGCTAACGTCAATGTTACAATTCTCCCCGCGACAAACTCCCATTTCCTTCTTTTATGGGATCTCATCAACGCCTGATCGCTGAGACAGACGGCAGAGAGAGAAAGAACGAGAGAGAAAGAGAGAGAGAGAGAGGAGAGGAGGGCGAACAGTATTACGTTCAGTTTCCGTAAAAACTGAGGGGGGACTCGTAAACCCAGTTAATAAAATCTGAAATTCCACGGTAATTGAATAACCCGCGTGATTAAACCGACGGAAAAACACACACACACATACACGCGTGCGCAGGCACACACAGGTAATACAAATTACACACACACACACACACACATTTAACATATCCCATAAAATCGTCTTTAATTTCCTCTAATTTTCAACGATTTCGCTAATTACATCGAATTACCCGCGATTTCTGTGGAACGAAAATTGAAAACCATCGTTACCGTTATTCGTGCGACCGTAGTATGTATATGTATGTATGTATGTAGTTCCCGCCGCGTTTGAAACGGTTCCACGGGAGCGTCGCGACGTGTGTACACGGACGATTAGCCAGGCGCAGTTTGCCAAGAGTGATTAAAGTCGAACACACGTGTACGTCTTTCATTCATGCCGCAAAGGCGTTTCCCTTTACTATTCGTGGCGAGAGTAGCGGCGATGATGTAACCACCGTCTGTGTGCCGTTCAGGCGTACGTACACACACACCTGGATACGGTTTTATGAATGGACACGAGAAGGCGTCGTGTAAACTTAGACTCGGGACCGGATAGTCACGCGACACTGTAACGTTTCACGCTGCTTTATCAGCGTATCGTAACGAGCGAGACTGATATAGGGGAACAGGTGCGGGGAGGACGAAAAGAATTCTCGCTGATTCATATCGATGGAAATTGATTAGGAACTCGCGTGTCAAGCTGAAAACTGGTTCGAAAGAACGTTTTTACGTAAAGATATTCTCGCCCGACGAGCATTGAATTATATTTGCATACTTTATTTCGTATTTATATACAGAGCGAACTATTTAAATGGGTATACGTGAATATTTCTCTCACTTATATGGATCTATAGATGAATAAAAGAATATTCTATCGGTGGAAAGTTACCGGATTTGCACGACAAATAGGACATTTAGTATAAAATGAATTTTGTAATCGTCATGTATTTTCTTTCACCCTACATCGTTAATTAACGAATATATCCGGGATTTCCATTTAACCGGCTCGCTCTGTGTACCTGGAGATGAATGTATACATGTAAATTTTTTACAGTATATTGTAAAGTGTAATTTCAGCTCGATTTTATTTATGAGCTGTTTATCCCGTTACGTCCGTGGCATTATTATTTAAAATTTCGTATTCCGATAAAGTCCGCAAATGTTTTATGCTTGATTGACGTTCAAAGTAAATCAAACAAGTGATTTATTCAATATTCACCGTGTTTTATGGTTTACCCCCCCCCCCCCCCGATCTCCCGGGTCCCTGTCGAAATTTCGGCTAACAATATTATTCCGCTGAATCCGCATAGATACGATCGATGAACCGGCCGGAAAACATTCGCGGGGATCATTAATCTCATTCGACAACGAAAACGCGGCGGATGCGAGACCCGAAGCCGCAAGTCGCCGTCGAGCAAAATCAATCGCGATTATTGGTGGCGTGATGATAACGAGCGATCCCGGTACATATTGTACAACATAATCACGTGTTCGTTAATACACGGCGTTACGTACACGCGCGCGCGCGCGCAAATACAAGTGATAACAAGCGGAGTAACTTTAACGAGCAATTAAAGTGTCGTTCAAAAATATTATTTTTCTCCCCCCCCCCGGGTCCTGTTTCTTTTTTTTTGTTCTTCATTTTTACGAATTCAATATCTGATATTTCCGGTGTAATTACGACGCTGCCTAACGAATGTTGAGTAATTAGAAACGATTTCGCGAGAACTGCGAAAAATTGCGGAAGTTTTCGAAGTTTAGAAACTCGTGGCCTTGAATGACGATTCCCCTCGTGAATGAGAATTCCACGGTAGAGTGGAATGAACGAAAGGGTGCATAACTGTCCCCGACGTATTCTCCACCCCCCCCCCCCCCCTGTCACTCGTCACGCGGAGTTTACCACTGATCTCGTTAAAACTTAAAGTCGAGCCGAACCTACGGAGTTGCAAATCGGTTTTTCGCGTTGCCGACGTCGAAAATGAGCGCGATAAATTTTTCCCCGGGACTTTATGGAAACGAAAGATCACGCGGAGCGGAACTATCGCGGATAGAAGCGGTTGTTCCGGGGAAACCACTAAAATCCGAACGACAATGACGAAACTTCGAACCGTTGTTCGGCGAATGACGAACACGAGTGGAGGGAAGAACAGAAATAAATTAGCATACACACGTGTATATCTCTCTTGGATTTAGCGTCCATAATTTTCTTGTCTCTTCCAATAAAGACGGCAATACCTCAAGATACGTATCACGGTACAGCTTATTCAACGCGTTCCTACCAGACAATCAAACGTTTCTTTATATTCATTTCCACGGTGACGTGTGAAATTCAAATTTATCGATATCTCTTATTTCACCGCGGTTCACACTTTCCAACAGAAACTATCGTACGCTGTGAAACACCATGAAAATGTACCGTACGTACACATTGTACATACATACGTCTCGTAGATAAGCGGTCGCAATATATAACTGTAGCTCGTTGACAAAACCGAACGCACGCGAACGGGTTGCGAGAAGATAGCGCGAAATGGACGGACAGACAAGACAGACAAGACAGACAGACAGACGGATAGTCGAGCGAAGAAAGATGGAACGTTCACGTAATACGGCCCTGGCGTCAATGCTCAACATGATCAATCGCTCGCTCGTTCCGAGTAGAAAACGTGATCCAGGAACAATATTGCCGCGGTGTTCCTCTTTCCGGCTCGCAATTTCAAACCCCCCCGGTAAACCCTACCACCACCACCCCCGTCCCCCCGTCCAAAGCTCATCGCTGCAAACCGCCAGCCTTGCACCCCTTCCGCGCTAAAGTCTCTTGTGCCACTTCGTTTTGCCGTTGAAATGAAATCCTTATGAAAAATCACCGGGAAAGTTAGCTCCGTTCCGTGAGAGGAAAGAGGAATCTGTTACGAGATAGCTTCGAAGTTCACCCGGGACGTCGAACGAGGTTGTTATTTTTTTTTCTCGCGGTTTTTCCGCGATCCGTGGAAACTAGTATCACGGAAGGAGGAGGAGAGGGAGAGAACATTTACCTAGGAGAAACTCGATGCCTCGCGAATAGCTTCCGTATTATCTAAATGGTTCGCGGGGAAAGATATATAATATATGCGGCAGGCTTATCGCGGCGGTTAAAATTATCATAGTTTCGCTCGGTTGCACCGGATCCCGATCCGATTCGAAATTCTGCGGAGTCATCATCGAGGAGTTTGCTAAATTTGACCACGTCTCGTTCGACTTGCCGCATTAAATACGTCAAATAATACCGCGGTAGGAATTTCGTTTTCCACGGACTCCGGGAAATCGACGTGTTATCATAACTCAATCCTGCCACGAAAACTCCAGATACATATATTCATCGTACAAACTTCGTATGTATCTACATTTATAATTTGTATCTTTCGCGCGTGAATTTCGTTCTATCCGGAAAATCGTGCAATCTTTCGTCGCCGCGACGGGATATTTACCGACGTCGCGAACACGTCATACATACGTCGATGCTCGACTAAACGCCGATTTTTCTATTTGCCCGCACGTTTCCGCGTTCGCAGCGAAGCATAACGTATCGCTTGACTTCACAGAGTCTCTCTCTCTCTCTCTCCTTCTTCTTCTCCTTCCATTTTGTCGGTACCCGCTTTTTCCTTCGTTCGGAGTTGACGATCTGCCAGTACTGTCACTCGATTATGCATTCAGCGTCTCGTCACTGGCAGCCAACCTGACAATGTTCAATCTCGCTGTCCGTATATCCATCTGTATGTATGTATGTATGTATGTATGTACAGTAAACCCCCGCTTAACGCGGTAGGTCCGTTCCGCGTTATAGGAAAACGCGTTGTATGAGTATTCTCGTATAACGCGCTTTATGACCCCGTATAACGCGTTATGCACAAATGATTCAAGTAAATCGAATATTAAGGAAAAACTAAATATGGGCATTTTATTAAAATCAAACTAAGAATATTTTAAATAAAAAACTCATACATATGTAACTAAAAACAGTTAATTTCAAAAAAATTACATAATTCCAAAAATAGTTATGTTACATGTTTATTCGCTAAAAATTTAACATTATTTAACTGTTTTGTAATTTTTAATTTCTTAAAAATCTGCATTGTCACAAATTTTATAAGAACGCCATTGACACAATGTGCAAACGTACGCGAAATTGATTATAAATTTCACAGTACAGAAATATAACCTAACCTAATCCCCGCGTTATATGGGGGAAAACACGTGTTATACGAGGGACATGAAATCGCGTTATATGAAAACGCGTTGTAACAGTACCGCGTTAAGCGGGGGTTTACTGTATATCCAGGCATCGACGCACGTGTATAATCATTTATACACCGACAACGCCCGGACGATTCAGCCGGCGTACACGGCTCAGTTATTAATCATATCAACCCCGATACGTCGCAGCATTAAAATATAATTTGTCCGACCGGGGGTGGAATTGTTCTACGATTTTCGCTGTTCACTTTTACTCGAACACCGGAGAAATAGTGTATATGTCCTACGAATGTATGTATGTATGTGTGTATGTAGGTACACTGTGTACGAGAACATCGGTGTCTTCTTTTTCCAGAATCCACGTTCTTATCGAACTTCGATCTTCCCCCGTAATATTAAAACAACAATAGCTCCCGCTCGACCCGCCATTTCGTAAGATACAATTTTTCAAAAACTTCCTATCATTTCCACTCGAAGATACCGTGATGCAGCAAGGGGACGTTCCACGGATCCATATACACACGAATTCATCTTTCGTCACGTGCGAGTCGAAACAAAAAATAATGTACATATCTTTCTTTAAGTTGCACACTGTATATAAATCTCTGAAAATATATTTATATATACCCTACGATATGTTAAACAAGGTTTGGCGAAGTGTAAACCGGTGTGCGTATAAAAGAGGAAAAATCGTCCTACAGGGTAGCGAGACGTGAAAATACAGAAGAGAGAGGGGGGGGGGGGAATAAGAGGGTAACTGACCGAAAGCAGTAGGTGGATGAAAAATGAAAATAAGAAACGATCGAGGCAACGTGAAAGTAGAAACGATACCGAACGACCCATCGACGGTGGTATTCCGTTACGTTACGGAACTCAGAAGGGTGAAGAGAAGAGAGAGAGTGGGGGAGGGGGATGGAAGGATTCGAAGTCCATCTGCGAGAAAGGGCGGAATATGACGGGAGGGGTTGGTCGTGGCATGACGAGTTTTAAATTTCCCTTGTCGTTTCGCGGTCGGGTATCAGGTGGAGGGTCATAATGTCGGCAAAAATCCAATATCGCATTCAATAAGCTGCTCCGCCGGAGAGATTCTACCCCTGCTACTACCACCCCTTCGAAACCTTTTGGTTGGTGGTGAATCCTTGAGCATCTCCGAACCCTCCCGATACTTGATGACTCCCCCCTCACTCCTCCTCCCCTCGTCTTCCCGAGGCGCCGTAAGATTTTTTTCTTCTCCTCCTGCTCTTTATTGACTTTGATCCGTAAAACGTTATCCCGCCGATCGGAACCGCCCTCATCATTCACCCCCCCCCCCCCCCCGGGATGATGATACTCAGATTCTATCGGATACGCAAAAGAATCTTACAGACCTCGGAACGATGATAAAGAAGTCCGAATTCGGGTCGCGGGAAGTCGAGAGAGAAATGTGAATTTTTTGAAACTATAATGGATGATCGATGGAATAATTTTGCTTCATTTTCGTGAATTCGAGTTGACCGCTCAATGGGATTCCTGTGTATAAGGGCTGGAAATTACGGTGAAAATCGATAGGTATTGATTTTCGCTACTCTAAACGTAAAGAGGGATTAATTTACTGATGGATGATCATTCGACCGCGTATACATACATACATGTACATAACGAGCTGGGCAGAAGTATGCAACGATTAGCCAATTCGTGCATCGAATAAATTTATCCGCAGGTAGATCAATCGGGTGTATAAAGCGTATGCACGTCATTTACACGTTAACCCACGTGCATGGTAAACTTTAAAGACCCTCATTCGTAATTACGGGCCCTGTAATACGGCGTCCTAATGAATGCTGAACATTACACGGAGTTCGGCTGACCATAGACGGTGCTTGTCTACTGTAATCACGGATGCCTCGCGTAATTCATTACGCAAGTTGACTTCGTTCGACTCTACCCAGAATACCCGCAAGCGAAGTTACTTTACATCACTCTATCGAAATCGTGCACCGAAAAGATTAATGTAAAGACGACCGACCACCACAGAGGCGAACCGCAGTTACGTAAACGTGGCTGTCATTTTCCCGGGCATTAGCCCCGACAGTTTTCACGGAAGATTACACACGTTTAAATCATACGAATCGTATTCCAATCGATGAAGTTTCTAATCCCTCCCGCAGTTATTAGACGATGTGTCTTACGACGTTCTGCAAATCTCCGTGATTTGTTGATACGCTAGAACAAGCGCCGTTGGAACCTTGCGGAACTTTTGGTAACGCCTTCTGTTATCACGCTGAAGACCGCGAAACACCGTGTCTCATCAATAAAATCGATTTCATGTGATTTTCACGTGCGCCGCGGATATTTTCCTGCTTCGCCAGCCACGAATGGAGAACCTTCGGCCCGTGCTTTGTCATACTTTTACACCCACGCGACCGAAACGACCTACCGTCACCCCCGGTATCCGATATCAAGGGTATTAAAAAGAGGAGAAAAAATCCAAAAAAAAAAATGCAGAATAAAGTTTTATGGCACGCGGTAGGGACACAAAGGATCTTTTGTGTTTCACGTGCGTACATGCACGTGTCCTTTCTAACGCGGAACGTGTGCTCGTCGACCGATGGAAAATTAAAGCGGCTGAAAAATACACGTCTCGGACGTCAACGGATTTTATTTAAAACTCCCTTTCCTTCTCTATTTTTTTTTGTCACGGATAAAGAGCCGACCTTTTATGGAAAAATTCTGATACGCGAAGATTGATACGCGCTGATCACGCGCGATAATGTTCTAACGATCGTTTAAATTCTTCGCCGGACCACGTGATTCTCTACACCGAAAACCCCATTGATAAGCGAAGGTGAGAATCCCATCGCGAATCCCGGTGAATCATTCAGAAATGATAGGATGAATTATAGGACTTACGTGGAAGCGTAATTAGAGAAGCCTTGCAACCGAAGGGAAACTTTGATGAATTGATATTTCGATAGAACGCTTCACCGATACGTATGGTACATACGTACGTCGACGTATCCGACGATAGAGGGTTGTTACATTCAGTTAAATTAGCACACAAATGCCCTAATATATACACACTATGTAAATTCATTGTACAGTTTCACTTATGTCAAACAGCGGCAGATATTGTGTTAAAATGATCGAAGACGTTTTGGACGCGGAATCCGAAACCCAATACGACAGTGAAATCGTCAAATTGTGACAGTTTTTTGGTCGGCATTCGCTCAATTTTTGAGATAGCGACCTGAAACTTGTACCATTGTTTTAGTTAGGAAATTCTACGCCAGATCAATGTATAATAGTAGTACTTTTCGAAAATTTTATTTTTCGCAAAAATCTGAAGGGGGTAGGTCAGGATTTTTTGCGATTTTCGTAAATTCCTCGCCATTTCCACAATTTTTAAGATATCATAATGATTCTTTCACTGACTTATTCGGCTTCCGAATCCGCGTCCAAAACGTCCCAGATCATTTTAATAGCTCAAAAATTACGGAAATGACGAGCGATTTACGAAAATCGCGAAAAATCCTGACCTACCCCCTTCAGATTTTTGCGAAAAATTAAATTTTCGAAAAGTACAACTATTATATATTGATCTGGCGTAGAATTTCCTAACTAAAACAATGGTACAAGTTTCAGGTCGCTATCTCAAAAATTGAGCGAATGCCGAACGAAAAACTGCTTTAAATTGATCAATTTTCGCGATTTTCGTAATTTCTTCGTCATTTCCGCAAATTTTTAGATATCGACCGGAATCTTTAACTGACTTATTCGGCTTTCGAATCCGCGTTTAAAACGTCCCAGATCATTTTGATATCTCAAAAATTGCGGAAATGACGAAGGAATTACGAAAATCGCGAAAAATCGTCAAATTATGACAGTTTTTTGGTCGGCATTCGCTCAATTTTTGAGATAGCGGTCTGAAACTTGTACCATTGTTTTAGTTAGAAAATTCTACGCCAGATCAATGTATAATAGTTGTACTTTTCGAAAATTTAATTTTTCGCCAAAATCTGAAGGGGGTAGGTCAGGATTTTTTGCGATTTTCGAAAATTCCTCGCCATTTCCACAATTTTTAAGATATCATAATGATTCTTTCACTGACTTATTCGGCTTCCGAATCCGCGTCCAAAACGTCCCAGATCATTTTAATAGCTCAAAAATTACGGAAATGACGAGCGATTTACGAAAATCGCGAAAAATCCTGACCTACCCCCTTCAGATTTTTGCGAAAAATTAAATTTTCGAAAAGTACAACTATTATATATTGATCTGGCGTAGAATTTCCTAACTAAAACAATGGTACAAGTTTCAGGTCGCTATCTCAAAAATTGAGCGAATGCCGAACGAAAAACTGCTTTAAATTGATCAATTTTCGCGATTTTCGTAATTTCTTCGTCATTTCCGCAAATTTTTAGATATCGACCGGAATCTTTAACTGACTTATTTGGCTTCCGAATCCGCGTTTAAAACGTCCCGGATCATTTTGATATCTCAAAAATTGGGGAAATGACGAAGGAATTACGAAAATCGCGAAAAATCGTTAAATTCAACCAGTTTTTTGGTCGGCATTCGCTCAATTTTTGAGATAGCGATCTGAGACTGATACCATTGTTTTAGTTAGGAAATTCTACGGCAGATCAACCTATAATAGTTGTACTTTTCGAAAATTTCATTTTTCGCAAAAATCTGAAGGGGGTAGGTCAGGATTTTTCGCAATTTTCGTAAATCCCTTGCCATTTCCGTAATTTTTGAGATATTAAAATGATCCTGGACGTTTTGGACACGGAATCCGAAGCCGAATAAGCCAGTGAAAGAATCATTATGATATCTAAAAAACTGTCGAAATGGCAAGCGATTTACGAAAATCGCAAAAAATCCTGACCTACCCCCTTCAGATTTTTGCAAAAAATTAAATTTTCGAAAAGTACAACTATTATACATTGATCTGGCGTAGAATTTTCTAACTAAAACAATGGTACAAGTTTCAGACCGCTATCTCAAAAATTGAGTCAATGAGAACCAAAAAACTGTCACAATTTGACGATTTTTCGCGATTTTCGTAATTTCTTCGTCTTTTCCGAAAATCTTTAGATATCGACCTGAATCTTTCGCTGTCTTATTCGGCTGCGAATTCCGCGTCCAAAACGTCCCGGATCATGTTAATAGCTCAAAAATTACGGATCTAGTTAAACGGAATAATACAAATCCTTTAGATATTCTTATCATTTTATCCATCGCCAGCGTCCATTCTATATTAGAAATATATGTATGTATGTATGCATATATCGCATGTCTATGTATATATCCGGCACTAAACCGTGCTTCCATCGTCCGTAAAATAAAATATCCCGCATTACGTGATCCAGCACATGCCGGTGCTCGTTGTCCGCGACTTTCTTTCGGTTCTAGAAATTTGCCGCTCCTTTACATTTTTACCAGGGGTTGTTCCTCGAGGGGGATGGAAGGGTAATGGACGACAAGGTTCGGGTAGGTACGGCGAAATAAGGCGATCACTATGCATTCGACGCTCGTACGGCAATGCGGGCCGTATTCCGGCAACGAAAAACGTACGGGGCTCCCAGGAGCGTAGCTACCAATAAAAAGATCCCCCCGAGTGCTCCTCGAGATTTCTCTTTATTTCGGCATCAACGATCGGCATGGGGAACAATGCCAGAAGGGGAATCCAAAACGGCGTTCCCAGATGCCGTGGAATTGCACTAGAAGGTCATGGGGAAACGATTTGTAGAGCCGCAACTGGATGCTCTACGAGAGAAAGAGAGAGAGAGAGAGAGAGAGAGAGAGAGAGAGAGAGAGAGAGAGAGAGAGAGAGAGAGAGAGAGAGAGAGAGAGAGAGAGAGAGAGAGAGAGAGAGAGAGAGAGAGAGAGAGAGAGAGAAACGCACGACGACACGTAACATTTCTTAATCCCCGCGGCTCCTTTTCGTTATTACGCGACCGTCTACTATCATACACGAATACGTGCAACACCGGTTTTCGGGTGACTCTCCGAGGTTTTCTAATTGAAAATATTCGCTGGTCTCGGTGATACTTTCAGAGGGGATTTTCTCGACCGGAGAAAATTTCACGGTAGAAAGAATTATGAAAACAGAAATATATGTATAACAAAAAAAAAGACAGACGGTTCAAAGTGCAAACACTCGCGACGGTTACGATGAATTTCGCAGAATGAACGACGCCAGAGAAATATATGTATGTATATGTATATACGAGGTCGCGCGTAATCGTTACTCCGTTAATTTAGGTTAGTCGAGTGTAAGGGCCAGTCGGCTGGCTGTGAAAACGCATTAAGTTCGAGTCGGTGAATCCATTTTCCGCGCGTCGGTTTCCGTTGCGGAGCGGTAAGCCGCAACAACGGACAGTGCAAAACTAAACTGACTGAGAAGTGTCGAGGTACGGTCAGAAGGCTAAATATTCACACCGACAAATTCCACGACAAGAAACCGTACATACCTCACGGTCACGGTAACTCGCTGTCAATTGTTTCAAATAATTCCCACGTATAATCCATCCTACTCTAACGTCATACACTCTCTATACACACATACAATAATAAACCACATGGAAAATTTATGAAAATCAAATACCCGACGCGTATGAAATAATAACAATTCGTTTTAACGGTCCGAATTGAAGCCGGATATATAGTACAGTGAAAAAATGTCCCCAAAAAAAAGGAACACAAAATATTACGAAATCGGCTTATACTCGACGATGCGCATCCAGAGTGTCCAATTAAACCATAGTCAAAATTGATCGTTCGCGATTAAACCGGAACGGGATGGATGTCAACGGCAGAACGGCAAGGATCCATCATTTTTCATCGGCCGGAAACGAACGGGTATCGACGGGGCCAAAAAAAACAAAAAAAAAATCGGTGCCAGTGGCCGTACGTGTTCCTCGACGGCTTTCCATCTCGTGACAGCGTAACTCGAGCGCGCGATAATTATCACCGACAGTAGGTGTAGGTACCGTACGTACCTACCTATGTATACCTGTACCTGTACCTGTACCGTACCAACGGAATTCGCTCTCGCACGACACGTCGGACAAAATCAATTAACGGTCGCGGTGGCATCGATCGACGTGGACAGTGGAAAGATCGATTATATATCGCGTGTCGCGATCACGTAATTAATGACTCGTGGCAGAACGATTAAAGCTCTGGGCGTCCGGACGGCCGTGAATTACGGATTTTCGGGGTCCCAGAGAACCGGTCGTACCTGTCCCCCCTTCCCCTCCTGTCCACCTCTTGTTTGAACGGGAAGCCGGAATTAGGTTTCGAGCTTCGTCAACAATTAGAACGGTGATGCGTGAACCCGGCAAGAATTTCAATTGATTAACCGGGGCTATTCGATGGTATCGCCGTTGTCGTTTGAAAATGTTGGATTACAGTGCGCGCCCCCGGTGTCACTGGAATAAATCGAGGATTAAAATGTACCGATAAATTCGGAAGTGAACAACGTCAGTCAGAATTAAATCTCAGTTCGTTATTCGACAGCTGTATTTCTCACGTGGAATTAACAGAAATTCACCGGCGAAGTGATTTATAGAATACAGGGTGATTTATAATATTCATTGGGGACTTTCACGAAAAGGAAACTTCGCGCCGCGAACAAGTTTCAAATTCTACAAATTTCGACCGTTCGCCCTGTGAATAATCAGTGTCGTTCCGGGTTGCAAGGTGAATTACAAACTCACTCTATGTATACGTATGTATACCAGTATACAGTATGTAGAATAGATGTACACGAGTATAGAATCCATGGGTAAGTATTACGTGAAACCTCGGAAAGGAGATTATCCTAGCGGCTTGAGTTAGGGACTCAGACGGGAGTACACCTTCTTCTTATATATTCTTTTTTTCTTCTTCGCAATCCCCACGAGGGGCCGGTGTAATTCTCAAACGAGACTTTAGGAGCTTCACAATCTGAGACATTCATTTGGGGTAGTCTCGAGAGTGAAACGTGCACCGACAGGCAGTAAAGGGGCTGGAATTTCGCCCCTTTAAAGTGTCCGTCAGAAATGAGCACGCTCCGGTAATTCACCGTCTTTCGTATCCTTGCCCAAACGACTTAACCCCCCTACCTACCCTACTCTACCTACCTATTTTTTCATTCTCTTATTTTTAAATCTTCCTGCAATCGTCTTTGAGAACAACCTTTTACGGTATCATTACACTCGTCGATGAAAAATTCTTGAACGTCGGGAACGTTGCCGCCTTAATTAGACCGATCGTTAACTTTATGACTCATCGTCTTTCATCAAACACATCTCTAACGCTTGCTTTAGCCTTCAATTAAGTATCACGTCGCTCGGATTTTTATGAAAATCTTCAACATTGATTTTTCACGTTACGAGGGGGGAGGGGGACGTTAATACGTCACGTCGCGTGAAAGTCACGTCAACGCGGTGCCTCGTTGCCGTCATTTTCGGTACTATTTTCCGATAAAAAAACAAAGAAAGCATTTAAAAAAAAAAAGTAACAGAGAGTATTCGACTAATTAAAATAAAAAAGAATAAAACGGAATTCGAACGTGTCATTTGCATTTCCGGCCGCGCTCCACATTTGCATACAATTAAGGCAATACAGTTCCACTCGAGTTGCCACCCTTTCTCTCTGTCTCTCTCTCTCTCTTTCTCTCACACCACTCCCGCTCCCCTCTACCCCCTGCCCGCCGTTTTTTTGCCCAACGCGACATTTTACTTTACGGTACTGAATAACGGTTTAATAAGCTGGCTCCGCTCTTCTTTATGTTCGGTATAAACTTAGCGCGAACATGCTCTATGATCGCTTCATAAAGTGACACATAATTTTCTACTAAATCACAGCGCATTAGCATAATATTGAATGTCTGAGGACAAGCACGGAAACATAATACAAATTTATGCGACGACCAAGTAAATCTGATTATACATTATTCAGTCTTTAATTTCATTAGTCAACCGTCTATGTATTTATTTTATCACGTTTCTTTCCCTGTTTCTTCTATCTCCCCCTCTTTTTTTTATTATGATTCCTGTTTAGATCGCGGGTTACCGTGTTTGTTCAGGGGGGATGCTGCTGGCAAACGGGATCGATCAAACGCAGCGACGGTTCGTTCTTTACGACTTAAAAGCTGATCCAGATCGACGCTTCTTATTCCGCGCCAGCGTCGCTCGAGTGAAGAGCGCGTCTCGGCTTCAATTTCCGGAAATCAAAGAATCTCGAGCAAATTCGAGCACGTGCTCGAACCCCCGAGTACCCGGGCGTGGATATCGATTCTGAATACATATAGAGGATGATATTATCTTTCAACGTCCATTCGCAATGATTTCTCCGTCGCAGATACGCATTCGATAAGAAGTTTTCTAATCCGCCTCTGTCTCTGAACACCAACACAAACACGTGCGTGAGTTTTCATAAACTGAAACAGATTTCGGACACCCGTACAATATAATCTACGATTTGGTATTTACCATTTCATAATCCAATTTGGGGAAACGACGTTTAAAAAAAAAATCATACGGCGAAACGATAGTACCGAAGATGGCGGCAAACTTTAGCGAACGATCGAACCTCTAATTCGCTATCGTTTCCGATTGGCTCCAATTGAATTTCACGGCCGTGCCAGTATTACCGGAACATTAAATATCCACTTGTTTTCGCAATTAAATCGGAAATAACTCGAACGGCTGTTGGCGAAGTGAGAATTAAAATTCCCCCTGTGCGAAACGAAGCTAATTTTCCAGCGGGGTAATTAGAAAATTATTCCCACCGATCGCCGTGCTAAAAGTCTCTCGTACGGGATATCTCTCTCGTTTTCTTTAAAGTGTATCGCACCGTTAGAAGTCTCCGACGTCGGTGACACGTTTCGCGTAACTTCCGTGCCCGGGTTTCCACGCATCTGCCGCGGCAACCGGGGCAACTTGGCTTGTCTTGCCTGCGGCTTCGCCGCGTTCCAATTTCACTCAAGTTTTGCACGACGGAATTCCGTACGATGGTGTACAAGTGTTGGTCCGCGTCGGCCCATATGTTTAATTAAACGATGCCAAAGAAACGGCGCAATTAAAGGGGCCACTAAGTTCCCCTAAGTGGGGAAGTTTGAATCGCAGCCAGTTCGGCTTAAACGGCTACAAAACGCGTCGCGTTAAACGACCAACGAAAGTCGGGAAAATTGAACCGTTAGGTTATTTGTGTGTGTGTGTGTTTTT
Organism: Mimumesa dahlbomi; assembly: GCA_917499265.3. Taxonomy (NCBI): domain Eukaryota; kingdom Metazoa; phylum Arthropoda; class Insecta; order Hymenoptera; family Crabronidae; genus Mimumesa; species Mimumesa dahlbomi. The sequence goes on from OU824118.1 coordinate 12,237,322, forward strand.
TTTCTCCCGATGACCGATATATACGTATAACTCCCGAAACAAAATTGTATCTCGTTATTTTTCACCCGGCGGGCATCGAGACCGTTTCTCCCGCGCGGTTTCGGAATTTCCACCGGGGAACTTTCGCTGTCCGTATTCAGAATTTTCCGTTCATCATGTGAAATTGTTAAACCAACCGGGCGGCCGCCGGCTTTTCCCCTCAATTGATTCCAATCGAATCTCGACACGCTTGTATACCTATGTTACCTAACATTCCCGCGAAATGAAAACAAATATACTAGAATGAAACAAACCCTGTGTACACTATTCATATACATATACACATATATATATATATATATTGTGATTCGCGGCACGTGTCCAACCACTTAAATCACGCTCCCGCCCTTTAAACCCTAATACCTAGACAGATTTAAGTATTCCGACCTGGACGACGCGAGATAACAAGTATCTCGGACGTTAAACTCGCACACACTCCACACGGGTGTAATAATCACGTAGACAGGCATAAGTAGAGCTTCCTGAGTTCCGAACCCACCGTTGACCCTGAAGCCGTGGACGACCCTGAACCGGAACCGAGAATGAAAGTGATTTGGCGTTCGCGCTCGCACCACGGCTACTCTCTGTCAGCTGTTGCGCAATCGTGACCGCGAAAGCACGCGAATAGAACATTCATAGGTTCGCGACGATGGAGAGGGAAATCCTCCAGGAGATCGATAAAGAAGCCGCGACGGCGCGACGATAAATGTGCCTCATCCTCGAACGTTTTCGTGCCACCGTAGCCAGAGATTATAGGCGACAAAGATTTGCAAACGAAAGGTTCAGAGAATAAATCGGATGAACGTTTCACCGCGATTTTTCAACTAAAATTATCCGGCTGATTGAAGGATTCTTTATTCGTAAACTGTGTACTCGAGAGAGAGAAAACGAATGGTTGAAGAAAAAAAAATCGTTTGACCTTCTATCGAATGGTTCCTGGTTTAAATAAAGGTGGTGAAGATAGTGTGACAATTTTGAAGAGTTGAAACCGCGGCGAAATGAACAACCGGAATCACTCGTGATACTGAACACGTTGATATAAATAAAACCAGATGTATTCCAAGTAATAATTAAACACCGACTTACGAGACAGCCGGGATATATCGTAATTAAGAGTTAACGACCGGCAATTAACATAACGTCACGCCGGTCATTTATACGAGTCTTATGGGATTCCATTTGCGAGGCAAGAAACCGGCGGGTTCTTTACCTGACACCTGCGAACCGTGTATTCATAATCGGCGTCATCTTACGCTCCGGTAGCATCGTAAATTATAATATATACATACATACATATATATACTTATGTATATTAAAAAAAAAAGATCGGAATAGAGATGGAAAAAAACATACCGAGGCAAAACTTTCAAGACCCACGGAGAACATAATTCGCGACGTTCACGTACATAACTCAGTCCTCGTATAAGTATGCAAATTACGCGCAATTATAATCCCGTACTCATTGGCCGCGGTTATAATTAAGACAGCGCGGCGAGACGTATCTCACGATTTCTACTCCTACTCCTTCGCGTGTCATTAAGGATACCATTATACATGCGCCGTGAAATTTTGTCCACGCAGCCCGACGATGGAACGTGCTACGACGATTCACTTTCCTTGCTGCGCGCGTGCTCACATCGTATCTAGTATACCTATGTATATGTATGTACTTCGAACGCACGATTTCTACCTCTTTCTCTCATTTCCCTAACAACACTTTCATAGCGCGAACCACGGTTCGTCGATACGAGCTATCGAATTCTTATCGATTTACCCACGCGCGAGAATAAAATTTAAATCCTTTTTTTTCCCGCTAAATTCGATTCGCTGTAAGAAAGAAGTCCGTGTAGATGTGTGTGTGTGTGTCATCGGTTTCCGACGTTCACGTAGATGGGTACCGTCTTACGGGAATCGTTTCCCTGTAGACGCGTCCCGGGGCACAGAAGGAAAGTAAATCGTCGTCGCGTGAAACACAAAACTATGCGGCTCTTCCGGCGCGTCGCGATGAATTTCACGGTGAATAAAGTGCCGCGGAGTCTGCGGCGGAAAGAAAGACTGGAATAAAGAAAAAGGAGAAATAGAAGAGAGAAAGAGAGAGAGGAGAGAGGGAACAGCACACCGTAGAACATCCCAGGGAATACCCAGGTCGAAACGAAGTTACCGCGGGCCCGTCTCGCAGAATTTAGAAGCCGGTTTGGCTGTGTTTCCTGTTGGCGTGCACGCAGGAAATTGCTACGATCTGTCATTTCGTTAAGTACGAACCCCGGCAATAACGTCGGCCGCGTTATACTTCGGACGAGCGCATCAACGGTCGTTACTATTGTGCCGGATATAAAACTGTGCTAGCCCATTGTTGTTCCGGCCGCGATATACAGTTTCGAAGCACTTCTGTGGACGATCTCGCAAGCCCCCGTCTCGTTGAACCGCGGTTTTCCTGTACTTTCGTTCTGTATATGTAGATGTTACATATGTATGTATATGTATATACAGGATAACGGTAAACAAGTCGACATAGAAACTTATTCCGTTAATGATAATCACGATGGAGAGATTTATCCCGCTGCAACGTGTATGTACATATACGCGTATGAAATGTTTAATTCTAAGTACAACGTTAATAATATGAACGCGTGACCATCGCGTTCAACGCCACGTTGTTCGCAGCTTGAAAATACAGACGTACGTATTCGCGACGGGGCGTGGAATATTTCTCTATGATATTTAAAGAAGCTACGGAAGTTACTGTAAATATTATCTAGGAAAATAACCGCGGTTACGTTCGCGATCCCGTCCCGACGAAAATGTACCATTGTAACGGTGATGTATGAGTAAGAAGCCGTGAATTTAAATGCCCTATGGAAAACAGGATGAAATAATACAATATCGGTGTGTGTGTGTGTGTGGGTGTATCACGATCGTACGAGTAAACGAGATCAATATATGTATGTATAACGTCTTCGATGCTACACATCTCAGTGTCGTTTCTGGCACATCAGCTTTCTCGAGAAATTGGTCAAAGAAACTGGAAGACTCGGCGAGAGAAAAAAAAAACAAGGGAAGAGAGAAAAATAAAACACACACAGAAGGAAGAAGAAAAGAAAAGCCTGACAGAGATTGGCTGGCTAGAGTCGGTTTGCCCGGCAGCAACGAGACTTGTCCCGTTCTCATGGCTAATGTTCATGGATGGAAAGAAACAAGAGAAAATCGCGTATACATATATATATATATATATCGTTGCAAACCTTTCCCGTCCGTGGATACGGCCAAAAATTAATTGCAGCTTGGCCGGAGCGTAATTAGTAATTTTGTTCTAATTAAGGAAGACTACTCGTGTCGACAAAAAAGGGGTGTGCCCGGTGCGCCCGTGTTTTTGCGAGCCGCGGAACAAATGCAAAGGAAACAGACGCCGTGCTGTAATTAGTCCTCAATGAGAACCTTTTACCGTCCCACTTTATACATCTATACGTGTTTCGTGACTGAAACGGTGAACGCTGCCGTATCAACATTTTCACACGGTCGGGGATAAAAGTAACGAGAATACAAAAATGAAGCGTACTATATATACATGTGTATATATAGAATCGGTTATATTAACGAAGGTAAATATCGATTACCTAATATTAAACCCGTCGCGGTTTTTGTTCGTCTAAAATTAGCCGTTGACACGCGAAAATATTCCGTAACCTGTGCTCGTAACCCCGTGAATAAAAAATAAAAAGGGCAACCCCTGCAAATCGAGCGTGAAAAAGACACCCCGCACGGTGTGTTATGATTTACAGGACGTAGATGACACTTGTAAAGCGTCCATTGTTCGACCCCTTTTTTTTCCCCCAACGACAGCCCGGCAGACCGCGTGATTGCACCCGGTGGTTAGGGTGCATCCTATTTTGAGACAGACCCGCCGACAACTGGAAATCGACGAAAATCGAACGCGACTGTCAATAAATGATTTACCGTACACCCGGTTGCGGACACGAGACTATCGATGGTGTGTAAAATAATAAAAACGAAACCAATCGACCATATTTGCCGGTCGAAGTTGTCCGCGAATAGAAAAAAATATTAAATTCGTACGAATTCGGGCAAACGACACTATATTTTTTAATAAAAATACATTTAAACTGTGTGCGGGGGGAAATCCGTAGCGAAACAAAGTACATAGACGTGTAAAAGAAAACGAAAAAAAAATTAGTGCGAGCTCGCGTGGCCAGCAGCCGTCGACGATTCTCCAGGTTTAATTAAACAAAACTCGACGGGACCGAAGTTCGGTCTTCGGCATTTGTTCTCGTTTTGAAACTTCCATGAATTCCGTTCGCGGTTCTTCTTCTTCATCCTGTTCCTGTCAGCGGACATCGCAATTTCGCGTAACGAATATCTAACAACCGTACGCGTGTAACCAGTTACGATTTTTGGTACGCGTATCTATATGTGTTTGTGTGTGTGTGTGTGTACGTAGAGGGTCGCGCGTGACCGCATTGCATTTTAATTAACCGACCGAGGGAACGTAGGGTGTCCTTCGAGAAAAAGAGAAAGAGAGAGAAAGAGAGAGCGGCGTTTACATTGAAATTGAGTTTTAACTTCGTGACGCCCATGACACTCTCGCGAAAATCCGGCGGAAAAAGAAAAAGGAAAAGAACGATTAATCTGAAACGTAGCAGAGTGGGAAAGCGAACAATAATGTCGCCGGTTCTATGAAAATAATACAGAGGGAATTATCGGAAGGTCGCGAAATATTAAAAAGAGAATACATGTGCCCGGCTACGGTATGAAGATAACAATCGTTCAATTTGCGAGATCGGAATCACAATATAAGCCACGGATTGTCCGGATAAAAAGGGGTTTCCCATGGAAATAAAGGTATATTTCTGCCATGAAGTTGCATATATACGGCCGAGCGTGAAACGTACACGCATACATACACGATGCCGTCGGCTTAACAAAGGCCGCCGCGATAAATCTCTTGGCTACGAGGGGGTTAAAAATTAACCCGGTTGATGCTACCCGACACTCCACCCCCTGCATCCCGGTTATTTATCATGATCTACGGTTTATTGTTCGAAAGGAATTTCCCATGAAGGAGCACTATCACACGCACACACACACACACAGAATTCTGCGTGGAACAAGCGTGTCTGTGTAACACCATGGAAATTTCGTGATATCGATCGGAAATTTCATCGGTGCCAGTATTAATGTCACTTGAAAATTCGTTCGTAAAAGTAATTCTTTCGGTACGAATAAACGTCCACAGTGACGGGCGTATATATAAAATGAGAAAAACAAACGGAAAAACCGTTGGAAACATTGTTTAGAAAAAGAGAGAAGAATGACATCGTACGAGATAGTAGAAATGTTCGCCGCTATTCCATTTTAAGTAAATATAAAAAATCTGCATTCACAGGCTGACGATTCGCATTAAACGTAATATCATCCCGCGGTTTTACAAAAAATAGAAAAAAATCACCGTCGTATAACCCGGTGTCGGCATTATCATTTACCCTTAATAAACGTGAAATTTGTCCGATGTAATTTATCAAATGAACAACCTGCACGAAAACACCCGAAATCCGGGTACAGTGTGGATTTAAAACAGTTAAGCTCCTTTGAATATTTCCCGGAGGAAAGTTTCCCCGTTTTCCGCAAATACCTGCGAACGAGTCATAGAATTTAGACTACTTTTTTTTCCTTTCTTTTTTTTTGTCTCTCCGCACAGCTCTACACACTGGAAGGAGAGACCCTATTTAATCGTGATTAACGCGCGTGGGAGAGGTTAAAGCCCGCGAAATAAAATTAAAACGGATAAATACTGCGCACTGCGGTATTCGGCGCATTCCCAGAGGTGGTTGCACACACTCCGGCATACACCCTTGCAACCCCTTCTCCCGAAACCGCTCCAAACCTCCACCCCGTCTCTCTCTTTCACTCTCTTTCTCTCTCTCTTTTTATTCGTCTCTTCCTGTATGCCTTTCTATCGCAAGTTTTAGTCTCCACACAATGACGGAAAGCTCTCCACATATTTTCATGGACCTGGCACGCACACTACGTTATCTCCCACCTTGTCCTCCCTCGTCGACAACGACGTCGACGACGACGGTCACGGAGATATCCAGCAGGCATTTCACCAGGCAAAATATTTCTCTACGTGAATCTCGCTAATGATATGAATTCTGAGAGCGGGGGCAACGTGCTCGTATACATATACGACGCCGTTAAATCTTCATACAAACATTCGTTCGCTCGGACAAAGATACACTTGTGCCGCTACAGGGCGATACAAAACGTAGAGAGACAATGGTCGCGTTGATCTACCGTGAACCCATCGTTGAAATATATTTCACCCGCGTTTCTTTTTCAACGACCGACGCGTCCGTGTTTCCCCCGTGGACCCGGATATGCATAATTACTCGATAACTTTCCATTCCCCAGGAATTCCCTGTCCCGTAGATCATTGACCGGAAAGAAATCGGGAGGTTGTATGTATGTATGTATGTATACAGTGGTACGTTGAATTTCTGTCACGCGATAAAAACCCAGATTACATTTACGATCGTACCGAAAAATAATTGTAACTGAAACCTGGAATATTCCGTCTAACGTTAATTCCACACACGTGCAATTTCCGGCGGGAAGAGCGAGTGCTATTGTAAAACCGTCGGGAACGGCGAGAATAAAGAAAAAAAACTGAAAAACGAAAGAGAATATCAGACGGTCTAATCACGACGGAGTCGTTTGAAATTTTTAAATCCACTTTACCGCCGTCCGCCGCGGAATTCGTGGCACGACTGAACCCACGTTTGACACGGGCAAAAGAAAACACAGACGAGTAAAGAGACACACAACATCCACGGAAAAGGTACACACAGATACGAAAAGCACGTTTGCCCGCTGACGAACGCAACCGACTCATTATGCAGCGTGTTTACACCTGTAGAAACGTTGGACTACTACGATATAATCACTGTACCTTTACATCCCGCGGGAATGTGAAAACATCGCGACTAATTCTCGTTCGACTAGCCGGACCAATTACATCGAAACATTTGCGACACGTATCCTGTTCCGCGGAACGTACCTATGTATGTATGTATACACACGTACGTACATAGCTACATCGAGGAATAGTGTGTCCTCGAATTATGGCAGGTATTAAATGCATTAGGAAACCATTGTTGTCCGATCGAACAAGGTGCCGGGCGGAATGATCGTGTAACCATTCGCTGCCGAATGACGGGAAACGTCTGAACGAGGTCGGACAGTTAATGGCGTACAACGGATCCCGAAGTGCATGGGTTTAGCGTGAACGTATATCCGAGAATCACCGATGGAATATTATGATCGTGACAGAAAATAATGGTGTATAAAATAGGATGAGGGAAATCAATAAAAACTGGACGCAATCGATAGACGGATCAATTGAAATAGAGTATGTAATAAAGAAATGGGAAATAAGAGAATGTGGTGTAAGTAGAGAATGAATTTGACATTTGTAATTTATGTTATTTAAGATTTCTAGTTGGAGATACCAATAATGTTACAGTATGTAAAATATGGAACGAGGGTAGTGTGTTTTTCTTTTTATTTCCTCCAGGAGGATTTCTGTAAGTCTTTTAAGTTAAAGAGACGCCATGGAAGGTAATGAAAGATTAAAATGGTATTTTCGCTTGTCGAAAACGTCGAGTCTCGAACCCATCGCGAAGTTCATCCGAGTAGTCGAAACGGATCGGAATTACGGGAATACTCGGAAGAATAAATCGTCTTGCTTGAACATCTTTCTGCATTGCCCGTAGCGCAGTAAGGTTTTATGATAATATTTACCCGGAGTAATAAACCACTTAACTAACCCTCGAGAATCTGGAGTGGTTGTTAAAAAAAAGAAAAAACGGAACGAAAAAAAGTCGAGAGAAGGAAAGAGAGAGAGAGAACGTTTTACCGTAGGTACACAAGTACGGAGAATTACAGAAAATTCAGTAACCGAGGAAGAAGTACGAGGCTGAAGGAAATTTCCATGAAAACAGAAACTGCGAACGAATAGAGTAACCCTATCGCGGTTTACATAATAGGCGAATAGAGAACAACAAAAAAGAAAACAGAGATCAAGTGAAAAGTGCGAAACGATTCCGCGAATAAAGGTATACTTCCGAAAAAAATGTTTAATTATATTATTAATCCGAAATTGACGTCCACCGTGGAATTTCCATCTGCCCCGCTAACTTCTCGAAATCTCTAACAGCCGTATTCACCGTTGCATACAGAGATGACACGAAGTTCAAAGGCGCACGGGATTTCGGACGCCGATGCGAGATGGGACGAAAGGACCACGGCAAAAGGTCTCATTCGGATGAAAGTCAGTAAGGTTAGATGAGGTTTGACGGACCCGTGGCTAAAGACACAAGGGAAAAGGATATATACACGAGCAGACATTTTTTTGTCTCCCGGATGGTGAAAATTAACGAAAATTCCAGGGGCGGACAAACGAAAGAGATAAATCGTATTCGTTCCAGTGTCCCAGTTTACTTCAACATTTTTCCTCCCTGAAATATAGTACCTATACGTACGTGTATGTACGTATGTATGTATTCCGTTTGGTCGTTTCACGACGACATTTTCGCGCTGTGACCCCTGCGCGAAATGTTAATTAATTAAAGTTCGTTAGTTCGCAATGACGCGTCTAATGGCACGGGGGAGGCAAAAAAATACCATTCCACGAAATTTTCTTTCCCTCGGGATACCCCCCCGGGGGGAAGAGACTTTCAACGGATGAAATGGAAATATATGAAATCCGAATGTATTTTATCACGCTGTCGGGAGACAACGGATGAAATCGAGGGTGAGAATTAACGACCGTCACCTGATTCGTATGTGCCGACGGATGAATTAACATCGTTAACAGTGAAACTGACGGAACGCACGGCAGATGGTGGAGAAAGAGAAAAGTGCGATTATACGGCGAGCCGTTGCGCATGCTTTGCCTTAATTAGTCGAGATTTCTCTCGGAGTAGAAAGAATACCAAAGTGGTCCCAGCCCCACCTATCGACCTAATAAAGTCCTCGACACGTTCACCCTCTACTCGAGTTTCTTATTCTTCAGAAACCCGTTCCCCATCGTCTCACGTGACAAAATCTCGAAATTCATTAGAGGACCCGAACAAAATAACGCGAGGTGACAAACAAAAGTTGAGAACGAACATTTTTTGGTTAATAAAATCTCGATCGATCTTGTTTTTTTTTTTAGTTCTTATCGGTATACTTTCGGATACTTTATCGGTCTATTTCAACGTATCGGGGAGATACAAATGGAACAAAGGTCAAGTACCTCGGTGTCCTGGTTCTTTCTGGCGATCGTACCGACGGCAAAACACGTAAGAGTGGTAATTGGCACCGATCCCATAGCGGGCAAAGTCGCACGGAATCGCCAATTGGTCGACTCACGAGCAGACATTTTTCTGCTGGCCATTGAAATAATACTCTCTCTCTTTCACTCTTTGTCTCTCTTATAATCGCAAAGCACAGAATTTTTCACCGCGAGAAAATGGTATCGGGACGAACTTCCTATCCATTCTAATAAGATAATTTAATTTGCGTGAAACATTCCCAGGAACGGTGGTCGCGGACGGAAAATAAGCTCGCTGTTATTTTCCTTTCTTTCATCAGCACCCTTTTGTCTCCCTTGATATCCCTTTACCGCGAGTAATCCTATGTAAAAAAAGACCAAGGTCCAAATAAAGAGCAAAAGAGCGGAAACGTCGAGCCGTGAATCCCATTTCCGTTACGTCGTTTGCAAACGCGTTACACTTGTCCCATTATTTTCTGATCACCGAACGAGAAACTGCGCGAATGGGGTCGCCCGAAACACGCTTCTAAGGGATTTCATTTTATCTGAAATTATCACTTCTCACCGTATCCCTCGGTATCGTAACCGAAACGGTACGGGTACGTCGAAAACTTTATTACAGAAAGTTACGATAATAACCTTAATTAACGTGAAAGTTATATATCGAGAATACTCTTCGACGTTGCGAGTCACAAAAAAATAAAAAGATAACGAAACGATCAAAAGAATGGATACAAATGAAAGAAAAACGAATATAACACAGGGGGGAAAAGCGCGGAATGTCGAAACGAACGGTACCGATCGAACAATGCCTGTCTTTTAATCGGGATCGCGTAAATTAAAGATTTCTAATTGCCGCGATTGTCCCGAACACAGGGAGCGAATTTATCGGGTCAACGCTTCCGATATCAAAAGGGGTGGCTTTAATGAACCCCCATGCGCAATTCTACAGGACCGACCCCTCGGAATCACGCGCATACTACGAGATCCAACCCGCAAAACCCTATTTCACTATAGCACCGATTCCTGATGAACGGGCACACGCAATTTCATCACGGCCGACCCCTCGACCGCTGCACAGGAACGTGAATGTTACACACGGGACCACGGCACACATATCGTTCCATCGAAATGTGGAGCTTTGCGTAAACACATACAGATACATATGTATGTACGTACCGTACCGTACATAATACATAAATATTTCCGCTGACCGTACATCCATAAGTGTGCAATTACTTATTACACTGGACGAGCACGTTAATTGAACTTATAGCCAACTAACTCATCTTCGAGGTGAAATGTATTTCCACGTACCTAACCCTGCGAAAACCGTGGTGCAATTATAACGATGAAATACGAACCGCGTGTATGAATTTGACGCTGTGATTCTAACGTGATAAGATAATGAATCACGTGTGATAATAGAAAAAAAGAGTGTTATGTATTGTTACTTGTTTGCTTCGTACAGAATTATGACCTTGATATTCTTTTCGTTTACGTTATTATTATTGTACCTAGCTGCGTATATCTTTCTGTGTGTGTGTGAGTGTGCGTTTCGTAAAAGCTGAATTACTTGCGTACGGTGAGACATGTGAAAATTAAAGTACTTACGCAGGTAAAAACAAACAAATAAAAAAAAGGGAAAGATAAAGAAACGCGCACGCGTCGAAATGTTGAGAAAAATAAAATACACCGGCAGAAAGAACACCTGCGGCGACGCGGTACGGTGAGGATTACGAGCGACACCATTGTCTTGTAAACCGCGTTGTAATTTTCGCAATTCGCACTGTGATTACGGCAAAGTTGCGAGATTATTCCAGGCCCAAAGGGATCTATCTATCTATCTCTCTCTCTCTCTCTCTCTTCCCCCGTTTGCTTCTGCCCGGCGTCGTGATTGTTATCAAGTAAATTGCACACGATCCGACGTACATACTACACACCGTGCCGAATATGTACGTGCGTACGCATGCGCGGCACCGTTTAAAAGTCATTTCGAAAATTTGCATATTTCCACGATTGTCCATTTCACGCTCGCTGGATATTATAAATGCAAAATATATATTTAAATAACCCAACCCCGTATCCATGGAATCAACTATAATACATAAATTACAACGATTTTTTTTTAACCCTAACGTTAACATCACCACCCACCCATCTACATACTAAACACATCTACACTTGCGAAAAGACCAAACCTATCATTCCGGAAAGCGAAAGATAGCCTCGACCAATTAAAAAATCCCACCGAGAAAAAACCATGAAAATTTCCCATTCCATACCAACCCCGTTGCTAATTCATAATGAAAACGGGCCGTGCAAAATGCGATGTGCCAACGTTCCTGACCGTGAAACGCGCCGTAGATGCATAAAATTCCGTCGGAATACGTTCGGCCGCGCGATTCCCGGAAAATCCGGTATTCAAAAACGCTTACACATTTGCATGCGTGCAATCATGAAAACCCTGGACGTATATGTGTATACCCGCGGCCCGGGGATTCAGCTTCGCTGATCAAATGAGGGGACAAAGTGGAGCTAGATGTCCGCGACGGGATTCGTATCAGCTAAGGCAAAAGGGGGACCACGAGGTGGAGGGGGGGGGGGAGGTGGCGGTCGTTGCATGCATATGCAGATTTGCGGAACGTCGAGGACCACCGCCTTGTTACCCCCGTAAGGCCAAAGGCACCTCGAAACCCCCTGAGACCTGGTTATAGGCATTAACTAAATATTTGCACGGAACAGCCGTACCAGAACCAAACGTCGGGCAGGTCGGGATTAACCTTCGACGTGCTTGAACGTTAACTCGTGTACTCAAGGACGGATGGACTGATAAATCGTTCATGGTCACCGACGACTGGAAAAGATATTCTCTTACTGGATGGATCATTTTTATGGGAGACTTGGAAATAGTGGATTTGTAACCCTGCGGGGCTTGAAACTGCTGTGGTACAAGGAATATCGTAGGAAATTTGACAAATTTTTGGAGAATTTTTAGAAATTATACATTGGAATGTGTATACTTAAAATAAGTGCTAAAAGATGAATCTGGGAATGAATTTCCATTCATGGAGAGAACTCGAGGAGATAAGACGTTCTTCTAATAATAGGTGTATGAATAATAAAGCAAGAGAAATACCAGGTCGACGGATTTATCTTTTAACGGTACGTATGTGTCGACGACAAGCTCGTTAACAACGACCGGTAGTTTCGACCATGAGGAATCAATCAAACGTTCACTCGTCGCCAAAAGGGAATTTAAATCGAGCGGTCCTATCGCCGCGGCATCGATTACGAATAGTACAAATGCAGTTACATTTGCCCGTAGTTAGAAACAAACAGAACGAATTTGTACCGCAGTAATTGCTCGTGACCAATTATGCAGGGCTACACTCTCGTTATTTAACGTACGTCTGTTGTGTATACATTGGTACAAAGCTCGCCTTGTCGGTGGGCGACGTACTTTATTTGAGCTCCATTTTCAAGTTTCGGCGCCCTTAAAATTCCACGTTAAGATGAAATTTGCTCGTGGTAGCGAAATGCAATTTTTTTTTACATTTTTCGCCGCAATTTTCCTCCCAACTTATTAAGCTTAGCAGGTTTCACCATGTGGAACTCATAGTATATATTATATGTATACGTGTATATATGTATGTACATTTCCGTACAATGTATACCACTCGAAAGTGGATTTTTCATAAAACTGTATAAATAATATGTTTTCCCGGGAAAAATAAAAGATTTAACAAAGGTAGAAGATAGAAAATGTTCATCTTGTTACACGGACAAGAGTCTGTTCGTACTTAAAAGAATGTAAAAAGTGATATTCTTTTCTACTCGACAAATCCTCCTAAACAATTTACCCCAGCACATTCACAGTACTTTGACAATCGAACGGAAGAGAAACTACTTCAAAAGTATCCGCTGTTTTTCCGTGAAATATGGAGAAAAAAAAAAACTCAAAGTTTCAGTTATACAAAACAGTCCGTCAAAAGCCGAACCTCAACCTGGACACGCTGTCCACGTATCCCGGAACGTAGTATACGAACGGTCGAAAGGTTGTTTCCATCACAAACTGTGTATCTACATGGTCTGTCCGGAAAGTAATAGGACTGATTTTTTTCCGCCGCGACTGTACTTCGGAGCTCTCAGGTGCCGACTGGATTCGGTAGAGGAGGTCCTTAGCTAATGAATGAGGGATTGGTCAATTGTCTCCGAGAATCTGGAGAGTCAGGACAGCCTTTTTCCCGCGACGTGTTTTTGTCCGCGGTACAAGCAGAAAATTCAGCGTTCGTTAGAGCAGAGGTTGGCAATCGCTAAAATTTAATCAATTCTGTGTGAAACGCGGTAAATCTGCGACAGAGACATTTGATATGATGAAGCAGGCTTATCCAGATAATACTTTAGTAAGAAGTAGTGTGTTTCGGTGGCACAAGGCCCTTTCGGAGGGCCGGGAAGAGGTCGCCAATGAATACCGCGCTGGAAGACCTTCGACTTCGACAAACACCGACAATGTGACTCGTGTGCTCGAAGTTTTGAACTCTGACTGTCTACTGAGTACTCGTTTAATTGCCCAAATGTTAAATTTCCCAAAAACTGTGGTTCATAACATTGTGACGGAGCACCACGACAATGCAGCGGCTCACACCTCCTTTCTTGTGACCAGCTAAATGACCCAGGCAGGTATCCTAACGCTTCCCCAGCCATCCTACATCCCAGATTTGGCCCCCCCGGACTTCTTTTTGTTTCCTCGCCGGAAAATACCGATGAAAAAAAATCATTTTGAAACGAATCATTTTGAAAAGAGGGGATCCAAGCAGCTTGTACCGCGGCTCTAAACGCCATTCCGGAGAATGCTTACCATGACGCCTTCAATGCTTGGAAATCGCCCTGGCAGCGCTGTATCGACGCAGGAAGAGCCTTTTTTGAAAGTTTTTCAAGAATTATAACGATTGGCTCAATAGTTTTTTTTTAATCGACTCAGTCCTATTACTTTCCGGACAGACCATGTATGTACTCCCGAATTTACGGGCTGGTCAATTGATAGATGCGATACGAAGCGCGGTTTATATTTTTTTACGAGCAAACATGTATGCATGTACGTATGTACATACGTCATTCTATCGAATGTGAATACCTAGCGTTCCCGATAACACGGTGGCATCCACGCGTTACCCCGCACACGCGCTTGACACGTGTGATGACACAAAAGAATCGGGTCATCGGAATGGGACCCATTACGAACCGGTCCTCGAACGATCAACCCTATTTTCCGGATACCTGCGTGTGTACGTACACGTGTCGGTCGCACCGAATTAACATCGACGGAAACACCGTCGACTTGCGTGTAATTAACGCGCGAACGGACAATTAGACACAGCGACCGTCTACGATTTATTTAAAAAAAAAACAAACATCGTATCGATTAAATCGACACGAAGATTGGTTTATTTTTTGCCCGCGGAGGAGGAAAGCGGATGAACGAAATAATTCAGAAAATTGGAAATAAAATTCGCGGAATTTTTTCTGCGAGGTTATAAAAAAAATTTCAATTTACTTTACCGCATATTGCATTTCTGGTTTCTACGGTAGATAATATTGAAAGCCGATTGCTGGTTTTGTGCGTCCAATAAAGGCCATCCTTTAAAAAGAAATACTTACAATCGTCCGATAACATGGGTTAGATAGAATCGATGAACGGAAATTAAAGTCTGTACGGGACAAGCCGATAAAAACGATACACGTATGCGAAGAAATCAGACCTGACCCCTCCCCCCCCCATGGTATCTATGTACATACACATAACGTATCAATAGAAAATTTGTTCAATATTCAGTATTTTCACATTTATATATCCTTTGTCTTTATCCCTATATTCATCTAACTATAATCATCCCTGGCGAACAAAAAAATTATCTTTCAAAAAATCAAAAAAAGAAAAATCTACGAAATACACGAACCATGCGTTACACTGACATACATTTTCGTTTCGTTCGTATAAATTTCATCCGAAAGCTGGGGAACGCTATTACATCAGCGTCTCTCGCGATTCGCACATTTGAATACAAACGGAAGACAATGGCGGAGTGATATCCAAGTGGGAATCTAGTAACGGGAGCGTTTCACGTTTACAGAAGATGCTCGAGAACAGAGGGATCCGAACCGCGTGGTTCAATTCGTTAAACAATCGATTCTAGTTCGAGAAGACAAACAATTGCACCTGAACGAATGAACATTGGAGCACGTGATTTGTTAAAGAAACGAAACAACGGTAAGACATCTTCTTGGTCTCCGTTGTTTTAACGACGATCGTCGTTCACATTTTTATCGGATATTTTGTCCCGTGGCGAGAAACACGTTTAGAATTTAACTTGCGCATAGTTTATCGATGCCGTACGTACCATCAACCTGTCACGTATTTTACGAGCATTTATATGTAATGGCAGTATCCAGAGAAATACCGTAACAACTGCGCTACCATAAAAATATTTATTGCATGTACTTTCCCCCCACTAGGTCACGTTATATTCAGCGTTGCTCGTGTACCCGGGAATGAGAACTTTTTAATATCTCACAACCTAGTTTTTATTAACACATTGTCCGGTTTTCCGAAGACACTAAATTCCCGAGTAATTTTATGTTACACTCGAATTCGCGCTATGATTTTTACAATAGTTTCGTACAACGCGTATCGGAAAAATGTATTAGAGTACGCTAAAAAAAAAGAGAAAAGAAAAGTGAGAACAAAAAAGAACGTGTGTCGCGTGACCGGCAAGAAAACCTGTTCACATTTTCCAGAGTTTTCTGCGAAACAGAGGGAGAAAAAACACACGCTAGTCGATTTACATATAACGAGCCACTGGAAAAGGGAGACTCGTTACGACCTTCATGAGGAACGTGTCCAAAATGTAAAATTTCGTCGGGTTAAGGTGGAGTGTTTCATTGACGCCGTACTGTAACAACCGATACTTACGCGACGATGCTTGTTAGCCGACATAAAAAAAGAAAAAAGAAAAATAAAGAAAAAGGCAACTTGAATCGACCCAATTGCGATACACTTTCACGTTTAATATCGTCCTGTTAAGAACATAAATTCTCCGCCACGGTATACATATTCCGAGCACATCTACCGGAGAACGTGATCGAAATTAAACCGTTACGTACACTCGATTATAAAGTACTCAACCGTAAAGTTACTTATTCAACGAAATTACACGGTAAATGAAATTTTTCAACCTGGACGCAAAATTTTCGTCGTTTCTCCGGTGAATACCACAGATGACGTAACTACCAAAACGTCGAAAAACGCTACGTTCGGTGGCTCTCGTCCAGTTAAAATAGGCGAATCGTTCGCCGTAGATTCGCGCGATTAGCTCGGTCCATTAGCGCGTCAGCGATATCGAACGACGGAGCCAACGGGATCGTTCCGAATGCCAGAAATCGTTCCTCGCGAAAGCGCGGCCTCGAAACACGGATCGATGCGTCAATCTTCGAAACGAGAGAAAGAAATACATGTGTGTATATATATGTCGTTCGGGAGAGCTCCATGCACCCGTGAAAAGTCAACTTTATCGCGCGCCGTAAAGGCGTCTCATAAACAGAGAATCTTTCACTTCGTTCTCCTCCCAACGGATTCTGACCGAGATAAAACATCGAAACTCATATAGGAAAAGAATTACATCGGAGACGAGCGATAGGATGGGACCTATCACTTGGTGGTTCGTGCGCGGGAAGTGAATTACCGGGAGCAATGAGATTTCAATGGTTTTGTAGTGCGTCTCTGGCGAAAATAGAAATCGAAAAATCGTACCGCGACTTGTTTGCGAGTTTCATTTTTCTCCGTCAATTCGTAGAATTGTTACGATAATAATATGATCTAGAGTGCCTCGAATGTGGATTCTCAAAAGGAATACACTCTTTCAAGATTCAGATCGATATCTAAAAACTTTGCGAAATGGCGAATGAAAAATACGAATTCAAACTAGCTTTTACGAAATTGCAAAATTGGGAAAAGTGCCGGATTGGAATTTAACTGTTCTTTATTCCGCGAAGTTCTTTCCCTCGAGGAAGATAACAGTGTTAACCTGCACAACTTATAAGTTCTATATCTCGTATCTACTATTAACCCATGTTCATCCTAGATTCAAACTGAAAATGGGTGTCACGTTAAAATAGTTCTACGGTTCTGCAGCCCAAAAAACGAGCGACATCCAAAAGTATACGAGCGATAGGTCTATCCTGTATCTCGTCCGTGATTACATCTATCCCTGTGGTAACAATGTTAAGCCATCGCCGTATCGTTGCCAAGTAAAGCAGTACACGAATCCTACACAGCGAAACGAAGAAAAATTTTAAAGTCCGATTCGTTCTTAACGAACCGGTTCGAACTTAAATAATCCCCGACTGTATATTTTCAATTCTCAAACAGCAATTTCGCCCCGAAGACCGAAGTGAGTTAAAACAAGCATTAGTTGGATTCAGATTTGGCTTGAAATCCGGCTGCGAGCCAGTTTCCACTGTTCCTTACGATTCGCTAACAGCATGGATTTTAAATTACCGTTCGTATATGTACGTACACATACGCAAAATGCTGCCTTCGCGAAGCAATTCTCTCAACAGTCAAATCGATGGTTTATAAATAACAGGGAGGTCGAGGAATAAACGACGTGCTTCCTCGTTGCGTGTCGCAAATTCGATTAAGCGGCGAGTCGTTGCGACACAAAATAACGGTAGTTACAATTTTTTTGTTATTGTTGTTGCTGCTGCTTTCTCATAAACCATGAATCACACAAGGTGGTCTCGCAGTAACGACCCGCTCTCTAATTTGGAGCTTCTCCAGAACTCTTACCGTGTTCGGATGGCTTTCACCTCCTGTTGAACACGCCGCCACGCAGATTTGCTCTGGTAACAATCGATTAGGGATGCTTATCCGACGTCCGATCAACGATCTTACGTGTTACTCTCCATGCTCCAGGAAATACGAGCAATTATGACGCAACGATGTTTGAAAAGTGAAACCCGACGGACGACGACTCATCGAAATAATATCATTCGAATTCTTCGGGTGACCCAAGAATATCTATCGCTTCCTTGTAGGAAATTCGAATAACGAATCACGATTTCACTAAATCCCATTGCTTCTTGGCTTCGACTACACGAAACTGTAAATACACGCCTCCGGATAACACTGTCCGGCATAATAATGCGTCGGAATTCTATCGAAGAAAGTAACACCAACGAAAGTTCTACTATCGCTATGGTATGAAGAAGAAAATCACGTGAGAGTAAAATAAAAAACAGAAACTAATATTTACTCATCAATCCTACAAATTCGTTTCAATAAAACATGAAATCTATCGACCACTCCATAGAACGAACAATCGGTCGGGGATTCGAGTGAATTATTTATAATACAGGAACACCGGTATGTCGACTACTATAACGAAAAATACAATTTCCCCGTAACATCGGTGTTAACCTCATCGTTGTAAATGTTACGCATTAAAAATTCTCTATAACTCAAATACCGTCAAATGGATATTTCCATATTCCTCGGCTAAAGCATTCTACAATAATTCAATTCGAAAATACAATACCATCCTCCGCATACATATATAGCAATATTTTCGTTACGATCCAGCTCTTTTCTTTTCATTCTAAATATGTATTCCGTCACGCTGGCAGAATGCGATGCACCGCGATTAAATAACACATTAATCCATCGATGTAGTACGCTACCGAATTAACCCAAGCCGGAGAGTCAATCGAGTTTTACGAGAGAACTGCTATCACCCCACGTGGTGTCTGGCTCGTCGGAGTAGCAACGGCAGAAATAAGTTCATGCGCGGTTTTCATGGTTTATTCACCGAGCTACTTGGAACTTATACACCATCGTGAATCACGGTTATGCACGTATGTACACATACATATACGTACGTACGTACACTCTTCACATCGTACGTATGCACGTGCTCGTAGTGGCAAAGTCGGTTTCATTCGCGCGACCGTAAACACATCCGTCAATCTTTGAGCTTTGACTCCGTCGTTGCCGCCGTGTGTCATACAGACGCCGGATAAATGGTTTTGCATGTTAATGCGAACTTTCCGCGAACCGGTCCATCGAGTAGCTTGAATTGGATCTCGCACGGTGGATGGAAATAAAGCTTGGCGAGTTATTTATAACGAATATTCCGCGCTATTCGTAAAATCAACGGAAAAGAGGGGTTGGATTGGTGGAAATCTCGCTGGGAATAGCGAGGATGAAAATTATGTTTTTTTTATCGTTCGCGTTTCGGTCGCGAAAATGTTAAACAGTTACGTAGAATATGTACGACCGACCGTTTTCGGGTTTCACCGTAAAATTATTATCCGCCGGCGTGTTTCGGCAACACGCGAACGGCAACGGGGAATCCGGAAATTCGAGTTTCGGCGTCTCGTGGAATGCGTGCGGCATACCGCGAATACGTGTAACAGATAACGCGGACGACGACGACGATTATGAACGTTAAATAATTCAAGTTCAAGGCGGTCTACTTTCACGGATTATTATCGCGATCGCGGTCCAATGCGTGCGGGAATTCGTAATTCACGGTGTACGTAAATAATTATAATAATACGAGCTACCTCTCCACACGTTAATTACATACTTATACGGATATCGTGTTCAGATCTTCGTTTTATCGGTCACAATTATCAGCGTTCATTTCGGAATCAGAGTAAGACGGTGTAATATGAATCGTGTGGCAAGAATGTGCCGTACTTTCACCTGTTTTTCATTATCATATATAAAAAAACAGTTAATTATATGTGTTTAGATAAACGTCTTAATAAAGTCTATAAAAAATCACGATTAAAATGTCCGCGGGAATATCGAACTTATATTTACTCGGTTCAATTCCGCGGGGTTTATCGATGCGCGAATAATTTACTAGCGCACTCGAACGAAAGATAAATAAGGACGAAAATTATATTATCTAAGTAACGATCGTATCGAGTGTATTTAATAAGTATTACGTCGAACGTTTCGAACGTATTAACCGTTCGTTACATTTCGCGTTAGAATTTGCCCGTGATCTCATTTAATTCCCTCGGCCAACGCCATGACACGTGAACCGGTCACGTGACCACCGTCGTTCCAGATTCAAACGTAGAAATGCAATTTTTACCGTCCGGACGACGAGGGTATCCGTCGTTATCAATGCAAACTCGTCCGCGATGCGTCAAGGCCGGATCAAAGAGTTGGCAAAGAGGAAAAATGGAAATAAATAAAGCCGGCGGGCGCGATCCACGTCGATATGAAAATTTCATGGCTACGTCACGTGGTTCTTTTCGAACTGTTTCGACTTCACACCGTGTACACCACTGCACGAAGAACTATTCTCGTACGAAAAAATCAAACCCGACAAACACACGTGCGTTACACAGCGAAGTATCCTCGCGATTCGTTTAACTTATGAGACATGAATAAATCGCAACACAAAAATGTCACCCCCGTTCCGACGAACGCCGAACAAAACGCGAAACTCTCAAACTCGGACGAGGGGGGTGAAAGAAAAAAGAAAGAAATCGTATATACGCGCGCACGAAATAGTTCGGAAACGTTCAACGCGTAATGTCAAGAGGGTTAGCTGCAATGCGGTCGGCGTAGAATTCGCGCACATGGCGGCCAAGATCGCGCCTAGGCTATTTTTAAATACACACCGAGTGAATGACATGTCTCTTACCTTGGTGTCCCTCGACGTGTGGTAGTAGTAAACAAAGGCGAACATCCACGCGCATGACAGGAGCAACACAATTTTCACATTCCGCCGCATCTCCGGTCGGTGTCCCGTCGTCCCGGTCTATGGTGTCCTTTCGAATCCCTTGCTCTCCTCTCAAACGTAACGTTTCTCGTCCTTCGCGTGGAAAGGGAGCACACTCGCGACCGTGAACGCGGCCCAACACCGCGGAACACCACCACCAACACGAACGTACCGGCAGCTGAAGCCATACTGGCGAGCCGCGACCAGAACCACCGCTACTACGCACCCGACGCGCCACTGTTTCCACATTCGTCCGCCGGCGGCGCGCACCGCAGTCCCTGTGACGCCCACTGGACGCGGCTCGGCGCGAGAATTCAAATCGGTCTCATTTCGCGCTGTCACATGTTTTCTATGGGAGAGAATAGATTTTACGGGGTGAAAAGTGAAATGAAATGGATAATTTTCGATGAGCCGTCCGATGAGTTAGTGATTGAGAGTTGTGAGACGAATTTAAGATAGTTCAATAGTTAATTTGTATTGTAATACATTGCGAAAATGAAAGTGAGGATTAATATTGTATTCATTCTTATTTATAATTAATAAATTGATATTTTTAATAATTATTCATTGTGTTGATTGAATTGTCTTCCCTTCAATGGTAAGTTTGGATAGGAGAAATCATGTTTTTCATGGAAATTATGAGATCTCCGTAAAATTCCTCGAAACAAGACACACGATATACGACATCACGGATGTAACTGATACGGGGTGGTGTTCGATAAGTATCCGAAACACGCCCACCTTGAATCGGAGATATTCTCAATTCCCGATCGTTCGACGTAGTCCATAACGAACCCTCCGCATGGAAAGATCAGCCACAGCATCCGGCAAGAGATGTTACACTAAAATTGAGTAGTATCAATATTAAAGTAGCTCTACTATGGCTACGAGATCGAAATGGTTGCTGCTGTTCTATCTTGGTTTCACCGCAGCATGGATGGACGAAAGGTGTGATATAATTATCCATGGAAAATTAGTAAAATATAATACGTTGAAAGTGTCACAGAAAAATCAATCGTCTGTCGCAGGCCGGTTCTGGAGTCCCGTGATGGAAACCTGTTCATTTCCGCTGCAAAGGACAGAAACATCACCCTGAAGATACTCGGCAATGGCTACGTGAACGTCAATGAAATTAATTTACTCCACGTGGCGTCCGCGGTACCGAATTCAATTCGGACATCTTTGATGTCGAGCGACATAGAAACGATTGCTTCAGAGCGATAGAGTAATTTATCCCTTTTCAGGCACAAACCGCTACGCGTTTGATAGAAAGATGGAGGACTGGTTATCTGGCAGAGGTGGAAACACATTTGCAACGGTTGTCGGATATCGTAGAGGGTCCGACTGGTTTGCAAAGAAGGATAGCGTCATTAACAGGCCTCGGGGAAACGAACAGTACCGTTCAACCGGGAAATGGATCAAGAAATCCGGTAAACGTTATATAAAAACATTATTTGTTAACCAGTTATGTGTGGCGATCTCTGTGAAGAGCGTACACCAGTGTGTGTCGCTGTTAATAGCTCAAAAATTACAGTAATGGTGCACACATTATGGAAATCGCGAAAAACCTTCAAATTATAGCAGTTTTTCGTTCGGCATTCGCTCAATTCTTGAGATAGCGATCTGAAACTTGTACCATTGTTTTAGTTAGGAAATTCTACGGCAGATCAACATATAATAGTTGTACTTTTCGAAAATTTCATTTTTCGCAAAAATCTGAAGGGGGTAGGTCAGGATTTTTTGCGATTTTCGTAAATCGCTCGTCATTTCCGTAATTTTTGAGCTATTAAAATGATCCTGGACGTTTTGGACGCGGAATCCGAAGCCGAATAAGTCAGTGAAAGAATCATTATGATATCTAAAAAATTGTAAAAATGGCGAGCGATTTACGAAAATCGCAAAAAATCCTGACCTACCCCCTTCAGATTTTTGCGAAAAATGAAATTTTCGAAAAGTGCAACTATTATATGTTGATCTGCCGTAGAATTTCCTAACTAAAACAATGGTACAAGTTTCAAACCGCTATCTCAAGAATTGAGCGAATGCCGAACAAAAATCTGTCATAAATTGACGAATTTTCGCGATTTTCGTAATTCCTCCGTCATTTCCATAATTTTTGTGCTATTCAGATGATCCAAGATGTTTTGGACACGAAATCCGAAGCCGAATAACACAGTGAAAGAATCAAATCGATATCTAAAAAATTATGGAAATGACGAAGGAATTACGAAAATCACGAAAATTCATCAATTTAAAGCAGTTTTTCGTTCGGCATTCGCTCAATTTTTTAGATAGCGGTTTGAAACTTGTACCATTGTTTTAGTTAGGAAATTCTACGGCAGATCAACATATAATAGTTGTACTTTTCGAAAATTTCATTTTTCGCAAAAATCTGAAGGGGGTAGGTCAGGATTTTTTGCGATTTTCGTAAATCGCTCGCCATTTTTACAATTTTTTAGATATCATAATGATTCTTTCACTGACTTATTCGGCTTCGGATTCCGCGTCCAAAACGTCCAGGATCATTTTAATAGCTCAAAAATTACGGAAATGACGAGCGATTTACGAAAATCGCGAAAAATCCTGACCTACCCCCTTCAGATTTTTGCGAAAAATTAAATTTTCGAAAAGTACAACTATTATATGTTGATCTGCCGTAGAATTTCCTAACTAAAACAATGGTACAAGTTTCAAACCGCTATCTAAAAAATTGAGCGAATGCCGAACGAAAAACTGCTTTAAATTGATGAATTTTCGTGATTTTCGTAATTCCTTCGTCATTTCCATAATTTTTTAGATATCGATTTGATTCTTTCACTGTGTTATTCGGCTTCGGATTTCGTGTCCAAAACATCTTGGATCATCTGAATAGCACAAAAATTATGGAAATGACGGAGGAATTACGAAAATCGCGAAAATTCGTCAATTTATGACAGATTTTTGTTCGGCATTCGCTCAATTCTTGAGATAGCGATCTGAAACTTGTACCATTGTTTTAGTTAGGAAATTCTACGCCAGATCAACATATAATAGTTGTACTTTTCGAAAATTTAATTTTTCGCAAAAATCTGAAGGGGGTAGGTCAGGATTTTTTGCGATTTTCGTAAATCGCTCGTCATTTCCGCAATTCTTGAGATATTTAAATGATCCTGGGCGTTTTGGACGCGCATTCCGAAGCCGAATAAGATGCAGAAAGAATCAGATCGATATCTTAAAAATTGTGGAAATGGCGAGGAATTTTCGAAAATCGCAAAAAATCCTGACCTACCCCCTTCAGAATTTTGCGAAAAATTAAATTTTCGAAAAGTACAGCTATTATATATTGATCTGGCGTAGAATTTCCTAACTAAAACAATGGTACAAGTTTCAGATCGCTATCTCAAAAATTGAGCGAATGCCGACCAAAAAACTGGTTGAATTTGATGATTTTTCGCGATTTTCGTAATTCCTTCGTCATTTCCGCAATTTTAACCAGTTAAGTGTGGCGATCTCTGTGCAGAGCGCGCACCAGTGTGTGTTGCGATATTCAAACGATGACGGATACAGTCGTCAAACACATATCACTGGTTAAAATCTCATCATGGTCTTCCTAGGGTGTTATAAAAATTGATTATTATAACACATCGATTTTTACAGCCATCCGGCAGAGATAGCCCGAGACTTCGTAGCATCGCCGAGCGAGTACGTACAGAATAACTAATTAAAATACTAGCACGTAATATCGAGCGAAGTTTTAAATACCGTTCTTTCAGGTACGAAGACTGGAGGATAAAGTGAGAACGATAGTCTCGAAATTGCGAGAAAACGACTGCCAGAGCAATCCTTGTCAGAACGGCGGCTCCTGTCAGGATCTTTACGAGGGATATCAATGTCACTGTCCATCAAACTGGGAGGTTATTATTGTAAAAAGTTTGCCGGATAAAACGGTGAATTCCTCCCCACGGTGGTATAATTCTTTACTCGTTACATTTTCAGGGTCCTAATTGCATGACGGACGTAAACGAATGCGTGAGATTACTCGGGACAGATCTTGGATGCCAAAACGGAGCCACCTGTTTCAATCTGCCGGGAACCTACCGGTATTTATTATCCCCCATTATTTCGAAGCGAACTAATTTTCCACCCCGCGGTGTTTAATTTCACGACGATACTAATTTCCCCGTGACAACCAAGGTGCAACTGCGCTCCCGGTTGGTTCGGTCTGCACTGCACGAAGAAAACATCCATCTGCAACACACAGAATTCCGAGGAACTGTGCGGCCACGGTGTCTGCCTGGCGAAACCTGGTTCACCGCTTGGCTACACTTGTATATGCGATCAGGTAAGTTTTATCGATTAATATATAAAGATTTATTATAAATAAAATGATAAATTTCATCGATAATCGAATTTTGATCAGGGTTGGGAATCGGACGGGGTAAATCCGGCTTGTACCAAAGATATCGACGAGTGTGCGGGAAAACATCCACCGTGTTCTGTAAATCCCATGGTAGCCTGTCGTAACGCACCGGGAACATTTTTCTGCGACTCCTGTCCCCATGGTTATACAGGAAACGGTTACTATTGCTCCGACATCGACGAATGTCTGGTAGACAATGGCGGGTGTAGCACAACACCTCGCGTTCAATGTATCAACACAATGGTAGTAATACATTTCAATTATAATTTGAAATATTCCCGTGACGAATATTCATGATAAATATTATTTTATTCGTAGGGTTCCAGAATATGTGGTTCCTGTCCCACGGGATACCAGGGTGACGGCGTTAACTGTATATACGTCGGTGGTTGTGCGATCAACAACGGTGGCTGTCATCCATTGGCGACTTGCGTCGAGAATTCTGGACTTACGAGTGCGTACGTGCTTTGCCGTTGCCCACATGGTTATATGGGCGATGGAATGGGTCCAAGCGGTTGTCAGCGAGTAACTGACGTGTCCGTTCATTCGGCTTGCTCCTCGAATCCCTGTATTCATGGCACATGCGTACCTGGAATTTTAAATACCTTCAGCTGTAATTGTCTCCCTGGATATACGGGTAAATATATTCTTCAAAGTATTAATTATATTTGATTCTTTTGGTTATTTTAATAGGAACGAGAAAACTTATATTGTATTTTATTGAAATATCCATAGGGAGAACTTGTAACGAACAGGTGAATCCATGCTCACCGAATCCCTGTAAAAATAACGGTGCATGTGTTGTGTCAAACGGGGGCGTAACGTGCGACTGTCCACCCACATTCACCGGGAACAGATGTGAAACACCGCGTCAAACTTGCGGCGGCGTATCACGGAATCCCGTAGGTCATCTGGAGTTCCCTATCAGCGGGAACACTTATCAGCATGGTTTGAGCTGTGCATGGGTTCTGGTCACGAATCATACCCTCGTGTTGAACGTCACCTTCTCGAGTTTCAATCTCGAGCAATCCGTGGATTGCAAGTTCGATTTTCTCCAGGTATTCGAATATATTTGTTCACAGTCGTCACTGATTTTTATTTTTTTTTTAAGAGATATCATCTGGTTAGGTGAATTCTATAACGATCGCGCGATACACGAAATGACGGAATGTGATTAATTTTAGATCCACGACGGCAGAAATGCTGGTAGCCAGATCATCGGTAGATTCTGTGGCAACACATTGCCCAATGGAAATGGGAATATCGTATCATCCCACAATGCGCTATATTTCTGGTTTCGCTCAGATAGCAGCATATCTCACGATGGATTCGCTTTCCATTGGAATACTATTGAACCCGTTTGCGGGGGTAGCTTTTTCGAAGACTACGGCACGATAAGCTCACCAGGTTCACCGGGAAGATATCCGCCTAACAGAGATTGTTATTGGACGATCGCCGTTAGACCATCGAAAAGAATCCAGTTTCATTTCGGTCAGATAATGCTCGAGGAGCATCCTACATGTGATAACGATTACGTCGAGGTAAGTAAGAAATTCTTACGGAACTAGATTCCAAGCGAAATTGAAAACGGTAAATACATTGAAACATTTCATTATTATCGTCTTTCACGTTAGATCACCGGGTTCCAACAAAGCGGTGAACGTCTCGGTATTTATTGTAATCATACACGTCCACCACCGTTGATTACCCCGGGTAACGAAGCTGTCGTTCATTTCCATTCGGACAGTGCCGGACAGGATTCCGGTTTCCAGATTCATTATTCAACCATCGAGGGTAATATTCGCTATATCGATCTACGAGCAATTTGACAAGCGTAAATCGATGATTAATTGATAATTAATACTTGCCCGTTGTAGGTATCCCGGGTTGCAGCGGTGTTTACACTAGTTTCAGCGGTACAATTAATTCGCCGACGCACACCTCCGGTTATCAACCGAACATGGAATGCGAGTGGAAAATACAGCTGCCACCTGGAGAACGGATTAAAGCGACTTGGTTGAAATTCGATCTAGAATATTCCCCCAGTTGCCATTTCGATTACGTCGAGGTAATGAAAATTATTATTTGAAACCCATGTGATTTTACATGTCATACTTGTACATTCACCAATTCGATATTTTAGATATACGACGGACCGGATATGGAGTCACCGTTGATCGGTAGATATTGTGGATCAACGGTCCCACCGATGATCAAGTCAACCGCGAACACGTTGTTGGTGTTGTTTAACTCCGATTGGTCGTTCGAGATGGAAGGGTTCATCCTTTCGTACGATATACTCTGCGGCGGTGAATATTACGAGGAAACTGGGATTCTACACTCACCGATGTACCCGAACAACTATCCCAGATCGAGGACGTGTACTTACGAGATCATACAGCCGCCGGCAAAGAGAATCGTCCTCAGCATAGAGGATCTTGATATCGAGGGTAGAACGCCGCCCGATTGCTATTTCGATTACCTGGAGGTATTCGACGGTGACAATGACAACGCTACTAACCTGGCCACCCTATGCGGCGACGATGGACCAATGGAGCCGTTCTATTCGACGAATAACTTCATGTTCTTGAAATTCACCACCGACGGAACGGTCGCCGGTCGCGGATTCAAAGCGAATTATACCACCATCGACCGAAGTATGCATCACATTATATTTATAATTAATAGAATTTGTTTTCTATTTGAAATACTAACCGTCTGTAACTGAATGATATCTTTTCTACATTGATCTTGATATATAATATATTCTATTTGTTTCGGTTATAAGAACAACTATACAACTTTGATGGGATGCGTAGAAGATTAAATGATTAAACTGTTAAATGAAGAGTGTGTGTGATTAAATAAAGAGTGTGTGTGACTCGAAAGTTCCATAGAATCGCGGTGGGTTAATTTCACATTCGCCTTTGTATCATATCAGGGTGCGGCGGATTGTTCAAGTCAACAACCGGAATGATTGAATCACCCACGGAGGACGGATTCTATGGCAATGACGAAGAGTGTATTTGGACTATACAAGCACCGCCAGGACATGTAGTACAGCTCAGCTGGTTGACGTTCAATTTGGAACAGCATAGCCGTTGCAGGAGCGATTACGTCAGTGTTTACGAAAATTACACGGACTCGGAGAATGGACTAGTGGGCACGTGTGTATCGGACATACTAAGGAATCCCTTTTAATCATCACGTCCCATTGATTTCTATTTTTTAATTAACTTCACCTTACAGTTACTGCGGCTCGACGAAACCTCCTGTAATAGTGTCACAAGGTCGCACGTTGACCTTGGTGTTCCGGACAGACTCGTCGGTGACGTCGGAGGGATTCGTCGCGACGTATCTCTTCATCGACTCGTCGAAAGTGTGCGGCGGACGTTATAGTAAATTAACAGGTGTAATCAGATCACCGAACTACCCGGATTACTATGCCAACCAGAAGGAATGCGTTTGGATCATCGAAGCTCCGAACAGGAAGAGAGTCACGCTGAAGATCGAACACTTCCAACTGGAGGAACATTCTCATTGTTCATACGACTATTTAGAGATCAGGTAGAAACCGAGTTTGTACCAGAGGTACACCTCCTGGTGGACGGATAAAATTGAGATTCTTTTTCAGGAACGGTGGCCACGAAACGTCACCTTTGATCGGGAAATACTGCGGATCGGAGATACCAACGGAATTTATGAGTCAAACTAATCAGATGTACTTGAAGTTCGTGTCCGATAGTTCTAGGACCGAGGAAGGATTTGATATCACGTGGGAGAGCATGACCGATGGTAAAAATCTGATTATTTGTAATGTAGACTTTGATACAATGATACAAACATTGCACATGAAAAAATATGACGGCACAATGATATGTTTTATTCGACTACACCCTCGGAAATGTAGTTTCCAATGATCGATACAGCGATAGGTAAACAAAATGATTTTCTTGTTGCCGGCAACCATTGTTACTCGTGTTCCAGGTTGCGGCGGTACTCTGAACGCCGCGAGCGGTGACATTATATCTCCGAATTACCCACAAACGTACCCACAAAGTGCCGACTGTTATTGGAAGATCGCCGTAGCGGCGGGCAGTTTGGTGGAGCTCGTAATTGTCGATCTCGATCTGGAACATCATGAAAAATGTAGATACGATTATTTAGAGATCTCCGAGGGCATCGATCGTCGCCGGAACAGTGAACGATACTGCTCTTACTCCTATCCAAAGATCATCCGTGGAAAGTCAAACTTCATGACTATTCGATTCCGTAGCGACTTTACGAATTCCGGCCGTGGTTTCCATTTGAAGTACGAAACACGTGAGTAGAATTTCATTACGGTATCCGATGAACTTTTCCCACTGGAATATATTCGATATCAAAACCTTGCGAACTCAACAAAGTTTCAAACTTTCAACCCTCTCTATCGAGAGATATTAAACATTTACATTTTCATTTAATTACCAAGGGACACCCTATCAATCATATTTCTCTTAAACATTTTCCCCGCAGTCTGTCAGAACACTGTTCACGGTTTCTACGGAGTGATAGAATCACCGAATTTCCCGAACAAATACCAACACCAGACGAACTGTAGCTGGATCATCGACGCACCAATCGGCAACAAAATCAACCTAACGTTCTCCCACTTCGACCTGGAGGACGGAACCTCCAATGGAGAGGTTTCATCGAATTGCACCTATGATTCTTTGACGATCAAAGAGGGCAGCGACAATACGCCGAATACAATGCTCGGAGTATTCTGTGGCACAGTTCTACCGAAAATTCATTCGTCACAGCATCAGCTCTTCCTCACGTTCGTCACTGACGCTTACGTCGCGTTCAATGGTTTCCGGTTAGAGTGGATCGTCGACGGTTGCGGTGGACACTTGGTCAGACCTTTCGGCGAGTTCACGTCCCCCGGGTTCCCGGGTGCCTATCCGACCGACGTGGAATGCGAGTGGTTGATCGAGGTCGATTACACACATAGCATCGAGTTGACGTTCAACGAGGTAACCTTCTATAATTAATTAAAATTAATTGAAAAAGAACATTATGACGGTATTTATTGTTTTCAGATTGACACAGAGAAACAGAAGGCCTGTTTGTTCGATAAAGTCCAAGTCTTCGGTGGCGAAGACGCCGACGCCCCGAAATTAGTGGAGATTTGTTATTCCGAGAAACCGGTCACCTACACAAGTCCCGGGAATAAGCTATTCGTGAAATTCCATTCGGACTCGTCGTTCGCCTCGCGCGGTTTCAGCGCGAGCTACAAAAGCGTGGCGCTCGAATGCGGCGGGAAATTCACCGCCGACTCGGGTGTCATCCACTCGCCGAACTATCCGCAGAATTATGGTCACAAGCTGAACTGCGAGTGGTTGTTGCAAGTCGATAGAAATCATATTGTAAATATCACCTTCCTGGACTTCGACGTCGAGGCGAGCTTGAACTGCACCGACGATTACGTCAGGGTAAATTAACGATATATTACAATTTTTTGGGAGAACGTGATTAGAATAAATTCATTAATTTACGTGAAAATGAATTATGATTAATAATTTTGGAACAGATATTCGATGGACCAACGAGGGATTCACCATTGTTGGGTACACACTGTCGAAACGAACTACCACCGTCTTATGTTTCAACCAGCAACGAATTGCTGGTGGTCTTTAGAAGCGACAGTATAATAACGGCGAAAGGCTTTAAGGCACAGTATTCCAGGGGCTGCGGTGCTCGTATAATCGTTAAGGATCAAGGATTCCTTACACCGCCCTCGAGTTACAGCGGAACTATATCGGATGAAAATCCAAACTGTACATGGACATTGATCGCCGAGGATCCAGGTGAAATTGCCGATCGTTCCGTGAGATTATTCCCGAATGAAACTTATACGGAATCCAATTAGATTGAAATTACGAGGGAAATGGACATTTCTAATAAAATCTGTTTAATTTGATTTACAGCCGATCATATTACGTTGACTTTCACACACATGGACATCGATCCGTCGGGACTTTCATCGTTGTGGAACGAAGCCTGTAGCTGGGCATTTTTACAGGTGTTCGAAGGTGAAAGCAAGGATGGACCTAGTCTCGGGAAATGGTGTAATAATGTAGCACCACCGCCGGTAACGAGTACCGGAAATGCGTTGACGGTGTACTTATTCGCACGTTACGACTTTCTCGGACACTTTAGTATAATGTACTCGGTTTTAAATTCAGGTAAATGGAACATTTTATACTCGCCTCTGATATACGTGTTTCAACATAAAATCTTGAATTTATGTTACCTTAATTATCCAGAATCCATTAATTTACGAAGAAACCCTACGAGGATCGTTCAGATGGTCATAAAGTATATTTTTAAATGGAAAAAATTATTTGTCCTCGATATCCGAATAAATTCTTCTTACTATCTTTTAATTTAAATATTATTTTCTAGCATGCGGTGGTAATTACACCTCACAGCAAGGAACCATAGCCTCCCCAGGTTATCCGAACAGTTATCCGTTGAATTCCGAATGTATTTGGATACTGAATACGTCACCCGGAAATCGAATCACGCTGACGTTCTCCGAGTTCGATCTTCAGCAAAGTGAAAACTGCGACCTGGACTATCTGGAAATTCGCGAGGACAACGGGATCGGGAAACTCGTCAGCATTTCTTGCGGATCGAACATAGACAGTATCACGTCTTCCAGCAAACTGTGGATCAAGTTTAAGAGCGACGGCGACGGTGTGGCGAAAGGCTTCGTCGGCGAGTACAATTTATTGGGAGGAAACGAACTCGAGGGACCTATAGGTCGAATCACTTCACCCCTTTACCCTCTGCCGAATAAACGAACCGGTACGTTCGAGTGGAGGGTCACCGTTGAATTCGGTTGGATTATACGAATTGCAATCCAAGATATGTTCATCGAGAATGGAGGGTCAACGTGTTCCTTGTCGCTAAAAGTGAGCGTGAGAATTTGACTTATTATCAAGAATCATCGTTTTATATTATGATTACTGATTTTCAATTTATTTATTATTATCCAGATATACGATGGTTACAACTCGGACGCGACCCTTTTATTGGAAGCCTGTGGCCTTAATATCCCAAAACCCGTCGAAACCAGTAGCAACATCGCTTATATCGTAATGTCGACCAGTTTTATCAGAACTGGAAGTTGGTTCGATCTTACCTGGCTTCAAATACCAAGGGTAACCAATACAGTGGACTCGACCGTCATTAAACGTGAGTCATAATTCTGTCAAATTTAAAGATATTGAAAATATTTAAAAAACTGGTATCACGTTATCATTTTTTTTTTATATCGCACAGTGTCTAATTGCTCGACGGAAGTGGCGCTCACCGGCGAACGTAATTACACATACTTTTTCAATTCACCCGGCTGGCCGCACGGATACGACACATACCTGGACTGTAGCTGGCTCTTCACCTCTCCCCCGGGAACTCACCTGGTTCTCCGGATACTCACCATGAACCTGGAGGAAACCGCCGACTGTATGGCTGATTCCCTAACGGTTTATACAGGCGATGCTATCTCGTCGCCGAAGGACGCCACCCTGGAACAACGATTCTGCTTGTCGAATTCATCGTTAAGTTTGGTCAAGGGGACCAATGTAATGACGGTCAAGTTCGTCACTGATAGTTACTACAACAAAACTGGTTTCAATGCCTACGTATACAGAGGTATTCAAACCGATGAAATTATAGAGATACGAAGTTGGAAGTTATTTTAGATAACTAAGTTTAGAATTATGATTTAGATTGTGGAGGTAAATTGGAGGGTCCCAACGGAGTGATCGAGATCAATAATAGGACCGTAGTTAGGGGTCGTATTTGGCAGATCTCTTGCGAGTGGGTGATCGAGGTGAAAGCTGGTAGAACGATCGAAGTGACTATCAATGAAATATCGATATCACAAGGGACGAGTGAGAGCTGCGGTGACAATTATCTCATGGTAAATTCTCAATTTTTATACAATTCTTATATAAATGAAATATAGATTCAATTTATAAGTGTCTACTAATTCTACTCGATGGGATTTAGTTGAAAAATGGCGGTGAAGTGACGTCTCCACTGTTGGGCGCGGGAAAATATTGCGGTAATGTAGCACCCGCGCCACTCCAAACGATTGGCAACCGTCTTTACGTGAAAGCCGTCGGTACACGTCCGAACGTTCGTTTCCAATTAGCGTACAGGTAATTACAGTCGTCGTGACTTCGTCCCGATTCATATTACTCCCGCGAATTTACCGCGTTCCCAGATGAAATATTTATCCAATTAATTTTCATTCTTTTTTTTTTTACAGACAAGTCAACATGAACTGTGGCGGTGAGTTTGTGCTGACGAATAAGCAGACAGATTGGACAATTAGCACACCAAATTACCCGAACATTCCGCCGCCGTTCGCCGAGTGTACCTGGAGAGCGATGGCACCTGCCGGGGAAAGAATATCTATCCACTTTATTCAAAGATTCGATTTAAGTTACACTCCAAAGTCAGTAACCCTCCATTTCAATTTTAATTAAAAATTTCCTAATCACCGTCTAATATCTCTCGTGATATTTTTCTTTTATTTTTAGCTGCGAGAGGGAATACGTAGAGATAAGGGACGGCGGTACGGTGAGTTCAAAACTCATGGGAAGATTCTGCAGGGACACAGCACCCAGCAGCATGACCACCACAGGGAATATGATGACCGTTTACTTCTACACGGACATGTCGGAACCGAA
Source organism: Mimumesa dahlbomi (assembly GCA_917499265.3). NCBI lineage: Eukaryota > Metazoa > Arthropoda > Insecta > Hymenoptera > Crabronidae > Mimumesa > Mimumesa dahlbomi. The sequence continues at coordinate 12,271,639 of OU824118.1, forward strand.
GAACGGCTTCAAAGCTACGCTCACTTCCGCAGGTTGGTTACCCGAGTGGTCTCTTAAATCGGTTAACACCTTACGTAATCGGATTTTCACGCTTTGCCAGTACTCTGCGGTGGCATCATACGCGGAACAAGTGGCGTGATCAATTCGCCGAATTATCCGTTCTTCTATCCGAAGAATCAGCACTGCGGCTGGTGGATAATCGCGCCTACCGATCACACGCTGAAAATCGAATTCCGTGATCTACACCTGCCCGGCTTCCGGCGGTGCAATTTGACGGATCACGTGAAAATCGGCGAGAAAATCCCGGAGAGCTCGGCGAGTAAGTGAACCTGTTTAATATTCTGAAAAAAGAAGTGAAGTACATTGCTGATTGAGAAGTAACGTTTAAAAGCTCTCGAATAACCGATTCAGGTAATTGAATCGTGTGTTCATATCGCTCGTTATCTCATTTCTTCTTTTTGTTTTAGATGTTTCTGAGAGCTATAACATATCAGCCGTCATACCAGTTTCCGATATTGGAATATATTGCGGAATAAGAAAGCCCGACCCTATCGAGACGTCGTCTAACGAGGCATTCATCACGTTCGAGAGTGACAACAGGGATTACACAACTTACAGAGGGTTCAGTTTGAACTTCACGTCCAGCCAAGAGAGTGAGTAAACGTTGTAACGTAAGAATACGTGTCCACAAGGAAATTTGATTTTACTTCGATTACAGTTTGCGGCGGGGAATTGACTGCTTTGTCCGGTATAATAAAGTCAAATGGATATCCCAATCTGGGAACAAGAGCGAGGTATTGGTTTAATCCTAATAATTGTTTAAAAAAATGTCACGTGATAATTTCTACGAAAAATGATCTATGTTTCTAGGTATTGCGATTGGAGAATCAAATTACCGAAAGGTTACCAAGTCGTGGTTGATATTCTGGATATGGATATCTTTGGTTCACCTGGTCCAGCACATTCGCTTTCGGTTGATATACCTTTATTATTAGTAATTGATTTTTATCCCGACTATTTTTAATCCTACAACACCCGATATTTAATCTGTTTTCTTCTTTCCACGTTGTAGTTCTACAACGACTTCCGTTTCAAGTCCAGAATCAAAGTGTTAGGGGAGAACGCGCACACAGAACAAATAAGGAGCTCGGGCAACACAATGATGATCGGTTATTGGTCATCGCCCGGATATCGGGGTTTCAAACTTCGATACTCTCACGAAGCACCGGCCCGTAAGCTGTTCTAAATCCTATTTAGCGGGTTAATGCGTGTTCTAATGATGAAGACATAAGAATTGAGCGCTTAAACAAATACCAGCGTTTCTCTTTTTTTTTTTTTTTCAATTTCACCGACTCATTCATCATTTTTTTTCCTCTCAGCTTGCGGCGGTGTGGTAAACGAATTGAAAGGCACACTATCGGGACCCACAGTACCGCCGTTCAATGAGTCTTCATATTTCTGTCAGTGGAGCATAGAGGCACCTGAATCATTGGTTAACAGTGTCAATGGTACTGGTTTGACAATGTCGATCAAAGTCACGGGTCTTGTCGGTGGTATGGATGGTGTTTTAAATACGAGACACTGTTTCCTTTCGCAATATATCTCCATCACTGGTAAGATTCGTTGGTAGAGTGTTTAAATAAAATGAAATGTTAAGTTCAATAATTACATTTAATGTGTACTCGATTAGATATCGGTATGATCTGTGGAAATCTGACGGAACCAAGATACCTGAGGAGTCCAAATCCAGTTAGCGAAGTGACTGTAAGTAATTAACTACTTGTCCCTTCTCCCCCCTCCCACCATGCTTTTGATCCGTTTATAAATTTCATTACGATCGATTCGACGGTTCCACCGGAATACAGTGACAATTTAATTATCGAGTTATGAACTTACAGATAGTGAACGGTACTTATGGGAGATTGATGAAATTCAATCTAGAATACCAATGGCAACCCTGCGGCGGTATTTTGGAAGGGCCAACGCACACCATAAGGGCGCCAAGGAATATTTCGTACCCAGTTAATTGCGTTTGGCACGCTAAGTACCCGGACACCGGGGAAATAATAAAGCTGAATTTCCACAAACTACATTTCGGAAGCTGTGACAAGAATTACATCACTGTCAGGTATTTCATAGAAAATACTCTAAGAAAATCTATACATATACACACTTCTCCGTTATGATAATCAAATTCTATGATTTCAGGAATGGCGGGCCACTCGCGCCACAGATCGGCAAATTCTGCGGCAATATAAATCCCTACAGTATCACCAGCACGTCCAATCAACTGTGGATCGAGTATTTCACGATGGATGAGCAGAGTGACTTCGAATTTAGTTTGGAACTCGCGAACAGCGGGTGTGGTGGTGCGCTACACGGCAGCAGCAGAGAGATCTCCTCGCCAGAGTAATTTCAAGTTTCATATAAAAAAAAGAAAAACACAGAAAATATCACTCCTATCGATAAAAACGCCATCATCCGATCGAGGAAGAATTTATTCGTATTTTTTCTTTTCGCTTCAGGTTCCCTAAACAGTATCCTAATGACGCAGAGTGCACCTGGGAAATAACAGCGGATAATGGATATCACGTGGGACTCACTTTCGTCGAACGTTTCAGCCTGGAAACTAGCGCGAACTGTGCCAACGATTACGTACAGGTAGGACAAGAGGAACGATATACAATTTCTAATCTATTATCAATTTCCAAACACTCCGTCGTAAGTACTACCATCAACAAATTACAACCCCTGTAATTGACCCACGTTACGATTTAGGTGTTCGACTGGGTCAGGGACACGAATTCGGGTGGCGAAACGTGGAAAAGCATCGCCAAGGTTTGCGGCAGGAATACACCGCTTCCAATCAATTCGACCACTAATCGCATGAAGGTAACTTTCCACTCTAACGAAGCGATCCAGGGTGACGGGTTCCGTGCCCTCTGGAGCGAGAATTGCGGTGGCGTTTTCGAAGTCACCGCGGACGCCAGAATCATTCAGTCACCGGCTTACCCGAATTTCTATCGACCCAATTTGTTCTGTAACTACACCCTGGTCGCACCTGACCAGGATATTATCGTCGAGTTCACCGAGTTCCAACTGGAGCGTAGTAAGTTGAAATTTCTGTCAACAGAAAATCCTACGATAACATATGACGGAACATTGACATTGATATTTAAAAAAAAAAATGTATTTCAGGTCGCGCAGACTGTCGGTTCGACAATATAACCGTCACTAGACATGATCCAACTTCGTATTCTGAAGACGAGGACACGTGGTGCGGTGATAATAAACCACCGTTGTTAATGTCCACTGATAAGATGTCGATTGTATTCAGAACGGATAGATACATTCAACGAAGCGGTTTCCAATTTAGATACTTCATTAATAGTACGATAGAAAGAAATTTAAGATTTTGCAATGAGATTTTAGGGTTTCGAGTGTGACGTTGGTTTGCGATTTACAGAATGCGGTGGAAGATTGACGGCACCTGGGGTAATCAAGCCGTTGATGCGCGGCGACGAGTATTTCGGTCACATGAATTGCACCTGGATCATCACAGCCCCCGCGGATAAGAACGTGGTCGTTCGTTTCGAGAGTTTCGTAACGGAGTATTCTAACAAGTAAAAATTCCCATTCTACTGTGAACTTTTAAGATCGCGGAAAGGATAAATGATCTTTTTTTTGGTCGGCAGGTGTTACTTCGATCACGTCGCGATTTACGAGGGTGAAATTATAACGAGCGAAAAGATGCTGGGCACTATTTGCGGGAATCTTACCGAGTCTCTGCCAGTTTTCAAAACGGAATCCAACAAGATGGTTGTGAATTTCAACACGGATACGAGCAGACACTACGGGGGTTTCACGGCAAAAGTATTTTATTTGAACTCGCCCTACGTGCGCCTCTGTTGATTACAGAACACCGGTAACTCGATTTTAAAAAACCATTGGGAATAATTTCAGGTGCTTTTCGCGAAAAGCGTGGCGGCCGGTTGCGGTGGGAAAATTAATTTAACTTCCACGCAGACCTTCAGGACGCAGAAGGGATCGCATTACGAGAGTCTCGAGGATTGTCACTGGACCGTGGTGACATCGCCGGGGAAAAATATTAAGCTCACAATCAATAGTATGGATGTTAAAAACGCGACCAATAATAATAATACCGGTCCTGCCAGTGATAAGTGCACGGGTGATTACTTCGAGGTAAATCTTATCACGTTTATCGATAATATCGTCTACACTATCGTTCGCGTATCTGCGGAAAGTGTAATTGAATTTAATCGATTACAAGTATCCTAATCAAATCATTCCCTCAAGATTCACGATGGTTCTGGACCTTTCGGTGAACTTCTTGGCCAATTTTGCGGCGATGTGGTACCACAACCTATTTTGTCGTCCGCGAATTCGATGTGGATAAGATTTGTCAGCGACGGAACCATCGAGGGAACTGGAGTCACGGCAACGTTGGAATCGATCGAATGTAAAATAGTTTTCACTTTCACAGCATCCTGCGAGATAGTAATTTTTTGTTAATCTAAATATCTACCGATTCCAGCACAATGCGGTGTCATGACTCGAATGATAAACACGACGACACATACTCTGACGTCACCGAATTACCCGAACCCTTACGAACCAGGAACTCGATGCCGTTGGATTTTACGGAACGCGGATGATTTTATTGACAGACACCTGATACGGTTCATCGATTTCGATCTGACCGACTCTCAACGATGCGAGCACGACTACCTGCAAATCACGGATAAAATGGTGAGTCCTAAAATCGCGAAATGGGTCGTGAAATTTAATTAATTAAAAGCTAATTTACCTTTACGTTTCTACCCGTAGAATCGGAAGTACTACGACGAAGGATTTGGTGAAAATTTCATATTCAGCGGCGATAGTTCGAACTCGGTCAGCGTCGTTATGGTACGGAAATTTCGATCACATTTACAAATTAATTCTCGTTTGGAGAATATTTGCGGTGAATATAGTATACATGTACATACATATTATATTTCACAGGGAAGCCGAATGCCGATATACTCTTATAAATACTGTGGAAGTGCCCTGCCCCATGACTACTACAGGTAATTAATATCACCTGTCAAATACAGTCGAACCTCGGACCCGATACCGATAAAGTATTTAATTCTCGTTTTAATTAATTCCAGTTACGACAGCGAAATCGAGGTGACGTTCAAAGGGGACCGCGGCGGACACAAAGGTTTCAAACTTGAATTTAGCACGGCGACCTGCAATCGGAATTATACCGCGGAGCAGGGACGAATCGTTCATCAGGGTTTTACGGACTGCTGGATCACGATTACGGCGCCACCGAACCACACCATTTCCTTGTACTTCAATCAGTTCAGGCTTTACGATCGGGAGCAGTGCACGCAAACCGCTTTGCAAGCAAGTTTCACGTTTACTTCATAAAACGATCGATGTTAGATAGAATCTTAAATATTTGAAAAGAGATGAACCTTTTTCACGATTTTCTACATCGATCTCTGTATGATTCAAATAATGGACAACTTATATTCCTGCGAGATAACAAATGATTTTCTTTTCTTTTTCAATGATTTTTCTGAAGGTGCGAGACGGTAACTTCAGCGGCAATCTTTTGGCCACGTTGTGCGGAGTAGAAACACCGAGTCCTATATTTAGTACTGGTAATAAACTCAGTTTACATTCCTGGTCCGGGACAGGAGTTTCTTACGTATACTATGATATCACCTACACGACCACGCAAGAGGGTACGTATGAATCTCCAATGTTCAAATTTTTAATATGAAAATCCATAGACACATTTATACGTGTATTTTAGATGAATGGTTCTACAAGACTAAAAATCGTTTATTGTAACAACTAATATTTCGAAACACAGGTCGCGGATGCGGCGGTAGAATATTCAACTACGGTGGAAAATTCACGTCGCCCCTTTACCCGAACGCTTATCGCAACAACACGGTGTGTACGTGGGACATCAGCGTGCCACGGGACTACCTGGTGGTCTTACACTTCACGGAATTTGACATCGGTACCAAGAAGAGCTGCGAGCAAAACAACGTGAAGCTTTACGATGTGTTAGAAGACGGGCAACGTGAAATACGTAGAACTTACTGTGGAGGGGTAAATTTTTAAATTATAATTCGTTACCCTTAGATACTTTATTTACAAAGCGATTAGAATGAAACATACTTAGAATGTGATAGAAAAGCATTCGATGATGATCGGATTGAATTTGGAATGGACAATGATTCTCTTATCTTTTGTTCAAATAGGATGAACCAGCGATATACGAAGCTAGTAGCAATCAAATGTTCGTGGAGTACACGTCAACGGTGAATAGTATGGGCACCGGTTGGGTCGCTGCCTTTATGGCACAGCCTACTTGTAAGTATTTCAAAGGATTTGGAATTCTTTTGTGTGGATGATTTCGAACATTCACAGGTTACAATACCGTTCGTTAGACTCACGTAGAATTATGTCTCACTTTCAGCACGAGCTGCAAAGATAATGGACCTGACGTGGTAATGGACCGCATATAATGAACTGATAGTTGTAAATAAAACGCAAGGAACGCTACATGTTTTGTCAACAATTTAATGTAGATAGAGTTAAATAAATAATGTTTAATAAGACAATTTTCCGCGTTGCTATTCCGATAGTTCGGCGACGATGTGTTGCACTGTGAGAAGATGATGAAACGGAGATAAAGTGTGAGGATTAAAAATGATGTGATACTGCGGCATTCAAAGATCAAGGATTACTGCAGTCGTCCGCGATTTCTTCATCGTTCTCAGTTTCATCTGGTTTCGAACAACTCGCGGTTTCAGTTTCCTCTTCCTCCACTTCCTCTTCGGTTGCGATTTCCTCTGGAATTTCTTCTTGTACTTCTTCTTCCTCTTCTTCTTGCACAATTTCTCGTTTCTTTCTATCTTTCTTCGATTCACTCTTGTTCACCTTCTGTTTGTTAATTTTCGTTTTCACCGGTTCCTCGATTTCAACTTCCGCTGGTTCTTCGACGATCTCTTCGTCGATATTCGTTGGTTCTTCTTCTTTCAACTGATGCTTCTTCTTATCCTGTTTCACTTTCTTGTTTGATTTTTCGATAACTTGTTTCTTATGTTTCGTTTTCTTCTCGACCTCCATGTCCACGTTCTCGGTAGCTTCCTGCTCGGCCACCGGGGTTTTCGACTTGTTCTTCATCTTCTTGTCTTTCAGGGACTTCTTCGAGTGCTTGTGACCGTGAACATCCTGCGAGTCCACCGCGTACTTCGATTCCTTTGTCTTCTTCACTTTATCCTTCGCAATGTCCTGTTTCTTTCCCCGTGCACCCCCGTCCTTCATTCTTGGATCGACGTTCTCCTTTTGCTTCAGTTTCTTGTTCTTCGACTTCTGCACCTTGCCCTCCTGACTCGCAGCGTCCTGTCCCGAATACTTTTCAACATTCTCGACTTTCCCCTCGTCGGTCGCACTGTTCTTCCTCTTCTTCGAATGACTCTGCACCTTCTTGTTCTTCTCGTGCTGCTTCGATTTACCGTGATCCCTGTTTTCAATTGAGAAACACCGTCGTTTCGACCATCAAAAAATAAAGACACTCCGAAATCAAACAATAAAAAACATTTTCATTAATCTCTCTTACTTCGAATGGTGCGCTACTTCATCCTTCTTCTTCCCATGTCCACTCTTCGACTCCACTTCATTTCCAGACTTCTTCGCGGAAGTCTCCGTGAAGAGAACCGCGACGAACAGAAGCACCGTCAATAATATCCAGATCCTGTGAAAAGTGCGAAATACACTCTCAATCCTACCAACAAACAGATTTACCACGAAAGAAAAGTATCCTTACCGCATTCTGTCGAATTCGAATCTTCCGATGTGTCACGAAAGTTTTCCAAAATTGTTGCTGTCACGTTCACCGAAGATCGCACGATCGAAAACAAGATCCGGCACAACACTGACTGGCGGCAGACGTTCGCTGCCCCTTATATCTCTGCGTCTGATATCTCGATAAACAGTACGGCGTCTTGTTGGTAACGTTCACGGTTGGCTCGCGATATCTGTGCAGATATCAATGGAAAATCGGCCCGATCTGTTTGCACGTACGAATCATCGCCGGGTTCGGCTTCCGCGCGCAAAGTTCGAAGTTCGAAGGGGAAACGAAATCGATTTTCCAGTGGCCAACGTTACACAATCTCGGTCTTGACCTGGCATGGCATTCACAAAACCGGGCGGAAATAGCAAATGAGACGTTTTTTCCCCGGGAGTGTTAATTTATTTTTATTTTCATTCGTAACCGCACCGCGAAGCGAAGTACAACCGATTTCTATCATTTGACTAAGCCGAGATATTTAGGTCGGTTGATATCTAATCTGCGTACTTGCGGGCTTTGACGTCAACGAGCACTCGATCGGATTCTATAATGTAACAAACAACGGTTGCAGGTGATTTTTCGGGAAATGGATCGGTTACCTCGGACGATATTGTAAGTCCTATGACGTCCGTGCGAAAGATATCGATCGCGATTTCGATCCCTGATTTCAGATAAAATACGCAGTTAGAAGAACGTTCCTCGCGATGGAAGTCGAAATTATTGCAGATGGTAAGTTGGAATAAATGTCAGGCGAGATTGCGAAGGTAAACGAAATGCATCGTATTATGTTTTCCGTAGGCACTTATCGCAACCGGTTAGGTCGTTCGCATTGCTTATCAAATCGATTTTTTTTCACCGGTAATTCCATAAGAATTTATTATCCGCGAATTCATCCGAGTCATGAGTTCTCCGTCGCGGGTTCTGATTTATTATGGATGTTCTAATTAATTTTCATTACTCCCGAGAGGGTTTACGGTGATTGATGCGATTGATACGGAATGATGTAATCGATATCACGTGTCGGAAATAGTAGCGTGGTACCGATTATTGTTGTACATTTGTACAGTGTTAATAAATACAGGGATTAATTCACATAAACGCAATGGTTAATGAAATTATATATAGAGACTCATATATTTTTCATATTTCGCAATAATCTTCTATGCCATGGATTTCTCGGCATTTCGGTAATCGTATTAGAAAGTGGTGTAGTGTATTAAAAAATGGATTGACACTCGTGGCCGATAAACATTTCTATAGATATCAGGTGACGATTAAATTGCACAATTCGCAATCTTGTTTAATATCGAAGTAATTTCACGTGACCAGAGTGTGTGTAAAGAAAATTGTAACAGAAAATGCCATTCGAATTATAATCATAAAATACACTCTAAATTATCGGTGATAAATTCATGGCTGTACATGGCACATGAAATTACAGAGTTGAGATATGTACGTATAGAAATTTTTTTTCTCGAGTCTATTACGAATAAAACTATACAATATCTAAGTTTACATCGAACTTCGATTGAAAACAATTGTAACGCCCAGAGGGGACGTGGATTTCTATACATACAAATCACTGTCTGTTTTTTGTACACGTGTTTTATGCGAGGAGTCGTTTCACCTATTCTTACACGCATATGTGACACTGTGAAAACATCGCTATCGCGAGCGTTACTTAGTTTCTTACACGCTATTAAGTATCCGCAGGTAAATAAAAGTACTTGCTTATAAATAGTGAATGAAGAGAAGAACTTGTTTCATCGTAATTATACTTAAACGTGGAGCAGTATAAAAATAATTAAAATTACAATACTTGCACGGTTCTTCTCGTATCTTTGTATGTAATTTACTAAACGGAATTATTAAGTTCAAACGAAACGAATTAGAATTTTCCAGCAATCCATTATCGGCTTACTAGTCTTTAATCCATTAATCGTACTCTGTCGCCCGAATTGTCTGCAATGAACAATGACTAGTAAACGGTTATTGATCTGATGGAAAGAAAATTCACCGAAATCTGCTGAAAAACTCTGTCGGATGTTTCTCTTACAAATTGGGAGGATGCACCTTCTGCAAGGCACTGATCAGTATAGAATAGCTTTCTTGTCTTTTCTTTTTACATATTGTACTCTTCCTATCCTATTGTTATACAAATGTTATGGAGCGACACTGTAAGCTTTTGCGAAATCACGGCATTAATACAGATCTTAGGAGATTTGACGAATTTCTATGCAGCGCTTCCTAACATGATGTAATATCACCGGCAAGATGTAGACAGGTTTTTGTCATGCGATCTCTTAAAATCTACGGTATATATAATAATAAATCTTATAACAAAAGACACGGAACCCTCGAACACTAATAGCTATATATATATATAATTAATAAAAATTTGAATCCTTCGTTAACGTTGTCATTGATTACTAACTTAATTAAAAAGGTATTTAAAAGACTGACGCTTTCACGCATTGGTTCTCAAATTTTTGTCAGATTTATCATGTTTCTAATACTAACTTAAGTAACAAATTCCTGTCGATTCGTTTCAAGGCAAATCGAATACAGAAACACGAAAATTTAATATTCTCTGACAAAAAACGTATCAACGGAGAACAGATTGAGAACCGTTGCATCGATACCTTTACGAGATCTATCTCTTGAAATGAACGAGCCGATAAAAAAGAAACCAAAAAAAAGATTTGATCACAGAGAGAATGTATACAAGCAGACGATCGCCCAAGATTAATAGAATATAAATTGTTACTAATTATTTCTGCGAGCTCTTTGTGCTTTCTTCACTTTTTTTATACAACCTTCGTAGAAGTAACTCGAAAAAAAGAAGAAAAAGAATGATCGAAGCATTCCGCGCGTTTCCTGAGATACCCAGCTCACAAAAATATTTGTTTTTTAACGTTACAATATACAGTATACCCTGAAATCTATATCACTTCTCCCATATAAGCTACGGGTTCTATTTACAGAGATACAGGGATATTTGAAAATAGATACTTTCCATGTATGCACGTAGAATTCTTGTTTTGCGTTTCGTGAGCTAACGAAACTACGGGAGAAGTAATTAAATTAACAGTTATCTCTTTCTCTCTCTCTCTTTCGATTGTTATCCGACGCTAGGATTGTGTTATGCTTCTTCGGAGACATTCGATTTGTCCCGAACTATTTTTCCATTTTTCTGCGGTGATTCGTTCAACGGCTGCGAGTCCTCTTGAACCGACTGAGGATACTTTTGGTCGGGATAATTCCACGATTGAATGTCAGCGGTACCAAAGATTTGGTACATAATATACGTACTACACGACACAAGCGTCGTAACCCAAAATACATTTCTCCACGCGTCGAGAGATTGCTGTAAAATATTTAACATATTGGAGTCACTCCAATTCCGTCCAAAGTAAATTTTATTAATGTGATTAGCCAAAAATGGACTTTGAGATTGGTACTCACGCTCTCCTGTGTGAGCAGACCAGCTGCTATTGGGGATAGGAAACTTGCAGTCATGTGAATTGTCTGGGCAAACGCCAAAACTGGACCTATAATAGTAGTAAAAACATGTTTTAAATTAATTCTCCCGGAAAACAGCGGTGCAGCAATGAAACGTTTCAATCGAATTACCAGCAAAATTTGGTGCAATATCAACGATGTTCGCCATTGCACCCGCATAGGCAGCGGTGATCAGAGTAACAGCTATGAACCAAACTACTAACACGAGAATGATATTACAGCCCAGGTACCCGATTAATAGTACTAAAATTCCAGGAACTACTTGTGCTGTAATATAAATTGATTTATTAAAACACTCTTTATCTGACGAAGAAAATAGATACTTGATTCTTTAACGGATTATCGAACACTTACAAAGGGCTGTAAATATCTTCCGTACATTGGTCAAGGACAGAATCTGTCGTGTAACGAGAACGTCGGCCACATAGCAGAATACAACGGAACTTAAATAGCTGCATATAAACGGCGCGCCCGACAGAATACCGTTCTAAAACAGAATTAAAGGTTCTCACAGACATACGAACATATTTCCAAAGTGAATCTAACATGTTTTCAAATACGTACGGCTTGAATACTGAATCCAAGAACCGTCTTCATGTACATTGGTCCAGGAATGATAAAAACGTAGTGCACCCATATCCTTCCAAAAGTTGTGATTCCAATCGACCATGCTGGCCACGATGTTAGAATGGATTTCCATGGAACGCGCATACCCTTTATCAAACAAGCAATTTCACATAACAATACCTCGCCCATCTCTAACATGTATAACAAACAACATAACTACACAAGATACCTCGTTCGTTCCGTGAACTTGATTTCCAACGCTTCCTTGAATATATCGTAGCTCCTGTTGGGATATTCGTGGATGCGCAGACGGCGTATCAAAGGCGAAGAAGTACCAGAAAAGGCACCAGAAGATTCCGATACTGCCGGTGGTGTAGAAGACAATCCTCCAGCCGAAGTGGGCGATGATGAATCCGCACAGTGGATAGGTCAACCCGATGCCGAAGCTGAACCCTGAATATAGATAATCTAGATGTTAGGAGTAGCTCACCCCACGACCCAGTAGGAAGCTGAAACATGATGCTTGTCGAATGGCCTCGCCTTGGCGCGTGTACGATTCATGCGTGCCGACGATTCGCTCTTCAGTGGTGGCGTATGTATTTCACCCTGTAAAGCGATTCAAGTAGAGACTTAGTACGAAAGGATGAGGATGACGTGTGATGAAGCTGTTATAGTGGGACAATGAAACTTCTATACCTGAAAATATCAAGAGCAGAAACTTGTTTCTATCTGGAAAAATGAGAGCGACACTCGTCTTACTCAGAGATCAGGATCACAAGGAATTTTGTAAAAACTATTCAATCTCTTCTGATCTCGAGACAAATTATGAAGAATTATCTCTACCGTATCATTTGTCCAAAGAAATCAAATAATTCTACGTACTTTAAGTTCAGCTTTGACTATTACCGTATAAAAAAAACAAATGATCGATGATGTATGTTAGAAAAATTTTGTCTTTTCCTGCAACGAAAAATTAATTCATAACCGAAATCAGAATAAAAAGTTAAACAAAGAACGATAGCAGGGAAAAGACTTGAAAATTTACACGCACCAAGGCTTGACCGTACATTAAAGATGTATTTAAACAATAACAAATGTGTTGAATAATCAAAATACACGTGGTCCATCTCTGGGAAAGTTTGTGCGAGACGGATGATTGTATTATCTCGTGTCGTAATAAAGCAGATGCAGATTTTAGAAGACAGAACTGACACATATAAGATGATAAGCAATAGTATACTACGTGTAATCGTAGAGCCCGGCTGATTCTACCAGCTGGAAGTATACTCGGCCTTTCTCATGCTGTTGAGCGGTCGCTGTTTGAGTATACCCCTCGGTCCGGCGAATGCAACCACGTGGAGCTAAACCAATCAAAGGCAATAAAACAAATATTATCGCACACGGGTTTTAACCGTGAGCGGTATAAGAATCTCTATTAAATAATCGATCTTGGTCCGGACTTGAATTTTGACTGAAAAAGCATGGAGTAAATAGTCAAAATAGCTTCTCATTCGAACTTCCGTATTCCACTCTGAAAGAAGTGTGCATTAGTATCACAGGATTCACAGTAACAAGAGAGAAAAGGATAGATAAAAAAAGGGAAGACCGAGAACGTAATAGTTTAAAGCACGCGCTGTAAAACTTTCGAATAGAATAGACAAAGGTAATAGACGATCAAAAATATATATGCACACATTGATCTTTCGCATAAATTGTGGTTCAAACGTATCGAAGTTTCACTGTAACACACAAAAACCTCTATTAGCATTATGCGGCTTGTTACACTCACCTTGAAAAGACGACATGAAACGTGAACGTTCCACAGGTGGGATCCAGTGTCCTACAATTGCGTACATCGCGGGCCACGTGAGTCCCTGAACAAAATTGTTTTTACGGTCAGTCGTTATACATATAGAAGATTATGTAATTATTACTCTTCGTGTATCGTATGCAGTGACGCTTTTAACACTTATTTTCAGTTTCAAATACCCAATGCTATTCTGTTTTTCCACCACTTACACTTGCGATCCCCTGTATGCTGCGCAAGGTGATCATAGCACCGTAATGAATCTCGGCGGCGGATGGCATTAACAAGCTACAAATCGCCGTGACAAGCTGTGATCCGCCGAAGACTGTCTTCGTGCCGAAATACTGCGTAAGAACACCGCCGACCACTTGTGACAATATGTAGCACCAGTAAAACGAACCGAGAATGGCTGACTGTATCGCCGGACTCCATTCGAACTCCCCTTGTTCCTGAAAGAAAAGCAGAACATTTTTCTTCCATGATATATAATTTTAATACATCAACGCGTGATCGTTGTTTGTTTTTCACGAGTTTGAAAAATGATTCATCTGACAAAAGAAACACTATTGATTTATCACCCTCGTAGTCGAACTAATAATTATCGGGATGATTCACAGGAACATTTACTTGCGTGGACTTTTCGAGAAGAGAAAATGTTGTGTAACAATTGATAATTTAAATAATTATCACCGGTCGATACCGGTGATACCGACCGATGTCGGTAGTTGTGCGAACTATTATAATCATGTGCATTGGTTCCCCGAAGGCGATTGTTAGGTTCCCTTGTTGATTGGACATGAGAGCGGTAATTTGAAACGAATAAACTGTCAGCGTACCGTACAAATGAAAACGTTGCGCAACAATTCAGCAGTTAAATTATTATATCATTGTCCGGATAATCAGAAACCTGGCCTATCGCGTACATCGCGTTCTATTCATTCCAATTACAAAACACTTATCAGTGGTCTACGAAACTATCAATTAGTAGGTTCCGCTGTTAATCAGAAATCCCGGCTTCCATCGTTTCATCCGGATAAGCTCGCGAGTGTTATACACCGATCAACGTGACGACGATTAAGCACGTGACATTACGTGGGCATGATTCTTAACTCCCGTTCGTCACAACTACGATGCGTGTAAATTAATCGACATCCACTATAAATCATGACGATTAGTTCGTCACATAATTACAAAGATAATTAAACCACACCAGCCGAATGGCACGACATTCGACGCAAATCATCAAACATCGTTTCCCAAATTACATCAGGGGTTCTAAATGATTCTGTATTAAAAGAAAATTGTACCCGTCTGGCGGACGATTACCAGGCAATTTCATCGACAAACCAACAACAAGCGCCGCCGGCTGATCCTCGCGGATTGAAAAAAATCAATTTGAATGACTCGTAAAGAGCGAATTGCCGGTTCACGGGAAATAAATTGCACAGCGTGTAATTTGAGAAACTCTGTATGCCTTCCTTGGCACCAACGACCGGCGTATCACGGCGAGCTTAACCGTCCCGGTAATTGGGATTTTACGTGATATGCAATTTATCGTGCATCCGCAATGATCTCTCTCTCTCTCTCTACCTCCGGGCTGATCGTTGTCGTGTTCTCGGCGTACGACGTGTTCGACGATGTGTAACAGTGGTGGGACGTCACCGCGACTTTGGTGTCCGATGTCGTCGGTGGTTTTGCCATCGCTACCATGGCGATGTTGATATCCGTCCGCATCATGAAGGAAACGAGGAATCCGGAAAAGGATAGCATGTACAGTACCACCCGGGCTGGCACCATGTCTGAAATATCAATCATCATTTATTTTTCAAATGGTTCGAACAGTTTTGTCTAGACTGGTAAAGAGTGCAGTTTAATGTTAACTTTACCTCCGAGTTTTCGCAGACTGCAGGGTGATCGCCTCTTGTACGCGGTGTGATCTTCATATCTGCGAAACAAATTGCAATTGATATATAGATTTGTATGTAATTAGAACGCGGTCTTTGAGGATAATAGAATAAATGGAGAAAAACATGAGCGAGCCAGAAGTTTTACGATGCATTTCCGAAGAGTTCGTGGTGAGTGGGAAACATATTTCATCCGAAAATTTATTCCAATATTTTTTGTTATCGACGTGAAACATAACGAGACGATACGGTAAAACGTGCTGTCTGATAACAATGAACGACAGGAGGCAATTAAGATAATAAATATGGGGAAGGAAGAAATCTATTTACGTGTCGAAACGAATAAGTATTGTATTTCTCGTATCCATCATTCCCCGGACACCTTACCTTTGGGTGTCTTCCATTTTTTCGAGTGCCAACGGCGAAACCAGAACTTTCCTGTACGTGGGGGAGGACGGAGATCACCTGGGATTCTGAAATGCAAATTTATTCAAGTGAATTCACGAAGTCCGATAAGTCAGCTTCTAATATGTATCTTCTAGTTACACAACTTATTTCGTTCGTATCAACGCATGTTTCATTATCATTGTATAACAGCCTTAATTAATTGGTTGTTGTGTATATCACCGTCGAACGTATACACAGACAACCCAAGTTACCGGGAACTTTGTCAAAGTATGTACTTCGCGATTATAAAGTCACGCCGTGATGCAATATAATGCAATAAGTTGTGGATTCCACGTACGGATCCTAACATTTCTTTATATAACTCCTTCACCAAGGCTAAATCCTCCTCGGCGACTCCCTTTGTTTTATCGACATAACTATTACACACTTACGCGTGCTTCCTGTTTTTATCTTTCGACGGCGGAAAACACACAAAACGCGCACGTGCGAATATTGCAACTTTTTGCAAAAATTTCTGTCGATTTGTTAAACGCATTCGACGGTGCATTCTAATGACACTTTTATGATAATCATCGAGTGATTCAACGAACACATGGATCGCGACGCACACTTTACTTTTTTCCCGCGATAACGCGGTTTTCTTCGCCCCTTCCACGGTAGCAACGCGTTTTTATTAATTCCAGCGTTACTCGTGGAATTCATTTCGCCTAAGAAGAGAATGTAATACGCGGAATTTAATAGCCTGGAGACCGACCGGCGAAAGAGCGATGAAATTCCGACACGGAACTCATATACCCGGCATTTCGAGTATCTTCAATGGAAACCCACCGGAAAATTCGTCGGCCCACGAACTTCGTGCGTGGAGTTTCAAAGACGGGCGAAAAACTGAATGGGCGATCGACAGGAAGCGTTAAATGCAATTTCATTTCCCGGATGATGATAAAAAGTGACGCTACAAATTACTGACGTGTCGTAACAGCGGGACAATGTATCTTTTTACGGATACTTTTTGTCACTCTGCCCCGTTATAGAAAAACAACGTTGTTTAATAATAGAAATCATTTACAATTCATTAATATACTTTCGATTGAATGAACAGGTGTTCGAGCATGGTATTACAGGTAAAAATAGATTCTTGAACAATTATCGTCTATGTTTTACTGATAAGTACTAACGATAATTCGAAAATAGTCAAGTTTCTTTGTGCCTCGTTCGTCACTGTGCAAACAATCAAAACCGGTGAAGAAATGATCCGTTAGAATGCATCGAACTCGATGATTAATTTCATTCTCCCAGGTAACGTGGTGAATATTGATCAACGGAACATCATTAATCAAATTTTCTCAGTCGCTAGTATTTCAAGACACGTGATTCAAGCGACGAGTAGAACTCGTTCGTCATTATTTATTGACGGGACGTGAACAATGTGCGTGGGTACTTTTATTAGATGATAGAAAAAAATCGTAACCGCGTTACAGGAGACATTCATTGCGCATAACTCATCATTCGTAAATCAATACGGATTTTTACCGCGCCTATTCCCCCCCCCCATACTTTCGTAACACACGCACACACAAACACACCTACGGCGTTTTGTTATCTGCCCTGTTTTTTCCGTAATTCGAGCCATTCTGACAACGCGATGACGCAATCAGGAAACGTTGACAGTAATCTTCTATTACGTGAGTTTAATCGGCGAGCGATCATCGATGAAAAATCAAACGGCCGAAAACATTCACGTGGGAGGCAGGCACACAGCGACGATTAAACGACGTGGAGTGATATAAGTCGGGACAAGACGATGATCGTGCAGAAAAAACGTGCAACTTACGATAAGCGATAATTTAGAACGATTATAATTAAAGAAACAATAAAATCAAGAGGTGTCTTGTTATTGGATTTTCGTAATAAATTTACCGATTCATTTTCATCGTACTACTATTATTTAACGCGTATTTCCTGCAACGGTTACGTGACCAGTACAGATTATTATTATTTATGATCTAGAATTGTAATTAGACTACATACCATTCGGGTAATTACTGCTAACGTATGTTAATTAAAACAACATTACTCGGAACGTCAACGTACGTTAACAAGGCATACCCGAAGGAATGCTTAACTTCACTACGATTAATTACTTCGAAGAGTCCATGTTGTCATCGATATTAACAATGTTTATCGACCGAAAACCCGTGCGAATGTAAATTCGCGAACGATTGACGTCGCTATCGATGTTCCTCTTGAGGAAACAGTTGTGTCGTGCACGCTGACTGTTTAAACAACAAACAAAGAAATTACTTACCCGCGGTGGGAAACACGTGGTTGCCGTTCCACCTGGAAGTCGATGGTGTCCGAACGAGAATATTCGAATTACGCCGACGTGTGTTTACATCACACGGTCACGAAGAACCGTCGATCGGATCGTGAATTAACTCCTACCGGACTAACCGCGTCCAAGTTCCAAAATTTTCTGACTGCGTACTCCTAGGTGACTTTCTTTTTTTTTCTCCCTCGCAACTCCTGCGTGCCTCTTCTCAAGATAAAATGATGCCCCGATGACACCAGCGATTCATGACGGCAGATAACGAACCGTACGGAATGAAGAAAAAATAAGAAACAAAAAATAGATACTCCGCGTTGAATAAGTCCGTAATAATGTCTCTCTAGGGACTAGACGAAGGATCCACCGGTTATCAGAAGTAGACGGAGAGAAGCAACGACAACTTTGTGACGAACGAAGTGAACGGAAACGAACGAAACATCGTCCCGGACGTGGAGAACGGACTGAAAGGCAGCGAGACCACGAGGCATTGACTATCATCGAAACCCCACCACCGCGGCTTTTCGATCGTTTCTTTGAACGTATAGCCGACAAGCAAGGATCACCGAACACGAAGGAAACGTGACGACGCTTGCTTCCCCGCACGATTACCTCGATCGGAGTGGTTTTATTTCATTTTTTGTTTATTTTACATTTTTTTCTTTTTTTATCAATATTTTCCTGTGTGTCGCGCGACCGCGATGCATGATCGAAAGGTTCTGGGTGTAACGATTAATGAGATTAGGGTTTGGTTAATTAATTAGTCCGGGGATGCACGTTTTTATTCGCGGGATATTTTGAATAGTTTCAACCGAGATTTGTAGGTAAAGACACCACGTGCATAGCGTTGCGTTATCCATATTATTATTTTCTGTATTTCAGATGCATTTATGCGCGATTCACGATGACCCAGGGAAATTATTGAAGAAAATGGGGATACGCGATTGCCGTATGGAATATCCATTTGTACGCGATTGAATCGCGCGTAGAAACGTGCGTTAAAATGTGTCGTTTATTTACTGCAGCTACAGGTGGATATAAATCAGATCTCGTTGCACGTGCTTTCAGTCGGTTCGAGAGATGGAAAGTTGAAGTCGAAGCGGACAAGGACGGCGCTTTCCGGAATTAAGTTTCATTGAATACAGGGTAATTAAAATAATATTAAACAATCCGCTGACTCGGCGAATCGCACCCGCGAGCTCGTTGAACTAAGAGAGAGTGAATCCGCGAGAAAGAATGCGCGAATCAAGAAAGATGACTAAATATTAAAATAATAAGCAACTGATAACAGAAACAATTGGACAATGAGTCACAGAATGGTGGCGTGAACGATCACGTGTTCGTTAACCCGCGATGAAAAACTCATCGAACGACGGGAAAAGCACGACCGGGGAAATTGGGAACACGATTGAATTTCGATTTTTTTTTTCGAACGGAACTCGTTAGCCACGTGGAATTTCGTTCGGTGATTCCGTTGACTCGATTGACCCTTGCGTACGCGGTTTAATCATTTCCTCGATTATGCATCGTCGCGCTCGTGTAGACCGCAAGGCCGCGACGATGAGACGCGTGACGGTTCAATTTTCACCGATCGATTGTCCCAATGGATAAAATGCATTCCGTTATCGTCGTCGTCGACGTTAGGAACGAATAACAGGTGTTGATGACTGCGTAGAGTATTCCATGGGGTGGCGAAAAGTTCGTCGACTACGTCAATCGATGTTTTCAACCCGCTTTATATAATTATAAAGTTTATACGCGAGACTTTTCACTGTAACATTTATTATTTTCCAGCTGGTCGACGAGAATGAAATTGCTGTATCCGTGTGTGTGTGTTTTTCAGCAACACACTTGCGTCAAATCGTTAAAAAAGACCACGCGTGCGTTACATTGAAATATGCGCAGATACGGCACTCGGTGTCCAAGCAGATTTTTTCAACGTCTCCTATAAAATTGATTACGCGACTGTTTTTCTGTTCGTTTGTACTCCTCTCTTTTCTTCGCGACGCTATCCAACGCGTACAATAACTGACGTGGATATATTTCGGAAACCACCGCAGACTACCGTGGAAACTACGCGATCGCGTTGAATCGCGCGGTTTCGAATTAAATCGGGAATATGCGGCGCGAAAAGTGGCGCTAATTAATGCGGAAGCGGTTGGACGGTACGCTCAGAATATTAACGCAACTAAGTTAACAGGATAGTCGATCGTTTCATATGGAAAAGCAAAAAAAAAGACGTGGAAAAATCCGCGCCACGTAACCGCGTGCTACTGCGTTGCCAATGTACACACAGTCGAATGGTATTAAATATAATTATTAGTTACGCGAACATCGAGGGGGGGAAAAAACATCGCTTCTAATCGAGATCGGTCTTTTGCCGTCCGAGTAAATATAACGTAACCTAACCGAGCACGAGTAACATCGTGACAATGGGCAGTGTGTGGTTTGCGTCTCTTAAATTTCTCTGGCCGACGCATCAAGCTTAATTAGCTCACAGTTGACCCTATCAAGTATACTATGAAGAGGAGTCATGTAATTCAGCCGATGGAAATTCTCGTGCCGGCCGGCACGAGATCGTCCATGTGACTGTGTACTTCTTTCAACCTTTTATGGGGTGTGTTTGTCGTATTCATTGTTTCCCATGGAACTTTCTTTCCCTCTTAACGTCAACACCTCGACGAATCTGATCGACGAAACTTAAATAATAAGTCTGGTAAAGTCTCCGGGTCGACGTTTACGTTGAGATTAACTCGTCCCGAATTTCCCCGTAAAAGAAGCCGCTGCCTGCGGGAAATCTATTCTTGACACAGCGATAGTAATAGAAAATCAAACAGACAAGCGGAAGACACACAGAAGAAAATCGGAATAGAATGGTGAAATACGTAGGGGTAATTCTCCTGAAAAGTTTATCTTTTCATCGGCAACACCCGAAGCGAAGTTCACCGTGTTATAAAACGTCAATGAACACCCTTCGTCGTCCCTTCTGACGCAATCTGGAATCCCAAACACGTCATCCCCTATCCCGAACATTCAAACGCACACGAAAACAGCGCCGTCAGGGATGAGACACAAAAATTACAATAAAACGCCTAAAATCCCCCAAAAAAACGTGACAATGATTCCCCGTCGAACGTTACGTCATCAATCGCACCGGAAATCATTTCCCTAGAACAGCCACGGAAACGCGTACCGCGGGGCTACGTGTGGGAACCTAACCTCAAAACTTCACCGTTGAGGTTAAGTTCGCTCGCGACGTTGTTCCAGGGCTCCATGCACCACGTGGCCGTGGCCTAAGCGTTCCCGGAACAAATTCAACGAATCGATACGCAACATTGACTCACCTTTAACCCGTTTCTCCTGACGATCTCTCGAAACGCAACGTTTTCCTGACCTGGCATCTTCGTAGGCGTTACACCGACATCGCAACTGATAACGCGTCGTCGGTAAGGAAACTTTGAAAATCCGTCGACAACGGCACGCGGACTTCGAAGGGACACTCGCGAACGCGAAATGCGACGTCCGGCGTTCCGTCGGGACGCCCTTGCGTGTCTTGCGACGGTCACGTGACGACGTCGCGAATCATAATCGCGCGCGCCGATCGATTGAGAGGCACTGCGTCGTCCGGCGTCGCATTCGGCGCCGCGGAACGCCTCGCGGTGGCGCCGCGCCGGGGACATTCGAATCTTTCACCCTTCGAGTTAAACGGACGCGGTGATCCGCGTGGGTGACGGTAAATGTAGAAATATGAAAATTTATTGGGAATCAGGAAGGGTCTAAGGGTTATGACGTAATCGAAAAACACTCGAAGGGTTTTCGTAGATTTTCTTTCAGCATTTAATCATTATGTACAGGTCGCATAATGCACTTGTTAGAATGGTTACGGGTGAAGGTATGAATTTTGAAGTTTAGTTGTCGTTTATGTATTCCGTGTTTGGAAGTTCGGTTGGAAGGAGGGAGTGAAATGTGTCGGAGTAAGTAATTGGCGGACTGTCTAATGAATATCACGGGTTGACAAGCACTGCGCCAATTGTATTTTGAATGCCCTTTAAAGATCGTGAATTCGTGATACATGTATACATACATGTAGAAATACTTTCGATACGCGGATCGTGAGTCACACATGCATCAGTATTTTATGGGTCAAAGTCTGTTCGAAGGACAGCACTTTCACTGCTTCGAATTAGTTCACCCGATTTATTCTCACATCGCTATCTTGCCACGGTAATGATTGCGCATTTTTGTCTGTAAGTCAAGTACACTATATCCGTTTACTTGGAATTCCTTTATTTGAGGTAAGGTTTTTCCTTAAAAAAGTACTCATTGCGACGGCCTTGAATTTAACGTCGATGTCACACGTAATAAAAAAAAAAAGATTATGATTTATTCATGACAATGTGTGTACGTTGGTGTGAAATACCATAGTCGATCCGACACCTGTATCGATCCTAGGCTCGATTAATAAATTGTTAATAATCGCCGGACTTCACGAACGAGCCACTTCGCCTCGTGCATTTCGAATACAACATTGGACTGGGGAACTTTTTCGGAAAAATTAGAAGAAAAAAATCTGTAACGTAAATGCTGGCAATTTCATTAATAAATGCTGTTTTATGCACGATGAGTCAACCAAACAACCCTGCACAATCACGGAAGAAACACGCAAAGTGCTCCGCAACTTCCTCTCGCAATAGCAATCACAAGTATTTCCAACTTTGATATAATCTTCCTTGATAGAATGAATTCTCTCCAAGTAATTCTGCGAAACTTCCTTTATTGCGACTCCATTCGCTGGTTCATTACGATTCGGAATAATTCCGAATCAAACGACACGACGTGTTGCTGCTATTTAACAAACGTTAGGTTATAACTTCGTGTATCCTAATGGCTCTCGTTATCGTGATAGATTAAAAAGGGTTTCCTCGTCGGCAACTTATGTGGTTGACAACGAGGATGTAGAAGAAAATCTGATAAGTATTTCTTCGGAAAACACGTGTCCCGTATTCGAACCGAACAGAGAAATCGGAAGATCTGTCAAGAGGATCGACAAAACGGTAGTAAGATAATAATCTAAGGGTGTAACTTCAATTCTTAATAGGAACCTAATTTTCCACTTACCGTACCATTTCATTTATAAAAAAATAATCCATCTATAAATCATAAGCGCCATGTCGAATAAATGAATAATTCGATTCTTCGAACTATTATCATCTATTAGAACAGTTTTCCAGTTTCTTCTTTAGACTTCCAGCACGGCATTCGGTGGCAGAAAGATTTGGAACTGTCACCCGAAACCCACTAGCATTCATCATCTACCCAAGAATGGTGTGATAGAGGAAGGTACAGTGTGGCATAAAAACAAAACAAAAAACAAATCAATCAGTCGGTTACCTATAAATTAAGTGGAATAATATTGCTCGTTTTTTTTTTCTCACCGCGCGATAACGCGACCTATTATACGACATAGATAATATTTTTTTTCCCCGTTGTCGCATGAATAATAGTCTCTAGTTCGAGTGTTAGCTATTCCGCGATTTGAATAAGTTACCTCCTTAACCGCGTAAACGTTTATCTCAGATTACGGCCGATACTTTATGCCGGCTTATTGAAATATTTGTTATTGACGTGACATTCCCGATCGACCGTGTGTTAATCCGGCCGCACGAAACGATCGGGGAACTAGTTTCTTGTTTCAAGGCGAAACGTTGAAACGTTCGTGACGCCTTTATCAACCGTGTGCATACGTGGCCAATCACGAAAAATCCCTGCCGCAGAGAGCGAGCTCATTAGCGTGCTGACGAAACAGCTCTACCTGGCCGAGGCGCAGGTGCAAAAGGTGCAGGCCGAGCTAAAAAAATCTCAGGAACAAGCGAGATCCAAGGATCAAGAAATCGTTCGCTTGAAAAAGAAGGTTCAAAAAAGATCCTCCATCACACCAGAATTACAGTCTCAACGAGATTATAATAACGGAGACGTTATTTTTTTTATTATTCAGGTAAAAGATTGGGAGACGAAAAGTAAAAATCAGGAAATGCTGCGGAAAAAGGAGCAACAACAACGCCGACACCAAGTGGATCATTCGGAGTATCTTTACAGGCGGTGTTTGACACTCGAGCATAGAATCTTCGAAATGGAGGTTCGGTCCTATTAAAAATGAATTAAATTACCATAGACTCTCCATAAATTTCCGGCAATTTCCCTGTCACGCACACGAGAAAAGAATTCCCAGAAATTTTCCCGACCGCGTTTGTTCACCGACGGAAATTTATCGAGCGTCTACCTAAGTACACACGAAACCACGTGACCTTCAGGGATACGTAAAGTTGAAGCGGTCAGTGCATAATGATTACTTTCCAGAAATTTTTAGCTGATTACGGTCTGATTTGGGTCGGCGATACGAACAGCCCGAAGAGTCCGGATTCGACGGCCAAGTAAATCGAGTATACGTTACTGTCTAAACAGCCCAACAATCTATCGAATTAATAATCAGTTACCGGCGCCTTTTAGTAATTACATCGGGACCTGTTACGAGCAAATTATCGCCAATATCGATCAGCTGAATCTGGCCGCGGGAAAGGGCGAAGTTCACGTGCAGCACAACGAGAAAGGAAACGGAGCCTCGTTCAAAGTAAAACCGGTCGTTTCGATTTCTAACGCAGAATCGTAAAAAATCCGTACTCCATAAATTAACCGGTGTACTCACATTGTTGCAACGGGTGGAATGATATATCTGACAGACACGCATAAAATATTGCGTTTCAATTAACGCGAGTCGCCCGTTGCAATAAAGTAACGTCGGCGTAATAAAGTATCGCTGATTTCCTCACCGGTGCATTATTCATAGTTACGCGTTCTGACGAAACATACAGCGCACATCGTCGAAATAGAATTGCGATACAATTTCATGTATATATATATATATATTTTTTTTTTGTTCTTCCTCGATATATTTTTCCACCGATCGATTTACACGACGGCTGATCCTTTAATGGATGCGTGTTTCCGGGCTTACAGCGAGTTACGCGCGCGGTGTCGATTTTCACCGATCATCTTTCCACATTAATCCTAATGACGCGAATGACGTTAATAAGGTCACACAGACGTATGAATAATTTCGACGTAAGAACAGCGATAATGATTGAATGACATCCCTAGCCGCGGTATTGATTAAGTAAGTGATTAACGAGCACCCATGCTAACGTCTACCTGGTAACTGAAATAATTTAAAGACACCCACCTGCGTGTGTTTGAAATTCTACAAGAACGGAGTCATCGTTCAAGACAGTCCCCTACGTTCGTACAATGATCCAACCACCGTGTCATTCCTTCGGGATATCCTTGACGGATACTTTCCGTCCGAGTTACAACAAGCTTATCCAAACGGTGTACCTTTCAAGGTAGAACTCGTTCACGTTGATAAAAATCACATTTACATAAGCTGCAAAATCTTGGAATCGATACTTTACCCACAGGTAGAAGACCATAGGAATCAATTGTTCATGGGAGACGCAGCTGGTTTTCCCGGTCACGGTTATCGACTGGGGAAACAACCACCAGCTGATAACATGATGTTATCAGCGAGGCCTCGTAGATCTAGTAACACGTCTCAGAGGTCGGGTCGCCGCAGTCCTCTTCCGAAAGATAATATTTCCAACAACGAATTTTCCGCATCCTTTTTAAACAGCGCAAGGTATTTA
Source organism: Mimumesa dahlbomi (assembly GCA_917499265.3). Lineage (NCBI taxonomy): Eukaryota > Metazoa > Arthropoda > Insecta > Hymenoptera > Crabronidae > Mimumesa > Mimumesa dahlbomi. The sequence continues at coordinate 12,297,749 of OU824118.1, forward strand.
TTTGATCGATCATACGGAAGACTAGTTTTTTTAAATTAATCAAATAATTTTCCTTATGAATCAATGACTGTTATCAGATCGATAAAATCAAAGACCCCTATGGAAGCTCCGTCGACGGAGATGTACGTTTTACGTTCGCAAATTTTAGCGTCGCATAACAACATTTGCTCGGACACGCACCTGCAATCTCACATTAACGCCGAACTTGGCTTGAGTACCAGGAAAGAGAAGGTGCGAATAGATTATATATACTTCTATAATACCCGAGCAATGACATAACCGATAATATGATTATCGATATTAGTCGCATTCGACGGCAATCATTAAGCGAGATTTAGCTACGAGGCATACGGATTACGATCTATCGCTAAGAGAATCGGCATTGAAGTCAAAGGGCTGTTTAAGATTCCCCAGTGGCGGCAGATGTTATCACAGTTCGTCCGATAGATCGTCAGCGAGGCTTTCACCTAGGTAACAGAATCATTATTTGAGCTTTTGAATTGAATTCAGATACAATAGTAATACTATTATGATCGTAGTCGATTAGACGGAATAGGAGATCGAGCTAGACAACGATCTAGATCCGTAAGTCTAACGGGATCCCGTTTCTCGACTACTCCGAAATCATCGTCAAGATCGAAAGTACCGTCGGATTTCACAATGATCGATCCTTTAAAGTTCCCAAGTTTCGCGACGGATTCGACCACCCCGAAAAGAGTCCAACGTCAAACAAAATCGGTTACTCAGCCGAGAAAGAATGCTGTGAGAGAACACGGATGATTTAATCGACGATTTAATTACACTTCTGAGAATTTTATTACAGTTTCCTCGTTTGTATTATTCGCAGCCACCGATCTTGCATCAGATTAACGAACCGTCCGGTAAACCGGGAGAACTTAGATTGAAAGTTCGATCGCTGAATGGCGGAACCGTTTACTTGGTACATGTTTCTGCTGATGAATCGATTGCACGGCTCTATCAGCTCTTAGATAGAGCTATGTCAAGGTCCGTGCCAAGGGGGTACAAAATTGTTATCAGCGGGTAAGTATGATTTTTTTAATTAATTACTCGATCGAATTTACCATTGGTTCTAATGGACGTAATGGTTGTAATTTAAAAAGAACAAATCTATTTCGTATGGATTTCCAGTTACTCGCCGAGGAGATTAGAGCAACTGGGTGTTACACTGAGAGAATGTGGTATCTCCAGGGACAGCGTTCTCCATCTAGTAAACGATTGAAAATTACCGAGGAAACGTTTCTTGACAACAATCTTCAACGTATCGTGATGTACATTTAAGTTACTTCGTACGAAAAATGGTACAATAAATAAATCACCATTGACAAGAATGCAACTATTGATTGTAAAGAAAATAAAATGTCTCACGTGTTCGATTTTATTTGAAAAATTTAAATAATGTAAATTCCTAATTCATATTCCATCTGATTCACTATCTAGAGAAAATACAGGGAATTATTGGTAGTCACGAGTGGTCTAAGCTTTTCGAAAGCTTGTAAAATTATTTACAATTTGTATTGTATCATGTATGTATGTATTTTATACATATTTCAAAATTAATAAATACTTTGTTCATATTTTAAACTGAATATTCACTAATATAACAATTACTACTATATTTTACTTTTCCATTAAATTAATTTAGGAGTCACGTGTTGAGTGCAGGCAGCCGAAATTTCGCGAGAAAATTATTCCAAAATTTCCATACTACTGATTCCATCAGGAAACATACAAACAAATCGGTTGAGTAAGTAATCAATTAATTTCTATATAAATTATTAAATCCAGAAATACTGGTACAATCACCTATCTTATCGACAAAGTTTTGATACTGTCAATTCCTTACATATCGACAGAACAACGAGCTGGCAATTCATTAGTTTTACAGCGACCTCTTTAGGAGAAGGGAAATTTTTCAAACTATCACGACAGCGGAAGTTTTAAACAGGGGTTCAACAGCGGTAGCGACTTGACAACGAAATTTGGCGTAAAAGTTCATAAAAATATACACACGCTACATGTACCTACCTGCTGTAGATGAAAGATGACATAATGTCTAAAGTTGTAGCGCCCACCGTATTTTCAACCCCCGTCTCAACGTCACCCTCCACCACCATGTCTCTTTATACCCTCGGATAAATACCAGGGAGATAGCGAAACACGTAAAAGAACTCCGGGTGATATGTTACACTCGATTTACCTTACCTGGCCGTAAAGATGTCAATTCCAAAGAAATAGGATCTCGTGACTCTTTCCAACGAAATAATCAAGAAAGATTTAAAGAGACCATGATTAACGAATTGAAATATCCTTATCGGTAAACTTACACGATTTTAAATATCACTTTTTTTTACTATTAACGGAAAGTGTAATTTAATCTGGGAATGAATTAAAAACGAGGCAGTTTTCTTCGATGAAACGTCAGGATAGAGAGGACAAAGTGAAGGGGAAGGGGGTAGTTTACCGTCAACCCTGATACCCCTGTCATTTTTGCCGGATGGTCTATCAATCAACGGTCTGCGTCGTATATTTGGATTTATCTGGTAGACCGTGCCAATGGAACTGTCAACGAGAGTTTCCCGATTAGTTATGGAACCATCACAGATAATAAGAGTTCGCGTTTGTCAATCAACATGCAAATCTAAAGTGTTCGCCGGTCCCGCGGGAAATTTCTCGAGAGTTGTCCGCGGTACGATTTACCCGTTCCGCGTTCACATTGACACAATATTCCGTCCTCACGACACGGAACGTAATCAATTTTCCTAAACGATCGATTAAACGAAAACACCCAAATCGAATCGATTTCATCCTGTGATTCCCACGAATTAAATAATATTGATAAAATAGAATTTTTCTCAACTAACGTTATCATATCTCGAGGATTTTCATCGTGGGAATTTTACTTCGTTATTTTCCGTCCCTCAATTCTGTAATCTCAAGAGGGAAGGATTATCGGGGGTGAAATTAGTCCTAAGCGTGAAACTCCAGTTTCGTTGGGGGTTCTGGTTAAGCATCGTCGAAACAACGACGGGTTTCGTGCTCGTTCTTCTTCGTTCGTCCGGCCATTGAGAAAATAGGAGTCAGACTTCACTATAACATAATAGGGCGCTGTCTCACCTTCGAAGATTGGACGGGCATCAGGGGTGTCGTCTGCAAGCTCCCGGTACATACATACATACACGAAATCACGTATATACGTACGTATACGTATACACTTGCGCGGATCATCGTGTGCGTGAACTGTCGGCGATAAATCACCGGCCGGGACCTAATTGTAAAAAATGACGGACACGAGGCCCTCGGAGGTGAGGAACGAGCAGATTGAAAGTGAAGGGTGGATCATTCGATTCGTAGTTTTCCAGCATCCCGGATAATCCTTCATTTTTCTTCCCTCGTTATCTTCCAGCCATTTATCAAATATCCGCGAGATATTCGTCGGTTCCTGGATTTTCTACATATATTTTTTGTTCTCACTAAAATTTCTAGAACACTCGAGCTCTTTCCTATGGACTCTGGAGTCAAGCGTCGATATAGCGAGGATCTCGATAACTTTCCGTTACCCGGAAACTTTCCATTGTCCAGCGATCGGAATTTCGATCCGACTAATTATAAATTAACGCCGAACAATCTGTCGTCATTTATTTTCCAACAGAACGGTGGACGTTCCTCTTTATATTATCCTCCGGGAAATCGATTTCCCCGCCGGCAAATCACGCGTGTCTCCTTGTAATTTGCTAACGAACCGACCAAAATATCAAGAGCGGCCGACGTAAAGGGATAGTGAGGACGGCGACATCTGCTTTGAAGTATCGAGGTATTAACGAGGCTTTCAATTCGGTTCACGGGCGGCTTCGAAGACGAAAAAAGGAGATGGAAAAAGGAAGGAAAAACAACCATCCCTTTAAGGGCTCGAGGGTCTCGTCGAATAGAAACGATAGATCCCTGAATTAACGTTGGGTAGAGCGCGACTACTTCATTTTAATAAATTAATTTATACAGCTCCTAAATTACGTCTCTACTTCCCTTGTTTTCTTCGACTCTTTTGCTTCACTCGATATAATATATTTTATCGTTCGTCGTCGTCGACGTCGCCGTCTTCTCGTTGTCGTGCGTCCATTAACGATTAAATAATACCTTGGTCTCTCCCTTATACGGTATCGCGGGACTAACGGGAAACGGCTGACTAGGTTGCAAATTAGTAGAGCTTCAGCTTCGTGGGGGAGTACACGGGAATACCACCACGTGTACTTTCACCATTTCCCCTGAGTTTCTTTCACTCGATTTTCACCGGCTGCGAGGACAAACGGCCTAGATTTTAACGGATTCCCTTTGACGCGACACGGTTAAATGAATGCAATTTTCAATACGGAACGATGGAAAAGGCAGCCACTTCGCCGGGGACAATTTCGCTCGCACACTCCACCATGGAGACCAACCACGATGAGAAGAAAAAGCATAGGGGGGTGGGGGTGTAGACCCGACGGTGTAGCGACGATAAATATAAAAGGACACAGCTCTGCCATAGTGCCATTTTCCATCCCGCCAATTCGTCCTGTCGCATTTACTTCCCCCACCCGTCCCCCTCCTTCTTCCGCACACGAGGAAAATTATTCCGCTCCGCTACTGCCAGAAGTGGTCCTTTCTCATCGTAATGTACGGCAATGAGAACGAGCCGAGCTTACGTGGTTTATTTTAGGATCCACCGTAGTAATTGCCGGCCGTATCACCGGAACGCACCGCCATCGTCCACCGTATATCTTTTTAATAAGAGTAAATCACGAGATAAGTATGGGGGTGGCTGCAACGAGACTCGCCGATTCTCTACTTGAACGTTGGTAACAGTTTATATACATATATGTGTGTATATGAAAACTGCAATTATACGGTGATTTACGTCAAAGCGAGAGATTCTTTTGAAAAGCCTGTAGAATTTTTCAATAATATGATTATATCCGCCTCGTTTGTTGTTCCACGCTCGAAAGTTTCTTTACCGACGGATTCCTTCTGTCGGCGAAATTAAAAAGAAAGGGAGAAACAAGTATAACGATACTCTCTCGCGGGAAAAAGTTTCGAGAGGCGGCGAGGGAGGTTTAAACATTTTCTCGAGAAAGTTTCGCCGACGTGTTTCATTTGTTCCGCGAACGAGGCGAACGCGATTCTTCGAAAGGAAAGCGAAATCGACGTGAAGTCCATTTACGTGAAAGACAGCGACGGGATACGGCGTTGAGAGGTAGGTTTGGTTAGGCTTTGGCGAGGGGGGAAATGAGATTTGCATAAATGATGTAACGGCAGCTGTAGTTCATAAACGAAACTTCACGGGGCGTAAGGCAATGGAACGAACGGCTACTCTGAATATGTATCAAGGAATTAACGTTGTGATTGATGAAACGTCGGATTGACTTGTCATCCTGTCCACCATGATACCTTGTTCTCTCTATCTCTTTCAAGTATACTCTATCTCTTGCTCTCTCTCTAAATCGTAATGGCATCCCGTTGTGATCGAAGAATGTCAAAGTACGGTACGGTGAGTGTACACGCTAAAAAGAAAACCGAATATTTTTTTCGTCTGTTTGTAAAAATTTATTAAATTCCTACATGGGTGATAAAGGAAATATGTTCGAGTGAAAGATTTCCGGCTTTTACAGGGTTGGAAACAATTCATGCATCGGTGAATGCTTTCATTATTTTTCCTCTCTGCTTGATATTTATTTTTTTTGTATTTTTTTTTGCTTTTATTTACTTTGAGTAGGGAATATTTGTCGAATGTAAAACTGATTCGTGAAAGGTACTGCAGCGAACACGTGTTCGATGGAATTTGCCTGTTTGCCGATGCGTAATGCGAATTAACAACGTTATTGAAAATTCCAGTAATATCATTGTCAGATGTAAAGTGCAGTGTAACGGCCGTCCGTTCTTTCTGATTTCGACAGCGAAAAAGTCCGCGCTTTAATTCGAACGATATCGTAGTTTTGTTCGGTTTCTGGCTGTAGTTCCAAAATAATTTTTCGAAATATCGATCCCGGGCCGGAACGATTGTATTGCGTGCAAAATTCTATATGGAACACGTATGTACATATACACTTTTATTTTCACGAGGATTCAATTTTTTCCAAAACGGTTTAGTCTGGATTTTGTGCGATTTTCGTGTTTTCCTCGTCATTTCTACAATTTTTTAGATATCCATTTGCACTTTTTCGGAGCGCGTACCGCGGAAAATACCGCACTCAACGTGTACTCGGTTATTTTTTCACGCTAAAAATTGTGGAAATGGTAGGCGAAAAACGAAAATTACAAAAACATCCTCCGACCCAATACCTTCAAATTTGGTGAAAAATAGAAAATTCAAAATTTGAAAGTTGGAAATAAAGTAATATCTATAAAATTCGGATGAATACAGGGTTGTAGTGGTACGATACATCACCTTTACCCCGGAACCTTACGGTGGAAAATGAAACGTCCACTGATTTCCAGTAAAATATGTATACAACAACGTTTAATAGTCCGTTATGTTCGTGAGATATGTTGAAAACGACGATTCATTGTCACAAACACCCGATCGTCATCACAGGTGGAAGTAAACGTGCGTGGATCGCTGAAAAATCGCGCAAGCATAGAAATTCTGAATCGGTTAAGTAAATAAAATTTATTTATTGAATAGTGGCACACCGGTAATGGTGCGTTAAAGTAGTCGTGAATTTTTGAACGCTTTTCATCATCACGCGCAGCCCCCACCGTTTATTAAATGACCAGCACTTCACGTTCAAACGTTTTATTTCGATGTCGGGAAATTTAGATTTTTCTCACTCTTATTCTCTCTCTCTCTCTCTCTGGATCACTCGGGTGGACAATTTAATTCCTACGGACGTACTGCGCTCGTCCAAGTAGCTTGGAAGTAAAAGAAAAAAGAAAATCGAAGAAAATGAAAAACCAGGAAAAGACGTACAGTTACGCGATTCGAGATATCGATTCAAAAATTTATATTCGCTCGTCACAAGTTACGACGGTCTCTGGAAAGCCTGGAAAAACTAATTTCGAGGAAAATTATCCCGCAACGGAAATTAACGTGATGAAAAACACACCGCGGTTCCGAAGGGCGAACCTTCACGCCCTTGACTACGTGTCACGGTAAGAAATTACAGTTTAATTGAGCGAACAATTAATTTGTCAACACATCGATTCAACATCACGTGTTTCCTCCCGTGATTTCACTTTTCTGCCGTTCGTCGACGTGCGTGTTTCTTTGCGATAAAAGTTACGCTCGTAGATTTGCCGGATAAACGGAGAACATGTCAGCCGCGACTTTTGTTCGCCTCCGTTTCAAACGTTCCCTTTCATTATTTCTCTGTTTGTTTCACGCCCGACTAGCGGATAAACGTGTTGAACTTCAAAAGCGACGTGACTGGTTGTCAGGTGTGATGGTAGCGTAGATTACTCACTTTTGGCACGATTCGTTCTTTTCCTTCTATTTCCCCATTGTTTCGCGAGACTTCGCGGTGGATTGTCACACGTATATGTGTACGTACACATACATACGTCAACGTGTATGTGTATACGTACGTTTGCCACGGGAGAACTGTCATTACACGCACACGCAGTCTTCCCTGTGTTTTTTCATCGTTAATCCTCGTCGTGTCTACATTTGGAAAATAGAAAACAAAAACAAAATGAGTGTGTGAGAGAGAGAGAGAAAGGAACAGGTGAAAGAGAATGGGAAAAAAATAACATTAGAACAAATCTGTTATGGTGAGAGAAGACTGGATGATCCTCGTATGACACGTTCTCCAAATGTCATACATGTGTATATTCGGTGCTTTAATACAAACTCTCATAACGCACACCTGTCAATCGTATTCCCATTCTCACCGTCGATACGTCAAATAACGCCGTATAATAAATCCGCGAACGAACGACGTGATCTCTTTTTAACAAACAACGCTTTACGCGCACTCGCGTGCGTTCATGTGTGTCTGTGTGTGTATGTATGTATGTACAACATATTAATTATTACCGAATGACGCGGTGCGTAACATCGTTGAATACGATTCGAGCCCCACCATCGAAAACTGCGTGTTTCTCATCTGGTTTTAGTACTTTATTTTTGTGTCTGTATTTTTTTTTTCATCATTTTTCTGTCTCATTTTTTTGAACTCGGTGAAAAAACATTTCGCTGTACACGTTATCGTAATCGTTAATTAATAAGAAACTGTCGATCGTGTCAAAATATGACTAAGGTCTCTTACGCGGCTACGCACTTCTTAGCTATGGCGAATTTACGTGTATTTAACTAACAATACGTGCGTATACATATATATATATATATATGTACATACACCGGACGTATACGTACACATACGTTTATACATTCGCGTGGTAAAGTGTACTTATAAATCCCCATCTCGAACAGCTGGTTTTATCGTGTTGGAACCACGTCTATGATACAAAGATAGAATGCCGCCAAAATGAAATCGAGTATATCTCTCTTAGAGTACGTTGCAGAGACATTTTTTCTGAGTTTTTTTTTGTTGTTTTTCGTTTAATACGGGCTTCTGTATTAACGCTGATTTTCGTCGGGATTTTTAATGACGCTCGGAAAAGAAAAAAGAAACATCGGTTTATGCGACAGACGTCGACTTTTACTAGGGTCGTGGATTTTTATAGGATACATATCGTTTTTTTTTTATTCGTTTTTATTTTATTTCCGTCGGTCGTCTCATTCATCAAAGTCGACGTCTATTCCGTGATTTTCTTTTTTTTTTGTTTGAAAACCTGGAAACTTAAGGTTGCGTACAAAGTGATGCTGCGTGATAACAGTAGCGTGACTCTTTTTCTCATTCCACTGCGATTGCTCGTGAGAAATAACGACCACAGTTGTCTGGAAGAAATAAAGTCAGAGAAATGATAACGTCTCGTTAACAATCTGGAACACTCTATACATTTCCGTCCGATTAGAAAATGAAAATGGTTATCTAACAAATCGTGTGTGTGTGTGTGTTATTTTTTTTTTGTCTTCTTCCTCTAACACTCGATACATACTAATCTCTGTTTAATAATTTTCTGAACTCGTTTTACTAAAGCCATTGAAGTGTTACATTTCAAGGCAACGATGATTATTAAAATTATTTCCAATAAATTTTCAACATGAACAGTCAACCTTACTTCTCTCAGAAACTTAATCGTTTCTCAAACGATTTGGTCGAGATGACGGCAAACAGAAACACCGTTGTTCTAGGCCATTGCTCGTCGATCAATAAATCGATCAATAAAAATCTCATCTATCTAATAATCTTGCTCGAAAAAACGTTCAGAATCGTTAATTTATGATATCGTCGTATTACACACGTCTATACACATCTAAACATACTCGCTCGTATTAAAGAGACGCATAGTATCTCCTCCTTCCCCCGCTTTGTCTTGGTACTTTGTTCTTATTTTGTTTTCATATTCTTTTTTTTTCTTAAAAAAAACCCAAACAATGTCTTTCGCGTTCGTTTAACCTACGTTACTTTTTACAATTGTAACACGTCGGCAGATGTGCACCAACCGGAGCAATAAGTGACCGGCGCATGTACCGAAGAAAAGAAACAAAAAATCATAAAACAAAAATGATCGTCATGCGAAATACACACAAGGCAGAGTTGCCAACAATCGGAACACCGTTTTGAACAATCTTGCACTTTTTGTTCCGTACGATGTTTTCCTCCATCGAGACTAACAGGTTTCTTCTCTGTGCATGTTCCAACTGAAAATCGTTCCAATAATCGGCCGATAAGACATCGGATCGATAGATCCCACGTTTCCTTAATCCGGATTTCATCGTTATGTAGACACACTAATTGCGAAATGAACTCCATAGGCCGTTGTTTCCGAGTAACAATGGCGTCCGTCAAAAAGTTTTGACTATATGTTAGGCTCGTTGGCAGTGATCGCTAAATGAACTTGGTCCGAGTCTAATCGCGCGTTGGTCGTTGATCTTTTCAACGGTTTCTCGGATCCACGATTCATCCGGGCTGACGATCGATACCGTCGTGAGTTTCCAATGAAACTTTCCGTTGATCTGCCATCGTTACACTCGTCGACGTAAATATATCTCGTGACCGGTACTTGAGGTACGAAGTTATTGTCACCGGACACTCGATCCGAATCTCGATCGATCTCGATCCATCGAATCCATCGATTCGTTGCTATCGACTTATCGACTTTCATGGAACTTTCTCGATCCGTTTCGATATGTTTAGCTTTAAATTCTCGCCTCTAATCTTCCCGTATCACCATACACATATCGTAAGCCAGTTGCTCTCCGGACAGTTCGATTCTATTCTTCGTAGAAGATTCACGCTCCCTGGGAACGTTCGATCACGATCGATCGCCCGATAGATTGTTATCGCAACACGGTTATTTCATTCTACAATTTCAATTTTTTATATTTCCCTGATCCTTTCGTAATAACACCGTTCTGTTTCACGATAAACTCTCGTCCAAGTTTCCATCCCCAAAGTAACGATTACAAAGTGTCCAATAACGATCATCATATCCTTTCGATAACTATTCATTCTTCTATTTTCATACAGACACGTCCTCTCCGTTTCATTCTCCGTTTCAATGATGTATGTACATATACATACATATTATAAGATACATCTAGATCTTCATCGACCTTGAAAATCTCTATTCGAGCTTCAGGTTTGTACTTCCTCCGTTCGTACGTTTTTTTTTTCTACACCTTTGGCACATGCTCCGGTACCGGTGACTATGTCTCACGTTGTTCCCACGGGGAACGTGGGGTCCGGCGAACGAAATCCCTGATCACGTTGCCCGTTCGATCGATGATGATGATGATCCATCGTCGCCGCCATGGCAGGACTGACCTCGTTGCGGTTGGCCGGCCTGTCGCGGCGACTATATGTGCTATAAGCAAGTGTCCTTCTGGTCGACCACGTTGACGACCACCGAGGCCTGCGTGGGCAGCTCCTTCTGGACGGGCACACCTGTCGGCACCTCCTCGAGTATTGGTCAGAGGGTCGTGGTCCTCGAGACCGCTGCCGAGGGCGGCGGTGGCGGTGGAGGTGGCGGCGAGATCACCACGTCCGGCTCACCCGCCAGGTCGCAGTCAAAGCGCCAGAGAATACTCTCAGGGTGGTCACCTCCTGGAAGGATGTTCAAATAAGGTTAGATGGGTGGCAGGATGGAAGCGGAGAAACTATTAAAGTTTTTCCTGTCATGGGGGTCCTGTGGGAACGATGTTTATGTTTCCATTTGAATCACGGTGATCATGGGTGATAAATATGAGATAAATGTGCTATTGGTAGGATTGTATAGTTACTTTAATATATTTCTGCACTCTTTGATATCGGAACGTTGTTAATATGACAATTGTAGTGAGGTACAGTGGTGGAAGTTGAAAAATTCGCGTGGCAGCGAAAAGGTTAATTGTATTTTTCAAGTAGGAGTGTTTTTATAGTATACGTATAAACAATTGGCAACAAGGGTTAATAATTTCGTTTATAGAGGGTGAAGTTTATCATGCCAATGACGTGTTATCAAACATTGACATCAAAGGTCCAGAATTCGAAATAAAAAATATTAATCTCCACCTACACTACGATGCGGCAAATGGAACAAGTGTCTTTTGAAAAATCTTCTCTAAAGTTCGCCTCCTCGGCGTGTTGTTTCAATGCTCGGCGTCACAAGACCGACGAGAAATTAACCTAAATTCACTCTTAATTACGACGTCGACCACGGTGTCTGACTTTCAATGAGCGACTCTTCTCCAATTTTGTTTTTTTTTTCTTTTTATCTTTCATCTCCCTCTCTCTTTTTGTCGCTCATTCACGATTACTGACCTTGACCCAAGACGATGCTTGAGGAGCCCCGTCTCTGCCTCGGTGGGGGTGGTTGGTGTTTGTGCGTATGACTGTGACTGTGGCTGTGACTGTGTGAATGTGAGTGGCAGTGTGTGTGACGTGTGTGCGTGGGCGTGGCTTTGCACGGTGGCTGTTGTTGCTGTTGTTGCTGCTGCTGCTGCTGCTGCGGCTGTTGCTGCTGCTGCTGAGGATGAAGATGAGGATGAGGCCTGTGCTAGGTGTTCCCGCCACGGGCCGCTGCCACTTGATCGAAGCTCAATGATTTCTTCATCTCCGTCATCGACAACGCTCCACCCTCCTGCTGCGAGAAGTAAACGCACGTGTTAGCTATATCGAGTTGGATATCGGTGAACACCACGTTGCCGTTAGTGGGGAAAGTTATTAAAACTTCCAACCGGTTGGGTGGATGGAGTGAGAGTGAGAGAGGGAAAGAGAAAGAGGGATGAAGGAGAGGGGCGGTCGTTAAAAGTTGCCGAAAGTTTTTTAAGAGCCTCGTAAAAGAGTTATCATAGAGTCACGTGGCTACCACTGTTACTTCCGAGTTTATTACACAGTGCTGGATCGTTAGGATTTTCTAGTTTCTCCGGGTATGTTTTTTTTTTTACTCCTCCTTTCACGGTGATTTTTTTCTCTCTTTTATATCATTCGCGTTCTTTATTTTTCTTTTCGTGGATACGCTTCGATTAATTGTTTCAGCTTGACGACGCGTACATCGGGAGGAGGAGAGGGGGAGGGGGGGGGGGAGGGGGTGGTCCTGACGGATTCATTTATGCAGATTGAATTATGCACGTTCGACGTAATACAGGGAATTTTGGAATATCGATTTCCACCCTTCCAGATGCGGTCCCACGAAGAAAAACCTATTTGGGATGAAAATATGTGTACACCTGGAGGGATTGGATTTCGATAAAGTATCGCACAACAGGGGCCAGGTTTCTCTAAAGCTGCCAGATAGAAATATACCCGTGGATTTTGTTTGAAAATATATATATATATGTGTGTATAGCGCCGACTTTCGTTGAAACGTAACAAAAGGGCCAACGATGCGAAACGCATGGTTAGCACTATTTGATGGAATTGAACCGGTGCAAAGTAAGATACGATACGATTTTCACCCTATCTCGCTGCCCCGGCGCTGCAGAGTTTCTCATTTGTCAAACACAAAGGGGACACCGCATCACGTAACCCGAAATACCCCGAATTCTTCGACATCGAATTTTTGCTCCCTGCAGACGCGGATTTGTATTTTTTTTTATTCCGTTTACTCCCCTGAAATTTCAATTTCGTTCAGACACAGATCGTGTCTCGTAAAAGCATTACAGCGAATCAATTAAAATCTCTGTCACGAATGAATTTCGTGATCGTGATCCAAGAATTTTAATAGTATAGATCAACGTATTTAATATCGAAGAATAATATTCCATTATTCTATCAAGGATCATCGAGACGAGTACAAACACTCGTCCCAAACTTTTTATCCTCCGTTAAGTCGCACCGAAAACCGGAAATCCGATTCGGGCGTAGTTATCGGCAAGTTCGCCGCTGAAACTCGATCGAGTCACTAGTCCTAACTCGCCGGAATTGTAATTAAACTTTAAACCAACGACGATCGGGGGGGATCGAAATATTCCATTAGGCAGGAAGCGAATGAAAATCGAATCGTCACTTTACCGCGTCTATCCTACAGGATCTTATTCCAACGATCTTGAGAAAACTTTCTTCAACCTTTTTAAACTGCAGAAAAATGCGACAGAAAATTTTTAAATCCACAATGAAACTTGTTTGACGGATTTTCCAGAAGAATTTTCATTTCTTTCCGGTGATTTTCATCGAGCGGAAAAATGTCGCGAGTTTCGACAAGAGGAACCGCAGGACTCGAACGTACAACACAGCCTGGAAAAATCACTTCCGCCACGATCAGGAGAACCATTCACATGGATTTCAAGGAGAAACGTTTCAGGTCAAGGGCCGTCCCTCTTCCAATCTTGTTTAACGAACACTCTATTCTCTCGCGATGTAACCGGCAAAGCCCGATATTCCTCGGTGGTGGAAACGACAGCCAAGGTTTCCTTTTGGCTTCGGATCGAGTCAAATTTTACGATCTACTCGGGCCGAACGAAACAGATCACGAAGACGCATTCCGGTATGGCGGAGAGCTCGTTTCCCAGGGACGTAAATCACCCGGGATGTTTACCACCCTCGGCGCGGAAAACTGGTTAACCAGGAGAATAGATGTATGTATGTATGTATGTATATACGTAGGTTCGGTGAGAAACGTCGCTATAAAACGGCGACGCGTTTAAAGTGACGTCGTCGTCGTCATCGTTTATCGTTATTACACTACAGTGTTTTAATAAATCGAAGCATGCAATTATAAGAGAGATATACACACTTATACAGGGGTATTAAGAATTTTTCGAGCTTCGTGTGGTATTGCGAATGTAAGCTTGTGTAAATAATATGTTCTCGCGTACGTGTACGTGTGTTTGTTCGTGTATATATATGTATATGTATATGCGTAAGTTTTGTATGTACAAACGAGTTATATATACATATACAATCTGCGCGCAATCGCCATTAAACACTGCGGTCAATTCGCTAATAGCAAAAAGTACTGGCCGTGCCAAAATGCAGAACATCGATGCACTTTTCTTTCACATACACACGCCGAAGTGGAAAAGAAAGAAAAATAATAAGAAAACAATATAATAATATAGAGGAGAAAACAAAACCGACCGTTTCAACACGGGGTTCTTTTTACTCGCGCGTGTGTCGTTTACTTTTAAAAATAATAATGGAAAAACTTTCACGACTCCCTTATCTCTAGGTTATTATTACGATCACACCATCACATTAGTACGTACGAACGAACGAACAGTAAGTATTACTTTCGTAAGGGGGGTGGAAAATCAACAGAGAGTAATTAAACGGAATGGTAATCAAGAGATATGGAGAAGCGCTCGCATTTGCAATACTCCCTTTTATTTTTCTCATTGTCCCTGTTGGATTCTGATTATCCTCTAGCGACGTCCGTCGCGTTTCGTCTGCGTTGAAAAAGGAAATCTTTTGGGCTCCGGTGGAAGTTGTGCTTCGATCACGGTAATCGTGATATCCTCCCCGTAATCATTCCCGATTGTTATTATTATTCTCGGTTCCACGTGTATCGCCTGTCGTTTCGTAAATACGAACGGAGCCACCGGTATATCCCTTCGGCCCTTTCGAATCGATCTCCGTATCGCACCTCCGCGAAATTGAATTACCGTGAAACGAGCACAGCTCCCGCGACCGAACGTGGATTCTCTGCGAAAAGGGATCTCGCGGTTTTTCTTCGAAGCTTTCCTCGGTATTCCACGGTGGACGCGGACACCGACAGTTGTAAATAGAATATAGTATCGGATCTGTCGGGCGTATCGGAACCCGGTGGAAACGACGAATGCCGGATACACGTTCAGAAACTCAAATAAAATATCCGGATACGTTGTTCTCTCATTATTCACCCATAAAAGCTACCCTTGCCGTCCGTATCGCAAATGATAATATGTTGAATTTAATAATATAACTTGCAAGGGAATTTCATAACTTCTCATTCTGTTATTCGCATTATTTCGTTATTATACTTCTCCCATTGAAATTTTCATATTTTAATATCTCGCGATTCGACCCACCGATATATAACCGTCCCATTGCCATCCACTTGCAGTTTATCAAATGAAATTCAGAATTAAAATGTACTTACGTATACATATGTATACTGTATACGTATATTATACACAATCCCCCTACGTGTCCGAATTCTACGATTTCTTTACTTTCGCGATGGAAAATTTCGATTTTAATATTTCTATTCGAACAATCAGAGAATCCAGTTTGATCGTGAGCCCGTCGTGAGGGACCGGACTTACACCATTTAGCCGCGGGATCTCGATGCTGGGTATGTAGGTGGTCTCCTCGTGACCGGTGGAGCAGTACCGTGTCCTTCTCCGTGAGGCCCTGGGGCTACACCTGCCGCAGGGCACCGCGGCGACCGGGCCCCGCGATTTCGCGGCGGGCCTTTGCCGCGAGCCGCAACGAACCGCGAACCGCAGCTCCGAGGCCATCTCAGCGCACAGGGACTGTGTGGCCGCAGGCAGAAGAGTCCAAGAATGCCAACAAAACGATACACAAGGTCGTACGACGCATGCGATTATACAGGGGGCGCCAGATCGTCTTTGGATTTGGGAGATACGAAGAATTGTATGGGATTTTTTTTGGATTTTTTATCTAACGAGTGATGAGATTTTTGTTTTCACAGTTCCTCGAGTTGACGCAGCGAATCGATTGATTAACCGTTTAATTGCTAAAGATATATGTTGTATATGTGTACAGTTTCACAAGTCTATTATGTACTATACAATATGAAAGGCATAAATATTTATACTCTGTCTATATTTTTCAATATAACACTTTTACTGTGTTACCAATCGTTTAAAAAATGAAACTCTAGTAAAAAATAGATAAAAAACTGTATAATTCATTAAAATTCAGACACGCGAATTACTCGTTGCAGTGGAGAGTACACTATATCCCTAGAACACTCGAATAATTTCCCACGTCACCAAGAATCAGTGATCCTTCTCGAAAAGTCTGAACACCGTACACAATCCAAGTTGAGACGCACGGTGACGGGGACGAAGAAAAAGACAGGAAACGTGGGTGGTTGGTTGGGGAGGAAAAAGAAAAGATTCGGTCGTTAGACGAGCTGACGCGTAGCGAAGTAGAAAGTACACTCATGCAACACGTTCACGCGAAGCACGTAAAAATCCAAAAAATCGTCATTGTCTGGCCTCGGTTCGCTTACCCGGTCCGATTGGGCGTTCTTCTTGGAGTTCCAGCAGAACTCGAGGATCGCCACGAGGATCGCTAATGCCAGGCCGCAAAGCAGCACGACAAAGACACCACCTGGAACGGGAGAAACCGGAAGCTCATTATTTTAGTGCCGGCGGGTAGTCTGCTTCTTTTCTGATCTCGTGCGCGGAACGTGGAGTCCCGTAGTTGCCGTCCCGGACACCCGAGAACGGGTCCCCCAGGATCATTGTCTCTCTCTCTCTCTCTCTCTTCCCCTCCCTCCACCCCCTGTCCGTCTATCTGCCTATTTATCTATCCGTCCGTCTATCCGTTGCCCGTCGTCATTTATTTCTATACCACCCCCGTCCGAGTGCGCCCCGTTCTTTCTATATTTTTTTTTCTTTTTTTTTTTCTTCTCTTCGTTCTGTTTCGCCCGTCTCTATCTCTCAGCCTTCTTCGTTTTCTTCGGTCCTCCCCCTCCCCCCTCCCCTTCACGGACGATCTCTTACTTCGGAGTCGAAAGTTTCGCCCGGGGTGGGAAGGAAAAAAAGAACGTCGACGGATGCCGAGGAGAAAAACTTCCACTATCGAGACCAACGCGATGAAGGGGGTGGGGGCGAGGGGGTGACGGGGTGGGAAACGTAACGCGCGATATCTGCCATCCGTGAAGAGACTACAAGGCCGCCGGAGGAAAACGTCTATAGGATGAAAGATTCGAGATGTGGTTGGTTGGACAATTAAACAGGGTTATCATCGAACGATGGTGAGATTTTCAATATCATTGATGAGATAATATACACGGAAGACTAATATAGAATTCTATAAACGTCCATACGAATCACGTAATCTCAGTGGAACGAGTATACGTAGGTATAGTCGAACTATTCGCGCGACAAAGTTTATCAGGTCGTATTTAAATGTTCTCCGTACCTGCTGTCTGGAATCGTTAGAACGTAACCGAATCCCGGTACATCTTTCCTGATTGACTAACCATCCACGGTATCGGTTGTAATATGAAATTTAATCTCGGGCCAACTATCCTCCGGGCAAAACTTTCGCCCATAAATCCGAGACGCGTAGCGTTCGCGCTGCAAGTTTCCATATTACGAAGCCGGAAAATCCACGTCGAAGAGCAATAATATCTCCCTCCTCCCCCCCCCACCCTTCCCCACCCCCATGATCGGGGGGTAAATTCGCGAGCGTAGACGCCGTCCGGATACGTTAAATCGCCCGTGGACACGTTATCGCGCGAGTCAGCTTTTATCAAAAGTTCGCGCTGATTTTTCTATCAGCGCGCCGCGAATACGAATCTTCGCGTTTCACCAAGGGTGAGACAGATTTACGCGAGGCGAAGGTGACTCCTAATTTGCATACCGTCGAGCGAAATGTCTGGGAACTTTGTTTTCCTTCGTAGGCCCGACATCGGGTGAAACTTTTCGAATACCTGCATATGCGAGAGAACTGTACGTATAGGGTGGTGGTTGGAGTGGAGAACTAGTTCCATCTGCTTTACCTTTGAATCTCTACTGACCGACGTATGTATGTATGTATGTACGTACGTGAGTACTTTGTATTTACTCGAGTATTCCGATCTTTTATTGGTACGTCGAAAACTGTCGGGTACGAGATTTTATCGACGGTCATAAATTGGTTAGGTAACTCGTTTTAATATTAATCGTCCCAAGATTTATGTATTACCTATTTATAGGTAATAGTTAATTTAGTACCGGTTATAGTACGTAAAATAATTAGCACCTAGAAATATAAAGAAAGTTCTATTCAAACATCATATTAGTAATTCTGAATGTTTAAGTCACATTTTGAAAACGATTATTATACCGAATCTGGTACGATTAATGTTAAAACTAGCCGGTAAAATCCTCAGAAAACGTCCACGAGATCCCGTTTCATTTCCCCGTCGAAAATTGTTTAACATAATTTCGGGCATGTCGATGACGTAATGCTTCATCTGTATGCTAAGTAAACCGCGTCCCGGGATCAGGAGTTCAGACGGAATTCGTTACACCTGCGACATTTGCATAATTACGTAACGCAGTGATTTAAGTGACGTCCAGGACGTCTACGGCCGGAAGGAGCAAAGTTTCTGTCGCGTGGTCGCCCTGATATTTCCGCGGGTCGACAAATTCGCGGTAAGACAACGCGATCCAGGGACCGTCGCGCCTACAGGATGATTTTCCGGCCAACTTGGAACGTTTCTCCCGTACTCGAAATAGATATTATCCCGGAGTTTCCACGTGAAATCCCTGTTTCCGCTTTTCTCGTCTCTCCGGACATTAACGATGAATTTTCGTCATTCTCACGGAAACAATTCGCAACGTGCCCGTTAAACATTGCGACAATTATCATTAAAGAAAATAAAAAAAGACAATCATTGACAATCTCGCGAGAGTGTATAAAATACAATGATTTTAAATTGCACGCCGCACTTCGCGTTAACAGCACGAAAATCCCGATGAATTTCCCGACCGTCCAAAATGGAATTCCCAACCGGTGAAATTTTCCAACGGCGTTAATGACGTCTCACTGAAAATTCATCTCAATTTCGTAATTTTCCAGCCTCCGCGCGGCAAAAGATGTCCGCCCGCTCATCTCTGCCCGTCTTGTCAGCCGTGAAATGCCTTGGAAACGATCTCGCCGTGCCATTTGTTCATTTCCCATTTCGCAAAATAATCGACACATCGCGTGGGAGGGCGATTAGCAAGACCGAACTGAAATTTCCCGAGATTCCCGTCCCTCTTCCTGTCTTCCAGGGTACATTCGCACCGCCGCCAAAGTGGGTACTTACCCAAGTTACAGGGTGGCTGGAGAAGAAACGTGAAAAAAAACGAGGGTGGAAGTAGTGAGGGAAAAGGAGAAGGGAGGTGGGGGAGGAAGGATTCCCCCTTGGAAAAAAAGGGGAGACGGAACGATCGCCCGGAGAGGGGGGATGACAGAAAGGGAGAAGTTGTTGTGACTTCCATAAAATCCGGAAGGGGTTCCCGAAGACTCCGAAGAAAAATTCGCCGGGAACTTTTCGTGAGATTTCTCTGTGCTTGAAAGCTCCCGCTTTCTTTTTCCGCCACGTATTCTGTGAAACGTCAGCGTTCCACCGTAAAGTAACGAACTAACTTTTCGGGGGTGGATTAAGTCGTTTTCTGGGATTCAAATGGGACACGTTTCACGGTGTGTGTGTGTATGTGTGTGTGGCTTTTTTTCCCTGTCTTTTTCCATTCCCGGTACTTGACGACTGACGTTCCGTGCGAATCACCGTGATTCTCCCGGAGGAATAAAATGATACTTTCTGATCCATAATTTGAAACACGATCGTTTGTTCGTTGTCGCGTAAAAATTCTATTGTAATTAAGTACGCGAAACCTTATGAAGCCCGACCTCGGTTAATTGATTCGCGATTTCCGTCGGAACACTCCGTTATGGAATTCGACGTTTAATTGAAACCCATCCGTACTTCATTATGTAACCTAATATATATTTGATCGAAGCCCGCAAATTAGTATATTTTCGCCGATGTGCGCGCGCGCGAACGTTCGCTGAACTTTATGATTCAGGTACCTTCGTCCGGTGTTCGTGTAGTATCGATAATACACACACTAATAGCGCGTACATCAATTACCAGATAATCCCAATCCATACGATTAAACATCTCCGAATTGCCCCGCCATTCCAGCGGATAACACGCGCGCAATGATAATTAATTATATGTTCCCGGAACTTGGTGCGAAGGTTAATTCAAAAATTCATCGCCCGCCGGTTTTGCCTCGTAGTCAACAATTACTTTTCAATTTTCCCTGCGTTTAACGCTCGTTCTAATTCTATTCCCCTCGTTAGGTGAATATTTCAATTCCCTCAATTTCCCCGAAAAATCTGTTACCATCGTAGAGAGAGAGTAGAACGTGTCGTGTAAAAAGGTTGTAAAAAAAAAAGAAAAAAACCTGACTTTTCCCCTTAAAAGAAGAGACATCCATTCCATGCAACACTCTCGCAGTAATATTTTTTCACTGACACCAGACAAAAATTCGTTGGTATATATATATATACGTATATTTCAGTCAGTCGTACCAACGTTCCCGCGTTAGAAATACGTCAGGGGTGTCGCAGAAATGAAATTTCGTCAGCTCACCGATATTTTCGACTCCGAGGGCGTTAGCTTTGCTCTCCTTGCTCTTCTCGTCCCTGTTGCACACATCGCCCGTGTTCTTCCACCACTTATCGTAGAGGATCTGTATTACGCCTTTCTCCTGGAGCTCGAGAATGGCCAGAGATATTTTATCCCTCCAGGGCGAGCCTGCATATAAAACGGCTTCGTTAGGGTGGTCAAGGATCCAACGATTTCACTTTGAACGGCTAGCTATTTCATCCCCCCCTCTTCTCCGAGCACCCCTTTTCCCCTCTTTGCCCCATATTTTTGCCCCGTTTAGTTTCAACTCCGTCGGCTGACGACGGAGGAAATTAAGAAACGAAAGACGGCCGACCCTTAAATCTTTCACGTCCGAAACCTTTTCAAAGGGCCGGAGAAGCTCTCGCGACACTTTATCCTCGTTTTCTTTTTTTTTTCCTTTTTCCCCAGTGGACATAATTTCTGACATCTTTTGTGAAACGATGTTTCATGTACGACCGACGAAAGGAATATACGTGTATGTGTATTATATTATATTGTATATGTATAATTGCGACACTCGAAACGATTCCTTCTATTTAGCTCAACGCGGTGTGTTACAAGTAAATTAAAATGCAGACACGTTAGTCCAATTAAGAAAATTGCCGAGTTTTCACAAGTATGGTTGGTACGGAACGAGGCTCGTGCCTGGTCCTACATAAGTTTCACCACTCTTTTCTGGGGAGGGAAAACCAAGTTACGTGGATTTTAAAAACTCCGGGGGTCTACGTGTCGTCGGCGCATTTCAAGTCGTTAATTAAGGCTTTTTGCACGACACTAAGTAGAAGAGGGAAAAGTGAACTTCACCGAATTTACGTTAGAAGTGTCGCTGTTTATAATTTTATCTTCTTTTTTTTCCCTTACTCTCGCGTTTTATTCCCACGTTCTATCTCCTTTCTCTTTGGTCTTCTCGTTCCTTCTAACCCGTGAGAATATAACTTACACGCTAATTACGCGGCGAACAATAATCATCCGTCAAGGGTGTCTTCTGTGAAGAGAAAAAAATTTCTACATCTTTTTTATCGTGTTTCCCATAGACATTTACCCTTGGGGGTGGCAATTCCGTAACCCTTGCTGTCCAAGAGACCACCGATCTGCGTTAGATTGCAGTCCCTCTGTACCGCGTAATCGAGCATCGTCGATTCCATCAGGAAAGCGTAGTCACCCTCCAGGACCTTCTTCACCCCGTCCTCGTAGCTTTTCACGAAGACCGAGGGTGTTTTCGATTCCATGAATCGCCACATTTTCTGGTAAATTCCAATCTTCGAGTCCTGAAATTCGAATAAGGAAGAAAAAGCAATTATACGGTAAGCGGCTATCGCGATAATTTATGCGGGAAGTTCCTCTTTTCAGACGTACTTTTTTTTTTCTTTCTATCTTTCTCTCCCTCTGTCTCTCTCTCCGCGAAGCGATTTAATTAATAGAGATATTTGCATTCCCGACGTAGCGAATATTCGCACGGATCCCACCGCTTTACGACCGTCCGGTAGCTTAAACTCACTGTCGGCTTTAAAATGCGTTCCGATGCCGTTTCCCCGGAGACGTCGTTCCCGAAAAATGATTCGCTAAACGTTACGAACGTTCCCCTCGTCGGATCTCTTTGAGCGCGCGAATTTCCCGTGAAAAACTTCGGCGAAATTGATTTGCGCTCGCGTTACCGTGTGATATTCAAAGAACCGTGCAGGGAACCGTCGAAATTTCTTATTTCGAAGTTTTCCATCGCGAATAGAATCGCGAACAAGATTCCTCGAGGAAGAAAAAAACCAAGTAGTTTCGCGAACTTTTCGATGCGCCGAACTTTTTATAGAATTTGCATTCCTTCTCTATTTTCTATTTTTTTTTTTCTACAAAAACTTGCTACCGTTTTCACTCGCGCACATGAATGTTTTCACGACAGTCGTGCAGTTTACAACGATGGCGTGAAAATTGTTCCCCGCTCGCCGAGCGGAATAATTAATGAAATTCACCGTGGCGAGATTCATCGTAGCAAATAAGTCTGCAATTTTCATACCGCGAATGAATAATAAATATGTATATCGCGCGCGCGCACACACAATCGGTCACGTTTATTAAGCCGTTCGCAAAGCGTGGCTGGGGCGGTATCGATGAAAACAGCCCCCGTTCCGATCCGTTTGAAACAACTATTCGCGAGCGTCGATATCAAACGACGTGTGCTTTTCACCGTGAACAAATGTTGCGCCCGCACTTTCGTCCACCGTCGAAATATCAGTGGCAGTTCGCGCTCCATAAAATCTCTACTTCCTTTCACCGTATAAACGGGGAAATTTGTAAAATTCCATACTGGTGTTTCATTTTATTTTGTTCTCTGTTATTTACAATAGACCCTCGCTAACTTTCCACTTCGGTAGCTAGCACGCCACGTCCACCGCGAATTTTCATCGTTTTACACGTTCAATCAGGAAGATATTTAACGCGTCAATAGTATTTGCCTCTCGATAACTTTCCATCCATATGAATACTCTATACTTACAACTTAGAGATCGGGAAGATATCGAGAGTCTATCGTATCTAGATGTAAGTTAATTAAAGTCAATTTTATTGATGATTATTTGGTTCTTTGTTGTTATAATGACAAAAGTACATTTTGTGTTGGAGAAATTGTTTGAAAAATCCTGTATTTTTCTACTCACCCTAAAAAACGTCATGGTACTACCGCCCTCCAGGGTGCCGTACGAGATTTCCGTTTGTTCGGCGAGGTCGGCCGCGTTCTCTATCGGCGTGATCATTCTCTCGACTGTCAAGAACGCCGCCAAATTCGCCGTATACGACGAGATGATGATCAGGGTGAAGAACCACCAGATCCCGCCCACTATTCTGGTGCTAGTTGCCTGATAATGACGATCAATACTCCGCTTACTTAAAGGACACAGACCGAAGCCGCGAGCAATTCCTTCGAAACCGAAGTCTACGCTTCAACTTTCCAAACCCTCTTCAATGGTTTAAAGAAAAAAAAAGAAAAAAGATGAAAAGAGAAAAAACCGATCCGGCAGTTTTTGATACATTGATTCCCTCAAGTTTTCTTAAAACGCCTCGCTTACTTCGCGAGTGGTTTAAACGAACTTTCAATTTTTCCGATCGAGATTTCTGCCCGGAACTTCCGGTTTTTTTCCCAGCGAACTTTTCATAAAAGAGATTATTTTCTCTATTGATCGTTAAAGTTACTCCACGGATGGTTCGGAAAATTGTCTAAAATCAATTAACATCAAACAGGTGTTCGGACGAATTAACCGAACGGATTCCATCGTGAGTTATTATACTTTTAACGAAAGTTTTCTCGATGGTGTTATACGGTTTTTTTCGTTTTCTTGGAACGCGACGATGTAAATAGAAAAATCGACGATACGCAAAGCTTTCAAGGGATTTTCTTGTGCCGCCCCTATAAATGCTTTTTCAATTTCACGTCAATCCCGTCAACGATGTAGCGGCGCCAGGTAAGAATCTTCGAGGATCAATCGGTGTGACCTGGACATGTTTTCAGCTACGCAGACGATTTCTAGATATCGGTATTCCCGGTCTGCTTTCCATAGTCCCCGTGGGATTTTCGTTTTGCCCTCGTTATTTCCACAATTTTTTTTATATCGATCTGAATCTGTCACTGTCTTATTCGGCATCGAATTCCACGTCCAAAACGTCCCGGGTTACTTCAATATCTATAAATTTGCGGAAATGACGAAGAAATTACGAAAATCGCGAAAAATCGTCAAATTAAAGCAGTTTTTCGTTCGGCATTCGCTCAATTTTTGAGATAGCGGTCTGAAACTTGTACCATTGTTTTAGTTAGGAAATTCTACGGCAGATCAATGTATAATAGTTGTAGTTTTCGAAAATTTAATTTTTCGCAAAAATCTGAAGGGGGTAGGTCAGGATTTTTTGCGATTTTCGTAAATCGCTCGCCATTTTAACAATTTTTTAGATATCATAATGATTCTTTCACTGGCTTATTCGGCTTCCGATTCCGCGTCCAAAACGCCTCGGATCATTTAAATATCTCAAAAATTACGGAAATGGCGGCCGAATTACAAAAATCGCGAAAAATCCTGACCTACCCCCTTCAGATTTTTGCGAAAAATTAAATTTTCGAAAAGTACAACTATTATATATTGATCTGCCGTAGAATTTCCTAACTAAAACAATGGTACAATTCTCAGATCGCTATCTCAAAAATTGAGCGAATGCCGATCAAAAAACTGGTTGAATTTGACCATTTTTCGCGATTTTCGTACTTTCTTCGTCATTTCCGCAATTTTTCAGATATCGACCTGAATCTTTCACTGTCTTATTTGGCTTCGGATTTCGCATCCAAAACGTCTTGGATCATTTGAATAGCTCAAAAATTCCGGAAATGACGAAGGAATTACGAAAATCGCGAAAATTCATCAATTTAAAGCAGTTTTTCGTTCGGCACTCGCTCAATTTTTGAGATAGCGGTCTGAAACTTGTACCATTGTTTTAGTTAGGAAATTCTACGGCAGATCAATGTATAATAGTTGTAGTTTTCGAAAATTTAATTTTTCGCAAAAATCTGAAGGGGGTAGGTCAGGATTTTCTGCGATTTTCGTAATTTGCCCGCCATTTCCGTAATTTTTGAGATATTTAAATGATCCTGGACGTTTTGGACGCGGAATCGGAAGCCGAATAAGCCAGTGAAAGAATCATTATGATATCTAAAAAATTGTGAAAATGGCGAGCAATTTACGAAAATCGCAAAAAATCCTGACCCCCTTCAGATTTTTGCGAAAAATTAAATTTTCGAAAAGTACAACTATTATATGTTGATCTGGCGTAGAATTTCCTAACTAAAACAATGGTACCAGTTTCAGACCGCTATCTAAAAAATTGAGCAAATGCCGAACAAAAAACTGCTTTAAATTGATGAATTTTCGTGATTTT
Organism: Mimumesa dahlbomi; assembly: GCA_917499265.3. Lineage (NCBI taxonomy): Eukaryota > Metazoa > Arthropoda > Insecta > Hymenoptera > Crabronidae > Mimumesa > Mimumesa dahlbomi. The sequence goes on from OU824118.1 coordinate 12,323,537, forward strand.
CGTAATTCCTTCGTCATTTCCATAATTTTTTAGATATCGATTTGATTCTTTCACTGTGTTATTCGGCTTCGGATTTCGTGTCCAAAACATCTTGGATCATCTGAATAGCACAAAAATTATGGAAATGACGGAGGAATTACGAAAATCGCGAAAATTCGTCAAATTATGACAGATTTTCGTTCGGCATTCGCTCAATTTTTGAGATAGCGATCTGAAACTTGTACCATTGTTTTAGTTAGAAAATTCTACGGCAGATCAACATATAATAGTTGTACTTTTCGAAAATTTAATTTTTCGCAAAAATCTGAAGGGGGTAGGTCAGGATTTTTCGCGATTTTCGTAAATCGCTTGCCATTTCGGCAATTCTTGAGATATTTAAATGATCCTGGGCGTTTTGGACGCGCATTCCGAAGCCGAATAAGATGCAGAAAGAATCAGATCGATATCTTAAAAATTGTGGAAATGGCGAGGAATTTTCGAAAATCGCAAAAAATCCTGACCTACCCCCTTCAGAATTTTGCGAAAAATTAAATTTTCGAAAAGTACAACTATTATACATTGATCTGACGTAGAATTTCCTAACTAAATCAATGGTATCAGTTTCAGATCGCTATCTCAAAAATTGTGCGAATGCCGACCAAAAAACTGGTTGAATTTGACGATTTTTCGCGATTTTCGTAATTCCGTCGGCATTTTCGCAAATTTTTAGATATCGACCTGAATGCTTCGCGGTTGTATTCAGTCTGCTTTCCGTATACCGTAGAAAATGGGAAATGCAATACATACATATATGTATAAGTATACATATACATGGGAAGTAATTTATGCGTTGGCTAATGGAATACTTCACGCCGTTATCGACGATCGCGGAAATGATTACAGAATGTAGGACAGTCGATGGTTATACCTATTCCGCGTCGTTCGATGCAGAAATTCTTGACGTGGCATTCCGATTAACGGGGAATGAAAAATTAAGCTATCAGCTTTATGCAGAATTACGATCGTATTCCTCTGGTGTATAGCTAAGAGAATTTCTTGACTTCGCTTATATTAATACGTACCATTAACGTAGACCATTAATTATTTTCCACGGGTCACGGAACAATATGGATACTCGTACTAATTCCACGATTTTCATGTTCTTTACGTTCGGAATTTATAATATCTACGTTAATGATTTCGTTCCTTTTGTTACGATATTCCAATTAGGCGTGTTAATAATTTGGATAGCGTTGAGAGTATGGAATTGTTATCAATTAAAAAGTTTCTTGCAATATAAAAGTAAAAGAACTTCGGAAACGATCGGGATCCATGGATCCCGAATGATCGAAGGAATTGCACGCTTCTCGAAATGTTATCCGGCAACGTTGCAGAAAGAACATTCATTCATATTGCCAGTGTCACTAAAAATTTCATTCCATTGCAGTACTTTCCACTGTATCCACTGGCACCATGAAATAGTCATTCTTTGAAGTAATAATTTCCCGGATCTCTTTCTTTCCGAGTCCCAAGTGAAAATTGCTCTTTAAGTATCCTCTCATCTAGAGGATTTTAATTTTCCACGAATCCGTTCGTCTGAGCGTTGAACTTTCCAGCTCAGATTTCCCGAGTCTACGTGATTCCGACCAGTTGCGCGGTGAAACAACGAAAAGCAGAAATAAAAACAAAAAAAACATTGCGCAGATTTTCTAAAGTCGCAACGACAACCCCGCATGTACACATGCCACCAGAGCCGGCTAGCACCATATGTCGTACAGGTGTTTCTCGGTTTTTTTTCGAAACCATCATTCTTACGGAACGGACGACAGATCGCAGAAGGAAAAAAAATCCGCATCACGTAATTTTCCTTCAGCCTGTTTATCCTTCGAATCGTTTCACTTGTCCGGAAGCATTCCGTCGCTTCTCCTTTTCTTCCCCTGTCCGACCTTACGCTTCGCGATTCCCAGAGATAATAAAAAAATATGGGGCAAACTATACGTATTCACGACAAACTCCCGATCCACAAGAAAATTTCCGTCATAACGTAACAATATGGGGCTAGAAGTTTCCCGAGATAATCCCAGGATGATCTCTACCCAGAGATAATCTAAACACCGCGTGACACCAGATAAACATCAATGTACACCCCATAAGAGATCCTGGTACTATTTTTTTTTCTTACTTTTCACAAATTTATAATAGCATAAAATTCAAGGAACAATCTCACGTGCTGCGTGGGTAATAATTGATCGCATTTTGTCATCGCTGAAAGGTATCTAACACACAGACACACACATTCTACTTCACACACTCACACACAAAGTGCACGGGACTATAAAAGCGTGACGTAAAAAGACGTTCCCTTCCGTTCCATCGGCGCCGCTTCTGCAACGTATCCCGGTAGTACACTCATCTTCGCCGTAAACGCAACAAGAACTCCGCTGTCCTCCGCGTGCGGAAAAAAGAAAAAGAGGGGGGGTAGAAAAAAAACGAACTCGTTCATCCATGCAAGCGGAATTTACTGCCGAACGTTTTGCGCGGCTCGAGGATTTCTCGCGTGCGAAAAGGGAAAGAACGAATAAGAAAAATCCGACGCGTCTGTGTGCATGCAAGACACGTCTCTTTGTCTTTTCTTTTTTATTTTTACTTGTTCGTCAAAGGAGATGAGGGTAATACAGAAAAAAATTTTGCCGAAAAGTACTGCGCGAACACCGAGGACACGGAGTGAAAAAAAAGAAAAGAAATATAAGGTGCTTGGCTGCTATGTGCATGCAGGGGTGACATGCGATCTCTCGATTCGTCGATCGAATTTCGTGAATCGATAATTTTCTACCATCTTTCTTGAATTATTCATTCTATTATTATTATTTTTTTTTTCTTGTTTGCGCATCGATGCGACCGAGAGACAAATTTCGCTCGTGATGGAAAATCAGGCGAGTCTGAGAGCTCGGGTTTCATGCTTCCGATCAATAAATCGAAGAGGTGCGAGTGAAAGAAACGAGTTAAAAAAGAAAAAAGAATAACAAGAACAACAAAATAAAGAGAATAATTGACTGACTCACTCGAGTGAAGATTGCGGGGAATGTTGGCAAAATATTTAGCGACACCGATCGACGTCACGGATATTATTTTTCGTCAGAGGTATCTCTGTATTTATCGTGTTATTTTCTATCTATCTTTCTTTCTTTCTTTCTTTCTTTTTCTATATCCTCGTCTCGACTCCCGTAATCTGTCGTGATGTACTCATATGGTGCTACAGACGTGTTTTACCCCGTATACGTATGTCATTTCTCGTTTGACGGTGATGCTCGTTGGGTCTCGTTCTACCCGTCACACTTTTCCACTATACTTGTTGGACAAAACTACTTTCCACGAAATTGCCACGAAATTGTCTTACGGAATATCACTGGGGCAACGTATCACCGGCAACGTCACTCTAGCCAATTTAATAATTTCCCCGCCGACGATCAATCCGTAGAAATCTACTTCCCCGTAAGTAGACGTAGGATATTTCATCCCCACCTACCCACCCACCCTTCTTCCCTGTGTCCCGGGTAGTTCGTTCGAAACATCCGACCCGGCTGTTTTTTATCTACGCTGGCAGAAACCACGGCCGTAAAATTATCGGAATTGCCGGTAATTCCATGAGACAGTCGAAGGTCGTTACATTTTTCATTTCCCGCGAGATGGACCCGGGCTATCGGGGCTTGATAAAGTTTCATCGACCACCCCCCACCCCTCCACCGGGGGTCCGGGACACCCCACGTGAGCTGGCCCGAGAAAAATAAGGGGGTTGTTACGCGAGTCGCGCGCATTTCAGCCACTCGTGGCGATTAAAACCGACGAAAACTCGTTCTCCGTGAAAACGACGGTGAAAAAGGAAAGAACGAGGGTGGAGAGGGGGGTGGATGAACGATAGCACGGGGGATGAAACGTTAAGGGGGAAAGGAGATCGGCAAAAACTCGGGAAGAGAAGGCAAGTTGTTCTCGTAATTGTTTCGCGAATAAAGAACCGGGGTTTTTTTTCGGAATACGTTGTAGCAGTACCGAGTCTGAGCACGTAGTTCACTTGAAGGGTGTAAATAGCGATATACGTGTGGGTACATATATGTATATATATATCTCCGTATCCCGTGAATTTTATAACCCGTCCGAAATTCCGGGAGCTCATTTTGAACGGCGGTTTTTTACGGTGGATAATACCGTTACGCGGTACAAGTTACTTTACAGCTTTGGTTATTTCGTCACTGTTACATCCCGAGCTATTTTATGTGCGCGCGTGTGTGTGTGTGTTTTTTTTTCGTTCGCGGTTACGTTTACGGTTTAACAGTTTTGCCCGATTTCAAATCGCGGGTGTTTTTTTGTTGTCAACTGGTAGACATCAATTAACCCCCTTCTGTTTTTTTTATCCATCGGTCCGATTTACGTTCGTCGACGATGTATTGGAAAACAATGAAATTTCGACAATATATACGAACGACTGGATTTTTTTGAATATAATCCTTTACACCCGACCACCCATCTCTATACGTACGTATATGTGTATATATCTATGTATATCCCTCGTCAAACTTGTCTCCCAACTCATCCGAAATAATTCAGAAACTCCATTGGAAAAAAACGAAATCATCCCCTTTGTCCACGTACTATTTATTCTTTCGTCTCATATTCCCGCGATAATAGCCGGGTGAATTGAGATTCGTCGAAAAAAACCCAACGAGCCTCCCGTTGTTTTATACGAAAATCCTTTATTTGTGTTTTTTTTTTTCACACGAATTCGTTATCAAAGAGAACTGTACCAAAAGCCGACTCTGTGGTGACACGTTTACCTTGGGGTTGAGGTCGCTGCCCTGTTGCATAAGGGTGCCGACCGTAAACCAGAAGCTGTTGGCCAGGGTGAACTCGTTGACGGTTCGCAGCAGAGGAATGTCGTCGCTGTCGGGATCCAAGGCGCTGACGTGACCACCCTGATGACATCATGACCCCCGCCAAGTGGTGCGAAATTTCAAGGACAATTACACGGGCTATTCCTAACTCATACGTACAATAGGCTAATGTCTTTATCTCAAATCACCGCAATGGTTAATTTTCAAATTCATCTCAACGTTAATAACAATAAACAAAATGATTTAAAAAACTGTACCACTTTCTCTGGACTCTCTCTGGACTAACATACCGTTATTAACCTCTTCAAATTAGAACCTTCTACAACTCTTTTCTATAACCCACTAACCCACTTTCATCTTGAATTAAACTCCAAAATCTCAACATTGGGAGTGACACTAAAATAGAAAGTGGGCTCTAAATTTCTAAAATCCATCGAAATCTAAATCTGTATCTCGTCTAACAATAAGTTGCTATCATTTCGTCACGTGTCCATACCCAACCGATACAAAAGATTCTATCGTCATAATTTACCATCGATCAATTTCCATCGTAAGAACAATCAAATTAAACGTCGATTTTGCACCACTTGACGGGAGCCTACCTGCAGAGGACATTTGCAGCTCGGGCATGGGGTGGGTTCCACCCACTCGTAAGGGGATAACCTCGCCACTATCCAGATCGTCAAAGAGACCATCACGTAAGCGCCCATCATGGATAACCAGATCTCCACGGCCAGGGGATTCATGAACGAGAAGAGCCTCGCCGGCAATCGGCCGGAAACCTGAAGCAATTACACGTAATTTCCGTATTACTGATCCTTTTGACGGAGTTACCTTGAAATTCACCCTCGATTCACCCTATGGCTACCCGCAGACAAGATTTTCGGTATCGTTTAAACGACGCATTCTTCTTTTCCGTCGTTCACAATTTCCCTTGTTTCGTTTTTTTTGTTCAACTCTCTCCATCCCTCTCTCTGTCTCTGTCTCTCTTTTTTTTTTATCGCACCTCTTTTCCTGTTTTCGTTTGTTTCTTTCGTTTTTGTTGTATTCTTTCGTTCAGTTTACTTTTTTTTGTTCAATTCTTTTTTTTTCCTTCGTTTTTTTTTTTGTTGCACCAGGAATAATTCAGGAGATGCGAGCTTTGTGCAGCCTCGCGCTGCTTTTCTGCCGTAGCCAGTCCTGAATGGTGCGCAAGACGATCCTTTATCTCGCTGGAATCACGGCTCCGCATTATTCTTTGGCCCGTCAGCCGGAACACAATAGGCAGCCAGAACGCCCGCGAGTTCAACCGTTATACGAGTTCCTTTATCCTTTTCTTTCGTTTTGTCTCTTACGTTTTCCCTTTTTTTTTTTATTTTTCCGATTTTTTTTTCATTTTTCTCCTTCGTTTTTTTTTATGTATTTTCGAGGCTACCGAATCTGGAGCGAAAGGGTTGTAATCCGCGTTAGGAACAAATCCGGAACACGGGAACCGTCGACGGAACGGTACGTTACTCCTCGAACGATCGTTATTTAGTCGCTGACAACGACGACAATCCGCGGTTTCCGTGTGCGACAGCTTCTGATTTCCCTTAGCGGGAATGGTAATCAGAGATGCTCGTTATCCAACGTCTATGGGAACCAAGACCAACCATCGCGAAGAACAGAATTTTCAATGGTAACTGAACATTGGTTCCATCCTGACCTTTGGAAGGTGTTTGGAAAATGATATCTGGATCTTGGACCAGGTGTCACGAATTATGACGGTAATAATAAAAGAAAGTCTGTGAACTTATGGTTGGTCCCAGATAATCGGAGGAATTCCGGGTCATCTCTGTGTTAACACGTCGAATACCGCGGGGGTTATGATTATAATAAACATCAATACTTGTACACTCCTTGATGTCATCATTATTACTCTAATGATATACACAAATTAATATGTCATTAAATATAGAAAAATAGTTCTACTTATACACTAAATACACCCTCAAACTACACATAGGCAACCCACCATTAACTCCCACGGTCTTCAACGTGTTAACAATAAATAAAAAAAAAAATCTTCGCGAAAAATGGCAAATATAACAAACTGAAGAATCGTTCTATCCATCGGTGCCAATGTTAATGATCGCTTAAACTCGAGAACTCTCCCCAATCGTTGACGGAGCACGTTGTCCATTGTTTTCATTATTTCTCTCTCTCTCTCTCTCTCTCTCCTATTTTCATTCGTTTTCCTGTACCTTTGGGTTCAGCCCACTGCCCTGCCTGAGGAACGTCCCGGTGATGAACCAGAAGCTGTTGCTGACGCTAAACTGATTCTCGACGACGTCGCTCTCCGCCAGGCACGGGTGAGGGTTGTTCCACTCGTACGGGCTGAATCGCGCCATAACGAACAGGGTGAAGCTCACCAGCATGTACGCGGCCAGAACGTACAGCCAGATCTCGACGGCCAGCGGATTCATGAAGGAGAATAGCCGGGTCGGCTGGCTGGAGGGCACCTAAATTACGTTACGCTACGATTTTAATTAAAACGGATCCCGTGGCGCTTTCCCGCCGTGCGGCGGGAACGCAGCGTCCTACACGGTACATCGGTTTTATCGGGAATCCCGTCTCGTTCATCTACTTGCTTTTCAACGGTCTCCCATGCTTTTGTACTTTGTTACCGTTACGCGGCTCTATTCTCGTTAACGGATGCGATTTATAGCCCCGCGGAGTCGCGCCACAGGAGGAACTGCGTTAACCGGCCGGTTTTTGAATGTTTTCGTTAGTTTTTTATCTTTTTTTATTTCGTTGGTTTCTTATTGTTGCATAGATGACGAAACGAGATTCTATATTCGTTAGGGATGAATGAAAGTTTTGTTGCTATTATTCGATAGTAGATGAAGAAAAAACAACGATGGATGGTACGTTTATACTTTGCACTCTGGACGATGATAATTGATGGGAGAGGGGGGGATAGATGAAGGTAGGTTTAAATGAATGGAAAGCAGGATCGACTGTTCATTGTGCCGCATGCGAATACGTTTTGAAAAGGAAGTCCTCTGAACGACAACACCGACTCACCTTAAACAAAATTCCAATACCAAGATTCATGAATGGCTTCGTGAAGTCTATCACGCTCTCCCGGGCGTAATTGATCGTCATAGATGCGACGGCCAGGTCCGCTCGCTGTGGTGGAGGTGTGAAAAAGAGAAAAGAAAACGGTATCTTAGCTTAAGAATCATCTCGCGAATATTATAGTCGCTGACACAATGGCATTGTAACCCAGATACGAAACGAAAAATGAAACAATGGCAATGATCGTTCGCCAAGGTTTTCATCCTTCGAACGATCCGTTCGTTCGGTTCGCGATTGATATGAATGGTGAAATAAGTCTCGTTGGGTATTTTTCATTTTTTTTTTACACCGGGTGGTCGTTGGAAACGCTCCGGGGTGGGTAGCGTACGAAAATAAACGGTCTTTTTGATGCTTCATAAAAATCACTGGTACGCTCGAGAGTTCGGCTCGAGTCTCCCCCGGGAAAATGTTTGCCTTGCAAAATAGCGAATACATTTTTTAGAAGCGGACGTATGCGGAACGACGCCGCGGCGTCTTCGTCGTCGTCGTCTATGACGTCTTTCCATCGAGACGACGATCCGCCTACGGTTGCGTCGGTTTTCTAGGTTAAGGCGCCATACCCTTTCACAAGGGACAGATTGCTTTGCATCTTTTATAAACCGCTGATCTTCGAAATTCACAGAGTATCTATGTCGACATTGCGGTTAGTCGAGCGAAATACGAATTTGCCGTGGGCCCATCTGCATCCCCGGCGCCTCAAGGATCGCGTCAGTGTTTTTCTCAATTTTTTTTTTTCTCCTCAAGGATCGTCAAACATACCTTGTACCCAGAAGCGTGGCGATTTTAATCGGTCTTCTATGAATCTTTGAAATATCGTATTCCTTTCGATCTATTTTACACACATATCCCAACGATCGTAGTATTATATTTTTGTCAAAGAAAAAAAATACGTACACTACTTTATGTATACATATATTTCTCAATATCACGTTGCAATCACTGTAACATCCTGGTGAAACAAAAGTATATATATATATAATCCATATTTCCCAACGTTTCTTGTGTTCCAGCGGAAATAGACGAGAAATATAATAAATAGGCAAATGATGAACCGTGTTGCTCTCCGGTTTCCGTTACGTTTTTCTCCCCTCCGATTAATGAGCGGATTGAAAGTTTTCATGTACAGAATCCGGCCGTGTAAGCCACCCGTCATTAACGGTGGGCCAACTTCGTTATCAATTTGTCGTTTCGTCTATACGGGAGGAACGGATCGCCGGGTAATGGGTAGCCATTCAGAGTCCCTCGAAAATCGAGACATCGATACGAATATTTCTGCGAGCAATGGAGCGAACCATTGGCGCAGGGGTTGCTCGTTGAATCGCGAAAGTAATATTTCTCTTTCTTTATTTCTTTCTCTTTCTCTCTCTCTCTCTCTCACACTTTCTCCCTTTCTCTCTCCCTGCTTCCTCGTATCCCCGGGCAAGTCAGAAATAGAGGAACTGCTCTCATAGTCGGTCGAGAAAACGAAATAAATTCCACGGACGGGGTGACGAAGTGATTTAATGGGATGCAAAAAAATTGCCGTCACGATGAAGCGTCGCTGATTTATTTTCTATGTTCATTATCCCGCCCCGTCGTACTCCGGCTAGCTTTTATTCGCCTGGAGGATAACATTACCCTGATCAATATTTTTATTAACGTCATCCATCTCTTTTGCATCTTTCTCCGCTTGTCTATCACCGTATTTTATTTCCCCTCGCGAATCTCTCTGCCTGGCTGAACCGTTTCCCGTTGTATTTTTAATATTCTCTTCTAGTAATCATCGAAGTATAATCACCGTATACATGTATATGTATCATATACGTTGTACGTACACCTGGTGATGGTAATAATTACGGTGTTCCTATATCCGGGCGTGATAAACGATACGGTGGATTATTTTGCTAAAATACCTCGTGTTTTTTTTTTTATTCTCGGTACACGCATTTCAATTTTCCTCGTCGTTATTTCGTCCGTTAAACAGACACAACCGAATACATATATACTACTTTGACAAATCACCGCTAGCCGGGGAGTTGTTCAAAGTCCGGCTGTATTAACGTTGCCAGGTATGTTCTGGCCGTTCGCATAGTCTCTCTTGTTTCTCGAATAATATGGTTTAGCTGTCGCCAAGATCCGTGTTTGATTAAACTCGATGCCCGTCCACGGTTCCACGGAATGCCAAGGAAGTTGGTCTACGTGACGGAACTCCTTCAATTACGGCAAAGCTAACCCCGGCGACTGAGCCACGGTTGGAAAAAAGAACATCTCCGCGGATGTGTTTCACGAATTCGCATCGGGATTAACGAGCAGCCTCTGTTTATTTAAATGTCATTTGTCGCGTGTCCGTTTTCATTGCAAACAGTATTAGCCGGGCGACGACGCGACTGGAAACACGTGCGGGAATTTCCCTGATTTCACGTCGTTCGCTTGTTGAATTTTTATCTCCCGCCGGGAATCGGTGTCGCGACGGTATTACAAACACACACCGGCGCAACGGCACACTCGCGTGGTCCGCGAGAAAACAGTGCGAACGTAAAATTATTCCGGAAAGACAACATTTACCTTCGCGGCGACGGAGTACGTGCGGCGGCAAACGACGGAATTGTAATGAAAAGTCGCGCGAGGTGTTCGCTATGTCGCGAAAACATCGCGAAGATTCAGTTTTCGTCACCGCGATTCGAGCACGTTGCCCACTATGTATTTTTTTTTACGGGACTTTTCGATAGAAATTACTCGCGATGAATTTTTTTTACCGTGAAACGTCCGAAGACGGAGAAAGAAGTCGTCATAAATTAAAAACCCACAGGTAGAAATAGATATCTGGTACTTGGATTTAATAACCGTGTGTTTTTACAATTCAAATAACACGCGTGGTGACATCTGCATGCCGACTCGAAATATCGAATGTTACGTGGTTGTGTTCGGTGGAAAGGGTTAAATTAGACGACCGTCGTGCTTCGGGTATGCGTAATGAAATTCTTTACGAGATGGATTTATCGCGACAGCGAACTACTCTCTACAGAGAATTGACCCGTACACGTGGAATCTCTTTACTCGTTTCCTATTGATTTCTGATAAAAAAAAATGAATCAATCTCCTCCCGCACATTTTATTATTTTCGATTTTATTAATTCACGTCTAACCGATGTTACACACTTTCCCATCGGGGCGCTCCCCAAACGAATTCGTATTTGCGTTTGTCTTGCGGTCGTAAATCTATCATGTAAACGTTGCCGCGTATGCGTTTTACATTACGTAATTTGCATTTTATTGTGCGCCGTTCCATACACACGTTAATGCCGTTCTATTTGCATTTTATCATTTTGCTCCACGAAACGTGCTCCCTTTCCCCGGCAACGATTCCATCGAACCAACGACAGACACACCGGTGACATCGATTTTCATTAGATCTCCCCCACCTCTCCGTATCAACGTACATGTACCTATTACATAACTACGTACAGGTATGTATAATCGAATGTCTCCGAAAGAAATACATCAATCCCCCTAATTTTCCTTGCATACCTTCTCCATCAGCTCTCGCACGATCCCGTTCCATTCTTTCGATTCCGGATCGTAAACACCGTACATGTGATCGGGAACCAATCGTATCGCGTACTGGAAGCCCACTTGCCCGGCGATCCATTTCAGCAGGTCGATGCAGAAACCTTCGAATCTCGCGTTCCCCGTCAGATTCTTGTCCTCTTTCACCATCACGTAGGGTTTTTCCTGCGGCAAACAACACCCATTTTGATGTAACATTCGGTAAATTTGACGAAAAGTGAACGAATAGGGTTGAAAAGTTTCTTGGAGTGAGTGAAAAAAAATTGGACGAGAAGGAAATGTAAAATAAAAGAATCTGATTTTATGGCGAATGATAACGAGGGACACAGGGTGTTGTATTCAACGTAAAACACGTGGTGCATTCTAATATGCGTGCTTCGGAAGCCAAGTTAAATGTTTCTTTCCACGCCCTTCCCCCCCCCCCTTCTTGTATTTTTCATTTCAACTTCTACGGCGAATCCTGTCAAAGATATGTCCCCTTTGACATCGTGCCAAGCGAATATCTCCGGCGTTCGTAGAGACTGATTAAACTTCGGATACATGCGTGGAAGCGGAGAACTGTAATCAGACCTCTCGTTTCAAACGGATATCTCTTCTTCCTTCTCTTTTTTTTTCATTTTTCATACCGGGGACGCGAAGTTTCGTGTTCCAAAGGGATAATAGTTACTCTATTACATGTATATAATATATAGTATGAGTGTATATGTATATGTATATACCTGGTCCGAGATAAGTTCGGGACGCGACGAAGCGAGGAATGATTACGACGATATAATTGTATTGAAATTTTCCCGCAGTAAGACGATGATGCACTTTGTAGTAATAACGGCATTATTACAGGACGTTTCCACTTCATTAACCGTCGGGGTTTGCGCGATGCTCGAGCGACAATGGGGGTTCCGGTTTCCGTTTCTGGACCAACGTTGCTACGACAATTTCGCTTAATTCGGACAATACGACTACGACGAAGAATAACTCAGGCGTTCCAAAAGGTAAACTGGAATCTCTCGAATTAAACAGGAAATTCTGCAGGTTTATGGGTCACCGCCTCGAGCGGGACATCTTTGTACGCCACGCGCCACGAACTGACGAGAATATATATATATATATATATATATATATATATATGTATATATATATGTATACATGCATACATACATACGTAGGTATAATGAACACTCGAAACTCGAAACGCCGGATTAAAACGGCAGAGATGCCCGTCGAGACAAAATTTCGGCGAATTTTTTTCAACCGGTTTCGTTGTGAGAGACCTGGGCGCATCATTAAAAATAATCTACAAAACGTCGTTTAATATTATCTTACGTACTATTTAAAACATCATTTTCCATTTTACGTTCTCGCTAGGGTGGAATGCATAAACGTGGTATATATAATATGTATGAATGTGTACGTAATTACCTCTCGTGTCATGACAACCAAGGTGATATTAGTGGCGGTGGTCTCGTAAAAGGCACCGACGTCGGTGACGTTAACACCACTTCCGGGTTTCCACTCGCCGACCTTAACGAGCTCCTCTTTCTTCAGCTTCAGTAAGTCCAGCTTGAAATTATTACGTTTCCCTTCGTTGAACTCGATATGTCCGGTTAGGCCGTGTAAACCTGCCTGCAACAGGAATTACGGTGACCCTAAATTCAATCTAATTTTTATTTATTTATTCATTCATTTTTTATTCTCTCCCCCCACCCCCTCCTACCCTATCCGTCGAAAAGTACGTCGCGATAATTAACACCGGTACCTACCCCCCCTGTGAAATCGTTTCACGTTTGATTAACCTATCGATCCACTCGTCCGCGGCTGGTTTTCCGCGTTCGCCGTTTAGACAACACGTGTTCGTTATGCCACGTAAACCGCGTGGCCCGTTAATGAAATTAGTTTCCACCGCTTCATTCAATCGTTGCCACCGCCACCGACGCTGCCGTCGGAATTAACAACGGATGAGAAAAGTATTCGTCCGGACGGATCGTAGATCGTAATTTCATACGCGACCGATATGGTATCGCCGCGATTCAACTGCCATAATCGCGCGATAACGAGAGGTGGCACACGGCGCACTCTCATTGTCCCGTTTAAATCACGCGTGCGGATCCGCGTGGGAAAATTTATTCTTCCGACGTCGTCCGACCGGGTTTACGCAGGATCTATCGTTCGTTGCCAACGTTCCTGGATCTGTGCGACCGGGGAATTTTTCCTCGTTAATTGCCAGCTGCGGTCTACGAACGACTCGGCATGGTTCACCTAATTTACGAGCACTTTTTCCACGTGTGCTTTTTTTTCGTCAGCTTCCTCTCTCTCTCTCTCTCTCTCTCTTTTATTCTCTCTGTTTTTTAAACCGGGTACAACCGAAACCACCGATTTCCACCGAAATCTACCGCATTATATTTCCTCCTCTCCGTTTTTTTATTTTTATCGGATTAACACAACTCAGATTCCGGCCTAACCCAATTCCTGCTATCGGAATCCGGCGTGGGTGGGACTCGATTTCCAAGTTTTTTTTCCCGCGCTTTTTCTAAATTATCTTTCAGTTCTTTTTTCCCCATCTCTATCTCTCTACTGGTTTTCTCTGTTTCGAATCGCAAACCGATCCGTGGTGATAAAAAATGAATGTACCCTCGGTATTATTGGGTTCCGTGTTTGTAACCGGTTTATTACCGGTGTTTCGATGGTGATAAAAGAAAAAGAAAAATATAGAAAGAGAACAAAAACGGGGAGGGAAGAGAAATTTCATCGGTGTTTCGAGACCATTAAGAGAGGTTTCGCCTCGATCCTCGCGATCCCTGATTGTGAACGGCACGCGGCGAAGCTATCGTAAATCTCGACGATATTTCATCATTGTACGCGTCAAAAGGACGTCGAGTCGTCGGGGACAAATGGCACTCGGGACCGGAAGTGACCGGTACACCGGGCTCCGCTGGTATTTTCGGTACTCGTACGGTACTCGTTCAGCAGATTTCAACGTTAATTGCCTCTCCACCTAACGCACGTCCGCAAGCGTGTTTTTCTATACAAGGTGAACCGGAAATCTGTCCCATTGTTTCAATATCAAAGCACGATAATTAAACGTAACTAATATCAACCCTAAACGGGTGTGAAAATGTAATCGTAAATCAGTAAGATAAATTATTTCACAGGTTTAAAATGATAGAAAACTATAATAACAATTAGATACATTTTTGATACGTACGAAATATTAGACATACACACACAACGAGTGGAATACACTCAGAAACTTGTTTAGACAATTGGTAATTATTAGTTCGCCAGATTTCGGCTTTCATACCGGAACGTTTCGAACGCAATAGAAACTTTCCGCGTTCCCATTAACGCGACGTGCGATAGCCACGAAAATTATGCGGACTTCGGGGACACCGTGTGCATTAGCGTGTGTATTAGTCGCATCTCCAACATCCCCTATCCCTCCCCACACCCCTCTCCCCACCCTTCCCCTCCCCAGGGTTCGTGCACGAACCGATGCCGGAGTGAATTATGTTCCCGGCGCAGCCAACATAAATCCATTTGCAAACGTTCAGTAACAGAGCAGGCATCGCGGCGTCGGTCGGTCCATCCGTTTCGTTATCGTCACGTGTTTCCCCACGCAGCGACCATAAGCGTCGGGTGTTTGATGCCGGATCCCGAAGGAAAAGTTTTTCCACCCCTTCTCCCCCCAACCCCCAAACCCGCCCCTTTTTGGATTTTCGTCGTCCGTCGAGCGGCTGTTTATTCGCGCGAAGATGGAGTGTGTTAGCCGAGGGTGAATATTTGCACAGGCAAGCGACTGTGGCTAACCCCCGTGACGATTCCTCAGGTGTTATTCCAGCAACCGGGATTTTAATCTTAACCGGGTATTTTTTCAGCCACGATTCATTACGCATCCGTGTTCTCTGTTATTTCAGGGGAGAAACGTACCACTTCGCCGACGTGTACCTAGTATCTTCGTTCTCACGTTTCTGCTTGTTATCTATGTGTGTATATGAACATACAACACACCTATTTGTGGTGGGAAACAATAAAAAAAATGGGGGAAGTCAGATTTTTATATAATTATTTTCAGAGAATGTTAATTAAATTTGCATAAAACATGATATGTTATGTTTACATGACACTCATTATTGAAATTTTTGTAAATATATTCGATTGAAACTTGAACACACGTAAAAAAAGAACAAAATTTTATAAAACTCTATAGCTCTACCTATACACGGACGAACCGTATTTATCACACAGCCACGAACCGGCTGACGCGACGGAACAGAAAGATTCACGGAACACAGAGACTTCGTCACTGTCCCCGCATCCGGTTGACCCGGTTCCCGAAAAGTAGCTACACACTCAGCATCCCCAAGACCGCCCTGACGTGGTGACGTAACCAGACGCATCCAGGACCAGGCAAAAACCAAACGCTTGGTGCATTAATCTTGCTGGTGTTTCTGCTATGTTTTTGTACTCCCGAGCAACGTGGACTAAAATTTTCGTCTAACATAAGTGATGCAAAACTCACGTACACGTTTCCTCGTTGGTCCGTCACACTTTCTATTTCTCGTCGATGGTGACGAGAATTACAAAAAAAATTCCTGTACCATTCCATACAATCAACCTTAGAATTTAATTTCATCATCTTCGATTAGCGAACGTTTCCCCTAGCTAAATGTTGTATTTCCAATACACGTGTGTATACATATGTGTGTGTGTGTGTACTTAAACGGTGAGTTTCATATCCGTGTCTGCGGCGGGGATTTCGTTTTGTTAACCCGCACGTTTGAGGCTGACACGAGTACCGGGAGGGCCGGTCGGATTTGCACGCGACGTTTTCACCAGCCGGTTATTTTCTACAACGGCGTGTCAAGAGCGGGAATGTATGTACAATTTTTTCGCCCGGGCTTTTGGCGTACGATACGGCGACACGCGGGCTTGTTTATTTATGCGACCGTTTTATTCCGGGTTTCGCTTACTGACGAATCGCGGTTGTAAAACGCTGTTACGAGCGACCGCCGTCGGTCAATCATCGAGATGAGTTATTCCGAAAGGTCCGTTCCGAAAAAAGGGTCAAAAGACATTTTTTCTTTTTTTTCCTTTTCATTCCCAACGGAACGACAAATCTACGACCTCGCCTAACCTATAAACTATCAATATTTCCCGCGTTCTTTCTTTCTCCTATCCGGGATAGTGTTCGACGCTGGACAAATAATTAGAATCGAGATATCAAAAGCGTACACGAGATTTTACATTCAGGAGAAAAAATCCCAACCTTTCCCCCCGGGTAATGATCGTCGCGATGAAAGAAAAGTAAGATTACAATGGCGGCAGTGGACACGGTAACCGGTTGAAATTTCACGCGAGACGGGCTAGAAATTTTGAAAAATTGTCACGAATCCCGTCGCCGTCCGACGACTTCGATTATTCCGTCGAGTCGACTAAAACTTTTCACAGAGAGAGGCTGTCCAATTTTCCTCTACCCCTTCGATCCCCCTCGTCTCTATCCTTTGCGACAACCGACGGCGACGGAAAAAGAGAAACTTTATAATGGCAGAAGGAAAGGAGAGGAGGATGCCGGAATAATTCACAGGAAGCCGCCATTGCAACCGCCTTATAAGTTTTCGTGACGTGTTTCCTTCCGAACGGTTTCCTGGCCGCGAAAACGTTCAAGCCGTCTCGGACGTCGCCGTGTATCCGGCCTCGAGTTTGCCGCATCCGTCAAACTTCATTTCCATTTCTACCGGGCGTCCCGTATGCTTTTTCAAAAAGTTCATCGACCCGCGGTTGTATATGTGCGCGCGCGCGCGCGCCAAATAGGAGACCATCGCGAAAAACAACCGGAGCGGATTGTAAATTTCAATCGCCATACTGATCGATGAATACAATTCGGTTGACGAGCTCTCGTCGTAATTTAGTTGGACCGTATCGCGTGTTTTTACTGTCATCAAATATCAGTTACCCTCGCGGATTTTAACGAGAACATCAACAATTTCGATCGATTAATCGGTGATGCGAATGAATAAAAAAAAAGAATAAAAGGGAGAGAAAAAAAAATTGAAAACCACGGAAACGATACGGTAAACGAGTTGACGATCCGTTACACAGTGGATGGAATTAAATGTCGTAACCAATATACTTTCGGTTATCGGATTAATTTCCATTTCATACATACAGGGTGTCTATGTATACGTATGTAGATACATACGTGTACATATGTGTACAGTGATACCGCTCCGTGGCTAAGTGTCATTGTATATGTTACGTAACTATGTATAGCTGTACGTTTACGAGGTTCGATACGACGATCCGTTTACACGGGGACCGGTTTAATTTACGTCGAATATGTGCGTCACACTTCATTAATCGATACTCACGCACATCGTGGGTATTACACCGTCGTGTGTGATTTTGTTGACACTCCGCATTGCGTTCGTCTTGTTTACACGACCTCCGGGGGTGGGTGTGTTGGTATTTCGTACGCGACCTAGTGTCACGTTGCCTGTACTTACCCTACTGAGTTTACGTTTCTCTAACGAGAGAACCCTAAGTTGCAAGTAAGCGAGGAAAATATCAGGTTCGTTACATATTTTTTCTTTTTTTTTTTGAACTGTCAGAGGACACGTTTCTTTTTTTTAGATCGGAATAAATCCCGACCCTTGGCAATCAAATTTCCATTTCGCTTCTGGAGAAAAGTTCTTTTTTCTTTCGCCATCGACGTCGTTTCTTTCGACGGAAATCATTCCGTTGAAACATGTCGCTGAGAAAATGTCCCTACTTGTCCCACCACGGAATTCTAAATCGTGAAAACGAAGAGACTTTAAATTCCCGATTCCTCACAACCATTCGCTCGTTTTATTCGAAATTCACCGCGACTCGCTCCGCGAAGCTTGTTTCCCGTTGCGTATTCCATATGGAAACAATAACAGACCGCCGGTTACGCAAACATCCGTAATTGTTGATTTGCACAACAGCTGGTGGAAGCATTACACCGGGAATCCCTTGAAAATCTAATTTTCCCAGAAACGAAAATGTCAAATTAATGATTATTCGTTGTCCAACTTTCAGACATCATTCGACTCATTATTCTACACATATTACACACATTATAATTCCCTGAATACTTTCAATGCCACGATAAATACAATTGAAATGGTGATTTTCACTTTCAAAACTCTTCGTTCACCCGAATACAACACAATTCCCTATCCCGAAACTTGTCTCGCGAGTCCCGAGTATCTATCCGGCAGAAGTTCCCGTTATCCACGGCGTTGCGGCGCGTGCGAATCAGCGATTCGTCGGAAAGTTCGATTCCACTTGTAACACTCCGTTAATAAACCCCCGGTTGCAACGTCAGTCTTGTCCGCGGCATGGACGTGAGTCCGACGTAGTCTCGAGTTTCGTCGTACGTGTCGTTCGACTTGCGCGCGAGGGTGGAATATAATTTCCAAGAGAGAGAGAGAGAGAGAGATAGAGAGAACGAGAGAGAAAGTAAGAGAAAGATAGAAGAGGATTTGAAGAGAACAGGAGCAGCACGAATCTACAGATTTGCCGGATGATAATCGAATCCACGGTGTATTCCGTGGAAAATGGGAAAGATACCGAGAGGAGCTTATGTACGTGAACGCACGCGGAAACACCGGAGGTAGCGGACGGTGAAAAAGTAGCGCGGATCAAGAAAACAACAGGAAGACAGGCAGACAATGCGGCACGGACAACCGTAGCAAAATGACAAGAACAACGCGGGATCCATATAGAAACCCGTTAGGAATGGTAAAACAAAACTTTGACCCAGAGAGCCGGAGAGAAAAATGCATATAAAGTCTCTCTCGTCGTACGCCAGGACGGACACGACAAAACGGTTGAGTAAACAAAAAAACGGGAATACATATACGTATGAATATGCGGGATAAAGAAAGACATACATATATCGCGACCGAGTGAAATGAAAAAGAAAAAAAGAAACTAACGATCGTACGGTTAAGAATCTTGTGAATGCAAGATGTATACATAGATACATACACGTGTTTACTACGACAAATCCGTCTGTGGGAGGGCAAACCACGGTAAAGTAATCTCACGGGAAACAAAAAGTAGTTGAGATACATAAAGCAGTTTCTAGGGGAAAGAAATAGAGGGTGATTCCGGAAGAAGTTCATGGAATAGAGGAAGATCTATAAAATAGTACGGATAGGGTGAGAACGCAGAACGTGGTCCAAGAAGATCGAGTAAATGGTAGAAGAGACAGTCGAAAGAGAGAGAGAGAGGGAGAGATAGAGAGAGGAAGAGAAGGAAGATGAACCTAGGATGCGCAACGACAGAGATGTGGTCCATTCTCCGTAGCTATTTGCTAAATACGCTGTTCAATTATTCATGTGTGTTAACGCTGCTTTCCTTCCCTAGCTCTCCATACGCTTGCGGGCTTATCGTTGGACGACTACCAATCTGGCTGCTTCCAGGTGGAATGTTCGAGACGGTTGTTCCCACGGATATTCATGATTTTCTTTCACCGTGGCAGCACCGTCGACCACCCCTCTCTCTTTTTTTCTCTTTTTTTCTCTCGTCCATTTCGAAAACGAACGGCACTTCGGTTAAAATCTGGCTATTAAATATATTTCTCGAGCGTGCGCAGGGTTTTTCGAATGCCGCGGAAACAAAACGGCGAAAGAATTGAAAATCCATGTAACTTTATTTAATCGTCGCGAAACTTGTTTCCCCGGGTTGGCTGAGTTTTTTGTTTTGTTTCAAATGTATGTGTATAGTATAGAGATGTATGTGTATGTATCACGTATACGTACACGGATATAAATCCAATTCCATGGACGGTTTTTTTCAATCCCCCTGTGGAAAAAGTTGCGTAAACTCCGTATATTCCCGGAAGTATGCGTTAATTGCTACGCTCATTGAATTAACACTGCGTTTTATACAAAAAATCGGTATCGAGATTTCCCGTTGGCCAGGGGGGTTTCCGCGGGATTTCAGACGATGTAATTTTCATCGGTTTCCACGGAATCCTGCGAGCCATGTTTCCCTATTTTTTGCGAAACGGATTTCCATCGGGGGGTAACGAGTTACCTGGAGTGGTCGATTCGATGAATACTTTTCCCATCGAATTTAACGCGATTTCCCCCACTCTCTCTCTCTCTTTCCTCGGAGTCGGATATCCAGGAAAAATGTCGATCGCAAAGAAAATATTTCCACAGGGCTGTATACGTAATTTTAATCATTATCGCGCGTCGATATCGACTGTCGACGTTGCGACGGTGTAAAAAAAAAAAAAAAAAAAAAGAAAAAATAGAAAAGTGGGGGAGTGAGAGGGATCGCCGAAGGGAGTATCCTTTTATCGGATAACATTCCTCACCAAAGCTCCCGTTATTTGTTCACGGCAGACGAAGCACCGTATCTCGCGGAAACTGTTCCAGCAGTCTCGTTCGAAGTCGTTCGAACGTGGATTACCGCGTATACAATGTGGAACGAACTTCTTTCCGTGGAATAACGCGGATACACAACGTTCCACCGCGATACAGGTACGTATGCATCAGCGTCACAGGAATAATCTCAAATATTATGTCTTCCACGGGATACCGGGGCGGAATAATAAGAACTGTATTTGCGCGGCTGTAACGCGCGCGATATTTAACTGGTTCTCGATGAATCTTGTCGATAGTAAAAGGATTGGACCTATGAATAACAAGAGCGAGACTTTTACGTTGCCTTTGATTCGGTTTAACAAAGGTTTTTCGCAAACTTACCGAGAAGAATTAGAATCGACTTGTAGGGTGTTTGAAAAATCGAGAGTTATTGCGTGAAGAATATGAACGTTAAGTTTAGATTTATACATATAGATGAATGAATGTAATTTAATTATGATATAAATGTTAATAAATGTCAAATATTTTAGATATCGATAAGTACTTTTGATTTAAATGAATTTAAGATGATGTTTCAACCTTTAAAGTTTATTCAGACGGTAAAAGCCCGCGACATTGGATTCTCGTGTAAATAATAAAAATATTCCCGGTAAGAGATTAAGAATAATATTTTTATACGAAGAAAATACGGTTTCCCTCCACGATGGTATCGATTTATTGCGCCGTGCAGAAATATGTGAACCGGGATGCAAGGGAAACAGTAAACACCGGTCTCAGACCAAGAAGTCGGTAAACAAGAGACATATACAATCCGGTAACTTCAGCGGTACAAACTTCGAGCCCTTCGCCCGTGAAAGAAGGGTGCGAATAGCAGTGTGCTATTTATTTGCCGGTAAACGGCGCAACCGCGTTTGTTCGTCGTTTCTTTCTTTTTTTTCCCAGCTACGCAGGACCGAGAATAATTTCAGAAATAACTCTTTTCGCGAATTATCTCCGCGAGAGGTGTGCGGCTCTCATGCCTATGCATACTAAAATCTACTTTCCACTGTTTTCACGAACAAGAGAGCGAAGAACGGTAATATTTGCCGCGTGAAAATTATCCCTCCCTGAATCCTCTCTGTATCTAATAAAAATGTATTATCCAATGGAAATCGCTTTCCCTTTTCGAAATTCTATTTTCACCGTTATTCAACCATCTTCCTACGGTTCGTTCCAAAGATAATATTACAAAATTTGCGACGAAAAAACGTCTGCCACAGTCGCGATAAAGCGTGAAACAGCGTAAGTTCGATTAATATGATAATTACAATGAGAAAAAAAAGAGAGAAATAAAAAGAAACATGACGTCTCCCGAGTGTTCCTGAAAAATTGAGCAGTAAAATTTCCGTCGAGTAGAAATCGGGTATTATTTCCGTTGGACCGACGTTCTTCTCGAGCCGCGGTTAAACAGCTCGTTAATACATGAAATTTACGCGATACACTTAATTCCGCTATTACTCTTTGACAGCCTGCTTCACTTATCGCGGGACACCGTCGATTGCCAATAACGCGGCCCACCGTCTCCCGTTAATTTTCCCCCGCGGCCGGCACTCGACCGGAGGACTGCAATTGAAACTAAAAATGGTCACTCCGGGGAATTACGATCTTTACGAGACCGTTTCTAAGAACACCGGGGCTGCCTGGACGGAGCAGGGAGAATTTATAACGGTACATTCCCGCGGTAAATGATTTTGAAGGGTCCGCCCGGTCCCGCGGGATAAATCGGCGAAGCTGTTCCCGTTTCGCGATGTCGCCTCGCCGACCTTGTAAGTTATTTGTTCTTGGTTAAATCGGGAGAATTTCGGACACTTAACTTTCCGGTCGCGAGAACTGTAGGAATGGAGAGTTTGTGGATGCGGAAAGATATAGAGAGGATCTACTATGCGGTTTGGGAGTCTTTTTTCGTATATCACGTTGGTAAAGGTGAATGTTAGTGAAATTAGTCATGGTGAGAAGGTTGCGAAAAGGAAAGTTATCGAGGGTAAAGTATATTTCTTTATTTATACTTGTTCATATTTTGGTTCCTCATATTACTAAACACTGTATATGTATGGAGGATGCAAGTGACTTGTATATAGTGTTTAATTAAAACCGGTAAGCACAGTTGGTAAACGTACCTACGTCGAGATTAAGAACTTCCAAGATTTAATTGCGAACAAAAGGGAATTTCTCTATCGATCCTGCGTCTCGATTCATTAAGAATCTTTCGAATCGGCTAATTAAATTTATTAATCGAAACAAGATTGATCAGAGCCCCGGCAACGCGTGGAAACCGAGTGGAATTAATTCAGAAATGAGCGGAAGTTCGATAAAAAGCAAACAATTCCGGCGAGAAAAGTATCCGGGCTGCCGGCGAAGTTCCGTATTTTCTTTTAATTATCCAACGAAACTGAACATTCGCGGTATCGTTCTCGTCGAAACGCGAGCGTCCCCTTTAAAACCGTCGCCGATGTCGTTAATAACGTCGCTTCCAAACGCCTGTCGTTTTTATTTCTCAATTTTTCAGATATTACCGTCAATATCGTGTTTTTTTTTTCGAACGTTACCGTCGCTTCGCTGAGAAATTTTCGCGGTTAACGACTTCCAATTAATTTCACAACACTGCTTCACAGATCAACCGGAAAGTAAGTACACTCTTCCACTTATTCTCGCACACACGGATTCGTTCGATTTCTCGCGATATCGAGAGTTACAGGAAAATTATCGTAAAACTGTACGAGAAACTGTTGGAAACGAGATCGAAAGATTACATGAACGTGTACGTACGGCGTTAATGTAGTTGTAGAGCGACAGACCGTCGTCCCACGGTTCCTCCTTCTCGCAGGACAAATTGGCCGGCCTTAAATCGTGGCTTCGATCCAACGCAGCCAGTCCGTGGGCGAAAACCTGCACGCTGTCGTACACCAAAGCCGGTTCTGCCTGAAACATACGTTTCCTGTCGATGTGAAAACACGTCCACGTTTGAAAAGTCAGTTACTCGTGGGTAACGAAGAATATAAATATAAGGTGCCTAGAACATAAGGGGTACAAGTGACATTCTCAAAAGAACTGAGATCTGTGCCATGAAACTCTGAATTTAGCATTCTATTTAGTGGTAAAGGGATCTAAGTAAAATGCCCACCCTATATGTATATGGTATACCCATTTTTGAAGAAAAATAAATGTACTATATTGTGATTTGTGAGCATTTGTGAACTTTGAACTGAATTTTCTCAGAACTAAATAAATGTCACTTATACCCCTCGTGTATATGTATTTCAAGGGGTGGTGGGAGGTACGCGAAGAGATTATCGATCGTTAAATCCGTGTAATCCGTGACAACGGAAGGGAAGACGGACGGGTAAAATATGAAAATAATCGAAATGAGAGTTGAACGACGAACGCGAACTAGAGGAAACTAAAGGATTAAATCTCGAGGGGCGATGGGGGGGGGGTTGACTTGGGTTTTTGAGCTCGTTCATAGTTTAGTAATGACGTGATTACTATCTTCCCCCCTTGTCACCAGCTGTGCCAGACTTACGAACTTTCATCTCCATCGGTCCGTAACTTAAGATTCATTAAGTCTCTTGGTTACCGTTGGGCTCCATTGATACTTTATATTCATTTCGCCAGTACACATGCATTTAATTGGATTACTTTATCATCGCTATGCTAGAGCTTCCAAGTACATAGTATAGCTGCCGGAAATAAGCTGCGAACTTTCGACGAAATTTTGCATGATAAAACACTCTGCACCTAATGCGACAAGTTATTCGACGAATACGATAAACGGACGTGGAATGATTTTTTTTTGGGTGACTTTGGGAGTGAAAAAAAAAGATTTATATATGTCTATATATGGTAATGTTCGAAGAATATGCTTTGACGTGAGGCAAATCGAATCCAGAGGCCGTTCTAACCGGATAACCGCGGCTTCCGGGAATCACCGGGAAGTTACTTGAACTTTCTACCAACCTGGATAACTCCGGTTTTGTTCAGGATCGCGTGGCCAATCGGCTGTAAGCGTTCCATCTGCCGGAGTACCTCGGCTACCTTCGGCTCTTCAAGGTCCACCAAACGGAACGCAGTCATGTTCACGCTATTGTACTTAAAGTCCTCCAGATCGAACGTCTCTATGTCCTGGAATTTCATGGGAATAAGATGTGCCATAAAGAAGAATGGAACAGGATGATTGGATTCTATTCGCTGGTGCCCATAGTCCTCTGATTTTAGTATTGTTACCGCGAACGTACTCGCAAAGTCTTTTATCATCTGGGAAACTCACTGGGTTTCCCACAAACTGACTATAAATATTTATCATTACAAATATGCCGTTTAAGCATTTTTAGATGGAATTATTATCGACTTCCGGTGTCCCAGGAATTGATTAAAATATACGTCTACCTCATTTCCAGCGATATTATCCTAAAAAGTATCCCCGGGGGGTTGTAGATAAAAGAGATGTTTTGAAATTAAAGAAAAACTATCGTGTTTCACTCCATGTTGCAATTATCGTTTCACTGATGCGACATAATGTTCCGATCGTTTTCCGCGAACAAGTAAATATGATTTCTAATTATGCGTCGACGTATCGTCGCAGCAATTTATCGGAATTTCTGTTTTCCAGCCACGCGGAATAATTTCTCACCCCACCCCTCTCACGTTACATTTTTTTTTCTTAATTTTTTGCTTTCCCAGATCCGTTCGTCGAGTTATTTCTTCGTCGAACCGCGATATCGTCGGCAGTGGCCGCCGTTGCAGGAAGTCGCGCTATCTCCGACGGAAGTGATTTATTCGGGGGCACGTGGTAGTGTTTATGTAACGTGCCTGAAAGGGGTAGCAGGTGAAAGGGATGCTCACCGAACGACGGGAAGAGATTTAACGCGATATTTTAACATTCTGTCGAACAGGAAAGAAATTACCTGTGCGTGTTAAAATATTCGTCGGTGGTATATAAATATATATTTTTTATACGGAATATATATACATATGGCGGAGTAAAATAACGGTATAATGCATTATTAATTGTAAATAGTATGAACAATCGATCGTAGATTGAAGTCTGCCAATTAATCGTATGTACAGTGTCCCTTTTTTTTCTCGTTCATGATACCGAACGTTTTAGCGATCGATATTATTTATGTAATCGGTGGAATTGAACCCTCCGCGGGCGTATTTCATTATAATAATTATCCAACGGGACGCGTTGCAAGGACGCTTTTGATGTCGTGCCGTGGCGCCAACCAGATTTAAATATAATATTAATCGTATAGGGAAAGTGTGAATTACCTCTCTATGTTAATATGCATACGTTGCTCGCTTGATTTTTAACTCATCTACCGTCGTTCGAAATTATTTCTCATCCGTGAAATTCCTAACTAAATTGATCAGCGATTAAATCGTCGATCCTGACAATTAATTTTCTATCGATCGACATCGAAATTACGTGATGCATAAAAAGTCAACACCGACACAACCCCAGTAATGATAATTTTTACTATCAGCAACAATTTCATTTGTTTATTTCTCCCGGCAAGTGAACCAACGCAAAATCTTATCGAAATTTTCACCGTTTCAGTCCGTCGCGGTTTCTATCAGCGCGCGTCGTCGAAATGACGGAACGTTTCGCGCGAGAACGCACGTAAACGCGACTCCAGGGCCGTAGCTATTACGAGGGGGGTTTGCGGCGGCAGAGTTTCCGGCTTCTAAGTAAACGCAACAGCGTGCAGCCACGCATCGAACCAGGCATTCAGGATTTCACAGAAATTGCGTTAATATACAGACGGATGTAGCCGTTCATCGCGGACCAAAGAACACGTCTACGTCGCTCGCGCGGGGAATACACTCGGGTATTCAAATGATCACCCTTTCAACTAATTAATTCTCGGCTTCGCCGTGTAGAATGACTTTTCGACCGTAAAAACAGGGACGACGGATTTCCTAAAGGCATTGTATGCCTTTGTTTCACGTATCCATGTGGGTTACGGTTATTTTAGCGATAAAAAAGGATATTTTTATATAGACTTAATTTTTTCACACTAACGTTTTTATCGGATTAAATTTAAAATTCGGAATTAGACCGTTTATAGTATTCTATATTTCAATTCCAGGGAACACCGGGGTTTTGATGTACGTGTAGCTAAGTACGCGTGTATAGTATAATCCACAAAAAGCATCGAAAATGCAAAGCTATGGGCCAAGTACAAGAGAATGTTACATTGGAATAGGTTGCTCATTAACATAAACTGCATTTTACACAGGATTTGAAATCAATCAAACTTGCTCACATTTGATTGATTTCAAATCCTGTGTAAAATGCAGTTTATGTTAATGAGCAACCTATTCCAATGTAACATTCTCTTGTACTTGGCCCATAGCTTTGCATTTTCGATGCTTTTTGTGGATTCTTTCGTCATTTCCGCAAATTTTTAGATATCGACCTGAATCTTTCACTGTCTTATTGGGCTTCGAATTCCGCGTCCAACACGTCCCGGATCGTTTTAATATCTCAATCATTGTGGAAATGCCGAGCAAATTACGAAAATCGTGAAAAATCCTTAAATTCAGGCGGTTTTTTGAACGGCATTCGCTCAATTTTTGAGATAGCCGTCTGAAACTTGTACCATTGTTTTAGTTGGGAAATTCTACGGCAGATCAACATATAATAGTTGTACTTTTCGAAAATTTAATTTTTCGCAAAAATCTGAAGGGGGTAGGTCAGGATTTTTTGCGATTTTCGTAATTTGCCCGCCATTTCCACAATTGTTTAGATATCATAATGATTCTTCCGCTGTCTTATTCGGCTTCGGATTGCGCGTCCAAAACGCCCAGAATCATGTTAATAGCTCAAAAATTACGGAAATGGCAAGCGATTTACGAAAATCGCCAAAAATCCTGACCTACCCCCTTCAGATTTTTGCGAAAAATTAAATTTTCGAAAAGTACAACTATTATATGTTGATCTGCCGTAGAATTTCCTAACTAAAACAATGGTACCAGTTTCAGTTCGCTATAACAAAAATTGTGCGAATGCCGAACGAAAAACTGCTTAAATTTGACGATTTTTCGCGATATTCGTAATTCCTTCGTCATTTCCGTAATTTTTGAGCTATTGAAACGATCCGGGACGTTTTGGAAGCGGAATCCGATGCCGAATAACACAGTGAAAGAATCAAGTCGATATCAAAAAATTTGCGGAAATGACAAAGGAAATACGAAAATCGCGAAAAATCGTCAAATTCAACCAGTTTTTTGGTCGGCATTCGCTCAATTTTTGAGATAGCGATCTGAAACTGGTACCATTGTTTTAGTTAGGAAATTCTACGCCAGATCAACATATAATAGTTGTACTTTTCGAAAATTTCATTTTTCGCAAAAATCTGAAGGGGATAGGTCAGGATTTTTTGCGATTTTCGTAAATCGCTCGCCATTTCTACAATTTTTTAGATATCAAAATAATTCTTTCACTGTCTTATTCGGCTTCGGATTCCGCGTCCAAAACGCCCCGGATCGTTTTAATAGCTCAAAAATTACGGAAATGGCAGGCGATTTACGAAAATCACGAAAAATCCTGACCTACCCCCTTCAGATTTTTGCGAAAAATTAAATTTTCGAAAAGTACAACTATTATACATTGTTCTGGCGTAGAATTTCCTAACTAAAACAATGGTACCAGTTTCAGATCGCTATCTCAAAAATTGAGCGAATGCCGACCAAAAAACTGTCATAATTTGACGATTTTTCGCGATTTTCATACATCGCTCGTCATTCGCGCAATTTTCAATATGTAAAAATGATCGAATATGTTTCGAATGCGCATTCTGAACCTTAATTTTACGAAGCTTGATGTCAAAAACGTAACGTAACAAACATTTCTAATTTAATATGTTAACAATCTGGATGTGTGTGAGAGGAAATTTCATATACTAACATATATAAAATCTACGTTGTCGCCAGAAAAATTATCTCGCATGGTATGAAACATATGTTAGGGTTTGACACCGGGCTGCGTGACAGGCTGAACATGGAGATGGAGATGGAGAAGGAGGAGAGGAAGAAGACGACGTTTCTTACAAAAACCTCGACGTTTTAGATCAAAATATCTCGCGATTGGCTTGATGGATCTTCTCGTAGTTAGGCTTAAATTACTCGGGTGGGCGTCCCCTACAAGAATATCACCGTAGTTTGGGGGAAATATGCGGATTTAATGCCGTTTGAATACCCCGAAAACCTCGATCTAATTCTTCCGGAAAAGAGTAGTTCAGGTCTACCAGTCGGGAACTCTTGTACTTGGCCCGAGTCAAGACCTTAACTCTTGATACTAGAGAAACATTTAGTTCTACATTTAGTTCTAATATATATGTATATATATAAATGTATATATATATAATATATACTTGAATCCGCTTCGCGAAGGTACATACGGTACAGGCACCTGTTTACGTGGCACTGTTTGTATGTACGTATGTATGTACATTATAATTCTTGGTGCGCGAACGCACATCACGAAGCCGCACGTATGTACACACATACATACATACATAGATCCATACGTTCCATTTAACGCGGTAGAAATTTCGAGGCATCGGGAGTAGAAATTGAAATTTCTAAGCGGTACGTTCAAAAGGCATCGACGTCAAAGGACGATGGGCCACGGCGACGATACACCGGGTCGAAACGAACATCCCACGGGTTCGTACGAAACACCGGGTTTCATTAGACAGACCCTTCTAATCTTCAGGAGTTTCTAATCTCTATTACCAACCCTGCCCTGTATTTCGCGATAGTCTAAAACCGTTGCCGGAAGTGGAGGCATTCACGGTACCCGGTGTACTTACGAACGTGGTGAACATGTAGTGGTATCTATAATCGTTCATCTGCAGCTGAAGTATCTGAAACACAGAGAAATACACGTGGTTACTATATAAATATAAAACATAAAAAAATAATAAAAGAAACGATCGAACGGTTACGCGAGTACGGTTACTTTTACAGAATTTCGCACTTTCCCCAAAAACCTCCGTTTCAAACGTTCCCGCCATTCAGTCGCATGAATCGCGAATTCGGATTTCCGCAGAGTTTCGCGAGTAGTTCCACGGAGAAGTTATTTATATTACGATCCACCATCGAATGGAGATCCGTTGGCGTTCGTTTCGATCATCGCCGTCCTGTGGGGACGGGGAAACGAGAAATAGATGAAAATCCGCTGAGCTCACGGATACACTTGCGTATGGATACTTAATACGCTAAGGGGAACGTAGACCCACGTATTACATACGTTGTAACGCGGTTCCCATTCTTGTAAGAAACGATAGCGGATACCGTATCGATCCATCACGTTGCACTTCGGACTCACGTTTGGATAAAACGTACATTGATCATCTCACATTCGAAGATCTCGAGATTCTACGTAGATACGTGAGTTGGAATAATTTTTTTTCAGTTGTTTTATCTTTTTTTTCTTCCTTTTAACCCGACCGACCGAGGATATTCATGGGAATCCAGTGAAAACACGGCATGGAAGTGGCTTCGACCACGTCTGGACCGAGATTGCTACGGCAGAAGATGTAACGAGATCGGAGTCCAGCCTCAAAGTTACCGCAACGGTTATCGGACCACTTTAACGAACCACGAGTGCAGGTATAATTAAAATTCAACCGGAATTAATTTTCTACGGGGCTCTCAATCGGACGGTTATGGAAAATCCGGTGAATATTATCGCGAATTAATCGTAAAAATTCATTAGCGAGCATTACCGACGATTATAACGAAACGAAAGTTAATTCAGGTTTTAATTTCACATTTTTTCCACGTCACAAATACACACGGTTCATTGATCCACGGTGATTTGCATCAAACGATTCGCCGACCAGGTAGTTTGCCAGTTTTTCGCGTGCCGTTATAATGAAACTGGAAATCCTGTTATTTTATTTACCAATACCGGCCGTCATTAAGTGCCAGTTACACACTGCCGTAACTCGAAACGAATCTGGACCAAATTTGAATTGGTACGATGAATCAAAAAAAAAAAAAAAGAAACAAATAAATAAAATACCCCTCTGGTCGACGTTTGTTTCAATGAAGTGCAGGCGGGTCGCGCGTGGCAATTTCCGATAGGACGTTGCTCCGTCGAATTATGCAAATTTTTCGATTCACCGCCGTGGAAAACGTTGCGCGAAAGCGTCGCGAAATTGCGAAAAAACACGAATGCCGGCCGCGAATCCTCCCAGTTTCCCTTCGCGGATTCCTCCCGCAGTCCGATGGGGGGCCCTATTGAGGGACCGACGATTCGCATGAACTATTTTCGACATTTGTTGCCGTTACCGCGGGACGATTCGTGCGATTTAATTTCACGATCCGGTAGCCGCCGGTGCTCGAGAACGGACGGTAAAATAGAGATGTTCGTTATCGTGACGCTACGGACACAATAGAATACCAAAATACACCGCTTAAACCGTACGGTAATGCGTGAGAGAAAATTGCAATACGGCGAAAATTTCGTTTCACGGCGAAACTATCGCTGGGTAACGTATGAAAATGTAACGTTACGTTACGTTGATGATACACATACATACGTATACGTACATACGTCTAAATGTTTTTGTTCAAATAAACATACGTCCAGAAACAATCGTACGATTGTAAAGTCTTGATGTTTAACGTGGAAAATAAAGAGTCGGTAAACACCGTGGTGGATTTGAAAATCAGATTATTTTCGATTAAGGTTTTAGTAGTTCTCAAGTAGACTCCCTCCGGGTGAAAATAGAGAGACGTGTCTCGAGTTAAATATACATTTATCGTAAAGCACAGGAGAATCAGTACGCTCGGTATGTATGTATGTACCTCGAGGATCGAATCGAGTATGGGTCGAGTGTCTGAAATTAAATATTCCAGCACGTTCCGTATCTACATTGTCGTGGTGGTGGTTTGCTCATTCCGTTCTGTTTCCCGAATGATAAATTACCGGCGATAACCGCGCCGTAACCGTTCGTTCCTCAAGATTTCCGGGTTTCCCACGTAACGCGTCGGTTTTTGCGAAGAATATGAATCTTCCGCGTCCTCGAATTACGATAAAAAAAAAAGGAAACGAGAAGAACCTCGTTCACCGTGATTTCCATCTATACTATCACATTTTCTATTTCTTGTCTCGAGGAAGCGAGAAACTGCGGGAAAAAAAGAACAATTCTGGAACGTTGACACAGACTCGGGGATACAAAACAGAAAATTTGTTTAATAATGTCAAAATTATTGAATAAAAAATCACATATCTTCACCGTCGACGATTATCATTCTCCATATATTAAATTTATCTCTCTCTCTCTCTCTCTCGCGGAATCATTTTCGCGAGAGTTACCGTCCAAACGAATGTAAATAACGATTCGGTAAAAATACCAAGTGGATTAAATATTTGAGGGTAAACACACGGTAGCATATATACGTATAGGTGAACGTTGATGGGAATTCGGCCGGTTTAAAGAACCCGTATGCAAAGAGTTATGTGGGTTACCCTTGGTCCAGCGCCGGCAGAATTTTTTATTTTTTTTTTGTCATTTGACACGTTAAAAATTTCAAGTGGATTCAGCCCGATTACAGCCCCGTGTATTCGTATCAGTTTGGCTCGCAGTGCGGAACAATTTTTTAGTTAGTTCTCGGCTGTTTGCAGGAGACTCCAGCCGCAGTGACAGTGACACACTTTTCAGGCGTTTCCAAACACTTCCGCGAGAAATTCAAACACGTAGATCGTTTCGGAACGGTGGCTGGTACCGGTCGCGTCAATAATTTCGGCACATCTGAAATATCACCGTGGTATTCTTTTTTTTATATATATCGGATATTCTGTTCCGTGAAAATTTTTGTGACACGTTTTTGTGACACACGGCGTGAATGTTCTCTTTTGGGGGAGGGGGAAGTTTCGTTCGTCTTGTTTTTAAATAGAATCCCAAGTTTTCGTCGAGTTCCCCGACGGGGGGAAATTGTATCGACTAGTCCGGGAGAAGTAAATTACCGAGATGAAAGTTGAGAAAACAGAAACACCGGGTAATATCTGGAAACCGTCGTCGCAACGAGAACAACCGACCGTTCGGTCGATCGTTTCATACATTTTCAATGAGAAGCTTTGCCTGGATCTTCGATTTCTATCGAAGATACCGGTAACATTACGAAATTCTATAGTTCTTTTTTTTGTACTTCACATCTTTCACCCCTTTCCCCCAATTTTAAGGGAGACTCTGTGTATCGCCGGTAGTCAAATATTTTTTAATTTCAGGTCGGGTTTGTTCGATGGAAAAAAACGGAAAATAAATAAATAGTTTTAGGGCTTGAATTTGTGTAACAGTGGAAAAACAGGCCGGTCTGTTTGAAATTATGCCCGAGAGAACACGTTCGAAACCGAACAAAGCGGTTTAGCGATTCAAACCGTAGGCACATTTAATTTAGCGAATGAAAGGAGTTTCCACAGCTTTTTCTATTCTTTCTATATTTTTTTTCTCTCTCTCTCTCTCTCTCTCTCCTCTGCGTGGATCGTTACGGAATCCAAGAAAAACTTGCCCTTAATCTCTTCGAGTTTAGCCAGGCCGTTCCTTCGTTTCGCATTCGCCGAACTCCTTTCATCGTTCCGTTTCCGCGTTGCTCGATTCCAAGGAATTAAAGAATCACGGTTAAGAGTATCAGTTTTGTGTTTTGTATTTTTTTTTTCAAGGAAACAACAGGCACGCGGCACCGCGGGAGAAACAGGAGAAACGAGAAAACCCTCGTGTCTGTAAAACACGCGAAAAATTCGAACTTCCTCGAACGGTATGTACGGTTGGCTATCGTTAAATCCAATTGCTCCGGCGCGCCATGCAAATTACAATTTCGCCGACCCGCTTTCATCCCCCGCGCCACGTTTTCCACCCCCCTCATCCCCTCATCTCACCCTTAAAAGAGCGGATGGAACACTCGAAATATTAAAATATTAAGCCGTCCGTTTCCTCGATGTACCCGATATTCTTTCCCCGCGATGAAAAAAAAAGAAAACTTTTCCCGACATCGTTTTCCAATCGGGATCAAATTCAAATTTCCATCCATCCCCCTAAAGCGACAAAAAAAAAAGAGAAAGTCTTCTCAATCCGAAGATCCGTCAAAAACGTTTTCACGTTCCACCGCGGCGTATTTACACGACAAACCTTCGTCGGTTACGTTCATCGGATTTATATCCACACTTAACACGTATTTGACCGACGTCAATAAAAATCACACACACACACACCCACACAGAAAAAAAATCTTTCTCACAGTACGAGCACCAATTCGAATCAAATTCCGCGAAATATGCCACCCGGATCGGAAACACGATTTGCATCAAATGTCGTTCCGCAAATAGTATATCCGTTTCCAACGAATCTCAGACGGTCGATTGTCCATCGACGAGACGGTGAAAATCGTCAAAAAGCTTTCACCCCCCCCCCCCCCATCCTTGTTCCCCTTTTTCCTCGATCTACCTCTCCCACTTTCTTTTTCACCCCATGACCAAGCCACGGGGAAAAGCTGGAAATCACCTTTACCCAATGTATCGTACTCAATAGCATTACGGAGACTTTGGAGATTAAATACCGCACGAGGAAGCATTACGGGTCTTCGTTCTGTGTCTATCCCGAAGCTATACATATTGTACTTGCGGTATCGACCGGCCGGCGTTCTCTTTTCCCGGTCCTCCGAATAAGGATGTAAGCTTCCTTCGGCCGTGTATGGGATCCCGTAGGAAGCTCCTTGATGCAGGACCTAACGGTATAATATTTCAGCGTGTATCTACATTACCGGACAACGAGGCCAGTGTAACCGCTGAGCTACGATAAAGGGAGTATCCAACCCCGGAATTCGAGCTTTTAAATCCACCCTCTCTCCCTCCCCCCCCCCTCCCCTCTTTCCTACATACTACCCCTCCACGTCCCTCTAACTCCGGCATCTTCATCCTGGAAAGAGAAAGAGAGAGAAAGGAAGAGAAAGGAAGAGAAAGAGAGAGAAAGGGAGAGAGAGAGAGAGAGAGAGAGAGAGACTCCTAGTCTTTACGAGCTTTCGATCGAAGTGCTGCTTTATGGGGAAAATAAGTGATCGTCGGAACAATCTAACTGAAAGTCTCGATACACAGGCTGCTGGATTTTATGTCGCATTATGTCCGTCGGGCTTTTTAACGATCGATGTTGCTCCACGTGGTTTTATACGACTTTTTTGCTTTATACGCTTCTGGAAAAGTGAACCGCGAGGTTCGGGGGGGGGGGGGAGGGGGCGGGTATCGACGATTCTATGGAAGCTTTGCGAGGAAATTGAAATATGAGATAAATATGAGGTGTGTGTTATTATTGACAGAGGTACTTTAAAGGCGTGATGGTAAACTTCGTGAATATATTTGTAATATTCTACGTTTCTTTTTTTATGAAATTCTTATTCGTCCTCGATGTTGAGTGGTAGGGTATAGTAAGTTTCTCACGTTAAATATTTGCGTCATAAAAATACAGGTTTTCGTAAGAGCCCGACATGTTACATGTAAATCGAATTTCTCCGGAGAAAAATAATAAACTTTTTTTATCGATACGTAAAATTCTCTGACATAAAGATTATGACTGGTTTCACCGGAGAAAATTTATCGCTTCTAATATCCGTAAAGTTTAATTATTATAAGCCGGGGTTGTAAAGACGAAAAGGTTGATATCTTACCGCTCGAAAAAATTGTTGCATGTGCGCGGGGTCGGTGTCGACGATCAATTTGTAGATCTCCTTGTGTCTGATCTCCCGCAGGACCTGCCTGTAGGATCCAGGACCCGCCTGGCGGATGTACATCTCCGTTCTGGCGGATGGTGGTGATTTCACGAGGTCCTGCAGCTTGAACAGTCCTGCGAACGAGAGTGGAAAAGGGAATCGGCGTTACTTCTTTCTCGTTTCACGCCGATAATGCGAAGGATCGATCCTTTGATCCTTCGCGCGGAAAACTTCCGCGGTCGTTACGTATTTCCGCGGCGAATTTGCCCGCGTTACTCTCGCACCGGGGAACACCGGTATTTATGCGACACCGTTCAGTTTAATCGTTGGTTTAGCCCGATTGTTGCGTCGGAATAGTTGCGAATTAAAGTCGCGAGCGAACCAAAAAAAAAAATGACGAAAAAAGAGGGGGGAAAAAACAAAAAGAAATTACATACGATCGCGCCGCGGTGAACCGTGGAATTTCAGTAGCTGCGGTTCTACGTTACGTTCTATTTTATCCCTGTTTTATCACACGCTCTACTTTCATCCTGGTTTCACCCTGTAACCAACCGCGGGCAAGTGTGAAACGACACATAACGATAATATAAAATAGTGTGTTAGCCGGAGTTTGCTGGTTAATTGTTTCGTTACACCATAGAAATGTTCCAACGTAGAAAAAAAAAACAGAAACAGAAAAAAAAAACACACACACACAAGAAAAGCTTTCGCTCCACATGCTCGCGCTGTTCATTAAAGTTTCTAACCGTTTCGCGGTTGAACGTTCCTTTATTTTTTCAACAAAATACGTTACTTTGTTAACGCGACTTTAATCATCAAAATTTCACCGTCCCTGATTCCTGTACTACATGACTTTATATATATACATATACATATACGTATATTTGTATATACAATTTTCTTCGCGGCACACACGTCCGAGTTTTGCGAGCTGTTTGAACGTGTCGGCAGCGATTTCAAGCCGTGAGCCTCGTGACCCGTTTAAAACCGGGTATTTCGAAAATGTTCGTCGGTCACGAGCGATAAAGTCGTTTCCCCCTCGAGACCCCCCTAGGGGCGAAGTTCGACGCGACGAGGTCGAAGTCGCGGACGTTTTCTGCCAATTGTCACGCCCGTCGAACCGTGCCGCCCGCCGAAACGAAAAACCTGCTAAAGTAAGAAGAACCACTCGAGCTTTTATTCCTCCGCGTTTTATAGAACGAACTTGCGAAATACTCTCCCGATAGCTTTGTATATCACGTATACCGTGTATACATATATGTATAATAAATATATATATGTATGTGTGTATGTATATATAATATGTACTTTATAAACTATCGGATACGACTTGATTAATATACGCAAACACATAAAAACCTAGAAAATGTACAATTATTACGAGGCAACGATAAAAAAAGATAATATTTAGCCGTCGAATGTTTACTTTCGTATAATAATCAAATTTCTTTACACTACGAAGATGAGTTTTTCAAGAAAACAGAGTTTTCCCCGGTATTTTACCGCCCCCTCATAAAGAAACGTGAAATTGAAAGATAACAGACTTTGCCTTAAACGCATTCTCCAATTATCGTCGCAATTTCTTCTCCGGTAAACATATATACACACATACATATCTATGTGTATGTATAATCTGTGTTCCCTTGTATATCCGGCCGGGTATCTGGATTGCAGGGAAGTCTGGTTTACAGAGGGCAAACCACCGCTATATCGGGCGGTCGTTCCTCCAGCTGGAAATTTATGACGGTTTCGCAACGATACGGAAATCACCGTGGACGGAAGAAGAATCCGCGAAAG
The DNA here is from genome assembly GCA_917499265.3 of Mimumesa dahlbomi. Lineage (NCBI taxonomy): Eukaryota > Metazoa > Arthropoda > Insecta > Hymenoptera > Crabronidae > Mimumesa > Mimumesa dahlbomi. The sequence continues at coordinate 12,360,954 of OU824118.1, forward strand.
ATACACCCTCACACTTCCGTTTTTCATTCTCGGGAAAGATTACTCCTCGAGTGTTCTTAACATCGCGAAGAAAAGTAGGCTCTTGATTTGTTCTCCCGACGAATCGCGACTCCTTTTCTTTTTCCCTTCGTTTTTTTTTTTTTGCAAAAGTGTCCGCGATTTTCCGCGCAGAAAGTCTTGGAAATCAGTTTTCCCTCGAGTCTCCGCGAGACACACTTACATTTGCATGAATAATCGAGCGTGTAGTGGAGCGGGAAATCGGCTCGCAGGAATTTTTCCACCGTCCGACACACCGACAAACTTTTTACAATGTGGCCGCGAGTAAGGGTGCTTTATTTCCTTTGCGCGAATTTAATATCTTACACATTGGTGAGTTTCAGGTGCCCTCGGAAAAGTCTACGCAGTCAGATCAACGTTATTCCCTGTTACTAACGTATTTACATTCACAAGTGAATTTGCGAGCGGTGTACCGAAAGTCATTGCTCCATCCGTTTTGGATAGGGGATAATCTAAAGTGGCGAATTAATCCGTCGAAGAATACTCATGGTGAGATATATATATGTATATATATAACTCGTTGTACAAAGTACAACGTATAGCTGGATTTACATACATACGTATGTAGACGTCTCTCTTAAGCATCGCGTTCCACCGTTCACTTAACAAGCAGTGAAACGCCATACCACTTATGGGAAACGTTAATACAGACGAGTGCATGCCCCCTTCCAATGGGGATAGAGGGGGAAGGGGAAGGGAGGAATTAGCTTTCAACCGTGTAACTGTATCTCGTTAGTCTGTCGGAAGTGAAACGGGCAAAGAAACAGAAACGAAATTAAGGAGTAAAATTCGCGAAACAAACTCCGCGCGCTCCTTGTTACCATTTTCCGGCCCGTTTTTCCATTTGCTTCGTAAACCCGCGGGTAGTTCGTGTTAATTCCGCAAGTAAATTGATTTATAATTTAAATCAGTCTCCCCCTCCTACCTCGTATTTCCTTTCCCTTTTCTCCCACTCTCTCCACGGTTGAATTATCATTACATCGAGTTTCGCATTTCATGAGATTCAAAAAGCCGTGTCTGCGAACGTTTTAACGGCCTCTAAAACGGAGCGAATTATTCCGTCGACTATTATTTAGACGGTATGAAGACGAGAATATTCCTCTTACGGTCGAACGTCGGAAAACTACCATGACACGGTTCGCGGGGAATTCTGCGACGGTTTCGAGAATTTATGACAGTCGTGGAACATCAAGCGGCTGTAAAAAAAAGGGACGTTCTTTCTTTCGCTTTCTTTTCTTTTTTTTTTTTTTTACTTTCCGACTCGTCCTGTTTCATCCCTAAGGACCACATTCGGTTCGCCGTTCCCGCTCGATTACATCGTCTAATCAGACGGAGTAATTCGGTAGGGAAGACGTCTTCGTTATTCCACCGGGTCCCCCGGCGTCGTTTTGACGAACGCAAAAGTCATTTGCAAAATGAATAAACGTTCCCCTCGTCTTACGAGGGATCGATTCGCGCGAAGGCGTAATGAGTCCGCCGGTAAACCCCTCGAAAATACTATTCCCATTCGCCGATCAATCCTGATACCCATGATCTATGGAACGCTATCATTCGCGTGTGACACGCTAAAAAAAAAGAAAGAAAGAAAAAAAAGAAGAACCTACATACACTGTCGGGGAATCGGTGGGGAACGAAATAAACCGGAATCTAATTTAACAGTCGCTCGACAAGTTGCCAGCGGATAAAAAATCCGCCGATTTGCCTGCTATCGCTCGTTTCCGGCTAAGAACACCGAGTGTAATACAATTGAGGGGGTGCGAGGGGGTACGAGGGGGGGTAGTAAGAGGGAGACGGGGGTGTCTCCAGAGCGGACGCGGAATTTCGATGAGCAGCCAGTTACAAATGGCGCCACGGTCTGCCGTTGTGGCAGACACGTACGTATACCTACACATTTATTTGTACATGTGTGTGTGTGTGTATGTCTGTATGTATACACGCATACAGAAGCGAACGGGCTCAAGGTAAAACGGCAAAAAGAGGACGGACGAGAAAACACGGTGCCGGCGTTATGAGTTTACACCGTCGTATGTAAACGCGGTTACGTCGGCGTGCCGGTGACAGCGCGACATTTCGCTGCATCCACTTCCGCCGGCTGATCCCGACGTACCGCGCCACCTATTTGCATGGGAACGCATCGCGGGAAAAGAAAAAAAAAAAAGTGAAACGAGCCGCGTGATTCCGGATTTTTTCGGCGGGGAAAATCTGAGCTGGGTGATTGAGGGGGTGGGAGGAATGATTATTAGGGGAATTTGGCAGGAGATTGTCACGGTGAAGATTTACGAAAATGTTTTAACGATGTTTAAGCTTCATGTTGTCTTTCAGCGGTGTGGTATTCCAAGGTAAATAAAAAAATATTGTTTCACCTCTGTGCAAATAAAAAATATATAAAAATTGCATGGTAAATATTATATCAATACACAGGACGATTGCACGGTGGACGGTAAAATCAACGAACGTACTCGAAACCGATAAAATCAATCGCGGAAAAAAAGATCCCGCTTGTCATGTACGAGAGTAAATCTTTTTTTGTTGGTCTCTCTCCGGGAAGTATCGTTACAACATCAAAAGTATGTACTTTTATTCGAAAGTCATTGTGGTACTCGAACAAACGAGTCAACTTCTACAGAGTAAACTATTCGACCGTATGAAAGTATAATAAAAAATCAAATAGACATACGCTCACCGTAGTCCTCCTCGTAGATGATGGCCACCCTAGTCCAGTTCAGAAACGACATCAGATCCTTGAACGCTTTGTTTAGATGATCCTGCGACGGGTACAGGTTTATACTGAACTCCTTGAAAGTGGGCTCGAAGTCCACCCTAGCCTCTAAGTGTGGAACGTCCAGGGCTTCGCAAATACTTTGTATATGAGCACCGAGTAGAGGATCCGACGGCCCGAATATCCCTTGCACCGACCTGGACAATTGTTTGCAAGCTGTAACAACAAAAAAAAAATCAAATTTAATCAAAGATTAATAAAATCAAGATTAATCAAACTTCCAAGCCCTCTTGGATTCATTCAGGGTCACACTTTTCTGCGATTCTCAACTCGGTATTAAGACACGTCGACAAAATATGAGAAGGAGGGGTGGGGGGTGGGGCGACGACACCGAAAACGAGGACACGCGGGGTTGGACGTGTCGAAAGAAACACGGCGGCGTGCGGAGACGAAGATAGGGAGGCGACTGCCTCTGACACACCGATTTCATATTTCTGGATGAAGTGCACTCGGAAGTCCCGTATCAGCGAAAGCTGGCCCGGATCGGTTGGATAGACGGTTCTGGCAAAAGAATTTTCATCCCCCACTCCTCCCCATCACCGATCCTCCACCCCACTTTCGTCTGGTTCGTACAACGAGGTGCACCATTTTCTCGTAAGTTTCTCATAAAGTTTCCAACTATACGCGGCGAATATATACGAACTAAGATTGACGTGAAACGTCCACCACTTCTCGTCGGGTGTCAAACAAAAATTCTTCGCCGACCCTGACGACGTATAGTGGCTTTAAAATACTTTTCTTTTCTTTTTACATCCTATTTCACGATCACGTCGGTTCCCGCGCGCGGAAATTTTCCATACACTTTCGCACGGTTCGATCACCACCAACGGGTGTCAATGGGACCATTGGCAACGTTTAGGGAGAACCGTCAAGACCGCATGATTTACGAGTTCGCGAAGGTCTTTATACGCGGCATGAACGTTATACCGGGAGCGGACAGGAAATTGATACGTTATCAAAGTGCCCGGGCATCCTGATCCATTATCCTTTCGGTCATTCGTTGCGGAGTGTATGGTAATTTACCGTTCGTAAGAATATCAATGTTTATCCTACCCACTTGTCATCCGAGTTCCCAGAACGTTTCTCGTTCATCGATAACCCGTGATTTATTCCCTCTCCCTCTCCCCTCTCCACCCCCTTCTCTACCGCACATAGATCCCACGATCTATGAAATGTAAAAGTCCCTCTAGTGAAAATGGTAGTCGCGTTCCGCGAACCCGACGATCAATTGTAATTTCATTTGGATTTCCTCGTTTCTACTTCGCGATCGAGACGGAGTAATAAAGAGAAAAAGGGGGAGGGGGTGTTGGTATTGGTGTATTCGAAGTACATAAATTCATAAAAACGAACCTGAGTTGCCTAGCCGGTTTCGCGACACTCGAGGCGCAAGCGAGATTCCTCGTCTCTATCCCTCCCCACCCCTCATCCCCCCCTTGATTAAGTCGAACTACGTTTCTACCCCGGCGTCGGTAAATAAGGGTCGTTACTTCGTTACGATATCGTAGTTTCGGTTAACGAACCGACGCCGTTGCCCGCTTCACGACGTCGCGAAGCCGCCCCGCAGGTTTACAAAGAACCCGGGGGTAGCAACTTTGTTGATCGTGTGTGACGTCGTCGTTGATCCGTCGTCGACGTCGTCGGATGTTGCGCAACTTTCTGGCGTAACGGTATCGTGCCACCACGAGCTCATCTTCTTATCTGTTCGTCGCGACTGTTTCGCGGTTCCGTCGGAGTATGACGATTTTTTGAACGGTGACGAAATCACCGTCAGAAACGAAGATATTTTTTTTCGGTGGAGGTTTTTTTTCGAAATAGTCTCGATGGAATATTTCGGTAACGTGATTTGTTTATCGATAGATTTCGAATGGTCGTAGGGTGTGGAAAAGACGTAAAGCTGGTTTCTGGTGTATTTACAAGTCGCGACTGTTAGCGGCGACGTTCGCATTGTTACGCCATCCTCGCGACGTCGACGACGACGTTCCACGTGGAAATGGCGAGCACTGGGAGCGACGACGGCCTACGACGGAAATTAGTGACGAAGCCATTTCTCGCGGGCGTTGCGTCATCGACGAGTAACGACCGGGATCGTTAAACGGGAGGATTCGAAATACGATGACGACTCGTCGTCGATCCGACGGTGTCGGAGGTGTTCGCCGTTGTTTTTATCCGGTGCTTTATTGTACTGTTTTCCGTATGTGTGTATGTCTGTGTTTTTTTGTTGTATCTAGGCAAATATTTGCGCGAAACAGAAAACCTGGGTAAATGACGCAAGGTAAAGGCAAACATTGCCGTTGTTGACTTCCGGTACAAAATGGATACACGGATGTTTTATTCAAACTACGAAACACCCGATAGAATTAAATGGACTGGTCGCGGGGGAAAAAATATATATATAGATGAAACTGGAGACCGCTCGGATGGCGGAAGTAAATTTAATAAAAATACTCTCGTCCGTGAAAGAACCGTGAAATCTACGACGTCGTTTTTTACAATTTCGTTTTTTTTTTATCTGTTCAAATCCCTTCATCCAACTTGCCGGTTGCAAACAAAAAAAAACTACACAGAAACAAGTAAAAGAGAAACGTACCCCATCAGCGCTTTAACTTAACTTCCATTTAACTAAATTACATCGGTTTTGCACCCGGCGCTTTTTCTTTTCGTCGCGTCGCGAAATTATCGCGGACGCAAAGCTAACCGCGATATTTTCCCCACCCCTTTTCGCGAAACATCGTTGCGAGTATCGAGAGACACCCTATTAAAACCCGCCCCATCCCTCGGTTCTCGTTTCGTCGTTAAAACTTTAACGCGTCGGCAATCACGTATCTTCTTTTCGTCAATTATTTACCCGTGGGTTCGAGGACGAATCAACGAGGACTAAAAAAAAATCTCGCAACTGATACAGGTGGGGGGTGGTGGTGGGGGATAATAAGGACACAAATCAACGCGAATCGAATTAAGTGCTAAGGAGACCAGCGATCGCGAAAAATGACTCCACGGGAAAGAATCCGAACAAGTAATTGCACTGTCAACCTTAACCCGGTGATAAACAAAGCCTTCAATTAAAATGTTCCGCCTCGATAGATCAAAGCGAACTTTCGAGTTTACCCAATGAATTTCGCGTGTTTGTTCTCTTCCACCCACAGTTTCTTTTCTCTCTCTCTCTTTATATACAACATCTTCTAGTCCTACTTTCGCGAGAATCGAAGCGTAACGGGGCCCGACTCGAATGAAAATTACTACGACTCGATAAACAACGGTCCGCTATTAATCATACCTATCATGGACTCCGGCACGAAGTTGGAAAAATGTCTACCCTTAATTAAATCCCCAAGCATCCCTTCTTCGTTGAGGACGAGTTCGCTGACCCGGGCGGACGTCGGCGTCCAAATAATCGAAAATGCGACGGAAATCTAATTTCCCTACGTTTCCGCGATCGATTCCGTTTTTTTTTTGTTTTCCGGTGAACTCGAGGATCCCGATACCGGATCGCAGTAAATCCGTCGAGCCAGTTCTCAGAAATTCATCGAGTACCATCTCCGACCGTAGTCGAGACCCTTTTTCTTCATTTTTTTTTTTCGCGGTAGTGAATTCAATTTTCCACCCGGGGGTAGGTTCTTTGTCTCGCCCCTCTTACCACGAGGGTGAACGCGAGAAACGTAGAAGGTTCGCATATAAATAACAATTTTTCCGCGGAAACAGCGATACCGGGGGCTTATAACATTCCCGTAAAAGTCCTCGTTGTATAGTGCACTCGCTGTACATTACAGTAGGGTTGGGGGGTGAGGGGAGGGTGAAGGGAAAGGTATTTTCTACGACGTGATACGGGACGGTAACCGGTGTGGGCTTGAAACGAACACGGGTACAGGGATTCGTATTGCGTGTTTTTTTTTTGTTCATTTGTTTGATTGTTTTTGTTCATCGTGAAATAAAATTCAATCGCTATATTAATATTCGTGTTTTAATTGGATCCTACGATCCCGTCGTTCCCGTAGGAATTCACGTAATATTATAATCCTATGTCCGGGACGAAAGAATGTTTTTTAACGAACGGACAAACGTTAATTGTAAGTACGCCGTAGTAGTAGACAAATTAATTCTCGACTCTACTCTGGCTTCTATCATCTCCTTAGAAATACCGTGAATATATACTTTTACCCGGGCTCTTATAATACGAGGAGCCGCTCGTGTGTTTTGCACCGTCCTCCCTCGGGGCTTAATTAACTAATTAAGAACGTCTTTTCGGTGACACGTCAATGCCAGATAACCACTGACGTCAAAGAAACGGCCCTTTAATACACTCAACCGGAAACTGAAATTCGTGCCAGCGTCGTTATTTCGACGTTGAAACGCATACCCTTCCCCCCTCTTCCCCCTCCGCCGCCCCTAGAAAAAATTACCCAACTTCCTTATCCATTAATTCGCGGCCGCAATTCGGTACCTCGATGATCCGATGAAATTACTACAACTGTCATACAGATAGCATTATACCGCGAGGTAGAAAGAATGTCGTTTTTAAAAGAATGTTCCCCCTTTTTAACCGAGTTCCAGCGACGTCACTGTAAAGGATAATAATGGGAAACGTCACGGGATTTCCTGTAGGAGTTCCCGAAGCTCGTTCCCGCTAAATCTCCAACAGGACATTAGCTGCCGGGGGGCGGGAGGGGGGTAGGAGGGGGGCGACGGACGAGCTCGTCGTTACGCGACATTAAGCCCGGGGTCGCGAAAAGCCCGGTCGCGAGGGGTGAAAAAAATGTGTAACGGTGGCTCGAAGATTTATCACGCCCCCTCCGGAACAGAAATACAAGGGGTGAGTGTTCGAGGGTGGTGTTCGTGGTGTCCCATCGGCTGTTTACCGCGTAACGAGCATCGCGGGAATGGAAAATTCTTTTCTCGCGAAGGTGGAATAACTTTGACAGGACGAATGCCACGGAAATGTTTATATAAACTGTCTAAGTGTGACTTTACCATAGATACGCGACATCGTAAAGTGTATAATTTATATATATAAATAGAACTCTTTTTAGATATCATAAATTTTCAATTCCATTAATTTCCTCAACGAGTTACAGTATTGTTGAGTACCGGTCACCGGTGACCCCCATGCATTGTATGCGATATATTGAAGATTTTTAAAAGGTGAGGGTGACAAGTAGCGGATAAAATTTTGAGAAATTGTGAACACTTTAATATAGACACTCGAATCTCTATGGGGTTTTACGTAAAATCCCATTGTTACCGTAGATTTGCGCGCGACGCGAGAATTTAAATGCCCGGCGAAATTGCTTCTTTAGGAAATGTATGGGGGAGAAGGGGGGACACCGTGGCAACGGCGATATATCCCAGGCACTCAATAACCGTGTTCTCGCGTTCGAGATGAAATAAATATTCGCGCGAGACACGCGGAGGGAACCTTGTCCGCGTAGTTTATTGTATACGCGGGTCGAATTTACGGTTCGAGAATTTACGTTCAGTGGCTGCGGCCACCTACGACGATCCAATAGCAAGAAACATTGTTATGGTTTCGTGGCGACTGACTGGAATTATTCCGAGTCGGAATTATTTTGCATAAATTTTGCGACCTAGTGCTCACACTTTTCGCTCGTTAGATGATAACCATTTATTAAATACGTACTAACCAACCCCCGTCGTCGTTGAATAAATTAACATTTTCATTCTTCGTGTTTAACATTCGCCGTGATCGAGCGATTTTCAAGAATTCGAAAATCAGGGAAAATTTCCACGAAAGCTGGGAAAAGATCTCCATGTGAACGCGTTCGTTGTACTTTCGAACTCGAGATTCAACCTTTCTCATTAACGCCGGCAATTTAATTCGACCGGGCCACGAGCCGCGTCCACCGATTCTCAAAGATCCATGATTTTCCTTCCGATGAGTGATCCAGCGGAAGACCGTGGGTAAAGGCAATCGTACCGAGAAAACCGGTGGAGGTAGTGCGGTGTTTAAAGTGGATATTCCGTAATTCCGTGCGATCAAGTCGACCGCTCAGCCGGTAAAGCCGGCCTTAAAATTTATGTATCCGAATCCCGATTGTAAATAAACGATGAAACTCGACGTTATTAACCGACCTCCCGGTTGGAAACAGGATCCACGGTGGAACGATCGAAAACCCACGGAACCGATTCCTATTATTTCCATATAATTTTTGTTACCGTTCCCGTCGAACTTTTCGAAAAAAGAGAGTCGGTACCGTAAAAATGTCAACTTTTCGTAGAAACGTTCGAGTTCTATATTGTATATGTATACATATATATACATATAGGGGAATACCATATTTTCCACATACATTTGATTCGAAAACTTTGAAGTATTCCATCGAAACAAGTAGCGAACCGAGCGACGTCATTTCGTAGATACGAGACCGTTCGAATGGGATATTATTTTTATTCGAGAAAATACCGCGAGTGGTGAAATGATTGTGGCACCTCGAATCGGTTAACTCTAACCTTACGTTACCGTTTATTAAGCAACGGTGAATAACGGTGGACCGGTTTCTTCTTATCAGATCCGCGGGATTCGTGCCTTATCGGGTATCGTAACGTTTTCCGTGCCGAGATGCTCTCTCTAGATGTTTCGAGGCGTTAAATGCGTTTTAGTGTGCGCTGCCGAGAGAAACAGGGAGAAAGAGAGAAAGAGGGTGAGGGAGAGGGGAAAAAAAAAGAATACAGACGGAGCCGGTGTACGTGTTATCTCGGAAAAAGAAGGGCCCCTCGTGTTGGAAGATCTAACGTACAGGAAACTCGTACGGTGAAAGTGGTGTGGTGCCGACGTCTGCAGTTTTCCGTCAAAAGCTTTCGCCCGGTTTCGGCTGTGATTAGCTTGCAACTTTCTGCCAGACTAGGATTCGCGATATAACGAGTCGGAGTTTTAATGAGTGATACAAATACAAAGGGATTCATTCATACCATCGAATCTAAATCGTTTCGTTTTAATCTGCGGAATATTTCTTTTTATGGAATACGACTGAAAATTAAGATCCACAAAAAGCATCGAAAATGCAAAGCTATGGGCCAAGTACAAGAGAATGTTACATTGGAATAGGTTGCTCATTAACATAAACTGCATTTTACAGAGGATTTGAAATCAATCAAACTTGCTCACATTTGTGTTAATGAGCAACCTATTCCAATGTAACATTCTCTTGTACTTGGCCCATAGCTTTGCATTTTCGATGCTTTTTGTGGATTCTTTCGTCATTTCCGCAAATTTTTAGATATCGACCTGAATCTTTCACTGTCTTATTGGGCTTCGAATTCCGCGTCCAACACGTCCCGGATCGTTTTAATATCTCAATCATTGTGGAAATGGCGAGCAAATTACGAAAATCGCGAAAAATCGTCAAATTCAACCAGTTTTTTGGTCGGCATTCGCTCAATTTTTGAGATAGCCGTCTGAAACTTGTACCATTGTTTTAGTTGGGAAATTCTACGCCAGATCAATGTATAATAGTCGTACTTTTCGAAAATTTCATTTTTCGCAAAAATCTGAAGGGGGTAGGTCAGGATTTTTCGCGATTTTCGTAAATCGCTCGCCATTTCCATAATTTTTTAGATATCAAAATGATTCTTTCACTGCCTTACTCGGCTTCGGATTCCGCTTCCAAAACGCCCTGGATCATTTTAATAGCTCGAAAATTACGGAAATGACGGGCAAATTACGAAAATCGCAAAAAATCCTGACCTACCCCCTTCAGATTTTGGCGAAAAATTAAATTTTCGAAAAGTACAACTATTATATGTTGATCTGGCGTACAATTTCCTAACTAAAACAATGGTACAAGTTTCAGATCGCTATCTCAAAAATTGAGCGAATGCCGACCAAAAAACTGGTTGAATTTGACGATTTTTCGCGATTTTCATACATCGCTCGCCATTCGCGCAATTTTCAACATATAAAAATGATCGAATATGTTTCGAATGCGCATTCTGAACCTTAATTTTACGAAGCTTGATGTCAAAAACGTAACGTAACAAACATTTCTAATTTAATATGTTAACAATCTGGATGTGTGTGAGAGGAAATTTCATATACTAACATATATAAAATCTACGTTATCGGCAGAAAAATTATCTCGCATGGAATGAAACATATGTTAGGGTTTTACACCGGGCTGCGTGACAGGCTGAACATGGAGATGGAGAAGGAGGAGAGGAAGAAGACGACGTTTCTTACAAAAACCTCGACTTTTTAGATCAAAATATCTCGCGATTGGCTTGATGGATCTTCTCGTAGTTAGGCTTAAATTACTCGGGTGGACGTCCCCTACAAGAATATCACCATAGTTTGGGGGGAATATGCGGATTTAATGCCGTTTGAATACCCCGAAAAGCTCGATCTAATTCTTCCGGAAAAGAGTAGTTCAGGTCTACCAGTCGGGAACTCTTGTACTTGGCCCGAGTCAAGACCTTAACTCTTGATACTCGTTATAAGTATTATTAGACTCATTTACTAAAGTGTAAATATTTCTCAAATAATTAACAGTTTATGTTAAATACTACTTTTATCAAGAAAATTCTTTTATGAAAAAATCTGCCACACTTTTAAAATTTAATTTTTCATACGACCTCCGTTCAAGGGATTTATTACTTTAAAGAGGAACATTAATTTATGAAAGGAGAGGGTTTTTTTCAAGAACCACACGTTTGACTGCGTGATTCCCAATCATGTTGAATAAATCCCGAGAAACGAAAGGCACCCTTACCTTTCTTGGACGTTCTGAAGGAGTCGTCCTTAGGCACGTACTCGATATCGTAAACTAACGTCGTGTTCGCCAGGAGAGTTTTATCCTTGTTGATCTTGTAGATGGCATATTTGAACGCGAGCTCCGAGGGGCTGTCCTTTTGATCTTCCGTGAAGATCGCTCCTGCAACAGAATCAGAACGGGATGTAAATACTCCGTGCCGTTGAGATAATCGACCGATATTCCGCAAGGATACTCGTTCCTAAGTGACACGAGCACCGGGCGATCGATTATCAAAACGAGATTGAACGTTTCGTTAGAATTCCTGGGCGAATCGAATTGCCAATTTGATGGAAAGCAGACCGATCGCGATGTTATTACAAATTTCATAGAGTGTTTTCATGTTTAAACGGACCTATTTTCGCCCCGACTACGGAGGAATTTACATATTTCCGGTTTAAGGATGAAATTAATCAATCAAAACACCGGCGAACGGTAAACAGTATGTAAAGCGAGGTTATTAATTTTTATCGTTAATTTTCATATTCCCCCGGCTAGATCGTGACATTACATTTTAATTAACATCCTGAACGTGGAAAAATATTTGCCAGTGGTGTGCGTTGTCCGCGGGAGCGTTACTACGCTCGTTTTCGTTTCAAGTATTAAACTCCATTATGTTAATGTCGATAATACCGCGAATAATTAACGTCGATCGCCTAATTATCGTCCGCTTTCCATCCGAAACGACGATGGAGATCGATTCGGTCGGCGAAAGAAGCTCAGTTTTTCGGAAAAACTTCGAAGCCGTGACGAAGATAAATTCACTCTTCGCCGACGTGGAAGTTTCGGCGATCGTTTTTTTTTTCTTTTTATCATCGGCCGTGTAAATTAATATTCAGTCGCGACCGCGTGGAATTTCGTTAAAATGTGAAACGAGCGTCGTGGCAGATTTTACACCGGTCGGCCCGCGAGAAATGAAGCGAACTACCGTCGTAACACGTTTGAAACGAGAAGTTCCGTCGAAGCGACGAAAGTTCCCGTCTAAAACGGACAGGATTGACCTTGGGACTCATGAAAGATGGATCCACCCGTAGTAAACTTGGTCGCGTTCGCGGCGAACCCGGGAAAAATGGAAAACATCACGAGTGCCGGAAATGAAATTTATTATTAAAAGTTCGACGGGGATCGTCGAAAGTTTTCCCGGGACGGTGATAAAATGATAAGAAAATAGCGGCTGTTTAAAATGTCCTTCGGGCAGGCGTTCCCGACGAGTCTCATCTCCGTCGGGATGTAGAAAATGAAACCGGGAGGGGAGGATTCTCGTTTTTAACGAAAGACTGATAATTACTCTTCCGTGAAAGTTTTCCGAAGGACTTGTCGATCTTAATTCCGTCGCTCTCCGGTTGACGGCGGAAAGAAAACTGTGACTTTTCCGTCTGGCAGGGTTAATAGAAAAGAGGGATGACGAGTCGAGGTAATCAACGGTTAATAGTGGAGAGGGAAAAAAAATAATAATTATACATATTGCCGGGGGGTATCGATCGCATGATCGAGCAACGCCGCGGTAATTACGTCGCGGCAATTTTATTCAACGTTTAATTAACACCACGGCAATTAGATGCACGCAAGGTGAATCGGACCGTCGACGAAATACACGTACATACCATACATATACATATACGTATCATCGCGTCAGTCGACGTGATATAGATTTTCACCGCCAGATACCGGTGTTTAAATTGAAAGAGCAGCGCAGTATCGGAATAGTTTCTTACCGGCCGCAATTTCTTACCCGGCAACCCACTGGCTGCGGCAATTATACGAATTTAATTAAAGCACACTCGCTGCTAGCCGGCGAAATCATTAATTCGCGCTAAAGGAAGATCATGGCAATGTGACTAGCGCACGTGTCGGCAAACACGGATACACACACACGTTGCACGCAGATCGACCTTGTTCGTTCTTCGAATTCGTTCGAATAAATTCCCCCGTGAAATCTACACGTAGCGTATTCACAAATTTATCAATCATACGTCACTTCCTATTCATTATATCAGAATTCACTGCCACCAAGAAATCGCAGGAAATAATACAAAGAGTCCACCTAAAAATCCAAGACACCAATCGAAACTTTATAGCGACCGGATAAAAATCAATGCTGATGCAAAAAGAAAAAAGATCCTTTCAGATTAACTTGCAAAAGTCCAAGGCACAGCTGGATCAATGTCGTCACTGATCCCAATGAGACTGATATCTCCCTCGTCGATATCAACGTTGACGGGAGGGACGCTCCTAACGTCAAAGTAGATCCAACACTCGTTAAGATCTACCCCTGCATTATCCGCCCCTGTTATTATACCACTACTACTACTGCTACTACTACTACTACTACTACTACTACTTCCCCGCGACGAGGAGAAAGTGAGTCTACTTCTGCGGAGTAAGGGTTAAAGTTCAATGCGTACAGTAGGCCGCTTAAGTGACTCTATAACCGTTAACGGTGACTTCTTTTGTTTCTATGGAACGACAGTATACATTTTTCCTCCGTGCGTCCTGGCAGTTGTCGTTGAAACTCGCATTACGAGGGGAAAGAGGGATGAAAGGAGGTAAGGGAGGGGGGAGGGGAGGGGGTAGATAGAGGATTTGAAGAAGCCGGCAGTCGGCATCGGGTATATTGAGATTCCGACGACTCGATAAAGATCCCCAGGCCCCCGTGAAAGAACCCCTATGTAGTCGGTCTTTTTGGTCTTAAGCACCCTTCACATCGAGTATCGCGATATAACGGATTTGTCGTATTTCTGACAGATTCCCGAAGACCTTGTACGCGAATCGATCGAACGACCCGAAGACATAAATAGTATACAGTGAATTCTATCACTCGTTCGTGATGTTTCGATAGTTTTTATTACGAACAATTCGTTGAGCTTATTTTTTTTTATTTTTTTTTTCGTTTACGTTCAGGAAATTTTCGTTATCGATGTACGACACGAAGGATGTTGAGAGTTTCGAGTGGTGTGGAAGTTTCGAGTCGAATCGTAAGTTTGAAGGGAGTGATTTTATTTTACTTTTGACCGGTGTGAGGGGACCTTCAGTAGATTCCCTGAGGGAACCATTCGGCAAGGCTGTTCCTTAAAGACTCCCACTGGCATGTCTTCCAAATCGTTTTGAACAGGTTCCGCGGCGAGGCGTTTCCTCGGAGACACATAAGCACGAACTCTTATTGAAATTGAGTATCGCGCGGCGGAAAAGAAACGAGACACGCTGATGTCGTTTAACGTCGCCGTGGATCGTCAACAAACGAAATCATAAAAGTAAACGACGCTAGACGTCGCCTTAACGAACGCTCGTCGCACGAAATACGATCATAATAACGGTACGTTCGTTTTGCGTTGAACGATCTACGTACGTCCCGTTGAAACAATAGAAATTCGATGTGGATAATAAAAGATGATTTACAACGAGGATCAAATTTAAAAACAATACAACAAGTATTATAAATTTCCACCATTTTCAAAGTACATTGACAAATTATATTAAAACCATCGATGTTTCATACCGATTTCAGAGTATCAGAGAGAACAAAAAAAAAAAACGATAGAATCTATGTCTACGATTTCGGTGGTTCGATCGAGCCAACGGATTACGTAACAAATTGGCGCCGGATGTAGAAAAGATTTCCCGAGGTTAGTTTTATAGGGTGGGTAATAAATCAGCGGTAAAAGGCGCCTAAGCGTTCGTTTACCGACTTACAATCACGCTGATAGTGTTTCAACTCGTCGAGGGTCGAGCAAATGGGACAGTGGCGTTTCCATTGGACTCACGGAGGGACTTCGTGATCGGAAACCTGGAAAACCCGGCGATTGCCTTCGGAGAAAAGCGGTTCCGATCTACATAAACCTATGCTTTACATTTTTATACGCGGTTATCGCATAACCGAACAGAATGAGAGCGAAATCATGTGCGCGTATCAAATGAATATATTCGAATTCTTAATTTATTCATACGATTCTTGTTCGTTTCCATTTATCTCGTTAAAATACATAATTTAATCTGCTGTACACATACATGTATATTATATATATATTTTAATCTAATCAATATTCTCTAATCAAAAGGAATGTCATTCCCGATAAATAATTCCCATTGACCATTGACAGTGCCAGCGATAACCGTAAAATCTACACCAGAAATACAAATATATATCAGGATCAAATCGTACAAAGTGTTTTGTAGTCTTCCCGCTTTGTGTCGGCTGTTCGCCGCGTATCGAAACCGACATTGTATCCGGTTCTGTGATATAACGGGCTGATATATCGGATTGCCACATTTGTTTGTGCAAGTCCGTTGCTTTGAATTGGATCTCCCGCGTATCGGCGATATAATTTCTCGTCGGAAATATTTCATGCTGGATTCGCTTTGATCGAATAAATTAAGCAGAAAAAGAAGAAACATTCGAAAACAAAGAGAGTATGTATAATACATATACAATTCGAGTAACGGTGAACGCGGTCTCGTATACGGGTGACACGTTGATAATTATCCAGATTGTAAAACGCGAAATGCGGGAAACTCGATGGATTACCGGAAGGGTGAACAAAAAAAAAATAAATAAATAAATATTCATTATATTCTTGTCATTGAAACGCGGAACCGTGAATTTCCTCGATTGGTATTCCGCTGATCGGTGATCCCTTATTTATGAATAACGCGCATTTCGTTGAAATAGACCGTTAAATGAAATTTGATCGAGTCCGGATAAACCCGGGGATACGATTCGAACTTTTAATAAGCGAGTCGATTAATTCAGGGACAAGTAAATATTCGGTTTTGGTGGAAAGCGTCGGTCCATAGGGCAGGTATTTATCGACTGTCTCCGGTGGTTGAATTAAAATCTCATCCATCACCGGATTTCGATTCGCCGCCCATGGCGGAAATAAATTCCGGAATTCTTTCGGGGGGAAAAAGTTTGTCAGCAGTTAGCACTCTTTAATCGTAATTAATAGTGACCGTCGGCGGATCGTTTTTCCCCTCGTTACGCGTCGCGACGTGCCTGCGAATAATTAATGGCTTCTTCTAGACGATGCATCTTCACCGGATATGGATAAATCACGGTGACACCTGTGCTCAGCGAGTTCCGACCGCGGAATTTCATCGTGTCTACGGGTAATTGACAAGCCCGCGGTAGTGATATCTCAAACGGACGGTGAACTAACAAGTTCACTGTCATCGCCAGTGATACAGAATTTATTTGTAACAAATAATCTTTGACACTTGTTAAATCTCGAATAACTAAAAAGCAATTATCAGATAATTTTTATATATTAATTCTATATTCCAGATGACAATGAATTAAGTATCCAAATTTTCCTGAATTCCATCAAAAAATCGCTCGCTTTCATCACCACAATCTGCTTCAGTGTTCGGCATTAGAATGATCGAACGATCCTCTGCCACCCCTAATTTAACGCGGAATCCTCCAACGGGGGGAAAAATGTCACCAATCCAAACGTGACTACGTCACCGCGGTGCGACGAATCGCGGGACACACGTACACACATCCGTATAGTTGGCAAACAGGCGGAGTGCGTTTCTAGTCGGTGATTCCGTAGATGTCACGGCATTATCTTTCGTTGCCGCCACTCAGTCATCCGTTGCGGCAAACTTCGCCGACTGCCGAAAGTTGTCCGTCTATCAAGTGTCGCTCGCAAGGGTGGCTTCGAACCGCCATCGCTTCCGATGAAAGGCGAACGCGTTTTCGGCAAAGTGGCGTAGACACACACATACATATACGTGTAACGCAATCGAGCTGCTAACTCGATTTAATTTATTTGCCCTGACGTCACTGGGGCCCGTCGTCCTACCGGTGATGGCTGTTTCTACTTGCTATTAATGCGCGAACTAAAAGCCTTCTAATAATAAGAGATCTTTCGTATATGTATACATATATACGTGTATACTATGCATACATTTATCGTAAGGAGCGTAGCGAACGCTATTATTAGTTGGAAAACAAATTATCTGTCGTTTTAGACCGTCCGACGAGAAGCCCGGTAAGTTTTAAATGGCCCCGGAATCTCTTAACAAACATTCTTTTCACCGGAGTCGAGGAAACTTCGTAATTATTCCGTCTTTTCGTTGTGTCCGAGTGTTTTAAATACCTTCGCTTCTCGAGAACCGGGTTAAAAATCTCGAGGAAATTCAGCGATTATGAAAAACAATGCTAAGAAGAAGAAGAAGAAGAAGAAAAAAAAAGAACGAGAGACTGAGAACGTTCCGCGAAACGTCTTCGATCCGGCACAATCCTTAACACAATTTCCACAAACAAATCTTACGAGCGATAGAAAACCTACGGAGTACCGACGAGTTCCATAGAGATTACCATTAAACTGTATACCCATTCACGGTTAAACTATCGCGTGACAATTGAATGTTTTCTCGTTGAATTATTAAAAAGAAACTCCTCCTTTGCCAACGAGATACTCAAAACATTGTGGCTACCTGCTTTTTTTTATTAAAATCGGACATTAAGTACGAGGATCGAGAGGAAACGTGCGAAAATCTGGTAAATTACGTGTTTCATTAAAATTTATGGAAATTTTCCAATCGCAAGTTGGACACGTTCGCGAGGACTTAGTAAGTAGTCGTCGTTTCATCAGGGGAGAAGATTCAGCCTTAATAGCCGCTTTTCCGACATATCTTTTCCAACGTTCTAGTCGTCGTAGCTCCCCCTCCCCTCCCCTCTCCTCCCCCATTAACGCTGCGACGATTCCCACGTGCAAAAGGTTGTGTACGGGGGTGCGGGTTCACCCTCTCATTCATACGATTCCTATGAAAGCGGGATGCTGGGAGCACGAGGACGACGTCTCGGATCGAAGAATGCGTATAGATAGGTCGTTACAAAAGACAGATTCCGAGGAGAATGGTTGAGGAGGTATAAAAGGCAAGATCCCCATATATCACGGCTTTCTTTGGCCAACAGCAGAACGATCCTGCTAGTTGGACAGAAGTTTAAGTAGATATAGTATTTATTGTATATGTGTGTGTTATATATATATAATATATATTTTCAGATCGCAGTTTGTGAAACCTACGACATAAAATTACTTCAACCGATATCATAAAACATTTATTTCGAATTGTGGATCAATGGAATTGTTATTAAATCTCTTCTTTTCTCTCTCTCTTTCTCTCTTTTCTTCTTAAGTAACATCTGTGGATAAAAAGAAATAAACAGACCAGCTTGATATCTATAATTATTGATATTATTGAATTCTTTCGTAAATTCACATTGACAGTCCGCCGCGGCGTAACGTCGGGAATTGAGTCGAAAGCGATGGAAATAATTCTCCGGGTGACCGGAGTGCGGTGAATTTGCTTGAATTATCGCGGTCACGACGCGGCACCCGGGGGAAATAGGAAGCCGGACGTAACCGGAACCGATAATGTGGATGCGGCGCGCAAATGCGTACAGATACCCGCCGACCCCGCGGATTTATCAGTCGCGGCTTATTGTCCGATGGATTAACAACTTATTACGCCCCTGATGACGATACCGGTGGTGCGGCGGGGTGCTTACGGGTTAACAAGGAACCCCCATAAGTTTCTATCCCTGGGAAATGACGCCGCTTATGGCGAAATCGTGGGTAATTTCGCACGTGTTAAACAAACGTCATCGACGGAATAGCAATTCGGTATTGAGAAATCATTATCGTTTTTAATTAACTTTCTTAATTCACTGGATTAGATTTTATTATAATAAAGGATTGATAACGAGAGTATTCCATGGGTGAAAGTTCGGAAAATATATATAAGTTTAATTTTAAATGATGCGACAGCGATAAGGGATAAATTAATAAAAAAATGACACTCATCGTCGTCGCGACGCTAATAAAACATCAGAACGTGGATAATTAGTCTGGAATTCAGGTACATCCGGGTGATAATCGTAACGAGTGAGATTCGCAATTACGCGGCTCACCGCGAAACGAGCGTAACAAGTTTCGGTGCTTCGAAAACTTCTTATCTACTCGCCTCACCCCTCACCCCTTCGTCCCTCGTATATCCTACACCCCCTTTGCGAAAGGGTGCAGGGGACGAGGTAATTCGTCCCGCGAATCTGGAAGCATCGCTTTGAGCTACTTAGTAGCTCATTAGTCACCCGAAATCTGACAATTTTCGGAAACCCGGCGACGCGGTTTCAAGCACGTTCTACTTAACGGTTAATAAATTTTTGCTAACACGTTTTCCATGGTTATCGCCGGACCTGACTTCGCCGAGGGGAAACGAAGCGCGAAAACGTGCCACCGTGGAATTTTCACCGCGGGAAACTGGGTCTTTTCTGATAACGTGGTACCTTTAATACTTTCCGAACCTCTTTCGCTTTTTTTTTCAATTTTATTGCTGAGAATCTTTCGTACGTTTTTTGGGGCAACCTCACCGATTCCAATTGTACGGCTTGGTAACGTTGATCTATTTTTCTTATTCGTTAATATCTAATAATTAATCTTTTTCATCCTTTTTTCAGCTATTCTTGAAAGCTATGAAAATGCTTCGATAATATTATTAATTGAATTAATTCAGAATCTACGGGAACTTTTATATATGTTTCTTATTTTCCCCGGTGAAATCGGCAATGTAAACTCAGCGGTCGTAATTAATTTCGAATCAAAGAGCTCGCTATTTACAAGCAAACTTCGCGTTCATTTATTCCCGGCGCTATTAACCGTACAAATTTCCCCCGACTCGGGGAAATTACTTCTCGTTTAATTCTTCGAACGACTATCCGTTTCTCTTCGCGTTCCGCAAAGACATCGCGGGCTGTTACTGTTCGGACAGCTTATTAACTCGTTACCAAGTCGGGGCACGATAATTTCCCGAAACACGTTGACGTTGGTTCGCGGCTCGTAAATTTACCGTGTTTCCCTTGATTAACAGGAAGTCCGGGCGCGTGGCTTTCGTCGACCAAGACGGGCAACAAATTTCCTTCTATTTTTTTATATCAATCCCATATACGTGTGTGTACGTGTGTGTATGTGTGTATGTTTTTCACCGTAGACTGTACTCACGCGCCACTTGGCTAATTACGAGTTTGACTTATCATTGTTTCGAATCCTCTTTTCTTTTCACTTCCAACGTTTCATCCCCCGGGGAAACTTTCCAGCTGTTGATTACAGGGCGTGAAGTTTCTCTTGGAAAATGATCATCCGTTTCGTCGTGGCGGTGCGAAATAAAAAAAAAAAAAAAGAGGAGGATAAAAAAGAGAGAGAAAAAAAAACACATTGTATCTTTCCACTCCGGGGCTTCGTTACAGAACTCTAGAAACACAGACCGGTCATTCTTTTGCGATGCAAAGCTCGTTATGTCGTTACACCGGCGACGATCAGGCTTTCCATTTTCACCTGCGCACACCTATGTATCTACGTACGTATACATATAGTATGAACCACATATAAATATATACGTACGTCGACCCTATAACTGTCCTTTCGCGAATCGTTCCAACGGAACCGCGTTACGTTTTTCCAAACGTGGTCTAAGCTGTTCGCCAATCAAAATCACCCGAATCGATGACAATGACGAATTCTCGCGGGACAAGCGATCTATATGGTTTATATATTCAAACGGGGTCACTGACCTCGACAAATAGTATCGGTTAAACCATTGACAAACTTGACCGCCGTATGCCAGCTCGTAACACCGCCCGTAAAGTGTGATAATTCAATCTATCAATTATTTCACAATGATGCAACGAAATCGATACACGTTTCAATTTCAGAAATATTACATTATCGTATGGTGTAACTATTCCGTTTGTTTTTTCCCGAAAATCGGGACACTCGGTGAATCAGCATACTTTTCTTTCCCGTTCACTAACACCCGTTGCGATAACCGGAAACGGGAAGACTTTTGCCTTTCCTCCCCCTCTCCCCTTCGTAGCGCGGTGAGTGCTTCTAAGAGAGGCAACTTCGGTAATTAAGACTTCGACTTGTCATTGTTCTTAATTCGAGTCCAACGGGCCGTTTCTCTTTCGGGTTTCTGCGTCGCGCGGATAAGACTCCGTTCCCGTTGGAAAGTTTCTCCAACGACGGGAGAGACGTCTCCTCGGCCGTTTTTGTTTACAGAAACGAAAGCTAGATCTCTCTTTCTCTCTCTCTTTCTCTCTCTCTTTCGCAGCGAGTAAAATGCTTCAGAAGAAATTACCGCGCCCTCCAGACGTTGCTCGTTTGTTTAAGTGCGCGGCGGTAACCGGGCTTCCGTTTCTTCAAATGAAACTTTTCAGTTACAGCGGTCGGGCGATGAATGAAACGGAAATGGTAATTCCGCCTCCCATTGTAACGTTTCTTAATAATCCAAACGCCCGCGCGGAAATTGGGCGAAGCTGACACGAGGTCGCCGGGAAAAACCGTCCCGCCGTGGATAACACAAGGAGCTGGGTAAACGTGCAAGTAGATTAAGACTGAATTAGCCCGGCGAAGTATAATTCGTCGCGTCGTGAATCGCGAAACTTTTGTCAACGCTTTTCGAAATGATCCCGCGAACTGGCGGTAATTTCAAATACTTCAACGTGAGTATCTCGAAAGATACAAAATAATAAAGAAAAGATAGAAAATATCATTTTAGGAGAAAGACAGTTAGTCTCAATAAATAGCGAATAATAAAGATAAGAAAGAAAATATCATTTTTGTAGAAACACTGTTTCTCAGCGTTCATTTTGATTTTTTCTTCTGAACAAAACATGAGTTAAAAAGAGAAGTCCAGCGTCTATTCGCAAGGTATAAATTGAAATTCCCGACATTCTGCCACGATACACCCGTCTTACTAACTGATCTCAGAGCGCCAGTAAATTACACCGAAGGAAGATATTCATTTCGCGGCACGTATACGTATGTATTATATGTGTGTGTCGGTGCAAATACTATTTCTCTGTCTCGTTGCAAGAACGCCGGGCATGACGAATGTAGCCGTTAGCCACTCGCACGTATCGACTTCAGGAACAACCGTGTGTGTGTGTGTGGGTGTGTGTGTGTACGAAAGTGGCAAGCACCGCAATATTGGCGCGGCAGTTACGCGAAAAGCCGGTCAGCGGGATCGCGAGATTTATTCGCGAAATTGAGAATTTGGTTCAGCCCGAACGCCCTCCGCGGCCAGGAATTCATATTTCACTGACGTTTCGACTTTTACAACGACACATGTTCATCTTTCTGGCGTAAAGTGCTCGTTTTTTGTTTTGTTTTTTTTCCCTCCCTCTTTCTCTGTCTCTCGTCTTTTTTTTTTAATTCGTTTTTTTATCCGACACCGCGTGCCGCTGTTGTTGCATTCGTTTCACTCACGCATTCCCTACGTGACGGGAAAGTCTGACGCGAAATATTTTCCGTCGCACCCCACCGCCGCCACCCCTTTGGAAGGGATGGGGAAACTCGATACGACAGGTAGGTTTCGAAACTTCGTTTCGATTCACTTAATAATTCGTGCGCCGCGCGAAAGTGTGGAATTCATAAGTGAACGTCGTTTTCACGCGCGACGTTCGCACGGAATTTTCGACGGAATTTCACGTTTGAATCGTAGGTGAATCGAGGCTAGTTCTCCACGTTGAAAATATTCGGAAATTCGTACGGAAACAACGGTGAGTGAGAGGGGGGAGGGGGACAGTTTGCCATTTGAATATCGTTCGGTTTATGAAATAAAAACTTTCGTAGCCGGCAATATCTGGTTATATCGAGGCCGGGTAAACGGGCTCGCTTCCTTAACGGTTTCCCCGTGGGTGCTTCGAAAAGCAATTATGTGGGTGGGGTTTATGTGTGCTATGATATTCTCTAGGAATCAGCGACGAGAGGCGAACGCTGTCGCAACGGGTATTCCGTTCGATGTTATTCAGCCCCGTGGTATCGCTTTTCGTTGCGAAACTTCACGAATTTCTTCGTTGTCGCCGCGTGGCGTTTCACTGGAATTTTATTCTCATCGGTGTTTATTATACTCTCGTTTGTTTCTCTCCGTTATGGAAATGCCGTTAAGTTCGCGGTCGAGCGACCCTCGTTGTTCTGACGGAGTTATCGGTTAACTATTTGCGACGAGACACTTCTCGAATAGAAAAGATACAGAATGGACCTATCACTCCTACAGTTCTGGCTGAATTTGATTAAAAATTGATCAAATTGCGGGTGAGATACGAAATCGGAAAAAAAAGTCTGTAGTACCACCTTCGGATTTTTGTCAATAAATCAACAATTTGTGGATGACTTTTCCCTGTTGACACGTGCAATTTTTTTCTATCTATTATAATACAACTATTGACGTATATGTATGTATAATACTAGAAGTTGAACTTCATTAAAAAGTAGCTTTTTCGCGCAAAGTGCCTCGGAATTACACAATTTCGTAGATTCCGTCGAATAATTGTAATATTATCTACAAATTCCTTCATTCAGAAATTCCATTATCATTCCCAATTTCACCTGAATGTAATAATACCATTAGTACTTCAATAAACAGAGATTTCGCGTGCACCATAGTCTCGTCTCTAAGAACGAGAGTCGGTGTTAATTCTTCCTTTGTTCGCCGGTAACGTAGGCTTTATAATATCAATAAATTTCAATATCCTTTTCACCCTTTCTCGTACCGACGATTCCTGCTGCTTTTACGTTACTCGTCTCATTGTTTCTCGAATGCTGTTCGTTCGCGAAATATATATATATATATATATATCTCTATCGGGGTCTTGTTCGTATTTACGCGATTCTCTTTCCGTCGAACGGGAACAAAGAATTCCCGCGGGGGTTACGGCTGCCAGCCGTCAAAAAGTAGCTCCCGACGACAAAATGAGATAAACTGCGCAAAGCCGTCGGCCTGGGGGGGAATGGGGGATGGGAACGGGCTTTTCCGCACGTGGAAACGCGCCTTTAGGAGTTTAGTACGACGACGAAATAAGATCAGAATCGTGTGTGGAAGGCGTGCGGTACGAGGCACGTGTACGTGAAACTGCTTTTTATCGAGCTTCATCGTTCCGCGAGTTCTTTGGAATTCATACCTCCGACCCACCTCGGGCTTTTTACCGGTTCCTTCCGCATCCGCGGCGCTGCCAAACTCGAATTTCCGTTTCCGGCTTCTCTCTCGCAGAGTTCTCCGTCTCCACGAGGAAATCCCCGCGAACCCTCCGTTGCGACGCATGCATCTGCGATTTCGGTATAGTCGTTCGGTGGACCGGTTTTATTTCCCGCATTACATCCAACAATCGTTATATTTTCTTCGTCGACTTCTTGAAAAATTACGGAAATGGCGAGCGAATTACGAAAATCGTCAAATTCGACCAGTTTTTTGGTCGGCATTCGCTCAATTTTTGAGATATCGACCTGAGACTGGTACCATTGTTTTAGTTGGGAAATTCTACGCCAGATCAATGTATAATAGTTGTACTTTTCGAAAATTTAATTTTTCGCAAAAATCTGAAGGGGGTAGGTCAGGATTTTTTGCGATTTTCGAAATTCGTTCGTCATTTCCACAATTTTTTAGATATTAAAATGATTCTTTCACTGGCTTATTCGGCTTCGGATTGCGCGTCCAAAACGTCCTGGATCATTTAAATAGCTCAAAAATTGTGGAAATGGCAAGGGATTTACGAAAATCGCAAAAAATCCTGACCTACCCCCTTCAGATTTTTGCGAAAAATTAAATTTTCGAAAAGTACAACTATTATACGTTGTTCTACCGTAGAATTTCCTAACTTAAACAATGGTACAAGTTTCAGACGGCTATCTCAAAAATTGAGCGAATGCCGACTAAAAAACTGGTTGAATTTGACGATTTTTCGCGATATTCGTAATTCCTTCGTCGTTTCCGGCATTTTTGAGATATCAAAATGACCCGGGACGTTTTGGAAGTGGAATCCGATGCCGAATAAGACAGTGAAAGAATCAAGTCGATATCAAAAAATTTGCGGAAATGACAAAGGAAATACGAAAATCGCGAAAAATCGTCAAGTTCAACCAGTTTTTTAGTCGGCATTCGCTCAATTTTTGTGATAGCGATCTGAAACTGGTACCGTTGAACTCGGCGGGAAATTTTACGTCAGATCAATGTATAATAGTTGTACTTTTCGAAATTTTGATTTTTCGCAAAAATCTGAAGGGGGTAGGTCAGGATTTTTTGCGATTTTCGTAAATCGCTTGCCATTTCCACAATTTTTGAGATATTAAAATGATTCTTTCACTGGCTTATTCGGCTTCGCATTCCGCGTTCAAAACGGCCCGGATCATTTTAATATCTCAAAAATTGCGGAAATGGCAAGCGATTTACGAAAATCGCAAAAAATCCTGACCTACCCCCTTCAGATTTTTGCGAAAAATGAAATTTTCGAAAAGTACAACTATTATATATTGATCTGCCGTAGAATTTCCTAACTAAAACAATGGTACAAGTTTCAGACCGCTATCTCAAAAATTGAGCGAGTGCCGAACGAAAAACTGCTTTAAATTGATGAATTTTCGCGATTTTCGTAATTCCTTCGTCATTTCCGGAATTGTTGAGCTATTCAAATGATCCAAGACGTTTTGGATGCGAAATCCGAAGCCAAATAAGACAGTGAAAGATTCAGGTCGATAGATAAATATTTGCAGAAATGAGGAAGGAATTACGAAAATCGCGAAAATTCATCAATTTAAAGCAGTTTTTTGGTCGGCATTCGCTCAATTTTTGAGATAGCGACCTGAGACTGGTACCGTTGAACTCGGCGGGAAATTTTACGTCAGATCAATGTATAATAGTTGTACTTTTCGAAAATTTCATTTTTCGCAAAAATCTGAAGGGGGTAGGTCAGGATTTTTTGCGATTTTCGTAATTTGCCCGCCATTTCCGCAATTTTTGAGATATTAAAATGATCCTGGACGTTTTGGACGCGGAATCCGAAGCCGAATAAGATACAGAAAGAATCAGATCGATATCTAAAAAATTGTAAAAATGGCGAGCGATTTACGAAAATCGCAAAAAATCCTGACCTACCCCCTTCAGATTTTTGCGAAAAATTAAATTTTCGAAAAGTACAACTATTATATATTGATCTGCCGTAGAATTTCCTAACTAAAACAATGGTACAAGTTTCAGACCGCTATCTCAAAAATTGAGTCAATGAGAACCAAAAAACTGTCACAATTTGACCATTTTTCTCGATTTCCATAATTTGCCCAGCATATCCGGTCTACACTTATGGATGGTCTGTGATACGATTCAATTAGCTCCGTAACTCACAGTTTGTCGACGAAGAAAAAAAAGAATGTTGAACGACAACGAAGAATGAAATGAAATTCCCTCGGTCTTCGTCCCCTCTTTGTCTTCCCTTTTTTTCTCTAAGGGCATGCTGCCAGACGGCTTATATCCCTGGCTAAAGATAGGTCAACGAAACGACGGTTTTACAGTGCCGTTGTAAACAGTATCACCGAGATTCGCCAGGGGTTTCGGGATCGTTCTTAGCGTCTACTAAACGACCGTTGTTTTTCTCCCGTTTTACACCGACTTCCCCTTTTGCGAGACGCCCCGCGATGAGAGAATTACGATAAATCCACCGCGGTCGTGGGATATTTAGAGTGATATCTCATCGGAAATTGAACGGTCATTTTCTACGCACGCGATGTCAGACAAGGGTAAACAAGAACACAGAATACCTGGTTACATTTCTTCTATTTTTTTCATTTTTTTTTTATTCAACCGTTCAGCGACCCCTGCTTTTCAACGTAGACAACCCTCGGCTGATTCTCTGTTTTTTTTTCTACCTTTTTCCTGGCACGTTTTACAATCTTCTATCCAGACATGCCGCGCTCGTGACTCTCGAGAAATGGATGCCACTGTTGTTTCGAAAAGCCGCGTTTTTTCCCCCATCTCCCACCCCCTCTCACTCTCTCTCTCTCTCGTCTATCTGAATATGGATGTCGTCCCCGCAAAGTTTCCGTCGGAATTGAACTCGGATGAATTAGAAAGCAAGAAAAAAAAAGAAAGAAGAAGAAAAAGAAGAAGGGGAGCGAACGAACTGAAAAGGGAAACTCGAACGTTGGTTCGCGACGATTGGAAAATAAAATCGCGAATGTCATCGACTCACCGGTTACCGACAGCGGTGGGATGAATATTCTTCGATGTCGGTTCTTCAATGAAGAGGAAAAGCGAATACTATCTATCCGGAAGCCTGAGTTTTATTGCGCGACGGTAAGGTATATTTTTTTCCTTTTATTTCACGACGGCCGGAAAAATCGCTGGAGAACAAGACGTTGCTAATTGGCTGATTGCTGCGCGGCAAGAAAGAGGCCGCCGCCGCTTTATTCCCACTTCGTTTTCAGTACAGGAAGCTGATTCAGCTTCACAGGGTTCGAGAGCGGCTCTATCTTGAAGTAGAACGAAAGGAACGACCGCAGTCTACCGATATTTCCGTCTCTATGGGCACGATCCTCGGCTGCGAGACACGTTTTTCGTTTCCATCGTGTCGACAGAGAGAGAGAGAGAGAGAGAGAGGGAGAGAGAGGGAGAGAGAGGGAGAGAAAGAAAAACTGGCGAGAGAGTGTAGAATCGGAGACACGTTTCGAAGGACGAGTCTATTGGGCACAAAGATGACACAAAGAACGCTCTTTCTACGCTTTTGCCCGTCGTGGTTGAACGGGTAATATGACGGGAGGTGTGACAAAGTGTACAGGGTGGTTCATAATCAACGCAGGCAACGAGAAAAAGAAAGTATCGTACGTGACTTTGTTGTATTTTATAAAAATAAATTTAATTCCCTAAATTTTCAACGTGGATATTTCAGATTTATTTGTTCATAAATGATACGTGGTTACCCTTTTGTGTTAGTGTTTAAGAGACACCCGGTATACAGGATTTTAATCTGACAAATAAACGAACGAGGTATTTAGCAAATTTGAATGTTTCTCTCGTGGAAAGACTTTCCTATCGGGTAGATATATCGAGTTACACGTTAATCATGGTTAAAAGCGTCCGATACGAAAAGTCGAACGATAAAATCGATATTCCTCGTAAGAAACGTCGCGTGCATTTTCCTCCTTGCCGTTGGATTCGTGCTCCACGTCGATGTTTTTCCGTATTCGCTGTCCGTTTCGCCGTAGCTTTCGCATCGACCGGTAAAACAAGCGCGCGATGCATCGACACGCCGCAATTATTTATATTTTCCAGCCCCCGGAACACCGCGGACGATGTTTTACGTTCGAAGCAAATTTTCACCGTCGAAATTTCGTAAAAAACTTACCTGAAAGTTTCATTGAATCATAGACGGTGAAAGGAAAAAAAAATAATTTTCCCGTGTCGTTTAATCCACTCAAACATTACGGGATTTTCTTTCCAGTAGTTCATTTAACTGAATTGAAATACGCTCGCGCTTCAAAGGGTAACATTACCGCCGCACTCTCGCCAGATCGACTCTTTTGATTTCAAACGTGCTCATATTTAACTCATTTTAAATAATTTCCCGGGCAGCGATGTATTTGAATCAGCGAATTCGAAACGTTGTAAAAAAACACACACATACACATACAGGGATCTACGTACGGAACGTTCAAATAGGAAAATTTTCACCGGGAATACGATAGAAAGAACCTTTAATATACCCTGATATTCGTTCTCGAGTATAATTTCGCTAAACCTGTCGGCAAACAGTTATATCAAATTTGTCGAACCACTACATTATCATTATATTACCCTTTTATACCATGGGATGACAACGGAACACTCAATAACCATGATGATAATCCAATTAAACAGACGCTGACAAGTTATCGACGCTAATGGCTACTTCGTTAATTATACATAATTACTAGGAACGTCAATTTACCGAGCCACCATTACCGCCAACGACCGTTCGCGTTAAAGTAGCGGCCTTCTGATTTTCAATAGTTTACCACGAGGCCGTAAATACGACTTCGGAACGAGTTCCTCTCGTCCCAGATGCATCTCCACCCATACATACGTACATCCAAACGGGATCCGGTGCTTCCTTTCATGGGTGTAATTTCGGAATTCAATAACGCCACGGCTTTAAAGGGGCCGCGTAACGATTCAGTTGTAAACGTTTACACAGCGCGGCCAGGAAGTAGAAACTTGACGGTCCCGCAAAGTGTCCCGATCGTAAATGCTACGGTAATCAAGTTATTTCACCTTTAACCATAGAACCTTCACCGCGAGATTAATTTTTTCATTCTTTCGTGTTATCTACGGTGTTATTCTATTTTCAATGTAGTATATAAATTTGTATCTATATAAAAATAATATATAAATTAGCATCTACACTCCATTTCCCATCCACGACAATCAAAATAATATGTAAAACGACGCCAAGTTACGTTCTACGTTATCCTCTAAATTTCATTTGAAATCTTCAATATAAATCAAAGGGTTTCGCGTCACCAATATCAACGCAGTAATTTCCAGATGGAGGTGGGTGGCAACGAACGATAGTTTTATCGTGACACAGCATCCAAATCTCCGCCGTTACCAGGACCATATACACGCCTGTGCAGACAGTCCAACCATTGATATTAAGAAACTGCCATCTCACGCGGATCATAAAAGAGCCCAACGTCGTCGTTCGTCATCCGACGGACTGCCCTTAAAGCCCTCCACTTTCCGCGCCATTTCTTGCCAACGAGTCTCTGTGTGCCAGGCGTCGCCTAGACTTCGCCGTGCAATCCTCTTCCGCGGAGTCCTCGTGCGATCCGTGTGGTGTCGTCGTAACGGAGACAATTGTAGGGGTTGTCGAAGCACCGTTCGTGCCGAAGCTCCCGTAACGAAACGCACCTGAGCGGGACGATGAACCCGCGGAACAAGCTTAACGTGTTGCGTCGAGAAGACGACGCCCCCGCGACGCGTCCCGGCGCCATGGAATCTATTAAGTGGAATACATACCGCGAGACTGGAATGGAAAAATCACGCGATAACTACGGAGCGATTGGACAATTTCGGAAGAAATTCTTCGGTAAAGGGCTGACTGGGTCTTTCGGGGAAAGGTGGATATTTTCTGAAGGGCAGGGGACAATTGGATGACGTATGAAAAGATGGGTGACTTTCGGAATTCTATGGATATCCATGGAACTCTCGCATTGGTGAATTTGTATTTTTGTGTGAGAGGTACTGTGAAGGTCCTAACACATGTTTACATACATATAGACTTACAGATCTACTAATTACAAATTTAAAAAATACTTGGTAGATTAATTTGATGTTATAGTATCTGATACTGATATTCAACATAGTTTCTCTTTATTATTCTATTGAGAGAGACACCTGGTAGGGCGTAGCACACGTTTACATACATATAGACTTACAGATCTACTAATTACAAATTTAAAAAATACTTGGTAGATTAATTTGATGTTATAGTATCTGATACTGATATTCAATATAGTTTCTCTTTATTATTCTATTGAGATAGACACCTGGTATGGCGACACTTTCGGCGGTGTAGAAACGGAAGAAAAAAAATATGAACCAGTACAGTTACAGGGACGGTAATAACTCCTTTGAATTCGTGGCGCGGACAGTCACGCACCCGGCTACCGGCAAATAAGAGTCCGCGGACGGAAACGGTACGTGCAACGGCGACGAGACGAAGGGGATTTTAACTAAAGTAAGTTAGGACATCGCAATTTTAGGAGCGTCGTGAGAGCACGTCAGCGGGACTCCCGGACGAAACGAGAACGTAAATGGTCTCTTCTCGTTTCGTACCGTTGGGCATCCGCGCCTTCGCGGCTCCGAGGGCTTTAAAGGACAAGAAATACGAGAAACGTAGGATCCGGAGCTTAGCATAATCGTGAAAACGGTGGCTCGTGTCCCCGTGATATATTTCTTTTTCGTATTTTTTTACCCCTTTTCCCCCATGCACACATACAAACCTCGTCCTCTTTTTTTTCTCTATTTTTCTCCCTTTCTCTCTCTCTCTCTCTGTCTCTCTTTCTCTCTCTTTTTGTTCCACGCGTCCTCCACAACGTCCGTGGAATTACATCCGGTCCTACGTACACGTGGTAGCAAAGGGTCCGGTGGTACTCGACCTCGAGGAACTTTTCGGTTAGAAGGACCTCCTAATGCTTTCGGTAACGTTGGCTACGTGACCGGCATCCTGGAAAACGGTGCTTGCCATTCGGGGAGTGCCGTGACACCTCTTGACCCTCTCTCGCCCTGCGGTGCTGCCGAATTGCCGGAATGATCTCTCGATTCGATGCTCGCCGCGATACCTTTGCTGTCTGTAGCGGCGCGATCCACTTCTACTGATTCCACCTCGAATTGCCCTCGTGGCGAAAAGGTACCCCGATGATTAGATCGCCAATGTTTATTGTAAACAGACATCTCTGTTAAAAACTAGATAAGAATCCTCCAAATTCATTAAACATTGAATCCATCGAAAAAAGGGCGACAATTCAATTAATTAATTCATAGATATAGAAATTTGATTTAGGTATTCACTATTTTGGAATCCGTTAATCAATTTTATCGGGAAATATCTCGTTGTCCAATGTTTATAATCATTTCCCCGTTCACGAATGTGTATAGAACAACACGTGACAGGTATACTGTATTTTTTTCTTACCACGGTTGTCAGCAAACCGACTAAATTCCTATTGGTACACACTCCATGGTGCGGTGTTACGGAAACCACTACGATTATTCGAGTTTTATCGGGCCCGGTCTGAAACAGCGAGCGATTCGGTGGGTCCGACGTGGACAGAAAACCGTTCTTTGTTGTCCGGCCGCGATAATTCCGGCGGTAGGCAGAAAAACTAATTCCGCGGTACGGTGACGCGGTCGGCGTATAATGTAGTTATTGATTGAAACGCAACGCCGGATAGGGATTCGTAGGCACGCGGTGTGTACACACGTACGTGCCGATGTGTCATTCGGTTATGCCGCGTAATTTCGGTGGTGCCTGCCCGGCTCGAATCGGTTGTTGTCGTCGCGCCGATTTTATTTGCTAAAAAAAAAGAAAGAAAAAAAACATACCCGTCGCAGTGATCACGTTCGCGAATTTCCCCCGGTCCTGCGTTCCGTGGTTCGCTAACTTTATCCATACGAGATCGCCGTTGGAAATTGATAATTATACTTTTAATCGAATCCCTTGTACCTACGTGATTGTACGATACTTACGGTATCTCTCACTTTTAGGATTATTTTCTTTTTCTTTTTATCATTCTTTTATTTTTCTTTTATTTTTTATCCTTCAGTCAAGTCTATTCGATTCTTTCTCATATAGTTTCCACGTTAACAACGTTTCTGTTTCACCGTCGAAAGAAAAACGCCTGGTGGTTTCGAGTCCCTTTGGGTTAAAGGTACGAAACGAGAATGACGACGACGACGACGGTCAAAGGTGCCGGTTATTTCATACGGGAAATTACAGTTACGTCTGTCGCTGCCATTAAGGACACCGTAGAGGAGGCCGGCTGCGCTCTCGTGCCAAGATATAAGCCTGTTTTGCGAGTGTTAATAAATACGTCGTGGTCACATGGAATGGCGTGCATCTTCCGGAGTGGTGCGAGCCACGTAGGGTCAGACATGAGCGAAGCCGGGGAAGCCCTGCGGTGGCACGATTAGTTAAGTCGACGTCCACCTATATAAAGCGTTATATACAGGCCCGTAACGTTCGAGGGCGGCGTTACCGTGCGCCCATCTCGAAAATCAATGGATTCCCGACCAGAATCCGTTAACGATGCAATCATCGCCCACTGGACAAATATTATCTCGGGGATGGTCGAACTCTTTGCGGTGAAACGTCGAGTCTCACTCGACACAACGTTTCTTTTCAGCATGTCCGTTAATTTATATTAAAATGATCAATGAAAGTGTATAATTATTTTTCAGGTCCAGGGAAAATCACTTAAAAGTGAAAGAAAAGGAGAATCAACCTGAAGAGATCAGACAACAACGGATAGGATAAAAACGACTGTGTGAGAAAGTCTGTGATATATTTACAAAAAATGTTCCGAGAACCTTTTATAGGTGTGTACAAAATTATTAATAAACACCTAATAAATTATTTACACAACCATCATCTTGTCACCCAGAATAATAATCTCACAGTGTTTAAAAGTATCTTAAAAACTTCAGAAGTGTATAATTTCCCAGTGAAGCGATCGAAAGAAAAAGACGTCGCATCGAACCAGTCTTTTTTTTCCCTTCTCTCGATAACTCGTGGGAAAAGGTTGCGCCCTATCCTGGGTCCGTACGCCCGACCATACCTTCTGCCCTACATTGAAATCTTTATTTGTCCGATCAGCTCGTTTCGGCCGGAGATCGCGGCACTAACTTACCGAGGAATTTACTCGACGTCACCGCGGGGAATAAAGTTCGGACGCCTTCTCCGTCGGTCGGCGTTTCTTGCACCACCACCACCACCACCACCCCGGACAGCGTCGGAAAACTTTACGTTTCGTCGGATTCCGTCCGGAAGATCCAGCGAGAGACACCCTCGCGTTTCTTTGCCGTGAATGCGCTGCAGGAATGCTAGCAAACAAATTTTCCACGCGGACGGAAAACCGTC
The DNA here is from genome assembly GCA_917499265.3 of Mimumesa dahlbomi. Taxonomy (NCBI): domain Eukaryota; kingdom Metazoa; phylum Arthropoda; class Insecta; order Hymenoptera; family Crabronidae; genus Mimumesa; species Mimumesa dahlbomi. Next base: position 12,394,993 of record OU824118.1, read on the forward strand.
CGGACGACTGTTCGACGACGACAACGTCGACGACAACGTCGACGACGTCGGGCCAGCTAGCCTGACGGAACGGCGCCCCGAGACACGCGAGCTAACGGCTCATGAAGCGAATCTTACCTATACGTGGAATAATTCATGAGACGAAAGAAACCACCGTCGGTCGACGTGGTTATCGTCGGCAGGAATCCTCGTGGTGGAAAATGTGTGGTCGATCGTCCGACGTGACGTGACGTGACTTCGCCTCTTATATCGAACGTTATTTACATCTTTCCGCGTTGCACGTCGGATCGTTCCGGGAACGTGTCATAGATTCGTTATCGTATGCGATCGAGAATCAGGAAAAACCTCGACGGTTGAGTTCTGACAGAATTTTCGTAGGTAGATATATACATATACATATAGTATGGTAAACGATTTGGAAATCAAAGTAGTTGTCAGATTGAAAATGATAGAGTGTTGAGATAAGAATTTTTACGGTGGATATTATTGTAGTGGGTATTGATTAATAATAGTAAGAACAGGCTACGCTTACGTAATTACCGCAAAACTTGCTCGATACTTTATTACTTGCCCTACGTAGGTCGCTATTAGAACTTAACCTTCTCGTCGTGAAAGCTCATTAACCCTCTCGCTACTCAGTTAGCGGGATGCAATTACAAGTTATCCAATATATCTGCGATAAGTCGTATTTGCCTCTCCGATACTTGGATATAGATTACACTTGCCTACGGTCCAGTCAATTTAACGTCCAGATGAAAATTTCAATCATACAAGCAACCTGATTAATCTCATTTTTCTATACGAACATCATTAAAAAAAATTCACGTTTCATTTATTTAACTACGAACGTGTATATATTTATGCTACACACTCATCACTAACATTTCCTCAATATTTCACTCAATCCAGCATCTCTATTAAAACTTTTACCATAAATATCTCGCGATAAACTCCAATTTTCCCAAACGAACACAATAGAAAAGTCCACGTCCAGTCGGTTCGATACCACGACAGGTGTATTCGTGCGCTATACGTGTCAGTAGCACATCCTTGTATTCGGACGGATGCAAACAGGATCTCGTCGGTGCAGCTACGAGAAAGGACCAGGGAACCGGAAGTCCTTGTAAATTTGCGGGTTCGAGAGACCCGTTCCACGTGAATCGAAATGCCGCACTACAATGCGGACTCGTCGACGAATAGGACACGTTCGGATAGGTCACGTATCTCGCATAGGGCCCACCCTTCGATTATGCGACATCTCGAACGTACTGCGAAACTGATTTCGTCGCCGTTCGAATCCCGTTGGTTCTTTCATAAATCAGTTTTTTATCACGACAATCTCGTAGAACGTCCTCATTTATCTCAGCCGTCCGGCGTGCTCTCGTCGTTTATCCACGTTCCTGGATCTCTCATAATCACTTACCGTTACGTTACGTAACCTCGCCCTGGCGTTGATAGGTACATTAACATTTCATCGCGACGACCCGAATACCGTTACGTTTGCCCCTTGTGAAATTTATTATTTCGAATAAAAAACAAAAGTATGGGATATTTTCTATTAAAAATAATAACACATTTTGTGATAAATGATCGATAATCGATATAGATGATGGGTAAAGTAGAGGGTGTTGGTGTTTTTCGACTGGATTTGAAACGTTTTATTGGAGAGATTCGTTAATCGGTGGTTGAAATTCTCACGACGGAGTCTAAAGTACACCGACGGACCCCGTCGACGTTGACGTCGGGATTCCGGGTAGACGTCGATGCGGCAAGTACTTGTATGCACCCTATTGTGACTCGAGTGCCAGATGCTTCACGCTAATTGGGTAATTGTTCCACGTCGAGAGTCGCCGAAATGTTCGAAGCAAATCTCCGTGGCACTCGATATGTGATCAATATTGCCGGTGTCTTCGTAAGAATCCTAATTCCGATAACTTGGTGTCCTTAATCGAGTCATTTGACAACAATTTTCTTCGAGGATAATTTTAATTTTCCACTTTTCCCCGGTCTTTTCCCTCCTCTCTTCGCGATGGTACGCTTTTTCGTCGATAAACGTGCATTTGCTCTCACGTATATGTATGTGTGTATTATATACTAGATACATATACTCAATTCGGAGCCCGACGGAAGAAGAACGGTGAATTACGTTGGAAACGACACGAGGGGGAGAAGTATGACGGCGAATATATTCAACGTACGAGAGCCGGGTAGTATTTAACAGGGTGAAAGGGAAACGGGAGAGTGCGAGGAGGATTATAAACGGGAGAAAGACGAGGAGACAGAAGAAAGCGGAAAAATATAGACGGCGAAAGGGTGAAACAACGATAAATACAGAGGGTTGTATCCTAGATCGTCGTAACAACCAGCAGCCGCGTCGGTGAACCAGCGACGGATAGTCTCTCTCTCTCTCTCGACGAGAAATTGCATTATCGTGCCACGTTTCCGGCGCCTATGGTGGGAAAACTTATTTCCGAGATGGGATTTAGGATTACTCGTACGTACGAGCAGCCCTTAATACGATTTGCTTTTCCTACGATTTTTTTTCCACCCGACGTGCGTTCAATTTATCCCAAAAAAATATCTGTTTATGAAAAACAGCTTTAGCGTTCGATCTTTAATTATTACCGTCATTTTACTTTAAACTTAAATGTTCTATATTATCGCATAATCTGTTGGTATTCTCTCCAATTAATCTCTTAGATTTACATGAGAAAATGATAAGATATACTTATTTACTCTTTCAATATACAAAAATAAAAAATATCCAGATTTGATTCAACATCAAACCAAACCCTCCCGCAGACTTTTATTCGAAACACGACGCCAGGGGGCGTCCCGACGATAGGCTGTTCCACATTGGCGTAGAGACTGACCAAAGATCTGGCCGATGCGTGAGTCGCAAACGGAATCGCGGTAAAAATGCCACGTAGCCGGTATCAGTCATGATCCGCGATGAATAATTCATGCGAGTCCCGGTGTTCGAGGCTGAAAGTTGCCGGTCGATCTTCCAGGTAGCTCGAAGCTTTAAGGTCGGTGCATAAAGTGCACGGGATTCTGACACCTGACGCGTATCCTTTGGCCGCATCACTTATTTAACAGGCTTTGTTCTCCTGGAACGATGCAAAGTGCTATAGAAGGCTGTGAACGATCCTGTCCGAATGGGAAAAGACATTTTTCTATTTGTTTCTCGTCGTTATTTTGGATGATTGTTCATCGATGATGAAAAAACTTTTATCGAAGGAATTATTAGATCTATATATTATGGTAGGGATATTTGTTTGATCTTCCATCACGACCTGTGGTTCGCTTCTTGTCTCCCAGTTCGATCACATTCATTCCACTAGTAAATATTTGATGATCCGTAGCTTAAGCGGAGTCTCATTTCACTCCCGAGTTTACCCAGAGATGTCCCAAGCCACGGCAAACACCGTGAATCAATCCGGGGAGAGATCGGTTTCGAGTAATAGTTCATTAGACATTCCAACGAGGGACACGTCTTTACGTTGAAATTCTCTACTTCGGAATTTTACGTGTGGTACTTTATATACATACATATAGAATGACGTTATCAGTTATCATGTTTTTTTTATGATAGTCCCAAAGTATAATTGACTTATTTTTTTCTTTTCATTTATTTGTCAGTCACGATGGTATCTCGTAGAAAATTAGAAACTACAAGACAATCGTCTAGCATCCTTCACAGAGATACACGGCAAACGCATCCTCGTTGCCGGTTTAACTATTCACGAGCGCTATAGAGAAAACAATGGGAGGGGTCTTCGATGGTCCGCGACGTCGAGGATATCGCGAACTGTTTCTTTATCCGAAGGATTAATCTGAGAATCGATCGTTACAACCACTCGTCCATTATCCTCGAAACAAGTTACACCTGGCAAGTACAATGGCTGCTCTTCAACAATGAAGGGTGCTATTCTACGTTCTTAACTCGAGCGGTATTTAAATTCCTCCTATGTACACAATGATGAAATGATTCTCCGTGACACTAGTCACGTTGATAGTTTTCTGAAAATCATTTTTAATCATTCGTCTTATCACTCCATTTTGCCGTTTCGTTCGACGAAACGGGATGTTTCTGTTTTATTCGATTTCCACGCGATCGGATCAACGATTCACCGGACGAATCTTTAATTCCGAAGAGAAATCGCTCGATCCCCGGTCGAGACGTTAAAGTCCCAGTTTGTGTCGCAGGAATTTGCATGAGGCTTCGCTGCGCAGCCAGCAGGAGTCTCACGTTAATACGTCGTAAAAGCTTTCGAGCTTGCAACTTGTTCTAATGGAAGTGACGGTGTAACTCCGTACTTCGACGGAAGACACCTTTCAATTTCTCGAAAAGCACGAAACCGGGTCGTGGCTGGGATCCAAGACTCGAACAAGACACCGGCCGACACCGGGGCGACTCGTTACAACATCCTGTTGACACACTACGACGGGATTTACCCTCCGAAGTTCATTCGCCAATCGAAGAAAGATCCCTATCCGGAATTCAGCTTTCCTCGATCCACCGTCTTAACGAGATCTATTATTAACATGATCAATCCAAGGAGAATTTGTTCGTGACATCTCAATGTGTACCCTATGAATGTGTATTTTGTAGATATATTTTTATAACCCAATTAATTTCATTATACCATTGTACTAATGATGTTATTATAATAATGATTTTCTAATGATCACTAGATATTTCCAGTGACACAAGTGTCACTTTCAACCACTTCAGTATCAATCCCCCATGATCCTTAACCTGTCAAAATCATAAAAAAACCCCAGTACACTACTATCCTTCCCCATAACCAGCCTAACGACCCGTAAAGTGACATTTTCCACCGGGGCACCTGAGATTCCATCGGTGCCCGACTAAAATCATGCTAATGGAGTTACGACGCTTAACTTCTCAGAGGTTTCCGGCGGTACCCCAGGAAGATGACTGCTGGCATCAACGAGTTCGCGATACTTTGCCGGTCGGTGGCACGCTCGACCAGGCCGAAGGCAATTTAATTAACGGAACGTTGCAATTTCGGGGTGACGCGACGGTGGGAGAGGTTCCTGAAGGGGGTGAAGGGTGAACGAAGGAGAAATTCAGCGAGTGTCCGGTAGGTACAAGCAAACCGCCGTGTCACCGGCAGTTCGCCACTTCGGGCATACGGTCAATTAGCTACGTGATCTGCATTCTCTTCCGGCGAACAGAGAGGAGCCCCACGCGGCCCACCTGACATCCATTCGTCCCAGGAGTACGATAATGAACTCCTGGGCGACGGCCACTAAACAACAACAGGCTAATATAACCGAGTCGATGCACGCACCGACACGCAGCATGCGTCTCCGCCTCGACGGGCCCAGTGTCTGCGTATAATTACGTAGTTACCGGCCGCGGTTCATTGGGCGACGCTGATTAATGTAGTCACGGTGCTGATGATGACCGTGATCGCGCCATTTGATCGCGACACATAATCGTTATTGCATCTCTCTATGGTTGTTCGCTGGCTGGTTTACCATAATACGGGATCTCTACCTCTGTGTCAACGTGCCTCATTGAACGTTAGATCATTGTTAACGGAATATGTATATATGTATATATATGTTGAAATTGGATTATCTTTGATGAAAGTTTGATTATTATTAGGGTAGATAGAAGGAAAGTGTGTGTGTGTGTGTGTGTTTGTGTGTGATTGTTATTTAGATGGAGAGTAATAGTTTTGGTTAAAGAGATCGTCCGTTTAATTTCATCTTTTCCACTAAAACCGTACCTCGTATGTTTTTCATTGTTTCTTCGTTTTTGCGCGGATAGAGTTTCCTGCATGGAAGAGGAAGAGGAAGAGGGGGGAGGGGTGGTCGTGATAAAATAATAACGAATATACGGTGTACGCACACCCCCCGGGTAGTTCTCGTTAAGTTTAACGAGAGAACGGAGAAAATTCAATTCCACGTCTCGTTGTTGTCGTTTTTTTTTGTCTTCTTTTTGTTCTGTCTTTTTTCGCCACGTAAACCCTGCGAGAGGGCTCGCGCGCGACAGTTTAAATTTGATTTTGATATTTTAATAGGTCAACGGATAAAAACCGTTCGCGATGAGTAGAGGCGCTCGCGGAATTAGATTCGCGTGAGCGTCGCGACGCCTCGAGTCCGGTAACGCTCAGCCGGCCAGTTTTACCGTGTGTCTTCCCCCCCCCCCCTACTGGGGCTCGTCGAGATTCATTTTTTATTCGCAAAACCGGGTTTTTACCTTTGAACGGACCGCGCGCTGAAACGGCTAAGTGACTCGCCGCTCCGTGTGGACCGCAAATACAATTTCACTCGAGCGCAAGGGGATTTCCGGGTAGGCAACGTTCGTTTTTTTTCTCCTTTTTCCACCCCTCCCCTTTTTTTTCCATGAAACACTAATTCACCCGGCGGAATAAAAGCTTTATGAATAACCCAGCCGCGTATTTCGCGAGTAAATACTTGAAAGACGACACGCGGATGTCGGTTACTCGCGGAGAAGAGGAGACGAAAAAGCAAGCGAAAACAAACGGACAAACAAAACGGACGGGGAAATAAAAAGAGGAAAAAAACGGGAACATTTCACGAATTGCACCGCAACAAAAGAGTGTCATCGGCACGGCATTCTTACCGTCTCCGGGTGACCCTGTTCACCGCGTGTAATCGACGCGTGCGCACACAGTGGTGCGCGCAGCTTTTCGGACGGAAAATGTAAATAATCCGTCGACAAAGCGGAATGCCCGCAGGACAGAACCGAGGGAAATTAAACGGTAACTGTACGCCCAAGTATGGAAACACGAACGGCTTGACGTGGCGTCGTTGAAATAACGTAGACAACGACGTTACGCTAGTGTGAAAGTCAACCAACGTACCTGCATATCGTTATCGTCGACGGTGATAACGTACGAGAAAGTACATCGGAGGTATCGGTAGAACTATTAGAAAAGTAACCCGTTCGTTTGAAAAAGAGGCCTATTTGTTTTTTTTTTATTTTTCTCGGATAAAAACGATTTCGGTCATCCATTTCGGCAACTTCTTTCTACGAACCTTTTGTTCCTTTTCGCGATTCTTTATATAGCTCTGTCCCTTTCTTTTTTTCACCTATCCTCGGTCCGTGTTTTATTTGTACGTTTTACGTGAACTGGCTCGCTACCAACTGGTACCACACACTTCGTGTAACCACGCTCGGTTACACGCCGGTTATCGCTGTGAAATGACGTACGGCCGTTGCTCGGGCCACGTGAAGGTAAATCCATCGATCCTCCTTCGGCACGGGATCGATAGATCTCGCGATACGAAGACACCGGAGAACTCGGAACATCCGAGGATTCTCGCGGAGTTTTGAATTTCTCTCGTGTTGAACGCGGAGAGGGAATTTAACGAACCAGCGTTGTATGTATGTACATATGTACATACATCGTAGTAATTAGTGTAGGCGGTTGTATAATTCCGTGTTTACATCGACAACAACGCGTGTAACGCGAGTGGGAAAAAGCGATGCGCATCACCGGAAATTTAAATCCCGAGTAAAACAGTAACACACTTTCATCGGATAGAATAATCCCTGGGAGAAAAAACGTGGCGTTTTCTCATCGATTATTACACCCGCCGCGGAAAGTGTGATTTACATTTCATTCGTTACGGAATAAATATGAAAGTAATTACTTACACAGTGTCAATTATCCATAATAAAATCCGCGGTAGGTGTGCAATTTTTCCATTTACCAAACAAACCATAGAATTGAATATATTGAGAAGACCATAGGGAATATATATCCGAAAAATCAGATTTTCACGTCATGTGAAAAAAACGCTGGTCGATGCTCGATAAAATGAAATTGTCGCGTGTGCGACGATCGTTTCTAACGTGGTCGAAAAAAATACGGTCCATTACACCGTCGACAACGTAGCCCTCGATCTTTCACGGTCTACAGACTTCCCCCTTCGGATTCGAACGCGGTGCCGCGACGTGTACGACTTATCGCCACCCCGAGATACCGCAGGTTACATGGCGAAGAAAGGTATTTAGAAGTTTTTTAACAGATGGCCGACCATGTTTTCCAGCGGGAACAGATCTGCTCGAGCGTTGCCAATAGATTTATTGCAGGTGACTTAGATCGATTAACCAACCAGTCAATACCTGTCAATTCCAACCCCCTATTCCACATTTTTGTACGAATAAAAATTCGAAACCCTAAATATAAATCGATAAGAACCATATAAAATGATTATTAAGTATGATTATTAAATAATTTCCAAAAAATACTGAACAAATTACACTCTAACAAAACTTCAAACCCAACAAGATTTCTCGAATTTCTTTTTTTTACACATTCGTTAAATCTTTTCTCTATCGGTCGATTTCACGAGGAGACAAGATTAATGAAGTTACGATAGACACCGATGAAATTCACGCGCCCGTACAAGTTAATTAGACCAGTCCCGTTTCGCCAGCCGATGGAATAATATATTTCCCGAAATTCTTCGAGCCAGTCGTTCCTCATGCCGTTCCGTCCGAATTCGAATTCCCGCTGGCGTTGGATCGTTAACGAGTTCCGAAGAATCCCACTCCCGGATTCTTCCCGGGGATCTCTTATTTCCATGGGATCTCGCGCGACCGGTCGTTTCCCGGCGATCGTCGGTGTCTCCGGGATTTAATCAGACCCTCGAATTCCCGGGGTGACGCGTCTGTCTCGGGGGCCATCCACCTTTCCAGATATATAAGGATCCGGGAATAATTAGTTTACACCACTCCCGAAGAACTGCTGCGAGATCTAGTTCACGGATTTCCCCGGAAAAGGGGGAGGGGGTTGGAGGGGAGGGGATAAAGGGATGAAAAACGAGCCGTCTGTTTAAAATTCGTACGACAGAAAAATAATTCCAGCCCCATCCGTCAGCGACGAGCAGAACGAATACAGAACGCTGCTGGCGTTCATAATTTATATGTTTGATTACATAACGGGCATTTCATTCGTCCTATTACGCGGCGAAACGCTTCCTGTTTGTCGAAGCACACCGGGGCTTTTTCCACCGCGGGATTGTTTAAACGGTCGGTTAATTAATTCCGCGGCGAAAAACACCGACGGAAACGAGTCCCGTGTCCCGGGGACGTCGGTTTGTGAAATTAATCATATAAAAGAACGGGAATGGGTGAGTGAAGAAAAAAGGAAGAAGGGAATAGAGGAGACATGGTTAAAAAGGAGAACGATCGGCGAGTCGAGCGGAACTTCTAACCGTGTCCCATTTGTTTCGTCTATTTGTTTATTCGGGAAGAAGGAACGATAGAGTTGCGACTAGGAGATATTCTTTTGTACTCGGGATGTAGTGTGACGTCATATACAAAGGATCGGCGGAACAAAAAAAAAAAGAGAGAAAAAAGAAAAACGAGCAGAAAAGAAGAACAAGAGAAACGAAGAGAAAAAAAAATACACATCACGATGATGAAAGGAATTCGCGTCAGCTCAGTTGGGACACGTTCTTTCACGTACGGCCATTCGAAAGAAAGTCGGCAGACAGGTTGGATTAAACTTACTTGACACTGTGCTTAATCTCCGACGGTATTCTTCCTGTTTTTTTCGCGCCATTGTTGGACGTCGCGTGACGGCCTATTGAATCGGGAAAACAGGATCAACGGGCCGACCGGAAAATTTTCGCGAACCGCACACTCGAAACCGGATGAAAAATCGTAGCAACGATAGAGGATGGTTATAAGAATTCTACGAAAGAGAAATGGGGGAAATAAACGACACAATACCAGTCGGAAAAATGGCTGAGAAGATGCCACAACGAGCGAATAGATTAAACGAATTTTATGGACGCGGTTGTCATCCATGCGAAATAAAACGGTACTCGATATTCCGTCTGGAAAGCATAAAGTTCTCGAGACTTCATAAACGATCCCGACATACCTCTTAGCAATATGGGATGTCTCCCCTCTACATCCTGCGGGATTCACCTTATTGATTGCGTCGAATCTAATGAAATTTACGAACGGATCGAAAGTGTCATAGGCGGTCTCGTTATTTTCTCGAATTCGCTTCTAATAACGTCGAACAACGTTTAGGGTATATTACTTATAGGGGAAGGTAGCCTAATTTGGACCGTAGCCTTATTTGGACCGCTATGATATACAAAGACTGATAACACTTCTCTCAATGTAACCACGAGGCGTTTCTTTACAAAAACAATTGCATTAACCTCTTCTACATTTACGTATAACAAAATGCCTATCTCAAATCTCGCATATATCATCAGTCTTTGTATATCATAGCGGTCCAAATAAGGCTACGGTCCAAATTAGGCTACTTTCCCCTACATAGTAAGTTCTTTTTAGCAAGTGTTTGCGAATTATATCGAGAAATTCGGGAAACTCGCGAATCCCATCACGATTAATTATGTAACACCGACTTCGCTTTGGCAGATTCGACCGGCCGCTAACCGACGGGACAGCTTTGACAGTTCGACTCGGTGGGTCCTGTTTATCAAGGATCAAGTGAACCAGAAATACCAAGCGTGATTCGCCAAACGGATCCGTAGTGTTCATGGTACGTTAAGCTAATTGCGGCGGGCGCCACTCCGCGGAGACACGAATGGTCTAATTAAGCCGGTGTTAGATCACGGCCCCGCGAATCACGCGACCGTCTCAAAGTGCCGCGATACTCCGGGAGATACCTGTCCCCGAGCCGGGGACAATTGACCAACGACCGTGAACACGTGTGAGCCGATTATAACTCGATCGAGGAACAGAGAGAGAATGATTTTGTTTAAACGAAAATCCGCGTGGAAATGGTGTAATTATATTTGATTTAGATCGTCGAGTGTCTTCGGGCGTCGATTAAATTAATATTTCGTCGTTAAACATCGTCGTTATCGAGTCACGTGTTAATTACACCGGACGAGTAGTTAATCAAATTAATTTGTCTTATTTTCGAAGTACGGTTGATTTAATTTCGACAATTATGAAACACGGAATAATTGTCCACCGACCGGGCGGTGAATGTTACGCGATGTAACGTGGAATTAATGCGAGTGTGAACGTTTACGATTGACGTAATAATCGACGCGTGTAGGTACATACGTATCGCGTTCACAGAGATAATCGATTATTATCAAAAACTCGTTTTCGACGTTGACTCGGTTATTTTCCACTGACAGTTCTATTTAGAAATGTGACGGACACGTTCGTTAAATGTGTCGCGATGCAAATTTCCGAATTGCACGTTGTCGTCACGCGGCACGTATGATCCGGTTGGCAAACGCAGTTCGCGGAACATCATACGCGGCCTGTTCCTGTTCTTTCAGTCGTGTAATTACTGTTCCACCGGACGTTGACGCGTCTCGACGTCTAAAGACCGTTGATAACGCTCGTCTACCTTAAACTCGCCGCGTCCAAACACCTGGACCGCGAATTCCCACCTGCATTACCGACTCAGTCGTGTTTCGCAATATCTTTTGGGTAATGAAAACTTTTAATTAAAACACTGCAGTACTTTATTAATACGTTGAATGATATGGGGGTCATCGGTGACCGGCGCGTGAATTTCTAGCGATCAGTAGAGAATTATAATTATAATTATAATAAATATCAATATTATTTTGTATAAGTGTATTTTATATATACACTCAAAGTATACAAATTGCGACGTTCTAAATATTCAACGTGTCAAATCTGTATTTCAAAAGCAACACCGACACATCTAAACATCCCAGTTACACAGTCGCATGTTCATCTTTCCAAGGAATTAGCAAACTTTTTACGAATCCACCGTGTAATTCTAACGACGCTATTTCGAGTGTCCCTGCTACGCTGTTTCAATTTACATCCGGTCCAAGGGCTCCCTACTGATAATTTCGTCAAGCTAGCAGCGGGGGGGATTTGCTTCTGACGAGTCCGCGACCCTGCGTAATAGGTAGTAGTAACCCATTAGCATTCCCATTAATTTTCAAGTGTGCCAACGTGTACTCGTTCGCCGCTAAAGCAGTGCCCCAAATTCGACGCATTAACGGCCCCGTCCTAATAATTACGTGTCTTTTTCACCGAGCTCGCCTTGCCGGAGTAATTTCAACGTTACCCGATACTAATTCTAGTCGGGCTGAAACGTTCAATCGCTGGGCTGCTCGTCTCTGAAAGTTCACGTTTCACTCACACACACACACAGACACACACTAACACGGGAGCGTGTTCGGCGACTACCGTTCTTACTCCGTGTAATTATTGTTGTCGGTTCGTTGATGTATTGCGGTGGCCGTTGCCCTACGAGTTTCTGCCACGTTTCGATATTTCTTGTCGCGAAAACGGCCGACGTACGTTTCCGCGTTCGCCAGCGGTCGCTCGTTAGCCGAGAAAAATCGCTTCTGCGTGTGTATATTTTTTTTTCTCTTTCGTCTTTCGCTTCCCGTTGCCCGTCGTTTCTTCCGTACCGACGTTAGACAGAAGTCCGAGGATTTTCTTCCCGCGGAACGAAACACGGGCGGCCCACGTTCGATTCTCGTTAAGCTTTTCCTCGGTCGCGATCGTCACCCTCTTCGTTGCCGATATTGAATTTCAAATATTTCAAAAATTTCAAATATTGAATTTCAAAGTTCACGGAGGTCACGGGTGAAGCTTGACGTTTTAATCAGACTTTGGAGAACGTTCGTTCGTCGTTAAGTGATCGTCGATATGTCTCGCGGAATTTGCGAATTTATATTTCGCGTATTTTCACGCGGACTGTTTAAACATGGGTCGCATGTGTTAATACGCGGAATATTGAGCTGCGAGTATCATTGCGAACCGTTTACACCGCTCGACGATCGGTTATTTATGAAAATAACCGGTCTAAATACGTATTTATCGTGGTTCGACGGTACATTACGGTTAACGAATGGCGATCGCGGTCCAATCAGTAGATTATAGCCAGCTGACTATGACCGTTTCACCTGTTACTTGCTCACAGATTTAAAAACACACACACACACGCTCATACATTCGCAAGAACTCATATATATAGAATATTCACATTCATTTTATAATCGATTTACACATAATATCACCGTTAATTCACCTTTTTCCCTTTATACCCTTTCCCATAACCCAAGTAATTCTACTATTGAAAATATCTGACCACCGCATGTATCCTGCATTTAATTAATATATAATAAATCTATTTCCCTCACAAAGACACTCTCAGTCACCGAATTAAATCGCCTCCGGTATCACGTTCCATCTCCATGTATATATCTATGTACAGAAAATTTAAAAATAACCAATTTCAACTTTAAAATATATGATAACAGTTAATTATTGAATCAAATTATGATTAATTTTATATGTATGCTCGAGCTCGACGTAAAATTACCGAAATGAGTGTCATGGCCGACCAGGGAGGACTGTCTGCTGCCGCCTCGTTTAAATAATATAAAATTAATTTTATCCGCTGGGGGGAAACTTAAGGCGAGAAAAGCTGGCGTTTATTCGGTACTCCGCCACGGCCGCACACCTGTGGCGGTGGTTCACGTCACGGAACACGGATTCCTGGAAGTTCGAAGTGCCGCGAACAGATTTTGCCCACTGCGAAACGGCGGTCTCGGCTCGCCGGATTTTCTTGCCGGCTGTTTAACGGAACGCACGTTAATCGTCGCCGGAAATCCGCTCGACGGTCGCGCAATCCGGAGTTACGGGGGCGGGAGTTTATCCCCGTAGATCACGGGGATCAGTTTTTCGGTGAGACCGGAACACCGGGAATCCCTGTTGGCTGGGGGTTTTCATAATATTCCCGTGATTTTCGTATCGTTTTAATTCCTAGTATATTAACCGCGGCAGTTGGATATTTTCAATATTATTAATTAAACGGAACTGTATCGCGAGCGTTATTACACGGAAATTATAAGAGTTGAGTTTACGGAATTTCTGTGAAATGGTATAGTCCCTTGACGATCTCTTTCTCTCTTTCTCTCATTCCGAAAATCGAAAGATTTATCAACCTGATGGAATTATACAGTCTCTGGGAGAACTTTAATATAAAAATTACCAGAAGAAAAAATCGTGATATCAAAGACGGACAGTTAACGCTGAAATCCGAGACAGTTTAATGTATCGTAATCAAACCTGCAACACACAAAAGGACAAGGGGGAGGGGTATATCCCAAGCACACATAGACACGGATTATATAATAGAAACGCGGGTGTTAAATTGCCGTTAGAGGCACGCAGTCCCGTGGCGAGGCTAACGAGAATCGTGATTTACGCGCGAATACGACGTTCGTCTCCTTCGTTTCGCGTATCTGGTCGCATTATCGCGAAGGCTCGTTCGCCGGGAAGCCCCGGTGATAACCGTGTTTGTCGTTGGCCCGCGCGAAGAGCACTATTACGTAATTAATATGTAATTCCGGGGCAAATTGCTCGCACGCTAATTCACCGGCATGCCGGAATCACGTTCGTGGAATCTGCGCCGAGAAATCCGCTCTCGATTGACATTCGCAAGATATTCAATTTACGAAATTTCACGATCGACTCGTAGGAAGGTGTTAAATAGTGAGAGAGAGAGAGAGGGAGAGAGAGAGACGATCGATTTTTATTAAGGAAAATTCGGTTCGCGTATTATCAAATGATTCTATTCGGTGTTCCGTGTTAAGCGTGATTTATCATGTATAAATACCATTAAATTTAACGATCGACTAAACATCTGCGAATTGCTCTCTCACGTTTAATTAACAACGGATGAAATGGAGGGTGATAGAAAAAAAAACAGTACAAAAAATAACGAACGAATCGTTGACCTATGCTAATTCAAGCGAACTCTCGACATCCTTAATTCTCCTCGGCATTTTTAGCGAGCTTAGAAAACTCTGTCGGGGGTCTCGTAACATTCTTAATTAAGTTTAAGAATAAACTTGCAATTAAGTCTAACGGACTTCATTTCTCCGGCTTAACGGGGCCGAATTTACGTGAGTTTTACGAGACAGGATTAGGTAACCCGGGCGCACTCGATTCGCGAATCTAACAGGAAGCAGAAAAAAAAAATGAAAAGAGGAAAAAAAGGAGAACTGGTTTTGACAGTCGACACTGGCAGGCTTACCCGCCTAGAGGCATGCTTAATTATCATATACCGCGCGGATCCGTGTAATTTCGTTGCCAGTCGCCCGGCGTTGCATACACGTATAGTTAAATAAGACTTATGCGTTTTAATTACAAAGTGAATTATATACCAACCCCGTAAATTCCACCCCTTGAAGTCTTGCGCGTCGCTCGCGACGGAAAGAACAACAATTATGTTGTATTTTGTTTCTTTTTCCCCTCGTAAATTCTTCCATCCTTCCAAACGTCAACTTCCCCTTAACGAAGATCAAATCGCGAAAGTTTCGCGTGGAGTAACTTAATAACAACTACTCCGTCAATTTGAACGTGATCAACATTTCCTCCGTAACTTCGTACAAATACGGTGTTAAGAGCGTTATAAAAAAAAAAAGAACACAAGAAAATAAAAAAGAAAGAAAAAGAAATTTGCAAAAAATACACATTCGCGAGTGTCTGCGAAAGTCCCGTCGACCGACGGAACGGAAGTTCTTCGTATAAAATTCACATTTAAACATTCCACGGGAACGTGGCCGGAAAGAACGAACGGCCTTGTGTCTGACTAAAAACACGCCGCGACTACTTGAACGCCCGACGAAACTTGCGACGTGGCCGGATTGCGTTCGCGACGTTACCAGAGGGGACACGGTAACGAGGTAATATTACTCGGCTTACGTTCTATGCAAATGAAATATCGGGGGGCCGTGCCTGCTCTCCCATTAACGTCTGTTCGTGTCGAGGAGATCTGCGGGGGATGAAACCCCCGTTAACGGCGGTCGTCGTTCAACATCCCCGAGCATCTTCTGGAGGAGAAGTGCTTCGATGACCGTGCGAGAATCACGCCGGATTAATTCGTGATTGATTCAGACAAGATAAGTAGTAACCACGACGAGAATAATGTGAAGATGTTCGTGTTTCACGAGTATGTTCAGAGATTCAGTCGTGGATTAAAGTTATCTTGTATAATAATAATAATTATTATCATACGGTAAACAATGGAACGATGGAACGAATATCCTTGAGGTGTTGTAATCTTTTTTAATTAACGTGGAATGATTATTTATCCACTCGACGAGGGTTAGTTAAACAGTGTAAAATAATTACGCTCCAAGATGATAGAATCTTGGTCCTCCCTCTGTTGTTAGAAGAACCCTCTCTCCCCCCTCTACCCCTCCAGGAGCGTAGTTACCAAGTTCGTTGAACGAGGATTAAACTTCGAAACGTGATAAGTCATACGTAACAACGATTTTCTATTCGCGACGCCGCCGCCGCGAGTATTACGATTTCCATTGGCGTAGCGTGACAAGTTTCAAGAAGTCTTCGGAAGTCTTTTAGAGGGTGGCAAGGTGTATCCGTTCGATTTCGAGTCCGACGGATTTCATCGGGATATTCCTTTACGATTGTCCGCGAAATAATAATAAGGGAAGGGGGTGACGATTTTCGAACGTCGCAGCGCAATTTAATGAAAATTACGAAAATTACGTCATAGCGTTTCCGATTCTGAATCCGGACGTGGAATCTTTCCGGGTATCGATGGAATATTCATACAGTGAGTGGAATGTTTACCGGGAACGATATCCGTTTGATCTTCCCCCTTGTGAACGGTGACGGTGAAATTACCATGGGGAGCTCGTTCGAACTATCGAACGTTGCGATAATTTCTCGCGGGACTGTGTAACGTTAATTCGGAACCGGCCGGGTTAAGATCCAGGATTTCCATGATCCGATTTACATTATCGTTACCCTCGAAGACGTCCTTGCGCGGAAGTTCTGGTCAATTGTCGTCGTCCCTTTGACGGCTCGATGGAATCCGTCGTTAACGAAATAAGTAGATATAATATTATATAATAGTTTCCCCTGTGTATTCCCATCGGGACTGTGGATATACATATCATTCCGCGATATTTTACAACCTAAACCGAAGTTAAACGGGACGTCGGACGTTCTTACGTCGAGACGTGATACCGAAATCCCGAATGGGTATTTACGTTTATTGCGTCGGTTAATCGAATAATCGAGGAAGAGAGGAACGGTGTTAAACGACTCGAAAGAAAGGAATGCCACTGGTGAACGAAGAAAGATGGTACGAACCAAGGATGGAATGTTGGGGGGGAGGGGTGGGAAAGGGGAGGGGTGTAGAACGGGTGGTAAGCCATTTTCCAGCAAACGCTTGTCTCCAGGCACACCAATATTACGGGGTAAACATCGTTACGATCGATCTCCATTGTACAGGACATAATTTAATTCGGCCAGTTTGCGGAGATCCTACGCCATAGCCGGCCATCCCCCGCTGAGATTAAATCGAAAGCTCGAGGATCTCGCCGGGAATTGTTGGCAAATAATTCCTTTCTACGATATAGAGGCCAAAAGGGATTAATATGAAATTTAATCAAACCGATTGTAAATCCTGCGAGATAGGTACGTATGAACGGAGCTGAATCGGGTCCGCCGGAAATTCATTTTCACCTGAACGCGCACCTTTCACCTTCTATCGGAAGCCCCGGTTATTATTAATTAAATCGTGCGAACTGTGTTTTAACCGTTTCATCGTCCCCGCGAACGACACCATAATATCTACGTATGTGTTAACCAAACAAAATATATATATATATATATCACATGTTTATATGTGTACTTCAAAACTGAGAATAATTAACTTTGAAATAATCTTTTCATTGTTTAATATAAAATCATCGATATAATCGTAATCGAAGATTCTTTAATAACTTTGAAATCTTCGTTTAAAAATATCTGACAACTTTCTCGATTCTCCAAGGTAACTTTCCTCGTGTGCCCGGAATTTCTTTCGCACTCCCACGGGAATGGTTTCCCCAGTTCGACTCGGCGTTAAGCCGTCATCGTTCTCGTTCGTAAACGTCGAAAGGCCACCGTCGGAGAAACGAGTCGAACGAGCCGGTGAACCGAGAGGCGAGGAGGCGAGGGACGATTAAACTTTCGCTGATAATTAATTGGAGTCTCGTCTGGCTTTCATCGGTGCCGGCTGCGTCTACTGTGGAAAGCTTTGACAGTTCGCGAAGGGAAGATCTTTCCCTCGGAAACGAGCAACCCTGCCGGCGGCGGGCTGGCTTCGTTTTTTGTTAGGCTTCTTTTCTTTTACGCTCTTTTCGCGGTCCTTTCATCCCCGGCCGACAGTCGGAGATGGAGCTCTGCCAAATATAAGAATCCGAGCTTTCTTCCCCCCCCCCCTATTCCCCCTCCATCCCCTCGCGGGTGAAACGGATTCCCTTTGTAACGCCGCTGGAATAATTCAATCGCGCGATAAACTCACGCCGCGATTGGATTCGATGTTCAGGTGTATGTTATTATGGGCCTGGCCTCCGGTATCGAAGTCATTGGATTGATTGTGCCCATAATTATGAAAGTGGTCTAAGTTAATATTAAAAATAAAATTGAAGTCTTGATAATTTGTTAGTAAATGTTTCAAATCTTTAAAAAACGTAATATCTACAATTTTTTATAAATTGACTTGTTAGATCACTTTCATAATTATGAGCACAAGTAGGGTATCGAGAAAAAATAATCGTCGGAAAAACGAATGTCGTCGTTGGAACAAAGATGGTAAACGGATGAGTGGAGAGTAAGGTAGAACATTGATCGTTCGAACCGTCCTTCGAAAGTTTGTTCATTTTGTCGATCCGTACGAACCGCTCGGGTCTAAATGACGAACGAATTTGCATAGTAACACGGAGATGTTTAATATTTTCCACGTGCACGGGAATCGTGACCGTAACACGGGCGGACCTTCGTGAAACGATTCGGGACAAATAATTCGCCGGATTTTCAGCGTGTTATTCCACTCGAGTCATTTATAATTCCGTTGGGAGTGTTGGGAATAAAATGAATTGATAATCCGCAATCACGTATGTAGGTGGGCGTATATAATAAACGCACACACACACACACATATATACATAATGTATGTATACATATACTACGTGTATGTACGTATATAGAATATTATATATGGAAATGGAGCACGATTGTCAATATTTCCACGGTAAAACTGTGCGTACGCTTTTGTAATATTTCGCGGTGAATGAAATTTTATAGATACATCGACACGTACGGCTTATTCAGCCGTTATTGCATTAATCAGCCGTGCGTTCGAACGGGGAAGAGAATAATTTTGTTTTCGCGGTGAACGGGCGTCGCGGAAAAACCGTTCGGCGAAGATGATTGAGAATTCGAGAACCGACGCCGAACGGTAGCCGGCGTCGCGACGTTCTCGTCGGGCAAAGCTGCCGATACCGCGGCGGGAAAATGAAATTTGCGCCTTATTGGCAAATAGAAAAGTCTTCATTACCGTTACTGAGGGGGGGGGGGGGAGTGAAATCAGTAGAACGAGGCGGCGGAGACCCGAAATGAGGACTACGGAACTCCATTAGTTGGCTACTATCTCCGTTGGAATAAAACCATTTGAAAAGCCTGGCATAAAAGTTTCCCCCTTTCTCATTTATTTCTTTTTATTTTTTTTTACTTTCTTTCTTTTATTTTTTATTTCCCTTTGGCCGGCTGATGGAAGAGGCCGCCCTACTGAAAAACGGAATGCAAAAGGCGGCGAAACTTATGCAAATTCGCAATTTCGTTGGTACGTAATGTTTTTCGGTCTCTACCAACCCTCCACCCTTGGACGTTCCCTTGGCATCCCTTTTGCAAGTTTTCTTCTTCGTATTTTTTTTTTTTGCCGGAATGCAAATCCGGTCCCTACGGATAATTTACGATTTTTGTTCCTGAGGGTTGCTCGTTGTACAGAAACGTATTTTTTTCCCCCCAAGAGCGTTTCCACAATCCTCGGCACGTTAGAATTCACGTTGAAACGCCCTCTATGTTTCCCCGTTCAACTTTCAACGTATACACGTACATATATGTATACGGAAAACTTGTAGAATTTTCTATATCTATACATATACATATAGAACAAATACCGAATGCATCCCGGTGAAAACAACAGCGAAATAACTTTCACCGTTTAATCCATTTACCTTCGATCCAATCGGAACCTGGGGCGAACGTGAGAACAGATCACCAATGGTTTTCGGGTACCTCGAGGTGGAGAACCAGATAGGAAAACAACGATTTCGTACGATTCGCGCAAAACCGTCGCGTGTTTACATCGCGCCCGTCGATACCGTCCCGAGGAAAACGATTTCGTTTTGTTTCCTCTTTTGCCGATTTTCACGCGACTGTATGTATGTATGTTTTTTTTTTGCTTTCCCGGTTACCCCTCGGGAACGGTAAAACAATTTTATGACTCGTTTCTGGACGCCGCGGAATCGTCGGGCTGGAAAGGGGCACACGTCGAATACCGACGATAAACCGGAAAGTATGGAGAAAACCTGCACGGTCAAGTATTTCCGATCGGACGCCATTTTTGTACGTTTTCCTCTAACCCCTCTGAAAGTAGTTTCCCGAAAGTACCGCGGGAAATTGGGTACTCCGGACATCGCACGTTCTTAAATAGGGAAACGGAAACGGAAACGTGTTTCGTGATCTACCGGAAGTAAATGGACGCAGAATTTGGTGAAAAAGGGACTAATTGGTGGAAATTGAGATTTTACCGTGAAATTTGCGTGAATTTTTTAATAAGACTCTCCGTCGTAGGGATTCTGATTGTTTGCGACTCGGCATGATAGAAAAATAATGTAGGTTGTGACGTTGAAAGATTAAGGGTGTCCCCCTGGGTATCAAGGGTTGTCTGACCTTCGACGGCAGCTGTTCTACTTGATATTCATTCCGCAGCGCAGTAAAGGAACGGTGAATGAAAAAGTATATCCGGACGAGATGAAAGAATTCCACGGGTTACATTAAGTTTCCAGATATCCTCTTATCTTTCAATAAAATATCGTGCCAGTCCCGGGAGATCAATGTCGGGCATTAATTCTCGTTGAAAACGTAAGCGACTGCAAGTTCAAGGGATAAAGTCGAAGACTAAAGGGCATCTTGTATGAAATGTACCGCGGTTTCTCAGGTTAACGCTGTATACAAAAATACAAGAAAAAAAAACATCAATAATTCCCTCGTAAAATAAAACCCTTTAAAAACATGTCCCTTTTAAAATGTTTGTGCGAAAAAAATGGACGAATTGCTTTTTCTGGTTACGCCTTCCCTTTCTTGTTCGCGGCGGCCATTATAAATATCCACTTGGCATCGGTCGAATCTCGTCCGCGGGAATGTTCTGTTTGCGCGAAAGATTTTAGCGATCGCGGCGCTGTTACTTGAAAAATATGGTATGTTTATTGCGGCAATAAATACGCGGGTCTTCGTCGGCACGGTGGCCGTCGTTGTGCTCGTAACGTAAATATCTTTTAATGTTTGCAATCGCACAATGCCGGCTGGCCATTGGCAGATCTCGTTTTAAAATAACATTGCATTATAGCCCGGAACAGGAAGCACTCATTGCGCGCGTGTGCACCGTTGTAAAATATCATTTCGTGTTTAAACGAGTATTAAGTCGAACAACCTTACGCGTCATCCACTTTGTAATTTCATACCTCGAAAGATTTCTCTTAAACGTAAATTAAAATCACACTTCAATCATCTACTCGTACAAGTATCACTGATTTCTTTATTAAATATTCATTTTTCAATTATTTTCTATCAACCAGTTTCAAATAATTGTGTCTAACTTTCGTTTTTTTTTTAGTGGTGACTTAAAAATATGTATTTTCTTGAATATCCGCGGTTTGATAATTGTTCGTTCATCGTCTATGATTCATTCGGCGTAATTAAATTCGTACGAACGTGCGTTTAAGAATTATTTAACTGCCGACTATTCCCCGGCGGAATATACCGTGCAAGAGTCTCACAGGTCTTTTACTCGTTCGTGGGTTTCCACTGCGACCATCGACTTCCGACCTTTACCACGACCGATGTAAATTTAATAAAGCTCCACTGTTATCTAAATGCTTCCGATTCCATGGTATCTCCAGCGGAGTAAATAGCGTCGCACCTCGAACGGCTTAGACTCCGCTATCTCTATCGACGATTTCGAGAACGAGGTGAGATTCTTTCGGCCGTAATCCGCCGAAAGAAGAATGCACTCCCCCACGTTCCCCACAAAAGACAGATCGTCCCAGATTTCGTGACTTTCCGTATCGAGAGATCGATATCGCCATTACATAAACGATCAGACTTTTAATAATCATTTCTCGCCCGTTTAATTCCTTCGCCATTGACGAGTTCATGGTGAGCAATGAATATTTCTATTAAACAAACATAGATTTCTACTGTGTATATTTAGAAAAATATGATATCTTGAAAATATGATAACTTTCAACATTATTCCATTTAAAATCAAATAATTTTATTATATGAAAGATACCCTTCTCTCCTCGCTATAAAAACATAATTATCTTTATCCCAGTGTTCAAAAATTCCTATTTCCAGCATCGAATACTCAGTACCCCAACTTCTATTCAAACACCCTAGAGATAATTCGATAGAAACAGGGTATCAGTCTATAAATTCCCCGTAAGGTCCAGCGTTAACGCGTCCGTTCGAGGATCGCAAATAAACGAAAGCGTGAGAAACGAGAGAGAGAGAGAGAGAGAGAGAGAGAGAGAGAGAGGAAAGAGATAGCCGCTAGAAAATTACGAATAGCGAGAGAGGAACGTGGAAAACGTATTTGGCAGCGAAACGACCGCCCCCCACGTCGAGTGTCCTCGTCGTCCAGGACACTGCCAAGTCCGCGAGGACCTCTTATTGGGTCTAAAATTACTTCGGGCTGTTTCTAGTGCAACCTTTCGTCTTCCCGGGACCTCGTTTGCCGCGGTGTCTTCTCGTCCTCGCAGATATGGTCGATGCCGGACACTCCGGCAGGAAACTGATTCCCCCGGGTCCACCTTTCAACGGATATCGTCGGCGACGATCTCACCGCAGAAGGCTCTTATGAATGCGCGCGAACAATGCTGTGGCCATTTTCCAAGGAAAAGTAGACACACACACACACACACATACAGTATCTATATACTTTTACTAGAGGGATCCATTTCAACATTCTTTCAAGCAGGGACTTTTCGAAATCTCGGCACAGCCCTTGCGCTCTTAATTACATTCCCATGCTGCGCAGAGGCTTAATTAAAGTCCCCGGGGAGAAGTACAATTTCTAATGAAAGGATTTATATATTTTCGTCCAATTACCGGGACTTCCTTACCGCGGAAAGAAAGAAGGTATAAATATACGAGGTATTATATATTATGATACTTTACCGTACTTTACCTTGGGAACTGGCTTTTGTTGTAATCTTATCAGTGATGGAAATACTGGTACATGGAAGTTACTGCGATGATGCTTTTTTTTTTGTTTTATTATATTCTATTATATTTGATATAAGGTTAGTAAGGTGAAATTGTTTGTCGAAAGAAACACCGGTGTAGAAGGGCATACGGTTTACGTGTCCGTCTTTTTTAAAAGTAAGTAAGTACTCTTCTCGATTATTTACGCACGATTACCGGCCGACTAATTAGAAGATCCTTAGATATGCATGCGAGCAAGAAAGAGAGTTTTCGTGGTACATTCAGTCCTGCGAAATCTTTGCCGCCTTCATTAGCGGAGTCGGGCGTTTACCTTAAAGCTCGGGAAAGCGTCGTTTGCACGCCCGATGAGAATTCTTGAAAAGCCTCTCGTTATGTGTCTTCTTCGTGTACGTAGAGACACTCCCACACGAACGTACACCTTCCGTGTATGTATGTACAACCGTCACGAGGTCCTTAACTCGTAACTCGAGTAAAGTATTAGAAAACTCGAGACTCGATTAAAAGCGTCGCGAAACAAACGTAAATTATTCGCGTAACCGCGAAACGGAGCGTTTCCAACCACTGGAAACAATTTACCAGATTTCGCGGGAAGCTGCGAACGATCATTTCGAATCTCTCTGGTAACTTTGGAGATTTTCACAATATGCGATTCGTTCTTCTTTTATTATTAAAAATAAATCAAGTAGAGTGAATGATAATATCATTAGACAATGGTATCTTGTAACGATAAGTCCATTGATTTTTTCCACCGTGGAAAATGAAGAAGTTCGTTAGAGGAGCTGACCGTACACGGTTCGCCGAGGAGAAAGAAAATTGCAAGAGCGACAAGAGATTAATGAGATTGTACCTCAATCCGATTAAAAGCAGGAAAAGTTGTTAGGACTCCTCTTTCGGTTTCACACGTATCTCCTTTCCCTCGGGAAGTCTTACCAGCGCGGCCGGGACTTTTTGTCCCGATCGACCTCATTGAAAGACTATCCGGCCTCTTTTCAAAGCGACGGAGCCTTGTCTTACGTAATCATTTTACGCGCGGGACTGTTGTAAAAATAGACAGAGAACGGTACCGAGGGAAGGAAATATAAGGACGGAAACAACGTCTTGCGGCGAACGCTTTGAGAAAGGAAAGAAAAGCGCGCGATCTGGTAAATGGGATAGCGCTGTTGCTTCAATCGATACGAACGAACGGACTTAAAGGAAACGAGGAAATTAGAGAAGAAACAATATCTCCGAAAGCTTCTCGTTTCGTCGCGTTACACAAAGAAATTTTCGCTGGTGTTCCCCTGGAAGTGTTTTTGTAAATGAAATTCCTTGTTCGCGTTCTATTGGAAATATCCTTATACACAATTAACGAAACATTGTCTAAATATCGATTAAAAGATTTATCGATACGAAGGGATCATTCTAAAATAGATCCTATGATCAAGGGATAAATCACGCAATGGAATTTGAAATGGTGAGATACGTAAGTCTTTTATTTCGTGGAAAATCGCGATGCAGAAGGGTGTGAAATATTCAACAACTCCTTTTTATCTTTCCAACGTGCCGCCACCGTTATCTCGCGGGACGTAAAAGCAATGAATGGAAACGAAACAACGACGTCCACCGCAGTCGAAAGGCAGTCGTTCCCCAGACGGTACCGCTAGTTTTGCCGTCGGTGTCGACGTCACGGGAAGTTCAAGGTTTTACGAGCGCCCTGCACGACTTCCCAACGAATAGAGAACTCCGGGAAAGACAAGAGAGAGAGAGAGAGAGAAATGAGAAGGGAAAATCGAAATAAAACGAAGTTCAGCGAAAACCCACGAGTATTCCAGCGATGATTCAAAGTCGAAGCCTACGAATTTTCGAACAGGGAATAAAATCTGGTATCGATACTGTTTCGTCGTTTCATTTCTCGTCGGGTGTGTAAAATGTAGAAGATTTGTATTGAACGAAACGTACATTCGCGGGAGACGACAAGTTCTCCGCTAATTAAGTGGCTTCGTGGAAGATCGGTTATCGATTGAATTTCTGCGTCATTCAGCCGCGCGAAAAGTTTTTATTTCGTCGACGTTCGACGAGGTTTGATTTTTTTCTACGGTGACACGATTGAAGAAGGAGATGTCACGATATAGATCGATTACGTTTACTTCGTTGCGACGAATAGTTGATAAAGAAACGTTGCACGGATATGACTGGAATATTACACGGGGACCAATTACCAAGATACCTGTACACTGAGTTTAATGAGTTCCGTTTTGTTTCCGCGTGTAATACACTGATTGCCGGTGCACGTAGTTAACGAAACTATTTGCTGAAAAGATTTCCATCGACGATAATGTAAATACGCTCGTTATAAATTCGTGATAGTACGCTAAATAGGCTCCATGATTTTTCGATGAATCAATTCGAATGATTCCCGATGAATTTTAATTCCGCAAGATAAACGTGAAATAATAACACGGTGTTTTCGGACTGATAGAATTATACGAGCATGTATTGTATAAAAGCCGCGAAACGCAATGCTGCGACATTAATTCACAATTATTATTTCCCAATTCAGAATTAATTTGTAATAATTAACAAATTCGCTGGGTACGCGGAAACACAGGCATTATTTCCGCGCTGCGTCGCGAATACAAAGGACATTCGCCAATTGACAATCCGACGTTGTAACGCGAAAGTCAATTTTGATGCCGAGCGTCGAATTTTCCCCGAATTATCATCGATTCCAGTTATTTTCCACGGTATTCGAATCACTTTGCCGGTACACGAGGAATCATGATAAAAATACGCTATCACCCATCAGCTAACTTTCGAAGCTACTGAAACATTAAGTTCCACTATTCGTACCGTGAGATTGTTTCTGATTAAAAAGTATCGGGTCAAACTTCGATCAAGTATCGTTGCCAAGTAATTCACGGTCCGGAAAACGAATGAAAGCTGCTTGACGCACTCGAGCAGTTTATCCGTGAAATAAAAAGAAAAAACGAGAAAAAAAAGAACACTTCCTATTCTTTCATTAAAACAAAGTATCACTGAAATAAGAATTAGATTCATTTATTTTTAAATCTCTCGATGACATCCTTTTACCAAGTGAAAATTAACAAAAATTCGTAAAATATAATTACGTTTAATTAAATAAAATATAACAATCTGTCCTCCCAAATGAAAAATTCATCGACACTCTTTTTTCGATCTAATTCACGCCATAAATATTTATTTCGTACACCAGAAACGGATTTCCGTTCCGCGGAGATGTCGTGTTTAATGGCCATTTCTTCCGGCAACGCTGCAGGCATTTCTCTCTATCTCGACACTGTTCCGCCATTATACTGTTTCACCTGTCATCGGTGGCTGAAACTCCGCGTTATCGTTACGCCAAATTAGACCGATCAACGGGCGGTATAGAAGTTCGCCGACGAAACCATTAATTCCTTACACCGTGGAACGGTTGACATTTCGTGGGAGTCACGATATTTCGCCCAGGTTACCAGCGGGACGATCGTAACACGGATTAAGGATTGACCTTCTGACCCGAATGAACCTTTCGGTCCGCGCGAGAATTATCGAACTCGAATTATCCACTCGAGCCTAGGGAGTCGGCCGACAACGGAAACCAAATCTGAAATGGAAAACGATCCAAGAAACTCATCGGAATAAATTACCGGTAACGATTCTACGTGCTGGGAGTGGGGACAATGTCTTATTCGCTGCGTGTAGGGATAGACAATAGCGAGTTAGGGTAACTGGGAACGTTACTGTCGTCGGGATTCTTGATTTCACAATTTCTCGATCGTACGAAGGGAATTAAAGTCTATAGGAGTTAGAGAGAGTGTCTCACCTATTATAATGTGTCTCACTAACGTAAATTAGTTACCAATACCATTAACGAATGTTAGAAATGTGTTTGCTAGTTTTAGCAACTTTTGACACTGTTTTCTATTATATAGATATTTTCTATTATAAAATCTCTAATTTGCTAATTTTGTTACTTCCTAATTTCTATTATATAGATATTTTCTATTATAAAATGTCTAATTTTCTAATTTTGTTATTTTCTAATTTCTACTACATACATATTTTCTATTACAAATCCAATATATGTATTACATAAAGCTTATTAGTTGTATCAAATGAAAGCGTTATATTATGACAATTTAAAAAGTATTAAAATGTCTGTTTAACAACTTATTTTCTAAAATTGCGGTTGTTAAACGGTTAAACACAACATTCACCTCACTTCGTTCGCTATTATCTAGTTCCAGCATTCACCACGTGTGTAACAGTGTCACGGAATCGACTTCTAAGCTCGCGTAATGACGGCGTGGATTCGCAAACAAACTTCTTGCGGTAACGAGGCCGAATAGTCTTCGACTGACGTAGCACCGAGATAACGCGGTCCACGGCGTGGGTTCCGGTGTTTAGCCGGTTTTGCAATCGCGGAAGAAAATCACCGTGAACCGACCGAGACGCTAACTTCGCGACGGAAGCGACCGAGGGGAAGCGGAGTTAATCGCGTGGAATTCCAGAAATGTTTCTGAGATCTGACAAAGCGCGGCGAAGGTCCTTTCGGATTCTGCCGGGAATGGAATCCTTCCGGTATTTCCTTCCTCGGACGTAGCGCAACGGGTTTTCATGGGTTGGTGGGTTATGGAAACCGATGGACAAATGACCGGTGACGAAATTAAAGGAGAATTTGAAATTAATTTCCTACTCGACGGAGTACGCGGCGGGAAACGGTTGAATAATTAATTAGAAATTTAGTTACGGATTTTCAGAGAGAAAGATCAAGTAGTATTGATTTCTGCTGAGGAATCAACGATTTAATCACAAAAGACAATTTCATTTTGTCGATCGACTTTCACATTATGAATGATTCGATGGAAACAACAAACAACGGACATTCGAAGAGAATAATTGAATACACGGATCAATGATCTTTCGATGAAAGATATCTTTCGGTAGAACGACGTCCTTTTAATTTGTCCTGTGACAAGGTAACGAAGAAATCCTACATGGAGAATAACGAAAGGAACTAACAGGAAATTTTACAAAGTTCTACCTCACAGCAGTGTCATTACAATAGTCTCGAATTTCCCTGGATATCGATATTCTGCGAAGCGTATTACACAGATATCCTTGAAATAATTTCTCGCAGTAAAAAAAAAAAGAAATAAAGCAGCAACAAGTAGTATCCGTTGACAAACTTCCGTAACAATGTCTTGCCGTTCTCGAGCGCATTAATTCTAAACAGTGTGTCGTTCCCAAAAGGGATTCCGATCGCTTTTATCACGGCCGCGTATAAAGGGCCGCAGTCGTTACGGGACTTAAACGGGCCCCCTTCGAAATTTCGTTCTCCTCGGTGGCCGTAGGGTCCCACGTGGCCGCGTGAAAAAACACGAAAAAAGGATTCCCTCGCAGGACACTCGAACGATCGAACAAATAAAACACGGCGCAGGGTTCGACAGGCTGATCTCATCGCCGAAATGACTACTTGTTCCACACCCCGCCCGACAATATCAGCCTGCTAACCCTGCCCCTTCGATGAAATCCCAGCGTCCACTCTTATATTCTCTCTTTTTTTATTTTTGGTTCGTTTCTGCCGAGGGTACAACTCGGCCGTCCAATAAAATCGTGAAATTTTATTAGAAAATCGCTCCGGCAAACCGGGACGAGATCGTTGAAATTATATCTGGGCTAAATTCTCAAAACGATATTTTCCATCGCAACCGACGAATCTCGTATTAATGTGTTCTATATCACGTGACAAACGGATGGTGATATATATTTTTTATATAGAGATATATATGTATATTTATATTTATATCCATGTTGTCGGGTATCGAATAAAATAACGACGAAACGACGTTATACGCAAGATATACAAGGTGCACGTCGGTTATTTTCGAGTGGCGACGGGACGGTTCGTTATAAACGATAAAGCCGGAACTTCTAACGAAAAGGTAAAGTTGATATTTATCGGTGAATCGTGCAGTTCCACCGAAGAATGATACGACCGCCCGGCGGCGGTGCCGGTTGCCAGCGATACACTTGGCCACAATTTTCTCTGGACAAATTTGACTTATCGCCGATGCCCGATTTATCGGTTCCACAAGTTTTCGGCCCTTTCGCGGAATTTCCCGACGATTCCTGGAGACCGCGGAATCCGTTTCCACGGGAAAATCGCCGCGGTGATCCGAGTTCCGTCGGTGTACCGGTAATATTTCGCGCAAAGTAGAATAAATGCCAGCTAGCGAACACGATTCTCGATAGCGATAGCGATTCACCCGGTAAGATGGCACGAAACTTGGTCGTTACGGGAGACATCCTCTTCGGTCGGAGTGCTCGTAGCGTGATGCAAACTACAGTCACCTCTAATTGCGCGCGAAGCACGTCAATTTCACGGGCGATAGATAAACTTCGCCAGTGAAACGAGAAGTCGACGTGAAATTCCGAACCTATAGGGTCGGGGGCGATGGAGAGGGAATGGGAGGGGGGAGGGGAGAGGGGAAGGGGAATAATTGAGAATTGTCCGCGGCTGTTAATAGGGAAAAATAAGCTAATTAAGATTGTGGTTAGACGTTATCGGGCTAATCTTTCTCGTTTAAAGAAACCACTCTATTTCTGGTGGAGATTTATCTCTCACTGTCTCACCGTGCTCGTTTTTCACCCGTTCACATGTAAATTGGGTAACGTAAATAAATTCGTTATGCGTCTTCCGGAAATAATAGCGGAACTCTCCTATTACGAATGCAAATGTGGAGAATTTATTATACCCGGCGAGTGAAATACGTGAAAAATCCTTCCCTCTGTTTCTTTCGCCGTGGCGGTAATTTCATTTTTTCGGATTCCAGGTCGTTTTTTTTTTCTTTTTATTTTGCTTGTTCCTCCTTTCTCTTCGTTTTTTTTGTTCTCTTTCTTTGGTGTAACGTAAAAGTCGGTCCATTTACAATGGAATGGCACCCTTTTGAGAGCCACCCTCCCTCTCCCCCACCCCCCCTACAAGATCTCGTCAGTCTCGGGGAGGGATTATGTTCGCCCGCATCTGGATAACCATGTTAGCTCGGATTCCCTCGCACCCTTCTA
This sequence comes from Mimumesa dahlbomi, assembly GCA_917499265.3. Taxonomy (NCBI): domain Eukaryota; kingdom Metazoa; phylum Arthropoda; class Insecta; order Hymenoptera; family Crabronidae; genus Mimumesa; species Mimumesa dahlbomi. The sequence goes on from OU824118.1 coordinate 12,425,381, forward strand.
CTTTTCTCGCTGATATTTTATCTCCCCGCCGTTTTCACCGTTTCTCAGCTTCTAATGGCATCCGTCGTTCGATCAACTTTCCCGGATATGGATACGTGTACGTGTGTACATATATATGTGTTATATGTATAATATACAATGTACAGGGTGTACCGGTTACCAACGAATTTCACCGTGAAACCCGTGGGAACATATTAGTCGCGCATGTTTTATTGTCGAATCTCTTGACATCCGGATAATCCGAAGAAATAAATTTCAATTGGTAACGAGAGGCAGAGAAAGATTATTTTTATCCATATATTTATACGCGAATGAAACACACACGCGGCACGATAGCGACGCAATGAGACGGACGGAAATGTTTTGGTAAACGCGCGCGTTTCTGCCGACAATAAAATTTACAATAAAATAAAACTAAATAAAACGACAATAAAATTACTCGATCGTACAATAAAAAGAAAAAAACACCCGGTGAATAAAACACGTTTCTCGTGGTTCAGGTTACCGGTGGTTGCCAGTGTACACCCTGTATATGTACATATATGTATATGGTCCATCCTCGACCCTCAAGGGTACATAAAAGTTCCCTTTATCGGGACTTCCGTGAAATAAAAGTCACGGGGAAAATTTTCGGCGGACGACGCGCCAACCAGATTCACGTCCCCCAGAATAAACTGTCCGTGTTTGCGTGGGGTGGTGTATGAAAATACGACACCCTTCCGAGACGAGACATCACCCGACGTTACACCTACGCCGGAGATTTACTCGGCACATAAATAATCGTCGTTCGTGCGGGGAAAGTAGTACGTTCTGCTTTGTGAAAAAAATTTTTTCCTACAGATACATACGCACAAGTGTATGCACACCCTTTCCGTCGAGACGAAGGTAGATACTACATTTGTAAACAACAAATACAATTCCTTCGAGCAGACACGGCACGAGAATTAAAGCCCACGCTGAAATTCACAGGGAAAATATCCGAGATTAAACCGGATATACAGATGTTCGCAGGATTCATTTGCAACGAACAACAACAAGTCTACTTGCAACGGTATCAATCGTATTTACAAAGAATTACACACGATTTCCTAGAAATAATTCCCGTTTAGCGACAAGTGTTCCATCGAGTAAGTAAGTAATACGTGAAGTGTATCCGACGGATTATTTTGCACTGTTAAATATCGACGATTGTTAAAGGAAAACTTCTTTGTAGAGATCGATAATCCCTTCCCTTATTATCCTGCCTAACGAACCGAGACGAGGAATAATGTGAAAGAGAGAGAGAACCAGGCATTCTAGGCGCGGGACAAATACCAACGGGATCAATTCGAAAAATTTTCCAACCGGCCGTCGCGACGTCGATATGAGAATTCTTCGTCGAGTTCCGAACGCGACCGTCGACGTCCCGACGTCCGGTTTTAGTTAAATAATTTCCAACCGTTTCCCTACCACGTATGAAATATTTACATACATATATTTTTTTATTATTTTCTATGTGAAGTCAACGAATATTGTGTTCGTGTTGGGTTCAAAGGGTCGGTCGTTATCTAACGTGAACATTCTTCGGACGAATTTGTATGTAAATAGAAAAACGAATTTCCCGCCGATAAATCGGTATACTGTCTATACGTTACATAGCGGAACATGCATTATTTACAGGCCGAAATCCAGCGCGAATGTATCAGGGGGATATTTTTCAAATAAATAAATCCTCGACCCGGATTTTATTCGTGAGTTATACGAATATCGCCCCGTTGATAAACGGACTTCATTTCGAATACTTGGCGAAATCTATATGGAAATCCGAATTCTAACGCGAGAGTTGAACGTTCTATTCATGGTTCTATTTCGTAAGTGTAGTTTCCATTAAATACTTAGTGAAAAGATCCGAAAGAGCATTTGATAGTTAATATCATAACTTTTTCATCACCGTCCCTGTCAATATTTATCCAACACAGTAATCAACGATCATTATTATTACGAAAATCGCGAAAATTCATCAATTTAAAGCAGTTTTTCGTTCAGCATTCGCTCAATTTTTGAGATAGCGGTCTGAAACTTGTACCATTGTTTTAGTTAGGAAATTCTACGGCAGATCAATGTATAATAGTTGTACTTTTCGAAAATTTAATTTTTCGCAAAAATCTGAAGGGGGTAGGTCAGGATTTTTTGCGATTTTCGTAAATCGCCCGCCATTTTTACAATTTTTTAGATATCGACCTGATTCTTTCTGTATCTTATTCGGCTTCGGATTCCGCGTCCAAAACGTCCTGGATCATTTTAATAGCTCAAAAATTGCGGAAATGGCGGGCAAATTACGAAAATCGCAAAAAATCCTGACCTACCCCCTTCAGATTTTGGCGAAAAATTAAATTTTCGAAAAGTACAACTATTATATATTGATCTGCCGTAGAATTTCGTAACTAAAACAATGGTACAAGTTTCAGACCGCTATCTCAAAAATTGAGCGAGTGCCGAACGAAAAACTGCTTTAAATTGATGAATTTTCGCGATTTTCGTAATTCCTTCGTCATTTCCGGAATTTTTGAGCTATTCAAATGATCCAAGACGTTTTGGATGCGAAATCCGAAGCCAAATAAGACAGTGAAAGATTCAGGTCGATAGATAAATATTTGCAGAAATGAGGAAGGAATTACGAAAATCGCGAAAATTCATCAATTTAAAGCAGTTTTTTGGTCGGCATTCGCTCAATTTTTGAGATAGCGACCTGAGACTGGTACCGTTGAACTCGGCGGGAAATTTTACGTCAGATCAATGTATAATAGTTGTACTTTTCGAAAATTTCATTTTTCGCAAAAATCTGAAGGGGGTAGGTCAGGATTTTTTGCGATTTTCGTAAATCGGTCGCCATTTCCACAATTTTTGAGATATCAAAATGATTCTTTCACTGGCTTATTCGGCTTCGGATTCCGCGTCCAAAACGTCCAGGATCATTAAAATACCTCAAAAATTGTGGAAATGACAAGCGATTTACGAAAATCGCAAAAAATCCTGACCTACCCCCTTCAGATTTTGGCGAAAAATTAAATTTTCGAAAAGTACAACTATTATATATTGATCTGGCGTAGAATTTCCTGAGAAATTCAATGGTACCAGTCTCAGGTCGCTATCTCAAAAGTTGAGCGAATGCCGACCAAAAAACTGTCATAATTTGACCATTTTTCGCGATTTTCGTAATTTCTTCGTCATTTTCGCAAATTTTTAGATAACGACCTGAATCTTTCACTGTCTTATTTGGCTTCTGATTCCGCGTCCAAAACGTCCCGGATCATTTTGATATCTCAAAAATTGCGAAAATGACAAAGAAATTACGAAAATCGCGAAAATTCATCAATTTAAAGCAGTTTTTCGTTCAGCATTCGCTCAATTTTTGAGATAGCGGTCTGAAACTTGTACCATTGTTTTAGTTAGGAAATTCTACGGCAGATCAATATATAATAGTTGTACTTTTCGAAAATTTAATTTTTCGCCAAAATCTGAAGGGGGTAGGTCAGGATTTTTTGCGATTTTCGTAATTTGCCCGCCATTTCCGCAATTTTTGAGCTATTAAAATGATCCAGGGCGTTTTCGACGCGGAATCCGAAGCCAAATAAGCCAGTGAAAGAATCATTATGATATCTAAAAAATTGTAAAAATGGCGAGCGATTTACGAAAATCGCAAAAAATCCTGACCTACCCCCTTCAGATTTTTGCGAAAAATTAAATTTTCGAAAAGTACAACTATTATACATTGATCTGTCGTAGAATTTCCTAACTAAAACAATGGTACAAGTCTCAGGTCGCTATCTCAAAAATTGAGCGAATGCTGACCAAAAAACTGTCATAATTTGACGATTTTTCGAGATTATCGTAATTCTTTCGTCATTTCCGCAAATGTTTAGATATCATCCTGAATCTTTCACTGTCCTAATCGACTTCCGATTCCGCGTCCAAAACGTCCCGGATCATTTTGATATCTCAAAAATTGATTGAATGCCTACTACCAACTTATTCCTTTCATTCCTTTCTTTTACAAGCAATACTGCCTCTATAATGGATGAAACTAACATCAAATTGTTTCAAACTTTTTCATCATCGCAAACGTAGCTTCAATTCATTTCGCCCTACATTACTTATAACATCGATCACTATTCATAAATCAATCTCACAATTTCATTTCTCTTTAATTTCTAATTATTCCACTGTAATTCCATGGGAACACTTTCAATCGTCGATGGAAGCTTTCCGGTGGCATATCGCGAATTAGAACTCCCCTCTGTCTCTCTCTCCCTTTCTCTCTCTCTCTTTCTGTCGAAAACAAAAAAGAAATATCTGGCCAGCTTTTAAAAGCGGCTCGACATGATCTCGCTGCCGAGCGGCGTCGAACAGCCAGCGTCCACGTCGCGTCGGTGCGCCTGTGTGCGCAATCTGGATCAAGGCCCGTGTCGATACTTAGCTACTAGGAATTCCAATATTGCAACTCAGCGTTTTGCCGCCTTCGTGTCCCGCGCTCACTCGGCTCGTGCAAGTGCACACGAACACACACAAACACACGTACACATATACACGATGGTGTGTACTTTCATAGGTGTATGCCATATCGACGCGCACAAAGAGTGAGTACCATTGTGCATGTGTCCGTCGTGCGTGTATGTATGTGTGTACCGCGGCGAAAGCGAGTGTGACGATGTATGAAGTTTGACAAACTGCCGGCCAAGATTGGAGGGGCGTGGCGCAGGAGACGGAATGACATTTGCATGAAAAGTATCGCATTCGATTACCGGATTCTGGGTTAAAAACTGAATAATTCATGCCGGATCGGCTAAGATACTATTTAGCTTCTGTGTAGATTTACAGAGAGATTAAACCGCCCAAAGGATCCGGCCGGATGTGCGCGTGAATCGTGTCTCACCTACGATAGCAATAAATAACATTATATATTTTTACACCCAGACACTTTCAATCGTACGTGTATAAATTACATCGAGTGTATCCGTTGAACGAGGATACACTTTTTATCATTTTTCTGTCAATTTCATCGATCCAATCTCCTTAACCATACACTTATATGATAATACGATAGACACTTAATACATGTTTAATCCGGCGACGAGAGAAAAAAAAATCGTCGCGAGAAACTTCTCTCGGAAACGACTCTCGAATTCTCTCGACTGTTCCTCGTAATTTGTCTTCAAGGACGGAAAACAGGGCACTTAGACTCCGGAACGACCTTCGAAGGTGTCCTCGAAACAACGAGGGCGTTCCTTCGACGCCGATTTACCAATACATACATATATATACATATACATATATATATGACAGTCAAGACGAACATATACTCCTCACACACAAACACACATATTGAGAGAAAATGGGGGTGAGGGAGATGCCTGTAAAAAAAGTCGAGACATCCCTATTGTCTTGGCAACCCTTCTCCGTCACTTCGGGGCCGGCATTGTAGCTCATCGTGACACGATAAATAACCGAATAAAAGGCGGTGCTGAGGGTTTCGCGCGGGCGTCGTAACAACCCGCATAAATTCCGTGGACGTCGTACAACGCCGCCTTCGAATACGGGGCCGCTGGAATTGCAGTTGCAATTCCGTCGGATACTTCTCTGGAGGGAGAGAGGTCTAACCGCGTCCCACGGAGATTGCGATCTTACGCGATGAATTATATCTTCGCTGGCTTTGGCGACTCGGGGTTACGAATGTTGACGGAAACCGGGTCACGTGGTCTGCGAGAAATCGGAAGGGAAGCGGTTGGGATAAGGGAGGAACTAGGGAATTTGTTAGGGACGGGGAATCAAGATCTTACGTCATACTCCTGGGAGATTCTCACGTTAAAAGAACGTTTAGTAAGATGAGATCACTTAGTTTCTAGGGAACTAGTTAAATTTGTAATTAATTAGGTTAATTATTGACACGTTGATGCCATGGGAACTTTCTATGGATTTCTCATGGTGCCACAGTAGATTTATCATACTGTGTATACTTTGAGTATAAATATACATAATTGTATGTATAAATAGAATTATTTATAGATGTTTTATAATTCATTAATAAGTATTGACATTTATTATAATCATGATATTCTACTGATCCCTAGAAATTACCGTGCCGGTCACCGGTGACCCCATGTTAGGAACTTTCCACAGAGACTATGGAACCGCGCAAACTTGATCCAGATATAACTTCATATTTTGCTGGACACTCTCAGATCGGACCGTGAAAAAGGGACTCATGAAATACGACCGTCTTCGTCCTCCCTTTAGCCAGGTTCATGTTCACTCGCGACCATAAATTCCGCGGTAAGAGCTTTCGGGTAGAGTACGAACGATAATCGGTGAACGCAGGGAAGAGAGTTTCACTGTCGCGAAACTTTTCAGTTTTCCCTTACTATACTTGCCGGTTCACGTTCTTTGGAGACGGATTCGGTATTCCGTTTCATGGAGATTGAAATGAAACGCTATGTTGACGTAATTGAATTTCGTTAACAGACAGATAGACAGATACTAATGTCATGTTTTTCTTTATTACGGCGGGGCAGTTTTTTCCTTTTTTTTAATTTAAGAGGGGGGCATTTATTACGTATTATTTCTTTCAAGTGAGATTGATCGTGGTGTCCAACGTCTGTCAGGAAAGTAAGATAAGTAAGATATCGTTCAGAAATGCAACGGCTGTCGAACGGCGAATATAAGATGGAAGTATATATCGGTGAAAGGTGTTATTACGAGTAATTTCCTTAGGTTGGAAAGAACACGGAACGCGTTCCGCGGTCCGACACGTCCGACGAATTGATTTTGTCCAATTTTACGTTGCCACGGAACCCGAGGCTCGACAATAGGCCCGTAATTAACTTCCATCCATAGAAATGATTTCGCCACCGCGGGAAACGGTATTTCAAAGCACGCCCGAAAATATTATGTTCGATTGATATCGAATGAATCCCAGGCACGATAGCAACGCCGATCCATGGCGCGGAATGCGACGGTGAACGTATATATGTATGGGAAATCGATATCTCGAAGGATTGTGTAAATGACAGTCGAAATACTGCGAGAACACGACGTTACTCGAGCGCGACTCGCACAATTTCGAAGATATCGATTTTTGCAGATAGAAACGTGAATCTTTTACGACCATGTACCGCCCGCGATAGCGTGTCCAAAATGTGTAGCGTTATATTTTTTTTATCTCGAAACCTGTGGAAACCCCGTTGAAAATACGGAAATCGTTAAAAATCCTGACGCACTATACTCAGATTTCGCGAAAATATGAACAAGAATGCATATATTTTAACGCAGAATTTCACGCAAATTGTGATGAAACCAGTCTGATATCGATATCTCGAAATTTATGCAATTGCCGGATAAAAAAAAAGCTGCGAGTGAAAATTCGCATCGTGAAAAAATACTCTCGGTCGACTTTATTTCACGCGTGAAATTTATTTTAGTTTCATTTGAATCGCTGGATAATCGAGCAGATAAAAATCGATAGTATTTTAATGGGATCATACAGACGAATACAAATTCTTCGTAAATACATATATCGCAACCCGCGAGTATATTTTTTTCATGCGTACAAAAAAAATGATCGACGAACCGAGTCGTCGAATATCTATCGAATACCAGGTGGTTGACAGTGAATAACCACACCTTCGTGCAGCTTCTAAGCATATTATAATTCCTCGTGGCCCGTCGCCGAGTTATAAATTCTTTAATGTTGTTAGCGCGATGGCGTTTTTACTTCCTTTCGCCTGAAACCGATGGAAACATCATTAAGATCACTCACACCGGTCCACTGTTGACGAAATTTTTCCATCGTGCAAAATTCCACTGTGTCCTTTGTATCTAAATACACCGCGAAAGTATTGTTGATTTTTTTTAAACATTAACAAAACGAAACGAGAAAAAAATCTAAAAAATGAAAAACACGTTGAACAGATATTTTTTCATCGACGAGAATACCGGATGGCTTTAATAATAATAATAACAATAATAATAATAATAATAATTCCACGCGGTAGCAGTAATATTTTGCCCAGCAGATTTGCAAAGGCTCCGCGGGATAATCAAAGCCGCCGGAAGTAAAGTGCGGTAAATTTATGAACTCGCATTCGGGAAATGTGCTCCCACGCATTGTGGCTAACCAACGGAGAAAAATAAGGGATGCCGGGACCGGGGTGGGTATGTATGTATATGTACTACGTGATACCCATTTTCCAGGCTGATGATGAAGCTTTCACGCGATGCCGCCAAAGTTACACGTAATTTCGCCGGGATAAAATAAGGCAACATTGAAATTCAGTTACGACCGCGTAACGGTAATGCGGTGTTCTCATCCGACGACTGAATATTCCACCACTCCCTCCCCCTCTCCAACCCCCAACCCTATATTCTGGCTCTTTGACTTCACGCCGCGGTAGCGGTGCATATGAAGTAATAATTACCGCATCGCGTGCCTTACAAAAGGAGGGGAAAAAAAACGAATGAAAGAAAGAACGAAACGTTGAAAAAAAGATTTTCGGCTTTCGGCGAGGTCCGATTCATTAAAAAAAATTTAATTTCGAAAACTCCCACCTCTAGTTTCCGGAACTTAATTAAGAAAGCCTTTAATCCCTCTAAAACAAAAAAAAAGTACGTTGGCGATAGTAATGAAAAATTTTTAATGAACCAGTTAATTGGAAATGTAATTACAATTACTTCCCATTGGAGTTATCGTAGAACGCGGGTACCTACATGATTAATCTAGTAATACATACATACTATACTATACTATATGTACATACGTATACACTGTACGGTACTCTATATTTTTTCATTCCCATCGTTACCCCGTACGAAAGGGGAACACGCGCAAAAAAAAAGTCCATTGGAACAATGAAACTTCTTTTTTCTCCACCTTTTTGGAAATGTTTAGTGCCGCCATTCCCGCTAACCCGTGTATCATAGGAGTCCATTGTTCGCCTGTATCGCGGACTTATTTACTGCGAATACACTCCGGAATCGGAACGAAACCCGGTTTTTCAAAGGCCGATCCGTACCGTGTGGTGCCAAATAATGAGCCGACGCATCGAGGATTCTTCAGGCTTCCAGCACGCTGAAGGATCCTTCATCGCGTGGCCTGGAATCGTGAAAATCAAGCCAGAACTTCCAATCCCACCCTCCCCCTCCCCCTCCACCCACCCCTTCATCCCCCGTTCTCTGGATTTCGCGCCACGAATCGCGATGAGACGACCGTCTTTTCCAACATCGATACGACAGCAACACCGCCATTCTTCGTGGAAATCCCTGAGCCAGCCGGTGTTCCCCCCTCCTCTCTCCTCCCCCCCCCTCACACCACCGCTTTTGAAAAGCGTACCGAATTTCTATGGTGAATCCGGGAATAATGATCTATTGAGAAATGGGAATCACGTTTAACTTAATTCACCGTTTGCATTGTGTAATTCGATTGTTATTGAAATAACGTCCGTTTAGATGAAGCAAAACGTGAAAACAATAATAATAATAATAATAATATAATATGTTGAATATGAGTTTCGTCGAGACATCGGCATTGTTCGTGGATTAAAATTGCAACTCCGCGGTATGCAAATCAAGAAAGATTCGTGGATTAAGACTTCTACCGAAACAGTTTGCGAGTTCTCTCTCTCTCTCTCTTTCTCTCTATCTATATATCTGTCTCTAGAAACTTCACTTTTACTCGTCAAAGTCGTACACCCACCGTTCTCTGTTTCTCTTTCATCTTGTACGTCGCCTAACGTCAGGGTACGGATCGCAAGCCAAGTTTCTACGTTGGCGGTTTGCCCCATTGAAATTCGACCAATTAGATTGGCGGAAAGTTTCCGTCTGACTTAACCTTAAGGCGCTCGTCGTCCCCAACAGCGTGTTAGTATGTGTGTGTGTGTGTATGGATGTGTTTGCCCAGGACACCACGTTTCGGATGCACGAACGCATTCCCTCTAACACCAACAAAGGGAACGTCGATGGAATAACAACGAACACCATGATGAAGTCGCCACGGTAACAGGTGAAGATTCGATCTATGTACTTTGCGGGCTTCCTCGGGATCCCGCACCCTTGCCATTCGCGATCCGGTTATCTTTTCCCCCAACGAACTCGCGGAACAACTCTGAAAAGCGCCGTGACGAATTGTCGCGCTCGCGTTTCGCCGCGATTTCGTCAACGCGTTACGCAAAATCTTCAACCACCATCATGGTTCCATGGGTTAATTAGTATTAGTGATTTCATCGATGATTTACACGTCCACGTGCTGAATTATACAATATATATTGTGTATATGGGTATTTATCGCTAATTTGTAGAAGGCAATAGTACAAAATTTCACCCAATGGTTCTCCTGGTATTTTTTCCATCAGTGGGAAAGTTAGGAGCAAACGGCAAAGGGTTAAATTGTCGCAAAGTGTCACGAGAGGGCAATTTTCAGGATTTGCGGTAGCCCGGATGGCCCACGTGGTCCCAAAGGATAATTATGGAAAATTTGCTGACGGATCAAAAGATTTTTGAATATGTACGTATACATATACATATGTATGTACGTATACCTATGTATGTATATGTATTATGTGGTAGGTAATGCTCGGAAGTGGCTCGGTGTTTACGACGACGTGTATTCGCAGTCTAATTAATTAATCCTCAGACATGGCTAACGGGAATTACCGCGAGTTAATTTATTTATACGACGTATCGAATTACACCGGCTCATTATCGTTACCGTATATATCAATGTATTTTACGTCAACACTGACCGATCATTCCGATATTCCTTATTATACCATTGGGCATGTTAAGACAAAGCAATAATGCCCGGTACATTGCGCAACCGGATAGTTAGCGGAATGGCTGGAGGCTGTATGCCGGTCTGTACGCAACCGAGTCTATAGACACGGTACACAGAACTCAATGACCGTGTTAATACGCGCGGTTATTAATTAGCAAAAGTGTGACATTCGAATTCGTTAATATCGCGACAATCCCTAAAAATTCATATCACGATTAGATTCATCCCATTACCGTAATCAAAGTTATCAATGTCACGCACGGATTTGTTCTTCGATTTAATGTGAAAATATTATCGATATGACATATATTGTGAAACGTTAGTGGTGTTGGTAAAGTCCCACTCACCGATTCTGATGACTGGCGGCAGCGACATGGCACTGGTGACCAAGATGACAATTACGGCGAACAAAAGTGCCATTGTGTCCGACGTAACCTCAGTTCGCACCTGCGCGACTATGACATCGCGGACCGGAACGCGATACAAACGGACAAGCGAGACATAAGTGCACGGAACAATATCGTTCACCGACACTTTAACACACAACCGCACATCCCCGGGGGTCCACTCGGTAGGTCGACGAGAATCCTCAGAGAATCGTCATTGTCCACACTGTTCTATCCTGTAAAAAAAGAAGACATAATGAAATACATACGTGATTAAAAAAATATACACCGAATATCATAGAGAGATAATATCATCTATCACAAATGTAATAATAATCAACCATGAATTTCAATATCATTTATTATACCGCGTGACCTATTAAACATCTTTTTCGGTAGAATTTTAATTAAAAGTCCCTTGCGAAGAATCAAAGTACTCTTTTACTATTAAGAGAAAAGGAGAGACAGAGAGAGAGGGAGGGAGAGAGAGAGAAAAGAAAAACGAAACGAAATCCCTGTAACGCACACGGGAAGAATAATTCACGGACGTTGCTAATTACTTAATGAACACCGTGGTTCTACATCAAATTACGCGATGCAAAGCAGCCCTAAAAGGCTGAACTCGTCGGAGTCACTGGAAAAAAAAAAGTGGATAGGAGAGGCTCTTTCGGGCTGCGCAATCGTGGATACATTCCGCTATACGTACCAACACACACTCACGCAACGCGACCCAGTATCACGTACACCCGCGTTAACCCAGCGTATTACGTGTCGGTGTGCGATATCTATGATAGAATCAAATGCATATCATCACCTATCGACCATAATTTCGCGGTCATCGGGAGAGAGGACTTTGCGTACATCTTCCGCGTATGCACTGGTATTAGTTGGTGATACATAATGGAGGCTGTCGGTTTAATGGAATGCGCGCAATCGTGTGCGTAGTCGAGCGCATAAATTTCACGGATACCTTCGACGGATAATAATAATCCATAAACGATTCTTTCGCTGGGAAAAATGACAACCACGATTTCCGAGAATCGGTATCGATAACGATTTCTAGAAAGCTTTCATGATTTTATAAGGATGTTTTTCTATTTCTTTTTTATGTGTGTGTGTGTTTTTTAAACGATAATTATTGGGAAATTTTTTTTCACGGTTCAAGGATGAATGGTATTCGGTATTTATGCGGCAAGTTTAAAATGTATAGTTTGACAGGTTAATCAGTTATCCGGCAAACGGCCGGCAAACGTAATGCGCAGTTTCCCCGGTAGTTTTCAACCGAGCAATAAACAACCCGGTAGAAATGGAAGTTTCCGTTAATTAAGCAGTTCTCAATGTCTGGCACCGAGAATACGCGAATTTACCGTGCACCCGTGTTTAATGCTAATTTCGTAACGAATGTTTAAAGAGGACGGAACATTACCGGTATTCTACATTAATCTTTACTTATATAATATTCGGATTAAACAACGATATCTCGTATTTTCTAAAACCGTCTATACTCGATTCGCCTGTCACATGGAACCATCGGGAAATTATAGAGAGAATTTCCCGTCCGAGAAAATATGTTTTTTTTTTTTTAAATGTCCCTTACCCAGAGTCCGAATGAACCTTCGCGTGGCGCAGTAAATCACTGCGCTAGCTTTCCACGGATAAATTAATTCCCCCGAATACGATCGTGGCCTCGAGTTACGTTGAATGGACAATGCAAAAGTCATGCCCGTGAGGGTGAGGGGGGGGGGGTGGACGGGAAAATGGGGGTGGGGTTAGGGGTGAGGTCGAGTTTAATTTGTACGAGAGTCAAGTAAAACGTTAATACGATTACGCGTGCAATTTGTCCGTAGGACGGCTGGACAGATTGTTCTTGACAAAAATGGCAATTCACTGGGTGCCGGAAATAATGAAACCTAATTACACGATAACTCTTCTGTATTCACACGTTCAACGTACATATGTACGTATGTATATGTGTACGTACCTTCCGTGACCGTGTCGAATCTGTTCACCGACTTATGATAATTCCGCGCAATTATCTGCCTGGGAAATCGTCATTTGTAAATGAAGGTAATCGTCGCGCGGTGGAATTGTTAATCGCGTTGCAGGTAGTTAATCGCGTGTTAGCGAATTAATAACAATTACGGTCGGACGGCGGTGATTTCGTATCTGCGCCAGGATTCATTTGGGTTTTCCTGGATTTTGCTGATCGATCGGATGGGGGGGGGGAGGGGGATATCTTGGGCAGATCGAATTGTTGCGACGGCGAAGAGGAATGGTTCGGGTGAAACTGATTTAGGGAACGATGATCGAAACGATCGTACGTCGTTTCTCGACGACCGTCCCTTTTATTTTCTGTCTCTTTTTTTTTCTTGTTTCGTTTACATCGATCACCATAGGTCACCGGGAATTTGTGTACCGTACGACTCGTTGTATTGACCGCGGTATCGTTCTGCTCCATGTTAGGTAGAATTGTAAACAACGATACCGAGTGACCGTGAAACAAACATCGTTGGAAATTGTTCATTTCGCGTCCCTGATGAAACCGCGGGACTTTGTCGATTTCTATGTCCGCCGCGTATGATACGACGATATGAACTAGTTTTATACGATAAGGATAGATAATAAAAGTGTGGTATCGGATAAATAATTCGAGACTTTAATTTTTTTATTGAGTTTCACCGCCGGTTTAAAATAAGTCTTCTCGGTTAAATCTATTCGTAGAGAAGAGAACATTTCTGTGTACTTCCTGGGGGTACTAACCCACTTCCAGATATGGTAACGAGTGGAAATTTGGCACACGGCTACGGTATACCGTCGATACTACGCGGGAAAAAATGTAAAATCAGAGGAAACTTTGCCTCGGCAACGAGATGTCGTGAATTTTGTTTTTAATCATTTCGCCGCGTTCGAATTACCCGGAAGAATATATTGAGAAAACTAAAAGTATCCATCGAATGAAACACATATACACGTATACGTATAATAGATGAATAGTACATAATATACACATACATATATGTATATAATTATTAATCCATAAAAGTTCCTATGAGCCAGGATTAATCCGCCGGCATGTTATAAGCCAAAGTACACGTTGATAGAGAGTTAAAATTAATTACACGGAGTTTCAACGCGAGCGTTCCAACCGGAAAATTAGGTGTTCATTTTTGACATACATAGAAAAATCCCCCGACGGTATTTTCCTCACGGAAAGTCGTTCATAGAATTCACTGTTCATCGTTCGCCCAGTTTTATCACCATTCGACACGGTCATTCTTTTTTCTTTGTTGCCGGGGGAAAGTTCGCGTCTCGCACGTCCCTCGGAATTTCTTCTTCTTCTTCTTCTTCCGCAACCCCTCGACTAATCAATTCGCAACACGTACACGTGTGGTCGCGGAACTTTAGTTTCGTTTTATTGCCGCGGGATCTCGGAAGGTGGGTTCGATCTTAGAACACCGAAATCGCCCCTCGCGTTCCCCCGAGGTGCGTTCGTGCGAGGCAGGAAAAAACTCACACACACATACACACTGAGTTCAGTGTTTAACCCTCGACGAATAGTTTCCCCGAAAGCACCCTTATTGTCCAAGGACAACCCTTGTGTGTCCGCACAGTAGTAACAGTAGGGACGCGAGATTCCTCTGACTTTGAGATTACTTGTTTTATTACCGTGAAAAAATCGGAAAAATCACTGTATTAGAATATACCGTATCGTTCTCGTTTTTTTTCTGTTCGATACTTTTCAATAATAACTTCTTGACGTTCGAAGTTTCGCGTTCTACAGCGTAATCGTGGAAATGCAGAGTCCGCGACGTGCGAGAGCGTACCTTCTCTACATTTGTACGGTTTTCATGCGAAGGTGTACCACACACTTTTTTTTTCACCAGTGAGCTAGCTGAAAAATTTCCAGCTCGAAATCTCGCGGTGATTTCCGTTGAAAAGCTCTCCCGCGTACGTACAAACACTTTGGATGTTTTTAATGTCTTCTCTTGGTTTTTTTCACCCCCCCTCCCCACCCCACCCCCTATCGTCCCCTATCCGTTGAATTTTCGAAGTGACCTAAATAAATAGCGTATGAGGAATCAATATCCGTAGGATATGAGGAATCACTAAAAGGTTCCGATTCAGCTTCTCTTAATATTGCATCAAGATAACGATCGACCCGGATTCCCGATAAGAATGCAGAGATATTAAAAGAATTCGGATGCGAACCTTTTAATCTTCGAAATCATTCCCGGACGTTACAAGAACTTCTTCTATCGCGCGAATTCATTTCAAAGTTTCATCGAAAACCTCGCTAACGAAAGCCAGTTCTCGACATCTTTGCGCGATCATCAGAAATTGTCATCACCGATAAAAATTCCCTGACACCTAGTGGAAAACTAACGTCACACTCAAACATCGCAATGCTACCGACAGACATAACTAAACCAGATCATTTTGTAAATTCTTTGTATTAGATAAACAAAACCATCGAGACCCGATCGTATGAAGATCACTGTTGATCGATAGACAAACCGGGAGAAAGGGGTTCTCAACTGGCTGACGAGCCCGGTGTCGATGCCACATGCAGCTCACGCTTCCGCTATTAGAGTTAACGTAAACGGATTTAAGCTAACCCAATTTAGCGTGGGGTAACTTTGCCTCCAGCCGTGTTTGTTTGCCGTTTCTCCTCGGGCTGCCTTAAGCGCGCGCTTGATTACGTAGGTGTGTCCGTGCCGTCCGAAACGTCCTTTTTTTTTTTTTTCTTTTCTCCCCTTTTTTTTCTACTTTTTTCTTTCTATCAACCCAATCCCCGGGGCTTAAGCCTTTACCTTCCGCGCGTCGATCTCGCACGTACCCGTTAAACCCGCCAGCGTTCGCGCTAACAACCGATCCGACACGTGATTCCTAACCGACGATCTTCCATTGCCGATTTCGCGTCGAGTACCGTTGATTGGATTCGTAAAAAAGGGCGTGCAACGGCGGCGAAGGGAGGGGGGTGGGGGAGATGGTGGATGGGGGTGGATGGTAGAGCGAGGGCCGAGGGAATTCGAGTTCGTTTACGAGACGGGATATTTGCAGACGGGGATAAAACAGAAAAAAAGAAAGAACAAAAAAAACACAGAGAAAAAAGAAAGAAGAAGCGAAAGAAGAATGATCGCTGTACCACTCGTTGAAAACGCCGTGGAAGCTGGGTAAGTAGGCATGTTAATCGATTCGGTGATGTAATAAAGCTGTGGAACGTAAAAAGTATGGGAATTTTGGGTGGGGTTTTATTATACGGTAAAACTTCCCCCGTCCCCTCCACTCCCCTCCCCCTCCTCCACCACCACCACGGAGATAAAGTGGTGCTCCCAGGTAGTCGGGAGGGGTGGTTTATTTTAATCGGCTGTTGGAATTAACGGGGCCGGAAGCATTGAATTACAGTACGTAAAATAATCTAGTTGAAGTTCACGTGGACCAATGGCAAGTTTAATGAGATCTTTTCGACTCCTCTCCTGGCATGAAATAACAATCGTTTCGAGTCGTATCATCCGGTTACCGCGTTACTTCTTCTTCTACGGGGCTTGGAGTAAAAGATCCGGTTTAGAGATGGTAGAGAAAAAAAAAACGAAGAAGGAAAAAAGAAAAGAAGTCGAGCCACGTCAACCCTTTTATAGGGTTTACGAGCGAATAGAATTAACCCGCTCTAACGGTCCTGTCGTAGGTCGTAAACGAAAGTAGGACAACAACAGACTGCAACGCCGCACGATAATCGTTAATTCCTGCTCTTCTTTTTTTTTTTTTTCTCTCCCCAGCCACGCAGTTTCGCTGATAGAAACGGCAGGCAACCGATGGGATATTAAAACGTTTTTCACCTCGAAGGAAGTCCGGTTTGATTAACCCTTTCCGTGAGACGATGAAGGGTTACGAAGAAAAAGGAGAAGAAATTATCGGTGAAACACGACGGTTCTATATTTTTCGACGGTGAAAATTCGATCGTCGATGTGCTTCCGTGATTGTATTTTATTAAAGCCCGATAGCAAAGCCCGGTTGTTTCCGCCGTGCAATTTTTATCAGACTCAACCGGATACAATTAAAATCCCGGAATAAAAGAATATGACGTCGGTATTATTCGGTATATAGCCCACGTATGGCTCTCCGAAGATATGACCGAGTTGAAAAGTGCAAAAGTTCCATTATGTGGGGATCACGTGCCGCTGCGCTGACGGGAAAAATAGGAAATTGATAAAAATCCGAATAAATCCGGTGATCAGAGGCCGCGGGGAGGCGGATTCGTTCAATTGGACGGAAATCCACACTCGATATAGAAAGACGAGCCACCCATCACGGTTAACGACCGTTCGAAATCAAGTTTCGTCTTTTCTATCCGTTTTCGGGTCGTTTTTCTTCTTTACGTTCCGCGATTCCGACGACCAACGAATATACATATATGTATATACACATAATATAATACATATATACATACTTTATCGGTCGTAACAATATCGACTGGACATCCGAATAAAGTTTCTATCGTTTCTTAATAAAGACTCCTAACAATTTATAACGAATATCATATACCTACATGTATACATATACTTATATGTATATTTTCTACGAATACTTCACGAGCATTTATTCCAAGAATTTCGACGGTTAGACCGCATCCCGCATATTTCCGTCGAAACGTCCCTCTCGCGTGATATGAGATTCCTAGTCGTTGGAAGTTATTTACTAATTGCGGTGTCGCCGAGGGTAATTAAGGCGAGAATAAAACGCGAGTGTGGCGGACAATATCAACGGAAATTTATCGCGGTGTTATAGTATAAAATTTTCGGTAGACGGTACGGTACGAGAGTGGTCATTGTGCGGGGATTCATAACTTTCTATCTCCGCGTTTCCTGTCCCCTTTTCTTCGTCCCGTATCAAGATCCATTAATTATTCACATCATTCGTACGTACACAGTGTCCACCGCGACCGCGTTAAGCTTCGCTTATTGTTAATTGCTCGCCTCCCCGTGGACACTGCCGGGAAACTGGATAAAAAAAATAAGATAAACACACCTGAGAGAACGATGGCGTCAAAGAAAAACGCGAAAAGGTGACTTCCATTGCGACGCGATCTCCATTAACGTTTCGTTACGAAAACGATATTAATTTTCAATTAACCGTCTACACCTCACGCATACACACTCACACATTACGCACGGAGGAGATTCACGAAAACCATAAATAAATCGAGCGAAATTGAAACTTTCGTGGTTACACGGTTTTAAGGGTAACAGGTCAACGATAACCGCCACCATACCTCCGACGTTCAAACCTCTAATTTAAATAATTTACCCAGAAAATCCCAAAGTCGCGTGGTGTCTCTGAATAAAAGTGAAAGTCACCGGGGTAAAATACGGGACACCTGCAGGGGGTGAGGAGGGGGTTGGGGGTGGGTGGATCGTTGACGGAAATGTTTAAAGCAAGAGGAGCGAGTGCTACGAACGTCATTAACGTCACGTCGTTATCGTCGTTATTCTTCTTCGGGGGTTGCTCTGTTCGTGGGCGAAACCCACTTTGCTCGCGTGGAAGCCCGAGAAATCGTCGAGTCGGGGTGCTTGCGTCGCGGAGAGAGAGAGAGAGAGAGAGAGAGAGAGAGAGAGAGAGAGAGAGAGAGAGAGAGAGAAAGAGATAGAGAGAGTCCACAGAATGTTACAAAGGGTGCGTCGTCCCTCGCGTGGTTCGAATACCCTTCAATTCCCTATTCAACCCTTAACCCTTTCGCGGCGAACAGCGCCTTTTGGCACTCAGCTATAGACGCTCCTCTGAGCGGACAGCGCCTTTTGGCGCTCAGGTATAGACGCTCTGTCTGACCGAACAGCGCCTTTTGGCGCTCGCTTATACACGCTTCGCCTATGTATCGTGTCGTCCGCGCGAGAGGTCTGCCTCTGTCACGCTGACCGCTCAGAGCGCACTTCACTTCGGAGCGCTCCGCCGCGAAAGGGTTAAAGGGCCCATAGACGTGAAAAACCGTGTGCGCCACAGAGAGAGAGAGAGAGAGAGAGGGAGAGAAAAAAAACAACAAAAACAACAACAACGTGTGGAATTGTTTCGACGAAACGCCGAAGAGGATCACTCCCGCCTCGCGACCGTACTTAATTAACCGTAATCCAGTTAATTACAACGAGTCTTCCGTTCGTCACGCGTGTCCCAATAAATCGTGCGCCCGGATAATAATAATGCGAATACATTCCGTGACGTTCCGAGCATCGGTCGCCCGTTGGCAAACGTTTGCAATTATTGTTAGAACGCGGAATAAATTAATAATAAACAAACATTCATCCGTGAATTACAATTATACCGTTTTGTATCGGGAAATTTCGGGTGGAAATCCACGCGTAAATTACCTACGGCCCGCAGGGACACCGACGCCCCGACGTCAACGACGCCGCCGTCGCCGGACAGTTATCGAGTAATAGTCCAAATATTTATTGCCGCGGAGAATCCATGTACGCGACATTCGTGCGGGAACTTCCCGGGTCTTCTATCCGGCTGAATATTTCCTCGATTCGCTTCTTAACTGCCCGAAGTTTTCGACTTTCCAAGTGAGTATCCGGCATAACTAGAATCACCCACTATACATACGTGTATATGTACATTCATACATACATACATACATACCCAGGGATAAAGTCTATTGGTGGACGTGTGTCTGCGTGTTTGAGTATGTGACTGAGAATAGGGGAAACAGAGAGAGAGAGAAAGAGAAAGATAGATACATAGAGAGAGACAGACAAACAGACATACAAACAGAGAGAGAGAGAGAGTGAGAGGAAGAGAGCGCGGTCTGATGTCCATTAATCGCCACCCAATTGGAAACTGTTTGGGATTCACGCATATCTCGCTGTTTCAGGCTGACTCGTGTGTTAGCCACAAATACTGTTAATACTACCGAACGGCCGGACGACCGGGAATTTCGTCAGGAACGTTTTGATAATCGTAATTAACGGCGAACGTTATCGAGCGTCTATCAGTCATACCGGTGACAAGTGGATTAGTAATTGCCCACCACGTACGGCAGACAAATTCCGCGTGGGTAACAAAAGAGACTTTGGATATCCGCCAGAGAACGGTGACCGTTTTCCCGAACCTGTTCATTAGTTCATCCCGTATACATACACATAGGAGATTATCACGAACACAAGAGAGATTTCGAGAAATTGCCACTTTTCGAATTTCGAACACATCCGAATCCTTTTGCATGGTACTCACTTTTTGTTCGTTCGTTTGTTTGTTTTTTTTTCTCTATCCCCTTCTACTCCTTTTGCTGGGTCCGATGTATTTCCTGTTTCTTTTATCGTCGTTTTTCCGTTTGTTCCTCTATTTTTTTTCTCTTTTTTTAAAATATCCAGCGTCCGGCTAATAGAACGAGGTTGCATTCAACGCGGCGAACCTATTCGGCGTTGTCCTTCGATCCGTCCATCCCGCGGCGTTCGACGTTTCATTCGGATGAAAGTGTGCTGTTCACTCGCGTTTTCATTCGCGTATTCTCATTCACCGCGCGAGACTTGTCCTGCGTAGCATGATTTACCGTTACCCGCACGTTTTAGCGCGGATGAGTTTCGCATTCCCCGTGGTCGTTGCGGACGAATCGCGTGGACCGAGATGTTTCGAGGGAGCGCACTTTAAATATACACGGTGTGGCCCCTGGGGTTAATTAATTAATTAATTAGCAATTCTTCGGTATAATCTCGCAACGGTGCGGGGAGGGAGAATCGATAACGCGTTATCACATCGAGCTACATCAATCCGTTCGAATCGGCCGTTAAATTTGCGCTGCACGCCTGTTATCGTCCACGGTCGAATATAATCACCGTAAATGTTCATCTCGATAACCGTTACACACCGTTATCATCTCGGCCAAGTTCTCGTTATCCGGGGGTGAACACGATGGTCGGCCGCAGATTCGACGAACACCGGCCGCGAAGAACCACTCGAAACCGTTTACGTTTTCGTTTAAAAGTTTCGACCGATTGACATCCGCGTGAAACGAGGGGAAAAAAAAACAAATTTTCTTTTCCGTCACCACAATTCTACCGTACACGTTTTTCCGTAGGAAAAATCAGCACCCCTAACGAGATCGTCCAGCCGGCTTCACAGCAATTACCACGTCCTATCGCACTTCATTAACTTTCCTCTCATACACTCCTCGTGAAACACCTGGATCCTATTTTACCTCTCCTCCACCACCTCGTTCTTTTATCCAAAGTGTCACCGCGCGGTTACAATGTCCCATCACGTTTCGCTCGTGTCACGATGACAACCTAGGGATCACCTGTCACGTATCAATCAGAATTCTATATTTCAAATCATATTATATCTACCCTCAGATACACCTTTAATATCTCAGTTTTTTCCCTGTGCTACCACCCCACCGTCACACTTAATTAATTTTCAAAAACAAGAAACCACCAACGTAGATTCAAATTGTCGGACGAAAATGTCCGATATTTCTCTTCTTCTTCTTCTTCTTCTTCTTCCTCTTCCTTCACAGTACGTCTAAACGCTAGTTAACCATAACGAAATGGTCCCACCTATGACTTCCGGTCCCACAGTGACGGACACGCGACGAAGAGGACCTTCCCGTTTTTCGTACGCGCGGTCCGACGATCGCGAAAGACGCGCGGGCACTGGCTGCGCCAGGACGTTCCGCCACCCCCGGACGAGTGCGCGGACCGGTGCCGGGGGGTGGCTTACCGAGGGGTGGAAAACGAGAGCGAGAGAGAGAGAGAGAGAGAGACAAGAGGTAGGGAGACGGCGCACACGCAACGCCGAAAGGGGGTCTCGAAGATAACCCCGTCGAAGAACCGATGTGGGTTACTGGACTCCCTCTCGACCCTGACCAACGTGAATTAAACGCTGCGATTAACGGAAAGTTTATTTTGGCTTGTTGTGGAAATCTATTTGGAGTGGGAGGACAGTGAGGGAACGGAGAGGGGTTGAAGAGGGTGGTTGGGGTTTGAAGCTGAAAAGGGTTACACGTCGGAGAGTTTCGCGATTCGTAATAGGTTTTTGTGCTGGTGGATTTTTGCCTTCGTGAAAAGTTGGCGGATGTTCAAGGACGCGCTTGCGAACGAGTGGATAGAGTTAACGGTTGAAATGGGGGTGGGGCGGGAAGGGAGGGTAGAAGAAAGAGCGGGAGGCTTCGTTGAACGTTCGACCAAGCATTCGATAAGTTCCTGCAGTCAAAGCAACGTGGAAGACATCTTATTGAGGAAACTGAAGTCGCGTTTTATCCGGATTACACGGTTTTACTCGGCCATGACTACGCGGTTGAATGAAAGTAGCTGTTTTCCTCAGAGGGACAGCTCGTATTTCTGTCTATGTGTGTATGTATGTACGTATGTGTGTACGTACGAGCGGTAGCGATGCAAATGGGAGACGATATTTGCACGATGAACGTCCGCGGTACAAAGAGAACGGAAGTGACGAAGATGGACAGCGAGAATACCGACAGTCTTTGAAGGGTATCAGATAACGGATCGAAGATGAGTATATCCCTAGGGTATTAATACCGTCCGACAAACAACTCGGGGAAAAAGTAAACTATTAAACTTGAAACGAACGTTTAAACTGGACTGGAGATGGACTTACACGTATGCACGTATAAATATACGTATATGTATATCCACAAAAAGCATCGAAAATGCAAAGCTATGGGCCAAGTACAAGAGAATGTTACATTGGAATAGGTTGCTCATTAACATAAACTGCATTTTACACAGGATTTGAAATCAATCAAATGTGAGCAAGTACAAATTATTGTAGAGCAACGACACAATACTATCGCTAAGTAAATATATACAATTAACTAAATTTCTCAAAATATGGTGTCTTCTCATTTAATGACTAAATCTGTTTACTGCTCTATTAAATGTACTTGGTGGCCCGCTTTTTACGAAGCTTGATGTCAAAAACGTAACGTAACAAACATTTCTAATTTAATATGTTAACAATCTGGATGTGTGTGAGAGGAAATTACATATACATATTGTAGTGTATTTCAACAATTGATGTTAAAATAAATTAAAAAGGAACGACGTGAGATATTTAAAGGACTTTCATTCTAAACAGTAAGAAGCCCACTTTATACTGTGTTTTAGCAACTCTCTGTTAATGTCGCACATTCCCAACTATTTATGCTTAGGGGAGTTTATACTACAGTTATTTTTTACCATCGAACCTTCGTAAAAAGCGGGCCACCAAGTACATTTAATAGAGCAGTAAACAGATTTAGTCATTAAATGAGAAGACACCATATTTTGAGAAATTTAGTTAATTGTATATATTTACTTAGCGATAGTATTGTGTCGTTGCTCTACAATAATTTGTACTTGCTCACATTTGATTGATTTCAAATCCTGTGTAAAATGCAGTTTATGTTAATGAGCAACCTATTCCAATGTAACATTCTCTTGTACTTGGCCCATAGCTTTGCATTTTCGATGCTTTTTGTGGATTTCACTCGATTCGTAGAATTATGTAAAGTACAGTATGTTCTTTTTATTGAAATACTTGTTATTAAAGAAATAAGGAAATAAAGAAATCAGGAAATGCAGGAAAACAAAGAAATATACAGAATTCATTATTATAATAACTTTGCAATCATGATGTGGCAAAATGTAAAAAATTATCCTTTAAATGTTATTTATGTTTAAAAAATATAGTAACCAGAATTATGTATTTAAAAATTTTTTAAAATTCTTTGAAGACGTGAATAAAAAAATCAGAGACTCTTCCGGAGACAGTAAACATTTAGTCTAGGTACTAGGACTTGCATATATTGTCAGTAATATTGAAAAAGAAAACACATTTTAAGGAATTAGCAAAATAATGAACATTTAACTATTGCAAGACAGTGACGGATTTGTACGTTTGGGTTTTAAATTCTTAATTCAAAAATTATAATAAAGATAGAAGTGGACAAAAATGGTTTTATGAGAACGGGGTAAATTTGAAATAATAGTTAGTGTGTATTGCTGAAAAATGTTTCTAACTATTAGAACTTTAATTTGGTCAAATGTATATCCTTGTAAACATTTTTCGATTTACGTATAACAACGTCATCATGTCCATTAATCTTACATATATTTCAACGACGGGTTTGAACAAATAGTGTTTAAGTAATATCATAACACTGTCACAACTAGATAAAAAACAATTTGGAGATTCAATAGCCGAGATGGTAAAGTGTCGATACGAAGCACGTAACAAAAATTATTTAACAGTGCCGAATAACCCGATAAAAAAAAATTTGCCTTCTTTTTTTTGAAAGACCTGTTTACAGAACAATTTGATTATGTACTAAAGAAGAGCTTGTAGAAATTTTAAGATATGCTTTGACATGTATCGAAGTTCTAACAATGAAACACATTAATTATTGATAACACTTTGAAAACTTCCGAATGACGTACTAATGCGTGCATCACGAAGGTATCTACCTTTCCCTCTTTTTCGTAATAATTCGTTCTCGATGTGGCGTACTATGTCTCCGGATATAAACAACTGACACCAACTTCTTTGTCTCTAACTTTCCGTCACTCCGTCGCGCTCGCACTAGCCAAACAAACGACGCTACGTGGCCACGCAAGCATGAGTGAGAGCGCGGCTGACGACAAAGCAATGCGGAATTTAACATGATTCGAATTTTTCTAGCATAAGGGCCTCTCTTTCTTTACTTCTGTCTGTCACGCTCGCACTCCTAGCGCAGCCGTAGCGAAAGCCGAGAGCAACGGTGCGTCTTCGTCAATCGTGGTCACTCATTAATTTTATTCTAAACATTTCTAATTACTTTATCGGGTATTTAAGTAATATTTATTTTCAATATTTTTTAATTTATTTTTTATTCATTTGAAAAAAAGTCGGCGTTTAATCTGTTTTAAGCGTAATGTTGCGATATATGTATTGTTAAGCCTAAGTGTCAAAAATCAAATACATTTCTTCTACAATTTAAGAAACCATTACGTTAAATTTATAAATTATTGATAACCCTTGAAGATTTTCTGAATACCAATAAGCGACTCTTGTATTTGGTCCGAGACAAAACCTTGTCTCTTGATTTTTTTCCGGCATGTCTCAGATTACATAGAAATATCTACGTTATCGGCAGAAAAATTATCTCGCATGGTATGAAACATATGTTAGGGTTTGACACCGGGCTGCGTGACAGGCTGGAGATGAAAATGACGATGGAGATGGAGAAGGAGGAGAGGAAGAAGACGACGTTTCTTACAAAAACGTCGACTTTTTAGATCAAAATATCTCGCAAATGGCTTGATGGATCTTCTCGTAGTTAGGCTTAAATTACTCGGGTGGACGTCCCCTACAAGAATATCATCATAGTTTGGGGGAAATATGCGGATTTAATGCCGTTTGAATACCCCGAAAACCTCGATCTAATTCTTCCGGAAAAGAGTAGTTCAGGTCTACCAGTCGGGAACTCTTGTACTTGGCCCGAGTCAAGACCTTAACTCTTGATAAATGTATACACGTGTACACGTGGATAAATTGCACGAATCAAGCAAACCAGAAATTTTAATAAAACCAACGATATAGATAACATTCTCGTTCCACTCAGCTAGTGGAGGAATGAGGAAAATTTCACTTATCAAATTTTGTTTTAACAAGGAACGGAGGAAATTGGAAGGATTCCGAACGCAGCAGAATATTTCCGAGAGAAATGAGTGAAATTGATGAACGACGAGTGATACTGGAACGGGCAGAGTTCGATCGTAGTCGAGCGATGAAGCCAGGCAAAAGATACCGAGTAGGACGGTCGGACAGAAGAGGGAGAGGACAGAGAGAGAGAAAGAGAGACAAAGGTAGATTTGTAGAAAGAGAGACGGAGAGAGAGAGAACACGTACAAGTCGTCGCCTCCTTCTGACACCCCCTGGAGAACCGAAGATACCATACCGAGAACCAAAGTCGCTTTATCTGGGTTAGTGGACGTCGACCCTGACCACTTCCTACGCAAAGAGGATTGAAATAAACTCACATTTATCAACCGTTTCGTTCTTACGTAACGCCCTGGCCGTTTCACTATCAGTCACCATGAAAATCTCCCGGAGATTTCCTAGGAGTCATGAACTTCATTTTTAATACGTCAGGTTTAACGGCCTGCCGGCCTTCTTCGGGAATATTTCTCTCCACCCGACGGTCTCCACGGTTATCACCGGCGAAACTTCCGGGTGAAACTTCCGCGATAAACTTTTCCACCCAAGCAGCGAAAAACTGACGTTGCGAATAGAATCCGCGACCTGCGATTGTGACCCTTCACTATATCTTTTTTACTTTTTTTAAAATGAGAAACATTTGTCACCCGACGCTTCTTTTAATTATACCTTTACTATTATTATTATTATTATACGACGACTGTTTAAATTACATTTGGAATCGTATCTCTTGTCCAACTATATTAAAACAGACGACAATATAAAGTTAATTTAATTACCATTCCTCGCCGACAAGGAAAACGTTCTCCAAAGACACTACTAACAAGAAATGATACATTTGACAGATGAGAATGTATTTATGACGTCGTCGTCGTCGTTGTCGAGATGTTATATCGTTGACGAGAGAGAAACTTTATTTCACCGTTCGCTCGGACGTAGTCGTGGGTTGTTAGGTACAGGTGACGTTCCACAAAGACAAATTTTCCACGATGCATTTCTCGTATAACAGGTGAAAAGTCGCACGTCGGTGTTACACAAAGGAAACGGAATCAACGTCCTAGCCGTCCACTGTTGAACGGTGGGATAGGAGGGAGGGGGAGGGGGAGGGGATGGGGAATGGGATGGGGATGGGGTTGGTTTGAAGGCAAACTGCTGTTTTCCGGCGGGAATTGAATCGAATTGAAATGCCTGAGTTAGCTGAAAGCTAATGGCCAGTTTATTTCGTTTCTTCATTCACCGAACGAAGAGACAAAGACGAACTTTTAATGAGTTTCTGTCGCCGTGAATTCCGTTGAATTCTCCCCACCATCCGCGATGCCTATGAACCACCACCATTGAATTAGGGTTTCTGGCACAACGAGTACCGTTTTTTTTTCTTCTTCTTTTTCTTCCTCTTTTTTTTTCTACTCTCCTCGTTTCTTCGTCGACTTGTAGGCTCGCTTTTTTTCGTTGCCATTCAATTTTTCAAATGGCCAACCGGCCACTTTCGAGCGATGAAACTTCCCCCGGTGAAACACCGGCGACGTAAGGGTCCGCCGGTCTTGGTAATTAAAATGAAATTACCGGTAAAATAAATTGAAGAACCGACGTCGAAACTTTACCCGTCGACGGATCCGATGGGAAACGGTTAAATACGGACGGACTCCGTCGCGGTGGTTTTTAATTAAAGAAAATTTACGAAAAGATTCCCGATCGTCGATCATTTCTCGCGGCCAACGATTTCGCCGGTGGTGTAAGAAAAATATAAGTTTATAATTGGTTCTCGTTGGGGACTGTCGCACCGTTCCGGCGACGTCTTTTCCACCGCACCGGGAGAAATATCTGCACACAAACATCTTGGCCGCGGTCCAAGAAAACTGCTGACACATTTCCGCAGGTAATGTAACTCGGTTTGCATGACATCATCGCTAACGGGCTAGCAAATTCACGTGGCAGGTCCCCCGCAAGAAAATAAGGTATTGCCCACTTTAGCTTTGTCTCGCGTTCACTGTTTCCTGTTATCGTTTATATACCGTCGCGATGAATTATCGCGTCCGGCTGTCAAATCGTGTTACTTCTGTTTGTTTAAATCCTGATCATTTTTATTAACGTCGGAACTTCCCGCTAGTTTCACGTTGAACACGTATATATGCATACGTATATTTCTCTGCCGACGACATTGCTCGCGGTACGGTTAATAATACTAATTTAATACAGTTACGAGGTTCGACATAGAAATTTAATTATGTTTGATAAAACTTTGTTCGTCGAATTAGCATACTAGTCTCGTCTACCCGTTCGCGAGTGGTTACCGTTGTAAAATTTAAATACACAGAGACGAATCTACCTTATTGTGACGAGCCAAAAAAAAAAAGAAACAGAAAAAAGGAAAAAAAACATATAAAATAGGAGACTTGTAATTCCGTGGCGTGTAATTTCATATCCCGTATTTACAGTACGTGAGAACTAGACGTTTTTATTATTTACCGTTCCGGGTTGTTTCGTGACGTTATTCGCCCGTTGGTAAACTGTACAAACCGATGAGCAGTTCGGTAACAAGTACCTCGCGCTAAAATATATACATGTGCGGGTGTGTTTTTTTTTTTCGTTGTCCCCCAGAATTTATATTTACACGACAGAGAATTTTTCCGTTCTTCTTTTATTGCGGAAGCACGAAGCGCGTGCAATTCCATGGAATTTTTAATAGGAAACATTATTTACACCGCCATCGCTTCTGCAACGCATTCATTCTACACTTATATTTTAACCCTCCGTACTCGATATTATTTTCCACCGGATGTACCGAGCGAACACGTAGCAATTTCCTTCAAAAAAATAAAAAAAAAGGGGAAACAAAATACTCAATTTACACACAGACGATAACATTTGCGTACCGGGAATGAAAAGCGGTGATACATTTTATATAAAAAGTTCATATCGTTACGCACAAAAGACCGTCAAGTTTTATCGCTATCCAACGATTCGTCTATCCACTTGTGTCCAAATATTCGAAATATCGCTTCCACCAAAAATAAGAATCCCAAAAAAAAAATACATTAAGAACAACACCAACAACGACAACAACAACAACAAGGAATATCTCTCACAGTTTCCATTACGAACCAGTAAAAGTCTCTACAGAGTCTACATTTGTTTCCGTTGGCGAAACGAAAAATCCGTAACGAAAAATCCATCGATTGCACACCGTGTGTTACCAACACACGTGCACACGTACGTAGTATACATACATACGTGCAATACGTATCGCCCACCCAAGAGATATCGTGCCACGTGACGAAGATTGCTCCTTTCTCGACGAAGTGTACGCGGGGAAAAGCGAATGCATAAATCATCAGACGCGAAAGGACACTTTTTCGGAGGCAGTCTCTCGCGGAACCAAAAGAGGACCGGAGAGGCCCGAGGCTCGAAAGCGAACAAGAAAAAAAAAAATGAAAAAATAGGGAAAAAAAGAGGGGGAGTTAGTACGTTCGCGGTGTGTATATCTATCTGTCGCGAATTACTGTGACGAACGCGATTCCATCGGCCCTCTTCTTTCTTTTTCTCGCAATCAGGCCGCTCCAGTTTCGACAGAGAGCTTTGCTGCCATTCTTTCGCGACACTCGGGCGAACGCTCGACGTTGATGCGAAACCTTTATCGAAGCCTTGTGCTTTTCTTTTTTTTTTCACCCATTTCGTTTTTTCTTTTTTCTTTTTTTTTGCACGACTGTTACCGCTACAAGAAACATGCTCGCAATCACTTTGCTTCAGTTCCGTTTCTATCTTTATCGCCGAATGGAGCGTGGATCATACTGATTCGCAGCAATGATATGTCGATAGTGACGTATCGATGACGGGAGAATGATGAATCGAATGATAATTCAGGAAATAGGAAAAGTGGAATGAGTGAAAAGATGGTGATGGTTTGTTAAAGTAATTCGTTGGGATCTTTCGCGACGGTTAACGGATAAATTGAAATTGTAGTAACGACGACGGGAACGTCGACGATGGGTACGTGGATATTCTTGTAAAAAAAAAAAAAACAAAAAATAGTACTGGTATCGTAATTCTAAAGGTTTTACCGGATACCGGGGGTATACATATATATTATTCGTCTATTTAAACCCGTCCCGGCCGGGTTTTCGCGATAAATCTGAAGTTTCGTTTGTGAAAATATTTGGCTTCAGTGAATACTACGTCGTTTCCATAAATACAAGTATTATCTTTTATACGGCCTACCATAATTTGTCACGTCCGACACAGACGCGGAATCGGCTCGAATTGTTCATTTTATGAAATCGTTTTTACGCCGCTGATAAAAATACTTCCATAAAATCCGCCTATAGTATTCCAGAGCCGCTTTAGTTTATCGCGAGCCGTTAAATTGCATTATTTTTCAAACCGTCCGCGATATATTTCACCTGCAATTATTTCAATCGATCTTTATCTACCGGCGGGAAATTAACTGCCATTATCATCGTAATCCCTTCGTACTTCCTATCTATCCTACCACTATCTTTGTCATTCTCCATCACTAAAACCAACCAAATAACCATTAAAGAAAATCAACTCGCTATTCTCCACCCCCCAACAATTAATCCAACTAATACAAAGTAAAAAATTCTCACCAATTCTAAATCACTTTCCTGTAAAGTACTTCCATAAAAAAAAACAACAACACACACAAAAATAAGTCGATTCTGTTCAATCCCGCGAAATCGCACGTACACGATCGTATCATTAGAACTTCCCGAAAGTCTCGACGAACAAAAGAAAGCGTCGTTGAAATGCTTTTAGGGGGTGGATAGGGGGTTGGTTGGTCCGGAAGACAATCGGCCGTTCAGAGGCAGCGTTGCTGCTCCTTGGAACATGTATTCTCGCGCCCCCGGTGCGATCGGCATAAATTAACCCCACTCGTGGCCGACGAGCCGAAATCGTGGCCTCGTTTATTCGCGCCGATATCCGAGCCCATTGTTCATAAGCTGGCGTGCTTATATCGATTGCCGGTAGGTTGGATCGTTGCCAAATCGTTCGGTGCCTGGTTCGTCCCTCACCTTCCGCGAGGACGACTTTCATCCTCGCTTTCATCCCCTCGAAACCCCCACCCCCACCCCCGAACCTACTAACGTCACCCTCCCTCACAGCGTGGCACTTCCTGTTCCCCTCGTTTTATTCTTTCTTTTTTTTACTTTTTCTCTCTGTGTTTTTTTCTGTACTTGTTACCTACACATATCCATGGCAAAGGTGGATCGAGCGACGGAATAATTCTTTCGCTCGATCAACCGAAGGGGTTGGGAAGGGTTGAAGAGGATCACTTTGTTTATTAACGCAGCGTGTTTCAGACTCTTGTCGGGATTAGAAATGGTTTCGTAATGAACGGAGATGGTTTTTGTGTATTTACGGTTTCTGTGTGAGAAACGTTGATGTGGAAAGTGGGGAGGTGAGAATTGTTTCGACGATGGAATTAAGAAAGAAAGGTTTTGCGTTTGATTCTATTCTTGTTTGTCGAGATCCAGAAAGACTAAGAGTTTCTTTTTTTTATTATCGTGAACAGTGATACAGATTGGATTAATTTTTCACCGTAACCCTCGCGAAATTATTTCGGTGCCTGATTTATCACGGCGGAATATATCCTTGCGACGGAGAACTTTATTTTATACCCTTTCGGTGTAATAAAATCTCTCCATATATATGTGTCTCTCTCTCTCTCTCTTTCTCTATATATATACATCGGAACTTTACAGGCGAAAGTTTACGATGTAAGGTAAAGGAGCCAGAAAAGAGACGACGATAAAGGGAGTACAACGTTGAACACGAACCCTTCGGCCGAAATAAATTTTCCCCGTACACGTGTCATCTTTATCGAAAATTCGAATGCGTCCCACCCCTCCCACCCCCTACCCTCCCCCGCGTTCTCTTCGTCCCTGTCGCGGAATCAAAGGGGCGCTTTTCTTCCTTCAAAGTCGACGGGGAATTTCTTTAAAAGCTCTCGTGGCTCCGCTGGCAATTCTATTGTGCCACGGGATCCCGTCGGGAAACCGTATTCCCGGAGTTTATATTAGACCTCAAAATTCGATATTTCTACTACTGTGGAAGACTAAAAGAACCAAAGGAGGCGGGGAAAAAAAACGTAAAAAAAAAGGAGGGAACCCTCGGAGCTCACTGTTCGCGTTGACCAGATAACTTCCACCCCTTAAGCACCGGGTCGACGAAGACACCGACGATTTTCACGTCGGCGAATGAATATATAGTACAAAGAGGTTAGCACCCCCTTATTCTGTCATTAGCAGGGTCGTTAATTAAAGTGGGAGAGGGGTGCGGGGGGTGGGTGAGAAAAAACAAGAACCGGCAGACGTCGAAAAAATAGACATTAAGAGCGGAAAACGAGTTGAAAAACAGCAGCTCACGGCACACTGACCTTTTCCCGCGCTTTCGGTCCCTTATCTACACCGCCACCCTTCCCAGTACCCACGTTTTTCCTATTCCCTTTAATTTGTTCCTCTACTCCATTTACTTACTTACCTCCGGCGGAGCGTCCACTTTTCATACCGGAAAAGTGGAATCCAGTCTCGATCGACGTAAAGATAAATTATTATAATAGGAACGTATCGAAGCAAAGTGACTAACGACGTCCATCGTTCACCGGGGATTTCTTTGCGGGGGGAGGGGTTGAAACGCAACCCCCGAGGATCTCGACTTAAGACGATGTCTCTGGATTAATTAAACATCGCTTATACCGCGATGTTCATTATTCTTGTAAAGCCCCAGGTATTCAAACCGCCTCGCCTAAGAGTACCCTCGATTATATTGGCTGGATGGGGATGTTCCGGGGGGTGAGAATCAATTCGCGGCGAAAACAGGGGGATGAAAGGTCCGGACGGAGGTTGCGAGTCTCACGTGAAACCGGTGGATGTTCGAAGAAATCGCAAGTAGCCGGAGACGAATTTATTTCAAACAAAACTGTCGCGGCGGGAACTATTTAGAGAGGAAAAGGAGAGAATCGATGGCGACCGGAAGGGAAATGGAAATTCACGCCGGGAATTTATTTGCCGCGGTGCCGTCGCCACGTCGACGATCTCCAGAATCTTTGTGGAAAATTTCCATCGATCGAAGATAAAAAAAAAGAGAGAACGATATATCGTTCTATGGGATTGGAATTTGTTCCGCACGAGGCTTCCGCTTCCAATGACAACGCCGAAAAAAAATCTCAATAGCGGACAGAAACAGAGTCTCTTTCACCGGGGGGATATCCTCGGGAACGATTAATCCACGTGGTTCATAGTTCCCGGGCGTGAACTTTTATCACCTGATCGCGTGAAACACACCGAACGATTGTTTCCATTTATTTATTTATTTTATCGTGCCATTTCCCATCGAAAAGCCTCGCGAAACAGCATTTGCGTCGGAATTAAAGCAACAATGGAAAAAAAATCGGGAAAGAAAACCGGTGAGAGAAATGAAAAACGAAAACGAAGGAAAACCTATACACGCACACACACACATATATATACGTACACATGTATTACTTACACCAACTAAAACGCGTGGCAACACTTGTGGAGTTTTGTCGCGACACAATCGCGTTCGCGAAATCGGCAACCCCCTCACCCCTCCGCCCCTATCTCTCTCCCTCCCCTCTTTTCCTTGCTCCACTCGGCTTTTGTATAATGCATCGCGGACTGAAACACAACTTCGTACAAACTCGGGTTAACCCAGTTAAGTTGTAGAGGATGATGTACGGGCTCGATTCCAGACCGCGCGGATTTAACGAGTCCAGCAGACGACAGCTCCATTCCCGAAGTCCGGCCGATCGCAGCCCGGGATAACGGGGAAAATTCATCCGGACCGATACCGTGGAGGATCCCCGGGTATAATTGTATCCCGAAAATGTTTACCCGGACAGATTACTTTCCAGATTCCCGGAGAATAACATCGGTCTCGGTTGTTCTGACGTACGAGAGTAAATTGATAGAGGGGATGTTTTTTTTTTTTAAGAATTTAGAAAGTGATAACGCAGTTTTTTAATTGGTGGACAGATTTTTATATATTTAGGAAAATTGTGTAAGTAGTCTGGTAATTGAATTGTATTGGAAAACATTTCGTATTTAATCGCAATAGAATTTAATAAAAAGTGTTGATTACTAATGAAATTATACATTACACAATAATGACAAGTGTCTATATACTTATTAGCGATAGTGTCTCACGAGAAATTTTGCCATTTTTCGATTCTATTTTCCGTTCATTTACCTTCGGAGAGATGTCGGGCTCGCGGTTTATAAAATCGGCGTGAATTCGCGCGACGCGTTAAAACGACGACCCGCAAAGAAAACAATGTGGTCATGGTATGCACGTGTGTGTATGTGTATCTATTCGTATGTGGACGTCGTTTAGCAAAATCCGTTCGCCTGGACGATTACGCAAATACAAAGCGGTTTGCTTTATAAATTTC
The DNA here is from genome assembly GCA_917499265.3 of Mimumesa dahlbomi. Classification (NCBI taxonomy): domain Eukaryota; kingdom Metazoa; phylum Arthropoda; class Insecta; order Hymenoptera; family Crabronidae; genus Mimumesa; species Mimumesa dahlbomi. The sequence continues at coordinate 12,459,678 of OU824118.1, forward strand.
AGCGTAACCGATGGTTCGACGTTGCGATGAGAATATCATAATGGCGGCCGTGGCCGGGAATTATTCGGCCGTGTCCAGGAGCCAGGGTGCAAGGTGCAATCTACGAGGATGACGTCCGAGCGACGGAGACGAGCGTCCTGGCTGGAAATCGATATTCCATGGACTCCGGTTTCGTGTTTCACGGAAGACAGCCTGGATTAAAGTGACCCATGAAATCACGTTGACTCGACGCCATTGACCGTGATAACGGCACCCGGGAGTCGGGAAGATCGTTCCATCGAGAACGCCATCGAATCACGATGATTTCATGCAGAGAACGCGATCGAGATGATCTGAATAGATCATTTCGTCAAAGATCATTTCGCAGGAAAAGAAAAGATGAAAAAAATTTGAATTTCGCGCGCCTGGAATTCGATAACTATCGTAATAATGATTAAAAAAGGTTAATGTTTAAAAGATCCAATGATTTCGGAAAGTTTGATCGTGGGGATTTGATATATATTCGTTGGTTGAGATTAATTAGGGTTATTTTATATGACGTTATCGCGACAAGTGGAAAATTGATACATCGTAACGCGAGTCTAAGATTATATTTCACGGAAGATAACTGTGATCTCGTCCGACCATGAAATTATACGTCGACCTCGATGACTCGTGCGATCAGGTTGACGTTATTATCTCGTTTTTGAAAAAGCTCGCGAACGAAATGATTATTAAAAACCCTAGTCGCACCAAATAATCCAAACGTTCGACTGTGTTTTCGTGATTTCGATCGATTCCCCGCACGAGTTTTCTATTAAATCACCGGTGAATTTCGATCCAGCGCGCAACAGACAATAATAATGACACACTCGGTAGACAGCGAAACGTCATTTGCCGGTGTGACGTGACGCAGAAAGAGTTTCGCCGTACGAAATCAAAGAATATTTCGTGACGCGGTAGAAACGAGAGTTCTATTTTCACTTTGACGAGCCATTGTCTCCGATAGCGAAACCAGAATTTTGCAGGTGAGCTTGCCGGAGCAGGAACAGTTTCGTCGATTCAGCGAAAGCGCCCTGTGCAATGTTCCGTCGCCTTCCGCTAATTTTCTACATGATATTCGCTACGACAAGCAAGAAATTATTGCCGGGAACAATCGCGCTGTCGATCGCCGGTCATTGTCGGCCCCCGCTTTCCCGATACATGTATATGTATACATATACATATATGTATACAGACATATCTATATATTACATAGAAATTTTACGTGACTTCATCAAACATGTTCCCCGGAAGTCGAACGAACGGGCATTAAAGACCAAAATCTACGATTCACATTCTCGTAGAAACCCGTTTCACACCGTAGCATAAGAAAATCATTTCATTGTTACGTAATCGAAATACCGGCCGTTTGTGTAAGCTTCGCGTCGCGTAGATATATATATATGTATGTATATTATGTGTATATGTATATATATTATGTATTTCCGTTTAAATCGCGTGTCGCCAGTTTTATTATCCAAAGCATTCCTTCGCCGAGGCAAATAAACGTCTCGAACGCGGAAGGTAAGTATGTAAATTTCACTCTGTTCGTCCCGGCGACAACTTATCCGGGATTTTATGCTCGTTTTCTTCTTTTTTATTGTTGTTTTTTCTTTCATCCCCTCTATCCGACGGAAATATCAACTTCTCTCTCTTTCTCTCTCTCGCACTCACGAATCCGTTACGATTTTTCCATCATTTTGCATTTCGTTAGCAGAATTTCGTCGTACCGCGGACGCTTAATTAAACCGTCCGCGTAAAGAGTGACTTCCCGTTAAAGTTAATTAACCGACACGAGTACTCTGCCGATACGTCGCCGCTTCCATTATCCCGCCTTTACTTACATTCCGGCGTTACGAGATCGTTCGTTAAAACGTTCGATGTTTCTCCCCGTGGTTTCCCCTTGCCCCACCCGAGCTCGTTCGTGATTTAACGTCACCAAGGACTGCCATATACATATTTCAATCGAAACGGCAGCTCTTTCCGTGCATCGGCTACATTGTAACAAATCCGCGAGATTCGCGAAAGATCGGTTCACAGTGTATCATCGTCCTTTCTCGCGATCTACGTGAAAATCCACCAGTGATTATTTTGTACGTATATTACTTACTTTCAACGGGAAATATTTACGTTGATACGGTGAATTCGCCATCCTAATATTTTTTAAGTTTTGAAAAAATAAGGAAGAAAGAAGGGGAGTCGATTTGGCAAATAATCCGATTGGACGATGTCGGATAGGTGAGGTCAGGAAAATTTCCACGGGACGAGGGAAGAAACGGCGGGAATTTCGACGGTGTTAGACGGACTTTAAACTAAAAGGCAGTGAAAGTGTTCCTGTGGAGCATGACGGGAGTAATGACACTCACACCGATGCAGCGCTGCATCGAAGCACTTCTACCGGCTCGACGACTGCGCCGATGTGCAGAAGTATTACCGTGCAACGAACTCCCCCCACACAGATCGTTATTGACGATGAAACAAGGAAAAAAATGAGGAAAAAGAGAGAGAGAGAGAGAGAGAAGAAGAAGAAGGTGGAAAGGAAGAACAAGAAGAGGAGGAAGAAGAAGATGATGAAGCGACGACCAAGAGAATCGATCGGAACCCTTCGGGAAGCTTTAATGAATGATTATTTTTTTTTATCGACCATCATAAACCGTCTTCGTAGCGGACGACGAGAAAACTTCCGACTTGAATCCCACGATAAATACTTCATTATTTCACGAGATCAATTTAAAATGTACTTTATCAGCCCGTTGTTCATACCGTCAAAGGATCCCGACGTTCATTAATATTAATTCGAATACTCTCCGTCTAGTTTTCTCTCTTTAGCAAAACTTCGTCCATCCGGAGGAATAAAAAATAAACGAAACGTACATTGCCCGATAAATTCGACAATGAAAACGATTCATTGTTCGACGTAATTCTACCAGAAACAGAATTACGCGTTTCGTTATTTCCTCCTCTTCCCCTCTCTTTCTCTCTCTTTCTTTCTCTCCCTTACCCCTCGATCATTAGCCCCGATTGGACGTCCCGACTTGTACGAAGTTTCTCATTACCCGTCCCGGGTAATGATAATTCGCGTGTGTTCTTTTCTTTTCACATTTTTCTTGCGTCTGTGTGTATGTGTGTGTGTGTGTGTTTTTTCGTCTATTTTCTCGTCTCTCGCGTGGCTTGCATAATCGGATATATTCGATCGACTAAACCCACTCGGAACGCCTAATAGAAGTCGGTCTAATTTCAGACATCGTTTCCTACAAGGTTCGAAACGAGCGCAGGTCGCGAAACTCGGGAAAAGGCGAGGTCCGGTTTTATTACGGGAACTTGGCTGCGATACTCACACGAAACCGGTGTTAATGTATGTATGTACTATAAGGCATACTATACGTATAGGTATACGTGACACACGGTCTCGTACAGAGACACCGATACAGGTGCGTTCGCGGTTTTATACGTACGTATATCTATATATATACGTATGTCTATATATATACGTACGTATATCTATATATATATACGTATATCTATATATATACGTACATACATACGTGTTACGATGCACGTAGCGACCGCGTGCACGCGCCACGTGATTAGTATTTGATACAGAAATTCTCGCGGGGGTCTCGATTATTCCGCGAATTGCTCCATTTTCTTTCGACACTGTCCGCGACGCCGTGCTACGTCGTCCCTTTAATTTCTTTCCCATTTCCCAAACGAACAAACTTCGAACCCGACGCACATTACACGAGAATTCTACGCGTTCCAGTTTCCGTCCGATTAGGAAACTCGTGGGACGTTCGACTGGGTGGGAAATAAGGAAAGAGGGGCGAAAGGGAGGGAGACTAATTATTATACATGTGTGTGTTCCCGTTTCTATTACATTCGAGTCCGTTAGTTTCTCTGGTGACTAATTATTATCGATAGTTAAGTTGCCCGGGGTTTCCAGTTAGTTTCTCGAAAGTCGCACGATCCCGTCGTGGGAAATAATAATCTGTGTTTCTACTCGTTGGATTCTCCTCTTCTATCGATATATATATATATCCCTGGATCTCGTCGATCGGGCGAAACTGGATTATTTAGTTTATCATTGTTCGATCGATTACACATAGACGATCCCCGATGAACTCCCGTTTCCCCCCACTTCCCCTGGTCCCCCTGTTCCCGACTACATGGCTACCGGGAACAAGACAGATTAACCGGGAGTTCCTCGGACGGGAATAAAAGTTATTAAACTGGCTCGCCGGAGGTGTTTCCGGCGAAAATGAAAAGCGTTAAGCGGAAAAAGAAACGCGGCGAACGCTGGAAAGATGGAGGAAGGGTAGGGGGGAGGGGGGAGGGGGGATTATAACAGTGCGAATTATTCGGACGAGAGGAACGGCATGGAACAGCTGTAGCTTATTGCTGGGGATTCGCCCACATGGCGCGACTCGTTACGACGTATTTGTGGGTGCCTGGGACTCACCTTGAAGCACGCATGAGAAATGAGAACAAGCGTCGGCTAACGAGCGATAGAACAGTCGGGAAAAATGAAAACTGGGGAAAAAAGAAAGAAGGAAAAAAAGAAATAAATAGGAACAAGAAAAAAAAAGAAGAAGACGAAGAAGATGAAGAGGAAGCGACAGTCTGTAAAAAATTATGCTTCAAGGAGCCACCGGTATTGCGGTAAATTGAAACGACGCTGATTCGACGAACTTCCGGGAAAAGTTTCACAGTTTGGCGTGAAAAACTTTTCTGGACTCTACACGTTTTGGATCTTTTTCAACAGTGTTTCTATATTTTTTCTACTTTTTATGCCATTTTACTTAGCATTCTAACGACGAGACCACGTCGTTCTACAACCAGACGACGACGTAACCATCGGCATTCATTCCAAAGCGTAAGAAATGAAATTGGCGTGTGAATTCGGCAGGGCTGTCATTTTCGACTAACGTCGAAGCCGCGGGTACTAAAACGATTACAGTAGCAAGGTAGTTCGCAGGTGCTCCGGCCGTCCGTGTCGCAGCGTGCTTTAATTATCTTAATTACATCTTAAACGGGTCGTCGGGAATAGTTTGCGTTACACGTTTCACCTTTCGTCGCGTCGACGCGTGAGTACTTACTTTATACTCACGTGGTAGTTTCTTCGTCCGTCGTTGACGGATACGCGGGGATCCCCTGTACGCCGTGTCACGTTTGGAATTCATAGGATCCTCCGTCGACGACGAAAAGACACAAAGAGGAGACTTTCGCACCGTGAGAAACACCGGGCGAAGAATTTTACGGAAACCGTCTCGAGTGGCACCGTCGCGACGGAAGTGTCGTAACTTTTGTCGAAAAGATAAAACGACGGGACAGGGGGGGGGGGAGTACATTAAACATCGGGGTCTACCGTCGGGGACCCCCTCGAGCATATCGGGCTTTGGAAACTCGTTTTCCAACGGGCCAGGTTAAGGTATTAAAACGGCCCCGTAAAGAAGCACGATAAGTAATTGCTTCGGGAAAAGAAGGAAATTTCGCTGGACCTATATATATATATGTGTATGTATTACGGATTACTTCGTAGATTGCCAACCGGATTTCGACAGTTTAAAGCTCCCGACGTCTTTGTGACGTTCTTGTCTCGGGGACTTCGGTCCCTTTGTATCGGAAACCTTGCTTTTCTATCAATCTCTCTCTCTCTCTCTCTCTCTTTGGCCATGCTTCGGTGATATATCTGTCTTTGTTTTTTAACTCTAAGACAGCTGTATGTATTATTGTTAGTTTCATATATATTCCGTTGTAAGTTTTCCATTTTCCTCTTTGTATTTTTGCTTGATTATTTTTGTACTTATAGTTAGATTGTTCTTAGAGGAGACTTATCTAATTCTGGATGAAATAAATGTATATCCATCTACTTATCTATTCCCTCCTCACCTTCTTTCCTACTATGTATGTTTTTTTTTTTGTTTCACTCGCGGAATATCGTATCCCGGAATCGTCTCTTACGGCAGCTCAGCCGACTTATCCGGCTGCGAGCATTTCCTTCGAATCGCCGTGGATTTCCCGACCCACGTGCACAACGTTCCCGTCGCCGCTCTTTTCGGCGGGTCCCGTTGACTCCGGGGGAATTTCAAAAGTGCCGGTCGATACGGGAAAACTTTGATTTCGAGATAAACTCGATGAAAATCGAGATACTCGCTATCGAATAGTGAGTCATTGTTAATGGATTAACGTTAAGCTTCTTTTCTACTTATTGATCGTCTTTTTGACTATTAGTCCCGTATTTCTATCGAAGAATTCAAAGATTAAGATTCTAAAGTTATCTTTTGTGTCTCTGATAAATTGTTATCCGAATTTTTATCCCTTTTCACGAGAAACCGTTTAAAGTGTCTCACCGACGAGAGTGGAATTAAAAAAAAAGAAAATAAATAAATCACTTTCCCAGTAATACCGCGTTCTGTATCGATTCGTTACCGTTCTTCTTCCTCGTTCGATTAGTTACCGGTATTTTTCTTCCCGTTCGCGGTTCACTGGTGCATCGAAATACCTCCTGGCAAGAAGGAAATCCGTATCGGTGTGGCTCGACGTAGTATAAATCGCGAGTCCTTTCGCTTTCCACGCTATTCGTCCTTCGGACCCGTTTTTCATTCCGGTCGAAAATCTGGAACGTCGTGGAACGAGAATGACGTCGAACACGGTCCGACTGCGGAAGAACCGCATTACCGAATATATTGGATATCGGGGTCCGATATATTATTTCGTCGGGTTGTATTCAGGACCGTCCACGCGACAGGGGGGTTGGAATCGTCGGGGGGTTGGTTTGACGTCGTTTCCGCGGGCGGCACGTCACCGGGTCGACGTAGGAAACCAATTCCAGGCCGACGGAAGTGAATTACCCCGGCTGTTGTTGCCGCAACCACTCTGAGGTAATAAGATAACCGGGAAACGCCAATATTACGATAACTCGTTAATGGGATAGTTTTATTCCCGTAATGAAATTATGGAAGTTATCCACATGTACGTTTCATCGTATCGTTTTTTTCTTTCTTAGGTTTATGGGTGTGCTTTGTTGATAGAGTATTTTTTGGTGATCTTTTTTTGAATTCGCTTATCGATTATTATAGAGGAATAATTGTGTATGGAATAGAGAGTGGAGGTAAATGAATATGCTTACGATACCCGGGTGAAAAGTATCGTGGATTTTTTCTCAACAGGTATTTCCAGATCGATTCGATTAAGAATCGGTGTGGTAATCGATTTATACTCGCGATAATCTAGATATTTATGCATTCTTGCGGTGCATTCGATTATTTAGAGCGACTCGGAGCCGTGATTTCGCGGTAGTGTTTTTACCGTATGTATATATTCAATTGTATGCATATACATGTGTATTTTTTCTTCATATTCGACCGATCAACGCCATAGGAAATCGTTCACGTTGAATCATCTCATAAAACAATTCTCCGCGAAGTTTCGAAGATAAACATGAAAGACTTTTCTTGATGTCATTGATCAAGTTCGATATAAACTAACAGACCATTTTATTTTAACAAAATTGCCTCGCTATTAAACTTTTTAATTAAAACTTTCTTCGATTACGCATCGCTCGTATATGAACCACCACACCTTTCCGTACATACACATATAGATACAGTGCAGCAAAGAAAAATAAGTGACTCCCTGCAATGAATTTTTCTCCTTCAAATACCATTTTTACCCGACACTTTCTTTTTCTCTCCAGTCCCATCCAAAGTCACCAGACAAACGCGACGATAATTCCGAACTTGTGCGTAAGTAGAGTCTCTTACGGCGCGGAATCCCATTAGCCCGCGGGATAAACGGGAAGAGATAGAATGCAGAATTGAATCCCGCATAGTCGACGAAACGGGGGGAAAAAGTCTTGGTGGATGGTGTACCGGTGTGCGTGATATCGCTGGATATTGAAATACCGTAAAGCATTTTGCATTTCACTCGGTCCCGGCCATCCTCGGGGTTTTCTCCGAGTGTGTACTTCAGATGCAATATCCGCTGGCGAAGGAATTGCCCTAATTTTCCTTCGTTTCACGGTTAATCCGCGTGGATGGTCGGTAGTCGAGTGAAATGAAAAATTTACATTTTTCATCGTTTCGTTCGGATCCGAATAGTTTTCTTTTTTTTTTTTTTTTTGCTCGTACCTGGGGGTTCGATAGCGTCGATTAACACAGTTCGCGAATACGCCACTGTGTTTTAGTTCTCTCCGCGGTGCTCGTTACGTACATTTTTACATTTCCACGGATTAATCGCGGAAACCCGCGCGAGGTCACTTTACGAGCGATAAAAAAACACATACACATACACACGGAGGATTGCTTTATGATCATGCAACTATATCTACGTGTGTTTATGAGCCCGGGACTGGCTGTTTACGCGGTGCCGATAAAAATATTCACCTCAGGTATATATGTACCGTCGAACGGTCGAATAAAAGTGCGATCTAACGGCAGAAAGAATTACGAATAAAAAAAAAGAACTTCCAACGATGTTGCAAAGATTACCTTGCGGAACATGAATTTTTTTCTTCGATTTTCCATCAATTCGAACGGACTTAGATAGATTAACTCGTACTATTTGTACGACGAAAGTTTCACCCGGATCAGGGATACGCATATAATCGCGTGTAACGTTTAGAAACACGAAAGTGCTGAACGGTATCAAAAGTTCCCCGTTTATAATGTGCAAAGTTCTTACCAGGCGATGTAAAGCAAGCTGCGGCAACGCCAGTAATTAAACGTCTCATTAGTCGCCAACAAATGCTGCCTGGCGAATTTCCGTACCCGTTTACGCGTCGATACACACCATTTTCTTGGTGTTATCGTGTTCATCTGGATACGAACGCTGTTAAGATTCCTGTTGCATTGCGCGTCGTTTGTACTTTCCGCCGTTTACATTTCCATACCGTCTTCGTGCCGGTTAATCGAGGCAAATTCGACTTTTACTTCGCGATATTTCCTGACGAACGGAAAATTAGGAGAGTTATTAACGTTGATAAAAAAAGGAGGATTCCTTTTTATATATATATATACATATTATTGTCTAATTAATTCGAATTCTATTGTTCACAGAATTCTGTTCTACCTTTCGCTGGAAAATTTTAAACAATGCCGGACCCTCGAGTTTCGTGGATGGATTTTTGTCCGGATTTTCACGTGGTTTTTACTTTTTAACCGCGACCAGCTTCGAAGATTTTTGAGTTTTCGGCACGATTTTCCCCGTAAGAAAGCCTGGCGATTGCAATTTACCCTGCTGGAAGGATGGCCATCGTTCGGTGCCGTCTTCCTGTTGTTATAGCAAGCACACCGAGGATACCAACCGTTTACACTGGCTACCAGATACCGTGAAAATTTCACGCTTGAACTACCCCGTCCATTTTGGGAACGGACGAACGAGGTAAACAGAAACCCCCGTGAAACCGATGTTTGCTCCGTCTATACCGCACCCTGGAATTTCATTTTTCATAGGTAATTAGGCGTATGAAATGGAATTTCAATAAAATTCAGCGTTAGATCCAATTTTGGAAATTAGTGGATACAGTGACCGACGACGAGACGATTTAATATTGTATTACGACGATTTAAAATGAAAAATACATTGTTAATTGCAGGTAGAGAAATTCCCGTGATGAAAGCAAGATGAAAGAGATACGACTGAAAATATTATATTTATATTTGATACGAAAGAAGGTAATAACGTTTCGGGCAGTTTCGCTGAACAAGCCACGGGTGTATTTATTCGATTTATTTATTTGTTTAATTGCATTCAATTACACTTATCAAACATTACCGAATACAGGCCTGGAGTGGCGTGCTTAGTTCGTTAAACTTTAAGCACGTGTCCAGGTGTACGAGTAGAAAGCACTTGAAACCGTGAGTAGAGCAGATTTGCTTTACTTTTTAATGCCGTCGTGCTACGGATCCCCGGGGAAACGTTTTCATATTTAATTCACCTTTTGTGTCTCGACGAGTGTACTAACAAGGTTGCAAATGACAACTCATAAACATTGTAAAGTTTGCTCTTCCCTTGTATCTTTTTTTTTCTCTCTCTCTCTTGTTTCGTGTGTTTTGTACCCCTCGTACATTCTTTTTTTTTCTATTTTGTCAAGCCCACTTCCACATGTATGTGTACATACATTTATAACATTCATTTACACAGTTAATTACAGTTCTTTAAAATCGCTCCACGAGGTTAATAGGATCCGACGAATTTCACGGTTGAAATCAGCTTCCCCGAGGCTTGCCGCGCGCTGATTTACAATTCTTCCCCGTTCGGCCGTTATAGCTCGCCGGATAAATACTTTCGTGGTTCACCTATTTACCTTTTACCGGCCTCGCATTAAGTCCCGTAACTGAATACGCGAGTTTCTATAGCTTCGGGATACGGTCCGATAATTTGAAATCGGTGTGTACGCCCCTGGGTTACTGAAAATAAAATTCTCGTAATAATTACGTTTATCCTTTCGATTTTTCATTGGTCAATTTATCGATTAAAATCATCAAAATAAATTCCATTTCTTTGTTCGTTGTTTACCAACGATTTTCCCCCTTTTTATTATTTATACCGCCAAGGTGTCTTTTTATAAAACAATGAGGAAATCTCTACGCCCGCCAATGGCGGACGCGGGTCCTCATCGATTTCCCATCGTCAGGAAGTTTCGATTTCCTCGGCGATCCCGACCGGGTGATTGCGGCTTCTCCTCGGTTCCGCGAGCATTGCAGCAGCGGGTAAGATCGAGGTGTTTGCGCAACATCGGCCTTCGTTACGGGGCGTTTTACACGAATTTGCAATTATATTCCAACATGTCCTTATCGACCTTTCGAATCGACTCCGCGGGCACCGGCTAATGCCTCGGATAATTGCAAAACGCACCGCATACCGCGCACGTTGGATTATATTCGCGAAATTAATCAGCATTGCCAACCCTTCCCCCTCCCCACCCCCTTCCGATTGTTCCGTCAAATTTCAAACGTAACCGTCGCGCGATCCATGCGATTAATAACACTATTCCTATTTAACTGGTTTGGCAATTAACTCCTGCCGTTTCATATAACAACGATTCTCCCCCCACTCCCTCTCCCCTCCCCACACTCCCGAGGGCTATAAATTTCATGTAGATTAAAAGGTGTTTCTTTTTAATTACCATTTGGTAGTCCCGACCAACTGGATGTTTAACCCGGCGATTTGTTTGCCGATCGAACGCAAGCGAACGAGCGAATTCGCGAAAGTGTGCACGCGAAATGAATTCCAGGCTCGTCGACGACGACTGTAAATTAGTTTTCCTTTTTCACGGGTAGATCTGCAATTACTTGGGCACTGTCGCGTCGCCCCGTAAGTTCGCCCTTAACTTTAATGTCCCGGCGACGAGCGCTCCCGATGTAAAAACGTTACCCGTTAACGCTTACCACCTCTGGCCCTTCCCACCTACACCCTTATTCTTTCTTTAATTGCCCTACGCCCTCGTTGCCGGGGGGCTAACGCGCGAACGAAAGAAAATCGTCAGCGTTCTCGCTAATCTCAGATTACTCTGTGAATTTCGGCCGATTACTCCTATCATCCCGATGAAATTTATCGACGTGGAAATGCTGCGATGACGACCACGGATGTTTGAAAGACGATGTTTTTGACGGTGTTTCTGTGGGTTACGTGGCATTGTAATAATTTAACGAAACTATAGGAGGATCGATTAAGAAATTATTGGATAATTGTAGGTAAACGGAAAATTTCTTGGCGCGGTGAACGTTACGGCGACGAAGCACGCGGAACGTCAAACAAGAACTGACTTGTTAGTTGTTAATTACCAATTACCTGGGGAACCGAGGATACCTGCCAGTTAACCGCGGACGGGTGACCTATCGGGAATGAGATGAAAAAGATGAAAGAGAAAGAGAGGAAAATGAATCCTCGCGTAACGTCCAAATTTTATTTACCTCTCGCCGCGTTACGTAACCGAGATCAACGATTTTACTAAACTTAGCCTTTCACTTATTCGCAAAAAACAAAAATGGGAGAATTTAACGACGACGTCGCATATTATTATTATTATTATTCTATTTTTCTACCAATCGATAATGCAGTGTCGTCGGGAACCGGGACCGTTATTAAATAGATCGCCGCGGTCGCAATTGGCGATCGTTAACGACGGATTCGTTGCGAAATCGCGTGATCGGAAAAATGCGGAAACGCTACGGCACGGACGAAATTTCTTTCCTCGGTCCCGACAAAGGAATTGCAAAAATTCCGCGTGCGTTCCCGCGAAACCTTCCGCCGCATTCTCACCGGCTGGAACCTCAGGTTTTATTGACGGGGGTGTTAATTAAGCCTGCGAACGATGATCGCAGTAAGTCTTTGGTTAATTATATTTATCCGTCGAGTCCCACTTTAATCGTGATTGCGATCTGAGATTTATCATGAAAAATAATATAAATGATCTCTACGTAGAAGCTTCAATTATCATTTTTGATCTACATGTGCTAATTACTTAATTATTCAAAGCGGAACGTTTATCCGACAAGTGTTTCTGATAAGAGCGGAAATTTATCGTCACTTTCGATACCTATACGAACTTTTCCGCGAAAAATTTCGTTAAAAGGTGCATCCCGATACCTCGGAATGTTACCGAATCGCGGAACCAGGGGACGGTAAAAAACGAAAGTAAAGAAAGACAGAAAATGGAAAGAAATACTATCCGTCGTAAATTCAACTCCGTTTATTTCGTACTTTCCTTCGTCCTGGACAGGGTCTGTATTATCGTTTTTCATGTTTCGTGTTCGCGCGAAATAAAGTACGAACGGAGGAATAGAAAGTTCCTTTGGAGAATCAAAATTCTACCGGGTATTATCGTTTCGCTGGAACGGAGCGGAAAAATGGGCGAACCGCTGTCGGGCAATTTTCCAATTTGATCGCCGGCGGCTGATAATAAAAAAAAATAGAAAAAAACGAACTTTGGTCAAAATACAAAATATTCGCACGACAGACGGTAGTAACGGCCAGGTAAGTCGTACAGGTTCTCGAACGTCCGAGCAATTTTAACGAACCAAGCGCAAGTTATCCACCTTTAGACCGGGTTCCGCCGCGTTCCCTTATTCCTCGAGTGAATTCAAAGAATTTTCCTGTATCGTTTGCAATGCCTGGTGTGTCTCGAAATGCAAGAATGTTGCCGGGGACACACACGTGGAAATCGATTAACGATTTACAATCGGCGACTGAATAATTTCCTTCGCGAAACGAAAGTGAAATTATTACGCCGCGAATAATTCGCGGGATTTTTAATAAACGCGACGGTTTTCACGCGCGCGACGATCGCACGGTAAATGAATTTCAAACGGACGATGTAAATTCGCCGCGTAATGGAAACAACAAAGTGGCTTCTCCAGGTGTGTAATTATACATAGGTACTTACACGTGTGTACGCGTGTAAAAGTAGCCGGCGAGACGGTATTAATATAATTATGTAATTTCAATTTCATTCTAATTACGCCTTACACGGTCCGCGAACTTTTGCTACCTTGCAATACAATCTGTTTCGGTTCTATTCTTTTTTTCTTCGCGCTCGTTATTTAACGCTCGTGAACAGATGGTAATTAATCGCGGTGCCCTCCCCCCCCCCCCCCACCCCAAGCAACGTCATTGTGATCACGATAAAACCGAACGGTCACGCAACAAGTCTTAGAAATCCAGCTGGCGAACAGATTTTCCTGTGTTATGTCGGTGGGTCCGGTGTTCCTATTACGTAATCGGTTTACCGATGCATTGTTGTTCGAGAAAAAAAAATAAATAAATCGGAAAGCAATTTCCCGAATTTCGCGCAACAGTAAATACCAGTCGCGATCAATATGCTCGTTTTAATTAACATTATTTCATATGTACTGTGTATTTAATAATTGCTGGGTACCGCGGGGGTACCCTGGCGGTATTTTTTTGTATTTTTATACGTTATTTTCAAACTACGGTTGAAATGCGGCAAAAAATTTCATAACGTTCATTGGTCGTGGACGACGAAAAGTAAACTCGAGCACTGTTAACAACGCTCTCGAATCCATAAGGTAAACAGTGGTATTTAACATGGACAGTAATAACAATTGAAATAAAGAACGATTCGAGAAAGGTACCGCGCTGGAAAAGTCTACAATAATCTATAATGTATGCACACGTATACATACATTCGTAAAACACTCCATAGTAGTGCGGTTTCACCTTTTTTTCACTCCCCATTTTATATTTTTTTCGTACCATCGTATCGCGTGTGAAATTCTACACATGAAACCTCAGTTTTTATTACGCTCTACCTAGATTTCTAATTTTCGCAAAATTTGAAAGTACAAAGTCACAATTATTTGCAATCTTCATTACAATTGCCAAATCCGTGATCCTTTAAATTCCGTGTCCAAAACGTTCTCGTTTAATTATCTCTCTAAAAATGTACGGAAGCGACGCGCATCGGACTTCCATTAGTTAATTTCCCGACAAGAAACGTCCTTCCGCAGGACGAATGACGAAACCGTCGTCCCGCGACAAATCGAAAGGACGACAGTGAGGAAAGTCACGAGCAAAGAAAAGCGACAGCCTTGCCATTGAATTAGAATTTCCGAGTCGTTAATTTCCAGCGGCCTCGGAAGAGCAAGAAAGAGATAAAGAAGCGACCGGCACGCGGGGTGGGCAAGGGGAGGGGGGTGGAAGGGATGTCTACGTGCCCGGGATCGGTGACTTTTTTTTTATCATCATCCCACCGTCACCCACCGCAACCTGCCCAGACAATTTCTTCGTCGGACCGACTCGTACACGCTCGATTAACTCCTCTCCGCTTCGGGACCGCGGGACCTTGCAGATTCAGCGATGCATGCGATCTGTAATTACGTAAGAGAGCCGGGTGATAAGTCACGGGGAATTGACTTTTCGTTCGGTGAATTATTTTAGATCGTTTTAATGGAATACCATATTCGTTTCTTTCTGTTTCACGCGAATACGGAATATTGGGATGAAATTAGATCGATTTCGGACGAGATTCGATAAATTTGATATATATTATATATTTGAAATAAGTCTCTTGGTGGAACGTGACATGATACATTTAAGTGAAATGAGAATATATTAAATATATTTAATTGGAAAGTTTAATAAAAAAATTGAATGAAAGGTGAAATCGAAACAACACCAATCTGCCATTGTTCATCAGAAGACCAGAGTGTGTGTGTGTGTGTGTTTTTTAATCGATCACACTGAACGTGCGATCGCGGAACGATAAAAAGGGCGTGAAATGAAAATGTTCACGGTCGGAATAAATTCGATCGTGTCGACGAGTCTCTTCACGTAATTACGTATAGTGTACGCATGTAATTCAGCGTCGTTCGTCGATGTTCCACATGAACAATGAAAATCTGGTTTCTTGCGTTACACGGAGTGTGGCAAAAAGAAAAAAAAATAATAATCGGTAGAAAACCGCGTTGATTCGGGTCATGCGAGCGATTTCAGCAACATCGAAGATCCGTCACGCCTTCGCGACCCAGCGGGCGGGAAAAATGAAGGAAAACCGGACAACCCGTGAATTTCCACGTGCGAACGGTTGGCTCGTTGCATTACATTTCACACGGACGCGGGAGAAAACGCTACGTTGCGCGATAACGACCGGCCGATTTTAATCTTTCGGACAATAAACACGAATGTAACGCTGGTTATACATACATATATGTTTATATGTATATAATATATTTTGTCGGGAGAAACAAGCCGTGCATCGTCGATCAGCAAACCGTAGGTTTCCATCAATATGAAACGCTCGACCGATGGTGGGGGGAAAATAAAAAACAAAATATGAAAAAGAAAATCATCAAAAAAATCTCCGTGTCAAAATTCGCCCACGGGAATAACCGAACTTATCAGGGACGGTGGTCGTGGATGAGTAATTAAACGCGGTGCGTTTACAGCGCGCCCGATTAAACTAATAATGCGTCCGGTCGAATTGGCAGAATCATTGATTGCTCTATAATCCGATTAACTTTTCTGCGGGCCGCGGATTCGCCGTGGAAAATCGCCCCGCGACATGGTTTTCTGCGTTTGACACGCTGTTACCGTATGTACGTTGTACGAACATATACGAATACATGTATATGTATGTATGTACGTTCGACGAACACCCCGGCACGGATGTCACAACTTTTCGACGTGTTCATCCGATAATCCGGTCGCTCGACCGTGAATTTCCGTAAACGGCAAAACCAGGCGAGTGTTTGTTTTTTTTTTGTTGTATTTGTTTTTTTAAGGGGTGTGAAAAAGAATTTACCAATCAATGAACATCCCGGGTAATTCCGACTCGTCCGGATTATTATTAATTAAATTCGATCGCTTTCGGACGAAACGGAATTAAAACTCGTTAAGAAACATTAATACATACATACACAAGTACATGGTCGTACGTGAGATTCACCGATGAATAATACGATAAATATTTTAGAAACTATCACGACCCAGCGAATAACGGAGTTATTGAACCTTGATTTCCACTTTAGCATTTAGTCCGATTTCACTTGTAATCGCCACACGCGTTACCTGTTTACGTAACGGACGTTGGTGCGCGCCGCGCATAAATGCAAATGCATTTTATTTTGCATGCCAGGTTATTTTACCGGCAAATATAAAGGTCACGCTGATCGATCGGTACGAACATCGAATTACTTATTTTGTACCGATCTCTCTCTCTCTTTCTCTCTTTTTCTCTCCCCCTCTTACTCTCTTTCTTTTTCTCTTGTTCACTCTCTCTCTCTCCGATTCTTTCTATCTATCTATTTTCTTTCTCGTTTTCTCGGTCGGTTTCAAGCGCAAGTTACGATCGGATCTCACCGCGTAGTGGTACTTGTTATGCGCCTTTAGAAGTTCGTCTCTCACAATCTTGGGAGCGTATAAACATTTCGCAGGGAAAGCCAGGAAGTCGGGTTCGGTGCGAGTGAAATCAGATGTCGTTTATTTTCGTATACATCTAACGACCCCGATCGCCAGCGCGAATTTCGCACGTGACTTCCGTTCCGCGGTGGCGGACGCGAATAATTCCGCGAACGATTCGCGAACTCCCGAACGTAATATTCTTTTCCGTTCTGTTTCGATTGAAACGTGTTCGTAATTTTCGTTGCGTGTATGTGTTTCTTTTTTTTTCAGTTTTGAACCATAGCTACGTCGACGGTAGATTTTCGACGGATTTTACGAAACTTGTTTTTTATTCCAATGTAATCGTTATGAAAAAGGCAACCGCGTTTCCCGCCACTCAACCGCTGCCACTTTGCTCCGTTTCCATTATGCAAAACTTACGTAACTCGGGTAGTTCACTCTCTCCCTCTCTCTCTCTCTCTCTCGGGAGAGAGCGAAAAATACAATTTCCACGTTTCTATAAATCCCAGCGATTCGTATGGTTAATTGGACGCTATCCGAGGCGGTGGTTGAAAGAAGAAGAGGAAAAAAAAAGATGAATTCTGGCGAACTAACTCTGCGAGCAGTTTTTTTCTATTTCGAAAATGGTCGAGCGACGTACTGGGTTTTCAGAAGGAAGGAACGATTAAACCAAAAAAAAACAGAACGTTACAGAAACCGTTCTCGAGTTTACGAAATCTCGCGAACGAATCGCGACTAATCGGGTACGGCGTGGCCAATCAGCGATAGTTTTTCAGGCTCTGTCGGTTGGCAAACGTGCAACGCGTTGCATCGGTCCAATTACGTGTCCGGTTTGATAGCGTTTAATTTTCTTAATTTAATTGAGACTCCTGGGAGCGACGGTGACCGCGTCGACTTCGTCGCTACGCAACTGACCCGCCGATTTTGAGGATCGTCGATCTGACGGATGGACCAGGAATCGTCATCCGTCACCCGGGAATGAAATTCTCGCGCGACCTTGGAAATTATTATATCTCGTTCACCCCAGGATTGACGAACGTTTCCGTCGTTGATCCTTTTGACGAGTTTATCCGTCGTTTTTTTCAAACCCCTCACGCACACAACTATACATTGTGCGTGAATGGTGTAAAAATCGAACATAATCCGGGAATTTATTAACGTTTCCGCCCGATGGAATTATTTTTTACAATAACGTTGACAAATTGCCTGTTAATTATTTACCGTTCCCGTACGCCGACGTATGTGTGCCGCATTAACTAAATTAAATATTTCACTGGCACCTATAAATTCGTAATTATTATAATCGATAGTGAATGAAATAAATTATCGATCCCCTTCGACACGGGGATTCATTTCGAACAAATTGTTCTCCGCATTGCGATCAAATGTCCGTGGTTCGATTCATTTCTCCGGCTCCGTGCAATTTTTCCGCCGCTCGCCACTTGAGAAATCGAGTATAATTTGATTTTACACGCGACTGGAATCGCGCCGGTGGTCAAGGTGAACGATTATCATCGACTATGAAACGCTCTGTTAAAATACCGCTATCGATTCAATATCCTTCTCGGTTCGAGCCGGCAAAAACAATTTCACCGAGAAATCTCTCGCTTCGTATTATATTTCCATCGTTTCTTTCTATCGGGATACTCGATTTCAGGATAAATAGCGGTGAGAATACAAGATAACGGAAAACAATCATTATTTTCCAGATATTGTTCTCATTTTCTTTTTCTTCTCACGATTTTCACCGTTTCCCGATGCGCAACCCTGGAATCGCGATTCCTGGCGATAGATATTCCGTCGTTTCAACGTCGACGACAACGTCGACGACGGGGACGTCGGTCCCCGGTAACCAGCTCCGACTTAGGCGTGGTTCTTGCGTAATGCAAAAAGCGAACGAGTTGCTAGCTCGTTTCGTGCACACGCGTGTATGAATCGCAATCGGACGTGTTCTTATGTGTGTGTGTGTGTGTGTGTGTGTGCATACACTACAGTCGACCTACGGTACCACCACCGCCGGTCCCGTGGCTCTCGTAACGACGACGATAAGCGAAAAATTTCATATTCGCTCGCGATCGCAGCCTCCGGAGTGCACCGGATTATTACGAGAGACAAGTAGAAAGTAGAAAGCACCTATGGCGTGGTGCCGCGCGAATCACGAGCGGTGACCTTCGACGGCGTTTTACTTAACGGTCGGCGTTCGTTAGAAAGACTTGTCGCGTTCGGCAGCGTTGTTGGAACGCGGCGAACAACCGCGGTAATTAAGCATGCAATTAAAATCGAAGGAAAACCGTGGAGTCATGCGCGGTGATTAGTCACTGATTAATGAAACTTTGGAACGATCGTCTGGATGTTTCTATTTTTTGTTTTTTGATTTTTTTTTTTTACAAGAATGCGTTGGAATGTGTGTATATATACGAAGGTAGATAGTTTAGCAGTCGGGTCAACGCGCTGTAAATTTATTCGTTATTTATATTCAGTAGACACTGAATTTTTCATGTTGATGCTCCTCGTACACCCCCTTCCCCCCTCTCCCGGACCTTTCTATACCTCCTTCCGGATGAGTGCTGCATTTCATCTGATTATTCGAATAATATTCGGTGACACGGGTCCCTTTCGCTCGGTATATTACGTCATTTCGACACCACGCGGAATTTTCACAACGTTCAGGTACAAAAGTGTATCGCATCGGCGTGGAAGGGCGCGGATAGGATGTTAACCCTTTGCGAAGCTTGTAAGTACGTTTTATGCGGCTTGTAAAACCGTAACGACCGACGGAATCTGTGAGGATGTAAATCAATTGTTACGACGAGCGGTGTAACTTTGTTGAATCACCGTTGGTTGGTGAAGAAAACGATGAAAAAATATGTTTTCAACAGTTTCCGTAAACCGCGTTTAGATATGCGTGCGGGTATGTGTGTGTGTGTGTGTGTGTGTGCGTAGGTATATCATAACGACGGGCATTATGTCGTACCATTATTCCCAAGGTATATTCTGGTATGCTCGTACAAATATGTATATATATATTTATGTAGGTGTATATATATACATATTTATAGTATATATGAGATCAAGGATAGATAAAACAACAACGTCAAGTATAAAGCGGCGATTTTACTTCGCAGGAAATAGGAATTACTTCGCTACGGGTCCCCGTCGTTGTAACAACTGTTTTCTATAATAAAATAATCGCGGCAACAATTTCGATCCGAATGATTTTAATATCGGCAAAGCCCCCGGTAATATCGGACAAGTTTATACATCCACGCGAGCATCATGCGAGCTTCGATATACACGGGGATTAAAATTGTACGGCATTCAAGGCAGACCAATTAATACGTTACATAGAATTCATTCGCGAAAGAACATCGTACGGTAGGAGAAAAAAAACACGCACATACACACACACACACACACACAAGGGTACAACAATGTTTCTACACGTTCATTTACTTCGTTTTCGTCGGCTAATACAAAACTTTTCCCTCGTAACCGGAGAAACAAACTATTATAAACGAGCACGCTTTTCACTGAATAATAATGGTATACAAAAAAAAGAAACAAACGAACGAAAAAAATCAAATCAAATCTAAAACCCACAATTTCATCGTGGCACAGGTACAAACGATCGTTCACTCAATTTAACCGGATCGTATAATACAGAATATCCGTCGTATTTCCAGGGTTAAATCCATGGCGAATGTGTGTGTGTGCGTGTGTGCGTTGGTTCACGTGTAACGGTACGTTTTTCAACACACACGGTCTATCATGCGGCCGGTGCGTGGAGACCGCGTAGGTTGTAATTAGAACGTTTAACATTTTCATTCTCATACCGTATGATCGAAACAACGCCGACTCCTACTTGCTGGCTGAACGTTTACTTGCGCAATGCAAAAGGCGAGCGAGTTTACCCGCTCGTTACACGCACCCGTTTTATAACGCGGGTTCTAACGCCAGTTTCTGCGGCTATATGCAATATGTGTGTGTGTGTGTGTGTGTGTGTGTGTTTGTGTGTGAGTGCGTGCCGATCACGAAAGCTCCACTTCTATCGGGACGATAATTCCTATGGAGATTTTGGTCACGGAACGAGGCTTAAGCGCCGTTTCCTTCTTCTCGAATTCTGCGTTCGCGGTTTAACCGCTCGTTTACGTAATGGCGTCGATCGAAAACCGCATGTTGCACTGATCGCATAGTACCACTTGCGGGGGATCACAGATATGTATAGTAGTTGTACTTTTCGAAATTTCGATTTTTCGCAAAAATCCTCGCCATTTCCGTAATTTTTGAGTTATTAATGTGATCGAACACGTTTTGGACGTGGAATTCGAAGACGAATAAGACAGCGAAAGAAACATTTTGATATCTAAACAATTGTGGAAATGGCGGACGAATTACGAAAATCGCGAAAAATTGTGAAATTCAAACAGTTTTTTGGTCGGCATTCGCTCAATTTTTGAGATAGCGACCTGAGACTGGTACCATTGAATTTCTCAGGAAATTCTACGGCAGATCAATGTATAATAGTTGTACTTTTCGAAAATTTAATTTTTCGCCAAAATCTGAAGGGGGTAGGTCAGGATTTTTTGCAATTTTCGCAAATCGCTCGCCATTTTTACAATTTTTTAGATATCATAATGATTCTTTCACTGGCTTATTCGGCTTCGGATTCCGCGTCCAAAACGTCCTGGATCATTTTAATAGCTCAAAAATTGCGGAAATGGCGGGCAAATTACGAAAATCGCAAAAAATCCTGACCTACCCCCTTCAGATTTTGGCGAAAAATTAAATTTTCGAAAAGTACAACTATTATACATTGATCTGCCGTAGAATTTTCTAACTAAAACAATGGTACAAGTTTCAGACCGCTATCTCAAAAATTGAGCGAATGCTGAACGAAAAACTGCTTTAAATTGATGAATTTTCGCGATTTTCGTAATTTCTTCGTCATTTGCGCAAATTTTTAGATAACGACCTGAATCTTTCACTGTCTTATTTGGCTTCTGATTCCGCGTCCAAAACGTCCCGGATCATTTTGATATCTCAAAAATTGCGAAAATGACAAAGAAATTACGAAAATCGCGAAAAATGGTCAAATTATGACAGTTTTTTGGTCGGCATTCGCTCAATTTTTGAGATAGCGACCTGAGACTGGTACCATTGAATTTCTCAGGAAATTCTACGCCAGATCAATGTATAATAGTTGTACTTTTCGAAAATTTTATTTTTCGCAAAAATCTGAAGGGGGTAGGTCAGGATTTTTTGCGATTTTCGTAATTTGCCCGCCATTTCCGCAATTTTTGAGATATTTAAATGATCCTGGACGTTTTGGACGCGGAATCCGAAGCCGAATAAGATACAGAAAGAATCAGGTCGATATCTAAAAAATTGTAAAAATGGCGAGCGATTTACGAAAATCGCAAAAAATCCTGACCTACCCCCTTCAGATTTTTGCGAAAAATTAAATTTTCGAAAAGTACAACTATTATATATTGATCTGGCGTAGAATTTCCCAACTAAAACAATGGTACCAGTTTCAGATCGCTATCTCAAAAATTGAGCGAATGCCGTCCAAAAAACTGGTTCAATTTGACAATTTTTCGCGATTTTCGGTATTATGATTATCAAAGCTACAGACAGTTTAAACATATACAGTAATTTCTACCAAAACCGGTGAAACGATAAAGATTGAATAAAATAACCCACTGACAACGGTAGTAAAGAAAATGCATTTCTATTTTCATTTTAATTAACAAAAATAACGTTGACCGCTGAACTTTCAGTCGCGATTCGAAAAACAGTCGTTTCTCTACCGAAGTGTCTTCTTATATTATTTCGTCCGTCACCAATAAAATTCCTTATCGAATCGTTACGTTTCTAATTAACCGCGGAATACAAATCCGCGGCGATTGCGTTCTATGTATGTATACGCGTGCGAAATATCTCCGGGAACATTTAATTATCATCAACAAGCAACAGGATGGTACCAGGGCTGTCGAAGTGGTCACGGGAGACCAGAGACAGACAGATCCTAGATGTCTGGATACAATTCCCGTGGAATATCGGCGAATGTTAATCTCCAGGACACGTTGCACCAGGAATACAAAGCTGTCTCACCGTAAGTCAGCGATTCCGTTGGATTTACGGTTGCGAATCACCGTGGTCCTTAAATCGCTGTGGTAGAAATCGCACATATACGTACCTACACATACATACATACATGCACACATATGTACGTGTGGTCGATAGCTATACACGTTAATGAAACTGGCCAGGTAGATTGACGTGGTAGATTGACTATATACACAAGAAATTCCACCAATATTATACGCGAAATAAAAATTGATAAATCAATCGAAAAATCATTATTTTAATTAACCCATCGTTAAAGGGACAAGATAAAGACGATTAGGGTAGGGCGAACGGGCGGAAAAGTCGCGGAGTTTCACGGCGAACCGCGGGGAACTCGATCGAGCGAATTAATTAATAGAAGCCGACAGGGCAATTCGACGATATCGAAGGCATCGAATCCCTTTGAGACTTCGAGTTCCGATTGAAACTCGCCACCGTCGGGCTTCGAATTAGTTGAGTCACCGGCGATGTAGAAATCCGGCGCATAGTTCCGACGGACTGGCATGTCCGATGCCCTACGTGAAATCGATCCCCCTTTCGACTCTATCGAACTCCCCGGAGAAAATATATTCGACGTTATTCCGTCCGTCAAATGTAATTATTCATCCCGCGGCCATGTTACCCCGACGTACTGTAATCGGTCGCGGCGATACGATGTATCGGTGGAAATCTTCGCCGTGTTTTCGTGTCACCCCGACATTTCTGATAGCGTGGGAAAAATACAAAGAATATTGATAAACTCTTCTATAACAACTCCACTATTTTAAGATAATTATTAATTTTTAAATATATGAAATAAGAATCATATTATCTATACCGTGCTGTAGAAGTATAGTATTCTACAAATAGATTTTCCTAATTTTCTTATCGTGTCATAGAGAAATATTGTTAGAAATTTACAGTGTTATACGAAGGTTCCTGAGATTTATCTTATCGTTTCAGATGGAAACCCTATAATAAAAAGGGCTATCCCTACAATTTTGATTATAAATCTGTTTCGATTTTTCGAACGGTATCGCGTCCCCTTAACGAAACAACTCGTTCGATCTATCTAACAAAGTCCGAGTGGTATAAGAACGATGCTTCCGGTCGCGATATCGTTCTCGAGATGGCTTCTGGAGACACCACCACCTGGTTATAACCGCGGTAACGCCTTCGGCTCGGATTCTAGAGCATGAACTTATCGGGAGCGAGCCGGCGAGCGCTATCATTGCGCAACGGAACGACTCACAATGCCTTCGGACCGGGCAAAAAGTGCCCGGCGAGCAAGCTTGCTCGACCGATCGAACTATCGAGGGGATTGGTCGATCGGTTTTGCTCGGCAACCGCGCTGCAACGCGGCTCACCGTTGGAAAGGGAAAATCGGGTTCTACGGGCGAAAATCGCCGTCCGGATTCGGTCGGATTTCTTTCGCACGGAGTTACTATCCGATTTTCCATATTTTTGGATAACACTCTTGGTTTTCTGCCTCTAAAATCCTGTGGAATAGTTGTCAATTGTTCCCGACACAATCTTATTAATAATAATATTTTATTTACGGTAATAATCTTTTTGGTGAATATGTTTGCAAAAACGATACAATGTAAAGAACAGAGATGAACGTAATTAGTTTTTGTTTTATGAAATTATCTAGTTTTTTTGAAATTTTGTAATTTTTAATGATACATAGCTGAGATCGATGAAATTATTAGTGATTATAATAAGAGAAAGTAGTAGTTTACCTGAATATTAATATTTTCAATATACGAATAGTTTCACGCTAATAATCCCGCGCGGAGGTAAATCCGTTTCCCCCAGGAGTCGACGGCGCTGGTCCAAGGAATGCCAGACGCGAATTCTCCTCCGGCTTGGTGTCAATATTGACGCGGCAGCTTTGTGACAAAACCCGTCCCCCGTGTTACCTTGCCGGGCGTGTCTTAAATCTTCCATAAAAACAAACGAATCCCTGCCAGACTCTCTTACGGCGTGGAAGTTGTCGTTGAACAAATAAAAATAAACGAGCGGTGGGACAACATTTTAATAACGGTAACCGTCGAACGCGAGAGACCGACCGACGTGAAACTACCTGTACACACTCATACTATGTACACCGTGGAATATTAATCCCATAAATCAAAGGCGGGACGATAGCATCCGATAGGTGGACGGTATCAACAAATTTATGCGCGTCGCGAAAGTTTCCGCGATACTTGAAACCGTCGCGCGGAACAACCGTGTAAAATAAAGAAAAAAATAGAGAGAGAAAAAAAAACGGTACCGAGTTTTAGCGTATCTGGAGCTCGGTGATCCAAAGTGGCCGTCGTTTTTGCGCGGGAATTTTATAGCTCGTAATCGTCCGGACGT
This sequence comes from Mimumesa dahlbomi, assembly GCA_917499265.3. NCBI lineage: Eukaryota > Metazoa > Arthropoda > Insecta > Hymenoptera > Crabronidae > Mimumesa > Mimumesa dahlbomi. The sequence continues at coordinate 12,485,034 of OU824118.1, forward strand.
TAGGACTCTAGTCGGAATAACCATTACACTGACGCAAGGAATTCCGACCGGGACTTTTCGCGAATTCTGTGCAAATATTGTTCGAACTGAAAATAAATAGAAAAAGGGAGAAAGAGAAAGAGAAATAAACTGGAAACAAACGGAATGGGTGTATCTTTCGATAAGCGTATTTAAATCCCGGATAATAGGTATCCGATATGGCTTGTATGTATGTATGTATGTCCATACGTATGTGTGTATGTAGTACATTGTTTCCCGTTCTCACAATTCATTATCCCGTACTTGATCGTTGCCCGTTCGCCGGTATAAACACGATGAAGTTCGATACGGTAAAATCGCGCGATCGTTACGGCATTCGCGAGGGATCACGCGGGTCGGTTTCGCGGGTAATAAGAGCGTGAGTCAGTGAAATTGTTGCACGGGCAAGTGAAGTTGTCGTGACGTAATACTCGCCGGCCGTTTCAAACGAGTATTATTTAGCGGCGGATGCATATAACCATAGGAAAGGCAGTTTTAGTGCGCCGGTAACGGTTCTCGGTGCGGTAAAAATGAAAATTAGCGTTGTACACGGTAATTCTCTCTTCTTTTATTTTTTTCTTTCTTTCTCTCTCTTTCTATTTATCTATCTTTCTGCCGATTGCCCGAAGACACGGTGAAAATCGGATACGTCGATGGAACGCCGGTCTGTTTCGGATGTGGAAACGATCGGAGCGCTCGGAATTTCATGTAACGAGCAGCGGGGAAATTATTTCATTGTTTTATACGGAATTACGGGGTGTTCGTTATTGAACGCTGGAATGGAAATGCTGAAATCGGACCGCGTGACGGGTTACGCGGGGGTATCGATGGAAAAACGTGATCTAGATCTGTTTAATTATCTGCGATCGGCACGTCGAAAATACGACGAACGGAACGCAACGGACGCGGCATACAAATTTTCGTAGCGACGAGTTCGTCGGTACATGTATATAGATATACATATACATTTATACTTTTATTTTGTTTTTGTTCGTCGAAACGAGAATAGCAAAATAAAAGCAAATATAAAGAAATGAGTATAAAGAGAACATCCAACATATCCCCCGCCCGTTGTTAACTATCAATCTGTCGGAACGAAATTGAACCAATCGACCTAGTACTCTATCCGATTTCCATCGAAAACAAAATACACGCAACGTGAAAATAACCCGAACCGAAAGCACTATAGCATCCCCTGAAAAATTCACGGTAATAACCCTCCAATTTCGTAACCCACTCCGCCATAAAATCATTACTCCCCCCCCCCCCCCGATTCCAATTATAATTAAACCTCCCAGCAAACTACAATAACCTCTCCCCATCCAAATTAATTTTTCCCCCTTCGTTCTACTCTCCCAATATAATAAATGTCCAAATTTATTTATAATATTCCGTAGCGTTCGCGTTAATTTGTATCCCGTGTGTCGATAGTCGATTCTCGACGTCCCGTGGAAATCACCTCGTTCCCTGTATCCAGGAAAACCTTTATCCACCGGAGCCCGGGGACCCAGGGTGTCCCGATCCGTCGGTGGTGAGGTCCCGACGTGCAATGGACCGACCTGGTGGGCCTCGCTTTAATATATACATGGCACCAGGAACAGCAAAAATGCCTTCTCCGCGGTGTACGGGGTGTACATGGGTAACCAGATCTAACATATCTAAATCCGGACTTAACCAGACCTAACCAGAGCATACCTAACCCATATCTAACCCATACCTAATTCATATCTAACCCAAACCTAATTTTATTCTATCCCAAACTTAACCAAACTTCCCTAACCCACAGTGATGCCATTTTTGCGGTTCCTTATACATAGATGCACACTACTGTGTGTTCGTAAGTGTGTATGTGTTAGTTTGCCAGGTCGCGATCGGCGTGTGCCGCGGAATGCAGTTATTATTCAACGTTTTACGCGACACGCTCGCTTGCCCGTGTGCTCGGCGTCGTTAATATGCGGCCGTGCGAAAGAATCGCAGCGAGTGCTGCGGTTCGCCGCTTGAGGCCGTACGGGGAAAAATAATCGATATATATATATATATATCGTATGGTGAACGGGAACGCGTTCACGGTGTCCCGTGATCCTTGCGTGATATTAGCCACAAGGTGCACGGATAGAGACAGGGTATCGTTGTTAAGAAATTTGGAACGCGGAACGCCGCGGGATCGGGGAGGGGATAGAAAGTTGACGACGGTGGCGCGAACTCTCGATAACTTTCCGCCGGAGAGTTTCAGGTACTTTCACTTGACAGGTGATAAGAACCGGGGAGTTCTTATCGGTTTGGTGGAACCGATTAAATCGGTGTGAAAGTAGCGGTGGGAATGTCGAAGGAAAGTTATCGAGAGTCCGGTTTGGGGATCGTATACTATTTGGTTTGATTTTCTGCGTCCGGGTATAATATGGAAAGAAATTTTTGATAAGATAAGGATAGATAGAGGTGGTGGTTAATTTTTTTTTGTGGCGATTAATTGATAGCCTTCTCATTCCGCAATCGTGTTTTCTTTAAAGATAATCTTTATGAGGGGATTTAATTAATTTATGTAAATCACCCGCGGTATCAGATCGTAAAATATACGTGGACGATTGGGAGGAAAAATAAGAAATAGAAGGATAATCATTATATTATTTTAATTGCAGGTATGATAAGTATATCTTTAATGCACCCAGTTCGCTCCGTCACGGGCGCGTTTCATTTGCATATCTGATAAAAACACCGACGAGGGCCGGGACGGGATAGACGTCGCGAAAAAATTGTCCCGAAAGTATGGTCTCCCTGTGAATTTCACGCGACGACAATAATAAAACGTGTTATATATATAATATATATATTCGTTACATCGTTTTACGTCATTATTCACGGATAACCGAACAATTCTCTAGCGTCGTTGTTAATCGACGCGTAATAAAAAACAACAGCACAAAAGACGTCACCGCAAGATGATGTAGTCATCAAAGAAGCTTGTATTTCCCAGTCTCGCAACGGGCCGTAAAGAAATTTCATTAAACCAGCCTTTAAATAGCAACGTACTTTTATATCAATACAAAACACCGACAGTTGGAAATTGATCGTGAAAAAAAACAACACACACACACACACACACACACACCCACACCGTGCAAAAATAACACTGCCGTCTAAAGGAGACGTAGACGAAAAATTTCTACGTGATACACTTTCATTAGACGATACGAACTTCTCCCGGTGGAACGTGTCGAAATGACGTAACAATTAAGAGAACCAGTGCCGTACGTGCGCGAAACGATCGCCCGTTCGTTTTTCCTTCGATCTTTCTTCTGTCTTTTTACAACGTTCCCGACAATCCGAGTGGAAAGTATAATTGTATAATTGAGTGAGTCTCGCTCGAGAATGAGGTAAGTATTTCTATGCGATATTCAACCAATAGATTCTTTTCCTTTTTATTTTCTTTATTTTTTTACAGACACCCGAAAGAACGTTTCCAGCGGCAGATCGAAAAGATCGAAACATGCGACACTCTGGCAAAATCAACGCAACAACCGTCGCGTTCTCACGTGGTTTGGCAAAAAGTTAACACCGAAGCCACGAGTTACGAATTCAATGGACTTCCTTTTTCTAGCAGAGATTTTCCCGCATTTTATCGAGCCAGGGAAGCATGAAACTGTCGATAACCACCCCGCTGTTACGCGAACGAATAAATATTATATTACACGTACGATTAGACGTGTATTACCGTAACAGCCGGTCGGTTCTCCACAGTGGCTCGCGAGGAACTATGGGAATTGTCGTAGAATTACGGACTATCTTTCACGCGTATCGGTTTCGCGTGCGGGATTCAAATTGGACGGCCGATCGCCGTTGCATACCTGGCATATCCGTTTTATTATAGCACTCTCTCTACGATTCGTTCTTCATCTTACGGAGCGCGAGAGCGAGAAGAATTCCGTTTGAAAAAATCAACGGAGATCGTGCAACGATAACGACGAACCGATTAACCGATTGTGCTTTTCAAGTAATTTCCAATTTAATTCCACGACCTAGTGATGATTAATTCTGTTCATATTTAATCCGGTATAATATTATTAAATTATTGATTCGTTTAATGTCTCGCAATATTTGTGTAAGAAATATAATCTAATTAACTGTTTTGCGGCAGTTAAAGGTAACCTCTCTATATATGTAGATTGTATATACATATACGTATACATGTTTGTGTATATCAATTAAATCTACCGATCGCGAATACAATATATTAACGGATTTTACAAACAGATGAAATTAATTAACAACTCTGTGGTAGTGTGGTATAATATATATATATATATCATATTTCTCAGAAATTGTATACAGTTTTGTTTCATTTCGATAGAATTACGTTCTTCCTACGGGAGGATGTTTATTACATAATATCGGTGGGTATCACGGTGATAACAGGTTGCTCACTGATCTCCCGTTTGTCCCGCGCACAGAAACCCCGGTAAAATCCACAACTGTACTCCCCCCCCCCTATTTTTTTATTACTTCCAATCAGAATGCCACGATTGAGATTTTTCTCTACGGCCGACCGGTCGGCCGAGCGATTTGGATTAGAAATTTAAATATCCAACCGTGTACCACGGATACCGGGCGTCTCTTGCTATCGATTAGCCGTGCCGATCGGAATTTTAGATACCGACGGCGGCGGCGTCGCGCCGGCAAAAGATATTCAAATCCGTGGATTGTAAAATCCGTCGGGGCGCCGTGAAATCGTGTAACTCCGATTCTCTCCGATTTCTCGTTGTCGTCGACGACGAGCCTCCACGGTGTCCCGAAAACATTGGATACGAAAAATGGGAAACCATCGCGACGTATTATATTATTGGATGAAAGAAAAAAAAATAGAACAAAACAATCTGTCGATCCGTTTGTGTTTCTCCAATACGTACACCGATACCCCGATCACGTGGAATCCCGACGTATGTATGTAAAATCCACATTCAAATGGAGAAATTTTTTCCCAATCAATAAAAAACTTTTAAAATTTTATTTTGAATTTATAAGATTTTTATTTTGACATTTTCTTTATTTTAATTAAATGTACAGTGTCTACCGTTCGTTACGCGACGCGTTCGATAAATCCAAATTTTCTTCAACTTTCACCGTCCGCAAATTGCATCAAACTGGAGGATATTTCTAAAGCGTGAACTGGAGCATTCTCTACGCGGTTGGACATGCGCTCCGTTACCGATCGCCACATACATATAAAGCGTGCAGCCTAGGCGTGTCTAGGTTCTCTCGGTAGAGGGACTCGAGTTGAAACGAGAAAACGGGAGAGATAAGGGAAACCGTGTAAAAGGTGTAAGAGAGGGAGAGAGAGAGAGAGATAGGCTGGACGGCTCGTTACTGCAACCCTCGTGGCGAACCGATCGGAGACCGGAAGAGCGTTGCGCAATCAATTAGCATACGCATACCTTGTTGACTGGTGCAACCCTAACTCCAATTCCAATCTCAGGGAAATCGATGCCCGGCATTCGCCGTTCTAGCGAAACGAGGTCGCGGAATTCCGCGATCCGTCAACTAGCCGGGAAATATTCATTTTTTTTTATATTAACACTCAAGATAATAGTAATCGTAATGAGTGTATATTCTAGGTGATAATAATATGCATAATTAAAAAATACTTTCGTAATCAATATGGACACTATTACTAACAGTAGTTATAAGAATTGATTCAATCTTCCAAGGGACACTTCCGAATTATCATAACCTTCGATTATGCTTACGTAAAATAATCATATAACAGTTTCTCATGCAATAGGGAAAGAATTAATGAAAGATACCGATAATCCACGCTTTTCCCGACGTTCGAATGGAGCGATAAAAGTACCAGCTTTTCTCTCCAGGCGACACCAGAAACGCACATTGTGTTCCCGTAAAAATCAATGGGATCCCACATACGTATATTACGTACACACATACACACACAGATAGATAGATACAAAGCATACATTGGTTTCGCGTGCGAGAAATCGCGAATACATCGGCGCAGGGTACACGTTTGCGGCGACGAGAAATAGCACGTATCCTTATCGCTGCCTATCGGCGCGATAATTATTCCCGGCTGTGATCACCGACAAGCTTTGGTACACGGTGATTCTAGTTCAGTGGCACCATAGGCGCTCGTGGAAAGGCGCGGGACAAGTACCGGTCGACGTACGTGTATGTATGTATGCATGTATGTATAGTATAGTATAGTATAGTACGTACGTACGAGCGAATAATCGGCGAAAGATATCGCGGTGAAATGGACAAACGCAACGGGGGAAATGTGCGATAGAAAATTCCGCACGCATAGAAATGCCGGTGACGTTCACAAGTACAGAACGATATAGTATGGTCGAACGATTTTAATCAACCGTCAATTATTTACGTAAGAATGAACGAATGGAATTGAAAATTAAAAAGAATAAAAATTATATAAGTATCTCTATGTATATATGTATATAAGATACGATTCTTTCTATCAAGAAATCAATTATTCATATTAATGAAACTTATCGAACGTAATTATACTTCGACCCGTTTGAATTATGTTTGTGAAATTTTATTTTTCATGTTGATTTCACGTTGATAAGACACTCTATGTATGTATATGTATATGTGTACAGAGTGATTCAGTTTTAAATTCAATATTCATTCGGTGAAAACGCAAACGCGGGAAAGGAGCCGCGTAAAAGCGGCCGCGGCATTGTCAGAGACAACGGCTAACATGATTATGCGTGAATATGCGTGACCGTGCGCCCCGGTGGAACACGGAAATTATGAGCCTAGCCCGATACCGGTCACCGCTGGTACACGCTACTATGGTTACATCGTCGACTGTCGTAAGTGCAGGCCGTTGCTGATGGCTTAAATATCATTGATGCGGATCGTTGCACGGCTTCGTCGTAACGCGGTGCTGCTGGAACGCAGAAAGTGTGGAATTAGCATAGGAAAGTAACGCACGCATGACTCTTTATTAAACCGTGCGCAATAGAAATCATTCTAATGTCTCATTCTACGTATTCATTCGAAACACAACGGATATCCACATTACCTTCAATATCAATTTGATTCTTCCCAATTACGCAAAAATAATTATTACGAATTCTTTTCTTTATACAATCTTCGAATTTCTAATGAATTTTCTTTTCTTAGATTCAAAAAAAGAAGATACAAAAGTTAAGAAGAAATAAACGAAAAACTATTTCATTCTTTTCTGGTTTTAAATCAAATTTCTATTTTCCACGAAAATACCGAGGGGAACTCGTTCCAAAGGGCGTTGTGTGCAGCGGCCGGCGGCGGACTGACCGTGGGATTTGGAAAATTTCATACACGACGGGAGAAAACGATGCGGACAATGTAAAAGTTGCGCCCGTGTGCGGGAACGCAGACTAATAAAACGTGCTCGCGACCGAGCGGCTGGCAGAACACGGAAATGATGGGCAGTTCTCCGCTGGACGGCGGTAGCCCACACTATCCCGCTCCACCTATTGCGTAAGATACTTTCGAGTCTAGTTTGCCGAAGCGAGCTGTATATATATGTGTGTGTGTGTGTGTGTGTGTGTGGCACGCCGTGTGGAGGCGCGCGTCAATCCCGTCCTTTACGCTCGATTTTCCTTGGCGTGTTTGTAATTACGGCTGGATTAATCGCCGGGGCAAGCCTCGATAATTCGGCACGTCCTCTGGCACTCCTAATTCCGTTGCCACGTGGGTCACACGATCGGCAAAATTCTGACTGGCAACGGTGGATTATTATTTTCGGATTGGAAAATTAACGACGTTGAAATTTGACGATGTGTCGATCGCGAATATAGAGCAACGACGTTGGTATTATGTATTTTATTCAGTGTTCAATCGATCGACGATTTATTTCTTGGATAACGATGTCTGATAAATTTTATATTAATTATATTAATTAATTATTGAATCATACACGGATGACACGGGTAGCGGCTGCGATAATCACGGAAAACGCGTGGAGAGGTTACGGGACGCAATCAACGATGGTGTAATTAGAACGAGCGAAGTTCTGGATTTCGGTTGCGTCTTTGAATCAATTAAACTTGGTCCATTAAAATCCCCGAACAGCGACGGGAGTATCCGCCCGCCACGTTGGTTTAAACTGTTACATCGCATTACAGGACGTACGGTCCGGCAGAAATACAACGGGCTATACCACGGTCGGAGCGGCAAATTACATAAAAGGTAGAGAATCCTGTCGCTAATAAATTCCGCATCTGGAGCCAATGTTTTCCGCCGAATAAACTAACAGGCACCGGTCGCGAAAATTTATATTATCGTCAGGACCGTTAACGTTATTTCCTTAATTAAATACATTACCCGGGCAGATCTAAATCAACGCCGGGTGAGTGTATATATTCTACTCATTATTTATGAAATTCCTACGAATGCATTGTGAACGTGACATTTCCAGTTAGTGGACCGTGATAAACGCCTGGGAAATTTATATACATACATACATACACAGACACACCGATATTCAATTTATACGTTCGACCCGTTGTACTTTAACGTCGTTGTGCAATACCGTTTAAAGTTGTAATCACCTTGTAATATGCGTGAACGTGTACGTGTGTATATGTATATGTATGTATATACATTTACACATACATTGTACACGAATTATACGTCACGTTTCGTCGGTAACGTTTAATTCCAGTTTCTTCTCTTCCCGTCAGATGTTTTCATCCCGAGATCCGTGAAAATTTCCCTACCATTTTTGATTTGCATTCCATGACACAGGAAAACCCCGTGGAAACCCCGTTGAACACCAGCGCGAACCACGTGCGTCCCGGACGCGGGGACGCGTCGCGACGCCGTCCGTCCGACGGCTCTCCGTCGCTGACGGTAACCTCCGCGCGACGATATTCCACCGACGGTACTTTTCCCACGGATCCCCCCCCCCCGCCGGTGGTCGTGGTTTCATGAATAAAATTTCTCCGGTTTCACATCCTCGTGTTATGTAAAAATTGGAGCAAAAGCGCATCGGCGTCGCGTCGCCGGCGATGTACGCTCATAAATGTAACGATGTCTGCGTTCCGTCTATCCGTCTAAGTTTCTCTCCTCGAGATCCCCACCCTTCCTCCCCTCCCCATACTCTTTCTCCTCTCTTGAGATCGAAATAAAGAATATCTTCGAGAGAAGTAGAAGTTACCCTTATCGGTGAAGAACACGTTGCGACGGAAAACCTACGATTCCCGCAGTAAGAAAGATTCCGTTCCCGTAAACTATCTCGGAACTCGAACGAAACAACGACAACAACACTGTTCATATTTGCGGAAAGATTCTACGTTTACCCGTCCCACGAACGGATAAAACCTTTGGGGGCTTTCTATCCGATAGAAACGGGTGGCAACCGTTGAAAATCAAGAAAATCCTGCCAGTTGTCTTTTGGCAAAACTTCAACGGTACTACTACATACTACTACTACTACCTATTCGCTTCTACCGATGGTAGATCCATGACGAACGAACATTATGGGATTCAATTCGCCGGGGTATTACGCAACCTTGTTGCCAAGGCCATAACGCACCGTAAACTCAACGCCGAGGGAAACTCGTTTTAATGTTCGACCTTTGGTAGAAACGGGGGGTTGCAACGGTCGTAGTACACGGACGAATCCGTCTTAAGGTCCCCCCCTTTACGGAGAAAGGGACACGCTCCGATTGGTACGAACTGTGTACGAGTACCGGCGATGGTTCGTTGTAAACTGTCACACGTATTATTTACCGACGGTTAATTCACCGTAACCGTAAGACCATCGCGCCAAAACCCGTGAATTTCTGCAATTTGGAAACATTAAACAACAATTTCATCGTGTATTTCTCTTATTTTTCTTTATTTCTTTATTTCTTTATTTATTGAAATACTTGATTTTGATACTGTGTTCTATTGTAACAGATAAGAGGTGTTTTCTTTTTTTGCAGGTGACAAATATCAAATTTTCCAATTAACCCAAAGGTGGAATTTCTATTCGCAATAATGTGTTTCGCGATATCCTGTGACGTAACCGCGGCATGTAACGGAGCGGTTTTAGTTGCCGGGTTCGAATCGAGGAAAATACTTTATGTTAATGGAATCAGGAAAAGTGGGTCGTTATATGTTACACACGTTTTATCCGCGCTACGATGGGTAAGAAAAAACCGTTCGGTATCGATGCATTGCGCGCTCGCGCGAACGATATAAACGTCGAACGGTGTTGACGTTTATTCGCAATTTAACAGCGCCGAACGCGGCGCGCCATTATTTCCATTCGATTCACGACGCCCACGTAGAACGGGAAAGTTTCAGCGTTATCAGAAAACGGATGTCGAGATATCGATCGCGCGCGCGGCAAGAACGAGCGCCAATCGATACACGGAGCGATCCTGTGAAAAGTGTTCAATAATTCAGAAAGGCAGGCAACGAGGTCAGAAACAGCACTAGTTGCCTGCTAGAACGGTAAATGTTCTAATAAACGTACAATTAATAGACTGCGAAGTTATTACTCAATCGTGACACTAAAAACTCTACCGCACACGGTTTCACAATGATTTTCTTCATTAAATAATCAAACCGATCAAACAGAATCCTTTTTTTTTATTCTCCTCTATGTCTTTCTCTCTCTATCTCTCTATTTTCTGTAAATATTAATTCGCGAGCCATATTTGCGCAATTGATACTCTATCGACGTAACTGTATATGTAAATATTTAAACAAATTTATATTTATATATACTATATATATATATATATTTTCCAATCATGATCGACGATAGTTGCGTTTTAGATTTTTGTTTTGTTTTCAATATTACTTTTTTACCAGCGTTGATTCACGGTGACTGCTTTCCGGTCGAGCGCTGAGACCGATTAATTAAATAATCGATTAATTAAATAATAGCGTGCCGGCTAATTGCCTTCGGACACCAGATCGATTCGGACAACCGTTCGAGGGTGAACGAGAACGGAAAGAGCCGAACAGCCACAGCCGTATCGCTTTATATATTCGAAACCGGTCAGGGCTGGCGAACGAGAAAAGATACGGTGCGGGCGACTTTCGCGATAGACCGACATTTTTCGCGGGACGCTAAATAATATAATGGCTTTCACTTCGCGCGAGCCGGAAAACTACCCGGCCGTGATATACGAGGAATCGCACCAAAACGAAGCTAATTAATTTGATTTAATTAGCCGCGTTCTCGTTCAGCACGCAACAGGCTCTCTTGACACGTAGATTAAGTCATCCGCTGACTTTTTCCCAGAAACGGTTCATTTTTTTTTCTTTTCTTCTACTTCTTCTTCTTTTCCGTCTCTCCGCTCTATTTCAATATATTCTTTTTTTTTCCCTTTCATTTGTACTTAGCATTGAATCGTATCGCGATGAAATATATACACCGTATGTTTCTCGGGTAGAATTTAGATCCCGGTTACGCCGCATCGTGCTTATCCGATTATTAGTCTAACACAGCGTAACAATTGTTTTCACTAAATGCAACGTAGTGATGAAAGTATGGAATTGAACGCGGCGGGGAACTAGAAGGAAATATGAAGAAGCGTTTGGTAATTAGTTGGTACACCAGTACCGGGTGTCTTTGAAATCGTGATATAACAATCAGTCGAAACAAGTAACATCTTTTTTTTTAATTAATGTCTCTTCTCCCTCATCTCACTTTATAAAATAAAATCATCACCCAGTCTCTTTTACCATGACCTCTCTATCATCCTGTATAAAAAAAAACAACAGGATAAACTGTTCCAGTATATTTAGACAAACATCGTACCTGACGCAACACCGCTAATTATTAATCTAGATCTCTAAGAGGTACGCGTACAAAAAATCCCATGCCACAACGTTATCAAGATAATCCGCGACTCTTAGGCAACAAACAGCGCCGCAAAAACGTTTCATAAATCAACTCGGATCCAGCCGATCGTTTGATTCCCCTGGATCTGTCGGCGGGTCTATTCAAACGCCAGTGTTTCCGTTTCGGGTGGGATCGATGGATCAGCGGTTGATCCTCGCGCCGCCGCCAGGCCGGTTGACGGTGGCGACGTTAATTTCGTTTATGGGAACTCGACGTAATTCGAAATCGTCGGCCACGGTGATAGGCAACCCTCCCGACAGCGGGTCGATCTTATTTTCCAGGGTATAATGCAGCACAGCAGCACGGAATTAGTAGGTTGAGGTAATAAGTAACAACCCGACGTCGGCGGCAGGCAATCTATTTAGAAAAGAATTCAGGTCTCTTAAGGCCATTCAACGACCCGTAATTCCAACTCTTTAGAACGTTTGCCTCTAAACGTGAAACTCCTTTTCGATGCGAGAGCCTCGTTTCCACGTAACGAGCGGGCCATAATCTGGATCCGCGCGTCGCCATTCTCGGTTCCCCCCTTCTTTTTTTTTTCGCCTTAGGACGACAAAGTTTTCGCTTAATGGCCGGTCATGCCTAAAAGAAACCCCTCGAGCTACTTTTCACTCGTCGGATACGTCGAATGACTTTCAAAACTAACGATGAATTGTTCTATTTTGTTGTTCTTCTTTTTTAGTTTTCTTTGATTTGTTTTTTGGTACCTGGGAAATTGTTACGATGATTGTTAATCGAACGTTGATTACAGTAGTCTGTTGGCTAAGTGTCTCCAGGGTTTCGTACACAACCAGATTTCATCGACGAACGTAATTGTAACTTCTCTCGAAGTGCACATTCCTAAATACGTTTACCTGTACCTCCGACTTCGGTCGGTCTAACTTACAGCCTACGTAACACTCGCCGGCGAACGCGAAAGTCTCGCGATAACGTGTTTCAAAGTGTTCGACATCCTCGCATGTATAGATAATCGACTATAGAGAATGAGAAGAATATAATATCCTCCCACGGTTCGAAACGTATCCCTGACTCTTAAATGTTACCGTAACCAGTCGGTATAATTTACACAGGGAAATTCGCTCCGTGAATTCCTCGGAAGGAGGCTGTTCAATAAGGAGATCCCCGGAACTCCTTTAGCAGCCAGCTCCCATAGGGAATCGCTCGAATGCTAGATTCGTCGGGACAGGAATCCGGGTGCAGCTGCAACTGCACAATCTCGTTGCATCAGTATCCCGTGCGTCGGGTGTAACACGTGAAGCAAATTACAAGGGTTGCTCAATTAACTGTCACAAGACATCAGGTGGACCCGTTTGGTCGCTGTTAACATCGTCGTTCGAATATCTCCCTTCCCGTTAAATGTAACCACCAGACCTATAACGGAAGATTCTTAATAATCGAATCTTCGACACAATTAGACCCCATCGGACTATAGAATTATAATCCGAATAGTATCCAGATTGATACTAATTTCAACGTTCGATTCCTCGCGTTCAGCGTTCTAACGTACGGTTAGGCATGCACCACGCCCGCGAGAGAGTTCTAGTATCCCAGGTGACCAGGTTTAAACCCGGGTGGTGGTGCCTGGTTGCACTTGGTGTGTGGCCTGCCGTGTGGATGTCGAGCGTGTAGGCCAAGATGGTGGGGCGGGGTGGAGTAGGAGTTTTGCTCTCTCGGGCCCCGTTAGACGTGGACGAAGGCCCGCGAATACCCGTAGAACAAACCTACAACGGCACACTCCGGTGGTAGAAGGGAGAGGGAGGTGGGAGCGAGGGGGATACCCCTTTACCACCAACCTGGTGGTGGGACTATGGTGGCCGCTGGTACGCTGTGGATTATAGTTTTTCTGCGGGGAGGGTGGTGGAGCGCCTTGCTTTCGAAAGGATGGTGATTGTGGAGCGTAGCCAGAGTAGAGTTAGGCGTATATAAGGCCCACCGGCCCGGCCCAAGTCAGTCATTCACCGGACTACCAGCCCACCATACACACAACAACCATGAAGGCCTTTGTGAGTATCCACAGGGTTGGTGATTCGTGGGGTTGTTCGGGTTCGTTGGTATCGGGGAGAACCGTTGTTTGGTTTTTTTTAACGATCCGACTGTGCCAATAGTACACGCTCTCTTTTCTATCTCATTCTCGTGATCTCATGAACATCATTGTTCTGTTGGGGTTCTTGGCTACCGTTTGAAAATCTGACTTTTACTCGGGATTTCAAAGTATCCTTGGAAATATCATAGAGAAACTTTACTATTGTCTTTGGGAATAATTGTATCTTCCTTTGTTCTTATACTTAATAGTGACACGGTATTGTAGAGTGTTGATTGTAGTCTTACTTCTTTGTTTTCATATATAAATATATATCATTTGTCTATGGGGTTTAACGATGTTTCACATAGAAATTGAATATCAATCGCGATCGTTAAAGTGTCTTGATATCTTGTTGCTTGATTACTTCTTTTCTATTATTTATCTTTCAATTTTGCTAATTAACAATGTTGAGGCATCGATTAAAAATAGATTGCATTTCGCAACGATAGCAAAAGTATTATTCTACTTCGGTACAGCGTTCAAGTAGAATCAGACTGTCCCTTGCCTGGCGAGGAGCAAAATTCTCTTGAAAAGACTCGTATTAAGCTCTCGTTCGTTACCACGGCGACAATGATATCACGGTGCTTTTCACTTTTTATTTCGGGTTGTCTCTCTTGAAGACGCGACGGCGTCGAGCTTGATAATTCAATGTCACGGCTCGAGTGCGCTTCTTCCCTTTTACCTGACAGACGGTACAGACCCGACGAACAAACGAACAAGACCGGCCTTCTGCCCTTCTTTACGGGTTTTCATTCATACACCAAGAATACTCGTCGCACTAGTTTCACTGACCGCGTCTTGCAAACCGGTTGCAGCAGTATCATCATCATCATCATCGTCGTCGTCATTCAGTAACAAACCCGACCGGTTTTCTATCCGCGGTGAATCTTCATTCACTAATACCGATCCGCGACGTGTTCGCCACCTTCAGAAGTAATTCCGACTTTCCCTCTCGTTTCTCCTAGTAGTTCTCTCGCGAAATCGGTTTTCACCCGTTGATTTCCACTCGAGTCTGAAACTGAAAGTAGAGAATCAGAATCACGTTCGCAATGTTGTATCGAAAGAAAAATCGAAACTAAGGAAAAGAAACAAATTGAACGAATCACAAATCATCGCGTAGATTCAAGTTTTCAAAATGTTACGTTCCCGTCTAATTACAAATTTCACTCCGGTCCGAACGATCCACCGTTAAAAGATCCCGTGTCTCAGATTACGATTGACCTATACGAAAGGCAATATCGACGCTAATCACGCCGGTGTTTTTGCGAAATCGACTGAGAGGTTCGACCGTTTTCCGATCACGGGGTCGCGAGAACGAGCGGTCGAGCACGTCACACGGAGCGGCGGTCCGTTCCGCGTAAACGGGATGTGAAAGTTTCGAGAAGTCGTTAGATATGCATAATTCCAGGCCGCGGTGCCATTTAAGTGCAACGTCTTGAGCTGGGCGTGACACGTACACTGTCTAACATTCTCCCTTCCGCCGGTATGGCGATATTACCACGCAACCGTGTTACCGGTCCCGGTAATTACACCGGGATATCATTTCGCTACGTGAGATTCGTTTAAAATCCCGCACCGCGAAACGTTTTTCAAACATGATCAAACAATTCGATCGTTATTACTTGGATATCTATACTTTCGATTATAATACGTTGTAGAATCTTTCACATTATCGCTTTTCTAACTTGAAAATGATAACTTTTGCTCTTTTTTCTTGCTCGATTGTTCGGTTGAATTGTTACAAATCTACGTGTTCCGTGGTAGACGTTACCTAAGAAAGAATTAGAAATACGTGTTTCGATGGTAATTCACAATTAGCCCCGGGCTACCGGGTATTACCGGATCATCAATTATTATGAATCTCGTGTAATAATCTCTAGCGTCGCAACGATTCGCGATTACGTTAACTGAGAAAATGTAAGATTCGCGTAAGTGCGCAAGCGATTGCATAAAACCCAAGTAGACCTGTTCCCTTTTTTTTTTATTTTCCCCCCGCCCCTCCCCACCGCCTCGTAAGACTTGAACGCGACAAACCTATTAACGGGTAACCTGAAAGAATTTCTTCCCCTAATATGGTCGTTAGGCGTGGTGAAGCTATTTAACTATGCGAAAATGCAATCGGCCCGCTATCACTCCAATTACGAAACGTTACGGCACACAGTTCGCAACTACTACTTTGTTTCGAGTTAAGTTTCCTTTTTCTTTTTTTTTTTTTGATTAGCCATCCCCGGGTTATTACGCTTCTATGACGTAACGACTCTTTCGTCGGAATCTCATCGGTCCCAAAAGTATATCGTCGCGAACTTTTGATTAACTTTACCGGAAAGTTTCACATCGACCTATAAGAATGAATATCGATCGTTCTCCCAGAGATCTTACTCTCCAATGTTCTCGTCATAAATGATCCATGTACTAATCCAGGCCTTGTGTGCATCGAAAGTGAAAGCCGCGGTTATGTTACAACGGTGCTCGCGGCTGTAATCGTTCCCTAGCCAATGGTAGAGTAAATCCTCGGTGATAGTCTTGCTCGTACTATACTTCCGTAAAACGATACGATATTGGATACTAAAATATTCAATTTTTTTTCATCATCGCGTCTTCGTACTTATTCTCCACCTCTGCTAAGATATTTCACTTTCATCGAGTTACCTCTCTATCTTTCACATTGATATCGTGTATATTCTATAATATACCAATTCGGTTGGGGGATGTCATCAACGACGATGATCAATATCGATGATGGACATAGACTAACATCAATCATTTGACTTGTTCCAGATTGTGTTCGCCTGTCTAGCAGTGGCGACGGCTCGCGCCGGAATCGCACATGGAGGAATTGCCTACGGAGGACATGGAGGTGGTGGCTACGGCCTTTCCATCACCGGACATGGTGGCGGTTATGGAGGCGCTGGACTCAGTGGTGGACTCGCAGCTGGTTCTGGAACCGCAGCTTCCCTTCAGGGTGGTGCATCCAGCTTGGGATCTGGTGGTCTTGGTGCCAGCTACGCTGCTGGTGCTGCGGCGGCGGCTGGTGCTGCGGGAGTCCAACAGATCGTATCTGGTGGTGCGTTAACCGATCAACGATGATGGGATCCATATTACCATGAAAAAATCAGGAAGGACACTTACTGAAATTGGATATTTCTTTTCTCTCGGCAAACAGGAGTGATCGGAGGCAGGTCTGATGTTGGACCCGCTGAAGGACCCAAGGCTAACGTTGGACCCCAGACCGGACCATCTGACCTCGTAGGACCCCAAGAAGGAGCCAAATCCGTTGGTGGACCCCGTACCGGACCATCCAGCCTTGTAGGACCTGCTGCTGGACCATCCACCCTTGTTGGACCATCCCAGGGAACTGCTACCCTTGTAGGACCATCCCAAGCTACCGCTAACCTCGTTGGACCCAGCTATGGTGGTGTTGCCTTCTATGCTGGATCTGGTGGAATCAACGGTGATGACGGTAGCTCTGGTTACCAGGCTAATGCTGCTCCAGGAGGTGCTGGTGGATTAGGAGGTCAGACAATCAGTACATCGTTACATTTATAATATTATACAACACTATATCATTGACAAACTTAAATAATTGTATTTAATTGCCACAGGACTTGGCGGTGTTGGCCTTGGCGGAGTTGGTCTTGGCGGAGGTTACGGCAGTGGAGCCATCGCTGTTCTCGGTGGAGGCCCAGGAATCGCTGGTGGCATCGGTGGACACGACGCCGGAGTTGCTGTGATCAACGGACCGTCTGGCGCCATCCACGCTGGACTCGGCTCCCACGGAGCTATCATCCCCGCGCCAATCTCAAAGTACTAGACGTTCTAAGGCCCCAGCGATCTCGGCTTGGCGACGGCAGCAAACCCACCACAGTCACTTACCGGTCTCGAACGATCCTCAAACGCGCTCAACGTCTTCTTCCCAAAGCTTCGTCCAACCTAGGAACATGGTCAGAGCGCCGGCGTTAGTGGTGTAGTCGGTATATACAATATAGTCGGAATACGAATACACAATTCGAAGTCGGTCGTATGAATATATCGGAACACGGTGAAGCGCGAATCGAAAGCCAGACGCTTTAGGGGAGTCCTCTTTGCCGTAATACGATCAAATTACGGGTGAGATTCAAAACGATCAACGATAGTGTTTAGTTTTTTTTCATAATACCTGATTTGCTTGGCCACACGTGATCCGCGGTTCGGTTAAATCTATTAACTCCTTTGTTATTCACAGCCTGTTGTGTCATCATCGCGAGATGCACGATAACAGCAGGTAAAATTTAGTCAATTCACCTTTCATCAGCTACGACAAAGGTAGTCGATTTCTTACCGCGATTGTCAGCAACGGGTTCTAGCTAATACACTTTTTTCGTTCGGATTGCGATAACGACCATCCATAATCGCTTCTATTCGTTAATTTCACTCTTAATCGTACGGTTAAGTGTCCGCGGTGTCGATCTTTCGTATTCACTTCGTATAACATCTGAAATCCAGCGCTACTACACCCAACATTGTATCCGTCGAACGGTCATCAGTGACGTCAATGTTTGGGCCCGGTTGCCCCGCCATGGACCCAGCTAGTGGACAAGCTTTGGCGCTTCGTCGTTGGACCAACTGGGTCTGTTCTGTTTTCTGAACACCCACCGTTGCTCCGGCTATACTCTTTTTCTCGAACGTCTTCCACCATCTTGTAAGACCGCCGCTCTTCACGCACATAATACTACTCTCTCTCTTTTTTTTTTTATCTCTCTCTCTTCCGATGAGGTGGCGACCGGGGCGTTCTTAAAAACAACCCCCCGGGAAACACCTCACAAGTTGTTATACTCACTGCCGCACCCAAGCATACATATTATTATTACATACTCGTCCATGCGCATATATGTCTTCTTTTTATATATATATACATGTATACATACTATTACTACTACTCCTTCGCGTATATATATATATGAACACATTACCACACCGCGCGCACACACACTATTGCTATATGTGTACTCGTATATATTACACACATTACACATATATTATATAATCGTGTTATATGTTAGTGAAAAAGAGAGACCGGTAGATTATGGTAGGTCAGCCCTTCCCGTGAGTGAATGAATGTAAATAGATGGCGCGCCGCTGCCGGCCCCCGACCCCGCCCGCCCTCGTCATACCCTTTCTTTGCGATCACGACTAGCACCCCACCACCACCATAGATAGATACCACGTATTTATAGCGTTTATACATTTATACAATACTTTATATAAAATAAAGCATCAGTATTTAAAACTCATATGTGATCTTGTTCCTTTGAAACAGAACCACCAATCCCCTTTACCTTGTTTACTTCATTAAATATATTATATAGTATAGTATATAACTACTACTGTGATATAATATACAATGATTATTATTAGATATCATAAAAATTATGGTACAGTGGCACTCGAGTTAGATTGTAAATTTAATATTCATTTAATCACAACTTCGCCAACGTCGCAAATAGTAATATGAAAATTGTGTTTACATCGAGTTTCTCCTTTGAATTCGAGCTCCTCGGATCTCTCGCCTTTCTTACCATCGGGTTACATTATAGCAATCAGCGGAATATTCTTTTTAATTACAACTTCGCCGATAGTGCGCACGGTATTACGAGAATTATGTACTCGAAGTTTCCCCTTTGAGTATCGAGTTAAAAGAGGAAATGTAAATATTCGGCCCTGAAATTGGAGCAACTTCGTGTTTCAGTTCGGAAGTCTAGTTTTAGGTAAGTGGGTGGGGAAGGGGGGAGGGGGGAGGGGCATTTTCCGCGGTTTCCAAATGACCGACTTGTGCCGAGGGGGATCGAGCCGATCCAAACTGATTATTCGTTTCATCCTTTCCACGGTACGACGAACGGGACCAAAACGGATGTACGAAGAAGAATGGGACAAAGGTGACAAGAAGGTAACAAGATAGAACTTACATTAATCGCTGTCAAGAGACTCTCCTCCATGAAATAGGGTAAGAACATTAATAATTCATAAGAGATTATTTGACTGAAACTATGACGCACCGTTGGAGTTTCGTCCCTTCGTAGTATCGTTGTTCGACTACAAAGTATCCGAAACTTCGACATAGCTCGACACTAGAAAATTCTGCCACGTAAGTTACCGTGATATTAAATCACACGAAAAGTATCCGTAACGTGCTTTTAAACGACGCGGTTTCTAATAATAAGCTAACGTTTCACGTGAATTACAGTGGAATTTATAAATTTTCAGACGACAGAGAAAAAGACATACGAGAGTTCCAGCAGTGGGGGATAAATGATATTAGATGAAATTGAATATCAACCGGAGCACGGAACCGTGAGTATTTTAATTATACCACACAGACGACTTCTTTAATAATCGAATTAGATTCTCCCGTATCTGAAAATAATTTCTTCCACACGCTAAATAATTACGATAGTAAATTTTTCCATCGCAATCCGGTAATTACATTTCACTGTCGTCGTCGTCTATACCATTTACCCGATAAGTGTCACGAGTGTCCGCCGAGGGAACGGCTCCGCTTCCGGATAGAAAACGAACATTTCCATTTAATAATCCGGATCCCTCCTATCGACGTGTCTTTGCCACCGGAACACGGCGATCAGATTATAGCGTAAGAAGGATCCATCGACCGTAGGATCAAGACTTTCAATTCATTAAACTAACACCGTCTCTCTAAAAGCCGGACGTTTATCGATCGTAACGGAAAATCAAACGATCGTTAACGAAAGGTACGTTTTTTTTCCCCCCCACACGTTAATGCAATCGCACGGTTCGATCAGATTTTTTTTTTGTCTTTTTTTCTCTCTCCTCGACGTGTAAACCCTCGATCGTCCGGGAACGTTATATCGGAACGGGTACTCGAACAACGGATTCGGAAGTAATCGAGTGAAACTCGCGTCGTCCGTCACGCTTTTCCTCGTCGCGACGTCGGTGACGACGATTTATCGTAACGTTTAAGGGAGTTCCTTCTAACGAAACATTAGACTCGGAATCGACCGCCTGTTGCTACGGTTCAGCGCGCCCGTCCGCCACCCGGGGATCTGGTTTGCTAATGACAGATTTGTCAGGTGCCGTCAGCTCGTTAGAAAGTTTCACGCTGGAATTCAATTTGCCCGTTTACGCGGTAACGACGGTCGCGTGTCGCCGCGGCCCGATGAAATTATAATCGTCGTGAATTATTATTTTTCGATAACGCCCGCCGTTCGTGCGCCGCGGAAAAACGTTTTCAACGCAAAAGGTCGATCGATTTTCAGGTTGCGCCCGTTGTAATTAATTCTAAGGGGGGTACACCGTTACCTGACGACCGACGTTCATGGTTCATTTGATGATGAATATATATATATATGTATATATATTCGTCAGGTGAATCGATGAACTCGTTCGACTGTGAATCGTCTAATTTCGTTGCGATGGCAACCATAAGCCACGGTATCTTTCCTGCAGAGATCTACAGGTAATGGGGATAATTGGTTCGACGATAATTACAGAGGAAACTAGGCGCTTTTGTAAGCTGTATACCTGTAGTTAATACGTTAGTGTTAGGGAGATCGTATAAATTATGCTTTGTAGAACAATACCCGTGGCAGCCACGATATTAGAACGTTCGATATGAAATTCCTTTAATTATTACCGGGAACAGATCTATACCTCCCTGGATCGATCGGCATTGTCAATCTAAACGAAACGCGAATCGCGGCGAGAACTTTCCAATAAACTTGTCCGATCGTCCGATAAAACTGGCCGTAAAGTTTATCGTCACAGTTAATGAAAATCCCTGTACAGGGTACTTTACTGCACTCGTTTACATTCGTTCGCGGATAACGTTTCTTCGAGGTGTTTACTGGTGACAAAAGAGCATGGCTATCACGAGGTGATCTATTCTCTAGTAACGTCTCTAGAAATTATTCAACCCGTTATGGGGAACGAGATAAAAATCAAGCTGAAACTATTTAGACACTTTGTTTTTGGTGAACGACGATCTAATTGGAATCTAATTGTAAGATACTTTACGATAAGATGACTAACTTGCTTAACCGTAAAATTTCGATGATTCCAGGACACTCTATTCCTGTTTTCCCATAAACTTTACGAAGCGGTGAACAGGATGATCCACTAAGTCGTAAATGGAATATGAGACGAGACGTAAAATATTGAAATCGCCGAAAGACGAGGCTTCGTTTTATCGGATTCACCGTAAGGATCGATATAGATCGGTGATATTTGATACAAACGGAACGATATCGTTAGATTTCCGTAGACTCGCCGCAAATGCAGCCTTAACCGCCGCTAAAAGGGCTTTAAATCTTTTTTAGGTCCGTGAACTGCGCGAGGGGCTGTTTCTTTTTCGTCTGTGCGGCATTTAACCGCGAATGAAATAAAAAAAAGAGTCGTTCGATGCGTGCTGACCTCCGCGATCGAATTGGAACCCTTGGTCCTGTGGGAAACTGACCGGGAATGCCGGTGGAAAATGGTGAAAACGTGGAGGTATGCTAAACTCCCCCATTTTTTGCCCTCCCCCTTTATTATTTCTCTCCTCGAAGTACACGCTCATCGATCCGTCGTCACTCCCGTCCAAGTAACGAAAGCCGGGAAATTTTTCCCAGGGAATATGAAGTTTCATCTCCCGCGGGGAAACGTCGGATACATTTCCGCGAATGTTCGCGTTCGGTTAAAAAAAAAAGAAAGAAAACATAGTGACTTCAGCGAGAATATCAGGGACGTTTTTGGTGTCTAGCCACTTGCTATATTTGTCAACAATTCTGCGTGATTTTCTCGATCAGGCGAAAAGTAATCGAAATGATTTGTTATTTAGATTCCTGGGAACGAGAGGAAAATTTGTGGAAATAAAGGTGTTCCAGCGGAGAAATTTCCCGTCGAGCCTATTCTTGAAGAGATCGAAGAAACTCGCTGTGGAGGGAAGAAAAGCTGAGAATCTCCTCGGAAAGTGGCAAGGCGTTGCTTTTAACTCGCAGGAAATATCGAGCATTTGTCGTAGCGCTCCTTTACTTTCCGACGAGATTAATGGCCGAATACTCGAGTCGGATAATCCCTTAAGATAGTCATTTTGTTGGGTGTTCCCGTTGTAAACAACTCCTTTTATGCTTTCTTCTTATGAGCCATTACACTTTACACGGATTTCTCGGCTTGCAACGCGAAAGATTTCACCGCGTTTCTACGGTCCACCGTAGTTTTAGCGGTCGATCGGAAAACTGCGTTTCATTATTAAAAGAGATCCGACGTGTTTCAATAATGTAAAAACAGGAATAATCCGCTCGCTGCTAAAGGTGGACGTGGAAAGGTAGTTGCGACCGGTGCAAGATTGATGTACAACGAATGAAACTAGTATTCGCGCAGTCCATTACTTAAATAAACAATTGAATATAAAACAGAGGTTTGAACCTCTTTTTTTTCAATAAAGTAATACTCTCGCATTTCAACGATCTATATTCCGTAGAAAATCTCTTCCACTCGAAACGTTTATATAAAAGACTCTATATTCCTGAAACACTTTTTGCGGGGAAATACATTTTGTATACACACACACACGCACACTGCCGATGAGAATAAAGGCGGAAAGTGAAACGGGAAAGAATAGAGAGACGTATCTCATGTCGCATCATTGCTAGACGAATTCCGGTAACGCTAAACCTTTATCGCGTCAGGGGAAACAGACTATCCGTTCTAAAATCGAAAACAAAGTTCTTTCAAGTGCTACCGTTTCAATATTTTCCATTTTTTTTACGTACTGAGATTAAAGTGCCGTCTATAGATTTTACTGTTATTCAAAAATATCACTGATCTCAAATTACCATTATTTAAGGACGGCATTCGCTCAATTTTTGAGATAGCGATGTGAGACTGGTACCATTGTTTCAGTTGGGAAATTCTACGCCAGATTAATATATAATAGTTGTACTTTTCGAAATTTTAATTTTTCGCCAAAATCTGAAGGGGGTAGGTCAGGATTTTTTGCGATTTTCGCAAATCGCTCGCCATTTTTACAATTTTTTAGATATCATAATGATTCTTTCACTGGCTTATTCGGCTTCGGATTCCGCGTCCAAAACGTCCTGGATCATTTTAATAGCTCAAAAATTGCGGAAATGGTGGGCAAATTACGAAAATCGCAAAAAATCCTGACCTACCCCCTTCAGATTTTTGCGAAAAATTAAATTTTCGAAAAGTACAACTATTATACATTGTTCTGACGTAGAATTTCCTAACTAAAACAATGGTACAAGTTTCAGATCGCTATCTCAAAAATTGTGGAAATGGCAAGCAAAAATCTGGTTGAAATTGACGAATCTTCCCGATTTTCGTAATTCTTCCGTCATTTCCGTAATTTTTAAGCTATTGACATGATTAAGGGCGCTTCGGACGTGGAATCCGAAACCGAATAAGCCAGTGAAAGAATCAGGTTGATATCTCAAAAATTATGGAAATGACGGAAGAATTACGAAAATTGCGAAAAATCGTCAAATTTAAGCAGTTTTTCGTTCGGCATTCGCTCAATTTTTGAGATAGCGACCTGAAACTTGTACCATTGTTTTAGTTAGGAAATTCTACGCCAGATCAACATATAATAGTTGTACTTTTCGAAAATTTAATTTTTCGCAAAAATCTGAAGGGGGTAGGTCAGGATTTTTTGCGATTTTCGTAAATCGCTCGCCATTTCCGTAATTTTTTAGATATCATAATGATTCTTTCACTGGCTTATTCGGCTTCGGATTCCGCGTCCAAAACGCCCCGGATCATTTTAATATGTCAAAAATTGCGGAAATGGCAGACAAATTACGAAAATCGCAAAAAATCCTGACCTACCCCCTTCAGATTTTTGCGAAAAATTAAATTTTCGAAAAGTACAACTATTATATATTGATCTGGCGTAGAATTTCCTGAGAAATTCAATGGTACCAGTCTCAGGTCGCTATCTCAAAAATTGAGCGAATGCCGACCAAAAAACTGTCATAATTTGACCATTTTTCGCGATTTTCGTAATTTCTTTGTCATTTTCGCAATTTTTGAGATATCAAAATGATCCGGGACGTTTTGGACGCGGAATCAGAAGCCAAATAAGATAGTGAAAGATTCAGGTCGTTATCTAAAAATTTGCGAAAATGACGAAGAAATTACGAAAATCGCGAAAATTCATCAATTTAACGCAGTTTTTCGTTCAGCATTCGCTCAATTTTTGAGATAGCGGTCTGAAACTTGTACCATTGTTTTAGTTAGGAAATTCTACGGCAGATCAATGTATAATAGTTGTACTTTTCGAAAATTTAATTTTTCGCCAAAATCTGAAGGGGGTAGGTCAGGATTTTTTGCGATTTTCGTAATTTGCCCACCATTTCCACAATTTTTGAGCTATTAAAATGATCCAGGACGTTTTGGACGCGGAATCCGAAGCCGAATAAGCCAGTGAAAGAATCATTATGATATCTAAAAAATTGTAAAAATGGCGAGCGATTTGCGAAAATCGCAAAAAATCCTGACCTACCCCCTTCAGATTTTGGCGAAAAATTAAATTTTCGAAAAGTACAACTATTATACATTGATCTGGCGTAGAATTTCCCGTCCAGTTCAATGGTACCAGTCTCAGATCGCTATCTCAAAAATTGACCAAATGCCGACCAAAAAACCCTTTGAATTTCACGATTTTTCGCGATTTTTGTAATTCAGCGTTTCTAAACACATTCTATTATTTCACAAAAAGAAATTATCGATCTTTTGTTTCATGTTTCCCGAACGGGACGTAAGAGCAGATAGATGATTTACAATTTCCCCGGCGAGTCGTTTCTCCGTGAGCCTCGGTTTCGTAATTACCGCCGACGAAGATGCTGGCCGTCAAGGCGTGGTCCTTTCACTCTCGGGGGTGTGCAACACCTACGCCAGTTCCCAGAAGAATCTGCTGTTTACGAGGCGGTCGCGAGCCGGGTGTTTTGCGGCCAAGGTCATTGCATCGTTAGATCAAGCCGAGCGATAATTTTCAAAGTGGCTGCACTTACGGATGCGTCCGTGATTTCCACGTCATTTTACACGCCAACGATAATCAGCGTGAAATTGACTCCGAGCGACACACACGCGAACGATTCGCATGTCGAAATTCAATATCTCACACATTCGCGACTGTAATTACGATCGTTATCACGCTGAATACTATGTAATTTACCAAAGAATGATAAACTACAAACGAAGATGTAAGTCGTTTGACCAATGGCAAAGTATGCGATATATGTATACTATGTATATGTGTAAAATGAAAATTCAATTTACCAACAGCTCGGTGAAAGATAAAGATTTGCATAGCGAATTCGCATAGCGTTGCGACGCCTTCCAGAAAGTCAAACCATAAAGATCTGCATCGTAATCAGACTGAAGTGGGCCAATGAATAGTCCATCGACCCGTCTTAAGAATAACCGACGGCAACCGGGCGGACGTTAATAAAGTCACGAATTTACTTTAAGTCGTTTCTGTAATTCTCATCGGTCGACGAAAGTTAGAGAAAGAGTGAGAGAGGAGGGGGGGGGGGGAGGAGGTTTGAGAAAATTCGACGGTTTGAAATTACCGTACGCCGGATCCCGGCGAAATGTTTCGCGAATTTCCATAACGTCGATAAAACACCACGCTACGTCCAACGTGTACGAATTGGTCCTCCGTTCCGAAGTGTACGTTCTTCGCATATTATTTGCAACCGTAAGGGAAACGTGTGTTCATACATAATTCATTTCGCACGGAATTACTTTCGTTAACATTTAAAGAACGGTATACAATAACTATACGAACGGCTGAGTGAAATAACATTCGAAACATGAACAAACAAGTTTGTCGATATTCATCTGGAATGTAAACGGAGTTTAAATAATAAAATCCCTTGTTTCCACTTAAAATCTGTTTACACGTACCACGTGGACGTGAAAATATCATTTCACCTCGTTGAGAAATATTAATAAAATAACAAAAAAACAATAAGAATCAAATGTATAATTCCTACAGGTTCCATACCGAAATTCGAGTAGCTTTTTGTCATTCGTTTGGAATAGTTTATATCGTTCCACACTGATAGAGAGCAAAAACCACTTTGCTCCCATAAGGATCGCATGTATTGCATCCGTTCTGCGGCGCAGACAATGACTGCAAATGTCAGTCTCACCATTAGCATTGATCACGTTCAATCTCGACGGGGCGGCCGTTCCTCCTCGATCGTTTCGCGTAGCTACGAATTTCAGCTACGTGATTCCACCACGAGTAGAACCCGAGTCGCGCTCCCCCGTATCTACGAACGTCCGACAACGTTACCAACAACGATACCGTTGTAGAAGTGGATCACGGTTTAAAGGTCTCGCTAAACCGTGCCGGTTAATATTTACATCGTCGTTTTAACCGTGTCGCCGTAGATTCTCACGTTAGCGTTCGTATCATGCATTGATTATCTGACTAAGAAAGATCAGGTTGGAGAATTCGCACGGTACCCTAAAACGAAATCTGAAAACGATGAAAGATATTTGGAATACTATCGATAATTATTTTAATTGATGATAAAGAACTTTGATCTGTAACTCTGATAAAAGAGTTTATTTTCCATGATTGTTACGATGACGAACCAAGTTTCCGTAGCTTCGAACGAAGTTGGAAATCCCGTCGACGGGTGTAATTGCCGTCGACGAATCGTAACAAACGAAGATCGCATCTTTTCCGAGGTTAGCAAAGGTCACGTTCGAGTCGACATGCTTATGTTCGTACCTTCGTTTAAACGGCGATACGGTGCGCCAGAAAACCGTATTAATCCCTGAGAACGTGACTCTTTCCCACCCATAATGTTAGCGCTCGAACGAACGTTGCTTCATTCGCGCGGAGGATGACGAAGCAGCTTAACCACCTACGATTTTTCGACGGGCGAAAAGTGGGTTGGCACTGTGAGAAAAAGAGATCGCCGGCAAATGTCATTTATAGGTGCCCGACGATATATATCGACGCGGACAACTCTCGTCATCGTGATCAACGTGGAAATCTACTCCGATGTCGAGTTTTATATAGTTCTATACATCAAGCTCACTTTTGATTGGACGCAAAATTCCGAATACTTCACTATCCACCCCTTTTTTTCAGAAACAGCGAATTGAATTTTTCTCCGATGGAAAATACTATCGTCTATGACATCTTTTACATGATCACATCAATAATAATAGAAGTATCGATAAACGAGTGAAGAAATAAAGAATTTTTAATGGGTGAATTCACAGAGAAGTCCAAGTCGAGGGAATTGTAATTATCGACAGATTACGATTCGATGTACCATTTTTTTCTCCCCAAATTCGAATACCAGCACGTTCCCACGGTCCGAGTGTTCGCGATAACGACGTGCAGGCTTAACCCACAATAACCGCCGCGTGTAGCGTGAAATTAAAATTCAAGCGGGCCGCCCTCGTAAGTCGCGCGTTATTCCGCCGCGATACTCGGTGTATACACGTAAGAACGTTACAGGGTAACTGGGGCGGAAAAGCTGTAAGCTTTTCCGACGCTCGAATTTCTGCGACACGTGTTCCCGTTGCTCGGATAAAATCCTGGAAGGAAGGTGAATTACGTCGACGACGCGAAGAACAAGTAGTATCAGTAGAATAGGATAATTGGTCGGACAGTAGAATTGCGCGATTCGGATTGTGTTTTTAATTCGCCCGGTCGCTGGAACAAAGACCGTCTACCACGTGGAGGGGTAAGGGGGTGGGGGAATTCCATGCCGTAATTCCTCGGCGATTAACGGAAAATGATCATAGTAATTTAATCGGAAACATTTAGACAGGATTGCATTGCCGGGTCAAAAGATCGTATTCCCCCCGACTGCCGGTTTCGCTCGTCCCTTTGTCGGCACGAGGAATTACAAATTATACATCGTTGCGTCCGCGTAATTGATTCCTTTGTTCTAAACGCGTGCCCTCGATTCACGTTCGACCCTGTTTCCCGATCGCTATCGAGAAAAATTGATTACGAACGATGTAACGGAAGTCTAATCGGTGACGGTAAAAACATAACGACGATATACTTTTTATTGGGTTGAATGAAATTTAATAAAAAAAGTTATAATATTTGTAGGAGAGGTCCGACGCTGGAACTCGAATTCGGAATGAAAGTACGAACGATAAACGTTTTCGCAAACGACTATACCGAAACTTCGATCCCGTTCCATCGCGTTCCGAGACGTTCGAACTTTGTCTATTGACAAAGTGACTAAAACCCTCGACGAATTCGGAAACTTCCCAAATTGTCCTTCCTCTTTCTCTATCTGTCTCACTCTCCCTCTCTCCCTTTCTCGAGAACTTCCGATGACGAATATCATCCCGAAACGACTCCGAATCGATTATCGTCGTCCGAGAACAAGTGAAATTTTCACACAGAAATCTAACACCTTTCTATAAAAAACATCCGTCATGATCCATAAATTTTTTTCCAAACACTCCAGTAGCCTCTGACGAAGTGCACTAGGTGAACATGAAACCGCAAGAAAAAAGAAAAAATACAAAAAGTGTCGTATCGCTAACCGCGACAAACTGTTTCCCAACGATATAGCTGAAGGTCATCCAAGGGTCCCCGAGGGTGGGTGTGCCGGATGCTGACCTTCTTAGACAATGGGCCGAGACTGCACCATCAACGGATATGATTTGAAGGGATCAACGGGGGCGCGGTCGCGTTCCTAGAGGAGTATATAAAGTCCGACGTAGTCGTCGGTGGGCACACTCAGCAATAGTCGGTCGGCAAGATGAAGGCCCTCGTGAGTACTCCGAGAACTTGTTTATTTATATATATATTTTTTCCCATTGACGTGACTCATCGCAAATATCATAATTCATAAAATAATCTCACAACAGTCAACCAGTGACTTCTATCAGTTATCAGTAGAATAGAATCGTTCGAATGCAGACATAATTAGAGAACATCTCCTTTAAATTGATCATTCGAAGATTTTGGATTTTGTTCGTTTATTTACGAACTATTTATGTTGATGATTGACTTACCGTGTGAAACTCTTCAACATCTTCTAGCTGGTCGTGTTCGCCCTGTCCGCTCTCGCAGGAGCTGCGCCTCGCCAGCGTCGCGACGCCATCTATGGTGGATATCACGGAGGATATGGTCATCTTGGATATGGGCATCACGGGGTAGCTATTTCCGGTCCACTGCTGGGCCCGACGAGTGTCGCTGGACCCCACGTTGGAGCTTCTGCGCTGGCTGGGCCAGCTATAGGTCCAGCGAAACTTTCTGGGTCCGTCGCTGGGCCCGTTCATGTGTCTGGCGCTGTCGCTGGGCCGGCTGTCGTCACTGCGTCCGTCGCTGGACCTGCGCACGTGGAGGGTTACGATGGTGGTTATGGTGATGGATATTATGGTGGACCTGGTGTAGTTGGTGAGTAATCTTGATTGTTTTAAATTTTTAATTTTGAATTTTGAAAATATGCACCAGTTTACAATCACAATTGGATTCTATGTTAAACTACCATATATTTAAAAGGAAAGACAGATCATAGATTCGATTTTTCAAATTATTCAATTTTTGGGAATTTCAAATAATATAAAAATAGCTAAAATTATTACCTCGATTTGATTTCTCAGGTTACGCAGGCTACGCAGGCCCAGGATTCGGTTACGCAGGGCACTCAGGATACGGAGGATACGCTGGATACGCGGGTCACGCAGGATACGGGGGTCACGGTGGTCATGGAGTGATCGTAGCAGGCCCAGAAAGTCACGGGGCCGTTCTCGCGGGACCAGCGGCCCATGGAGCGATCCTCGCTGGGCCAGCATCCCATGGTGCTGTCCTTTCGGGCCCACATGCTGGAAGTGCAGCTGTTTCTGGACCCCATGCTGGATCCGTGGTAATCGCGGGCCCATCTGGTAAAATCACGGCCCATGGATCCGGTTATGGGGCGATCCACGCCGGTTATGGTCATGGTCATTGACACCTGTAACGAGGAAGACCTACTGTAATGCAAAGAATGACGATAGAGAACAAACCCTTAATAGTATTAGTGACGACGAACCTCAAGTAAGAGAAATTCT
This sequence comes from Mimumesa dahlbomi, assembly GCA_917499265.3. Taxonomy (NCBI): domain Eukaryota; kingdom Metazoa; phylum Arthropoda; class Insecta; order Hymenoptera; family Crabronidae; genus Mimumesa; species Mimumesa dahlbomi. The sequence continues at coordinate 12,516,056 of OU824118.1, forward strand.
ACACACAGTTTTCCTATGGTGTTTTCATCTTGAAATACGTATATACACGTGTCACAATTTTCACGATAATCCCTGCACGAGATATGATTTATTATATATATTTTTTTTATATTCATAGAAAGAGTCCCATGCTACTTGATCATGGTGAGAATTCTATGGGGAAATGTGTGTACTTTTCTCGAGAACAAAAAAAAAGAGAGAAGAAATGATAATTACGAATTGATACGGTAGATTACATAGTGTAGGTACTATTTATGGTGTTACGTTAATTGTGATCTCTTACGATAATACAGTGACATGACGTAATTCACGGCCCGCTATGTTATTAACCTATGAACTTTGCGCGCCATCATTCTTTAACCTAATTACATTATTATACACTCTGTCAGAGATGTTCGCACTTTATTCACCTTCAAAACTAATTATCACGAACATTTTACCGGGCTGCGAGATAATTACCCGTGATTACACGCGTCACAGGCGTATCCCCGCAGGTACAAAGCGACGCAACAAAGAAACTCACGGATTATATTTTTTCCAGGCAACGTCTCCTTACACACCGATCCAACGATCTTCTCTCACACACTATCCTATGGATAAACAAAATTCCCCGTGAAAATCTGCATCTCGATATCGATACCTTCGATACCGATCCATCATTCATCGTCTGTGTTTAAGCGTTTCGCGACGATGCCTCCGGCGCGAAACGATATTTCAAAACTGGATCGCGCGATCCCATCGATCTCTATCGATCCCGATCACTATCAACGTCGACACTGGTGGTACACAATCACGGTGTACAAACAGGACGGTGGTTAAACCTACCGACTCTAACCGTTGACACAAATCCAACCACACACACACACACACACACATATACATTTAAACACACACTGGGTAGTTAACCGTGTAAAAGGGTAAGGTCGCAACGATCGTGACTTACGACACGGTCCATCAATCCCCGGATCAAACGACAGGGTCAAGTTGATTCCCGGCGACAGATTGAAATTCCAATGGTTGAACTTTTCATCGAACTGTTCGCGGAATTCACGACTACGAGGAAGAAAGAAAAAAATATATATATATCACAAGGTACCGTGCTACCGTGATATTCACAGGTGTAGCTTAATGATCCAGGAGCACTGAAACGACTGTAACGGTCCAGCGATCCCGTACGATACGGATCTAAATACTGACATTATAATCGAATATAAAGAACTCGATTTTTTCCATCGATCGATCGAACAGGAGGGATTCTAAACGATTCGAAACAAACGAATCGCCGTGCCTATAATATCATAGAAGGTCACCGCGATATTTACAGTCTTTTTATTGCTCTAACGGGTGTAAAGTTTATCACGCTGGATCTCTACACGACAATTACCATGCGTTTCGACTAAGGTCGTTTCGATCCCTGGCGTAGATTTCTACCGAACCATTTAAACGGACAGTCGATGTTTTTTTTTATCTACGACAGTCACAATGGTTGTTGAGAATACTCGTTACAAACTGACCAACCAGATCGAGAACCACATTCCGCGGGTATAATAGTCGATCCGAAATAGAAAATTCATCCCCGTGTACCCATTGAAACTTCTAACACACACACACGCACACACAGATATACACACATAATCCGTGATCCATATCACATTCAATTTTCTACCCAGTGAACTAATGAAAAAGCCGGAGCTCGACGAAAAAAGCTTGCATAAATCAGGATCCACGGTATTATTCATCACGCGCATGATTTATCGCACGACCGTGAGAATTACTTCACTAACCGTGGCCGCATTTCACGCTCGTCTAAGATGATTTATTATCAAAATCACCGCCACCGACTTTATGTATACCGCGGGAATAAACCCGCGCGGCATCTTTTATGGTGAACCTTCGAAACACACCGACGGAACGTAAGTGGCGGGGGATCTTATGGGAAAATCGTGGCCCCGCGATACATCTCCCGGTAAATCATTCCGTTTCGTCATCGACACAGATCGACGTGTTGCGATAGTAACAACCAACCCATCGAACCCATCGAACCCATGGAAAAGGTCGCGGTCGACCCACCGGTGAAACAGGGTGGCGGAAATGGATCGCGCAACAGGGTGTATTTAATTTCTTTTTCTTCTTTTTTTCTCTCTCTCTCTCTCTCTCTCTCTCTCGTTTTTTTCGTTCATTTAAAAGGCTCGCGGAAACACGCGCAGGTGTTTAATCGGTTTTCCCCCATTGTTCGCGGGGAAATAATAGGCGTAGCGTAACAACGGCGGAGAACGAACGTTTCGTAGGTGGGTGTGATTTTACTACGGCGCTAATTTCCTTGTTGGATCGTGCAATTTCTTTGGAACACCAGGTATTAACCCGTCGGTTATGAATAATTCCCCCCCACTCCCTCTCCCTCGTTTCGTTTATTCAAATACAAGCGGAAAAATTAAAATGGATTTTAAAGATGTATGAATTACACCGTTTTTGGGATCGATGGTCGTTCCTCTCCCCCCCCCCCTCTCCATCACCCCCACCCATGGCTGGGGAATATACATAGCATTAACTTTGCGTTAGGATTATGGATAATGTGAATGTATTATTTATTAGAGCTCGGACAATAATTATTGTAATGTATTGTTACATAGTGAATACTTGCGGATTACGCTGCCGCGAATTTTCCTGGCGGTATATGAAACGCGCGAATGCGGCGAGTATTCTAATTAGAGCGAAATGAGGTAGATTCTGTTATAAACGGCGCGAAAGTTTGTTGTCTCTTCTCGTTTTAATTATGCTACGTAGTTCGCGCGGGTGAAAATAAATGATTTGCGCGGTGGACACGATTGTCATACCGAGCCGAGGCAAACATTTCTGAAATAGGATCAGGCTGGAACATCGTGGCGAATCTGCTTCAGAAATGCATTATTCATCCGACCGTCCTCCCCCCCCCCCCCCCCCCCCGCCCCTTCCACCCACCACTCCGTCTCTTGCGACCGATACAAATAATGTCAAACTCGTGTACACGTTAGTGTGGAGAAAAAATACTCGTTCCCCTCTCATTACACGCAACCGAATGCAATGAGACGAAATATTAAAAATACGGCAAAAGAAAGGAAATCCCCCGAAATATTTGCATTCATATGAAAACTGAAAACCGTCGCGGCGGAAGTAATATGACCGGATTTAAATTTCTGCCTCGCGGAATCACGTAAACTACCACAGCCAGAAGGGAAAAGTAAAAAAAAAAATAAAAAAAAAAAGATCCCGTCCGCGACAAAGAATTTACCAAAAAACCCGGTGCAACCTTCCCGGTTCCCTTCGTCCTCGCACCCTGTACCGACACGTGACGTCAAAACGTTCCTCGAACCTTTAAGGGCAGTGGTTCTTAACCTTTTCAAAATCCGAGAACACTTTCGATATGACAAATTTACTAAACAACATAAAATAATGATCCAAAAAACAAAAATAAACATCCCAAGTACAAATAACTATAATCAATTTTTGAAAAAAATATATAATAAATACATTTGTCTCAATTTTCATAATTTTGCTGAGCATTTGAAAAATAAAGCTTACGAAACACAAAGTTAAGAACCAGTGCCCCAGTGCAACAACAAAAGACCGTATGAAAAAAGACCAAAAGGGCGGGAGACAGTAGCAAACTGGGAGAACAAGTAGCCGAATGAAAATCCGTGTGCGTCGCGATAAATCAGCCAGCTTGTCGCGGGTCAGAGTTACGATCGAGACAGGTCGTTGGCTACCGTCGACGACGGTCGGACATTCCCCCAGATCGATCCGTGATCTCTCTTTACACACACACACACACACACACACACACAAAGGCCGGATTGTTTTCACGTTCGTCCGCGAAGTGACGGCGTTACGGGCGACAATGACAGGAGGTGCGGCCGATAACGAGGTAGATACGGTTTAACGGCGACGGGAGCGTGTTAATTCCCGGTAGTTGCCGGAGATCTAGGAGGAACGATCGATGGATCCCTCGACGTACGGAGCGGCGTCCACGTCGGTGGTTATCGGCGACGGGCCGACGTCGTAGAATCGCCTGGGAATACACAAAATAATGAAAGATCTATATGTGCGAAGGGAGCCCCTGTTTAAAGGGATTTATCAGTTTTTTTTTTCTCGTTTTTTTTTTATCGACGACCTTCCGTGTGATCGAGATACGTTTCTAACGGTTATATGTAGAAGATATATAGGATCTACGTGGACGTAACGATGATTTGCCGGATATTTAAATATTGACACGCGATACGGAATTTATCTCGGCACTGGAAAGCTTTGGTTTTCTTATATTTTTTTTCTAGTCTTTTTTTTTCCTTCGCGGGCTGTTCCATCGAGGGACGACGACGGTGTACCGTTCTTAAGGGAGGTGAAAAATGTATGATGTATATAACAGAGTTTTCGTTAGATCGTTCGAGAGAAGCAGAGATAAATCTTCTGCACGCGGTGCACCGGGGGTCTTAAATTTCGTACGTTATTCACGTCGTAAGCGTTACTTTATATTTTACGTGCGTTTAGACGCACGCGCACATACGTATGTGTGCATTCCACGAAACCGGGGACCGTTGACACAATATACATACATTACATACATACGTATATATCGTACATAAGTACAATGTTAAACTTTAAATTCCCAAGAAAATGAAAGACGACGGATCACAGAACGATCATACCTCTCCGTCTCTCCGGCAACTTGTTATTTGACAACTCAACGAATACCTCACATAATGTAGTCACTTATTTCTATTCATTCTCACATCATTGTAATCAACGATCTACACTTACCAGAAATATATCAGCCCATCGATGGATGTGATCGATATCTGGAAACTCTTGATCAGAGACCATCGTGAGAATCTCGATCGACAGTGAACGCCGTAACCATAATCGGGGGACATTTCTCTCCAATTAGAGATCTACGCCGACGGAGGAGGTGGTGCGATCGTCGACGGGCGACGTTCCCGGGGCGTCCGGTGGCAATCCGACGACGGCCATGAAAAAAAATCGGAGGAACGGCAACGGGGGAACCGCGATGCCGTGCGGCGACTTTCCATCAGACGTCACGGAGGAACTTTGCCATGCAAGCTGATGCTAAGTGAGCTTTTATAGCCTGGTTACCGTTGCCACGTGGGTCGCTGAACTTATCCGGGGGCAAAGGCGGGGCTCCCGCGATCTGCTGGACCATGACGGGGTAAAAACCGGCGATCGGTCGCGGAAAAAATGCCATACTTTGTGACGCAACCCTGGTTACAATTGGAGACACGTACCGCACCCAAGGAAAAAATCCTGTTGTATTCTTATCCACTGGTGTCCATGGACGACAATGGGATACATTAGGAATTTGAGAAACTGTAGTGCAATACGTTGATTAGAATTATTTTAGGATATTTGTATTTTATAATTTCTCTGTAAAGATAAATATGAGATTTTTAGATAGAATATCTTGAGATCATAGGACTTTGATAATATTTTAGGGTAAAATTAGGTAAATATGTTTGTTTTTATAGATTTTGGTGGAAGGAAAAATTAGTATGGGGTTGTTAGGGACATGGTTAATGTAGATCATTGAGATAGTATTGTAATTTACGTAGATCATGCGTATATCGCGGTACCCCGCAGCGCTCTTTGAGCAGGAACTCATTAATGCCGGCGTAATCGTCGATTTTATCGGATTTTACCATCATTTTCGTGAATTGCCCGACCGTTCCGCTATCTTGCCGCCAGACCGATCGAAATGCCCGACGATGTTGCCGATAACTTTGATCGGAAGACTTGCGCCGCAGGACCGGCGAATAATCTTTTGCACCGGTAGCGATCGATAAACGTGTTGCAAACTATGTTTACAAACGACTTCCGTTATTCTCCAAGTCGGGTTTCTGGCTTTGTGATGTTAAACCGGGAACCATGGTGTATCGGCGTGCATTATGCTCGCAGGGAATGGATGCCCGTGGCAGATGGATCGATTGATAGACAGATTCGGTGAGTCGGCTCATTAAACAGCCACTTAATACGCAAATCACTGTTTCATATCCCCTCCACTCATCCCGTGGGACAGAATTAATATAATTTTGTCTATAATTAACACATTTTACGCAAGAAACTTCTAAACTCATATCGTTCATATTGTTATTAAAACGCTGATCCAAAAAAATCTTAGTTTCTACAAATTATTAGTGGTGCAGAAACTTGTAAATAAACGTTAGTTTTTATATGTATATAGCAACAAATACTTCTCGAGAAAAAATCCACTTAACACTTTACCCAAAGGAGTCCTGTTAATTAGCTATTTTTATACTCATTTCATTTGCAATCGGTACATAAAGTGTTAAGCGGTAAAACTCATTTTCCTGGAAGTTGGATATCCCAAGAATCCCGTCGCCGAGTAACCTTTGCCACCTTCGAAAGTGGCCGGTAATGATATTCCAAACGATCCGTGGCGCGATCGGTGATCCATTGCGAGGCCTGGTGCCACCGTAACACATGCGTGGCCGAGTACAATGGGTGTCTCATTCCAGGCGACAATCGCGGGGCCCCGTGGACGACGCGTGGGCAAGGTAACCCGTTGCCTCGCCTAAACGGATGCACAATACGACGCGTAATGACGCAGCTCGGGCACGATCCGTCCGGGTGAAAACGAGACAGATGACGGGGTACGTCTTCATTCACGGCAAGGTCACCGATGACTTGATTCCGATCGAGGATGATGCTGCGAAACAAGATTCTTAAAGGGGACCTGTTACCCACTAGACTAACCTCATCGTTGTATCTTCTTATTGTTTAACATTTAATAATCAAAGTGAATGAGAATAGTATCTATTAAATTTCCCCTGCGGTGTCATAGATCCTTGACTAAATGCAACAAATATGTTTAAATAGATAGATTAATCTCCTACGACCGTAACGAGACAAAGATACGTAGTTCAAGTGTGTCTATCTCGTGAACCTATCTGATAGATCTATCTGTTAAGGACAAAGTGAACGAATGAGAAGAAATAAAAGAATATAATAGGATATAAAAAAAGGAATGCTGAAACGGATGCGTTGAAATGGAACACGATATGACCCCACGGGGCACACTGTAGGCCGCCGTACACCGAGGTGAGGCGTTAGGCATTCGTGTGACACTAACTCGATGACTGACTTAATGCTGATAAGGCCCCGCGAACGGCCACGCACCGTAGAGAATGTTTGGCGTGTCCTGTGCCCCGCCCTTCAGGGGTTGGCGGGAGAAACACAACACGGACCGTAACAACGCAGACAATGCCCCTATAAAAGCACCATCGAGACACCAACTGGCATCACATCACCTTCAGCCACAACAAGGCAAGCTCTTCGAGTACTCAACACCAAGCAAAAACCGATCCAATCCGTTCAACATGTACACCCTTGTTGCAATTCTGCTGGTGGCGACCCTTTCCGTGGCATCCGCCGCACCATCCGGCTACCTTGGTCATGGGGCAGCCCTAGCTGGCCCTATTCTGGGACCATCCGGTATCAGCGGACCCATTCTTGGACCACATGGACTTGCCGGACCAGTCGTTGGACCTGCGAGAATCTCTGGAGCCGTTGATGGTGGAGCTGTGGTCACGGGAGCCGTTGCTGGACCATCCGTGGTTTCCGGTAGCGTTGCTGGAGGTACCGCTGTCGTAGGACCGGCCCTTGGACTCGCTGGACCTGCCCTTGGCTGGCCTGGTTTGGGTGAGTTTAAACTCTGGGAGTACTTAATGTGAAAGTTTTTAGAGTCTATTGTTAAATTGTAGAGATATGATACTCATTGATGACTCCGTATTCGCATATCGTTTCCCATAATTTATTGTAGAGATTGAGTTAAATAATTGAATTCCTCTTACACTGAAGTAAAATATGGAAAGTGTCAGTTATCTAATCTTCGGACGTGTTCTATTGGACCGGGTCATGACAATAGCCGATAAATCCAGCCACGCGAAAGAGGCTGACTTTTTTATTGCTTCCTCGAGCGAATAAGATCTCCGCTGACAAGCGAGTCGCGTGTAAAATCAAGGCTGACCATTTTCAAACGTCCACGAGACTCGTTAGTTACCCGACATATCATATCGCCTACCCGTACACTTCCATTTTACTACCAACTTTACAGATTATTAACTGACATTCCAGTCGTTCTCACAATAGTATCTATCCCTATAGTATATTAAGTTTAATCTGGCTTTCACTTTTCAACGATCATACATTGTCGTTAAAAACCGTCGAATTGACGATCGGTAGAAGGAGAATGAAATATGTTTGACTTGGCATTTCGATTTCCAGGTGCATACGGAACCGTATTAGCCGGACCCGCTGTAGGACATGCAGCCCTTGCAGGGCCAATCGCAGCGCCAGCATTTATTGCCGGACCTTCCGGTAGCATCGCAGCTGGTCACGCCGGATTAGGGGGTGTCGTTCGTGTCGCAGGTGGACATTGGTAATCCGGTGTGCTGGACACCCGCCGCAATGACATCTACACGACTGATCTCCATCCCCAACGTTTTCAACGATGCCTGCCCCCTTTTCTGTGTTTTTTTTTTATAAGACCGACCGCGCCACGATCTCTGTCATCCACCGCTAGTACCTCCTATCATACTGAATCTCTTACATGTTCTCCGTGTACATAACAATGTTTCGTATATATGTTATTATATATGTAATAATAATAAATGCATGCCACTTTGGAGAGGAATCTTGTTTGCAAACGTGTTTTTGTTCCATCGAAACCCGATTCTTTTGATCTATATGAAATTATATTATATTATATACGTATCTGATGATGAAACCCATTGGATATTCTCGCGAACGATTTTATACGGAAAATAAGCGATAAATATAATAACCCGTTATATTTCTACGTTAATATTTAACGCGCGAGAGAGATAATGATCAGAAACGTATACGAATATTGATATTTATACCACGGTCGGATCGTTTGAAATATGAGAATACCGAGAAAAATGACTTCGGTCATTTCTGTATTCGACACTTCCCACCCTGGCGATATCGAAATACCTATACATACATACATACATTAACGAGAAATTTTCATACGGAAGTTTCCAGCGTAACTTTCCGTATCCGTTAAGCCACGGTTAGGAGAGAGCCATTGGTCGTGGTAGTCAATATTGGTTTGATGATTAAAATCAAAGCGTTCCGCGGGCTATTGTTCTAGCCGGAATATTATCGCCTTGAAGGCCACTGGCGACGTTGCCTGTATTTCGCGGTCCATTGTAGTATTGTCGACGGGCGACGGTGCGGTCCATTGCGAGACGATACCTGTCCACCTTCGCCGGTAATTGTCGGAAATTGCTTCAACGCTACTCCAATCAACCGAGTATTCTCTCCGGGAGATACGCTGGGTTTCCCTCGATTCTCCGCCCGTCACGTGTCCGTGCTCCTTTAATCTCCGTTTTCAATCACATTCGTCGCCGCGGAAACGTACCGTCGACGACGGACCGGCTGAATTCTGCGGCAGGAAATTATTTTCAGCACGTGTACACGTGCATTAGCATGTGAAAGACGGGTCCGGCCTGGCAAACGGGGAGCAACAAGTACTTCGCAGCCGTTAAACACCTCACCGTGCCACCTAATTCTTTTCACTGTTGGAAAATAACGGTTAGGTAACGTTGAAACGACGGTAGAGAATTGGATGGCGATTGTAGTGAACTTTTGGTAGGGATATTATAACTTGGGAGATAGGATTAATTAGGATTTTTATTGAACTCGTCTTTTGATGGATTTGGGAATTGGAGAATAAGATTAGTGAAACTATTATTCCTGATTTTGTACAATTTATGACTTATAGATTTGTCGCGTAAGTGATTCTTTTTAATGTGCAACGAAACTTATCAACTTACCTAGGATTAATCTGAATCATAATCGAACCTTCCGGAGTGATCCTTAAGTTGGCAAGGCACCTCTGTCCGGAAATATCTGGGACGCTTAACGAGCGATTCTCCCGCTAGATAATCACCATTACGTTAAAAGGGAGAATTTCACCTTCGAAATCAGTACTTCGCGCAACAAGTACCTGCGAACTAGTACTTCGAATCGAATACCCGAAATATTCACATATTCGATTCTATCTGTCGAATACAAAGGATAACGGACACCATCCACGAAACTTCCAAATGTTTCCTATTTATATTATCCAGAATATAATCCTATTTCGAATTCCTCCCGCGTACCCTAGCCGATGTAAGTTTCGCGCTCTCCACAGACGCAACTACGATTTCGCGAGCAGAACTTTATCGCGAACCGTTAGACGACGCGCGGATTGATAGAGGGACGAAAATTTTTTTCCAACGCGACAATGCCACCGTGTTCATTATGATCGGGTGACAGTGACATTTCCACGAGCGGCGAAAAACTGCGAGAGAAAGCGATGGAAGCTATTCAGGGCCGTCACCGGTGTATAAAAGCTGCTATCACGGGGTTAATTGCCAGTCTCGCAATTAGCGTGATAGAGCAGAACGACGCATCCGTTAGAGCAACGATCATGAAGTTCTTGGTATGACAGTTAATTATAATTACCATAATATACATATGTATACATGTCCTCTATAATTATAATGTTCACGTCTATTGTAAGTCTAATGAATTTTTGATATATTTTACAATTTTCAATTAGATTCTTTTCGCAACCATCGTTGCTGTCAGCAATGCCGCTCCAAGCTGGAGTCCATTGGGCTTGGCAGGCCCGGTTGTGAGTGCCGTCGGCGTTGCTGGGCCTCACGCCGGTCCAGCGATTATTTCTGGGGCCGCAGCAGGCCCAGTTAAAGTGTCTGGCGCTGTTGCTGGTCCAGCGCTCATTACTGGGTCCGTTTCTGGGCCCTCTGCGGTACTTGGTTCCGTTGCTGGTCCCACTCTTATTTCTGAACCCGGTATTGGTTCCATTGTTGTTGGCAAGTATTTCCTTTTTCACTATCCTGAATGATTGTTTTTATATATAAATTAAATTTTAGCAATTTTAGCAATTTGGATTAAAAACTGCCATGACAATGAACGGTGTTTGATATTTAATTACAAATTTCAGGTAACGCACTCGACGCAGGGGTGGTCGTTGCTGCTCCAGCGAGTCACGTGATCGCTTCCCCGGTCGTTGCTGGGCCCACTGTGGTAGCTGGGCCTGTAACCAGTGCGGTGGTAGCTGGCCCATCGACGAACACTGTTGTCGCTGGTCCCGTGGCGAAAACCACCGTGATCGGAGCTTCCTCCTCGGCGGTTGTTGCTGGACCACACGGAGCTATTGTCTCCAGTGGAGCGCATTCCCATTGGTAGAAAACTAAGATGAAAATGTGAAATTATACTATACCTCGTACCTCAACGCTGCTTCGGGACGGAAATGTCTATTGTCAATTTGTCTACGTATACCCATACAGCTCGCATATTGATAAAACATAATATACGCTTCAGCATACATAATATTATAATTCGACAGGTGTATCTATATCATTATAAATAAATTTTGGAAACCTATTTCTCTGTGATTCTCTGTTTTATTTCTTGTTCTCTTTGGTATCCATTCGACCAACATTCTCCAGTGTGATCTCGAAAATTCGTTTATTCCGTTCGGAATTCACGCTGAGAAACGTCCGACCAGTATATTACAAATCAGCCGCCATCCGTCCGTGACGTAAAGGCGGTAGTGCACGCGCGGAACGTGCACGTAAGAATAATTTTGTAAGCCCACACGTTTCGCAGTGAAGTGCGTTTATACGGGGAGCATCGAAGCCGATTCCCGGTTCGATCCCCCGCGATCCCCTTCATGAATATTTCAACGTACAATTTCCCCATGAATAGAAAAGGGGGTAGGGGGAGGTGGAAACCCGTGGACCCGGGGAAGAAGTTGCACCTGCAAAGCTTCGTCGACGCCCACCTGGCGAGAGACGTCGTTGCGAGAGCGACAAAGAGGAAAACAATGCGATTCCTTGCGTACCACGCGATTTCATAAGCGAACGGTCGAACGTGATAACGCAACCTCTAATCGGTTCACTGTCAAGTACGTACGACTATGACAAGTGGACAAACGCGTCGTGATATTTTCTATTTTTATTTTTTTTTTTTTTTATTTAAGTACTCACAATAAAACTTGGCCACCACTTCGAACTATGGGAGCGGAACGGATTTTCTCCTCAAGGATTTCTAACGGTCCTCTCAGCGATCATGTGACGGACTCGTGTCGTATGTTGCTCGAGATGTCGAGCGTGATAATTTGTGTTGCAACCGATTATATATATGTATATATGAACCTGGTGACATTATCGTCGAGCGAGGATTGTAAATTTCAACGTCACCGATAGATATGAAAAATGATTTCCCTCTTATCCTTCCGATGACTCAAACATTTCAGCTTAACCATTTACGTGCATACATTTCCACGTTGGAGATTAATCCCCAAAGAGATGTAAAGGATCAAATTTTAATTAATGAAAAAATTTCATTAAAATTCCCGGTGGTACTGAAACGATGAAAATATGTTTAAAAAATGAGATCGTTTTTTCAGAGCTACGAAATCAAAACTCTATCGGATTAACCGCTCGACTAATTGACCACTATTTTGTCTTCCAATGCGTTAGCTACCGGCGAGCAGTATGTTCGCGGAAATGAACGCTGTGTAATTCAATTCGACGCGCGGAACTATCTCGTGGCTGTATGCGATATCGACTATCATTCCGCGTACGTATAATAGGGCTGCCAACCATGGAAACGTCGGGCCCGAGGTATTCGCGTTTAATTCTCCGTTCGCGTGTCCGACACCCTGCGCCCGATGTACGTGCGTTTCATCGGTCGGAACGTTTACCAAGATCCGTTTGCTCTCGTAGTGTGCGCAAACCACGGCCAATGTTGCCGTACTAATTGTTTCGTACCCCCTAATTATGGCTGGGAGCGTTAACATTGTCGCACGCATGACGCGTGGCTCGCTGAAGAATCCCCTATATATATAAATACATATACATAATATATACATATATACATACAAACGACATAATGAAATAATATACAATAATACCCGGCTACAGAAACTCTAGCTGATATTCAACCGGAAATTCGGCCCGTTGTTCGATTTCCATCGCGCGCGAGAATCGCTTCTACTGTGAAAAAATTAAAACAAAAAAGAAACGAAATATAAACAAAGCGATACACCGCTGCCGCCTCGATTTCATCGGCGTTTCACCGTCGAGTCTCCGTTTCTGATTCGAAACCACGAGCATAACCGCGGATACAAAAGCCGGCGCGAGATTGAACCAAACGAAATGTTTTTCGTCGCCCTCCCCCCGTTGCGGAACAATGACTCGATATTCAAACGGGGAAAAGTCTGTCTGATTTTCATTTACAACGGGTGCCGCCGCCGGCCGGTGAAATTTCAGCTAACGCGATACGGTTCATCGTCCTCGGTGATTCGGTGTATCACAGGGTGATAAGAGGAGGGGGCGGATAGTAAATCTGGGGAATAGTTTTCACCGTGGAAAAGAACGAGAACGCTTGACATAGAGTTCTCTATAATCGATATTCTTTGATACGGAATAGAAGAGGGAGGGGGAGGGGGTTGATCGAGGGAACGCCGTACCGCTTCTGCAAATCGGACGAATATTCCTCAAAAGAAACCATCCCCCCTCCCTCTTGCCCCCCGGACTCGTCACAAAGAATCGAACTTTTCAATATCCCCCGTTCGTCTCGGCTGCACCCGCGATTCTCGCATGAAATCCCCAATCGACTCTGGTAAACGTGAAAACGTGCTATGGTGCGAATCTAGGCGACGACAGCGGGTCATCCAAGTGGGGGGAGATGGGGGGAAGTTAATTTGATATTCAGAAAATTCTCGAATCGGTATAGGGAAGATATTCAGGGGGATGCTAATATCGGATACACTGTTAGTATATGCATATATATAATAATAATAGTGTGCATGCGATCTACCTTCCAGCAAAAGATCATTTTATTATAATTTCCAACAAGGTATTTTTTTTATTTTTTTTCATCGGTAAAACAAACGAATGCGGATTATTCGCGGCATCAAATAGGGGCGCGAATGAAAATTACACGTAACGCCGGGGACATTTGCATCGTTATAACGTGCCGTCCGGTCCGGTGTTTAACGGATGTAAATGTAAAACGTCGAGTGCCCGGCGAAAATGGTCGGTGCCTGGGTGGCCCGACGAGCGTCGCGGCGCGGGATTTCCAACTTGTCAAATCCGGCGTGCGCAATTACATCGTTCCGGCCCGACGGCGGCGTCGGGATTCAAAGAACGGATTACCGTGGTCATCCCAAAAATCAGTGGAATTCGCCGAGCGAACAGAAACGCTCGGATCGATGAGTATGGAAATAAAGGACCGCGATTTTTACTCTTCTCTCTCTTTTTTTTTCTTTTTTTTTTTTTACCTCGCGAATACTCACTGACGAATTGCCGCTCGATTAATGTTCACGGGACGAATTTCCCCCTTTTTTTCTTTTATTTTGTGTAACCGTATCGACGAGAACGTATTTCTCCCCGACCGCAAGAAAAGTCTACGTGTTCCTATTTTTTTTTTTAGCAAAAAACGATAATAAACGTAGAAAATTCTCCAAGTTCGCGGCACAACGATGACATTCCGAGCTTTGTAACACTTTGTTCGGAGTAACTGAATATGCATGGTTTCCCGGAATGAAAATGAGTCGTGAATGAGATCGTTAGCGAGGTAACGCAACGGTGTGCGTTAACTGACCACCGGGAAATTCTGTTCCCCTTGGAACAACCGTTACGTCGGTAACAGGCGATAAACTATTCCACGTGGAAATAACGTCTCGATGATAACACCGCGAGACAGGAACGATGGATTGTGATTTCTATTTTTTTTCTCTCTTTCGTCGTCGATTCTAATCGCAGCCATCGACGACCGCACCCTATCGTATTCATTATCGCTACTTTCATACGGGGTTGAAGGTTGCACACCGTTAACTTTTCATTGCCACTGGCTGGTATATAAGCCCGGGATCTGGGAGGGTTAAGCATCAGTCAAGTCTAGCTGAAATCATCAACAACAAGCATCATGAAGTGTTTGGTGAGCTGAACGGATTTAATTTCGATTAAAATTCTGGAATTTAGATAGATAGACGTTATTTAGAGTTATTATTTATCATGAACTCCAGTGGGAGATGTATGTTACACGCTGGAAAGGATGGGAGTATTAAATTATTAACAAATTAATCGAGCAACCGTCATGTTCACGCTTTTAAATATGAAAAAAGTGTTATTCACTATTTGTTTTTAGTTGTTCGTTGTAATATTAAAGTCGGAAGAGGTGTAGGGTACATCTTGCATCAGTAATTTAATTAATTATTTTCTGTAGATTGTGAAATGTTACCGATTCCAGCGGGGAATTTATCGACATTAATTCTACCTGTTATTTTCCATCGTACAAGTAACCATACATATTTCGCATAGCGACGAAATATGCAGGCATTACCGCGCGTTCTTGTAGTTTAAAACACACACACACACACACACACACACATTATTTATTCAGAATCGCAAACTTCATCAACATATCCTCCGCGAATTTTTTTGTAACCTCTCTCAAGTAAATACGAAATCCGCGTCCGCAACCGTGCTGGGTTTCAGCATTGAATTTTGTATATAAATATAAAATATTCCGTATTAAAATAGAAACATTACAACGTAATCAAACTACCGTCACAGTTTTCCCTGGAAAAACAGAATTCATATTCGTCCCTCTCGACGTGGAAAAAAGCCAGCATACCTCCCACCCTTTTCTTCACAAACTTCCATTAAACTCGTTCTAATATCATTACACTAATGGTTCTTAACCCTATAATAAAACACACACACGTACCCACACACTCGCACACATATTTTTAATAACCAGACCAATTAGTACCGACAATTCGTCCACCTAACCTCTTTCAATTACATTTTCCCAGCGTGTTCTAACGAATCATCGTGTTTCAGATCGTCGTCGCCGTCGTATTGGCCGTCGCCGCCGCCTTTCCCGAGCGTGAACGTCGTTCCCTCGGCTGGGGGCATAACGGGGCCGTAGTGCTGGGCGGTGTTCTTCCAGGAATCGCGGTCGCGGGCCCAGTGGCCCATTCGGCGGCCGTCTTGGGCCCAGTTTCTCCCTCCGTCGCCGTTCTCGGGCCCTCTGCCGGTTCCGCGGCCGTGGTTGGTCCCGCTGCTGGGTCCGCTGCGGTTATTGGGCCCTCTGCCGGTAATTATACTAAATTCTCTAAGTCCCAGAATCGTCATTATGCTAATTCGAATTTTCTTTTTCCAGCGTCTACGGTCGTCGCTGGTCCATCGGGCGCGGTTATAGCACCTGGATTAGTTGGTCATGGACATGGACACGGACTCCTGGGTCTGTGGTAGACGAAACTCCACCTGGAGGGCTTTACGACAACACGAACGATCTCCCGACACAACTTGCAAGCAGCTTTTCATTGACTTCCCCCCCTCCTCTTTCTCCTCTGTACTCGAGACCTCGGTGAAAGTTCAGCATTGTTTAGAGCACATAATACCTTGGAATGGCAATCGAAGTTCTACCATCGATGGTTAAACATCGATAGATTTTTTTTTGTTTGTTTCCCCTGTACATGGATTTTTTCTCCTCTTTTTTTTATGAGGGGAAAGTTTGTTTTTGTACACGGCATCGATTCGCGTGGAGGGGGAAACAATGGGATTTGATTGGTTTTATTTTGGTTCTTTGTGACTGGACGCACCTTAACGATGTTTTTGTATGATAATAAATGAAATTCCACCATATTCGAGCGGTTGCTCTTTGTTTACCTTTAATCCGGACGCCTTGAGCCTGATAATTCGAGCCGGATGATTATCTCATTTAATTCGAGTTTAAAACCACTTAAGTGGCTATAAAAGTTATCGAGCTCGTTGTCCTAGCGGGACCAGTTGCTCCGGTTTCTAATTACTTAGGATTGTTAAATGCATTGCGCGGCGTAGGCGCGACCAATGGAAGGATAAATAACACAACGGGCTTACCGGGAATTTAATTAATCCCAATTTCTTTCGCCGTCTTCGCGCGACGGTGTAACGATCGTCCGATCGATTCTAAACCTGCGATTAAAATCGTGCGGTCAATTGAAAACGAAAAAGATGAATGGCAAAGTGAAATAGTCATTGTAATTCACTTAATACTACAACTATCAAAGCAATCAAAAATAATTCGTTCCTAATTTCTTATAAAAATCTTGTAAATTTATAATAGGGCATTTTCCGAAATTTTTCACAATCATGTACCTATATGTAAATGATTTAAATCGAGCAATTTAGTATCCTATCCGTCATTCCCTTTTTCCAAACATATTTATCTAATATTTTTGGAAATAACGAATAAATCCTCGGCAGTACTAGCGTGTTAATGCCCCGACAATTCAACTTGCATCGGAATATGGCGGACGGCTTGCACGGTTGTAATCTGTTACAGGTATTGAAATATAACGTATAGTTCGGGGATGAAATTCACATCGGAATAGTCGTGCGGCAATATTGCAGTCCAACTAAATCGCTGATTTAATCGGTCTGTGTAATAGCAGGTGCGCAATGGATTATCCGTAGGGCAAACACGTGGCCAGACGTTCAATTATTTTTAATGGAAACAATCGTTCGCGGTAAATTGAATTGACTTTTCCATCGTCGGAATTTTGTTCCTTGACGGGCGATTTCGTTCGTCGTTACGACGAACGACAATCGTTGACTATTACTACGTCGGACGGACGTGCCCGTGATCGATTTATTGACAATGAACGTGTTCACTTAAAATTCGCGGATGATATTAAATAAATAATCGAATATCTGTACGTACGTCACATATAATCATCGTACACTCGTAATCTCCCGTTCTGTAAAGCACTAATAACCGGGTTACGTAAATATATTAATAACGTACGAATAATCAATGATAGATTGAAGGTAGTTACTCGATTCACTTTGAATGTATCACGAATTTAATAATAATTCATCGGACATGTACTGGGAATGCAAGTATTGAATAAATTATTCAATGTGCTTCGTTACATAGCGTTACGTCGATCAATTATAACATATTGTGTTCGCATGTTCGACGTTTAGTATCGCACACGCTCGGATCGCTTCTGTTAATTTCAAGTGAACATAATTTATGAGCATACAAAGGAGATGTAAAACACGAGGCCGTTGTAAAGTTTAAATACGAATTTATTCTATATCTGTATGGTATAATTTTAATAACACAGTTCGGGAGTACATTTTTTCATCGTTTGCCAATCAACACCATAGATATAATACAAAATTAGAACCGTAATAGTAAGGGCAGAGGGGGGGGGGGGGTGGGGAGTGTGGAGGGAGGCGATAGAATCAAAGGGATGGAAATTGTAGTCGCGAAATGAAAATTCATGCCGAATTTCATTGTAATACTTCCGGTCCGGTTACGCCGTCAAGATTGAACATCTGTCACCATGAGATTCTCACCATCCCTTCAGAGATAACGGTGAGATTACGGGGGTAGCGATGATTGCTGCAAAGAAAAATAAAAATAAAAAAAATCCGGTCACACGTCCTCGCGGTAAATTATTTTGCAAAAATTAATCCTCGGACAGTTCGCCGGTGTTTTGCGGTAGAATTATAAATGTAAAACTCATGTTAATTAACGTGAAATCCGTATACTTACGAGCACGAACCAGGGGGGTGAGAACTTTTTGCGGGGTGATCAAAGAGAGTTTCGGAGCGATGACTGCGGGCGCCGCCAACACGGTCGGGGCAAGAATACCACGACGTTCACGTTCCGGCTCGGGATTGGCCACCGCGATGGCAATGACGGCGAAAAGGACCACCTAGAAGATCATGAATCTTCATTAATCTGATTCCATTGTCGTCTGTTACAACGAAACGTTGCCAGTTTCACGGTAACAACAATTTTAATTGAATTTTCGTATATGGTTCTATATATATATATGTTTATTTTAAGACAACAATGGGTCCATGGTTAATATTGCAATAATGATTAGACGATCAGATCGATGATCGAGACGATATCACGACGGATTAAATAGAACAAAAAATTAAATAGTGATCATATAGTATGTTGCCCTTACCAAGAATTTCATTTTGCTGCTGGGTTTGTTGATTGTGCTTTTCTTCGAAAGAAGCAAGAGACTGATGAAAATCCTCGGTTCGACTTTGTCTTTTATACTCTTATTTTCCTACCCATACAAACGTATCTGGGATATAACGTCACCCACCCCGTGGATACGTACACGCGTGTATCGGTGACGATTTTTTTTTCCGTCGCCCGGCGCCATTATCGGCGGTGTCCACGCGGTGCGGCGGGCGTGGTCGGGACACTTGAATCCGTAAATCACGATCTATAGCGATCTAAAAACGATGAACTAGCCGCGCGGCGATGTTGCATCAGCAAATCGCACGCGGCGCGTGCCGCGGCACGCAACACCGGTCAAATATTACGGAATTTTACCGTTTACCAGACCGAACGGGGTCACGGAATTTGCATTTCAGTTTTATCACCGGTGAATTCTTTTTTTTTTGTTTTTTTTTTCTGTCGTTGATTTTATTACCTATGTTCGCCGGACGCCGCGAGACGCAACGACGTCGCGGCGCAAAGGAAAAGAAACGGGGGAAAATAAAAATTCCCCAAGACGGGGATTGACTTCGGTTGAACACCTCAAATCCAAGATGCAATCCGCGCCGGGTATTGCGAAATTGACTTTCGATTCTGCGTGCGACGGCCTTGAATATACATAGAAACGTTAGCGAAAATGTTGGATAGCAACGATCGCCATGCAGAAAAGCAGGAAATCCAGTTAATGTTACCACACTGGAAAGCGGTTCGCCGTGTCCAACGCGCGACCGATAAATTTTTCATTTCTTTCTTGTTTCGTTCGCGAAGAATCTTATTCTTCTTTTCGTTTCAAATCCCAGGGCATTTGGTAATCAAATTAATCATCGTGAGATAAAATATACATATAATTACTATATTTATTAAATACCGCTCCTTAATCGTTGTCAAAAAGAATTTTCAAAATTAAAACTATAATCTTAATACAATTCTAATTCCATTACGATTTATATCGATTTCCCTTTATACTTTCAGTAGATCATATCGATACCTTGTAAACTATTTGTCGCGACTTCCCGGTGATCGGATTCCATTGTTCCTGATTCTCAAGGAGCCGATGGAATTCCTCGGAGTTCTTAACGGAGAATAGAGCTCGGCGACCTTTTTCACTCATTTATTCCGGAGGTTACACATAAAACGGTATATATAACCGTTCCGCGATGCCTCGAAAGGGATCAGTAACGAATGTGAACGCGTGGGTGGACATCGGATAGTATTCGAGGAGAAAGAGAATAGGAAGAAGAAAGAAGCCAACGGAAAAGCGAACGAGCCATGAAGTTACCGGTAAGAGGAGGAAACTTTATTCTACTTCATCAAGCGGCCGGTCGAACGAAAGATTGTTACGAAAAGAGAATCCGTGCAGCGTTCTTGATGAGAAAAGTTTAATCTGTTAGTCGGTAATGCAGTTCCATGTCGTCCGTAAAATATGAACGGCTCGGTATCGGATTATCTCTGACCAATGTTACCTGATATATAGTCCGCCGCTGCACTCGGAGACTCCGGGAGATAATTGAAATGTATGGGCATATTCTCTAACTTTAATTAACCCCGCGATGGTAACATGCGTTCCGTTAAAATGAATATCACACGGTTAACATAGAACCGGGATGTTCTTTAAGTGTTCATCTACTCACCTAATGATGTTGTAAGTCGATCGTATGTACAATATTCAAAAATTATGCTATTTTCTAAAAATCCTACGAACAATCGAGAAATCTAGACAACTCGTGGGATTGATAGTTAGCATCGAGATTGCTACGTCGGATTGAATTCCATTTACCGAATCAACATCCATCGCTTCGGCACTCGACGTAGGTGAAGCTCTAAAGCAGATGGTAACAACGTTCCTCGTAAACGTCTACGGTAATTCAATTTTCCCGGAGCGTTCGGTATCACTTAATTCGCCGTTCGAACGTATTTTCCGTACGATCTATTTTATCCATTCCCCCTGTGTATTCCTAAGTGTCTGTATAAAAAAAAAACGTACAAAAGGAATACCCTTCGATTTTTCCCTACAACCCGTTCGATGATACCACCACGATGATGCCGGTCGCGAAAGGTTTTCGGGCGGAATGCTCTTCACGTAGAAACGCGTAACCGCAAAGCCGATGACGTGTTCATGCGCGGCACGTCTACGAGGTAAACCGAGTTATGCAAATTCACGATGCGTGCAACTCTATCCGTTCTCATTGGACGAGACGGATGCATCCTGGATATTGTTCTCGAATCACCCGACGTGCTGACGGTGGGGTCACGACAATGTATGCTCGCTACTGGTTAACTCTGATCACCCGTGTTACTCGTGTTACGCTTGACATGCTGTAATTGCTACAAGAAACCGCTAACACGTTCTGCGGAATCATGAATCAGAATACATTGTTACCCTCCTCCCTCCTTTCTCTGAAAGTTCGACAATCTTGTTTCAGATACTCTGAGACTATCTTCCCTTTTGATCGTCAAGGGTTATCTGGTTTGTCATAACGTTTTAAATATTCCCCCTCCCCCACTCTCCTTATCGTTGGGAATGCAGATAATGCAGGAACCAGGTACGCGACACCTACACTGATAGATCGTGATCATCCATCATCATTACAGCTGGTGACATCGATTCTCCTGGCATCCGCTTACGCCAGTGTTTGGCCATATCGCGGTCACGTGGCCGGACAATCAACCATATTCGTCGCATCGGCTTATCCGGTTCCACCTGTAGGTCTGCTGTCCGTTGGAGAGATGATCAGTGGGCCCAGAACCGGGCCCACGGTGGTCCAAGGTGCTTCCACTGGGCCTGTCACTATTCTTACGGGAAACGTCGCCTACGTTCCGGCTAAAGTGCCGGGTGAAGGTGAGACAACTTGAAATCGAATCGATTTCGATAGTAATCTGTGATTGTAAATATTTAATTAATATTATTATCAAACTTTTGTGGTCGGGAGGTCCCGAAAGGTAAAAAATATGAAAAATCTCGAGTATAAAGGGTTATCAAATTCAGATTTAGAACGCATTTATACATATAAACAAGTGTGTAATTCGAAAGACACATTTCGTCACGGAGTGTTAGAGGGACCAGTGTCCAAGAGAGTGTCTGATTTTTTTCAGAGACCAAGGTGGGAGGTGGTGTTCTGATCAAGGGGCCTTCCGCGGGGCCCGTGACACTTATCGGCGCCTCCGACAGATCTTCCGACAATACAATGACAGGTGAAACAACAGTTCTGACAGGTGTAACCAAGGATATAACATCACCTAATGAAACAAAAGCTGAAACACCAGGAACAGTGTCGTCGAATGCTGTGATTGGGCCTTCTACGGGACCTATAATCATAGCTGGCCCAACAGCTGTTCCTCTTACCGTTTCTACTACCACCGTTCCTACGGATAGTGCTGTCTCGACTACCGTGGGGGGCACTGATGCAACTCCTGTCTCTGTTACGGTCACCACACCAGTGCCAAATAGTGAACCAGTGTTAGTTACAGGTACGATCGGTTCTTGCTTCGACGTAGGCAACGTGTCAGTGATGGAATTCTATTTTTAGATACGACTATGATCGAGGGATCATCGTCTGATTCCACTAGCACAAAAATTCATTTAATTACACCTGATCCTTCGGGAACAAGATCTACAGGATCGAGTAACATTGTTCTATCGGCTC
The DNA here is from genome assembly GCA_917499265.3 of Mimumesa dahlbomi. Lineage (NCBI taxonomy): Eukaryota > Metazoa > Arthropoda > Insecta > Hymenoptera > Crabronidae > Mimumesa > Mimumesa dahlbomi. The sequence goes on from OU824118.1 coordinate 12,538,834, forward strand.
CTGTGATTTCCACCACGTTCATTTCCGGACCGTCTGGAAGCATTTCCACCGGGCCCAAATTAGTCCCATCGGGATCATCATCGCATGAGTTTCTTGGAAAATGGTAGATCGATCAATGACACTGAGGAAACAATCGTGGATCTCTATGGAAATTCGTGTAAGAATGTGAAGTTCACAGATCGATTCTTTCTAAAGAGAGTTCGAGTATGCATAATCAACGCGTGAAAAAAAAATACACATTCGCTGACATTGCGTCGGCGAGCGCCGCTAGGAAACGACGGAGGGAAAAGTCGCGCAAGGACAACGAGGACGTGGTCGGAAGCCGTTGGCATTGATGAACGCCTATACTTTCTTGTTGGCGACTTCTGCATACAATACCCGTAACTTCCCGCCTCTTCTTAGTCCCCTCCGTCGATAATAACCGTGTAATTAATGAAGCGTGAAATTCCGTGGAAAAAGAAATTGAATAATATCGTTTCCGAAACGTCATCTTTATGTATTTGAATTTCTGTCGATGTAATTATGATACAAACGGTTACGTCACCTGGTTAAAGAGTACAATGGTTAATCTACATCGTCGGAACAAATGTTACAGGTGAATCATTGCGGACGACGCGGTATCGCGGATTAATAAAGTTATATTTATCCGCCTAATCTAGTTACCCGAACCATGATTAGAGAGACACAGTCGGCTGGTGCAACCTCCACTTTGTGTTAAATCATAGCAAACAAGCCGAACCTAAACCATACGATTAAGCTTGAAACTCAATTATTAGCGTCCCGCTTTCACTAGGCAAACCGACTGTGTCGAGTTGGCTCGCTTTGGACTTTTACTCGACGAGCGACTGCGAATGTTTATCCGTTTCATGCTTGAACTTCGTCCAACCGGTGTACATACATACACAGCAACAAAGAGGGGAACTAGATTTTTGTATTTTTTTGTTCGTGAAAAGTTCCCTCGATAACGACTCGGAAAACGTATCAAACATAATCAAATTTACTTTCCAATTACTCTGGATTATTATTATTTTAATATCTTCAGAATTTCATTTGATAATTAAATTCCATCATTTCCTTCTTCATTTACCATCACTTTTATTATATCTTAGAATTTCTTTTGTACATCACACGTTATTTTCATTAAAATACGCGAGACATTTTATATAATTAGATGATCCGTGACACCTGCACGAGATTCTGACGCGTCATGAAATTTTCAGTTTTTCGAGATTTCACGTTTCGCCGGCACCAGGGCGTTCAGAACTTGCGATCCGGAACTGGTCGCCGCTGCTGCGGACGATCTCGAGCTTTCCCCGTACACCAGGTTGCGTCCCTTGCTGAGGATATTCGGTCCCGTCCAGCTGTTCAACGGGAATCCCGGAAACGGTCCGCAACCTTGGGAAACAACGTGTCCGACGCGATTGCGTACCTCGGTGAACGCCGACGAAGCCGCGGACGCTGCAGCGGACATCGCGGTGTGCGTGTGTTGTCCAACCAGTGGCAAATTAATTTTTTCAACGATATGCGGTAGAACGGTGCACCTCGTCACCTGGAATTCGAATGATTTCTTAATTTAAATTTCTTAATTTTCTTAATTTAAATTCTTTTTTTAATTTTCTTAATATTTCTTAATTTTCTACGGGAAAAAAAGAGGAATCGTGTTAATCGAACGACAGTTTGATAATGGAAACAACTGTAGCGTTTCGATAGTGGGGAATAAATTGACACGCGGATGGAAACAGCATTATACTGAAAAATCACGTGCTCTATGTATGTATAGTACGTCCCGCTAATTGAAAAACGAGCTGATTCATTGGAACAGCGGGCCACCTCCTCTGTTTGTAATATGACATGTTAAATATTTCCCGTCTAACGGAGACAGATGTATCTTTCCGACCGGATGTATGAAAACCCGGTTGCCGCGCGCAACACCTCGTTCATTTTAATTTAACGCTTTTAAGCTTCGTCCCCGTTTTTCAAAGTCACATTTATACGTTGTTACGTAAAACAGCCGGACATATTTTGTAATTTAAAAGGTGCGCGCGCACACACTCGCGACACACGCGAATCGTAATTTATGGCAAACGAAAGCTCGATGGGTGTGCGAGACTTCTGAATAAAGGGATAACTTTTCGACGGATCGTCGGAGTGTACGGCGACAAATTGAATGAACAATTATTATTCTCGCTTGTTCGAATCACAATGAAACTGTAATTGATATTTTTTATACGTACGTGAATGGAAACGAGAACCAGCAGAGCCGCGGGAATAAGATTCTTTCCGATCATTTTCGAAATTAAAATCTCGATCGAATTTCTCGAATTAATCGAACGACACTGTACTTCCACGAGGGACAACGTTAATTGAACTGATATTTGATGAACAACGGGCATCATTATATACCTGTCCGGTATCGGTGAATATTTTTTCAATAATCTCGATATCGCTGACGTTGTGCCGCTCGGTTTCCCCTTCATCTCACGATTTCTTTCGATTACCGTATCGGAGCCGACGTAGTATCGCTTCCGCGCGGATACAGCACGTATGAACTACAATTAATGCAGAATTTTGTCCGCAATAAAGCCGGGGACACGCTCGACAATTATCCGCGGTCACGGCTTCCGTAATGATGTTTTGTCAATAACGCCGCGATACTAAACACTCGTTCCCGCGCGATTCATAAAAAAGACAAAAAAAAAATGACACTCCTCGCTGTAACATTCGACGGTGCTCTCCATATTACGGAAAATTCGACTGTGCACACACACACACACAGCCTCAATTCGAGCCTTGAATATCGTCGAATCGCCGCTAATTGAACCGCCTCGTTAAATACGAAATAACTGGTATCATTAAATTACAACGGAAGGTAGTTGAAATTGCTCGTAAAAATAATCAAACAATTCCCAACTGTTGGACCATAAGCGTTGTAATAACCTTTTAACAGAAGGTTGGGGGGGGAGGATTTCGTAGTACATGAAGTACCGACCCATTATCTCAATCATCTATTTTTATTGTTTCGAACGTAACGCACGGATTCCCGGTGATTTTTCACCGGGGTTTCGTTGTTTGTTTCAAGGTCGATCGTGGGTCGACAGAGGGAGAATTTCGCATCGAATATCCGAATCAGAAAGCACTCGTGACGACCTCGTTTCGTTCCGCGGTGCCTTGCGGAACACGCTTCAACCGCTCGCGCCATCCACTTTTGTCATCGATAAATAACGGAATGGCCCTTTAATGAATCACGCGGCAAGCACTTTCAAAACAGAAATCCGATTATCGGCGGGCCGGGAATAAATTTCTACGCGAACAACGAAATCGTGATTCGATAGAGCTTAATGCGTCCTCGTAAAATAAATGTTACACCTAGGATTACAAGAGGGTGGTTCCGGGGTGGTGGTTGTTGTAAGCGGGTGGGGGAGATAGGGGAGGGTGGAAAGGGGGTGGGGGATGGACGAACAATACCTAATTTAACGTATGGTTTAAATACCGCGAGCTGAATGGTATTCGTTTAACGGAACACGGGTCGAAAGTGTAACATTATATCCGCGTGTGCGTCGTCAATACGGGATATTTATCGTTTTCATCGATCCGCATAATGATAATAATAATAATAATAATAATAACCTCTCGCGTACCATTTTACCACCGTCATAAACAGTACCCGTATACTATGTACCGTATAAACAAAACGAAACTTCCCCGTGTACGATTTCGCGAACGATACGCGAATTGCAAAAAAGAATAAAAAATATATATATACGTATCATCGAACAATTCGAACGATTTAAGAGAATCAATAATTCATGGTGAATCACAACGGATGCAAATACCGGTTACACTCTGGCGAACGATAATGACGGCAACGACGATGACGACGACGGAAAATGGCCGAAAATTTCCGCCCATTAGGAAAACTTCCAAACGACATCTATTATTCATCGAAACGGGTATGTGAAGATAGAGAGCGTCGACACACAGAACGGGTGAGGGGGGGGGGGGATGTGCGATGGGTGGGGTGAGCCCATCGAATATGATATTCATCGCGTAATCGCGTATGTCGGCCGGCGTTACATCTATCCGAAAAAGCGTTTATCAGTCGGAACCCGGACAATGGCGCGCCGTGAATTAATTTGACACTACGATGGTATTCGGTCGCGCGTTTTATTTCCGAACCCTTATAATACCAGGGCAGCCGTCGAGCCGGCCCTGTCGGTCGGTGGGCAACGTGCGAATGCAAAAGTACCGAGGCGTGGCGGGCAACAATGAATCCCCAATAAACGGGGCAATTTTACGCTAACACGGAGAAAAACAGCGCGAGACCCAACAAGGGTTGGGGAATAGGGGTGGGGGTGGAGGTGTGGGAGGTGGAGGAGGTGGGGGAGGCTGGTAATTCTCGTAATGGCGTAACGTACCGGGATGCACTTTGCTCTAATGCACTCAGCCTGCGACCGCCGACGATGTGCAGTTTCACCGATGCCTTCTCCCTTCCCTCTCCTCACTATCCGAAAAATAACACTGCCCGGAAGACCGGCTGTAATTTTCTCCGGCATTGAACTACCGACGGGCTAATTGATATGTGCCCTGATATTGATTAGCTTTAACATTGTCCGATACGCGAATATTTCTAGAGATCAGTAAAGGACGTCTTGGCCGCGCGATCCGAAGCCGAATAAGACAGTGAATGATTCATATCGATATCGAAAAATTTGCGGAAACGGCGAACGAATTACGAAAATGGTGAAAAATCGACAAATTCAACCAGTTTTTTGATCGGCATTCGCTCAATTTTTGAGATAGCGGTCTGAAACTTGTACCATTGTTTTAGTTAGGAAATTCTACGTCAGAACAATGTATAATAGTTGTACTTTTCGAAAATTTAATTTTTCGCAAAAATCTGAAGGGGGTAGGTCAGGATTTTTTGCGATTTTCGTAATTTGTCTGCCATTTCCACAATTTTTGACATATTAAAATGATCCGGGGCGTTTTGGACGCGGAATCCGAAGCCGAATAAGCCAGTGAAAGAATCATTATGATATCTAAAAAATTACGGAAATGGCGAGCGATTTACGAAAATCGCAAAAAATCCTGACCTACCCCCTTCAGATTTTTGCGAAAAATTAAATTTTCGAAAAGTACAACTATTATACATTGATCTGGCGTAGAATTTCCCAACTAAAACAATGGTACCAGTCTCAGATCGCTATCTCAAAAATTGAGCGAATGCCGACCAAAAAACTGTCATAATTTGACGATTTTTCGCGATTTTCGTAAATCGCTCGTCTTTTCCGTAATTTTTGAGATATTAAAATAATCCAGGACGTTTTGGACGCGGAATCCGAAGCCGAATAAGCCAGTGAAAGAATCAGTTAGATATCTCAAAAATTAGGAAAATGATGAGGGGAAAACGAGAATCGTCAAAAATCATCAATTTCTAGCAGTTTTTCGATCGGCATTCGCTCAATTTTTGAGATAGCGGTCTGAAACTTGTACCATTGTTTTAGTTAGAAAATTCTACGCCAGATCAATGTATAATAGTTGTAGTTTTCGAAAATTTAATTTTTCGCAAAAATCTGAAGGGGGTAGGTCAGGATTTTTTGCGATTTTCGTAAATCCCTTGCCATTTCCACAATTTTTGAGCTATTAAAATGATCCAGGGCGTTTTGGACGCGGAATCCGAAGCCGAATAAGCCAGTGAAAGAATCATTATGATATCTAAAAAACTGTCGAAATGGCAAGCAATTTACGAAAATCGCAAAAAATCATGACCTACCCCCTTCAGATTTTTGCGAAAAATTAAATTTTCGAAAAGTACAACTATTATACATTGATCTGGTGTAGAATTTCCCAACTAAAACAATGGTACCAGTCTCAGATCGCTATCTCAAAAATTGAGCGAATGCCGACCAAAAAACTGTCATAATTTGGCGATTTTTCGCGATTTTCGTAATTTGCTCGCCATTTCTGTAATTTTTGAGCTATTAACCAATTAAGTATGTTACGAGCTAGCTCATGAGGAGTGCAGTAACACTGAACCTTTGATTATTCCCATTAGAAATAAATTTGTTCATTTTTTAAAATATAAAGTCATTTTTTTTACCCAATATTTCAACAGCGACACTTATTCTGTGTTTGACGACTATACCCGTCGTCGCTTGATTATCGCAACGCACACTGGTACGCGCTCTGCACAGAAATCGCCACGCTTAACTGGTTAATAACGGTAGTCACGAAACGACGAGGGATTTGCAGACGGTGTTTGAGAGGCGAATACATATACGATGTGGGGGGTGGGTGGGAGGGGGGGATGGTAAAAGTCAAGGTTTACTTGGACGATAGTTTGATTTCTCAATTATTAAGGATTAGAAGTACTAATAATATTAGCTTTCGCGATGGGTTTGCATTTTCCTCTGATTCCGTAACGAACGGCGATGCGTCAGTGTCTTACTTACGCTGCGGGGAAGTAAACTGCAAAGTTTGCGAAACGTCGGCATGAAGTCGACGGAAGAGACTTTAGTCGGGGAAAGGTTAGCTGAAGAAGTAGCGCTTCGTGTTTTCTTATATATTTTCGTTTTTTTTTGCTTCTTTTTTTTTTTTTATTTTACGATCCATCCTTAAAAGCCGGATCTTTTTATACGTTCGTTTTGCCCCCGGGAGGATTTTTCCGCGAAATACGATAATTTACATTTCACCATTGTTACCGTGGATCCACGATTGTCTGTCTATGTATTCTCGTAAATAATAGAGTCATTCATCAGAAAATGTAGACTCCTCGGTAGCATTTCTCAACTCGTCTGTCTGTCGTCTTCGTAGTGAATAAAAACAAAGGAATAAATTCGCGTGAATTGCTGGCAAACAGGAAGTAAGTCAAGAGAATAACTTCGCGATGTTTACATGCACGAAGCACGAATTACATCGTCCAACTGGCAAGCAGAAGTCGCTCCACCGTAGCAATGAATCGAAGTTAACAAAGACAGATGTCGTTCCCGCCATTCCACGGATGACAATTCGCCGTCGTTTACAGTTTCTTCAAAAATACTTCGCGAACGAATTTCGATGAGCAAACAGAATCGTTCTCCGTCAATTTTGTGTCAGGTAAAACGATTAATCAGGATCGTTAATCAAGATCAAATAAATTAATAACAATCGATTTATAAAGAAAGTAACTTAATCAAAATTATCAACAACATGAAACGACTTAAAATGAAAGTTTACATCACAACGATCTATTCGAATTTGTAAATTGATTTCCTTGTTGTTTAACGAGACACTAAAGTATCAAACTATTCCGACTGATGTAACACGTAAAGGATTGTTGTCGGATATCGACGTCGGTATAAAGAAGAAACTTTCCAGCAAATACGTGATCTCACGTCGACGAAAGTCCCGTCGTGTAAGATACTCCGGGATAATGCGGCAAATTTCGAGGTTCTTTTTTCACGGAAGTGTAATAAGCCGGTGTCGAGTCGGGTCACGTGCGGCTGTCAAGAAACATCTCTAGACACCCCGGCGTTGTCCTCGTTTAAGGACGATTTAATCATCGTTGATAACGAACGTAGAGGTGTCTCGGAAATATACCCGGCGAGAAACGACGGAGTTTCTCGCCGGTCATTTCACCGTGATCGTCCGCGAATGAATCTTCGAAGAATACCACAGCGATTCGGGAATTCACCGACGAGGAAAGAAAACATTTCGAACGAAGTGCTAAGAAAGAGATTCCACGATCCATAGAAATCGCGTCGTCCATTGCGGAAGTACTTCCTTCAACGAATTAGACGCAAACATCGTGGGGACGGTGGAAGATAATTACCGGGCAAATCTAATCTGCGAGTGATCGCGCGATGTTTTCTGTCACGGTGCACGTGATGATTTCACTCGCATTACACTGTTTTCACCGTAAGTACATACATATAACTGCTTCCGTCAACTGAATCGAGGAAGTCACCGTGCGAGTCTCGCTTCTTGTTCGCAGTTTCCAAAGCGTAATATATCGTTTAACGCGAAAGTACGTCGATAATTTAAAAAAAACAAACAAAAAATCACGAATCATATTCGTCGTCGCAAGTAGACGTCGAGTTATCTCGCCGATTTATCATCGCGCTCGATTCACCGGGCGTAATTGAAATCACGCGTGTCGCTAATGAGTCCTTGTAATTTTATTATCAGCGGACACCGTCGCCTCGAATCACGGGCCGCGTAATGTTATCTTCATCGTCCGTCACCGGGATTTAACGTCAAAGGTCGTCACGGTCGATCGCACGGAATGTCGTCCCGTGGAAAAGATCGCGCGAAACGAAACACCATGTCGAGAACACGATCGTCCACGCGAGGAGGCTCGTAAAAAACAAAAATGATAGAAAAAAATAAAACGAAGAACACCAACGACGTATAAAAAGATTGCCAGGCAAACCCCGGGAAAGCTCGGAAAAATGTTGTTCGGTATTCGATCGAAGGAGGAATTGACCCAACGCGTTAGATTCACCGGGATCCAATCGGGAAAACAAAAGCTCCGTACGGGATATTAGATATCCCGATATCTCCTGGCGTTATATTCTATACACAGAGTCTCCAATATTTCTGTAATTTCGTGAAAGCCCTTGGTTTTGTATTTCAAAGTTTCCCGTTCAATTTTCAAACACGTATCCGGGACGTGTCGCCCCCCGTTCACCGTGTTGTCTCCAATTCCAACGTATCGATATTGACATCTCGTTGTTTTTTTGTCTTTTTTTTCTATAACAATTTTTTTTATGTTTTTTTTTCCCAAGTCTCTTTTCACGTTTCCGTTTTAATAAACCCAGGCACAATAATTCCCGTGACTTAATTTCATCCGGACAGGACGACGGGCACCGGTGAATCGCGGGTGGAGGGGGGAGGGGAGGGGAGAGAATCCGAGGCGTTCGTGAGTTTCCTGCAACCGTACGAGCGGCGCTGATAACACGTCGACTTTACGGCCGGTTCCTGATAACGTTGGCCTGCCATCGTGGATGGCATGCCGGAGGAACGGCTGCAGTCGGATTTATCCGTTTACAGCCTGCTAAGAACCCTGTACGGTAACACGCGAGCGATTTCATAGGCGTAGAAATTTCACGGTTAATCTCGCCGCCCGTTCATCCGTGAACGTTCGCGGATTCGTGAAAATTTCTCGTGTAACGATTGGCGATAAATTCCAGGCGAGCGAGCTTTAGAGAATGACAATTCATTCGCGAGAATAATGTTCGAGTGCTAAGTTTAATTTTTCATTCGAATATATAACGCGCGTTGGTAAATACGGAATCTTTCGTAGTTTTGTTAAAGTAAGGAACGATATATATGGATATTGTGATTGTTTCTTTTTTATTATGTCCTATCGAATACATATCTGGGATAAGGTAGGATCTCAGGTAAGGATACGCCACTGGGAAGATGCGAGGGGTCCTAATCTGACGGAAACGAGGGCCCCGGACGAAGATTAATGATCCTATGATACTGGATCGTAGAAGAGCTACGAGTTCTTCATGCAATTTGTAAGCAACCTCGCGATCAATGCTGTCCGTAACGTACAATACAGCGGATCTATGTGTATATGAAAATGTATATGTATATGAAAAGCGTGAACCGTTAATAATATTCGGGTAAACATTTGCGAAACTCCGGGGCGCACTCCACGGAAACGGTTTTCCACGAGCTCGTGCGTTTCGAAATTATTTCTTCGGTTGGCTAGGGAGGGGGGGGGGGGGGGGGCGGGGGGCAATTATAAATATTTTTCCACATTGTGCCAAAAAGCGAATTCATAATTTAAGACCTTAAGCTGCCGCGTAACGCGGGCAGACGGTATTATTTTTACCTGTGGAACGAAAATAAATTTATAACCCGCCGCGAACAAACGCGCGCCGTCGAGAATGTTAAATAGAATTTTCATCCGGCTATAATATGAGCTCTCGTTAAACGAATGCTCCGCAGCTAAACTAACGCCCGGTTACGTTTCGTTTCTCTGCGTGTAGCGTGTCGACAGGATGGAATTTCAACGATATCGAGCAGTAAGAACGATTCCTTTTAATGAAAAGGCAGCCGGGTATCGCCGCGCGACCGTCTTCGTAATGAGCTTCGCATTCTCTCATTAGAACGGTTTTAATAAAATTTTAATTAAAACTTCTTCCTGCCGTGGCTTAAATGCGTCGGTATACATTGTTTATACGGCAGAATTTCGCCCGAAGTGTATTTAAGGGGCCGTTTCGCGTCTACAAAATCAACGTCAAAAAACAACTTTGACTCGACGGTAATACCAACGTCGAAAACGGTCGTGCGCTTCGCGAAACCGCAACTCGTTCGTGTAGGAGAACAAGTGCAAATATTACCGACACCCTTACAACGATACAATTACCATTCGTACAACGTGAACGTTTTAAATGTCTGTCACAAGTCTTAGATCGATGAACACATTATCACTGTACATCGAGCAATCGTTAAAGGTTGGAATCTGGAGAAGGGTATTCCTTAATGTGAAACAACAAACTTTTTAGAAAAAGTACGGTAATTCCAGAACGATTTTATCCCAGAGTTCCCTTGTTCCTTTGTTCTTCCCGTCTATTGTTTGTTACATAGATATGCTATTCCCTTTTATGCATTATTTTTCACGCCGCTTTAAATTCCCGGCATTAGCACGCGACAGTTCGGAAAGAAAACGATGGATTAATAAAATAAATTGCGTCTCATCTAAGTGAAAGGGGATCCACCTGACACCTTTTTACCATCCCTTCCCCACCCCCACTCCCCCCTCTTCTTTCTTTTCTTCCAGAGCTTTACGAATTCACGCCATCGTTTCTCGCTCGCCTTATCGATCTCGAGATACCGACCATTGGTTTTCCATTCATTCTCGTTACGATCAACGTCGTCTTCCTCTTTTCTTTCGCTCATTTAATTTGCCTTTCAAATACACACTGGCGCGAGTGCCTCTTCCGGCTCCACGGGCCGGAGGTTCTTATTAAAGCTAGCGTTAATTGTGATTTTTGACGTTCGTCCGTCTCGCGTTTCATTAAAGATTACGTAACCCCTGGTAAAATGGCCTCCTAACCAGACACCCCGGGTCCTCCTCCTCGTCCCAACCGTCGTTTCGGGTAAAGTTATATTCAGTCGTAAAAGACAGAAGTCGGATCTATGAAAAGTTTCATCCCTGGCGAGAGAGGAATTCTATTTCGCGGTAATTCCAACTTTCCCAACGAACCAGTTTTACATTCGAATTGTAATTGATATCGCGGCGTTTCAGAAATGATTCAACGTTAAGGCTCCATCCACCACGTATGTCTTCCTATTCCCGCAAATACGGACGTTTACACACACATACAGAGACGTATCAAACCCTTCCCGTTGTTACACGCGGGGAATGTGACAGGGCTGTAAACGCACACGGTGGAAATTCGTTTACAATGGTGGATACGCGAGACTCGATGGGTCTACTTTGAACAGCGTAATAAATATCGGGACGTTGTAGAACGTCGGGCACCGTCGAAACATCCGAAACGCACGCGGCATGGAGCGTCGCGTTGTAAATACGACGCATAGGGTCATCCTTCATACGCGAACAATGTGAATTTTCGTAATTTGCCTGTTGGAGTTTTCAAGCATTCTTCTCTTTTTATTCTATTCTTTTTTTTTTATCTCTCTATCCCGGGTAAATTAAACTTTTGCGAATTAAAGCACGGACGCATGAACATTTTCGCCAACTACCAACCGTCCGACCAGTTTGTCACACGGACAATCTTTTTATTATATTTTGTACAAGCAAAACGAACCGTCACTGGAGGGAAAAAAAAAACCAACCACCCGGGGAACGTTCCGCGATGACGAATGACTCTCGATCACCGAAATCGTTCCAGCTATCCTAATCATTGGGACACGTTTAATTGTTCTCGCGATACCACGTATTTAACCTGCTGGCCTATCAAAAACGATGGGCTTATCGTTTGGCAAACGACGAGACGCTACGACGATTCTCCGCCCTGTTCGTTGTTATTACACGAAGGTCGTTCGAGGTTGGCTACTTTCACGCGAGAATCGCCAACTATCACGGATGGAGTGGTAATCTAAACCAATTTAAAGATAACGGAAAAACAATACCGTACGAGGAGCCCTTTGCGACGGGGCGACGATAAATCTCCCGGAAGCTGCACCCGGGAACGATGCAGGTGACCACCGGTGTACCCGAATTCCCGATAAGGGACAGACGTTTAATCAAGGGCACTATGCCAAATTAACCGGTTTGTACGTACCGACTTTCGCCGATTCGCTGTCCGCTTTATTAACGCGCCGCGTCTCGCTAATTAGAATCGTATTTGCGATTGAAAACTATTTGTCGAAAGGATACATACACATGTACATACAGACATATATGGTATGTATGAAAATTTTCTCCGTCAGTTTGTCATTTACGTGTGAAAGACAAGTTTATATATGATATATATAAGTAACATACAGCGTGTCGTGTGAAACACGAAAAAAAAAGGTTGGATATTAATCTGATAGCTCGATGACATTTACACGGTAATTTGCATATCTCGTCGAGTAAACCGTGATATCGAGGCACATTTGAATTAAGCGTTCGCCAGCAATTAACGGGAAGAGACAGCTGCTGTATTTTTTTCACGGTTAATTTCGACGTTCCACGGTAACGTCGGGAACGGTGTGATCGCTCGCCCGTATACAATGGGCACCATCATGCAATGTCGGTGATAAATCTGCCTTTCCTGGACATCGTCCAAAGTATTCCTCGTACAGTAGGAACGCTTTGGAATCGTTGCTAGGACGATTCGCAAGGATCGCACGAATCCGCAGAATTCGGCGGTTCTTCTGGTGTGTTTGATTTCTTTATTTTTTTCACTATCCTCTCTCGTTCGTTACCGTTACGATATCTCTCTTTCTTTCTCTCATTTTATTTGTCTCTCTCTCTCCCATTTCCAGTCCCCAGGATGAATTTTTCGCGGTACCACGTAAAAGTTTTTCCACTGTGTAGAGCAATTCTCGGCGCTGTCAATTCGAGTGCACCGGCGAATTATGTTCCCGCATAAACCGGGGCCGGCGCCATTAGTAATCGTTTTAATTTGTACGAGAAAACTTCCAGCGGGACGGTGGCCGGATCGGGTCCCGTTTTCCCCGGGGAATCGATGACGTACGGGCTCGAGAGAGAGAGAGAGAGACACCGGGGAAAAGTGGCGAGGATCGTCCGGGAATTAAATCGAGATGGTGGAAAGTTTCGAACGCTCTCGGGATCTCGGCGAGTTTTGTTTGCGCGTTTAATCCGGACGAGGCTCTATCGGCTTTAACGTATCGAAACTGTGGTAATTACCGGTCTGAATTGATCTGTTTGAAACGCCGAGGAAACATTTTCTTCCGATTGTACGATAACACGGATCGACGTATCAATTTTAGAGAAGTTCGTTCGATCGAAGAATATTTCAACATTCGACAAAGTAAGGGAAACTGAAATTTATTCGAACGTGTCAATTGTCGATCCGCAAACGTCGATGTTGTTATATAATGCTAATTCCCGCTAGAAATAAATTCCAAGGAATGAAGTCTAATAAATCCCACGGATCGGCAATGTTATTTAACGTACGCATGGTTCACTCGCGAAACCGGTTATAAATTATATCGAACGCATTATTTCCCGTTCGCGATACGTCCGACGTGTTTCACGCGTATACCTTGATGCATAGAAGCAATAGCAATTTGTTCTCTATTATACATAGCGGGCAACGCTTTCTATTATACATAATATCGTATCGTATTTCCTGATGTTAATCGACAGTGTATACATACACGACGGTAGCCGCAATGTTATCAGATTATTATCATCATTATTCACTCTATATTAAATTATGATTCCTCGTTTCGACAAAATGACGAACCATCCGATCCACAACGTGCAAATAAATCCAGGTATCAGAACGGAAAGTCAAATTCCGTTGGCTGAACGTCGAACGCTACAGATTCGACGGGATAATTTTTTCTTCTTATTTATACATATATGTATAAATATTATTTTTTACAATTGCCGGTGGTCCATCGGTGAATTTCGTCTCCCCGTGAATCCTCTTTGATCGTGTAGAGAGAACACGGCGAATTTCCTGCGGATATACCACGAAATTCTTTCACGGACGAGGACGGAAGTCGGATACGGAAGTCTCCGCTTTAAATAAGCCTGCAGTTTGCTTTCGCTTGGTACTAGGTCAGCCGCGGATCGTGCCAAGACCCACACCACGAGTTTCCCGTTTTCGTACCTATTTGCCCTTTTGTCCTCCTTTTTCTACCCTCTTTCCATCCATCGCTCGTTTCACCAGTGCTACGCAAAGTATCGATACGAATCGCGAGAATGTCAATGGTTCTCTCTTGAATTCGTTCATTATATCATAAAGAATGTCGCTAATGGTAATCGATAAAAATTTGATATCGTTTTCGATTAAGATAGATGATAGGAAATTTTTTCTTATAACAACACAGATGATATTGATATACGGAGCGCTCGTATAATACGCGAAATGAAACGCTGTAAAAGTATACGTACGTTATAAAATCGTTATTTATACGCGTAAAGTTCAGACGTACGTTTATATCCGTATAAAAAAAAAACAGCGACTTCCGTATCGCGTGGCTTTAAAGAATCGGTGAAAGTTGTCCTCGAAAGCATTACCCAGGTCGAGGGCGTCGCCATCGCCCGGATATGCAACCAACTACCGACTACGTCCAGCTGCAGTTAACCGTCACGGAAACTTCGTTCCGGGTTTATCTCGGGGTTCGTGTCCCGGCTAAAACCCGTGTCCTGATTCACGGAAATATAAATATCGTGGGACCTGTTGCTCCCCAGTTGCTACGAGTATTTGCGCACCCGGCCCTCCGTCCCTTCGTCCCTCCGGTGTAACATGCTCAGTCGAACTTGGGTACATAGTTTTCACCGTCGAGAACTTTGACCTCCGAGGAACCGCAAAAATCTCCACCCCTCGAGTGAAACAATGGAAATTTGTCATTTCGGGAATTTTCGCGGATACATGAATATTCATTGTTACCGACTGGATTAATTAGAATCCATTGGCAGAGAAATTTTGTGGCGAACATTTATACGAATTTTGTAGATTAATCGAGGGTAGTTTATATTCTTTATGGTAATCAGATCGAATGGGACGACGTGATGAAGTTAGCGTGTATACGGTTGCAAAATTTATTATAAAAATAAGGGCGCCGAAGGCTACGTTATGTTCGTGACGTTCTTCCAGCAGATGAGAAGTTCGTGCAAACTTCCTTAAGTTTACGACGTATATTCTTCGTAAGCGCACATGGGGGAGGGGAAAGGTGGGCGTCGGAGGATAGTAAAATAGGTAATAACCAGTAGAATTTAATACAGCGGCTCGTACAGACCCGTAGCATCACCGGTCGCGTGTTCCCCTGAAAAGTTTGCATTTTTCATCAACGATCTCTTTCTGAAGTTTCCGCGAAACGTAAGACGCGTGAAAACGACGCGAAATAAAAATAGTTTTGCCCGTTTTCCATCGCGAACGTGAATTTTCCGTTACTTACGACGGAAACGAATAAATTGCATCGGCATCGTTTGATATACGATACATTTTCCGCGGTGGTGACTAAAGACTTCTTTCGTTTTCCCTCGAAACGTGACGTATACCCGCGGTATTAAACGTTCCCCGTTCAAAGTTACATAGACGTTGCGATAAAATGTAGAAAGTTGTAAATGCAGACAAGAAAGTTTGAAATTTGCTTTAAAGTTAATCCGCGAAGTTTCGTGCTACTTTAAAAAGTATCATAAATTTTGAAAACAACGGACCCGCTTTGCAAATCTTTATTATAACGACCAACATGAAGTCCGCATGAAATTTAAATTTTTCTCGCCAAAAAAACGAGAAGAGAGGGGATGGAAAACTGCGAACTTCCGTCGATGTACCGGCAGATTTTTTCCCCCGATATTCTGTCACCAGTAGTATTCGAAAGAATGAAATGAATGCAAACAAGTTTCTGCGTAACGTCCGTGACTTATTTTATCGTAAGTAATTTTCAGCTGTACGTAAAACTTGCTACTCAGTAATCCGGCCGGCAGGAAAATTGAATTTTATTTCAACGCTGGTTGAAGAGTCGTTATCGTTTTCAAGAGCTTTATGCGCTGGCAAGCTGCGACGAAAAATAGAGCACGAAGAAAGATACGAATATCGTTAATGCCACTCCGCAGTGCAAAATAAACTTTCAAGCGTTACCCTTTAAGTACTATGAAACTCTACATTAAAACGCACTCCTTCTGGCGTATAAAAACACTCTCAAAATTTCATTAACTCTCTTTTCTTTTTTAGGAGCTCCTAATTAACACTGTCCCATCAAACTACTCTATCTAACCCAAAACCAGCCCGCAAACTACGCTCCCGGAAAGCTATATAACTTCTCTAACTCCCCCTATTCCCCGGAATCTCATAATTCTTTCCACCAACCAAGTGAAAATCTGAACGTAATATCCATAAAGAATCATCCCTCCTTCGATTCCAATCAATTAAAACTGAATACCCAAATTATCAATAGTTTACCACAAAACAACTCTATGTTAATAGATAAACAAATTCCAAATATACAGTGTATCCTTTTCCAAACTCAATTAACAATTCTGTCTCAAAATTCGTGACAAAATCAATTACAAATATCCCGTAGATTTATCTATCTATCTAGTTAAAATGTAATTAATTCTCCCGAATCCTAGCAGCAGGATCAGCTATACGTATATCCAAGGGTTAAAAGACTCAAAGGATTCGGAGTAGAAGCACGTGTCCGCGCATGCGCACCAACCGCCATAGCACGTGGCCCGGTCGATTTCGGATCGCACCGCGCGCCAGCGGCCGGTCGACGGCAGTCGCGCGCCGGCCGCCGCATGGATAGGACGTTCGTGTCTACGTCGCGATGAATATTCGACCGCCGTAGAGGTTATGTTTACGCGTGCCGCGGCTACCGGAGCGCATGCCCCCCTTGCCGAGTTCCTGCACGTGTCTTTCGAGGAGCCCTTACGCAGCTGAAGCATCCTGGCCCGAGAAACTCATGCTGGTGAGTACGTCACTTTACTTGATTATTGCCAACTACGAATTGTGCGCGAGTGACAAACCACGCGAGTCAAACTTCGGGTACAACTTGACATTATTACGAATTTGATCATTTTAACGTGGATATTACATTCGGGAACTTTAAAAGAAGTCTTATGCTTGATTTTACTATAGATTTTGAATTACATATGTGCATATATAGTTGAATATGTAATAAATTTGTTTCTGAATATTCATAATTCGGTTGCACAGTTAACCATAGTTTGACTCCCGTTGTCCGTGGTTTGTTTACATGTTTGACCGTGACGTTTGCTCGCTGTTCCCCTTAATCGCGGTGCAACGTATTTTCGAGGGAAAAAGAGTGCGTTCGGAACGAAATAAATGTTCAGTCCGAATGACGGATCGCCGTTCCGTCCGGTGTAACGAGCGAACAAAATGTCCGCGACGTTGATTTGTATCGCTGTAAATACTCGCCGGCGAGTGTTTCCGGTTCGCCTTTTTCCGACGTTTGGAAAACGTGAATTTCGCAGAACGTTCTCGCGTGTTCTACCCCCGTCGTCTTGTGAACTTGTACGCGGGTGAAAAAAACGTATTCAACATGGGAAATCGAGTTTTCGTGGAGACGTAAGAGCCCCGCCAGGATTCACGCATAATTCTCGTATGAATGCGGCACGGGGACAATGGAAACAATACGTGAGTTTTAATACCGTTCTGTTAGCTCGTAACCGCGCGTCGCGCAATGTGTTAAATTATGGCCGCCGACGTATTCGCCGTTCTGGCTACCAATAACAATTTTACAATTTCGCGTCCGCCTCTTTTCCCCGATGGCTCGTACCGTAAATGCACCGATGCGTAATTTGCGAATAAATAATCTAGAAATGATGATGCGCGGGTGCACACCCCCACCCCACCCCATCCACTCCATCTTTCTTTCCCATAATTACGCTTTCATATTTTACAATTGTTAGAAGGGCGGAAAGAAATTAAATTCTCGTGAAACTGGGAGAAATAAATTCTCCGTGTATTTTTCCACCGTGATAATTGAACGTTCATTAGCGTACCCCGTGAAACGAGGCGGGAAAGGGTGGGGGGGGGGAGGTGGAGGAGCTAAAATTTTGAAATGAAAACTTTGGTAGGGTGACTTTGACTACCCCCCGACTTTCGGTGGACTGTAATTACACGGCCGTTTAAACAGCATTGTCACGCTAGTACGGTGTTGAACTTTTTTATTAAAACCGTTCGCGGATTATTTTACGCGCGACAGAGGTAGTTGCCAGGGAGAGATTTAATCGTCTCCATATATGTACCGGGCGAGAAACGATCCGCACGAGTTACGAGATACGAAGATCCGGACAGGAGAGGAGAGAAAAACAAAGAGATTCTTTATTGAGTTTCCAAGCGTGATCCGCGAGTCGTGGCACGGGTCGCTTTGAGCTTTCAGACCGGTTCGATTTATCGAGGGGTGGGGGGTGGTGAATTATTTCATTCAAAATCACGGAACGTCGATAGCGACGGACGACTACCTTGCTATTCGTTTTGTTGTGTTTTTTATTTTTTTTATTTTGTTGTAATATTTATTTCATATATATATTTTGATACGTTTCTGCGAGCCCTTCGTTGCGAGAACCGGTTGAAACGTTAGTAATAAAAATGGTGAATATTTCATCGATATCGCGCGGTTCGATTAAAAATCTGCCTTGTTTTGCGTGTAACGTCGACTGTTTAATTCTATAAATCTCGGCGCACCGCGCACGTGACCGGGATACCTAAAACTCGTGGACGAGAAAAATAAAAGGAAACCAATGAGAAGAAAAAAATAACACGAAAAAAAAACACAGAAAGAAAAGGACAATGCTCGCAATCGATAAAGCTATTGTAAGAGCTGACGTAACCATCTACCGTCGAAGTCTTCCGCAGAATCGGCCGCATAAGCGAAAAACCAATTCGCGCCCGACAGCTATGCGAAATGTTGCAAATTCCCGGTTCTTTGACGAGCGTAAGTTCGAACGTCAATTCACGGTGTTGAACGTGGAACGAATCGCGATCCAACGGGGTCGGTTTATCGGCCGACCGACCGACACGGCAAACTTAAAAATTGCCCGGGAGAATTCGATTACGTGTCTCCCCCGGGGGAGAAACATTTGTATTTCTGACGTTCGGTTACAATATATATACCTATATACCTATATACATGTTTATTTAATCGGTACATAGACATCACTCTGCGGTGTTCGTCGGACAAAAAAAAATAGAAAAAAAAGAGAGAAACTGGAACAATCGAGTCGTGATTTTCCCCTCATTTTTCTACCGAAGGGTACCTAGACGATATCACGAAGATGCTTTTGGACGACCATAAATCACAAAAGAAGGGGTGGCTGAGAAAGGTGTCGAGAGAGGTAAAGCAGATATGGTAGAGATAGTGGGAGGAAAAGAAAGAGAGAGAGAGAGAGAGAGAGAGAAATATATATGTATATATATATACGAGGGATGTAAAAGGGGTGAGAACCTCTTCTCCTTTCACTTCCTTCTTCTCATCCCCTTTCGCTTCGTGCATCCCTTTCGTCTCGGCATCACCCTTCCCTCCCTATCTTAGCGTGATTAAGGCGTTTCTATGGTCGCGACGAATTATCGTCGAATAAAGCGCCGCGATTAAGACGAGTCACAAACGAGGGAGGAGGGAATTCGAAGCGTTTACGTTTCGCAATTCACTCAATTTTCCCCTTTAACAACGGGGTTTAAATAACGTCGGGGGAAACGAGAGAAATTACTTGTTGTCGGTATTTTTATTTCCCAGTCGCTTTCATATCGCGTTCAAGGTGTCTTTAATTACTTACGGTCTTTATTCGAAACGATACAATACCGACGTAAAGGAAAGAGAAAAAAAGAAAGTAATCTGAACGTAGGTCTTTTTCCCCTTTTTCCCGTTTCTTTTTTACGCGTTCTCGTAATGTAATCACAGTAATAGAGAGTTATTTTTCGTTCATTAAAATCGCTGAATAAATGTTGGTCTTAGCGAACTTTAAATAACTTTCAGCAAATTTAATTTGTGAATGGGTCCTCGGTCTATTCACTTCGAAATATGTCGCGGCGAGGAAAAATTTCATTTTCTGTTTTCATTTAACTTAATGAAGAATTTCTGAAAAATTGAAATTATTCATGGCTTACTCCCTTCCTCTCTCTCTCTCTTTCTGTCTCTTTCTTACTTCCTCGTTTTCTCTCACTCTCGTAACCTCGCTATATTTCGAAATAACGTTACTTTGTAGCAAAAGGAACTCGAAGAAATGATTTCACTAAAAAATACGCGTCGTTTCACCGAACAACATTTCCCCTCGGTTTTATGAACTGTTTTCCGCCGCGTAGTTTCATTTCGAGAACTTACTTACCGTGAGTTTAAACAAATTGTTTTCCCATCGATTGAACCGAACGTACGTATACATACCTACACACCGACGCCGGTGAAAAGAACAAAAAAAAAACAAAACAAAACGTCGAACGCGACCGAACAATAACGGTCGACCTCGTAATATTACATCGAAAATCGAACTCCGTTCGATTGCATAATATTGCGAGTACAAAACGAGGCCCGCAGTTTATGGAATCGAACCGTAGTCGAACTACAACGTGCATTTAATTCATAGGAGTCGAGTTCCGAAAATACGCGTATTCGAAAAGTCGCCAGCCAGTCTACGAGCTGGGGAACTGCTCGCGAATATACGACATCGAATTGCCGCGAACTAAAAAGTCGTGCCATTGTTTCTCCACCCCCCATACCCCACCCACCCATTCACCCTCACCCTCCCCCTAACCCCCGTCGATCCCCTCGAAAGTCGACGGAGAAGAAACCGGCGCGCAAGTTTCACGGATTCTTGCTAAACCACGAAAAGAATCGTTACATTGAATTAAAGTCAAATAAACGGTGTTCCCCGTTTCGTGATATAACACACGTATTGTATATACATATATATATGAAACAGTTTGGGGGAGGTCGATTACGTGTGTGCGTAGAGCTATTTCGCGACTTTATTCGCGTAAGTTACGAGCCAGCCGGAACGATTGTAATAAGAATACTTTAATACCGATCGGGTAATAAGTTTCTTGCTGAATTTCCAAAATTTACGCGCGTTGAAAAGACACGGTGGTGAGGGAGGTGGAGGGGAAAGGGGAAAGGGGGGGGGGTGGAACGTACCACGAGAATCGGGGAATGAATGGAAACGAGGGGGAAGGAACGACGATGGAAATAACAGAAAAATATAGGAGCAATTTTCACGAGGGAAAGTTCGAATGAAATACCGAGTCGCGGCACTTGAAAAAGCCCACCTGTGCTTTTACTGCGATTTAATTCCACCGCTCGTGTTGAATTCACTTCCCCCTTGGATTCTTATTCATGATTAATTCTTTTGTGAGAGGACCTTTCGGTTAGTCGTAAATGTAACGGAGTTCCTTTCTTTACGAAACCGTTCCGATCGTTTGTACACGCTGGTCGCTCGTTTACACGGTATCTCTGTCCCGCCTAGCAAACGGGAGTAAAATAAATTGAACGAAAATCCCTTAGACAAATTTCTCGGCCTGTATCTACGAGCTGCAGGATAGCCAATCCATTTATCGGGGGGTGGGGTGGGGTAGGGATGGTAGTAAAAATATACGGACGATTGTCTACCGTCCTACGTCGAGTCTGTCTGCTATAAGATAAGTAACATTTAAGCCGTGCCAAAAGAAACGTGAGAAAAAAAAAACAAACGAATTCCGATTTCATTTTGATCGATCTCAACGACACGGTGGAACGCTGTATATATGATTACCACGTGAAACCCGTGACTAAATTACCGTTTATCTAGCAGTCTGATTCGTCGTTCTCGTCCGTCTCATCGGGACTGATTCTCGAAATATGAAAATCAACGAATAAATTTGCAGTCTCGCGAGCCACGTGTCGCACTCGACGTCACGAAACCGCGGGGCAATGTTTGCGGCGATAAATTCTCGTCTGGAGAGCCGTGGACCACGGTCCCGCGGATCCGATGTATGCAAAATGTAAATCTCGCGACAAAGGTTGGGTGCGCGAAATCCTCCCCCCCTTGCGAAAATTCGCAATGGCGAAACACATCGAAACGGCGCGGTATTTTCAATAAAATGAATATCTTTTTTTTCGTCGTTTGCTTTCTGCGACTGCTTCGTTTCCAACCGAGGAAAACTCGTGAGTCACTTTGGTTCATCGACGAAGACGAGAGTGTCTTGCTATTCAGTGGTGAGGAAACGCGATTTCTGAATACGCGAGTTACCGCGAACAGGTTTTAATTACCGGATACACACGGTTGAAGGAGGGGTGGTATTCTTTATCGGAAATGAGAGGGTTGTGCGGGAGAATTAATCGCGAGCTTATTTAAGCGAGTAGCTCGTTAAATACGCGTTGTTCGTTCGCGGATTTTCTTTGCGGAGCTGGTGGAAAATACTCGTGGAAATCTTGTGTTTCCCCCTACTTTTTCAGCGATGGTAAAATAAACTTTTTCGTACGTTACTCCGTTGACACGTTTCGACGTGGACATTCGGTTAACTTTTTATGCCCGTGGAAGCGTGAATGTATTTACGGGGAAATTTCTTTTGACAAATTTTCGTCATTGTTACACGGTATTTTTTTTCTGTTTCATATTGGTTTTCGCCGCGGAAAGAGCGTGGTAATCCTGATAATTTGAACTCGGGGGGCGTGTTGTATATATGTATATGTTACGTATCGTGGGAATGAATACGGTTCGACGAAATTTTATCCACCTTTTGTTTTCGATTCGTTTAGAAAATCGGAAAACGAATTCGACGCCGCCGGTACGCGTAATTCGCTAACAAACGAGGCTTTTCTCATCAGCGAGCCGGGCGCATCGATCTACTCGTGTTAATTACGCCAATTTTGC
Source organism: Mimumesa dahlbomi (assembly GCA_917499265.3). Taxonomy (NCBI): domain Eukaryota; kingdom Metazoa; phylum Arthropoda; class Insecta; order Hymenoptera; family Crabronidae; genus Mimumesa; species Mimumesa dahlbomi. The sequence goes on from OU824118.1 coordinate 12,561,788, forward strand.
AGTTCGATCTGTAATGAAGTGTGCAATGGTACGCCCGGCCGCGCGTACTTGAATTTACACTTTATTCTGCGAATTTTCACGTTTAATGGTTATTTATAGCGGGCCAATGTGCGGAAATTACGATGATTTCATACGCCGTATAAATTTCCAATTGAAAATATGCAACTATTTACTACGCGTTTCACATTACACGGAAGTATTCAATGTAACCTACAGGGAAAGGGAAGTAGAGGGGGAAGTGTGGGGTGGGAGAATTGTGGAAAATGTACAAAGTTCAATTAACAGCGGAAAGTTAAACGGTGCCGCCGATACCGATTTCGAATAACGTTATTTTCACGGGAAGGGGGGGGGAGGAGAACGTAGTTAGACGAGTTTCGATAACATATTTGCATTATCGTACCGTAAATCCGTTTTCGAAGCGGAGATAATGTCACCACGTGGATTCCGTGTTATTTATTAAATTGTTTCGCTCGCAATTGTAGCCCGGCAAACACCGGTTTCCGGGCCGGTCCGAACTTCGAAACTCGACCCGATTCATGCTACGTTGTACATACACACACGTAGTACACGCACGCACACAGACGTACACACGGATTTCGTTAACTTGATTTCAGGTAAACGCATAAAACCGTGGAGTGTCGTGCCTCGAGGGTGTAATTCGTGCGGTGGTGTTCGGTGAAAAGGGCCAACGAGAAGGCCGCTACGGTGGGTTTTCGAGATGAGCTATGAATCTGGGCTGCCTGGTAGCCACTGTCTTCGTACTTCAGCTGTTCCAGCTGCCCTTCAACGTCAACACGTTACCTTCTGTCGTCAAAATTGGTGAGTCAAACGAAATGGTTTTCTTTACGAAAAGCATGTCATGTGTGTGTGTGTGTGTTTTTTTTCTTACTATTCTTTGGATACGTACAGTACGATAAAATACAAACGAAAAAAAAAGATAGTCTGTAAATTTAAAATTGAAGACTGATGCTTCAAAGTGACTTTCAAATGAAACAATAGCGAAATTACCATCGATATTCTTTCTCTCTTGAAACTTTAAGAGAGTTCTATTACACGACAAAAAGTTTATTTCAAACGACTCGACGATCGGTTCGATTCTTATGATGACCTTCTCTTAGAGTACCTTTCTTTTTACCAATTTCTTTCACGAGAAGTTTCGATGTCCCCCCCCTGTTCTTCGTGTTCTTTCTGAATTTAACTTCGCCAGAAATGTTCCTTCAATCTTATAACGGGGGTTCATTGCCAACGGCCTCCGATGCGTTCTCCATAATTTATAGGGTGAATACCAGACGTTTCTTTCGTATCTCGTTTCAAGTCATTAGCGATCGAACAATTGAAAAAGCGAACGACCGAATTCGATTCGGGACGAAAAGCCTGGTAGGTCGAACGGCGAGTTTTCAACGGAATTGCTGCCAGCTCTCCTATAATTTATAATTTCCACGGTAATGAGTTCATGACATTACCACCGACGCGTACCGACGGTCCGCGTTTGAAACACCGGGACTCCCGTGTCAGTGTTAATTAATGAAGCCGGCGTAGACGAAGCTACTTATTCCAGTTGCAACTGAAATCAGAGCCGAACGCAACACAACCGGATGAGCAATGGTATCTCGTTATCGCGCCGCGTTTCGTCGTTTCGACGGCGTAACGACGTCGGTGTTTCAAGCCGAACGGGTCGGTCTCGTCGGCAGACGACGTTGACTGGTCGCTTTTAAAAGTAAAAGCACTTATTCTGCGTGGGAAACTTTGAATTGAACACGTTAGACGCGAAGTACTGCGAGGGACGGGTTGCTAATTGTTCGCTACGGGGAAAAAACAGCGGCAAAGTAATTTTACGTTACGTTGATAAAGATCCTTCTAGATCCTTTTAAGAAGGAAACAGACTGTGGATAAAGTAAATTTTTCCGTCATTTTGTGGTGTTATAAAAATTACAGGGTGAAAAAAGATTTAATATATATCGTTTTATTAGAATCTTTTTTGAAATAAATTAAGATTTTGATTATATATAAATAGATGACCGATCGCGTAGTACCTGAAGTAGATATTTGTCTTGTTCCATAATACCTTTGGTACCGTGTCAGCCGGTGAACGTCTCGCTAAATCTCATTCCTCTCCGTCTTTTCATTGAAATTGGATTTCTCGTCTTGTATACCCTGGAGACGTACACTCGCCGCGGAAAGTATGTTGACATGTTTAAAAAATGTAGTTTTCCACTATTAAATTCGAAAATTTGTGATACATTGAGTTAATAATTGATATACATTGCTTAACAATATGTAACAGATACTTACTGTATGATAAACAATACGTGATATGTAGCTATAAAAGAATATGTCATTTTATATGGATACATGGCTCGAACACGTGCAACGTTTAGACGACGAAAACACGGTAGCAGACGTACAGGTAGATAAAGAAGGAGACCCGCGGAGAGAAATCATTGGATAGAAAGATGAAAAAAAATATATGAGAAATTTTAACACGGTCCACGGACATTACCGTGGCTTATAATTGTTCCTGCGTGTCGTTTCTACCAAGCTGGTATTTTTATTCCCTCTAATTACTCAGGGTTACCACTAACCCAGTCGTAACGAAGAATTAATTACACAGACCTCGGGAAGGTTTTCATTATAATTTCCGAAGATATTACGCGAATTCACCGCGCGAAATTGAAATGAACGCGAACGTGAGGCAATTTCATAATCCTCGAAATAAAGTTCTCGAAGCGTTCCACTCGGCGACGAGTGTCGGGGATGAAATTTAGAAAATACCACGTTTGTATCCGTCGACCGGGGGGGGAACTTTTCAACTAACCGTGCCCGGTTTGCGAGTTAACGAGGGAGAATGCTTGCCGGTAAAGACACAAGCGAAACGCTGGAAAGTTGAAATCGTTGCGTAGCGGGACTACGACATTTTTCTGATAAAAATAAATTCTTCAAACCTTTATACAGCGGATTAGAGATTTCCGTCGGTGAACGAAAAGAAATCGAAGAGGCGGCGGGGGGTGGAAATGTGCAGCTTGACCTCGTTATATCGGACTTTCTCAAAGTCACCGTTTTCACGGTCGTTTTGTACGACGACCAGTCGAACACCGCGTAACCCTGTTGCCTTGGCAAATTGGTCGTACAATTTACGTGTCTACCATCCTGCCACTCAACCGACGTAACCCTTGAAAGACCGACACTTACAGTAATGGCATCGAACTTCCTAAAGCAACGAGAACACCGGTTAATGGACCTCCATACGTCATTTAACAATATGTATACCGTACCACGCGTAATATCCTAGTGTCTCTCTAATCGTATACACATGTGTATTCATATATATATATGTATACGTATATGTAGAAACATACATACGTTTTCATTATCACGATCAAATGAAAACGTTACAATCGATCTCAATTCCGATTCCATCGTTGTTCCCGATGGTATTCGTCGCAAGTAAAACAAACAAATGGCAACCGGTCGCGAACAGATTCCACGATTCGTTGTCTCGAAATTTTCCGTCAAAAGACGGATGTAATTTACGCGCCGATAAATTCGCGTAAAATCGCGAAAGCAATTCATTCAACGGTAGGAGTTCTTTATGTAAAAGTTGGCAGAAGTGGGTTCTATGTGAATACATTACTGCCGATGGGTCCAACACACGCTTATTTTCTTACAATGTTAGACGGCCTCGGTAACTTTCAACTACCTTGGAATGATATTACCGGCGGGCTGAGAACTTTTGCCAGGAGCGTAACTCATGATACATAAGACCGAGCTTCCCCTTTCGCAGTTCCTCGTGGATGAAGCTCCACGGCTCGAGTGAACGGTGAACAAGCACTCTCGTCCTTTTTCTCAAAGAAACTGCTTCTCTCCGTGGGAAGGGAAATCGGGGGAAGATTTACTGGCGAAAGTCATGGGTGATTAAACACCCCGTTTCTCGAATTTCCTTTTACACGGCACATATTCATATTTACAATGAACGCGGAAGAAATCTATATTGGATTATACACGCCAGGTTGGTTGGATTTTAAACCCGTGTATCGAATTTAATTATTCAAAATTTAATTATTACGATCAATTACACACGGCGAATTCTGCGTGGCAGATTTTTATTACGGTTTTTCGTTTTCCTGCTGTTAATAACCTTTGGATTTACGCGATATTTTATCATATTTTTCGTAGTAATACTAGCGAAATTAAACAGACATTAATGTTTCCTTTTTTTACAATATACATATACCTACGTACTTGTTTTCCCTCGAGTGCATGGGTGAAAAATTTTCCAGTTTTAATCAAAATTGATGTTTTAATTAAAACGAGGCTCTCAACGTTGTAAATCTTTTCGGATTATTTAGTTAATTATTAATCATTTCAACTTTCGGAAATGAATTTTCTGTCAACTGTCTCTATAATATCTCCAGTAGCTTTCCATTCGTCACGATAAACCTTTCAACGAAATTCCCAGGCTTTACTTATCTCTGAAATTTACCACGCTTCGCGGAGACAGACGGTCCCGTGGCGGCTCCCCCGTGTAATTAATGAAAAGTAACGTCGTTTATTACTGATATTCGGTACCTTCCAATTTGCATAACAGCGGTATCGATAATACCGGTAGGCACTCGGTAACGTAAAAGCATTAAGACAGAGTCCCCCCCCCCATTTGAATTCGCACGATCTACTTCATCCCCCCGACGATTTCCATACTTGTACAAATTTCATCATTCCCGTTTTCCCAAGCGTTTAAATACAGTGCGCATGCGTAACTGCCGAACGGTGAAATCGACGAGATAAAATTTCCTACGGCATTCGGAAAAATAAGCTTTGCGCATTAAACGACCTGTAACCTTACTTTTCTTCTTTTTTCCCAATTTTTTCATTTTTTCTCATCTTTCACCGACGCGTGCACGCGAAGTCACGGCTTTCAACATCTCCTCACCGCGAAATGCTATTAGCGTGCCAGGCAGAGGGTACACGACGACGACGACGACGACGACGACGAAGAAGCAGTCTGGCAATCGAACGACGGAAATAACGGTCTCCGCACGCCAACGGAATCCTCTTTTGCACCTGCGGGAAGCCGCGTGTTCGTTTCGCAGTGAAATCGAGACGGGGGCTGACGTTTCAGGAGATCGCGTTTGTCACCTGAAAATCTCTCGCTCGAAGAAGAAGAACCAGCTCCGCGTCTCACGTCGCGAATTTAGTTCTTTTTTTCTCCCCCTTTTTTTTATCATTTCACGTCTTTTTCCCCCGTAGCGTCATACCGAGGGTGAATAAACGGATCCGAGTGAGTTCGATCGTAACAAAAGGGAAATCGCGGTTAGCCTTCGTCGAGTCCTCCGGTTTTTCGCGACACTTCGATTCTTCCTTACGTTTCCCTCTTTCTTATTTCCACTAACGTTATTTACCGAAAGTATTTCCAGCAAGACTACTGACGAGCTTCGGAAGATGCTTGAATTCCGTTCCTTACACGTGCGCGGTGAATACTATACAATAGTAAATTATCGTTGGTAACGCGGAATAGTTGAACGTTATTACGAACATTGCTGGGGAAATTGTCGACCGCAAAACATACGGTATTATCATTGCCCACCGGAATTCAGCGGGTGAACAGGGTTATACTCGCGAAATGAAACAATTCCCGCGAAGGTACGGTTCACCTTGTGCCCCGGGGATATTAGGGCGGGCGCGAAGATACCGGAAATGGCTCGCTGAGACGCGGAACGCTATGCAAATGCCGGAAAGAGGACAGCTTTTCCGCTTTGCGTTCGACTTCCGTTCGCATTAAGAAACATCGATGGCTTTGCCTTTTCTCTTTAGGGGAAAACGGGCCCGGGTATACGGTAATTCAATGGGCGGAGGGAGAGGTTCGTCAAAAAGACAAAAACAAGATATCCGACGGTATAGTGACGGAAGATGCGACGATGGGGAGGGGGGAAGGGAGGATGGGGGTATCGGAAGAAACGGGGTAGCAGTGGAAGGGTAGAGAAGAGGGTGGTTACGACTCTATGGCGCCGGGGATATCGGTATATCGAGAAGTCTGCTGAAGTTTCTCATTCGAATTCTCTCGTGTAATATACGCTCGATAGACGTATTATTTCTTCCCTGATATCCAATTTATTTGTCCCGGTAATTTCTCTACCAACTTTTACCAATTTTCATGGGTATCCTTAAAGACATCCTTCTGACATTAAACTTTACGAGGTTTAAGCGACGATTAATCAAATAATTCATTATTGATTAAAAAATATGAAATTTCTAAAACATGTAGGAATACCTATATGTTTTCACATTGATCATATAACTCGTAGTGTTATGTTAAAATTAACTTGAGTAGTTCCCGAAATTGTATTAACGTACCGGTTCGGAGTGTTTCCGGAATTGAGTTTCCCGCAATATCTCGAATTGAACGTTCGGGGCGTGAAATCGACAAACAGGGAAATGCTTTTAATAACTCGTCGGTTCGACGAGCAAGGCTTCCTTCGCACGTCGTGCATGCACACTTTCCCTGGAAGTTTTTATCCGGCCTCCACGAGGTCTCGGTTTCCATTCGCCAGCGTCCCGTTTCCCTACCTCCTGTGTTTTCAGCTTGCCAAAGTTTCGGAATTGAAACGTTCCAGTCGAATCTACGAGTGGCTGCGGAAACTTTTCAAGGCGCTTATAAGTATTTTCTCTTCCAATCTTCTTTGCATCGTCGCTCTCTTTTTTTCAATCTCTTTCTATCTTTTTCACTCAGTCTGTGACAGCAACACTTGTGAATCGGTCGATATTATTTTCATCCGAACGAATAACGACGGAGTATTTATTTGCCATTCCCTGGTAGAATTTTACGATGGGTAATCTTTCATTATGACTCGACGTTTAGGTGAGAGGATTAATTAATTTATAAAGAAGCCAGCGTCTGCCAGTTGTCTTCTTCTTATTTCTAGCCCACCTTGTTGTTTCTATTTCCCGTTTCCGGTTATTGCCTTCGGACCACGTGAACGGTGAACGATTTTCACGTTTCCCGACCGCTAAATGACAACTCAAGGGACTCAATAACCCTCCAGTGGAAAAACAGTGGCGCTAATATCTCGCGTCGTTGTTAATTTCTACTTTCCTTTTATCCCTTTGTAGCTGTCACGAAACTTTTCCTAAGGGATGACGAGAAATGCGGAATTCCCCTCATCGATGGGTCAGCAAACGTTACAGCGTCCTTTGTAAATATTTGCCGCCGATCTCCAGAGATCGACCCTTGTAAATTATCCCCGGGAAAGATGATATTTATTCCATCGGATCATCGCGGGAAAAGTTATTCTCCGATTGGTCGAGATTCACGTCCGCGATCGTTATTTTCAAAAACCTCGGTACTTTCGACCGCCGCAAAGATTCCCGAAATCGAATGAGAACCGTCGTGGAATATTTTTCTTATTTTTTTTTCTGTTTACCCACCCACACGAACGTCCGTATAGTTCCCACCGAGGAATCCCGGAGTGAAACTGTCGCGTCGAAGAATTTCCCTGAGTTCGAGCGACATTTTCACGCGTCACGGAATCGACGAACTTTCCACGCAAGTTTTTCGCCGATCGAGACGTTACAATGCCGGTTTTCGTGGTCGGCTGGGTCTCGTTGTGCGGTCGAAAAGAGACGGTGGCAGCAGAAGACTCTGAAGAGGGCGTGGGTGGTAAAAAAAAAAAAAAAAAGGAAAATAGTACAGCCGGAAACCAGAAGACGACGAGACAAACCGAGTGGAAGCACGGGTTCCACATGCAACTGGGTTACAAGCCCCGTGATAGTTCCAGAAATTGTTCGGAGGCTTGTCCGTTCTATTGTCGAGCGAACGAGGATTTGTCGGATCGACATGGAAACAGTGGGAAAATAAGGCCGACCGTAGACCATTCGTAATGTTACCGGAGGAAAATTGACCGCGGTAGAACGATCCCGCGATACAAAGAAAGGTTTACCCAATTTACAAAACCGAGCGACTCGGGGAGAGAAAAAAAAGGGAGAACTAGGAATGAAAAAACAAATAAAAGTGAGTGAGAGTAGAAATTTTAAATGAAAGGATTTTACCGCGGCCAAGTACCACCGCTCGTATTCAGAACGCTGTTCAAAATGTAAGCGCTTTTTAACTCGAGTTTTTTAACACCGTTACACTCGAGACGCCACTTCAGCAAATTGTTATCCAAATTTTCTACGGTTATACTACGAATCCGTTGGAACGGGGATGGGGGAATGAAAATTAGTGTTGATATTCCACCGTTGTGGACACACGGAACCATCCGTGGAGTTGGGGAAACTGACTTTTCCGTCGGGGTGGAAAATTCTCTCTCTCTCTATCTATCTCTCTGTCTCCCAGATATCGAATTACAGACGACTCCGAGAGTGGAGAAGACAATTCAGAAGGAATCACTGACCTCCTGTCAGTTGCACGTCGTCGGCGAGTCAAAGCGATGATGGATTATTGCCATTAGTTTAGCAAATCATGGTGAAGATACCAGATGGCGATTGCAATGGGGCTCGCGTGTTCTATCTTCACCCCCCTCCCCCCCTTTCTGCTTTACTCATCAACCTCCGACATTTGTTCGATAAAATCACATCCTCCCGTACGAGAAAACCATACATACGTATCAATTATATTCTTTTATTAACGAAACAATCTTCTCGTCCCTTTAAATTCATTTAAATACAACCATCGGAACGCGACTATTTTATCATTGAATATCCACCGATCGTTCGAATAAAAATAATATCGGAAAGCAATTCCGTATGCAGACAGTCCAACCGCGGAAAGCCCCACGTAACAACCTGTTTAACTTGCGCCGCGACGCACGTGGCATTCAAAGTGTCGGCTGCACTTTGCGAAACTCAGGGCCGCGGAATTAACGGAAACTAAGTCGATTCCCGTATCGCGGAAGTTGCTGTACACGTCAAAGATGAAAACCCCTTGGTCCAAGGGGCGGGAGGGGAGGGGAGAGTTTACGGGGTTGGAAGTATCTTGGGAACGGGAACATCGGCGCGGTGTCTCGAGGAGGAGACACATACACATTCGTCTGTTTACGTGTGTCAGACAATTGCAACGACGGAAACGAGAGCAATTCCTGTCGTCGAGGCAGTCGACTGTCTGACAAATTGATCGTTCGTGGTAACGCGAATCGAAGGGCCGAAAAATTCATTTCAACCCTTCGGACAACCAGGTGAAGTTTATCGTTTTCGAACGAGACTCGATGAAACGTTCGCGTTATCGACGAAACCGCTTCGACGTCGACGGTGTGGATAATGAATAGATAATAAAACGGTTTCGTTTAATTGCAGGATCCTTTTATCTCGCGAACGGTTGCGAGAGTGTGTGTGTATATGTGTGTGTGTGTTCCGGACGGAAGATTTTTCTATTACCGCGGCAAAGTGGTTTCCGTTGGATTCAAGGAATCCTCCAGATTTTTTTCCTATCGCGACGGAATCTCTCTCTATCTAGTTAACCTCCCCCCTCCGCGGAATTCTACGCCTCTCTATGGAAAACGGTCCAATTAACCGGCAGAGGGACACGCGAGTGTCTCGCGGCGTAATCCGTGAAATGAAATTCCCATAGGGGTGTAGCGAAATTGTTTTTAAAATAGGTACTTGACGAAGATTTACGATTCACTTCTACCTGCGAATTATGCGCTCACGGGGTTACCGTCACTTTCCTAGGGATTCGAAAGATTATCATAAGACCGTGAGAAGATATTTTCCCTATCCTTTCTTCGTTTCTTTTCCGGCGAGCGAATAATTCACTCTCGCGATTGTGTAACTTGAATGGCGATACAGGGAACGAAATTTCCGGCCGAAACAGTGGAATAATAATTTACGCTTATCGTTTACCAATGTCTACGAGCGTCTGTGTATATGTATATTTGTGTTTTTTTCCGACGAGACTGGATTTAAACCTTGTTTTCTTTTTTTTTCTCATCGTAATAATAATACCTTTCGCGATATCGTCGGTGGAAGCGACTCCACGCCAGACGGCTAAATATGTTTGCCCGGGTTATCAGAGCCCCTAATTCACTTTGGCTTGACGTGTTATTCAACGTGGTCCTCCCTCTCTCCCTCTCTCCCTCTCTGTATCTATCTATCTCCCTCTCCGCCCTTTGAAACATTCTGGACGCTCACGAGACCCCTTTGACGAACATACCCGCAGGACACCAACAGTTCTCCAAAGCTCACTAATATGTTCATCATCGTAACACACTAGTTACACGAACGACGACAATCACGAAGAAAACTTAAATTACACTGCTGGCCAATTATCCACGAGATACGATCGTTATCATTTATTGTGCCGGCACCGTTAATCTATCCGAAATGATAAGACTTCGGGATAATATTCAAAAGGGAAAATCTATATAAAAATTTATTATCAACCGTCGAAGAAAAAAAAGTAACGATGGGAAAATTTTAGATTTCTCAAGGCAGATTGAGAATCTTTCGAAGATACATGCACAGCAGATTAGGCAGACGGAAAATCCGCCGGCGAAGTTGTTGCACTCAAGGATTTCCTTAATGCCCTTACACACGAAGAAATATCTATCCCGAAAATATCCCCGTGGTATCCCGTCTGCTCGTATTTTACCTGGCGTTGCTTCAACGCGTAAGGATGATGGATGAAACCGTTTGAAAGATTTCCTCTGGCGGTGACTCGGATGCCCGAAGAATTCTCTTCGTGTTCGACAGCCACCCAGACGCCGTCGTAGCTTTTCTCCCAGTTGGAAAATTTCACCCGGGGGATAGTTCCCCCGGGAACTCGTCCAACGGTCACTTTATCGCTGAGCACGCGCGGAATTCGAAAACATGGAATCGCATCCGTCGATGAACAGACTCTGGTTAGAGGACTCCTGTGAATACACACGTTCGTCTTTCGCGAAAAGGAAATACGAGGACCTCGCGGTTTTCACCGAGAGTGCCACAAGGTTGTCGCGGCTTTTGTCACGGAAAGGAGGTAACCTCGTTTGCAGTTTCGAGTGTCCGCTTAAACACCCGACGGTTTTCGTGAAACGTCTGCGAATTCGTTTTCTTCGACGGCTGTTCACCCGAAGAGACTTTAGAATAGTTTCTTTTTTGTCGTGTTTCGATTAGAAAACGTTAAACTTATCACGTTGTATGTTTCTATCGATCGATATAGAGTTTTTATAGAGAATTTATTACTTACTTTTTTCTCTGTTACTTTATTCTGTCTCTCACGAAGAAGCCACTTCGTGGCGTACATTTCCAGGTTAACAATTGCCATTATCCGAAGTCAATCGACAAAGTCATTACCAAACTTCCCCTACCGAGAGTGGCGCACTCAATGTGCGAGGCTTATCAGCGTGTTAACGAGGATGGTAACGGAACAATCTGTGCGTCTAACGCGTCCTGTGAAATCGATTTATCTCAATAACGACGACGGCTAACTGCTTTCAGTGTTAGTTTCTCAACTTAAAAAAAAATTTTTTAAAAACACACACCTATATAGTTTATTCAACCTTGTTTATCACACACGTAAACATTTCTCGTGGAACGTCGACGTGGATTCTGCGAACCCTCGACGGTCATTGGGGGAAAGATTCGAGGTCCGAAGAAAAAAAAAAGAAATAAAGATCTAGTGTCCCTCGAAGAAGTTAATATCTTCAGGGTTCGTCCGGGGTGGTGAAAGCACCCTCGCTCGCAATCTTGATCGAAAACTACTTGGCGGTCTCGTATATATGTCAAGGGAACAATAGTCATTGTCCAAAGTCAATTCACGGGCCCATTAACGAAGTTGTCGTACTTAGACGGTGAAACGAAGCCGGCAGCGTGGCGCGTTACAGCTTCCCGCCGGCTCTATCGAACGTTTCCGGTCGAAATAACCGGTTCGATTTTCGCGCGCGGCCAGCGGAACGCACTTGCCGCGTCGTTGTTACCGTAAATTCCGCGCACGTTTTCCATGCGGATCGCAAAACGTTCCAATACAGACGAGGTATATGTATATATGTATATAGGATGTACAGTATTGGTCGTGTGATTTTCGATATCGACAGTTTTTACGGCCCTGGGTGCCCTCCGACCGTCATTTGAAATTTCACGTTTTTCACTTACAATTTTGGCAATTTTTGGGACATCGAATCTTTCGGGAGATCTTGGAGATTGTTGTGTTATGATCAGAGAAACACTCTACGTATATATTTATATACATACGTATATAATGTGTGTATTAAAAATATGTTGCTCGAAAATTTTGATCTTTTTTTTGAAAATTGCAAAAATTTCTGAACTATTCCCCTACTTGTTGGTGTCTACAATACTCGTGCGTCTTCCGCACGGTTCTAAAAGTTTCGTAACTACCGTCGGAACGAAGGCATTCCCGTTCGAAGGTGGCGGTAGCCTCTTTTTGGAAAATTGCTGCTTACAGACAACTATAAAACTGCGCGCGCTTGTTGCCCGGATGTTAGAACGATTATTAAAACTGCCCAAATAATCCCGCGGAGAATTAGACTCGCTACTTTTTCTATATGTGTTTTTTCTTGAACGAACAATATTGCCGATACTTTCCCACGTGAAATTCTCCACCCCTTTCACTCATATACATATCGTAACCCGAGTGTTATCCACAAAATTTAAGTTTCCTCGTTTCAATAATTCCGCAACGTTTAACCAAGTTACCGTTACTTGTGCGGCGAATCGATTTGACAAACCGTGGCGGATCGTTCGATGGGATTAATACCATTGATGGGGATGACTGGGGGTGGCGGGGTAGGGGGATATAGAACGAAAGAGAAACGTAACTTGCGTAACAGAACGTTCGAAACCTCTTCGTCAGTCCGAAGTAAAGCCGCATTGTTGTACGAAGCACGGTTACGACAACGCGGCGTTTATAGGGCTATACTTCATCCCTCTTAACATCCGTCGCTTCCTTTTCCTTCTTGCCATCGGGCATCGTTTGCCCACGACCGGGATGGGGTTGTTCGCGAAAATATTGCAAAAATGTCGGCCAGACAATGCCAGACGGCGGAGGAGAGAGACCTCGGTTTCAACTCCGTTTCCAACCCCTTCGTCCGATGGTGACAGAAGGGGTAGTAGGGGAGAGGGGGAGGAAGGGAGGGGGGGGGTGTGATGGAGTATCAGCGGGGGCGTAATGAGAGCTATACACGAGAGCCATAATGCGATTACCCTCGAGGGCTTCAGCCAACTACCCCTGAACTCGTCGGATTTCTAGCTATTGCTCTGTTCCGGCTAAACAACATCTACGATTGGCCTATAGAAAGTTGGCGGCTGACAGAGTTGAATTTTCATCATTTTTTTTTTTTGTACTTTTCGCTCGATGTATGTCCGATTCTTCGTACGGTATGGAATGATTTTTTTTTAAATTTATATTTTATCTGGGTTTGTGTTTGTTGTTGATGTGTGTTTATCTTTGTTTACCTTGTTACGATCGGTGGAGCAATTGGTTTAGTTTGTTTTTGGTTGGCGATTAAATATTAGACACGCCGGGTATTATTTATTGATCGACATTTGATGCACGTCCCCGGGTGATCGGGTTCAACTATGCGCGAAAGTACCGAATATTAAGGGAATGTCTCCGGGGTGTCATTGGTGAACGGAACTATTTATCAATTAATAGGGATAACTATATTATGTGCCTGGGTATTTGACGAAAGTTTCGTCGGGGCAACTAAATTTCACTAGGGTTTATGTATGTACATACATACATACATACATACATGGCGAAGTAGATTTCGATGCATATTTAGTAACGGAATTACGGTTAATTAGGGACGTCGTGTATTATCAGATAATAAGGATACCGAGGTCGGCCCTTACCGCGGAATTTCTTTATTAAAATTCTAACACGAGTACCCGGGGCACGTGGTAGCGGTTTTTAGATATTTCTCCTCCTTTCTGTTAAAACGATCGTAGGACCAAAGAACGAAGACCTTCAAATGGATACCAGAATGCGATTAGCGGGTGGGGTCCTTAAATATTTACGGTGGCCAGTAAGAAGCATAAAAGAGAACACTGAAAACTACTTAACTCGAAACGGCTAATTTAATTTCTCTCAACCCGTCTGGATATTGTGCCTAGTGAACCAATAGAATATTCTCATAATCTGTACAGGGAGGTTCATAATTCGTGAGACATAGTAGACGATGATTCTTTTAGAAATAACTTTATGAACATACTTTTACTATTTTATTTCGTAAAATATCTATGATTCTCCACTTGGACCACGTATTATGGACCACCCTGTACATAGCCGTTGTACAAAATCATCGGAAATTACCTCTCCCGAAGCAGAACACGATCGATCATAACGTCGCTGATGATTTTCCGTAAAAACCGGCATGTTCAAGTATCTAATTCACCTCGAACGTTACGACGCTGTTAAAAACAGCCGGGAGAGTATCGGGACACGTTGCAATTTGTCACTCGATCACTGTCCCCCTGCCGAACTCGCGTAAGAGACTCACGAGGAACAGTAAATATTTGCCGGAAGATTCACCGCGGACCGAGGATAACGTTGGATCCTTGCCAATCTCGAATCCGGAACGTTGACCCCCGCACGTATCTTTTCTTCAGGTTTAGATTATGGTTGTAGGTGATGTTATTCCGTGAATATCCCTTGTTCCCTCTCTCTCTCTTTCTCTCGCAATTTTTCCACTGGCAGAGATTCCCACCACCCACGAGCGGTATTACAATCTCCTGGGAACTGGACTCGTAAATTACAATTATCATTTCGACTTCGCAGAAATGGCCTCGTACCCCCCCCCCTTTTTTTTCCTCCCCCTCGTCCCTCCACTCTTATTCTTTTTTCTCCACCTCACCCACAAAGAATTAATTCGAGCGGAGCAAGTTTGATACGAGCTAGAACGACGCTTGTGTATGATTCACCGCGTTACATTCCCAGTTGAAATTGCTGTGTCGGAAAGTTGGCCGGTAATAAACGTGAATCCCATTCTACGACGCTTGTATGTGGGTATGTATGTGTCTATGTATGTGTCTATGTCTATGTATAATATGTATGTAGGTACCACGCATTTTCCGCGCCCTTTATTTGTTACCATTCTAATTCCATAATGAGCACTTTCGTATTCTCTTTAAACCGAATAACGACACGGGTAAAGTCTGCGACGAAGTTACCCGCAAAGTGTCGTTCCGAGCCGCGACACGCGCGTCGTAAAATTCACTGAATTGTAGTTCCTCTCGTTCCCCGTGTTGTTCGTGGCTCATTTTCCCCTCGTTCCCGCGGTCTCGGTGGTTGTGTTTCTGATCCGACGTCATCCCGGGAGAGGCGTATTACCGTCCCGGTCATATAATCCATAAATTACATTATCCCTTCGTACGTACACACAGAGATCGTGTGTACCTACTCTGTTCTTCTTGGAATTTAACCGTCAAAACGTCTAGAAACACCCGCGGTGAATACACATGCCCAATATTCGTCGCTCGCGAACTGCCGCGACAACGTTTCACCGGATCCGGCGAAAACGTTCTGGAACTCTCCCGGCAAACGGTTAAACAGCCCCCTCCCCCTCCCCCCTCCTCCCCTCGCCGTCGTCTCGTCGGAGCAACTAACGGGTTAAAGCGTATTTAACGTTTCGGTAGTTAGGGGCGTCGTGTTCAGCATAATCTCGTCGTCGAAAAGTCGCGGTCCTTGTTAGCCCGTAGACGCGGGACGTTAACTTGACTACGACGACGATGACGACGACTACGACAGGGTTTGGTACGATTTAACGTGGCAACTCTAAAGCCGTCTAAATATAATGACAATGGCAGATAAACACTCGGTGGGAGTCGGTCATTAGCACGTGATTGTCTCTACTGTTGTCGGGAGATAACTACCGTCACGATACAAAGGCCGGACGAACAATAACGGCGGATATCTGTCGGCAAAATCTCCGTGTTCGACGTGGAGGGATTATTATTACCGTCTTTAATTATAATATCGAATATAATACGATTAAACGAAATTTTTACACCGGTTTCAAAATATTTTGTTAGAGTGACGTCGATGTAATTTTCTATTTTACGTCCGCGATCATTTTCTTAAATCATTCGGCGTTTCCATAATTTTTAAGATATCGATCTGATTCTTTCTGCATCTTATTCGGCTTCGGATTTGGCGTTCAAAACGTCCCGGATCATTTTGATACCTTAAAAATTGCGAAAATGACGAAGGAATTACGAAAATCGCGAAAAAATATCAAATTATGACAGTTTTTTGGTCAGCATTCGCACAATTTTTAAGATAGCGACCTGAAACTTGTACCATTGTTTTAGTTAGAAAATTCTACGCCAGATCAATGTATAATAGTTGTACTTTTCGAAAATTTAATTTTTCGCCAAAATCTGAAGGGGGTAGGTCAGGATTTTTTGCGATTTTCGTAAATTGCCCGCCATTTCCACAATTTTTGAGATATCATAATGATTCTTTCACTGGCTTATTCGGCTTCCGAATCCGCGTCCAAAACGTCCTGGATCATTTAAATAGCTCAAAAATTACGGAAATGGCGAGGGAATTACGAAAATCGCAAAAAATCCTGACCTACCCCCTTCAGATTTTTGTGAAAAATTAAATTTTTGAAAAGTACAACTATTATATATTGATCTGCCGTAGAATTTCCTAACTAAAACAGTGGTACAAGTTTCAGACCGCTATCTGAAAAATTGAGTGAATGCCGAACGAAAAACTGCTTGAATTTGACGATTTTTCGCGATTTTCGTAATTCTTTCGTCATTTCCGCAAACTTTTAGATATCGACCTGAGCCTTTCACTGTCTTATTTGGCTACGGATTCCGTATCCAAAACGTCCCGGATCATTTGAATAGCTCAAAAATTGTGAAAATGACAAAAGATTTACGAAAATCGCGAAAAATTGTCAAATTCAAACAGTTTTTCGGTCGGCATTCGCTCAATTTTTGAGATAGCGGTCTGAAACTTGTACCATTGTTTTAGTTAGAAAATTCTACGACAGATCAACGTATAATAGTTGTACTTTTCGAAAATTTAATTTTTCGCAAAAATCTGAAGGGGGTAGGTCAGGATTTTTTGCGATTTTCGTAAATTGCTTGCCATTTCTGTAATTTTTGAGCTATTTAAATGATCCAGGACGTTTTGGACGCGCAATCGGAAGCCGAATAAGCCAGTGAAAGAATCATTTTAATATCTCAAAAATTGTGGAAATGACGAACGAATTTCGAAAATCGCAAAAAATCCTGACCTACCCCCTTCAGATTTTTGCGAAAAATTAAATTTTCGAAATGTACAACTATTATACGTTGATCTGTCGTAGAATTTTCTAACTAAAACAATGGTACAAGTTTCAGACCGCTATCTCAAAAATTGAGCGAATGCCGACCAAAAAACTGTCATAATTTGACGATTTTTCGCGATTTTCGTAAATCGCTCGTCTTTTCCGTAATTTTTGAGATATTAAAATAATCCAGGACGTTTTGGACGCGGAATCCGAAGCCGAATAAGCCAGTGAAAGATTCAGGTCGATATCTAAAAGTTTGCGGAAATGACGAAAGAATTACGAAAATCGCGAAAAATCGTCAAATTCAAGCAGTTTTTCGTTCGGCATTCACTCAATTTTTCAGATAGCGGTCTGAAACTTGTACCACTGTTTTAGTTAGGAAATTCTACGGCAGATCAATATATAATAGTTGTACTTTTCGAAAATTTAATTTTTCACAAAAATCTGAAGGGGGTAGGTCAGGATTTTTTGCGATTTTCGTAAATCGGACGCCATTTCTACAATTTTTGAGATATTTAAATGGTCCTGGGCGTTTTGGACGCGGAATCCGAAACCGAATAAGATGCAGAAAGAATCAGATCGATATCTCAACAATTGTGGAAATGACGAACGAATTTCGAAAATCGCAAAAAATCCTGACCTACCCCCTTCAGATTTTTGCGAAAAATTAAATTTTCGAAAAGTACAACTATTATACATTGATCTGGCGTAGAATTTCCTAACTAAAACAATGGTATCAGTCTCAGATCGCTATCTCAAAAATTGAGCGAATGCCGATCAAAAAACTGGTTCAATTTGACGATTTTTCGTGATTTTTGTAATTCGTTCGCTGTTTCCGCGTCCAAAACGCCCTCGATCGTCAAGAATGCGGTATACGCGTTGTAGAAACGCACATCCCCGTGGCAATCTGAAGAAACCTTGTAAATACCGATTCATCCACCCCGTCCGGCAACCACCCCTATCGAGCCATCCCCGTATGTACGAACCCAATAATATTATTATTGCAGTTATTTCTCGTATATTCGCGGCGGCCGCGTTTGCACGCCGAGGCGGACACGTTAATCTGGTATCCGGGATCTTGTTGCATTATTCAGAGATAGGTAAATACGTCTCGTTAGTTCGCAGGTGCATTTATAGAAGCGTAACAGGAGTGGCGGAGGGGGGCGGGGGCGGGAGGGAGGGAGGGGTTAGGATACGCCGACGATAATCAGGAGTTCCGGGATCGATGGGAACTGTTCCATCGCTCGCGGTCGGACGTGATTGTAAACACGTCCCACGGAAAATATTTATTAACCTTCATGAAAGTCTGATTTCGGGCCAGGGGGGATACGGTCCGAAGATTTTACGTGTCGTTTGTATTTGGTATTCCCCGGCATTCTACTCCGACGGAATATTGGAAAATGTTAATTCCGTCCGATGGAGATTGACTCGGTGTTATTGCGGACCTGGGAAACCCTAGCTCCTCGGTTATTGCTGTAATTATTTAGTCGTTTGTAATTCACCGCTCGTCGACGATCGATCGATCTCTCGTACAGACCTTGCGGAGAACGGGATGAAAGTTAACGAGTTTTATTGCTTAATCGAATTCCAACGATGAAAGTCCGTCGTTTAATATCGACGATGTCTAATTACGGGAATAAAGAGGTGAATAGAATTTACAGTTTATCAGAGTCCACTCGTACGTTTCCCGTCCTTACTCGACGATTACTGGTTTCCAGTGACGTAATATCCGACGCTATAAGTTTACCGACGTTAAACCTTGCGCTACACAATGCACCACACACATTGCTGGGAACGCTGAGATAAAAATATAATTACATGTATGTATATTTCTGATGTAATAACTGACTTTTTATTGATTTTTTTTCTTGTTGGAAATGATAGTTTAATTCGGCAAGCATAATTGTTCCTTTTCGAGGAGAAGCTTCCCTTTCGCGAAATCGATTACAACCACCTTGCGAAGACCGTCGTTTCACGTGGCTTGAAAGGGCGGCGGCGGTCTGTATAAATGAATTACGGCGGCGGGGGTGTTAGTACGAAGACCGTAGCGGAACCGTCGATTGTCGGCCATTAATTTAAACGGTTCACTGCTCGCCTCTTATTAAGTCGACTTTCTACCTCTTCTTTTAATTTATAATTAGATTCCTGACGAACAGCGAAAGTGCCGTTTTCTTTCGTTCCTTGCCTACTCATCAATCAGTAGTTCATTAAATTTTGTCAAGGTAAACCGTTCTCACCTGAAAATCCCTAAAATATCATTCGATATTACCATCCCTACGATACCTGATTACACTATCAATTTAAAACGAACGTCACCCTTTCCATCTACTTTTCTTTTATCTATCGAAGTATTTAGAACCGGATAAAATTGTTATTCGCGACGCGACAAGATGAAACCGACTGTCTGCCCGGGGTCGCTCGTCGTCGTTTCAATGAAATTCGATTGACAGATTCCCGTGCAGATTCGATTTACCACGGATTTGGTATCACGGTACATTTTTACCCGTCCTACGTCAATATCTTTAGGCTAGATACGCACGGTTAGCTATGGGAACGAACGTCGCGCGGGTCCGGGACAACAGATTGAAACTTACGAAACCCCTGATTTCGTATTCATGAAAAGCATGAGTATTTCTTCAATCCCGGGGGCGGAGATACGAAGGTTGCGGCATCGGTTTTGCCCCCCCCCCCTCCCCTCCCCCGCGTGTGTTCACCGCGAGACATCGAGAAGCTTGTTCCGACGAGTAAACGAAAGAAAGGGCCGGCGCAGGATCGGCTGCAGGGAGATACGATCCCTCGGTTATTGGAACTCTATTGGATTGTCTGGAAAACACGGGGATCGCCTCTATCTTAATGTTATCGCGGCGAACATTTCCGGCTGAATCCGGGGAAATCAATTTTCTTTATCCGCGACACGTAACGACCGGATAAAGATGAAAGTTTTTTTTCCCCGCCGGACGCGGTTCGATATTTCTCAATCGGGACGAAGAGACAGCTTAGGAATTTTAGTAAGTGTAATACGTACGTATGTGTAATATGTATGTATGTATGTATACGTTCGAACGAAGGTTCAATTTGTACTTGTATCGGAAAACCCGTAGAAGTTTCATGACGATACGATATTGTTTTGAAGTCTGTTTTCTTGCTACCTGACAGATTAATCCATCTGACGGAATATTCAAGATATAAAGTTCGCGACGTATGTATACACTGGTGCACACTTAACACTCGCACTAACATTGGTTTAAACTCCCCCGGTCAGCGGTCATTGATCGCTGTTGGCACGTTTGGATGACTCGTGTCAGCTGCCGGTCTTGTACGGCTTTGTTTTTTCCATGACGAGAAATTCGATCGAATTTTTTATTCGTTCATTTCATTATATTTTTCGTGTGCGTGTTTTTTTTGGGTTTATAATACTGACTGACAACGCGTTGGCACGTGTATTCCGTTAATCGCGTGTTTTTCCATTCTGTTCCAATCAATTTGTCGATCTCCTCAGATCCCCGAGCCGTCCTCTATTCCATTATACCGTCCGAGCCGTCCATTATTCCATCGAATCGCAAAATTTCAGTATCGCAAAAACCGCGAACGCTGAGCGAATCATCGGGTGCCAATAACAGCACGCGGGAAATTGTCAAATAATTCTTACTCGATGTTTCATCGTACCTCGCGATTCCGGGGTCACGGATGGATGACGTAAGAGTTTAATCAGCCGCAGTAAAATTCGCAATTATTAATTACGCAGCCGGTGGACCGGTCGGAAGCTGATCGCACGCGTAATGACGCGGCCGGTTGACGAATTTCCCGCACACCCTGGACCCACGTCTGCTGGTGACAGACTCGCGTTGCCACCCTGGAAAGCCCGTTTTCATTCGAGGCGAAACGATGTGGCGCGTTAATGAGGCCAATTTCGAACTACGCGTATGTACGCGACGAAACCCCGGAACCGTTCCGTTGCTCTCCGGTTTCGCGCCAAATTTTTGTAAACCCAAACCCAGCAGCCGAAATTACTCTGTTACTGACATAATTCACCTCCGCGGATAGGAAATCGCCGTACCGAAATGTAAAACGCATGTCAGCCGACGATCACGACGACGGCTCACCGAATACAATTCGTTGTTTTCGTAAATATTCGGAATTACGTTAGCGGTACGCTAAAACGTGAGTACTTGTGGTATTAATCATTATTAATAGTGGCGTGATCGTAATATAAAGAAATATAGAATTGCTTATATAATGACTAAATGAATATACATACGTGTGTGTGTGTGTGGGTGGGTGTGTGTTTTATATTTTTTGATAAAAAGAATTTTTAAATATCAAATTACTTCGCTGAGATTAATAATATTTATTATTCGAGACTGTAATATTACAGAGAGGATGTGGAATTGTTCCCTCTCGCCTTCGTTAACGCGAATAATAAATACATACATTCATACATACATACATACAGATACGTGGAGATTGCAGTTCTGACGGAAAACGATGCACCCGATAACGAGACCAATTTTCGATCAACGTTACAAGAGAGACTCCGGTAACGGAAACACTCTCGTTCTCGATGGACGACCGGCAAATTTTCGTTACCGTCGAAATTCTGCGATGGCCAAAGGGGTGCGCGCGCGCGCACGCGTTCGCACACGCGGACCACTAACGAGTCGCATTAGTTTAATAACTCGGTAGGACCACCTGGAAGAGCCGCCCCTGGCGTGCTCGACGATAAACTCTAACACGTCGGGAACTGACGCAGCGTGCGGGAACTATTAATTACTTTATACCTAGCCATTAATTACAATGGACCCGTAGTTTCGTTCTTTCCGGCGTTGGCAGATTTTAAAACGGTACTCGTATTTTGCATCAGTTATGTTAATGGGGTCTGCTCCGCGCCCGGGGACAATATTACAACTAATTTCACGCGGTACACGCGCGCGTTAACGTTTATATGTATGTATATGTATATGTATAGGATGATACATGATATCGAATTTAATTTTCCATTTATATTCGCGGTATATTTTATTCCGACGAACCGGCGTGAAAATTATTTTCATCGCCGACATAATTGTTATTATCCGCCAACGTTTCCGCGATTCGTCGCGTTAATTTACGATTACCCGACGCGAACGAACGCACACATACCTGTACGTCGTTACCGTTATCTTAGGGCCGAGATTCGACGTGGCAAAAATCCTACGGATGATTTCGATGATTAATGGAACAAACCCGATGATCGTGCGCCGGTTAATGGGCGAAAATTATCGACAGCGGGGACGATTGGCAGCCCGCGACCGGCGAACAAGGCGTATCGACTTTGTCCGATAACGGAGTTTCGCGTTAGGAAATCCGTCCCAGAAACCACTTGGCACTAACTCACACCGCTACGGTTTCGATCAGCTCGAATTAGGGTTACGTGATTCGCGCGAAAGCGACTCTGACGGAATAAGCCTGTCGTTATCGATCCCGCGGGATCGTCGGAGCTTCGACTTTTTTCTTCGACTTCGAAGCCGAAGTTAAATGTCGGCCATTAGAGAGCCTTTGAAGTTCAAACGAAGGAATCGGAATACGCTCGGTGCGTATTGGATTTACATTACAACACGTCTTTGACTACTCGATCGTTGAGTTAACCCTCTGACCCAATTTCCATTTCTTTTTTTCTTCTCTCTCGCACTTTCTTCGTCGTATGGAAATTACTACCTGCGTTACTATTCGCTTAATATTTTATTGGAGAAATTGTAATTCTGAAGAATATGAAAATTATATTGGACGAGAGGATTGAAAAAAAGAATAATTCTTTTTATATCAATATAGATTCACTTTGATCGAAAGTCGTTGTAGTTTTCGATCCCGTTAAATTCCAATGACAATTAAAAGCTTTCTTCCTTTATTTCATTCATGTTCCTTCGCTTCCTCGTCTCTCTCCGAAGATTCTTCGAGCTTTCCGTCGGAATTCTTACACTCCGTATAATGTCTCCGGCAGAATGGAAAAGTTTCACAAAAAGTTTCACTCCACTTTCCACGCTTTCTGCCTCTCATCTCCGTTCGTTCTCTTATCTCCCGTTTCCTGTTCTTCCTTAGGTTTACTCGTCTCGTCTCACCTTAGTCTTGCTTCATCTCATCCTATCTGTACCCGTCCGTTCCTCTGACTTTCTTGCAAACTTTTTTTTTCCTCTCTCTCCCCCCACCCCACCCTCCGTCTCTCTATTCCTTCGGGGAAAAAGGTAGAGGCGAGAGTCTTTCGGTGAAAAAGAGTGATTTTCGAAATACCTTGGAGACCTTACGTACCGTCTCGCGTTCCTTTTTCCCCTCTTATTTTTTTCGTTCCCTCAAACACCCCGTTTTTTTTCGCCTTCCCTCGCCACCTTCTCTCTCATTCTCTCTTCCAGCGGAGTTTCTTATCTTCTTCGAGGGTCGTTTCACTCGATGGAATTCTAGTCCCGTCCATGAAGGGGGCTTGCGACGAGAGCTTCTAGTTTCTTCTCTCTCTCTCTCCTATCTCCAGCCTGGTACTTTCTCTCGCCTCCCTATCCATCGTCGAGACCGAAGAAATGGACGGACAAAGAAAGAAGGGCAATAGGAATTTAAGTTCACAATGCCGACGACAACCGTTGCCGGAAGAAGAGAGGACGCGCCATACGTCCCCGTGGTTACGTAATACCTGAGACAGGAACCAACGGCGGCGAGTTTCTTAAAAGTACCGTAATACTGTTCTTTTTCCGCGAGGAAAAAAAGAAGGGGTGAATCTCTCTTCCATTATGTCCGAGTCTGCAGACCTCGGCAAACGTGCAACGATCGAAGAACGTTTCATTGTATAAATAATAGAACGAGAGAGTGTAATCAGGTTTCACCGAGGATACTGTGGTTTATTTCGTGTTGCGCGCGGAAAATAAATATACAGGGTGTCCCATTCGGCCGCGCGACAGTAGAAGTTCTGCACCAGTAGGGTACCGTACCAGTAGGAACTGTCGCGCGGACGGGCCTAACGGAGCCCTCTTATTGGCTGTCGTTTTTCGTTAATAACTCGGCCACGGATTGAAATTGGAAGCTGAGAATGTTACATCTATATTAGAATTACCTGAGCTATCGAATGGTTCCGGGCGCGTCCAAGGGAATGGGACACCCTGTATATAGGAAGTTGAACCACGGGACCACGTGGTTCCCGTAATAATTCATGCAAAGCCGAGAATTCACGGTGTTACCGCGAAACACAGGTACGAAAACTGGAAGCACCGTGGGGTGCGTCGGCACGCGGAACGTGGCACAAAGGCAGTGGAAGTTTCTGTGTATTTCACGGTAGGTACGGTTGGAAAACTGCTCCATTCATCCAGCTCCTGCCGGCTGCCTAGACGCGGCGTAATCCGGAGAATTATTGCCCGTTAAAGCCGTCACCCTTGGCATTACGTAATCCAGCAGTAACGTCGACGGATTCTGATATTTTCGCGCTCACGAGGCCGGCGGTTCGGGGAAAGCTGGAAAAATCGAGGGAAATCATCGGACGGTTTATATGGATACAGTTATTTCACGTTTATTTTTTGTCATGCAGGGAGTACTTTAAAAAAGAATTTTTTTTTAATTATCTCGAACGAGGGATGATTTTTTATAAAGTTATTAAAACTTGGAAAATCTCACGGTATCACTCGTCGATTTTCTGAGCTTTACCGCGCAATTTGTTTATTAATAATATCCTGATAAATAGTCCGCAGACGAATTTGAAAAATCGGATACGATTTAACGTAAATCTTCATTTTCGAAACGATCCTGTCCTTTGGTATGAATGAAGATATCGTTCCGATCGAGAAGTTGAATCAACCATGCGGAAGCGAGGAGAGGCGGAGGGGGGGGGGGGGGGATCGAATTTATCACGTTATGACACGAAATAACAAACTTTTACTCGTAACAAACTGATAAAAGTAGTCCGAAGCGACCGAGGACTACGAAGAAGCCACTTAACTGGCAGGACGAGTACCTTGAAGGAGACGGAAGTGGAATCTGGCATGGAAGCGTTCCCACGAATCGCACGTTCCAGAACTCCGATATAAGTTTCCCTTATCGACTACCTCATCATTTTATCGAAAAAGAAAAAAAAAATCCCTTTTATCTTGCCCGTAAGTCGAAAGTTTCGCTGGAAGATAGACCGCGTGATCGCGGAAATTGTATTTTTTTTCCTCCCCCCCCCCCCTCGATTCGACTTCCCTCCCGAAATCCTTCGAGGATATCCTTTTTACAAAGGATTTCGCGAAATCCTGTCGGTAGAGGGACACGTGTTCCCGCGTTTTTAATCTTTTCAAATATTTTCGTACAGATTACGCTCAAGATTCACTCGCAAAGCTGTTCGTTTATTTTCCGCGGTTTGCCAACGTTTCGCGGCATCCGAAATCCCTCTTTCCATCGGTAAAGGCTAAACTTCCGACGCTCGTTAACCACCGCAATGAAAGAAGAAACTTTCTGCCCGGGGACGTATGCAAAATCCGCGCGAATTTCTTCTCCTCGCCGAGCGGCCGAATCTAATTCGCAAATTCGTGCCCGTGCCACCGTCTGTTCGATTAACTTCTTTTACTGAATTACCGGTCCCTTTTTCGTGAACTTGCTGTTCGTTCGTTCGTTCGTTCTTCTTCTTCTTTTTTTTCCCCCTACCGCTGGTCGGAACTTCCAAAACGAAGTATCGTTGTTCCCCGGACAATTAACTCGTAATTGTCGCGACCAACCGTAATCACCGAGGGAGACGTGTAAAAACCGTATATTTCCCGTTCGAAAAGAGAGTTCCACCGTGCTTTCCGTCCTTTTCATCGAGCGACAAAACACACACGGATTCTATTTTCCGAGGTATTTTTTTTTCGTCCCCCACGACGTGTCTTTAATCTCAAGCAACCAATGCTTTGGATTAGAACGTTGCAACGTAAGTGGTGTCCGGATGTCTAGGTTAACGAGATTTTTTTCTCGTCGTCGTATGATCTGTTATTATCGAAATGCCAGAGCTCGGAATCGAGCGAACGAACGAACAAAAAAAATGGATAACAGAGAGAAACAGGTGGCGAAGATAGAGAAACTCGCGGAACGAGTTATCGAACTCCGAGTCGCGATGATAACTTCGGAGATGTAATTCGAAAATGGATTTCGAGGGTCGCTGCAAATACGGGACAGTGGAACGGGACTACCACTGTCAGACGGGAATTTAACGCCAGGTGGAAACGAACGCTGTTTGTTCCTTTTTTTTTCTTCTTTCCTTTAACCCTTCGAACTTTCTCGAAAATATTTCAAATTTATCTCGCACACAATCGTTCGCCGGCTCATTTGCGAACTTGATCCCGGAGAAATGAAGATTAACCTACAGAAATCCCGGCCACCTTATCCTAATCCCACAGGATTCTCGCAGATTATGCGGAAAATTAGATGCTGGACCAACCATGTTGATACCAAATAGATATTATTATACACGAGTATCTTTTTCAATTCGAATTTCCCCCTAATTTCCATTTCCGTTCGTATTTCCATTAACATAAATATACACTTAAGATTACCAATCATCTGTTCGTTATTTCGACGAGAAGAGTTTGACCGATCTATATGTATCCCTGGGAATTCCATGGGATTTCGCTGGTTCATCTTGCAAATGGGCTCGCGAGCGCGGTGCAGAAAATCATCGTAAATGGATAGTGCTGCACAACAGCTGGTTAACGTAGTAAATAGAGAAAATGGTGTTATCGACACGCGAAAACATGAAGATCTATGGAACGATATTATTCATCGTAGGTTTTATACATGGTCCCCATAAAAAATTGTGTCCGTGTACGTATGTGTATCTTTTTTTTCACACCCTGGCGTGGAGAGCAGGAAAAACGAGTCCACATTTTTATATCGACTGATATTTATACCGTCATCGTTTCCCCCACGTTGACAGACAAAATGTTCATCTGGGCCACGCGATTGGACGAAGTTCGCGGAACTTCGGGCGTGTCAAATCCATCGGTGTGCCTCGAAAACCTAGCGAAAAACCCTTTACTCTTCATTTAAACGGAACGAATGATAAAGTGGGGCCGTTACGAGGGATACTTTCGCAAGGTTCGCAAGAAAACGCGGGAAAGAAGTCGTCTGCATTTCTGCCAGGGGGTTCGGGCACTTATCGCGATCCCCGGAAGAAAAAAAAAACACCCGCCCCTGGCTGAGAACCGACGAAAACCGACGGGAACCGTCGGAGACGAAGCGTCGACGTGAAAACGACGAGGCTCCCGTAGACGTGGGTAACGGTTAACGGATAAATGGATTACCGAGTTACACCTTCGAGTGCTGAAACAACATCGGACAAAGCACACCCGGGGCGAGTTAAACGTTTTCACAGAGAAATAACGCGGCACGTGGGATATCAATTTTTCCGATAGCTCGAGAACTACCGGTGGTTTTTCGTTCCGAAGGGGAACCTCGAAGATGAATATTTGTACAAGTGATACTTGCGAGATATCGACTTTCAAACGTTTCGGATGAAACGTGTGTATGTATGTATGTATCGTAAGGCGAAAGTTTCAGATTCTAAAATAAAACTAGACCATCAACGATCAACGGTAGATAGTCAACCTTTATATGTATGTACTACATACATACATACATTATATCGCCGCGAGCATCGCCAGAAGGTATCCACTCAAGGATAAACATCCCTCATCCACCCAAAAAAAAGAAAAAAAGGAAGAAGAAGAGAAAGTGGGATGATTCTGAAAGAAGTCATCTGAAAGCTTCGAGAGAGGAAAAAAAATGAGAAGAAACAGCCCTGAGCCGGCCAATCACGATGACGACCTCGATTACGTGGGTCACCTTCGCGGCTAACCGACCGTCTACGAAAAAAAGAAAAATGAAAGAAAAAAATGAAAAACTCCCGTCCGAAATAGATCCTTTTCCGATGGGAAATTTCAAACGACTCGTTTGCGGTGCATCAGGAAATCTCTTCAGCCATTCATGCCAGCTCGGTAACCGGCTCGAAGCGGTGTACACTTCCCCGGGCGATCGGAAAAGACTTGAAAAAATAAATCCAACAAAAAAAAAACGATACAGATAGAGAGAATGTGTGTGTAGTGAAAAAGCTTTCCAGTCTGACCCATAGCCGAGGGTTGTTTGGATTTTAACGCGACGCCCGTATGGAGTTCCGTTCAAATTAGCACCTGCCACGATGAATGGGAGGATTCTTGATGGAAAACCCGATGAAAAGCGGCGACATTCTGCCTCCTATTACTCCATCCACCCTCTCCCCTCTCCCCCTCCCATACTCTCTGTCGTCTGTCACTGTCCAAA
The DNA here is from genome assembly GCA_917499265.3 of Mimumesa dahlbomi. Taxonomy (NCBI): domain Eukaryota; kingdom Metazoa; phylum Arthropoda; class Insecta; order Hymenoptera; family Crabronidae; genus Mimumesa; species Mimumesa dahlbomi. Next base: position 12,590,278 of record OU824118.1, read on the forward strand.
CGCGATACCGTGGCCGCGCGGATTTCAGATAACGAAATTCCTACGGTACCGAGCCCCGTGTCCGGAAATTGATAACTCCGCGTCCCAGCGACCGCGGCTATTTTTCAGTAACAAAAGAACCAGGGCCGTAGAAAGACGCGAACGATTAATGTTAGCAGCGTCCTCGTTTAATTAATTACAGGCGACACCTTCTCGCCGGGGTAAGAAGGACCGCCGCGGTGGCGGCTTGTCACAGCGCGTCACTGTGAATTTATGAAGTTGGCAAACGTTTCGGTTTATCGTTCGAACGGTACGCTGGATTTCCACCGAAAACTCCACGGGATAGAGAGATACTTACTCGGTAGAATATTTTCGGCATCCGTGGATACGTTTCCCGCTAATTTCCCGACGGGGTCCGCGTGGGTAAACAACGTCTGCGATGAAAAATGAAAATTCTAATTTGATGCCCCCGGTGTAACGGTGTTTGAAGAGCACTTCGGAAGGTAACCATTATTGTGTCTTGCGATTTCTTCAACGGTGAAATCCGTCGAGATGCAGCAGGAGGGGGAGGGGATGATTTATATTGAAAGTTTCTATTTTTCATTCACGTTTGAAATCAGGAAACCGTGTGATCTAGGTGCATGCGATACGATACATACATACACGGTGATACAATAGTTGTACATATACACGTACAAACGAGTCCTTGACATAGTCCTGGCCGCGGCCTCGCTCGATTCGGAAGCATCGATCAGCAATTAGTAAACGAGTTTGCTCCGCCTCTCGAGTCGGCAGGGAACTCGAAGAATCTGCCATTAAGCGAATGACGGACCCTCAGAATGCAAATCAGTGGTGTTGGGCCGTTATCGAGTACTCGGTGACGTATTATCGTACTTACCGTCTCGCAGACGAACGAACCGTTCGCGGGACATCTGAAAAAATATCATCCTTGGATTAATTAAGTGTCTTTTTAAGAAAATCATAGACACCGTTGTAATAATAGCCAACTTAGTGAAGGTAGTTTTTTGGAAAGTTCATTGTAACAATTCAGAACTGGACGTATCGAAAAACACTTGCCGTATTAATAGCCATGTCAGCGAATTTTAGAGATAATTAGCATAAATTGATGCATTTCCATCGTTGGGGTAGGGGAAGAGAGGCGAAGGGGAGGAAGGGTGGATTTCCCTTTGCTCTTGAAATGATACTCATGGAAGCACTTCAGGGAATAATACGAGCCTCTCTATGGATTACTTTCAGGTGCTATATTCACTCATGACCAAAAGGATAGCAGCACGGAGCTGGCCTTCAAGTACGCCGTCTACAAGATCAACAAAGACAAACTTATCCTGCCGAAGACCACGCTGGAGTACGACATACAATACGTACCGAAAGATGATTCCTTCCACGCGTCGAAGAAGGGTGAGTTTAATTATCATATTATCAACCACAAATTTAGGGATTATTAATATCGTGATAAGATCTGTTTTAATATTTCGTGTACGTGAAAATCTGTTAAAGTTTCGATATTTCCGTGAAATTCTTCAATTTTTTAAATTTCATCTGATCTTTCGCATCGTTATAATACGATCCGCGATGAGTTGATTATGGAAATTTGATTTAATAAAGACGCGTCAAAGCGACGCCCGAAGACACCGCGAACGTTGACGAAGGAAGGAAGATACGTATTCCTATCAGCGTTAAAATTGTTTCGGGACCCGGAGTAAGGTGTCACCGGTAAGGAAAATTTATCGTAGTGACACCGTATAACCAGGGGATAACAGGGTTGCTCGTGGTATCGTTATTAAAGTTGCACGCACATTATTACCACCGTTCCGCCAACTGTTACCGAATATACATCGCCTACAATTGCCTAATTTACTTGGCGAGTCGGTTGAAAACGTATTACAACGGGTGTCGCGGTGTCGTGTGTCAGGTGTGCGGAAAATTACCAAAACACGTTGTCTTTCCCCACTCAATCCATGGTTTGATTAAAAAAAAAAGAGAAAAAATGACTATTTTAATAAAATTGTATTTCCAGTACGCGAATTTTTACTAAAGTCGACTTTTAAAATCCAAGGGAACTTAATCTGCTGGTGATAAATAGAAGCGTGTACCATCTAGGGGAATTTTATTTATTTATAACACTATTTTTCTTGAGTGCGCGCAGGATATACGTGACCGAGTCTTGTATAGCTTGCTTTACAACGTCGTTAAGAACGTATTACACGAGTCCGTAGACTAACGTACCGAGAAAATGCTGCCCCCATTTTTCTTGTTGCGACAAATACCGCTGTGGGTGGTACTATACGAGTCGGAGGACGACGTGATAAAATCACTAAAATCGTTGCTACGAAATTTTGACCGGAAATTTCATCGTTTCGACTCCGACGTGTATTCAAGAAATTCTTCGTATCCGTATCAACGAAATCTAATATTAATATCCTTATTTCATTCACATTGAAAATATTTCGACATCCAATAAATCTATCATCTAATCCATTCCGGATATCAAAATTATCTGCTTCTAAACAACGAATTTCATTCGATTCGACGGAGTTTCTATTATCGTAATCGCGCGACCGGGATCTCGAAGAAGAATCGACTGTTTGCGCGGTTTAATTGAATTTTCAAGAGAGTGCCGTCTAACAGATTCATGTATAAACGATGCGTCGTCGTCGACGAAGTGGGGGAGGGGGAAAAAAACCGGGATACGGATCCCGGCTGGTTTTTTGTCGTTTCGAAAACAGCTCGTCCGAGGATCCGGGAGTAAAATTCAATATCCACCCCGGGTGTAATCCGTCAGTCGTACTGTTTTCATCGTGACGCTTATACCCGGCAGTCCCGTGGGAAAATCAGATAAGTGGATTTACTCTTTTTCCCTCGGCCGGATCGTCGAACATTCCGCACCGTAAACCTAACCGTCGAATTTATGTGCCGACCGGATTCCGCCCCCCTTGAATTTTCCTAACGAACAATTGTCCGGGGTCCTTTGATGTCGCATCCCCGCCGACCGGATACACTTGGCCGCGATTCTCGCGGATCGGTCGACCTGAATTTACTTTTTCCACGTGATCCATGGCGATCGACGACGTTTTATTTAACGTTCCAGATCGTCGTCGAAGTATATTTTCACTCTACGCCACTGGCGAGCTTCGGTAATCAATTTTTAAACGCTATAGATAATCTCTGTCGACTTGTAACAAAAAAGTACTCGAAAATCCTCGTCATCGACGTTTCACGAGGAAAAGAAGCGAACCGAGTGTTTTTACCGGTAAATCGTACATAGTCTACGCGGGAAAATGCGGCGTAATTTTCAAAAGCGTAACTTCACCGCCGGCGGAGGATAGAAATAAAAAAAGAGATCGTTTGTGTAAATATTGAATGGGACTTGCTGGAAATTTGCCGCGACCACGACTAAAAACACATAGAACGCATCTGTATCCCCGTGGGTTCGTATATATGTATACGTGAAAAACATTGTTCGCGAAGTATAAACTAAAGTAACAAAAATATATATATATATATGTATATAGTATATTGTTTATAAAAATAGGTAGACAGAATAGAAACAGACGTCGCTTTTATATCGGGATGGGAAATTCGAGTTACCCGGTATGAAAATGCATGGAAATTATCACGATTAAGCCTGTTTTATGCGGTCCAAACGGTATTTGGCCCGGGCCAATTTAGGACGGCGGGCATTAAGGTCAAAAATCGTCCGTAGGAGCAATTCGGGCCTCGTTAGTCAGCCGAAAGTCTAACGAACGATTATTTCTACAAGGTAGTTTCCCCGTTGGTGGCTGGAAGCCAGGAGAAAACGCTTCTGTCCGATTTTGGCCGCTTTTCCCCGTCGTTCAAAGACTTTCCTCCGGAGATATCGGCGGCCTTACCGTATCCAACGTTTGCACAGTTCACGAATTTTCCATCTCGTCGAGGACGCCCTCGATATTCCCCACGTTCGTACAGAATTTAACATCGCTGTAAAACGTTCACGCGTCACCTAGTTTCCGTAAGGGCGAGGACGGTGAAAATTTACTATTAATCCCGATTCGATAATAAAAATGAGAAAATTGTCGCGCGTGAACCGTTCACCCACGTTTCGCGCGGACGGTTCCCTCGATTTATTTCCATTCCGACGATTTTACGAGCCGTTATCACTTTACCTACTTCTTAAAAGGTATCTCTGCGGAGAGAGAGAAAGAGAGAGGGAGAGAGAGGGAGACAGAGAGAGACTCGACACTAAAAGTAAGCTACCCAGATACCATTTTACGAAACGCTTGTAAGACTCCCCGGCAAAACCTTTACCCGAAAGCCACCCTTCCACACGTGCGCATCCTCCCCAGTGCCACCACTGGTTTTGCGAGTGTTATGCATGCAAATTCACGGTGTATGTAGTACATACATACACGCGTCGCCGAGATGAACCTCGCGGAGCCGTTTGTTTCGCATAAAACGTTATCTCTGGCCCGAGCCCGGCTTTTTTAAGGTTTTTACGGTTATATGCATACGTGCCGGCGCCCGGTTTATCGGACCTTCTGCCGATACCACACCCCGCTGGCGAATAGTTAGCCACGTGTATATTCCAACGGAATCAGGATGAAAGAGTAGAGAAAAAAGAGAGAGAGATAGATTAGAATACGAGGTTGAACGAGACAGTGTCATATGAAAAAGCGAAACAAATATTTTTGTTCGTTAGTTTAATTACGAGTTCCGACGATTTTTGAGAAAAAAAAAATTGAAACTCCAGAAATTTTGAATTAAACGTGACATTAAATTAAATTTCGAGATGCCGGAAATCATCTAAACGTTTCTAAATGAGTGTAACGAAAATATTGCGGAAGAGAAAGGTGTTAAGTATCCACCGATGGTGGGAATACCGACGGGAAAAGTGGTTCCGTGCTGGCTTCGTCACAAGATTCCCCGATGACACGGGTAAACTACATATCGACCCGCGGCTCTGTGAACTCGATGCACGTCTTCGTTAAGACGAGCTATTGTAGACGAGGCAAGAAGTTTCACCCGCGACACTTCCGCCGACCTGTGTAAATTGCGTGCGAACACGATGTAACTTATGCATTACGTACACCGGTGGTCGACTACGAGATTCCTGGACGATGGAGAAATTTCATTTCGCTTCGTGGCGAATGATAAATGAATACGATCGTAATTTTCGAGAAAATTATATTATATAATCGTGACGCGAGAGTTTTCAACGATTTTCACGCGTTTTCCAGATGATTCTTTGCGAAATTGTTGATATTCCAAGGAGAGTATGAATTATTAGTGAAATATAAATCCACAAAAAGCATCGAAAATGCAAACTATGGGCCAAGTACAAGAGAATGTTACATTGGAATAGGTTGCTCATTAACATAAACTGCATTTTACACAGGATTTGAAATCAATCAAATGTGAGCAAGTTTGATTGATTTCAAATCCTCTGTAAAATGCAGTTTATGTTAATGAGCAACCTATTCCAATGTAACATTCTCTTGTACTTGGCCCATAGCTTTGCATTTTCGATGCTTTTTGTGGATTCTTTCGTCATTTCCGCAAATTTTTAGATATCGACCTGAATCTTTCACTGTCTTATTGGGCTTCGAATTCCGCGTCCAACACGTCCCGGATCGTTTTAATATCTCAATCATTGTGGAAATGGCGAGCAAATTACGAAAATCGTGAAAAATCCTCAAATTCAGGCGGTTTTTTGAATGGCATTCGCTCAATTTTTGAGATAGCCGTCTGAAACTTGTACCATTGTTTTAGTTGGGAAATTCTACGGCAGATCAACATATAATAGTTGTACTTTTCGAAAATTTCATTTTTGGCAAAAATCTGAAGGGGGTAGGTCAGGATTTTTTGCGATTTTCGTAAATCGCTCGCCATTTCTACAATTTTTTAGATATCAAAATAATTCTTGCACTGTCTTATTCGGCTTCGGATTCCGCGTCCAAAACGCCCCCGATCGTTTTAGTAGCTCAAAAATTACGGAAATGGCAGGCGATTTACGAAAATCGCAAAAAATCCTGACCTACCCCCTTCAGATTTTGGCGAAAAATTAATTTTTCGAAAAGTACAACTATTATACATTGATCTGGCGTAGAATTTTCTAACTAAAACAATGGTACAAGTTTCAGATCGCTATCTCAAAAATTGAGCGAATGCCGACCAAAAAACTGGTTGAACTTGACGATTTTTCGCGATTTTCGTATTTCCTTTGTCATTTCCGCAAATTTTTTGATATCGACTTGATTTTTTCACTGTCTTATTCGGCATCGGATTCCGCTTCCAAAACGTCCCGGGTCATTTTGATATCTCAAAAATGCCGGAAATGACGAAGGAATTACAAATATCGCGAAAAATCGTCAAATTCAACCAGTTTTTTAATCGGCATTCGCTCAATTTTAGAGATAGCCGTCTGAAACTTGTACCATTGTTTTAGTTGGAAAATTCTACGCCAGATCAATGTATAATAGTTGCACTTTTCGAAAATTTAATTTTTCGCAAAAATCTGAAGGGGGTAGGTCAGGATTTTTTGCGATTTTCGTAAATCGCTCGCCATTTCTACAATTTTTTAGATATCAAAATAATTCTTTCACTGTCTTATTCGGCTTCGGATTCCGCGTCCAAAACGCCCCCGATCGTTTTAGTAGCTCAAAAATTACGGAAATGGCAGGCGATTTACGAAAATCGCAAAAAATCCTGACCTACCCCCTTCAGATTTTGGCGAAAAATTAATTTTTCGAAAAGTACAACTATTATACATTGATCTGGCGTAGAATTTTCTAACTAAAACAATGGTACAAGTTTCAGATCGCTATCTCAAAAATTGAGCGAATGCCGACCAAAAAACTGGTTGAACTTGACGATTTTTCGCGATTTTCGTATTTCCTTTGTCATTTCCGCAAATTTTTTGATATCGACTTGATTTTTTCACTGTCTTATTCGGCATCGGATTCCGCTTCCAAAACGTCCCGGGTCATTTTGATATCTCAAAAATGCCGGAAATGACGAAGGAATTACAAATATCGCGAAAAATCGTCAAATTCAACCAGTTTTTTAATCGGCATTCGCTCAATTTTAGAGATAGCCGTCTGAAACTTGTACCATTGTTTTAGTTGGAAAATTCTACGCCAGATCAATGTATAATAGTTGCACTTTTCGAAAATTTAATTTTTCGCAAAAATCTGAAGGGGGTAGGTCAGGATTTTTTGCGATTTTCGTAAATCGCTCGCCATTTCTACAATTTTTTAGATATCAAAATAATTCTTTCACTGTCTTATTCGGCTTCGGATTCCGCGTCCAAAACGGCCCGGATCGTTTTAGTAGCTCAAAAATTACGGAAATGGCAGGCGATTTACGAAAATCGCAAAAAATCCTGACCTACCCCCTTCAGATTTTGGCGAAAAATTAATTTTTCGAAAAGTACAACTATTATACATTGTTCTGGCGTAGAATTTCCTAACTAAAACAATGGTACCAGTTTCAGATCGCTATCTCAAAAATTGAGCGAATGCCGACCAAAAAACTGGTTGAACTTGACGATTTTTCGCGATTTTCGTATTTCCTTTGTCATTTCCGCAAATTTTTTGATATCGACTTGATTTTTTCACTGTCTTATTCGGCATCGGATTCCGCTTCCAAAACGTCCCGGGTCATTTTGATATCTCAAAAATGCCGGAAATGACGAAGGAATTACAAATATCGCGAAAAATCGTCAAATTCAACCAGTTTTTTAATCGGCATTCGCTCAATTTTAGAGATAGCCGTCTGAAACTTGTACCATTGTTTTAGTTGGAAAATTCTACGCCAGATCAATGTATAATAGTTGCACTTTTCGAAAATTTAATTTTTCGCAAAAATCTGAAGGGGGTAGGTCAGGATTTTTTGCGATTTTCGTAAATCACTCGCCATTTCTACAATTTTTTAGATATCAAAATAATTCTTTCACTGTCTTATTCGGCTTCGGATTCCGCGTCCAAAACGGCCCGGATCGTTTTAATAGCTCAAAAATTGTGGAAATACCAGGCGAATTACGAAAATCGCGAAAAATCCTGACCTACCCCCTTCAGATTTTTGCAAAAAATTAAATTTTCGAAAAGTACAACTATTATACATTGTTCTGGCGTAGAATTTCCTAACTAAAACAATGGTACCAGTTTCAGATCGCTATCTCAAAAATTGAGCGAATGCCGACCAAAAAACTGTCATAATTTGACGATTTTTCGCGATTTTCATATATCGCTCGCCATTCGCGCAATTTTCAAGACATAAAAATGATCGAATATGTTTCGAATGCGCATTCTGAACCTTAATTTTACGAAGCTTGATGTCAAAAACGTAACGTAACAAACATTTCTAATTTAATATGTTAACAATCTGGATGTGTGTGAGAGGAAATTTCATATACTAACATATATAAAATCTACGTTATCAGCAGAAAAATTATCTCGCATGGTATGAAACATATGTTAGGGTTTGACACCGGGCTGCGTGACAGGCTGAACATGTTGATGGAGATGGAGAAGGAGGAGAGGAAGAAGACGACGTTTCTTACAAAAACCTCGACTTTTTAGATCAAAATATCTCGCGATTGGCTTGATGGATCTTCTCGTAGTTAGGCTTAAATTACTCGGGTGGACGTCCCCTACAAGAATATCGCCATAGTTTGGGGGAAATATGCGGATTTAATGCCGTTTGAATACCCCGAAAACCTCGATCTAATTCTTCCGGAAAAGAGTAGTTCAGGTCTACTAGTCGGGAACTCTTGTACTTGGCCCGAGTCAAGACCTTAACTCTTGATTAAGAGGGTAAATCCTTCTAAGTACAATGAGATACAAGAAAAGGGTTACAGCTAGAGATAGCAAACATACAAATATACATACAACATAAATAATATATACAATATAATAACAATAATAATAGTAGCAAGAAAATAAAATAGAAGACAGTTTGAAAATAAAAATGAATATAGTTAGATTAACATGAATAATAAAAATAATAAAAATAAAATAATGATATAGAGAGAGACGTTGCGTTATGTATGTTAGTAACAAAACATAGATCGCGACGATCGAATGGAAAAAAGCTGCACCCTGTACAACGTCACGTCGTGTCACGTGTTCGAGAGCACCTCTTGAGGGCTCTGTTCTCGATGCCTTCCACGAATAGAGCTCCTTCACCGCGCCGCTAGGGTTCTCGATCTTCGATCTTCCGCGGGAATTTTCTCGGCCCGGAAACCCACGTAGTATATACATACATATACCCACCCGGCTAAATCCTCACTCGACCGTGAGCCATTTTAGGCGACTTATGCGAATCCCGGGTGCCAGAAAAATCCCCCCCGGATAATCGGCGACAATTTCAAACGAAACGATTTCGTCTGCTCGATCGAACGGGAATTTAATGCGTCGATTTCAGTTGCACGCGTGTCAATTAGCCTCTTTTATCCTTCCCTTTTTTTTTTCTTGTTCTCGTCATCTATAATTCCTACACCGTTGATTTTCACTCTATTCGGATACTTTGGAGTGATTTTCTTCCAATGGAAAAATCAATTGTCTCGTTCTTTACAAAGTGAAATCAAGTTTCAAATCTAGTTTCTACGGGTACAACTCCGTTAATGGGAGTATCATCGGTGGTTATCGTTTTCTTGGTAGAATTTCCTTGTGATATACATATATATGTACGTATATGTGTGTTTCTTCCGGGAGTTAAGTAATGTGTCGCGACTCCTAGTGGCTCGCAGGTGTGTCACCGCGGGATTTCGAAATAATGACGGGGCCTAACCGCGATTCCGGATGCCTTGTGTCGAGGAGATTAAGCCGACTGTCCCACCCCCTCCACCCCCACCCCCCACGTGACCTCGTATTTTAAGTCCGGGTCAACGACGTTTGCGCAACCGCTGCTCGTTTCGCGATTTAAACTTTCCCGGTGGCGGCATCTGGGAACTTCATAGCCGAGAAATCGTGCAGGTGGTACTACTGTCTTGCTTCGCAATTTTTCGGCACGGTGGCCCGTCAAAAGGCGACCTCGTAAATTTCGTTATACTACGTCTTCGGAACGGTCTCGAGATTCCTTTTTAAAACAGCCTCGTAAATATCGCACGAATGAATTACGAGTCGCCGGGTCGAATCGTTAACTGGTAAACGAATTTAGTTTTATTAAATAGAAGAAAAAAACATACATACACACAGACACATACAGGCAACACACAGAGAAGGAGAGATAGAGAATAAGAAAAGTGTATCCATTAAGTATACATTCCGTTGGAACGGATTTAGTCACATTTTTATGTGCATCTATATTATCTACTTATGAATGTAGGTGAACAGTCTTGACCGATAAGTCGCTAAAGTTTTCTACTTTCTCGTCACTTTGAATCTCGTTTCCCCCCGACGGTCTTTTCTATGTCGGTTACTTGATCCCCGTGAATCGATCTTAACCCGTCGCGAAAGTATCAGGATGAAAGGATTAAGGGAAAGGTTTTCATCGTACGTCTCGCTCCGCTGTAAAGAACAAAAAAAAAATAAAATAAAAGAAATACACCGTCCTTCTATCAAAAACGTACACTCTCGCCGATACAGGCAGCCGATCGTAACGTGTAACGCTCGTTTCCCCGTGAAATGCACTTTTCTTTCTGATTCTTCGGATTCCATCGGAAATACCGGGATCGCGACGGCCCGCGCCGTAAAACCGGGGAAAACTCTTCCCTGTTTTTATTTCCCTCTCCGCGGGACTTTTTCCACGCCGACCGTCAAAAATCTGTTGTGTCCCAGGAATTTCATCGTCTTATTCGGATCCCCGCGAATTTTTGTTTTCTATATTCTCATGTAAATAATGTCACGAATACGTTAAGAATATTGTCATTCACTGTCTCTCCCCCCTCCCTCTCTCTCTCTGTCTCTCAGAAAACAGTTTCGTGGCAAGTTTCTTTTTTTTGTTTCGATACCGGATGAAACGATGATCTTAAAAATATTCCGTCGCGTTTCTTTTCGACATTTTCCGTTTTGCATCCGTCGACCGGTGATTTTTGTATCCGTGTATACTGTTTCTACTCGTTTAAATCTCGTTTCCGTAAGAATTCAAATCCGAACGTCGAATACGTGATCCAGGTAGGGAAATCCGGGGACGTACTCTCATTCTCGTAAACCTCATCCTTTGAAATTCAAACTACATTCGAACCACACCGGCCGATTCGAGATCATGACTCTGACAGGGTGGGGGAGGGGCGGGGAGGGGAGGGGGTCGATGTTGCTTCCTACGGGTGTTATCAAAACGTACTTTCGTTGCGCCCAAGAGGGTACCTCGTAAGCCGCTTTATCGGTGCTTTTTCAAATTTCATTTCCCCTTTCGCCCAGGAATCTCACCCCCTCTCTTTCTCCCTCTCTATCTCACCCCTTCTCTCCTTCTCCTTTTCCACGTCACCGGTACATCTCGTTCGCAATTCGATTTCACTTTAGCACGGTTATATCGTATAGAGAGACGAGCAGACGGGACTCATGGTGAACGAGTGGGAGAGAATAAAAAAAAAAAAAGGTTTCTTCAGAGGGTTCGAAGTAAAGTTGCCAAAGTCGGTACGAAAGCAATATCGGCAAGAAATGAAACAGACACCTGCGCCTCGTATCACATCTATATGAATGTATAGTATATGATACATACATACATACATTCGTTACATAATACCGGAATGCCAACTACGCGAATGCCGTCCCGCCAGTATTCCTGTTCCGTCATAAATTCATCGCGAAAATTCAACCGGCGATATACGTACGTATATGTATTTGTATATGTATACATTCCGTCGTCGACGGAATTGTAGAAAAGGTAAACGCTCGGAATTATATTTTCATACGGGTGCATATAGAATACCGTAAGATTATTACGGGATCCCCGCTACGAGTTCGCGGCTCGTAAATCGCGAACCATTTCTCCGTTATATCGCGTACGAACCGGAAGCACAAATATGGCGGTGTTTACCGGAGTTAAATGTATCGTAAACCAGAATTCCGGGACGAGGATTATTCTTGAAAACACTTTGCTTAAAGAAAAAAAGAAAACAGTTGTGAAACACAATTATCCCACCCACGAATGATCGTTGTAACATTTTTCATTGGCGCCACTCGACAACCCGGTGATTAGCCACTTAGTTTCTTCTTCTCTCTCTCTCTCTCCCTCTCTCTCTCTCTTTTTAAGTGCTAACCGATCGAGCAAAACTCGATGCACTCAGGTTGCACGGACTTCGACAAAGTAGTTGCGAAACCGACTCGGAACAGACTAGAGGGTGAGATTGGGGAAGGGGGAGGGGGTGGGGGTAGATTCTCAGATGGTGCAAAATTGATTCGGCGACGGCCGTAGAGATTTAACGCACAATTACTCTGATTGAACGAACCTGACTATCCCCCCGGCCTGTCCAGAGAATTGCCAACATCAAAGGACAAACCTGGTACTCGACTCCTCGTTAAGGGGACGGAAAAGAGAGCCAACGGAGGTTGGACAACCCCTCCTACCATCCCTTCCGTCCTTTGCGAGAAGATACACATTGTTACAACCCCCCCCCCCTCTCCCTCCCTTCTGACATCCTCTGTCAGTCATCAGTTTCTCCGAGTAGTTACCTCTGGTTCATCTGACTCGAACATTTCCCGTTAACGAACGATTCGGTAAATGATTAGAACGGAAATACCTGTGGATCAAATCGTGAGAGAATGTATATGTATATATGTGTATACTATATAAAATTCCCGGTGGAAAACGGCCGGTAGAAATTCCTACGGCGCGTGAAATTACTTCGACGTGTAAAACAAACGACTGAAGAATCGCAGTTGCACGGCGGAAGTTTGCCAATTTCGAACTTCCGTTATCGCGATACTTTCCAACCCCCTCTCCACTCCCCCCCCCCCCCTCTACTTATCCTTTTGGTATTAACAGCGTGAAAGTGATTGTACTTGCAAATGAAAAATGTTTCCTACCGTGACGTCGGGGTCGTAGAATCTTTATTAAGGTGAAGCTTAATGAATTTTTTATTTCGACAAAGTATTCACGATATTCATGATTGCCACGGGTACACGGGAATGCGATAGATTTTCCATCGGAACAAACATTAGACGTTACCGCACGATTTGCAAATACGATCGCAATATGTGCTCGGCCGGCAATTGGGCTGGAATAACGACGGCCAATGGAATTAGCAATTCTCGAAGCGCTAATGCATGATTATTGCCAATTAACGCGTCGAGTAACTCACGAGTGGCCGGGTGATACGAGCGGGATGAAGGTTACACGGTGCACTTTGAAATGTTAATGAGCCGGCGCCGTCGACACGGAAAGAAACGAGATTGTCGGCGCACGAAAGTAGTCCCACGGAAATTACAAAACCACCCGTTTCGCTCCAAACGTCGTTGAATCTTTCGACAATAAATAGATAATGAAAATTAGAACGGTTCAAAAAAAAGTGAATTTTTTGGCTGAGTAATCATTTCGAAAAAGAAATCAATGTTCGTCGGAGAATCTTTGAAAAAAATCAAGAATAACGAAAAATTCACTTCTTTACCGACAGAGAAACACTGGCTGATAAGCGTCGGGACAAATATACATACAGTTTGTCTTCTTCTTTTTCTTTTTTTCTTACACGGAAAGCGGTATCAGTAATTTACAAGTGTACCACGGGTAGCTTCTCCTTGGCAAGCATTCCCGAACACACTTTGCTTTACCTACCACCTCCTTAAATCTTCCTTGTCCTGAGTGGGATTTCTTGGCAATGACCCGGCAAGTCCTTTTTACGAGCGACGAATAATTATGAATCTAAGCTCTCCACCCCCCGGGCAGTTTACATTTCCGCGTTTGCATTCCCCGTCGTAATTCACGGTCTTTCGCGCGGACACACCGCGAGGGGGAAGAAAATCAATATTTTCGCGGCGCACCGCGAAAATCCGGTCATCGAGGAATCACCTGTTACCCGCGGCAAATCAAATCGAGACTATTAATCCCGAACGGTGGAATTGATAACTCTATTTTATCAAGTGTCAAATTTCATTCCCCTCTTTCTCTCACTCTCTATCTCTCTATCATTTTCCCTTTTTCTTTTTTTTTCAACCGAGTCCCTCATCGACACGCAATCCCCGTATAATAAATTAAAGGAAACACGAGAACGGGAATTAAAAGATCTGACAGAATATTTTAATAAGTACGTTTGTCGGAGAGTAAAGGGACAGAGAGAGAGAGGCGGGGGGGAAGTGGGAGGGGAGAGAATCGGAGAAGAGAGGGTGAAAACGAGAAAAATTTATAACGCGAACCACTGATAACGATGCAGTCGTCTCACCGGTCAGATTCACATACATACATATACAATATATATGTATACAATATACAATATCGATTCCGCGGGGCCACGTCGACATTGGCACGGGAAACGAGAAAGATAACTCGTGGCCGTCGGCCAACCGTTGCACCGTATCAGAATTTCTCCGTGACAATGTCGTACGTTTTCTATCGGGTGTCCCCGCGGCAACGGACAGCGAATCGAGAGACCAACAAGGAGATTTCCATCGCGGCGACTTAACACGTCGTGAACCGCGACGCGATGTAAATCCATGGGAATCTGTGTTTGAACCGTTTTACGGTCAGTCTGGAGTACTCTCCGGACCGCCATAAAACACAACCGGAACTTCCTCACCGAGACTCTATCGAATTCCAGCCGAGGAGGAGCACATCCACCGGGTTTTCCAGCGAGTGGACTGTAACCTTGAAATGAAAAAGAAAGAAAGAAGGAGTAAAAAAAAATAGGGGATAGAAAGAGAAGAAGGTATACGACGACTTATCTACGAACGAGAGTTCCCGTAAATTTTCCGCCGTAAAGTTTCCTCGTCCGAGATAAGTCTGACCTTCGGACGGGATTTTCGGAAAGGTGATTCGATCGATGGACAGTGAACTGCGATTCACCGTTGGATTGTGATTGGTCTTAACTGTGCTATCGTAAAGTACGTTGGGGGAGGGGGAGAGGGTGCAACGGAGTCCATTGTCTTGGTTGTCGCGGGAAGGACGAGGTCCTGACGGGATTCTACTTTAGGAAGATTAAGTTTTCCGCTGCCGTTGGCGCCGTCAGACGACGGAAAGTTTGTCCGACGTTGGCGGTAAACAAATTCAAATTTAACACGGCTGACTTAACGCCGCGACCGACGGCGTCGCACTGTTTTATATATTTTTCTTTCTTTTTTTTTTATTGGTTTCTTTTCACGTCACGATACTTATTTACTCGGTCGACAGGGAAATACAGGTGAATTGTAAAGTGAAAAATTGAAACCGTGAGGAACTCGTTTCATATCTGTCTCGTCGTTCGCGGAGTAGGTACTGGAGATCTCTTTGATTTTTCTTCGAACGTGATATTAAATATATATATAGTAATGTGTATATAGATATATATATATTGCGATAAGCGTAGAGTAGATATGTCTGAGTGATCGGAGAGTCGACAAATTACATTTCCTTTTATCTCGTTGCCTCAAAGGCAGGAAATTGGAAAACTTCGACAGGCTTAATAATAATAATATCGGAAATATTTCCTCCACCTTGGTCTTTCGCGATATTTTCCGCGGCGCGAATCCCACACCGGATAACAGCGTCGTGTTATCTTGCGGAATTAACGGGTGAATTTCCCTGTATCGGTACAGGTGTAACGCACTTCCGGCGTATGGAACCAACCGGTGGTCCCATGTGGAACTGGATCACGAATTTATTGGCCTGGCCGCGGAACCGAGAAATTGGATTTTTCCTGTCGGACCATTTTGCTGAAACTATAGCCGGCCGATCCTTCGTGACTGCCGAGATCGATGGTGGTGGCACTTAATTGGCACTCCCTTAACCCCCACCCCCCTTTCGCGAACCAACCCCTCTCGCAACTGGCAAACTCTGTCGTCGATGATGTAATTACCACGGTGAACGTTTAACGGTAAATTTACCGGAAGGTTATTCGCTTGGTCCTTGGCCCTTCGGGTTAATTAGCAGGGATAAATTAATGAACGATCCCGACGTACCGGAGAAAAAATTAATCGTCATCCGCGCGACGTGACGGAACGCCGGGATGATCTCGTTAGATATGAAAATCGTGGGAAATATCGAGAGGTTTTTTTCACGTGAGAATCTTCTTTTTTTTTTTAATTTTTTATTTTAAACTTTAAACCGTCACGCAAGTTCGAAACGTAACGTATTAACGAAATACATGTCCAACATTGTTTTAACGTTGACGCATCGCCCAACTGATAACAGATTTGCATATTAAGTAGCGTCCATTTCGCAACGGCTATACTTTGAATTCCGCAAAAAGTGAACTTTGCGACCGCGGACGTAGCATAAACTCTGTTTAACGGGGATACCGATGCCAGCCAGCCGAACATCCGGGCTGGATATTCGCGCGCAAACAAGAACGGAAACAAATTGACAACGCGCAATATAGTTTCGGGAAGTTAGCACGGCAGCATTGTACTTCCTTCATTACAACTAATTACACCAACGCAAATAACCGGCGCGGTCGGTAACGCCGTTCCGTCGGTTTTATTTGATTTCGTTCCGTAAATACGTCCATGGATACGTTCGATACCTTTCCTTTATTACTCTGCCGGGGATTCGCAATTATCGATAAAAACGTTACAATATGGTGCGTCTAATAAACGACACGATCTCCCAGGTGAATAATTTCTGGAAAATTTGATCGTAATCGTCCAGACGTTTTTCGAGAGAATTTTCGTTAGCCATTACCCATGGAAAATGGTAGAAAATATGTCTTTTTGGATTAACGTTAATAAGTAATTGTTTTGGTAATTGCGAGACACCCGGTATAACGTTTCATCTCGAATCCCATAATTCTGACGCACACTCCACGCGAATGCCTTTCCAAGGGGAGTCGGTTCCCTTAATACGATGTAAGTTAGCCCGGTAGAAAGTGCTTCAGGGCGGACGTACTTCACAGAAGGGCAGTTCTGGTAAATCAGCCCTTTACGGGCAAACCACCCTTTCTTCTCCGGTTTCTTAGTCCGACCTTTCATTCCGCTTCTCCCGAGAGCTCGAGTATTAAGACGTAGACTTAGGTAAAGGCGAAAAGATTAGATATATCGTATATCCAAGTATCTTTATCATGTTTCGGAAACGTTTCCGATGTTCGTTTTCCATCAGAATCCGTTTCGCATGAATAAAACCGTTTTATAACCTAACTATCTGTGTGTTTCCAGCATCCCCGGTGATTCACGAAGTTTACTAGAGTCGAGTTGGTTTTTTCTCGTCTTTTTTTTTTATATTTTCCCCGGGACAGAAAGGAATACATTTTTATTATTCCTGATTTCTATCCATTCCGGCCTTTCATATTTACTCCGCTGTCATCCTTTCTTTTTTTCTTCTTCTTCTTATCGCGTCCATTATTCCGTCCCGATGCGCTGTTTTCCATTTATCTTTATCTTCCGCCGGTGTCTCTTCCATTTCTTTTTCTGTCACCTCCACTTTCCCGGCGGTCGCAACGGAACCGGCGAAGCTCAAAGGGCGCCGATGAACCGGATATTAAAAAATAAATGAAACACCAAACACACGTAAACGGGAAATGAAAACTGGCCACCGAAGAGAGAGAGAGAGGGGGGGGGGAAGGGGTTTGCGCGAAAAATCTTGTTTAACGCCGCGGTACTTCGTCGAACTTTTTCCCAACGCCGCGGAGAGTTCACCGAACGACTAACGATTACTTCATTAACCCGCAATTAGTCCCTCCGATCTCGCTCACGGGGTCCCTTTGATTCCTTTCACGACTGTTTACGATACCCAACACAACTTCCTGTTTATCGCCGTTGAGCTCGCGAAACGCCACGGCTGCGGCAACCGATAGTCGGATAATGGCGGCGTTATCAAAGGCCTAGCTCCCGACGAAATGGAGGACAAAATAAATAAAAAAAAAAATAGTGAGGAAAAATCCCCAGCTCGTTTTAGTAATATCGAGCAACCGCCGGAAGTTCCGCGGTTGAATTAAACAACCGATCGACGCTCCAGTTTTTGTATCGTTCGGTTTTCAATACATTGATTATTTAATCACGTTGCTGGCGTCAGTGCCGTGCTCGGAGATGCATGGATATCTGAAAAATGTAAAATAGAGTCAGGCAGAAGAACTCGCGGGTTCGTTACCTCTTTTTTTGTTTTTAATTATTAACTAGCTTTAATGCGAGATGTTTAATTTCCGTCGGCTGTGTGTACGGAATAAAATTAAACCGACCGGTTTATCCCGTAATGAAGTTATCGCTCTCGGATTAATCACGTTATTAAAAAAGAATGATTCCGCGTTGACGTAATTTCCACGTTAAACGACTCTCGATATCGCTCGTATCGTAAAATGTTAACGTATCCCGGAAAATCCTATTATCCCGTTCAACGGGAATTCATTACCCTTTTTGGCTTTCGTTCTCGTGGATTTTAGATTTTTTTTCTTTTTTTTTTTTGTTCACCCCCTACCGTACGTAATCGCAAAAAAGAAGCTTAATTCACCCGCGAAACGCCGCGGAAGCGAAAACCGTCGACGTAACTCGCACGCGACACACACACACACATACACGAATGGTACCACGTGGTCGATTATGAAATGGTAATGGTAGAGTCCTTTAACTTTCCGTGGTTTCGCATGAAATTGTGTCAGCCTAGAAACTGCGGGCGGAACGATGATAGATATCTCTTTATTTTATCTTCCGAGCATAAAGTCGCGCACTGAAAGCCGCTTCTCCCTTGTCGCAAGTAGATAAGTCCTTTATACTCTGAACTCTTCAAACAGCTCGAGGACTGGTCGTGCTGACCTGAAGATTAAGCGATGAGGTGAAGAATTTCTGAAAGCACGGATTACACGAAACTTTACGCGAACTTTTAGCGATTTTTTTTCTTTTTTTCGGCGGAACTTCTTTTGCGCTCTTAAACGCGCCCGGTTCTTTTAACCGCGCGGATGTTAAATTGCAACATCGACTGTGCACTTTGCTCGCGGAATTAAAGGGTGACATTAGTAGCTCGTTAGATCTATTATATATTATTATAGTTTGTCCCATCTTCGACGGAAACTTTATTAGCAATGTTATATCTAGTCGAAAATGGAATATATCGGGTATAGAAACAAGACTTTTCAGAAAATTAGAAATTTATTTAAATAAAGATACTAAGTTGATCACAAATTCGTCAAAAAGACCTAATCTCGACACTGAGTACTTAACAATCGCTTCACGATCATCTTATCTAGATTCAATTTCATCTAACGCGGCAACCATTTTGTCCAACATCTGTGTCCACTTCCCAAATGATTATGTGTACATGCATACATGTAGATAACCGCGGAAACTGTCGTTCCCACGGGAACATTTGTGTGCGTACGCCCTTGCTCCGTGTAACGTTAACTTTATCAACATTTAACTTTAGTCAATATTAACTTCGGCATAAGGAGGACGAGTGTTCCGAGGTTTGAAAGGCGAGAGCCAGTTGGATAACTTAGGGGTCCGTATTGCACCCAAGCCAGCCGTAACAACGCTTACAACCGGAGTAAGATAACCCTCGTTGTCAGAACTGTAGCCGGTCATTCTATACGTACCGCTGGCACTTACAGCGTGATCAAAGCACCACGGGAAACTGCAACGGGACTATTAGACGGCTACTTTCGGGCGATAATACGATACCGTTGTTATTTCATTACACCACTCGTTATTTAATCCTTTCAATACGGCAAAAATCAGATCAAATGCGCCCCCATTTCAGGGAACAGTTATTTTGTCCTCTAGGTGATTATTAGACGCATAAATAATTTTGTAACAATTTTACAAGCTTTACAGTGATTTTAAAAAATTGTCTAGACTTATACAGCATATTTCCCTAGTCCAATAGGAAAGGGTAAAAACAGAATCTATATTTCTCTAGAGTCTAAGCATAGAGTTATATAATTGCCTAGGGATGTTTACTCTCTTGTCCAGGACTACAAAATATTTTTCAAATTTATCCCATTTGTTCTTATTATTCTTTTAACAATATTGTTCCTCTTATTCCTTGATTCAGAGACTAAGATATTTACATTATCGGGGTTCCCTTGTGTGTTATAGCATGCCAACAAGTCAAGTATGGCGTGCAAGCAGTATTCGGTCCATCGGACCCGGTCCTTGGTCAACACATTCACAGTATCTGCGACGCATTGGACATTCCACACCTGGAAGCCAGGCTGGACCTGGACCCGGAGGCGAAAGAGTTCAGTATCAATCTTTATCCCGCACAAACTTTGCTCAACGCCGCTTATCAGGACATCATGGAGTTTCTCAACTGGACCAGGGTCGGCATCGTCTACGAGGACGACCACGGTGAGATTTTTTTTATATTTAATATATATTTCTCGTTTTGGCGACGAAATTCACGGCCGCGAATGTACGTTTCGCCGTGTGCGTGACGTCTAAGCTGAATTCGATTAAAACTTCGCGTTATCGACGTTGGAATTCGACGTCGAGGAAGCATAAGCTGTGACGTAATTATATTTGAAAATTACAACACGAATCTGCGAATAGATCAGATTTATTAAATAATTCAATTCCAAGATGGGGCATTGTATAATAAACTTGCTGGTAGATTAGATTTATTTATACTCCGAGGCTGTAGATATTACGAAATATTACTAACAATAACAAAATGTGAGTATAAACAATTCAGATTGATCGTAGATTTCGCCCAGGTTCACAATCTCAACATCTTTCACATAAATTCCATCTTTTTTTCCACGTAGAAGATTACGAGAATGTCTGACTATAAATACTTATTCTACTGAAACCAAGATATCGCAAGACGCGACATTACTTCGATCAGATTCTTTCGCATCTTTGTTTCCCCTAGTCAGCGGAAGATTGTTCCCGCGACAAACTTTGATGCCACAAATATCACGTGATCCTTTAATTGCATCCCTACGCGTTTTATCGAATCCCCCGGGGAGAAGTAAAGTGAAAACGTTGGAGAATCCTCGTCTCGCACAGGAATCCCGACTCGGAAGCATCCGGAAAGGAAAAACGAGGACAAGAACGTACTGCTAAGTGTTCCTGTAGTAGATCCACGGAGCTCCGGGCTACCTTTTTATCACGAGTATTAAGAAGGATGCATATTCATAATCTCGTCGTCCGCTACGCGAATCCCAGGGGGGAAGCCCGTAGTAACCCCGTTAAACACGAGGGGGTTTCATCGTCGAAAAGTTCTCCGCCGGTCGCTCTATAATTCACTTGTTATTAGCGTAAAAACGAGAACAGGGAAAAGGGCCGGCTTGGAAAATTCATTTGAATCAATCGGGCTAATTAATCTCGCGAAATAAGCCGCCGGCCCCCGGGGTGTCGCGATTACTCTCGTTTGCTAGAGCGTTTTGCTATCAACTAATAGAATATTAATACGCCGTGATATTTTAATCGCCGGGGCAATTAATAACGTCGATTAATTGGCATGAATGGAGCGACGAACAAAGACAAAAAAAAAATTTGAAAGAAAGTCCAAGTCACGGGTAATGCGATCCATTCCGAATGAATAACGTCACCCATTCATCTCGCGGAAGAAAACCATTTTCGGCGAAGAAATTCTATCGTCCTAATTAATTCGTAAAATGGCGGTCCGAGTCGCGAAGGACTCCAATTCCCTCCGTCGGGTTTCTTCCGCCGCTCGTTCCCACCTGCTTAAATAAATTTATCCACCCGGGATCCAAGTTTCCACGTCGAATTCGTTACGGGACGAGCGATTAATTACAGAGACGGACTACTTACCGGGCGTTGTTTTGACGAGAATAAGATTCTCGTTTTTCTTCGGTCCGTCAGGATGCGTTTCCTTCGGACGACGGAATTAAAGGGACGAGATCGTCTACGTTACACCGACGGAACGCCACTCGTGACGGATCGTCACGGCACGTGCGTCATCATCGCGTTTCGTGACACGCAGTACGTGACTTCGTATTCGTGAAGATGCGTCAGAGAAAGGGGGGGGGGGGAGGGGAAGTGGGACAGGTCTATTCGTCGTCAAACGGGTTGCTCGTTAATTTTCAAAAACGAACGTAGGAACGGAACGGAATTTGCCGGCGGAAAAGACGAATCCGCGGCGTCGCCGTTGGCCTGGAATTCCAATTCATATGGTAATTTCGAATTCGCGCCGAGATGCCCCGCGTGGATTACGCGCGCGAAAATGTAAATGTGTATCATCGATCGTTGATTTAATGATCAAATCCGAATCTCGTTCTAATCCGAGTCATGATGGGACAATGACTTCCGGATTAATTAGAGTACCCCGGCTTATAATAGATTCGGACCTGATAAGAGGATTACGCGAACGTGTGCTATTATTCACACTTGGTAATCACCTTCGGTGTAACGCTGTTTGATGATTATCGTTACAATTACGACTATACATGTATATATATCACCTGCCCCGAGTAATTTCACCGAATTGAACTGTGGTCATTTTCCTCGAACGTACGTATGTGTTTATTTCAAATAGAAAGAGATAACGAGATAACAATGAGACACCCTCTCTCCCCCCTCTTTCTCTCTCACCTTTGTTGCCAGGTTAACTGAAATGTTCTTAACAACTAATTCCGATTCCGGTCTACGGGCACGCGAGGATTTTCTTTGAACTTAACAACTACCTTCGATGAAAACATCCCTCACAGCTTAACCACCTTCGCCAACGAGCTTATCTATTTGCGGAGGTGCACGAAAGTACACGTACAAGCCGATTAGAACACCCCTATAACACACCCCTGACCCCCTCCTCTTCCCCCTCCCCCTCACCCTCGTCCCGTTCGCACCCCACCAAACTGATTTCCTCCAGAGATTTACCGGGACTCCGGAATTTCCGTGTTTCCTCCACTTTCAATTCCACCCTACAGTGTACCCACGGTGAACGTAACGTATCCCCGGGACGGAACATGTCTCGGGCATGTTCAAAGCCACCCAACTATCCTATTCGTGTAACATCCGGCTCCTCCGCTCCGGTTGTCAACGATTCCCTGATAAATCTAAACGACGCGTCATACGGTGGATTCGCTGGGGAATTTTCAATGAGATCTCGTATCCAATTGGATATTAATCTGCTCCTTGATTCCTATGGGGAAAAAAGAGTTACTCGAAATATAAATTGATTCTATAATATCATTGTATTGTATACAAAGAATGAAAGGAAGATACAATTGGTACTTGAGATATAACGAATAGGAGAATAAGTAGTCTATAAAATATAATTTATATCAATCAAAATATGTATATATATATATACATAATAATAAGTTACTCGTATCGTTACTTATACAGTAACCACCACCGGAAGAAGGTTCCTAACAAATTGCGACCGTTCGCCCGGTTGAACGACGGAATTCTCAAGGATCGTTATAGCGTTTTAATATAGCCTCGCTATTCGTTATTTCGCGTCGTCAGCGTTAATCCAGCTCGCCCGTGAGATCCGGTATCTTCTAACGGCGCGCACGCACTCTTCGCAAGGGGAAAAGAGAAACTTTACGACGCGGGTGGTAAAACAGGGGAATTGAAGGGGGTGAGGGTGGTTCGACACGGAAACACCCTCCGTGAAGCGAGCATCAGCACGCGCTCACGAAAATTACTACGATCCTGCACGGTAGTTTTACGCGTGTTAATTTCACGCCTTTGATCGTTCGCTGCTTATTAACGAGCCCCGGGTAAATAAATTAAAAGTTTCATCTCGCGGGGCTGGTTCGCCGTGGCGGATTTGAATATCTAAAGACGATGTTCACCGGGATGAAGGGAGGGTAGGGGAGGAGAACGTTCCGCGTGAATGGTTAATAGAATTTTAATATTTACCGAGCACGACCGGAACCCGTCGACGAGGTCGAATCGTCGCGAAGACCCGCATACGACGAAGTTACGCGACGGCAAACGTAAAGCACCGGAATTCCGTGCTTTCCCATTTTGCCTGTCGCGCACCGATTTACACGGTTTCGTGAATAACGAACTTGCGGCCCGTAGCCGGCAAAGTATTTAGACGCGTATTAGACAGCTTTTGTTTCATTCGTACCTGACGCTTTTCAACCGTCGCGAGATAATTGAACGTTAAAGTCCAGAATCTTCTTTTCTCATTTGTGTAATTCTATCAAAAGTTTCTTTTAGAAACTTCTAGATATTCCGTGAAATTCTTCCAAATATATTTATAATTCCAATAGAATACTTACGATAGAGTGATCCATACAAACTTTCCATTTATTTTCAATCCTCCGTCGACCGTCACTTTCGGCGCCGTCGAAACGCGACGGGTCAGTCGACGTGTCACCGTTTCCCGGAGAGAAACTCAAAAAAAAAAGAAAAAACAAACAAAAAAAAGGTACCGAGACGCAACGGACGGACCTTCGACGACCCTTCCTCGTAATCCTGGCAACCGGATTCCGTTTCCTTACGCTTCGAGAATCGCCAATGAACCTTCGACGCGGCCCATCACCGACCATTGTGAAACTTCCAGGACTTATTCCCCCACCCCCCGCGAGCCATTCCCGTTTCTCCTCACCCTTTCACCTCCCCCTCTCGGTTCCCTTGTTCCCGGGGTTTCGCGTTCCTCACGAAATATCCGGGACAATGGGGGAACGCGGACAGAGGGACGAGACGTCAGAACGAAGGCGCGACCCTGCATTTTAAATCTCACCGGAGAATACCACTTATCCTTTCCTTTTATACCGGGCATTGTGTGTCGGGATTCTTCCGCACTATCCGATCTCATCCCCGGGTTAATCTGTCCGCCTCTATTTATGTAATATCCCGAATGGTTTCTTTTAGATTTTATTCGTTTATCGTTTCCCGAAGGATTCGTGTTTTTCTTACTTTTTCTTTCCGCTGGAAAGTTATTATTACCAATGGAAAGTTTAGTTTCGGTATTGGATAAAATGATCGAGATAACGGTTGCATTAGAATTTCAGATCTTTTTTAGGTATATACATATACGTTCTATACATAGGTAGATGGAGGTACACCACGTAATCGGGAAGTTATATTATCGCATGAGTGAGTTTCATTTCGGTACGTTCGATATTGTTTTCGAATAGCATTCAAGGCTGAGTGATCGTAAACAGGCGCAGGTATTAAGTTTGGGTTATCAGTCAGTGAGTTGCGAGCCTGTCGGAGCTCTACGGGCAATACCTGGGATTCGGGTGATAACGGGACAATCACGGAACCGTGGCCACGGTCACGGGATTCTGTAAACCAGTCGATAATCAGCGGTCGACGAGGTGACAACGTGCGTCCTTAGTGTTTGTGGACTCGTTTCGGTTGCTCGCGATGGGGAAACAATCGCTGACTGAAAGAGGAAAGACACCTATACATGTATACGTATGTATATCCAAGGTTTTGCAAATTTATTTATTAGATAAAACAAAAAATTGTTTTTCTCTTTTGCGAAAATTATTACCGCAAATAGAAAACTTGTACTTTTGTTAATGATTATTCAGACGACGGGGACGATCGACCGGGGGGTACTTTAGAATTTCAAATCTCTCCGCATGTATATGTATAACCGCGACTTATTCTCGTCACGAAACGGGAAACGGGTGCACCCTCACCCTCCCTCTCTCCCTCTCCCCCTTCTCCCGTATGGTACGTGAAATCTTCCGTGTCACGTGAGACCCGTCAGAAGCAGACTCACATTTTTGCAGCCACCGATATTGGCAGACAGTAAAGATTCCTCGAACATCATCGAAAAAGTGGCAAGTAACATTTCTTCCTCTCTCTCCCTCTTCCATTTTTCTCTCTCTCTCCCTCTTTCTCTCGTTCCCTCTCCTCGCGAATGGTTGCGGTAGACTTTGCCGAGGTTGGCGGACTGAAAATATGTATCCGGTCTGCCACGTACGTTTTTCCACGGCAGCTAAATCACTGCGACGAACGGCTGACACTCTATCCGTCTCTCCGTCTTCTTCTTTCGCGATTCGTTCCGCGGTGGGTAGAAAAACCGATGAATAACCGTGCGAACGACAGAGACGAAGAGGGACTCGACCGCGAGGGCGAGTTAATGCGAAAAGGAGAACGCGAGAAAGGGATGGAAAGGGACGGGAAAAGGACCGGTCGAGATACAAAAGATAGATATTGTAATATTTAGGAAAGTTTATGGTTCACGTGAAATTCCCGGAGTCTCGCGGTATCTCCCGGCAAGTTTATGGAAAGTCCGTGATAGTCACGGAAACCGCGATGACGTCGTGCTAACGAAGAATCCGTGTTACGTCGCATTGTTCGCGGGAGATGCGAGTAAAAGCTCGCGAAACGACCCCACGTCGGTCATTACCGTAAAAGGTAACGAAGCACCTCGTGGAAGAAAAAAAGAGAAAAAAGACCAGAGCGGGAGGGAGGAGAAAGAAGTTGTAAATGTCGAGCTAGTGTTTTATTACATCAACGAGAAACTCGTCAAGCCGACGTGAAATTTATCGTTCGCCACTGATTTCTCTATCGGGGAAACGGGAAGAAAATTCGTCCGGGATAATTCGACGAAAAATTGATCGACTCGACGCTACGGATTGGAAAACGATGACGAAATTGTCATCAACGATTCATCGTGGTAGACTCAGATTTCCCGTCGAACGTGTACGAATGTCGCGAGTAATTCAATTTTCTTGGATACCAAGCGTTCGACGTGGTAAAAAAAAAGAAGAAAAAAGGGAGGAAAGAAAAGATGAAATAAAGAGAGAGGAAAAAAAAAGGAAACCGGGAAGAAATGGATGACTTCCTTCCACCGACATCACCGCAATATTTCATCCCCCTCGAAAGCTATCGGCATTCAAGGAACGACCATAAGTGCCTGTCATTAGAGCGCATAAATGCCGATATAATAATTCGTATCCAGCCACCCCTCGAGATATATACCTCTCAGAAACGTTTCACAACCACCCCGTCAATGTTCCCTGGAGAAATTAATCTCTTCCGCGAGAATTGTCTCTCTCTCTCCTCTATCTCCCTCTCCCCTTCTCTTTCTATCTTTTCTATGCCTTTACAGTTAATTCAACCAATTATCCTTCCACCCAGACTCTTCGTATCCAGTCCGGACGTTGTCCTCGAGATTTATAACGTTTTCTCGTGTTTCGCGAACGGGGGAAACAAAACCCCTAATGATCCACCGGTGGTTCTCGATGCCGCGCGAGAACGTCACCGATGATTTATATTCCTGTTATTTGCCCCGGCTACGCTCTTATCTTTTTTGTGCCCGGCGAAAGTTCCGCCCGGTGATTTTCCGCCAGCGTTTCTCCAAGATCCGCGAGGGGGAAAGTTACGGCGATTACACCTCGCGAACGATGTAAGTTGAAACAATGGGCCGGTTGATAACGGAATTAGGAGAAGCGTCGCGCGAAACTCCGAAGTGTACCGGTGAATAATTATCGTTATCAGTTAGCAGCTTCGTCTAATGGACAAAAAGCAGCGACGGTATACACATACATACAGATATACACGTACACACATAGACGGGACAAGAAGCCACGGAAACGTTTACGTTACCACGGCTGGCTTCCACATGAGAAATTGCAACGGTCGTGCCGCTGTTGTAAGCATATTTACCGAGATGTAATTTCCATCGGGGTTATCCAAACAACGCGGAAAGATCGGACACCCCGGAGAATTAGCCCTGTTTTGCGAAATTCGGAAGGGCTGTTGTTCATCGTTCAATTCAGCGATGTCTCAAAACGTGACAACGAATCTTTTACGACTAATTTACCACAGACGACGGGACAGATTTTCGAAAGCAGCTTGTTTACGGATTTCAGACGGCCGGCGCACGGAATCGTTTCGCTCGTAATTGAATTTTGTTTCTTGCCAACCGCTAGCTACCGTCGCCCACTGATTAACGTCCGACATTAACAACTCGCCCGCTATCCCAATTTTCTTCCCGCCGCGACGCTTGAATTACACGAGTCCCAATTTGCAAACGTTCCACAACGAAAACAAGCAATCGAGATATATGGACTCTTATTGAGACACTTGAAAATAAATCAACTTCGAGACAATATATAAATAATTATCTAATTTCTCAAATTCATTGATATATTATTGAAAAAATCACTGTCATCCTCTGAAAAATGTTTTTTTCAAACACTTTCTAGTGTCTAATATCGAATCAAGTATTTTACATTCTATCTACCATTTTTTTCGTGTCTTTCGACAATTTCCAAACTTTCGACAATTTCCTAAGGGATCCATCGAAGTTCGTCTGCGAAGCTGGTGTTTACCTTGAAAGATTAGCTTAACTCGAGCACTTGCCGCGGCAGATTCGGAGACACGACGACCGCGAACCGGTCCGGGAATCAGAGGTACCCCACCCCGGAGTTCCCGGTGGAAACTTCAAAAGGGAACGAACTCGAACCTGGGGAAGACCCGCAAGTCGAGATGATACCTTGATTACTTAGGCGGTGGGAAGTATTGATTTCATCGGGCGACGCGATTCACGGGTTTCCGTCCCATTAAACGGCCGGTTCTAATAATATCTAAGAAGATCCGCGAAGAAACTATTTCGGCATTCCTCGGGATTATTATCAAGCCGATCGGAACGGCGGGGTTTTGATCGGTGAAAGGTTTCCTCGATCGAACGTAATATTATAATAAAATACCATGTCTGAATTCGGACGTTACTTCAAGGTATATCGTAATTGAAATCTGGAATACTGTTATTTCGATTGGACGGGAGATTATTTTTTTTTTTGCGATCGGTTCGTGGAAAAAGAAAAGAGAAAACAACAAAATGACAAATTTCTGTCGCTCGATTGGAGAACATTTCCAACTTGTAATTTCGGAAATTCGACGAGTATTACGAGTACATCTTCTTTTCTTTTCTCTTTTTCTCCTCTCCTCTTCCTCCCTTTTTCTCTCTTTTTTTTTTTTTTAATCAACCAAAGCATACGGCTGGGTATCGTAATTGAAATCTATGGTACCGTTATCGATCATCGAATCTACAAGATGACGTATTAAGCCGAGGCTGAACGGTCACGACCGGATTACCTTCACGATCGAACGACGACGACAACGTCGGGGACTTTTAAAATAATTAGTTCCGTTTATAAATCGACACGATCACCTCGGTTAGCCATCGCGCGCTGTCTGTTTTAGGTTTGGTGAAGCTACGTGAGCTCGTCAGGTCGCCGAAGTCTCGGGAGATCGAGGTTAACCTCAGGCAGGCCGACCCAGATTCGTATAGGCAGGTCCTCTCCGAGATGAAAAGCAAGGAAATACGGAATCTCATCGTGGACACCAAACCGGAGCATATGCATCATTTTTTACGAATGGTAAACATCCGTTCATTGATCCCCATTGATCTCTACCACGACAACTTCGATCGAATAATCAATCACAAACACCAACAGATTTTTATTTGAAAACTATCCACCAATATTTTCGTAACTTACACAGTGATACGTTGACACTACTATAGTGAATGATCTTGAACGTTATGTTTCAAATCCCCCCCAAAAAAAGAAAAATAGAGAAACAATTATTACCAGTTTCTCTTTCTTCCATTTCCCTTAGTTGTATTACACGTGGAAAAGAAAAGTGTTCCGTTTCATTGAAAGCAAAGACCTCTGTACGTACTATAATTGTCGCCGGTATTCCCGTTGGTGTTTTTCACTCGATGACCCAGATTTTGTCTGCGCGATTAAAACCCCCGCGTACGTGGGTTAAGGGAGGGTGGAGGGGGGAGGGGGGGTGGGAGTACCGGGACAGAAAATTCTGCTAACGCTTTTAATTACAGATTCTGCAGCTGCAGATGAACGACTACAAGTACCATTATCTGTTCACGACATTCGTGAGTATCGAGAGAAACCGTGGAAGTTTAAACTTGACCCAGGTACAGTTGTTTATCTTTATTTTGATTGGATTTTTTTTTCTTTATTATTATTAAAGGATATCGAGACCTTCGACCTCGAGGACTTCAAGTACAATTTCGTCAATATCACTGCCTTCCGTCTGGTCGACGCCGACGACGTCGGTGTGCGGGGTATCCTGAGGGATATGGAACGATATCAACCGTCCGGGAATACGATCCTCAACAAGTCTAGAGTCATACAGGTAAGAATTTCATATGATCGAAACCCCCCCGCCGTTGGAAAATTGAATACCGATGAAACCGGCGGCGCATCAAAGAACCGATTCCACGAAATATGTTATTCCATCAGGAACGCGGAACCGTTGAGATATACGCTGTTAAAGTGATTTCCAGATTTTTCTTTTTTCTTCTTTTTCGCCTTCACTTTGTATACATATTTATTTAGAAACGCGTCGATTTTACGTAGAGTGCGAACGATGAGAAATATTATAACGGATACATCGTCGACGTGTCGTCGTTGAAACGTTCGACAAAAAAAATACGATGGTAACTTTTCCCGCTAATAAACTGCGGGAAATCGCGTTTCATTTCGCAATAATATTTCATCGATCGTGAAACCTCGGAATAGTGTAGAACAAGGGGATGAAGAGGGATGAGGGATGATGTCCAGACTGCGAAACACGTGTCGACTACCGGAAAGGGATGTAAAACAATGCGACAGGGGAAAAAAAAAAGTTTCATTTTCGATACAGCTTGTTACGTCGATATAGATTTGCGAAACAGTTCGAAAGGCCTCGTGACGATTGTGACGTTGACGTCGGGACGTCGTCGACGTATTCCACGTCGCGAGACAAAAGTTTTCGCGGAAACTCCGCGAGAAACGAATGACGAGAGTGCGTCCGATAACGACGGGGATAAAAAATGAGAAAAGATAAAAAAGAAAAAGTTGGCCCGGATATAATATCTAATACGGAAACCCGGAGAAACAGGGAATCTCACTAACACCGTCACGTGGTTATGACGCGTGAACTTTCATATTTTCCCCCCATTCACATGCAGATTAGAATGTTTCCGAAATGAGTTCCACTCCCGGGAACCAGGGACGTCTGTTTCTGTAATCAGATTTGCGAAACCTCCCCCCTCGACGATACAATCTTTTTCTTTTTTTTTTTGTTTTGTTTTCACTCGTTCGTTCGGAATTATTCTCATTAAACCGTTACATCCGTCCTGTTCGTTGAAATATTTCGATGGAAAATATCGCTGTCCCGTTGTAAAAAGGGGTGGATGAGTCGAGTGGTGGTCGGTATATTTTTTCGTCGGGATAAATTTCTGCCGAAGAAACCGTTCGTAAATTTAACTAACTGACAAAGTGTCTGGGAATCGCGGCGGGTGCTTCACTGCGAGGCCATTTCTCTCGGCCGTGTCTAATAATTCAAGCCAGGAGCGTATTATTCTAGAACCCCGGGTTCGTTGCCCGTTGCGCCCTTCACGGTGGTTCTTGTTGTTGTTGTTATTATTATTATTATTATTGTTATCATTTTTCTCACCCTCCGACTATGGGCTTTCGCGAAGTTCGCGGAGCTGTTTGCATGTATTATACATATTATAATAACACCGAGGGGACTATCAAGGGAGAGTGGAAGGGTGGGGGGGGGGTGGTGTTTTGGTCGAACTGGCGAACATAAAATCGGCGGAGTGAAAAAAAAGGAAGAAATGGAAACGAACCACGCGTCCCTCGAATTATCTTGATGGAATAATAAGGGAAAGTGGATCGATCCCGTAAGACGCGTACGGAAAACTTGGTTCACCCCTCGCGGAAGTTCGTTGGAAAATTACGATGAAAGTTTTGATAAGAATCCGCGATAGGGGTGTGCGTCCGTGTGGATTCTACAAAGAATTTTATATTTTTTAATTAAAACACCGGACGCCGTTTTAATCCGAATCGACGATTACACCCAGAACCCTCCCGGATACCCAGGGGTAACAAAATAAATTCATCGGATAAAGGCGCGCGGGGGTTATTGTTGCGTAGGCTCCGCCCTGGCAATTCTATTTTCCCCGTGCAATCTTCGAGAAATTGATACAGGACGCACCAGTGAAAATGGAAATCCGCCGTGGATAAGATGTAACCGAGTTTTCCCCGCACGTTACCACGGTGGTGTAGTGATTTTCCTTTTGACGCGAACCCACCCCCTGTGGAAATGTTATCCCTTTACACACTCTCGCTAAGCGGAAAGAAGTGTAAATATAATAAAAAAAAAAGAAACGAACAAGTACTTACTCGGAACTTTGGTGTAGGTGGATTAAAGAATTCAGCGAGATTTACCATTCACGGCGAATATCTGGGGTGTAACGAAAAGTATCCTAATTACTTCCGGTGAAACTGGGAAACTTCGTCGTGGTGCTTGCCAAGGTTATATCGAAGGCCACGCGAACAAATGAATCGAAAGTTCTCGTTCAGGGGCGTGCCAATGATTTCCACTGGCTTTTTATTAGCCTCGGATTTCGAACTGTGAAGTTTGCACCCTGGTGTAACCTTCAATGGACGATGAATTTTCCGGTTTTCCTTAGTTCACGGTTTATCGATTAGGTTTCTTGAAATGTCGATTATTATCCCATTGAAATAACTGTCGTTCGAGCTGTTACGTAAATGGACAAAAAAAAACAAGATAAAAAAAATGCTACTGATGACGGATAAGTGGCGTCGACGTGAAAGCGAGTTAACGTCGACCGCGTCGCGACGCACTAGCACGTCGAATTCCGTCGGCGAGAAATGAAAACAGACGAATTATAAAAATTGCGATAGGTATTCGATATACGAACGTGAAAACAAAACACGTCGGGCGGAGGGGGGGCATTAAAAAAAAGAGCGAAATGTATTTTCACGTTCGCACACTCGAAGAACGTAGAAAAATATTCGGACCGGTGTTCCCGCGATGTGCGAGATAAATAAAAATATTCCACTTTTTAATATTTCAACGAGCGTGGCTTGAATTGAAACATGGCCGAACGATGCTTTGCCGGGAATATGTTTACAGTGTCTCTGTAGAAAAACAAGCCCGTCCGAATAAAACGAAACGTGTACCGACGTTTTTTTTTACATTTCAATCGTAATTACGTTTTTCATGATATCTTAAGTTTCCCTCAAAAAAACTCTCGTCGTACGAATCTCGTCGAATGTACGTTCGGCGGGGATGTCTTTCACTTTTTTTTTTGTTCGTTTTGTTTCGTTTCATCGTTGCGAAAGTAACAGACGATACAGAAAAGGGGTAAAGGAACAGAAACGGCTGCTATTATTAGTTTTACCCAATTAGTGAAATGAGCGCAGCAGTCTGCCGTCACGTGATTAAACTCGTAAGGTTTCCTTTCGCTTTTCAGCGAGATTATCCTCGCACAAAGACATCGAATGAATAAGAAATCGTATCTCAAGGTTCGTCCGTGTGCCTATTTCGTTCAATAAATTTCAGTTACACAATCCCATAGAAATCCGTGAAAAACAAAAACACCGAACGAGACAAAGCACCGTCGTTACGACGTGTCGAGTAGCTATACTTCCCCTTCCTCCCCCTTTTTTTTCCTTTTTTCAACCTCCCTAATTAAATACACGATGTCAATCAAATTTCACGATAAAAAAAAACAGAACAAAAATAAAGCAAACACACTCTCGCGAAGTCACGACGATAGAACAGATAATAGAACGATAAATACCGTACGGATAGAAGAGAGAATTGTCAAAGACTTTCTCGCCACCTCTATCCAGCCAATTTCTCCGATCATCCAGAATTGCGAGACGTCGCTTCATCATCGGAGACATCCTGTGCTCACCCCTTTCGCCGGTCATCCCTTTTGCCACCCAGAGAATTGTCGGTTCGAAATTACCTGAGACAGCTTTTGTTTCGACGGTCCCAAGGGTGCAATACTACATCCACGTTATCCACCGTCTTCTCTCCGGCGATTTCTCTTTTCTCCCCCCTCCCCTCTCTTCACCCTCGTTTCTCCCTTCTCTTGATTCCTCTACCAACCCCCTCCGCCCTTCCTTCAAGCCCATCCGCTGACAACCGACGTCTTTTTACTTCCTTCTAAACGACCAAGTTAGCCAGAGGAAAGCTCCGCGCAAAAAGCCCGGTCACAATCAACGCCGGCACAGGCAAAAGGTGAGGGAAAAGGTGGAAACGTCGAGAAAGTAGCGCCCCGAGATCCGGGAAACACACCACCTTTTGCGGCTCGCCGACGAGCAACCAGTCCTCGCGGATAAGTGGAGGGTGTGTGTGTGTTTATGTGTGTACCTGTTAGCGTGGGTCTTTTACCGAGGCCTTTGGAAAATATAGACGGGCCCTGGATAAGGGGGCTGACCGTGCTACCCGATGCACACGGTGAAATGAAATAAGATGAAAAAGAAACACACACGGACATAGAAAAAAGGAACGTGTGTACGTGTCCGCCAGGACAGCTTGTTACAACGACGGTTACATACTGATTATCCTCGTTTTCCCACTTCTCTCTGTTCGCTGGAGGAACCGTGGAAATCGGACGGTCTCCCTGGGAAATGGTAGATACGTACCTGGGTAATGTAGTGACATTAGGAATTATTTGGAAAAGAAATTTTGGAAAGATATGATACCTTTGTATTTAATGTCTGGTGATTAATTGGTGGAGATATTTAATTGATATTTAACAAATATAATGTATAGGAATGTCTTCGATAGTTTTTGGCAATGTGAAATTTATTTAAAAGGTTTACAAGGATAAGAAAAAATAGAATATTAAGGAAATAATAATTTTACGTCATTCGGTGAGTTTTTCTATAAACAGAGAATTAATTCTCCCGTGAACAGGAACGTTTATTAACGTTACTCGCGATGAAAAGTAAAAAGTGAACAGAAACAGAAAAAAAATGAACGAGTTTCCGCGAATTCGATTCAGGCTTTTTAATTGCCAGCTACAGCGTTTTAGTGTGATATTTCGATTGATGGAAAAATGATGGCGGGTCCCAGAAGAGTTTTTCCATTACCCTCCCACCCATCCGTACCCCCCCCCCTTTTCCGTCCCGGTTAGCCAATGAATCACTGAATTCCCTGCACCACGCTGGATAACCTTTGCTGTTAGCGCCATAAATCAGACTATCTCGTACTCGAAGGGTTTTATTATTTTATTCGGCAGCCGGTAGTCATCCCTGATGCGTCTATATGGCGAGGATTTCGGGCTGCGATTTTAGATCTCTATTCTCGTGACGAAAATAAAAAAAAAACAAGAAAAAAGGGGTGGGTAATCCAAATGGAACGGTCGTTGCATTCTCTCCTCGTCACGATCGATTTTTATCATCAATGACTCGTTGAAAATGAGGAATATACAAAGTTACGTTGAAAACTAGCACGGGAAAATGTGCTACGATTAATTACGGTGACGTTTAATTTTTACGATTTTATCGTAGAAATTTGAATCGTTCGTATTCTACGGTTATCGATAATTAACATGGAAACGATGATCATTTCTCGATATCGTTCGTTCCGCGACAGACATTTTGAAATATATATTCCGTCGTAATGGTGGAAATTCATCTCTCGCGGTGGAAATGTCGAATCGCTTTCAACATCACCAGTCATCTCTCTCTCTCTCTCTTTCTCTTTCTCTCTCGATGCCTATTGTCAAGGGTGACGTATTATTACGATATTATTACAAAAGCGCCATAACAGCGGCGACGTAGCGCGTAGAGCTTAAATTGAAGGTGTTCGTTACCGATGCTTCCGATCGACACTTTCATCTGCCAATACGACGAGAGTCTGAAATATTGGCAATACTCGTCGATGGGATTTAACAGCCATTCAGTGACAGGCGTGGAGCGAATGCTGCGGGATATTTCCGAAGAATCCTCTATTTTTCTTTTTATCGTCGGCTTCGAAACGTTCCCACCAAGGTGAAATTGGAACGGGGAAACGTTTTCTAATTGGCAACATTTCTTGGATATCGTACGCGAAACACGATAGCCATTTACCTGTAATTAGGTGATCTTAGGTTACACCTGTCCAACCCTATATTTTTTGATGACGACATTTTCAAGAGCTATAGAATCTTTTTACTATTATAGGACAGCTTTTACAATTTTAAATTCGAATCTAGAATGAACATCGGGTAAAAATGAAAGATAACATTTTTTTTTTTTTGAAAATGAGGTAGTGTAAAATCATTTCAACTGTCATTGCGTGTATAATTCAGTCGGTGGACACGAATCGTCATTAAGTGACAGGTCTCTTCTATAGCTCGTCAGGGCTAACTTTAACCTAACGATGATTTTCCACCCGAAATTCCGGGGAAAGTGGCAGGCAGTTCGAAAGACATTTCCATTTCGTTTTAAATGCTAATGAACAAGCTGATCCAAGTGAGGACCGTTCCGCGAAAGAGAACCGTTTGTTCTGAAATTAAATCCCCGATTTAAGACACCTGGCCACGCGGAAGAAAAATGACAGAGTTCCCGTATTAATTGGACCTAGCAATTATTCCGCCGGAATAGACAATGAATTATGACAGAGTAGTCTCTCTATAGTTCGGTATATCTTAACGATAGACGGAAAGTTATCGAGAGTCTACCGAAATTTCTCTGACAATCCTCGATCCATCTAATTGACTTTGAACGAAATAAAATTCCACCTGTGAAGTGTATCAAATTAATAAAAATAAAT
Organism: Mimumesa dahlbomi; assembly: GCA_917499265.3. Classification (NCBI taxonomy): domain Eukaryota; kingdom Metazoa; phylum Arthropoda; class Insecta; order Hymenoptera; family Crabronidae; genus Mimumesa; species Mimumesa dahlbomi. Next base: position 12,626,733 of record OU824118.1, read on the forward strand.
TTTTAAAGATCATCATAATTTTGACAACACCATGGACACTTTTAAAGAGCACCATGGTCCTCCATTGAAACACTATGCCAGAAATTAAACGGAATTCATAAGACACGGTAAAACTAGCGGAACTCGTTGTCGCAAGTTTGTCGCGTTACGTCGGACTTGGACTAATTAAAAGCACGCTCCAATTAGCCCGGGATAACGGCCCCTGTATTCACGAGACGGCAACTATTGCAACTTCCACCGGGCTAAGAGATTTCTGATAACACTGTGTGTGGGCTTGCCCGCACACATTTCGCGCTCGGCGAGTCGTCGCAATAAGCGTATTATCCGTCGGATAACGTCACCCCGATTTTCGGCAACTGGCAAATCTACTAGAAACGTCTATCGAAGTTAAACAGCAAATATCTCATTCCAGATATTCCCAATTGTTCTAAAGAAAACCTTACAAGAATGATCAATTTCAATGATTTTCACTTTTCCACGTGGAAATTGTGTTATCTCATAATGTACCACTACCTTAAAAGGCGATATTATCACATTTATAATATTTTTTCGCATGAAAATAATATATTTTCAGGCTAGCTTTTGTGCAAGCAGCGTGTCGGTAATTTATCAACAATGTAGCTATCAACGGTCAGCTGAAAATGATATTCGACACTGCATAAAATCCAGAACCTGTATTTCATGTATTTCCACCTCGTTGAAGCACTTCACTCGATTACCCAGCACTTCGCGGGGCACCGGGCAATAAAATGTTTAGGTATCGACGCCTGCCCAATCGATATACAACCCACGCATATCAACCCCCCTCCCCCTCTCTCTCTCTGTCTCTGTTCCCTACTTCTCCACGAGGGAAAAGTTACAACCTCGTTTTCTATTCAGTGCCATCAATTCGGTTTGCACGGATCCCCTTGACCGCGGCGGTATGTCGACTCCGGAACTATTTTTCCGCGAGTCCGGAGCGTAATAATTGAATTTCAATTCTCCATCCCCCTCCCCCGTCCCTCCATCCGCCCCTGCCACTCCCGATTATCGTGACAAACAATCCGTATCCGGGAAGTTTACGAGCGTTTGCATATCGCGGATGATTTATCGATAGAGCGTATTTTTTTCCACCCCCTTCTCCCTTTTTTTTTAGTTGTTCTTCTTCGCACCGTATTTTTTCAGTTCTTGATTAATAATTTCTCGCTATCATCCTTCACGCGGTCCAAACGATATTTATCATTCGGCCGCACCGGGGAAAATCCTTTTATCGTTATTGTATTTTTCGGCAAGTAGAAATTGCCGCGCCGATGATGAGATATTTATACCTTTGTTTGTACGGGAGGAGGGAGTGGGAGGGGGGGGGAGGTTTCAATTTGCCGGTTACACGAATCCATTATTTTACCACGGTGAGATTATAATGTTTCTGTGTAGTCGCGGGAAATTATAGGACGAGAACGGGTCGCGCGAACGCGAATGTCGTTAGCGTTGATTATTTCCACCGATTACCGCTTTTCGACACCCGCGATTCCGACCGGGGGTTTTTTCAGATTTTCCGCCGCATTTCCGCGAACCGGGCTGGCCCTTGGAAATGCGGATTATCTCGTCAAATTATTTCCACCGGGCCCTTGAAACGAATTCATCGTACCACGGAAGCGAACGGCAACGAATCGGAAGAGGTGTCTCGTTCATTTCGTTCCCGACCGTACGCTTATTAACGAGAGTATAATATTTATTAAACGTCCGCTAATAAATACACCGGACAACGAGATATTCCGCGGCACAATTCCCGGGCAACGAAACGTCAAATGTATAATCGGGCAGCAGTCATCGATATCGAATAAACGACAAAAGCATAAACTCGAAAAACCACCGCGTCGCGAAAGGGGAAAGAAATATTGTGGAATTTTTAGATCGATTAATTAATCGCTCGATAAAAATTCATTATTAACGGTAATACTAATAATAATAACAACAACAACAATAATTCGTTCTAATAGCGTTTAAAATTCAATCAATCGTTTCCCTACGCATTAATTGTATACACCCGTTAATTAACCTGTTTCACCTGTTACCGGATACACGCATCTAATTTTCGGAATACATCGTTGCAAGGAGATTGTCGCGCGAATTTCCCCGGGAAAATACAGCGTCGTTTCACGAATCCTTCCGCGTGTTTGTTCGTCCCGAATAAGCATCCTACGGGGATTCCTGCCTGCGGGATCGAAGAGCGGTGGAAACAAACGGGACGCGAGGCTTAGTCGTCGACACGACGCGGAAAATCGTGCCCGAAGGAAATTAATTCCCACCCGTTGGATATTGGATCCCCTTCGGCCACTCGAGTTTATGAGGGAAAATAGAGGAAAACGAAAACCCGTCACCGCGCGCGGTTATAACGCTGTTGTTTATTGCCTGCTAACTTACGGACTCATATCGTAACGGAATTACCTTATATGAATGAGCTTCATTAATTCCGGATTATCAGTATCCAACGAAATCGAAGAAAATCTATTTCAACGGACCTCCGAACGTCGAGATTCAAAGTTTCCGGGGTATTCATCATTTCATCTCGTCCACGTTTCAAAGTTTTATATATGTATATATATGTATATTATATGTTAATTAACGCTGAGATTTTTAATCGATAAATTTAATTTGGTTTTTAGCAATTATACAAGGGGGAAAGTAATTGGTGAGGGGTATCAGACGAGTATTTATTTCGGAACTCTTGTATGACAAAGAAATCATGTTCACTGGTCCGATCATTCGCATCCGTCGATGCTGCCGCGATAATTAAATCGCGAGCTAACGATGGGAAACGGACGTATGCTAGCCCGATAGTGATACCGGGAAGTTATTTCCTGGTCGCTCGTAATTATCGTCATAATATGCCCGGGATTCGCGAGTATTCCACGTCTATTTCCATATGCAACGGTAACTCGTGCAAATAAAGGGTCCGCCCTGTCCATTCTATTTTTTCAGATACACAGGAAAAGAAAGAAAAAATGAACATTCACAATATTCTACTTGCCAACCTGCAAATATAATACTTTCTTCCGAATTTTAATCGAATCATATATAATTCCGATTATACACCTAAGAAATTATTTTAAATAATTATATTGAAAATTCTACATGAATCTGGTTATTGTTATTGTACCTCTATAGTCCACAAATAGATTTACAATGAGCTACGAAAACACAATCGACATTTCAATCACACGTGGCGGACCTTTGCTCAGGTATAAAAGGGTGTGAGTGAGAGGGGGCGAGTACATAAAAGTGTGCGTTGTGTATTTGGAAGTCAGTGTCGTGTTGACCTTCGAATGTATCGCATCGCATCGATAACAGGGTGATTAATTCTATTCCTTCCATAATCACTAATCACTAAACAACTCAACAACCTATCAACCAATGACATTAATACTCGTCACACCAATACTCTCCCTACATCCTACACACTTAACATTTATTTTTATTTATCCTTTTTTCTCCCCGGAACTCGGCGAACGGTTGTTAAGCTCCCGTTAAAAAACTCGTTCGCCGGCGGCTGTGGGAGTCGGTGTTCCGCGAATATTTAATATGTAACCAGCACGCTGGTGTCCCGGTGGTTTCCACTGACGAGATTTTGTTCCATTTTCCAGGCGGAACCAGCCCTGATGTACGACAGCGTGCAGGTGTTCGCCGTGGGATTGAGGACCCTAGAACAGTCTCACGCGTTAAGGCCCGCGAATATTTCCTGCGAGCTCGAGCAGCCCTGGGACGGTGGACTCTCCCTCATCAACTACATAAACTCGGTGAGATTTTACCACCTACGTTCGCTTTTGAGACACTTCAACGTGAAATCCTTCCACTCGACGCTCCAGACACTTGCCCTGTGTGTCTGCTTCTGATATATTTTGTCGTGGGAGTCGTATTTCGGTGATATTTAAAAATTTCCCAAGGTCATACATATACTTATAAACGTATACATAGTTAAATGTATATGTATACATATACCATGTAAACATATACCATGTATACATATACCATGTATACATATACCATGTATACATATACCATGTATACATATACCATGTATACATATACCATGTATACATATACTTGCCCTGTGTGTCTGTTTCTGATATACTTTGTCGTGGGAGTCGTATTTCGGTGATATTTAACAATTTCCCACGGTCATACATATACTTATAAACGTATACGTAGTTAAATGTATAGGTATACATATAACTTTATATGTATACCGTATTTAAATGTATAGCGTATACGTAGTTAAATGTATAGGTATACATATAACTTTATATGTATACATATACATTTAACTACGTATACGTTTATAAGTATATGTATGACCGTGGGAAATTGTTAAATATCACCGAAATACGACTCCCACGACAAAGTATATCAGAAACAGACACACAGGGCAAGTATATGTATACATATACATTTGTATTTGTATTTGAATTACGCTGATCCCCTTGGGGTTACAGCCCGTATACATATACATTTATATAGATTTATACACATTTATATGTATATGTATATTTATATATTTATATGTATGTGGGGACCGTGGGAAATTATATTAAATGTATATGTATATACATATACATAATATAAGTGAAATCGTGGCGTGGTATGTATTCGGAAAAGAAAAACGTACGACGAATTATCGTAAATCGCGAACTCAAGGGGATGCTGGAGTGTTGCCAGTGGAGGAATTTAAAACTGCAACTCGTTTCGTGAAACGTCACGGAGAGTATTTAATAAGAATGAAAATGATACGGTGGATACACGGGTAACGTCGACACGGGACGGACGGCTGTAAGAACGTCGGAAATATTGTGACCCGGACACGTCTCCTGCGTTTTCACGTGATATCTCTACTATTGTCTCTTCCCGAGACACTTATAATTTTTTTCCCGTGCAACGACAAGTATTCTGTTTTTTATCCCCACGAGTTTCACAATGAAACAAAAAATATGGGGCGGGATAAAAATAAAAAAAAAGATAACTTACACTCGATTTAACGTCCCGTTTACGAAGCCGACGTGTCCGTCAGTGATTAAATATCGTCATAAATCGCGCTAACGAAGTGACTCGTTACCCCGTTCCGTCTAATCATCGTCGTTATTCCGTGTTGATTATGTCTCGTGGAAGGGATGATCGCGGTTAATTAATATCACCGTTCTAACTCGTTAATACGGGCGTGTGACGTGTTTTCACGATTCCGATCGGCGGCTAAACACGTAGAATTAAATTTTCCCGTTATCTAGTCGCACACGTACGACGAAATCGTGAGTACGTGTGAGGGTTTCTATAAATTTCAATCAACATTTTCCATAGGCACGCGACGACACGCGCGAAGCGACGCGCGGACAGCGCCGCGGATAAATTGTTTAATAACGTGATGAACGGTTTCAAACCTGTCACAGACACCGACCACAAATCGTTGCCGGTGCTTGCTCTCTTTCCCTCTCCACTTTGTCCTTTTGTCTCGCGTAACGAACACCCGGATGACTCTCAATCGTTTCGCGTGATTATTCGACGGATATTCACGGAGTTATTCCCCCGGGTGTATCCGTGTAGAAAACGACGTGATCGTGATTCGTTTCTACTTTTACTAATCGCTTGGAATAATAATACGTCGGACGATAGACAGGAGAGGGGGGGATAGGATCTTGATTTTCAAGAATTGTCTCGTACGTGACTATCGCGGCGTTTGTTAAGAAAATTGAAAAGTTCTAACGGCGGCGAGATCTCTGGCGGGAATTTCAGACGCGCGGAAATAACGTGAAATAAAGTTCCGTATCGTAGGATTTCAATGAACGTACAGTTTTATCAGGGGGGAAATATTCGCGTTCTATAATAAAATGAAACTAGTAAAATATCCCTAGCTAGGGAAAGTCTCCCGGCGTTGGTTAGTAATTTCGAGAATTTGTCGACGCACACTCGGGATGTCGAATTTAATAATTAATTAAATCATGATGTTACATCGATGTTCCCGGGGGGGGGGGGGGTTCCGATAAATTTCCACGAGTATCAGCCAACTCCGTTTCACGTCGAGGACTGCTTCCCAGACGGTCCCAATGTCCAAGGATCCTCACGACCATCCCCTATGGGATCAGGAACACTTATGGACAACCATTAATTTAATAGCGGCATGGCTGGATTCCAATATCGGTGGTCCCCTAATCGGCTCCCTGATATTTGCACCCGTTCCACGTCCACAAAATTCCCGAATAACATCTCGTCGACTTTCGATAGAACCTACTGAGCGTATTAGAATTCAACCTGGGTAATGAAAAAAAAGAAATAATTCGTGTCTCTAATATAGAATTGTTTCAAAATACTCTTTCACAGAGATAGCAATTTTTTAAATAATAAAAAATTGTTACAATTATTATTTATATCAGAGGTAACTATTTTATAAAAGAATTCTTTATTACACACACACAGACACGCACAGGAATAATTTCTTTCATAAAAATGTTTAGTTTTCAACATTCTATTCCCTCTCGTTAACTCGATTCTCTCGAGTATTACGACAAAGTTGCGGAAGATGATATAAACCGAATTATTCTCTGCTTAGACCTGGACCGCGTGTGGTTGAATAACGTAACCAGCCACGGTGTATCTTTCCGTCGTTCGTAAACGATCCTCGTTCCCTTTAAAAGCATTGCGCGATAGCGTCAAAGCCGTAAAACTACTTGGCGGTACTCCAAGCGCGTTTATCGCGGGATTAGCTATTCCGCGTTGTTTGTCCGTACGCTTTTCCGAGCATCTTTCGTGCCGCGGTGAATTTTGGCACACCGGCGGCGCACTCTCTTTATCCCCGTTGGCACCGTCTATACAATTTTCTTTTCCCAATTTAGAAATGCATGCTTAAGGTAAGTGCGCTCACTCCCCCTCGCCTTCCACTTCAGGGTAAATGGGTCGTTAGCGCACGTTACCGAAGAACTTGGTTGTATTCACGCGTGAAATAGACACCATCCGACAACATTACGTGGAGATATTAATTAATTTTTGGGATATACACGTAATTATTCAGTGAATCGTTGATAATTAGGTAACTGAAGCTATCTATTAGAAAATCACCCTGGAATGGTCATAGGAATTATAAACGAAGGTCGTAAGTCTCGATAACTTTCCCTCTGGATGAACTTTAGATTAATTTCAATTTTATTGAAGTTCTTTCGTCACTTGAATTTTATTTAATTATAAAATTATCTTGACTTTGTTGTTTCTCTGCTTTTATACATATACGTACACGTGTGTATGTGTGTGTTGTGTGGTTACAATTCAATTATCACGGGTCACCAAAGTCCAGGATAATCTGATCCCCAGCTGGAAAGTGCTCGTTTGTACGGGGATCTTTACGACAGGGACGAAATCGTGGCGGTTGCTCGATAAATCAACACTATTCCTGGCTGAATCGCTCCGGCAGACTGTTTATCTCCGCCACGTGCCGATACACACAGTGGTAAAGCATCTCCAGTGCACAGTGCCGAGTGGAATATCGGCAAATAAAGGAGTCCCGGTGAATGATACATGGCGAGTATTACCGGAAACGAGGAAAAGATCGATGTCCGCGATGCAGATTAATGTCTCAACACTTTCGAGCGATTTACGAAAATCGTGAAAAATCGTCAAATTCAACCAGTCTTTTGGTCGGCATTCGCCCAATTTTTGAGATAGCGGTCTGAAACTTGTACCATTGTTTTAGTTAGGAAATTCTACGTCAGAACAATGTATAATAGTTGTACTTTTCGAAAATTTAATTTTTCGCAAAAATCTGAAGGGGGTAGGTCAGGATTTTTTGCGATTTTCGTAATTCCTTCGCCATTTCCGTAATTGTTGAGCTATTTAAATGATCCAGGACGTTTTGGACGCGGAATCCGAAGCCGAATAAGCCAGTGAAAGAATCATCATGATATCTAAAAAATTGTGGAAATGGCGGCCGATTTACGAAAATCGCAAAAAATCCTGACCTACCCCCTTCAGATTTTTGCGAAAAATAAAATTTTCGAAAAGTACAACTATTATACATTGATCTGTCGTAGAATTTCCTAACTAAAACAATGGTACAAGTTTCAGACCGCTATCTCAAAAATTGAGCGAATGCCGACCAAAAAACTGGTTGAAATTGACGATTTTTCGCGTTTTTCGTGATTCCTTCGTCATTTCCGCAAATTTTTAGATATCAATCTGAATCTTTCACGGCCTTATTCGGCTTCGGATTCCGTGTCCAAAACGTCCCGGATCGTTTTGGTACCTCAAACATTGTGGAAATGGCGAGCGAATTACGAAAATCGCGAAAAATCGTCAAATTCACGCGGTTTTTTGGTCGGCATTCGCTCAATTTTTAAGATATCGGTCTGAAACTTGTACCATTGTTTTAGTTAGGAAATTCTACGACAGATCAATGTATAATAGTTGTACTTTTCGAAAATTTTATTTTTCGCCAAAATCTGAAGGGGGTAGGTCAGGATTTTTTGCGATTTTCGTAATTCGCCTGCCATTTCCACAATTTTTTAGATATCAAAATGATTCTTTCACTGGCTTATTCGGCTTCGGATTCCGCGTCCAAAACGTCCTGGATCATTTAAATAGCTCAACAATTACGGAAATGGCGAAGGAATTACAAAAATCGCAAAAAATCCTGACCTACCCCCTTCAGATTTTTGCGAAAAATTAAATTTTCGAAAAGTACAACTATTATACATTGTTCTGACGTAGAATTTCCTAACTAAAACAATGGTACTAGTTTCAGATCGCTATCTCAAAAATTGAACGAATGGCAATCAAAAAACTGTTTTAATTTGACGATTTTTCGCGATTTTCGTAATTTGCTTGAAACACCCAGGGAGATTTTCCGCGATGTAACCGACACACTCACACAATCACCATTACACTTTGTCGGAAGTATACGTCGAATATTTCGCGAGTGATGAAATAAAATTAACACTCCACGAAGTTTCTTTTTTTTCTCAGTCTTTTTCTATTCGACAATGAAATTCACCTGTGCGAGGCAATTCTTTCGAACGACGAGAAATTTCGCGGATTCCGCGTGGCCGAAATTTACGGGGCCCGCGAATCTTTCGGTCGGAAGAAAGTTGGCGTAATTCGGGTGAGCGAAATTCACGGGGGCCGCGCGCGATTCCGCACGAACCGGTTTCGCGATCATGCCGAGCAACGCGTAAATTCGCCGCTCATAGTAGCACCCCTTTATTACCGAGCGTATTCACCCTTGCGCCGCACGTTCTCTACCGCTGTCTGCAAACCCTTGCATCTTTTTTTTTTTTTTATTTTGGCCCCGCAGCTAGTCGAACGATATTTTGGACGGGCGTTTTTTTCGCGATTCACTTTTTACCTAGTCGTTGTTTCGCTCGGTATAAAGCATTTTTCGTTTCCGTTCCTTTTATTCGCTCTGTTATTTGCGTTTTTTTTATCGTCATTTCCCTCGCGGGCATCATTTTCCGCGTTTGGTTGCGGAACACCCGGTAGACTGATTCCGGTTCGAATATGCCCGGTGGTTGAAAATCAACACACGGCAGGGGATTTTTAATTTCGATCCATTTCACCGTACGACGAGCACGCGAACCCCCCGTCAGTGGCTCGAAGAACAAGAACTCCGCGAAATTGTATATGTGTATATTGTGTATGTGTGTGTGTGTGCGCTCGCCGTGGAACTCGCAACGGGTTAAATTGTATATGAAAACCGGGCTCGTGACCCGCGAAACGAACGACTGCCGGTGCGAGAGATCAAAGGAACTCGAAAGTCGCGAGAGTTGCGAAAACGAGATGCGAGGAGAATACAAGCGGCGTTAGAATGCCAGCGAAAAGGGTAAAGAATTAAACGTAACGCGATACGTATTGCATTATTACTCTGTTTACTCGGGCGTTTACAAAAAAGTGGGGAAAAAACAGAAAAAACGACCGTACGAAAAGATATTTTATAACTCGAGGCACGAACGCCGGTTACCCAGATTCGTTCGTGCAAATAATGAACTCCCGGTAGCGTGAAATTTCCGCGTGTTACCTTTTTACCATAATCATCATACTTTAACTACGTACGTACTCCGTTAACCTTTTTCATCAGTAAGAAACAAAGTATCACTGGCGTGAGAATACAGAACGTTTTGGATCGACGCTTACCGAAATTGTCTTTTATAGATGTTCTCTTTTTTTCTTCGTCTTCTCTCATTTTATTTTACCACTTCTCTCTTTCTCTGTGTCTCTCTCTCTTTCTCTCTTTCCTGTACCCTTCTCACCGTATTTTTTCCCTTGCTGTATTTTTCCCTCACTTTTGCCCGCGTGCTTTTTTTTCTCCTTCGGTTCTCGCTTACCCCTTTTAGTCAGTGAATCCGTCCCGTTTCCCGTTTGCTCCCTTTGGTACGTTTGTTTCCGGCGGACAGTGAAGAAGAAGGGTGGAAAGGAAGACGGGGAAACGGGAACACGTGTTTTACATTTTTTTTTCTTTCTTTCCTTTTTTTTGCTGCTCGCTCTCCGACGGAAGTGCACATTTAATTTGCAGAAGTTCGACGCACCGAACACGTGTGCTTTCTTTTTGTTGGTTTTTTTTTCTTCTTTTTTACATTTACACCGTGTTAATTTCAGAAGCAACCTGTCCGTGCCGCGGCGGTCAGTTTCCGCGGTAAGATTATCCCTTTTGCGAGGCTTTTTAGAATTAAAGTAGTCCCGTGTCTCTCGTTTGCACTATTTTTCACGGGTACAGACCTTCCGCCGTGAAAAAAATTCCAGATTACCTTCTATATACCTACTGCGGGGATAAATTTTCAACTGTTAAAAAAAAAGTACGCCGTTTCAAAGATACGCGACGAACACGTCGGTTCGTAAGTTGTGCGAGTCGCAGAAATCGCTGAATTTTGTCGAGCAATTAGTAGCTGTACGACACGGCTATTTAGCGTGTTCAATTTGAATTGGAAATGTCTACGCCTCGACGATTTTCAGACTCGAAAGTTTCGCCGCTTCGAAATTTCTGCCTCCGTGAAAATTTACGCGCTGAAATTCCCACGATCCAACGTGTCTGACGATTGGAAAGTTTAGACACGGAATATTTCTCGTCTCTAAAAATCATATACTTCTGAAAATTAATAATTTAACCTATCAAACGTTATTAAAAATCAAATCGACCGATCTATAAGTCATTTTAATTCAAATATCAATTATAACATTTGAATAAAATTTCCCTGACACCGGATTCCAATTCTCACGAATGTCGATCTACGTAACCATTTTCCACAACAACAACAACAACAATAACGAGTGTCATTTTCCAAGCGAAAGGCAATATAAACCGTCCGGGGGTCGTTCGGAATGTGATTCGTCGGATGTTGATTAAAATACCGTCCCGTCGTCCTGTCACTTTGACTCGACGTCAATCTAGATGTTCCTGGGGTTAAATGGCACTCGGCGAAACGTCGACGACGTTCGGCGAAAGGGAGCACGAAGACGGGAAATGTCTCTCGGTAAATTTCCACGTAGACACCAGCGACGCCGAAGTGGGGGGGGGGGAGGGGGGGTTGGTCCCGCGCGCGCGTCATAGCTAAAACACGTTTTCTGTTTATCTGGGCGGAAGTTTCAAAGGAATCGTTAGGAAAAGGCACCGCAAATGGTGCACTTTGCTACGCTGCGAACGGTATTCAATTAGCGTGGTACGACGTCGTTGACGTTACCTCGTTCGAAAATCTACCTCCGTTACGTTTCACGAGACACGTGGCTAAGTAAATAAGTAGGTGATTAACGTACCGACAATGAGAAACGTAAATATCATTTGTTAAATCCTATAAGAGCAAAAGCGTCGTAATTTTGATTTTGTAATTGTTGATTCTTCCTGCGATAAATTCATTGTATACGTATACTTATACATATACATATATGTACGTATACACAGGAATGAAATGTATAGAATCAAGGTGGCGATATTGATAGACAAATTATCGTTATGATACGACGACACAGAGCTTTCACGAGACAAGAGGCATTATCACGGTGGAACACTCGACAGCTAGCTCTCCATACGTACACACATACATACATACACGTATCGCCTGGTGTATAGGTGTCAGTAAGTCCTGCGTATATCCTGAAATTGAATATCGTCGACGGTACGTGGTGGGTATCGCTAATAGGGAGAACCGACCGAGGTAGACTCGTGCACCTTGGCGTATTTCCAAATGCCGCCTAAATGCCACCCGGCTGTCATTAGCATTGCAAAACGCGCGAACGCTCGCGCGGGGATCGTAAATACTGTGACAGACGTGTAAATAACATACCGCGGGAAAACGTGTGTACGCGTCTTCGAAATTCCTACGGCGCGGTTCGTATCGTCCGGATCGTTCGAGATTCTTGAATTTCTCGAAATATCCGTTTGACATTCTTAACGTTAAACTTACGTACGTACATTCCTTTAACGATTATTATCAAACTGTATTCTAAAGAAATGTGCGTGAAACTTTTACTAATTTCATCGTTATTTTTGCTAATTAATTCAAATATTGAAGTATATACATATATAAATTATTAGTAGTTTTAACGTAGAAAAAATTGAAAAAGTCCCGTTAATCACTTTCGATAACGAAACTTCTAAATCTCGTCTGACCAAAATCGGACTTAACTACTTCCTATCCCACCGACTAATTCGAAGACGAACAGCTGGCAAGTGTCAGAGGCATCTCGCGGATCCTCCTCTGGAAAGTTCTGGAGAGACCCTGGCTGGGAAGCTTTTGCCAGACGATGTATCCTGATGTTGCGGAAACACTCCCCAGGTAGTGTTAGAGAACGAAGGGAGCGTCGTTCGAATGCCGCGCAAGGAAGCCGGGCCACTGGATTGTCGGTGGTATAACTAAGTTAGTTGCTGCTCCCTAATGGGGCATTTCGACGTGATGCTAAATCCTACCTGGCGATATTACGGTCCTCGCCGGCCGGCTTAATTGAACCGAACGAGAAGTAATTGCCAGGAATAAGCGCCGGATAACGCGTCGATCCCTGGGATTTGTTACGGGGACTTTTGTGGCTGGAGAGAGAAAAAAAAAGGAGAAAGGAAAAGGGAGAAGCTTTTTCGGAAGAGAAACAAAAAAAAATACCCGGGAAAATAGCGATCTTTGTGGGATTACTTTTTATGTCGAGGGTTGTTTTCTAGGGTTTGGTTGACTCTCTCGGTGAGAGTTATTTATCGACATTGTCGAAGTGATTAGCATCGATACCACAGAGGTAATCCACGATATCTGTGTAAGTTACTCGTCGACGACGGGCTTCGTTACACCGACGACGGTTAGAGTAGCTGGTTGATTGCGTAAACGAACTTTACACGAGGCTTTACCGTTCCCCCCTAGTCTTACCGGGTATTATTGATAATGGTTTAATAAAGGGGTCCCCTCGTGGAGAATTACAATTCGCAGAAATCCCTTGGGTCACGTTATTAAGTAATCATTCATCCCGTTTTTTCTTCTCATCGTATAATTCTGTGAATTTACGGAATCGTGTAGTTTTACTCACGTTACACGTAATTAAACCGCGCGATTAGCGTGTAACGTTTTGTTAGTTAAACAATACTAAATTACCAACGTTCGAACGCCTAAACGTGGCATCATTGTTACAACGGCGGTGCTTTTGTCATCGTCGACATAGACCCTAATTGCCAGCGTAATTAGTATCGTTTGCTTTTATCCGTCACACAGTGTATCATTTATAGAACAAAGCGATTCACGAGTAGAGGTGAATAGAGGAGTGGGGGTGGACAATTTCCTACCGTCTTTAAACGAAAAAAAAACAATCCGGAAGGAAATCCGCACGAGTTGTCTGACTGCGTTGATTAAACGTGAGAAACCAACGGTTTACGGTGATACAATTACGTAACAAAAAGACCCTTAACAATTTCCATTAATTAACAGCTTTCCCCGATAAGCCTCGTCGTTTGTAATTTATTACTTCCGGATTGTCAAGTCACTAATTATCTCCCAGATCATAAGATTGAACAAGAAAAAACGTACGAGTGGATGGGAAAATTATTTTCAGTGGAAATACCGTGAATTTAGTCGACGTATTTAATGTCTGACCATAGCTCGACTGATTCCACTGTGACCGGGGTGACACGTATCTTGGTCCGGTATTTGGGCAACGAAACCATCCCGGGTGTCTAAATTAGAGATGGTATCGCGGGCACGTAAAATTAGGAACTTTCTTGCACGGTGTTTGGAAACCGTGACTGATCGCGTCGAAGACAGGAAACGTCGCCGCTAATTAAGCTCTCGCAGATAAGCCACGTTGTCGTTGGTTATTCACTTCTCATTAGGGAAAGCCCGACGATAGGGTACCTATGTGATGTCAAGTTCCCTAAAAGAACAGAGTACATATATTAAAAAACAAACAAAACCAATATAAATTGACCTAACAAATTCGCGGACCTTTAGAAATGTTAAAATAAGAAAAATAAAATTTATATTGCGTGGTAAAGTTTCAGTAGTAACGTTTTAGTGACTCTAATCGTTCGGACACGAATCTAATTTTCCCATTCCCCCACCAGGTTAGGGTTAGGTCTCGATTATAATTATCCAGACTACCCGCGGCACGAGGTTACGTAATCTGGTTTCGTCCAGTTATTGTCCTTTTAATCGGCGAGTTCACGGCGTTAGAAGTAAACGAGCATTCTTGGCCTCGAAACGGCTGAAGTTATCCCTCGCCAAGGCACGAAGACTTAGACCCGGCGAAGTTTCGCGCTTTAACTGGGCCAGAAACCGTCCATTAATTTGCGAACGCAGCGTTGTTGTCTCAGCTCCTATTTCGCTGCACGTAGAAACTTCCACCGTCGACGATTTAACACCGTGGTTTCCCCTCTATCTCTGCCCCCCTGCCTCCCCCCACTCCGTACACGCAACATCGTTCGAATTTTTGTTTTTTTTTTCTTTGTGTAATTGTTACGTAATGGCAGGTCAAAGTGGATAGCGTGGGAAAATTAGAAAACTTCCGTTAAGCCCCTGGGACGATCTTCCCGAGGAACGGTTAAGAGCGATTAATATCTCTTTATGGTAATTAAACTGGTCGTTGGGAAACGGTGGGAATGTATGGGGTAATTAGGTGTTGCTCGAGAAAGCGTCGCGACGCTGACGATAAATAATATTTGTGCCCATGGACGACGATACTGGCGATGTTGCGAATTTGATAGATTACGAGGATATAAAATACCGCGAGAGGGATTATTATCGATAAAAAGTGGTCTTTAACCGGCGCCATTGTCGACGTTACAACGAATCGTACGAATCTGCAATTCTATCTGATTTTCCTTTTACGCGCCGTCGAGCGCGGGAGAATTATTTTCCCGAATACATTTTCCACGCCGAACGTGTTTCCCCTTTAAACGGTGGCGATTTTCGATCGATTGTCCTATAATTTTGTTATCGTCGATATTCTTTGGCGGTAAATAATAATTGTTTCATTGTAGTTTTAGCGGACAATGTCGCGGCGATTAAATAACATTATCAATTCACGATCGGGGCATAAATTTGCGGATTTTCACCGGAATTATTAATTTAAACGAATGGACAATGATACGGGACGCTATCGTACGTCGAATAATTGGGGGAAAAATGAAATTCCCGTGGATCACGTGGGAAGTTATTAAAAAACATTTCTAAGCCTTGATTTCCGAAATTGAAACGACAAAGTAAACCTGACACTAATACCCAATCTCCGTACTCTCAAAATATACACAATTAACCGCGAGAACTTAAATTTCCGGACAAGAAATTTCCCCTGATTGACCCGTCACTTTCTCCAGTTTCTCCCCCGTTTCTTTTTCTTTTTTCTTCTCTTTTTTTTCTGTCCAGCTTCTCACCGGTGAAACGAAGAAACTTTATTACAGCCTAATTACCCGTGGAAAAATCTTGAAAATTCAACGAGTTAATTCAAACTAATTGAAAGCCCCTACTCGACGGACATGGTTTAAGGGGAAGCCTGTTTCTTTTTGATCATTACATCGTGTAGCTACTTACTCGGCAAATTACCCCCTGGAAAGTTGAATTGCTGCTGGCACGGTGTTCGATGTTCCCTCGCAGTGGCGATGCCCAGTCATCGTGTCCCGTAGACAATTTCGCTTCTTCCGCTGCGAAGTGCAGCTACACAACAGAAGTATCTTGAACTTCCAAAAAAAAACAAACAAACAAACAAACAAAATAAACACTTCGGACGAATTTCAAGCTGCTTCGAATCAGCACTTAGTAGCCAACAGTGTTCGTTTTCTTTTCGTGCACCAAACACATCCCGTTCTCCGTTTCACCCCTGAAAAAACCAAAAAAAAATTAAAACAGAAGAATCACGTAGACACCAATAACGTGAAAACAGGCCCAAAAATCCGGGAGACCTGGAAAACCCGGTGGAAAACCACGAACGTAAAGTGGTGAGAGAAACGTCGACGTGGGTGTCACAGCGTGCTCGTGATCCTACACACACACATACAAACATATACATACACATAAAATACCACAGTAGTAACCACGTCTTCGTGACGTCGCGACGCGTCCCTCTTTGTTTTTTTTTTTGGTCCCTCCACCTGTTTTTCTCCTTTTTTTTTCGTCTACTCTTTACGAGTGACGACCCACACAGAGATACAACTTACACCAGCGAGACGAGAAAAGGTGGCAGAGAAGTCACGTATATATAAAAGCGTCCGCCAGAAATCCGCGTGAAAAAGGAAACGTCCGTTTTTAAGTCTCCCCGCTCATATTCCGCTCGCGTGCGAAGGATATACGCGTCCAGGGGTGGAACGAGCGACGACGGGCCCCCGGGGTTATGAGTCGGTCACACGTTCTCGAAACCGGGAAACGGGATTTCCCGGCAGGACGAAAAGAAGAGCCTCGTGATAACAATTTACAATTAAACCCGGCCGGGAGGGGGAAGGGGTGAGGGGGAAGGGGGTGGGGAGGGACTTCTACGCGATGCTGGTGGCGTCGTCCGAGGGGATACGTTCGGATTTCAGTCACGCCCGGGAATCCGTGGTAACTTCCTGTTCGACTCTAATTAGTCCTGAACTTCCGCCAGCCGAAACTGCCGACGAAACGTTCGACCCGAATAACTTTCATCCGCGGATCGCTACACCCGTCGTTTGTTACTCTTCTCGATTGCCGTATACGTATCTATCTTTCTATGTATGTGTGTGTCTGTATGTATGAAAGTGTCTCTGTATTATGTATACGTGTACACTTGGTTAACAAGTACATGGAACACGAATTCTGATGCCCGTCGAATGATAAATCGATCGTGAGAAGGTTATCGAGAAGGAAATTCTTCCCCGCGAATGTTATTTACTATCGTTCGCAGGAAATCGTCTGGAATGAAATAAAAATGTATTGTACATACATAGATACATAGACGAAGGTTCGTTTGAACGAATTTCATTCCCCGCGAACGATGTAATTACGTTTTAACTGTCGCTTACGGAACGAAGAGTAATCTCGGGACAAAACCGGATAGAAAGATACACACTCGTACGAGTGTCGGAAAGATTGCCCGATGCTTTCCGAGCGTATTCCAATCTCGATATCTCCGTTTCCGTTATCGATCCGCGTTTTGTATTTATGAAACCGCCGATACATCGTTGCCAAGGGAGATGCAATTTTACGGGCCACATTTATGCATCCACCGTGAATCTTTCACGAAGTGGTATCGCGGCTACGCGGATCAGAGGGTGTATTATGGTTTACCATAATAACTTTCGCGTCCCTGCGACAAATAGTATCTCAACGGGGCTCGTAATTCAGTCTCCGTTGGAGGTGAGAGAGAGAGAGAAAAAATAGAAGGGGGAGGAAACTTTTAAATCTTCTAAGAGCAAAAAAAAATACCACCTGGACGACGGATGTGATGAATATTCGACGCGATTGTCATCAGACCAATGGTGAAACAAAAAAAAAATAAAATTTGACAGTGCGGTAAAGTGTGTCGTATTCGATAAATAGAAATCTTTGCCCCGATGGGCAGACTTTTTATTTCACTGCGACGCCCGTGAACGACGTTTCACGAAGATCGAATAGCGTCCCGATATCGAGATACTTTATATATATGTATATATATATGTAATATAGATTCTAATCTAACGGAATTGCCCTATCGTTCTCGCAGTCGTCTCGATTCCAGAACGAAATACCGACCCATTGCTTTCCGATATTCCCTATAAATCGTTATTAAAAAAAATAAAAAAAAAATGAAATCTATCTCCATCGTATACGTAGTCGATGAATGTTCCTTACCGTTTCACGTTGACTTTTCCGGTAGCGGCGTTTTCCTACCGGTATTTTCTATTTCTATCGGGAATGTGCGTGTGTAAGGATCAAGTTTATTTTTACGCGAATCGTAAAAGTTGGAAGTACGATCGCGTAAAACGTTGCCACGTGT
Source organism: Mimumesa dahlbomi (assembly GCA_917499265.3). Taxonomy (NCBI): domain Eukaryota; kingdom Metazoa; phylum Arthropoda; class Insecta; order Hymenoptera; family Crabronidae; genus Mimumesa; species Mimumesa dahlbomi. The sequence goes on from OU824118.1 coordinate 12,645,123, forward strand.
ATTCGGTAACGGGCTACAAAAACTGCGGGGATAAAATTGTACGTGTGTCTCTCTATCGCAAGTATACATATATGTATGTATGTATGTGTGTCTATGTGTTATACGTATACCTATATCATCATCGGATCATAATATTTTTACGCGAGCGGGCAAAAATGAGCCAGTAACTTTTACTTTCTCTTCTTTTTTTCTTTCTTCTCCGTTCGTTTCTTTGTTTCATTCCCGTCAAACCGCACAATCTACTTGGCGAAATTTTTATTACCTGTGAAAACCACAGGAACGTGCGCGTTTTCACTTAGACTTCTGTCACGCCAGGTTTTGTTTCTTGCAGCGACGTGTCGCTGTCTCGTGAATACTTAATTAACGTTTCCACCCCGTCGTTTCTTGCTCTGGCCGCGTTCGCGAATGATTTACGTACGGCGATAATACAAAAAAACGGGGGCGGGGGGGGAAAAAAGGGGGAAAAAGAAACAGGTAAATTGCTGCCGTACGTCATCGCGAGTTCCCTCTGTTCCGCGGATTCCCGAGCACCTTTTAATGCCGTATAAAGCGTCGCGACGCCCCGCGCATTCCGAATCAACCGGGAAAAACACCTGTACACACGTGACAACACACCCCATCGCGATGAATCGTTGATCATTAAAACGGAAGAGCTGAAAATGATAAAGCAGGTCGATGAAAATCATTTACGAACACTTCGCTAACCAAGGAAACCAAGGTTTTCCCGGAAAAACGGGAAGAAGGATGACTTCGCGATCGTTGAATCGTAATTGCGCATTTGCATCACCGACGGGTTAGTGAAAAAAAGAGGGGAAACGTAAGAAAAAAAACGCGAAAAAGAATGCCGGAGACGAGAATACGGAAAAGATTAAAAAGTCTCTCGGGCGAAGTCGCGGGGTGGGGAGGGGGGTGACTGTACGACTTGTTTCTTCAAAATTTATGCGCACCGCGATCCTCCGGGGTCGAGATACCCGGTTCTCGTTGCAAAACCACCCCAACAATCATCCCCCACGTTCTGAAAATATGTTTAACAAAAACGACAAAGTTACACGACGGATCGAAGTTGAACAAGTATAACCCACGTGGATTGTCTCGTTGCGATAACGACTTTTTAAGTGAGAAAATTTTTATCACATCCCCCCTCCCCCTTTTGATCTCCTTGATCTCTTCCGTGGATCATTATCCCAAACCTTACGGGGGTGGAATGTCGATGAATTCGAGAGTGATCATTGATCCGACGAGATTCTGTTATTCCGCGAACTCGCGGACGGCTTTTATACGGATATTTTGCTGCGAGGTGAAAGTTACTTTGATATGTATTCACGATGATTTGACGGATTATGATGTATAATGTTTGGTATTAATTAATTTGGCTCACCTGGATTACTGTTTACCGCGTGGCTAAAGATACACGGTTAATAAACAGAGTGTCCGTACGAACGTACTCGTGCTTTTGTTCACGATTATAGAAAAACGCATCTGTTTTCTGAGAAATGATCGTTATTACAAACATGACGGAAACGGATCGTTATTATAACAACCATATTTTTTTTTCTCTTTGTGTTTCAGGTGGAAATGAAAGGTATCTCTGGCCCCATAGAATTCAAGGAGGGCCGTAGAATTCAATTCAAATTGGACCTGTTAAAATTGAGGCAGCACTCGCTCGTCAAGGTACGTCCATCATTAATTCGCCCGTAAAGTAACATTAATTATTATATATATATATTTTTTTTTAATAATACAAAGAAAAAATCTGTGAAATCGTAATGATATATTTCCAAAATCAGGTCGGTGAGTGGCGTCCCGGCGCCGGCGTCAACGTGACGGACACCGCGGCCTTCTTCGAACCGGGAACCGCGAACGTCACTCTGATCGTCATCACGATACTGGTGAGTCGTCATCGAGCGTCGAAAAAAAACAAAAGCGTCGTCGATTCCGCCGGAGGCGACGGCCCGTGACGGACCTATCACGGCTACGTCTCTCTCTTTGTCGACGGGAAATATTATCGACCGTATATCCCCGACGAACCGGAAATATATCGGTTCGCCACGTTGTTGTGTTTCGCAATTTTATATGATTTTTTTGTTCTTTTTATTATTCGCACGCAGAATTGTCGGACGAATCGCCGTCCCGACGCAACGAACGGCAAAACGGGCGAGATTCAATCGGACGACCGTGGAAAAATCGAAAAATCCCAAAGAAACTTTCATCGTCTTCTGATTCGATGGTTTATCGCGCTAATAAACGTTCGGATATCCTCCGCCCCCTTTTCCCCCTCCCCCAAAATAACTGTCGGATATTTCGAATCGCGAAAAATAGTTTACGACCGCCCGTAGAACGGCGATAAACGACGATTTCGTCTAACGTTACGAAATCTCGTACTTTACGTCCGGTATCCGTTGGACGCGACGTTCAATTCCGAGTATGGAATAGAATTGATGAAACACTCGTAAACTTGTCTGCGAGTCACGCATGGACCAGGTAGAATCGCGATTGAATTATGATTATCAAATTGATATAATACCTCGTACGTTAGATTCAACCCACTGTTCCCCTTTTCTTCATTTTTTCTTCTTCACTCTCCAATATTAACAAACTCCTATTTCCCCTTTTGAAACGACGTAAACATCATCAACACCATAAAAATCAAAAAAAGATTTTTCTTTACTTTCATCTCGACGTTTCTCTAAAAAATATCGTACGAATGAAAAAAATAAAAACAACAAAACAAGCACGGTTCTTCCCATTTTGAAAAGCCTCAGTGGGATGGAAAAAAATACATAAATAAATAAATAAATAAATAAATAAATACGAAGATCGTTGTCTCGAACCGCCTCGTGTATCGTCCGTAAGTTAAAATACTCGTTGTTGTTCCTCCATGAATCTCGTTGCCGCACAGGAAACGCCGTACGTGATGATGCACTACGAAAAAAACTACACCGGGAATTCGCGGTTTTACGGTTTTTGCGTGGACCTCCTGGAGGCGGTGGCGAGGGAGGTCGGCTTCGTTTACCGGCTGGAGCTGGTGCCGGACAGGAAGTACGGCGCGAAAGACCCAGAAACCGGGGAATGGAACGGCATCGTCAGAGAACTCATGCGACATGTATGATTTGGTTTGTTTATAATTTTGTTCATCTTAGTTGGTCACACATTTCGTCGCTCACACGCGTCTACGTAGGTAACTATAATCAAAATAATGTCTCTTGTTAGATGAAAAAGAACACACACACACACACATGATAACACTGTTTCTTTTTTCCACTCGATTTACATATTGTACGTACTACATAATCTACTCTCTAATTATTAGACTTTTTCTAATTATTCATCCACCACGTGGATCGCACTGTTTTCGAAACGAGAACGTTTCTCTCTATCTATTGTCTAACGATTCAACGATACCATTCGAGTGTTCTTTCTTTAATTCTCACCGGCGCACAATTTCTATTAAATTAGGCACCTAAAACACTTATGCTAGTGGACATATTATTATATCAACACCATTAGACTTTAACTTTAATCGCACTATCCGTAGATAGAATGTTCTTTATTCCTTTCTATATTTCTTTTATTATTCTTTTTAATTATTTTTACTAAATAAATCAACATGTCTCGGCAGTAGTGTATCGTTCTTTTTCACTTAGCTGTCTGTTGTTGCCCGCTATCACACAATTAGGCACACTTAGACAATTAGTTCGAGCACCCGCGACACCATTCGTAGTCGAACCATATTTCCGTCGAATCATCGCTAAAGGTCATCGGCAAAGACTCCGCTCGCTTTTGCGCAAGTATACTATCTCTGCCCTGCCAAGTGGTTCTCCGGTGGTTCCAGCCGTATAATTTCGGTACTGCTGACTCGTTGTTTGTCGGACCTGTCCCCCTGTAACTCATCGTGATCGATTACGGAGTCTCCGGTATCCCGAAGGTAAATCACGCCGCGGACGTCGCGACGCCCCGGCGTTAATAATCCGCGGGTGCCGACCAGCCGCGTAATAAGCACATAAATCGTCCCATGGATTCTGGAATATTAATTGCCGTCGCCACGTGCGCCACGATGGACTCGACGACAATCAACTTTCTCTTTAAACGTTGTCTGTTTATTTTTTATTATTTTCATTCTCCTCTTCTTCTTCTTTTTTCTTCCCCCGGGATTTCCGTGAAAGTTATTGTGCATATATAGGTGGGAAAGAAATAGAAAAGAATCATTTTGTATTGTCTATGAATTCACGTTGATTCGTCAATTAAGAGGTATCCAATTAATATTTGATCGGGCATGGATAATTATTATTATTATGTTATTATTCGTCATAATTTCCATTGAATTTTAATGAACCGAATAGAATGATTTACTATCAATCGAGCACGGATTAATTAGTGATAATTGCTAGTATTTTTTCATTTCACGGGAGAGGGGAGGGAGGTTATGTAATGATATCAGAAGTAGGAACAATAGAACCGTATAATATCTAATTAATTCGTGTGATTCGTGATAAACAAAAGTATCTTTGGTTAATTATCGTTCGATACGTTACGGAATTGCATGGCAATTGTTAATTTCATTCGAAGCTAGACGACGAGTTTAGAGTAGACTCCGATATATCGGGTAGATCGTTTGATTAATTGCCATACGCGATCCAATTCCGATCTGTGGTGTCTCTCTTTCTCTCCGTTGTCTCTCGTTTCTCTCTTCGGTCGTTCGTTCCCATAACTTAATGTATTTAGCGGGGATCTGTCGTCGGTGTAGCGCGACGATTAATTCGCCCGAAATCCCGAAGGTTTAGTAGGCGAGCACGTCCCAGGTATTCTCCGCTTCCCCCCTGTAACAATACACGATAAGTACTAAACTTATTACTCAAGTATAATGTACACTCCCGCCGTCTATACACGGCGTGCATGCTAATACGGGACAATGTCGCGTAGGAGATATGTTTGCCCCGATTAAAATCAACGTTAACTCGATACTTGAAATTTCCACGGCGTTAAATTATCCGCCCCTGGGGGGGGGGGGGGTGAATCAGCCTGAACGACGTCGCGACGATTCGACCTGGAATAATTAACCGTTCCCGTTATCCACGTGTCGACGGAAGAATCGTCAAGTAAATCCGTCGGATCCGTCGTCGTCGTAACCGCTCGCCATTTACATTTCAATCGTCGAAGCTAATTAACAGGGGATCGATGAACTTCCGATCCTTCGATTCTTACCTCTCGACTCGCCGAGCAAATCTAACGAATACTGCCGAACTTTCACCGTTCGACACTTTGAACTCTAATAGTTTCATTCGTGAAAAATATCCTTGCGTATTTTAGCAAGTTTTCTGTCAATTCGATTAAACCGAACCCCCGCAACGTAGAATTCTGTAATACGAAACTTGCGAGACGGAAAGTAGAATTAATACTAGATTTATTTATAAATTGACTTCTCGAAGAAAACTTTTCAATAAATTGTCTTACAGAAAATTCTAGCCATATTTTATCAGAACATTTATTATCAATAGCTACAATATTTTTTAGGATATGTTTTACCTTGGGGACAAATATCTTTTTCTTAATTTCTTTTTCCATTTACAAGACATATTATCACAAATCTAATTTTTTCCGTGTTTCGGGGAAACTTTTGATAGTAACAGGTACACGTAAACGTGCGGTAAACCCAGCGTTAAGTAAATCGAAGTAGACCAGACTCACCAGCCATTCACAGTCATCGCGTACACAGGCTAACGTATACATATATGTATCTGCGACAACCCACCCATAAACGGCGTATCGGCGGCGGTTAGCTGGAAATCCCAAGTCCCCGATACCGAGCAGTATGTGTCCCCGCTTTACTCTATACGGCATTCTTGCACCTGAGTTTCTGTGTAGGCCAGCATCATCCCGGTAAGCATCCCGCCGGGAGTGTTCGCGGTAATAGTCTATCGAAGAGTAATCCATTTATCCGGTAATCAGCATACGGTACGAGAGAGAGATATCCCCCTTTCTATCCGCCAATCGTGTCCACCCGCAGTAGTACACACCGTGCGACGCTGTAAATACTGATTAGCACCTGTCAACGGCCACCTGAACACGTTAGTCTATCTCGATTTCAAAGGGACTTTTCAATGGTTTCGTTTGGAATTTAAGAGAAATCATTGGGATATCGTTTGGATGTCGGGGAAATTCGTTGGGATTTTCTTTGGATATTGATAGAGTCATTGGAGTTAATTAGTAATTAGTTTTCAAATAGGAAGGGTAATTATATGTACAGGGTTATTGATGAACTTGACGTTTGGAGGATTGAAAAATGATGAAAATATTAGGAAAATTCTATTGTGATGTCTATCGATTGATTTAGGGACGAAAGAAACACGTATAGTTACAGATTTCTATTGTTTTCGCAATGATTAGAAATCTTAAACTAGAGACGATCTATCTCGCCTGTAGAGGGCACGTAATATATGTTATTTTATTTTTTCTTCGCATCGAATCACCGACGATACACGAGTCAGGTTGAACCTATCGCGTGACTCCGTCATAAACGGTCGACCGGAGAGACGAGGAAAATGGGAAGGAGAGAGGCAGAAAATTCGAGGAAACAGTCGCGTTAAGACGGCCGACGAAAAAGTAGCTTTCCCACCGTAACGGGATAAAGCGCGGTAAAGACCGGCGGTCGTTTCACGTTCATTAACTTTCCGGATATATCCGAAAGTAGCCCGGCACATTTGACCGTTTTCTTTGATCGTGGAAACGGGTTCGTTAAAAAAAACAACGAAAAACAAAATCCAAAAAAAAACACACACACACATAGAGCTAGCCACGAGAGGGTAGAAGTTAATGGTAGAAAACGAGAGAGAAAGAGAGAGAAAGAAATGGGGTGGGGGGTATATCCTTCCGTTCGTATGAGAGATTACCGTGGAAACACGCAAAGAAAAATCGGTCCTCCGGAAATCCTGGGAAGAGGGGGAAATAGAGGTTAGAGATAGAAGAAAAATAAACGATGACGACAGTGAAATAACAAGTAAAGGTGTGTAGACAAGATTAAATAAAAACAACAAATGACAGAGAAAGATATATACCTATGAAGAAATAATTAATAACAAAAAAAAAACTGAAAAATGAAAAAATATACACACACATATTATATATAATATATATTATATATTTATCTATCTATGTGTGGGAGGAAGAAGCTGAGAAAAAAAAACGAAAGAAAGGACGAGGAAAGGTAGTAGCTCCTTTTTATGGTCCCCGTAGGAGCAGCCGTACGTAATGCTGAAGAGCAGAGGGAATTTCAGCGGGAACGCACGTTACGAGGGCTTCTGCATCGACCTGCTGAAGGAGATAGCTCACATGGTGGGCTTCGCCTACAGGATCGAGCTCGTGCCGGATGGCAAGTACGGCGTTTACGATTACGAGACCGGCGAGTGGAACGGAATAGTCCGGCAGCTGATGGACAAGGTGAGTATGTATGTCTATTCTTAAGTGTGCACATACCGCCAGCCATCCATAACGTTATCGTGTATATGTTTCGTACGGAGATATACGAACGCAGGGCAGTGTCACGTGAACGGTCTATGTATGTATGTATGTATGTATGATACAAGTTGGTTCATAAGTTGCGAGACTTGTGGGAATTTCGAGGTGACGTTGGGAAGTGTCGTTGACAGGAAAAAATTTGCGCGTTGAAATTTCAAGCGTGGAAATGGCGGGCTTTGAAATTCCAAACCTGGAAATTGGGCGCTCTGAAATTTTTACGCCTGGAAATTGCGGGCTTTGAAATTCCAAGCCTGGAAATTGCGGGCTTTGAAATTCCAAGCCTGGAAATTCTGCGCTTTGAAATTCCAAGCCTGAAAATTGTGCGCGTTGAAATTTGAAGCCTGGAAATTGTACGCTTTGAAATTGTGCGCTTTGAAATTCCAAGCCTGGAAATTGTGCGCTTTGAAATTCCAAGCCTAGAAATTGTACGCTTTGAAATTTGTACGCTTGGAAATGTTGCGCGTCGAAATTTCAAGCCTGGAAATTGCGCGCTTTGAAAGTTTCACGCGTTGACGCTCCAAGCTTGGAAATTTCTGACGCCTGGAAATTTCTACGCTCCGAAAACTCTGGGAAATGTTAAACTTCCCTTTAAAGTATATTAAATAACAAACTGTCCATTTCCAAAGTCACTTATGAACCACCGTGTACTTACATACATACGTACATACATACGTATGTCTACGGAATTTTAGTAGAACCCGAGAAACACGACGAAAGGGTGGGAACACGGAAGGGTCGAAGGTGAAGTGGTTTAAGCGATGCCGGAAACGACGGTTCACTGGTTGCAGTTTGTTGCCGCGGCCACAAAAGATGCGATCTGTAACCGCATCGAAATTCATTCTCGTTTAGACCGGACTTATCTTTAGGACGGGAAGAGACGGATGCTTTTTATACAGTTGTTTTATCTCTCCTCCCGTAGGAAACGAGGGGATCGTTCTTTACGACACGAGTGAATTAAAGGGACAGCCTAGAGAACCGGACTTTATTCGTTGAATTTATTCGTACCGTCACAAAGAACAAAAAAAAACAAAAAGAAAAAAAGAAAAAAAAAATGAATCCATATAGTTATCTCTCGAAGTGATCGATATAATAATTATAATAGAGTATACATTGGTATTCCATGTATGTGCAAACATTATTTTTCCAAGAATATACTCTCGGAACGTAGATAGAACGTAGAATCGAACGTCCAGAAAGAAAATTGCTGCCAGATTTAGCGATTTCGCGAGCACACGGAGATCCGAATTTTAGATGAACGACGCGGACCGAACGACTTCTCGCGCTGATAACACGGAGACACGGACACACCATGGATCTAACGTCTGATTATGCAATGCAAATCACGGCTCCGTGACGCAGCGAAACGTGGAAATGCGCGCGCCGTTTCTATGCGACCCGCGAAATTCTAGCGCCGTCGCGACGCTCCCGTCCCGACGCCCGTCATCTACATAACGTCTCAAAGTTTACTAATATTCGAGCGATTGATTAAATACGACTTGTACCATAGATTCTACGCCAATGATGTTACTATAATAATTTAGTATTATCACAAAAAGATCCCTGATTAATTTTAGTGTTCTCACTAGCAGCATAGAAAACCGCCATTTTATTAATTACGAGAATAGTTTCTATTAAATTGTTACGCTTATTGATTATTTAGAATAGTATAATATATAGATATATTTCGATCGTAAACAAATTTTTGTATTTTCATAGAATAGTCTGTCGTTCACATTTTTTTTTGATTTTTGTCATAGTTGAAGAGTGAAAGATTCATATTAAAATTAGAATCAAACTGTACACTTTTTTCGACGGTGCAAAACTGATCAAACTAACGTAGTCGCTGACTTTCACGGCGTTATCTACATTCGAAAACTACTTTCGCCATAAATCCCGAACGTCACGGTTCGGGATTAGTATTCCGCCGCGGCGAAACCCGAAGGTGTACTTTTCTACGTGATGCATAATGTATGGATGTAATATTCACCCGGAATCTATGCCCTTCGAATAATTAATGTCGCGGTTCCGCCGCATCAACGTGCCAATAATTCAGCGACGTTTACGCTCGACTTTGTCATTCAATACGGTGGCACTCGTTCAAACAATGACAAACAGACAAATCTATTATGGCAAACGTTTATTTTCGAAAATCGACGTGAATTATTTATCTCGTGGCAATTAGTCCGATTCGAGTGGAAATAATTGACGATTAGACGTTAGGTAACGACGTAACACCGTCGACGATAAAGAAAATTAATAAACGAGACCGAGCGCAGGATTTTTCTTACGATTCCGTCGACGACGGATAACCGCGTTACAGAAAACGAGCTTCGTTATAGGAACGACGCGGTATTAATTTTCCCGGATGATCATTAATAATTCTCGCGCGTCGCGACGCCACTGCGAGAGGAAAATGCTAGTTAAGCACTACAACGAGCGCCTCCGATTCACCCCGTAATTGAGAAAGACGAGGTTAATCCGGTTTGAGAAACCGAGATGCTTAACGTCCGGAATTAACACGTTAACGGAGATGAATCGTGCGCGCTGAGTGGCTTAATCAACGAATGGATACTTAATTAAGAATACGTGTGTACCGACGTTACATCTTTTCGCGAGAGTATATGTATGTGTGTATATACTTTGAAAAGATATTTACTCGAAAGTAAAGAAACATAATTCCATGAATCTCGTCGAAAACACTTCGTAAAAAGAATAGAAACAGATTTCACTCGAAACTAGTTCGATAATATTTTCCCGCGGAGCGTACGGAATCGATTTGTAAATTTCGGAATCGAGTTTCCCGGGTTACACTGCGAATTTTCGAAAAACCTAAACGAGTTCGTCGCAACAACGGGCACGCTGTTCGACGGCAACAGCGCAACAAATTGATTTAGCCGGACACGTTTTTTTTTTTCACGCTACATCGTCTCGATCTCGTCGCGATCGGGTCACGGTTTTCCCGTGATTCCTGGAAAATCGTTTGTCAACGACCTGTGTGTGTGGATGTACACACACACACATACACAGGTCGATTGACTGTTTCACGGGGTCATTGATTTCGTAACACCGTCGAAACGCAGTCGATCGAGGAATTTACAGGATCATCGTTCGCGAGACACCGCGGCAAAAAGGTTGACGAAAAATCCACTGAAATGAATGAAACGATTCAAAGGACTCTCGATAACTCTCCGCTCGTGATTGTGCGCGACGTGGAAAAAAAATCCACGGAATTGGAAAGTGTTCGAAAAATTGGCAAAGTGAAACTTTTCGCGAATTTCTTCGTCCCTCGAATGAACCGTCGACGTGGAAAGTTATGGAGAGCCCCGACGTTTCACGACTCGGGTATTCACTAGGCTCCAAAATGACACACCTAGAAATTTCATGTCCCGTTTCCACCGCTCGACGATTGAATTCTCGTTGCGATATTTCGCCGCGGACGAAACGGTGACGGACGTTCTCGAGCATCGGGAGGCTTTGATAATTTGATTCCGTTGGTGAAAGAGTTGTACGGACAAGTGAATGAAACTCGGTATCATTGGCGAGGCATAGAAACGGTTTTTCCAAAGCTGACGCGAAAAGAAACGAGAGAAACTCCTGCCTGGCTCTTTTCATGTCGATCGAGCGAACGAACATACGTACGTACGTACACGAGGAAATTCACGGAAGAAATAAAACCAGTGCCGACGATGGCCCCGGTGGAAAATACTTAAAATAAAAATTTAAAAAAAAAAACGGTAGAAGAAGCATTTAGAAATCGCGGCGGAAAAGCTGTCCGTCGCTGTCGGTCGGTTCGTCGAATTTTCCGAATACTTCGAGAAAACCTCTTTGCCTCACAGGTTCCCCTCTTTGCCAGCAATAAGTTGATCCTTGAAAAAGTTAGCCCCGCTGACGTTTAATTTGCCCGACTAACTTCTGGAGTGCACCGATACGAAATAGGGTAAATACCGGGGACTAATTTCGAATTCAACGACCCGCGAAACTTTCCAGAGAACGAACCGGGCTTCGGACTCGGACCTATAATAGCTTCGTAGAATGTTTCATAATTATCCACGAGTTCGGACGGGAACAACAGAGAGAACAGGTAGGAAATCATCAAGTAAATAATATAACGTAATTCACAATGATTTCTTTTTATTCTCACCCTGTCACTGTATAAAAAAAATACAACAAAACGTACACCTAGGTTTTTCTTTTCGCACACAATGTACTGATATCGAGCCGTCAAATATTCGCTGGAAATTATTTTCCTGTTATTTTATATATTCAGGATATAATTAAAGTACACGGGGTATATTATATGTTATGTTGTATTTATATAATTTGATAGATTAATGAAAAAAAAATTTGGGAGAATAGTTGCTGGCGAAAAATGTTGAACGGTTTTGTTTGATATAATGTTCCTGCAGCAAATTACAGCACAGTGCAATTAAGATTGACTAGTTGCGTAGGTCTCTGCCTGGTTTTGATCAGCAAGAATTTTTCTTCCGGCAATTTTGGAATTGTATCGAACACACTTGTACGAATGTTTTTTCCGGCGTGATTCGCAGTTTTTCTGCAGCTCGCCGCACTGATAAATCTTCGCGTGATTTCCTTGATCCTCGTTATCAATCGTTTCGTTTCTTTTTTTTCTTCGCAGAAAGCTGATCTTGCTGTTGGATCTATGACGATCAATTACGCGAGGGAGAGCGTGATCGACTTCACGAAGCCGTTCATGAATCTTGGGATCTCGATCCTCTTTAAGGTAAGGGCAAAATATATTTTTTCTGATTGCCACGTGGATCGCGAAAATCCGCTACCTTAAATTAGAAATTGCAATTTTACATAGTACGCTAATTATCTACCACCAATATTTAATCGTTTAATTGTGATTCTAAAAAATATAAAACGTTAAATACTATCGTAACAAATCCTATATTATAGTCATTACACGTCCTTTTTAACAACGCTCGACAATTCACGTCAATCGTTTCACACTCCATTATAATTTACGTGTAGTACAAAACACATACAATTTTATCCTCAACGTGAAAATTACGAAGTACAGTGTATTTTAAATCCGTCTAATAATCCTATAATAACTCGTCCGTGATTATAGTAAATAAACGATCCCTTATAAATTTACCGTCGGGCGAAAAATAACAGGTAATAAAAAGAAGAGAGCGAGAGAGAGAGAGAGAGGGGGGGGGTTAAGCACCGGAATTTATCTAATTACCACATAGCAATTATCTTCGGCCTTGCGTGGGAGTTCGGGCTCGCATTTAAACGATCCACCACCCTAAATAAACCGCCCCTTTAATCCAGGCCGGCTCGAAATTGCACTCCGGCGGACTCGAGAGGCTCATATTTTCGCTTCCAGCGTATCCTCGCGTTGTTGATCGTCCGGTTCCTGATTCTTTCGTTGCTCCGTCTACCTCCGGGGCTAAATGTTTTTTCCTCCCGTCACGCATCTGTTATTCTTATCCGGTTTCTTTCTTTTTCTCATTTTCTTTTCATTTTTCTTTTTTTTCGTATTTTATTTTATTTTATTTAGACTCCTCTGCCCCCGGAGTCCCGAGACTTTTTCACGTTATTATTTAACCCCGTTCTCCGCGATGAAGGCAGCACACGAGAGGAATGCCAGCTACCAGGGATTAACTTTAATTTAATGCCAGCCACGCCGACAAAGGTTAATCTGTTTCTCGCTGAAACCGTTTCGCGTTGTTTCGTCGTCGGTTCGCGGATGTTTCGAACGCGCGTAAAATGGAATACGGATCGGTCGTTCGATGGAGAAAATAACCAAGGGATAGAAGTATTTCTCCGTGGAATTTCCATGGGTTTTTCTCATTGATGAAATTTTATTTTTATCGCTAATTATGCCGGAGTGATTAACGACCAGGATGATGGGAAGTTAGTTAGACTATTATGAACGTCCAACGAAGGTTTCCGTTTTCCGAACGCAGAACGCGATGCGTGACAAATTCGCGCGAGTTTTCGCGTAGAAAACGCCGACACACGTCGCCATATTAATTAGAACAGCTCGCAGATGATGGCGCGTAGATGATTTAATAATCTGAATTTTCCCCGTCGTCGATCTACCGGACCGAAATAACTCGATTTTTGTTCGCCAACGATCCGTTCGTTTATTCCCTTCGCAAACTACCGCCGATTTTCCCGTTCTTTTTTTTTTCAACACACTTTTCATCATTTTCCGGTCGAATCGTCCAGCGTGTCGCCCTATTTTTAACGTTTTTCTCTTTTTTCCATTGGTTACTTTTCCGACCAAATCTCGAACACTTTTCCCATCGTGATCATTTTCCCGACATTTTCAATGAACTTTCCATTGTTTATCAATAATATCAATATTAACAAATGTTAAGAAAAGAAAGTCATTCCTCTTGGAATGAGAGAAACACCTTTAATTACCGCGATCGTCGTGACGAAATAATAACGACAGCAATAACGTCGGCGAGTCAAACTAAAAGGGATGGGGGGGGGGGGGGCAAACAGGCGGGCTTCGTAAATAAAATTTTCGAGACGATCGTGCTTCCCACGGTTTCGTCCTCGTTTCCACGTTCGTCTTCTATTTCCCGGGTATCGATAGAAAACTCAATCGGGCGTTTCGTTCGGGTGAAATTTACGAGACGGCCGTGCCAGTTCCGTTCTCCACCTCGTTCCTCTTCCCCCGCCCTTTTGCCCCGTCCCTTCTCTTTCTGTATTCTTTTTTTTCGATATTTTTTATTTCACTTCCGTGAAAGTGGCCGCGATCGAGAAAGAGCAAACGTACGATTCTCGCTCGATCGCACGCGCAGTTATCGATCATCGTCCTCGAAATGATTCGATGTTATTTAACGACGGATAGAATTTTAAAAAATCTTGGTCCCGCGAGCGGAGAGAGAAAAATTTAAAAAAAAGGGCAACTCGATCAAAGACAGGGTGAGTTAATGGCGCGGATATCATCGAATCACCGGCGAAGTATCGTCGGGTGCGTTCCAAGGGAAAAAGGGAGCCGTAATTAATCGTCCCTTTCTCGGCGCGGCGATTAGTATTCCGAGCGGTGGTTGTTTAAATTTCGTTGCTCCGTCTGTCGGGTTTTTGTAGACGCGGTGAAAAAGAAACACAGACATAGACACACACGTTGTTGCTTGTTTTTCCCATCGCAATGTACGGGAAGTGGTTCCTAGCTCCTCGATGGATGCTTAGCGAATTCAAATTAGCCGCCATTATTCTTTTTGACAAAGATAATATCGCGATTGACGTTATTAATACGCGAAACTTTAATTTTTTTACGATCATCGCTGTCTCTATATGTTTGTCATACTTAAATCATGTGATTATCATTTCTGTCTGTATACATTTATAAAATACCGAGCTTCGTCGAATGTAACATTTTTTTTTAATTTATAATTCTCTCTGTTTAATCGTAATATTTTTTTTGTGATAATTTATACATTCCCCCGGTTTAATTGGACGGAATTTATTACAAATTTATACACTTCCGAGTCTCGTTTATAATGTTTCCTGAAGAGTCTCCCGCGAGTATCGTATCTACGCAGCAGCTCGTTATTTCTCCCCCTTCCCCAGGAGTTTTTTAATTGAATTAATACGGAAGTATTAATCGACTAATTGTTTCGCCATTTTTTCTATTCCTTGGAAAGCGAAACCTGTCCGGCGGGTATCGCGAGAATCTTAAGACATGCCAGCCACGTTGATTACGCCAATCAGCGTCGTTCGACGGGCTCTCTAATTAATGTAACGTGACCGCTTAATTGCAATCAATGTTGCCGCCGACCTTACTCAAAGTGTCCTTTAATCATTCAATATCATAATCGATCGTGGCGTCGGCTGCGATATATCCCGCGTACCATCCGAGTGCTCGTTACGATACTGAAATTCATTGCATTAATAACGCTCCCCTCCCCCCCCCCCCCTCCCTCACTACCCGAAAGTTGAAATAACAGCCGGGACGAGAGAAAAAAACTAAAAGAAAGCGGAGAGACATTAAATTTTACATAGAACCGAATCAGCTACCTTCAGCGCACCCTATGAATTAACTACGTATTCATTTTCATACAAATTCGTTTTCCACCCGCTCGGGAAAATATTTAAATCGCCGCTAATGCACGCGTAACGCAAATATATGCGCTTCCGAAGGAACTCGTTTACATGAATGCGACGATACCCGACAACCGTAACGCGAAGATATCTTTGCGCGAAAAATTTTCTGAATTTTTTTACGCCATAGTCTGGTTCGGGGAAAATAAAAAATTCGTGCCGTGGAAATTTACGTGAAATATTAAATTTCACCGCCCAACGAACGAACCAAATTGCGTAGCCAACAAAGTGCAACGCGAATGTCAAGAATGGCACTGTTAGGAAATGTTGAATTTCCCAACGTCCGCGTAAATGAGGTAACGTGATATTACTCGTGTTTACGGAAAATTTGGAAAATTCTATGCCGGCATTGTACTCGCCGTCCCGGAAACTACCGCTAATTAGCGTATAATAATCAACAGATATTCCACAGAATATAGACAACGGTCTTCGGGTTCTATTGTTGAAAACAAAAATTCTCAAAATTTTATAGTTTTTCTTCGATCTTTTTTCTACTGGTTTCATTCGTCTGACTATTTTCTCTCGGCGATCGATTTCCCGGAGGTTCGTTTTTCTCTCGATGTTGCATGGAGACAGTGGGAAGATTTTCCTGTTCAATCCTCCGCCAAAGGGTTGGGGGAGGTGGGGGAGGGGTGGGGGAGGTCGGAATGGTAAATTTTAAATCAGTTAATTCCGCTCGCGGAAAAGTTAGCAAGGGTAACGAGTGGGCGACCGGCTCAGTTTCCCCCGGCACTCGGAACACCGAGTGAATAAGAAAACAGCGAAGATCGCTGCCCTTAAATGTAAATTTCTTCAAACACCGTTTATAGTCTATTCAATCTTATTGGCGTTTATTTTGCACTCTCCCTGCTGCGATTTCGGAACGGTCCGCCGGTCGTCGAATTAATCTATATTTCGTATTCTTTCCGTCGATGGAAATGACGATCCATTTTCATTAATTTTTTTCGTTGATTGAAGACAAAAATTCATTTTTTTATAAATTTATATTCTATCATTTTTTTTACTATTTGTTCTAAGGTTGGAAATGAATATCTTGATACATTTTTTGATTTGGTAATATCGGTTTATGATAGAATATGCTAATTAATGATTTTCCATCCTGTAATTTATTACGAGGAGTTAATGACTTTCTGTTTACGTTTCACCGATGTTTCCACGTACATACGCCGATATCCGTCGAAAGTTTCATTCTCGGTTATTCTCCTTGCTGTAGGCATTACACCCTCTATCATGTTCCTGGGAGATTAAACGCAAACAATAAATACATCGCGTTGTTTCCCATTGTAATCTCGGAACCGTCGCAACGCCGAACACATTCGGGCGGATAATGAACATTATTCATAATCGGTCTTGTTGCACGAAATTTACAACAACCGATACGACGAGAGTCGGCGGTAACCGGCGCCACCGGTTTAATTGAAATTTCGAGCCCGTCAACGACCATAATCACGTCGCATAATGACGGAATCGATATCGATACTGTCACGTTCAATGCCAAGGGACGGCACTCGCAGAATGGGAATTAGGCTCGTTAATTCTACTGACCCTTGGTCTCGTTCATTAAGAGACACCCGGTATTGTCGACGACATAAATAAAACAATCAAATAACTTTCCTAACCACGTGTAATTATATTAAAAAGAAAAAAATATCAAACATTTTACATTCCATTAAGGAACATTTATATTGCAAAAAGTTTCAACAATCTTTCTTTCCAAACGTTACAAATAATCAATTAAAAGTGATTATTTCATTAATACATCACCAGTATACATAATATAGCGTTTCATAAAATTTGTAAAAAGAAGTCAGGTGAACATCAGCGTGAAATTCGAAACAAAACGATCCATAAATTCCTTAATATTCATCAGACTTTTTACCATGAAAAAAAAAATCGATCCACGTTACACAAGGGGAAATTGTTGAACGAACAAGCCCTTTGTTCAGGCCCCCCCTCCCCACAATGGGGAAAGGGTCCCAACTCCCACCCCCCGAGGACATAGGGTATTTGAATTAAATTTCTAGGTACCGACCAGCCATCCCGCGCGCTTATTCTCGTTCATGAACCCGCTGGCTATCGAGATCTGGCTGTACGTGCTGGCGGCATACGTTTTGGTGTCGGTGACCATGTTCGTCGTCGCCCGATTCAGCCCCTACGAGTGGAACAACCCGCATCCGTGCCACGCGGGCTCCGAGGTCGTCGAGAATCAATTCTCGCTGGCCAACAGTTTCTGGTTCACCATCGGCACCCTGATGCAGCAGGGCAGCGACTTGAATCCCAAGGTAAAGCGACGGTTCCCGCAGAATCGATTGCGACTATCTTTGGATCGAGGGGATTTAAAGAGAAATTTGGGGAAAATATTGATACGCTTGCGATTAAACTAGTTTCTATGGAATTCATTGTGTTTCTCGTTGGTACGATGGGATTTAAGGAAAATTAGGGAAAAATATTGATACGCTTGCGATTAAACTAGTTTCTATGGAATTGATTGTGTTTCTGATTGGTGCGATGGGATTTAAAGAAAGTTAGGGAAAAATATTGATACGTTTCCTATTAATTTAGTTTCCATGGAATTGATTGTGACTATCGTTGATTCATTGACGTTTAAAGGGAAATTACGAATAAATATAGATTTGTTTTTATTTAAATTTGTAAAAGATGATGTAGCAGGTCAACGATTAGAATTCGAAGGTAAAAATAGGTCCCACTGCTTTGGAATTTAATGGATCATCGGAATTTCAGGGAAAATTACAAAGAAACGATGATTCGTATCCGATTAGATCGCAGTGAATTTGAAAAATTGATATTCCGTTGCTCGATCCCGTTGCTATCTCCCCCGGTCGTTTTCATACCTCGATGTATTTTTAGTTCTCGATATTTTGATAGCCGGCTTTATTTTTATTGTATCATACATTCCGATCGGCTTATCGCCGATCGGGAATAATTGATCGTCGACGATTGATTTCCACGGAATTGATTGTAATTCCAGCGATATTTATTCCAAAAATACAGTTTCCTATCTGATCGATTCATCGGGGAAAAGTCAAAGTTGACGCTGTCGTTGTATTTTTATTTTATAAACGATCCTGATTGCTTCTCGTTCGATACACTCACACACCGCCAATATATTTATATGTATATGTCGTCTTTTACCCGACAAACAAGTGTCTCGTGTAAAATATAAAGAACTGCTTGTCACAGCGGATTTATTGCTGTGGCAAATACATATACGTATATACATTCCGCGGTGAAAAAAGAAAATGAAAACTTGGCTCGTTCTAGCACGCGACGAGCTACCTGCAAGAAGTGCTCGTTAATCCTTAGACAATAGGGATGCATCGAGTGCGGACCTTGTTATTCTTCGTGCAAATCGAACGGAAGAAAACCGGAACGATTGAATTTTCCCTGCAACAATTTCGCGGAAGTTTCTTATCGTATTTCCATCGTCGATTCCCTTGCCTTCATTGTACCAATTCGATTGACAAGAAAATCTTACAAAAAAATTTTAGAATATTTTTAACAGAAAAGAATTATTTAAATCTCCATTGCGTTCGGCGTTAATTGATTCGTCGAAAAATCGATAACAAGACTGTTCGGCGTCCAATGGTTATTCTTTTTTGTCAAAATTTTATAAATTGTATATGGAAATAGAAAATATGATTTTTATTGAAACATCACGAAAATTTTAGATTTTAAAATGTCAGGAAACGTTATCGCGTGACTCCGTTGTGTACACGGATTAATTCGTAATCATCGATACGTCGCTTTAGAGATCATTTCGTGGGTTCCGTGGGTAACAACAAATTTCCGCCGAGTTTGGGAATACGATTCATCGTAATTCGCGTTCGATTTAATTTGATCGTTCGATCACACTCGCGTCGGCAGCGTTAATTACGCCATTATGTGGAATAATAATTTTATCGCGGCGATCGTGTAGCGATTTTATAAATGGAATATCACAAGGTTCGAACGTTCCGTTGAGTAAGAGGAGGGGAAAGAGGGGGGGGGAGGAGAAATTTCGATGCCGATTAAACCACGTTAAATGATACCTTCGCACGAAATGACATCGGGATTTATCGAGCAATTAATATCAAAATTCTCCCCATATCGTATTTTAATCCACGATTGATCTCGTTATCAGGCGACCAGCACGAGGATCGTGGGTGGCATTTGGTGGTTCTTTACGCTGATAATCATCTCGTCGTACACCGCGAATCTCGCGGCTTTTCTCACCGTTGAGCGAATGATCACGCCGATCGAGAACGCCGAGGATCTAGCCAGCCAAACGGATATCACTTATGGCACTCTGGATAGCGGTAGCACCATGACATTTTTCAGGGTAAGCCTGAAATCCATTTACAATCTAATTCAATACAAAATAAAACGTGAATCCTTGATTAAATTTATCCTTTTTTTTTCTCCCATCAAGTTTTCTCGAACAAAAGATCTTTATAATATTAATGTAAGTTCTAAATCCGATTTAGGACTCGATGATCGAGACATACAAAAAGATGTGGCGGTTCATGGAGAACAAGAAACCATCCGTTTTCGTGCCAACGTACGAGGAAGGTATACAAAGGGTTCTTCAAGGTGACTATGCGTTCCTGATGGAATCAACTATGCTGGACTATATTGTGCAGAGAGACTGCAATCTCACGCAGATCGGTGGACTTCTCGATAGCAAAGGATACGGAATCGCTACACCGATGGGTACGAATTATTCACTTTTGTATTTTAACATCGATAAAACTTCGTTTCATACGTGAACGTTGTAGTCGTTCATCAAACACAGTTGTGTAATTAAATTCATTTCGCGATTTCGCTGTTCAAAGTTGGCGAATAAACTGAAAATAGTTTGCCAGGGACATTCTCACGGAACTTTTCCTCGTGGAAATGTTGTTTGCACACATTTACAGGTTCACCGTGGCGCGACAAGATATCGTTAGCGATTCTGGAACTACAGGAGAAAGGGGAGATTCAGATGCTCTATGACAAATGGTGGAAAAGTCCCGGTGACACTTGCATGAGAACGGAAAAAGGGAAAGAGAGCAAAGCTAATTCTTTAGGAGTGGATAATATAGGTAAAGTATCTTTAAAATCATGTAAAAATAATTATAAAATCCAGAATGACACTTTCTATTATTATTAACCAAAATTCAATTAACAAAGTTTTCAATTCCTCTAGATCTTTTTATTCTAGATTTGTATTCTAGATCTTTTTTTTTCAATTCTTTTATATACGTGAAAAATTTCAATAAAACTTTCTTATCACGCACATACGCGAAAAATGATAATCAGTTTGTTTCGATCGTCACGTGTTTCTCGATGACGCACCACCGCGTATCATAACCTTTGAAAATTTTAAATACACGAAGGTCCGAGCAACGGGACCAATGAGCATATTCATTTGCTGGAAGTTGAGTATTTTCTGCTGCGTTCTAGGTGGAGTGTTCGTCGTTCTGCTATGCGGCCTGGCGTTCGCCGTGTTGATCGCGATATTCGAGTTCTGCTACAATTCGAGGAAAAACACACCGGCCGAACGGGTAGGTCGATTTTATCCAAAAACCGGGGGAACGTCAAAGAACGAACAGCGTACACGCATATGTTCCGCGCGATCCTCGTTACGAAGTGGTAGAATATTTATTTTCTCTATGTGCAAATAGACCCATGGCCTTTGGTTTGGATAATCGCATGGCTGTTTTGTGTTTAAAAAAAAAATGTGTGGAAAAAGTACACATCGAAACGAGAGAACTATAAACTGAAAATTCCCATGGAAAGAATTTTTTACACGATTCACCGCGGGAAACGGATGATTTATTTTGCAGACGCCGATTTACCAACGTGAAGAACGATAAATTCTTCTTCTCTCCCCACCCCCACAAGTCCCGATCCTTTGTATTAAACATGCATGACTTGAATTAAACGCGATCAGGGTTGCATGAATTTTTGTAACTTTTGTTCCATTTTGCGACGAACGTGGATTTTTCCGATGCAGCACGAGCTCATCGTCCATTGAAGCATGCCGGCCGACTGCAAATGTACGAAGCTCAGTCGTGAAGCAAGGTCCGTCCCCCAAATGTTAGTTATTCACCCGAGAAACACCCTCTGAATTGTTTTGCACGTCACACCCTCGCAACCCCCCACCCACCCCGTACACCACCCTATCAACGTATTCTATTCGATCGACAGAGAATAAACGTATCAAATTTTTTTAACTTATCACTTTTTTTGGGCACTGTGAAATGTATTTATTTAAAAAAAACACACACACATCCTATCTTGTAACTTGTACTTGTATAATATGTGTATCATCCTTGTTGTATACGTCACAATCTATTTGTTTCTTCCGTACAATCTTTCTCAAGATATTTCTTTTTTTTTATATACTTGGCCAATGAATTTGGGAAGAAATAATTCTTCGATTGGGTTTAAATGATCGATTATCGGGATTCAGAGACCTCCGGTGTCAGCGCCAGCTTGCTCGGGGTCTCTGCAGGGAATATCTCAGTCCGTGCAGCAGCAACAGCAGCAACAGCAACAACAGCAACAATCTCAGCAGCAGTCCCAGCAACAGCAAAATCTACAGCAGAATCAGCAGCAAGAGTCCCTTTGCTCGGAAATGGCGCGGGAACTGTGCCGCGCGTTACGTTGTCACGCGTCGTCGCGACGCCGACGTGCCTGTGAAAAGTGTTCGACACACGTACTCGGATATCCGCCGGATAACCCCGCTGCCACCCCCATAAACGGGATGAGGTCCCAGGTAAATTCTCATATCCAAACCCGGGATTAATGTAAAGAAATATTTTGAATTGTTTTCATGCCATTTTAATTCATTGTATTTAATATTTAACAGATTTTCCACAATTCATTTGTTTTATATAATTAATACGATATAATTAATACGATCCTTATATTGTATGACGATTTAATTGGACCGCTTTATACATATTATTAATTAATTACATCCGAATTTAATATCAAATCTGAATTTCCGAAACTGTGATAGAAACGTGGCGAATATTTTCCGCGAATAAAATAAAACATTTATGGAAATTCGACGTATTCACATACCGTTTCTGTCTATTACAGAGAAGCAGTCTGGGTGTTCCCACGGTCGAACTGCCACAACACATTCACATGCATCATCATGCACCACCACCGCCTCACGATTACGATGGAAATTAGCCACGACTTTTATCACTTGTGATTATTAGACGTAAATGAACTGAAGAAAAATAATAATAATAATAATAATAATAATAAAACAAACAAAAAAATACACACACTCACCCCCACACAGAGACACACACATACACCAACACAAGTCAAGTACAAAGCGCAGCACGTGACACTGGACGAATGATCGAAGAGTTCGTTTACGAGGTTCACTCAGACAATTTTGTCCGTCGCTCGTAAAAATAAAGATTCTTTACGACACTGTGTATGTCCTCTCCCCCGTGAGAATAGAATAAAACCGATGACAGTGATCCAAGAACGGTAATAAAGTCGCGAGATTGGAATACACGGAGTGTTCGAGGAGAATACACGTACCGTTGGAAATTTTTCGACAAAACTATCCGAGTCACCCTTGTAAAAATCTGTCGCGCGCAATCGGACACCGGGTTTGTGTCACGTTTTGCGAAACCATTCACGGGTTCGCACAATCGCACGGACGTTCGACTGTCGACTTTTTAAGAAGAACAAAATATCCCGCACGTATTTCCTTCTTTCGCGAGCAGAGAGTTTCGTCTCGCTTGTTTTCTCGTAGATACGTTGCACCGACTTTTTCGCACACTCGCTAAATAGATCCAGGATTCTTCTAATCGATTATTATTCGCACGGAAATTAAACGCTCTCTTTTTATGCGACAACGGTTTTTAGAACTCGAATCGCGAATAATAACACTCGTTCACCGTGTTCGTCGGGTGGACGTAAATGATTAAATCGTATTTAATATTTGCAAATCTTTTTAGCTCGATCAAGCAGACGCTCTATTTATGCCGAACGATAATTCCACTTTAATTACGACACCACGCTTCCTCGAGGATATTTTTCTTTTCTTTTTTCGCTCTTCTTAGCTCCGTTTTAACTATTCCGCTCGCGCTAATTGCTTCGTTGGGTTTTAAACCGCGAGTCGAGGGACGAGAGAATGAGATCTATGGTGTGACGAAATTTACTACGGTATCTTTCCGTCCTTTCCGGAAATGTATCCATAGATCTCACGTATCCACCGATCTCGATCCGTTGTTTTTAATTTTTTGATTTTTTTTTAATCGTTTATCGTCATCGAAACGCGGTCGTTCGTGGACAGAGAATAAATGATATCGGCTCCATCGTTCTCCCATTTTGCGTATAAATAAACGAGAATACCACGTAAGGTAAGATACTGACCGAGGAGATAAAATAAAAGTGAAAAGAAACAAATGAATAAAAAACCAAACAAACAAACAAAAGCGTACTGTAAATATCGCGGCGGAACACGCAAGTAGACGATAATGCGAGTATTTTAACTAAACGAGGCAAAGCGAGTAAGTGTTAGAGTTTACCGAGTACAACTTTAGACGTTTGGTGTCATTTAACGTGTGTATATGCAGATAGACGGCGAATAAATGTAAGATGAGAAAGATGGATATCGCAGACGTTTACATAATTACCCTCGTGATCCTCTTCCACTGGAGATTGACGGGATACTTGTTTTATCCACAAAGATTTTTCAGACGTGACATAAAGAACTCACCATCACGTTCCAAATGAATTTATATTTCACGATACTTGGACAATTAGGGGCTGCACAATGTTATCCGATTATATTGGCGAGAACGCATATTTCGTATATCGGATGACCTTGAAATTGATGACGTCACAGTTCCAGGAATTTCCGTGAATTAACGAAACTTATATTTCAAATAAGGGGTAATGGGTTTAAAGTTTAAAACTCGAGATATACCATAAACAGCATTTATTCAGTATCTTAATTTTACAATAGATAAACTACGAACTAAACGCTATACATATAGTTATAGTGAATATATCTCTTAACTAATAATTAAATAGTACGATACAGCAATTGGTATACGTAATTACTTATAAACTAAGTGTCTTAAATAATTCATCACGTTAATTACATTGCACTGCACTTGCTGATGATTGCTGCAAAGGGTTTTCGCAGTGTTGTTTCCATCTGAAGACACATAAGCAAAGCGATTAATTCACTAATCAATGAATTTCTATGTCGATTATTCCGACAAAGTGGAACCGTATAACGTTTGCAAGCTCTATAACAAACTTACCAGTAATAATGGTCAGCAACAACCAGGTCAATCATCGATCACTGCAAAAACGATGCCCAAGAAGACTAGTTGACTTGAAGATCAGATCTATGTGTCCTATCTTCTGTTACATCTTTTTGTTTTTAACATCTTACACATAGTCAAGACTTCTCTCGTTGTGTCAGAAAAAAAATTTTAATGACGTCTAATTAAAGAGACTGGATTCTCCTTGATTGAAATTTTCTGTTCTTTTTCGTATGGGACAGGTGAAGGTAGATATTAAAAATGTGCATGTCTTTTTTTTATATAACATCATTTATTAAGGGATAAAATAAATGACAAATAACATATCACTTATATGAAACTATAACATTTCTTAGACTGTTCATCATTCGTTATGATATAAAAGAAATCACATCACATACGACCCTCCACTTTTACGTTGACGGTCGGGTTCGAGCTCGAATCGTCGGCCGCGACGGTAGCCAGTCTCAAAATCATATCCAAAAGAGAACAAAAAAAAATACGCGGACCACAAATACAAATACCGTCGAAATCAACTTAAGCCCAGGATATCACCAGGAGTCGCCGGAAAGAAGGAAAAAAAACACGAAGCGTTCCATCCGTTGAAAGTTTAACCAAAAAAAAAGAAAAAGAAAAAAGAAACGACGGGAAAGGTAAAAAAAAATAGATTAGAATAGAACAGATGGCTCCAGACGTTGGTCCATGATAAGATTAGGCGTCGACCGCTCGCTTAATCGAATCAACTTGACCGGTTGTTGAAACACGATTAAAAAAAACACGATGCCATACAAAATTCATCCCTCTTTCAAATTTTTCTTCATTCTTTTTTTTTTTATACGGATGGAAACAAGCAAAGTTGATTTCCGGTTCGATGAAAGACCATGGGTAATAAATTCTGCCGTTCGAATCGTGGGCTTAGGAAGAAACATTAATATTAATTAATTAATTAAAATACACCGACACGTAAAGAACGATCCGAGCGTCGGGACGCGACCGCGTCGACTTGTTTTTTTACCCGATACGATATATAATTATATTGTTTATATAATTATATACATATATATATATATAAACCGACTGAATTATTTTGGAAGGGCCTAGTCAAATCACTTGTAATTATCACACGATCATACTTGACGCGGTGGCATGTACAATTTAATATGCTTTGTGACTTTCGGAGGTGGCTCGAGCATCGTTATCCATTCGATTCCGATTCATTTCGCATATTAGAATATGTATATGTCCCTTGTACACATCGATGTCTTTCGATTTACGAAGAATTGAAAGTTATTACAACGGAAAGGAATTCACAGTGAACAAATGCCTCGCGTAAAAGAGGTCCCGCATATTTTACATTCCTCCTCGTTCTTTCTTTCTTTCGTTCTCTCTATCTTTCTTTCTTCGCCAGTTTTCACATTTGCGTCTCGTCCACCTCCAGGGTTTCTGACTATACTTTTTAATCAAGGCGTCAAACTCGACGTCGAAATCCCGAAACTGCCTTCGCCTACTCGTCGGCACGAGGAAATGAAGAAGTCGGGGGATATTATATAATGTTTTTTTTTATCGCGCGCGAATATACGCAGGTGGAGGCTGCGAAAAAGAAGATACATATTTCTCCGAGCGATCTTTAAATTCCACGTTATGCCACAAAGAATTCTCCGTACTCCCCTTCTTTCTATTTCTCTTTCTCGCACACTCTCTCTCATTCTCACTCTCACTCACTCTTATTCTCTCTCTCTCTCTTGTCCTTAAAATTAAATCGCGACACAGCTCTCGCCTCGACATTTGCTCGTTCTCGCGAAGCTTCTACGTATTCTTATTTAATACATCTGCTTCGTGCTTTTATTTAAAAAAAAATAGAAAGACAAGAAAAAAGAAGAAAAAAAATAAAGAGAAACATTATGAACTTGTAGGTTCTCTTTCTTTCTTTCTTTCTATCACTCTTTCTTCTTTTACTGTGAAAAGAAGCCTCGCGTGCGCGTTTGTGTATTATTTTCCTTCTTTCTCTCTCTCTCCCTCTCTCTCTCTCCTCCCCCAATTATTATAAATTCTTATTATTTATGAGATCAGTCCGCGCACGGCTCGTCGTCGCGAACACGTCGCTTTTCACGACGCAACGTTCCCGTAATCTTTTCTTCCCTTCTTCCTTTTGCCATTTTCACGAGGCGCAGGATTTTCTTTTTTTTTCTCCGCGTTTCGCCGGTTCACAAATAGACACGCACACACGCACGCAACGCGGCAACGATAACGAGGGCAAGCCGTTGAGAATTATTTTTAATAAACGTCCACCGATCCGTCGAAACGACGGGAACGATTGTTTCCGTCCCTTCCGTGTAAATACGTCAGGTACGTTGGTTTCATCGTGGCGAATTTTCGTGGAAATTTATCACACAAGAATGGCCAATGAAAATCTTTCGTGAGAAATATGAGAGAAAGAAAGTAATTAAATCTCCTTTTGGACTAATTAACGGACGTGTATGGAAATATTAAAAATGCCTTCGTTATCGTCGCCCGTTGGCATCGAAATTGTACAGACGCTTCGAAGTCGAAAATAACATAAAATTATCGCCCATTTTTCGAATCTGTTAAAAGTGAATCCGATAGAAGCTCGATGCAGAGAATTTCGAAACGACAGAGCAATTTTTCGTTAGAAATGTCTTTCGCAGCTCAGACTTCGAGATCGGACAGTGATCGTAATCACCGCCGGGGATTTCGACAAGATCTTAGAGACGAATTGATAAGGGACAGACAGAGAAAGATATATAGAAGAGAGAAAGAGAGCGACAAAGAGAGGGGAGGGGAGGAAATTCTCGGAGGAGCGTCGATAAGAAGTCTGATCGCGGATACTTTTCGAATCGGGTTTTCTAAAAAGCAGAAACAAACCGAATGGGATTTTTTTTTTAAATTTAGAATTACTATAAATGTTCGTGGATCGAAGTGGAATCGCGTGTGTGTATTATATAGTTCGAGAAAGATATTTTGTTATTTTTGCATTTGTAAAGTTCACTAAATGTCGGCTAATTCTCGAGTTGGAACATTTTGTTCTTTTCTTTTCGTATCGAAGCTGCGCAAGTATGTACAAAATAATGGATCGATAATACGTGGATGAATGAAATCAGCTGGATCGTCTTATGGATCCCGACGGGTGTGACAAATAATTGGAAAAAGAAATAATAAAGTATAGCGAATATGTTAACCGTCGATAAAAGTCTCTTTGGTTTTTCCTCTCTGCCTAGGCGGGTTTGTGTTATTTTGTTTTTTTTTTTATGGTCTACCACCTTAACCGTTTACACGCCGGATCGACGTCCGATAGAAAAATTAAATACGCTTTTAAATATCTTTACAACTATGATAAATATTGTCTTAGAATAATAAACGCTTCTCGCATACACGGTGATGTCCCTTAAAAATATGAAAATTTCGACTTGGATCGTTAAAGATCGACACACACTTCGAGAATTATTTTGTTCGGACTGTTTAACAATTAAAAACAAAAAGAAAGGAGATGTTTAATAATATTACTAATAATGACGATAATAATAATAATAATAATAATAACAATAATAATGATAATAACGATGAAAAGCGGAAACGAAACCGAATAAAAAAAATGCGGGCTTGTAAACGGTTAAACCTTTTTTTTCGCGCCGTATCACCAGTGTCTGTTTGCGAAGTGAAGAATGAAAAAATAATAGAAGAACACAGGACAGAAGGATTAAAATAAAGAAGAGAGAAACGAAGAAGCGAAAAGCACAGTGGAAAATCTACCGCTCGAAGAACGACGATAGAGAACGTGAAATAAGAAGAGAGAGTAATAAAGAGAAAGACAGAGAGAGATAGAAAGAGAGTCTCGAAGCGGAGCCCGAGGAAAATAATTTAAGAAATTGAAGAAGAAAAAAAAATACTGTCGTCACGACGCCGGTCGTCGCGGCGTCGTTCTTGTTTCCTATATTCCCCGTTTTTTCCCGTCTGCGTCTCTCGTCTTCCAATCAAACTGATTTTTCGTTCGCGAGTGAAACGTGGCGATCAATTAAAAAAAAGGGAAAAAAGCAGAAAAAAAAACGGAATCGTAGATAATAATACAAACGTAAATCTGAGAGAAAAAAACACTTTCCTTCGGATCGCGGCACTCTCGCTGCCTCGTCGTTCCTGCGCTGTGTTTTTTTTTCTTGTGTGTTGCTTTTTTCATTTTTTTTCCTTTTCGTTTTTTTTTGGCTTCGGGCGCCTTGGACCGGACACGAGAGTCGAGCGACGATCGCAAGACTCGCACACTATAAACTCTTCAAAGTGATATGTGGGGACGCCGTTTGCGAAATAAACGCGTCGCTGGTTGGTCGAAAAAAGTCCTCCGGGGGGATGGTTTTTGTCCGTTTCGTTCTATATACGGTTAATTCGTCGTAACTCGCGCCGTGTGTGTGTTATACCTCGGTTCGCAAACACGCTTCTCCCGTCGCTGATCCTCTCTTTCATTCTCTCTCTCTCTCTCTCTCTCTCTCTGAATCTGGTACATTTTAAAACTAATTTAAAGTTGGACCGTTTGTCAAAGTCGGATTCTCCGACCCGCGGTGTGTGTTCCTTCGACTTCAGATCGATGTTGGCTTGTTTCGAATAATTAATGCTCTCCAAACTTCGCCCTTTTAAGGGAAAACTTTTGCTTTCCGTTATATAAAGTGAGATCTGGTTGAACACCAGCCCTTCCACCCCCACCCCTCCATTTCCCCCCAATAAAAAGAAAAAAACATTTCGTCCTCACGATCCGAAGTTCGATTCACGTTTTCTTTCGGTGTTTCACGACAGACAGAGAGAGAGAGAGAGAATTCCAGTCTCTTTCCCTCTAATTCTCACTCTATCCTTGTCTTCAAGGGAAGAAGCGGGTTTGCGGTCCGGATGATCGGCGCCATCCTTGAAACGCGAGAGCTCCGAATCATATACACGAATATACAATAATCCAGAGCGCGCACATACACAGTTATATAATAAAGTGACACTGTAATTACAAACGCTACACGTAATTCTCCAATATTTTCATCGTTATGTATAATACCACGGTCACTCACACTTTCTGTCTCTCTCTCTCTCTCTTTCGCTCGATCTTTCTCGTTCGCTCGCATGCTCTCTCTTTCTCTCTCGTTCTCTGTTCACATAAACGCAAATATACGATATATACACGTATATATGTACGTATATCTTATAGATTCATATATACGTGTATACTTATATCAGCTTTCTTATTTTTTGCTTTTTCTTTTTTAATAATGTGTATGTGAGTTATACATATATATTTGTATTTTTTTTATATATATATATATAATATATATGTATATATGCGATCACAGACACGTGTAATTCGCGTGTATAGCTTTTTTGTGCCACGTTTTTTCGCGTGTACCTTAACGACTTATAATGGATTTGATTTGTTTAAACAGCCTCTCTGTCCATCTCGCGCATGTTACGCCGCGAGCGATCTACTGTTGCCAACCGTTTGGTTGTCGGAAAGGGGGGTGTTGGAGGGGGTGAAAGAGGGGGGGGGGAGGGGCACGATTTTTATCCGAGTCGAGCGTTACATTTCACGCACCGTTGCGATTCTTTCGAGCGGAAGAAGAGTTTCACCGCTCCGCGGGCCCGAAGGCGTCGAGAAATTCGTTGATAAAACGGACGATGCGGGCAAACTTTACGCGTCCGTTGTTTCGGTGACTCTAAAAAATTTTTTTTCTTCATTCTAAACCAGCGATTCTTTCCTTTTTTTCATTTACTTTGAATTATTCTTGTTCTAGCGATAATGTGCCTTTACGTTAATAAATAATAAACACGATGAAACGCGTGACTCGGTGCCCCTTCGCTTGGTCCATGCCGTACGTGTGAAAATGTTCATCGAATCGCGAAGGTTCAAAGAATACGTATCATCTGCACGTCGGGTTGGTGACAGTAGCGCATTTAATCCCTCTCGTAAATAAACACAGCCGACAGGCATTGCTTGTCTCTGCGGACACGTAAACGGCACGACGATTCGTCGTTTTTAGCGAACGAACGAACGAACCGGACGGTACTGCCGTCCGCGTGCCCGCAGATCGTCCTACAATCTAAGATTTTATAATATTTTTTTTGTTTGTTGTTTCTCGACACACGGATACGACGAAAAAGAAGGTACACTTTTATATTAGCTTTCTCGTTATACGGTAGTCATTGAAATAAACGAAGTTAAAACGTATTATATATATGTACAGCGCGAATCGCGACTACAGCGCGAAAGACAAAAAAAGGGTTTTCTTTTCACCCGTTCTCTCTCTCTTTCTCTCTTTCACTCCTTCTTTCTCTCTCTCTCTCTCTCTCTCTCTCTTTCTCTCTCTTTCGATCCGTCGACGAACACGTAAGCCTCGGCTCGCCGACGAGATATAAAAAGAAAAGAAAAAAAAACACAGAATTCCTCGTAGTAATACCGCAACGACTTTGTCATTTCGGATTCAGCGATAGATTTTGTAATTAATTAACTCCTTACACTTAGATTCCGGACGCGACTCGATCGGACCGTCCGAAGAACGTGGTGTCGCGAGTGTGATCATTATTATTACTTTTTTTTTTACTTTTTCTTCTTTTTTCATTCTCCTTTGAATTTTCGCAAAGACGGATGCGTTTCATTTCTCTGTACCTCCGCGCTCTTGCGTCAAAGCGATCGCGGGATTTTCATTTAAAATTACGCGGGATGATTACGGGCCTTGGGGGAGGGGGGGGATCTGATCGTGATCGTGATCTCGATCACGGCCTGTTCAAGCGGAGACTGGCGATCGTGAAACACCGAACGCAAAACTAAAAGGGCGAAGGGAATCATGAAAAAATATGTTTCGCGTAAATGTTTCAACAGGCGCAAAGGGGCAAATGGGGGGGGGTGAAGGGGGCGGGGGTAAAAACTTTAACAGATCTGAAACGTTAACGAAACGCGCAAA
This sequence comes from Mimumesa dahlbomi, assembly GCA_917499265.3. Taxonomy (NCBI): domain Eukaryota; kingdom Metazoa; phylum Arthropoda; class Insecta; order Hymenoptera; family Crabronidae; genus Mimumesa; species Mimumesa dahlbomi. The sequence continues at coordinate 12,676,960 of OU824118.1, forward strand.
TAACAGCCTACTACGATCTCGCGAACATAGAAATATACAAGTGTCTATTTACAAAACAAACGATAAATCTCTGCTCTCAATGTTATCCGTCATTGCTTATCACTTCGTCTCTCTTTCTTTCTTTCTCTCTTTCTCTCTCTCTCTCTTTCGCTCTCTCTCTCTCTCACATCATCTCCGTTCTCTCCTGGATGTTCGCCCGTTTTTACTCTGATTTATGCGCGAATTATCGACGAATAATTCGAAACTGACGATAATACAAGAAAGCGTGAACGCGCACGCTAATAGCTGGCACGAACGGTCGCCTTGACAAGAACAACATCAAAAGCTTACGCTGGCTCGGCACTTTTCATGTCCGACTATCACTTCACCCTCGCGTCAAAAATTCTCTCTTCGCATCTCTTCCACAATGCCACTCGACTTTATTTTTCTGCTTCATCTACTTCCTCCTCTTCTTTCGTCGTTCCTCTCCTTCTCTTTATTTCTCCTCCTTCTCCTCCTCATCTACTACTACTACTTCTTCTTCTTCTTCTTCTTCTTCATCATCTTCGTTTAGCACTGACTCATCAAAGAAATCTTGTCGTTTAATATTACGACTTGCGAGCAAACGACGGACACCTTGCGACGGTGTCACAGCGGACACGAGAGTCCCGTGTCCTTTTCTTCGTCTCTTTATCATCTTTTTTTTATCCTTTTTCTTGATTCGTATATACGTACGTACTCAAATCTCGATTGTATGTGTGCGTGTTCCATCTGTATGCAGATGTCACGTGTACTCATGTATGCATGTATGTCTGTATCTATGTATGTATGTATGTATGCAAAAGGTATATGAATCGGGTGTCGTGTTCGCTCGTTCCTTCCTTCCGTGCCGTGTGCAAAAAGTCCGCAAAGACGCCTCGCGCGAATCCGTGACGCGAGTGTATATTACGAGAAAATAAATCGACAAACTGACTGACAGACAGCAGACAGACGAAGGGGCGACGCGTTGCTCGCTTAGGTCATATATCGCATCACGGCACGAAGAGCGTACAGCAATTCCGCTTGCATTCGTGCCTCCAGTATCATCAAGTTCACGTGAACCTACGGGACAAATAGAAAAAAAAAAGGGTATTACGTGTGCGAATTGCTTTCCATTAGGAAAACGGGACGGATAAAGAGCAACACAGATATTTAAAAAAAATAAAAGAAAGAAAAAAATGAATTATTCTCGACGTCGACGTCGAGGCAATACACACCTTTTCGCTGTGTTTGAATTCCCTCATGACGCGATCGTAATCCCTCTTCGTGACGCGCTCCGGATAGCATACGGCGCTCTTTATAAAGGTTTTCAAGCTTCGCTCGAGAAGCTGGTTGACCTCGTTATAGTCGTAATCGTCGTGCCTTATGCCAAACATACACTGAATGTAATTCCAGATAGCCCGTCGGAACCGCGACGTGTCGACTTTGCTGTGAGTGCCCATCGTGTAGTACGTCAGATTGTACGCGGTCTTGAATTTGTCGTCGAGCAGGTTCCCGACGTCGTTGTAGAGACGATTCACCAGGGAGTAACCGTGATCGTCCCAGGAATAGTCCTGCACGCGGAACGTCGGTATATCGTTCAACTGGCCACGCTGAAAAAAAGAGAGGAAAACAACGATTAGATTATTATTATAATTGTATTTTTATAAATCATTCTTAATTAATTAAATCCCCTGTAACGATCGTGGGATCTTAAAATCTCAAACCAATGAGTGAACACTAGTTTTTCATACAAAAAGTCATTTATAAATGGAAATTTTTTGGTGAAATTATGGAGATTTTATTACATAAAGTTAACCAGAATATTTTCCATACTCTAAATCACAAAACTGTTTAAATTACAGTCGATTAACTTTGAGTTAAAGCCCGACCCGCGGAGATATCTGTCCACGTGCCGCACCGACGTAAATATTCATCGTAACGCGGGACAGAGACGATGATCGAGTGAACGAACTTAAATATTCATCGATGAGCCGCCGACGGTTTTGCCTTGAAACATAATTTTCGTGTCTAGCTGGCAATAAAACCGCGTGCGATGACGAAAAATTGTAATAACACGCGCCACGATCCATCGATTGAATTCAAGTCCACTTTCCCACAACGTGAAGCATGATTTTCACAGAAAAAATCGTGATTCATCGTGGCTGGCGAAATTCACCTTGGCAAAGTCTTGATAGATAAAGGTGGGATCCTCGATGAAGAGGCCGATGTCGGAGTCCAGGACCGAACTACTCCTCTGTGGTGCCGCTGCCAGCTCCGCCGACTGCGTTTCCACGGTCTCGAAACGTTTCGACAACTCCTCCTGGGTGATTTGATACGACTCGGACTTTTCCGACAGACGTTTCATACGCTCCATCAAGGTCTCCACGCCGACCTCTTGCTCGCCGACTATACTCGGCGACGATGGCGGCGACGGGATGATATCTGGAAAAATTTCAATGGTATTTTTTCAAATCTACTCTATAATTTTTGTGGGAAATTTATCGTTTGGATTATTATACAAATATTAGAGTGTCTTGTAAAAAAATCAATTGCAGTTTAAAGATATAATCGTTGTGATAGGGTGAATATGTTAAGGGTGAATGAATTAAGGAAAAGAAATGAACGAAGATTAAAGCGAGATTAAATGACTCACCAGTCTTGCCGTCGCCATTGGGGATCTTTTTCGGACTACTGGAAAGCTTGTCTTTGGCAGGTGGTACGTTATTGCTATTATCCTGGACATTCTCTTTGTAATAGTGCCCAGCAACGTTATCCAGCTCCTCGTTAATCCCACAGGAGAATACGAAAGACGAGAGGGAGTGGAAGTGGGCCAAAAGAACTATCGCATGGACGACTTCGGCTAAGGACCAATTATCCGCGCCCTTAGTCAACTTCTGCAAATCCCCAAAAATATCATTGATACCATTGAAATAAAATAAGAAAAATCTTCGTATAAAAATATTACGAGTAAAGTTTCCACATACCTCTATGTGCGTTTTGTTTAACAGCCACGGTCTATGGGCTAGGATTTTATTGATCTCATAAAGATCCTGTAACTTTCCCGGGATCGATTTCAAGCCCTGAAGCCACGAGGGATCACCACCCTGAAGAAGGAACTCTCCCTTCTGCAGGTTTATTAGATAGCTGCACTGGTGTCTACCCGCGGCCTGGAAAAATACAAAACATAAAAGTCTCGTCGTGGAAAACCTGTTTATCTTCTTAAATCATCCGGATTTAACTACCATTCGGAACGTTTATACTCGATATCCGTTTTTAATAGCATTCCACGCTAGATTTCCCCCAGCTTAATCCCCCATACGAACCGCACGATTTCCGATCCCCGGATATTTAAAGACTTAATATCGTGTACGCTCGTTAAAAGACATCGAGGTGAGCGCAATAAAACTCGAGTAACGCCGTCGATACATACATACACACGTCGACGTATAAATACGGCCATTGATTCGTGTAATCGCTTGTCGCCACGTGACCTTCGGTATCTGTGCCGGATAAATGCCAGATTATTCCCCTTGTCAGGAGTTTCGCCGACAAAAGTCGGCCGAAAAGCTTATCCGCATGACTTCCCTAAAGACTCGCGGAAGATAGTATTCTTCTTGTTTTTTTATTGTTTATTTATTTGTTTGTCTGTCTCTTCTCCGCCGTCAACGACGAGAGAAACGGATCTCGAAAACAAAGACCGACGAATGAGAAGATAAAGCGAAAAAGAAGAAGAAGAAGAAGAAGAAGAAGAATAAGAGACAAATTGTCGCGACGTATCGGGGCGCGAAATTCAACGAAGTTCCACGACAAGGATATCAACGGTGTTATCGTACGGTAGAATGATTTTGAGCACGCTCGGTGAAAAAATATGTTATTCGAAATTACCGTGTTTGAACGGCAAACACACGTCGCGCGCTGCCACGTTCCTTTCTTCTCTGGTAATTTTTTTTTCGGCCCAACGGTGTTAACATAGGTGCGACGTTTTCGTGAGAGATAACAAGCGATACGCGACCGACGAGAAACTCGTCGGATTCTCCTCGTTCGCAACGAAAGACGAATCCTCGACGAACTTGCGAACGGAACCCAGGTTCGCAAAACGATTACGTTGAGACAGGGAAATTATATCAGAAAATTCAAATGTCGCGGTGTTTGATTCATCGAGAAACCCGGGGAACAGAGGTATACGTGTATGTATGTACATACAAAGGTGATACACACACGGAGAGGACGATGGAACAAGGAAACGAGGGGGGAGAAAGGGAGGCGCGAGATGATGAAGTGCGTAAACAAGACACGTGTTTACCATGCGAGTCGCAGATCGATCGGCTCGAGAGTCACGATAAGCGATAAGAGAAGTCTGCAAATATATACATATATACATGTATACGTACGATCGTTCGGGAAACACTACAAAAAATCGCACGGATAGACACGAAGCACTAGCGAAAACTTCAAATTTCCCACGATAAACCACGTGATCATTGACTCTATTAAAAAAAAATATTATTCCAAAATTATCCCGACCGATCACTTTTCACTATTCTAAAATACTAACTTATTCGTCGGATAATTTCGTGTCTTCAATAACGTGCCGGCAACGATGCGATTACTCGACCACGTGTTCATCGCGTAAAGATAAAAAAGAAAGAAAAAACAAATTGATACTCCGCGGCGAGAGATCGTGCCGTTGTCGCATATTCCCCAGGATCGTTATTCGACATTTCGAATTCGACGGACGAATCCGTCGGGAATCTCCTGACGGCGGCAGTCCATGCACCGTGCCGAATGTTTACCGGTAGGAAAGCTGTTTTTCCAGATATCTTATCGCTTTATCGTGATCCTCCGTGTGCCGACTTAACAATCACTCCCCGCCTCGTTGCCTTCAATGATCATATCCCCCCCTCCCCTACCACTACCCCCTCCTCTTTATCCAACGGGCCTCGTCGTCGCGACGCGTCGTTTTTATCACACGTGATAAAGTGTTTTCGGTCGATCGTCATTCGCGGCGACGATATTTCGTCTATCGACTACCGGCATGTCTCTCGAATGTTATCGTCGTCGACGACGAACGATAACTTCTATCCCGACGGACAGAAGTGAAAATCTCATGTCGATCGCTCGGCGAAATCCGCGGAGAGGAATCTTCCGCGGATTCCGACGAGAAATCAGCGACGATTATGTACGCGGGATCGTGAAACGGTAATCTTATCAATTGCCGCGCGAAGGACTCCGATCGGAATGTGATATAATTCTATTTTAATTCACACGTGTTACGAGTGTGAGAATAAAAAGAGAGAGGGAAAAGAATTAATACGAGGATTGATACGAGAGAACAAAAATGTTTCCGCGTGAGTTTGTATGGAATATGTATTTAAATATCGTTCGACGAGTAGTATTTATAGAATCCGATTATTATTGGAATCGGACAAATTAATCGACACCCTTTTGTTCGCAGTTTTTTTTTCTTTCTTTTTTTTTTACACGTATTACAATCGTTCGAACACGGAGGACTCATTACGACTTCCGATCGTCACACCATCGTATCTTTCGTAGCAGGAAGTTGCAACCTCGATATTGTATCCTGTTTACAAACGGCCGCCGATAAACCAGCTCTCGATTTCCGATTTTGCGCCAAACACTCCGAACGATTATCAATTCACTCGCGAACCGGCAAACGAAACGTGAAAACCGCGATCGAAACGGGACGTTTCACCGTTCTCGGTTTATTAATAAGTATACATATTTGGTTTTCATTATCTCGTTCTTTTTTCATTATCGACACCACGTTACCCAGTTGATTCATCTGGAACATTTCTGCCGAACTGTATCCTATGATTCTCCATTTATTTTATATCTTTCTTTTTTCATTTATTTTGTCTCTCTCTCTCTTTCCCTCGATGCAAACGTGGAATGACATATTACGAAACCCGCTGCATTTACTCGGATTCCTGATAACCTTTGACCCAACGACCCGTAAAATGGACGACGTGGGGCGCTCGTGAAACTTTCGAGAAAAAGACCGAGGCGTTTGCACCGACCGACGTAGAAAAAGATAAAAAAGAATTTTAGAAAAAAAAAGGAACAAAAATAAAGAACGGTGCTTCGCCGACGGTAATCCGTAATATTCCGGTTTATTACTCACGTAGCAAACGATTACTTACTTGCCCGCGCGAACGTAGGTACCTCGCCGGATCTGTAAATTGCATTCGCAATAAAAGAAGGAAACAACGCACACCGCACTGGCGCAACAAACGCGTTTTCTAACTTTGCGCTTTAACCGCCCCGGCCGCGTTTTAAGATTCCGCATATTTTACCATAGCTTTACGCACGCGGCCGAGTCTACGGAGAGAAACAACGTCGATGAGTTTTATGATTAACCGTAATGAGGTGTACACCGCAAAACTGAATAATATTCTTAACCGCTTCTCCGGTAACGAGCGCATTTTTTTCTTCTCCCTCGATTATATTCACTCTCTCTTCCATACTATTAACCATGAATCCACAGACAATTTACGGTAGAATATTTTAAATAGAAATAAAAGAAAAATATATGTTCGTATTAATCATTTAGAATAACGACGAAAGATAAGTTGGGTGCAGAGAACTCAGTCTAAAGATTAGAAACTATTATTTTTGATCTATTACCCTAGGTTTAGGGTTAATATAACGTTAACGATAAAATAAGATCAAGTGGATGAAATTTCAGAAAATGTGTTACCTTCGCGTTTTCGTTTTCTTATTTAAAAAGATTACGTGCTATTACGGAAAAGCGATGCACTCACCATAATGGCGATAAGGTGTCTGTAGTCATAAGGAAGTGGTCCGTCACCCCTAAGGATGAAGTGCTGGGTACGGAGGAAATGTTCCAAGTACGTGGGATGCGAGGACATCACCCTGGAGACATGATCCAGCCTGTTGTTCTGGAGGAACGCATCCATCAACAGTATATGAATCTGCAAAAGATAAGAAAAAAAACCCTGTTATTATCAAAACGTTCCATCGAACTCGTAAATAATCACTTACAACTATCTTCATAAAAATAATTCACATCAAAGTGTGATAAAAAAAATCGCATGGTCGTAAAAAAAAAAGAGGAAATGGGAGATTTAGAAATATCTTCGGACACACCTCGGTTTATCTATGACTCTAGGAATACCCTATGCTTACGTCCTAAATAGATATTTAACCAACGTCTAATTACTTTCCCCGTTTTCCTTACGGTATCTAGAATTCATTGGGTAAATGGGATGGGTAATAATAAATGTCGACATTTAGAAAGTAATAGGAACATTTGTGCCCGTCGGTCAGGCTGAATAATCTTATCTAATTTCGGGAATACGGTTATACGATCATAGTTGTCCTTGAATTCGTACATAGACCGATTTGATAATCGATAAAATTTCATCGACCGGTAACGACGATGATAATAATTAATACGATCGTTCATATTTCCCCGTAACAAGGGAATTATAGATTCGATCTGTAGGTATAATCGTACCTTCACGCGGTGTATACACGAATTGAAAATCCGAACGTAACGTCCTGAAAAAAAAAAGTTTAATCGTCCGTAATCGCATTAATGACACAATCGCATTTGTTCGGCGCGTTAAAACGCGGGAAAACTGGGTTTCCGGGTCACTCGAAAGCGATCCCTTGTAATCAGGTGTTTGTATTGCGTCATCCCGACGAACGAAACCGTGGCACGTTCGTCTACGATGCTGATAGTAGAATTATCCCTGCGTCAGCAATAATCACGATTATTACTATTCTATGTATATATACATATATGTATATACATAAATATATGTACATATACAGACGCGTGGGGAAAATCGTTTAGAAACTCGTGAAACTGATACACTTTGATGTCGCGACGGGACTCGGTCGGTCACGTGTTGTTTCTCAAACGTTTCTAAACTTAACTCTTACATCGTTCGTCATGTTACCGTCTGTTTACTGAAATCCGTCCGAGTTTTCCGTCGGTATCTCCAGAATCGTTCCGTAACGGATAGAAGGATAGAAAAAAAAGAACAAGACAGAGGAGTGAGAAACCGAACGATCCGCGGAAAAGCGAACGGTGTTATTTCATCGCCGGTACGAAATTCCGTATGCAGATAACACGGCGGCGTGTTATCGCTCGTTCTCAACCTTTGTCGAATATTGTTTATCGCGAAACAGCTGCCCCGACAGTCCGTCGATTGTGTTTTCCACGCTGTTGCAGCCAGCGTCGCCGACGACCGCGAAAACGATGACGCAAAAGTAACGTTATGACACCAAGCTGCACAAATATGTATGCGCTATATGTACGTTGAATACAATTAAACGTGGAGCCCCGTTGACGACCTTGCGACGGGTCGACGACCCCCACCGTCACACGCGACGGATCAAAACGCGAAAAGACATTTCACTTTGGCGCCGGCTTTCGCCGCGACGTCGATTATTAACTTCAACGAACGGAGTCAGGAAATCTCGACGACTTTTTCCGTTGTCACTCGGGCCTTTAATAACGCCAACCCACCTAATATAACGCACACATAGAGAGACACTTGTAGATGTTGTGTACATGTGTGCGAGCACACGATATATCCAAGGTACCGGTGATCAAAAATATCAAAGGGACGAGGAGAGTGTGTGACGAAACCTTATAGCAACTCGAAGAGACGTTAATCTTGTCAGTGAGAAAAAGAGAGAAAGAGAAAAGAAACGAACTATCTCGAGAATACGAAGATTTCCCCCGTTCCCTATGTAATAGTGTTAGTAGTGGTGTACGGGTGCACCGTTCGCCATGTATCTGAAATGCAAATGTTGAAAGAAAAGAAGAAAAAACTCACACAAACACATACACATACATATACACCCAACAAGTTTCGTAAGGCACCGAAGAAGCTTAACGTGTGGAAACATTTGAGAGTTAAAGATCATCGGATAGACTTTTTCACCTAATATCAATGATATTTAACGAAGAACACATCGGTTCGTTGGAACAAAAATCAATTTTACTTCTAATCACGAAATCATTCGTTGCCCGGTATATTATACGTGTGTACCGTGTTCTCACGAACTTTATCGCGACAAGGAGTGCTACCACTCGAAGTTATTATCGTCACAGATAAACATAGATTCGATGCAGCACGGCAGGCAGCGAACGATTACACCGAGGGTTTCATATTTTATTCTTTTCATTTTTCATTATTTTCAACGTCGAAAAGAATTTTCTCCGGCTATCAGGTGGATTATTAAACGATGCAACGTCCACTATATACATATGTGTGTGTGTGTGCTAGTCGTCCGTTACATCTTACCGGAAATAACAAATTAGCGTACGCCAGTTAGTAGTCAACGGACAGATCGAGCAACGTGGACTGTGAGAAAAAATCTGCCGGCCACGTTTCGAGAGTCTAAAATAATTTAATGTCGAGGCAATTCACGATGAAAAAAATTATAAATAAAAAAAAGAAGAAAAAAAAATGTACGTCAGAGCACCTGATAGGTTTAGTCATCGATAGTCATTGGCCTTTAAACTTTGGAACGATACGATTACGGCCCTTATCTTCGCTCTATTTCACTGAGTTAACTTTTTCAACGGCACTAAAAAGCTAGACGACACCGAATTACCACCGCGAAACAACTATTCCTATTTACCGGCACCTTGCAAAATTTTCCTTAAGTGTCCCGGCACTCTCGCGACGGCACGTAATAATAATCAAACGCGCCGCCGTTGCGAACAACACCGAAACAACCAGGTAAATCCCACCTGTCAACCTGAAAACTTTCTCGATAACACCCCGAGGCTTCTACGAGTACATAATAAATAATCCGAGTCCATAAAAATATCAGATGAGGCGGAATGATAACGCGATATACGACCCGGAGATAAATGAATCTGAACGATGAGCCTCGAAACGACGAGAACAATACATGTAACGTACAATACATCCTCATATAAACGAGAATACTCGTGTAGGTATTTCTCATGTCTCTATCTAACACACATTTCTCAAATTGATATGTCAAAAAACAATATCCGTTCAACTACGGAAAAGAAGAAAGGTGAAGTTAAGATTTTCAACGAGAACGGAACCAAAGAATTAAAAATAAAAAAGTGAAAAAAATCACTATCGTTGTGGAAACGTGTTCGCTAAGAGAAACGTAGTGGAGTGGGACGATCAGCTGGCACGGAATTAAAAATAGATCGGTACGTCATCGACGGCAAAAGTATTACTCAATTAACCCCGTACGCGGTTTTTGGCAAGAACACGACGGATTGTCCCGGCGAGGCCCTCGAAAATTGCAGCCAGCGAGAGAGAAACCTCCTTCCGAGAACTCTTTTTCTTTTGGCAAGAAGCCGCTGGCACTTGGCCGACGTGCACATCTCCCTGAGACTTTGTGGCTCTCTTGCATCCTCCCCACCCCCTCTTCTTTTTTTTTTTGTCTTTTTTGCGATCCTCATCCCCAGGGGGCAGAGATTTTTCGAGTCACGTGGAATGTGTTTTTTTCCCCTCCCGTCGACGAAAGGCCACCGCTCGTTTTCAAATGATATTCAAACAAACGGATCGTACACTTTTATCGTCATTATTTTCTTTTTCCTTTCGCGTTGTCTTCCCTACCGTTGAATATTAAATTCGTCCAGCTAATGCCGTTTGCGGGGAAAGAATTCTTTTGAGTCGCGACGGAAAACTCTGTACGTCGAACGGAACGCACACATACACACACACACACACACACACACACACACACACACACACACACACACACACACACACACACACACGATTCCGCGGGCGAATTGTGAATTTTTCCTAAAGTACCATCGCATTTTTCTCTCTCTCCGTCGACGTTCGCCGAGCACCATATGTATATTTACACGGATTTTTCGAATGGTACGTTGCACCACGGTGACTCTTCGTCCAAAGATGCTGACCGAAGTGCCATTAAAACGGCACGGGAGAGGTGTGTACACTGGTGGAAAGACTTTCTAAAATTCTGATAACGCTAGAGACGTCGTTGGTCTATCGTTACCTGAAATGCCTTCTTCGCCTCTGTCAGGGACTAAGTAGTTCCCGACCTCCTTTTTTTCTTTCTCTCTCTCCCTCTCTTTTTGGAGAAAGAGAGAGAGAGAGAGAAAGAGAGATATACCAGAAATTCGAAGGTAACACTAATGATACCCACGAAAAACTTTATCGAGAGGCTAAAATGCAATCGTTCGAACAGCTCCGGGCAAGTTTAATGGCTCGGCAATTGCCACACGGACCTTTTCCCGACCAAAACCCGGGCGCCCCGAAAACGATGAAAATAACACCCGCGAGTAATCCCTACCCCCGGTGGTTAAGTCACCTGACGTTTATCGGTGAAATCTTTAATTATGATCGCCGACGTTGTTTTCCCGCGGACGCGGCTCGGCTGCGTTTCCAACAAAACATGTTTTCTCAGATGCGATGGAAAGCCCGAGCAGGGAGGGGGGGAGGGGAGGGAGGAACTTTTTGAATTATGGTTATCTGGCAACGACCGGACGTCGTGACACCAACACCGGTAGCGAGAACGTATCGGCATCGCCAAAAAAGAAACACACCGCACCACGGTTAAGTGGCGAACACGAATCGAACGACAATAATAGCCGTTTTCACGACTCGCGTGGGCGGCTTCGACCGCAACCTGCTGAGAAAAAAAATATATCGCCGGGGTGTCGCGCACGTGTTACAAAGTGCCGCCGCGACGGACGTTCATTGTAATAGAAATTTCCCCCGCTCGCAATCTAGGTACATTTATCATCCGCGCGATGATTTCTCCTCGGTGGTTGGACGAGTATCAATATAATGGGACAAATGCCCGGTCGTTAATTTAATCGTGTTACATAGTCGTTGGATTATCGAATTAGAAGTGTACGTACGCTTTCGTGTATAATCTCACTTAAAAATGAGAGGAAAATAAGAAAAATCATTTGATTGACAAATGAAAACGAATGTGACAAATATTTATCGATACCCCGCGACGTAACCCGGGTAAATAAAAAAATCGAAATAATCGTGCCAAACATGTTTGTCGATGAATGGACAATATCACACCGTCGCTTTCCCGCCCATTATCGTGACTCACGGCTTAACGTTCGTTTCTAATCAGTTCCGTCACCGCGTTCGTGTATCGATCAACTGTGTTTTCTTCCGTGTGTTGCTTCCGAGACGAGACCAGCCGCCCAGTCAGGTGATTTCAAACAGAGGCAACGATTACACGTGCGCGTGTAAACAATTTTCGCAAATGGGTCGAGTGTAGCGAGTGTAAACGATGAAATAAACACGACGGGATAATATTCCGATATTCCAATCGAATATATCCATAGGAACCCGAGGGAGAGACTCTTCTATTGGTTGGATATTTTTCTTCTTTTTTTTTCAAAATGAAAATTTCATTAGAATATGAGCATCGTGTGGTTCAATGACCGAAGAAGAAGAAATCATTAAAACGATGATGATAAAACACACGGGAGTAGGCGTTATTATTTAGTTTATTACCGATCCGTGCGATGCTCCAGATCTAAAGAAACAAAGGAGCTATTAGAACCACGGTTTATAATACACGCTCCTCTTTGTACGTCCAGTTAATTGATGGTGTTCCGAATACACGTATTCCGTTATAGGAAATACCACACGCTCAGGGAATATACATTGTATATATGTATGTATATATTGTTTTAACACGCCCCTTGCATTATTCATCCTGTTTCCACGGGTAATGAAGCTGTCCCCCGAAAGACTCGCGTATGTTAATAACGTCAGGCATATTATCATCGGGCGAGGAATTAAAATGTTTTTACATAATGCTTTTGAAATTCGTTGCCGGATCGTTGAACAAATAAACACTGACAGTTTTATCGTCCTATTTACAATTCTACAATCTTTTTCACCACAGATTTTATTTTTATTTCTTTCATACGAGAAACGAGCCTCTCGCTCGTTCATGTAAGAAAGCAGAAAACGGTAGATGGGAGGTTTCCTGGTCTCGTTCGATGGACCGAAGACATTTGAAAAATTGCGTCATTAGAAGCAGATGTTGCACAGATACCAATGTGTGTATATGGGGGAGGAGAGAGGGAGGAGGAGAAACGAAAAAGCTCGTAAAAGTCGTCTATCGTGGACAGGAAATTTAAACTTCTCTCTTACGGCATAGCGATCCACGAGAGGATGAAAAAACTCGACCCAATTCCGGGGTCCGGGTCTAAGCTTAAATAACCCGTTTGAAGTTACACCCCGTCGAGGAACGGAGTGAACACCGATAAAACACAGCGACGACATTTCCGCCGTGATATTGGCAACGATGTAATTTTCCTGAAAAACCCGACGGAAATCTACTTTTGAAAGCGACGTCCGGTCTTCCCGACGTCTAGTATATATCGTCGACGTCCGTCGCGACGCGGTGATGTTCACGGTTTTTGAAAAATTGCCGACAAATCAAGGTACACGATTACGCGGGCAACGAGCGAAGAATGCGTAAACATGTTGTTAACACATTAATCGCGTCAACGTTGCTGTGCTCCGCGCCGACATGTTATCGAAGCTCACGATTCGCACCGATAACAACCGATATTCGAGTATTTTTTCTCCTTTTTTTTCCAAAGCCGGCGAGATCCACGCAGGTGTCGAAATTTCCCCGCAGAAAAACGAAATTCCCACAGATAAACAAGCACACTCACTCACACACACACACACACGTGCGTGCGACCCCGGTGATAAAAACAAATTTCATACGGCGTTTTATCGAATACTATCGCGATTCGACATCGCGATTTTACCCATGTAAAACAGATGCACATTTAAAATGCGATAAATTAACTATTCATTTTATGTATCCAAGTACATCGAGGACCCCGCGCACACAATTTTCACAGTCACGAACGCACGCGTGAATGCGTGAGTACGTGAGTGTGCGTTCGCGAATGTATTCGTCGGAAATACCAAAACGCGTTTACGTAATCGGTAAATGCTAACGAGTGTGAAAATTGTTTTTTCATTGCTGGCCAGTAGTAACTGGGGGAGGGGAGGAGGTGAACGAGGGGTGGGAAAAAAATATTTTTTAAGGGCTGTACACCCGACGTCGTAAAACCTATCGTCGTCACGTCGACGTCGGATCACGCGAAATTAAAAAACATAACGACGTGACAAAAGAAACAGAAGAATTATGTTACGAACAAGCGTCGCGACGGTGTAACGTCGTTTAAAAATCCATCGTCGATCGCTGCATGCGTGTCCGAACTTTCCACGCCGGATTTCGCAACGCGAGAAAAAAAAACACACACACACACGCACACACCGTCGCTGCCACAGGTCCCTCCGGCTTTTACTCGTCGCGATAATTGCAATAAATCACGCGTTGCACAATAACCCCGGCATGATTCTCGTTACACCGGACGATTACCCATTGAAAACTAAATTCGGTGGTTATCGAGGGTAGAAAGTTACACGGTCAATTTTCAGTGGACCACCCCTACCATCATCATCAACCCTACCGCCTCCTCTTTCTTCCCTACCTTTGATAGAGGTAAAAGAAAAAAATGTTTATACGATGAGATTCCAATTAAAATTAATGTCGTTTCTCGTGTAAGGAGTCGCACGCGTTTCGATTGGCTCGTCAAGAAGGAATTCACGAGGGTCGCGACGGAATAATCGCAAAAATGATGCTTCAAGGCGACTCCCGGTCGTCGCCGTGATTACGTCGCCCAGAGAAAGAGTGAGAAAAAAAAAGAAAGAAAGAGAGAGAGAAAAAAAAAACGAGATCCGAGATAGGCGGCATGAAAAAAAGGTCGAAAGGCATTCTACGCGACAAACAACGACTCGGGACGGGATGATACACCCGCGGACACTCGATTATAGGGAACCTTGTGCCATATTATTCCGTGTATATCACTCCCACGCAGAAATTGTGCACTGCCAGACAGCCGGCACCGTTCCCTACGGTTATCCGTGGAAGATACTTTAATAATACCCTTTACACATCTTTAATAACGGCCCGATAAAATCGAGAACGATGGATCACCCCGGAATCGCAGTCTGGTTAGGTTGAACGTGCGAATGGATGGAAGATAAATGACACTCGGAGAGACATTTAAAAAAAAAGAAACGAGACAAGATAAACCTACGGCACGCTATAAAATAATTAAGAAGAATTACAACGTATATATATACGAAATTGCGAAAATACAAGATAATACTTTTAACGGGCGACAAGGAGAAGAAATCTAATTAAAACGGTGTCTCTCTCTCTTTCTCTCTCTTACCCCCTACTTTCTCTCTCTCTTCCCTCACCTCTTGCACTATCTCCGGAAACACGTGACACCTACAGAGAATCTCTATTATAGTAATTGAAATATGAAAAACGATATTGAAAATCGTTCGGACATTGTTGTTGACAGAGAGATCGTTGACCCACCCCCTCCCCCTCTCACGCGTGAAACTAACGTAGCGGGACGGTGAAAAAATAATTTTATTAACCGGCATAAAGTAATACGTCAATTACACGCTACCGTCGAAAATAAATGGGAATTAGGGTAGAATAAAGAGCCCGTGTGGGTTTTACAGCCTCTACGTGACTAAATAGATGATAAGTAGCGGTGTCGTAAGGAACGGAAGGGGACGATAGAATAATATCCCCCCACGGACCCGCGGCGCACCACCCACACGTCTCGATTAATTGCAATAATTTACAGTGATACGGCTTAATTAAGATCAACAATTAACCGGACGTAACGATACAATTGGACGCGTGGCATGTGTTTTCCTCCTACGTCTAAACATTTCATTCTCTTTCATTTCCCACAAAACACGGAACAAACACCGTTGTTGTGTGTTCCCGTCGTTGGTGTGCGTAACAATAACGCATATCGTCTACACATCGTCGTTGTTGTTTGTCCCGTTGTCATCGTTGCATTATGAGAAAACTTCTCTCTCACACATGTGTGTGTGTGCACACACACTTACGCACGTTTACATTCGTAAAACCGTGGCTTCTAACGAGCTGTTATTACGAAGTTGGGTGTGTCAGTCGCGTTACACCAGCCAGCGTGGATCGAAATGTCAAACCCGAGACAAGTCTCTCGCGTGTACACACACGCGTATACATACATATATACACATATACGTTCAACCAGCGTGCAGAATGGTTCAGCCTCCTCGCGAATCTAAATTGCACAATTCGTCGATAGGGCAACACGGACGCGGTGCGTACACGCCGGCACGCGTTAAAGTAACGCCCGTTATCGAGAGACAATAACAAACCCCGCGTATATGTATGTATGTATGTGTGTATGGTTACAGTGACTCACTGAGATACGCGAAAAATACTCCCAGATCTACATACGTACGTATATGTATACATATACATATACAATACGTCCGTGAAACATCCGCGCCGGAGATGCGGTAGAATTCTCTCTTTTTTCTCTCTTTCTCTCTCTCTCTCGTGACAGATTACAAACATCCATTTATTCTTCCGAAGTGTATCCGTCGAACGATAAGAAAATCATCGTAAACGTTGTGATTTAGTCTCGAGGATGATACTTGATGATTACGTATTGGGAATTTATTATTATAATTCTTAATTATCAATACCGTTTCCCTATGACGTACGACTTTTCGCCGTGAACGAACGGTTTCCAACGAGATAATTTTATCCCTGTGTTTTTTTTAATATCTCGTCTGGAGCCTTTAAGTGACTATACACGGGACGACGTTGAGGCCGGAGAGAGAGAGAGAGATTAGAAACTATACGTTTAGATTTCGCATCCTTTTAAACCGGGCTTATCAGCGTCGCTCCTGCCGACTATAAAGGCGTGCTCTGTCGGGTACGGCACTTGTTTGCCTGGCCTAAAACAACATCTATCTTCTCGCCGAGCGTCTGGAGTGTCACTGGCCTTATCGTAAACGTATGCGTGTATGTATGTATGTATGTACACCTACGATGATGCGTGTGGGAACACGAGAGGCGCCAGAAAATTCGCCATCCGGTGAAACGTGAACAACGGATAGAAATAATCTCTGGATATCGACCGAAGGGAAGAGAACAAAAAAATAAAGGAGAAACAATAGGATGATATCAAGCTAACGGAGAACCGGTGGATAATTGATCCGGCATGCACGTTAATTCGAACGAATTCTAAAATGATTCGGAGTTAAGTGGACTGCAAGGTCAAGAGAACGAAATTACCACGAGTGGATCGGTTAATAACGATTATAGTATTTTCGATAGGATCTCAAGGACGTCTCCCCTACACGCATACACATACACACATCCCTCCCTCTTTACTTTCCCTTCCAACGATAGACACACCAAGAGTATCTCACAGTCGATTGTAAAAAGAAAAACGATATCGAAAAATTCTCTCGAGAAAGTTCGTAGGATCGTGACCATGTTCAAGCTGTTAAACGTGAAACCGAAGGAGAAGTAGAAGAAGAGGAAGAAAAAGAAGGGGAAGAAAAAATTGACACCAGGAAGAGAGAAAAAATCTCGCTCGGATCACCGAGCTTGAGTCACGCGAGTGGTCTCGTTCGGTCGACGTATCGATATAGTATATCGGAGCACACGAGGTACACTCAAGGTCACGCGGATAAGATCCAATAACGTTATTTCAGGCGAGTCGGGTCACTCTCGAAATCGTCGAAATTTCTAGACGATTCTCGATACCCCCCCGTCTCTCCCGGTGGAGTAGCCGCCAACGGAAAACTGGAGAAACGGTACAAGAGAGACAGACAAAGAGAGAGAAAGAGAGAGAGAGAACACGGTTGAAGAAGAACGAGAGGGAAAAAGAATAAATTCAGCCGGAAAATACGAGAGTGAGGCGTGGAAAAATGGGGGAAGGGGAGAAAAACTGGGGAACAAAGGAACTTCGCGAGTTCGATGCTCCTTTCTTATCAGTGGATGAGACTGTTATAGCTAAGCCAGTGGAAAGCTCGTCTCTGATTGGTCTATTCGGTCACGACGTCATCGTATCGATTGTCAGTGTGCCACGTGACACGAAACGTGCCTATCTTCCTCTTTCCCTTGCTATCTTTCTCTTTCACGCTCACGCACGCACACACACACACTCTCTCTCTCTTTCTTTTTCTTTCTCTTTCTGTCCTCTTCATAGGCTCTTTCTCTTTTATCTTTCTCTCTCTCTCCGTCTCTCTCTCTTTCTCTCTCGCATCGCCACTTCTGTCCCAGTGGCCGATTCGAGGCCGGAACGCCGAGGACAAAGGCCGACCATCCTGAACCAGGAAGAGTCGATCGTGCCCAATTCCGGTTGCGGGTTAAAGTACAGAACATCCAGGATCCCGGCAATAAAAGGACATAGATTTCCTTCGAATTTAATCATCGACGCCCGCCACGATTTCCTTCCCCATCGTCGTTTTTATCCGTTCACCCGAGACACCTCTCGTTTTGTACGAACGACGATAAATCAAGAACCAGGAACGTATATTAAATGATCTCGAACGCGTGTCGGATTGTGTTTTTTTAAAAAAATCCATTATACGAAATATTTAAATGAATGATATAACCGGACGTCGTCGACGGTGTTGATAATTAAGGCGAACAACGACCGCAACGAAAATCCTAACATCGACGGATCGAAGTCCCGTTTCGGCACCTAACCACACCTAACCAGGTACACACTCGGTGACTCGGAAACACCAGGTGTAAACGCGAGCGACGAATTTAATCACCCGGCCGATGCAATCTCGCGTTATTTAAACCTGTTGCAGGGCCGAACTACGGCGAACCGAGAACGCGAAGTCTCGAACACCCTCCACCACCCCCGGTGACTCAACTCTCCGTAGTTTCACGCACAGTTATTCCAACGGTGTGAAACTTCTCGCTACCGCTTCCCCAGGTGTCATAGAAGCGAGGTTATTTTTCCTTTTTTTAGAATTTTTCAGTGGCAACCGGTGAGAATTAACGATCGTGAAATAAAACGAAAATTAAAAGACTTTCCCGGTCGGTAATCGCGGTCATTATCGCCAGGTAACATCTCGTTGGGGCGAAACTATGAAGAGAGAGAGAGAAGAGAAAGAGGGAGAGGGAGAGAGAGAGAGAGGAAAAAAAAGAACCGTCACAAAGTAGCAGCATAAACAATGACTTTCTAAGTCGGAGTCGCTGGTAAACCCACGCGAGTGATTACCTGAAGGATCCGATAGATCTTGTACGCCAAAGTCAAACACGAGGCGTGTGTGTAACGGTGACGACGAGGAATGGACCAGGTCAAGGAAACGAAAACGTTAGAACGTGCGGAGAAAACGTCGGACGGATATATCTGTACGGAATAATATGCAGACATATTTAATCGCTATGACTCAAAAGCAACAGACTTAAACTGTAAGACGATGATTCAGGGTAATATAAACATATTTTCACCGATGATACGTAATAGGCGTTACAGTTATTACGGTTAAGAACGTTTGAAATATTTTCTGGATGAATTAAGACCGGTGATGTGTTCGCTAAAAGAAAGATAAACTTTCATCGGAGGTAACCTCTCCCCCGGTGTCGGAACCATGTTTACCGTGAACGTGGCAAACATGTTTACCGGTGACGGATTACGTTAAAATTTTACCATTTACATAAGATTCTCGGTGACGATAAGCAAAAGTATATACTTATGCCTGTGTCGGTGTGAATCCGTGTGTAAAAACAGCTCACTTTCGTAGCTAGTAGCATTTGACCCCGGGGGTGATGCAATAGAAACGATCAAACGTTTAAAACGGTCAATGAAAAACTAACCTGTCCGTTGACGTATGTATTCGATATCACTTTTCGAGAAAAAGAAAGAAATAGAACTAAGGAAAAGTGATCTAACAAACGCCACTGCCAATTGGAGCGCGTTGAAATTACAATATTAGGAGAGTTCCGTACGAGACGAACACGTGGCCGACGTGTTCCAATCGTAAAAAAAAACGTTGAGTCCGTCGCGACAACGTGAAGTTATAAATTCCGTTACGGCATACGCGATGCACGACCGGCCATCGCTAATAAATAAATAATAACGTTGCCGCATACATGATGCACAACCGTCCGCTAATAAATATCGTATTACTGTCACCGTGTAAATTTGTGTTCCTTCGGAAGAAAAAAAAAAACACTTGTCAAAGGATAATTTTTTTTCTTTTTCTATCCGCGAATAATCTAACGAGTTGTCATTCGTAGGGAACGAATAGAGTTTAGCTACCGGTGAATAGAATACAAACAAAAAAACAGTATCGTTATCACCGATCGTTCATTCGGAAAAGATTTGATGCCGTTTCCGATGACACCAAAAAAAAAAAAGAGAAAAAAACGAAGCAAGGAAAACCTGTACTCTCGTACGGGCCTGGACCCATTCGAGGTCTTCGAGAAGCGAAGGCGGCCTATGACCGCACGTAAACAACATTGGAAACCAGAACCCAGATCTCCAGAACCGGTTTGCGCTTGGAAAACAATTTTACGATCTCGAGGGAGCTCCACACACGGAGAAGGGTGAAAAAGGGTGGGGGAAAAAAGGAAAGATTCGATGGCCGTGTCTCAACCCGGCCAACGGATACACAGATGGAACGTATTATAATCGTCAGTCGCGTAAAAGAGTGAGAAAGATACTAATAGTAGTAGTAATAGTAGTAGTAGTAATAACAGAGGAAAAAAGATCGAAAGTTCCGTGATTAAAAATAACTGTTCACATGTAATACATCAAACCCGAGCTTCACCACGCCTAATTCGAAGTCTTATTAGGCCAATTTAAATAACGACCGACACAAAAATAAAACCCAACCCGATACACACACTAAACTGTGTTTGTTTCATACATACACACCTGCACGCGTACATAGATAATACGCGTGAAATGGACGTGAACGAAATTTCAATTCACCGTGTAGAATATCGAAACCAGCTCCCGGTTCGCGCAGTACGCGATTGCGTAACGCTCGATGGCGAAGAAAAACATTAGAAATGCAAAACTCCGACGCCTAGAGTCGCTCGGTCGGTCGACATGTGTGTTACAACCTGTCGTAATGACTCTCCCCCGTCGAAACCCGACTTTATCATTTAACGAACGAATTCTATTTTTCGCCCGATGGGGTTTCGCGTTTCGTCGGACGAAAGAAATTCCCGCCACTCGTCCAGATGTTCCTCGGTTCCACCGATAATCTTAAGTGATTTATGAATCATCACGGGAGAGATTACGGGAACGTTTGACGGACTTCGGAGTAGATATTCTGAATGAATCTCTGACCAAGGTGTATCTTTCGCATGCAAATTTCAACGAATTGTGTACGTCATTGGTCAACGACGTGACCGGCTAATTGTAAACTTTTATCGGTTATCATTGAACGGAGAAATGAGTGTGGTTTGTATCTTCCTACTTTGAATATCGTCGTCTTGAATATCTCGTTCTTCTTTTACTTATCGTGGTTTCTCATGATATTACGTTGAAATCTCGAGAGAAAGAAATGGAGGGAAAAAATAGACGAATGCCACTTCTAGTTTCGCGGATTAATTACAGCTTTTTAAGTTGATTAATTAACGTCGCCTCGTTGTCTCCCCGTCGGTAGAATTCAATTATCCCCCGGTCGTTCCCGTTGCCGCGACGACTTCGTGAAATAATATGAAATATTCAAATTCTCATCCGTGTGTATCGAAAAGTTGTCGGTTTCGTAGTTTGGTTCCGTGACGGTCGTGACTCTAGGACTTCCCCCCTGTCGACGGGTTCGTTATCGTAAAGCTTTCAGATTACGGCGTGACAGTAAATTTACTTCCATATTAAAATCGGTTTCATCGGAGTGCACGCGTGAACTTTGATATTCATGCGACTCGAAACACGTATGTTGTAGTTCGGCTCCGGTTGTTATCTGCACGTGTAACGTAATTAGGAAGAATCGAGAACACGACGATGCGTTGTTCTCTTGACACTTTTGCCATCCTTTTTTCTCTACTTTTTCTTTTTCTTCCCTTCCCTCGCACAAGTAACTAGTCGACCGGGTGAATTTTTAACAAGTGAAAAAATATTACGCAACCCCCTTAAAAGGGGAACCTATGATAATGTTTATACAGGTAGATCGTGTAATAAAGACGGTAAAGGAGGTGTTCCATCGTTAAAGACGAGCTCCGTTTGAACGCACGGTATGATGAAACACGTCAATAAAATTGGCGAAGAGACACAAACACAAAGATACACGCATACACACACACACACACACCCACAGGACCGTTGAGAGGGGGGTGAGAGAATCTGACGCAAGAACGGAGAGAAGAGAGACCCTACCTTCGAAATCACCCTCTATCCGGCTTTACCTGGGTAAACCCCAAAGCTAAAGGAAGGAAACCGTTTGCCACCCCGGGAGCTGCTCCACGAGTTATGAAATCGTTCGAGATTCACGCGACCGATTAAAACACGTACGGAAATAGCCGGCGCGAAGAATATCTGCCAGAATATTCACTTTTCCGTCGGTGGATAATTAGAAGACCGGTTTTGTGAATAAACACCCGTGAAAACGTGACTGGACACCGTGAATCTCGAATGAAATCTATTATACGAATTGTATACATGATTATTATATTCATCGTACTAATTATTATCATCAAGTGTATTTTCGATCGTAGGTTATGGCGACTAGATTCGCAACAAGGTTCGCGAGATCGCTGTTGCCCCTTTCTAGAAGGAAACCGGTTGCATTGAGAGATTTTTAAATCGATCGATACATTTTTCTTTTTGCACGTGCGTGCGTTTTTTTTGTTTGTTTCTCCATGTCCTTTTATCGTTGCAAACCCGTAACACACGGAACGGCGGAGGAAAAACGACATCAAAACCGTATATGCATACATCTGTCGATAGATATATCACACGGTGTAGATAAAACGAATTTACGTACGGCGAAGCTTCGGGACAAATAAGCACTGATTTAACGAGCAATATATCTATGTTGATCGCGAGCTGAACAAGTACAATGACACTTCTGTTTGAATAGAATTTAATTACAAAGTACCCACTTATCCGGTGGACTGGAATTATCGTTGGCTGAAAAACACACGGTACGAAACGAAAAAAAATGGTTCTCGTATTATATATTTTTTTCCTTCCCTCTCATCACCCTCTTTTCTTTATTTTTGAAATTCGTTTTAGATATAATCGATTACACAAATAGAAAATAGAGTGAACCCCACGGTGCAAAGGTTACGACACGTTTCCACGCGTCTAGAAGTATCGTGTCCAGGAATATCTATGTATGTATGTATGTATACCTGTGCTACATGTGGGTATAATATGAAAACGTGTGCCGGCGAAACAAGTGTGCCTCGGCAAAGAGAAAACCGAAGTCTCGTACACACGGGGACACGACCGAAACGCAGAATTCATTTCGAACGCGTTAAGAATTCAAAGCAATTTCGAGCGTGGCCGGTATAGGTCGCACGATCACGCGACTTCCATCGACTCTTTCTAGCAAAAGGCGGATCGTCGTCTCTTTCTCACACTAAACACCACTTTATTATACTTTATTTCTGCCGATGAGTCGCGTAAGGTCTCGGTGACTTTCCGAATGCGCCGGTCGCATGCGTAATAAGAGCGAGAGAAACACTAAGCTTCCAACGAGGTACGACAAGAACAAAGAAAAATAGAACAAACAAAACACACACACACACACGCGTGCGCGCACGTACACAGAGAGAAATACGAACGAATAGCGAAGAAACGAGACCGAAAAGCCGATCCATCAGTTTTCACCGTTACCGAGTGAAAACCAACGACCCCGAGTGAAAGATGAACGTTCCGTATCGAAAGGGAATCTCACGACAGAGTAAAAAGTAAGAGAAACGATGAAAAATATAAGAATGAAAAAATATGTGTGAAAACTTACGTCATTTCCAATTTGACCCATGCTGGCGGCACCACCACAGTTCGCGATTGTATCCGCCTCCGGGTAGGGCTCGATCTCGTTAGCCACAGGAATTTTGGACGATTTTGTTTGTTTTAAATAAATACACTTAAGAATACGTAACACGAAAGACTTTGTTTTTTTTTTGTCCGGCAGTCGTATATTTTCTTGTTAACAAAACTGTCCTTCTACGATTCTCTTATTACACCGATCTAAGAAAGCTCTCCGTAGAAAAAAGTGTTCTGGGTTATGATGATATTATTATTATATCTACTATACGTATAGGTACTTTTGTATCGTATTGTGCCCTTGGTCGAGTGAAAAATCTTTCACTGACAGGTTTTTACGGTGGGTCTTCCTTTGGGATAGGACGTCCGTGAGTTGTCACTCTCGAGGAATAATACCGGTGAGAAATTACCAGTCATAATAAATATCACAGAAATATTGCTCGTAACCCCGTTGTGATTCGGGTCTCTCTCCTTTTGCTTTTCTTTATTCGATCTGTTTTCTCAAACGGCAGAGAACCGTTCACGGTGATACGTTACTCGAATATTGTAGAAAATTGCAATTATTTAAAGATATACAAGTAAAGACTAAAAAAAAAATATGCTTCACAACACCGACACTGAGAAATATATAATAGGAAGGGCACAAGAAGAATCAGGTTACACTGGACATTACGTGCAGGGGGTTACTACGACGAACGATGTATACGGAAAGAGAGCCGGTTGCTAACTGACGCTAACTGATGCCTCGAAAACCGAGCCGTGCTGCGATCATCTGGCAGGGTGGAAGTGGTGGGGATAGAACAGTTGACGGGGGGAACTCGCCGGTTCTTCGGGCCTGTCATTGGTCGACAGTGCCGTCACGTCGTAGGGTACCGTTTAGCGATCGTTAAAAATAAATTTCTAACAAAACGTGAAAATCACACGGTTTTTAATCTCGAACGGTCTCTTGGATAACGATCGATAAGGGGGATAAAATATTATCTACGTTCGGGTAAATTGGAGAGATGGATTTATTCGACAAAAACGAAGGGTGGGGATCGATGGCACGCGGAAGAACTATATACAGACCTGGCGCACGCAGGCGGCCGGCTTGATCAGCTGATGCCTTAGCAACAGGAGTACGAACCGTGCTAAAAATATCGATTCCTTTCTGATTATCAGCACAATGCAACTCGTAACACATTATGCAGCCTGCCGGTAAAGGTAAATTGAAGAGTGCCCGGTGTATTGTATTATTTTTGCTGTGGGTTTTCCATTTTTTTTTTGTCTTCGTTTCTTTTTAGCTTGACCTCTTCTCGCAGAGGTGGATTGAACGAAAAAAAAATAAAACAAAAGTATACGAAGCGATGATGAACACTTGACGTAGTAGTGTTCGAATGCATCTGTACGATACGATTAACCGATACCGGTACAATTGCATGGAAATAATATAATCACTGGCTTAGTTAATCCTTGCTATGTATTGCATTAACGTTTATCTAATAAACGAACACTGATAATCTTCGATTGCATAATCGAGGGGGAACAAGATTCCCGGAGGCGGAACATTTCTACTGTTTGTCGACGTTACTGAAAAGACATTTTTCTTTTCTTTTTCGATAGATATCCATCGTGGACACGTATATGTATAGTACACACGCACAGGCACACACATACACGCATACACACGCATGTACGCCGTGGTTCGTGAATGTTCATCACGGCGAACATTCGTCGTAACTGTTTGGATCAATGAAACCTCAGCTCTTTGTACCGAGGGGGAGAGAAGATGAAGAGCTATTCAGGGCCTTTAAGATTCCTTTGTCTTCCAAGGACAACGTGAAATAAAGACGTGGAAGGACGCAAGAAGGGCTCTCCCTCTTTCATTTCCGCAAAACACTGACAAGGCCTTTGTCGCCAGTACGAAATGTCACGCAAAAAAAACCCCGGGTACGAGACTTTTAATGGTTAAGGGAGTCAAGAAAGGTGGCTCGAGATACTTCGGGGGTTGCGTTCGTTAAAAACGAGGCCAATTTACTCCAGCACTTGTCTTATACATCGGTTACCCCTGAAAATAATTTAGGCAATTATCCTCTATTCCCTCGAATGAAATCGATCCCGTTCTGCGGATTCGATTTCGTAACAGGATATCCCTTAAACCGGGAGAAATACCGGCTGTTTAAATACACCGTAATGATACAAACATGATATTACAAAGGGGTTGTAGAGAAGTTCACCATCGCCTGGTATTACTTTCAATCGTTTCATTCTCCCCCTCGGTCCTCTTAAATAATTGCATCAGTTTCACGTAATAATTTCCTTCTATCGTAGGGGGCAGGAAAAAAAGAGAAAAAAAAAATCCCATTTCGTCCCGATCGAGTTCACAAAGAGAGAAACGCGATTAAAAGAGATTGGAACCAGCTTGCCCCCCGGAAGAGGCATTGATGCTTGATAGTGTGCGCCTTTCGAACGCAACCGCGGCTTCGAGATCTCTTGGTCAATCAGTTTCCACGAAGGGCGATGCTCGCTCTCCCGGCCGCAACAGACGAGAGCACTGAAGTTTCTATTATTTCGTATTCCCGGGAGCGGGTACTTGGGCGAGGTTAGTATTGGAAGCGCGAAGAGGTCAACGCTCGGGAAAGCGCCTCTCGTTACGGCACTGCCATACGATATTATAGGCCCCACTGCTCGGAAATTCCCCCCTCCCACCTCAACCCTTTCTCGCAAATCACTCTTTCTCTCTCTCTATCTCTTTCTCTTTTTCGCTTTTTTCTCTTTTATTTTTCATCTCTTTCCTCTGTTTCACTCTTTTTTTCTTTCTTCTCTTCTCTCCATCTCGTTTCCATCTCCTCCCCTTCCCCCACCCGCAATTCTCATTCTCTCTATCCTATCTTTTTCCATCTGTTTTCGTTTATTCTCTCGTTCTCCTCTTTCACGTGCTATCCCGCTGTAGTATCTCCTATGTATATGTATGTATGTATTCCCTTTCCACACCCTCCAACGACACCCATCTGTCTCCTTTCATCTTTAACCCTTTACACATTCCAGCGCTCTTCTCCCCCTTCTGTCTCTTTCTCTTTCAGAGCTTCCGCGGTGTTTTTCCTGTTCTTTTTCGCTCTTTAACGTTCTCCTCGCTCGCTACGTTTTGTTCTTATACTTTCACCGGGTTTTTCGCTTTTCCTCCTGCTTTTCCGGCGAACGCCTCGCTCTTCTCCTCGGCTCTTCTTTCTCGTGATTCTGTTTGCCCTAACTCAAGCTAACTCCCTCTCTCTCTCTCTCTCTTGTTCTCTCGTTCCATAGACCGTTTGGTATATCGCGTTCTCCTCGTCGGTCGCACACACCGTGCCGTTATAACGGGGAAGAGAACAAACTGCTCTATCCAGCACACGCTCGGCTCGTCCACGAAGCCATCAGGAAGTTTCGCCTGCCATGGTTGTCTGGCTAATGATCGACTTCACGCACGGATCATGAAAATTGCCCCCGCCGATTGCGACCCCCTGCTATCGGCCGACTGGGACCGTCGATTACTTAACCGGTCTTTCGGTCAGTGGGTTCACGGAGTGCTCATAACATTTTCATGGGGAGAGAACAGACGAAGGGAAAACAGAAAGAAAAAATGAAGGCATTCGGAGAACGTTAAAAATGAAGTTTAGATTGAAATTGATCGTTTGAAGTAGTCTGGACTGATTGAAATAAAATAAAACAATCAGGTTGGATCGAAATAGTTTTTTTGTTCGTTTTAAGTGGGATCGGTTGAAATGGACGAGTATTATCAGTTTTGTTTGACTTTCAATTAAATAATTAACGAACGTATAAGTGGTTACATAAAAAGAAAGAAAGAAAAAAAATAGAAACACGATGATTTATTCTCGTCCTTTTCAATCAACGGTGCACATTACGTACTACTTGATTCGGTATGATTAAGTCCCTGTAAACAGCTGCTTTTCAAAAGTGCACTTAAGCTATTAAATCACCGAACGAAGGCCGCGGGCGCGAAAAACATTCTGTGATCGTTTCACGTCCATGAGTCACGATTCCGTCGGCTATTAAAACGTACCGCGGCAAACGAAATGGAAAAGTTTACTTTTTCGTCGTAACGGAGAACGCAACCGTACGTACAACATTATGTACGTACAACAGGTACTTCTACCGTAACACGTGACCCATAATTAGTCCCAGCAAAAATATCCGTTACGTTCCAAGTGCGACGCGAACAAAACGAAAATAACAAAAATAAATGAAAGGCAGAAAAAGACACCGAGTTTATCTATTGTTAAAATACAAAATTGTCACCACGGTGCGCACTCTTATCAACTTTACGACCCTTTCCTCAATACCATCGGTTAATCGTTTTGTAAAAAAAACAACGTATATGTATTCCAACAGTTCTAGTCAGCCAATCGAGCCACGTCGCACCGTCGAAATACAGAAATCGCGACCCGAAGATAGCCACGGGATTATGAGTCATCGGTTTCCTGGCGTGAACCGTTGGTTTGATAACGGAAATCGTAGAATTCATCGCCAGGATGAAAAACGGAAAGAGAAGAGGGGGAGAGGGGGATTCACGAATTCGTTCCGACGGTCGAGAAACGTCGACGACGATATTAGGGAACGCGGTGAGAAACGTTACGACGTCGTGGGATGCGCTCGAAAGCCCGTCAACGGGGATGACGGACGTTGCACGTGCCGAAGACACGCGATTCGATGACGATAGAGTCGGGAAGAGAGACAAAAAAAAAAGAAGAGAAGAGATAATAACAATAATAATAATAACGTCACGGAAAGCCAAAAGAGGCGTTTGGCTCTTTCCGGAGTGGCGAGTAAATCACCCGGGGGAACTGGGGGGGGGACGTCGAGAGGATAGAATCCAGGCGTTCGTCGACGTTACGCAGGAAACCCGTCGTAACGACTCTTTGTCATTCGCACAATGACGTTACGCAGACCCGATAATATCCAGCGTGCAGCCCATTCTCGATGGGGATCGTAAAATCGCGGACACGGCCTCCCGACACTTTCTCCCTTTTCACCCTGTTACGGACAAGTGGTTCGAAACGCGGGGGAAGAAATGATGCTTTGTCGATCAGGCAGATCGGTTTAATCGAGGAGCAGCGTGCAACACGCTATCCTGATTTTCTTATTCCCCCATCCCCTCCACCGGTCGTTTTGCGTGAACGTTTCGAACGTTTCAACTTTATACGTCGTTTCCCGTGAGCTGGTGAAACGTTGAAGGGAAGGAATCGTTGAATAATCGAGGACAGGTGACGGTGATGGAAAACGGGTAAATAATTTTTTTATTTGCCGGAACAACCGACTTCTTATCGGGACACGGTAAATAACGCGCGAGAGTTTCGTTCTTTTCTTCTTTTGTTTGTTCTTTCGTGGCTTGAAACAACGCGCGATCTGCATGCGAAAGTTCGTTTTATTACTCACTACGGTGATGAATGTATGTATGTGATGTATGTATGTGTGTAAGTAGGTGTTTGCCGAACGTGTTCCGCGACATAAGAGCCTTCACGGTAGTGGGCCAACGTTAATTGACAATTCTGGAGGATGACGGAACCGGAATGATAAGACACGAGGATGAAAGGGTGGCGGGGGGAGAGGGGAGGGGGTGGTGGTGACGGAATTGTCTCCGCGTACATGTGTCATAGCGTAATTCAGAGACGTAATTCAGAAGTCTCGCACACTTGTTGCAACCGTTTGTAAACCCGTGTATAGACATTCCGAGCGATCGAAGGTGGTACCTTTGTTCACGCTATGATTCACGTTCGCCAACTTTCCCACTTTTTTTCCTCTCTTTCTCTCTCTCTCTCTCCCACTCTTTTTCTTCTTCCTATTTTTCTACCGGGGCACGTTATCTCCCCGCAACGAAACACACTTTTACGGCACGCGCAATAGATTCACAAACACACGCACACACACGCGGCACCCGGTGGTGATCTTTATTCTTTTGCTAATGACGCATCCTTGTAGTTTTCTTTCGAAACAATAGACAACACCGTGTACCTGTCTGAAAGGAACACGAGGCCGCGAAGGTAATAAAAGAAAAAAAAACATACACACACACATACACACGACAGAAGAAGAAGAAGAACAGTAACAACAACAACAAGAACAACAACACCAGGGGAAACCGACGCCGAGTGGCAAATAAAGTTTACAATGAGAAACGTGAAATCTGTCGATGGCGTAAAACACGTCCCCGGGTTGAAATGAAAACCGTGTACCATCAGATTTGCAAATTTCACAGGAAGTCGTTAAGGTGCATGTCATTAGGACAGCTTAAAGTCCGTTGAGACACATGGAAAGTACCGTATCATGGGACATTTTCTTGCGTACAGGTGTTCCAAGAATTTTTTCATACGAAATGTCCACCCCTTTTCGATTAACTAATTAATGTCTCGGTGTGAACACTCACCCCCGGTACGAAGACTTAAGTGCAACGATCTGACACACATACGCGGTGATTCAACCAGTGACTAACGAGAGGATCGCGATAAGTAAGATTTAACGAAGGACAATAGCCCGATTCTTGGCGTTTAATCTGTAACCAGTTCGCAATCGGCCGACTGTCAATTACCGGATTCGAGACTGCCGGAGAGAGGAAGGGAAGCAGAAGAAAAAATTGATAATGCGCCGCAAGAAATTGGGTCGCGTTATCGTAAATCCACGACGGAAGTTTCGCGGAATTTTAGTTGATTTCATCGGGGGGCGTAGCTCAGATGGTAGAGCGCTCGCTTAGCATGCGAGAGGTACCGGGATCGATGCCCGGCGCCTCCAATTTCGATTTTTTTTATTTTTATTTCCAATATCCTATTAGAATCTTGACTCCTTTCTAATAGTTCTTTATTTAAATTTATTCTCTATCTAATAAACACGATAATACGAATGATTATATTGATAATTGCAACAAATACTTGTGACAATTGTAGAGTGAAATATCTAATGTGGCGGGGGGAGAGGGAAATATAATATAATGTGAAGTATAACATTGGAACGTAGACTACGTTATCGGTGAAATTTTCGATGTCAACAATAGGGATGATAACCACGCGGTAATCGCCCTCGTGCCAATGTGACTTCTAATGTCTGCGCGGTTGTGTGAAAACTCAAAGTCGAGACGTAGATAACGTACGCTCGTGGGCCGAATAAATCCGGTTTTCAAAGACAAGTACTTACATCGTGAGAACGAATTATCACATCAAACAGCTGCGGTACAAAGATTTTCTATAATGACACGCGTTTCAAAGCGCGATAGCCGGGTAACTGGACGCGCTCTATGTAACAATGCCGTGACGCAGAAAACGTATCGTTGTTCCATATTCGGGACTCGTACGGAACGTTACAGACGGTTACTACAGCTGTCGCCGTTGTTACACATCCGAACGTAAGCACACACTGTAATTTATACGAAAAGGTTAAAAGGGACAATGGACACAATGGCGAAGGATCACCAAGCGATACTTAAAAGTCCAGGGAAACTCGAGTAACTATGTTAAAGTACCATGTAAGCTTGACGAACAATTTACTGGTATATACCTATTCGTGTAAAAATTCGTAAAATCAAATTAAAAAAGAAACAGACGTTCGTATCGGTATATTTTATTCGCCGGTTCGTTTGATTTACATTGAAAAAAAGCAAAATGGTTAACCCAGTGCTAGGTGGTGGTCGCGAGAGAAATTTAATAGCCGTATGCCAGTCCATTGTGAACGTGTAACGGTACACCGTCATTTAACTCGATCACAGATATTGCCAAATACGATCCATCGGCGTGATTCCGCGCGACAGAATTTTGCAACAACAATGCACACGGCTGATAAAGCATAGATATCCGTGTCATCCCGATGCATGAGCTGGCTGGCCTGGCTGGTCGTCCAGCACCGTTTTGTTTCACGAAAACATCGAACATTATCTCGCCGTTGAGCACACGACTATTATCTCCGGTTCTATTGACAACGGGCATATCAATGATAGAAAGACGAAAATGCACGGCTTTCTTATTGGTCGGGGAACAATAAACGCTATCGTTCGAGTGACCGATGATTCTGGTCAATCGCCGACAAGACGATCCTTCTTTAATTTTATATATATATATTTTTTAATACTCTCGTCGCATGTCGAACAGATTAAAAAAACGAATCATACCGAATTCTTTGGGTTTTTTTTGCGTGTAAATTCTGTTCCTTCGACTTGACCCCTGACGCAATAGGAAATACGACGGATGCAATGTTTCGAATAAAGTCCTTCGTTAACGAGCTCCGAAAAAGACAAAATTACGACAGGCGCGTGTGTTAACGATGCGAACTCGAAAAATCGAGTGATTCAGAACGTCGAACGTTGAGTCATGAAATTTCTTAGGTAACGCAACGATGGAACTATAATTATCATAAACTATGCGAAAAAAAAACGAAAAAGGAACAGAAAAACAAAAAAATAGTTTCTACGTTCCACGGATCGACTGTTGGAATCGTATCGATTGTTTGTTTGACCGTCTTCGGTAAATACAATCGAAGATTACGAATTATTTTCAAAGCGTGAGCAAGACTAAGGCCAGTCCGAAATAACTTCTTGCATAATTCCGTTAGAAGTGCAAGTACACAAGATTGTCACGTCGAGCTGCCATAATCTGTTTACGAATACCGCCAGAGCCGTTTAATTGCTGCACTTTCGCGCGATAACGACCGGCAACGCTGTTGTAACACCTGATAACGTCATTTACACGCGGGGATAAAACCAAAGTCCCAGTGTTACCGGCGAAACATTACTTCGCCATGTATGATAATCCTTAATGGATGTTCGTAACATCTGTCCCCTATTGATTTTTTTTGTTCATTTTGTGCATATGTGCCACAGTACGCGCGTATATATGTGTGTGTGTGTGTGTTTTTGCGAACCGTATGATACATCAATTTTACAGGTAGAAGATTACATCGTCGCGTCATATCGTCGTGTTACTTTTGACACATAGGTGCGAAGATAACATCACCGTAACAGAAAGTATTTTTTTGTTGTAACGATCTCGTGATCATTTCGGCGAATAAACAGAACCGCGATCGAGTGGAATAAGATTCGTAAAAAAATTGGTTTCGGATCATATGGAAACACTCGAACGGAAATATATACGAGATTCGTTCGGATGTTAAGTTTTATTTATCGACCACGATAATCGAAGAATTAATGACGTGCACGTTGTAAAATGTATATCGAACAAAGAAAAAAAGAGAAAAGATTGGATGAGGAGACAGTTGGTAGCCAGCCAGGGCTTCTATGACGTAAATTGCTGGATTATTCGGTGCTCGAAATATCAGAAAAAAAATAACCACCCCACCTTCAGGCTTGAGTAACTTATGCATGGAGTTATCTGCACGGCATTCGACGTTTCCACGCGCGCAATTCGGCGCAAACAACCGTCGAAACTTGGTAAACATGTGCTCGCGATATCGTTCCCGACAAATAGCGTTACAAAATTTTCTAGCTTCATTTTCGATAATCCCGGAGTCCGCGACGGCTTCGTCTCTACGATATCGCATACGATCGTAAATACATACATACACACATACGTATGTATGTACGTCCGAGACTACCGGATTTATATCGCATCCAAAGGAACTAAAATACGGTTCCCACAATTGTCACGGGAGACTTTTACGTTCGAATAAATTGATTAAATTACATCGTATCACATTGTAATCGCCGCAGTTTCGTTTCCCCCATGCGAACGCTGTTCCTTTGTCCTAAACATCATCGAGCCGATACCCCACCCCAAAGGCAACGTACTAGCGAATTTTATGTGGCAGTAAATTAAGAAAAGCTCTCGGTGGAAATGCAGGAAATGTACGGTAACGGCGGCGGAAAAGTTAGCGGTTAGAAACACATAAAACTCAAGATACATCAACGTTACACTTTTACTCATCCCCCTCCCCCTCTTAGGGAGAGAACGATCCTTTTGATACGCGGTCACCTTCAAAGAATCGAATATAGAGTAGACGCGTGACGAACTTTCACGATCGTGATAGAAAACTATATCCGTCCAACAATGTACCATCGCGGTCCCCTCGTCTTTTAATTTCCTCGTGAAACTGCGTCCCGAACGACTTTTATCTTTCCCAAAAGTATCCCCTATTTTGCGCGAACGATCATTAGCCGATGCAACCTATAAAACGTGGTCGTAAATAAACAACAGAAAAAAATATATATATTGTATATTATACAATATACGTAACGCACACATACAACGAGGAAAAAAACTAAGAATACGTACCGCGAGACATCGAACGACTCGGACAAATTTATATCCCAATAAATCGATACCTGTGCTATGAAAGAGAGGAGAGAACGGATTTAGGTTAGGCGCAAATGGTGAATCCCTGGTTCTACCCTTCGTCACGAAGTCAACTGTACCTACGGAAGGGTGCAAAAGTGATTGTGTGGCCCATGTGTCAACGGCGTAATAAAGGGAACCCCGAAGAAGGACGAGGCTCTTCTGAAATTGCGTACCTCGCGAGTAATAATAATATCTTCGTCGTCGCTGCTTTTGAAAAAAAAAGGAACATAAGCGACCCACAACGAAACTTTATTACACCGTAAAGACACGCGGTACCAACTCCCTATAAAAATGTGTCCCTTCGCTGGTTTGTTATTTCGCTTTCGATTTAGAAATGTACACAATGTTTCCCATTGACGGACGATGAGTAGTGTGTAACGATTAAATTATTGATTTTTCTCTCTCCTACTTGTTGCCCTACGATGTTGCGAACGTTAATAAACACTCACTCGATTGCACGCTTTCCAAGGGACTGTGAATGTAACCAATGTGAATTCACATCGAAAGATACCATGCTCCTTTTTCCCTATTCATGAGAAACGTGGATTTTTATTTTTATTTAAAAGATCCTACCCCCTATGGAATAGACCTCCTCTCCCCCACCTCCCTCTTCACCCTCTCACCATACACTTGCGATTCCTGGTGGCTGATAGAGGAAAATAAATCGAGTAGCGGAGGCGAATAAGCGAACACCCTTCGTTTCCGTTGCTTTGTACGAGAGTACGGGGCCCGAGATTGTATTAAGCGCCGCAGTATACACCATGTATGTATGTATGTATGTATGTATGTATAGTGGTCTCTTCATATAACGTATAAAGGGCGTTTACGACCCCACCGGGTCCCGGTCGGCACCCGTGATTGGCACGTATTATGCGAACCCGGGGAAGCCTGTGAGGAAAATTAGAAACAGGACAAAATTATTTACAAACAGGAAGACCCCGGACGTCAACCGGTGTTCCGTGTGTGCGCGTGTGTGTGTACACAACATATTCCGGATCAGCTGGTACGTTGAAAAGTTAGGGGTGGAAAATAGGTAACGCGGGACCCGGTGAGATTTTCACCGGAAAATCTTTCCCCGTTGAAACAAACGTCGAACGTTGATCGCGATTACATATTTTCTGAAAACCGTTAAACGACACTCTCCCCCGTAACGTACCGTCTTGTTTACGACGTCAACCGGTGTCGAACGGAGGAGGCCTTGTTCCCAGGAAGAAGAAAAAAAAACAAATCTTGTTCAACAGGGTAGAAGATAAATTCACCGTCGTGTGACGTTTAGATACCAAGAGCAGACAGGAAACGCGAAGCGACACGATCTAGAAGGGGAATGGGGGAGGGGATGGGGGTGGCGGAGGGTTCGCAAATGAGATTCTTGACGAATAATCGAGGGTATCAATGTTTTGACAAAGAGAGAGATTTGGCTCTCCGCGTACGGACGCGAAACGAGAGAGGAGAGGAGAGGATAGATAGATGAAAAGAGAGAAATACAGCATCATTATCGACGATCGGTAAACAACAAGGCCGGTTATCGGTTTTGCCTGATGCAACGCGGAAGCGAGTTTCGTCAGCTGCTGCAAATAGAATACACGAGACTATAGATAGACGTTAATCGAGCGTAATTGCACATTTTTCCGACGAAAAGTCCGATAAGGATCGCGAGCGTGCCAACAACCCGACTGTAACACCCTCGAAAACTTCCTTTGTTCTCTTGGGAGAAAGATGACTCTCGATGCGGAGACATCAAAGGCGAATCGTGTATCGCCGAGTGTACCGAGGAATATTGCGTTACATGAATTTTGCTTGAGACACATCGCACGTCTAAATATAATCAAAGCGAGATCACCGGACGAAAATGTTATTTTATATTCGTACGATTTTTCTTAAAGAATCGTGACGTGTAACGTGTTCGAGAATCGTCGATGCTAATCCCGGGATTCAATTTTCGACGACGGCGCTACTACGAGAGAAGAGTACAGCGTTTGTTTTTTCCTTTATTTTTATATCCGTGAATTTATTTTCCAAGCATCCGGATAAATCTGCATGAGCGATTCCATTCTATGCTTTTACGTCATCGGTCAACACACGGCAAAGCAAACCGCTTCTATCGTGACCCATATATTTTTCTACGGAGGGTGATTATTCCCCCATGATTTCATTCTTCTTTTGCTAGGCAAAGGAGAGATCCATTGTTGCGAAGAGAGAGAGAGAGGGGGAGACAGGGAGAGAGAGAGAGAGAGAGACGCACGCATTCAAATTGAAATGTAGTTTTTTCAATTTTTTTTTCACCTCGCTCCCTCGCGTCGGGGGGTTTTCACCCGTTCGGTTTGCTATACGTCACAACAAACTCGATCGACAATTTGTTACCTGTCATTTTTTCCCCTTTCACCGCCGGTAGGTTTTTCACGCCTGAATGCCCGATAACGAAGACGATTAGAAAATCATTCGAACGATTTTCCATCGTCGCGGTACCATCGACGAGGGTCTACACGGGTGTTCGCGTAATCAATTATAAAAAAAAAAACATACATCAAAGAATCTATTCTCAATTCAACATTACATTTCGTTCGCCTTTCCACGTGGGGTTTGTAAGACGAAAATAACCGTATTGTAGGTATTGTAACTATTGTCCCGGTAACGTCAATCATTATCCTCCGGATACAGAGAGAATAATATTAAAACGTTGTGTACCAGATAATTTTCAGATTTCCGAAAGGTAGAGAACTTTCTCGGCCAGTGTGTCCCTTCGCTAAAACCCTTGACGGTATTGATTCCTTTTAGTGAATTCTAATCACTACAATCGTCCACCCTCTTCTCCGACTTCCTATGTCCTTCTGCCTGCTAAACCACCCCTCCCATCCCCCTCCTCCTCCCTCTCGACCCCTGTTTTCTCCCGTCCTTCAAGGACTCTCACAAATCCCTTTCCCTTTAAAGGCCCTACGTCCTTGCCCAGCAGGAGTGCAACGTGTTTCCAACCCCACGCTGCTTTTCGTTCCCGACCCTGTAACCCATCTTGTAGAAATAAACCCCACTGACAGTCAGACCGAGAAAATTAGTGGCTCGTACATAATGCGGTGCGGGACGCTCACGAGCATGAAAAAAATATTTTTGTGGCCGTAAGTGAATCTTCGGGAAACCGACACTGATGTGTGAGTCATGTGAATCTCTTTTTTACCAGTGTGAAAATTAAACTGGCCGGTTAACAGTGTCCTCGAGACGGAAACATGCGGTAGCCAGAGACGCATTTTTTTTTCCACGTTTCAAAGTCAATCGTACTACTCCGTTGTCCCTTGTTTCCTTTGTACGTACTTTATTTTTTTACAGCCCAATCGTCGACCGAGGGTGACTTCACGTGGCAAGAATTATGCAAATAGAAGGACAAACACATTTCGCAAGACCTCGTCGTCGATAGACTCGGAAACACAATGACGCTTGCCCGTACATCTGTT
Organism: Mimumesa dahlbomi; assembly: GCA_917499265.3. Classification (NCBI taxonomy): domain Eukaryota; kingdom Metazoa; phylum Arthropoda; class Insecta; order Hymenoptera; family Crabronidae; genus Mimumesa; species Mimumesa dahlbomi. Next base: position 12,714,576 of record OU824118.1, read on the forward strand.
TCCAAAGTCATGTACAATGTATATGTATATGTAATATTTAAAGTCATATATATAAAGTCAAGAAGAGGAAAAAAGAAACGGAAAAAAAATTTGACGCGTACGACGATGTAATAAGACGGCTTTACGGAACACGTTTCGCGAAGGCGGTGAGTGATCGCATACATTTAAATAAGAAGACCGCTAAACTGGTTTGATTGTTACACAAAAGGAAACCTATATTTGCTAATTAAATTGGAAACTACATTCAGACATGCATATGTATTAACCCCCCCCCCCCTCTCTCTCTCTCTCTCTTTCTCTCTCACACACACTCTTTGCCTCGTTCACGTGGAACAAAAGAGCCTCTGTGAAGCTCGACCAGTAGCCGTGATCCCAGATTATAAGCGAGGCGTTAAAGTCACTTTGCAAAACCGGTCTTGCATGCAGTAGTCAACCTTACCGAGCCGAGAATGCAATGAAATTACCGGGCAATTGTATCCACGTGCCGCAGAGACGAAAGGACAAGTACTCTCAGTTCGCGGTCTACGGTGAAACATACATATGTATCTATGTATCTATGTATCTATGTATGTAGACGTATATGTACAATTACGGTTAGCGAGTAGGATAATTAATACGTTTGAAATTAGATACATTGTTTTGGTATACTTTGCGCGCTACTTTGTTACGTGGGATTCTTCCTACCCGTATATGAATATATGTATGATTGTATGTATGTAGCTATTTAAATGGTATACGAGTATGTAATTGCAAATGGTAACGTGATGTTAATGCGAAACTTGATGTTTCCCCGATGGTATTTTCCATAACGTATCACCCTCCACGAGTTCTTCTCTCCCCCGGCTCGCGAGCTCCTCTGTCATTAAGATTTCTTTCTAAAAAGTCGGTGTTTAAAGACGAGCTTCCATAATGGAGAAGAGCTCTTTTTATTTTCCAAGGGGGAGAGGAGGGAAAGGGGAGGAGGGGGGAGGGGTGAGAGAGCTTTCCGACCCTCGCAACTTCTGCTTTTCCGTTGACTTTCCTCGAAACGGCTAAGGTCGGCTTAAGGGCAGCTTAAGCGTCAGTGCTTTATGAAAATTTATGCAAATTAGAGGCACGGAATGAACGACCGGATGGAGTCGTCGTAATTAAGGATCCGTCGTTTCGCGTCTTTGAAACTTACGTTCGGGAATGAAATAAAAAAAAAGAGCGCGGCGGGGGGAAAAGAAACAAAAGTGTGTCGACGGAGTTGAGTGAAAAAGAAGATAAAATAAAAAAGAATGCCGATTTCGTATATAAAAACGAATCTCATCCATCACACGTCAACTCGTCTATCGAAAATTTCACCTTACAAAGAAAGAGAATATAATTAATATATTTCTAGAAGATTCTTCTCTTCGAGTTGACACATCTCACGCAGGATCCACCCGGGGAAAGAACGAACCGTCTCGTCTTTCCAGGTTAATTTCTACTCTAACCGTCTTGGAAAATTCCATGAACCTTTTGTGCCCATGGAACGGAACGGTCGAGGTTTCTTAAGAAGGGTCTCCCTTCCGTGTCCCCCTCCCTTCGTACACGCCCTCTGTATATATGCCTAAGGTCTAAGCATACAGGTAGCGCGTATTAAACCTTATATTCCACGGATAACATTGTGTCGCAGCGTTCTACGTACATACATAATTTGTTTACGACGGCATCCTCGTATCTGTCACTTTTCAGAGAGAGAGAGAGAGAGGGACAAGTGTATCACGCGTATCGATGGGAAACGAATAAAAAAAATAACAGAAGAAATAATAACCGTAGAGACGCACCTGCGGGAACTCTATCGGTTTTCGTATCGTTATGACGCAATCCGTGTGCAACTGAACGTTAATCAACGATTATTGAAACAATTAATGGGATTCCTGGTAACGAAGAATTCACTGGAACTTCCGGGCATCGATACATTATAATATTTCAAGGTGAAGATAAAACCTACGGGGTGACTCACCGTTATCGTGGATACGCGAGCCGCGGAAAGAAAAAAAAAAAGTATGTATAAATAAAAAGAGGAAGAAATGATGCAACGGTACGGTTGCATGATTTCTGTGCAAAACTTTCCCCCCGATGAAAACCTTTCGTCGTGTCACGCAACACCGCGGAATTATGTGGCAAGGTACGTACCGTGACAGATGATAATTCAGAACGAAAATATTTTAATCGGGGTCTATTTTTTTGATCACGTATCTTTCTTATTCTCGAACAGATCTCGCAAGGTTTCATATTATTGTTTAATTATATTTCATTCGCTTGCTCTTCAACACGTTCACCTGTCGATAAATGCAAATGTTATTCCAGCGATGATGCGTCCAGGCTTTTATTTGATTTTAAATGACTCCACGTGCAATTAAAGTAACCATAATTAAGATCATCTTGTACGTGTCTCTTTTTTTTCTCTTCCCGTTCGATCCCTCGCGTATATCGAGTACATACATGCGTATACATACTATGTACACACTATGTACAGTCATCACCGTGTAAAAAAAGAAATAAATAAATACGAATTGTATTCGATCGTGGAATCTCGTATGCGAGTTCGCTCGCTCGGTAAAACACGAGCACGCGAATTCGCACGATTCAATTAAACGTAACGGGAAAGTGGAAATAAAATAGGCGTGTACCCGGTGGCGAAGGGGCGGGGAAGGGGAAGGGGGAGAGGGGTCCCGATAAACGAGCGTTCTTCGATATGATGAATTATTAAACAGCGATACGAAAATAAATCCGCGATTTGCCGGGTGTGTTCGGACGGTCGTCCTAAATTTTTCCACTGACGGACTTCGACGAACGGGCCGACGAAGGTGGCACGCGAAGTCAAAGCAATGTGTGTGTGTGTGTGTGTTTTTTTTTCTTCATCGTCGTTGTCATTTAATTAGTCATGGTTCGTATTCTCGTCGGACGAGAGCCGCGATAACAGGCAGCAAGGTTACTTGAAATCCAGTTCGACCGCGAATGTCGGAGCGAGGGTGATTAACAATGGCTAATTAAAATTCTTTCCCGTTTCTTCCCTCTTCTTTTTTATGCATCAACGATTACGCGGCGTAAAAATAGATAGGGTAAGGTAACCATACAGATGTTCCCTCTCTTTCTCTGTCTTATTTTCTCTTTCTGTTCTTTTTTTCCCTCTTTCTTTGATTCGTCGGTGGGAAGCCGACGGAAATCTTATTGCTTCCGGTTTACATAATAAAGCGGTGGATAACAACGGTATTGTTGCTTAATGTTCACACTCTCGTTCTTCTTTTTCATTCTTTTTCCATATTTTTTCCCCTCCCGCACCGATATCGCGGTAACAAATGGAGAAACGATTTCGCATTAACTGGCCTCTAACCGCGAAAACCGTTACCTCGTGTTCATTAAAATACTCCGATTAATCGAACGGGGTTAATATCGCGCGGCCAAGTAATACAATTAATTGTCCCGATGATTCGTTTCACAGAAATGCGGGGGAAATGTAGGTGAAAAGAGATTTTTCGCAAACACGTACGACAACGCCGATTGACGTCAAAGTGTCTGGGATATCGCGAGGAAGATTCGATCGATACGAACTCTATCTGTTCGCGTGATTACGCGATCCCGTCGGCGCGATAACGCGACACACTCATTGCGATTAGAAACGCTAACCTCAGACCTAAGACATCTGTAAACGAGAGCCCAGTCCAGCCCGACATATACACATATATGTATACATATATATGTAGTGGGGGGAAAAATCACGTCACCCACATTGCCGATATAATTATAGGCCGGTCTAAGTATCGCACGAAGGTCGAATAATCGGACGAGCCGGTATTGTACATATATGTATGTATGTACGTATACATACATATAACGTGGCAATAGCAGCAGACATAGCGATATTCTACGAACAAAATAACGAACGTGTGCGAAATCGTCACGTATCACGATCTCGATCGTTTACGATATTGTATCATCGTGATAACCTCGCGATCCATTGAAACGTCCTATAAATTCACCGATGACAATCGGTTTATATAAATCGAAAAACTTGTTTTTTTACATTTCTCGCGTTCCTTCGATAAGACATCGAATAAAAAACTAGCTTCGATAGGCACACGTATACATATGATCTTTTTACCAAAGAATCCTGAAAGTCTTCGACCCTGTTTACTACTCCCCGTCAAATGAGAGAGATTACGAAAATATCGCAAAGTCGAGCCGTAAATACACATATTATATTATTCCGTAACCGTCGTTGACGCAAAACAACGACGTTCGGGCATTGTCGTCGATAAGTTGTTCGCCAACGGACGACGAGAGAACAAGTATGTACTACCAGGCTGAAGTCGAGTTATCCCGATAACCCCGCGAAACATTCTCGGAACCGCGAAACGAACGAGGAAGACGAATATAATTTGCTCGGTATAGTGAAATACCCCGTTCTCTCTCTCTCTTTCTCTTATCGGTTGAACAAAATGAAAAGACGGGATGCACAGCGGAAGTACTTTGTCTCAAGACAAAAGCGACCATAATCCAATACCTTCCATTCAATATCTTTGTCTCTTTTTCCAAGAGATCGAGGAGACGCTTTACGCTCGGGAGTAACGGCGGCAGGCGTTTCTGTCATTCTTAAAAACGAGATGTATTTATATCTTCTGTCAGGAATTCGACCAAGAATGCGCCGAAAACATTTTCTGGCTGCCATCTGTTGTTTGCTCGGTCGTTGCCAACATTTTTATTTTCTACATCGTTATCGATCGTCACTTATTGGCGCGCCACCGATGTTCGTGGGAAACGTTGTATCGACTAATTACAAATTGTTGGTGTGCGAATCGAATACAATTCTAATATAATTTCGTTAATATATGTAGACATACATATAAGAAAAAGAGGGATAGCATGGAAAATACGTGACCATCGTTCGTCGTACCGTTACCAATTAAGTCCTGAATATAACAAATCTATTCACCGAGGTGTGAAACGTCATTGAACTGTTATCTGGATGGACTACTTGAAAATGCAATTCGAGCGCACCTGTAACAACCAGTCCGCGGCTCATAGAAATATTCATCGAGGTCGCCGAACGAAAAATGAATTCTTCACGACGATCGTGGCACCGAGGAATTGAATTTCCATACAGTAATATGTCACCGGTCTGCATAACTCAAACGAATACAAAAGGAAAGTGGGATTTTCACCGGATGCGCCGCGTATTCTTTGAAATGCATTATCCATCGAGTAGTACTACTTTACCCCGTACAAGGTAACACAGTTAAACAATACCGAACAACAATGAATATTTTATAACAAATCGGGAGCCAAAAAACATACACACGAAAGACCCGAATTAAAATACAAGAAAAAAATTCTTTGTAAATCATTCGAATCTCGTTTGGAAAACAAATAAACAAAAAAAATAGCGAACAGGACTGTTCCGTTAGAAACTACGAGCACGAAACGAGAAACGATATAGTATAAACCGATCGGTTCGCAAATCACGACAATGACAGATGGATGAATATAAGCCCCGATCGTTTATTGGCAGTCATGCGATCCGCAGCATCAAGATCGTCCTGCTAGCGGTTACTCCCGTATTCATGTTATGCACGCCCGTATTTGTGCACACGTTGCACATGCAACTGCAGATATATGTACATGCATTTAGGTCGGGCCAGTATCTCCTCGTATATGCACGCCGGCTACGCGGCTGCAAAATTAGCTCCGTGTTCTGTCTCTCGTTCTGTTACCAGGCACATCACAACCACCACCACCACCACCACCACCACCAACACCGCGAAAGATGGTTCCAACCTCCTCCGACTCTCTTCGGGGGTTCTGTCGTTTCCGATGATTTATGATCATCGAATCTTTCGAGAATAAACATCCTCAGCCGCGGAAATATAATCTTCCGGCGAAATTGCATTTTCCCTCCGTCGATCCGTCAGTCGCGTGCTGGTTGCATCGAAATAAAACAGACTGACAACCATACACACACACATACATACATACATAGAAAGACACGCATACTCGTTCGACGTAATAAAACATTACCCCGCCTTTCGTATTTCACTTGCCGGCATAAAACACGCACGCTAATTCCAACTCTACCGGTTCCACTTCCCGAAAGACAACGCGGAGTCAAAACAAACGTGATTCTCCGTCTAAGCGACACGAATTTCCCCGGGAAATCCAGCTCGCCCGTATTTCACGCGGAAAGAAGAAAACCATTCCCCCCCCTCCATCTCTCCCCGTACCCTGTGTACCATCCATTAGGTAAATCTCTGTTTCATATACCATCATATCCACGCTTATCCATCGTGCCGGTACTCGAATACCTCGCCCTTGGTTGTGTGCACGTAGAGCGCAACGGTTGCCGCAATTACATCGGCGGATAAGATTACGTAAGACGCGAGTTTGGCTCGTCTATGCCTGACCTCTGTGGTGCACGAGTGGAAGGGGGTGAGGAGGTAGGGGAAGGATAAGAGGAGATGGAGGAGGGGAGGGTGAGTAAAAAAAAAAAAGAGGAAGAAATAGATGCACCAACACAGAAACGTGAAGGGAAAAAAAACACTGGTGGAGGTGGAAGAGCGAGACGGAGGAAAAACGGTGGCAAAGAGACGACCGACAAAAGAGTGAAGGGGAGAGGGGAGACAGAGAGACAGAGAGAGAGAGAGAAACGGAGCAAGGCAGAGAACACGAGAAAGAGAGGGATTCGTATGACTGCTGGCACCAAGCAGTCTGCTCCGCTCACCTCGGTATTCCCGCGAGCAATGCCAGCCGAGATTGCTGCTCGGTACTTGACTCCCGTTCACGAACGTTCACGAGCACGTACGAACACACCAGCGAACACACCGTGCATCGACGTGTACGTATGTACAGTCTCTATTATACGTATATATCCGCGAAGTAGCCATACACAGCCGTGTCCATCAGCGGCGTCGCTGCGAAGGAGAAAAATGTAGAGTCTCCTTTAAGAAATGTATACATACATAGATACATTATGTGTATGTATACATAGATTATACAGGAGTACACTGGCGGCTTGGTTACTTAAGAAAGATCCACGTGTATACATGTATAGGTGGATATACGTGTGTATGTAACTATGTTACAGAGTGCCCGACATTTGTTCGGCTTGGAAGCGGAACTTTTGAAGATACCGGCGTAAAACCAGCAGTGGGCTTGGTTGATTTCAAGATATTCCAGCGTCGTCGTCGGTTAGGGAAAAAGGAAATCGCTGGTAGAAACGTTGGATGGAAGGGGGAAGTCGAACGGAAAGGATCGGATAATTAAACGGTAGCTTTATTACCCCCGGTATGATATTAAATTTGTCTCGTTCGGCGCGTAAGCGTCTGTGTGTGGGTACATCTTTCGTGTTTTAACGTGTACACGTGTATGTGTGTGTGTTTTTATTATTTATATCCACGTCCTTTTTCTTCTATTTTTTTGTGCTATCCCGTTGCCCCGAGGTCAAATATGAAATTTAATTCGACCGTCACACGGCGCTGATGGAAAATTCATATTCCTGGCGGAGGCACGGTTGAAATCGTGCGAACAATGCACAGACGCAACCAATAAAAGAGACCCCGAATATTTCGCTCGAAAAAGAGAGACGGTGCCGTTTCTTTTCCGACAAAGACTGGAGGAAAAATGGGAAACGGCAGAGAGACTAGCGTCGACGACGACGACGACGACGTCGACAAGGAGGGTGGTGGTGAAGGGACGACTGGGAACGAGGGGTAGTTCCTGGTTGAAAAAAAAAGAAACGCTCGGAATCTCCCAACTGCAAGAGGGTGGTTATACTACATACTTGCGTAAACCGTTGTTTTTTCCGCGTCGATTCGGCCGTAAACTCGCTGGCACTCGCCTCTAATATTCATCTCAAAATAAATCTGTTTAAAACGTTAGGTGTTGACCCGACGCACCGCTGCGGAAAGATCAATCGCGTTCTATTCGTACAACCGACAAAGACGGAAGAGAATCTGAGAGAGAAAGAGATAATGGAGGGAGAGACCTAGAAGTACGGAGTAAGAGGAGAGAGACAGTGAGAACGAGTGAGGGAGAGAGAGAGAGAGAATAGAGGGAACGGGTGGAACGTCAAGATACACCTCGATTCTAAATTTGGGCGGACCACGAAGTAGGCACGGGCAAGGTATCGCGTTTACGAGTCTTAGAATCAAAAGGGGCACCGTTCCACACCAAGGAAAAAAAGAGAGAGAGAGAATGGAAGAGGGGTGTGGTGGTGTTTTCGGATAGACGGTTCATTGTTTGTATGGACCGGTAGTATGTATACGCCTTGTCCTAATTTCCTTCCTGTTTACGTTTCGTCGGTTCGTTGAGCACGGTAATTAGAATCGTTAGACACCGTTCGAACGGACGTTCGTTAGATAAAGATTGTCGAAGAAAAAATGGTAACTCTCCATCAGATACACCAATAATAATATCACTCGGATAAGGGTTAATGAATTTTTGAAAAGCGACCGTTAGGTGGTCTAGATGTTTTTTGATTTTTTCTTTATGTTTTTTCCCGGGAATTATGCAGCGACAGGTAATTACACCCGGGAACACCTGATCCCGACGAACACCCCCCGTGAATGATTAACGATCTACATTTTAATTACGCTTCCCATAATGAAGCGCCACGTGCTTTCACGTGCCATCTAAATTCTCCATGCCAAGTTCCACTGCTATCGTGAATCACGTGTTATACGTACACACATACATACGTACGTACACACATACACCCGAGATAGCTGTATCTTGGCGATAAAGTACGCAAGGACCCGATATTGTATATTCGTGACAACGCCAGACGGTTTCTTTCGTTTCTCCGTTTTCCTTTGTCGAACACCGGGGGGAAAAAGAAACTCGTGAAAAGTTGCTACGCGAAGCAACGCGGCTTTTCCGTTCGAATCGCGAAAGGAGCCGACGGCCCCGTTCGGCCCGCAGGGACGAGAAATGGTATGGAAATAATTTTTCCCGCTTCGCAGAGGTGAACGTCACCGTTTTACGCGCAACATCGGAATCGCCACGGCTCATAACGTCGGACCCCGGGAGCGCAGGTGTCGCCGGAAGTCGTTTTACGAGCGAGCGGAAACGTAAATCGGAGCGCGACCTTCGTTACGGACCCCGAGGAAACTGAATATACAGGACGGGGGTTTCGCTCGAACGGCATTCTACACGACGCGATAAACTTTAACGCGTAATATCGCCGGACACATCTGAGTTTTTCGGTACCCCTCTCTCCCTCCCTCTTCCTTCTCTCCAATGACACTTCGTTGAAAATGCAGATTGGCACGTTTAAAGCCACGCGATTTTTTTGCACGGACTGCCTATGACGTCACCGTAGATTATAAATAAAATTATTTGTAGATGTTTGATAATACGTTACATTTAACGTCCTCGTAAATTATTGTATATTTACATTTTACCATCGTGGTAACGATGATGGTATCGAGAAATGTATAAGTAATGAGATTTGTTATAATTCTGATTTTTATTGGGGATTAGTAGAAATTGGAGCGTAATGACCGGGGGTCACCGGTGACCCCCCACGGCAATCAAAGTGTGTCCATTATTCCGTATACTTTTCGTCACTGCACTCGGGTGAACTTAATTCTACGTGACCGTACGATCGTATTATTAATTGAAATGCGCTCGGTAGGTCTCGGTGTGAATCGGGCTTTAAAGGATCGAGGCGAGCGTGCTGCAAGCTCTTGAATAGATCCAATCGCCGGGAGTGTCTTCTCGGAAGTACTCGGATGCATTTAAATGCCTCCGTTCAAATAAACAGGGCGTTCGTTGAATGCCGATCGCCAGGCCGATATGATTTTTGCATTCGAACACGGTGATCTTCGTTCGCTCGCGCGTTCCGTACGTGAGCATAATACATACACGCGGTGGAAATGTCTAAGTACCGTTCGAAATATTTTTCTTTTTTTTTTTGCCTCCGACCGAATCTGGAACGATTTCGAATTTTCTCGTAATTTCATTTGCTTCTACACCAGCGACGTATAATTCGCCGGAAGTTCTAACCGCGCGATAAACGAGGAACTCCGGTATAAAATACAAAGTATCGTCACGATTATCAACAAGAAAAGTGGGCAATTTGCATCTGTTTGCACAGAAGCCGCGGAGCCGGAGGAGAGAACGGGTAAGAAGAATGAACAAAAAAAGAAAAAAAAATGAGAGGAAAAAGTCAGGTTCGTCACGTTGCCGGTCGTGAGACGAATGAAGAAGTGGTAGTGGATGCCGGGTGACTAATCAATAATCCCGTCAGCCGTGGAACGACGGACCAACAACGACAGGCACAGTGTTGTCGGTACTGATTGATCGTAATCATGCAATTCCAAGGATAATGTCCTGAGGCGTTTGACAGGTCTTTGCCAAGGACACGAGCGGCACACGACCATTACCTACGGCATTACAACGAGTTACGTCAGGACTGTCATACCTCTCGAGTAAACTCATCGTAATTTCCACGAAATCCTCTGTGAGAAACGACGACCGAATGAGATCAGTTACGAAATTCCAGAATAGCTATTGTTATTACGGAAAATTAATAACTATCGCGTTAACTTCCTTGTACGGGGTTTTTCTACGTGAATGACAACACACGCGTTTCCTGTCATATACGTGGAATATTAAGAAACATTTCAAAGATTGAGAGTGGGGGGGGGATATTAAGAGATCTAAAAAAAGAGTGAAATTCGTAATGGTCTTTGTTTCGAAGAATCCGGCAGTCGGTGCGGATGAAAGCGTAAATAGCATCTAAGGGGTGGCGTTTCCTCGACGTATAACGAAAAATAAACTGGTTGTAATTCGTCAGTAACACCACGTGGTGCCACGTGGTACAGTTTGTATTGAAAGGAGCGAGTTTCACAGGAACGAAATTTACGAGGGATAGAGAGATCTGGCCTAGAGGGACATGTGCGCGAAGCTTTTCTTTCAGAAAAAGCAACGGTGCGGGTCGAGAGGGGAGAGAGAGAGAGGGGGGGGGGGAGAGAGAGAAAAACGTGGGAGTGCGACGATTGAAGACAGATTCAATATACGGACAAAGACTAATAGAGCTTGACAGCGATGTTGACACGAAAATCTCCTGGTTACTATAATTATGAAACTTTTAATAGGAACGAAAAAAAAATAATAAAGGAATAAGAAACGAAAGTTCTCGTGTTTTTATCCTCATTAATATTCACGATCGCGTTACTCCGTTTGGTTTTTAGTATACAATTACGATCGCTTTTCCGTAAGAAGTCGCTTATCGGACGTCTTGCCGTTCACCGAGCGTGCAATTTCCACTTACGGTTATTTGCTATTTACGATCTCTTTGAAAATGTAAATACGATATCACCGCGGAAACGGAGTTGCGATTACGTGATACGCTATGACAATTAATTGATATTTTTCTTGCATTATTCCGCGGCTGATAAGAGCGATGACGTTGGTAATTCGAACGGCGGAAAAGTCAATTAATATCATTACCATGACAATGCGAATATTGGTGCAACTTATTAGTAACGATTCCGCGTAATCCATCAAGATATCATGCATGTAATTCTTTGCATATTTGCATCATTTCTCTCGCTTAATTTTGATGAATAATAGTTGGGAAAATTTACGAGACACTTCTCTATACGTCGTATATCAATGCCGCGAATAGTCGCATGCAACACACCGCAAGCTGAAAACTGAAATATTCCGAGCGTTGCGCCGGGACAGAAATATGAAGCACACGTGTGCGTTTAATTTACATATATGCAGATACTATTCACGTGCAGGGCTTTATACCTGTATGTCAAGCAACCCACGCAAAGAAAGTATCGCGTTTCTTATTATCTAACCACGAAAAATGTATGCACTTTTCTAGATTTTTCATAATCTTTCTCTGGGACGAGATAAACGTGGCTAATCACGATTCTGAAGTGGTTACTCAAAGAAAAAGAAATAAAAAAGAATATGAGAAAAACCTACCGTTGTATATAAAAGATACATTATCGCGAGACTCGTGTGTTCACCGATCACGAGACAGATTAATAAATTCTTTTTATTGTATAACTCGCTGAATATTGTTCGATCACGTTCACTTCGTTCGAGAGAATGTCAATCGATACCCCGCGACAGTCGTCTATTTAACGTTATATTCGTGGACGAGCAATTTTGTTCCTGACATTCGAGAAATTTTCACATTAAAATGTTATTTCATCTGGGCAACGATCTGCCGTATTTTAAAAAATGGAGCGTTATCAGCGAAAGAGCGGCGAGCTGGTAAATGATTTTCCGCTTAACGTTGAAATTTCGATGTACCAAAAAACCAGGCTCCGAACGTTTATTCACGTTTACGTTAAACATCGCCAACAATTTCCCTTATTTCTTCTTTTTCCGCAGGAAAGTTTCGGTACTCGTTTACGGTGCAGCTTCGATAATAGGATGTTGCTGGATGTGCGATTGGCAAGCAGTGTGCCGGTATATTCCATTCTACGGTAGCAAGTACTCCAAAAAAAATTCAAACTAATAGACCAAGCGATCAGATTCAATGGCATAAAAATCTCTGTCTACGACGAGCTATTTAACTGTTAAATTGAAGAAAATTTAAAAAAAAATACGCCCGAACAGGGACTCGAACCCTGGACCCTCAGATTAAAAGTCTGATGCTCTACCGACTGAGCTATCCAGGCCACTGCATGACCCGGGCGACTTTGCCGCATATAAACCAAGTTCTCATAGTTTCTCTGTACATAATTTTTATAAATTTTCTACTGAAAAAACGAACAAAATATTATAATACATGACAATTGATGCGATAAACATAAGTGGTTTTAATATTTAACTATGTATTTTACTCATATCCGTGAAAAAAATTTCATGAATGATATTTATACCATTAAATAATTTATAACATTCGAGGAATTTGTCATGTCGGCTTCCATGTACGATATTAAAACGGAGCCGCATGTCCGACGGGTAATTATAAACTGTGAGATAATTTTACATTAACCCTTCGACTCCGTTTACACAAGTCGCGACCGTGTAAAATAAAAACCAAGGCCGACATCGATAAAAGGCAAACTCGAAGATCCATGATTCCCTGTCGCGTGTGTAATCAAGAACACATTACTCTAACGGTGATGATCAAGACGCGGTAAATTCTAACAGAATTATTAATTCACGCCCCGCCGATTTTTATCTCCCATTCTACGAAACGATAAGAGGCGGAATTTAAATCGTGACAGCTGTGCTCGCAGACGTGTTGTCTTAGTAAACAAATGATTCCGTAGAAAACCGGTAACTCATCCCACCGACATAGTTATCGCTTTGCAAATCGACCGTGAATTAAAACCGTAGGACTAATTAAACGTTTTCGTTAAATTCCACAAGCGGAATCTTTTATGTCGAACCTTCGCTCGCAAATAGCTGTTGAATAAACCGTGGTGCGATAAAAAAAAAACAGGAAGGATTACGGGGAAAAAGAACCTGGGGATTTCAAACGAAATTCTGGCAAGAATCGGAGGCGAATCGTTTGCTTCTGGCAGCCGGTTCCGACCGGCGATCAAATTAATGCGAGAAAAAAACAATTTAATCGAATAGGTGTTATCGGTGTATTATTCTGTGCGGCACGTGGAAATTCTTTACACCGTGTCTGCCAGAATGTATTATCCGTAAACGTTCCGAGATACCGCCGGGGGACTTTCGCAATGCAACTTTCTGCAACGGAAAATCCAATCTCGAAAAAAAATAAAACTCACTATCAAAAATCAATACGTGTAAGTAAATAGAGATGCATCCACGTGTATCAGCGTACTTACATACATACATGCATCGTTGTTCACTGTTTATGTTCGCTTCGAGGAGAGACTACTAAAAACGTGGAGAGAAGAGTGAAGAAAAAAAAACCAATACAAAAAAACTCCAATCGAGAAAAGACGCAATATTAAATCGTAGCCTTGACATCAAACGATTCGCGTTACACTGCCAAGGGTCGAGTCACGGATTATCGTCGGCTAATTAAATATCTGTAGTGTCAATTCTACACCGTCGAGACATTTTTCCATCGTGTGATTGAACCGTACTCAGTTCCCGGAATTTTTCCGTCACATCGCTATCATAATAATTAAGCCACGACTATTATATGTATAATCGAACGGGTTCGCATGACTTCTGAAAATAACGTGAATGTCTCATGCGAACGGAGCGATTAACCAGAATGTCGATTCTACGAGCTACTTCGTACGTTTTCCTTCATGCCCTTTCCGGGATCGTGTATTTCAGGATACTTAGTCATCCCACACCTTAGTTTCCGTATGTTTTTTATAATAAAACACTACGCGAACGCTGACCAAGTTTCACGGTTCAACTTCGCAACGTTATCGCCGTTCCTTGACACAATCTTGTTCCTCCGCGTCTGATCGTGCAATTTTTTTCGTTCTTACGCTTCTTCTATAAATGAACGATAAACACGATCACGTTGTGGACGATGCATTATGATCCGTATGATTCAGGGTCGTCGTCCAGCACAGAACCAGTGGGGGTTCCCCGAAGTAAAGATTCTTGGCACTGTGCCACTAACTTCCCGATGTGTCAAGTTCTCAATATTAGGAGTTACACGCAGCTACAAAAGAGTGTCTTTGTTGAAAGGTATCCTCCGTCCTCCGACCCGTTTTCACGTCGTATACGGTGACGAAGGGCGAGGGTTAATTGGCATGAACGTGCCGCATGATACGCTAAAATCTCTCGTTACACAGTTTCGTCGTTATAATTTTTTTCTCTCTCTCTATCTCTCTCTCCCTCTCTCTCTCTCTCTGCGTGTCAGTTACACACAGATGCACTTTAAAGTCATTAACCGTCATCCTTATTTTTATCATCGTCCGAAGACGTCCGACCGTTACGTGACAGAATGTGAGTGGTGATTCCTTTAATTATTCGACAATCTGGCGTTCGAGACATTGTTGCAACGGGTATATCTACCGGTGTTTCTCGAGCCAGAAGGATTAGTGACGCGTGCAACGATACGATGTATCATCGGGGATTACATCGTCTCTGCATATTACATCAGGCATGCGTTTCATAAGGAACGAAACTTGTTCCATCGTTTTTCGGTTACCTAACCGGATTGCTCTTGGCGAATCTTTGCTGCGGTGTTCTTATTTTTTTGTTATTATCAGAAAGATCTCAGGGAATGAAGCGGTCGGCAGACTTTCCTCTTACGACGTTTGAAAAACCGCTATAATAATTCATTAGTGTACTCTAAGAATGTTTATTCGATTCATTCATCACGGCATAAGTAAGTCTAGCGCAACGTAATCGCATGGAATATCTCGTTTTAATTGCGCCAAGAACTCTGGGACGACTTCTGTTCGTTCTCCTCCACATGGTCGATACGTGGACCTCGACACGTCCGCGTTCTGTAAACGACAGCCAACGATGAGATCAACTCTCGTCGACGGACTGTCAAGTGACGACAGAATTGCAAGAAAAACAGAGATTCGACTCGCAAAGGATCGTATCGTCGATCAAGGTTATCCCCGGCCGATCTAGTTGAGTTACTAGTTATATCCAACATTGTCCAGAATATGACCGCGCGTTTCATTCCCAACAATGAACAAAGTAACGTCGGATCTTGAACAACAAAATGTGTTTTACATAACTCGTCTATAACTGTTGCAAAATATTCGGACGATCGATCGAGACGGAATCTAGATCATCCGGTGGGATCTAGCGTTTGACACGTGTCAATCCAGCTTTACGATTCGTACGCCAGGCTCACCACGTATGTATGTATGTATGTGTGTATGTATGTATAAAAGCTGACCGGTCTTTTGTGCATGCATGCGTGCGTGCGTCAGTGCGTGTGTCGAAAAGCTCCGGTGATTAACCCAGAAAACCCGATGATCGTAGTACATCGACCTGTGCATGGACTCTCACAAAAGACAGAGAAAGATCGAGAATACTGGTGGGACGGGACGGGAAGCAGCCTGTTTCTAAGAATCTTACCATGCTAGCAAGCATCCCTTGGAAACTTGCCAGCATCGGCGTATCGCAAATATAGGTGCTTAATGCTACCTTCACACCGAAATCATTCCGATAGAATTTATCGATAATCGATATTAAATCTCCTCGCTCAATGGATGATTCTCTCATTTTTTCTCTCTCTCTCTCTCTCTCTCTCTCTCTCTCTCTCTCTCTCTCTCTCTCTCTCTCTCTCTCTCTCTCTCTCTCTTTCTCTCTTTCACTGGGGGGAATTTCGCCGGGTTTAATTAACGATCATCAGAATCTTGTCTGTTTCGCGGGTCGCATCTTGTTATCAGCTGTTTGTCTTTTGTCACGATAAGTTCGGTTTTGAAATAATAAAACGAAGGTCGCGATACGACGTGAAATCTAGAGGATAATTGAGCCTCTCGGCTAGCTGATCGACTGTCACGTTTTCATCGTTTCAACGGCTTAGCATTTGATGAACGCTGAACTACACGGATTCGGAGCGACTGAGTACCGTTTGATCGCTATGGAATCGATTTAGCTTGGTTTTGGAGTGGAACGATTAGAAAACGGAGCGAACGATGTTTGTTATCTTAACCTCAAATTTGTGTGGAACCATTATCTTGCCTCTCACAAGTTGGCCCGGCTAGCTCAGTCGGTAGAGCATGAGACTCTTAATCTCAGGGTCGTGGGTTCGAGCCCCACGTTGGGCGATCATATCTTTTGCTTTTTGGAAATTTGAGCACGATTTTGGTAACCAGAACTATACATACGCGTCCGGTTAATGTAAATTAAAAAGAAACTTGGAGTGAGATCAACAAAAGGATGCAGAATGTTCTCTGCTCCAAATGTATAACATAGCATAAGTGTTGCTGTTGAAATATTGGGACAAAAAAACGACTTTATCTTAGAAAATTAACTAATAACACTGTTAATGAGTTAGTTCATAACAAACTGAACCGGTTAGTAGCTCAAAAATTACGGAAATGGCGAGAATATTACGAAAATCTCGAAAAATCGTCAAATTATGACAGTTTTTCGTTCGGCATTCGCTCAATTTTTGAGATAGCGACCTGAAACTTGTACCATTGTTTTAGTTAGGAAATTCTACGCCAGATCAACATATAATAGTTGTACTTTTCGAAAATTTAATTTTTCGCAAAAATCTGAAGGGGGTAGGTCAGGATTTTTTGCGATTTTCGTAAATCGCTCGCCATTTTTACAATTTTTTAGATATCTTAATGATTCTTTCACTGGCTTATTCCGCTTCGGATTCCGCTTCCAAAACTTCCTGGATCATTTTAATAGCTCAAAAATTGTGGAAATGACGGGCAAATTACGAAAATCGCAAAAAATCCTGACCTACCCCCTTCAGATTTTTGCGAAAAATTAAATTTTCGAAAAGTACAACTATTATACATTGTTCTGACGTAGAATTTCCTAACTAAAACAATGGTACAAGTTTCAGATCGCTATCTCTAAAATTGTGGAAATGGCAAGCAAAAAACTGGTTGAAATTGACGAATCTTCCCGATTTTCGTAATTCTTCCGTCATTTCCGTAATTGTTAAGCTATTGACATGATTAAGGGCGCTTTGGACGTGGAATCCGAAACCGAATAAGCCAGTGAAAGAATCAGGTTGATATCTCAAAAATTATGGAAATGACGGAAGAATTACGAAAATCGCGAAAATTCGTCAAATTATGACAGATTTTTGTTCGGCATTCGCTCAATTCTTGAGATAGCGATCTGAAACTTGTACCATTGTTTTAGTTAGGAAATTCTACGGCAGATCAATATATAATAGTTGTACTTTTCGAAAATTTAATTTTTCGCAAAAATCTGAAGGGGGTAGGTCAGGATTTTTTGCGATTTTCGTAAATCGCTCGCCATTTTTACAATTTTTTAGATATCTTAATGATTCTTTCACTGGCTTATTCCGCTTCGGATTCCGCTTCCAAAACTTCCTGGATCATTTTAATAGCTCAAAAATTGTGGAAATGACGGGCAAATTACGAAAATCGCAAAAAATCCTGACCTACCCCCTTCAGATTTTTGCGAAAAATTAAATTTTCGAAAAGTACAACTATTATACATTGTTCTGACGTAGAATTTCCTAACTAAAACAATGGTACAAGTTTCAGATCGCTATCTCTAAAATTGTGGAAATGGCAAGCAAAAAACTGGTTGAAATTGACGAATCTTCCCGATTTTCGTAATTCTTCCGTCATTTCCGTAATTGTTAAGCTATTGACATGATTAAGGGCGCTTTGGACGTGGAATCCGAAACCGAATAAGCCAGTGAAAGAATCAGGTTGATATCTCAAAAATTATGGAAATGACGGAAGAATTACGAAAATCGCGAAAATTCGTCAAATTATGACAGATTTTTGTTCGGCATTCGCTCAATTCTTGAGATAGCGATCTGAAACTTGTACCATTGTTTTAGTTAGGAAATTCTACGGCAGATCAATATATAATAGTTGTACTTTTCGAAAATTTTATTTTTCGCAAAAATCTGAAGGGGGTAGGTCAGGATTTTTTGCGATTTTCGTAAATCGGCCGCCATTTCCACAATTTTTGAGATATTAAAGTGATCCAGGAAGTTTTGGAAGCGGAATCCGAAGCCGAATAAGCCAGTGAAAGAATCATTTTGATATCTAAAAAATTGTAGAAATGGCGAGCGATTTACGAAAATCGCAAAAAATCCTGACCTACCCCCTTCAGATTTTTGCGAAAAATTAAATTTTCGAAAAGTACAACTATTATACATTGTTCTGACGTAGAATTTCCTAACTAAAACAATGGTACAAGTTTCAGATCGCTAACTCAAAAATTGAGTGAATGCCGATCAAAAAACCGTCTGAATTTGACGATTTTTCGGATTACGCGACCAAAACGTCCTCGATCAAAAATGCCACATCTGGATGACGGATCTAGGCGTCAAAGGCACTTAAAACTGGTTAAACGAGTAAATGATAGAGGGATTTCGGAAATGCAAACACCAAAAATGCACCGATGAACAACAGCCAATACCACATTTGCGCCAAATGATGAGCAACCAGAGCCAATCAGAAGTGGCGACCACAGATACGCCAACAATGCCAAATACCACAGCAAGAGCACACCTATCAAACATTGACAGAGAAACCGAATCGTACCTAGAATTCTCCACAATGGTTGGTGGATAAAAAAATATACAATATAATAGAATAAATAAAACTTGAGTGAAAGGATTGGATGACGAGACTCCTAATCGCGAGACCGTAAATTCGAATCTCAAGTTAGATATTTTCCCTCCGTCGTTGCGCGATTATAAAACTGCAATCAAACGTCAATATTTGAGATTCCTCTCCCTCTGATATTATATCACCTTCGTGCAACCGGCCGCGAGAGCGGTATTTGTTAAAGCAAAATATTTCTGCACGTAAGACATACCGTGCAACCCGCCAGCGTTCCAGCGATACTTTTTCCCCTGCTCCAAAGTACGCTTGGAATATGTAAATACGCGAAATCTTTGCTCTATAATCTTATCGGAATCTACAGCCGCGAACGCGACGGAGCAACACGCGATATATATACACACACATATACATCTCCTTCGTGACAAACATATTGACGAACGGTTAAATAAAGAAAAGAAAGAAAAAATACACACACACACATACACACAAATCGCACCTGATGCATCGTCGATAGACAACATCCTACACTCCAATTGATCGCAGACAAATCCGATTTACCGACCAACACGCTTACGTTCTATCAATAACAAAAAACAACAACGTACTATTCCCTATACATGCATATATGTATACCTACAACAGACATCACAACAAACAATCACATCGTTGTACCATTAAATAACGATAACCGACAAATTTACACAAATATCTCCTACACCTAGATATCCGCTGGGGGTGGTTCCCGATGGACACAAAGTTTCAGGAACCAATAAAAGTCGGGGATATAACCTAAGAAGAATTCAAATTTTCCACGGTTTCGTTCGTAGGGATACCAAAAGAATTCCGTCGGACAGGTGCGTGTCTTATAGAAAACGCGGAAGGTTCGGGGCCAAGGAGAAGGAGAAGGAGGAGGGGGAAGGAGGGAGGAATGAAAATCCAACGTGCAGAATAGAACGCCGGGGTGCCAGGTGTTTCGGAAAGTTATTTTCGATTGCAGTTTCAGTGAGAGTCCGTGCAGAGGGGGGAAAGGGCCGCTCCGCAGAGTTGTGTATTTTTAGTGGTGCACGGCATGCGGCACACCACCGCAACGTTTCGACACGACCCGAAATAAAGTGTTTATCGAACGACAGGGCAGATCGTCAAGCAACAGCTTTCGTCTCTGCCAGCGAAAGTAGATCGGCTTACGCAGGAAGATAATGTCTAATTAATAGCCCGTGGTTCCTTCCGTTTCGGAAACTATCGTAGTAGAACCGCATAACCACGTGTATAGAATTGTAATTACTCGATTCGATACGAACGGTGAATAAATACTTGTCATTTTGTGTATATGGATCGGTATTGGAGTTTTATAATAATTAGAAATTAGATTAATCATTGTTAGAACGCTGAATAAGACAGTGTGTTCGAATAACTCTCGTGATGTTTTTTAGAACGATTACAGAGTTGTCAGAATGAAAAAAAAACGTTTGCCTCGGACAGCGAAGTATTTCGCGGGCAAATTTCGCAGGTCATTGACATCCCGATGATATAAGAATGCCGCGTCCTTGCTTATCGATAAGTGGCATCGTTTTCACTGGTCCCCCCGCCCCCTCTCTTGTCCCCCAATCCATTTACTACTATCAATCACGTCACTGGGCTACTCGGACAAATAACTATTTGTCTATTATTTTTTAACACGCAATTAAAACTGCAAAGTAACGGACTTTGACTGCCCTTATCGCTGCCACGATTAGATACATTCTCACACGAAAAATCAGACACACGTACAGGTCTGTTTACTCTAATTAACGATCAACATTTAATTACTCATCTATTTTTCTTCCCACCGCCCTACGAACGAACACAACTTCAACTTTAATAAAACGTTCGAATCAATTTCCCCTGTAAACGTTCGTCAAAGATCCATAATCCACTCACAGATCCCCGGATCTCGATCGAGTTGATTTCGATGGTGGATGAAAAAAAAAGAATCGATCATTCCCTGATAGATCTTCGACAATCAATAATCCATTCGTAAATCCCACGTTCTCGATCGACTTGATTCCTACGGTGTAGCGCAGAAAAATTGATCGTTGTAATTGCTAACTCGTCGAGAGTCCTCTCGCGTAACGGAATTTACCGATGAGTACCTTCTCCGCGTGACGGTGTGTGGACCACGGGGCCAGCACGTGATAATGAAGCTCGGCTGTGAGCATTTACGCACGTGCGGCACGCAACGAGGAACGAAAACGGCGGCTGTAAAGTGCCCACGACGACAAACACGCTGTGTTTTATTGTGCCTCCGGTTACTGCTATTTTGCGACTGACCTAATTCCACCCTGGAGGCGGTCGGCTATTTGTACGTGGATTTGGGAATAATTGAATCGCTGGGAAACATTTGTATATTTATAGACCGATCGTTCTTTTTTTTTTCTCTCTCTCGCCAGACTCGTGTACATAGAATGAAATTCGCGGTTAGAATGAGAATGAAGGGAGAAGGGAGGAGGATTGTTAACGAACTGGGTATGAAATTGTTAATCTGGTTTTAGTTTACGTTATTTCTGGTGTCAATATAACGTAACACTCTGTTAATATTGGACGGAGTCCATTGACGTACATCCATCTTCTTTCGTCAAAGGAAATTGTTGTTGAAATATTTGTACGGCAACTTTGCAAAGACCGCGACGACGTACGAAAAACATCACGTCACGTTGACGGACGGACGGATGGACGGATGGACCGACGGACGGCTATGCGAAAATAGAATGTATATCTACCGCGAAAGATCAACCACTTTTCAATTAAACACCATCGCTAAGGAAAAGTTGCGAGAGTGTTTCAAATGAAAAGGAATACGTACGGTAATCGTTAGGTGATTAGTCACGTTAGTTCTTCTTGAAAATTTCATTAGCAACGGTGTACTTACTCTCCGCGTGAATCAGAGATCAGTTATAACGGGCGTCGTTCACTGTTTCATAGCGTCGCATGAAATTGCATGTAATTGCAGAGAATGGAAAAAGGATGAGAGGAAGAAAAAAAACACACACACAATCACCTACAGAATATACCGGGACTAATTTCCAACGAATCATGAGTCACAGGTGGGCATTTTCCGCGAATAAAATTATTCCATTGTTAACGAAGCGAAATGATAGGAGTGAAAGTTCTATTATTGCGATGCACATTAACGCGATGCTTATCTCTCGCCGCGATTGTTAATTAGCCACACCGGCATGAACGTAGCCTTGCCGAAGGGGAAGGGGAAACGAGAGAGGGGGGGGGGGAGAGGGCGACGAGGTTACTCGCGTAAGAATTCGCGAATCACTTCTAATTGGGTGGAAAAAAAAAATAATGATCGCGAAAGAACCGTTAATACCGGTGAGTTTCCATGGTTGTGGAACAGAAATTCGTGACGGGATATAAGATACCCTACGTTTAATATAATTTCACGGACGGTCGAGTAATAGTAGAAATCCAGATGTTAAGTAGGCAGTTACCGCCAGTAGAGGGGAAACACGATTTCACGGACCAAGGAGTAATAATGGAAACTCTAACCACTAATTCGCTCCAGCCGTAAACTTTGATCTGACTGGCGTTCCTACGATTCATAAACACACGAGATCTTGAAGAAGAAAAAAGAAACGATGAAAATCAACCGATACTTATATACCGCTACGAGATTTATTTACTCCGGTTTTTAGGTTGATTCGTATGCCAAGTAGAAAAACTTCGATTACGTCCGTAGAGATGAAACTGATCGTTTCTCTCTTGTGTATCAATTTAACGACACTCGACGTATACGAGTAATTAGAATTTATCGCTGTAACGGCGAATCTAACGATTCCCGAAAATGTTTCGCAACCGCCGGCATAAACAAGCCAAAGATACCGCGCGATGTTAGCTCATACACAAAGGTAAAGATAGAACCACCTCCGTTCGCGTTTTGCAAGTGCGAGCATAATAAGTAACCGCGGTTTTATTTTTGGATTCACCGCGGAAAGCGTGCGCGTATGTACGTATGTATGTACGTAGTTTTCGCGTATACGTTACGCGAATTTCGTTTCGCGAAATTTCACCCGAAAAACCCCGATCTCTTCGACGGCCGGTAACGATAAGCGTCGGCTTAAATACACCGATGATCCGACGATGATTGCACGGTACTTTTCCAATTTCCTGTTTACACGGAGAGAAACGACTGAGCTCTTTAAATCTGTTTTCGCGAGGCACAAGAAGAACCCCGCCGGCAAACGCGATATCGACGAGGTGTAATTTAATGTATTTTCAGTTCGCTTCATCGACGCGCAGAACTTTCGCACCTTTTCTGTTTTTTTTTTTTTTTTTTTTTTTTGCGAGTTTGTCTATCGCCTCGACAAAGTTAGCACGATGTTGAAACAGAGTATTAGAATCTACCCGGGGCTCTTAAGTACCGGAGCAAACACGTTGATGCAAAAATCTATTCTTCTTTTAATCAACGACAAACTTTCGAGAGTAGACGATAAAGGGGGGACAAGTGTGTTCGATCGTTTTACTGGTATACGGTAATTAGTCAGTCAAACGTTCACGCTGGTGTGTCCTGGATAATGCGTCAATACGAGAATCGATTGGTAAACAAGAAAACGAACGTGCTTACTCGAATATAAAAGTAGCGTGCTTGCAAAACAGCGCGTCACGAAAGCCTTTCGATTTTCGAACATTCGGTGGGAAGGTTTTTTCTTCCTTTTTCCATTATTTCTTCCTTTTTCTGACGAAATTCTATCGCGTTACGATGACACGTGTTTCTTAAAGCGAAAACCGGTGTCCCGGTTGACTCCCGTCGCGTTTCCAGCGAACAATGATACACACAATCATTCGCAATGACGAAACATAGGATATTTACATCGATGCGCGGATGAAATCAGATTCGCAACGGCACCTATATAAAGCGAACAATTCCTCATTGTATCGATCGATCCGCGTCCGCTCTAATGACACATCACCTGTTCGGCTTGAAAATGAAAATCTACTATCTCGCGCGTTTAATCGCGCGCGCACGAACGGTTCGACAAATGTGGAACTTTTGTTGCTAAATCATCGTTAAAACGATACAAATGGTACGCGATTCCTTCCGCAACAAATCGCATGTCACCTACAACTTTATCGCCAGGTGAGAGAGAAGAATGGAGGAATCGTCGATCGTCATCGTGATAAAAAAGAAAAAGTAATTACCACGCCGTACACGATGGGCTCGTTTCGTACGAACACTTTCGCCGATTATAACGGAACAATACACTCAACCACATCGTCCGTTTAATGACTACGAATACTATATTTTGAAAAAAATCTAAACCAATCATCGACAATCTCATCGATCATTACAGATCAAACAAACAAAGGTTTGCCGGTAATTACTATACCTGCAAATGGAATATAACGAATGGAATAATAATTCGATTTGGGGAACAGGCCCCGAAATTACTAGACACGTTCCTGGCGAGACGCGAGTACGCGAAGATATTATGCAATCAAGAGAACCTCCTTCCACCGTCTGGCTCGGTGCAACAAGTTGTCTCGCGGGCAGAACACGCGGTTCTTTCGGCGAAAAACTTCGACATTTCCGACAGCTCTCGTCGTCCGGTGGGAACGTATCTTATCGCGCAAAGATTCTAGAGCCGCGGTAAAACACGGCACACGTGTTCCCTATGTAACGTGTGCACACATATGGATAGGTATTTGCACACCGGGCGATCAGAAAACTGCATCTTGTGCAATTATGCATCGAATTACGAAGATTTTTTTCTTTTTCTAATATTCTTCAAATTAAACCCCCATTGGAAAAACGAAAAACATTTTATCATTTTCCTTCTGCGAGTGTCAAACACAATTTCTAAGACACCGATCTATGATACATAAAATTAGAATTGACTCCGATAAATCCGATTTCTCCTAAATATCTGAAAAGTACTTTTCACCCGTATTTAAGTATCCTCCCTAGCAAAAATAAAAAACAGACATCCACCCACGGGAGTTGGCGGTCGAACGATCGAGTGCTCGGTTCTGTAACAGGGTTGAAAAACCCTGGATGGATGTCTCGTCGGAAATAATAGGAGATTTACGCCGTCGCGTTTGTTACGGCCGATTGTCAGGCAGAATGGTGTCATTTGTAACGTTTAGCAGGGTTCGATCGACAACGATGGGACAGGGAAGGGTGAGAGGGGAGAGGGAAGGGGTTGTATGTATCACAGAGGTGTGCGTTTACCATTTTGTCGTATGTGTGCGTGGCAGACGAGTGTTTTTCCGTCTATGGACGAAATTTTCAGCAGTGCAGAAACGAATCTAGTCGGCGGCGACAGACAAACGCGTCTATATGTTATTACATAAAAGATAACGGAATAGCAACCTACTTTACTCTCGAGATTATCTTTTTACGTAACGCCGCGGCGAAGATATTTAAAGCACTTTGTACTATTACCACTGTTACGGTTGTGCTCTACGCCGCGCGGATAATGAAAATAGGCGAACAGTTTTATTGTCACTGCAACGCGTTACGGCTCCCGATAAAATATTCTGCGTCGCGTACGGATTCCCATGAGTGTCGAACGAATCATTTTAACGTACGATTCCCACACCGGTTACCATATCGCCACGGTAACCACGCGCTTTCACTCGATAAAGAATCTCGTATGATTAGGAAGAAGAAAAAAAGAAATAGAGAGAGGAAAAAAGAAAAATAGGAATTATCTAGTCGCACGTGGTACGAAACTACTGTTATGTACTTCGGGGGGAAACGGGTTCATCGCTGAAAATACACGAGACCATGAAAAGAATAGAATAACGGGCCGTATAGAGAAAATCCGTGAAAGCGTAGGTGGTTCAATTCGAAATAACAAAAGTGTATTAGACGCGAGCAAACAAACAGATAAACGAATCGTCGACTCGTTGACCCACTTACTGGTTCTTGATAGACCACTTCTGGGGAGTATACCAGTAGCGATGCTTGAATAACTCCATTCCCTATGCAGAACGAATCAGGTTTATCCACCGTTCTGTTTTGTATATGTTTTTTTTCTCTCTCTTTCTCTCTGTACATATATCGTGAATAATTAGAAAATACACAGCGATCAATCGACGGATGATCTAAACGGAATAGTTGCCTAGGAACATTTTCATTTTCGGTTTACCACGCTCATTGTATATATGTATTATTAACACGATTGTTAATCTAATCGGTGTAACAAGAGTCCCGGCAATGAATATGTAGCACTGGTGTGCAACATTTTCTCTTTTTGAGCGAACCGTGTCAATTAAATAACGCCGCATTTATTCGGTTTACGTAACAGACAACGTGCAAAAGCGGAACGGGCCAATTAAATCTATTTGTAATGTACCGGTGATACGATACATGTCACGATCCGTATATGTGTATCCTGTAACAGATGCGTCGGGCTTGATCGCGAATTAAAATACATAATCAGCCGTCGCGCGACGGTATCGGTTCGCCATTGTTGTCTAACGTCTATTAATCACGGTAACGATATTATTATCATACCGTAAGTATAAGCAATAAAATATCATCGGGGCTCTCGATGAACGAGAACAACGTTGAATAAAACTGGATCGATACGAGCACACGTACACATCGAATGTACACCTACGATCGATCCTTCTACGTCGACGACGACTGTGCAACAATCCGGGACGATCTAGCGAGTTTGAAAACTGAATTGAAACATTCATCATATTATTATCTCGAATCGGCGAATCTATTAATAAAAATCAATCGCTCCACGTCTCCTTGAGGCTCTCCAATACATAGACACGCGTGCATTTCCTACGTGTGTTTAGCATGCGAACGATAAAGCCGATCGTTAATTTGCACGTGTTCCTCGCAACGAAACGCACCCGTATGCAACGTACACACATAAACACACACACGTACATACGCGTATATAATAATAATACCTATACGGTCGATACATACGTGTAGGTACTTTTGATACGTGACATCATCCTGCGGTATATACACACACACACACATACATACATACAGTCAGGCCATGCTGTTCGACAATCGAGCCTCCACACTTTCAGTAACAACCACAACAACGTTCCAAGGCCTGCTATGAAATTCATCAGACAACCATAAAAACTCTGTAATTCAGCGGGCGCGGGAGAGCTGACGCACGTGCGTGCATGCACCGCAGATAAAAGGAAGACGCGTCCGCACGTTTCGACGGGGACACCGATATACACATCTTTTGTAAAACGGTACACCAAGGGTGGCGAGGAATATTCGAGTAAGAAACAACGAGGGATTTTTACGTAAAAAACGAATGTGTGATCAATCACACCCTTGGTTAAACAATTGTTATATTGCGAATCAAACAAGATGTATATTTGAGAACAAAGCTCGATTTCTGTATAATTTCGACATTTCTAAGTGATAGCAAATTTTCATGTATTATACGTAATGGGTGAGAGAGTGTTTTTTTCAATGGCGTAACGAGATTTCAGGGTTATCGAGAGGAGGACGAATTTCAACCGTGATATCTGCGCCTGCGAACACAACGTTCCGTACAAGCTTGTAGAATGGGTTGCATGGTTAAACATCAACCATGAAGTTTCGTCTTTGGAGAGTGCGGAACAATAGGGACGAAGCTGATTTTAGATCCGGTATTCTCGAAAGTTTATCATCTTAATCGCATCTCGCGACGCGACTTGCGGACCGTGATTTCTCCGTAGTCGAATAAAGGATAATTATGATATCCAAGCGAACCGTACGAAATCTCGGAAAAGTACGCTGAGACGATTCTTAATAAGATTTTCAAACTTCCGGCCCCAGGGGGGAGGGGTGGGGAATTTCGAGTCGACGACGCTCTTTTCCTTTCACAAAGGCGGTAGGAGGAATCGGACAATATAATGCACGAAACGCCGCGAGATAATTGGTTTAAACAAGTGTACCGTAATCGCGGAGGAAACCGAAACGACGGTGATAAGCGTAACTCGTTATAGTCGGGTGAATGATAATATTACATAGTTCTCGAGTGCAACGTGATAAACAATGCGAAACCGGCGGAATCGATGATAAAATGCCACGAAAAGACACGATTATTACGGGATGCGCGTGTACGCACGCGCAACACTGTGCACCGATTTCACCGCAGAGGCGGTCATAATGATAAACGATCCGTCCGACGTGGTGCTTGCAGTTTTCGAGCTAAATAGATAATAATTCCGTCAGCACGTATAAATAACGTAACCGGTTGCAACGAAAAAAAGAGAAAAAAAAAGAAACCGGAAAAAAATGGGTGCCTTCCAGATACGGCGACGGAAACTGTGCTGCCCCGATAGCCGCGGCGATTAAATCATCCGTCGAATTCGTTCATTTCGCCCGGGGATTTTCGCGGAATCGCGTGAAACCGATGGAGATCGGCGACGGAATCGTTTAGGGAGTAGGTTTACGTCGGCCGCGGAATGTAAATATCGTCGGAGAAAATATGGAGGAGAATATTCGTTGCCGGGTAACCATCCTCGTGACGTTTACGATCCGTCCTTCTGTTTGGATACTAAATAGTTGCCCGAAGATTGCATGCAAATTTATTCCGCGAAAGATAAACACTTTGACAAGGATACTTTTAGCGAGACTATTTTCGAATCAGCGAGATATGCTGTATACATTGATAATGTATCGCCGCTACGACGTTTAGTTATTTTATACGAAGAAGAAATTATATCTCCCCAGCGGAACAAATATATATGTATATACGTAAACATTGAGTTCTACGGTGGTATGCGTGTATATACATTTTAAAATGTTATATAAATTCCGACGACCCGAACGAATGAAAATTCTACCGAATATTTTCTACCAATGTCGCCTCCCACTTATCCAAGATCATCAAAAGAATCACGCCAGTTCATATTTACGGAAAACGATTGTTTACAACCCGATAGATCGCGAGATTCTTCGTCCACGTGCAGACGATGTGAGATATGACAACCAGAATAGCGTTGTATTCGCATTTGGCGCTGGGCCCAAATACTTTCGTCGACGATCGAGCATAACATCGAATGCCGCGGAGACTTTCCTCCGTGTCATCGGAAAGTCATAAACAATGCTATAAACGATGCATCGTGAAAGATTACATTTAGAAGAAGAAAAAAAAGAAAAAATAAGAGGGAAAGAAAAAAGCTTAATCGCGAATAAAACGATACAATCAAAACAAAGTGACAAATAAATCAACCGCTTCTTTACGAGATGCCGTATAAAGGCGACGCTATTTTTAAACCGCAGGAAAAATACATATACGTATTCCTTATATTTTCCGCTCGGGTTTTGTATTTTCCCAAGAAGAAAAACACGATGACATCGATGTAGCATGCACCGAAACGATGATCAACGTTTCGCACGGCCAAACTCTGTCAGGACGAACAGCGACGGGCGAAGACTTACAATTATAATTGCCGCGAATAAACAAGCGAGCCGATGATGTTACACGTGGAGCAGTTCGTCATTGGCTGTAAAAGGCGCCAGTGTCTTGGACACTGATGCGAATCATCATCATACGCGAATGCTGCATCGCGGTTATGCGAAACGTCGCAATAGGTCGACACGTGTACCGGTTCGTGCCAGTTAAGAACGGTCGTATGTACCATACGGAGCATCATACGCACACCCACATGGCTAGCATACTTTTCACTCTACGTATTGTTTTGACAGTACTTGCGTATAACTGCTCTCGGTCGTTTTGGTGTGCACGCAAATTTATTTGGAACTACTTTCGAAGACGTACACACATAAATCTTATATCACGTGTCTTGTGTACGATATGAGGGGAGACGTGTATTGATCGTGTATATCAAACGATTCGATAGAGGACTCTCTTTCGTTTTGTTTTCTATCGATGGAGAATAGTCGAAGATCCGTGATTATCAATTATAATGACGATGGTTGATTATAATATATCTAGATTTTGCAAGGAAAATGTGGTTTATTATAGAAAGGATGTCGAGTGAAAAGGGGATTAAAAAAATGAGTGAATTGGATATACGGGAAATAGAATCGGATTGGGCTTGCATAATTAACTATTACGCGGACTTATGACCTAAATGTTACCGACGTAATCGCGTGACACTTAACGTTTCTATGTACGAAGAAAGAAGAGCCGTATTTACGCTATTTATAGGAGCCAATCGTTACCCTTATCGTACATTATCGGTATTGGCATTGTTATCATAGCGTTTTTCTACTTTCATTTTTATCTATTTTTTGCAACACGGAAACGAATAGAAAAGAAATAGAGTAGACACCGCGGTACATGGAATTTGATTAATAACACCGTGCGCCCGCGATCGGAATACGTATGGGAAAAAGACGAGAAAAAAAAAAGAGAAAAGCGACGGCTACGTGTGCGCGCATTATTCTTTTGGCTGACCTACATTTTGTTGTTTTTCTACGATACGCCCAGTTAGAAACTTAGGAGCGGAGATAGAGAGCGCCGAGTGATAAATTAACGCTGCTTTACAGACACACTGGACCGTAGATCACTCGACTGCGAACACTTTATTACTTCCTGCCAATTCAATTTGCCTGTTTTTTTCCGGATTCGACCGAGCACCCTCCCGTCGCTCACGCACCTGACATTTCGGGAAAAAAAAGAAAAAAAAGGATGTACAAAAGCTACGTCCCTATCAATCTGACAAACAAAAATTCACGTTCGATCAAACCCGCGATACGAATGAAAAAGGTGAAGAAAGACACGCAAATTTTCTCGTAGGGCCCACGGTTTAATTTTGCTAATTTCCTCTTACCGAAGCTCTGTTGATGTTATTAACCAATCAATCGATCACCCTGTATCGCGAGCCAATTCGCGTGTGTACATACAAACTTCTGTGCAGTCGATGCGCGATAATAGGGCGTTTGACCCCGGTGTATCGCGATTGGACTATAATCCGCCCGATGACGTACTGTCATAACTTTTAACGTACGTTATTTAACGCCATTGTACGCGCGCAGTTACATGCAAAGAGCGTACTGGCATCAGTGTGCGGCAAATGAGAGAGTAAGAGAGAGAGAGAGAGGGAGAGGGAGAAAAAAAAAGAAGAAACCTCGACGGCGGCTGATAACGGATAGGGGACACAGTTAAACATGTGACGATGACTGCCATGGGTAATTGGTGATATCCGACCACGTTTCAAGCAAGCTTCACGTAGATCTTCGTTAGAGCTTCACGCTGCACGATGATTTTCAATGAAACAATGAAATTTTCACATTCGAACTCCCGGTTATATAAAAAAAAATGTATCTATTATCCCGAAAGATTGGCGGAAGCGAGTGGATCAATATCAAAAGGTGATTCATCATGGAAAACTGACACTCGATATTCAATAATCATCGTGGAGTAGTACGTCGTGACATCGAGGAACTGTCAACAAGGGCACTGTCAACAAGGGCACCCAACCGGCTGACACAATTACGTACTGATTGTCAGTTTAGTCGAATCGAGTCAGATGCGGTGGTTCAATCAACCGATTAAGAGTCCCTTTCGCGAGTTTCTTGTATCGAATTTTTCTCTCATCTCGTCTCGATGCTTTACTTGGATTTTTTTCTCATTTTTTATTCTTTTATTTTTTTGTTGTCGTTTCCCATCGCGGGCGTACTTTCGCCGCGCGATTCTCGCAGCTCATTCGCCTCCGTTTTATCGACGCGGTCGTCAATAAATCGTCGAACCCTCGCGAACGATAAAAGCGCAATTCTAACGAGCCACCGGCGTGCCATTGCGTTACTACAAAACCCCCTTTACATTTCACCCCTCCGCCGTTGTCTATACGTATTCCTGACGGTCCGAGTTCCTCGTCGCTCTTTGCTCTCACCCCTTCCCGGCAGCTTTGTTATTTTCAGTGCCGGATAATAATCGATTCGCGCAATTAGCATGTAATTGAACCGTGTTCGACAATCAGGTTTCCCCTCGACGAGACACTGGCTACTTCGTTGCACGACTTTTCTCGAACTTTAGAACAAACGGGACGTGTGTTCGGGCAAGTTTGTACTACGTAAACGGAAAGATATGAATATATATATACGTGCGTGGAAAGGGTACGCGAGAAAGTATTGGTGAACGAGGAAAAACTGTGCCGGAGGAAAAACAAAAAGAGTTTACTTTGAACCGTCGATAATTGTATCTCCGCCGTTGGCGCATCGCTATCGTTCCCCAATTCTACGTTTTCATTAATTAACTAATTAATACGTAGCGGCTGCGAGACCGCGATAGAACGGAGTTCAAAGCCGCGCCGCATGCTCGGTTTATCGTATACGAATTGGAAATAAGCGGTTGCCTGATAACGCATCGCAGACGCAGTTACGAACGGAAGTCGCATTGTTTAAAAAAAGAAAAAAAAAGGTACAGAAATCGCCGATCGTCTAGCGGACGCTACGCGAAGGGAAAAATGATCACGCGCAACGATTGTCTGGAAATCGGAACATTAATGATTCATTAATAATGAATATTGAAATGATTTCCAAGTGAACGTGCAGTTTTCCCGTCGGCTCGTCTAGCGAACCGCGGAACGTCGCGACCGATAATGTCTGCTTTCTCCGGACGGCTCTATTTTTATCGGAAAACAATGAAATATAAGATGACGCACGATAACAACACCCGATAACATTCGTATTTACTTATCGACAGTCAAGGGCATCGGGGAGAGAAAAAAAAATAAAAATTACCTCAAGAATCCCATCGCGTTCGATATCACGTGAAATAATATTAATAAAAAAAACGTCCATTTGTCACCGCGACTTTATGAAAATTAGAAATCCACCGGTTCCCAAGCAACCTGCATAAGCCGGTGATATAATCGTGTTCCGAGTTGCATCACATTGACGT
This sequence comes from Mimumesa dahlbomi, assembly GCA_917499265.3. Taxonomy (NCBI): domain Eukaryota; kingdom Metazoa; phylum Arthropoda; class Insecta; order Hymenoptera; family Crabronidae; genus Mimumesa; species Mimumesa dahlbomi. The sequence continues at coordinate 12,747,544 of OU824118.1, forward strand.
CACCTCGTATAAATTCATTTACATTATAAAATACAGCACACGCAAGGGGGAGCAAGCGAACGACTGCACGAAGAGCCAAGTAAAAAGATCACCTAAATCTTCGCGCACCGCCTATTAAACTATCAATCCGGTCCTAATTTCGACCTCCCGTTAATCTCTCTTATCATAACTTTCTTTGTATCGCTATTTAGCGATGCCGGGACCGTTCGGTTAGCTCGTGAAACACGTCCTTGACTTGTCTCACGAAACCGGCTATTAAAAGTTCCGCGTCTGTTCCCCTCGAGTGGCGGACTTCTTCCTCGTACCGTGTACGCATGTTCATTTACGCACGTACGTACATACACAGGGACACTCGTAGAACGAGATAGAGAGACAGGGAGAGAGAAAGGGAGAGAAAGAGAGAGAGACATGTGTTCACCGTACGTATGTACCGGATTGCGTGATCTCACGAATACTTCGATGCGGGACACGTGGTCCTTCTGGCAGTTTGGCGCCACTCGTTACAAACAGAAGCACGTGTGAGGAAGAACGAGACCTCGACGGAGAGAAAGAGGCGGTAGAAAAGGGAAGGGAGAAGAGAGAGATCCTTTGTTTGAATTGTTTAGACGTAATTCGACGGACAGAGCTTCAAGCCAGAATAATACGGCAAGGTCGTGCGCGCGTTAGCAAATCTTCCTTTTTCATTATTGGACTTCCGGGCCCGACGATAACTTATATATATATTATGTTTATAAAGTTTTAACTGCGAAGTTTGTCTACCGTTCGCACGTATCCCGGGTAAATATTATTGTAATTTACACCCTGATCTCTCGGGGTCTTGCGACGCCAGGGTAAATAGAAGATGAGAATTTCGGTTACCAATGACGTTCACGACGAATATATGTGAAATGTTGAAAATATTGCCTCGATGAAATTACTGTAGAAGTATGACGAAAGAATGGGAATGAATTCTTTCTGTGAGTTTCACAGGTGGCACTTGTGTTTTCATTTCGTCTTTTTTTTTCGGTTCGCACGTGACCCTTATCTATCCACGAGACTTTATTATTCCCTAACAGTCTATTTCCCAAGCGTATCGTGCAAATAGATTTCCTCTTCCAGTTCGATTATGTATATATTTTATTTATAGATCCGTGTGTGTTTTGCAAGCGAGCATCGCGTCGCCGTACCTAGTTGCCGTCCATCCCGCGTACGAAATCATTTCTTTCAACGTGACACTGACTAATGAGATGCGGCGGAATTAATATACGTGTAAAAACCGGTCGTCGAAACTTTATCATCGTGACAACGAGAGGCCGGAGCGAGTTTCTGTACGACGATTGTTTCGAGGTCGTAAACTTGACGTTACGTCAGGTCAGTGGGCGGCCGGGTGGTGAGCGCATAATTTTCATAATTTCCCTTTTCAAACGGAAACCGGTGAGAATGACCGACAGGGGATATTCGGATACGATGACCTCGATACCACGATTCTTACTATATTTGTAAAACAATGTAGACCATACATACATATATGTATATATTATAGTATATGTATACATACATACACGGGAAAATATTCCGAATGTATTTCTCGACGTCCGTAAATAGAAACCGGTGGAAGAAACAAAGAGACACGAAAAGCAATCTTGAATTTTCAATTTCCCGTTGATAAACGGAGCCAACGTAGACGGTAAATATGTATATGTATGTATGTATAATATAATCTAGGCACAGTTCTGTATACCTTCGCGAAAACGATCATCGTGCAGAAATGACTAATGCCGTAATACGAACAATCCTTATCGGCCGCAACCGCAATGACCCGATGATTCCAATCTGAATCCAACCGCAACTAATTACTTACCGCGCGCTTCTCCGCGTATGTATGTATGTATACAGATACATACGTGCGAGAGGGACTTCTGTACGCTTTGGAATCGACTCGATTCAATCTGACGTTGCTTTTATTAACATCCCCGTATACCGGCTGTTCAGTCCGGCCGTCAAGGTGTATCGCGACAACTAATCTGGACGTAAAGTGATCGAATATCGTTCCAGATGTGCAGAACCGTGTTACAATCCGTGCCCCAGAAAGGGACGGGGGGAAAAGAGGGGGAAAAAAATGATATAGAAAAATTCATGAACTGCGGTTTCACAGAATGACACTATCTGCACGTGTGCTTTCTTCGCAGGTAACATGGGAGCGGTTTATGTATATGTTACATGTCGTAAGTATATTCGCAAATCGACCAATACGTTTGGCAGATGATTACAGGTTATTAATCATAACGAATTGTAATTACTTAATTATATACACGTGTCCCCCCATTGATTTTTTCTTTTTTTTCTTTTATCGTTTCCACTTGTAATTGAGTTTGTTTTGCATAGACCCGTATATGACTTCATCGCAAACGGTGCGAGGCCAGTTTTCCACGCGTTTGCATTAGAATAGCCTGTGTCGATATTTATCGCGTGAAGTTACGAAGTCGTACGGGTGGAAAAATAAGAAAATAATATAAGTAAGTATATGTATGAAGTAGTTATTCGCGGATGAAAAGACATCTATTTCTCCCCTCCCTCTCCCCCTCCCCCTTCCCCTTCTCATCATTCTCCACCCAGTCGCCGTTAGTACCATCGATCACAGCGTATATCCAATGAACGCATTATCAATTACTATTCACGAGCACGATATCATCGTGGCTGTGAGCTAATACACAGTCGACACGTATCTATTTTTAAACGATTAATTCAATCACATTTATCCGAAGCATACACGCCGCCTCGAGTTACTTTACTCGTCGGGCGTGTGTCGCAACTGATCGACGAGTTCGTCTATTTCGATGTTCCAGGCAAACGGTCATTCGATGATCCCTAACGAGGCTAACGGGTATGTCTTATCGAAGGTAGAAATATCTATCTATGTATTTACACACGGATACATATATACCTGTACCTAAGAATCATAGATCGGGGATACGCGGGCTAAACTGCGACCGGGTAACGTGTTTTCATTACGCAAATGATTTTCTATTTATTAATAGCAGCCACGATTTGGCAACCACTGTTGTTTACCAAGAGCTGCCATATACGGTGGCACCATGTGTGTGTGTGTGAGTGTTACACGCGTGCACTCGTCATTACGGAATTAATGTGTGAACGAACACACACGTCGAGGTGTGCGTTTGTGTGCGGGTTTAGATATGTGTGTGTCTGTCGACTACTGTATCTATGTATACATATATAAATATGTATATGTATATGTGATCGTATACGTGTGTATGAGTATACGTACGTACGAATTTGCACACAATGTGCGAAAGCGATACTTGGGAATCTCGACGTCGACGGTGAACCGAAGAGACAACCGTCGAAGAAACGACAGGTCTCTTCTTCTTTCATATCGAAATGTAATTCATTGTCCGATCGTCCCGCGAACTTACTTTCTAAACGCGGGAAAATGGAAATTACAAAATTCATGCTAATCACGCAGTAACAACATTTGCATAATTATTCGCGTTTCAGTTTAAACCGACGATTCGATAAGGGAATAATATAATCCACCGATAACGTATTCCCCGGGGTCCGGTAACGATGAAAATATCAAACGTATTAAGGAAACGGAACCGGGTAAACGTGTGATATTAAATATTACTGACTTTCTATTTATACCCAAGTGTGTTACTATAAGACGTTCTTTAATTTAAACGCGTACGCGCGTACCTCGGTAACTAAGTACGTATTCGAAAGATCGATGAACGTATCTAGAGAGAGAGAGAGAGGGAGAGAGAAGAGTGAAAAATAACAAGTTAAAAGATTGAAACGGCCCGAGTTAAATCGCTCGTTGACCTACCACGGTGATGTTCCCGGTGTCATTAACCCAATTGAACGATCCATCCCGACATTACCCCCGTCCTCCCTCCCTCCCTCCCTCCCTCCCCCCTCTCTTTACTTTCACCAAAAACCGCTTTTACTCTCGGACCTTGGAATAACCGAGCGAATAAAGCACGACCTCGATGCTCTTGTGCAGGCTCCGCTACTTGAATATGCATGCGAATTCCATCCTGTTTACAACGAGTATCTGGCAACCGCTCGACCGATCGCTGCGGGTGACACAGATATTTTCTTAACCTCTAAAGGCACCTACGGCCGGTTCTGCATATAGCGCTGCATAAGAGCTTGATATGCAAAACGTGCCTGTGTTACTCCTATAGCGTTGCCGCTGCCACGCTCGGATCCCAGCCGGGGAACAAATCGTTACGCAAGATACGCGCGTTAAAGCTGTTCTCGAGTGGATGTTGAATTATCGTTTTCGTGCATTCGAGAACCGTACCGTGATGCTCGTTAATCTTCCGACACCCGGGCTTAAAGTGTATCCGCGGGACATTTGCGAAGTTTCACGAGATAAACGAATCTTTCGACGATCCATGAATTATCATAAGGGATTTTCGAGAGTAACGATGTATACAAAGTCAACCGGTGGATTTTCGTAATAAATTGTGTTTTAGATTAACAATAAGGGAGATATAGATATTTTTCAAACTGATACTAGAACGACCGAAATTTTTGGAAGAAATTTCATCGGTCTTATAAATTCTCGCGGGGCTCAACGACCGTTCTTATTGGCCCGAAATACGAATACGTGTACGTCTGCAGTGTATACCCGGTGCCAAAAAGCATTAACCCAAATACTGGGAAACTTGTTGCAACTCGGAAATCGCGAGTGTCGTTTACGAGCGCGGTTAAATGTACGCAGAGATCCTCGATCGGACAGTGAACGATCGACGACCTCGTTCTTCGACGGTGGCTTTGCACCTGCGTACGCAAAAGTCATACGGACAATGGTTTGCTGACTCCGATGGCACGTAGTGTCGACACACGCGAAAACCGCTAAAGCGTCGCCTCGATTTTAACCGAAGTTCGGGAAATAATAAGACTCGTTATCGTCGGACGGGAAAAAAATTCACCTACAGGTAAATAAAACGCTAATAATACCCAGGTGAGTCGGACATGTAACAAGGATGTAGTGGGTGGACAGGTATTAATTAGAAATCTGATTGATATAAAAACACACGGAGAGACAGAAAAGAGAAGGGTAATAATAAAAAAAAAAGAAATAACGATCGAAACGAACAAACGCTAGAGATCGAAGAGGGATGGGTTCGATGACCGAGTTAAGTAGATAATGAGTAACATCATTGTGGAATTGAAGGAAATCATTCCGTGTGCTGAATTGCGTAACGTAGCGGTGACGGTTACGTGCAGTTGCGCAGGTCTAGGTAAACGGACACGCGTACGTGCCTGTGGAGATGTTTAATTGTTCCGAAAATAGATGAAAAAAAACAAGTAAAAAAAAGAAATCATAAGTGTCACGTCAAATGAGACACGAAGATTCAGATAACACGGATGTCCAATTTTCATACTGATCGCGATATCGATTGAATTGTTTATTTAACGAGACAAAGTTGTTTTGATTAAGTGATCGACGAGTTCCGAATAAATAATCGTGAATTTATGGAACGAACATGTCATCTGTCACGTCGTTAGAAATCGTCGAGCGCGACCAGACGCGGACTAGGTAAACTCTGGATATATAAATTAGTAATTTTCGCAGAATTGTACCGTTGACGTTATTCTCGTTCATTCTCCGAATTTAATTCCATTTCAACGGCGGAGGCGATATTCCCGTCATAATCACGCCACAGTTGTTTCGCAGAAATCGGGTTAAAATACAAAAAATGAATAATAACGATAGAGCACTTTTAGCGAACGGGCAATGAAAACATCTGTATCGTTTCTCAATTAAACCGCTGTGCTCGTTCGGTGAAACCATCGGAAGGTGATACTTTAGAAAATAGTAGAGCAGAATAAAGATGATAAGGAATGATCGAAAAGTGGATTAAGGCTTGTGGCATCATGGTACAATCAATTTAAAACATCGTTAGCATTATTGGACAGGGATAGATAAGATAGATGCCAGAATCATTTGCATTTTTAGTCTACTCATCGTATGTTTGGCATTAACTCGACCCGGTTCGTGATAATAGTCACGTAGATACAGAATATTACCACAGACCACCCAGAATAGTAGGCCGGACATCGCGAAAAATCGTCAAATTACGACAGTTTTTTGGTCGGCATTCGCTCAATTTTAGAGATAGCGATCTGAAACTTGTACCATTGTTTTAGTTAGGAAATTCTACGTCAGAACAATGTATAATAGTTGCACTTTTCGAAAATTTAATTTTTCGCAAAAATCTGAAGGGGGTAGGTCAGGATTTTTTGCGATTTTCGTAATTCCCTCGCCATTTCCGTAATTTTTGAGCTATTAAAATGATCCGGGACGTTTTGGACGCGGAATTCGAAACCAAATAAGCCAGTGAAAGAATCATTATGATATCTAAAAAATTACGGAAATGGCGAGCGATTTACGAAAATCGCAAAAAATCCTGACCTACCCCCTTCAGATTTTTGCGAAAAATTAAATTTTCGAAAAGTACAACTATTATATGTTGATCTGGCGTAGAATTTCCTAACTAAAACAATGGTACAAGTTTCAGGTCGCTATCTCAAAAATTGAGCGAATGCCGAACGAAAAACTGCTTAAATTTGACGATTTTTCGCAATTTTCGTAATTCTTCCGTCATTTCCATAATTTTTGAGATATCAACCTGATTCTTTCACTGGCTTATTCGGTTTCGGATTCCACGTCCAAAGCGCCCTTAATCATGTCAATAGCTTAACAATTACGGAAATGACGGAAGAATTACGAAAATCGGGAAGATTCGTCAATTTCAACCAGTTTTTTGCTTGCCATTTCCACAACTTTAGAGATAGCGATCTGAAACTTGTACCATTGTTTTAGTTAGGAAATTCTACGCCAGATCAACATATAATAGTTGTACTTTTCGAAAATTTAATTTTTCGCAAAAATCTGAAGGGGGTAGGTCAGGATTTTTTGCGATTTTCGTAAATCGCTCGCCATTTCCGTAATTTTTTAGATATCATAATGATTCTTTCACTGGCTTATTTGGTTTCGAATTCCGCGTCCAAAACGTCCCGGATCATTTTAATAGCTCAAAAATTACGGAAATGGCGAGGGAATTACGAAAATCGCAAAAAATCCTGACCTACCCCCTTCAGATTTTTGCGAAAAATTAAATTTTCGAAAAGTACAACTATTATATGTTGATCTGGCGTAGAATTTCCTAACTAAAACAATGGTACAAGTTTCAGATCGCTATCTCTAAAATTGAGCGAATGCCGACCAAAAAACTGTCATAATTTGACCATTTTTCGCGATTTTCGTAATTCTTTTGTCATTTTCACAATTTTTGAGCTATTCAAATGATCCGGGACGTTTTGGATACGGAATCCGTAGCCAAATAAGACAGTGAAAGGTTCAGGTCGATATCAAAAAATTTACGGAAATGACGAGAGAATTACGAAAATCGCGAAAAATGGTAAAATTCAAGCAGTTTTTCTTTCGGCATTCACTCAATTTTTCAGATAGCGGTCTGAAACTTGTACCATTGTTTTAGTTAGAAAATTCTACAGCAGATCAATATATAATAGTTGTACTTTTCGAAAATTTAATTTTTCGCAAAAATCTGAAGGGGGTAGGTCAGGATTTTTTGCGATTTTCGTAAATCGCTCGCCATTTCCGTAATTTTTTAGATATCATAATGATTCTTTCACTGGCTTATTCGGTTTCGGATTCCGCGTCCAAATCGCCCCGGATCATTTTAATATGTCAAAAATTGCGGAAATGGCAGACAAATTACGAAAATCGCAAAAAATCCTGACCTACCCCCTTCAGATTTTTGCGAAAAATTAAATTTTCGAAAAGTACAACTATTATATATTGATCTGGCGTAAAATTTCCTGACTAAATCAATGGTACAAGTTTCAGATCGCTATCTCTAAAATTGAGCGAATGCCGACCAAAAAACTGTTGTAATTTGGCGATTTTTCGCGATTTCCGTAATTTGATCGTCATTTCCGTAATTTTTGAGATATTCAAATGATCCGGGACGTTTTGGATGCATAATCTGAAGCGCAACAGGCTGCTGAAAGTTTCAGGTCGATATCTAATTTCGGCCTCAGATACCTGACACACGAAACCCCATTGGATGTCTTGCCTACTCCTATACATCCTCTGTCATATTACAGAGAAAAAGAATTGTGCCAATTACCATTTATCGATAACGAACGGTTCCCAGAATTAATCGAATTACAATTTAATCAACGGACAGGGACGAAAACATATTTCCAGCGTTGGTAATGATGTAACGAAGAAGTATTCTATAAGAGATAATAGCAGCTGTTCGAATAATAAACGTTATTTTTTTCTCACGTATCGCTAGCCAACCGAAGGAGCGTACGTAATTTCACAATCGATTATCTTAATGATCTGTTTCCGTAAGGCTCCACCTACAATCCGATCTGCCGTGTTCAACGACGAGCCAAATCGTTTCTTGAATAATCATGCAATTACATCGAAATACCGTGGAAATTGTGCGTTACGCAACCATTAAAATAAGTAAACACTCGCACAGGCCGGGTAAAACAATCAGATGTTAAAAATTGATAAAAGAAACAGTGGTGTCATCAAATCGTTTCTTTTTACCTGACACGCACATGTAATTATTACCGGTAAATAATAAAAAAAAAATAGAAAAAAAACACATACACTTCCGTGTACAGAGACACCGATCGTGAAACAATATCAAACGTAATATTCCTTTCCCTTTGAATCGGAACGAGTCCTGGAAACGAGATCGTCGTCGTCTAATTGCGTCCATGAGAACAATTAAGAATTAATGTACCAGGAAGAACAGATATAACCGAGATAATCCTAAGGACAAATTCATGGACATGTGCACGGGATTGAGAAACACGAAATACCTTTTGAAACTCGCCTCGTCGAAGGTGTTCGAGACACGCGTTTCTACCACGAAACGTTCCTCTATCGGCATCGCGGACTCTTTCTTTTTCTTTTCTTTTCTTTTCTCCTCTCTGTTTTTTTCCCTTCGGGATTACATAACCTCCTCTACCGGGAGCTTAATCCACCCACGGCAGAGGCGAACGAACACCTCATCCACGATTCCGGGCACGTAGCTGTTTGACTCCACTTAGAATTTCTAAGCTGTCGTGAAATCTTGTATCACGACGGCGGCCGATACGCAAAGCCGGTTTTGAATAATATTTCCCCATTACGATCGCGGGACGTTCGATCGTTACGTGAGACGCGATCGCGACGGGTGTGTTCAATTGCGACGAGTCGACGGACTTTTACGATGGCGTCGGCCGATCGCGGAAATGAATTATGTTCAGAGGTCACTTACCCAGCAGGATATCGCGAATAATTAGGATACTTGGTGCGGATTCGTGGATGGACTCACCTTTTCGTCGAGGCATTGCAGATCCGGCAACTGAAACGAGAACGACAAGAATGCATTGATGTTTTACTAGCTATCGCGGAATGTTGGCTGAGAAAAGATACCTTGTATATGTATGGGAATCCCGGAGATAAACATTATTCTTAATTACGATTAATATTAATTAGAAAAGCAGAAATGCACGCGCACCGAACTAACGAACTAACGAACGAAGTTTGAAACTGACGCAACGTACTGCCATCTAGGAGTCGACGTTGAAAGTAAGATTAGCTTTGAGAACGGAGGAACATCGAGCTAAGGGTAAATCGGAATCTGTTTTACCCACTCGAATCGGAGACCAGATGGTCAACAGATGCCGCTTACAGTGTATGAATATTTTTCCGTTCTTTTTTAGATCCTCGCGCAAATTGAAGGAAATTGAAGGCAATTTGTACCAATCAGTCATCGTGACTGAATATATTCTCTTGGAGTCTGTAGATAACATGCTAGAATCAATTTAACGCCCGATGTGTCGGCCCGCCTAATTAACCTTCATTATCGCCATACGTGCTTCGAAAGAGCGAAAATAATACGGAAACGAAGAAGGGAAAGAAAATTTCCCTCCTATGCTAATTCTCCGAGGAAATTCGTCTCACGAGCTGTATTTAAATTACACTCGACGTTCTATGGAAATGTTATAGCTTGAAAATTATCCGCGTTCTAAGAGACGAAATAACGTTTTCACGTCTCTCATCGGATCTTTCAAATTACAAGCGACTCTCGTCGCCTTTCGCCGTGAAAGAAAAATTGAAAGTACTTTCACCGTGTCGCATGTTGTATCATTTTAAAGTTCCCGACGAATATTCGTAATATCTGTGCAAACGTGGAATTGGGTTGTTTTGTAACGGGCTTCCTTTCTTCACGAGTTGCTGTTCACTCGCGAGGCCAACGTTATTAGCTAAAACTTGGTGAAATATCAAAATACACGGCATAGACATTGATTACGTGTATCGTATTCTTCAACGTTCAAGTTTCTGGTTTACCTCGATCTAGATTAGTCTCCGACGACCAAACAACATGATTCACTTCAAGATCGAAACGAACTCTCGTTAAATAATGTATATTTTACAGCTTCGTCGGCGGAAACGTGATAGGTACGCTCAAACGCCGATGAATTATGTAAATTGAAATAAGATCGTTCCCTTTCCTTTTTTTCCTCCACGTCGGGAGAGCTGAATCCGCTCTCTATTCGTCATTCAGACGGGTCTCCCGAAATGCGAGAGAGGTTCCAGGACTACAACCCGAATCCGCTATGGATCTCGTGGACGCTCTCTTTTTTTTCTATTTCCCGACCGTTCCTTCCGGGAAATCGCTGACCAGAAACGGTCAGCGAAATCCGTTCTGGTCGCGCGTAATCGCGAATAAATCAGGCGAATAGGAGCATCGCGATGCATATTTATGCGACCCGCGGAAACCGAGAAATTAAATTCGCACATTTCATCGGGGGTTTACGATATGCGCATATTTTACGGGCAAACGTCGAAATGGAAGTAGTCGAGAAGAATTTATACCACCGGCGACCTGTTATTTCTTCATTTTTTTTTATGTACGCGAGTGTATCACCAAATTTCATTCGGAGGGGGGGGGGCGATAGATATCCTCTGAATAAGGTTCGCCGTTCGGTAACAGTAGTGCTTTCTTTCCTTCGAGTACCTCGTTATACGCCGATAAACGAGCTCTGTTTGCCTTGGAATCGAGGAACAGGGTACACCGTTATCGTTCAAAGCGTTTCGCAAAACATACAACCGCATTATCTACCTTCGAAATAAGAACAAAATGTTTCGTATAAAAGGCGAGGCAAATTGTGATACATTATTAATGCACTTCCTGCCTTGTAATCTTCTTACTCGAAGCCCGTTGCGTAATTGAAATTTAATTCCGTGTCTCATCTTTGACGAACAAAAATAAAAAATGTAAGAAACACGAGCGCAAGACGCGACATATTTCTCGGATCGAAAACAGATCGATTAAAGATGCAGATTGCGGATAAATAAATCGTTACACGGTGCAGGGAATACATCTATGTATATAGATACACATAAATGTGAAACATACCAGCGATATCGTAACTTGTTCGGAGGTTTTATTAGAAACATAAACAAATAGTATATTACATTGATTGATCAAGATCACTTTACAGAGGTTTATACGTTATCTCACGTATGTATACAACTTTATATTCCTCGAGTATACCTGCTTCATACACATATAATCGATTATTATTTCATACACATCTCTCTCTCTCCCTCTCTCACACTCTCCCTAGTATCGGGAAATTCTATACGCATTCATAGGAAATCATTTACCGACGATACTCCGGCCATGGTTTTGATTAGAAACCTATATTAATTTACGGTATCCCTATGAAACACTAGCAACACCGTCTTCCCTGTCGTTAATTAAAACCCGACGTCGCGAAAGGTACTTCAGATATCGAAAAAACTTCGACATACCCTAATTACAAATTTCATGAAGAAGGCAACAACACGTCTTCCTGGTTCTATACACATAGAAATCGGTATAAATATATGAATTTGATAACTACGTCCTGAATACTAGCTGGAAATATCAATCCTTTCAAAAGCAGATTGTCGTAATTGTGAAACTTCCGCGTCCCATTCTATCTATGTCGATGGCCGAATAAAATTATGTGAATACTTCGCCTGTTCTCTTTCGTTCATCTTTTTTTCCCCCTCCCATTTTCGAAACCACTCGATAAGCAACGAGCTGCGATGATAGTGGCAGTCTCTGAACTCTCTATCCCCTCCCCCCACCCCTTCCTCGTACCTTTCATCGATTTCCAAGCAAAGAAACTTTTCCATTTGCTGACTTCCGCATCGGAAACTTTTCAACTTTTCTGGCATTTTAAGCCGCGGTACGAAAACACTTAATTGACCGAAATAATCGATTGCAAACAGTCCGAAGGGAAAAGTTCAGGGTAAACAGACGTTTGGGAGGAGGGCGAAACAGTCAAATTCCGTCCACGTCCAGAAAGGAAATGGAAACACGAAATATAGATCACATTTCGCGGTACGAAATAGAATGATCCCATTGTGAAACGGAATATTGTTAAAAAAAAAAGAAGAAGAAAACGAAATAGAAGGGAACCGAAAAGAAGTATCTGCGAACTTTCGGGGTCGAGGTAGGCAGTACATTCACAAAGGAACGCCGTGTGCAATGTAAGCAGACTGTAAGTTGAAAGGTTTTCACGAGTACCTCGAGTGCTACTCCCGCTTGGCACAGGGTCTCCTCCATTTCACTACCAGGAGGATTTGTCGATACCTTCAAACGAGTAAGAAGGTTTAATGCACGGTCGAATATACAGGCTCCCTTTGATGTTTTTTCTCGTTTCGCGTGTCTATACTGAGAGATCACCGCGTAATCTTCTCGTGAGTTTCGCGATATTTATTTGAAACTCATCTAATCGTTCGTGCGTATCAACTATGTATTCGGAAAATATGCAATTTTCACGGTTAAACGTTCCTCCCCGCGGTGTCGTAGAAAAACAAAAAGTATGTCGATCGATCGACACGTGAAACATTACGTTCAAACGAAATATACATATATCATCATTACGTATCCTCTTTATCTTTCATACAAAACAATATTCAGTCTTCGACCTGCGAACTGATCAACGTAATTCCTATTATTTATATCCTATATTCCCCAAGGCTTGATATATTATTCATATCTATATACACATTTAGATGATAAACACACCTATAGGTAATGGATTTAGAAAAAATCTCATAGAACGTTCGATACCATCTTAGTAATGGTAACAATAGTCATCTCTTATCAAATCCAAAGGAATACGGGATCTTCTCCACGAGTGATCGATCGATCTCGATCATTTCCCCTTATATCCCATTTCACCGGGCACGTATCGCCGGTGATTCAAGATCTGTGTTCCCGCGTCCCGTAGAATTATTCAACGATTCCCCGGGACCGTTTCTGTTCTCGTCGGAGGTACACGATCGCCCGATAATCCCCCCAGTTGGCCACGTGGTCCTTGTGTTTAACCGCCGATCAGTAGCCAGGGTAGGATCACGGTGACGCAGAGTGCCGCCAGACAACTGGCGCACATCGCCAGGGGACTGGCGGCCGCTTCCGGTTCCGTTTCGATCATGTAATCCTCGTCGCGCTCGAATTCGCGAACCTCGACGTCGCAACGGAAACAGACGCGAGCGGTCTTCAGGTGGGAACTGTCCCGTCGCAGAAGAAGCGCCGATCCTTTCCGTTCCAGCTTCCAACCGGGTTCCTGGAGTAACATGCGAGTCATGATGAATCCGTTCGTTCGTTTCGTTTCGTTTCTTATCGACTGAGGAAAGGATCGATCGGTGTGTCGACGGTTAGAGGAGTTTTATTCGATGTCCTTTCGCTGGGTAGATTTCTTTTTCCCCCACCCGGTATATGGTTTCCACTTTGATATTCTCGAGGACGTTGGCAAAGGCTTTTTTTCGATACCTGAAAATAAGACAGGGTATAAATAAAGGAAGACGTGTAAGTATAGCATTTCAATAAGTGGATGGACGGTAATAGTCTATTTATAAAGGATTCATAGACCGTTCTCCTACCCTTGACTTGTGTTTTCTCGTTTTCTTTATTTTTTGTCGACCCTTTACGCGTGTACGTGATTCCATAAGAATATTTAAGAAAGAGTGTAATCTAATCGGGTGTGATCGGTGAGTCAGTGTATAATTCCTACGGGTAATTTATCTGGCAACGATGATGCGATATCGTTTCACGTACACGTAGAAATGTTCGGTAATTATATGATAACGACAATAACACTGTATCGTACGAGACCAATTAAGTCGTTTGTGTGTACGCCCGTGCACGTATTTAGTTTTAATCGGTGAGACGTACACAAAACAACTCTGCATGCACAAGAAAAACGTTTAACAGACGCGCACAGTGAAAAATATGGAATGCGGAAATAACAAAAAAATAGAGAGAGAAAGAGGAAGAAAGACAAAGCAAAAAGAAAAACAAACAGACAGACCGCTTTCAAAGAAACGTTTTCGTTTAAGTCAACAACCGGCTTGAAATTTGAAAGAAGACAAAACACGCGGTACGGTTCGTGAATCAGTGAACGCAAAAAAGAAAAGCGCACTGAAAATCATGCGTTCAAACACAGAGTGATTACCGTTAGATAGGATGCACTTCAAAGACTACGCTTCAATGGATTTTTAACAAAAACCAGGTTCAACAACAACAACAACAACATACAAAAAAAAAAAAACGGAAAAATCGCCGAGACCGAGAACGAGCGCCCCTTTTTTTCCACGATTTCCTGCATCTATGTTGCAAAGTGAAACTCGACGAAACTCTACCTGTAACTCAGGGATTTAGTTAACAGGTGCCCCGGATTTATGAGCATTTAATACGCAAACCGAGAACCGGAAACCGGTCACCTCCAGTGGTGCCCGCGGCGCTTCATCAACTTCCCCGCTCGGTAGAAACGAGAATTAATCGAAGCAACTTCAACTATTTCACCGCAATTTCCCGGGGACCAGAGGGGGGGAGAGGAGGCCTGGAAAGGGGATAGGGTGGAAGAAGCCGACTGGTAATACCTGGTTGAACTAGCGCAGTCTCCGAAAGTTTGCCCGGCGATCGAGCAATTTCGCACACGTGCTGCAGCACCGAATGGGCGAAAAAAACAAACCGAGAGTGGATATGTTGGAATACTGTTAATTGGACAAATACCATCGATGAGAAATAATGGAATCTCTATCATTTCGTTTACAAAGAATAACATTTCAAATTGATACCATCGAGATACGTTCGATTGTTACAAAGATGTATTGTTCAACGAAAGTAAAGATATATACACACGTATACATACATATGTATAGGTATATGTAGATCATTCTGTACACGACGAAGGTTGCACGAGATGAAATGTGATTCGACGGGTACCACATTTCTCCTGGAGAAAGGAACCATCGATAAACCGTGAAAACTGGACGACAGGTATTAAGATCGAAAGCGGAGAACTTCGATGCCGATGACCTTCCATTGCACTCGTGCCGACTTTAGCTCTGGTTTCACGTCTTTCATGGCAATTAGCACCGGTTAGACGGAACCTGTCCGCGGTAACATTGAATCGATAAAACTGACGGAGATCGCATCAACGTACACCGATCTCGAATAGGAAAATTAAATTAGATCTTTATTTGCACAAATTTTTTTCATCGATTTAATGCAACGCGATTCAAGAAACATTATTGGGAATTGAAATCGGTGTGTGCTCACGTTGATAAAATCTGGTTCACGTGATATTTATACGCACAGTAATTTCTCTATGGCAGTACAATGGGTTGACTTAACTGCAACGATCGAGGCCCTGGCCGAGTCTAATAATAGATATAAAAGTGAACTTTGCTCGATGAATCGATTGCCCGCTATATAAATCATTTGTTCGACAGATATGCCGGCTGTTTAATTCACGTTTGAATTACTCTTTCGTCGGAGTGATTCGATTTCCAACGAAACAAATTCTATTATCTTGGGAACTGTACAACATTATCGCGTTCAAGAGAAAATCGGGAAACAACGGGTGGCAGTACGGGAGGGGGAGTGGGAACGAAAAAAAAGAACAGTATTGGAAATTCCATTATACATATACAGGGATGGCGGGAGGGTGTGTGCTTTTGGTCAGAAATAGAGAAAATGGTTCGAGGACGCACTTCCTGCTAGTTTATCTCACTTTACGTTGTTAGTTGTTCGCTCAAGGACGTAACGAGATTCAGAAACAACAACGTGCTCGAGTATAAAGCCCGGGGATGCTCACCGGTTACATCGTTTTCCGAGTGCAATTCAGCGAGATAAAAACCGCCCCGTCGCTGATTACAACCGCAAATACTAATTATTTGCAACGAAACTCTATCCGTTATATTATCTTTGTTCCCGCGGAGAGAAGTCGCGATTCAATTAGTAGTCGCAACCCGTGTACCGTTTCTAAATATCGTATTAAACAAAAAAAAAAAAGAAAAGAAAAGAAAAAAAAGAAAAGTGCAACTGCGCACGGATATTAACACTAATGAAGTTTTCATGACGAAAGAGAACCGGCACGGGAGACGAGAATTCGCAGGAAATGAAAAGAAAAAAATAAGCGAAACAATCTGCAAGATTTCAGACGGCGGGGGAAGAATTAATTAAAACCTGAGAGTTCGCATACCGTGAGGGAAGTAGTAGATATAGACATTCCCTGATCAGACACAGTTTGCCTAGTTCACACTCCTCCTCCTTGGGGACTATTTTAATCCATGTGAAAATAACTGGGGCATTGGTCTTATTCAATTATAAGACAAGTTACAACGACCGATCGTGCCAACTCAGGTCCCCGCGAAGACGAAGGAGAGGCGTCGAAGTTCACCGAGAAACGACGCTTTAAACTTCGGCATATTATCACGTTCGTACGAGAAGGTTCAGAGGTTATATCAATGGTGTAATCAGAATTTTCTCGCCCCGGATGGTATAACTAAATCAACAGTGATAAAAGCCGAACCTTAATTGACCGAAAAGAATCTCGGTGTCGAAAAATACACTCTTGATATCCGAAAAATTCTACGATAACATTTTTCCAAGACATTCGATATCCGGTATGAAAGATGAACGTCCACGTAAAATCGTACACTAGAAGAAAGACGGGGGGAATGGTGCAGAAATTGTAAGTAGATCGTGAAAGGAATTCCATGGAAAAGAGAATGATGATAAATCTCCTCGTCGTACACCGCTGTTGTTATACTTTTTATCAAAAAATTTTTGTCAGTTACGCCAATGGGTGAGATTTACACCGATTTCTCTTGTGTCCTTATTGAACCGTACTCTACACACGACCGATGAAAAACGACACGTCGTAACCGAAAACAGTCACGAACACGTTTTAAAATTAAAACATCGAAGAAATGTGGCAATGAACTCGGTCGCCTGTTTTTAGAAAGCAAAAACAGGGAAATAGTGAAATACTTTCTAGATATCCTATGAAAAGAATCCGGGTGTTTAATTATCGAAATCACATAGCCGTCTGTGGGATTACTCAAGCAGAATAATATAGGAAGAAGGAGGTCCAGAGGTGTAATTAGAAAATAAAAGTTTCCCAAGTAGGTTTTCTACAGAAACACATCAATTTTCCGCGGCATATTCCCGGAAGTCTTTAATGGGAATTTTGTGTCAACTCGCCTTAGATTCCGCGACACTCGTTTCACGAGCTTTCATCGAACGGCCAAGAGAGTATCTATCTATCGAACGCCACGTTTCCCAATAAAGAAACAGAAAAAAAATAAGTAAAACGATACCATACGTTTGAATCGTTTTACTTTTTACTCAGATCCGGTAAATGTGCATGGCAAAGTTCAGGCGGGCAAGAAAAAAAAAAGAGGGGAAAAATGATAGAAAAATCATACATCATGTACAGTCGGTGGAAAGAAAGACACTTTTACGTAATCTAAAATATCGTTGAGCGCGACACAGATAGACTTTTTGACGTAATGAATAAATGAAGGGTGACTCCGCGAGAAATTATATTTCCTTTTGGTATTAAAAATTCGCAGACACCACGGGTTATGAGATCGTGCAAACAGAATAGGTAGTCGTTATCCGTTATATCAGTTATTTCATTTGAAATTTCTGCTCGTAGATGGAAGGAAATTGGCTCGGCTTTAAGACATCCTAACAAGGAGACGACGATATTCAGGTATATCCAAGGCTCTGCAACAGCGTATACCAGCCGGATACCAGCAAGAAAGGAGGCGGAAGTAGGACGTTCCAATTTAGTAAATGGCGGAAGAGGCCTCTTTTTACTTCGCTTTTACATCCCCCTTTAACATGGCTTTTTCAAGCCAATTCTCTTTCGTCTTTTGCTACATCTTCGTCCGGTTCGAAAAGAAATCGGATTTTCATACATTTTTAATAGAAATTTCTATGAGAAGCTTATAAAGTAGTAGTAGTAGTAGTAGTAGTACGATATGCTCTAACGCTTGGTACATAGATCGTTTTCAAAGGGATCATTTGTATGCAAGAATTTCATCCTTGACTTACGCTTCGCGACGCGTTTAATGTCTTAATACGTGTGCGGAATAAATTCGCGCGGCGAATTGAAAAACACCGTCCGGTCAAAGAGAGCCCGGAAATCGAGTCCCCCTAATTAACCGTGGCTTTATAATGAAATACAAAAGAGTTTTATAAAGAAATAAAACGAAATATGTGTTTCAATGATCTCTAAAAGCGGATTTATATAACGCAACAGAAACGCGGATAAATTACCGCCAGCGTCACTGTAATCGTGTTTTTTAACATGTTTTAGGACGCGGAAATTTACACATCATTTGCATACCGCTTCGCGCGTCGCAAAAGAAAAGCAAACCGGTCTGTAAGGTGAAAATGCAAAACGTTGTGCACATACTATTTCGTTTCAAAGCAGATTGATATTTCTTCGCGGTGTCGTTATATTGTTTCTATGCGACCTTGGGTCGGACGGAATATAAAATATAAAAAGTCTGGTGATATTCGTTGAAAGTGCAAAACGGTCGAGCGGTTATTTTCTGCGGACGAACGGAACGAATCCCCGATAATGAAATCTACGTTACTACATGTACGTACACTTCGTTAAATCAAACGCGAAACCGTACACGCATGTACACCCACGCACGCACGTATACACGAGTAAAATAAAAATTGCATTTGAATTTCGTGCGATTTCGAGGGAACTCGCAAAATTGTATCATTTACTAAAGCTTCGCGCCTTTTGTTCGCGGCAGTTAGCAAATCTTTATATTTCGTAATCATTTTAGCGTCCGCGACGCATTTTAACCGGAAAACTGACACGTATATATACAATATAAAACATCGTCACATGTATTTTTAAACGCAGCCGTACCATATTTACGAATCGGAAAGATACCGTCGAGCGGTTCGTTGAAAGATTTTATTTTAAATCTGGATCAAGCAAGCGTGAATACAAGTGAAAAGAATATATTTGAATAATAATCTCCCGTTGCTTTCCGAATACCCACTTCCCTGTTTAGCGATCGACTTTAAATCGTTGGAACTCGAGGAATAATGAATATTCAGAATGCATATTACATATATGTATATGTATACATGTATATGTACATGCGTTCAAGCTGACCTAAAGATTTAATGGAATAAAACTGGGCAACCTTGAACGAGTGTAAAGGCAAATAATCTCATTAGAGGGCTCATCGCGATGCCATTAGGAATTTGCCAACGTAATTCCGCGACAAGGCTGCACGTTGTATTCGTCACGAAAGATCAATTCCTGTAAGGCGCTATTGTTTTCCGCAGCGATTTCTTAAAATATCAAGAACTTTATCATGAATTATTCATATCGTCGAAGATAACATGCAAAATTCTGGGGAACGTCAACATCCATTATACTATATATTCCGGGAATAACCGAACGTTTACGAATCCCGTGTGCAACTAACACGATCCCCCTTTGAAAATTACCAAGTGAATTATTTTTCTACGATCCGGGAAAAAGCTGGAGACGGACGGTTTCCAAGTTGGAATGCGTAATTTTTCAAAAACCAGCGTCCACACTGTCGTCGTTCGTCCTTTTGTCGGGAAACGTGTCACCGTGGGGAACAGTTTTTTCCCCCCCTTTCTTCTCCCCCGGCGTTCGGTTATACGCTATTATCGGAAAATTCGTCGGCACCGACGACGAATGGAATTTGCTCGATTGTACGCGCACATTCGCGACTATTTAACCAAAGACGGCCGTGGCGTAAATTCGCGTCGAAACTTCTGCGGATAGCCCGACGATGGTATACGTGTATATGTGTATGTATAAGCTGCTCACTTACATGTAGAGTGAAGCAACGTGTTACAAACGGGTCTTTGTGCGACCGTACCGGTCGATATTAGCATTACAAACGGAAGAAGGTGCGCTCGATCGACGATATACAACTGCAATATCATTCGACGAAAAGTAAACAGTATTTAATCTCATTTAACATGCATCGCCGGGCAAGTGCGCGAATATCGGAGACCGATTAACGGCCGATTCTACTTATCGAGGTAATATTACCACCGAGCGGAACGTGACACATCGCGGACGGAATGTTTTGGCGGTAGTAATGGTCAATAATGTTTTGCACGATTATCGTTCATTGGCGCGATCCGTGGCTATCGCGCAGCGAAGCTCGAAGTACACTTAGCGCTTCGAATTTATGTTATTACGGAAGTTCTCTCCTCTGGCGCCCACACATAACGCGAATGCACAAGGTCGTGTGTTTGACCCAGAAAAACAACACCGATTGCGGCAGAAACGTTTAATCGTTCATTGCATTCCGCCGGTAATATTCAACGTTCACCCCTCCACCCCCTTCTTCATCCCCCTCGGAAACATATACAATCGTTTTCCAATCAACCACGAATCAATTAAATTCGACCTATCAAAAATCATTCCCACGGAAATAAATAACCGATACGATACATTTGAATAACCATTAGCATTGTAAAATCCCTACGTCACAACAGTTTCCCCGATGAATATTCGCCTGGATTCTCCCCCTCGGATAAAACACGAACAAGTAACGTTACAATGAAAATCCATGTCCCTGTCGACCATTCCCGTATGCCTACGTATACATAAACATTCCGGATTGCCTGAATAATCAAATAAAGGAATAAAGAATCTAGCTTACAATTAGTGTGTACAAGTACACGAGAATCAAAGTTAAAAGGAACGGAAAGGTTCACGTGTTCGCGTGAATCACAGCCCCCTACGTACCTGTGATGTAAGGCAGAAACCGAAGTCGAGGCACGCGAGCTTGGCACGTGAGTCCTCTAATGCGGAAACCGGTGAAAAATGGTCCAAGGTAAGACCGGTAGCCACGTCGATAACGAGCACGTGGAGCCCACCGCCGGGTGACCCCCAACACACACAGGCACGCACACGTATGCGTACAGGAGGGAAATACGTCCTACCTCAACCACGTCTGACACGCGAATGAACACCCGCGAAGAGCGATGTCGCGACGGAAGCACCACGGGGAGGAAGCTAGAGCGCAACAGAGACAACCAGACTCTACCGGTTGCTCACGAAGCTATAGTCACGCGCTGATTCGTCGTTTCCCCCGACGCCCGACGGCGTATTGGTCCACGAATACCACGACGTATGTGGGTACACACATACACGCGGAGAGACGTCGCGCGAACACACTCTGTGTGTGGGATCGAACTTCGGGCTGATCTTGCGACTGTTAAGATCCGACGCGATAACGATATGTAATAATTATCGTCGTCGGGAAATTCCTGGAGAAGTTTCGAGTGACGCTTGTTCAACCCTTTGAAAAGAGAGGAATGTAAATCTGTGTGATAGGTTTAGTTGATGAGAACGTATTTTATATTATAATAGTTCTATATCTTTGGTAGTTTTTGTAAAGAGAATAAAGATTGATAATGAAAAATAAGTGTCCGATTCACGGACGGGAGTTATGTATTTGTAATCTGATTTTCAGAAGAGTACAAAGGATTAAGTTGATAGATAGACGAGATGATAATATTTCGAGTGTATTTAATTAAGTAATTTTCTTCAGGCAAACAGAGGTATGGTTAGCACCGCGGAATTATCTCTCTGATTTTCTTTCCGCGGTTTTAGTATTCGAGATAAGACCAGTTCTGGAAACAGTGCAAAAGTCTGTAACAGCTCATATATATTTAAGACACGCCCGACCGGTGTGTGCCGGGTGAATGATATAATAAGAAGTTTCTCCATGAGGTAAGTTGAGAATTTGTGAACTTGAGAAACTACTCATGCACCGCGAAGGGCTCAGCAACCGTGTCAAACCACTAGCCTGGAAACTTACGTTTCATAACCAGCTAACAGAGTAATTGCATACCGCCGGCTAATATCTATATAACAATATTAACAGATCGGGGAGGTAGAATCGTTGAATATCACCGAATAAGAAAACAACAGTGAAAACGTGTAAGAAAACATCGAAGTCGTCGTCGTCGTTCGGGACCACCCGACCGCTAACAGGTAGTTAAAACTTTTTACATTTAACTCCGGACTCCGAGCACGCGCGTATTTTTTCCCCGAAATTCATTAAAAACTTCGGACAATTGATTTCCTTAAATGCGGAGAAGCAAGTAACGAAATCCCATAATCAGTCGTCGCAAATAGAGACATCAGCCTCTGCCGTGACCGCGGATCGCAATTATCCCCCCGAGAGTGACGTCAAACTGATAACAACTAAGACCGGCTCTCTGAGTTATCGTGCCATAGATTAGGTGGAATCCACTGCGTGTGGAGTCGAAGGCGTGTCACCCATAACGACCAATGACTCGGAATTGCCAGCTCCGAGAAGACCAATGCACTGATAATGTCGACGGAAATCAGAGACAGTATACTATCCTTTCGGAGTTGGATTAGACTTGTGTTGACCACCTCCTACGACCACCGACGAAGTGTAAGAATAGTCGGAGGTAAACAAAATTCAATAGCCCGGGCGAAAAATTGATGACACTTATTTCCAGACCACACAGGACATTTCCAATGGGAAATTAATAATCGAAATCGAGTCGATGTGAATCTTAAAACAGTCACTCGGATGGTTGATCAATTTATACAGTTTGTAGTAAAGTAGATTTCGTTTTGTTTTGTTGGTGTTGTAATACGTCATTTTCGTTATGACAACATTCGTTACGTAATAGTCGGTGGAGATAACCCGATTCAAGATTCTATCAACGTGAAATGGGAGTAACCAAAGTGGATAAACAAAGAAATTCTTTGTCGAAAAGTTCTGCCTTGAATCGAAATCGTTTTGCTCTCGGGAATAGCATCGATATATTTGGACCGAAACTACTGACGTAACAATTAGGGTGTTTCTTCACGATATTCGATCAAAGGAATATTAAACAACAGCAGGCCTGCGATATACAAAACACGTTCGTCGTATGACGCACGGATACGAGACCGAGGTGTAAAAATACAGAATCCAATTTTAATTCCGTATGAATTTTGTCTTTTGACAGATCTTGTCTCTCAACGTTATTATGCTCGAATAAATTACTAAGCGCATACATACGTACCGTTCGGTAAACAACCACTAAAGTATTTGTGAAACTGGGTACGTTACAGTGAAATTTACATGTCGTTTAAAAGCCATCGTGAGATTGGCACGTATTCAGGATCTATGAATAATGAAAATTTCTGAAAGCTACGTTCGCAGAGGAGAAAAAAAATGTAGCAACATCGAGAACGATTTCTCACAAAGACAGATTGGATCAAGTATCCTAGCTATTTTCAATTCGTCTCTGAAAATATTTCTGGGGTAATATTCCCATGGGTATTCCAGAGGCAGTGGCTGGTTATTTACGCGAGGGTTTACAAACCGAGCGTGGACTATGTGGGTGGCGGAGGATTTACATGAGAAATTTCACTATTCTCACCCCATCCCCCATATCATATTTTTTTACCCATCCCCATGCACTTATTTTCTTCTACGAAATAATATATATATATCAAGAAATTCAATTGAAAATATAATGAATACTTGTTATTTATTACTATCAATTTGAAAGTAAATCGTCCTATTTACGCTTTAGATCAGTAAACGACAAATACCGCTTTACGGGACACAATAAGTGAAATAAAAGAACTATTATTGGCTGATATTATCGCACGAAACCCAGGACAATTGAACCGCAATTTCATCGTTGCCATGGAAATCGGCGTGTGTCCGGTCGACTAGTCGGCAGTAATTTAATATAATGATATAACGTAATTATTTCGCCGTACGCATTATAGTCCGTCTCCCGTCGCTCTTCAATATGCGAGCCGTGTACACATAACTGTATTAATTAATTAACAATAATCCATACAAGAGGGAACTGTTTTCAACGTTTGGGCAAAAGTAAATTGATAGCGGTGGTCGGCTCTCTACGTTATGATTTCCGACGCACACGTATGTACTTATCGCAAATTGACGAAGACGAGAAACCGTCTGACAATTGAGTAATACAGAGAGATGTCACTGACCCCAATATTCCGTGTGACCTGAGGTTACGTCAAAGAGAGACAGAGAGAGAGAGAGAGAACACCGATTGTAATTATATATAGATCGACAGATTCTCACGATAGACAAACGACAAATCTTGTATAGACAACCGCAACGGTGGAAAACGTTGTGTTTTAATTAAAATCCTGTATAGTATCTAGCAACAATCAAGGATAGAGCAACATTAGACGTACACCGTATGGACGAAGATTAAAGAAAACGACAAGGAAAGGATTCAATTAGATCTTTAATGGAGCTTGTATACGAGGCAGTTACTACCACTTGCGGTCGGCAGAACGAGGCTGCAACTCGCAATGACCTGACCAGAATTCCCGCGAGCTTTCATCTTCTCTTTCCATCTCGCACCGTGACCTCTCTTCTCTTAGCTAGCCTTTCTCTTGGTCAAACTTTGGGCATCTCTCCAAGATACCGTTGAAATCGCACGCCATGTTTGAAATTCAGGACAGTTTGAACTTGGCTCGAAACACCACCGGCTGAATTCCGATACCTATACGATGCATGTGGAATTGGGCAACTTTGAAGTTCAAATTTTGCACATAGTTTTACTTTTTCCGGTCCGAAGCACTTGGCACGCCCGCGGTGATACGTTTATAGAAATTCGCGAAGGGAAAACGAGTTTTGAGTGCAGCGCGAATGGCAATTTCGTGTTAGGAAATCGTGTCCAACCGTTGGGAGTAATTATGATAGCAGTACGTAGAAGAGTAACGCGATAGCAGGATAACGTGGATACAGTTTCATCGACAGTTTCCTTAATTTAGTGAGTATTCACTCGTACGCGCGTTAAATTACCTGTATCATATATGACGGATGGGATAAACCTATCAGAAAACATGAAAAAAAACTACGCTAAATTCCGTTCTAGTTTCATACGTGACAAAAATGATATTATAGTAGATCGAGTAAATATCACGTTACGTACATGAGATGTATTCCTATTCGATGTGAAATTCGGTATTTTTGCATAATTTTCCTCTATCTAAAGCAAGATCAACACGAGTGGTAATTACCGTGTAGTGATCGCAACAACTTCATGCAATCAGTGAGTAATCATGTTTAAAACAGTAAAGCGTGTGATCACGTTGCATGAAATTAAATGCGGAAGATAAAATGAAGTGCAAAAGTAGCAGCACAGCTTCTATTAATTAATAAAATCAAAATTTCATGCCGCACTATGTTACCTGTATATTAACACGACACAATCGCCGTGTGAACGGTCCCGATTGCTGGCAAACTAAATGTTTTTCACGTTGAAACAATTCTCATTGACTATTCGTCGTTTCTGCAAAATCCCGTATTTGTCGATCGAACATCCGCTCAATATTGATACAGTGATTTAAAAAACAATATTCCCGATTTATTCTGGCAAGTATCCCTTCGCATATAAAACACGATAAAATAAAACAACGAAAAAAAAATAGCATACGTGACGAGGAATAATTTTCAACCGGAATTCTGTACCGGTGGTAAAACTTGTAAATAATACAAAATGTACTTTGCAGTATCGGTTGCAATAACTGAAGTTACGTAAAGGATAATTACTTATCCATTGCACAATACGTTTCGGTGAACACTCGACGACATATTGTATCATTGTTGAAAACGATACGCCGAGTATCGTTTGCATGAACAAACGTACACGGCAAGAAATTGGAAAAATGATAATATCATAGGACGATAATAAATCATAGAAGGATATCGGGCCACCGGTGATCGATCGTTCTAGCGTGCACAGAAGTAAGAGAGCAAAGCGGTGGAACAGAGATGACAGAAGAATCAATAGACAATATATCGTCCTAAGGGAATATCCCCGGTAAACGATGGGATTACTTTTTTGCTCGTACGACATACATTATCGACTGCCAGGGCATTGTTTATAGATGCGACACGATCATTAAGAATTCTGATGCGATCAAAACGTGCCAAAAACCCTCGTTATTCACGAGACGTTTGGAAAAAGAGAGAAAAAAAGGAAAGGAATATCGACAGCCGGACTGTCGTCCGTGTAAACCGTTATATAGATGTACGTGTAAAAAATATAATATTATGTTCCATACTTACCGTATTTTTACTTCTTCGGTGATACTGCAGAAAGCACAGATAAAAGAATGCACTGAACGGTCGACGTAAATCACATCGTGACACGTTTCATAAAGAACAGTCGTCCGAACAAAAGTTTTGTTACACGATAGACCTAATATACTGTGCGATGTTTTTCAAGACGAGACAAATATACCGTGGCGGAAAATAGAAAAACAATTAGGTGACTGTAGCAAGCAATATAGAAATCTCTACTCACGTAAAACGTACGGAATGCAAGTTGTTGGAAACAAATTTGAACGGTAATATATTACTGTTTGTATGATTAATCTAATTAGATAAATTCTTCTCGCGCCAAAATTATTCAAATATCAGACGTTTGTCATTGGCGCCATCTATTGATAAGCGTTATAAGTATATAGTTGAATATTCTAAATAAATTACATCAAGAAAATGTAATTAGAGTGCTGTCTAATCTTATTAACATAGTAGCAATATAATTTCGATGAACTGGATAGATTACGTACAGACAGAAAAAGTGTAATGCAGTCGGTAATGAAGATTTCTTTCGCTTACATGTCACGGAGAGAGGCTCGCTTGAATAAGAGCCCCTAATTGTTCTTAATTAGACTAAATTGAAGGTTACCAGGGGACAAGTAAATGTGAACCAATCTACGGCATCGTTCTTCTTTTAACCAATCGTAGACGCGGTTTTACCGACGACTATCAATCGCAAGACAAAAATTATCGGCGCTACGAGCGCCAATTCGATGTCCCAGATTAAACTGAACGTAATAGTTTTGTTTTTCTTGTCCCAATATTTCATGTAATAAAATCAATACCAAGAGATACCCTACCGTCTATCCCTGTTTTAAGCGAAACGACATGGAAATTGTAAAGTAGCATAATCTCATAACATAACACTTTTATAAAAAAAAAAGAATTATTTATAACAAAGAAATTTCGTCTGAATAGAGTATCTCTTAGTTTATTTCTTGGGGTAGAATATAACTTGTATATTTGAGCCGTTTATTTTAAAGGCGACATAACTCCAAATTAGAAAGAAAACACAGAGTTGAAGTATACTATATGTATACACTTGAAACTGATACGATGTTTATCTTGCATAGAATACTTCGAAAATAAACGGCCCATTTAAAAGCAATGAGATTCCAATGTTCTTCAAACATATACTGTTTCTGACAACATCGAATCTTTATCGGCACAATATACATATAGTTCAGCGACGACTTGAAGTGTCAAAATGAATGTGGATCACATTTCGTAAACACTTACCTCGGATGTCGGCACGAAGGCACTGGGTCCATCAAAAGCGGGCACTGGAACTGGAAGTCCCCTGTCCTGTAAAAAGTAGAAATATTTAATGTTAGAATTTCTGCAATTTTGCAACTTTTAAAACGCAAATCGGCCCGGGTATACGTAGGCCCGGCTAGCTCAGTCGGTAGAGCATGAGACTCTTAATCTCAGGGTCGTGGGTTCGAGCCCCACGTTGGGCGATTATTTTTTTTCTTTTTCAACTGTAAAAAAGAATTTTTGAAAATACCTACAATAACTAATGTTTCTTTTTGAAAATTATTAACAAAAATTATGCAGGTATGTTAAGAAATACGTAGAGAGCGTTTCGTGATTATTCCTCGAAGCACGTTCCTATTTTATAATCGTTAAAAGATATATGTATATGTATGTACATACATATCATACATACATACGAACGTTGTAGAACGCTATTGATCGTTCTTTATATACATGCTAGCTATCAGTTATAAGACCTGTCACCAAAAAGACATTTTCCATGTAGATATACCAATACCTACGCTCGACCAAACTTTCTTCCTTGCTATTCGTTATATGTAAAGCGTATTAAATGGACTTACATCGCAACAGCCTGTAACATTTTCAACCGTACTATTTATGGCCGTCCAACACAAGTAAACGAACCGGAATTTTATGAAAAATACATATATTTCCATCTTTACATTTTCGAATAGAAATTTATCGGTGATGTCTCGATAAAGTATGTTTATGCTGAACGAAATTATTAATTTCTATGCATAGAGATCAGTGCAGGGTTCCTCTAAACAAGATCATTTGGATGATAGAACTTGTAGGTCTATTTGCCTGACGTATTTTTAGGCCGTCGTTCAAACTCGACTCATAAATAGCCAGTCCAAACAACTCCATTAATGTTACCGTTGGTTCTTCTATTTCTAATCCTTTACGCATAAGAATCCTACAACGTTATCCGCAATGAAGTTCTCACGAGGTGAAGAACGCACTATTTTCGATCGTCGGACGATTAAAAATAGGTTTTCTTCAAAATCGTGACGCGAACACCGGGGTTCGTTTATTTACGAGTAGCACTAGAGGAACATAAAATTCTCCCACGAAACATTTACTGTTTCTAAATGGTTATGGCAAGACGTTTAGATAGGTGCTCGTAAAAATTAATGACTCAGTGGTAAAAGTCCGAAGACGCTGTTAATATCTCTAAAATACACATGTCCTATCTGTCAATTCTATTCACCCTTTTACGTTTTACGTTTTTAAATGATCGAGGAAGTTTTGGACGCGAAACCGAATAAGACAGTGAAAGAATCAGGTCAATATCAAACAATTTGTGGAAACGGCCTCTGGATTACCAAAATCGCGAAAAATCGTCAAATTCAACCAGTTTTTTGACCGGCATTCACTCAATTTTTGAGTTAGCGATCTGAAACTTGTACCATTGTTTTAGTTAGGAAATTCTACGTCAGAACAATGTATAATAGTTGTACTTTTCGAAAATTTAATTTTTCGCAAAAATCTGAAGGGGGTAGGTCAGGATTTTTTGCGATTTTCGTAATTCGGCCGCCATTTCCACAATTTTTGAGATATTAAAGTGATCCAGGGCGTTTTGGACGCGGAATCCGAAGCGGAATAAGCCAGTGAAAGAATCATTTTGATATCTAGAAAATTGTGGAAATGGCGGGCAAATTACGAAAATCGCAAAAAATCCTGACCTACCCCCTTCAGAATTTTGCGAAAAATTAAATTTTCGAAAAGTACAACTATTATACATTGTTCTGACGTAGAATTTCCTAACTAAAACAATGGTACCAGTCTCAGACCGCTATCTCAAAAATTGTGGAAATGGCAAGCAAAAAACTGGTTGAAATTGACGAATCTTCCCGATTTTCGTAATTCTTCCGTCATTTCCGTAATTTTTAAGCTATTGACATGATTAAGGGCGCTTTGGACGTGGAATCCGAAACCGAATAAGCCAGTGAAAGAATCAGGTTGATATCTCAAAAATTATGGAAATGACGGAAGAATTACGAAAATTGCGAAAAATCGTCAAATTTAAGCAGTTTTTCGTTCGGCATTCGCTCAATTTTAGAGATAGCGATCTGAAACTTGTACCATTGTTTTAGTTAGGAAATTCTACGTCAGAACAATGTATAATAGTTGTACTTTTCGAAAATTTAATTTTTCGCAAAAATCTGAAGGGGGTAGGTCAGGATTTTTTGCGATTTTCGTAATTTGTCTGTCATTTCCGCAATTGTTGACATATTAAAATGATCCGGGGCGTTTTGGACGCGGAATCCGAAGCCGAATAAGCCAGTGAAAGAATCATTATGATATCTAAAAAATTACGGAAATGGCGAGCGATTTACGAAAATCGCAAAAAATCCTGACCTACCCCCTTCAGATTTTTGCGAAAAATTAAATTTTCGAAAAGTACAACTATTATACATTGTTCTGACGTAGAATTTCCTAACTAAAACAATGGTACAAGTTTCAGATCGCTATCTCAAAAATTGTGGAAATGGCAAGCAAAAAACTGGTTGAAATTGACGAATCTTCCCGATTTTCGTAATTCTTCCGTCATTTCCGTAATTTTTAAGCTATTGACATGATTAAGGGCGCTTTGGACGTGGAATCCGAAACCGAATAAGCCAGTGAAAGAATCAGGTTGATATCTCAAAAATTATGGAAATGACGGAAGAATTACGAAAATTGCGAAAAATCGTCAAGTTTAAGCAGTTTTTCGTTCGGCATTCGCTCAATTTTAGAGATAGCGATCTGAAACTTGTACCATTGTTTTAGTTAGGAAATTCTACGTCAGAACAATGTATAATAGTTGTACTTTTCGAAAATTTAATTTTTCGCAAAAATCTCAAGGGGGTAGGTCAGGATTTTTTGCGATTTTCGTAATTTGTCTGTCATTTCCGCAATTGTTGACATATTAAAATGATCCGGGGCGTTTTGGACGCGGAATCCGAAGCCGAATAAGCCAGTGAAAGAATCATTATGATATCTAAAAAATTACGGAAATGGCGAGCGATTTACGAAAATCGCAAAAAATCCTGACCTACCCCCTTCAGATTTTTGCGAAAAATTAAATTTTCGAAAAGTACAACTATTATACATTGTTCTGACGTAGAATTTCCTAACTAAAACAATGGTACAAGTTTCAGATCGCTATCTCAAAAATTGAGCGAATGCCGACCAAAAAAACTAGTTGAATTTGACGATTTCTCGCGATAAAAGTAAAAGAAATAACAACTAAAACGTATGCTCACCTTAACCATCTCCAGGATTTCCGCGCATTTAATCCTGACGTTCTGGAACGGACAATTCACACTCAGCCTAAGTATCACCGGTAGATGCAACGTCACCAGGCTCAGGTATTTATTCGCCTGTGCTTGTCTCGGCCCGTCCAGAGCGTTCCCCAGATTAAGCATCCTGCCGACGTCGCCGGGAGTCACGTCGGGGCTCTCGAGTACCCTGCCGCTCTTCGAAGAGACATCCTCGTCCTGCGAAAGTGGCCTCTTTATCTGTCCCGCGCTAAACTTCCTCTCCTCGTTCTTGCGTAAATAATCCTGCACCTGCTCGGGACACGCGCAACGTTGCCGACCATCCTCGACGGGATCTTCGTCGCGCGTCGTGTAAACGTTCTCGAAATTTTCAAGCTTCATGTCCTCGGTACGATTGTCGTCCAGACGGTAAACATCGTTCACGTTGTCGTTCTCGAAACCGTCCAGGGTGTTGAACACAACGCCGTCGCCCCGGCTCCTAATCGACATTTCCGTTTCATCGAACGATACATCATCCGCGCTATCGTAACACCTCCGATCGTGCGACAATATATCACCGGATTTCGAGCGGAAATTCAAATTCCGACGGTCGAAATTACCGCCTAGATTCTCGTCGAATTTCGGGCTTTTCCCATAGATCCTGGTATCAGAGTCCAGCTCGTCATCTTCCAGTTGTTTCTGCTTGGCGCCCTTCACCTTCACGTAATTCTTCGTTCTCGGTTTATCCTCCAGGTTGACCATCTCGTTCAGTCGTTCGTTCGACGACGAGGCGATGTATTTTCTCTCGCTCTCGTTACTAGATCCGAAACGGGTCTCCGAGCCGTCTTTGAACCTCAGGCATCGATCCTGCGACTCGATCTTGAAACCTTTACCCTCGTCGGACGACGTCGAATGACCGGACCTGTAGCTCTCATCGCCGGCGTATCTTCGCCTCTCGTTCGGTGTACCGTAGCTCGTATCATTCCCAAGACGTCCGTCGACGCAGTCGAACGAACCCGATGGATATTGCTCGGAACACTCGAGACTGTTATCCTCGAGGAAAGCGGGATTCTCGGTAACACTCTGGGGGAAGAAACCCTCGGTTCTGAAGGTATCCTGCAGCAGCTGCGGCTGATGAGAAGGTTGCACGTTCTTCGGCGCAGACTTGGTGGGCGATCGTTCCACGTTCATATCGTATCTTTACGTAAACAGTAAGAGGATCCCGGTTAAAACGTATACAAAAATTGTATATAGAAAAATGGGTCGTGTAAAGTAGAAAGGTACTCGATTATTATTTCTATCGAATGCGAAACCCGACGGGTTTAACGGTTTGAGAAATCAATTTTCCGTGATTATTTCCACGCAAAGAAATATCTATCATCTCACCGTATTAAACGTGGATTTAAACGGAATATAAATCTTTGATTCGTCGCGTGCCGCAAATGAATAAATGCAAGGATATACAGATACAGTTATACTCTGTTTACCAGTGATACCTGTATGTATCACAAATAATATCCGGCTATTACGAATACCTTTCTCAATGTTAAAACCAGCGCGACTATATTGAAACATAGTGGGACATACACGCATAGGAGAATTACATATACAATATAAAACTCACCTTCCATCTTGGCTCTTGAACTTTCCCCCTATACTCTCGGCATCCTCCATCTCACCAGAGTCATCCCAGTGATTTGGACTGCCAACTCCTCCGAGCCATCCCTCGACCGTGTTCCTGGCCGCTGCCAAAGCGATGTTCCTGGCTGTTTCATCCCTGGCGCATAAAGGCGCTAAAAATCTACTAACGATCTCGACCTCATCGCCCTTCGTCGAGGTACCACTTCCCGAAAAGCTATTCGGATCTCTGTACATGTCGCCTTTATTTTCTTCACTTAATAATCTTTCCTAATTCTCTTTTATCTTTTATTCTCTTGTTTATATTTTATAGTGCTCTGTTGCACGAAATACTTTTAAATAATATTATATATTTATATTTATATATATATACGTTTGTGTGTGTGTTTATGAATGCTTGTGTCCGTCTACACCTGTATCTGTATTTTTTTATATATATATAAACAATTCGTATTTTATTTCGGCGTTAATCGAAACGCTCGAACGATTCAATTGAATCCGTATAATACAGAACGTTGATTCTTCTCTATCTTCTATGGTTCCAAGTTTGTTTTCTTTCGTCTTCTTTTAATTTTCTACAGACCTTCTTCCTTCCTCTTTCTCTTTGCTCGTCTCCAGGGCCACCGGATAATCTCTCCGAAGGGATTATAGAAACAACGATAAAACTGGAAAAAGAAAGATAGAACAATAGAACCGTCAACGATTACCAAATAATCCGATGAATCCGAACCTCGTCAAGATCGCCGCACGACAGGGGCTTTCTATATCGCGGCAAGCTATGCCACACGTTTTGCACACGGCGAGCAACAATCAATCGATTCGGACTACGGACAGTCGAATAGTATTCGCGATCTAGTTTTTGTTTCGTAGTCTCTCTCCTAATCCGCGAAAAAATAAGGAAAGGAGGAGAAGGAGGAGGTGGTGGAGAAGGTGGAGAAGGAGAAGGAGAACGAGGAGGAAAAGAAGGAAGGTGGAGGAGAAGGCCACGGTACTATCCTCGCGTAATTACGGTCGTTTCGTCGCGTTTCGCCGTGAGAATCGACCGTAAAACTCGTTTCTCGAGGATTTTACTGGCGGTGCACCTCGGGAGTCGTTTCAGGGCGATAGAAAGTAGGCGGTGTCGGCTGTCGAGCGATCGTGAGGCGATCTAGCGCCGTCGAGATTCGTTCTAGGGGAAGGAAAAAGAAAGCTAAAGTGATCCTGACGAACCTTTGAAAGGAAACGATCGATCGGTAACTTGGTTTCTTTTTTTTTTCTTTTATATATATTTTTAAGAATCCGATCGATCGCCGTGCCGTTCCCTCTTATTTCTCTTTCGATTTCCACCCGTGTTACTTCTGTTTGTTCGTTTCTTGATCGTTTCTCTTATCACTTATACGTCAGCGTGTTTTTAATGTTGCGGTTTCTCTCAACGGCAACGCGTTACATTGTTCTTTACATCTTTACAGGATTTTCGCTTTTGAGTTTCATTCGTTATTTTCTTCCTTCTCTTTTTCTTTTTGGAAATGTTGACGTGTCCACGGGACTATTCTCCGGGGGTAGCTGGTGCTCGTTGCTGCCGTCTCGTTAATCCATTGGACGTCTGTAACGATAAAACGATAGAATCATGCCTGGGTGAAAAAACATTCTTACAGAAAGTACATAGTGAAGAGAAATTGAAATGTCGCGGGCACAACAACGTTGGTCGGTACACGTCGGTGTATTTAAACCCAAGCTAAGGAAACGAAACGACGAGTATGTACACCCCCCCCCCTGATTATCGATTCCGCCTCGCACTTATCGAATTTCAATTTCCCGTTGCTTAATCGACATCGATCGACTTAATATCCAACGGAGGCAAAGGTAACGCGTTACCGACATAACCCTCGCTAATAGGGAAGCACTTCTCCGCGGTACACAGTGCTGCAAGCGGATTATAATCGATCGAACATTACGCAATGAACAATTGAAAGCCGGTAACCCTACCGGAGGTCTGAACTTTGAAGTAATCAACGCTCTATTGTACGAGTTAATGTTACTCGGTATGATTGGAATAATTTCATACTGACACACTTGCGTGTTTTCCATTATTCAATCGCAAAACTAATCGGTTACCGTTCGTTAAAAAAAGAAGAAATATTACCCACCCGATACGACGGCGTACTTACGTTCATCCCCCATTGATAATTAATTAATTCGCCTGTCTGTCGACTGATTATCGCGTTTCACCGGCAAAACTTTTTCTCATCCCGTTCGAATGTGTCTAGTACCCGGCCGCAAATAGAAATAAAACTATTATCGGACTGGTTACACAATTAGTCGATGTCAGGCTGCGCCGGTCTTCCCATTGATTGATCGACCCCCGCGAGAGAAGGCCTGGGTCAAGGTTACCGAGGTCAGGAAATAAGAGAGGTCGCGTCAAGACTCCGGCTTTATCGAGAGGAGGGAGGCTGCGCCATCCGGTATCTTCAAGAGGATAAAGAGGGATGCATTCGCACTCGACGAAGAAAGACTACATACTACCTTCGATTTCCCGGCGATGTACAATGGATCACACGAGCGTCAAAATTCGTAACTTACTTTCAACAATGGATTTCAAAATAACGACTGCTCGCCACCGGAACACCTCTTCTATCCGCATACCCTATACACTGGTGTATGTATGTATGTGTATTAAGTAGCAACAAGAAAGAAAAGAAAAAATGAAGAATGAAAAGGCCTCGTTGCTCGAAGGAATTTGATCCCACGCATTGAAACATGCCTGTACGCACGTTTTGCAATTACGTAAGTACAGAAAAATACCTCCCGGCGAATTGTTTCCTAGGAATCCTCGACGTTCTACTGAAAATTTCCGCCTATACAATGATGATTTTTCTTTCCTGTCCGTTTCTTCATCTTTTCCGAGAACGTGCCACATGTATAGATACATACATACATAAACCCCTATTTTTCGTTCCTTTTTCACAAACTATCGATCGCTGGTCCTCGATGCACGAATAACAGTCACGCCCGCGTATCACGTGCACTTAAATATTTCAACACGCGTATCTCTCTTCGACATTTGTGTATTTTCGTAAAGGGTGACGGGAGTGAGATGTGTTGCCGCAAGTTCTCTCTCACTCTTTCTCCCTCTCTCTCGTCGGGATGAATGATGTAATTTAATATCAGTGAATAACGGTGATACTCGGTAGGGGGAGAGAAATTTTGATAGCCATGCTACCGGCTGGAAGAACGGCTGGAATCACGCACGCACAATGCAGAATAGCATAACGGCAAGGTTTATAGCCCGAGGAAACAAAAGTCTGCGAAAAAGGAGAGAAGAGAAAAAAAAGAAACGAACGAACGAACGAACGAACAAGGAAGAAAGGGCGCAAAACGGTGTTTCACTGTTCCAACGTTTCTTCGGCGCGATCTCCGGAACGATCTAAATATTTATAATTCCCCAAAGCCTAACCCTTCCATTCGCACCGCTATGAATTATTAATGTCATGCCATGCTACCGTATACCCCGTGCACGTTGCCGTGCATTCCTGATACGTGTACTTTGTCTTCGAGATATAAGGATGGTCAGGGCCTCACGGACGTATGAGGCGATAAAACGATCGCCTCACGTGCCAGGGGGCACTAAAATTAAATAAAATGAGAATAAATCAATGTACAATATTATCCGCGTAAAACGCCGATTGATATTTACCGATTTATGCGACGGTAATGGGTCGTATCATCGATATAAAATTCTCCGGTTATACGTAACGTGACAAATATATCCTTTTACCGACATATGTATCACGTTGTTAATGTCGCACGGTATTTAAACCATTATTCTCCGTAAATATACATTAAATACGGTATTAATAAACGGTGCGGTAAGAAAATAAGACAAATTTTATATCAAGATCGTGATGTCTCTCGTTAAAAACACTTGATGAACGCAAATTTCACCCCCCCCCCCCGGGCCCCGGGTGTATTGTATGTATGTATGTATTTATAAATTCTGATCCCGTATCAAGTTTCGACATGTAGTTACGCTCGCCCATCGTCCATCGATGTGCATGTACTTTAAGCGGGCACGATAATACGATTAACAAAATTCATGACTCACGTAATTCTCTGTTATTAAAACGAACGAAATTTTACAAATTACGATCGCGTGATCGGCCCGACACGCTCGACGATGCGAGAGAGTTCCCCGAAAATCCTCGGTACACTTTAAATACATACATACATACATATACATACATGTATATCCACATCGGGTATATATATTACTGTTTGCCAAAATGTGGGAAACATTACGCGCGTTTGCTCGTCGTATCATTAAACAAGTACCCTCGTACACCTGTGGATCTATAAACGATCGGTATATTATTTTCAACATTAAATAAATATACTATCCCTGAATTTCACGTTCATCGTAAAAAGTTGCAAACGTTCGCACGATTAAATCACCC
This sequence comes from Mimumesa dahlbomi, assembly GCA_917499265.3. Lineage (NCBI taxonomy): Eukaryota > Metazoa > Arthropoda > Insecta > Hymenoptera > Crabronidae > Mimumesa > Mimumesa dahlbomi. The sequence goes on from OU824118.1 coordinate 12,784,695, forward strand.
GAACTACATACATATATCACTAATAAATTCACGATCAAATTTCTACAATTTATAATAATAATTCACCGTTATAAATGGACCTTTCCATGCATCGTTGATTTCTCAAACACCAAAAAACGTCGACATGTGTGACGTATACGTTCAATATTAAAATATTACCTACATCTACAACGAGTAACGACTTATTTTGGAATACTCGAGCCGTATTACGCGCATCCTCGGGGGCTCACCTGTAGATACCTGAACGAATCGAAAGGCACGTCGGTCGGTCGGTCGGTTGGTCGGTCCGTCGTCGGATCGATTCGGCGATAACGGCGCACGACAAAAAGCTTCGCTAAATGCGCGGCCGTCGTTACGCCCGCCTCGGCTCGGTGGTTAGCGCAAATTGCAAAAGCGCCGAGTCGGCGTTATGACCTTGCGACACGCGAGAGACCCGCGCGATAACGGCCCGGCTTGGGACACACGCCGAAACACCCGGGGAAACCAGCAGAAATCTTTTGAACGAGCTACGGGCAATGAACAAGCAACGATAAATAACGGCTAGGAGTTAAGTCCTATCTCGCGAAAACTTGTACCACGGTATAACATAGTTTAGATGGTTGGGGGAAATAAGATTTTTAGTATAAATATATTATATACGATTATGAGAAATTTATATTGAGATAGAGAGGGAGAGGGATTTTTGGTAATATTTAAAATAACGGAAGATACGTTATAAAAATAAAATATGATCGTTATAGAATATTATACATATGATTACCGTTTAATCGACGGGCAAATGGTTGTTAAGTCAAAGGCGTACCGTCTATCGTCGAGTTAAACGTCGAGTTAACCAATTTCAACATGCCATAATTGCAAACACGTTCCCATTAACGTCGGGGCTCGTTTAAAGGTAAATGGAGTACTGATAACGTAGATTAATGTGAAAGAAGATACGTTTAAAATAATATGTATATGTATATGTGTATATGGTATTCCGGAAAAAGCTGTAACGTTATCTACGATGATCAACGTGTCCTGTGTAGTTAACAAAGTTGCTCATGCCATTAGAGGTACCGACAGGTTACAGTAGGTGGATACCGTATCTACTGATTTAATGGGGAATCGATAAGAGATGGAAGCCGAATTCCTAATAATTTGCCTAACGACTATCACCGTCTCCCTTTTGCCCGCGTTCCTATTACTTCCGCGATTAAAGATATTTCGAATCGATACACATACACCGGGGATACATATATCACTAACTGCGGCTCTTAGGTATGTATCTCGTCTGTGCTACACTACGAGCTCTTCACCTTACAACTTGCATACAACACTTGTTGAACATCACTTCCATCCACGGGCCGCGGTACGATTTGATGGATTTAACATCAAGGTACGATTTAAGTGTGCCATAAATGTAACGTCGGTTCTGTTACCGTCTGTTATTCAGAGAGCGTTCACAAGTACGGAAAAACGGGACTCAAAATAATGTTCTTAATATATCTACCTTCTCGTACCTCTCTCATTAACCTAAAATTACATTCGTGTTACAGAGCGGAGCTACGGTATTCCAGCACGCAATACTTGTTGAACGTTGCCTCTCTCGTACGGAGCTGAAATTTCACGGATTTAACACCATTGACCACTATCTAAACGTATAGTAAATGCAATGCCAGTCCCGGTGTCGGTCGGACGGTGGCGGAATAACAAGTGAGAGAAACGGGACCTAAAATAATGTGCTTAATATCTCTGTCTCCCGTTTCTCGTGAACCCCACTATGTTGTAACGTAACATCTCACTCGGGAGGGTGAATTTAGAGTTTGGTAAACCTGCGAGACATTGTAAACCTATGCTTTTAGAAATCTAACACTTGTTGAACAGAATCTTTCCTATGTAAAATCTCCCTCATTAAATCCTGATATAATTCTAATTAATAATCAATAACTTTTAACATCGATATTCAACGCCGTACAAAAACGATACGTGGAAATGAAATTCTATCATTTCCTAGAAACAAACGAGTAACTTTCTTCTTTCTTTTGAACACTACGAACGCTTAATAAAACGTTGCAGCATGATAATGTCCCGTAACATTGTGGCATAAAGTTTCCACTTCTTGCGTGCAACACTTGTTGAACGTCTGCCCGAAATCGTTCGAAAATTTCCTGGACTTAATAGCCCCCGCTGACCGGTCTCTCCTCGCCGTGGGTACATACACGTAAATGCAACCGTCGGTTCTGTTACCGGCGAAACGTCGACGGCATAACAAGTGAGAGATAGATAATAGTATAATACGCGGTGAGAGGGACGAGGCGGAAACGAGGCTACTTCGCTCGAGATAGCCACGTAGAGGGAGGCGGAATACGACCCTGATTGCCAAGGAGAAATCTGCAGCGTGATCTCGCACGAACTCCGAGCGAGAAATAATGCGTCTTCGTCAAAGCGAACGAAAAAAAAGAGAGAGAAAGAAAAGGAAGAAACGAAAAAAAGAAGTCTTTTACAGTAGGCGGTCGCGGATGCGAGTGCGCACACTGAAAGTATCATTAACAGACTGACGGTTATCTCTCTCTTCTTTTATCAATGTGTATCTTCTATATATTTCGCTCTTTTTGTCTTTATTTTTTGACTTTTTGGTTTTGTAAGTCAATATCCGGTGGGATAAAATTGACATTGCGACGTGTGTGCTTTTGTCATTAGGAAAAGATGTGACACGTATAGAAGAACGGATGGATGGAAGAAAACTCTACGTGCTCTTAGCGTAAATAGAGTATCCACAAAGTAGCCGTAATGTGTGTATGTATATAATAAACTTGTATCGTATAATGTCGTTATATAGATGAGCCGTCGGAAAATATTTACGAACGATACTGACATATCCCTTTGTCCGGACTATGGTTACGCGAGGACGTAGTTGCACCATTGTTAGCTAAAGAAAGATTATCGCCATGATCCGTTCTTTGTTTAAAGTTGTCCCGTTTATGAGGTCGGTAACTTAAAGCCGCGAGCTGAGTATAGATTAAAGATTAAAAAACAAACAAGGTTTCTGTTAATACCCCCGGTGCCTTCATGGACAACGAACACGACAGCGAACCTGACCGCAGCTATCAGTCGAATAAGTTCTTTAAACTGTAAATCAACGGTGATATCGAACGGGTGATTGTACTTTGCGTAGTAATATCGATAAATAAAAAGAAAGCCTGTAACAAAAAATAACAACAACAAAAAAAAGAACAAGAGAGAGAAATAGAGAGAAACCTGCGTTGATCGACGCATATACTATATATTTAAAATAAATTAAGAAATCACCCTGGCACGCAACTACGTCATTTAATTATAGATAATTACACTTGACAGAGTGTCACACGGTATAAAACAGCCTCGTTATATAATATCCGTAAATCGTGCCAGAATGGCTACGATCTTACGTTGCCGTCCGAGTCTAACGTCACTGACCAGTAAGTGGGCGAATAGAGTCGTAACACGTACGACAACCAGGCAAACGTGAACGAAGACGATGCTTTAGTCACGCATTCGACCGAAGTGAGTATCAACTCGTATGGAATCCTCCTTGCCTCGTATAAGAAACACCTGGCCGTAAACGTCACGGTTAATTTGCACTTTCTATGAATTTTAATGAGTCCGCGAACAGAGGACCCGCCGGAGACAATAGTACATACATTCGAGACGATTATTAACCATCTGCCCGATGTGTACGCCCCTTCAACTCTTAGTGTATGTATGTATGAATGTATGTATGTATGTATATCACGACAACGATCTCGTTGCATCGTTTCGATACGTAACCGTGATACCGAGAAACGCTTTATTCCTTTCCGAGGATAATACTCTCGAGTCACTGCGCCCTTGACTAAATGCAACGATCGCAACCGATTCTTCGGATGATATTACAAGGTTAGATTTCGTAAAGAAGAACGAGGCGAGGAAAAGAATAGAGGAGAAAAACAAGTAGGAGATCGTGGGAGAGAGAGAGAAAGAGAGAGAGAAAGAGAGGGGTGGGGGAGGAGGGGGAGCGAAAGATATATACTTAATGATCGCGTGTTCCACACAGGTGATCGCGTGGATAAACGTCTTTTCTGCGAAGCCACGATAACAACCGGGTACGAAATGATAAATGATAATCTCGGTAAAAGACAAGAGCCTAACGCGTGGTATTTAAAAATTATCGTCCTCCTTCGGGATACGTAATACTGCAGGGTAAATAATACAACAACCGCGTGTGATCTCCATAGAGACACACAATACACACGTAGAATCAGCTGTAAATCCGACTAAAGTCACAATTTGACAAAAATTAAAACGAAATTAAAGAACGTTCTAAACTGAACGCGTAGGTAACTCACATCTAAAAGTCTAAAGAGCGAGGAACACTGGGTGCGAGCGAGGAGACATTTCGCTAGTTTCAAACCGTGTAAACAACGACTCCTTTTTAGGTTGGTGTACCGGCGGCATTGCTAGAAAATACATAGCATGCGGGGACAAACATAAGCGTTACACGGATGGCCGTTCCGAGTTCACCTACATACTGTACACGTTTCTTATACGTATTCCTACGCGTATATCTACCATACACGTACACCCATACACACACATCCATAGACATACATATATACAAGCCGAGAAGCGCCGTGGTGCAACTCGCCATGCGGGCGTGCACGCGTGCATATCAATTCCGCGCAGAGGAGTCGCCAAGATCTCATGTAAATCATCGAGACAAGATGGCTCCTCCCTATTTACTCCGTGTGCAATGTGCACGCAATGCTAACCCGTGGTAATGCTCGAAGCATGTTTGAGAAGCGGAGACAGCGTGGGCGAGAGGCAGACCGGGACGGGAGGTGGTGGTGTTGAGCATTACACGCGTGAATAGTGCGTTTCGTTGTATAATCCGTGAACGCGGACCTCCGATGCACTTGCAGCGGACGAAGAGAACGGAGTTATACCTCATCGTGAGTCATGACGAACAAGTGCTTATCGCGGAATCGTAAATAATGAGAGAAACCGTTTATGTTAGCTAATGCGTGGCTACCCGGGCGAGAATTCTTCGTTAACGTGGAATTTTTCGTCCCTACCGCGACGAATAGATATATTTTAGATTTTTTTTTGTAGGGATTTCTATGAAGGATATTCTATGATAGGGATAAAATTAATCTCAGTGATTGGAGAGATTCGTTAAATGTTCGTCGAGAGATTCGTTTCAAACGTAGAAACTCGTCACGGTATGTCTACAAACGATCGAGAGTATTCTGTTACAAGTGAATTGCTACGAAATGCCTGACAAAAACTACGGAATGACATCGATTGAGGGCAATTTGTAATCAACCGTCTCAATTATCCGGATGTCGAATTACCGTGATCCTCTACAATTCTGGAATGCCCCCCACCACTTCGGTTTTCATCTACCGTGGAAAACATCGTCAGAGGTAGATGAAGTTTTAAGTTAATTACGTACTGATTTTGTCCCTTTTCATTTTCGTCAGTTTCTCACGACGTTAAGTAACTAACGATCCTGCGAGAGAAACTTCGTAGGTGGAGGACCAAAACCGCACGAAAGTCTCCCCTTCTCCAAAACTTCGCTCAGACTCCTCGAGACACCCCCTTTTTCGCCTACCTAAGTCAAATCGACCGGACGTGCTCATCGGCCCCTATAATCGAGACACGAATCTCCGTATCCCCCGGAGATAAAATATATATGTACCGGGGAGGTAATTTAAAGCCAGGAAGTATTGGTTGCGTTTCAAACAAAAAAAAAATATCAGTGCCCGCCTGGTTCTCCCGCCCGCTTGGGGATTAATTTCCCTTGATTGTTTTACATTCACCGTGATATCAGACTCGTATTCATATGTATATTACGGAATCTAACGAGACAAGAAGAGACGCGTTTTTAGGAAGAAACGTAAAAACAAATGTGGGACAGAGTAAAAATACCGGCCGGAAAAAGCGTACGAAAAATGTAAATAAGTTAACCGCTAACGACCGCTAGTCGCTTTTCTGGAGATCTGCAAAGATATATTTGCAGACTCCACCTTAAACCAAGCCACATGGCTACGCGTATACTTTCTAATTATATAGTATCTTCCCGCCATCAGCTCTTCTCGCTGACTGACCGAGAAACTTATAAGGTAGAAAAAAAGACGAAGAAGAAAAAGAAATAGTCGAAGGAGATACGGTTCGTAAATAAAACGATTATTAAAAAACAATACATCGCGCGATCTTTACACGGAAAAAGTGAAGAAATCAAAATTACTAAAACGCGTCATTATCGTTGTGAAAGTATTTCAACGGTGTTCTTTCATTGGTTGTAACATATATATACGGAAAAATGAACAAATAAATAAATAAATAAATAAATAAACTAAGTATTGTAACGTCGTTTATCTCGTATCGTATGTTTCGATGTGCTGAACGGTATCTGCTGGGAATTCCAAAGAAAGAATATTTTTTCCCATTTTTTTTTCCTTGTTTCTTCTTTTTAAAGAAAGTGTGCTGCATAGTGCAACGAGGATAATAACGCGAAAGTTAGTACATACAGTCCGAAGAAAACAGCGAGCGATGTTTGCAAAAAGGGTGGTAGATACGTATGGTACAACTGTAGAGTGCAATACAGCGGTTGGCACGGCACTGGCCGTGCAACAGCCTGGCAGCTCACCGGCTACGCCTGCAGCTTCTGTGTGCCACGCGAACATCCGATGCACTTTCCTACACATTGTAGATACACCGACTAAACGGGGCTACCTCTATAATTTCGATAAACGACGCGCGGCAACGATTTATCCGAAATTTCAACCTGACAGACCCTACACGAACGCGAGAAACGAACAAAAAAGAAAAATAATAATAATAATAATAAAAAAGAAACACCGTATAATAGAATTTTATCGCAGCTCGTTATACCGTAGGATTAAAACCGCAAATTGCAATTTATGTAGAGAATGAACGATGATTTCCTGTAATAAAGAATGAAGTTGTACTAAATGACGAATAAAATACAAAAATATATATATGTATGTATATGAAAAGAGACATGGAAAAGAGGTTCGTAAAACTTGTTAATATTATTCATCGGTAATAGGTAATACAGTTAATACGAGGTCAGTTTCGTAAAACTGCGGGGTCAACGAGCAATGTATAAAAACCACATAGAACGATTCGCGCTTTCGAGGAGAACAGGTTTTTCACAGTTCACCGTTTCTTCGCTCGTATAACACCGCTCCCGTTCCGCGCATAATACTCGCATAGAAACCAGCGGTGCACCTATCCTCGCGAGAGCCGTGAGAAAGGACACGGAAGATCGACGATCGCTTGTAAACATCGAGAAGAGTCGCGGAAATTTTCGCACGACCCTGATATTTTATGACCCCCAGCTAAGCCGTTCCGCGCCCAACGATACCGCAGCATCCACCTATTTTTCTTTCGTTCTTTTTTTCGTCGTTTTATTCGTTTCTTTCATTACGCTTCGTTTATTAACGTGTCGTTGCGAAACGTTGCGGCTGTGTCACCGAATTCCGGTATTAAAAAAGATTCGCAATTTATTCCGACATCGAAACAGGGACAAAACGTGGAAGAGTTGTGTGTGCATGTAAAACGGGACGAAAGTGTGTGCGCACATTATAATAGGAAAAGTAAAAAAAAAAAAAGAAAAGTTTCACCTAGGAACTTCGCCGAGACGTTTTGCGAGAAACTTTAAGTAGCGATATTTAAAGTTTGTTGCAACTGTTTGCCAACGTTATTCCAAGTTTCAGTCTACTAAATACTGCACTGAAACTGTAATTCACAGAACGCGATTCGAATCTCGGAAAACTTGTAGCACAAGTGTGGCAGTCAGTTTGCGAGGAAAATAATTAGGAATTTGCGTGCTCGGACTGCGATACGTTAAACGCTTCGTGAATTACAAATTGAAAACTTGATACACGGTAACCTAAAATTCTAATTCGCCCGGGGGGGACCCGGGGTTGTATATCCTATTAATCAATCGTCGAATAACTCGGTGAAAATAATACGAAAACATTATTCTCACACCGTTAAGTATTATACTTACTTGGATGTTCAAGCATCCGATGCGGGACAAATTTAATTCGACTAAATTCCGAGTTTAAATATCTCGAGGACAGAATGTATTTCGCGCAATCTCTTTATCTAAATTAACCCGTGGCACGAAAATTACCCATTGTAACGAAGGCTATTTTTCTTACACTTCAAAACCCGGCGTATAATGGGAAGAAATTCGCACGAGCGGCTTATGCGACCACGACATCCTGGATAAAAACGTGCATTTGCGCGAACAATCGTATATAACCGGGCGCAAAGAGGAGCTGCTGCATCGTATACGGGGAATTAAACAATCGACCGATTGTTATCGGGCGTGACGTCTAATAAATATGCAACGGGAATGCAGCTACCCAGTGGCGCACAGAACAAAACATCATGGGTACCCCGGAAATTGTTTAATGGAACCGGTAGCTGGGATACATCGACGAACTCCAAAAATTTGTATTCCCCCTCCCCTCCGGGCACGCTATGTATCCGGTTTCGGACAATTTAAATATCCGCATGAACGATTTCGCATTCATACCTTTACAACATACAGATTAACCATAACTTTAAGGTCGCCGTGAATGTCAGCGTTGAAGATAATTGTTTTCTTTTCTGTTGTTTTTTATCTTGGCTCATTAAGCAAAATGTAAAGCGTCGGTTCCCTTAATGATTGTCCTATGTACGCACACTCGTGCAGCACCGTACACTTAAGTGTCTACTTTCAGTTTTACCTTTAAGATCAAAGGAATTTCAAGAATTCTACCATTTCCACTACGATGTTCGCGAGAATTAAAGATATATTTTTTTCAGTTGAAAATTAGTAACCAATATAGAAAATACTTAAGCCTGGCGTACGTTTAAGCGAACGTTACGTACGGCTCGTCGCGGTGAAATTTCTAAGAAAGCCAAACGCGGAATTGTAAACGAGCACGTTGGGCTTCCGAACTAGCGAAAAATAGTCTCCGCTTCTCGTTTCAGTAACTCGAACGAAACCAATTCGCTCGGGACGGGCTTTAATCGTGTTTCAAGCGAGAATAAACGACCTAACCTCGACGATCTCTCGCGTGCACCATCAGGGCTACACAGCGCGATGGAGTTCAACGACCGTAAATTTTATTTACGAAAATCCAACCGGCAGCCTTGAAGCCCGTCGGGGGCCCAAGTAGGCGGCCCACTTGACACGACGTTACACACATATCGACATACACGAAATCATCAAGAATCGTCGCGAGTCACTTAAAAGTCCAACAATTTAATATTCGACTCATGATTTACCGGAAAACAAAATGACATTGTAACACACAAACGAAATATATTTCGCGTGTTCACCTCGTCGATCTTTTCAACCCATCCGATAATGATATTCTAATGATCTAATGAGAATCTTCTAATAAACGAATGTTAATTATTTGGCCTCTGTTATATCTATGCGATGCACATATACATACATACTTACGTACGTATGTACGTATCTTAAGATGACTCATTTCCGAAGTGATACTATTTCAAATGTTATCGGTTATCGAGCCGTAGACACATGCCGCGATATCGATTGCGCTTTTCGAATCGTGAAACGCGATTATTCAATCTCGAATGACACACTATTGCGCGAACGCCTCTTGTGCGCCTCGCTGTCTGCGAGTGGCCGTAGTAACCTCAGTGTTTCTCAATACAGGGCGACGCAGTTTTTGCCTCTATTTTATTGGAAAAATTAAAGCTTCGATCGTACGGTCGGACTTACACGGAAACTTCGCGCGAGATATTTAATATGTATGTATGTATGTACCAAACGGAAATTGATTTACGTTCACCGGTTCCGTGGCTACCCTTCGTGTATCGAACATAACGTTGTATGTACAGAGTGTACATCAAAGTTTTAACTTAAACGGCGAAGGTGAATAACAAGTTATTTTCCTCGATAACCCGGTAAACAACGTGTTACTTGGTTCCACAAAAAAAATTCCAAAGAATCGTATCCTTTCACCGATTACGTTTATTTAAAAAAAAAGAGAAAAAAAACACGTCACTCGAATTTTTAACCGATTCCATTGTGTTATTGCGAACTGGTCCATAAATTGCAATCTAACTCCGACCAGTTAGAGCTCGTAAAATTTTTTACAACTATTCTTTGTGCAGCTAGACTGTTACGCTAGAAATGTCCGAAACGAATCGGTAAATTCGATTGATTTACTTTGCGCGAAATGTCTTTGGTACCGGTCGATACTATATTTTCTAACGAATCCAATAGTGCGTGCACAGCACGAAACGGTAGGTACACGATCGTTGAAGTACTATTCGCGTGCCCGCGATGGCAAACTTGCAATTTGGAATCATTAGATTTCCAAAGAACCGCAATTCTACCGCCGACTGCCGTTGCCTTATGTGTATATGTGTGTATGTGTGTGTGTATTTTTTTACTACCTCGGTAAAGTAGACTGTTATGAACATAATCGGTCGCTTTTACCGTGTGCAAGATTTTTCTACCAAAAGTCGTTTCTTACCCGTAGACATGGTATTGACAAAATGACATTTTCTACGGTAATAAAAAAGGTTGTTGAATAAGAGTAATTTCAAGATTACTCGAGCCTCGACGGTAAAGCGTATTGTATATTTCAGTAGAATGGAGACGTATAATTAATGATAAGAGACACAAGACTGTATGGTCTCTTTACGCTTTGTTAGTTACTACCGTAATATTACCTGAGTTTCTCTTAATAGTGCTGTACAATATTTGTCATTAACCGAGCCATTGGTAAATTAGCTTTAAATGGTGTTCCTCGCATGAAGGAATTTTCACAGTCGTGTTATTAACGGGCAACGTGCAAACGAGAATTTTATTACCGCGGAAAAACAGGTCAACAATAAAAATAATACGGTTCTTCTGATTTCATTAGCTGATCTACCACAATAAGAAGTACCAAAGTGCAGTCAGAGTCAGGTGACTCATACACCGATGTAAGCACGCAGGACTCAATTGCTTTTAAATCGTGATGGATATTATGTGGGTATAAAAAGGGCCTAGAACGAGCGTAAACATGACGTAAGCGTTTTCTATAATCTCTGTTACCGCGAATTTCAAAGCCACGAACATTGCAAAATCGCGAATGAATAATTCCTACCTTCTATTCCTTTAATTATCAAAATGTATTTCCTGTCGTTTACTTACATTACCTCATAAATACCGAATCAAATCGACTCGATAAATAACGTAATAACGGCAAGTAACATCGTATTAGTGTCTGAAATTTAACGGACCCGGTTGAACTGCACCAATTATAACATATCTTATTTATAACCCCAGTGTAGCTCTATCAATTCCGTTACTAAAAAGGAAGATGCGAAACGACCGTGTTCTCTATTACTATTCCCGATTGCTGACACTATTTTTATCCAACACTCTAATCGTGACTAACGACCGTCGGCACCCCGAGACACGAGAATTGACATTGCCCTCGGTTTTCATATAAAGTGTCGGCCGCGCGACTAACGGAAAAAAAAAGAGAAGAAGAAGATGAACAAGAACAAGAACAAGAAGAAGACGAACAAGTAGAAGAAGAAGTCTTTTCAGGGCGACCCTTCGCAGCACCCTCGAAAATCACTCTTACACACCCGTGTGTCACCTTGAGACGGTATGTACGTTCCGCGGCCGGCGGGTTGAACGTGCCGAAGAGACGCACAAAGAAAACGGTTCGGAACTGGTTGTTCGGCGAAGTCGAGCGTTCCCGGCCGCTCCGCACACGACGTGCACGTCGACGAACAATACGATTTTCTAGGAGGAAGCGGTATACAGAAGAGGAGAGGAGAGAAGGTGGAGGTGAGGAAGAAGGAGGAGGAGGAGGAGGAGGAGGAGGAGAAGGAGGAGACGACAGGAGGAGGCAAGGAGGGTCGCGGAGCACGTGAAAGGCGATTTAAAGGGAAAAAGGAGGAGGTGGCCTTTAAAAAAAGGAAGGAACATGGCGAACCGGTCGCAGCCTCCATTCGTCAGCTGGGAGCTCAGCTGCAGCAGCCGGGCGCGGTGACCTCGGGACAAGGAGCTTCACGGAAAACCAAGTCGATTTGCAAAACGATAACGGTGTTACGGCACGGTCGTTTTCATCGGTGATTTCACAGCATAGCGTGATGTCGCGCGTATACACACACACACATACACACACACACACTTTTCCCTGTTTTTTTTTTTTATATATGTATATGTATGTGTATATAGATATATATGTCACTGACGTTAAACTATACGTTGGAACCGAACGACACCGAAACGCGGCCATCGGTCGCCTTACAGGTGATCGAAAGTACCCCCCGGACAAGTGACGGTTCAACGACATCCGTGTCTACGTTCTACGACGATTTTTTTATTTCTAACTTTCATACCAGTGGTAGCAACGACTGTTTGTCGTAGTTTTACTTCGATGAAACTTTTAACGGTGAAAATCAGAAAATCACGCTGAGATATATGAGGGAAGATTTAGTCAGCGTTGTCTATTCATCGTGAGGTTTTTTTTTGGTGATTTCCCGTTTTTTCTATACACTTGTAACACGTATATCGTACGTACGTACGTAGAAATGTAGGTGAACGCACCGATACACCGACGGTATAGAATACCCCGGTACACTCTATAGAAATTATCGACAATCCCGGACGAGTTTCGTTGACTGACAGTCAGTGCACCGCGAGGAGAATCGTTTGCGAAATCGTGACAAATAACAGACACCCGCGGAATGTGACAATTAAGGCAAAAGGAAAGAGGTTACACGGATCGTATCGGGGCACAGCTCGGTATCGTAATAAGACCACGTACGTTCGTGCGAGGAGTAAAACTCGCGAGACGCCTACGATGTTGGCGTTGCGCGATTTAAACAATGACGAGAGAGAGAAGAAAAGGGAACAGAGCTTTTAAAAAGAAGCACGGTAAACCGGTCGGTGCGTCTGTTCATCAGCTGAGAGCCCAGCTGAACCCAGCGGCCGCTGTAACCTCAACCTTTCCAACGACCCGTATTTCATGTAACAGAATTAATTCGCCGAATTCGCGACCGCCACATAGAAAACTGATGTTAAGATACCTTCTGCACAAACTCCGGCCACGGGCGAACAATGGAACGCGCGAAAACACCGCTTTTTCGGAGATAAAACTTTTTGAAAGCCCACTCACAATGGAATCTTCCAGTAGACTGGCCGAGCCGGCAAGCCGTTCCCTCTTGCGTGCACACCCACCGTTTCGTACACTGTGTCACGTTTTACACGGTTAATCCTTCGTTCCCGCGAGGATACGATTTACAGATCGTCAGAAGGAATCTGGACGAGGATCTACCTTAGTCCCGGCGCGTTATAAAACACTTATTTTCAGAAGAAACACGGCGGTACGCATACCGCTGACAGTTGGAACTGTCACTTTTTGACGACGGCGTATGTGCCGGCATCTGGCGGCCATTTTGTGTAACGCGGCCAGATTTGAAACAACCGCGCTCAAACCACCTAGCAACAAGATCAATAGACTAACTTACTGCAAGTCGAGTAGTACCTCCTCCATCTATAGCGCACGACCGTTAATTAGTTATTAAAGGATTAGTCTGTTAATAGAATATATTGTTTTCCTTATGCAATGTTTATAGGTTAGAGAGGAGACTTGTTGATTAGTGACCTGTAATCCAGATGTTAAGGTGGATACGATCGAATTAAGAAATTATTTTGAATCTACCCTGTTAATATGTAACACAGCGTGAAAAATTTAATTAAGATACACACAGGTTCGTTAACTTTTATTTTAACTTTTATTATAACAACCTCATTCTCTAGTACAAAAAACGAACATTCTCGTGATCATTTACAATATATAAGAATTCATTTTACAAACGCTTGCGTTTTGTAGAATTTGTTTTGTTCATTAATGTTGTAGTTCTTTGTTTTACCTTTCTCCTTGGTTCTCTTTCTCTGCCGCTCTTTCAGTCTCTTTCTCTGATAAATCCGTGTCACAATTCTATCTTGCTTGTAATGTGGGAATATAAACAGGTTGCACACAATACACGAGAAACGCTCACTCTCACAATAATGATCGCAATTGTTCCCCTTTTCTTAAAATGACACACTGTTACACGCACACAGGATATGTACTTGTTTTTCGCTCGTGCTCTAAATCCATCATTTATTTTCGACGCCTCTTTTTTTTATATCAGTTCGACGCGTGTCTCTTTCAATGCGCGAAATAGTACACCCAAAATAATTCTATCTTTGTACGTTTATAAAAGTTGTTGAACTCTATTTCCGGAGTTCGTAAAAGTTTGTAAAAGTTCAGGTGTCGACGTGAACGACGTACATTACTAAATAGCACAATATATCTCAAACAAATGTTAAGATCGAACAGATGTTACATCATGATGCTAAAAGACAGGACTTCCTATTATACGGAATGACGTGAGTATTTCGAATAACGTAACAAGATTGACTTCTGTACGAGATAGATCTATTCATGAAAATATGAACTATTATCTCTGCTAGGTGGGTACATGCAAATATTTAATTATTCGTAAATGTGCGGTAAATCGACGCAGAACTCAATTCAATATATATAAAACAAAACATTGTTTCCTGAGTTCGATTAAAAATTCAGAAACGATAAAAGAAGATTTTCGTGAGTTTTGTTCCGACGTAATATCGTTGCTGTACAACAAGCGATGTAAAACATGGGTTATAATGTAAAGTTTCCGAATAAAATTAAAAATCTAAACGAAATTTATAAACAAAATCTCGTAATTGTGAAAGATCAATAACATAATCTGTTGCAGATTTGTTTACGCTACGAATGAAAGTTTATGTATTATACGAAAGCATAATTATTTCTCGTAGTAGTTCTAGTTTAATCTATCGTTCAACCTTCTTGCGATTGCCGCAACCAGTGCGGCGCCTTTTCCACTTCCGTCCTCGGCGTGAATTAGCTTAAACTATATAATACATATGAATTAATATATAAACTAATATCAGAAATGTTAAAGAAATACTGATTAGATAAGTACCTTGTGATTTGGTGCCAATAATGGTATGTACTCTTTAATCCACGTTTCTAGTCGTGGATGATGTTTGTAAAGAGATCCGTCTACAGCAACTGTTACATGTTCCTTATCGATACGTTTCAGTAAAGTTGCAAGACCTGAAGAATCAATTGACCAGCGTTACCTTATTTGATTATGCATAAGTGAATTCAGGCGTTTAATCAGCTATTGTGAACTTACATATTGAGACAAGAACAGCTGCACGATTAGATACGACTTCGCAAACGTATTGAACAATTTTTATATCATCGTCGTCTGCAACGATGCCAAATTTCTTAAGAATTCTTTTTGCATTGATATTCCCACCATCTACGGAATCCCTGTGTACGATTAACAATATACGATTAATGAATATATTGAGATTGGGATAGTAGTAGATTGAATTCTATATAACGTACTGTTCGATATCAGAGACCAAATCAGTAGTGAGATTGCCAGGAATCAAAAGAGATCCAGGTGTATGATCTCCTGTGAATAAAAGGCCGTCTTTCGTAAGTTTCGCAAGTATGACACGTACAATCTCGCCTAAGTATTTCCCGCTGATATATTTTTCGAACCTAAAATGCAAAAATACATTTTACAATCAATAGCGAAGATACAAGGAAAAAGTTCGCCGCAGAAATATTCGCTACTCACGTAAATGAATTCACTATAAGAGAGTTCGCATCGTTCTCCCGGTCGAAATCTGTTTTGATGAAATCCAAAACACCATTGTCCCCAAAGGCACCCCATTCGATGTCAATGATAACCTTCATAACAGAAATTTGACAATAAATACCATTTTTCGTTTACATAACTTTGATCTGTCCGTAAGAAAACATTTTTAAACAAAATTACTTCGCGCTCGCCGTGCCTTTCTGTTTCCCAGTGTTCGACCCTATCGGCACGTTCCAGATAACAGGCATTACTGCCGGTTCCTAATATAAGTCCAATCGCTGTGTCAGGATCTAACATCGATCCCTGAACTAGCGTTCCCGTGGTGTCGTTTAAAATCGCCACAACCTGCACTTTCGTGTTACCTTGACGTTCTAGAGCTTCCCGGAGTAACTTCACGGCATCCTTGTTGACGGCGTCTGGACAGTTGAAGGTCTTGGTCCAAGTTACCAGTATTCCGGTATCCAACGAGTGTTGGATCATTGGAAACGAGAACGTAAATCCTGCATGAAAAGTAAAAAACGTTAGAACAGTGTGTCCTTCAGTTATGAAGAAATGAACGAATAAAACGTATTCCAGGTATTCTTTTGCATATTATTCAATGTTTAGAGAAACATACACGTGACTCACATAATCTGTGTTTGATTAACATCAAGTATCGGCCACTTGAATAGCAAAATCAATGTGAAACAAGATACTCGAGAATGAAGGTTTCCGCGAGAGCTGATAGCATGAAGTGCTTAAAAGGTTGATGCACTTTGATGTACATATTAAAAACGCCTGTTCTTTCACATAGACAGGGCTTCCTTCTGTTGTACAAGATTTCAGAGGCTACTGCATATAAGTCTTTCCACGTGGAAAACATATATCTATATAAGTTCATTTTTATGATTTACTTGTGATTTTTTCCTAACTACAGGCTATGTTATATTGATTAAAAGTTCAGCACGTGATTCCTCCAATACCTCAATGTTATACATATATATATTGTATATATATATATTCATTTCAATTTACCAAGGGGAAGCTCTACGTCCTGAAGACCCTGTGCGGTGACGAAATTATTGACACATTCGGCCAGATAATCAAACAGACGAATCGCCGCACCCACCCTCAAATCGGAACTAATGTGGTACATCTGAACTTGTTCTCGCACCGGTTTCCCATTCGCCAATTCCAAAAGTATTATCCGAAAGTTTGTGCCGCCGAGATCGAGCGCCAAATACAGACCCTCCTCTGAAAATATAATCTTCGTTCAATTCCCAAGTCAGTGAGAGTTAATCCTTACTTTCTATCAAACGATAAGTGTTACGATACGTTCACATAATATTTTGAAATCACTTAAGTCTAAGCATATATAGGGATAATCGGTATTAGCCGTACTTATTGTAATCTATGAAAAAATCCGGTATGGATTACTTTGTCATTGTGCACGTTCGAATCGCACGAGATAAAGATCAATAATAAAACAATTAAAAAGAATATCGTTGTAACCTGTTCCGTCGAGAAGTTCAGGAACATAAGTGTTTTCCATCTGCAGTGACGACGGTTGCAGATGAATTCCTTTATTCATCTCTGAAATGAATACATCCTGAATCCTTCGTACGGTTGCGGCTGAAAATTGCATCCGTGCCATTTTCTGTTCGATCTGTAAATACAGAAATTATAATAGCATCATTGTTTCGAAACGCAGTAATATTTATCGTAATCGGGGTTGCTCGAAAACATTCCATGAATCGTGAATGTTTGCCGCACGTCGACAAACAATCGCGCTAGGCTCTAACGTAACATTTTTGTGTTCTCCACGTCAAAGGCACTGTTGTTTACCCTGTTACGTGTTACGTGATCTCTAATGGGATTCTAATAGGCAAACTGGAAGTGGGGGTCACGATTGCGGTAGTTGGTGAACGTATCGCGATGCCAGAGTCTTTGGTTAAACAATTGAATTCGTAACAATAGCAACTCCTAGATATAATTACTGAAAGATAAACGTAACGAACGTCCGTTGAATTAACATTGTTCAGGTGGATAGTCTATCATTTACCGATATCATATTCCATTAATTTTACTATCTTATTTTTTGCTTAGTGTTGATTATACATAATTAATTTGTTGCGGGTTCGTCGTACGTATCGCGAACGAGATCGACAACAAACTTCTTATGACCAGATAGTACTAATATTTCACTTCCGTGAAGGTAAACCGGTTATGCTCGCACAAACATCTCCGCTAAGACGAGTTGGAAAAATTCTGGTAACCGATATTACACGTAGAAATAGCACGAAAAATCATAGATATCGAATCGTACACTTTCATTGCCACAACGTGTTATACTTACGTAGATAATAAAAAATTCATTTCTCATAAACTATATCTAGGAACAATTCCACGACGTACGTAGTATTATGTTTTATGGCAGTTTGAATAGAAAGAAATTGATTACATCTCGTAGATTGATTTATTAACGTGATAACCGTTTATAGCAGAGACGAAATTATTGCCCCAGCTATCTTGCCAGCGCAAACGTTATTTGTAATCTCATTAAAAACACGAAACGAAAAGAAATAGTAATAGAGAAAACCCGGGAACTGTAGCGAGCTAAAAGTGAAACAAGAGTTGACCGTGACATTCAGCGATCTTCCATTTAATCAAATGCGGAAGGAGAGCGTGGGTAGGTTGTTGTAGCTCTAGCTGATGTAACACGTGTCTAAGGCAAAATATTTCATAATATCGGATCACGCGTGATCTCTGCTGTCAATTAACTACTGAAATCTGTCGAACAAATTTTTTCTGTCACGACCACTTTACATCTCACAATACCTAGCCATTACTCATCTTAATATTACTATTATACTGTCGAAGGCGTGAAAATTCCATTAAAATCGTATAAATTTAATTGCCATTATTTTTTCTTCACACTTGACTATAACATGATTCAATGATAAACAATTCGAGTATCGTGAACCCACACTCATGAAGATTACCTCTCGATAACCCGTTGACTTAGAGCGCGTGATAAGGATACAGTTTACGAGGATTTCGATGCAAAAGAATATGATAACCCTTGAATCCAGATAAATCCACCTTGTGTCCAGTTTTGTTTTCTTGTTTACGGAGTAAACGGAATTGCATCGTGGTTATTAGATCGGATTTGATGAGAATATATTTCATTTCCTATCTATCTTGTGGCGCGTGAAACTGTTTTTTCTTTCATCTCACGGAGAACGAATTACATTAAGTCCGACTTAAGCGTGACCACGACACAAGATATTACGATGAATTAAACATTTTTGACATAAGTGACAAGCGTTTCGTAACACGGTTTACTTGATACCGTAAGACGTGTGTAGTATTACCCGAGATAAAGTTAATTGCGTGTAGCAACATTAGCGGTGATGTTGGCATAAACAGAGGAGAAAGTAACTATGCGCGATCGATCGGTGTCAGTAAACTCTTAACGAGAATGTCGCAAGGTTAAGGACTTGATTTGCTGTCTCTTGCATTGATCATGATTCAACATCGGCAGCAGTTCCGTGCAGAAATCGATCAATTATGTAAGAAGCGTACGAGCTATCATCGCGGAAAAAAGAAGAACTACATTATCGAATGTATAATAATATTTACAAAGAATCCGACGATTTCTTACTACAGGATTTCTTGAAATCATACGCAATCAGAGACGGAATAACATTTGTAAGCAATAAATGTTACTACGATTTGTAAGTTTTAGATTTAACTGTTTTCTTCTGTTTTCTCCTTCACCTTGCCTCATCAAATGTCGTTCTTATCATTGTATGATGACGACAGAACGTCGACCCTGTAGCGCGTAAAAGGACTAGGGTTCACGGTGAACTATCTCAAATCTTTTAGATAAACTTCGAGCACGACGAATATCGTGTTCGATAAAATATCTAATTCATAGCGTCGAACCGCTTGTTTCACTTACTTTTTGCCGCCTCACGTCGTCTGAAAGAAGCAGAGGCGATACCTGCATCGCCTCGTGAAGTGCATGTTCCGTGGGAAGAACCATATCTACGGAATCCCGAATATCTGAAAAAACGTATAAAAGGATAAAGAAAATCATTACATACATAGTATATTAACAAATGTATACATATAATATGTATACAAATGTCAACGGCTCTATGAATTTTTTACAAACAGTAAAAACCAGTGATAAAAAGATGTGTTAGTCAGACAACTTTATGGTTACAGATAAATTACGGAAGTGTCACCGTATAGGATAGTTCGTAATAAATTATTCAATTCTTGTTTCTTTTTTTTTAACTGTCGCGTGACGTAAAAATTATAGCC
Source organism: Mimumesa dahlbomi (assembly GCA_917499265.3). NCBI lineage: Eukaryota > Metazoa > Arthropoda > Insecta > Hymenoptera > Crabronidae > Mimumesa > Mimumesa dahlbomi. The sequence continues at coordinate 12,804,738 of OU824118.1, forward strand.
GCCGACGATTCTATTGATACTCGTGAAGCACGTGTTCACCTTGTTGTAGCAGGCGTTTATCTATCGATCAGTGTTTCCCGAATGGCACAGGTTACACACTCACTATTGAATGATCTTGAATGATTCGGTTGTCGCAAATGACAAAGTGGACGCCGCGTATTGCTCGTCGGGCGCGAGAAACCGTCTGAGGATGGGTTAAGGAGATTGTATCGTCTACGTCCGGACGTTTATTTATTTCCTCTCCTTCCACTCTTTCTGTGACCGTATAACGAAATGATAACGTTACAATCTACTATTTAGCAGAACGTCGAGAGTCAAAACAATTCCATAACTTATCGATAGCGCTAAATAATCGACCCTCGTAAATTATAACGTTTTGTCGGTAGCTACAATAGAATCCTTATGTTTTTACGGTTTCAAACCGCTCAACTGCGTAATTGCGACTCGAATATTAATTGCAATCGAACGTATTCGACACACTTTATTAATGATAATCACAACAGGGAGGATCGGCGAGGAGTATACGGAGCTATCCGGTGACCCAATTTCATGACTTAGAAGTTAACAATTAAACGAGTGTCTTTTTTTCTCTATTTCCGAATGAGACACACAGTTTTTCATTCTTTTTGCGAAAATTTGTACACGCGAACAAAGACCACGGCTAATTATACATCGCGAGCTCTTAATCGTATCGATCTGCAGGAACGGAAGGCTTCATTTTTGACTTCCATTAAACTTAAAGCGAAACTATCCATGTCTGACCGATATAGTCGTATTATACGTATGTACATGTATGTACACACACATGCATATAAAGAATACTTTGTTATATTCTTCATTGATAAAACTGAGATGTACTGCATTTTACACTACACTCATTGAACTTTATACTAAAGAACATTATTACGACAGACATTGAGGTAAACGAACTCAGTGGCTTTGGATTTCATTCATTTTACAAATACAACAAATATCGATAATAGTAATTATAAACATATTGCGTGTGAGTTGTTCAATGATAATGACATAGAAGTTGACTGAATTGTATTAAAACACAAGGCACAGAGTAGGTAAAGTAAAGAGAGAAGATACGATAGAAGTAGCTACGAAAAGTAAATATAAAATCATTAAACCTGCAGTACGCTGCAACGATGATTGATAGATGACACTAGATACCCCGGAGGAGATCCATAAGGAATGAACCTTTTGCACTCACCGCGCACTAATCAACCCCTCGAATCTCGTTGTACGGATTTTTCATCGCGAGCAGCACGAAATCCGTGCATCTTTTCTCTCAGTTGCCTCGAGACATCTCTTTCAACGCGATATATGTTTTCGGAGTAGCGTGTTCGCCCGTATACCATGCTTACACGCGACATAAAACGAATACAGTATTATGCACATGCCACGCAAGCGCATTCGGATTGTAACAGAATGCAATTGCGCACGGAACAAGCATCGATAAGTGAGCACTTCTTTGAAGTGTCGTCGGCTGCATCTAAGACGAAAAAATATTTCCGAAGGTTACATTTCAAGCTATGTATGCTCTTAATTGCCAGCTATTATTTTTGCTAGCGTAGAATTGCCGCGGGTATGCGCATAAATTCTACGCCGTACTTAATCGGTGAAATGTTCATGCGTGAAACATTTTGATTTTCATATAATAGGAAGGTCGTGAGAGTCGAAGCACTCGTTCCGCAAGTTTAAGATTGGTCGAGTACGACGGTGCAAATCAACGGGGCAAAAGGTGTGCAGTTCCACTCAATTTTTGGAGTGCTTGTTTGCACCAGCTAGTCGTGTTACACATGACGTGCCCGATGCATTTCTCCGCGTCGTTACTTTCATTATTTTCCAATCTGTTTTTCACTTATGTCAGTATCCCGTATCTTTCTTCTGACGTCAAACCAATTAAAACGAATTAATCGAACGTATTAATCTATGCATATTCATGTAAACGAGCTACTTATTACAACACTCGTTACGAGAATTTATTACGAGCTACTTATTTACCGACACTCGTTATTTTTAACGTACTCTGAGTTACGGTTACGTTACACGTAAAATATAATTGACCAATCTTTTCGATTGACATGTCCATATAGAAGCGTGTATCAAATGACTTATCTAATCGAGACGGTGATGAGTTAATTTGCAAATATTGTACATTTCACGATCGGTTCAGCAAGAAGAACACACGAAATGTCGCTGGAACGTTCGTCCGAGTCATAAAACGGTTCGGAACGAACCTCCATTAAAACCAATTGGTAGGTGCAAAACGTCAACCAGGATAATTTAGCCAGTTAACCCGACGTGATGATTCTAATCCATAGTGCAACACGCACACTTGTCATACGGTGCCTCGCCGATCGCGACATCTGAAAAGACGCCTCCTCCTTCGACGGAACGTCCCATCGATGGTACATACGTATCGTAACGATAAAACTTTGCCTGTACTTATCGCGATCGGCGATCAATCCCATTTATCATACTCTATCGATCCGCTATATTAATGAACGTGACGCAAGTATGGAATCGTGAGAAACGATAAATAAAAATCGTTGGTGTATCAATTCTACACCGATACCCGTTTTATTCTTCACAACGTTGCATACCTGTCGTTCCACCTTTTTTTTCCAGTCTCTCTGTCTCTCATTCGCTCTCTGTTTCTCTCCCATTTTTTTACTGTACGTGTTCGCAGTTTACGATAGCGGCGTACCCTTGCCCGGATAGCGCAACGGTTATGCATGATCTTTACTACTTGAATTATGGAGCTTCCGTGAATTACGAGACCATTATCAGCAAGGTCTCGAATATAAGCGTTAATCGAATAGAATTCCCGGGAATTTTGACAGATCACTTTGCGGTTACATTGTTTCATTCTGTGATGAGATTGTTCTGGGTGTTATTGGAAATATTATGTGTATTATTTCGTACGAAGTCGTTGAAAGTCCGTTCAAAAACGGTGCGAAATGTTACCCGGAGTAAATTACTCGGACGAATTGTTCGGAAATTCGTTAATAACTTAGATAAGATTACGTTTTAAGATATCGCAAGTTAGTACCACTTATTTTATGCATTATACCAGTCGACGATTATTTACGAACGTACTTCCCAGACCGGAACACGTTCAGAAACACGTGCTCGCCGGAATAGCTGTCAAGTTCACGCGATGATCTCTCGAACTTGACGCTAGCAAAGAAGGAAAAAGCAGTTATGACAAGAATGTGAAAAATGATCGTGATAAATGTTAAATCCTGTCGATTATAATTTTCATTACACGATCGCTGTTCGTTTAAGTTCCATCATTTAATTATTATATGTCTCAACGATGCTACCAGTTACTTCTATTAATTACACGATATTTTACAAAATTCAGTAAAATTCTATATGTGGTATTGGATTAAACATCTACTTGATAGAATTTACTTGATAAATCGAGAGCAAGCCTCTCAGATTCAGGTTGAAAAGTACATACACTGAACTTGATCCCATCCCTAATGGATATCCGCGCTTTACTTGTTAATGACACTGAAGTTTAATTGAGTCACGACTCGTCAAGTGCAACGAGGAAAGCGTAATACAAAGCATAAATATGTATGTGTGATAATACTGATATCTGAATTCTGCAAACCGTATCGTTAAATATCTATGTATATTCGCATGCCTCGAGAGTATACATCACACACATTGACACACACGTGTAGCGTATCATTTCAAGGACCCACGTGGGTTGACCGATAAAGTAAACATTCGAACTGTACTTTACCTTAATAAGTTCAGTGTAAAAATCGCAATCTCTGCAGAAGGTGGACCGTCTTCGCGCAGCTTATTAATTACCCGATTATTCGAAACTAAAGCACGAATGGAATCCGCTATCAAACACCGAGCACAAAGTCCTCCCGAAAGATCAGTGATTTCAGCGCCAAATTTGCCGTTAGAATTTCAACCTAACGTAAAACGGGAATGCGAGGTACGATCAACTGATTTGTCCTTATCTTGTTAACATATGAAAACATATGTTTGTGGGACTTGCCGACAATGGAATGGAATTCGTTTCTATATTTCCGAAATTGTTCGTTTAAACATCCATAAGTACCATATGACATCGCGAATAGTGTTCGAAAAACCAGCTGAATCCAGAGAGAACGGCCTGGTCGAATCCGAAAATGTAGCCTACCGACAATGCTGAGTTCCCGAGAAAGCGTCACGGGCCAGAGCCGGCGGCAAAGAAAAACAAACGGAGAGCCAAGGGTCGAGCCAAGGGTCGAGCGACCTAAGAGATAAGCTGTGTATGTGTGAGCCAACACACTAATCCAACAATAAAACTTTTTTATTTTAGGTCCTTTGTTAATGTAACTTTTATTAACATATTTGTGACATTTTTCTGGTTAAAATGATACCAAACACGATGGTATTTGTGTAACCTATAAATTTTTTTCATGTTTTTCAAAATACCATACATTATCGGAATTGTATTGTGTTTGGTACCATTTTAATCAGAAAAACCATACCAATTTGTTAAAAAAAGTTTCATTGCCAAAAAGCCAAAATTAGAAAAGATTTGTCTTTGCATTAGTGTGTCAACTCACCGATATGCAGGCATTTAAATTGTATCGGTTTTCTCGAGTATCAGCCTCTCTTCGTCTATTACTCTCTGTCCTTTTCTGCATCCGCCGCTGCCGGTAAAATACAAAGACGAACTGTCAACAATCAGTAGAAATTTATTATGTGCGACATTGGTTCCCCACGTTTCTGAAAATGTTCCGAGCCGGTCCCGAATATTTTACACTCTGGGAGGAATTACTGTATAAAGAAAGAACTGTTTTACCATAAATATTTGGAAGACGTACCGACCGTCTTTCCGCGAGTAAAGGCGATGATGTTGTTTACAAGTGGTTTTTTCGCAAGTTATATTAAATATCGCTTAGAGCGGACTAATGAAACCGCTGACTACATCTTAAAACTAATAGTTCCATTTTAAATACATTTATATACGTTGTACGTTGTTTAGTAACGAGCAATGTTGTCCTTTTGTGTGAATCTTCAAAAAAATAAAAGAAATACAACTCACCCTAACACTTTCCACGTCCGACTGTTGACACCGCGATCGCTCCAGCTTATGATCCTCTCTATCCTTCGTTATGTTCAGATACCGGTCAATGCCGTCGATGGTTGACCGTGGGACACCGCTAAATATACTCTGTTTCCGAACGGCCGGTGGTCTGAGCCAGATTCAACTGAACGAACACAGTCTTGTCAGATCGAGAATCGAGAGATAATCCCTGCTTGTGACCACCTGCGCATGCGCCGCACGAACCGCTCATGCCAGAAACCATGTGTAGTCAGACCCGTATTTGTTTGAATCTTGGGGCGCACTTCAAGTTAAATCGATTATGGAGAAAAAGCTAAATGTGGGCTACGTGTTATAGAAAATAATTCTCCTTAAAGCTTTTTCAAGGGACATCAGTTTCGAATATAAAATATAAATCCGAGGATTACTGATATTATTCCTTATGTTTTCGAAAAAGATCATATAGTTTTAAGACTCTCGATTATTTGAAATTGTCTTGTTGAAATATCCTTTTAATATAGGATAAAATACTTATAGTACAGGGTGATCGGAATACCCATATTTCATAAATATACGTACTTATCTGGCCAGAAGTTCATATTAGGCTAATGGGCATGCGTTAAACCCCCTCCTTAATCTGGCAAGTCTCGCCTCGAGGATGGTCGCTTGCCCCACTGCCGCGAACTTCGAAACGATATTGGAGCACATCAGTGCGCGCCTTTTCTACCACACACAGAACATGTACGCACTGTGCTATATACGTATGTACGCTGTAGCACGTGATATATCGCATAGTGTAGCGGAAACTTACACACCGCAAGAATCACACGTAGGGAGAAACCACTGCAATTGTAGTTGCGATTGGGACACACGGGTCCCACCCGCAATACAAGTGCGGGTCCTGGAAACAGGTGACTATGTAAATGTACCGCTTCTATCGGGAGATTTATGAGACATGAAAAACTAGGGCGATATGTGATCGGCAAATTAAACTTGGAACTGATAAAAAGGGTATCAAAGGTTTCGTGAATCAACAGAACTGAAAGAATCACATGCAGGGAAATAATAGGACAGTGAAATTTATTGTAATAACATTCTTATGGGAAAATAATGTAATGTAAATTGAATAAAAGAATATGTACGATGTGTATAGCTTAAGAGGGATGCCCTTTGAACACTCCTGCAGCTTTTCCTGGGGCGGTTGAATGAAGTTTGAATATAGCTGCAATAAAATAACATCCGTCTACCAGACTACATCGGCTGAATGGAGTTTGATTAAATAAAGTGCTCAGCGTGTTTAAATTTAGATCGTTACAATTTTCCGACCCTCGTGGCTTCATAATAATGCATGGCCCCACGTTGTAGACAACTGTCTTGCACTTCGTAATGATAATTAACAGGAACATTATTCGCTGTTCAAACTTTGGAAGTATAATGAAATTTAAACTTCGTTGAACTATCGACAACATTGAAAATTGAGAAAATGTACATGTTTCTAAAATAATTATCTACGTTGACCTAAAATGAGAAAATCGATAACGAATACTCTTTTAAACACTAAACTATGCCTTCATATTCTAATTCATCGCATTATGATACACTCCGTCTAGATTTCATCAACCTCCATACGATAAGGAGATACTACACGCAGGGCTTTGACACAAGGTTAATAATCGATGTCAAATGTGATTAACTCAGACGTTGGAGAGTATCCGAACCGTCGAAGATTCATTGCAAGTAAAATCATTCGATTATTTGATCTTCTTATTAAAATAGAAAGCGTTATTAATGCGCAAAATAATACTTTATTAATCCACAAACTTTAACATCAAAGAAATAAATAATGCTACATACTAAAACACCGAAAACAAAGTATTGAACAAATTTGTCAAATACTTTAATTATGTAGTACATCTATACAATATTTGTCTATTTTTATGTAGTATTATTAAAAATACAAAAGTGCAATATAAAAAATGAATTTCATATTCACGTTATTCGGGCAAGAGATCATCACCAAGTTCCTCGTCGCCGAAATCATCATCTCTCTTCCCGGCAGACGTCATAGGACGGGTAGGTAACGGACCGATTGGATCAGCATAAGCAGTACCTGCGGAAAAATCAATCAATACTTGGAATTTTCTCTTTAAAAAAGCACCAATCTATTACAATCGTTTTTAAACTACTTAAGGGTTAGATAACATGTTGTAGGCCACTGTAAATGTCTGGGAATTACTATGGTGTAACTAGAATAAGAATAGACTGTTCAAAATAGCTAGACCCATCTATCATCTATTCAATCCATTAAGGCACTCCAGCCACCGTTTGTAGATCATTCTTGTTAATGTACATTCCTAATAAAACTACGCAATTCTGAAGCTTCCATAGTTCAATACCCAATCTTCCGTAAGGATAATACGAATAAAAATAGTCACGCAGAAAGTTTTGAGTAATGTACCCGTAAAAACATATAAATTTGCAAGCAACTATCGGGAAGTAATGAATGTTTAGTGGTCTACGGAACTGTATATACACGTACTCGTTTGTGCGCTCGTATCTGGCCTCAATTCCGCGGTATTTTCTATCGTGGACATTCGATTTGGTTTCCCCCCGCCCGCACTATGTAACCCCTGATGATCTTTTCTTGCGAGGATAGGACTTGATCTGTAATCCGATAGTACACTCATTTCCGAACCACCTCGTGACGAAGTTCCGCTGTTGCTTCTTCTTGAACCTGTATCATCAAAGCATTGTTGTATGAGAGTGTTATCAATAGTAATCAATCCGTTCAAGTTAAAAGTGCACACCTGTAGTACCTGGTCGCGCTGATCCCTGCCGCTCTTTTAATTCTTTCGCTTTCTCTGCCCGTTTCAATTCCGCTGAGTATACTTGTGCCTCTTTCAAACCAAGATCACTACACAGGCGAACAAGAAATTTCAGACATTCTATGTTTTCAGGGAATTTGTTGTGAATGTCTTGGTACTCTACAAGAGCTTTGTGAAATTGGCCAGTTCGTCTCAAACACGCAGCAACGAGTAATCTCCATCTCGGCTCTTCAGGCGCAAGTTCTACCGCCTTTTTAAAATAGGTCATTGCTTTCTCCGCAACCTTTAACGTAATAAAATGAAATCTGATTAAAAAAGAAAAGAAACTACGCTTTTTCGAAATAGGAGGGACGTCGTTGCCAATAAGAGCCAAATAACGAGCTAAAAATAAGAATCGCAAGAATGTTACACTTACTTGCATAGACACAAAGTACGATCCAAGCCAATCGATTACTTCAAAGTTAGCAGGAAAAAATCTGTAAGACTGTAAAATAAAAACTTGTTGAAACATCTCTAATCGCGTGGATCATCTGTGTAACAAAAGGAACTTACATCACTGTAAAACTGATACGCTTGTTGCTTATCACCAGCACTGTCATACATTTCTCCCAATTTTTGTAAGACTCCAGGATCAGATGGTATTATACCAAGCAATTGATTGTACCTGTTTAAATTGCTTATTGTAAATCGTATTAACTGAACGAAGATTACATATTAGATATACATATGCGATCACAATACCATTCTGCAGCTTGGTCGACGTCATTCATAAGTTGATAAAGATGTCCAATTTGATATAACGTCTGCGGATCGTATCTAACAATATTACGAACTTTCCAGAAACACTCCAATGAATCTTCATATAAGTTTTGTTTTTTGTATACCAATCCTGTGTAACAAGTTGCCATTGCACATCATAATGGTATATAGTTTTATATACTGGTAAATATAATTACCCAAATTATATAACGCCTGCACATGACTAGCGTCCGTATCTAACGCACACAGGAGAAGTTCTCTAGCAATATCTAATTCGCCCTTTTTCATAGCACATGCTGATAAATTAACATACGCGGCCGCGTTGTAACTGTCTGCTGTTCGAGCGATTTCTCCGCATCTCTCGGCTTGATCATAATCCCCTTGCTGAAAAAGTATTATTATGTGTAACTAATATAACACAGAATCACCATACGTAATAATACAACTTACAAGGAAATAAATAAATGAAAGCATAGTCGCTGCGGAACTGTTGGCCTTATTTTCACGATTTTCAAAGACCTTTAATGTATCGATAGCCAGCTGAGTCTCTCGATTATGTAGAAATACCATTGCTTTATTTATTTCCAAATCAGCAGCTAACAGACCGTACGCCGAAGATTTTATTGCGTCCACGCACCTTAAAATTTAACATACTATTTTGTGAATAACCTAGCGATATATATCGCAATAGCAACGAAACATTTACCAAGCAAATCCGGCTGTAAGGGTGTCTTCGATAACAGGTGCTATAAGCTTTGCAGCACAGAGAATAGTCTTTTCAGCTTCCAACTTTAATTCTTTCTCCAACTTAGATAAGTCGTCATTCTTTAAAATCTCATTTAATATATTTGATACGACATCATCCTGTAAACGAATAAATATGATTTAAAAAGGGACTATATACATAATCATTTTCACTCTGTGCTTTCTATAGAATAATATTAAGATTGAGCGATTACAGATTGTTGCAGAAAAACATAATTACACTAACATACTATGTATTACGAAGACAAGTGCTAAAGCAGCATTTCAAGCGTGAACGGAAATAATAATGTGCTGTTTTGTGAGTTTGGGCAACACTTAAAAAACAACATGATTTAGAGATACTTATATATGCGCCCAACTCACAGTACTTATATTATATCTGTCCTCCTGATCTATGTTAAGTTGAACTTCTAGTAATTCTAAGAATGCTCTTTTCATTTTATCTCTATGAGACAACGCAAAATGGCATAAAACAGCATGCAAACCCGCTTTGAATTCGGCTCTTTCTTTCATGACCCATTCAAAACTATTAGCTGCTTCTTCCAAACGACCCATTTGTACAAATAACATTCCAATGTTATGCATTATTTTTATTCTGTGAATTACGTTGCAAGTTAATGTTAGTATCAACAAGTAACACAGTAATCGATCTGCAAAGTGCCAAAGTCCTGTATAAAAGATATGTTGTTATTTCAATACCTTAAGTCCTTGTGAGCTGTTGGTGCTTGATCAAATGCCATTCTATACATTTTAATTGCTTGGGATAATTGTCCTGTTTTAACATATATATTTCCCATATTCACTTTAAGTCTGGCACTATTGCTAAACATTCTGTTTCTTGTTATAGCTTGATAAGTAGCTATTGCTTCGGTGAACATTTCATTGTTGGTATACTGTGTTGCCAAATTAAAAAGGACCTACAAGTTTCATCATATTACATTGAAAGTTCTCTTATACCATGCTACAACAAGATTCATATTTGCAGTCCTTACAGCAAACGTTAAGTCTACATTGTGACTGTCACTGAGTCCTGCCTGCTCCTGCAATCGGATAAGAGCCCGCTCTCTTGATGATGCTTCTCTTGCTCTCTCCAAGGCAACTCTCATATCGTTCTCACATGCAGCTTCTACTGAACTTTCTATGAGTTCCATTATTTTTCTCTCTGATACTTTGATCTTTTCTTCAGGCCTTTATAAGTACATTACAAAAGCATGATTATTTGAAAGTCATTCATTCTCAATATCAGTCGTGATGTTAGATAATTCATCTCACGTGTCTTCTTTGCCAGTTTCTAAAGGTGGTGCAGGCCCCTTAGCAGTACTACTCATATTAAGTGGATCAAAGGTCTGTCGACTACTACTAGTATACCCAGCACCTCTAACTGCAGTCATTGGTCTTAGGCCACTAGTGGTTGGACGTCCAGGTATACCAGTGCCAGTTCTATGAAACTGAATACAATAAATGTGTTTATATATTAAGTTAATTGAAAACCATTAAGTGTGATTATACAGTAACTCTTAGTCTAAAAAAAGCTTATAAGAATTGCTTACTCCACTTGCTGTCCCAAATCGCATGGCACTACCAGGTACTTTTGGTGTGAACTACATTAATAAAGTAAGAAAAACAGTTTAGTTTAATAGACTTATTAATGTATATTTGTATATATTCACTTACAATGGATCTCTTCGCATAACTTGTTTTAAGAGCTTCTTGGAATAACTCATCCTGTTCGAGATCTCTGATACTATACATTGACGAATAATCATTGTACCCAGTATAAATATCATCCTCAATTATTGCTGCAGCCATTTCTAACAATATCAAACAATCCTGTCAATCTCTAAACCCAGACCCTGTGAATAAACCAAATTTAATACAATAATACTACCAACAGGTGCAAAATATTAATAAAAAATGCTTATAATGAAAAAGGTAAGACTTACAGATAATTATTTGTTTTTGCAGTAACAAGTACTACAAAAATTATATATACGTATACTGTATTACGCAGTTTTGATAAAAATTTAAAATCGTAGAAATGCGTAGAAATAAGAAATCAAAATTCAAGATAAATTATACATGGTCGGTGTTCCGAAAGTGCATATGCAACTAACTGGCAAATCCTCTAGTTACATCTATTTCTGCAATTGTAGTGTCACAAGAAATTTAATACTGCTATATCCATCTTCTGTGTAACAAATAATTATGAAAATAATGTTCTTTACACGCATCAGCTTTTTTAATTTACAAGTATAAAATGATCTGATTTTTTATAGGTAAAAACTGAAGGGTAACTTGCATTCAAGTGCATCAGGCAACAGGATTAGCATTTATTGGTTGGCAATATAAAGCGCCGCAAACCGCAGTATTTTTACGTGAACAGATCTATAACATAATGGACAAGAAGGTTTTGCAGTAGCTTTTTCGTGACCGGAGTACTCTGACGTCGTATCATTTCCTCTTAGCAAACCTTATCTGGCTGCATAATCGACCAACAAACATTAAAATTATCCGCCTCCCACCGGTAGTCCCTGGTCTACCAAACGACTTGAATTTTTGCTGTTCATGTAAAGGCGGGGTTACTTTTCATACAGTAGTGTCGTATAACCTGTTTCGTCAACTCAATACAATAATGTTTATAAATATCAGAATTTGACATACGTTACGTGATAATTGATAAGCCTAAAGTTCTTTAAATCATGTAAAAACGTCTCGCCCCGCTGACGACATACACAATGCAGTTCAAGGCTGTATCTTTAATGTGATATTGTAAAGTAGTTTAAAGTAATTTGTGGAAGATGACAACTGAGCAGAGTGGACACGATCATTCTCTTGCAATTAGACAAGAAATACAACGTTTCGAAAGTGTTCATCCGTCGATATACGCTATTTACGATCTAATAGATCTTATATCTGACACACACATTGCAAAACAAATCCGTGAGCATGTTGTTGCAATCGAAGGTATACTATGCAATAATAATTTTATACGTATTTATGTTTATTTCGACATTAAATAAAAATGAATTATTATTATGATTATTGTTACTGTTATCCTTTACACTATAATGTATAGACTTATGTATCAATTAAGATATCATATGTTTCGATCTTGTTATAGATTCTTTTGTTAATAGTCACGAATGGACACTGGCTAGAGAAGTCCCAGAATTGCATTTAGGAATCATTGGTTCATCTGACTCAGGAAAATCGGCTTTAGTTCATAGATATCTTACTGGCTCGTTTATGCATGAGGAATCTCCAGAAGGTGGTCGCTTTAAAAAGGAAGTTTCTATCAATGATCAGAGTTATCTCTTGTTAATTAGAGATGAGGGTGGAATACCAGAGTCACAAGTATATTAAAAACATATATTATACTTTATTAATTGTTATACATGTCATGCATACCATTTCTATATCATAAAATGTATATAATTTTTGTATGATTCTATTCCTTACGACTCTTAACGAAGATATCAATCATTTCAGTTCACTGCTTGGATAGATGCTTTATTACTCGTATTTAGTTTAGAGAGTGAGGAAAGTTTCTCAATAGTTTGCAGTTTCTATAATAGAATGTGTTCATTTCGAAATATGTCTGATGTACCAAAAATACTTGTAGGAGTTCAAGGTAAAATATGTACATGTTCTTTATGTTTTTACAAGTATGGCCTAGAATGTGCATAGAACTTTTTTTGTTTTACTGTATACATGTATAATTTTGTAAAATTATATGTATTTTTACACACCTAGACTCAATTAATGATACTAATCCACGGGTTATAAAAGATGTCAGACCACGAAAATTGGCTTGTGATCTGAGGTGTCCATATTATGAAACATGTGCTATTTATGGTTTAAATGTTGAGAGAGTATTTCAAGACGGTAAATATTCTTTTGGAAACTAGAATTTAAAATTTTGTATACATCATGAAAAGTATGCTGACAGTATTATGAATGTTACAGTGTGTCAAAAAATTATACAACATATATCTGTAAAGCATTTTGGATGCAACGGACAACAAGCAATGGATAGTGAAACAAAGTACTCTGTCCCAATGATTGCCAAAACTGCGCAACTTCTTACCAAAGAAGTAGAGGCAACAAATTCGTCAAAATTGAATGTATTTATAAAAGATCATGTCCTGTAATTGTAATACATATTCATATGTTAAGTATTTGCATTAACAAATTACATTGTATTATCTTCATAGATGTCTGATAAAGACGAGGATTCTCGATCTATCCATAACAGTACCACTCAAAACGATGCGGGAACGATTAGTGATAACTTTCATAATGTACAGAATCAGCATGGAGATCTTAGATCTTCAATTCTGACGCCAACTACAATCAGGTCAAAATTTTGTTATCATACGTAATTTAACTGATAGACAATGTGTATAACTTTATATGCTTCAATTTGGACATTCCAGAAAGTTTAGACGGAAATCTAATATATTTACTCCATCAAAGAAAGAGAAATATAACATGGGCGAAATGGGTGTTGGTAGAGAAATACCTGTGAAACAAGGATATTTATTTAAACGCAGTAGCAAATCTTTAAAAGAATGGAAGAAGAAGTATGTCACATTATTGGAAGATGGACGTTTGACTTATCATTCTAGTATGCATGTAAATATCATCCAATTTATTTTACAACATATAAGGCTGACATAGTAGTGTCAAATTTAATATATATAATTCATTTCTAGGATTATATGAATGAAGCTAACGGTAAAGAAATATTACTACAGTATGTAACTGTGAAAGTGCCTGGAAAAACGCCTAAAGGTTCCAAAACGACTAATGCTCAAGGTATATAATAAATGACCTAAGCATATGCGTCGTAATAATTTAATTTCGTGAATTGTATATTGCATAAATACTTTTTATTGATTTGCAGAGGATAGCTTCGAATTTTCTATCATTTCTTTAGAAAATAAGACTTGGCATTTTGAAGCAAATAATGCTGAAGATAGGGACAGTTGGATTTCTGCTATAGAGCTGCAAATATTGTCAAGTCTACAGAATAGCGATGGCGATAAAAAGAATGAAACGGATGCATTTAAAATGCATTGCATAAGAAACAAAGTATCGGGGAATGACGCATGTGTGGACTGTAGCGCGCCTAGTAAGTAATATTGAAAACAGGAAATGAGGAGTCAATATTCGGCCCACAACTTAAATACGCGTTAATTATATTTCAGACCCAGATTGGGCGAGCCTAAATTTAGGTGTATTAATGTGTATCGAGTGTTCGGGCATACACAGAAATTTAGGTTCACATATATCGAAAGTTAGGTCACTGGATTTGGACGACTGGTCGTAAGTACGATAAATGTTTTTTTTCAACTAAATTTGTATACTATAAGAGTACATAACATATAGATAGTATATAGATTAACTTATTACATTGTATCTGATTCATTAGATATTGAACGTTCGATTATATAAAGTTATGCAAGAATATATTTAATGCATGGCTTATTATGTGACATAAAAATAGCCCTGACATTAACTTTAGCGCAGGTCAATTGAGTGTAATGTTAGCACTGGGTAATGATATAGCCAATAGTGTATGGGAATACTGCTTGAACGGAAAACAAAAACCAAACTCAGATTCTCCCAGAGAGGAAAAAGAGCAATGGATCAGATGGAAGTACGAGGACAAAATGTTTTTACCACCAATTAACCCTAATATTTCTTTAGGAAAACTGCTCATTGATTCAGTTTGCCGGTAAATACGATTGAATTGTAATTCCATGTGCTACATAATAATTAGATTTAATCGTTATGCTTCGTGTTGCTTTTATGCGAATATACTTTAGGGGCAATATGAGAGCCTTTACGTTATGCTTGGCCAGATGTAATTACGAAGATATTAATATTTCTGTCAGTATGGAAGACTTAAGGACACCACTCCATTTGGCCTGTGCCACAGGAAACTTAGCTATGGCACAACTTCTTATATGGGTGTGTATTTATTATTAAGGAAACTATACATCATGCATACCCAATTTAACGTAAGAGAAACAAAGTATAATATACTTGCACATTGAATTGTTGCAGCACAAGGCAAATCCGCAAAATTTAGATCATGAAGGACGTACGTGTATGTCGTATGTTCGAGCGCTTGAGAAAACGCTTGACAATTCGTCCGATTCTATGGAGATGCAGAAGCTTCTTGAAGTACTAGAACAAGCCAGTGTCTCTGGTGTAGATGACGTAGAAACATCTCAGTATTAAAATTGTTTACATTATGTACTTATTGCATGCAAAGCCATGCTTTAATTAATGGCTTACAGTCGATATAACTTTTATTATTAACAATACTGATACTCAGAAAAAGCAACCAAAGTATGTTAAATGAGTTTAAAATACGATGACGGTCTATTTCTATAAACTAGTACACTTTGTACTGTTGAAAAAGATTCACATTCGTGTCTCATCGTGTTGTTGGCTATAAATTTCGCAAGGAATTTGACCAGATATTTTAATAAATATGACATACTTTGCATATATTTGTACATTGAAGGTAGTTTGAAGCAAAAGTATAATTCATATTATGATACATATTTAACAAGGTTTAGGTCAGTGAAAGTAAATGTTTAATAGTGAATTCGAGTGTACATTATCAATGACTGAGAGTACAAACACTCATAAATCTAGTTATATTTATACACGTAATACATGTAATGTATTTGAAGAATGCTTTTACTATTTTTATTTTATTAATTATGAAGTAAACATATAATTACCTCGCAATATGTTGATCTTATTTTCAATTCCCGTAAGATGTGTACTTATTGCTGCATTAATTTTTATTAGCATTTTTATTTAAATTTATTAGATGAACAAGTAACAGTAATTACATGATAAGTTTCATCTGTAGTAGTTGTATCTCCTAGAAAAGTAATGTGCACAGATAATGCTAGATCTTTTTTCATTTTGGATTAGAATGCAATTGAAAAATTCCTACGTAGTATTAAAATTTACCTGTGGAACATATATTCGTTGGAAATATCGGTAACTCACTATAGTATTTAATGGTATTTAATTGCGACAACTTTGATTTGGACAACAATGAAATTCTCCGTGTACTAGGGTATCTGAAATCACATGTATTTGAACATATACATCCTGTACAATTGTTCAACTTAACTCACCCTTTATTCAAGTCAGTAATCATTGAAATAGGAAGTGGAGCAGATAAACTGTAAATAGTATTTTGATCTAAATTGTAGTGGCTTTTTATAGGGGATTCGTCACACTTAAATTTCTTGAAAGCACACGAAAATATTGATTTCAAGTGTTCTGTAGGGCAGCCTAAATTATTTTGTACAAGCAACATAAATTCTAAACATATATGAACTTGTGCCATACTTATTAATCTCTTCCTGAAAACAACATTTAGAAAAATTATATATATTTCATTCATATGGTTATTAATAATGCAATAATTGTACTACATGTGTACCTATAGTTATCTATGTTGAATTCTCCAGATGATAAATTTAAAAATTGTCCTTGCAGATCGTGCACTTCACTAAATCTTGCATTTGCCAAAATAAACATGTAATCTTTACATAATTTTTCAAATCCCATGTCTACCAGATATTCTAATGGTAAACTACCTGACAGTAAGTGTGTAATTGTTTCTTGTGTATGTAAATTCGACATAACTTTGGCAAACCTTGTGACATTCGTAAAATTTACCTAACAAATGTTATATTAAGTCATGTTGAACTCACGAAAATGATTTAGGGACACATTTGTAATACCTGTGTTAAGTAACCACCTGATGCAATTTCTTCAAATACTGTACGAATACATTTTGTCATTTCCAAACAATTCCTGTTCTCTGGAAAACATAAATATACTATTCAATTCACACTAATGTATATAATACACATCCAAAATAAAGTGAACACTTACTAATGAGTAGTTCCCAAAAAAAATCAATAAAACTTAGATTATGTCTAAATGGAAGATTTTGTATGTACTGTTCAATTGTAGCACCAGTTTCTATACTTTCATCATTTATAATATCTGCTTTATGCAGATCAATATTATCGCAGTTTCTATAACTATAATCTTCATTCAACAAAGAACTTATATTCTTCATTATTTTATCATGATCCTATTTTAACAAAACAGGTATTACTTCCATACATTTATGTAAAAAAATGAAACGTATTTTTATCTCACCATACCTCCTCATATGGTGTTTTAAAGCCATCTGGAAATTCTAAAGGCAATAAAATATTCTGAGAGGCTACATTCTTTGTATACTCCTCTATTATAGTTAAATATTGATTTAATAATAGTAATTGTTTCCATAATTCTTTTAGTGGACTACTTCGTGAACCTGTAACCAATTGCATTATCTACACAAAGATTTAAATAATTCACTCATATACCTAAGTAAATACTATACATATAAGAGTTAAATTGATTTACCATGTTGTTCTTTGATGCTCTTGTAGGTGGATGTAATGATAAACTACGAGTATCTACTTCAACACTTAAACTTCCCTCATAATTAGCTTTTACATTTTCCTTCCAATTAATCATTTCCTCTCTTGTGCCAAATAGATCGAATGTATTACATGCAGATATATTGATCTAAATATGAAATAACTTTAAAAATGTCTATATACATCATAAAAATATAAAAAAGATACACAACGTACATCATATTCATTTGCACCTGAGAGCTTCAGATGGTCTTGCAAAAACATAGAGGAAGAATTCTTTATTGTAGCAAACGTTTCAATTCCAGTAGAACAAACTTCTATTGTTGTAAACCATTCGTTGCGGATAATAGTACCTAACAATTTAGTTTCTTTGCTATCTTTCCCATCACACAATGCAAGTATTGGATGGCAATTACTACTTATATTCTCCAGGCACAAATTTAAGGAGTTACTGAAACAGAAACTTTCTTCTGAACATGTTTCTTATTACTAACATCATTTTCAATAGAACACTGAAGATTTTACCATGCCTCTGCTCTATCGAGGGGTAAGTATCTTTCTTCTTCTTTGAGCCAGTTCTGTTTAATTAGAATAATAGTGTCTTCAAATTCATCTTCATCAAATGAATATTTCAAAGGTGATCCAGTGATATCAAATTCTGTAATATTTGTATTAGTATTGTCTACATGTCGATGGGCTGATTATGCATGTGTTAAAGAAACTTACGGGTTGCTTCAACCTCATCTGCACACTCAATATTATTATCATTTTTTAAGGATTCTGGAAAAGGTTGCTAAAAAATTAAAACATGGATCCGTTATAACATAAATTGTTCTCGGGAACAATAAATTAGGTATTTTTCTCACGCACTTTTTTATGTAGAATGATATACGGTAAACCTTTAAACTCTGGAAACAATTTGTTTACGTATGATAAACTAGTGGTACTTATTTCTATAGATGGATTTAAAACTTTTTTCAATTTATCTAGTTCCCGCATTGTTAATTGTTTCGTCGAGTTTTACACCGTTTCAACTATACTTAATCGCTGTCAATTTGTTTCTATCTTATTTCACTTTGCCCGTTGTCTTCAAGAAATTTGAATTGGCAAGTTTTAAACGTTTGTTTAAACATTCGTTCGAAAAGGCATCTCAATTCACTGCCTCTAGTATTGTTATCATTATTATCAAAGATATTAATAGTACATTTCTGAACGCAAAATAAGACGAGGTAGAAATTTGTATGGTTTTTGGAACGACACTAGGCGTTCGTTGTTCGCGGAGTCCTCTATGAACTGTTTCGCGTTTGCGCTACGCACAGTGGATGACATCGATATGTCAATACTCGTAAAGTACGAAACCTTCAAAACGTGTATAATGTCGTAGAAATACGAGAAAAGGAAACCCTCCGTTGATTAATCGTGTAGTTACGATAGTGTTTAGGTTATGAAAAAGTCGAACAAATATTGGACAGGTGTGGGTAACATTTCGACGGTGTGTTTGTCCGAGATAAGGAGGGACCGAACGGACCTCCAGGAGAGTCTTCCGACGTTTTACATGAAGGAGCAGGATATTCCTGAGTACCTGGAAGGCTGTGGTTTAACCACCTGTACAGCCGGCGACATGCCAGAGGATGTGGACGTCCTACGGGACAACAAGGAGCAGACGAAGGAGAAGAAGCTGTCGTCTGCGTCTATCGCGGGGCCCGATACGAAGAAAACGGTAACTGTCAAACACCCTGAGTCGAACAAGCCGAAGCCGACGACGAAGAAAGGAAAACCGATACAAGCGGACCTAGACGTCTCCAAGGAATTTGTTCGATGTCGGGACGAGTGCGTGAAACGGCTCGATTTAAGCAAATCTAGTATCACCAATTTACCGAACACAGTACGAGACCTGACGCATTTAGTCGAGTTCTACCTGTACGGTAACAAACTTGTCACGCTACCGCCGGAAATCGGATGTCTGGCTAATCTGGAAACGTTAGCTCTGAGTGAGAATTCTCTAACAAGTTTACCAAATACATTAGAGAATTTGAAGTCACTTAGGGTGCTTGACTTGAGGCACAACAAGTTAAGTGAAATACCTGATGTTGTTTATAAACTAACAAGTCTTACTACATTATTCTTACGGTTCAATCGAGTCAGATACGTTAGCGATAACATACGAAATTTAACAAACTTAACTATGTTAAGTTTGAGAGAGAACAAGATCAAAGAACTACCTGCCGGTATTGGCAAACTGGTGAATCTGATAACATTTGATGTCTCTCATAATCATTTGGAGCATTTACCTGAAGAGATTGGAAATTGTGTACAATTATCCACACTTGACTTACAACACAATGAGCTTCTGGATATTCCAGACACAATTGGAAATTTGATTTCTATAACAAGATTAGGACTTAGATACAACAGATTATCCAGTATTCCAAAGTCATTGGCAAATTGTAAACTGATGGATGAATTCAGCGTGGAAGGGAACCAAGTGTCTCAATTGCCAGATGGTTTGCTATCAAGCCTTTCTGACCTGACAACAATCACATTGTCCAGGAACGCTTTCACTGCATATCCATCAGGGGGACCAGCTCAGTTTACAAATGTCTACTCCATTAATCTTGAACATAATCAGATAGATAAAATACCTTATGGTATTTTCTCTAGGGCAAAAAATTTAACAAAACTAAATATGAAAGAGAACCAATTGACTGCTTTGCCATTAGATATTGGTACATGGGTCAACATGGTTGAACTGAATCTCGGTACAAATCAGCTTACTAAAATTCCAGATGACATACAATGCCTTCAAACTTTAGAAATCTTAATTCTTTCTAATAACTTGTTAAAACATATTCCTCCCAGCATAGCGAATCTACGTAAACTCAGAGTCCTAGATCTCGAGGAAAATAAAATCGAATCTTTACCAAATGAGATTGGCTTTTTGCGAGATTTACAAAAGTTAATATTACAATCTAATCAGATCACTGCATTGCCAAGAGCGATTGGTCACCTGACAAATCTAACATATTTAAGTGTAGGAGAGAATAATCTTAACTATTTACCTGAAGAAATTGGGACATTAGAAAATTTAGATTCGCTTTATGTAAATGATAATGCAAATCTGCATTATTTACCATTTGAACTAGCACTATGCACAAATCTCAGTATTATGTCAATTGAAAATTGTCCACTTTCTCAAATTCCACTTGAGATAGTTGCTGGTGGTCCTTCCTTAGTGATTCAATTTTTAAAAATGCAAGGTCCTTACCGATCCATGTAACAAAATTAGAAAGTCATCTTGTGTATGGCATAGATGTCGATTCTTAATAAGGGTGATACAGAAACAAATGATATTTGATACGAATATTTATTAACTTAAATTCTCACCATAATGATCTCACATCAATAAAAATATATGAATATTATCAATATATGATATATAAAATGAGCATATATTTATATTCTCGTAAAATGAATAACATATGTCTGCAATATGTTTTCAATATAAAAGAAGAAACATATTTAATATATAAATACACGCGCACGCGCGCGCGCGCGCGGGCGCACACACACACACACACACACATTGTGAAATTGGTGCTGAATTGGAAATATGCACGGCAAATAAAGAAACTAAAGAATAGTTAATGCAATCGTAATAAGATATTTTAGATACAATGCTAATATGCATTATACTGATGCAATTTTCTCAGTTCAAAACATATAAATACTGTTTATGGATACTTTAAGAATAGATTTCATTTTCTTTGTATGTATATTAATTAGATATGTAAAGATAATTAATGATATATATTTTAATAATTACATAGTAAATCATTTTGCTTTGTTGTTAATTTGCATTACAATTTATCATATAGTAGAATGGTTGGATTTATAATTTCAGCAATTGATATTTAGCATTTAAATATGCCGTAGCAGCCTGATTGAATTTCAACAATCTTTGTGCTTTAATTTAATTCTGTATATTCAAAGTTCTATTATACACAAATACCTGATAATACTGTCCTTAGGTATACAAATATACGATTTTTTAGAGCTATATTAAGAACAAAGGAGTGAGATAATGTTATTCATTTAAAAAGAAATATAAAATTAAGAATCGGCATCAATTTATACTTCAGTTATTGTTGTTCATTGCCATCAAAGTGCAAAATGATTTGCTGATAGATTGAAACAACATATACAAAGAAGTTGGCACTGTATCATACTATATACAGCTTAAGTGTCATTATTTATTTTGCAACACATTGTCACACAATCGGTTACAAAAAAGAGCTTCAAATCTAAGAGGTTTTTAAAGTGGAACCGCTCTTCCAAAATACAAAAGAGATCTATTTATATAATTTAGCAGACTGTAATGAATGATGTATTATTTTTTTATTTCTAAGACTAACTATAAACAGTTATATATTTAAGCGCACCAATTATAAAAGATACGTATCATGAAGAAAGCAGATATAATCGTACTATGTTTTAAAAGTAATTTTTACTTTTGCATCTGTTACATAAGTTGCAATAATCAATGGCAATTATGAAGGTCATCTAAACATATACTTCTATAATACAGTCAAATATTGAATGGCACATGTGTTCTTTTAATTAGTACATTGTTGTTGTAACGATTAGTGCAATTCAAGTTTTCAATTGAATCATTAGTGTGCTCTCATCACATTAAGGGCTGCCAAACATAAGCATACAATTACCTAATACTAAAGTCATACTGTTGTAAGATTATTTTTTGCTAAGTTCCATAAATACTAACTTCTTCCCATATAATAAAAAAGATGTATTTTGTTGCTAATAAATTTTTTGTCTTCATTATGCACAAGTAAATAGTGCCAATATGAATGGTAAATAATCACATCAAATAATTCATGTATATCTATGTGCTGATTGTATTGTTAATAAGATCGATTCTTTTCTTGATGGCCAATTCAATATACATTTATGTGTATGTGTAGGTGTTCTGTAGCAGATTTATAAGTGTACTAGCTGATTGGATTTTATTTATGGTCAAGGGCGTATTGATTTTTAATATATTGTACACTCTTGTACACCTATACTTTAACAAAATACATTACTATAGTGTTTCTTGATGTTTTCTATTTGTAACACACTTACAAGTTTGGTTCATAGTTTTCATGTAGAAGTTGATTATTTATATAATGGCTGTGCAATAAGAAACAATGAAAAAAAATTTAAACAATCATAATTCTTTGAACTGTAACCTGAAATGATATTATATTAATGTATTTGTTATAAACTATGAAATGTACCTTCACTCACTCTGACCTATCGATTTCTTAATTATAAGCACTGTTTTTATGCATTTGTTGTAATAAGCTGAGATTATAAGTATTCAAATATTTTACTAAATGTCTATGGGATAAGTAAATTACATCAGTGTCTATGGATGTCATTTTGATTTTCTTCAAGCAAAACATGTTAACTGTTAATATTATATATTCATAATTTTGTAAGGTTATTGCTACTCTAAATGCTTCACAAAAAAATACCAAATTTTTATTTTTGGAAACATTTCCGAAATCAATAAAAAGACGATATGTTGAGATATCTATTGGAATGGAACTTAGCAAATTCTTAAATTATAATTAAGAAGGAATATGCATATTCTACAATAGAATACGTAATGTTTTATTGGTCATCGATATTTGTAAATGTATGATTTGTTGTGTATCTATTTACAGTTTTTCTACACTAGTTATGTTTTAACAGAAGTGAAGTCATGTAATGTATTTCCATTCAACTTTGTCTTTCAAACGTCTATAACTTAACCACGAGATAATAAAGATTGATAATAATATTGCACAAATGAGATTTTATCGAAATTTACGTTCACTTTATTCCTTTTTTTTATCTTGAAATTAATAGTTTTTGTACATTAAAAGTCTAATGAAATGTAGTGAACATAATTGTTTTCAGATTGGTACTTTTATTTCGAAAACTATAATAGACACATACTTCAGTACAAAATATTGTGAATGATTTATTACTTTCTACAATCTGCCGAAGGTAATGTAAATGCGTTTATGTTTTCAAGGATTAAATAAGTTTCAAAATATATGCAAATGTTGCCAAAAGAAATGCTACAATACAATTTGTTGTGATAAACTGTTCAACAGTTTTAAAATAAATAGGTGACACCTTGTAGTGTGGTTGGAATTAAATTTATATGAAAATTGCAAATGAATCGCACGCTATTCTCAAAGCGTAATCTTGTTGAATAGTCTATCAGGAACGATACTACTACGTGTATAATTTCAAAATCATAATATTAATGTAACTCAGTGTATATTAAATAATTATATAGGATGCTGTATATTTCTAAATATACGAATATGCTATTAACACTTTGGGAATTTCCTCTTTTTATTATCTCCGATTTATAACACGAATAAATTATTTATAATTTATCAAATCAGAAACTGGATCAAACCTCCTCTTCAGTACATACAAAAGGAGATCTTATTCCACATTTCGCAACTTTTGTTCAATTTTCATCGAGATATGACTTCGTTTTTTCATGACAAATGTACCAAACTTGACAATGCCTCTTGTTTTTTCACGCTACAAAATACATTGTATATACAAGATATAAACATATATTTTTCTTTTAGTGAATGCAAATATGTAATCCTATTTTATTGGGAACACGTATACTTGTTCAGATGAGTCAACTGTTTTCATTGTAGTTGTAATTTTTCTATCGATTAGTATGCGTGGTCGAAAAGTAGATTTTTTCATCAATTTTTTTGCTGCGATGAACGGTGGAGCAATATTTTGATCGGACTGCTCAAAATATCTTTGAGATTTTTTCATTTCAGATTTTTTATCCTTTTTGTCGGAAATATTTATTAATCTGTAATTCGTACAAATTTGTACCAAGTTTGACTATGAAAATGCATGATTTAATATGTATAATGGGTAAACGAGTACCTTAAAAGATCTAACAATTCTTCGGAAAAAGATTTCTCAGAGTTTAAAGTAACCGTGGCACTTTCTATTAATCGTAGAATATTGCCGTTCTGAATAATTGCGATTTCTTGCTTAATAATATTAATATCATGTTCTAAATTGCTGAGCATTGTCTTTTGTTTTACAGCAGTATCTAATGATATTGTACCATATTCACATTTATGATATTTAATTGTTTCAACGTTATTACAGTCATCAAAAATGATATTGAAATTATGTTCCATAGAGAAATTCCATATTTTGTTACAGAATGCATCCTCTGCTATCCAAACATTATAATTTATATTATCCTGCAAAAGAATTCTACGTAAAAGCAAAATGTATGTATGTACAGTCATGTCATTACAGCTATAATTGAAATACGCAGTAAAGTCTTATTTTATCGTAAACGTATATTCTAACAATTCCCCGATAGCTAAACGAGCATTTATTTAAACATAAACGCATATAGTTTTCAAACAGACAATAACTAGGTAATATTTAGCCGCGGTTTTGGATGTTTACCAATTCCTTACGCTCCTGTTTCAGAGCTATTTTTCTCTGTTCTATTATATCGTCGATTGTATTCGTAATCTCTTGTATAACTTTTAAATCTACGATCTTTTCGGCATAATCAAATAAACGGATGTCACGTAATTGTGATTCTATATGATTCATAGCGCCCCGTGGAATTTCAAAACATGTGTGCGGAATTTCAATGCTTGTGCGAAATTTTACGCGAACTATAACCTACACATTGAAAACGTTTCTCTTTATTACACCTCTAGACTCTAGAGTTTAAAGTATGTATTAATTAATTGCTAAAAATGACTATTTTCTGAAACGCGTACATTTCTTTATCGACCCAATACGAACTGCGATTCAATATTTCTGTTGCGATACACGCAAATAACATGTGCGTTGAAAACAAATGTGTAGTTGTATTGTTATGGCGTGTCAGAGCGTTCCCCCGTCTTTGATCGCAGAATAACCTCTTTTCTTCTGTGTAAACAAACTGCGTAAAGAAATTAATACGTAAAGAAATACTGTTATCGTTTTTACGAAGATCGCTAACGGCGTGGAACAGTTTGGAAATTCTGAATTATGAGCATTAGTACAACATGAGCTCCAACGGATTGAAATTGGTAAAGAAGAAGTGAGTATGATGCGTATACGTTGTTGATATCATATACTACGTTAATGAGACGCTATTTCAGTAATCTGTGCTTGAAAGTAAATCTTTTAAATATTTCGAATATATCAACCAGTTTAGATATAAAATATATTTTTCCATGCAATTTTTCCAGCAATCCATACCCACAAGGTATGCGTTGTCAAAAATGTCTAGAAATGGGACATTGGAGTTACGAGTGTAAAGGAAAGAGAAAATACCTACACAGATCTTCACGTACATCACAATTAAAGAAAGCTTTAAAAAAGCAAGAGGAAGCTACTGTGTAAGTTGATGAATACAAACAATATATATTAAGTTCAATAGAAGTAAATCATTACTAACCAGATTTCAAAATATTATACGTTACAGTGAAGTACAAAGGAAAGTAGTAAAGAAAAGTAACCAGCAGAAAAAAATGAGGAAAGAATCAAGCAGTTCCAGTGATACGCATTCTAGTGCTGATAGCAGCAGTTCTAGTAGCAGCAATGATAGCAGTAGTAGTATTTCATCTTCAGACAGTGAATCAGACTCAAGTGACAGTGTTCCCAGCAGTAGCAGCAGCAGTAGTAACAGTAGTAGCAGTAGCAGTAGTAGTAATGGGTCTAATCACTAGTATTTACCATATTATCCTCCAAATATATAATTTTCTGATCAAAAAACATACTCACCGTTTACCATGTAAGCAGACAGTCTTTATCTTATGAAAAATACTGAATTTGAGCAACTTTAGGTAAAAGACAAGAATTCTATGACAAATATGTTACTGTATTTTAAATGTATTTATGAAATACCTTGCTAATTTATATACGATAACTGTATAACAATAATATTATAAAGAGAAATAAGACAGGTAATGTACTTATGTGTAAAATACATAAATAATAATTTTGATAATGTGATTTGTAGCTGAATTTTGCTGTTTGTCATGATGTGCTGAACACTACTTCTGAAAAACACAAAAATATATAATTTCAAGGAATAGTAAGTTTGTATGAAATATATCTTTGGATAGAATGAAAATTCTTTATTATATCAAAAAGTACAAAGACCAAGTAGTAAGGTATTAACATTTAATTTTTTATTAAATTATTAAAACTGTGATTATGTAGATATGATTCATAGTCCACTGTGAACATGATATTTATATAATAAAAACATTGCCATTTGATAAAATCAGAATTGTTTGATTCTTAGTACATACTTATATGGTAGAGTTAACAATGTGTTTCATCAGTCATCTATGTTTTCAGGAAGAGTTTGTACAATAACTTTTCTTCTTGAGTCATAAACAAAGTTATTTGACTTAAAGATATCACTTTCATAAAACGGTTGAAGGTTGTAAATATCGATTTGTTTCGCCTAAAACAATACAATATAAAAATCAATGCCAATTTCAATGCAGTAATATTTTCAATATGGGAAAGAATGTATACCCGATCCAATAAATCTTTTTCAGATATTTCAATTGTTGTAATACGACTTCCACGTAAAGCTTTTTGGAATGCCAAAGTATCCAGTGTAACTTGTCGGAGAATATAATACAAAAGTTCACTGTGATCTTTTTTGTATGACAAGTATTTTTGGAATGTCTGGAAAAATATACCGTTAGTTGATGTATTCAGTCACACAATCAATTGATATGGCCTACAAAATACGTACTTGTCGCATGCTTTTCATAATCGAATACTTCTGTGTTTCGACAAAACTGTCGAGCATCATTCTAATGGCAAGATTAATATCACTTTCTTGAACATGATCTCGTAGATGCATTTTAGCGCTAGCTTCCGCCATACGAATAATACTTTCTATATGACGGACTGTAATTGGTAAACTTCCAGTAGCCTATAAATTATTACACCAATTAGTGAATTATCAATTGTTTCACGGACGCTTTCCATCGTTCCTAATGATCGTCAATAATTTAGTCATGACTTACCAAACTTTCCTGCCTTAACTGACTGTATAGTTTTGCCACTTTGTCTTGATCAATATTTGTCAGTTTCGGATGCACATTTTGCTTTGCGTAAACTATATACTTTTTCAATAGATCTTGTGGAATGGATATATCGTGTGCATTCTCCTCTGTAGGCACTGTTTTGTCTGCATTTGTTGGATGATGCTTAATGTGCGAATTTACAACAAATTTAGCTAAATGACGATCTTGCATGGGATCCACTTCATCTTTCACCACACAAAGAATATCGAAACGAGACAGAATTGGTTCCGATAAATCCACCTTTATGAAAATATTTATATTTTACATATTTCATCACTTGCAAAAACAAAATAACTTGAAAGGTTTCTTACATTCTCGGAAAATGTCATGCTAGCATCGTATCTACCCCCGATGGGATTAGATGCAGCTATTACCGAACACCTAGCATGAAGCGATGCGACAATTCCGACTTTTGAAATTGAAATACTTTGTTGCTCCATAGCTTCATGGATAGATGTTCTGTCCTGGTCGGTCATCTGCAAGTACAATGATGATAAGATTCACTCTTACACATGTAAATTAAAGTACAAATTACCTTGTCAAACTCATCAATGAGACAAACACCATGATCTGCAAGCACTAATGCTCCAGCTTCTAATGTCCATTCCCGAGTTGTCGGCGATTTCCTTACGAATGCTGTTAAACCCACAGCCGAAGCACCTTGTCCCGTAGTAAATACAGATCGTGGTGCAATTTTTTCCACATATTTTAGAAACTGCGATTTTGCAGTTCCTGGATCTCCGCATAGTAAAACATTGATATCTCCCCTTACTTTGTGCTTATTACCTATTAACATAAATTTCAATTATTAAAGAACGGCAACAATGTATTATTGGTATTGTAGGCATCCTCTCAAAAGAAGTATTTACCAGGATTTTTGGGTTCCCCGCCAAATATTGCAAGTGCTAAAGCTCTTTTTATAAAATCATGCCCATAAATCGATGGTGCTATACTAGCGACGATACGATCGGTGATCCGATGGTCTTTACTTAGAGAAAGAATACTCGAAATATCTTCCTCTGTCAACGAATCTACGATCTCTTTGGAATCTTTCACAAATAAGTGATTAGCTAAAAGTACTGTTGCGAATACAGGAAAACCCTAATACACACGAAATATATTAGTAATTATAATAAACTTCTTCTATCAATTGATATAAATATATCGCTTACATGTTCCGTATTTAAAGAACCATCATAGTTGTTAGTATAAATTGCTGTAACATCTACTTCGTCTCCCGGTTTACAACGATCGCAAAGATCAGAAAGAAGAACACATTCTTTACTTCGCGGTATTCTTCCCGCAGGGATTTTACCCGGAGATTCTTGGACTGTGATTTTTTGATAATTTCTGTATATTGTTTGTTCCATATTAATCTGAAATTATGATTATATTAACGATTAACACATCCCACACGTGACATTTCATTACAATGCAACCTTACCATAAATGGTCCAATACTTTGACACTCAGGACAAGAGCCAGGTTTGACTTCTGTGTTTTGAGTCTGTACAAAAGGCCCGAGGACATATCCACATTTTGTACAATCATATTTTACAACAGATAATTGTGGTAGTACTCCTGTTGTTGCAGTAACAACTCCTAGAGTTCTTACTAATTGGTTGAGATGTAATTTTCTGTAATTAACATTGTTTTTAACATAGTAGGACAACAAGTCCGGATATGTTAAAAATATTGTTACAAAATCTTACCTAAACGTTCGTATTTCCTCTATTAAAGGCAATTCTGATATTCTAACGTGAATTTCGCTTGTGACTCTTTCATAACTGGGAAAAATAGTTAGCACTAGCTCTTTTGCAACTTCATCAAATATTTCCAACATTTGAAATGGTGCTTCTGGCAAGAAATATGCTAGCACATGTTCCTTACTTGCAAGAATGGGAAATTCCACAACAAAGCTCGACTACAAAATAAGATATATTAATATAATATGTATTAAAATTACAAAATATTATTAATTCAAATTAAAATTAATAAGAAGAAATATTATTATATTACTTGATTACTCTCGCACATGTGACGAATACGTTCTTTATACATATATTGTCCTTTGGAATTTGTGTGAGTTCGTAAAAAACTTTTAAAACGATTTGAAATCTCTGTTCGAGGGCCTACCATAGATACCCAATCTTTCACTGAATGACCTTTTGTATCCTCCAAATTCTCTATTGATTCAATCATCTGCAGAAAAATATTGACCATTAATCTACCATAGATAATGTTTCAGGATATAATAAAACAGATGCTTACTACAACATTCTCCATTTCGCCAGTGGCTGCTTTCTCTGCCATACGTCGCTTACGTGCTTGTATTTCATCCTCATCACTTTCATCTTAAATATAGAAACAATATCCTATAATATAAAGTATACTCTAAAACGTATGTTTACATTATGAATAATATTTCTATACCATAAAGTAAATATCTATCATCTCTTATAATTCCGGCTGCTCTGTCTCTTTTTCGCATTGATGTTTCTGCAGCTGCACGTTCTCCTTGTGACATTTCTGAGTACTCTTCGTCATCGACCACATTTGGATCATATCTGTCCAAGGCTGGCATAGGACGGTAATCACTATATTGTACAGAAAGAAATAGGTAAAAGAACTCCAGACAATTTTATTATGCATCAGGGTACGAAATCTTACTCTTCCATGTTATCCCCAAACAATTCCTCTCCATCTTCTTCCTCTTCGTTAAGAGCATTGTCATTATCAAGTACATCACTTTCATCCTCAAATGGCTCATCCATTTCAGGAGCAGGAGATGTCATTGCTTCTGTATGCCTCTCAGAGCGCACTGGAGAGCTATTTGAGTCCTAGGAAGCATGATATAAATCATTAAAGGATTTAAACATTTAAATAAATCAATGTTTATAAAGTAAGTAATATATATAACACACTATGCTACAGGTGTCAGTGGAGGCAAATTAATACTAACAATGATGTCATTACTACTTATTTATTACTAAATTAATTAAAATATTCTTTACTTAATTGGAAAGAGAAATGTATTCGGCTATGTAATTATACACTTTTGATCTCATATACACATGTCTGAGATTAATCATCTTATTATACATGAATGCATATCGTATAATATTGTGTATTTCATAGCTTACCATTATGTTAGTGTCGAAATTACGGAACCTGCTGAAATTTGATGATAATACAACAAATTCGTAAACGAGTATATAGTACAAAAATAGGGTAAAACTTTCTTATTTACACTTTACTGGGACTTAAACTGAGCGCACGGAATTGGCGGGAATTTCTTGTAGATCGTGACAGGGGTTCAGTCAGGCCAACTTCAAACTTTACTAAAATATCAATTCTCGACCAATGACAGAGGCCCTTTACAGAAGAAGAAATTGAATCTGTATTTGCATTGGATATATTATTCAATGTACGTCTCAGCTTGGTCAGTTTTGTTTAATTTTTGTCTATTGAATTTTTTACGTAAAGAACGAAAACATTGTGGACAGAGATGTGAAAAAAAGATTTAAGTATCAAATCTCATAGAAGGTATAATAAAATACACGAATTTAGACAGTACAAGTCTTATAATATAATATCATTTATTCCTTTTCAACATTATCTAATTTACAAGAATCATTTTTTAAAAAATATAAAGATTGCAATTTGTCGACTACAGAAGTGATTTCTGCTTGTATATTTGCAGCTCTCACAGCAAGATAAAGGGATTCCTGAAAACGTTTCTGAGCTATTCGTAAGCTTTGTGGTACTAAAACACCAAACCATTTCAGGGGATCTTGAATGTCTTCTGCATCCTTATCTAATGTCTTTAAACTTATATCAAAGTTTGGAACGATTTTTCCTGTCTCCTCTGTTAACTTTGTTTCTAATTCAAACAAAGGAGCTACTTTGTCCTCATCGGCAGGAACTTGTAAAATACTTATAGTTTCTTTGCCACGTATATATTTGGCTTTTGCCAACTCTATGTGACCATCACGCAATATATTTTCTATCTGAACGTTGATAATGATCTTCTCTTGCATTAATTCTAAATTACGCATTAGGTTCTCATCAATTGCCACGCATATGTCATCTATACTTTCATGCATCTTGTCACTGCAAGATAATACCTGAAATATATATCATTAATTATAGTATTTATATATTTTCTATTATTTGACAAACTTATCACTCAATACGTACGGCAATAATGAAATAACGGTATTTCTTGCAAACTACTGGTATTAACCTTAAAAAGACTGTAGTTCACCGTTTCTACTTATTATACAAATTGTCATTCACGTATTTCATTCCCTATACACTTTAATATATGACATGATCGTAATTCCACAAAATTATATATCTTTTCTGTAATTTCTCTCAAAGAATGAACGATCGTGGAACTACACCCTATATATCCAATTACATATACTTTTACATTTGGCAATACTGTGTTCCTACTAACTGTTCGAAGCAGTGCGAACTGTAGTTGACACATTACAAGCATTATACGTTGTTTTGAATATCGAATAATGGCAGTGAAAGAAAAGCAAACGGAGGCTTCTCCGGATGAAATAGAATGGAATGTGGAAAATGAAATTCAATTATTCTTTGCCATGAACGGACATAAACCTGTTGGTAAGCTTCGCAATGAAACGAACCGATTCCAGGTTATGTTTACATTCAATATCACTCGGATGATCCAATAATTTTTATTAGATTTTATTGCATATCTTCTTTCAAGGCGTTAATAAATACTTTCATATGGTTTGTATCTGGGAAAAATTTCGTGCCGCCATTCACAAAGATGTATCATTGAAAATGATCTGGGATCACTTAGAGTCCATGTATGATCTAATGGCTCTTGTAAGTTTCATTTGATAGAAAAGCAATGCTTAATTCTAATTATTCATAAGTTATTGACTCAATATGAGGGTACAAATTTATTCCAACTGCTGTAGGATGATATGGAAGACTTACCATTCCCGAGTCAAGAAGTAGACTTCTCTTTACCGGAACCAGAATTCTTAGGATCACTTAAAACGAGAAAAAGGGAAGAACCAGAAGTGAAATTGAAAGAGCAGAGAGAGAAATATAAGGATATTAAGAAGGAGAAAGACAATAAAGATCCCATTAAAAAAGATACTATTCTTCGTGACCTTAAAGGAACTAAAGAGATTGAAAAGAAGAAAGAAGAGTTTAAGAAATATGTTAAAGATATAGAAATAAAGAAAGATAAGCTTCGAGAAGTAAAAGATGTGAGAAAAGATCATAAATCTTCTAAGGGCAGATCAAAGGGGAAAGATGATATAGAAGAAACTGGTATCTATAGGCTTTTCTATCATTTTACAATATATAATTGTGAACTCTGTCATAATTGTGTTATCGTTCTTTTTAAGCATCTAATGGAAAAAAAGAACGCAAGGATTCAGATTCTGGTCGTGAGATCTTGAAAAGGGGTCCAAAGAGGCCGACCCGACAAAGTGTAGACAGTTCATCTAAAACCTCTACTAGCCCACGTGATACACCTCCACCCAAACGAAGAAGAATATAACAATTCTGTAGTAACTAAGCTGGTCACTTATATTTTGCATAAAGCACAGAAATAATTTGAGACTTAAAGTTCAGACAAAACACGTGATTCATATGTTTACATATGATATGGATCACATGGACTACTTCTATAAAAGACTACAAGTATATAAATATCAATTTTATAAACAAAATTTTTCATTAATGTAATGTAAATATATTACTTATAATACTGTAAAGATTGATACCTTCCTTGTACACTCGCATCTATACAAAATGAAACTAGAACCCATCCAAGATCGGGTACATCGTACTTAAAGTAATTATGAAATGTTTTGTAGACAAATTACGATAATAGGATGAAATAAAGAAGAAAATGATTACTTTGTTGGATATTAGCCAGTATTTATTACAGAAGCCACAGAATTCTTCTCTGACATGGTTGCTTTGGATCGAACATGCTCGTGATATCGGAATAATGGTGTAATCTCCAGATCTCGTGTTGGAATGAATTGTATCGTCGGTGTCCAGACATCGCTGACGATTTCAGTGTTGGAAGTAATGAGGCTGGTTTATCGAAGTCTTCTCGCTTCACGTTCGGACTCCAGCAAGGTTAGGAGGTCACCCTCTCGTACCGGCCCCTTCACATTCCTGATGATTTGTCGGTTTTGTTCTCCCAGGAACTCAACTTTGACTTGTGTACATTGTCCCTGCGAACCTGTACGGCCCAGGACTTTAATTACACGAGCGAGAACGACAGGCTTGTCCATGTTCGTTTCACGTGGCTTTGATGCAACAGCGAAAGAATACTTCGCGGAAGTGGAAGAGACTTTGTTGCCGCTCGCGATCCAGGGTTTAAGATGGCCACTTCCGGCAGAATCTTTCCAGCGATGGCCGCTGTTACTCCGCGAGATGAAATTCCAGAAGTTTGTGGAACATATGATAATTTTAGAAGAACAGGATACGAGATGCGAAAGAAAAGTATCTATACTAAATGGAAAAAAATTTTCGGTTCTTCCAAAATGTTAGTAATAAACTTTATTACATGTTTGTTATGTTAAGAACTAGCAGATGGCGTTCGCGATATTTAAATTCAAATAAATGCGAAATAGTGAATTCGAGTTAAACTTTCTTCTATTTCTTATCGTCTTACTGAAGATAAGAAGTATTAATTGATAGGATTTGGAGTGCGTTAGCGAATAATATTAAAATCGACGACTTTCTAATCAAGGAATTTTGTTGAAAATTCTCATCGTATCAGAAGAAATTACTTCACCAATAGTTCGATTATTCGATGATTTCGCATACTTCTAATTCGCACGAAATTAGACATAAAATAAAATTATTATTATTAACGATTCACTGAATACTATAAAACTAAATTTCCTATATACATTTATTATTTTCATAACATAATGTATAAATTATAGGTATTAAATTGTGGTATATTGTGTGTGTAATTAAAGGGTAAAAAGAGTGTAATGTCGTAAAAAAAAATCGTAATTAGGTGCTTCT
The DNA here is from genome assembly GCA_917499265.3 of Mimumesa dahlbomi. NCBI lineage: Eukaryota > Metazoa > Arthropoda > Insecta > Hymenoptera > Crabronidae > Mimumesa > Mimumesa dahlbomi. The sequence continues at coordinate 12,839,845 of OU824118.1, forward strand.
ATAAATATACTTGTATAAAATAATCATTCTGTTCATCGCACGATACTTCTTAAGTCATTCAGTATTTAACAAAAGCATGGGAAATTCATGAGTTTCATTAACTTTAGGACCACTTAAACTGCAGTATACATAATCATACTTTTACGATTTGTTATTGTAGTATTCTTTTTGCAATATATCTACCATACAATCCTACGTCCTGAGAGCTTTACTGTATCTCTTTAATATGTAATTTTTGTTTCATGACAAAACAATAAAATTGTCCTAGATTTGATCGAGAATTAATATATTAAACGTTACGGTTCTTAAACTTGATCAGTTTCTTAAGTTTTTGTTACACTTCGACAACGTGTATTTGTACTTATATCGATTCTATAATATATTAAATTTGCTCGATGCAATAGCAAGTACATGGCAAGTATAAGTATCCTTGATCTCTATGATATAAGTTACGTTGACGAGCGATAGTTCCACGTAAGAATATGTGAAAAAATCATTTTTCTATTTTCAAGTAGTTCGTTTTATATTCGATTGTTCGTGAAAATGATTCGATAGAAAGTAATCTTAAATACAGTAAATCATGAACGTGGCAGATATGTCAACAACTTATTGTCAAGTTTCAATATTCACCTCGTCACGTGGCAATAAATTACACAATTTCGTAACATGGAAATATATAACCCTGTTTTAAGTATAACTTCAACTGACCATCAATAGTTATAACTAAACTGCTTCTCGTTTAATGCAAGGAGTCTGTAATTCATGATCATTTATAATACTTTATATACGTAACAAGAATCTTACTATAGATAGTAGGTAATGTTAGGTTCATTAAGTCCCTGCCATTAGGTATCAACAAGAATTCTAAATGCTTTCTAGTTTTGCAAGATTTAATAATAATAATACTTGCTCAAAAATATGAAGTTTTAAATTGTTCTTTAACGTGTATTCGTCACAACTCATGGTACAAATTACACGCTGTTTAACTTTAAATAGTAGTACGACCAAATTTTTCAACAAATGTGTCTTAGTATCTGTAAATTATGAAACGGGTCACTCTCTAATACTTATTCTGGTGGAATCAATAGTAATAAATACCACACTAAACGGAAAAATAATAAAACTTTCGTCTAAAGTTTCAAAATGTTTCGTATTGTTTAATTGCATAAAAAAGGTATCAACGTTTCGCAGGAAAACGAGTCTGTGTTTTAAAAGATTCTTCTTCAGTAAAATCGCCTACAATGGACAATTTGTATAACAAGTTTAATAGTTCATGAAAGCCATTTCGAACAGTTTCATTTCGTTATATTTTGGGGTAAAAACGAATAACATCGCAAGATGTGCTTATTGTACTAAAGATACTTGTACTTGTTTAAGTATGATGTAATATTGTTTTTTTTTCTGCCATAATGAAAGTGGACCCTGGCATATATTAGTTGTGGTTATAAAAGCACCCATTTTAGCAAATAATATAATTATATCATTGAGTACATGTATACTGTATGTCACGAACAACTCTTTACAATCAGTCAAAAATTCGTTTTTATTCTTAGTTCCCGTTTCTCCAACAATAACGTTGAAAGCTAGCAAAGCTTTAGAAGAAAAATATTTTATGACTCGAAATACTGTACATATCCACGAATGATCTTTTGAAATGTCAGTATTCGAGTAGTTTTTTGTTTGTTTGTGTCTTAGTTGTATTATGTCCCAATGCAATTTCCAAACTAATATGGAAATGTCATTGTGTTGGGTAACGAACGTTCGACACTAGTGTACAACACTGAATGGAATAATCAACCGACTAACAATATCCATAAGATTTTTACTGCCATAAGTTGGTGGAAAGCGTTTGTCCAGGAAGTGCAGTGGTAGCGGATTTCCCTGGTGTGCTTGAGAAACTCGAGCCGCTTAAAGATAATTGCGACATTTGCTGCGGTAACTGTAACGATTAACACATGTCTCGGTTATCATTCTAACTGCAAGTCTGCTAGCGATAAATTTGATCATATGGAAATGTATGTACCTGACCGCCAAATGCATTTGATTGCTGCTGATGTTGTGCTGTTAAGTTGAAAAAAGGATTGCTACCAGGTGCAGGCTGCAAATTTTGCGTTAACATCCCGCTCCACCCATTATTACTACCAATATTATTTTGCCCTAGTTGCATCATCTATGAAAGATTTGTGACGTTTAGTAATGTATCTATAGATGAAATTGACAATTTATACAATGTATAAAATTGCTATACCATTTGGGACTGCATTGCGATGCCAGGATTAGGTACACCACCATTCATCTGACTCATTTGACCTACATGCATGCAGTTTCCTAATGGATTTGTTGTCACTTGACCTAATGTACTAGCGTTTACTGGAATTTGATTTTGATTGACAGGTATTTGATTAGTGGTAACAGACATCTGTGTTGGAAGGTGGTTAAGCTGAGCCAAGGAACTTTGTTGACTTGAAAAACTACTTTGTTGGCCAAATGTTACCATGTTTGGTACCTGTTTATACTGTACAGTGGATTGTTGAGCATACATTCCACCTAAAAAATAAACACAATAGAAAGATCTACCCAAATTTTAATAATACAGTTGATGTATTTAATAAATATACCAGGAACTGCATAAATGGTTGACTGTTGATGACTTGGTGTACCATACAGAGCCAGAATACTATCTTTTGTCATTTTACTCTTCTCCTGAGGAGAAGGTGCTGGTTGATCAAAGAAACTTTCTTCTTCGCTTTTACTTGCTACTGTTGATGTACTTGTTGTAGTAGTAGAAGCACTACTGCCAGTTGCACCTGCTGTAGCTGGGGGTGCCGATAAAAAGGAAGAGAATATGTCATCCCCAGCACCATTCATACTTGATTGATTTGTAGCAGGAGCATCTGTTCATAATATGGTTTTATAAATTCCATTTTGTCTTAGAGTATGTATAAAACTTAAAGCAGATGCATACCGAGGCCTAATAAATCTAAAGTTGCTGTATTGTTTGGTCTATTAGGTTTAGGACTGACAGAGCTTTTAGGTTTTGGCAATTGAGGCACTACATCTGGTTTTTTTACAGGAGGAAGTATATTTTGATTGCTAGTAGTTTTAAAATTCTCCTTTTTCCGTCTGCGTTGCCTTTCAGCTTCTTCATCAAGTTCCTTGTCCCAGTTCACCTAAATAATTTATATTGAAAATTCCATATGACCCGGAAGGTCTATATCCTGTATTAAGTTCTAAAGATGTTAAATATACCTTTGGTAAGGGAGGAGGTACCCATTCGCTTGCTATATATTTCTTGTGTTCATATTTTGCACGAATGAAGCTTTCAAGACTACTATCATTTTGGGGTCTTCGAAAACTGTCTGGAAGGTTTGCTTCATATACTGCTCTTGCTCGAGAATTGCCCATTTGCTGTAGGCTCTATAATTGATAAATGTGTGTCTTGCAATGTGAAACTCCAGTTTCATTACGGAAATGGCATCAAACATATAAAAGAATGAGATACAAAGTACATAATTTACAAAGTGGTGAACGTACCACTACTTGCTCAGGTGTCCAAGTATCTAAATTTACAGACTTGACTTTGCTTATATGTACTCCAAGATTTCTGTGTATTCCAGCGCAACGAATACATAAGAATATACCTAGATTCCAACTAGCCCATCTTGGCCCTAAGAAATGTAAAAAACTGTGGTCATTCCAGATAACAGGGAAGTATACATATAATTAATTACACAGTAATTATCCAATGGTAAATAAAAAAAGTTGTATATTAATAACACATTTACTTTGCAAATAATCTGTAAACATAAAAATGAAGTTTACCATAGAAAGGCATAGAAAATAAGATTATACAGTATATACACATACATGCATGTATGTATATACATCCATATATATACATATTTTTTGTTAGGCGAAGCGTTTTATTAAAGGAAATAAAAAAAATGCTTTTTCATTTGATATCTTTTATTACAGAATAATACGAATAGGAGGAAGCTTATACACGTTCATCGATTAAGCCGTGGATGCGCGTTGTAATAAGAATACGGCCAACTACGAAACCTTGGGTGACGTTCACCCGTAATCGCTGTCACTTACGGCTTGACAGGATGGAAATGTAAAAAAAAATCTATAATGTTTCGGAGTTTTCGTGAAAAAACTAGGTCGTTTTCCGATCGATATCGGCGACACGTTGTTCGTACCGTACGAAACGATATTATTGCCTAATGTTTCTAACAGCGTGGAATGGAATTTATCGGTGATATACATCGATCGAAGGGGAGGAGAAGACATCGCTAGCAAAATTCACGATTGACGCACGAACCTTTCGCATCGCAGTCGACACAATACTTGTTGTCTTCGTCGCGTAGCATCTCGGTCAAAAGGTTCTGACATTTTTCTTGGATCTGTTTGGCACGTTCCTTCTCCAAACGGGACATCATTTTTGCCACGGTACTTCGATGAAGACCCTTAACCGCGTACACGGAGCCAAAACAATGTTTGGTTTTCTTCTCGCAACGCTGGACATACACGAGAACCGTCAAGCAGTGTGCAGGAACGGTCCGCGAACGCCCCCAATAGCCTCGTCTCGTTACTCACTGAAACGTCACGCGGTTCGTGAAATTCTATTGGACGTCCCTCCTGTTTTAATGCCCTGAACCAGACGGTGAATAGATTGTCGAACATCGCGCATCCTTTTAGTGTCATTACCTGCCGAGGATACCGCGAAATCACCGAGCGTTTGGATACGAAAGTATGGGAAATTTCAGGGATATAAGAATAAAAGGATATCTTTTTCTTTATTTCGAGTTTCTTTTATTAAGAATACCACGCTTTGTTTAGAATAATGTTACTCCGTAATGTACGGGTATTAAAATGAAGTTTACGTAATGAGAACTTCATTTTACAAGAGTAACTTGCATATTAAATTTGAGACTCGGAAACGCTTCCCTTATAAAAATGATAAACTGAAATTTGACTCGCGAACGGAGGAGGTGAATTTGTAACTTCGTTTAGTAAAGGGAAATATTACAGTAACTAACAGAAGAAAAGTTTTCTATATTTATCGTAAGCAAGATCAAATTGAGTTACACTGCCCTGTTTTATTTGCCTTCTGATGATCATTAGTATTCAAGTTCTTACGGCAAAGAATTTTCTAATAATCTTCTTTACATATCCATGGTATGTTTTCTTAAGTAAAAGATTCTTTTAAAAATTATTCAGAATTCCGTATAGACGTAGCCAGGAAAGTTTCGACTTTTTAACTATAGCCTTCGTATTGTAGAAAGTTTTCCAACGAGACATACGAAATACCAAAAGTTTTGAATACACGATGAAACTTAGCTACCAGTAATTACGTCAGGCGGATGACTGATATTTCGGAACTCCGTTTCCTTAATATCCCCGTCGGGCGATAATTCGTTTTAACGTATGTAACCCCTCCAGCATAGAAAATTATTTATCTATCCGCACGAAACACAACCCTTGATGGAAACGCACGCATCAGGTGCTTACTACCTACCGTCCATTCAACGGAAACACATGTTTCCCTATCCTTTCCCAAACTATCAACAATATCATCAGTTACCAGAATCAGTGGCAGACACTATACACTGTATAAATGGAGCCGCAGACGTGTCGCTATAAATCTATTTTTAATTGACAACACTAAGGCTTGTTCTTCGAAGTTTCCTATACTAAAAGTTACCGGAACTTTTTCATTATCCACTTTTCCTACGACCCCAATTTTCTAACGCTCATATAGTTTTCCAAAGAAACACTAGTAAATTACCTTGATAAAGTATACAATCTTTACGCTAATATTTACGTTAACAAAAGGTTCAGTGTAATCGTGGCTATCGATACGAGATTAGTTTATTCCAATAACAATAATGTCTTTCAATGGTATATGTATATACGTCCTGTTCCCCGTTATATTTTTTCTTTCTTATCTACTATCTAGCGTCACTATATTTCTACTTTGTGGACGATGAGACGGAGTCGAAACTTCTGATCCTAAGCTTCATAAGGGTGTTCCGTTTCTACTTAACTTTTTCCCGTCGATGTAACATTGACGACAGCATGGAACTAGAAGATACGTGCGGTGCTTTCGCAATTGCGTTGACCACGATCGGCCAGAAAAATGTAACGAGTTTCCGAATCGGAGAAAAGTTCTCTAAGATTTGTTGCATCTCTCTGTGTGTTCCCTTCTATGACGTTCTAGATGGCTGCAGGCTATACAAGTTATAAATAAGACTGCTAGCGTTCGGTCTTCGAAAATTTTAACATTCATGCTGATACGCGAATTGATAAACTTCTCGCGCCGTGGAATACTGAAACGCAACAACCTTCCTTGAGATAGTCTCTCGTTCCTTTAGAATTAAGAGTATGATCGAGTTTCGCGTGGCAAATGTTCAAGTCCTTTCGAGAACTTCGTGACTCGGTTAATCATTCTCGCATGAATTATGAAACGACGACGGTGCTTCCAATGAAATCTCATAAAGACCGTCAGCCCATGATCACGTATGGTTCGCGCGACCGGCGAGAATGATATAATGCATAGTCATATTCAAGTTTCAATCGTTTAATATCGCGGTCGTTGTTTCATATTCGCAGAAGCGAAATCACGGTATTACGCTGTGCGACTTGTATCGTTCACGTGACGAAATCTATGCAGATAATGACGATCGTTAGTATTTCTATTCTACTTCGTCAAAGATTTCGTCGAGTTTACAAGATGGTGAAACTTTTTAATGGTAAGTTCATTACGCTTTTAGAATCGATCGATTCGCGTGTTTAGGTATATCCACGAATGTTTCTCTTAAATTACGAACGATCGTTCGCGTCCCCTATTTTACATTTCTCGATGTGCGCGTACGACAATCATTTCATTTTCCGTAATTCCGTGCTTGGTTTGATTTCGTCCTCGACTTTGCTTATTATCATTGCTGCTCGCTTCCTGCGAACCCGGACACCTGTTTCGTAGCACAGTGTGCTCACGCCGGTGATAATGTTGAAGTTATTTCTGTATCTTTGAGAACACGAAGATGTGGTAAATAATGAAATACACCGTGATAACGAGACCCACGAATATTTAATAATCTGTCACGATTCAGATAAAAATAAAAAAACGAACATTGAACATTATAAATCGAAACGAACGTTTGCACGATCCCCTAATGGATGTTCATATTATTTTCATTACTAACGCGGCACACGTTTGTTTTATACGAATTGCTCTTTCCGTTGTTTAACGCGGAATGAAATAATGGCGTTGAATCAACAGGATCAGACTTTTACACCGCAGGATGTATGGTGGACTGCATTGTTGTATTGCGAACGCAACCGAGATGATAAATTCAAGTTGCGCGATTTAGCTACCGTTATGGATCGCCAGCATGTCTTTCGGCACATTATCACGGATTTACACTCTCAACGAGTACAATCAGTTATCGGTCCTCTACAAAATCCGGGAATCGATGCTGGCAATTTCTCGCGGGGGACACCTTGTGCTCATCGTTGCTATCTGTCATGCAACAGCGCATGAGGTGTAATTTTTAGTTCTCTTCTTTCTCCCGTGAAACGTTTTAAATAACACAACCGACGTGACACTTGGTTTCCACTGTTTCAATTTTTTATTTCTTACTTTCCGGAAAATGGGGTCGACGAAATACTGTTTTCTCACCGATTTCGCATGGTTAACCGTTAAAACGCATTTTTTCTACAGGTAAGACAAAAATCAATGAAAAGTGATTCATTGTTATCAATCCGGAACGCTAATGAACATGATTATAGTTACGTTTTCGTATCTCCTTTTCTGTTATCGTTATTATTGCATCGGCAGATTGCATTTCTGTTCTCTTCAGCAGTTAATTGCTTTAAGTTAATTGTTCCCGGCTCGTTCCCTCAATTTCCCCGTCCTGCTCTTAATAAACTGGTACTCCGCACGCCCGTCCATTCTCTATGGTTCTACGCTATCGATTACTCTCTTTCTCTCGTTCGCGCGTGTAATTGCAGGGAAAACGTAGAGGCCACGGCCGTACTTTCAAACCGAAGAAAGTACAATTTTATTTTTTTTGTTACCGTCGCTGCTTTCATACGCATCGATCTTCCGTTCCTGCTTTCGGTAAGATCCGGGGAAGAAGAATCGCCTAGGGGTTGATGTCGGTTCCGTAGGAAAAAAAAAGAGCGAAAGCATTTGTACTTGATTGATGTTCGTAGAAAAATTCAACGCGATCACGTCGGACGTGTTTGAACGAGCATTCGGAATGATTTCATATAATTTCCAATAGAATCATAGATCTGGTATCATTATTATATCACCAGCTATGTCATATTTTTCTAATAGTGTGATATTTTCTTTTCAGGTGTTACGACGTAGGTATCTAGCGATCGTTCACGCTACGAATCGTACCGAGTAATCGTCAATCTTAATGCATCAATAACGCCCGAAATGCTTCGTCGATCCAGCGATAAGATATTTAAAGAGCTGTCACTTGTTTGATTGTTTTCAAGGATCGATGACGGTCGTCGCGACGATTTCCGTAACGACGGTGTTCAAATCGATCGACAATGCCGAAAAGTCACGAGAAACACACGGTCGCATCATCGGTGTTCTATCGATTGATCTTTGACATCCAACGATATCGGGACGTATGTACTGTGTCAGTAGGACTTTTTTTTTTACGTGGGGGAAATTTTCAAAAGACACCTGCCTACTCGGGGGAGTAGACGGGTAGTGTCGGATTTGTACCGACTAAAACCCCCACGGTGAATCGGCTACTTATAGAGAAAAACAATGGATCCAGGATCTCATGGCGGTGAACGCGACTGGATCCATTGCCTACACATAGAAACAGAAAAACTGCCACAGCTCAAAAACAGTGTGAGTGGCCACAACTCACAACTGCCCAACATCGATGTCACAGTGCAATAGAGCCCCCGCTCTAGGCCGTCTTGTGACATGGGAGAATAACGCTCGAAAAGTGATACGAAAACAAAAATCACTCACCATATACACCATTAATACCATTGCTGTTAGCAACCACATTCTTTAACAATTTGAATAATATTAAAATAATATTAGAATAATAAGCGGGCCACCAGGTACATTTAATCGAGCAATAAACAGTTTTATTATTGTTAAATGAGAAGAAATCATTGTTGGGAAATTTAGTTAATTTAATATATGTACTTAGCGATAGCATCGTGTCGATGCTGTACAATAATTTTAAATTTCAAATAATTGTTTGTATGAATTGTTGAAGAATGCTTTTGATTATCTAGAACTTTTAGAACTTCAATATGGTCCTATGTATATCCTTGAAAATGTTTTTCAATTTACGTACAATAATGTCATCGTGTCTTCTAAACGTAGTATGTACATGGAAGCGATCGGCTTGCCGTAACAGAATACGCGTGAAATTCACTCGTACCTTTGTGAGGCATACTACAACTCACGCGTTGCTTAACCACGCAACCCTCAGTCCCATCGATGTAGTTGATGGTGTTCGTTCCCTTCGCTCTCCCCCACCGTGACAAAGAACAGAGAGGACAGTAGATAAAGGTGGGACAATATGAGATGTCGGAATGGAGTAATTTGTAATCTGTTTAGGAGCGCGGGACACCACTTCTGAATTTTCGATAAATTACGTCTGTCACTCGTAGGAGGGACGAAATACTATTTGGATAAGAAGATTGCCTAAGAAATAACTAGAAGAAACAACAGAGTTAGAATACATCACTGAATATCCACTAGTTACCCATAATTGGAAATAATTATCTTATTTAATATAATATGAACACTATATATATATTAATTATAATTTCAACCGAATCAATCTTACATCAAAAGGACCTTCGTGACGTTCATTTTACAGCAAGTGTTTTTCCAAACGACGATAACACCCGTCAGACGTTATGGATCGAGGGATCAAGTACGATCGACGTTTTCTCAAACCTGGTGGGCGGATGAGAAAAAAACGTGTGATCCATAAGGAGGAGAGAGAATGCAGCGCGGGCGAGAGACGAAGATGCAGAACGCAGGCGCGTTTGAAATCAACGTGCGCGAACTGCGGCCATATCTACGGTGCCTTAAGACCCGCGGCGGGAGCCGCGATTCTTCCTTTCAGTTTGCCGTTGACCCGCTCCCGAATCTTTTCGCGCGCATCATTCATGCCGGAAACAAATCACGCTACGTCGAGTACGTTCCGATTGTGAATTTCAATCAATTTTACGGATAATCGACGCGGGAAAAGAATAAAGAAAATCGAAATATGCGCCGTACACGATTATCCCGTGAAATCGACGTGGTTATTAATTCGCGAGAGGGGTGGAATATTTTAAAGATTGCCGGATTTCCAGTTTAGTGATTGTGATGATTTCATGATACGTTTCTGGGTTAGATTCGCTGACGATAGACGGTAGGATATATTATTATTTTAAGATATATCTATATTTTGGAAGTTTTATATTTAAACGCTATAAGAAAGATATCGAGTGTTTAATTTATTGGCGAGTGTGACGAAGGGTTTTTACTGACATCGTCGGAGAAAAAGGTAAATACTTAGAAGTCGATAAGGGTAGAAAATCAAATCCAGGAAAGTTAAATAAGATTACGTTACAGATGATGTCGCCTGATATTTCTCTCAAATTGAAATTGAATCGTGTGCACGTCAATGCGAGCGAACGAGGCGCGAAAAATCCTTGCACGTTTAGTAAATACACGCGACAGCTCTTTATGTATTTGCATGGCGTCAACGTTGACGAATATTTGAACGTAGTAATTTCGCTTAACAAGTTTTCCACGTTAAAGCGGATTTGCTCGCGGACACGTAGCGCACCTTCGCAGGTATAATAATTATAAATCTCTTTATTTTTCTTAACGTCGCCGGCGAAAACGGATTACCAAAATTGAATTTATTAAAGCGTTGGAATAAGCTGATATATACGTAATAACTGTAGAACGAATGTACATACGTACATACATACGTGTGTGAACTCGACACGCGTGTGTTGCATTCTGTTACTGACAGCTACAACCACATAAAAGAGAGCGAAGCTATACCCGCCGCTGAAACAAGGGATGACGTTTCACGCGTTCATACTCTTTTCACCTTAATGGAAAATTTACTCGATGAAGGATAATTCGAATGTTCATCGACCGGCGCTCGGGAAGTCAATTAGCCGGGGCGGTTAAAGCGTTGCACTCAATGGCCTCCTTCGTACTTGATCTCTTTGATTGACTATAATCCCTCGTAGCTTGACGATTCCTGTACACCTAATCACGAGATTGATCGAACGGAAGCTAGATTTCGTTGATAACTTTCGAATTAAAAAATCTAGGTCCTCCGTTCTCTGTAGCACGTGTCGCGCCGTTTAATCACGAACATCTGTTTTTTCACTCGGAATTAATGAATAGCTATCCAATTTTCTTTCCTTTCTCTCCTTTTTTTTTTATTTCAATCACACATCAGTTTTCGGATAGATAGATATGTACACATACTTTCGTCAATATTGATCAGGGTCGTTAAATTAACCGAGGTATCGTAAAGTAGCCCAGGAATAGAATCAAGCGAAATTGAGATCGTTCCAGGGGATTAAATTAAAAGTTAAGTAACCTTGCGGGAAAGCCTCGAATAACAAAGACCTTTATCGGTAACTTCGCTATTCCCAGTGTTCTCGAATTTGGTAGTCAATCAACTCTATATGTGCGTGGAATTCGGTTGGCCGTGTAATCGAGTTACCCGCGAGCGGAATTGGTTGAAAGAATCGTGGGTAGCACGGATGGTAGCATTCCTTCCCTCGTAGTTTCCGTCTACCGGGACCGTAACCAGAAGTGAACCCGAATTTTTTTTTACCCCGGGGCAACAATTACGCCAGTGACCGCGCGTGCCCTGTTCTTTGTTGATTCAAGACATACATACGCCCCCCGGGAGCAGTGTTTCGTATGCCCATTGGGAGTGAAATTCGTTTCCGCGCACGTATCAGTGGATCCAGGAACGTCGTGCAGACACGACCGGAATTTTCTCCAAGATATACCCCCGACGGACGTTCGTCGGGAAGAAAAACGATGTCGGGGAATGCATACGACGATGCCGCCGCCGTCACGGCGATATCTACTATGCCGTCTACGTCGTTGTCGAGGATCGACGAATATAATGGGACTACGATACCGTATAACGAAACAGATCAGATGGACCTGACTGATATACTTTGGGACTTTTACGACAAATTCTATGGCGAAACGAATTACCTGCTGATCATACTCTATGTACCTGTAATGGCACTCGCTGTGACGGCCAACGTGCTCGTCATCGCGGTGGTTTTCAAGTATCACTACATGCGGAGGTATGTACTTTCAGATATATATTTTAAATAAAATTGAATTAATTTTCTCGAAAGTGAGAATTATAAATAATAAATAAAAGATGAAATATTAGTTTTCAGTCATGGTTAAACGATTAAATTTATACAAATGTTTATCGCATAGAACTACGAGAAATTTTGTTTGTTTGAATTAACGGATAGCAATTTCTACCGTGAAACAAAGTACCGTAAGGTGTAATGAAGAATCGCACGGGCTGTTAGACGCCCGTGACTAAGAGGAATAGAAATTTTGTTCACCCTGTTCCCGCGCGAAGTGCGAGTTTTAGACACATACAATTATCCCCTGCCCGTAGTGCCGTACATCGGGAAGGTTCGAAGTAATTTAAACTTGGAAACGTTGTAAAGCGTCTTCAGCCGGATCAAAGGAGATTTCACTAAATTACGCGGAGACGTTTCGATTGAAACGATCGCGAGTGTATAGGCCGTTGATTAGGTTCGCTGCCGCCCCTGTCACAACTGTCGGCTTACTATCAGGATATTGCTTTTGGGACAACAGGATCGACCCCGATAGAGTTAATTATAACTTTGGGTGAGGCTCGTTATAAGGTCGTTCAAATTAGTCTCAAGAGATCAAGGCTAACTTAGCGGACCGCGTTACTTATCCGTCCACTTTATCAAATTTTGTTTGTTATATTTTTTTTAATCGGGATATACTTATCCATACCGGAAATTACCACCGGTTAATCTGCCTACAGATTGCTCGTTTTAAACGTTCAATTTTTACGAGGATTATTATCCCTCGTTTTATCCACCTATCCTCCACGGCCAGCTTGATCTCCCTTTAATTCGGTTATGCGAATAAAAGAGGGAACGCGGTAATTATGTGTGAGCTACTGTTAATTAGGAAGCATACATTAGCCGGTAAACGTTTTAGGTATACTGTTTGAAAATCAGATACGAGTGAATAAATGTACCAACATGTACCGGGCGTCGGGCGAATGCAAATGTATCTGGCTCGCAAACAGTCGGGGACAAATTGTATTCACTGGTACATATACAAAATGCTTCGGTGAAATATCAGTTATTTACACGGAAATTACGCTTGCTCGCAGAAATATAACATATGTATAATCCCGTACAATTTGCGAGTCAATGAAACGTGTCGGTGAACGCGTCGTTTAAAGATCGTCAAGATCGTACGAATCAAGATCACGACGAATTTCCACTTCGATGAAATCTTCTTCTCAACAAAACGAACATGCATTTTCTTCCGTATTCTTCGGCACTACGAGCAGGGAAACGCATAGGCGTATGCTTATTTCCGATCGCTACGGAGCATCGTTCAAATAAGCGATCGGTACACGCTCGTAATACACGAACGTACCGACGGACGTTTATTTATCAAGTAAAAATTATCGCTCGCCTACGAAGTTCGTGCAACGCTCCGCCACAAGGAAGTCCGCCGGTCTGACATTAACCAACGCTATACCACTTGCGTTATAACGATAACAATAGACGAAAAGGGGAACCCGTTGATTCCTCGACGTAGCGGGGATGTTCGATGTGAAGTATTCGTAAATTACGTGTTTCACGATCGTTTCGAATAACGTGAAAGATTGAACAGCTGCGAGACAGGATTTCTTTTTAGATGCATACATAGATCGTCATTTTACCAGGGGGAAACGTGTCCGTCATAAAAGTAGTTGGTTCTTTCGATTGGATCGCAGGCTCTTAAGGCCGAGTAACGATCTACGGAATATTGGCAATGGACATTAATTAGATCGATCCCAAATGCCTACTCATTGTGCCACGATCATCGTGTGCCTTCCGAGATTCGTTTAAATGACACGTGATCGTAACCGATGTGTTCAGGGAAATGAGATTTACATAATCTTCTTGCTTGCAGCGTTACTAATTACTTTGTGGTGAATCTATCCGTGGCGGATCTACTGGTAACTACAATTTGTATGCCGGTGGCTGTTAGTCAAGCTGTCTCTATCGTATGGATTCACGGAGAAGTTATGTGCAAACTGTCATCCTACTTACAGGGTAATTACAATAATTGAAAGAATCAGATAACAACATTTTTTAGTTAAAAAACTTATTCCATTGTTCGTTATAATCGTCAAACTATACGCGAACGAAATAGAACATAATCTATCGAGATGCTACATTTTTAGTAACTATATTTTTACATTTCTCTTTTTTTTGAAGTCTATTCGGTTGTCGATGTTACACAGATGTCGGCCTAGTGCTATTTATTTCGCACAGGCAAAACGAAAGAGACTCTCAGACATTATGAACACCGCTAAAACATTACAGACAGGTGCCATCTTTCCATCTTTCCAATAACATACATGATCTCTACTCTCCAAGCCTGAAATTTTTCGAATACGTCGGTCGTGGTATTTTGTCGTCCAGACTTAGGGAGCCGATGAATGAAAAAGAAATACAACCACTGCGAATTGCCATGATATACACGATATAACGCATAGCTCCATCGTAAGTAGGGTGGGTTGAGAGTCACACCGTCTCATACATAAAAGATACACCTAAGCCACACACACACGCACACACATACATCAGCCTAACACTTTTCACACCGTATATCGGTAGTTTTCTCGGAGTGATACGCGACCCCGCGGCAAGATGCAGTTTTAGCTTTCTCTTTATTTAGCTCGACCTTAACATCCGCATCGAATTCAGAAGCTTCGCGACCGAATAAATGTATGAATATCTAATGCCATATTGTCTGCGTCATCGGTACATATACCACATATGTTGTGTATTTGATATAGAATTTAAAGACGGCCGGGTTCTCATTGCTACTACTACTTACTACCACTATTCCCAGCTGTGTTTCACGGTTTTATGGGTCTAATCTGAGGATGGTGTTTCTTAGGTGTTGCCGTCGCCGCCTCGGTTTTTACCATCACCGCGATGAGCATCGATAGATACCTGGCGATAAGAAGTCCCATAGCGTTCCGTCGGGTATTCAATCGTAGAAGTACCGTTCTCGTTATCGTTGCCCTCTGGCTGGTTGCCCTGAGCATCTTCACCCCCGTCTTAAGGGCGGTAAGTGTAAATGGACCACGGTGGTAATGTAATACGATATATTTCGTATCACTAACGCACCCATACTATCTATAACGATAACATATCTAAATATATATACATATACATATATTTTCATTTTAAGAATGAAAAAGAAAAGAAAAATGACTAGGAAAAAGGAGAAACATTTTCGCATAACGTTCACATTTCTCTTCCTCTCTTAAGAAGTTTGTCATCCCGAAGACAAACTCCACGTATGAATGTTATCGAATCCTTTTTCGCAGATGACCCTCCAGAGTCCCGGCTTGGAACTCGACAACATAACTTTTTACGGTTCCTGGGCGATGCGAGGGAATTTCTCACGTAACATGTCGCGCGTGTCACGCTTACCACCTGCTATCTACATTTGTTCCGAGGACTTCAAACCTCTGGGTATACGGGCGCATCTCTTCGGGACTGTCTGTTTCGTTCTGGTCTACGCGATACCTGGTAAGATCTCTGCGTGACTAATAGCGAGTTTACGCTCGACATCTATTTCATCCATCGTTTCTTTCTCGCGACGTAGAGGAACGACGTGAGATCGGGTGGAATTTTTATGTGTTAGCGTACCATTACCGTTGCCACGATATACGGCTCGACATCCCCCTCCCCTTCACCCTCGATGTAATAGATAGTGTCCGAAAGGATCGATCATTTACCCTCATCTGTTTTCCTTTTCCCTTCTTTTTTTTCGGGGGAAATCTTTTTATTCTCTTCCTTGTTCTGTTTAGGCTTCGTCGTGATACTGTCCTATTCCATGATGGGTCGTACACTGTGCGCAAGGAAACCACCGTTCGATTGCGACAGCGTGGAAGGAAGTGCCAGCTCGCAACAGGTTAGTCGGAAATATGATGAATATTAGAACGATTATGATTTTAAATTCGTAAAGAAATTATCGTTTTGGAAAATTTGTCCACGTGATGGTAACGTGGTTTTTCGCGACGATCCGTTGAAAGTAGCGACGTAGTGAAGGTGTGCGGCGTAATTAAATCATAACAACCGCGACCGGTTCACGGTACGAATATACACCGTTCTGACTTTGGTTCGTTAAAGTCCATTCAGCTGTGGCACGATGAACACCGGGAAATAACTCGTGTTCGATGACGAGAACGACGTGCCTCGCTCTACTCATACCTGATAATTTTCTACTCGGCGGGACTTCCTCCACCCTCTTTGTTTTTCTTTTTAACAACGTTCGCATTACTATATTTGCCCGTTCCTATTTCCACCGTGCTACTAATCTCTTTGATGTTCCGTAAGCGTTATCCCGTCCCGACGGAATAAATTTCCGAGGTTTTCGCCGAGTCTCGCAATCCGCTCGCGCTTTGTTCCGTGAAATTTGAAAGCTATCAGCTCCTGTAATCTTCGCGAAATCCATTAAGCACACAATTGATCTCAATCTAAATCCAGTGACCGTACAACTGCTCTTCTGTTCGCAGAGTTTCCGACTGGTACGTGAGAGGAGGCGAATTGCTTGGATATTACTTCTTCTGGCGGTACTCTTTGCTCTCTGTTGGTTACCGTATAATGTTTTAATGCTGCTGGTGGACATCGGTGCGGTCGGTGAGTGTTTCGTCATTCCTAACAATCAGTAACATACAAACAAACAAAAACGTTCTCGTAAAAAAGAATGAAGATTCTTAGATAAAACATTCTGTACCACTCAATTAAAATACCATCACACCATTTATCCCTTCGCTACCCTATCTGTCCATTGTTATATACGTTGTATGTATAAGTTCTATCCTGTTCGGGGATAAAATAAAAGTAAGGATAAAGACGATAAAAGACTAAGTTGGTAGCGGACCCTCGGGTCTTCGTCCAATTACCACCGAAACGACACGATCAGCTGTGTCACTTAGTCCAATTTCCCGGGACGAAACTTTGACAAAGTAAAGTCGTGAAATTGTTCGCAGAAGAAGGGAGAACGACTACCGATGCTCTATCCTACTGCCTGTTTTTGGGACACGCGAACAGCGCCCTTAATCCCGTGGTGTACTGCTTCATGACGCGCAACTTCCGTCGAAGCGTCTCGGAGATACTTCATCGTGGCCCCCGAGGTCTGGCTCGACGTAAACCTCGTCGCAAAGTAAGTGTTTCGGTAATATATTTATATGTGTGTGTTAACGTGTTTCGTGGGTTCGGGTGTGTGTGTGTGTGGGGGTATCATCGCGGGCGAGAGAACATGCACCGAAGCCTGGAAATGCTTTTTCGTCCTTGTCGCCGCGGGGTTTGCCAAACCGTGGCACACGAAAACGAATAACCCCCGACCGAGAGAGAATCCTGATAACGTGTTCCGCACGGGTTTCTGGGTTTCCCTTTCGCCTGTTCGTCTTTATTCCCTCTTACAATGACATTAACGGCAGCTCCGTACGACGCTTTACAGCGTTACAGCGAGGAAACATTATTCACTCGAGTTTCGCTCGTTCGCGGTATAACGAAGGTAGTTGGGATTGGTATTAAAATGTAATGTTGCTTTTTATAAATTGGATACAGTTTTAGTTTTAACGATCCTATTCGCTGCTTGAACTCTGGACTTTAACTTTCGATAGAGAATCGTAGAGTATTTTGAGTTAGAAAGTTAGAAGGTGTTTGTCTGTTTAGAATTTTTTTCGACAGATGTTTTATGTTATTATATCGATATGTATTTGTCTCGTGACATCGAGTAAATGGTGTTTCGCTCGATTGAAGAGCGATCTATATAAGCTTTATCGCACATCCTCGCGTCATATTGTCCGTGAAAAGGGTTCGGTTAAATTACCGATCGCGACGGAGATGGGTTGTTAAATTTATGTTAAACCGTCGACACGTCAGCTATAGAGTCACACGCGTTTCATTTTCAACGCGTTGCAATTCCGTGTTGTATTACGGCTATTAATAAAAATATAACGATCCACTGTGCGAACACAGTAACATCGGTGCATATTCCTCTGTTTTTCTTTCTTCATATGTATTTTATTTGATACAATCCTCATCCCTCCAATCTCATCATGTTTCACTTTTCCACTTCCGTGAATGAAAACGGTTAAAAATTTTATAGCGAGAACGTTACTGAAAAACGTGTTACGTTTTCACTCGGCGGCTGACATACCCGTGAGATCCTCGTGATATTCCATGACAAGGTCTAAAAACGTCGTCCGCTGATGGGGGTCGAGTTGTAAAAACTGATGCCGTTACGTAACAGCCGTGTGCGACGCAAAAAAACCAGCGATTGTCACCAACGACATCGATATTCTCGAAAACGGAAGATGGCTCGCCCCGCCACCCCCTACGCTCTTGGAATTTATATGACCGACAGCGAGCCGCTGTGCACTGCAATTTACGAGCGCACAAGGGTGCGAGAGTATCGCGATTTCATCAAACCGCTCCCCAATATGAATTCCCCGCGTAAGTCCATGAAATTATAGGGAGTGCGTGACACGTCTTAAACAAGCGGTTTACCCGTCAATCTTATAGGAATTAAATTAAGTCGTTCCTGTATAACGTAAATAACTATACTCACATCTACACCCACACCTACATCCATACACCAAAACGAAAATACGAAATCACTTTTCCGTCTTCATTCACCTACCGATGAATCTGTCAAACCAAAACAAAACTGTCAATTAAAATATAATATACATTCATCTCAAGGGATCACCCCGCTTCTTACAACACCGTTTCATTCACCGATTTCGTACGTACACCTGTGCCGGTTTCTGGGACGTTGTTTCAGAGTGTCCAGGGGACAGCGGTGATCGAGGACGTGTGCGCCGGTTGCAACGCAGGTGGAACGGTGCGGCACGGCTTGTTACGGAAACGAAAAATGCTACCTGGTTGCGGATGCGGCCTCCCTTTAGGTGGACACCACGCGGTCCTCGCGTTACGTCGAACAGCGACGTCCAGCAGCGGGTACGACAGTTTTTACAGCCGACACAGTCCCCATCGACGGTGTTACATGCTAAGAAGTCTTCGGGGACGACCGCAGCCGTCGGACCCGGTCGCCGATGTGAAGAGGAACCAGGAGACCTGTTACGAGAAAAACGAGACCAGTCAACCGAGGGCGGCCACTGTTGTCACCACTGACGAGCAACGGGGCACTTAAATGATTTTTAATTCGACGTTGGTGTCCGTCGTGGCGACGATTATGGGTCCCCCTTTTATTTGATGTACATACATACATATACATATATAGATATATATATACATATATACATATTGCTTGTTGAAAGTGATGGCTGAAGCACCGAGGGAGACAATCGCAGTGTACAAGTATTGATATTGCATATGTAGAAATAACTCGAACACCATGGTAGTTGTAGTACATTTCAATGATTTTTTTGAATCTCAATGAAGCGCTGTGGTAATGAAAAATAAATTGAAAAATACCATGGCGTTCGAGTTACGAGGGTGTCACTGTGCATAAATTCCTAGAATTTCGTTACGTGTTTCACGATCATCGGGCGTGATACTGGTAGTTTCTTCATACATATACATACATTGGTGTTTGTATGTACATACATATATATATAGATACATATTTACAGCTCGATCGCGTACACGAAGGACTTCCCGTTACGGTGAGTCTTACTTTCGTACACGGAGTGATTGATTGCTTTTTATTTCGCGATTGTAGAACGATAAAACGTGACGGACGATTTATAATCGCGGGATTAGTTGTATGTTTAGACGGTGTTTCCTAGGGCCTGTTAAATTTTGTCGTAGACGAGAAGTGATAACATATGGTGGATAAAAGCAAGATAAGATATATCGTAGTGTTCTAATGGAAGGGTAGCTTTGTTAATTAATAGCGGGTGGTGAAGAAACAAAGGGACAAGTAGGAAGTGTCCAGTAGAAGTGCGAAGAACGTCGAAACATTGGCGTTTTTTTTTCTGCCGATAGTTACAAAAGGTTTTTTTTCTTTTTTATCACTCGTCGTTCATTTTATCTGCACTCGAACGTCTGTCGAATGTGTTTCCGATCTAAGGGGCGGATAAAGAACCAACGTCGACCGGAGACGCACCCGAAACGTCAACGGAAGTATACACAAGCTTTGTAAATATTTATTTACCGGAAAAGAACGTTTCCGTCCTGCAAATGCTGAGACGACAACGTCAGACGAAGCTGGTCTTCAATTAAAGCTCGAATTAAATGGATCTCGATGAGTGTAAACATAAAAGAAATTCGTTTTCTATCTAGAGACTGGCATCGGTGTGGTTTGGGAATAGAACTACGCGATGTTGACGATCAAAGGGTCGTTGAAAATCCATGTAGTTTCAATTTTCTCGCAACGATTCGATAGAAAATGAAAAACACGGTGTTACAGAATATATACCGATTTCCTTGTATTTTCAATAAAAATCAATACTATCGAATACGACGCGTGATCGTTGTTGTACGTACGTACGTACACATGCATACATACATACATACATACATACATACATACACGCGGTTCGAATTCTATTTCAGTAGGGCGTAAAAAATGATGGTGCATCATCGCCGCAAACGTTCCTGTTTTCATTCCTGGAAACGACATATCGATTAAGTAACTGACGCATCTATTGTCGTTGCAGCCACCGGCGGTGTTTGGTTCTTTTATAATCTTTTAAATTCCTCATTCAATATTAATAGCCATCCGGATATCTATTTCGCGCCGCACTATTACTGGCAATCGATTATTTTTCCTAAAAACAGAACACTCCGCGTCGAGGGTCAAGTATCGAGCCGCGGGGAAGTGTTTCGGTTTGTTTCATCCGTAAAAAAACGTAAAAAATAAAACAATTTCTAATTTAACATGTTAACAATTCGAATCTATCCGAAAGGAAACTTACCACAGGTATTTTTCATCTTCGAATTTACTATACCAATCGTGTGGACTCTTCTACTTGGCCCAAGACAAGACCTTGTTTCTCGATACGCCCACCACCGTTATAATTTTAGTATTTATCTGATGTTAAGCAATTACGTTGCCCCTATCGATGAACGATAAGGAAACAGCATGGTCATCGGTAATCGGAGAATATGGGTCAAGGGGTTTTTCCGTTGCTCCCCAAGGTACGGAACATTCGAACTGTCGAGACTGAAACGTGACCGAATTGAAAAAGGTAAGGGAAACGCGGAACGGGCAGGGTGGGTTTGCCACACTTTGAGGTTCCCAGCATGAATATTCGATTCTCCGAGTGAATGGCATACGATGAACTACGCGAACGGGAAAAAGGATTCCGATGGTCCCCCCCCCCCGCGAGGAATATATATATTTATTTCGATCTCTATTTCCGTTTCACGTAACCGCCGCATCGGTGCAATAAAAAGCTTGTTCGGAAAGCTGATAAGACATTATTGCAATCGAGAATCGTATCGACGATGATACGATACCGTGAACCGGATCTCGTATCGATATCGGTAATTTCTTTGAAAGGGAAACAGGAAGAGGGACAAATAAGGAGGAAACACCGGAGACAGAGAAACATTCTTCTGAGAAACCTTCGACTGCCTGTAGTGCGATTCGTTTCTCTATCCTTAGCGGATCCTTTCGAAGGTAGAATGAGAAGCCGTATAATACCGGCATCTTGGAACTCGAATTACTTCACGGGATGGAAAATGAAAATGCGGGTGAATCGTCCTCTAACCGTAAAAGGAGTATACCCTGGTTGCAAGGATGGTAGCAATCTCTTTACGGAACGTCTGATTGGAACGCGCCGGTTCTAACGAATACAGCGGGGTTCCTTTATTAAAAATTTATTTTCCACGATAGGTAACGTATACAGATTAGACAATATCACATCGCCGCATAAAAGTACCGCAAAAAGGTATATATTACAAAGAAATTTGTACACTAAATCGATGACGGATAAACGTTTTAAACGCGAGAAAGGATGGGTCATTTTCTCCCTACTCGCGGTGGGGACAAAATATACATATATTATATATATTAGATGAGTGTCATAGGAAAGTGGTGTACTCCCTTCTGGCCCCGTAAACAATTGGCTCGTGTTACATACTCACGTGTATATTTATGCATTGGCGTACAACTAATTTTTTATTTTCCATTTTTTCCTTCGAATTCCAACGCGGCAGTGGTCGAGCGTCGGTCAATGTTTCTTTTCACGTCAAAATATTTGGAGGGGAATGAGAATGTCGAGGTGTGGGCAGTCAGATTTTCTTTCTTTTTATTTATCATGTTTTCTCGTCGTAGAGGATATAAAAAGATCGCGTTACGCAATACGTTTCTTATTGAAATGCTGAGACTATATAATCTGATACGCTGGGAGCGGGTTACCTGTTTGCACTTTTTCGCTTTCGTTTTACACTCCCCGTTGGAAATAGGGATGTAGCGGTTCCTCCCGTGGGAATTCGAAGTATCGATTTGCACGAATACATAAATATTTTTACGTTTCTTTGGTTTTTGTATTTGCTTCGTATAAAATTTATTTAGGAACGTTATCTTGTCCGCCCGAAGTTCACAGCTTCCAAGAAAAAGAACGGTTATCATCGTCGACTAATTACACGGCTTACCAGATCAATGTTATTTTTTTCGTTTTAATCTCCTATAGAACGTGATTGTACTGAACGGTACCTTACACTCGAGGGAGTGATAAAAAGTATCGATTTATTATGAAAAATAATACTGGGCGTTGTTCTATAGTAGCATTATATTTTCAAATTCTCTTACTCGAATGGGTTGATTAAATTAATTTAATCTAAACCTTTCCGGTGAAAAATTCAGGGGAAAAAATCAAAAACAATCATCCGTGGCAGAGAAACAGAAATATTTTCTCCCATATCCAGGTACCGTAAATCCTAGTGCGCTCTTTTCACCGTTCTTTTTTCCTTTGGAAGCTCGTAACTGCGATAATTTACCACCTTATAGTCCCATTACGTAAATCCTTGTACGCCGACGCGGTGATCATACCGTGATTCTGACTATAACTATCTAGGAAACGAGGGCCACGTAGCGATATGGTGGACTTCCTGTCGCCCGTGTTATTCCCCTCGGTGCCATTTCCCGTCTGCGTCTTCGCGACGTGACAACGATTGATCGTAGCGTTTTTCAACCGGTTATTCCCGACGGCTAAAGGACCATCGCCGGGTTGAAACCTATCGACGCTTCCATCATTCGTTCGCGGGATTGCCCGGTAATCCTCGCTGTTTCTCGTCCGATACGGGAAAGCCGATCGATCTTTCGTACGCGGCGGTATCGTTTGATTCAAGTAATTCCGAACCGCTTGATGATTCTTCGTTGCGGACTGGTTAGAACCGTACGAGGATTCGGCGCTATTACGATTACTGTTTACATTTTTGCCATTGTTCCCGCTACCGCTTCTCAGATAGTGAGTGGTTGTATTATTATTATCCGGCGTTCTTGCGAAATATTTTGTCGGCAGACTTTTGGGACTGTCGTGGTTAAACGCAACTCTACGTCGATCTTCATCGCGCCAGTTCACGTTATCCGTGGCGACTCGTTGCTCCGGCACGACGTTGCTTCTTCTTCGTAGTTTCACTCGGGAGGGCGGTATTAATTGACTGGATCTTCCTACGGCGCCGCACTGGAATTATAATTTCTCATAGGAACACGTGGAACAGACTCGTTTACTCGTTCGATGTTCGAACTTCGTGGAAAGTACATTCGTGACGGATGCACTTTACCGCGAATTTCACATTTCGGCAAACGCGGTGGGATTCTGTTTGAATACGGGTTTCTGTGTGTTTAGCGAATGAAAATAAAGTGGAGCGAACATTTCGCGTGCGTGAAGCGTGCATTGTGGGACGTATAATTGGTTTACAGTACCTAAATGAATCCTACACGACACGTAGCCTGTAACGATAGAATCGTCCGTTTACTCTTATGGGAAGAGCTAGACGTGTTAGAGGTAGAAAGAGAGGACGAACCGGATGAAAGTTTTGTTTAATTGTCTTCACTTACCACTGGCACCTGATCCGATTGTATAGAACGTTGTGATTTCGATAGCTGCCGTTGCGGCTGATTCAAATACAAACAACTTTTTGCTGCGGACGGCGGTAAATTGCCCAGACTGGCGTTCATTAGATTGTAGGTGTATTGCGTGGCCACGTTTTTAGCTGTCCGGTATTAGATAATGGTATAAAAGTTTAGTTCTCGATAGAAATTTGATTGGTATGTAACAATTTAACGAATCGTTGTTTTACCAGTTGGTCGTAGATTTTTCGTATTATTTTGCGCTTGTGACTCCGCCGATGTACTTATCATTCTCGACTTAATAATTCGTTCACCACTGTCAATTTGCGATTGTCGTGTCGTTTTTCTGCTTGCTAACGGCGTATGGGCTAAGAAGAGAATTTCGTGATAAATTACCATTTCGTATTTTATAATTGACGTGATAGAAACTCGTCTAACGTTACCGTCTATTCGAGAATGTTCGTGTACGTCGTTTTTGTTTCTATTTCTACGTAGATCGTCGCACGTGGGTGCGAGATTTTTACCGATGATCGCGTCACCTTGTCCGATGACGGGGTTGGAATTGTTAACTGCGGTTTCCTTCCTGATGTGCTCCGAAAGTCGCTTGATTCTAGACTTAGACCTACGATAAAAAATTATCCTCTTAATCGAAACGATGAACGAGTCTATCGAAAGAATATTTGAACGATATCGTTGACAGAGTGATTTTAGTTACGAATAATAATCACTATCCACGTCGAGTGATTTACTCACATATTTTTATGCTTTCGATGTTTCTCGTCCATCATCGCGTAAAGCTTATTTCTGTACTCGTCGACGGACAGCTGGACATCGTCTCTAAGAAGCGGTACTACGTTCGATCCTCTTACGGGTTCATTGCTTCTTCTGTGAAAACTGTAAGAAAATATATATATGGTTAAATTTGATCCAATAAACGTTGGATCGAATAGGTTTCATTATTTATCAAATTTTCTTTTCTACAATTATCACGATAACGAGAAATGTTTCTCATTTTTGTCGTTTATAAATAAAATAAAAAAAAAGTAGCTTAGGATCATATTCGTTTAACGTAAATAGGCAAATAAATCACAGCGAAAGCTGAACGCACTCTGCCACGTAAGGGTGCTCCAACGCTTCAACAGCCGTGAGCCTGTACGTGGGGTTGAAGACTATCAAGTTACTGATAAGATCTAGTGCTTTCCCTGACACCTCCGGCAGTAGATCCTTCAACGCACGTCTCGGTCCATTCGGAGTCTTCTCCAGCAAATTAGTTCCATACCCGGCGCTGACCGAAATCAGATCTGAAAAAAGTCCGCGGAAAGGATCGAACAACTTCGACCGTCTTTCTTTTCTACTTCGCGAGATATTTCCGATGGGAATTACCTTCAGCGGTGGGTGGCGGGAGCGTAGCCATTATTCTTTCCACCTGGTTTATCGTCGATGATCCAGGAAACAATGGTTTGCCCAGCAGCATCTCGCCAAGAATGCAACCTAGGGACCACATATCTATGCCCTTCGTGTACCTGAATGAAGACATTCATAAACGAATGATACAATGGAAACTTTTCTGATTTTTAATATATCAATGATAATTTTGCGATCAGAGAAGTACCTCTTCGAAGCAACGAGTATCTCCGGTGCACGATACCACCGAGTGGCAACGTAATCCGTTAGGGTGGGATCACTGCCACTTTCACCGTCACCCTCGCCGATCTGGGTGACCGATCGTGCTAATCCGAAATCAGCGATCTTGCAGTGACACTGAGCGTTCAGCAACAAGTTCGATGGCTAGAAAAAATTAAAAAGAAATCAGAATGGTAGTGAATCATATACACGATAAAACGTATGTATTATCTCAAAGATTCAAGGATACCAATCTCACCTTCAGATCCCTGTGTATAACGTTCCCGGAATGAATATATTTGATCGCCTTAAACAGCTGATACATGATGAAGACCTTGTGGATGTCCTTCAGGATGTTGCCCTTCTTAATGACGTTGTGCAGATCGGTTTCTGGGGAAACGGGCCGAAACGGGTTTCAGGCCAAAAGTCTGAGAATCGGCGCGGCATGTGACCTTCGTGAATTTTCTTCTTCGGACCGGGTAAAACTCACCCATGTACTCGAACACGAGGTATATGTCCCGGTCGTTGTTCGCCTTGTGTAAGCCGATCAAACGTATGATGTTCTCATGATTGGCGAACGATAGCAGGAACATTATCTCGCGGAATGTTCGCTGAGCGTCCGTCTGGTTTCTGAAGGCATCAAAAATCTTCTTCACCGCGACCGTCTCCTTGTTTTTCTTGTCAATCGCTTTCCATACTATTCCATATGCCTGTGAAACAGTCGAACGGATGCCTCGAGTCAGGGTGTTTCGAATGTTTTCTGAGATTTCGTCGGATTTGTTGGGGGAGGTAAACAAACCACCCCACTTAGCCGTTGTTACGCACGGGGGTGGATAAAATATTTTACACACGTATCAAGTAGAAGTTTCTGGTCGTTAGAACGGTTATTTTGTCGTGACGACTATGACGACGAATTGTAACCGCATAAGTATCGATTGTCTCTATCGTCAAAAGTTTTCCGTGATGTAGATAATAATACGATGCTATAGTATCGATAATTTGGTATAGAAGTTTGTAGCTAGATAAGATAATTTGATATAGAGCTATATCCACGTTCCAGCTATTACAGGATTCGATTTATTTTTCTACATAAGTAATAATACAATTTCACGTACCTTCGCTGATTTATTAAAAAGCTATGATATACGTATATTTTATAAACGGAGCACAACAAATGTATGTTAGCTATGTATTTTTATGATATACAAATTTCTCGATTTCGTTTCAGATTATATGTAAAATTTCTGTCTAATAAATTTTATAATGAAAAAGTATCCGTATAGAAAGTACAGTTCAACAATCGATATAATATTTAGATAAGTGAATTCTAAACACGCTGAGAAACTTGTGAGAATGTTTCAATAAATGCAAAAATCAACAGGAACAGGAGAAATCAAATAAATTACCCCTTTGCCGAGACGTCGAACGATGTCATAGTGTTTGCTGACGTGAGCATCAATCTCCAGAACTTTTTCAGTGTTATTTTTCCCCGACATTGCGACTCAAAAGCTTTACGCACCAAGCTCGTCGGTCCGTGAGATTAGAATCGTACGAAAATTTTCAAACGGAAACGGCTTTGACGAACCGCAACGCATTCACATCTTTACACATCAGGAAGGAAGCTCCACTTGAACAGTTTTTTCATTCAACCTTTGACACATCAATGCGGTTATGTTTATAGAAATTCATGCCAGTTACCAGGACGACGAAGTCGTCCAGTGCTACCCATAGTTACCAACGATATTGCGTGACGCGGCCATACCGGTGTCACGAAATAATGGTAGGGGTAAGCGTGTAATACAGTAGTAGGGTTGCAATGATTTAATGACTCCGTTATTCCGTACAAGAATGTTTATTTTTTCCTTGTCAAGTGTAATACAAACCGTGGCCAACATTATTGGATCTCACTCGACATATTTTATACTCTTAACGTCTACATTAGGAAAGTATTTCAATTTCTTGATGATCCGTAGTCATTGTATATACGATTCGTGTCATCGTATACGTGACGTGGACCGGTCGTTATCATATCCCGAAAAACACTTGCGAACGTTTCAACAAAACATAATAGAGCAATCACTCGAAATGCATACTGGTCCCGAAGACGATCATTGCGCGATTGTACTCTAAATACATAATACACAGGATAATGATAATAATAGTAATAATAATATTAATGCGTTGATTAGAAAAAGAAAATAAAAATATATATACTATCAACGATAGTCTATACTGAAAGGCGCTCGAACGGATGATACTACGATAAATCGGAGTAATACATTCGTTTAAATGCTCGTACAGGAATCTCGTGTTGTTACGTGAAAAATAAATTCTTTCTTCTCTTAACAGTAATAAACTCTCGCGAGATACCTAATTCCCCGAT
Organism: Mimumesa dahlbomi; assembly: GCA_917499265.3. Classification (NCBI taxonomy): domain Eukaryota; kingdom Metazoa; phylum Arthropoda; class Insecta; order Hymenoptera; family Crabronidae; genus Mimumesa; species Mimumesa dahlbomi. The sequence goes on from OU824118.1 coordinate 12,868,191, forward strand.
GTACAAAACGATAGCGGCTTCCTGAGAAACAGCCAGAGCGTTTGCACCAGGAAACAGTAAAGTGCGCAAAATCACCAATCAATATGTCCCATAAAAACTTTTTAAGTACGCTTAAATGTATATATCTATCTGTGTTATGTTTTCATACTTTTTTTTTGTGGTTTTAATAAACTTAACGGATATTATTATGAACCGATGTCTGTTGTAGCGGCCCACTTCTGTTGCTGACACACGTAGTGTTCACTTTCTGGGTTGTTGTATGTGCATGGGACGAGAACAGGGAAACGGACGTGCATCATGAGTCGGTGTGGGCTTCTCATGGAAAACCTGCACAGCTTCTGGTGGAAAGTCTGCATTTCCTTTAGCCGGGAATCCACTGATCATCATTGTCTTTGGAGGGCTGAAATTCATAGTAAAACTTCCTTGTATCATGTTCATTTTAAAGTACAGGAATCTTAAAAATTCCGTAAAGTAGACTTATTTATTATTACTGTCATTATCGTCATTATTGTCGAGACGGTAAAAAAAAAGGTATCTTGTTATATACGTCATTCATCTATTTTTCCAATGTTGCGCAATATTGTTTCACATATGCGCAAAACACTGATGACGACGGTTATCGCTCAAATGCGTTACCGATACCGCGAAGCAGACTATACATACACACGCATATTACCACCTACAAACAGTTGTCGTTCTGACGGTCATTTCATTTTTGTTTTTTAATAAAGACGTCCTACCATTTGCTTTGTTTATAGAAGGCGTGAAATGATCACAATCGTACAAAAAAACATTAATATCCACTCACCTACTAGACGGCTTATTCTCCTCCACATCCTTGGTCGGCTTTACGTCGCGATCCTCTTTTGGCGTTTTATGTTGCGTGATCCTCATCCCGCCTGCTTTCACTGGAAAACGAATAATAATATCACACGTACGTGTATTTTCAAGTCGAACAAAGTTACATGGCCTTGATAAATTCAGGCAGGTGCGTCGACGTCATTCAATGGATGGTGTAAACACAACCTTTCATGATTTTTCTGTCGATATGGATATGTATTAATTGATTTATAACCTGCTGGCGGATGGCCTCCCTTCAGTTTGCAGTCCTCTAGGCTCGACATTTTTATCCGTTGATTGCTAGGCCGAATTTCCACTCGGATCCTTGTCTGTCGCTGGAAGGAACAATATGCTTCGGTCAGGCTCGCTTGGCTTCGCTCGTTGCAACTGCGACACTTTGCGATGATTCGATGGCAGCTGGCGCTGTAACAAGCACCGCGACCGCCGGTGGGGCGTCTTTTATGTACGCATCGCTTGGCCGCGCTCCTTTCTCTTATCTGTTACCTCTCTGATTTTCCGTGAAATTCAATCGTCACGATTTTTGGATAATGGAATTCAAAATTCGTGAGGATAAAGGAATATTGAGAATGATGAGATTGAATAGAAATTGATGTTTTTAAAAGTTATTTTATTAGAGAAAACATTCAAGAGAATACAGTATAATAAACAATCATTTCTAATTGAGAGCTTTTTCTTTTTGCTCTTGGTATGCAAAGTGAAGGTCTTTGCAGTCTTCATCAGAAATGTGAACCCAGCCAGTTGATTTCATGTGATAAACTGTAAAGAGAGACGTACTTCTGTAATAAGGAAAGCATATTTATTGTATTATTGTTACGTACCTCTTACGATACCACCAGAGTAAGCATCTCTGTGGGTGGCATGATAAATTGACCTTCTGCCAAGTTCGTAGGCTTCTTCATCAGTCAAATCCCAGCTATAGCCAGAATCCAGGGCACCAAATGCATAGATTGATCCAGATCCTACACTGAAAACTTTTCCTGGGGTACGGGTACCTTCTGAGTCAACATAATACAGACCAGGTCCTCGTTTGTCCCAACCAGCAAGCATCATACCTTTGAACAATTATACAGTTCTGTTAGAATAACTATAATCAAGTATTGAAAATATAAAGGGGATCATGAGACTTACCCATGCTCAATCCCATTCCTTTGTAATTATATACCATGTTTGAAAGAAGTTTACTAGCTGCTGCTATGGAGATACGCTCCCTATTTCTGAGTTCATATATACGGCATTGTTTTGCTAGTACACGATCCCAGTATACACAATCTGCAGCACCACCAGCTAATGTTCCAAGAAGATAGTCATTGATTTCCACTATCTTTTTCATTGTTCCAGATCCTGCAAAGAGTAATCTTCTTAGAAACTATTGTCTTTAAAGTTTAATAAGAGTAGCTTGTGTTCCCTTTATTTACCAATGAACTGTCCTCCAGTAGCACGGGAATCGACTGCAAGGACAATGCCACCCTGATACTGGAAACCCAACGTAGTGGTTCCATGGTCAAATTTAATTTTGATGTGCTTTCCAGTCTCATCTGTGCCATCAGCAAGACGGGCCAAATTCTCAGCTGGCTATATGTACAGAAAAACATTGTAACTCATTAAATTGTATGTCATTTCGTAAGAAAATTTAAGTTAGTGTTTCATAAAATCTAACCTATATGAACCAAGCAACTTTTGCAAAACAAGTTCGTATTATAACGACTAGGAGTTCAGTGTATAAGAATATATTGTAGTTAAAACCTGATCTGCTATAGTTAGACAATAATGAACAACAGATCAAACTTATTTTGCAAAAAGTGACCACATGATTTAGCAAATTTAAATGTAGCACGGGTACGATGACAGAAACAAAATTCTGTGATACACTTACATTTAAGTAGGGCGGTGCCGCCAATTGGACATTATTAATGAAATTTCGGCTGTACGCTTGGATCTCACGCGAGTAATTATCTTCCTCTTGTTTTATATTAAAATCAATGAAATTGTTGAGACCGCAAACTTCGGCGAGCGCCATTTTTCTATTAGCCTTTAGTATCGAATGCTTGTCATCTTCTCAATTCAATATTGCTGCAGTAGTGGGCGCTTTCGGCAGCATATCCTGCAATGTCCTGTAAACCACTGTAAACTCTGACGCGCAGTTGAAAACGTAGCGCCACAGACGAGGGATTGTGAAAATACTGGCACAGGCGAGAGATGGCAGTACCTCGTCTGTGATACTGGATTCGAATTTCACAAACTTATTTCTGAAACTCCTTCCTGCTTTTAACTCATGTCCATTCTAGATTCAAACCCGTAATGGTAGCGTTGGATTTGGCGAGCGAACGACGAAAATCGCGAAATATCGTTAAATTCAACCAGTTTTTTGGTCGGCATTCGCTCAATTTTTGAGATAGCGGTCTGAAACTGGTACCATTGATTTAGTTAGAAAATTCTACGCCAGAACAATGTATAATAGTTGCACTTTTCGAAAATTTTATTTTTCGCAAAAATCTGAAGGGGGTAGGTCAGGATTTTTTGCGTTTTTCGTAAATCGCCCGCCATTTCCACAATTTTTTAGATATCGATCTGATTCTTTCTGCATCTTATTCGCTTTCGGATTCCCCATCCAACGCGCCCAGGATCATTTTAATAGCTCAAAAATTGTCAAAATGGCGGACGATTTACGAAAATTGCAAAAAATCCTGACCTACCCCCTTCAGATTTTTGGAAAAAATTAAATTTTCGAAAAGTACAACTATTATATATTGATCTGACGTAGAATTTCCTAACTAAAACAATGGTACCAGTTTCAGATCGCTATCTCAAAAATTGAGCTAATGCCGATCAAAAAACCGTCTATATTTGACGATTTTTCGCGATTTTCGTAATTCTTTCGTCATTTCCGCAACTTTTTAGATATCGATCTGAACCTTTCACTGTCTTATTCGGCTTCGGATTCCGCGTCCAAAACGCCCTGGATCCTTTTAATATCTCAAACATTGTGCAAATGGCGAGCGAATTACAAAAATCGCGAAAAGTCCTCAAATTCACACGGTTTTTTGATCGCCATTCGCTCAATTTTTGAGATAGCGATCTGAAACTTGTACCATTGTTTTAGTTAGGAAATTCTACGTCAGAACAATGTATAATAGTTGTACTTTTCGAAAATTTAATTTTTCGCAAAAATCTGAAGGGGGTAGGTCAGGATTTTTTGCGATTTTCGTAAATCGCTCGCCATTTCCGTAATTTTTTAGATATCATAATGATTCTTTCACTGGCTTATTTGGTTTCGAATTCCGCGTCCAAAACGTCCCGGATCATTTTAATAGCTCAAAAATTACGGAAATGGCGAGGGAATTACGAAAATCGCAAAAAATCCTGACCTACCCCCTTCAGATTTTTGCGAAAAATTAAATTTTCGAAAAGTGCAACTATTATACATTGTTTTGACGTAGAATTTCCTAACTAAAACAATGGTATAAGTTTCAGATCGCTATCTCAAAAATTGAGCGAATGCCGTACAAAAAACTGCTATAATGGCTACTGAAATTTCAACACGTCGATAATGCAGTCCCGGGCACGGACAAAAACCAAGTGTACGGTCTCTGGTCTACCCTATCTCTCGTCTGTGGTTCAAGCATGGGAACTGCATTATCGACGCAATGAGATTTCAATAGTTTTACAGCACCCTATTAATAATAAGGATAATTTTTCGAACTTCTACCACAGTCTAAGTTTTGAATAACGGTTAAAAAAGGACGTAGTAAATTGGCGCGGAAGGTTCTCGAAATATAAGGTTATGGGACAACTAACATGAAAAACTAGCATTGTTTTTTACGTGTAAATATGTGCTATACAAAAAATGGATACATTCACGTGTATTAGAAATGTCAACGCAGAAAAACTTGTATTTCCACATTTATTTACTTAACGTAGATACTAGGGGTATAATATTTAAAAGCGTAGAGCATTTAATCTTTTAAGTTCTTCGACTAATTATCGCCTCCGGCGAATAGCGAGTAAAAGCATGGAGAAACGAAAGCATAAAAGACGGGGTTATTATTCGGAAATCGTAACAGGTGAGGAGAGTAAATTTAACGATAATGGTCCTTTAAATTAAACATAATCATTCTATTATCAATTCAAACTATTTTCATTATCATCGTTCTAGATTTTATTATTCGTATGCCTCTATAAAGACGTACGTGCCAAAACAACGGATAAATTTTCGATTCGTCACGCACAGTTCGTTTGTTAATAAAATTTTCTTCATCACAGTATATTCACTACGCAAACAGGTATTATTTCGCGCGTGGTAACAAACGTTTTATAAAATTCAATACTGTACAAAGAATCCATACAACCTACTGTACGGTTTTCTATCGAAAACCTATCAGAGCACAAAATCGAAACTGCCGTCGTCGATCTACACGCAATATCGTTTCAGTAAATAAAGAAATAATTCCCAGGTACAAAAGAACATCCCGTTACACCGAAACTTGCTCTCTTGGAAACTGCGCCGAGACGAACGAAGCTTGCTTGGCAAATCACCACTGAATTTCACAGTGCTTCTACAAAAGATCTAAAAGTACAGAAAACACACAATTTCCTTGGCGAAGCGAAGCGATGGATGAGTTTTCCGGAGGATCGATCTATCGTAAGCATAATGGGCAATCACTTCCGAAAGCTACCTGAATTACTGATACTTAATACATTATGCGATGTTTTTCAACCGTTCCCGAGACTCGCGGATTTTCACACGGATTCCCCAGTTTGTTAATGATATTGATTAGCTATAATCAATGCTAGAGCTCCCGGGACCATGATTGAAGTACTTTTAACTTTTTAATTAAAACGATTCGTCGTGTGCTCGAAGGTACCGTATCGAAATCCTCGGCAAACGAGAAATTAACTAAGAAAAGAAAAAAGAAATGGTTCGCTAGCTCTATTTGTAGACGCGATCGTTTTTTCCCCTGCGAATGCGCGCTTATTCCGTGACCGGTGAAAAATGGTAAGACGTTAAATACGGTTTCATCGATCAAGGCTTTCCCGGCGGAAACGTTCGCCCCGAAAGTGCAAATGGAGATAAACGTGGAAACGAAGAAACTACCACGCAACGTCGAGATGGAGAGAAGACGCAGGATCTATAAAAATTTGAAAATAGAAGACGCTCTAGAGGCTGAGGGAATCTCGTTCTCTGATATATTATCTCCGGATACGGTATTACCATTATTATCGCACGAGGATAAATACGGTCTGTTCAGTGTGGCACATTTTCTGCCGCTGGAGATTTTCGACGATGAAGAGTACGATTGCAGGTATCTAAATTCCAGATGGAAATTTTATAGTTAGATCTGTCTAACAACGAGACGGTAAACTTGTTATACCATAATGGAATGTTACACGAAATAACAGTCCGGATAACACTTTCGTTTTTCATATTTCATGGGAATGGATACGGTTTAAGGGACGTCCCATATTGAATCGTTTCGAGATAAAACAATACTTTCTGTTACTTCGCAAAGTCAGTAATATCGAGTTTTATATGCGAACGATCGTTCCGGCATTTTGCATCTTTTATATCGGAACTTTCCGGTCTCGAAACGTTATTAATATTTTTATTCCATGACCCGAGTATTCCCCTGATCTAAAGTGCTCTGTATCCCTTAGGGTAAGGGGAAAAATGACCATGAACATATGTTTTAAATTTGTTTTTTTCCCGAGCACCCATCCTGTATGGTACTTTGTAACAAAAAGAAAGGAAGGTAGTGAAAAAAATCATGAATTTTTTAAGTACAACCTTAGTGATACGTAGTTTTCCATGAAATTCGTAGGAAAAGTGTTCCGAGGTACGCGAATTTGTAATTCTCCCATTTTCGTTGAATAATATTGTTTATCTAGGGATTTCCAAATAACTTCGTTAACTTGCAAATGCGATTGATTGATGCATTAATAATTCTCTTTAATTTGTATAATATCGGATTTACTAGTAACATTATTTTAATCGACGATAGAACGATTGATGTTTGTTGAATCGGAACTAAAACATATGTTTATTGCATCACTGTTTAAATATTCAGTGGTAAAAAGACGCGAAATTTATTTACTTTAAATTTATGCATGCAAGCTTTCGTCCATTTCCTTTTTTTTTACCTGGGGATAAAATAATCCCCATCGAAAATTTTACGTGAGCGTGAATAATGTCTACTTATATTCTATTAACATAAAGGTTCAACAAAGCTCCGGAACTTTAGAATGATATTTAAAAATGCTCGGTTTATCACCAATTGAGTTTTAACTACAAAGTGAATATGTTTCCTTTAATTTCAATTCAATCTACTCTTACATTGAACCACAAATTCAATTCATATTTGATTCCTATGAGATTTATAGCACCATTTTCGAGAGAACGTTCAAGAATTTCAACATTTATCTCTCACGTTTTTAAATATATAAGTACTACATTTTGCAGTATCTCATCTAATTGGGTTAAATTTAATTATCAAACTACGATAATATGAGAAAATGTCTCTAACTTCTATTAATTTTAATTCAGGACAACGGAAGATTGGATAAATTTAGGAATTATTGATGGCGTACGGCATCCACTACCAGCGGCTGTGTTCGTGAAAAAACCCCAGCATGAGAATCGAAAACTGAAACGTAACGGTGAAAACGCGGATGAACTGTTTGGCTGGTACAATGCGGCTGTCACTGATTACAATTACGAGCAAAAGTTATGGTCCGTACTTACCCTTGATGGGTTGAAAAGGAAATTCTCATTACCGAGAATCTACATCCGATTTTTTGCCGAGGATCCGAGGATATTTGCGAAAAGGGTTGCCGCCGCTCTCGAACTCAGGCGAATCGCCGAAGCTTGCATCAAGTTGGTAGAATTCTACTATGGCTGATTGTGCAAATATATATTTTCCATAGAAGTATAATATTGAATTTTAATTCTCTATTTCAATGAAAAATGTAGAAAAATTCATAGCCTAGTTTAAATATAACCGAGAATCTTACCATCGCATCAGTCATATTGTTTAAAACATGGATATTTTTATACGTAGATACAACTTTTATCTGGACTGTATGCAAGTGGACGGTTTACTGATACTCACGGAAGAAGAAAAAGAAATTATAGCTCATTCAGCTCTTAGGCATGGCAGTATGAATATTAAAAGATGTAAAGTATCTTCGGTAATTAGTGTTCTTTTTATAGACATTTTCTACACATGTTCAATTTCCATAATATCCTATTTAAATGGAAAACGTGATATCGACGGAAATGAATACGGAAATGACACTTTCTATCCGTTCAGTCTTCGATTCACGACCTTTGGAGAGATATGAGAAATTAATGAATTTTTACCTTGTATAAATGGGTTAGAGACTTTCAAGCTACTCTTTGCAAATAGAAGCTCTATTTCTAATCTCGTACTCATTAATTTGGAATGTTATTAATTGATCGAACCTATCTGTGCAGTTGCTGGACGAAATTTGCTTGCATTACCAACATACCATGTGCGACCTTATGTGGAGACAGCTGATAGAGCGAAATCCTGAAATGTTTAAGTTTATCACGTGGACGCCGACGTACGAAGTAATGCGGGTCCCGAAGAGAGGAAAAATCGTCACGGGAATGCATAATTTTACCGTAGGTTCCGCAAACGCACCGTAACAACACTCATTCTTCATATCCGACAAAATGGAAACGAAACGCGGTTCTTCGTTTTATCAAATAAATTATCACTGTAGAAACACATTCGTGTAATCACATTGATTATTCATATTGTCGATAATATTATTAGCGAATTTCTGAACTGACAAAGATAGGAAGGTATTAATAGCGGGCGTAGAAATTTCTTTTATAAATCTTAACTCAGAAGATCTAATTTGAAATCATGTGAGAATTAGTCAAACATTATTCACTTCCAGATATTTTCGGAATTAGATTCGGAAAGTTTAAATGATAACAATGACGAATCTAAGCAGTCGAGAATGATATCAATTCAAGACGATTATAGGGCTAAACTAAATTACCATATTATTTGACTACAGAAGATCAAGAACCACAGTCACTGGATCACTTTGTACGTGTTGCACGAAGTTTACGATGCGATGTCCTGTGTTGTCGCGGAATGTATGCACGTTGCCGACATGAGTCTGTTCGCCGCGACGTATGCGAAGCCGATGAAACTGTCGGAGTTCGAGTCATTGCAAAACCAGACAACCACCACGGTGATAAAATACCTGCGGGAACCGTGGCTGGAGACGATCACGAAATCGGTGAGAATGTGTTTAAGGGACGTCGGCAAGGGATGGTTCAATCTCGAGCAGAAGATGCACGACGTCTACGACGTAATGAAATTAAACCGTTTCATGAATCTGACGACGCTGAGAATGCAGGTTCGCGGAATTACATTTTTCCCTTGATTACCAAATTATGTAGAAATTATACGATATTAAAACTGGAAGTTTGATAAAATTTGACGATACGTGTATCCAAAATGTCATTACGAATTTCCTATGGCACGGTTAATTAAAACGAGACGATCATTTGGCAATCCGGAATCAATTTATCTAGAACGCGCTTCGCATCCTCGTCGGAAACTCGATTGCACTGTACATAGAAGTCTTAGAGACTCCGGCGCTCTGTACTTTGAACGTCGATGAAACATTTACTTGGGGCGAGAATCTTGTAGACACGCAATTTAAACCTGCTGGCATCCCCATTTTCAACATAGACATTGAGATGAACAACGATGGAGCGTATTATTCTACGGATCCAGACTCGTTCGAAGTACTTTTATACTTTTTTATCGTTTTTTATTGTTGATTCTTTTGTGTGACAGGGAATCGTGTATAATTGTTCGCTTTATTTCAGGAAATACTTTTGAATTTGTACGACAACGCCCTGGCAATGTGTCACAAAATCAGACAAGTGCATCCCTTTCTACTTCCGGGCTTGAAGTTTCCACCGGACCTGTACTTGAGTGCCGTCGGATTGCTAGAGAACCACGTTTGCGAAATCAGGAACCGTTTGCTGCTGGCTTATAAGAAATCTGTGATACCATTGAAAGCTTATGCCAGAGAGTTTTCCTTATATCTGGATCTATTCAAACTGGATATACCAAAATACATCGAGTATGTAACCACATATTCCCTGAACTATGTACGAACAATTGTAAACATCTGATATTTTCTATTTTATTCACATTTATCGTTCATTTTGCCAACACCCAGGAACTCCAGTAATTTATGGTAAATCGAATGCATGAAACTTGGTATTTCCGAGAGGTATCGCAGATTCGTAAATCTGAATGTTAACTATTCACTCGGTTCCTGCAAATGTTAGTTAGGTATGGATAAAGAATTTAATTAATATCATACCCTGTTGCAGGGAGTACAAGACAGAGGATCATTCGGCGCTGGAGATAAAGGAGGAAATTAGCTTTCATATCTCGATGAGGGAGAACCTGGAAGTTACCTTACCCTCAAGCATTTCAATCGGCCCTTTCAACGTTAACGTCCGTCCGTTGAAAATGTTTCTCGTACAGAAACGACACGATTGTGCCACCACGTTGCTCGTTATGTTGACGGAGATGCTGCGCTCGCAGGTCGATAAAGTCCTGGAGAGTTACACGGAGATCAAGATAAAACTGCGTGAGACACCGCAGAACATCGAGCACATATTTGAAATACGCGATTGGATGGAAACTATCCCACTCACCGTCAGCGAGGTCTCCGAGGTTATGGACAAATTGAAATTAGACTTTGATATCCTTGACACGTTCATGTGGAATCTCTCCGACGAGGACTTCGCAGCAAAATGGGAAGCCATTGGTTCTCCACTTACGATAAGTATGCAGGTATGAAGTTTCCAGAATAAAATTTACTAGATGCAAGCAAGCTTGATTGAAAAATTAACTCTTTCATGAAGTCCTTCCGTGTTTAACGAACCCTCGAAAATATTATTTTCCTAAGGTCGAAGCGACTGTCGAACGTTTCGTCGAGGAACAGGATAAATTCTACAGGATTCAAGTGCAGGACGAGGTTCTGTTGCTGGAAAGAATCGATACACTCGTGAGTAACGTTGCGAACATCGCCCTGCAAACGGACATCAATCGGGTGAACGAAACGGCGCTCGATGTGAAACGAATATGGAAAGCGATGATGGAGAGCCGGGAGTTCGGTCTTCTCTTAAACGAACGTCAAAAGTTATTCGGCATGAAGGTGGTGCCTTTCGATCATTTGCAGAAGCTGATAAGAGAGTTTGAACCGTATAAAAACTTATGGGTCACAGCATCTGGTAAAATTATTACTCGACCAGAAATTCTATTGGTGATGCGGTATTCATTTTTCTTTATACGTCCGATTTACAGACTGGCTCCAATGGTACGATATATGGATGGACAATCCTCTCATGAACGTTGACGGCACTCAGATCGAGAACTTAGTCTTTGATATGCATAGACTAATCACCCGTTGTATACGGATATTTCAAGAATTCCCCAGTAAGCCATACTTCCTAACGAAATGGTGATAAATTAGAATATAAACCTATACAGATATTCATTAATATAATCCATCTCCGTCATTAATAAATCCCCGAATGCCATTATATAAAATCTAATCAGGTTTGACGTGTGAATTAATCTGTCTTTAATTCCCCATCGATCTTACTCGATGTTGTAACATAATTTACCATGTATGACTACAGTATATAAATTTTTTCATTCGTTTTCTCTTCCCGCGTATAGAAGTGGCGGCCATAGGGATAGAAATTCGGGATCAGATAGACAAGTTTAAGCCGTACATCAGTTTGATTCAGGGATTGAGGAAGCCAGGAATGAAAGCGCGACATTTCGAGCAACTCAGCGACAAAACCGGGATTCAAATGACCCTGACGCCCGCGTTGACGTTCAAAAGTTTACTCATCGTCGGCGTGATGCAGTTCGAAGAGATGATTAAAGAAGTCGCGGAAGTCGCGGAGAAAGAATACTCGACGGAAAGAGTGCTGACGAAAATGATTTCCGAATGGGAGACTATAGTTATGGAAGTTTTGCCGTACAAAACTACTGGTGCGCATATATGTATATATGTATACACGAACGTAATTGTAATTGGGGTATTCGGTTGTTGGTTCGAAATAATTTTTAACAGATCCTATGGAGTATAGTGACAAAAATAATTGGTTTTATATAAAGCGGCTGTTATATGGATCTATCGTTGTGTAAATTGCACAGTACTTGAATTTAGTTGAACTAGTTCAGCTTTAGACGAAAAGGGTGTCTATTTGACGGAACGCTGGGCTGGAAATTTAATCGAATAAAGAACGTTTTTGATGGAAAATACTTATTTGTGCCATTTTATCCCAGAATTTTCCTTGTTATCTCGATGATGATTAATTTACAACGGCGGTCATTCGAGAATCAAATTCAATTGCAGTTTTCATCTTTCTAATTATGTATATATCATTTTGCTTTAACGAAATCACATGATGCATTGTTATTAGGAATATGATATCATTACTTGCCGACATTGTATTGTTACTTTTACGATACAAAGGCAAAACGTGTTACAAAAGAAATGCATGGAACAAAATTTGTCCTGAATTTGCTTATCCTAATTTGCTTTGTAGGAACTTACATTATAAAAGTTGCCGAGGAAACAACCATGCTACTGGAGGATCATATTCTGAGCGTTCAACAACTTAGCTTCAGTCCTTTGAAAGGCAGTTTCGAGGAGCAGATTGACGAGTGGGAGTACAAACTTAACCTGACACAGGATGTTCTTTTACTTTGGATGGAAGTACAAAGGTGGGTCGTTGGGCAATGACAGTATTACAAGCTTACGGTTGTAAATATTCATTTCTCGCAGACAATGGATGTACCTCGAGCCGATTTTCACGTCGGAAGATATTAGTCGGCAATTACCGATGGAAACCAGAAAATATAATGCCATGGAACGTAATTGGAGGAGGATAATGAACAATGCCCGCGTTAATCCTTACGTAAGCTATTACTCGTTGCGTTTCCGATTTCAATTACCTTTTTCATTTAACTTTATTCATTCCAACGAATACACTTTTATATCGAATATCATTCTTTCGTATTACACATACAATCTTTAGACACGTGTACTACGTACATATGTCATTCATTTTGATACCTTAATATATGCGGGGATGATCCCCGGAGGGACGACAAACATGTACCAAAGAAATAAAGAGGAACAGAAAGAAACACACCAAAGCAAAATAAAACACACTTAAATTACATGTAGTCTCTATCGGAGTCCGGTGTGTGGCGTGTCATGGTAAAAGCTATTTCTGTAGCTCAAACGAAAACACGACAACCTTCGTTCCTCTACCCATCAGATTAGAAACTTCAAAATCTCATCTGACCTTATAACCCAACCTATCCAACCGTACAATTTCTATTTCTACAATATTTCCCGTCCAATTGAAATATTTTTGCTAAAAATCTACAACTCACTTGTCTTTGACAAACGTGACAAAATTCTGACGAGAGTCATTTTCCGTAGATAATCCGCATATGTCCGGACAAGTCCCTGGAGGAGAGTCTACTGGAGTGCCTTGGACTTCTGGAGGTCGTTCAAAAAGGTCTCGCAGAGTACTTGGAGGCGAAACGAAGAATATTCCCGCGCCTTTACTTCCTCAGCGACGACGAGCTGCTCGAGATCCTCTCGCAGTCCAGGAACGTCCAGGCGGTGCAACCTCATCTGAAAAAATGTTTCGACAACATCCAGCTTGTCCGGTTCGAGTACGACCTCCAAATCACCAGGATGTACTCGACGGAGGGCGAGGAGGTTGTACTCAGGCCGCCGATGTATCCTTTGGGAAACGTGGAATATTGGCTGGGTGACCTGGAGAAGGTGATGCGAAGTACTATAAGGGACATCATCAAAGATGCCCTGGAGCTGATCGTTTCAACACCCAGGAAAGAGTGGGTAACAATGTGGCCAGGTCAGGTGGCCCTGTGCTGCGGTCAGACTTATTGGTCGGCACACGTTGAGAACGGAATAATGAATAACAGTCTTAATGATTATCTCGAGGAATTATTGGAACAGGTATGATTACTGCGAATTTGTATATAAATATGAATTTTTTTATCCGTATGGATGAGTTATTAATATTTCTTTCCCTGAAAACTGAAAACAGAGAAAATATTGCAACAATGAATAATGATAAAAACATTTTAGATAAAATAGCGCATCACCCAGATGCAGCGTATCATTTCCCTTTGGAAAATATGTATTTCCATAAACCGCAGTCTCCGCACGATAGTGGAAATAAAATGCGTTAAGGTCTCTTTTTTCTTCCGTTTTCTAAATGATATTTCTATGAAGTATTCCCGTCGCGACACACTTTTGTGGTTTCTGATATACAGAAACTTCGACGTGGACGAACTTTGGCTGGTGAAACACTCGACAAGCATTAGATGTCACTAGTTCACGAGTAGTTCTACCATCCCGGGTTTATCCGCGGCCAAGTTTCTGTTACTAGGAAACTTTTCCCCGCCGTCTTCGGTTCCGAACCACGAAACTTCTCGGTAAATAGTTTACCCGAAAACCTGCAGAACACTTCGTGCGCACTCTTCCAGGCAGCTGCAGAACATTCGTGCATCAGATTTCGCGTGTCACGTTTCCGTGAATGGCGTGGGAGTATTTCGCACTTGGAGCGGCAAATGTGCAAAATCAAAGAGAACGGAAATGATTTCGTCGAATTTCAGACGACGGTATTCTCTTTCCTCTCTCTAACTTTCTGCGAAAATGCGTGAAACACCGTAAGACACGAACTTTCTGCAGCCACCCTTTGAGAACGTGGAAAGAAATGTTCGTAACAAGCGTAGACTGTTACTATATGAAATCGAGTGTGAAAATGGAAAATATTACACAGTTGGACGGTTTACGAGAACTGGTGCGTGGCCCGCAAACAGAAATACAGAGATTGATGCTAGAAGCTGTTATCACGATCGAGGTGCACGCGAGGGATGTTCTGCTCACGCTTATCGAGCAGGATGTTGCGAACGTGAACGATTTCGATTGGATATCACAGTTACGATATTACTGGGTCGACGATTCCGATTTGAAAGTACGCGCCGTCAACGCCGAATTTTCGTACGGGTGAGTGGAATAAATTTAACTTTTCTCTTTCGTAATATTACGAGACTTTTTTATCGAAACAAATATCTTGTTTTCACGTTAACTCAAACGTTCTCACTGATTGGCCGGGTGCAACAGTTTCCGATCGATGCTTCTTGTTAATAGGTTTCTACAAACTATGAAACTTGTAATTGGATTTGACCGTTCCCATCACTTTCCGGTTGTTTGTAAATGTTCTACGTAAATTACATGATCGGCTTGCGCATTGCTACTACCGGAGTTATCTAAACATCGGTTAAATCGAACGTAGACACTTAATCAGAAATACTAATTCGGAAATAATTGCAATCTGCAAATAGTTTATTCCAGAAGGTTATTTAAGTCATAATAGACGTATACCTGTGTAATTTCATAGTTATGCCAAATTATAAATACAAGTTTGAATTAGACCAGCGATATTGCTTGGTGCGCTCAAACTATCGACATATTATACATATTTCAGCTACGAGTATCTGGGTAATACAGGCAGATTGGTTATTACCCCGCTGACTGATCGTTGCTATTTGACTCTCACCGGCGCACTTCACTTGAATTTTGCCGGCGCTGCCGCAGGACCGGCTGGAACCGGAAAAACGGAAGCTGTAAAAGATCTAGCGAAGGCGTTCGCGAACAAATGCGTCGTTTTCAATTGCTCCGATCAGCTGGACTTCATGTCGATGGGAAAATTCTTCAAGGGCCTTGCCAGGTATCACTTCAGTAGAACAAATTGTAGAGAGAACGGGATAAGCAATTAAACGGCGTATAACATACATATATCGAGTTGTTAAGCATTATTAATATTAGTTTCAATGTTTATACGTTTATCCAGATTACGAATATTCAGTCAAACATTAAAATCGCTTCAGTAGATTTAATATAACAGCGATTGATTTAGCATGGGTTTATTTGCAAACTGGGTTTGTATGGAGAAAATTGAGAATTCGTGTTAAATTTTGTTTACATGGCATATATTATTTAATGTCATTCGTTTGATGATTGCAGCGCGGGTGCTTGGGCGTGTTTTGATGAATTCAATAGAATTGACATCGAAGTGCTGTCTGTGATTGCTCAGCAAATCATGACCATTCAGAAGGCGCAGCAAATGCGACGTCAAACGTAAGTGTTTACCATTTTGCAGCAAATTTATGCATTTGTGTAAAAAGAATGTGGAAACTCTGGGTACTCAGTGGATGTAGAATCACGTGATATTAAAATTTGTCTTTCAGATTTTTCTTCGAAGGTGTCCAGATCAACCTGCAAGACTCCTATGCGGTTTTCATTACCATGAATCCCGGTTACGCTGGTCGAACGGAACTACCAGATAATTTGAAAGCCCTCTTCCGTCCGGTTGCCATGATGGTGCCGGACTATGCACTGATAGCTGAAATTTCCTTATTCTCCTACGGTTTTACCGATGCAAAACCATTATCGGGAAAGATAACTACCACGTTCAAATTAAGCTCCGAACAATTAAGTACACAGGTGCGCGATAATCGATCGTTCGATTTAAAGTATCTTATAATTTCCATTTCCAACTGCGTAATATAAAATTTAATTTCATTTCACCATGAATGGGAAGCAAAAAGAAATATGTTTGATTGCCTTTGATATTGCACTAAGTGGTGGATTGCAAATCATTTTTCTTTCACATTTAACATTGATGTACGAGAAAATACTTTCAAGACGAAACCTGATAAAGTATCTAAAGGAAAGTAGAAGTATTTTTTTACTATAGAACCAGAATTACTATCTGAAAGAAAGTTTCCACGGCTTTACAGAAGATTATGTACTTACTTCTTGCCGTAAGGAGTCAGATCATTAGTTCGAAAAGTTGTAGAAAGCTTATACAAAGGTCATTCGTGTGTCGAAGATTCTCAATCGTTATTTCATAAGGGTACTTCATTCTCTCTGTGAAAGGGAATGCTCGATGTAAGAGTTCGCGAGCGACTTTAGGGTGTTAGATGTCGTTAGGAACCTGTACTTTTTCTAAAATAATTATAAAAAATCATCGTTTGCGCGGCAAAAGTTTTTACGTCTGTTCCGTTTGTCTTCAGGATCATTACGACTTCGGAATGCGAGCGGTGAAAACCGTGATAGCCGTTGCAGGAAATCTGAAGAGGGAACAAAAAGATCTGAACGAACAACAGATCTGTTTGCGCGCTCTGAGGGACGTCAACGTGCCGAAGTTTTTGAAGAATGATTTAACATTATTCAACGGTCAGATATATATATATATATATATAGACATACTCCTTGATAATATCCATAATCTTCGAATGATTTATGTTCTCTACCCGTCGTTTCCGCAATTTTTTGATTCGTCACCACAACTTTCGTCTCTGAAATCACCTTGTATTTTTTTTCGATCACTTCCATTGAATTTTTTGGTTCGTTTCTATGGTTCGCAGGTATCGTATCCGATCTTTTTCCATTGTTGAAGGAAAAAGCGGTGGACTACGGAGCTATGTCTGAAGAAATTAGCAATACGATTGCGAGAAAGGGACTGGAGGAAATCGATGGTAAGGTTCTGATTACACCTCGAAACGTCTCCTTCAATAATAATCTCACGTACCCAAGCCCGCCAACGCAAATTCTCAATTCGTATAAGATTCCTTGAAATTTTCGATAAATCATACGGGGAATCCCGTGACACCCGGTTTCAGGTGAAAGGCGCGACGGTGGTTTCGTTCGCGAATTTTTTTTCTTCTTCTTCTTCTGCGGGGATAACACACGTCGTTCATGCGTCGTAACATTATTGTGAATTATCTGCTCGCGTCACAGGGCAAACGGGATGCCCTCGTTTTGAACCCTTTTCACGTTGAATTATTCAGCCCGAAAAAGGGTAGTCCCTCGAAATGTACTTTATGCGATACTGTAAATAAATAACGAGGGATCGTTTATTATTCCGGCACGTGCATAAAATATTCGAGTGCCTATATGCTGTGTACGGTGTATAGGCGAAGAAATTTTCGCACACGCATTAAAATTATCTCGTTTGTTACACCAATCGGACAAATGACCCGTCGGTAGTATCATTATTTTTTTCGTTTCCGTCATCTGTACACAATCCGCTTCCGTTATGCATGGATTAATTATTTCACACAATCCCCGTATAGCGAATATTCGTTACAATGATTACAATCGCGGATGATCAGCTATCGATACGTATGACAATGAGATTACTTATATTAAAATCATTTTACAATGATATGCTACTATTCATAACTATCTGCAATCCACCGTTTAGTGTTTGTATGTCCCTTTATACGAATCCTATTTTTACCCAATGCGAATCAAATTCACCCTCAGATACAGAAATCCGGTATAGAATGTCCCAAAGTTTCCATCAGCGCCACGTTGTTGGTTTCCTTTCGAGAAATGTATACAACCTTTGTAATTACATTACAGAGTTCGTGAAGAAAGTCATACAGCTGTACGATACGACGGTGGTGCGACACGGATTGATGCTCGTGGGTCCGACGGGGTCAGGAAAAACAAAGGTAAGTGCTTCCGAGATTTCTTACGAATTCTCTCTGTCCGAATCGGGTCTCCCACGTGCCACTCGGCACTTACTTTAATCAGTTATTGGTATTCGGCCGGGGTCGGCCGTCACACCATAAAAAAAAGAGAACTCTCGTGAGATTGACGATAATTATTAAATTATTCCGGAGGATCTGGGTGAGTCCGGACCCCGTCGACGACACGATTTTAACGCTTTTCCATTCGATTGAATTCGAATGTATTAAAACCTACATATCTCTCACAGACTTTTTCTCTCTCTCTATTATTTTTATATCAAGTAGTTAGAATCTCCACGAAAACTCAATTGTACTACCGCAGGTTTACCGACCGAATTTCCTCGATCTATTTCAAAGAATTTCACATCGAAGTGATGCGCCCGATAAAGATAAACAGTTTGTCGAGCCCGGAGAAATTCTATTTACACAGCAGCACTTTCCCCCGTGGTAGTCGCGGATGATACGCGAAGTTAGACCCTCGCCGACACAATCAAAAGGAATGCATTCCCCCGTACCTACGTCCAATTGTTACTTTCGAAAACCCTCCCATGGCGCCAGGAAACGAATCCCGGCGTGAATTGATATTGACACGACACCCGGCTAGTTCTCCAGGATTATCGCGGTTACGTTTGCCTCTTCGGCTTTCTTATCCGTCTGCAAGCAGAAAGATTCGCGCATTCGAGCGGGAAGAATATTCCGCGTTTTATCGTCAGGGGTTTCTCCCCCCTTTCCCCACCCCCTGGCAGGAAGTGGTGACGGAGATTGACTCGACGTCTCCGGGCTAGTTCTCCCTCGAAACGTTCGGCAGGACCTGAATTAACAACATCTGCAAAAAGACCGTGGGTTCTTGGATACATGTCAGTCAACCCGCCCCCCACCCCACCTCCTTTTTGTCGTTACGACCTTTATTTCGTATCTTGCCGGAAACACTTCCGCCATTCTGTCCTGTACTAAAAACAAATGTGTACGGTTTATTCTCGACGGAGATGGGTCTGACGTGGGGATCGTCGCCGGGGTGGTTTTCCGAAATTTTTGTCACGTTTGTGTGCAACTTTCCATGGGGAACGGCGTAGTCTCTGGGACACGGTTTGATATTGAAAAAATTATAAAAAATGTATAATATTTGTATTAGTTATACATATACTGATAGATCTTTTACCACACGAGTCAAAGAACATCGTACTAAAAGAAACAAGAGGTTATCGGAAAACCTAAGAAAGATCTTTGAAATGCCAATACTTGTTACAAGAAAAACTAAAACTATAAATCAACAGTGACAACATAGACAATTCTATCATTGTGTAAAGTGTGTTTATCACACTGAAGATAGGATAGAATCGGGCAACGACAATCCGTTTAAAAGAAAACACAATGATTCGTTTGGAAAAGGATTTCCAACAACACTGGATAAGAAACGGTATTGGATGAAACGGAATGAAATTTCTTCTCTGTTCGCAGTACATTTTTCCTATTGTTACTGTATATATAAGATCGTTGTACTCGCGATAGAAACTGGGTGGAAAAAGGGCGAAACAGAATTATCCAGTGCACGGCACATCAATTTACTTGGGACGTGGAATGGCAATAAAATCGATTCGAACTTTTTACGGGCTTCGGGGGTCTGTTTCGATAATCAACGTGGCAATATAAAGCAGAAATTCCGCCAATTTTCCAACGACTGTGCCTGAGCGGAAAACACTCTGCCCTTTACGTTTTCCCCGATTAAGGTATTGGGCCGATTCCAGATATTACCATCGATCAAATTGAACTTTGATTTATCGCCAAGTTTTCTCCAAAGGGTGCGGATATTTAATTAATACACCCCCACACCGCCGTGGTGTTTGTAAAACAGAACACGGTTTTCTGGAATTTCCTTGAAATATCCGCCCTTATGGCAGCGATGGAAGTTCGATTTTAATCGTCCGACGGCCTGAAACAATTCAAATTAAGAACGCTCTCGATTAATCGACGGGGATATTGTAAAGGTGAACGAAAAGATATTCGCATAATTTTGTAAAACAACATCGGTTTTTATTTACATCAATAAATAATACGGTGCTAAAGAAATAAGCAGTCGAATGTCCACAATTGTCTTGTTTCCTCTTTAAAGACATTCGCGGTCAACGATTTTGTACAATTCGTGTCTTATAGTAAAAATACACGGTTCTTCGGATTTTACAATTTCTCTCGTCACGTGTTTTTTACCAAAAATGTCGTGTCGCATTGTTTCACAATGCAACCATCATGCGATCCGTGACTAGTAACGTTTCATTTTAACGCTATTACATACGATACATGAGATGAAACGGGTTTATTTTCAGACAATTACATCGTAAAATCGATCCAAGTACTTATTATAAACGAGGTGCGAGATAAATACAGACTGTTTATAGATTCTCCGGTAATTGGGAAGCGGGATAGTGGAGTTTTCATTGAATTTTCATCTCCGGCTTTGTCGTAGAACTTATGGAACAGCCTGTACAAGAGACGTTTCTATTTTACATTACACGTTCGTCGAAGTCGTATTCCTTATGTCTAGATAGATATCTTAGAGCTATTTACAATGAAAACGTTGCGAAAGTCAATGTCGTTTCGTTGCGAAAACCCTGCGAAGTCTGGAAACACCGAGATATATGAGAATCGTTGAATTCACCGGTGAAAAATGATTAGAGTGAGATGATACCTCCGTAAAATATTGTTACTTTACATCGGCGCACAGCTAAATGAATGATTAGAGTGAATTATCCAAAGTTTCGCGTCGGGTCTGGTATTTTAGGATGGCTTTAAACTACATTGGAAATAATTAAGACGATTTATGAATAAAGATGAGAATCTGTATACATAGACGCAGCGCCAAGGTCGCCCCTTAATACGGCTCTGCGTGAAACGTAAATCCTTTAATAAAAGTAAAAACTTACAGTTAAGTGTTTTATACAACAATCTCATTCCAAATTTATATCGTAATACTTTCTATAATTACACATCGATTTTTATTGTAACCTAATATTTATATTTACAAGTGAAATTATCATGTTTCTGTTGATTAAATATAAATCCAGTGAGTAATGATTCTACTTGGCTGCATTTCAGGTAAATTGTAAGCTGGAAATCATTATAATTGAAAATAATGGAGAACTTCGGCGAAAACAATGGTACTTCGAAACATTTACAAACCTGTATTATGTACAGACGGTTAACAGCGTTAAATAATGTTAAATTAACATCACGATTTATATATCGGTACTTGTACGCGAAATCTGGATAAGTGAGGATTACAACAATTTTCGCATTTACATTCGTAGTCCGGTTTAAAAGTGTGATTAAAATTATTATACATACGCTTATTTACACAGGAATGAAAGATTAATCTCGTTGGAATACTAATGTTATTCGACCCACAGTCGAATCGTATAATATCTTTCCGTGAAAATAGAGAAAATGCAGCGTGTCACGCGAAGCTTTAAAATGCGATGTACTTTTAGAAAATTCGAACGTTTTTTTTTCTTTTTCTAGCATCGGGGAGCTGTCATAGGAAATATTTGTCACGTTCCGTGTCGCTGGAGACGGCGAATTATTTTCGCATATAACTTTCAAGTTTCGCCTTTCTTTTTCTTTTTTAAGTCCCTCGCGGTGAAACTTTTCGGTTTAAACTCGACGTTTTACGGTGCATCGCGAGAGTCTTGGAGCGTCGAAATAAAACCCCGACGAGGACCTTTCGAGGGAAATAATCTGCTCGAGTCAATTTTCATTTGTGAAATGACATTCGTTTCCCGCAAACGAAAGATTACTTCATTTCTCGTTAACGTTTTAATTCTCCGGTCACTACCATCGGATTTTCCTTTTCAAACATTGACACACGTATCTTCAATAGTGTATTATTATTCGGAACTTTATTTAAATAATACCAAATAATTCTAACATATCGCCCAGTCGTCGAATCGAAGGCATCGAGCCGCACTGTTAAAAAAAAAATTAATTTCCCGGGTAAATCCACAAGCCGACGTGTAACTCGAGTTTAACATGCCGCGCGTGTAATACTATATTTACACCTTGTTAACTATAATACACCGTAAATGACACCGGAACGTCGCACCGTAAGCCATCTTCAATGTATCACGAAAATCCACGGGAATCCTTGTTAAACGGGAACGCGGTCGTATTTTCATGACAGAAGAAACACGTATCAAATAGAGACAGTATTACCTACCATATCAAACCAATAGAACAATTCTAAATAATATATCGAACGTGATATTTCAACGGAAATCGCTCGAAGTCCTGAAAAAACTTTAAGTATCTCGAATATAAACTGTCAGACTAAACTACTGGCAAACAACTGTGATTAGCATATCTCGTAAAAGCGAGGTACACGAACGTGGGAGGCTGTACTAAAATTACGTCGCAATGATTAAGCTAGAAATTTTCCTTGTTCCGTTATTTCCGCGACATCAACGAGACAAGTAAATCCATTTGTCTCTTTGTGTCTTAGTGTGCGGTCCCGTAGAATAAGGTACCATAGATTCTTTCTCCTCTCCGGTTCTCTCTCCCTCTCGCCTGCTTCTTCAACTTCTCTTTTGTTCGTTAACGTTTGTCACGCCGGTTTCCCCTCGAGTTTTCCGTCTTTCCGTGAAAATACTTCGTCACGGCTGGACTAACGTTGCACCGCCTCTATCGTGTTATCTCGGGGATGCACAAGGCACGAGGGTGCATGCAAATTGTTTAATATCTCGTCGGTGTTCCAGTCGATGTATCGTACGTATACGTATACGTATATGTACGTTGAACAAATGAATTTCCAGGTCGTTAATAGCAGCAACGTGCAACACGTTTGGGCTTTGCACGTTGAGAAGTATAGCATGCGGATTTAATACACCGGATTGAAACTTTCGGTCTATGCGGCACGGGGGTTGGTTTACACGGTACTTTATACGCACTCTAATTATACCGTATGAAACCGCAATCTATGGGAAACACATTAATATATTAATACAACGAGTTTGCACGTGGTTAAATGTAATGAATTAGACATTGTTCGGTGTTCAAATACGAATTATGGTAAAATTTGATGGGAAGCGTTAATGAAATGTTTAATAATGATATTTATCGGTGATAATGACAATTTAATATATCCATTGTTTTAATTAACACACGGTTTCTGTTAAAAATAATTACAAGCGAGAAGTTCGACACGTTAATTAAGACGTCAATTTCCATCGAAATTTCCAGGGATCCGTGGGATATATGTATGTAATATATATGTATATGTATATTGAAATCGAAGCCTGTGTTTTGTCTACCGAAAAGTTAATTAGATATTTACACGCGAGCTCGCATTGCCACCCTTAATTCCGGCAGATTTTGATCGTTGATAGCGCGATGGTAATTAGCTTTCGGAAGTTCGAGTACGCGTTAGCGTGTAGATCGCAAAAGGATACTGCCGGTTTACCATCACACCGAGTCGTTACGAACAGATAATTGAAACTTCGAGAATAATTACGGGGGTGGGATAAGGATAACGTATGATAACTCACCGGACGATTCTCGCCTCGCCTTTCAAACGATCTTTCTATCGTGTGGATCACGGCCGGAATAAAATTAATCTCGTAGCTCGCTCTCAGGTCTCCTCTTAACAAGGGCCACGGATATCTAATAAGCATTAATTAACAAGGTTTACTTTAACACATTATCGTAGGAAATTATCAACTTTCGCGATATCTTACTATCTACAACAATAACAACAAGCAAAAAGATCATTTTTCATTGTACAGTACTGCGAGTCATTTTCAAGAAAATATTACAAATTGTAAGAAAAGAGAATCATCGAATTGACTGTCCGAATTAAAACAAAATCTACGGAAAGTACATTTGCGTACCGCACATAAAGACTAATTAAAAATTACAATTAGCGGTAGAACGTGAGAGATGGTACCTTACGCGTTAAATACATAACGCGAACGAACGTTCTACCACATTTTAACGTGAAAGTTTCTATGTATACATATACGAAACCGTGTCGTATAACTTTGGATGGGTAATACTACTGAAAAGTGGTGCAAGATAACTCGAGATTAAATCGCCCGACATTTCGAAGTCGAATCTTTTTGAAATACGTTTAAGTACCACTCGAATCACGAGAAATTTCATGTGATTTTTTTTTCGTTAGAATATCAGACGCTGGCTCCGGAGAATGTATCGCATCTCGAGACGCAATATCTTAGAAAACGATGCTCATAAATTCAAACTTTCTTCCGTGTTGCCGGTTCGGCGAGACGAGACGAAGGTAATTTTTATAACTCCGTGGAACAGAGAGCCAAGTCGTTCCGATGCTATATAAGTTCGTTTTATTATGTGTGTGTGCGTGTGTGTGTGTGTTTTTCCCCTCTTTGCGAACTCTACGTGACCCACGGAAAATTGCAATCTTTATAGGCGGGAGTGTAGTCGGTGGATTGAATATCAGTTTTGAACTTCGAAACGAGTTTTCCGGCGTTTTCGGTACTCTAACACAAATATTTGACGAATTAATTGAAGCCTCGTCTGACAACGAACGAATTTAACGGATTATTGATTTTCCCAGTAATCCGTAAGTAAAACTTGATCTGCTTTCCGGTGGCTAACACTTTCGATACTTATAATAGATCGATATTTCGAGAATGATCCGTCACGTGGAAGATTTCGCGTCTCGTAGAGATGTGAGGACACGGAAGAAAATCTAGTTTGCGTCATCGCGACAATTGTGACGGTCCATTACGTTAACTCGGCTATATGTACGTCGTGCGAAGGGGAGAGAACTTTTACAGTATAACGTAATTTACTGCAAGAAGTCGGTAAATTACTTGTTACGGAACTTATTCGTCTCGATTGTGCCTGATAATATTGATAATATCTCCATTGGTCTTCGAGAAATTCGATTCGACGTTACGTCTACAATAATGATCACTCGAAATTGTTTACAATAATAATTATAACATGTATATCGTCAATTTAAAAGAATGGGAAAAGAACTCGAACAAATATCTTTATTGATTTTGAAAGAAAAATGGAAACGAAGTAATCTGTAGAATTTTTCCGAATTGATATATCTATTGAATATAATATTAAACGATAAATGCTCTGTCGTGAGACAACTTGCTTTATTCTACGAACGTTTTAAGTGCTTAAAACTTTTCAGGAGATTAGCAAACTCCGTGGCCTGTAAATTCTACGGAATATTGCAATCAATGAGGATTTAAGGGGGAGATTAATTAGTTTGATGTTTCCCCTTTTAAAGCGAAAGCAATTAATCCGGTAATTTTCTTTTCGCGATATCTATCCTACCGTTTTTCGAGTCGGGATAATTATGAAAGTACGATTCGAAAAATTTCCCTCTATATTTGGATTTAGATCGAATTGACAAACCTTCGTTGATTTGTGTGTCATTTTATGAAACCGCGATCGATAAACGGTCTCCTCGGTTGGGAGATCACGTTGCGGCAACTGGATTTATCCTAAAATAACTATTGATCGTCTCGCCTATTCTGATAACGAGCACTAAGTTGATAAGCGGAGAGCAGTGTTCGATGAGATAATATTCAATATACAATGTAGATATTAAAGAAACAACGCTGGGGGATCTACTGGATCGTTTAAAACGATCTAATCGAGCTTTCACATTGTGTGGAACCAAGAATTTTTAATCACAGCATTTTTTATATTGAAAATTCGTGTGATAGAAATGTAGGAGTGCAGATAATGTCGTGATGGAGAAATTTTCATAAATGACTCCGAATCATTACGATTATAATGACTTGCTATCGAATAATATGTGTTACTAAACATTTAATAGTCCGTAATTAAGCTAAAATCTTTGATACGCGATTCTTATCCATTTGCGGTGAATTAATGAAAGAACAGTATCATTTATATTGCAATTTGACTTGATATGAAAACCCGGCTTGACGCAATATGATATTATTATTCATAATACATTATTTTTGTTGCTGCTGTTGCTGCATACTGTTCCATTCATTTGCGGGCGAAACACTTTACATATTTCCAAACCTAACATTGTACTTCTGTTTATTCGTACAACGCGAATGAAAAAAAATGCTGAAACAAAAAGCAGGACACAATTTTCACAATTTTCTTTCCATTTTCCCCGACTTTCAAAGTTTCCCAAGTACACGGCGTGGAAACCTTAAAGCACAAGTGTTTCGGTATCAATTTTCTCTTGCACGGTGTTAAAGCGTTACAAGAATCTTCTAGGGAAGTTGTTCGGCCCTTCGACGTCCCTTGATGAACCTTCGATCACGCGAAAGTTAACTTCGATCCCATATAGAAACGGAAATCAATTCCGACGGTGTCCAATATTTGCGCATTTGCGGTTGTCAGATGATGCTCTCCCCTGTCTCCCTATTTTTTTTATTCATTTCATCTTTCGTGCCGTTTGTTCTTTCCGTCCACGAAACCGTCCTTGATCCCGCGTCGGAATTATATCGAGAAATACGGATTATCCGAGGATTTTCGTGCGATTTCGGACTAAAAGTCGTGCGAGCCAATTCCCCCGAACTTCGGCGTGGATCAAAAGAACGGGGGTCGCTGATCTCTCTCTCTATCGTCTAGCTCTAGAATATACTCTCTAAACGTTCAACTTTCGTCGACCTGCCATGGGGGAAGGGACATGCCGTCGGGAGGAATGAAAATTCATCAGAGGATCAGCGTGCGAAGTTTTCCCCGCCGGAAATGGCGGGACTCTAATTTTCACGTTGGAATTTTCATAAATGGTTATATATATGTTCAATTGTGCTTTCGAAGGGTTAATTATATTTCAAATAATGATCCAGAGAATTTCTTCGTACGCCAACTTCGATCCTGATGAAATTTCTTAAAAAATTTATGCAGTCGCGAGTGATTTTTTACAAGTTTTTAACACATTTTTGGAAGTTTCTATTTTACGTATTGATGGATTATGTTCTCTTTAATTTTCTATCTAGCTTAGAAATTCCAGGGTTTATTGAAGGAGTATTTCTAACTTTGAAATTTGAAGGTATTCACAGTGCGGTGTATTTATTTAATTAGTCTGTCGATTTTATCGCCAGTTTTATCAGGAAACGAAAAATATTAGTCGATCAGAATGTTGTACGTTTGTTAGTGATTTCTTAGTCGGTGAAAATATTGATTTTTCCATGAGTCGAGCTTGACCCGCGTAAATTCAGTGATTTATAACTTTTTTTTTATATCCCTTCGCGTTTTACAAGTTTTCTTTCCACTTGTTATTCAACGCCGATTCCACGTGCGCCGAATGAATGATTTTTGTCTCGTAAAATAAAAGACGCTCCACGACACATTTACAAAAAGGAGAACCTCGAAAAACAAAAGCGAACCGAATTACTAACTTTTCAGGACACAGTTATCGATGATCAAGCATCGTAAAATTTGACGCAAAAAATCAGCACTGTCCAGTACACCCATACCATGCATCGTGTAAATTAAAAAGCAAAATTAAAAATATAGTGCCAACAGCGCAACATGGTTATACCGTTTTGTTTTAGCCGTAAATCGAAAAAATGTAATAATTCAAAAAGACTGTAACGAAATATCGTACATCAAGGTATGGGTGTACTATATGAATATCAGTTCACTGAAAAATTGTGTTTATTTATTAGAATAAAGGTATTGGCAACGCATTATAATTCTTTACATCGTTTAACTTCGCCTTAATATACACGGTGTTGCAAATGATCCGCTTAGAGTTCGACCAATGCAAACACCTTTATCACATCCGTATTTTTATTTCACCCGTAACTCTCGCATTTTCACGTAATATTATTACGTCGCTCGTTCGTACCTATTGTCCACGTCAACCACAGAGTCACATTCCGACAGGATGAAAAGTTGCCCGAAGAAAAAAGAGCAGAACGCGTGATCCATTTTAGGTATCGTCGATCCTTCGATGGGGTTCGCGTGGAATATGAATCTTCATTCGTATGCACGAACGTTAAAAAACTGACTCGTTTAACAGCAATTGAAACTCAACGTCAGACTCTTCGAAACGTGGAAATTTCAACGCGTGGGAAATTCAAAAACGGAGAACATTCCGAGGCGCAGAAATTTCGACGCGTGGAAAATTCTAAAATCGAGGGACATCAACGCGTGGCAATTTCACACTATAGAAACTTTAACCAATTGAAATCTCACACCCTAGCAAATTCCAACTCATAGAATTATTAAATCCTTACAATCCTTGATATGCAAAAATTTCACTCTAAAACCATTTCACGCTCAAAAATATCAGTTTAAACATTTCAAAAGCATGAAACATCGACAAGGTTCTCGTTTTTTTTTGCTCGAGGTCACCAAGTCAGTTTTTTTCACGTCCATGGATCCATACTATTACAAATCCACGCTATCCCTTGGATTAGCGAGCCCTCACGGATTCACCGTCTCCCTGGCGATGACCGTTACGACCGTTTCCGCGCGACGTCTCCGGAAGCGTGGACAACGGAACACTAGCTATATATACCGCTGCGGGTTGCAGTGGTACCTGGTCATGCTTTTCAGTACCTTTCGCAGCAGCTGCTCCAGGCATCGTCTGAACGTTATGCCGCACATCGCGTACAGCAGGAAGTTGATGCTGAAGTTCGTGTAGTAGAGCAGCATGAAGAATTGCTGCAAACACCATAACAGCGCTGGCGTGTCCTTGCGGGCCAGGGTGAAGAAGAACACGCAGAGACGAATCACGTAACTGAAAACAGAAACGTTCGTGGAGAATGTTTACCGTTGATTTTATTTTTTTTTTCACCTGGGAATAACTTTTTTATTGACATTTAAGATTTTCTGGGGGAATTTTAACTTTCACGAATGAAATGTTTAAATACATGTGTTATGAGATACTTGACTTTTATATCATAGCGATTGTTTATATTAATTTCCACGGGTGGTATCGAATTTAAGAAACACCATACGTCGCACGCAAAAGATGCTCCGCGTGGGTACAATAAATAAAGCGTTGATTAATAATTCCACCGGCAAGCGGAAATGTAGTTTCACAGGATCCGCTGATTGTTTCGCAGAATTAGATTCCACTCGATTACGTGATTTCAGGATCGCTGCATCCGGTCTATCGAGAATCTAATTACGGCTCTTACCGGACGTTAACCTTCAATCAAGCACACTCAGCGAATCATAATTAATTTCGACGTTTCAGATGCCACGAAACTCAGCTCCGAACATCCCGTTTCCACGTGACGTTTAGGGATTAATTAAAAAATATACCAATCGATCGACGAAACTTGGGATCCGTTTGTTATCCTCGCTTTTCATCGACGTTCCATTATTTCATTTAAAACTAGGGACGGGGTGGGGGAGACTTGTTTGAAGTTCACCGACGTGTTTGTATCTCGAAGAAGCACGTAACTCATTGCTATGCATCATCTATTCCCTTACCTCGGTAAATTGAGTAAAATGAAGACGGTGCTGATTAAGAGCAGCATCTTCGTGATGCTCTGCTGGTTCCTGGGCGAAACGAGATTCCTGGAGGACGATCTGATGTCTGGAAAATGGAAATATATGGTTTTGAATGGATCCCTCGATGACAAGGCCACGGTGCCACTTAATTCTACCACGTGGATTTGTGTGTGTGTGAAGATTCTACGGTATAGTATCTAATTAGTCTGAGATGAGTGTGTTATTCGGTTTTCCATAATTAGTTGGTTCGCACTTTAAAACAACCACAGGGAAACGCAGCTGGACATTGAGCAGGAAAACACGTTCTTTGTTTCCTTTGTATGTTATTGTTTTTGCACATGGAAGAGAAACTCGAAGAGCAATTCGAAGTATAAAACATAAAGTTCGTTCTGTAAGAAAAACGAAACTTTCCAGTGTCATTTGATATTCCTATTCTCTTTGACTTAAATTTCCATTTCTGCCCAGACATCGTCAGGGATACATATTTCGTGAAGATTGAAAAGTCTGTTGAATAACAAAGACAATAAAAAAAAAGAATGGCGAAAGAAGAAAAACGTCTGTACTGTTGAAACTTCGGAAAAACTTCTCTCCCCTATGAACGTTCGAACTTTTAGAAAAAAGTCGGATTAACGTAGTGCGAGACGTTGATCTATGACTTTCTCTCTCTTTCTTTTTTTTCCTTCCTTCGATAAAAAGACTGTCGAGACCAGATTTTTCGTAATTAACCGGAACGTTTACTGAAAAACCCTTGACCTCGTCTCGTCGACCTCACAGGATTGGTTCCTCGCGGGAGAAAAAAAATACGTGGAACGAAAACATAAGTCGCGAACCGTCTTCTTTCATAACGCGTTAAAATGACGAACGAAAAAAAAAACGGAAGACAGATGGCACGGTGTTATCAGATTATCACGCTTGTCTCGCCTGAAATTACGAAGGTGAAAGATTAACTCTCGCAATATCAACGGATCGAGGGAGGAGACGAAGGGGTGGCACTTTGCATGGCTTTTTACCGCGGAGATAAAAGTTCAACAAAACTCATCAAAATTCATTGTTCAGATTACCGCGCGTCAAACTTTCCACTGGTTGAAATTTTCTCGTGATACCTTTGTTTCTATACTTAAAAATCTCGACCCTTGGAAATTTCTGGACCCTCGTTATTACACAACAATTTTAAATTTCTATATTTTTCAATTTCTTCGACTTGATAATTTTCCACAGCCCAATATTTCCGCCACACAAAATTTCCAGTCGTAGATATTTCTACGTCTAAATATTTCCAGCCAATGATGTTTCCCCGCTGTTCAATTTCCACCTGTTGAAATTTCACAGAGGTAAAATAACACGCAGTATCGTGTCACGATTCGTTGTATGCACGAATAAAGCTTAACAAAATAGAATGTAGGACCTTTCTAAGCAGACATTTATTTTTTGCTGGGGTAAGAAAGACTTACGTATACATCGAGCACCTATTTCGGGTAGTTGACATGCGTTTCGTGGTGTGGACGGTGGTGCGGACGTGGTAGCCTGGTGTCGGGAGTGATGAGAGTGGTTGTTCTTCGAGGAATGAAAGGACTGTTGCGAGGCTGGCCTTCGACCGCCTACCATTGGTCCAAGATTGATACCGCCGCCGTTGTTGCTACTGCTAGCGCTCTAAAACATGAAGAGACATTGATATTCGATGCGAATAGGCCTCGGTATAATGGGGAAATAAGATACGGATCATCAAGACAATACATGTACACATATATGTATGTATAACTGGATAGATGTCCATATTCTCTTGACGAACTGACCCCCAAACCATCCAACATCAACAAAGACTCTTATTAGATTATAACAAAAACTATAGAAATAAACGATATAGTATTCTTTCGTTAATTCAATTCTGAATCGATGGATTTCTATAGTAATTAATAAGGTTTCTTGTTATAATAGATATTGGATTATCTATTCCATAAATTTCAGTATTTGATAACAAATAATTTCAGTATTTGTCAAAAGCATTAATCCTGGTACAAATATTTCTTCTCCACCCCTACGCAGACTGTTGCGGGGTATCACTTTGATGCCCGCGAATGACGCAGTAGGTACTTAGCGAGTGATTCAACACCAAATGGATATTAATTATAGAATTTTGTGCGTATCAAATGTGCTGCCGCCGCTCGACGGCCCGTTATGAAACACCGCGTTATACGGTAATACGCGTGATTGCATCAATCGCCCACGCGGCCAATTAAAATCACGTGAAAAATGATTTAATACAACCGACGCGGGTAACAAGCCGCCACCCCGGATGATTTACAGCTGATACCGGGAATGGATATCGCGGCGGCCGGGGTTAATGACGTTCGGTTAATCAATCGAATGAGTTTTCGGGGACCGCGAAATAAATTTCGTCGGGGAATACTTCGCAGTCACGCCCGGGTGTCCTGTATAGGTGAACTTTGACACGGTTTCGTTATCGTAGATAATTGGATTTTATAAAACGTTGGTGGAAAAATATTAATTTGAACGACGAGCGTAAAAATATGAACAATTTATAATTGATTTCGGATAGAGACATCTGTGTTGGTAGATACGTATTTCAATTAATTATTGTCTGTATATGTTATGGTTTCATTTATCACGTTATTCTCGTCGGTAGTATAGATTGCAATTTTTTTTTCCTCGATTTAAACGTATCGTAAACTTCTCGTATTATTCCATTCTCGATTATACAGCCGAGCAGCGACTATTGTGCTGCTGTTGTTGTTTCTGTCGTGGTAACTACGACGTAGGAAGCTGATTCAATTACGTGACGTTCATATCGATACAGAATAATCCATTGTAATAAAGAACCCCGGGGTGCCAATCATTTTGCGTCATCCTATCAGTAGTAGTTTTTCGAATAGTCATTACTATCATTACTTATGTCCGCCGATAGTGTCTTACTACGTTACCCTAATTACTGACACATTGCTTAACTCATCCTCACCATTCTGTCATCGTAAAAAAAAAAAGAGCGTATAATTTCGATTGACGATAAAGTGGCCCTTCATCCCTAACACAGCGAAAAGGGACGATATTCGATTGAATATTAAAACGAATCAAATTGTACAAAGATAATTGTGTACTCGTGTTTATCTTATCCATACAGTACCACGTGTATATTAAAGAAAAAGAGAAAAAAATCAAAGAAAAAGGAACATGTGACCCGTTAAAAAATGGTGTTAAAAAAACTTTCGACGATGCACACCAGTTTCAGTGTCAAACATGAACGACAAGTGTTCTCCAACCGTCGGTGGCAATGCCCTTGTCCCGTATTCCGTAACTAAAGAATCCAACATAATTTTTAACGACCCACCCGAGTGTCATCCACGTTCGTCGCAGCGACGTGGAAAGGGGACAGCTTGTCGATCGAGTTTTCAAAGCGCCTTTCGTCCGCCGCCGTTGGAAATTTCATTCGGAGATCCGCGATGAAGACGTCGTCGACTTTCCCAACACTTGGTAATTAACGATAAGAACGGTTGAGTGACAACGTTGCTTGTTTATCGGTGTGCACGTTTGCCCAGGAACCAAAAAAAAAAAAACGAAAGAAGAACGATGATGGCGCTAGTCGTTAGTGTACGCAAGTAGAATGAGACACACCTTATTAACCCTTTGACAGAATAACCGCAGTGACGCGTTCAAATTGCTTTCACGGTTTAGATGTTTCACTTTTTATCGTGGAAAGAAATAATTTGAATTATGAAAAAAAGATCTCAATTGAATAGCAATCGATCGAGTCTCTATTACTGTCGCTAATTTTTTATCGACAAGGTCGTAATTAAATGTAAAATAAATTGAATAAATATTAACTGACCGTAATTGACAGCTAATTAATCATTAACCCTTTCGGATTGAAATTGAAACGACGGCCTGGAAGAATTATTATTATGGATATGGACGAGTTATTTTTCAAATAAACGAAATATACATATAACATTGTCTTTATATCACATCATCGTAATCTGTAACTTCGTTACACCGTCAAAGGATTAAAACGACTTATATTACTTACATCGATCGTTCGCGAACAATGGTTCACTCCTGAGGAAACCCATTCGCGTAATTATTATAAACGAGACACTAAACGATAAATGATGTATAAATAAGTACGATCGTCGTTACATCGACGAAGATCTCCAGAAAGGAAGTGTTTTTCCCCTTTGATCTCGTTACACGTGGATTCGTTGCGAAAAACGTCGCAAAATTCTTTTTTCTTCTCTTCATCCCCGATATTAACACGATCGAATGAGTCTCTCCCTTCTTTTTTTTTGTCTTTTTTTTCGTAGATTTAGACGAACGTACTTCCTCGGAGGTCGAGCGTTATGAATAATTCACGAATCGCCATACGTGTCGCGGTTAGCTAGTGGCGTTGAAGGCGTGAAATCGGCGGAAAGTTGACGAGTAGTCAAACACTTCCCTGTCGATGATACGGCCGGATAGGGTGCGATACATGTCCCGCAACGTTTCCGGGTCACGGTTCCCGTGAGAAAAGCTCCTCGTTGCACAGATGAGAATACAAAGACGAGAGAATCGATCGGTGTCGCTTGCCACCGGGACGTTTTCGCGCGACATCGTGAGCTAATTTCACACGAGAAAGAGAGAGTGAAAGGTTTTTGAAGGGTCGTTTAGGTTGGCCAGGAATACATTGGAAATCGGTGGAAAAAATTATAGGGTGGAAAGGAAAGCGAGAGGACAGTTTAAAAGAATCAATGAACAACGTTTTGTCATTGAAATTGCATATTATTTTTCTACATCGACACACTCGCGCAGAGTAATTTGAGGAGAAGGTACAATTGTGTTTAAAATTATGGAAATACATGTATTTATTTTAAGTTTCTATATAATGCCAGTAGGATTTCAAAATATTTTATTTTAGAAGTGTCCAGGGAAACTCGAGAGTTTCTCCTGTTAATGCTTTTCTTATCATTTGTATCGTAGTAAGTTACGGAGTTAATTAGCATCTGAATTAATTAGTATCTCTAACATCGTTTAACTTGTCGGTACAAGGTTGTTTATGAAGTTTCTATGGATTAATAGTATTCATTTCAGCGTCTCATCGACGGATAATTAATAAGCGTGAAAACGTCGAGAACGTATAATAAACAGTTCAACACTCATTTCCTATATCCATGTACGATTAAATCTTCAACGTACCTCTATAATTTATCAACCTGTTTTCCGTCGAGATAACGCGATCTTTTCTTGTCGCATCTCGGGTCCGATATCGTCGCAACTTCATCGGCAAACGCAACGTACTCGACACCTTTTTACATCGTTGTATTTACACAAGATTTCAGTTCTATAATTACTGGTGCATCGAAACAAACAAATTAAACTGGCTAGAAGCCCAGGGACATCAATAAAATACATTTCATCGACACTGCCACTCGTACAATAGGCCGGTATCGGTATTTCAAAGGTTTTTACACCTCTTTTCAATTTACCTTACCATTCGCGGTCTTTTTAACACATTCATCGTTCCCCGCGATCTTCCTCGGTCTAAATTTCAACCAGAACCCGTTCTCGGAGTACGTGACGAACATTTTCTTGCTCAGCTGCAACGGATTGTTCGTTCCCGCCGAGGGTTCCAGGTAACAATGCCACAGAGTGTAGAATATCAAGCTTTTAAGCTGCATCAACGCGAACCTGTTACCGATGCAGAATCTCGGCCCTAGGCCGAAGGGCATGTACGCGCCCTCCGTGTAATCGTTGTTCAGAAATCGATCGGGATTGAATTTATCCGGATCCGGGAAGTGATTCGGGTCCCTGTGAAGGGCGTACACCGGAAACCAGATCGTGTCACCTGGTTTCAGGGTGACGGGTTGTCCACCAGGTGTCGCGGGTGGAAGTTCGAATTCTTTCACGCAGATACGATTGAGAAAGTGTGCGATCGGATAGATGCGAAGGGACTCCTGGACCACCGCGTCCATGTACTTCATGTTCTGAAGGGACTCGTACGTGGGTTTGCCGTCGGTGTCTTTGAACACTTGCTCGATTTCCGCTCGTAATTTCGATTGTATGTCCGGGTTGACGGCAAGCTCGTGGAACAGGAAACTCGCGGCTGTTGAGGTTGTGTCGAAACCACCGAAGAAGAAAATGAAAGCCTGGCAGGTCATCTCGTCAATGGTCAAATCCATACCTTTGTCTTTTGTATCCATCATCAACTGGATCATATCCGGTCGAACGATCCCCTGTTTCGGGTAGAATTCAATGGAAAATGAGATTTTAAATACTGGACGGCTTGTGTGTGCGTAATTTGGGTGTCTTTGGATCTGAGGTAGTGTGAGAGAATTTAGTGAGATAATTCTATAGCGATTAAGGGTAAAATAAATAAATATTTATACGATTAACTTTCTATAATAGGATTCTGAACGATGAGTGAAAATATTAATTGACAATTATAAGAATACCAAGGAAATGAATTTGAGAGCATAGAACTAATGAAAATGAAATAGAATATCCTTATATTAATTCATTTGGAGGAACTATAGAAGATTGATTAAAAAAATCAAAACATACACACACATACACCTATCCAATCAGACTTCCACGTTTACCTGTTCCTTCCGTATCTTCACAGACTCAGCGACGACATTCTTGAAGAAATCATAGACACTCTGATCGAATATCCGGATTCTGAACAGTTTAATTAAGTTCGGGAAATTCGTGCCGAGCATGAATTTTAGCGACGTGCTGTTCTTCGAGAAGTCCAGGGCGCTTCGTCCCATTGTGTAGAAATCGTTGTCCGGGTGTTTCAACGAGTCCACCTCGACGCCGAACGCGCAGGTGGCCACCACGTCGTTGGCGAATTTCGCCGCGATGTCCTTCACGTCCAACACCTTTCCGTCCGTCAAATCGTGGCTCATCTGCGTGGCGAAATTGTCCGCGCACTTTCGAATCAAGTTGAACATCAGTTTCATTTTGCTCAGCGTGAACGAAGGGCTGAGTACTTTTCTCATTTCCCGCCAATAATCACCGCGAAGGGCGAACAAGTTCTTGCCCATCAGAGGATCCAGCTGCGGATCGACGAAGTCGCGATGATCGCAGAAATAATCGAAGTTCTTCATGGCGATCGAGTTGATCAGCTCTAGATCGCGGACCACGATCACCGGGGTCATGAAATCGTAGAAACCGAAATACTTCGCGGACGAGAATCGATCGTAGAATCGTTTCATATGGATCATATGCGATACTCGACGAAATAGGGTCGGTGCCACGTTACCTAGAATCGGTAACGGGGAGACGAAGGGCACTCCCAAACGTTCGAAGTGTGAGAGAACTCGGATGAAAAAGTAATAGATCAACAGACCACCGCTGACGATTGTCAAGAGTTGCGTGAACAACTCCATTTTCGTTTGTTGTTATTTTTCTTTTTTTTTCGTTACAAAGTGTTTATTGAATTCGGATGACAGATGAATCTGCTTGGACGCACCGATGGGACAATTAGTATTAGATACCACTATGCTAATTCGTGTATGAAGACACAAACTGGTCTACGCTACCGCGTTTCAACGATACGATGCGTATCTGTCACGGAGCTGCACGATTACTGTTATCTGTCTCGTTCGCCACTTGCTATTCGTCTGAGATTCGCCGGAGGATTGGTGGCACTTTGCCGCTTGATTTTTATTACATTTTATCATCAGATAAGCACGTGGCGTTGACATGTGATCGTTTATCGGCGTCCCGGTGGAAACGGGCAAACACAACCACCGACCGACGAAATTGCGCGGCGTCGATCCTCTAATGACGTAATCATTTCGCATTAAGATTTAATGGTGCACCACCACGTTTCCTGGAGAGGACGACCGGGGTCGTGTGGTGTGATACATCCATCGTATTTCAAAAGAAAGGGAAGAAATATGAATATATATGTATATGAGGAGACTCGGTCTACGATTGAATACGGTATAATTTCACGGGAACAAGCGCGTACAAATGAATTAGAATAAATTAGAGACCATAGGCAACGGATAAAAATCGTCGTGTATCTCGGCAACGAAACCGACCACGAACCCACGTAATCACCGACGTTTGTGAGACACTGTTTTCACACTATAATACGATTCCCGTGTACGTACGAGTGTACTTGTCGGAGGAAAAACACTGATAAAGTATCAACGTTATTTCCATTTTTATTTATTTATTTTTCCATCTCGTCTAATGTTATCCTTGCAACGATTTTTCACGATTATCTGTAAAGTCATTGCGCCTCGAGCGTTGTTGTTTTGCAACTGCGAGCGCAATCTGTTTTTTATCTGTTGGAAAAAATCTGACAGTGATTCCAACAGGCACGTGCGAGAAATATCCGTGATTTTCGTGAGCTTTCTCAGCGATAGGCGGAAAAGGAAAGTTTCTGATTTGATTTCAAATTGTTTGCGGTGGAACTCGGTTTTTTGTTATGAAATCATTCCTCTGATGGCACGAGGTCATAATTTTTCTCATTTCTGAAGCAAAAATTCCGTAATACGTACATTTATCGATTGTGTTCAGAGTGCTGACATGAAATGATGCAAATTTATTAAATTCTATCGCGTCATTAGGTGTCAGGAGTGTACACAACAATGGGCATGATTTTTTTTGTTGTTTTTAATATCCTGGTATTTCAATATCGGTATCGAGCTTTCTCGGAATCGATTTGCGCCCGTGCATCATCGTGACGTATCAATTCACTGTCACCGACGTTCTTTCGTCGTCCTTGGAAGTTAATATTGTCTAATGCATTTTAAATACCGAAGTTTAACCTATCCCCGTCAGTCAAGTGATGCCAACGATAGATACGTAGAATTTCGAACGCTTCAACCGTGTAACTTCTTTCCCGTCCAACTGACGCATCATTCCTGAACATTCGAATTATAATTTCATTTACATTGATATATTTTCCTACTCAACTAATTTCCCGTACGTTCTTTCAACAAATAATACAGCTACGACACATTCAATTACTCAGAATACACTCAATGACTGTTCAAATTCATATCGATAAGACGAGCGTTATTTCGCTGCTCCCAATTTTTTTGACAACGTTTTTTTTCAATCACCAATGAGATACAAACGGTTAAACCACTCTGAAATAATCAATAAGCCATTCACGGCACGATTTCCGTGTTGCCGTGTGTCAAGCTTATCGGCTTATATCGCGGCTGTTCGCATGAAACGAGATCATTTCGCGATTCATTCGGGACACTACCACCCACCCCCTCCCCCTCCCAAAACCACGTTCTATCGATTCACAATATCGACGAACAAACAGGGAGTGTATTATTATTTTCCAAAGCAATAAGACACAGTTGTTACACGGCGTTCGTGTAAATCGTTTCGTATCGCCGTATGCAAATGAAATTCACAAGTCGTGAAATGACTGACACGTTTGTAAATCTGTCAAAATATAATTCCCGCGTGTTGAAACGTACCACAACAACGTGTCACGGAACGTAGAAACCTCTGGGCGACCGTTTTGTATCCTGTGAAACGTGACATTGCCAACAGTACCCAATGAAAACTGAAAACTAACCCTGTAAAGTGATTCCTCAATTATTTTAATGGAAAATATCGAGACCCTGAGTTTTATGTTTCTTTCCTGTTGTTTTTTTTTGTTCTTTCTTGTTGAATTTCCGCCAAGAAATTCTCGTTGAAATTCAACCGCGAGTATTTAATTCCCAGCGAAATTCGATGGGTCGTCCGCGAGTTGTTCCCGCGGGATAAAAAACGGGATCGTCCGAGTTAAAGGTCCGCGGCGGTCGTAAGTCGGAAAAGAGGAGCGTCGTGATGTCGAATTCATAAAGATGAATGGCGGCGGTTACATAAGCCTGTGGGATATTTATACGCCGATCAGAAATAGCCGGGAAACCTCATTCGTAGTTAGCACGTTCCAGCGATTACAGCATTCGAACATCGATGACTCGTGAGAAAGGAAGTCAATGAAATGTTACGACGGCTGTGAAACGATTACGTGTACCACTCACACACACACACACATATGTCGACGATCTGGTTACAGGGACGTGATTCCATTCGATGAAGAAAATTCATTATAGCCCTGTTGAATATAGGGATGCCCTTTGTCCAATGTTTAAATTTGATTTTTCATTCACAATGGAATAATGGCAATCTGTTTTTTCGCCAGATTTTACAACGAACCTTCGTTGATCCGGTTGTTTGTATAAGGAAATATTTAAAAAAGTTCCCGTTTTATTTACACGAACTTTCTACATACAGTTTGATATTTACCTCGTGTATCTCGCGAAAGAAACATCAAAAGCGCTGGCTCGTCGGTTTTTCAATATTTGAACGGCATTTGATGACCGACAAGCTTGCCACATGTTCTTATCATGCGAGAATAACGGGACATTTTTATCGTAAAATTTCTTTCGAGTTACACCACCGTGATTCCACGTCACCTAGTAATTAATTTCTAACAACGTCGTTCTGCTTTGCGCACGGAAACAGGGTTAATGAGTTTTCACAGCGGAAAAGGTATCAATTATATGTATACCTTCGTCTCCGGAATACATATATATAATCGTAGATAAGACATTAAGTAACAGCGACACATTCAATAAAGCACGCAACATCCGCGGTATTTTTTTTCGCTTTATTCCAGGGCAAAATTAAACAGTCGGACGTGAGTTATCGGGAATCGAGTGGAATTCGGAAATTATATATTCCCCTTCGCACTTCCGGAAATTCTCGTCGATATTGGACGCAAAACGCGGACGTGACCCGGCGTCGGACTATTCGTTATTCCCGTTGCGTTCGTGTATGTATCTACACATATATACATATCTCCATATACATACGTATGTATATGTACTTGTGTTCCGTCGGTCGAGGAACAGTATTCTTTGTGTACACGCGGGCCTCTCGCGAAACGTAACTACGGATGAACTATTTTCGGGATTGTTGATACGCCCGACTACACATGTAAACTTCGTTCTACTCGCGTGACTAGAATTCACGCGCGCGCGCAACTAACTTACTCGCAAGTCGGACACCTACACATGTCTGTTTTCGCATCTTCCATACGATTCGCGAACGTTGCTGTGGGAATATCAAGAATTTTTTCACGACATTCCCCCCACCACCCATCTCCTAGTATCGAAGCACGTAGAGAAATAACATTTGCAAAGAAAATTTTTTATAGAAGACACGATACGACTGGAGAAAAGTCAGTGAATTTCTCGCAGTGGTAATTTTGACGTCAGTTACGTAGGAAATTCACGTGCGCGTGTTTCTTCAACTCGGTCATTCGATCGGATGCAAGAATTTTATGTACCTTGGCAAGTGTATTTTTCTGTAATTTATTCCCGGGCAGCTTAATGCGAGTAATAATATTATGATTCTGTTATTCCGTCGGAGATTCTCGATGGGAATCTGGATCTGATCCACGCGAACGTTAGATCGGTCGTTAAGAAAATTTCCATCGGAATCTAAAAATGACGGTCGATTTAAATCGAACGTGCAAAAGCGAGTTAGTAGTAGTCGCGAATGAAATTATACGAACGTGATTATTATACGGGTTTGAAGCTTGTCTAATCAGCCGGGGGAACGACGAGTTTTTAATTAATCTTGGTAGTCGTGGTTTACTCGCGAAGATTTATAGTGCGTCGTCACACGATGTATCGTGTAAACTGCCGGTCCCGTAACTTTATGGGCAATGAAACGTCCGAATGATTCAGGAACATTTTACGGGATCGTTCGCAGAGATTTGCGAGGAACACTATTTTTTTTCCCCCGAGGCGTGTTTCGATTTTCGTTAGAATTCTTTCGTTTCGACGTAGTGCAACCGTACGTTTGCTCTGCCTCGTCGTTCAATCTGGCATTTTTTTCGAAAAAAACAACGAGTTAAATTTCGTATTTGTTTTTCTGAAAAAATCCAATATGGTCGGGTTGGTTTATAAAATAAAATGAATAAATAGAGAACGAAGTAACACGCGTTACATTAATTTGAAAGAAAGACAAATAACGCGGAATTTAGTGTAAACAATAAAATAACATGACATTTTACTTATCTTAATATCAATTAATATAAAATTGTCGACATTTAGTTAAATAATTCAACCAGAGGATTTTTCATTAACCTAACAATCTATCAGCCTAGACAATTAGATATACTTACCAATAATTTATCAGAACTCTAAAAAATCATTATCGTTATCACATATTATTCTTTACTAATTCCAAACACATACAGTCATTACCCAACAGTTCGATTCCCAAAACATAATACGATACCGTGGGTGTACCAATCAAGAGGCAATTATCCATCCAAAATACGAATCAAATAAAAAATCACCAACCATCTTCCAAACACTCACCGGAATCTGGTTCAAATTAATATCGGACCTGTCCCTGCTCGGACAGTACGTGGATGCGCTCGGTGTCTGTTTGAACCTCCTGCTGAACCTCAGCAGGTTCCTCATGATCATCGTATTCATCACGATGATCAATACGAGCGGTACGATGAGGCTGGCTATGCTGTCGATGATATTGATGATCCTCATCGTCTCCAGATATTCGATCTTCAGGTCGCAAAATTCGTAGCCGTCTTGCGCCTTGACGACACCCGCGGTGACGAACGAGTACGAGTGGCTGGCCAGGGCGAGGATCACCAGCACCAGCACGATGGTCTTCGCCCTGGCGATGGTGCACATGTGCGGCCTGTGCAACGGATACTGGACCGCTATGAACCGTTCCACGGTGAACGCGACGATCAGCCAGACACTTAACGAGCTGCATACAGCGCTAACGTACACTAACGTCTCGCACCAGCCGTCCTTGTTGAACAAACGCCAGCCGACGGTGCTGTTCAGCCAGACGAACAACAGACACACCAGGAAACCGAAATCAGCGGTTGCGAGGGCGGCCAGGTAATAACTGGAGCTGCGCATCTTCAGGTGTGTGTTTAAAAACACCACGCAGGATAAAAGATTCCCGACGAGTCCTAATAGGATGATCGATGGGATATAGTATTGGTGGAAGAAGTCCAATAGGAAGTACAGGGAGTTGCAATCTTCCCTTGGTTCCTCTTCGAAGTCTAATGCTGGTTCGAACGTGCGATTTCTGTAGCCGTAGATCGTTAGATTCGACCAGATCGGTGATGTAGATCGACGGACGCGGGAGAGGATCTCGAACGTCGACGACATCTCCGTGCAACGAGTGTTCGGGTTCGGGGACAGCATCGTCGGGAACATCGTGCTTCAGTGGGGAAATTTATCGCTGGGAATCGTGGAGTTTTCCTGGGATTTTCTTTCTTGTTAAAGTATTTCACTGGTATTATGATACTGTTGAGTTTTGTCAATGAGAAACACTTTAAAGAGATTTGAAAATTTGTGTATGTTTTATTTCTCAGAGAGGTCGAGATCGAATAAAGAAGTCACGGTTCGATTTTCAATCGAAACTGCCAGCTTCCGAGGGTATCCCTTTAAATTCTCTGCTCGTTCCACTTATTCTTCCATTCCGACTGCTTAAGAAACTTTCTTTCCGGGATGATTAATATTCCGCAAATTTCTCCCAGGACGACTATGAAATTTTTCTCCCCCGAAATATAAATCTCTTTGATCCTCGTCCGAACTTCGGGATAAAATTCTTCGTTCGCAATGTCGTTCGTCGCCACGGGACGTCGTCGACAAAAATCCACGAAATTCCGAATTTTTCGCAGAAAATTCTACCGTCAATCAACGCTTCATTTTTCGAAAAATTTCACGTTTGTTCCCCTCGGACAGGAAGTTCGCTGAATTTTCGGGAATCCTTTTGCGAAATACTGCGACTATCGACACGACGAAACCGTGTCCGCGAAATTGGCAATTTCGCCGGCTCCTTCGAGTATCTCGCGCGAATTCGCTCCCGTTTCCTCCATAGTTCGATGCGCCCACGGTATTCGCAATTTGACGGTCAGCGAAACAATTTCGCGGATTGCGAAACGCGCGTTCAACGTTGCCACTACCCTGACGATACCGTGTAATTAATATATCCCGGGGATTTGTGACGGCTGAAATCTACGGTTCGCTCGTGGAATTTCAATTTGCGTGTTTAGACTACCTGTCGTATATTTCACGGATATCGCATCATCGACGTCCCAATAACAACCGGGACGCGTTTAACAAGCTGGAAGTACTCGTTGACTCTTTGCAATTCTCTTTGGGATAGAATTCTCACGTCGTCGATCGATGATCACGATCGATCGAAATCATTCAATGGATCGTGTGAAATTTGAGTTCCTGGCTGAAGAATGTTCTCCTCTCGATAGTAGTTGTTGTTTTTTTTTGTTTCTTTTTTACGAATTCCAGAGGGTTTTGGTCTTCCGGGGTGAAAGAACGTGAATTCCCGTTGCTTCTGCGAGTCTCGTACGATACCGTATTTATTTTGACCGCTGCGAGGAACGAGCTTCCCAGCCAAAGAGCAACAAATACCACTGATTTATCGATCTACCGCTTATTCATCGCGCGCGAAAGATAAACTCGGAGGAAGTGCCCGATACGCACTTCCTCCACTGTTCGTTGCAATTAGAGAACGTTGATTGAGCGCGGCCTAGCCTTGATTTCGGTCGCACGAATCGCCCGATTGGCTTCCTTGCGT
The DNA here is from genome assembly GCA_917499265.3 of Mimumesa dahlbomi. Lineage (NCBI taxonomy): Eukaryota > Metazoa > Arthropoda > Insecta > Hymenoptera > Crabronidae > Mimumesa > Mimumesa dahlbomi. The sequence continues at coordinate 12,912,767 of OU824118.1, forward strand.
CTCGTGGTATCGACCCAGGCGAATTTAAATGCTCGTGACGCGCAGATTTTCAACCTACGCGAGACGAACACCTCTCCTCCTTACGTTGCCGCGTTCTATTCTACGACTTCTGGGATTATTTTTGGACAATTTTTCCCGCTAATCGACGCAAACGTCGTAGTAAACGACTGTGGAAAATATAGAATTTTTTCCTTTTCAAGTGAAATCCAATTGTGTCGTTCGCCGTAGTTTCTTATAGAGATTAATTAAATAATTACACCATGAAATTATATTCAAACTTGAATAGAAGTTGTTTAAAATCCCTCTCTCGATGTTTCACGGTGTTTATTTTCGACTCTACGTATCATTTCTTATTACGAGTCCCTGTGGAAGTTCTTCCGATGAAATTTTAAACTTGTTCAATGATGTTCAAGTATACGTCACTCACGTTTACCTCGTTCGAACGATATCAATCGATTTTCGATCGTTCTAGATCTAAACCGGGATTTATTTTCCCTCGTAAATTTAGATGGATCGAAGTGTCGTAATAATTCATGCAGACGTTGCCGGAACAACGGTGTCTTATTTCCGTCTACACTTAGGAGGATCCAACGAGTCGTTCGATCCCTCGCACGATATTTCACACTCGATCGTCGTTCTTTCCATTCTGCCGCAGCGTCGCCGCGAAACCGTGGGAAATTCAACTTTTCTCAATCGAATTCAAACGTTCAATTCGTACAATCGCTGCGTGAATTTCGGTGAAAACCGGCCGCGGTTGCGGTGTTTCGTCGTCGGCCACGGCGAACTTTCGTTTTCATCCGCGACCTCGATGATATCACCACCGCAGCTCCGTTAATCTTCCCCCGAGGTTCGAGGACAAGGTTGGAGAACCACTTTGCTGAACCGTGAACTTTACCGAATGTTCCAAAGTCTACTTTTTTTTTATTTACTCAAAACCCAACGAAAATCCGACGGAAACACACCGTCACTGTAAATCTCGTCACTGTAACAATTCCAAATTGTTTTCACGCGTGGACACAATTTTTTTTAAATAATTGATAACTTCTTTCCGACGGTTCAATATTAACAGAAGTTTTGTTAAACTTCGTTGGAATTCTTTTTGTTTTTTAATTATTCTATTTGCACTTTTAATCGAATCTAACGTGCGTCTCGCGAGATGAAAACTGTGCGTCGCGCGACGTTAAACGACGTCGGGTAAACTGAAAGCGCGGCGTACAATTCCGACGCATTTGCCGCCCGAAAAGTTCCGCCGCATGCGCTTTGGAAATCCCGTCGGCGAACTCGCCTGCCGACGCCGGCGTCGTCGGCGTCGCCATCGACTCATTCATGGTACGTTGGTACGCCGAAGACGAGGTCGGAGCTTTTGTCGACTTTTCGCGATCGACACGTTCGTGGAAAGGTGGGAATGTCGATCTATGAAGATGTGAAATTCACACGTGACTTCTTTTGTTCGTTGCAAGCCCCTCGCAACCTCTTTTGTTCGAATTTTTCATTGTTTTCCGTATGCATATTCTTTTTTTCGTTAATTTGAAAAATGTATCGATAATTCGGAAACAAATTTGTGTTCCAGATTATACTTTTCGATGAAATGGATAAAATTAAGTAAACAGCTGTCGATTTATGGTGATTGGTATCGGTTGAGCGACACTGATTTCGTTTTTTCAAGTCTTTCTTTCGAAATAAAATGGTAAAGTAAATATTAGAATGTTGTTTGAAGCTTCGATTAAAAGTACACAGTCGTTGCAGCGAGCACACGAGATTTCATTCGGGTCACCAGAGACAGAAATCAATTGACTCTCTTTTCTCACCGAGGAAATTATCGATCGCGATGAAGGAAAAGGTGGGCTTTCCTTTGGTTTCTCGTGTTTCATAATGAAAAAAAAAGAGAACGAGAGTACGTCACGGTTCACGGTCCCTTTTATTGTCTGGATCATGGTCTATCTCCCCCAGGGATTCGCCATTCACAATACGCGGCCCGTGAACACGACGATGAACACGAAACGGAGCTTATTCCCGGGGAAAATCACGTCGACAGTGATTCTCGTGAATTCTCGAAAAGTGTTCAAATAATGCCGCGCGGATATAAGACGAATCTGTGAACGCCGAGCGTAATTAACATCTCGCAAGTTCATTTTTCATTCGGTTAATTTACGTTGAAAATTAGAAGTAAGCTGAGCGATTTCTTTGTTCGTTAATTAAATGGTGTAATTAACCGTGGAATGGATCGTAAACATAGCACCGCCGAGAGAAGATAAACGTGAATTCGATCCACGTGAGACATGGTCACCGGAAATGTTTAGTTTACTTCTTAATTGAGTCGTGAAATGGGAAATCGTTTCATCCTGAAATCGATATAAGTACATATATATAATTCGGCAGAACTTCAAGATTTCTTCCTCGTGTGTCAAACTTTGTATTATGAAACTTCAATTCTATCATAAATCACACTTTTACAAAAATTACCTTATACAAAACCGTAAAACGTTAGACAAATGAATAAAAATATACTCTAATCCCACAAATATATTGCAACATACTTTCGTATCAGTGCTACACGCCCAAGTTTCCTAAATCCTTTTCAAAGTACGAAATAACCAACATTTACGCCGCGAAATTAGTATCCGCCGTTGAACGGTATACTTTGCCAAGTGAAACAGGTCGATGTATAACGAAACCACCGCTCGACGCTACAAAAGCGCGACGTCGACTACGGTACCTCGACGGTTTCACGGGATTCGCGGAAACGGCAACTGAAAATGCGAAAAGGAAATCCAAAGCCGGCGAAATACAACATCGAACACATTTGAATTAAATTCTCCGCGATCGCGATCGTATAAACGTATCGGGTAGTCAATTCTTCTCGACCGGCAATCTCTCTTCAATGAATGAATCTCGCTTTGCCGAGTTTCGCGGAATCGAATTAATGCAATTTGCCGTGCAATTTCTGCCTATCTACGCGATTCAAAGCTGCTCTATCATAGTTATTACCTGCATGAATTTGCTGCTGTCGCATTTTAGGCGATCACCTACCGAACACCGATAATAACGATCATTAACCGTGATGAAGATCAAATTTCAAAATACACGTCGTGTAGATTTGTCAAACATTACTTGTACGAAATAAAGATCCACCATTGGCATGATAATCATTATTTACATCAATTCCCAGTAGGGTTAAGTAAAATTTGCGCAAATTTTTAGCATAATACTTATACTGTTTGCGTAACACCACATTCAGCTCGCGGCGTATTGTGAAACAAAAATAATATGTTAAACGGTGTAGTTAAATAATAATAGAAAAAACAACAAAAGAAAGAAAACATTTACCGGTAAAAGGAACGACGCCGTAAATCTACCCTAACGGGATGTTGTAAATGTAGTCGTTCGCATAATCAAGCACAATTTTCCTCGGTTATGGTTTTATTACTGAATTTCAACGATGATCGAGCCGTATCGGCCTCCCGTATACATTCGCACGCACGTATACATACATGTATTATCCTTTCCGGTGTTTAAGCGCCCCACTTTAATTTATCGGCCCACTTTCATCCCTTCGGCCGCCTCTCCCTGTTTGGATATCTCCTTACACCGGCTTTCACCGTAATCGAAACCCCGTTTTCCCGTATTACCGAGATCATACAGCGCAAACATATTGCGACGCAACGATTCCGAAAACCTCGGCAGCTCGCTCCTCGGTCAAACGAGTTTGACAAATTTCACTGTCCGCCTCGTCGTGGAATTGTCGTCATTACAGGTTCGCACGTTTCCCGTTCGTTTCCCATTCCCGTTCATCTGAAAAATATATAAATCTGTTAATATCAATATTATGCCTGAAAAGTTTACATAATCGGTATATCTGATCCATTGTATGTGCAAGTTCATGAAAATATAAATTGGAACGAATTTGCAATGTTTTCGGAACACAATAATTTCGCGTAGAATCTCGACAAATTGAAAAAAAAATACATCACGTATTTGGTAAAAATAATTGAAATTTATCAGAGATTTAATCATCGAAGCATGATACGTTGAAATTAATTACAGAATAATATGAACACAAATTTCTATTCAGTGTTACGAGGTGTTGAAAGAAGCTTCCACCAAATTGAAGGGAAAACCACAGCCCAGTGGAAAACCGTTCACACCGGTAATAACGCACGTATTGAATCCCAAATCAATTACCATGGGCCAGCTGTACGGTGAATATGATCTGAATACACGTGAATGGTACCCGCATATCATTATAAAAAATTACTTTTTCAACGACACTAGCTTTTGTTCTCAACTTCAATGCGATTAAAAAATATAGATATTTCAATAGAACTTCCAAATTTCAATCTCTTATCTCTGTAGCTTTGTCTCATCTCTTTATCATGAGAAACCATTACCTTTTTAATAATGAAAATTAAACTCGTTACAAAAAAAGAACTTACCATTATATCTCCACGCAAAGAAAATAAGTACCGTAAAAAACACCAACTCTAATATTAATTAAGTTACATTATGAACTAAAACACACATACAGACACACACACAAAAGGTTCTTGCACACCAGGAATGTTAAATAGGAAAAATTTCATCTCATTTTTCTAATTAGTTCATAACTTTGAGGAATTTGCGCCACGGGGCCGTGTTATGGTGTACATATACGGTTCATAATCAGCCTACTAACCGTTCCCGTAGGACCGACGGGATATTCTCGACATTGCTGCGGGCAGGGATAAATACGGCGGACAGCAATAAACGCTGGTACATATTTGATGGCCCGGTGGACGCGGTTTGGATAGAGAACATGAACACCGTGCTGGACGATAACAAAAAATTGTGCCTAACATCCGGCGAAATCATGAGAATATTGCCGACGATGACGATGATGTTCGAAGTTGCTGATCTGAGGGTTGCATCGCCGGCAACTGTCTCCAGGTATTTATAAATTATTTATTTATTTTCTACAATGATTTCTCTGTATTTTCGATACCTCGGTAAAGTATAGTTGAGTTGATTAAAATTTATCGTGAATGGTTCGTATACAGGTAGATGATTTGAAAAATACTTCGCTGTATTAATATTTCGTAAAAGATATGTGTATAGACTTTTGTTACATTGCAATGCATTTTTTGTGTGCGTCCACTAGGTGAATTATTTCAGCCCCAAGAGAGCTGAGTATCCAAACAGAACATTCCCGTTGTATTTTTAGAGATTTTAATATTTCTCCTCCCCATATCCATTCGTATATGCGTATCAATCTTTTCGATTGAGCAACGATTTCCAAGTATTTCATATGCAACAGATAAAAAATGTATTTGCGGACTTTGGTTTGGAAAATAAAAACATTTTTTATTGTATTTTTTCTATCATAGCATATCTGAATTCTCAGTAATCATTTCTAATTACGACGTAAAATTTTAATAAATATGAAATGACACTAATAATTCCCAGCAATAGATACAATACATATACATATTGTGTATGTATGTATAGACCACGCATCTTTCGATATGTTTGGAGAAAAAATTCGGCAGTTCCCATATACGTTCATTAATAACGTTTCATCGAAACGTTACGTTGTCCGCAAATAGCTATTTGTAACCCATTAAAAGGGAATCGATAAAGGAGGTTGAAATTTACCTAGCAATAAGGAAGCTTTTAGAGGTGCTTTTAGAGCTTCCGTCGTTTTCATCGGACTCTATATAAATAGAGAAGAAAAGTGGAATTTCCTTCAATTAAATGCAAAAACAACGCCGATTATTAGAGACTCGCGAGAAACTGAGTGTAAATAATTTCGCATTACATTAATGTCCATCGACGTGAAAACTAGTTCGAGAAAAACTCGGCTAATTAACGAACCCGTTGCTCCAGTTATTAAACAAATGAATTAACGCCTAAGTACTGTACCTTATCAATAAGATTTACTATACTCGTGAAACTCACGTTTCCAATATTCATGAGAAATATGAATTCGTTAGGTTTCGATTAAATTATTGATTAAATATAAGTACAGTAGTAGTAGAAGTATTTCGTTTTTAGTTTTTCTATAGCGAAACGAAATTTTTAATATTTCTCAACGCATATGTATATGAGACAACGAGAAGTGTATGTATACATATATCAGTTCGAAATCAATCTGCCGCGAAATAAATCTACACCTTTCGTGCGATCGATTCGCGTTACACCGGGATTCGCATCAATCATTTTACCTTTATGAATAAAAAAATATATACATATAGACATACATATATATTATCGCTACACGCGATAATAAACGATACAGGATAACACATACAAACCTCACCATAAAGTATATCAATCCAATTGTCTGGAATGTGAAAAAAAGTGATTTATAAACATAGATCATTCCAAAATAAAATTGAATCGTCCATTTGGAATTTCTTTTTCTGCAAGGTGTGGTATGGTATACATGGAACCAGAAGGGCTGGGTCTGCAGCCACTTATTACCTGTTGGTTGAAAGGTATGCCGCGGGTAAGTAACTTGATAGTCAACGATTCGAATTCGATAAATTTGATCTCTCTATATGTATACGCGACCCCGTGTGGTTACATTGCAGACGATGACAAGTCACGTGGACAAAATAGCTGAGTTAACAAACCAATTCGTGCTTCCGGGATTGAAAGTTCTCCGAATGGTTTTACGAGAGATCGTTGGCACAGTGGATTGCGGAATAGTTCATTCTTACATCAATCTAATGAACTTTCGAATCGGACCAATGGCTGGTCGTGATGGAAAACCACCTCCAAGTGTAACATTTCAAGCACTGATACGTAAGCAACAATAATTGTTATTGTCACTTAAAATGTTGCCCCCATTTTGTTATTGTTAATTCACGAGAAGATATAATTGTCGGATTTATCTCATGAAAGTAGTGAAAGGTGTAAAATGGTATTAAGTTACGTAGATCTCTATGAATTTACTCTAACGAAGCGCGGTTACATCAAAGACAATACGGTAACGTTATGTGATAATGCTGTTACAGCCGAGTTGCTATCACCGTGGGCAGCGTTTGCGACCATCTGGAGCGTAGGAGGAACATGCGATTATGAAAGTCGTTGTGCGTTTAGCGACTGGATCAGAAACGTGCAGAAAGCATACGGACATGAATTACCGTTCCCTGAAGATGGTCTGGTGTATGATTACAGGTTCGCTTATCATAAATAGTAATTAATATGTAAAAATTGACGAAAATATCAAAAGATCACTTTTCTCAGGCTTCGATATACACGTATATATGTATATATGTATAATATTCATATTCTGTATCAAATAGACAGCAATTATTTGTTACAGATTACACGATGGTGGATTCACCGACTACATAGACAGCCAGGACCCAATCCCACCCAAATGGTACAAATGGATGCATGAAATTCCAAATATCAAAATCACCGGGGAAATGAAATTCGCAGGTAAGTTCAACCTGACAAAAAATCCTTTTAATCCTTTAGGAAGTCAACATTGATTATTCCCACAGACATGGAAGTGCCGACAATGGACAGCGTAAGAAACGCCACGTTACTCGGTTATCTATTAACCAACGAGAGTAACGTCCTCTGCCTCGGTCCAACCGGAAGTGGAAAAACCTTGACGGTGGCTGCGAAATTGTCGCGACACATGCCGAAGAAATATATCTGCGATTTCCTCACTTTCTCCGCCAGAACGACGGCGAATCAAACGCAGGTACGAAAGTTCGTCGACACGGCGAGACGATATTTTTATCCCACTCGTTTTTTTTTCTGTCCATTGGAAAAGGATTTGATCGATGAAAAGCTGACGAAAAGAAGAACGGGTGGTTTCGGACCGCCACTGCTGAAAAAACAAGTGTTCTTTATCGACGATTTGAACATGCCAGCGTTGGACAGATACGGTGCCCAGCCACCGATAGAATTGATTCGTCAGTACATGGACTTTCAGGGTGAGACATACATTTCGTCGATGGATTTACCGTTCTACACGTTAATAATAATTTGATCGAGTGCCTGGCGGATATTGTAGTTTTACATCAGAGAATGTTCCGCGAACACGCACGGCAAACGAAACGAATAGATATGTATCTGAGTGGGTGTAATAATCGTTGATAAGCATATTCGGAATCCGCTGTGTCATTAAATCTCTATCGTCGATGATAATCTTCGATCGGTTGATAATAATTGTTCTCAGCCTGCCGGTAGTTATTATCGATTATTCTGGTCGATGTTGATAATAAGCTGATAACTCGATATTGGTTGAATATTTAAATTCATCGATATCGAAGTTAAGTATTTACGATTTAGTGAGTTATCATGTGCTGTGACAAGCGATATTATGTATTTATTTTCTAATTTTCATCCAGTTTTTAAATGTGGCAAATGATTGTTGACACGTGTGGGAGATGATAGGTTGAGAAATCGTTTAAAAAAACTTTTTCAGGCTGGTACGACAGGAAGGAAATCGGATTCTTCAGACGGATCGAAGATGTAAATTTCGTCTGCGCGATGGGACCACCTGGCGGTGGTAGAAACCCAATAACTGCCAGACTGTTGCGACATTTCCATTTCATTGCGTTTCCAGAAATGGAGGACGATTCCAAGGTAAGCTTAGCGTCAAAACAGGAAGCTCTGTTCAGACTGCGGATCTCGAGAAATATACATATAATCTAGTCACTGCTTACCCTGTCAACCAGATATGATGAAATTTGTCATCATATTAGAAAGACAATGTCGAAGTGAACAAAAAAATGAATTCCCCTTTAATACCTTTGATAATATTGAAAATAGCGTTGCGAAATATACAGGATATAATACCTACGTCATTTCCAAATTGACTACAACATACGATAGAATTCAGAAGTCTGTTGTCAACAACGATAAACGAACTGGCAAAGTAACTAACTCATTTCGAAAATTAAATCACGTTCTGTTACTGTCTCTCCCTTTAACCAGTTAAGCGTGTTTGATGACTCTATCCGTCATGGAGATGTGACAGAATTTTGTGCCATTGCGATTATATCCGTCATGCATAAAATTTTGTTACAATTTGATAATTAAAACGTAATTTTGGCGAAAAATAACCTATATTCGTAAATCGCTCGCCATGTCCGTAACTTTTGTGCTATTATCATGATCGAGGACGTTTTGGCCGCGGAATCCGAAGCCGAATAAGACAGTGCAAGATTCAGGTAGATATCTAAAAATTTGCGGAAATGACGAAGGAATTACGAAAATCGCGAAAAATCGTTAAATTGTGACAGTTTTTTGGTTCTCATTGACTCAATTTTTGAGATAGCGGTCTGAAACTTGTACCACTGTTTTAGTTAGGAAATTCTACGCCAGATCAATGTATAATAGTTGTACTTTTCGAAAATTTAATTTTTCGCAAAAATCTGAAGGGGGTAGGTCAGGATTTTTTGCGATTTTCGTAAATCGCTCGCCATTTCCGTAATTTTTGAGCTATTTAAATGATCCGGGGCGTTTTGGACGCGGAATCCGAAGCCGAATAAGCCAGTAAAAGAATCATTATGATATCTAAAAAATTGTGGAAATGGCGGCCGAATTACGAAAATTGCAAAAAATCCTGACCTACCCCCTTCAGATTTTTGCGAAAAATTAAATTTTCGAAAAGTACAACTATTATACATTGATCTGGCGTAGAATTTCCTAACTAAAACAGTGGTACAAGTTTCAGACCGCGATCTCAAAAATTGAGCGAATGCCGAACGAAAAACTGCTTAAATTTGACCATTTTTCGTGATTTTCGTAATTCTTTCGTCATTTCCGTAATTTTTGAGATATCGATCTGATTCTTTCTGCATCTTATTTGGTTTCGGAATCCGCATCCAAAACGCCCTCGATCGTTTTAATAACTCAAAAATTACGCAAATGACGAAAGAATTACGAAAATCGCGAATAATGGTCAAATTTAAACAGTTTTTTGGTCGGCATTCGCTCAATTTTTGAGATAGCGGTCTGAAACTTGTACCACTGTTTTAGTTAGGAAATTCTACGCCAGATCAATGTATAATAGTTGTACTTTTCGAAAATTTAATTTTTCGCAAAAATCTGAAGGGGGTAGGTCAGGATTTTTTGCGATTTTCGTAAATCGCTCGCCATTTCCGTAATTTTTGAGCTATTTAAATGATCCGGGGCGTTTTGGACGCGGAATCCGAAGCCGAATAAGCCAGTAAAAGAATCATTATGATATCTAAAAAATTGTGGAAATGGCGGCCGAATTACGAAAATTGCAAAAAATCCTGACCTACCCCCTTCAGATTTTTGCGAAAAATTAAATTTTCGAAAAGTACAACTATTATACATTGATCTGGCGTAGAATTTCCTAACTAAAACAGTGGTACAAGTTTCAGACCGCTATCTCAAAAATTGAGCGAATGCCGAACGAAAAACTGCTTAAATTTGACCATTTTTCGTGATTTTCGTAATTCTTTCGTCATTTCCGTAATTTTTGAGATATCGATCTGATTCTTTCTGCATCTTATTTGGTTTCGGAATCCGCATCCAAAACGCCCTCGATCGTTTTAATAACTCAAAAATTACGCAAATGACGAAAGAATTACGAAAATCGCGAATAATGGTCAAATTTAAACAGTTTTTTGGTCGGCATTCGCTCAATTTTTGAGATAGCGGTCTGAAACTTGTACCACTGTTTTAGTTAGGAAATTCTACGCCAGATCAATGTATAATAGTTGTACTTTTCGAAAATTTAATTTTTCGCAAAAATCTGAAGGGGGTAGGTCAGGATTTTTTGCGATTTTCGTAAATCGCTCATCATTTCCGTAATTTTTGAGATATTAAAATGATCCTGGACGTTTTGGACGCGGAATCCGAAGCCGAATAAGCCAGTAAAAGAATCATTATGATATCTAAAAAATTGTGGAAATGGCGGCCGAATTACGAAAATTGCAAAAAATCCTGACCTACCCCCTTCAGATTTTTGCGAAAAATTAAATTTTCGAAAAGTACAACTATTATACATTGATCTGGCGTAGAATTTCCTAACTAAAACAGTGGTACAAGTTTCAGACCGCGATCTCAAAAATTGAGCGAATGCCGAACGAAAAACTGCTTAAATTTGACCATTTTTCGTGATTTTCGTAATTCTTTCGTCATTTCCGTAATTTTTGAGATATCGATCTGATTCTTTCTGCATCTTATTTGGTTTCGGAATCCGCATCCAAAACGCCCTCGATCGTTTTAATAACTCAAAAATTACGCAAATGACGAAAGAATTACGAAAATCGCGAATAATGGTCAAATTTAAACAGTTTTTTGGTCGGCATTCGCTCAATTTTTGAGATAGCGGTCTGAAACTTGTACCACTGTTTTAGTTAGGAAATTCTACGCCAGATCAATGTATAATAGTTGTACTTTTCGAAAATTTAATTTTTCGCAAAAATCTGAAGGGGGTAGGTCAGGATTTTTTGCGATTTTCGTAAATCGCTCGCCATTTCCGTAATTTTTGAGCTATTTAAATGATCCGGGGCGTTTTGGACGCGGAATCCGAAGCCGAATAAGCCAGTAAAAGAATCATTATGATATCTAAAAAATTGTGGAAATGGCGGCCGAATTACGAAAATTGCAAAAAATCCTGACCTACCCCCTTCAGATTTTTGCGAAAAATTAAATTTTCGAAAAGTACAACTATTATACATTGATCTGGCGTAGAATTTCCTAACTAAAACAGTGGTACAAGTTTCAGACCGCTATCTCAAAAATTGAGCGAATGCCGAACGAAAAACTGCTTAAATTTGACCATTTTTCGTGATTTTCGTAATTCTTTCGTCATTTCCGTAATTTTTGAGATATCGATCTGATTCTTTCTGCATCTTATTTGGTTTCGGAATCCGCATCCAAAACGCCCTCGATCGTTTTAATAACTCAAAAATTACGCAAATGACGAAAGAATTACGAAAATCGCGAATAATGGTCAAATTTAAACAGTTTTTTGGTCGGCATTCGCTCAATTTTTGAGATAGCGGTCTGAAACTTGTACCACTGTTTTAGTTAGGAAATTCTACGCCAGATCAATGTATAATAGTTGTACTTTTCGAAAATTTAATTTTTCGCAAAAATCTGAAGGGGGTAGGTCAGGATTTTTTGCGATTTTCGTAAATCGCTCATCATTTCCGTAATTTTTGAGATATTAAAATGATCCTGGACGTTTTGGACGCGGAATCCGAAGCCGAATAAGCCAGTAAAAGAATCATTATGATATCTAAAAAATTGTGGAAATGGCGGCCGAATTACGAAAATTGCAAAAAATCCTGACCTACCCCCTTCAGATTTTTGCGAAAAATTAAATTTTCGAAAAGTACAACTATTATACATTGATCTGGCGTAGAATTTCCTAACTAAAACAGTGGTACAAGTTTCAGACCGCTATCTCAAAAATTGAGCGAATGCCGACCAAAAAACTGTCATAATTTGACGATTTTTCGCGATTTGTTTTTAACTGGTTAAATGGGGAAACTTTAATCACGTATAACGTGGATGTTGGAACTTTCATCTTTTAAAGCAACATTCTTACCCGAAACTTCACAACAGTCCCAATTTCATATTTCTCACGCGAAAGCAGCTATTCTATTTTACATGGAAAAAGTATTTAAACAATCTGCTAAGCGATTAAAAGTTTCTTGCGTTATTTTTAATTGCTTTTCCACGGCGAGATAGACGTTCGTTTACGAACAAATCGAATGTAACTGCAAAACAAGAACAACTACCTGTCACTCGGAAATGTGGTAAAACGTCGAGCGGTTCCCACAGGACGCGATATGGGATTAGCGTTTTCTTCCAGAGTGCCATCGAGTTTTATTCCACGGAGTCGTCAATCCACGCCCACGTGGAATAATTGACGCTCGTGAAAAAGACGGAACACACCGCGCGCTTCTCTGCCGGCTTCTGTTTGTCCTCTCGCTCGTAACACGCCGGCAATTAGGCCTCGTAAATCGTGCCGGTACGGACCATAATTTATCTTAATCACCTGGCCGGCCAATAATGAGCGGCCATAACTACCCACCGACTCGCCCCGACCGACGGAGTCGAGTCTCTCTACGTTCCGACGTAGAGATCTCGCAAGGTCGACGGGGTCGGTGTGAATTTCAGCATGGAAACGCCGTGGATACGTGATATCGAGGGTTCGTAACGAAAAAAAAACTAGAAAAATTTGTAACGTAATGGAGAATCAAAGAGAAAAAAAATTAGAAAGAACACGAGGTGAAAATGTAATGGAATTTCATATTCTGTTTTATACTATACGCGAAATATGTGTGTATGTATTCCGTTTGCATTGATAATCACGTTGTAATTAAGTATATAACGTATCGCGTAATATTTGATAAGAATACGTTCACAGGAATATATGTAATAATATATTTATGAGTGCGCAGTGAGAGATACTGCTTTTTTTAAATAATTTTTATTCGTGGAAAAACAGATTTCTTTTTATCTTCGCAGAAATCATTCCGTTTATTATACGATTCCGGGTATTTATAAAGTTACTTGATTTTCCGCGAACGAAGCGAATTGACGTACAAAGTTGGAATTGGTATAAATAACAAATTAATTTCGCGTTAATTGCGAAAACATCGGGATAGTGATTCTACTATAATATCCTGCGAATACGTGGATTATTATTGGCAAAAGTAACGTGAAATCCGAGGGAAAACAACGTATTGGGTTGGTGAAAAACTGTTACGTCAATCAAGCTGAACTTTTTGGACGAATGATTTCGATGCTGACGTTTCATTTCGATCCAACCGTGTTTCGTCGCACGCGCAACGCCAGGTAACACAACCAGTGAAAAAACGATTGTATCGCGCAGGTGAAACGGGGCCGGGGTGAAAAATAATTCTCACGTTGCCCGTAGGTATTACGAATTCATTACGCTAAAGTGCAAAGTTCATTGTGTAATGGATCGGCGAAGAAGTTCGCGATGATCCCGTAAGCGTTTAATCGCGAACCTAAATAGAGGAATTTTGTGTCTAATGACTCTGCACTTTGGAGATAAACGGAGAGGCAACGTTTCGGTGCACTGTGCTATCAATTTAAACCGTTCGCATTTAGAAATTAATACCCACACAAACGTAGTCGACACTGCGTCTATTATGGAACAAATACAATGTATCTGTGTATCTTTGCGAATCGTTTCTGAACAAATTTTCATTGAAGTATTTATCGAAATGATTTAAAGAATCGATCGATATCTCTTTTATTAATAAATGATCTTTCGTTTTCGTAATAGGCACACATTTTCGGGACGGTCTTGAGTTTCTGGATCTCCCAAACAAGCTTCGCGGACAAGTTAGAAACTATTGTGCGCTCCACTATAAAGGTGTACTCGACGATATGCAAGGAATTGCTCCCCACTCCACACAAATCCCACTATACCTACAATCTTCGGGATCTCAGCAAAGTGTTCCAAGGAATACTCATGGCGAATCCGAAGAAAATTCGGGTAGAATGACGTCACTGCTTGTAAACAAAATATGTGTACTCAGAGGGTAGACTGATGACGTTTGCGTCCTAACACGGCAGTCAATTAACACTAAACCTACCAAACTCGATCGAATAACCGTTTTCAAGACTTTTATTCAATATTCTATATTCGACGTTGATTTTTATTTAAAAAATACATCTCTGTTACATCTACGTAAAAGTTAGTTTTCTGTATGATGGAATAATTGAATTATCTATTACGTAAGTTTAATTGGAAAAGATAGAGACAGGTATTAGTAAATCTTGTAGGTTTACTGTTAAAAGATATTTCTTTACTGTATATTTACTTTGTAAGTGTATGTCGTAGGTATCGCGTACTTTTTCACAGAACAACGAAATGCATTTATTCCGCAGATCGAGGAGAAATTGTTCTTACTGTGGTACCATGAGAACTTGCGTGTGTTCAGCGATCGTCTGGTCGACGATATCGATCGCAAATGGTTCGACGATCTTCTGCGACAAATCATGTGGACGGATTTCGGTTGCGACACCGACCGTGTGGTCGGAACGTCAATTCTGTTCTACGGTGACTTCTGCGGCAGTATCAAAGAGTACGAACAGATAATCGACCTCGAAAAAGTACGGATCGCATGATAATCACTATAAAAATATTCCATTCGACAATTGATATCGAGTGGATTAAAATAAAAAATCAATAAATAACTTCAGACAATTTTCTGACAAGAAATCACAAGATACACCGTCGTTTTTTTAATGTAATTACGCGTAGTTAAAATAGGAAACAAACCGAGCGTGTGGAGTGGACTTAAGGGTCTCGGAGTCCTTTAAATTTCCGTGGACGAGGGTACCTTTCACGGTAATGGTATGCGTGTGGTCGGTAACAAGTTTCGTAAACTGACTAAAACAAAAAAAAAACACTTACCCCATTCTCTGTGCCACGTTAAATATGCATTCGTGAAACAAGTCTGTTTAATCGAGAACCTTGTACTCCTTGCGAACTTTAAACCAAGTAATTACAAAGTCCGGCGTTTGAAACGAAAACTTTCCAGATAATCCTCCGGTACCACCGGCGACTCGATTTTACTTGTGACTACGAAAATATGCGAAAGATCAAATCTACTCTCGCGCGATTTACCCCCTCAAAGTGCATACGTTATCCGTTTCAAATTAAATTCCACTTTTGTAGACTAAAACATTTCCGCTAAACGTTCTCTCATTTTCGGACAAGTTCAAATTAATGCGTTATATAAAAACGTACCAACTCTTCCGGGAATTTTAATTACGAAAAATCTCGGTTAATTAAAAACTCACTCGTTGAAATATCCTTTCATAAATTATAGATATATGTGTGTGTGTGTTTTTTTCAGATGGATCGCGTAATGATGGACTTTCTAGAGGATTATAACAGCACGACAACGTCGCCGATGAACCTGGTGCTTTTCCAGGATGCAATGGATCACGTTTGTAGGATCAATCGAATCCTTCGGCAACCTAGGGGAAACGCTCTCCTCTTAGGAATGGGTGGATCAGGTGACGTAGAGAAACTACGTCGTATTACCCCTCACCCTATCAAACGTTTTATTTTCGCATACTTCTCCCGTGGCACCCCTTAAAACCCGGCGACAAGTTCGAATTTGTTCCCGAAAAAACCCGCCATTCTTCCCTGTCGCTCTCTATTCGACGGTCACGTATAATATTCCCTTTATGTTATTCCACGTATTTAAATTTCACACGGCAAACGATCGAGTTTAAACGTCACGGTTTGTAGCGAGGGGAAAATGAAATATTTTCGTGATTTCATATCAAAGCAACGGTATGCAGAATTGGGTGACGATCGAAACATTCCGGACGAATGAAATGTATAAATTGTAATCTGTCCACCGTAATTTAACCGGTCTCGTTTTTTTTTGTTTGTTTTTTCTCTTTGACACAGGGCGACAAAGTTTGACGAGATTGTCGGCAAGCATGCAGGATTACAACTGCTTTCAAATTGAACTGAGCGGCGCCTACACGATGAACGACTGGCGCGAAGATATTAAAAAGAGTATGATGAAGGCTGGAATAGAACAGCAGAATATCGTGTTCTTATTCTCGGACACTCAGGTAAAAACAAAACTGGGTAACAACCTTCGGTAATCCATTCAGTCGAAATAAAATATTCAAAAAAAGAACAAAAAAACTATGTCATTGATAATTCCGTTCAAACTAAAACTTGATAAATCCGGGAACCTTTGCGACTAGCACGATTCGGATTTCCGAAACCCTGGATCCCACGTCCTAAGTATCCCGGCCGCAATTTACAGTATTCTATACTGATAATAATCGTAAACCATGAATATTAAACGTGCCACTCAAACCACACATCGCACACAGTGTTTCATCCAACGACTCGTTTCGTCCGACAAAAATTCAAATAAAAAACTTGCGAAACTTCGTACGGTCATTTTATCGCGAATATATATTGCCGGCAGTGACGTGAAACTGACAAAAGAAGTAATCCTTGGAATTCTATTTCAAATTTTACTCTCATTTATCGCACAACTCTCCCATTTGAAATACGAATAAAGGGATGACCGTCGCGACGCGTCGTTTCCCACGAACATGTTCAGTTTCAATGCGCAATTCTTTTTTTATCCTTAAATAAAATATCAACCACGTGGAATCGATGTTACAGATATATATTAGATGAGATATTTCCACCGATTCTAAGCGATGACGAGAACTTAACACCCCCATCTCGTCTTAACGCGAACACGTCAGATTTTCTCTACGCGTTATAAAAGCTTTCCACCGTTAGACCGATGTCATCGCACCACCACCCTCACCGGTGAATTTATGTGCCTGGACTATGTTTTATGGCAGATAAAAGACGACTCTATGGTGGAGGATTTAAACAGCATCTTAAGCAGCGGCGACGTGCCGAATATATACCAGGTCGAGGAGATGGAGAATATATTTCACTCGATGCGCGGCAAGGTGCAGGAAGCCGGTCTGCAGATCAATAGGAGCAACCTTTTTTCCACCTACGTGAAAGTCGTCCGGAATAATTTGCATACGGTTCTTACGATGAGGTATCTGTAAATCAATAAGAAGTTCGTGCGAACGTTGAATGTTATTTAGTTTCTGTTTTTTTTTACGTAGAAAATTGTACGTACGAGGAAGTCTGTTAGGAAGTTGAATCGTTTTTATCGTATCGTAAATTTGTGAATGTTAAGGACAGACGAATAATTCCGTACTTTTTTTTCTTTCGCTTTTTTTTTTGTAGAGTGACGTTGTTCGGAACGGTTTTATAACTAGCATCCCACGCGTCGTTTTAACGATCAGTGATATTGTCCTACCGTGACGGTATGAAACTGCGTTGGATACTTTAGCATACCCGATGTGGAATTTTAGTTAATTTCGTTTTATCGCGTGGGAGGGGAGGGGAGTTAATAGCGGGATATTTAAACGTGTGTTAATTCGAGGTAATTTTATCAGGGGTGTATTCGTAGATCCATTGTGTGGTAGCATACTGCTTTCGTTTTCTAAATAGTAATGAAATTGTGATTGTTATCTTAATGTCGTTTTATCGTGTGCCCTTCTCGCAATTCGTAGTCCCATCGGAGAAATATTCCGCGCCCGTATCCGACAATTTCCCGCTTTGGTAAATTGCTCCACTATCGATTGGTTTTGTCCCTGGCCGGATGCTGCACTTCAGGTTTGTACGCGGAAACCGCGGAACGTGTTATAGCCGTATTATAAGGTATTTAATAAAAGATATCGTGCTTTGTGTCGGACAAACGAGTATTCGAGGAATTTCAAACGGAAAACCACGAAAATTTGTCGAGGAAAATCAGGTGAAATAGTGAAATATTGTGTTCGTGCGATTTCTGTTTCTTATTTATAATTATAACGTAAAATAAAGAAAAATATTTCGTGGGGTAGAAATATTATTAGAAAATTCGTGATGTAGGAACGTTAAAGGGTGGAAAACTTCAGATACAGAAATTTTAGATCATAGAACTTTCGATTATATTTAATATATTTCATAGATACTTAGATATTATTTGGAAATAAAGGTTCACTTAAAATTTCTCCGTTCTATTCGTGTTCAAGAGTGTCGCCATGCAATTCCTCATGGATATCACGGACGAATCGATTACCAATGAAATCTTAAAGTCCATCGTCAATATGTGCCAATACATGCATTCAAGCGTGATAAAGGCGAGCGACCTTTATCTGAAAGTGAGTACGAACGACGATCATAAATTACAGGAAAATTTCATTTTCGCGATAGTAGAGACTTAGAACAATAGCCGAACGAGAAGGGTTCCAGAAGAACCCTTTTGTTTTCCCAACCGAGCACTTATTATCACTGGAAACATTTATTACAACTTTTAGCCGAGAGATTATCTCGAATTTTCAAAGTGACAAATTGACAATGAATCAGTTCACGTTTAATCTAATATTTCATGTACAAAGTTGAATAATTCAGACACCATATGTATACATATACATATCGATGTTCAAAGTGAAACGAAATACTTAGCGATAGTTCGAAATATTAATTTAAAGTTATGATCTTAGTATAAAATATGTATGTTACGTTTCGTTGCTGTTCTATTAAATAGACTTTACCCATAAAATCGAATAAAAATAAATCCAGGACGCAAATCTGAAGTACGAACTGTATAAATCGTTTACTGTCTAGGAATTGGACCGTCATAACTATGTTACACCCACGTCGTATCTGGAGTTACTGTCTGGTTATGGTGATCTACTCGGAAGGAAAAAAGGTGAACTGATGGCGGCGGAAGATCGATTGTCTACGGGTTAGTAATGTACTTAATCTCATACAAAATCTACTAAAATACTATCAGCTGAAATAACATTTCCGTAATAATATAAATAATAATATAAAAAGTAATCGATAGTATAAATTTAACCGTCTGTGCATCGAAATTATTTACATCCCACAGAGATATGGCACTCAATAATATTTAATTTGCACTTTTAATTAAAATCGCTATAGATCCGTTTAATTAGTAATCTATTACGCACGAGCCGAGAATAATTTGCATATAACGGAAGATCAAACAAAAATCATAGTATAAATTTAACCGTCCGTGCACCGGTTTCATTTTCACTCACATAGATGTCTCGCCCAATAACATTTAATTCCCACTTTTAATTAAAATCGCTATCCATCCGTTTCAACCGTAATCTACTGTTTAGGCCGCAGGAATATTTTCCGTATAAAATACGAACACTAGACAAAAATCATAGTAAGAAGAAAGAAATTCCTGGAAAATAAATAACACAGTACTTTTGTTTCGCATTAGATCCCCCTGTATTATCTTGTCCCGTAGTGTCACCTTTTTCCTGCGTGAAATTCATTGCTTACGTTCCTCTATGTTCAAGATTGAAACGAATAATAATAATAAGGGTTATTAAATTTTGCTAAATTTACTATATCTATCTAAAAATGTCAAACACTCGCATATTCCTTCAAAGTGAAATTTCGTTGCGGCGTTAATTTCCGTCGAATCAATTCTCGTCTCGCCGTACTATTTCGCGATTCGGAGGTGAAGGACCGACATTGATAATTCCGCGAATTTCGATTCATAAATTAAATAAAGCCCGTCTGTCTGACGGGAGAGCCTTGATACGTGCTAAGTTTGGACTATCGATTCCTCTACGTGCAGGACGTACGAATCCGTCTAAATTCGGTAACAGAGACGCTATAAGTCGTCTAAGGCAATTTAGTCGTTTTAGGGAATCGATCGCTACAATCACTAGCTACTATATACATATATGTATACACACGAAACCACCGAGTTTCCTCGATTATTTATGGTATATTTTCTTTCTATTTTTTTTTCGCCCGATCGATCCCCAGGTGTAACTCGCTTCCTCGTTGGTCGCGATAATTACAACCGTCCACTCTTGATCGGGTGACAGCGTGAAAACTGTATCGATCGTACCTTCGAAATGCAATTTCCTGCTTGTAGAACATTCGCTTTGCAACCTTTCCACCCCATAGATATTTCGGGCGACGAAATTAGATCGTGGGGGTGATTAGATTCTTTCCCGGCCTATTACACGTTTTTTCATTTATTTTGTCTTCTTCTTTTTTCATATCGAAACTTGTTAGGAGACAGACAGAGAGAAAGAGAGAGGGGAATAAACTCCATCGAGAAATATTTCTATCCTATCGCGGTTCTGAGAATCATTTGATATCGCCTGCGTTAGGGAAACTAAAATATATTTCGGGGAGGAGGGGAGGGGGGCTATTTCCGTAGAGAATTTTTAAATTTCGAGTCACGACATGTCTGGAGCGTTCGGCACACTTGCATAGAAGTGTTTCTCCCCAGACAACAGCGGGGTTTGCTTTCACTCGGATTAGAAAAGGGTTGTAACGTTTGAATAGACGGTCGCTATCCCGTCCGTGCATGCTCGGAATAAAAACTTTGTTTCACCTGTCTACGCGAGTGCTATTTATTTAGGACAGTTTCATTCTTTCGACGGTAAGTGTATATATATATATATCGTTGAATCGCGATTCGTAAGAAACGGAAAAATAAAAAGACACAAGCATTCGCATTCTTGGTCTGTCATAACGTTTCTCGTATTATGTTTGAATAACGAGGGAGTTGGGGGGTGGAAAGAAAAAAAAAGGATCTCTTCGGGATCGAGTATCTTTTGTACAGCTTCCATTTTTCTCATCGCTCCTATCGTTCAGCATGATTTTATCAAGAATCTCACATTTTCCGTCTAGACGCTAGACTTTGATTTTGATTTTGTTCCCTTCGACCTACTGTAATTCGATTTTATCGATTCGAAAGTAACTCGAGTCCCGTCGCAGTGATACACACTGTTTTCAATTAACGGATTCCCATCGAGTCCGTGAGTCCAAGCTATCATATTCCGCGATCGAATTCCACAGTTTTCTATTCACCTGTACAAAACGTTTCGAGCAAAGCGTTCGCGGAATAGACTCGCCGTGTAAATACTGAAAAATCGGTTTACCTGGAAATTGAATACTTGTCGTCTACCCGACGACGACGTGGACGACAAATCGATGCGGCTGCTTAGCATAGACGGACAGGGACTTTTCTCGTCTCTCCCCCGCCATTAACGGGTCCACGATCCTCCGACTTTAATCCATCCAAAAGCAGGAAGAATGTAAATTGACGCTGCTTCCGTGGATCTGCATAAATTTACATTAAACTCCGTTCCGCTCGGAACAGACCACCGACAAATTTTTTCTTTTTTTTTCTCCCCTCCCCGTCGAGATAATTCTCGGCGATCTACAGCGTACAAGATAAAAAGACGTTTAAACGGGGAAGATTTCGGATGAAACCAGGATGAAATTACGTTGTCCATCATCGACGTTATGAACGAAATATAATTTCTATGGTGTTCTCGATAGGTTTGGAGAAACTGGCGACCGCGGAGCTCGAGGTGACGAAGATGCAAGAAATTCTAAGAAACATGAAACCGGAATTGGAACGTGCGGCAGAGGCGACTGCTAAAATGATTGAACAAATGACAAGTGATTCTGTTAGTCGAACATGATTTTGTATATATAAACATTCGAAAGTTTGTTTTTCAGATCTGTGTTTCACGAGAAATATATGTATATTTCTTTTTCGCTGAAAAATTGAGTTCCCCTACTTAGTTCCTGGGAAATGGTCCTCCGTGTATTATAACGAGGGATTGAATTTTCCTTGCAGATAGAGGCGGAGAAAACAAGGGTGAAAGCGAAAGAGCAAGAGGACGCCGCTGCAAAAATGAAAATGGAAAACCAACTGATCAGGGACGAGGCAGAAGCTGATTTAAGTAAGAAATTTTCTAAGTTTTCATTATAAATGAAATATACCGTCGGAAACGAGATATTCGAATGAATTGGAAACCTTTCTACTTGAAATTAAGTCTTCCTTTACCTGTCGAAACGTCGATACTTCGTGATAAGAAAATTTTTACACAAATTGTTAATTCTGCGACGAATTTGTTGGATACATTGATTATATTCACACAGGCGAAGCCAGACCCATGTTAATAGCTGCCGAGAAGAGCTTAAAGTCTTTGAACAAGACGGACATCACGGAAGTGAAAGCGATGAGACGACCACCCGTCGGTGTGCTGCTGGTCATCGAAACTATTTGCATTATAAACAACGTCAAACCGTACAGGGTTCGTATCCAATCGATTTACCAGTGACGCAAACCACCTCGAACAAAACGAAGATCCTAAATTTTATTGAACAAATTTTCACCCTGCTTGTTTAGCAGGTTTACACAGATCAGAAATATTTAAAATAGTTTGCCAAACGCGAAATGTTTCGAATCTATTTTTAAAACTAATACCCGTGGTGTTCCGCCTCCGCAGATAGAAGGCGGAAAGTTTGCCGCTGATAGTGAAGTGAAACTAGACTACTGGACACCTGGCAGTCTGATGCTGTCGGACCCTGGATACTTCTTGTATAGTATGGAACACTACGACAAAGAAAATCTCACCCAAGATATGATAAATAAATTGAAAAAGTACATCGAAGACCCGAAATTTCAACCGGATAAGGTATATCCTTGAAATTATTCATACAGAAATATATATCGCACAGTATAGAATAGAAATGTATAATAGTACATATAAATGTATATAGTACAGTATAGAAATGTAAATGTTGGAGAGGCCCTCACCTCCTCTCCTAATTGTAGTCAATCGTAATAACGTCTTCCTTCTACGAACGCTTACGCTCGACTGCCCCGCTTCAGGTAGTCGAGCTATGTTTTTATAATGGTAGCGTTATCACCTCAGTCCCAGGTATTGCCATAGGGTTTAGACAAGGTCACAACACACTGTCTTACTTTATAAACTTACTATTTATGACTGTTTATGATATTTCCAAATTATCAATTGTATGCCAGATAAATAATTATTCCTTAATATATACGCAATATTCCAACCTACGGAATACTTCGACATATAGAAATATTTATCCGTTTCAACAGATATAAATTTGCCAATTTCTCGAATCACGTGGAATAGCAAAAAATCTCGACAGCAAAGCATTCATCGTCTTTGAGGAACACGTATTTGCATAAACATCACCGGTCTACTTATACTTTTCCTACCTTCGCCCGGGAATATCAGATATTTATTTGATCACTTTCGGCAGGGAAACCTCAGTCGACGGAAAGCTTCCTAAAACTTTTGCCACTGGAACTTCGTCTTATTTCCACCCGGCGTTAATTCAAACTTTAAAATATCCTGCTCGTTCTTTTTTACACGGTCCGTAATCGCGTAAATG
The DNA here is from genome assembly GCA_917499265.3 of Mimumesa dahlbomi. Lineage (NCBI taxonomy): Eukaryota > Metazoa > Arthropoda > Insecta > Hymenoptera > Crabronidae > Mimumesa > Mimumesa dahlbomi. Next base: position 12,936,519 of record OU824118.1, read on the forward strand.
GAATCCACCCTTTAAATCCAAGCACCTCCACCCAAAAGTCTACTCACTGTAAACAATATTCATTCACACACACACACACACACTCCTACAAACAGCGAAACAGATACTGCGAGAAATCAATGCAAAAATTGTACACTTTCTCGTCATCCTGCGAAAATTTCGTAATTGAAATCGGCGAGAACTCTTGACGCGTAGCCGAACGAAAAACCGCGTGTAAAAAAAAAAGAACATTGCCGCATAAATCCAGGCAGTATTCGGGGGAGGGGGGAGGAGAAAAAAAAACCTCTCCGTTAACCATACCTGAATACAAATTGCCGGTACGACCGCGTGGTTTTTCGTCGGTTTATAAAGTACGCAAACCCGTTTACCAGCAATCCCGTGAATTTCATATTTTCTCCACCACCACCACCACCCCCCCCCCCTCTCCCTCCTCCCTCCAGTCTCGTCGAGGATAGTAGACCCGTAATTCCCTCGTTCTTTTTCACCCGTCCCGAAACTTTTTTCCAGATCCAATACGTGTCGAAAGCCTGCTACTCGTTATGCCTGTGGGTACACGCGATGTACAACTACTACTACGTGATGCAGAAGGTCAGACCGAAGATGGAGGCCCTTGCGAAGGCGGAGGAATCGGTCGCGGAGACGGAGAGAGCCCTGCAGGCGGCGATAGAGAGCATCCGGAAGGTCGAGGAGGGTATAGAGAGACTTCGGGAACTGCTACGGGTCGAAGAGGAGAAAAAAGCGGAATTGGAAAGGCAAAGGCAGCTTTGCGAGGACAGAATGGCTAGGGCTGTCAGACTTATTGCCGGTCTCTCCGGGGAACAAAAACGGTGGACCGTTACGGTGGCCGAGATAAATATGTCTTTGAAAAATGCCGTCGGCGACATCCTCCTCTCTTCCGGTACGGCGTAATCCCGGTGTTATTTTATTACCCAGGTTATCCTACAGGTCTTTAAAGTTTATTCTATTTATTCGGCGAACGAAATATCGTGGATGTATATTTTATCATCGTGGAAATGAAATTAAATCGAGAAGATTTTGAGGGTAATTTTGATAGAGTATGGGTGATAGATATATTTTGAGAGTTGAGTTATTTAATATAGTTGAATGGCCGGTGAACGGTTTCACGCACTAGCCAGACTAAGGAGAATGGTATCATTACTCACAGACGGGTTCTTCATATTACTTTTCTAAGGGATGAACGCATTATACCGAAGGGATTCTTAGATCCTTATTTCTCATCTTGGAATCTTTGCAGAGAGCCGGGAGTAATGTGATTCATAGACGATGAAATTACGCATTGATCATTAGACTCGATCTTCTTGCGGGAATTAATTTTTTAAACTACTACTTAGGTCGGTGTTTAATTGACGTTTTGACGGGGATTTAAATAGACGACGTGACGTACAATATTATTATCGAGACTTTTTGCATGTGTTATCTTAACCAAGAATAATGAGACGTTTCGTTCCCGACGTCACGATCGAATCGTTTCGAGGTCTTTTTATCGCTCCCATTATTGATAGACCTCTCGCAATTGACGAACGATCATAAACTATCGTCAGGAATAATAAATATCAACGATATTCGGAATAACCAAGAATAGAAGCTCGCAACGTTTATCCGTTAAGAATGAGAATATCGATTCATAGATCGACAAGAGGCAAGCATATTTTTCCTACACCTTAGACCGCGGATCGATATCAAAGGAAAACTCGACGGCTTTTGAAATAGTGCCGGGTAATAGTGACTTATTAACGCACTTTCATTTGCCACACCTACGCGTCACCGTTTTTCCTTTCCACTGGTCGCTCGTTAACCGTGAAATATGAAATATCGATTGGAAAAAAATTTCATGAAAATTTATCTCAGTCTCTACGCTCGCGATTATAATAAAGTAGAGTGAAGGGTAGCGAACGATATAGGCAACAATGGGGTAGTAAAAGTATATTAGCAGTGATTTCGACCCTCGATCGAGCATGCTCGATATATCCGGACGACCGTGAAACAGGTCGAGCACCCGGGTCGTGCAAGTTCGATATCGAAAGTCGAGCGTGCTTGATGCGGCCTGATCGAGCATGCTTCATTCTGATTCGATTTTATCGAGAACGTAACCCCGCCAGACGAACTCTACGATACGGTAACGACGCCGAAGTGTCGGGCCGAAGTGTTTCGGCGAAATGAGCATGCAAATCTGGCGGAAAGTATGACGCTCAGGGCTGGCCAACTTTGACCTGGATTCGGGGGAAATTAGATTCTTATTTCACGCGTGAATTTCGAATCATATTTTAATATTTTCAGCTTCGAAATGTTGGGTTTTGGAAATTATTGTACTGGTTGGTTTTGGAAATTTCTAAATTTTCAGGTGTTGAAATTCTAGTGTAGTGCAATTTTCGAGAATTGTTGTCTTTTCTGAGGTACATAATATTACGTGACAATAATGCATAGCCTTGCTGGTGTGTGCATAGTTGAAATATGCAAGGGAATACCTCGAGTCGACAAACGACGTGGAATCTTCCCCTGAAAGTTAACAGAATTTAGATGACGGTTATGGCGGAACGAAGTCACGCTCATTTTCGTAAACCCAATTTTCTTGATAGGCCCTTTAGGTGCCTCCTATATTCTAACGAAGCTGGAGTTATTAAGTCTCGTGTGTTTCCCAAGTACCTTTACATACTTTATCATTCTTATAACATAGGGATGAAAAAGGAAACAAGGAAACTCTTATCACCCGAACAGCATCGCTAAAATTTATTAAAATCTTTTTCAAAATCAATACTCTATTCTCATAATCTAAACCTCGTTCCCCTGAAAACTATCAAATCCATCTCATAACTTTTTATACGACATGACATAAAGATTCCCAATTTTTTATTCAATGCTCCTTTTATCACATCGTCAAACTGAAAAGAACTACTCCATGCAAAACTTCATTTTCCCCCATAATTCTCGAACGTTCGTAAAGAAACTTGAAATGTTACAAAATCTATAAGGGTTTTCCGGACTTCAAAACTTTTCATCTCCCCCCCCCCTCCCCCCAACCGTACCCATAAACCTTCGATTTCTCTTCCCTTTAAAGTTTGACGTTTAAACGAATCGTGTCTTATCAATTCATATCGCAGGTGCCATTGCTTATCTGACGCCCTTCACGGACAGCTATCGCAAAACCCTTCTAGAATCTTGGCAGGAACTCCTGGGTGTCGGTGTACCGCACACACCTGGTGCAGACCCGGTGACGATCCTCGGGAACCAGGTCGAGATAAGAAAATGGCAAATCGAAGGGCTGCCGAGGGACGCGTTGTCGGTGGAAAACGCAGTGCTGGCGATGCACTCGAACCGTTGGCCCTTATTCATAGATCCCCAGGCACAGGCGAACAAGTGGATCCGTAATATGGTGAGAAAAGGGTTCCCTTCAAGGGACGGGTGATATTATAAGATTCATGAACTCTGGGATTTGACGGAGATTCGGTTCCTCGACGAATTGACAAGCACGGAAATATTAAAGTGATGTATTTAAAATAGATGGGAAAAGATTCGAGGGTGGAAAGGTTTAAATCTGTGATTATTGAAACTAAACAATTTCAAACTGAAGTTCGTAGAATTCATGAGTCTCATTAAACCACGTGGAAATGATTTAATACTAGCAATATGATGAGTCAAGTTAGAATGAAATGTTTCGGAGAATATGCACGGTACTTAGAAGACCATAAAGACTTCAATTTCACTTTTCAACAAAATTCATTTTGGAATACCTTCCGAAAACGCTGGATATTCACCGGGCAGAATATTTTCTTCTATTATAATACAACATTTAATGGTACACGTTTTTATCAAATGTGCTTATTCTCCGTTGCCTTCCAGTTCCTACCCTACGCCAGTTACTTAACTACTCGTGAAACTTATGTTCTATATCATATCGACCGTCCACGTTGGAATTGGGAGGGGTGGAGGGAAGCAAAAAAATTCCTATCAGCATTTTTTCGCGTAACCTTCTCATAAAACGCGAACCCGCTTAATGTTCTCTATATTTAATTGAACGAACGTCACTTGCCCGTGGCGAAATGGAGATTCGGAATGCTCGTTTAAAAATTTTTTAACAAACTTCATTCCGCCGAATAAATCATCCCACGAGAAGAACATTTCGATATTACCTGAATAACGTATGATTAATAACATATGACAAAATCTATGAAATAATACGATAATGTAGATTTTAATTAACACAGTGTAAAGAAACCGGGCTGTCGATAGTGAAAGTAACAGAGAAGGATATCCTTCGCGTTCTGGAAAGCTGCGTACGATTCGGACGAGATTGTTTAATAGAGAACGTCGGGGAGGAATTAGATCCTGGATTAGATCCTGTCCTTATGAGAGCGGTATTCGAGCATGGTGGTCAGTTAAGCATTAAAATCGGAGAGAACATCGTACCCTATAATCCTGGCTTCCGTCTGTTTCTCACCACGAGACTTCCAAATCCACACTTTTCGCCGGAAGCAGCTGTGAAAGTATTGCTAGTGAATTTCGCCCTTACTGTCACGTAAGTTTACGTAAATTTTGAATATGATTTTAAAAAAATTAGTTTTCTCAAAGGATTATTTGAAAAATCGAATTTCTATCTTTTTCTGCCATACAGACACACTTTTCTATGAAATAAAGGACTCTCGAATTCTATGTGTGTCTATACATACATGTATCGAAAGTGTGTTCGTATAGTAGACTGTATCGAGCAACGGAATTAGTGTTAGTCTTTAGTAACAAGTATTTATACGTAGTAAGTGGCTGTTGGTAGCGAAAGATGAAATCGAAAGCCGTGAAACGCTTGTAACGCTTGGCCCATACAATTTCATAAATCGCGGGAAATCGACGAGATTGATGAATTGACTCCGTATCCATTACGTATCTTGTTCTTCTTTTTTTTCTTCCTTTTCGAATAAAAAAAAAAAGTGGATTGGAGGACCAGATGCTCTCGCTGGTGGCTATTCAAGAACGACCCGACCTTGAGCAGGCAAGAAACGCGTTAATCGTATCGAATGCCGAGATGAGAAAGGAGCTGAAGGAAATAGAGGACAGAATCCTCTACAGATTATCTGTATCAGAGGGTTCCGCCGTCGACGACGTCGATCTCATTCTAACACTCGAGGCTTCCAAAGTAAAGAGCGAGGAGATCAAGGTAAACACCCGCAGATAAAAAAACTTCGGCCGCGGAATGAAATTTGTCGCGTTGAAATGTCTACCACGAAACAACAATCTGTAACTGTATTAAGAGACCCTCGACTCGCGGTATTGACGGAACGATTGAACAATCGGAAGAATGTGAGAAGTCCCCCTAAGATACACGATTCGGTTTGTCTGGGAAATATATTGCTACTCGGTGTAGTTTTAGATTTTAGCAGAAATATATCGCAAAAGAAAGACTTTCGGTTGATCTTCAGAAATATATCGCGGGTGAAATTTGATGATAGATCATCGAGATCAAGTTTACGATATTTTCATCGTTTAAATGCTGCGAAAAAAGAATCGAGACGAATGTGTGATTCAGGATAAAGTGATGGAGTAAAAAAGGATATTTAATCTAGGTAAAAATGGAGGAGGCAGAAGTCACTCAAACTGATATCGACATGACGAGATCGTTGTACATCCCCGTCGCCATTCGCGCTCAGATACTCTTCTTCTGTCTCTCTGATCTCGAGCATATCGATCGAATGTATCAGTATTCGCTGGAATGGTTCGTCGCGATCTTCAACAACAGCATACAGGCAACGGAAAAGAGCAGTTAGTGAATTTAATAAAGAAAATACCGAGGTAGAGGTCGCGACGCTGAATATTGTAACATTTTACGAAGTAATTTTAAAAGGAAGACGGTTATTTAAGCACAGAAATTTAAATTGCTAATATTCAATGATATTGCGACACACTATATAATAATGTCTAGAGTTTCACTAGGTAAAATGTAATTTTCCTCTTTCCCTTCGTTGAATTCTTTGTTGGTAAGTTTTAATTAAAATGTAATATGTCAATACCTAGCGCCACGGTCAATGTTACGAGGTAGAAATATTAGATGAGAAGATTTTCGATATTCTAGAGATATGATTTAACGCAAAAAGTTAAATTTTTCGAGGACTCGATCTGCCACGTTTTATCTTACAAATATCTTATAATTTCTCAAAAATTATACTTAATAATTTCAAAAATTGAGGAAATGGCTGGCGAATTACGAAAATCACGAAAAGTGGCATATTCAACCAGTTTTTTGGTCGGCATTCGATCAATTTTTGAGATAGCGATCTGAAACTGGTACCATTGTTTTAGTTAGGAAATTCTACGACAGATCAATATATAATAGTTGTACTTTTCGAAATTTTAATTTTTCGCAAAAATCTGAAGGGGGTAGGTCAGGATTTTTTGCGATTTTCGTAATTCGGCCGCCATTTCCACAATTTTTTGGATATCAAAATGATTCTTTCACTGGCTTATTCGGCTTCGGATTCCGCATCCAAAACGTCCCGGATCACTTTAATATCTCAAAAATTGTGGAAATGGCAAGGGATTTACGAAAATCGCAAAAAATCCTGACCTACCCCCTTCAGATTTTTGCGAAAAATTAAATTTTCGAAAAGTACAACTATTATATGTTGATCTGGCGTAGAATTTCCTAACTAAAACAATGGTACAAGTTTCAGACCGCTATCTCAAAAATTGAGCGAATGCCGAACGAAAAACTGCTTAAATCTGACCATTTTTCGTGATTTTCGTAATTCTTTCGTCATTTCCGTAATTTTTGAGATATCGATCTGATTCTTTCTGCATCTTATTTGGTTTCGGAATCCGCATCCAAAACGCCCTGGATCGTTTTAATAACTCAAAAATTACGCAAATGACGAAAGAATTACGAAAATCACGAAAAATGGTCAGATTTAAGCAGTTTTTCGTTCGGCATTCGCTCAATTTTTGAGATAGCGGTCTGAAACTTGTACCATTGTTTTAGTTAGGAAATTCTACGCCAGATCAATATATAATAGTTGTACTTTTCGAAAATTTAATTTTTCGCAAAAATCTGAAGGGGGTAGGTCAGGATTTTTTGCAATTTTCGTAATTCGGCTGCCATTTCCACAATTTTTGAGCTATTTAAATGATCCAGGACGTTTTGGATGCGGAATCCGAAGCCGAATAAGCCAGTGAAAGAATCATTTTGATATCCAAAAAATTGTGGAAATGGCGGCCGAATTACGAAAATCGCAAAAAATCCTGACCTACCCCCTTCAGATTTTTGCGAAAAATTAAAATTTCGAAAAGTACAACTATTATATATTGATCTGGCGTAGAATTTCCTAACTAAAACAATGGTACAAGATTCAGACAGCTATCTCAAAAATTGACCGAATGCCGACCAAAAAACTGTTTTAAAGTTTAAGCTTTAAACCGTCACGTTTATTTCGATATTGATTTTCGATACGGCTGCAGTGGAAACTACAGAATAATTCAATCGTTTGCTACGCGTTCCAGCTGCATAATAACTCGAACCGTCTTATCAATTCCGTATAATTCAATTTTCCTAGACGATATCGTGCAACGGGTTACGGATATCAATCGCAACTTCATGTTCTCGCTGTTTTCGAACGTCTGTCGCAGCCTGTTTGAGAGACACAAATTACACTTCGCGTTCCTCGTTTGCGCCCGTATTCGCATGAATGACAACTTAATCGATCTACAAGCATGGAGACACTTTCTAGCGGGACCTGCACCGCTTAAAGTAAGATCATCGTTAACGTATGTATCAGAATATCGAATTAAAATAACTCCCTTTCTAGTTATCATAATCGAGTTAACCGATCGATACACGACTCAAATCTTTTGCTAATTTTATCTGACGAACAACGTTAATTATCACTAATTACATTATATCTTAACGTTCCCGTACTTACCCGATGGAAATTCGAGAATCATTCACCATTTTATCCGTGGATACATTGATAACGGTTAAAAACGACGCGAATAAAAAGAGACAGGGAACGAAGATTATCCGTTTCGTCCTGTTTCTAAGTTAACCCTCGGAAAACTCGTGATTTAAGAGCCGGATAAAAGGGTGCCAGCCGCGAAATGGATTATATCAGCGTTTCGCGGCTCCCGGTGCGTAAACTTTCCTCCTTGCCGTAGGAACAACCGAATCCCTCGCCGGATTGGATTACGCCGCGATGCTGGAAAGAAATACAGGCGCTCGAGCAACTGCCTAAGTTCAACAACTTCATAGACTCCTTCATAACCTTGTTGCCCGCATTCAAACACGTGTTCGATGCTCAGGAGGCGCAACTGTTAGTACAAATATATCGTGACCTACAATATATGTATAGATTATTGAAACTAGATTCATTATTGTAACACTTGATTTTTTAATAGATTCTTTTTCTTTTTGATTATTCTTTATAACAGTCGTATTTTATAACCATTGTTTAGTTAACACACAACATTTATAAATCATTTTCAAATCAATTTCAAATCTTTTCTCCCCGAAGCACCCCGTACCCAGAGCCCTGGCAAACAGGATTAGACGACTTCGAGAAGATGCTGGTATTAAAGTGTCTACGTCCGGACAAAGTGACGAACGCCATGCAGATCTATTTAGCGAAATACTTGGGCCAAAGATTCGTGGAGCCACAGGCCACCGAGTTGTCCGCGATTTTCAAGGAATCCTCGAATACGACCCCCATTGTATTCGTGTTATCAACGGGAACCGATCCGGCAGCGGAACTGTACAAGTTCGCGGAAAGATTGAAAATGAGCGGGAAAATGCAGTCGATTTCGCTGGGCCAGGGTCAGGGCCCCAGGGCCGAGGAAATGTTGAAATTATCGTCACGCATGGGCTACTGGGTGTTCTTCCAGGTGACGCTTTGAAGAAGTTTAATTAAGAAAAGTTCCTCGAAAAAAAATAATCTAACATCGAGATCGCCAACGAGCGACTGTCGGATATAGTAATCATATTAAAAAGATGATTCAAAGGGGAAAGAAAAATCTCGTGATTTTATTCAAAGCCACGAGGGCGACGTGGTCTCTTGATTTCCTTTCTTTCTTTTTTTGTTTATCAAACAACATCGAGAACACCGGGTAAAAGAAGAAATGGCATCGTTCAGCAGGTAAAATGAATACTTCGCCGGGCAATTCGTAGATAAGAAAAGCCCTTAGAAAAAGGAGAATCAGCTTTATCTGCGGAATATATAAAACAGAGAGAAACAGGCGGGAGAATGATTTATTATATTGGGGGATAGGAGGCTTTTGTTTCGTGATAACTCTGCGAAAAGATCGACGTAGCCTTTCCCCGTAACAATACGTTCGCGGAAGAAGTAAATAAGTAATTAACGCGCCATCTTGTTCCCTTGCACAATGTGTTCCTGTCATTAATAATATTATCACGTAGATCTTCGATATAGATATAAATATTTATTAATCAAGATATAGAATGTAACATCTTGTTACTATCCACTATTTCCCTGATTTCTGATAGTGAAACGAGGTGCGATAGAAATAATTGCAACGTTTTATCGCCGTCCACAGAATTGCCATTTGTCACCGAGTTGGATGCCGACCCTGGAGCTTCTGGCCGAAGCTTTACAGCAGGGGAAAAGTCACGCTGATTTTCGTTTATGGTTGACCTCCGCACCTTCGCTCGCTTTTCCCGTCAGCATTCTTCAGAATAGCAGTAAAATGACGGTGGAACCTCCGAGAGGTATAAAGGTACAACATCAATCGTACATGGAATACGAAATACATACTACCATAAGAATTCACAGTCTAACAGATGAAAAACCTTGAAATTTCTTTAGCGACATACAATTATTCTTTTTTATCCACTGTTAGAAAAAATCTGACATTATCGAATAATTCTGTACAATTTGTTTCTCCATAGAGCAATCTGTACCGAGCCTACCAGACCCAGGTGGTGGAAATGAAGACTTTCCTTGAATCGGAACACCCGAAAGCCTCGACTTTCAAGTGGCTGATATTTTCCCTGTGTATGTTTCATTCAGCTCTTCTGGAACGACGAAAATTCGGTCCGCTTGGATTCAACATCCCTTATCAATTCACCGACGGTGATCTAACGATCTGTGTGTCACAGCTTCATATGTTCCTCCTGGAGTACGACATCATACCGTTTCGAGTAAAGAAAAATCTCATTTACCTTGCAACGCGTAATAAATTGTTTCAACCAGTGTAACTCTACGAAACACTTTCTAATGATAAGGTACTGATATACACGGCGGGTCATATCAATTACGGAGGTCGAATAACAGACGACTGGGATCGACGTTGCGTTCTCACCCTTCTGGAAGACTTTTATAAACCTGACGTCCTTTCTGTGGGTTACAAGTTCGATCGTGCGGGACACTACGTTCAAGTAACATTTATTTCAAATTCAAATTCTAGTAGAAAACTGTACACCAGATGATTCGAGACACAGATCTTGTATTCGTAGCTCGTACAAGAGTGACACACTACATACACGTTTCACGACGTTGACTTTCAGCTAACTGATAATGCGAAATTCAACGAATACGTGGCGTACATAAGAACGTTGCCGCTGAACGACGATCCGGAACTGTTCGGAATGCATCCGAACGCGGACATCAGTTTCGCACAGTCGGAGACTTACTCCTGTTTGGCAACGTTACTTACCCTTCAGCCACGGGAGGTCGGCGCCGCGGAGGCGAGCTTCGAGGTGGTCACCACCCGGTTAGCGAGCGATATGCTGCGAACAATACCGGCGACGTTTAATTTAATGGCCCTGGAGCAAAGGTGAGATAGGTGGGAGAGAATCTAATTAACCGCAGTTTTGAACGAGTTAGAAGTATTATAGTTGTTTGACTATGAGTTTCAAACTGAATTTCTTAATGTTATGTGTTCTATGAATGAATATGTATGTTGTGGAAGGTATAAGTTCAGTGGAAGAAATGAATTTTATTTAATTTAAGGTACCCTGTGTTGTACGAGGAATCATTTAACACGGTTCTACTTCAAGAGGCAATGCGTTATAATGGATTATTGGCTGTAGTAACGGAAACATTGAGGGACCTCTTAAAGGCTTTAAAGGGTCTCGTTGTAATGTCTGAGCAATTAGAAACGGTATCCAACAGCCTCTACATTAACCAGATACCAACAATTTGGCAAGACATGGGTTATCCATCTTTGAAACCACTCGGTGATACTCTTTGATATATTAACAGACTTTTCTTTTTATATTCAGTTTGAATTACTGTTATATTTCTAAATAATGTAAATAAAATTTGTACGAAAACACGCACAGGTGCCTGGTTTCTCGATTTGAAAGAACGAATCGCATTTCTGAGGACGTGGGAGGCACAAGGTATTCCACCGGCTTTCTGGATCTCCGGTTTCTACTTTCCCCAGGCTTTCCTTACAGGGACACTGCAAAATTTCGCGAGGAAGCACGTCGTTTCCATCGACACGATCGATTTTAGCTTCCAGGTACTTTCTCTGGGCAAATAATTTCCAAATAACAACATTAATTGAAATGTTATATCATTCTTTTAATCAGGTATTAAAAACCACGCCACAACAAAGACCAAGCGACGGTTGTGTGATTTACGGTCTGTTTCTCGAGGGATGTCGATGGGCAGGACATCACTTGGATGAATCTTTTCCGAAAGAATTGTACACCGGTACATCTACCTTTATTTATTATTCCTCGTGTGGTAGTCTAACAAATTGTCTGTCACGTGATAACTCGAAAAACACGAAAGTCGAGCAATAGCAACAATTGAACAGAAGTTATTACATATACAATTCCTATTTACTCTGGTATTAAAATAGATATGCCGCCGATGCTACTGCTACCAGAGGTGTATCATGTAGAACCACCCGGAGTGTATTCCTGTCCCGTGTACAAAACGATAAGTCGTCGGGGGGTATTGAGCACGACAGGACACTCCACAAATTTCGTCCTGGCCATAGAAATTCCGAGCAAGAAGCCGCAAGCTCACTGGATTAAGCAAGGCGTCGCACTGTTTTGCGCCCTGGACTACTAAAGCCTTCCAGTATTAGTTCCTGTCCGTTGATCACCGCGAACGCTCGATTGCAATTAAAATTTGCTCGCGTAACGAAGAACCATAGGAGACGATTAACCGCGATGTTGTTCAAGCGTAATTGAAATTTGTGCGGCAAACGAAGGATCAATAAAAACGGTTGATAGTTCTCAAACGTGTTGGAAACGAGATTTTATTTGTCGTTGGGAGAAACTTCGTGAAATTATTTATCGTTCACATACAACTTCGGATCTTTTCGCAAACAATTCCTGTGCTCCTTTTTCGCCCATACGACTACGCATACCGTGAAGATGAACGCTGTACGAGAAAATTGTAATTACATGGACGATATGTCGATACTTTAATTCATTCGCTGTTACTGATGCTGAAGTTTATTTTAATAAATCAATGTACCTGGCGTCATCGGTATCATATAAGAGACTGTGTGTTTCATCAGATTTGGTATTCCATGGGAAACCGACTTCGCCCATGATCTTTGTTCCATGGGCGACAAAGTGTACGTCAGAATTCTACGTATCCTTACCGGAAGGTTACCGAAATGTAATCCCATGTCTCGTGTTATTACTATAACCTCTGGCAAATTGAAGGCTAATTGAACTGAATCGTTGAAAAACAGTAAAACAAATACGCATACTGTTAGACGCAAAAACAATTGAATTGATCCTTTCACAAGTGTTTAAATTAGACAAGGGAGTTTCGTTTGTATAACAAAAATAAGGGACCCAAGAATATTGAAATACGGTTTCATTAAGTTCGATTTTGTTTAACCGAAATCAATTAAAGACCAAAAGCTGCAATAGACAATCGCATTTAATTAAATTATACAAACGTCTGCAGACAATTTAATAAGCTAGTTCGGAAGTAATTTCCGAAATATAAATAATACGCAAGTTCTATCGCCAATATTCATAGAAAGAAAGTACTACACAATATAAATTTCATTATACATTCTGCCCTAGGATAACAATACGATTCGAAACCTACAATTTATGCGCCTGAATTCATGGACATGAATTCAGCAACTTTTGGTGGGACGACAAATTTGTCAGGATTATGTTCCAACAAGCATCCCAACAGCCGTGGTACTGACAAAACAGTTCCAGATATCACTGAAGGAAAATCTCTTCCGGTTGGTGTTTGATACGCGATCAATAATCTCTTACTGAAGTAATCGCCACAGGCGGAAATGTGACCTACTTCTATGTATTGTTTCGTAAACGGCGACCACATTTCGAAGGACACGCGCATCGCTTCCCAAGGTCGCAGCTCTGAAGCAGGCCTCATGACAATTTGATAGTGATCGCAAACATTATCGTACAATTTACACACGGTGTTCAAAAGCGTTTCGAACTGATTATGATACTCCTCGCTGTTCGAATCTTTGACCAATACGAAAGCTTGCACGGCCGACGCCTGGCAAACCGTGAATAAACCAATCGGTGTTGCACCTGCTGGGAAAGGCGTGTACTGCCTTCCGGTAGAGAAGTATTTAATAGGGAAATTCTTCGGATTTATCAACTGTTTCGTATGCATCGCGAGAAAGGATATTAAACTCGCTCCACCGACCAGGTGCATGCGATTCGGAGTATCTTTGTCCACTTCTGAGTGATTGTCTAAAATAAAAGCGCTCGATGGAGATTCATGGTTCATGCCACAACCCTCGACTACGAGGCTGCGACTAAAATCGGAACCTGCTACTCTGATCATGTCACTTCCACTGAACACCCTTCCTGCGTAACCTAATACGCCAAGCTCGAAAAGGGCTGCATCGTTGCAAAGATAACATTGCATGGGATCTTTGTACTCTAACAGGCCGAGTCTTTTACCTATCTCTATGTGATTCCTGGCTTCAGGTAGTGCCTTTTCATTCAGTTCACCATACTGCTTTAATATTACAGAAGAGTGCATTGGTGTTCTCTTGTCTATTTGATTTGGTAATTTTAACAGTTTGGGTATAACAGACTCTTCTAAATCCCAAAGAACTTCTTTCACATTTCTTATATCGGACTTCACTGCGTTAAATTGTGTTTTTAATTTATCAAGTTCCTGTATATCCTCTGTACTTGTCTTGCCACGTAATTCTTTCATTTTATTAACTATAGTCATATTTGTCTTCTCCAAAGTGGATAAATTTGAATCTACGGACTTATAAAGTTTCCACATTTCCTGTATCTTATTTACATCTGCATCAACACCCCTTACTGACAGTTCCTCTTGTAATCTCTCAGTGTCCTTCAACCTGTTGTCAAAGTCCAAAAATGGTGTAAAATATGAGAAAATAGCATTTGCTTTCCTGCCTGAAATGTACAGTGCAGAGGCATAATGTTTCAAGTTCTGTACTGAAACATGTTTCTTAATAGATTTTGATTGGATTGCCTTTATCACCCATGGTAGTGTGCTGGCCATTGTATACATTATTATATATAAGCAGGACCACTTAATGAGTCTTTTCATAAAACAAATAATTTTTTTCAATTAAAATAACTCCTTTCTCTTCACATACTATGTTTTCTACGCCTCTACTTTTGCGTTTTTAGGTTGAGATAATACATCGGATTCAATTTCCATTTTATAACTATCACGCGTAATTGTGTCAATTTTCCTTTTCTTCGGGGCAATGTAGCTGCCTTGTCCAGCAGCTCTTTCTGACTCTTCTATAGAATAAGGTTCTAATTCTAAAGCCTTTAATCTTCGTTTATGTACTTTTGTTGTAAAATGATCTTGTAAAGCTGTGTCATTTATAAAATATCTCCTGAAACACGAAAAGATTATTTATATAAACATTTGCATGCGAAAAATAGGAAAGGTTAGAATACACTGCATAATAAAACTTACGCGCAGTGTACACAATAATATTGGGCAGCACCGGGTTTATCTAAGTCTACTTCCTGATTTATCAATTTTGTTACGTTGCCTTCTTTCAAATCCACATCGATCTAAAACATGATATGAAAATAAATGCCGATCGTGGGAAACATATCGAAGTTAAAGACAATTCATCCACGTGACATGCGTGTCGAATAGAGGTTAGCTCGAAGTTACCTCGTCCAAATCTTTCGTTCTTCTTCTCGTTCGCCAACCTTTTTTCAAGTGTGTGTCTCCGTTATGATATTTTTTACGTTTGTACGTCATTCTACGTACTCAAGGTATAATAAGTAATACGTATGGATAAACGTACTGTTATCACGTTGAATATAAACCGCGTAAAAATGAACGAAAACAAAGCTGTTCAAAAAGTGAAAATATGAACCAGGATCCACTAAAAGTAGTTCTTCACTGGGTTTACGAGGCCAATCAAAACTATGGAAACTTGCGCTGACAGAATGTAACGAATAAGGGTATGGCGATTACAGAATCTTACGTTCTGTCGCTTTTATGAAAGGCGACCTTCCATAGGTACATACCCATTACGCGTACATTCAATCGATATAATCAGAAACGTATATAAAAATCAATATTTGATATGATAATTCACATTAGAACGGTTAATTAACTCAAGAATTGCCTTAAATTATTTGAAATTTTATTGCATTCCTATTGGACAGGAGTTCTTTGCATAAAGATTCATTGTAAGAATCCAATAAGTTCTTTTTCTGATTTCTTAAATGGTGGTAAGATGTGGAACGTATATAATCAATAGTAATACTGTATTAATATAAATTCTGAAATGCTATAAAATATTAAAAAGGAGAAACATTGTTTCAATAATCGAACGAAAGCGTTAGTATAATTATTTTTTAGACGTCGTCTGCCAGATGTCGCATGCTGAGGTGTTACTCCTCATAAACTATAGAAAATTGATACAGTTCCGCGATCTAATTTATTCACGCACAGTGAATGTAAAGGTATTTGCTAAAATGTGTATTTAAAAGGTAGAATTTGATTAAAACCGGTAGCATGAAAGTTTCCATTTTGATTTCAGAGCCATGGGAAGGAAACCACCTCTGATCGAAATAACGAAGTAGAAATCAAAGGAAGCCCAGTATTCGTAAATGAGCATGCGCAGTACATAAACTTCTGTTCCGTGCAAAGTGTTTGGACATCGAAACATAACCGACAGATGTCGGGGCAGTATTTCAGAGTAGATCGCGCCTCTATCGGCGAAGCTTTGGATCAATTCAAACGGTGCGCCACTGGCGAGGGGGGCCCACACCATTTCGAAAGTAAAAATACTGCGCGACCCGGGATTTTGTTTGTACTCGTGCGGCTCGTACGGTTCGGGTTCGGGTTCGGTAAAAAAGCCGAGGTGGCCGAGGTGTAGGCCGTGTATAGTCAGGGTAACGCGTACCGCGGTGTCTCTGGTAAAATGACGTAGAGTGTGCGAGGGTGTGCCGCGCGCGATATGCTTGTGTATAGCGGTGTAGCGGAAACGGTGTCGCGGTGTTAGGGTCGGCGCTGTTCGTAAGCTCGCGTCAGCGTACGGGAAATTGGCTAGTGGCTTCGCCAATGGATGCCAGGCAGGAGGAGACGCCATTTTGATATACGGGCGCACGTCAAGTGAAGCGTTCGCTCTAAGGCATAGGGATAAACGCGGTGTCTCTGGCTCGGTCTGGCGCTCACCGCGTTTTGGGACCCGCGCAACGGCCGTATTCGTTGGTTCGTGAGGCTGAACGGGTATCGTTGGTGCGAGTGCGTGGCGCAACGTATACCGAGGCGGTGAGCGTTTCGTTGACAAGTGACAGGTGAATCGATCGTAGTCCGCGAGGAAAAGTCGCGTTGCGGCGCGCCGTGGGTGCCCGTAAACGCGCGGTACGCTACACTCGTACCCGTTGATCGGTGGTGACTACTACTACTACCAGTGGTGTAGTGAAACTAAATCGTGCACGTTCCGGATTTTTCCCCACGCGTGGCCGAGTTCAGTGCCAGGGGACACCGACGGTAGGCTCGTGTGTTATATCGCGGGGCGCCGATTACTACTACTGGGGGTGGCAGCGGCGGGTCTACGCTAGGGAAAAAGCCGCCGTTTTTGTTTCGCGCGCGCGACTGTGAGGCCACCGGCCGACACATTTCGGGCCAGGACAACGACGACCCGATGTCGGGAGCGGGTCGCGACCCCGTGTCGACCCGTGGTCGTCCTCGTCCTCGTCCTCGTCCTCATCCACGTCCACCCACTATTTGTCCTCCGATCTATTATTCCTTGCTGCCAGCACCGGGACGCTCCTCGCGTAAATGTGCTCCCATGACCGCCCATGTGCACCACCTCTGCCTGCTGCCCCTACATGCCCTGTAAACCCAGAGCACACCCCGATTAGCACGCCCACGCGTTCTATTACCCGCGAATATGGCAAATATCCTCAACAAGGATCCCGTCACCTACGAGAGGGAGAGGGAAAGCTTCCTGAAGGAACTCCGTCACTTCCATGAGACTAGAGGGTAAGACAATTTTCATTTTCTCCACTCACGACTAACCGTTGCGATTATACCTCCTTTTTATTACCTTTCATCTTTTTTATTTCTTTCTTCTCTTTTCATTCTGATTTATTCATTCTTAATTCGTTCATAAAAATTCCTTCCTCTCAAGTGGGACTCGTTTATATGTGCTCCGTACGGTTCGAAAGTAAATCGGGTTAGCGTTCCTATCGAGAATATGGACAGAGAGTTGAGGTTATGTGCGGTTATTTTAAAGTCTTCGGAGGCTCGCCTTTGTGTTAGCTATTTGTTTACTTGTAGTCCACGTTCTTTTTTATCGATGATTATCGTGCGTGCAATGCGTTTCGTTCGAGCTTGTACATCATACGAGACGGGAGCATCTTGTGAATTTGCTTTTTTTTCTCTCGCTCTCTTCTCTCTCTCTCTCTCTGTCGCGTAATTTGTATGCTTCCGATACGATCATTGTGAATGCCGTGTTCATCTCGAAACGATAGTTACAGCTCGATCTTCATTTACAGTGTTCGATAATCACACAATTAAGTGTCGTTTTTTTTACGTCCAGACGCTACCGTTTAATTACGTCATTTTTCGAGTTTCGTTTAACTCGTAAACGGAAACAAAGCACACTTGACTATAGTGCGTGATTTTAGCCTCACTCACTCAAGAGTCAGCACTTCAATCGAGCTAATGTGTACACTTTATGCATGTAATATGTAAATAGATTTGTTCAAATTCGCATTAAGCATTTCTTACGTTTCACAATAATTAATGAATTCGTACATTTTTTGTTGTTATTAAATGAAATTAGATAGAAAGTTAAAAAGTTAATCCCTAGACACATTATGTCCTTTTTTATTACACCTGTGTGCCATAAATAACATATAAAAGTTATCTAATTAAAATAGAATATTAAAATTCAAATATGTATACCATAATTAAGCGAAAAGACATTGTTTATGAGAAACTAATTGCTCGTTTAAACAATGTACGAATTATTACATGTATCCTGTGTTCGAACAATTCATTCTTTCACGTTTCTGAAGATCTTTACACATTTCTTTTCACTTGATCTGTAACATTATTTGATTTTAATAACTTTTCTTTCGTCTTTTCAGAACTCCGTTCAAAAAATCTCCGAAAATCAGTGGGAATGATATAGATCTGTACTTGCTCTACCTTGTCGTCACCGACCATGGGGGATGGATTAAAGTGAGTCACCTTTCGATACATTTCCTCTTCTTTTTTTACATTTTTTAAAGCATAACTCATGTGAACGAGTAACGAGCGACAAATTGAAGGATATCGTATCGCCTATAATTGCCGTCGCACGTTGTTAGTACGACACACGATGATATTAATATTATTTTCACGCCCATTCTTCCGTCGCCGAATTCTTTGTTTACATTGCTTTACGTTGAGATCGCGTGATAAGACGCCAACGATTACCAATGTTTGTTTTGGACATACGTAACAGTGCGTAGCACATAAATATTATAGTATCGAGGGAGAAAAAAAAATTGTATTGAAAGATTCTATGTGCGTAAACACGTTTTATACGCATGGATTTTCATACGTAAAAAACGTTTTTCCGTTTAGGTAAACGCGGCAGTGATGTAGATTATCAGAAACAGTGAAACGTAACATATTTAATTCCGGATTCTACGGTTTTTGCATTACGCAATGGATACTGTACAATTATCGTAACGAAGACATTGGGAATATTCAGTTTCTTAGATTTTCTAAACAGCGATTGTCTCGACGATAGAGTAGTTTCTCGTCAATGCAACGTTACTGAATTGCCCTTTCATTCGCCGTGTTTGTTCAAAATCCAAAGAAGAACTTTTCACTAGATGACACTATTCAATACCAGGTTATCGAATAATTAATCGAAGAATGTATAATTACAACAGACACGTTAAGATAAATACAATGAAACGTATTCGATAAATTAGGGTGCGTTATAGAAATAGCTTTCTACAATCGGGACCAAGTTTGTTCCTTGAGATGGAAATTTCCATTACTTTTACGTCAGTCAGACACTCGTACTCTGTACGTGTTACGTGTAGCGTTCATTTAAAATGTGTTACAGTTCGTTAAAAATAATGAATTCTGAACCGTACTATTAACTTCATTATCTGAATATGTATTATTTTTGATAATTCACGTGTAAGTAACGGTACTCGTGCGACCATCGGACAAATTTTCGGTGTGGGGGAGGGAAGAATGGTGTTCTGAATTATTTAAGGAACATCGATACGTGATAGATCGCATCTTGCCTCGTCATTCCTGTTCGTTGCATACGATTAACGATCGGAGAATGCGAGAAACTCCGCGGGAAACGCAGGGAAATTATTGTGCTCGCGTTTGCTCTTCGACCACGTTCCATAAGAATGCAAAAGATCGGAAAAATGTTATCATCGGCGCTGAAATCATCCTTCGCGTAAAAACTATCGTTCTATTTCACCATCAACGTTGCACAACACCAGCGACAGAACATAGCCACCGAGCGTCAAAGTTTGTAAACAGTAATTTTGACGCGTATCATTAATAAATATGCTCGCGCACAATCAGAATCACGCGTCAGAAAATTTATCGTAATTTCAGGACTGATATGGAAAAAAGAGAGTACATACTTTCAACGTAAGGTGGATGAATCTGTGATATTGTTTATTAGAATTCGCGCTGTAGCTGTTGTTCTGGTTCCGTTGACGTTCGATGTTCTCAATTTAATTAACTAGGCGACAGAACTGCAATTACTTTTATCTAACAGAATACACACTACTCGTTGTAACGATATGGTATTTGACAGAGATATGTTTAGAATATATTTCTTGACATAGATATGGATTAGTATATTCAAGTAATATCTTTGCACTACCCTTGGAATTCCGAGTTGAATATATTGTTGTTCCTATTCATCTCCTGGTAAACGTTTCCATTTCGTAATGAAAAATCTCACGTATTATCCCTTTTTATACATATTTTATCATTGATTTCCACGTAGATTTTATTCTATATCGATTCGCTTGCGTTAGAAAAATAGTCAATGATCGCTGACCGAAACAAAATCGTTACACTAACACTTCGATCGTCGCGCGTAGAAAAATCATTTCGTCATTCACGTATCGCCATCCGTTGCACGCGGCGGATTTGTTTTTTTTTCCTGGGGGATAATTATCACCGCGAAATCCCGAACCGTTGCACCGAGGCTCCGTCGATGCAACGAGGCACGACACCCGGCAAATACGTGAATATGTAAACGCCGGGAGCCGTGATATCAGCGTGAAACGTATGCATTTCTCCCGGTGACGCAGTGATATAACATGTCGAGCCTCTCACCTCTTCTTTCTCTCCGTGTCTGATAACTCTTTGACCTTCCATCCATATTCATAATTTTTTTCTTTCGTTCCCCGTTCCACGACATAATATGTATATCTTCCGTCGGATTTATTACACCGTCGCGGCGATTAGTCGTTATAATATTTTGCTCGTTAAGTTTGTATACCGGCACGCTTTGTAGTCCCATAAAGAAAGAAAGAAAGAAAGAAACCAACACGATCGCGAGTAAAAAAATACAAGCGATAATATGCATTGAAACGAATCAGTACACCCGTGCAATCAGGTATTAATCCGTCAAGTGCACCGGGATTAGCCTGTAATCGCGTGAAATTTTGATTTTACCTCGGCTGGTATCGCGAACGATTTAATGGATCGCTTTTCCAGAACGCCAGACCGTAAAGGCGCGCGTTATCAATTTCAGTCATGTATACATACACACTTCCATACATACATACGATCCGTGTAATCATCAAGTGTCTGGGTCTCCTCTTCTTACTCCTCTACGTTTTCCCTGATCCCCCCCCCCCACAGTGCCTCTTTCCCCGATGACGGAACGACTGACGAGAAGAGTGCCCCGTATAAAGAGGCAAGTAACCTCGGTGAGTTCGTCATCGTCGGAGTTAACGTCGACGGAGTGTGGTGCGTTAAAACCACTCGCGGAACACATCCGCGATCTATAAACGCCGCCGAGGCTTTCCCGATTCTACGTTTGATCGCCCGACTGGCTGGTGATTTTGTAAACGTTCCCCTGTGGCTGTCTAACACGCATTCCCACGTTTCATTCAGTTCGAAACTTCACGGCGGAAACCTGACGGAGAGATCGGAGTAGATTAACGGTTAAATATTCTACGCGATTACGATGGGAAGTTCCTAACACCGGATTTCGTTAGAGCGGATAGAATTTCTAACGGTGAGATCGTTAAAGGATGTATGAAATCGACGGTGTTACATCGGACGTCTTACTCGAACAAACTTCCCCTATGTATGTAATCACACATTGATTTCCATGTGTAATAGTATTCCATCACGGGGTGTTCCTTTCGGGTTTGAAAATTACACACTCTATTTTCCCACGGAAAACTGCATCGACTCGTGTAAACCACGAGTCACACTCGGGTCGAACCAAAATCGAAACGTCGGGCGATCGGTTTCCTTGATCGACACACGTTAACCGTTCAAACAGGGCCGAATAAACTCTCGTTCTCGAACCGACCGTAGTAAATCCGGATCTAGGCCACGATTCTCGCAACGTTCAATTTAAACCGCATTTCTGCGCGACCGATATGTCACACGCAAGTCGACGCACTGTTGTTTTCCACCGTCGGTGATCACCACCACCTACCTCGCCGGAGGAACACCTCGCGGACGTCGTTCGTGCCGCGGCGAATCCGCGATTCCGGACGAAATTCGCGCGAGACGAGACAATACGGAAGTTGACGCAAGGTCAGGGTCACTTGCGGAGGTACCACACGCGGGGTGGGAGATAGATCATGAAGCAAAGGTGGGACGGAGGTGTTCGAGAAAGAGAGGGGGAAAGAGAGCAAGAGAGAGAGAGGGAGAATATCGTGTGAAGAGGAAGAGGAGGAGGAGGAGGAAGAGGAGGAGGTGGTGGAGGTGTACGAGGGCTTCCCCTCAACAAGTGTGATCGAAGCTCACTAGACTATATAACCCGCAGCCGGGTCGCGACTACGGTCAGAATGTGCCGCGGAGTTGCGGACCGTGCCTCCGACTCCAAGGAATCGATAGCTCTTTTCTCCTTTTTTCGTGTCACCCTCCGAGCGACAGAAGAAGAAAAAAAAAAGCGATAGGTAAAAGCAAGGAAAGAGAACAGAAAGTTCGTTACCGTGTTACGAAGTTCAATCGTCGGTATGTGTTTATTAACGGAGTGTAGATGTCTTTTTATTTTTGATTCCGGGAACATGATATCGACGTTTTATTATCGGTTGTTTGGACGGAAGAGAGAGGAAACTTTAGATAGATTCGAGGAAAGAGAACGTGGTCATCGGATTTACGAGGGAATAATGTAAATACGATGCGTAGATTTTCCGTATGCAGTTGTAATCATTGAGGAAGATCGATTATATAGAATCTGGTTCGTTTAGTTTTCTCGAAATATTACTGTTCGCAAGGTTATTTATGTGAGAAGGTACGTCGCGTATATTTCAAACGAGGTAACCTACCGAGGTAATTGGCATCTAATTAAAATCACGCGGTATCGGTATGTTAGGTTAAACGAAACCGTGTCTCTTCAATTTTTTTTCTTGTTCCCCTCTTCCGATTTCTCATCAATGAGGAGAGTAGATCTCGCGGGAGTTCGATTGAAAATTGATCACAACGTTGCGACGTGAAGTCGATCCACTTATGGAATACCGACTGTGAAGTGAAAGTGCGGAGGTAGATTTTATTAGTGAAGTAGTTGTGTCGGATGTTCTAATGCTGGTAAACGATTGGATAACTCGAACCGAGCTCGCCGTAGATACGAATCCGAAGGTTTTCAGTACCCGCAGAGAATTCTAAATACATTATAATGACGTTCGAGCTGACTTTCTGTCGTGTACATTATACGATCGGTTTTCTAATGCATAAATTTACTATTAATCACTATATCTATAAAAGTCCATGTTTAGACGATAAAATAATACTTACGGGTATATTATTAAATAAGACCAAAATCTGATTTAAAGTGTATTAATCGTAGTACAGGTAACACGGTATTTCTATGGAAACATTTTTTTTAAATCAGGTATACGCATGCTCAATAAAATCGAACGCTGGACTACCCGTATATTAATCAATATAAAAATAAATTCTCTTTCGACGCTCGCATTTTTATATTCTCATTTAATCTCCATAGTTCTAGCGTTACGATTCGACGTGAGGATCAAACTTATTACACTATCATACAATATAGCGAAATTTTCACAATAGAACAGACACCAGACATTAGATAGATCGTGATAGGCGATAATAGTGCCGAAGAAAACATTATTTACTCTGAATAAACCAGCGCCAATAGTGCAGTCGATTGTTCTAAATCCGAATCTATTAAGCTTTCTAATCTGCGTACACATACACAATACCGAGTCGGCGATACGATTCCATAATACTCGATAAATCATGTCCTTCTATTAGTGCAGAACTTCATTGCTTATTTTCTATCCCACGATTGTGGCTAAATGTAGTTGCGTTTTTTTTGTATCAATAATGCAACCTTAATTGAATCTTCTGATTGAATCCATGTAGATTTAAATAATGGATCTCATAACTAGAACCAGGTCGGTTTTCTTCAAGATTTTCACGAATCGAGGAAATGGGGTGGAGTAATTATCATTTCGGAAAATTGATTTCGGTAGTGAAAATTTGATGATCGTGAAAGTGCACGGTTAGTTTAACAAGTATAATTCGCGTATAAATCTTAATCTGATTAAACGTTTATTGACTCGACTGTTACAGTAACGAACCGTCGAATCAAACGATAACGAAGCGGTTATTAACGTAAACTTCAATTTACTATGAAGGCTTGAAATTTTCGTCCTGGATAGCAACGCATCGGTATTAATCACACGTAATTTGGATATGATTTTCCGTCTGATGAACTACTTAATGACGCGAAACAACTTCAAATGAACGACAAAACAATTACTTCCAGAAAATTTCATTTATCATCGAGTGCTTAAATGGGGGGAAACTTTTAAACGCATGCATTCGTGTTGACACTAATGAAAATTAATGCGATCTGAATCAAGCTCATACTAGCGAGATATAATTCGCAAAACTATTTATGATTATATCAACGAGACGTTTGAAAAATTAAATTCTTTTTTCTCAAACACAATAAGCGAAAATCTGTTCCTTAAAAGTCGTCCGATCGAACCCCGTTACTCGCGAGTTCCGCAGATATTGAGTTCGGAACAAGATTCGACATAAAATTTACAAAGCGGCTGGATAACTCGAGCAAAAGTAATTCATGAAGCGCAAGTTTTCCAGTAATGCCATTTCTCGCTTCGAAACCTTCTCGAAAAACTTTTATAAGCTCCGGACTTTGTCAGCTTTCTAAAGCCCGCTTTATTATTATCCGAGCTATTGAAACGTTGAAGTATAGGGTGTCCGGAGAATTTTCATTTGTCTGATTGAAATAAAACGTGTGCTGTGTAATGATGAAACGAATAAATTAAATGGAATCCTGTAATCTGACTTGCTGTTAGTTTTGTACCGAATGGAGGGGGGGATATTGCATATCGATTTCAGACGAGTATGGTTGTTAGAAGGTTTTCATTGAAAATAACTGAGATTATGATTATACCAGCGACCTTAATTACACTGGTTAATATGCTACCATTTTTTCTACCCGTACGCAATTAACCTTGTTCACTATAAAAAGCAGCGAGAATTTGTTCCATATCTAAGAAGTCTGTTTTTCGTTGCTCAAAGCAAGAACATCAAGCGTAGCAAAACGTTTATTTCCTCTTCGTAACAAAGGACCTTGAAATCATTGGTAACCGCAGTTCGAACGCGGCTATTTATCCGTTGCATTAAAACTTTCGTTTGACAAACAAGAAACGACGATGCAAACGTAAATTAAGCGAAAATAAATAACATTAAATTACATATTTCTCGGTTGAAGAGTACAGAAATATTTCGAGGCATACGTTTTCAGCCTTCTCACGTGTCGACTTTGCTGTTGCATACCAAGCGTGCTGAGTTCGTCAGTCTCGCACAGTTTGCTGCTAATCTAAATATTTTATCTTAGGCTCCGATTTCGAAACCGTTTGCTGGCTAGCCAGAAAATTAATCTGCTTAACAAACTCATTACTGTTCCGTTGTGTTACGCCGGGAATATGTATTAAGAAGAAATTTCTGGCCGTCTAATGCGGGTCAGCCATATACCGTCTTCTCATGTTACATTAAAACGTACTATTATTACACCCCAATATTATCCAACGAATTTGTCCTATTATAAATAGACTTCATATATTTTTAGGCATAAAGAAACCCGAGATATAATGCATATCTCTTTCGCGTTGTTGGTAAATAAATTCCGACAGCGTGTACGGGGGGGTTGAAATCTTCGCTCTCCATGACAAACGCATGGCTCTCTCTCTCTCTCCCGACTTTCATAATGCTCTCTCCTCGAAACGCACTTCTCCCCGTACACGCACGCATACACCATCCCCTCTGGTAGATGCTAAAGCAAAGTGGTAGGGATACGCGAGCGCGATAAAGGTAGTGTCGAAATCGTTGAACCATTAAAAAGAAAAAGACGGAAAAAGAAATATATACATATACAGAAAAAATAAATAAAACAAACCATAGGCATAAACCACGCGGAAAATAAACGTGGCTTTGCTCTTTGTCGGGGTAACGTCTTGTCAAAGAGCAGAGAGCAGCCAGGCCAGTTCGCTACCGTCGTTCGCTCCTACCGGTTCCGGGGCAAGAAAAGAAAGGGAAGAGAAAGAGAAACACACTGCCGTGCAAACGAGAGAAACCCGTGGTGGTGGCCCCAGAGACATACACACACACACACACACTCGCCAGAATGAACAGAGACAGAGAAACAGAGAAAGAGAGAAAAGCCAGAGGGAAAGCGTTCGCGCGAGTGTGTCCGGCTTGTTCAAGGGCGCGAGGAGAGTCTCTCTTCGGCGACCGTCAAATGGGCGCGCACCGTAGTCTGGCATTGGTCTACCCGCTGGTCGCATATACACGCACCGCACGCCGGTGCGTGCGAGAGGAATCCGCGACGAAGTTGGTAACGCTGAGTCAGTCAGGTGCCGTGCGGCGCCTTGCAGCGTTCCCTAGCTGAACGGTCGGAGAGAGAATGAGCTAAAGGCGCCTACAGACCGGCAACTGTTGCCAACACGTGTTGCCGGGACGTCGAAAGAGTCTTCGGGAAAATTCGAAAACGTTCTGGCGACCGGGGATATCATTTGGTTTGAAGTATTTGAATAATTCGTTCGTTTCGTAGGGAAGGTACTATATCGATGATCGAATAAAATCAGACACTTTGTACTATAGTTCTTTTTCTTTTTGTTTGTTTCTTAAAGAAATCTATTCTTGTAAAGAGACATTTATAGTTATCGAATGCAATACATAGCCCCCGATGTATAGGTTACGTGTTTCTCGTTGCCCGAAGTAAACGTAACGCGAACGTGTACGCAGACAATTTCGCAGCATCGCTCGAGATTATCATTCCGCATGATTATTCCGCCGACACTCGTCAACAATCATCCCGTCTGGGAACGCCTTAACGCGTCAGAGACAGAGAGACACACAGAGCCTAAACCGAGACGGGGATAAAAAAAAAAGAAGATCAGACAGAGAGAGACGAGTATCGTGGGATAGGAGAAGAACAGCGAGGAGAGGAGAAGGGGTTCCCGGTGATGGGTCGATATGGCAACGCCGCGCCCCGCACGCATACCGGCATCGCCGCCCAGCCGACCCGGCAACGTTGCCAACACCAGGGTGGGGATAGTCTCGCACACGAGGAGACCTCATGCCCCGCACACATGTGCACCCGGGAGATGCCTGGTCGCCGCCTGTCCCACGCACGCGCGCCACAGCACCCCCATACCCGAATTGGCGAACTTTTCGCTTGGGGATTCCTTTGCGGAAAAAATAGGCGGTCTCCCCCTCCAGACATGACTTTCCGAGATCAGGACTCTATGCGGATTTTTGTAGGGAAGAGACTCTCGAACGGATGAGAGAAGGATTTTTTGTTTTCCCTGTAAAAGGTGTTAACCGACGATGGGAATCGGTGAGTCGTTGGATGAGTTTGAAACTTCCGAGGGGTTAATATAGAGAACCAGAGGATGTTATACGTTAATGTTCAAATATCGAGGTTACCTCTGTGTACGTACGGTACACCGAATTTAAGAGTTTCTTTTATATGTTGGGTGGGTCTGTATTTTGCGGGGAATCTGGTACCGTTAAATTAGCCGATGGAGGAGTGTGTATTTCCAACGTTAGAGGTTCGAACGTATTTCTTCGTTCGTCGCTCTTACGATGCCGAGTATGAAAGAATATCATGTGGTATTAGATGACGATAGTTCTTTGGATCGGTGCGAAGATTCGTAAATTGATCCGAACGCGATTAGTCCGCGTGTTGCATTTCTGTTTCATCGGTGAATATTGGTCGCGTGATTCCCCGCGCTGGAAGCGTATTCCTTCTTTTACCCGTTCCTCAATCGTAGGTAACGACACCTACTACCTCCTTCGCGAATGTCGCGTGTGTGAGGCCGCGCGGTCGAGGCACCAAGTGACGTGGTGAGAGAGAAAGAGATTCCGAATGCCGGTGATTACGCGCGTAAGAGAGAAAGAACGAAGCGTGAAAGAGAGAGAGGACGGAGGAACGAGAAAGAGAGAGAAAGAGAAGCTAAGCGAGGTGCTGCGACGTTGCCGTTCTCACATCGAAATGCGGACCGTTTCCGAGAGCACGCCTCGTGGCCGAGACGGAACGGCAACGTTGCAACGACGAGATAAATAGAGATGGCCTGAGGTATACACTCTACCGTCGCTGTAAGATGGGCGCACCGTTAGTCGAGGAAGGAGCGAGACGGATAAAGGACAGCCAAAGGAAACCATACCGCCTCGACTCTCCGAACTCGTCGATCGTTCTTCTTCAACCATCGTGGAAACGTCTCACAGCTTTTCAACGCCTTTTGCCTGACTACCCGAGTATCTTGTGTCTTCTCCTTTCTTTTTTGCTAGTTTTTCACTCGATATGCCACGGACACAACGTATCGTTCCTTCAGGTATCGTGTGGTATCGTTAGACGTCGCGTTTTGAATAGATATCTCTGGGGGCATAGGAATATTAATCTCACTGAGAATATTGCGGATTTGTTTAAATTGTAATAGAAAATTAAAGTAGGAATTAGGATGACCTAAAGATTAAAGTAAACATTCCGTGTTTTGGATCAACGATGAAATAAAAGTTTGGTGAAGCTGGCACGTTAAAACATTAATGGGTACTGTGTCACCTTGGCCAATTTAAAGCTAAATTCATTCTTCTCCGCTGTTAAACGAACTTCTCGTCCCTACCCTAGCTATAGTTTAATTAATCCATATAACTGACAGCGTCTTCTATGACTCTAGTTTCTTAAAAAAACATGACGTATACGTACATAGTGATAGAGATACACTATACCGGATAGAGTTAATTCTTTGTAACGCGTTAAAGAAGCAAAGCTGCGCGTGAAACCTTCGATTATAGTTTGCGTAGCACAGAAACAGGTTTATTAGAAGTGGCGATAAGAGAGACAGCTGGATTCTTTTCTTCGTGTCTTTTCGCATCGTTCTCCGACGCTCGCAGAAAGACGTCGGTATTAATGGCCTTGGCCGACGGTACCAGTTGGTAGGCCATCACTTGAGCACGAGCCGTCACCGGAGGTCACTGCACCTCTTCTCCTCCTTCGTTCGTCAAACTTCAACCCATTTACGGGGACATACATTTCGCGACGATTCGTACGCAACGATCGGCGATTTTCTCTCTGTTTATTCACAATTTCCACTCTTTGTTTGCACCGTACGTATTGCATCCCATTTATGTAAGACGGTAGCGACTAATGGAACAGATTACGGCGTGTAATAATTCAACGAGGAAAACAGGTTTTCAGTTTTCCGCCCCACCACATAGAGTATGAGCGCGTTTCTTAGTTCGTGTCTAATAAATTATATATTATCGAAATATCCGCAGAGTGAAATAACGTATACGGCAAAACCGGTTTGTCGGTTCTGAGCCATGTTGGTTTAACTCTTTAGAGGATTAAGGGTATGGATTTTGTAGAGAATTTCATGCCCGATTCAATGGTACCGGTATCAGATCGCTACCTCAACAATTGAGAGAATGTCGAACGAAAAACTACTTTAATATGTTGGTTTTTCGCGATTTTCCGTAATTCACTCGTCGTTTCCGAAAATTTTTAGATATCGATCTCAATCTTTCGCTGACTTATTCGGCTTCGGATTCCGTGTCCAAAACGTCCTGGATCATTTGAATATTTCAAAAATTGCGGAAATGACTAGGGAATTACGATATTGGCGAAAAATCGTCAAATTCAACCAGTTTTTTGGTCGGCATTCGCTCAATTTTTGAGATAGCGACCTGAGACTGGTACCATTGTTTTAGTTAGGAAATTCTACGCCAGATCAATATATAATAGTTGTACTTTTCGAAAATTTTATTTTTCGCAAAAATCTGAAGGGGGTAGGTCAGGATTTTTAGCGATTTTCGTAAATTGTCCGCCATTTCCACAATTTTTTGGATATCAAAATGATTCTTTCACTGGCTTATTCGGCTTCGGATTCCGCATCCAAAACGTCCCGGATCATTTAAATAGCTCAAAAATTGTGGAAATGGCAAGGGATTTACGAATATCGCAAAAAATCCTGACCTACCCCCTTCAGATTTTGGCGAAAAATTAAATTTTTGAAAAGTACAACTATTATATATTGATCTGGCGTAGAATTTCCCAACTAAAACAATGGTACCAGTTTCAGATCGCTATCTCAAAAATTGAGCGAATGCCGAAGGAAAAACTGCTTAAATTTGACCATTTTTCGCGATTTTCGTTATTCTTTCGTCATTTGCGTAATTTTTGAGCTATTAAAACGATCGAGGGCGTTTTGGATGCGGATTCCGAAACCAAATAAGATGCAGAAAGAATCAGATCGAAATCTAAAAAATTACGGAAATGACGAAAGAATTACGAAAATCGCGAAAAATGGTCAAATTTAAGCAGTTTTTCGTTCGGCATTCGCTCAATTTTTGAGATAGCGGTCTGAAACTTGTACCACTGTTTTAGTTAGGAAATTCTACGCCAGATCAACATATAATAGTTGTACTTTTCGAAAATTTAATTTTTCGCCAAAATCTGAAGGGGGTAGGTCAGGATTTTTTGCGATTTTCGAAAATCGCTCGCCATTTGCACAATTTTTTGGATATCAAAATGATTCTTTCACTGGCTTATTCGGCTTCGGATTCCGCGTCCAAAACGTCCCGGATCACTTTAATATCTCAAAAATTGTGGAAATGGCAAGGAATTTACGAAAATCGCAAAAAATCCTGACCTACCCCCTTCAGATTTTTGCAAAAAAATAAATTTTCGAAAAGTACAACTATTATATATTGATCTGGCGTAGAATTTCCTAACTAAAACAATGGTACAAGTTTCAGACCGCTATCTCAAAAATTGAGCGAATGCCGAACGAAAAACTGCTTAAATTTGACCATTTTTCGCGATTTTCGTAATTCTCTCGTCAGTTCCGTAAATTTTTTGATATCGAACTGAATCTTCCACTGTCTTATTCGGCTTGGGATTCCGCTTCCAAAACGTCCCGGATCATTTTGATATCTCAAAAATTGCGGAAATGACGAAAAAATTACGGAAATCGCGAAAAATCGTCAAATTTAAGCAGATTTTCGTTCGGCATTCGCTTAATTTTTGAGATAGCGGCCTGAAACTTGTACCATTGTTTTAGTTAGGAAATTCTACGACAGATCAATATATAATAGTTGTACTTTTCGAAATTTTAATTTTTCGCAAAAATCTGAAGGGGGTAGGTCAGGATTTTTTGCGATTTTCGTAAATCCCTTGCCATTTCCACAATTTTTGAGCTATTTAAATGATCCGGGACGTTTTGGATGCGGAATCCGAAGCCGAATAAGCCAGTGAAAGAATCATTTTGATATCCAAAAAATTGTGGAAATGGCGGACGATTTACGAAAATCGCAAAAAATCCTGACCTACCCCCTTCAGATTTTTGCGAAAAATAAAATTTTCGAAAAGTACAACTATTATATATTGATCTGGCGTAGAATTTCCTAACTAAAACAATGGTACCAGTCTCAGGTCGCTATCTCAAAAATTGAGCGAATGCCGACCAAAAAACTGTCATAATTTTACGACTTTTCGCGATTTTTGTTATTTGCTTGCCGTTTCCGTAATTGTTGAGCTATGACAATGGTCGTGGATGTTTTGGATGCGGAATCGAAACCCGAATAAGACAGTGAAATCAAAATTTCAGAAAGTACAAGTATCATACTTACTGGTTTCATGTAAAAGTTAGAAACGCACCACAATTTGTCTGTTATCATATAAATCCACGATCTTACGATCAATCTACTATATTCCTTAGAAACGATCAAATCTAAGATTCCTTTTTAAACACGGATTCGTGTGTTTCGTATTTTCCTCTTTTCTCTCGACCGCAAGTGGCAGTAGTAAGTGGTCTCGGGACGGTTTCGTGCGGCGTGTTGGCATAAAATTGAAACGAGGCGAATTCTTTTCGAAACCGGATCTAGGATACGCACATTTGTTGTACGTTCTGCATTCGTCCTGCGGCAAAAGAAACCGTTCCTCCGATGGACACGCTGTGGGCGGGCTTCGTAATAAGTTAGCTCTGGCGACCGCGATATCTCATTGGAGCACTCGTCATATTGCGGCTCTGTAGATTAGTTTATCTTATGTAACGAGTTAGTCCCCGAGACAGAAAAGAGTGGCCATTGTTTGCCTTGCGACAACTGCCTGCACAACGTGGCACCCGCATGCACACGCAGATGTGTCTTCGCTCTTCGGTATGCTCGCCCTTAAAGTACGTTGTTCGTCGAGCCACCGCGGCGACGTCACGTTCCTCTCCGTCAGGATAGACGCTTATCGTCGATGACGCAAGAATTGTTCTATCCGTGTAAATAAAACAAGAAAAAAGTTAACACACACGACCAAGAGAGGAAAATAATTATCGAAGTTGCTCGCGATTTTCGATGCCCAACAGAATTCGTTACACAATCATCCCATGGGATTTCCATTTTACAAGATTCCGATAACGAGACCGGTAAACAGTGGCCTCCAATTAACACGGAAGATACAACGTGGAATATTGTGTTTTTAATTTGAAATTTGAAACCACCGCTGCAGAAAATGTCGAAATTTTATTACGAGATGATAACAAAACGGAAGGCACATTTTTTTCCCTTTTTTTTTTTTATTGAACGCGCATACCTATGAGTTACTATTGTTATTAAAATGTATCGTAGATATTGCACCGTAAATAACAGCTCGATACGATAAGTGCGATTATCATTACTATTATCATTCAAGTTTATGAATACATACCATGTAATTACAACGAACATACGCAATGAATTTATTACCCGGCCTGTCATTGAGCTGTTACGATCTGTAGCTCGCAAAGTCAATTCGTTATTAGTGTCGGAGACTATAGACTATATACTCGGTGTATTAAAAAAGAAAAGAATCTTGCCTCTGGGGTATATTTTCGTTCGAGGTCGCACTCTGACTCGAAACACGAGCCTCCATTAACCTACCAGGCCTGCCCAGTGAAATATATCAAAGAACAAGTATTTCCAACTTTTCTCAGACATCCTATCTAGACGTTAATTTCATCTTTTTTTTCCCCACACACATACACAATGTAATTGTATACGTGGTAAACTCGTATCGTTTTATTTCCCTTTCCTCTAACGTTATACAACAGCTCCGTGAATACTAAATGCCAATCGATGACCGTAATCTTTTTCCTTTGTCGGTGACGATTCACACGTATTCACAGTTATACGCGACGAACGATAAACGGTCGATAGTTTGAAATGCAGACCCGATAGCCTGAATCTACGGTGCTCTCGCTGCTGCAAAGGAAACCGACCGCCGCGGACTTTCCTTCCGCCAGCGGCTCGAGTTCTTGATTTCCATTGAACTGCATTCCGCTATCGAATTACCGAATCCACGAACGATCGCGTTTTAATCGGTAATTATACGTCTATCGATACGCTACTACACACTTACATGATTGGAGAAGGAAGTGTACACGTACAGTGTCTTAGGTGAATTAGAAATTTGAAATATTTCGTTTTATGCGAAAGTAGAAATTTCAGAAGATTCTTCGACTAACGTATTATTAAGTTTGACGTATTTGTAACGTCTCTTTGTGAAACTTTCGTTTGTATCGGCGCAACGTACATCAATCTAAATTGCAACGCGTAATTTTTATCACCTGTAGAACGCAAATTGCAGTACATGTTTACCTTAACAACCTGAGCTATTATTATCCGCGCCACGATTTCGCTGTAAACTTACTGTGGACAAAAT
This sequence comes from Mimumesa dahlbomi, assembly GCA_917499265.3. NCBI lineage: Eukaryota > Metazoa > Arthropoda > Insecta > Hymenoptera > Crabronidae > Mimumesa > Mimumesa dahlbomi. The sequence goes on from OU824118.1 coordinate 12,970,380, forward strand.
TGTTCCCTTCGGCCATTATGCCATATATAGCCTGGGACAAAATTGCCGCTTTCGGCCGTTACAGGTTAATAATCAGCAGAACGATTTCGATGAACGTGCCACCACGTAGCTTTCCGACACGCTTTATTTCACAGACGAAACGAAGTTCACACGTTTTAAGGTCGAACTTTTAAATTCATTTTTACGGCCCTGCAAACTTTTCTTCTTTGTTACTCACCGAAGTTGACGTGATAGCAAGAAAGACATATAAATGTATAATAAAATTACATCTTCATTTTCTTCTGGATAGATTACATCTCGCTGGAAGTTTTTGTAATAATTATTATATCTTAATACCGTTCGGTGAACGATGTTCAATTCAACTAGGGATTATGGTCGATAGTTCACCGAGTATTACCAACTATCTCGTGGGATCAGCGCGACAGTCGGTGTGTTAATATTTGTTCAATTGCTTTGCGGACCGATTAGAAATCCCCCGTGTACCACAGTTTGCATACTCATACCTCGTTCACCTAGATAGAGACAGTATACTTTCACATCGAAATTCTTAATAGCGAGTTATTAAACTTGCGTGCCGAATATACTGCGAAAAATTCGAGTCGAGAATCAGTTTAATGACCGTCCTTTGAAAGCGCTTTTATAGCTTGAAAATTCACGTCGGCGAGATAGGACCTACCGTAATTATCCGTAACGTTTTATTTTTACCGGTGCACGCGGAATGTACTTTATAACGCGTTCCTGTCCACCACGGTAATAATATTTAGAAATTCTCTCGTTCTAACAACGGCGAACGACCGGTGCTATATATACGCTTTGTAAATTACACGCGTCTTCCAGCCGCATGTTGCGCATTCAATAGTCGATGATTACGTGCCCGCTTATTATGTAGGTAGTTAGGTTTGCCACCGTGGAACTGTATGCCGTGCATTCATTAGAACATTAATCGGACGATTATACGCAGCCGAAAGACAGCGAGCGGCAATTACGAGCAATTATAAGCCATCGCTACAGAGAATACGATCATTACTGAAATCGCGATATGGGTGGGTTTTAATTATCTCGCAGACAATAAATCGACGATACGGAAACCGTTGTGAACCGGACTTTGATCAATTTACCACGGTAACCGTTCAAAATCACTATTATAATATCTATACTTTCTACATTATCCTCCCACAAAACAATACAAACGTTATTAATACTCAATCCAACAACAATAATAACAACACACCTTCGTGCAAGTATATTTAAAATATCTCTTCCTACCAATCTGAGATGTATTTATCCACGATATCTCACCACCCACGGTGCAAAACTTTCCACGATATAACAACATACATTCTCCACCACCCTCTCGTCCCTATCACACACAGAGTCCTTCTACCCCCTGTTCCGTCGTTACCAACACTTTATCGCCGTTGCAAATTTCCCTTCTCGACGTCGTTAACGCTACTTTATTACCCACGCGAAACTTTCTTCCCCGTCATCTTCGCGGGTGTGCCAACGGTTTCACCCTTCGTCCCCCTCCCACCGTCCCCACGGTCTACGTATCCCTCCCCTCTCAAGGCTACACCCCGTGGCGGAACGTTTTTCCTCCGGTGAATCGCGGACCGACCCTCTCCGTCGCGTTTTGCCTCCACTGGACTCTATCCTGGGACACTTCCGTTGCTACTAAACGCTCTCGTGCTCCCTCGCTCGCACTCCGGCGCATAGTTAGGCAGACACGCGCGCATACGCGCTCGCTCTCCTCCTCCTCTCTCTCTCTCCCCCTCCCCCTCCCTTCGTTTTCCCCCCCGCGGGTCCCGCCGCGTCCTCTCCGTCGTACGTGTGTGTACGCACGCGAAGACTTCTTCATCCGTTCGTTCATTCAGAGTTCACAGTCAGTCAGTCACCAGCACACCTCCACCGATCAGCTGATCCGGACGACGACGACGGCAGACTGCGCGTCGCCAACCCCTCCGCCCTCCTTCCCTTCTACCACCCAACCCCCCCTCTTCCTCCACCTCCACCACCTCCTCCTCCTCCTCCTCCTGGTGCTACTGCTGCTGCTGCTGCTGCTGCTGCCCCCTCACCCCACCCCACCCTCCCCCGGTGGACGATCAGCTGACTGGGAACTGTCAGTCGTACCGTGGGCCTGCGAGCCCACGTGATGGTGGGGCTCTTTCTCTCTTGTTCTTGGTCTCTCTCTCTCTCTCTCGCCCTCACACTCTCTCTCGCGCTCTCCGAACGCGCGAGTCTCTCGGTTTCTCTCCGCAGGGCCGCCGCGACGCGAAAACGAGACGGTTACTCTGCCAAAGGCGTCGCGGACGGGATAAAGGCGATTCGGGAACCCGGGAACCAGTGGTACCGACACGTTGGAGAACGATAATGATACCTGGGGGAAGGGATAGAGGTTGCTTTTTGGATTTAGAGTGGTTCCCTTTGAGTAGATGGGATGATAAGTGACGGTGGGGTGGTGGAAGTCGTGCGGTGAAGTTACACGGGTTCAAGGATCTACTGGGGAAACGGAGATGTTTGGTAGAATGTTGTTGTGTCTGGTTGGAAGAGGTTGTTAGAGGTGTACCTGTTGAGGGAAATTGATGTTGGTTGTTCTACTCGAGGGATGCACAGGTAGATTATTGTAGTTGTTTCTCCGACAGGGTTGTTTGGGATGTAAGTAGTCTGGGAACGCGGTGTAATTAGAGGAAGACATTTTCTTGTCGGTCTACGGTGGGAGGTTTTTTTTTCGCGAAACTGTAAACCGAAGGGGAAAAGCAGACGAGAAGTTGTGTTTTTTTGGGGGGGATTTTAGAACGGTGCGAGTACATACTTCGTGGATTGAGAGAGCAGCTTCAGAAGTTTGTACTTCGCCGGGTGTAGTTTTTCAACGATCCGGTGTCGGCACTGTGTCTAACGAAGGAAAACTGAACTTCTTACTTGCACTCGTAGTTTCCGGAATCCGCGTCCAACTTCCGGATCTTCGACAACGGAATCATCCCCGTAATGGAAAAATGTTCGCTATCGTTTCGGCAACGTTTCACCGGTGTTCTTCAAACGGAAACCTCTGGTACACTTGAACGAGAAATATCGTGGATTCTGTGCACCACTATGAAACTCTGAGTAAAAACGTTTCCACCGTGGTCGTTACCTATTGATGGATAAAGAAAGAAGAGAAAAAAAAACGTTTATACTTTTGAACGAAGGATCTGCTCTCAAGTCGTCCGTTATCAATTTTATGGTCATCCATGGTATTTCGTATTTACGATTTAATCAGCTATTCATACGTTTGATTTAGTACGGTATTAACTTATTAATTTTCATCCTATACACCGAAAGAGTCTCGGGATTACTATTACGAAGTTCTCATTTCCATAGCGAAATATTAATCCCCATTAATTATGAAGTTCTTTGTCTGCTCGGTAGACAAGACTAATTGATATTCAAGGTTGGACGACGTTATTTCGGAAGAAATTTTACATTTCGCCGCGGAATATTTAACTAATCCTTTGCTAGGTAAAAATTCTTTCGGGTCGTGTGTCACGTCCTCTAAACGATAAATTCGCACGTATATACATACATACATACACACTTACGTACATGTATGTACTTCGCACGGCAGACACGAAAGCAGGTCAGAAATTCTCAATCGCGGACGGATTCCACGGGTACGGTTGAACTCCATTATATCCGTGCAGACTGAATAATGAATCATGTACGATCTACCGAAGAACGGTGTACAGGTTTTACCTATACATCGGAAGATAATCGCGTTATACACGATCCGTGTCTGTGTCTCGTTACGAAGGGATTGAGAAACAACGTCGTCGTCGTCGTCGTCTTCGTCGGCTGCGAATTCGATGGCGAAATAGTATAATAATTCGTCACCAGGTATACCCGTCCTGTATTCTGCCAAAGTAAATGTGTACCGTCACGCCCACTCGTTTCGCTAACGATTCGCATTAATAGCTAATAATAATCATCGAATTCGCGACGATGACACCGACTATTCTCGCGCTGGACTTCGGAGCGGAGTTTTGCAGGCAAGTGTTTACGTAATTAATGCCACGACCGTGATGACAAGTCCGTGTCGTTAAAATGTTGCGACATTCGTTTTATCCCCCCTTCCCCTTCCTCCTCCTTCTCCTCCTCCTCCACCCTTGAAGGAATGATTGATCGAGGAAACGAGTCCGAATAAAAAAAGATCAGCAAGAAAAAAGGATTCCTGCAGGGGATACGAGAAAGCGCACGAGATACTACTACGGGGGTTCGAATAAAAACTCGTTTTCATCATGCCGGTACGGGTAGATATAGTCGACGGTTATGTGTATATACCCGGCTTTCATAAATTTTATCCGATCCCCGAGAAATCTATATAAAACGAGAACACCGCGAGGATGTCTGAAAGGACACGGCGAAGACGAACCTATAACAGGTGAACGCATATTTTTCTATCTGGCAAGAGATAATATTTCGAGTACCGTAGTAAATGAATTCTTATCTCTGCGAAACGTGAAAAGAATTCTTCGAGTACGTTCGAGTGCGGCGTCGATGGGTAAAAGAACTAAAAATAAATTATAGTATCTCAGTTCGGTCTTCTTTTTAATCGAAATTTACATTTTAAACGAGACAAGGTTTATTTGACTAGGTTTAAATTATTTGAAATTTATTTATCCGTGAATTTGACTTATGCATTTCGCGATATTCACGTCAGACTCTTTTGGAAACGAATTCGAACGTTGGACCCGGTTTCGCCATTCGCTAACATATTTCATACCTCGGATTTACACGAACTTTATCACGAACGTGGTAAAATAGCGTCTAAAAATCACTGCGCGCGTAAGATAACAAAGTACGTACACGGTCTGTTGACTCGAGAAACCTCAAAGCCGGAAAGCGAAATGTCGAGGCATAAATTTCTGTAGCCGGGCTTCTTGCTCAAAGACATAAACTCGTGTTCTCGCGCTACAACAAGTTGGCACTTGAAACGCGAAACGCCTCTACAAATATTTAAATCCTTTTTCCATCGAGTTTCTTGTGTTTCGTGGAACTCGACTAACAAGCATTTACATTTAATTGCTGCCGCGGGAATAGGACAATGATTTTTTTTTCTCACTCACACCGACAGAAATTCGCTGGATATTCAAATCGTTACACACGCGTACCCATGTTCGTGTTGCGTAACAATATAAATTGTCACGTATGTACACGATGACGTTGTTGCAACATTTACGCATAAATAAACAACGTATATGTAGATTCAAGCGCGGCTGTAACTACTAATTATTTAAATATACTCCAAGACACTGTACGATCAACTTATTTCATCGCGTCCATTGTACAGAAACCCATTTATACTTAACGGCGACGATCACACACGATGTGAGTGTATTGTTTCAACGATTCTAGCGAAGGGTGATATAGTTATTTATACATTACGGGCGTATTAAGTTTGAGATAACAATAGAAGCGATTACGGGTGATACGACACCACTACGTCGTCACATCAAGCTGCAATCAGATACCGTCGCGACGAGACCCGTCGGTTGTTTCGATTTTCCTCAAGAAATTCACCAAACGTTACCGGTAACACGATTTACAAAAATATTTTGCATTTTATCTATCGCTATCGACGATCGGGCAATCGCTCTCGATAAAACACGCGACGATTGAAAATCAACGATTGTTAGCGTAGGCCAAGAATTCTCAACGCAACTTTCAGCCTCGTCTGATCATATACACCCACACATACACATATACAGTTGTAAATGATGCCGTTTTGAGTTACGGACGTCAAATACCAAACGACGTCGCCGGCGCTTCCCCGTCGCGGGTCATAAAGTAGAACGATAAGTAAGCAATCCCCATATTGTCTAATAGCTTTTAAACGATGCCATTTCCTGCAAGCTATTCTTTCCTATCCCTACTCACCTATCCAGCACGCGCGTCCGTGCAAGACGACATTAGACGAAAACCCCCGCAATTGGAAGCCACTGTATTTCAAAAAGCCACGCGTTCGCGTTCAACGTGCAAATAACACAAAGCCGAACCGCAAAACGTCGAAGCAAGCGTCGACGAAACCTATCCCAATTACCGGTTGCACAAACGACACCGTTGCGGTAACATTGTCATAATACTATACGTCCCGTGTAATTCAACGTTCACGAAGAACTTCACGTAAATCCCTCTCTCTCTCCCCCTCTCTCTCTCTCTCTGTACCAGCACAATGGTGACAATTCCACGTGTTTCGCGGAACCGCGAAGCGATAGAAGAAAAACCGACCGTGAGAGTGTATAAACGGAGACCGCGGGTCCGTGTATCGAGAGGAGAGGGGACGAAGAGAGAGGAGAGAGGGAGAGAGAGACCATGTCCTACCCCAACGAGCACGTGGCGGCAAAGACACTTTCATCATGCAGTCCCTCGGAGCCGAACACGTGGATACGTTCGACGCTCCCGAAGAACGTCCCCGCGCGTGCGCGGACCCATATACTGCCAAGGTCAAGCAAAGTCGCGCGATTACGGCCACGGATCCCGCGTGTGCCGCCTAATCGCCGCTAAATCGAACACGCTGGACGGGACGGGACGCGACGACGGGGAGAAACCGAGTGCAAGGGACGATAAGGCATTCAACGGTGTTCGGGAACACCGGTGAACAGAGGGAACCAAACAGATTTCGTGATAACATTGATAACGCCCGGGGGGTGGGGGGATACCTGGTGCGGATATTCGTTGCGCGGGAAAATATATTGTATATGTATATGTATATGTATATCTCGGTTTCGCTGATCTACTTTTCTGTGATGCGGACAGGATGATCCGTATGAAAGAGTGTTTATCCTACGTCGGGTATTTTATGTAATTTATATGATACCTCTCGGTGACCTGATACGGTTTCCGAGATAAGGTTCCGGGTCAGATGGTTGGTAGAAAAGATTCACGCTTACGCGTAATTGTAGATAATATCTTGTAAGAGTGTTTTATATAAAGGGGACAAGTTAGAGTGTATTGTATCGCGAGAATTGTCCAGATATTTGTAAATATTCGTGATGTTCGATGATTTTAGGTAATTTGTATAGTTATTACTGACATATGTGGATGAAAATCCACGTGTGCGATGATCTTTGCTTTCGTAGTCACGAACGGAAAATATTCGTCTGTACTGTTCGTATGTACATATGAGGACAACAGGTCAATGTGAATTTCATGTCATATCTTTTCGAAGTTGAACACGTAACTCGCATACTTTACATAACGTCGTGTAAAGGCGTTTCACCTCGCGTTGCATATCGTAAACACGCGTGACACGTTAAAGACGTAATTGTACCATCGACGAGTAATAGTAGATACATACACGGGGCTGTCATTGCACGACGAAGTTAGAAATTAGAGAACAGCGACAGCGGGGATCATCCATTGATAATGAAACATTTCCTGTCTTTGTAGAAAAAGAAACGCGGAACGGCGAAGCCGAGAGAGAGTCACGCGGGAACTCTTTTTCGGCTTCTTAAAAGACATCAAAGGAATAGGGAAAAACGCCGACAATGGATTTACAAAGTGCAAAGTAACAAAGTATCATAGAAACGACGCTCTGTCGCTCGTTTGACAACGAATCGTATTTACTTTGACACTATATGCGAGCACTTTTGTCCAAAAATATTGATCACGTTCCATAAAGTAATTAAAGCTGGATGTTCGTTAAGCTACTTAACCGTGATCTATAGTTTGACTTTATAGTTTCGTGTAAATTCACAGTTTACCCAATAGTTTTCTTAATCACAGCAGATTATTATTACGTAAGTCTATAAACGCTGCTTTCTGTACAAACTATGTTATTCCAGAGCAACATTGTCGTTTTGTCGAAACGACTTACGTAATATATGTATATCCAAAGACCTTATCAAATTGATCACCGTATTAATTTCTCATAATAATCCAAACTCTAAAGTATTTCTTTCGAAAGGTATTTCCAACGTTCTAACGTCAATAACTACAGGACTTTCGCTCTTTTTTCTGTTGCTAATTACCATACGGAATTCTAACTATTTCACGATTCGGCACGTCGAAAGGGGCAGAGTTTCTCCGGGTGACGCACTCCTCCGGCAATTTCGATGGGTCGACGTCGCGAGGCCGTCCACGCCGGGGCGCCACGTTCCCGATTCATAAGGTTCAGGCGTCGCGACGCCGAGAATAGCAAAGAAACGGGCGCGGATCCAGAGAGCACTGACCCAGTATGTCCGTCCGTCGTCGATTTCACGACTCGTTCCCCCGTCTGTTCTTTTCCGTCCGCGACGAATGCACTGTCACAATGTCATGCAGATTTCTCCGGATGATAACATCAGGGAGGATCTATAGATCTAGTTGGGATACATCTCGTAATTGTGTAAACTAACGCGAACGTATCGTATCTATCGTAGGGATCACTGTTAGAATTAATACTGGAAATTTGTGAAATAATTTGATTATCTCGATAATATCATGAGAGAATAACACTAGACTATGAATGATAGATCATCACACGTGGCAAATGATTTTGTTAGGCGGAAATATATCTATTTATCATATTCGATATTTCATAAAAATGATCGTTTGCAGTGTACTGTAACCCTAAATGGAAAATGAGAGAATGGAAAATCAGAAGCAGCCGAAGGTATGAGTAGCTATCGGTGGGAAAGTCTGTACGTCAATGAAACGTTGTCAAGTTTTTTAAGACTCACTCGAGCAACGAGCGAAGTGAGCTTAATAAGTGTCATGTCTTTAGTCTTTCTTGCACGACCACTTTCCGATAGAGAGCCGCACATGAGTCACCATCAGATCTTTAACCCTTTCGCTGCGCAAGGGTCCGCGGATGTGTGTTGGTACGTGCTCGCGGATAGAAGGTGCACTTGAATGTGTGCGAAGGTCACGTGTACGTACGTACACTATAGCATATACGTCGAGCACAGTACTTTTATTGGATATAGCAGGCAATCAGGGTACACGCCGGGGTAAAAAAGAGTTATAACAAAAAAAAAGCATAATCGTCTCTCGACGAAAAAAGTCCCGGCGTTCCACGTTCGATTACGATCTTACAACTGTATCCCCTGCAACGTTCGTGTTTGCGAGAAACAATACATTTCTTTTTCTCCTTTGCCCAGAGCGAACTAACGAATAGCTAATAATTTTTATTTCTTCGTGACGCGATCCAGTTTCACCTTGTGTATTCATATATTCCGATTTGATACATAATTCAAGATAGCGGGACAAACGCGGTGATTGGAGGGGGAAAAATGAAAATATTTCAAAGATCCGGATGGGATATATTAGTTTCCGATTACTCCGATAGAATTCGATCAGGCCACGTGTGTTAGTTATTGCGATGGAAATTTACCTTGACGATCAAAAAGGTAACCCGCTCGTATATTCACGATCATCTCTCTCTCTCTCTCTCTTTCTCATTCACTCTCCTTCTCTCCCTATCTCTCTCCCATGCGAGGCGTAACGCGAGTCGTCGGTTATTTTTTCAGCCACGGCGAAGAAATTTATATCCCACCGGAGCGTTTTATCTTGTATCCCGCTACCAGGAATTCTCCTTGAGGCGCGCGGACGGGGCCCCTCGGTATTCATCTTGCGCCTCTTTTCTGACGGACCTACTTGTACTTGTGTGTGCTCGGTACACACGCGCGAAAGAGGATCTTCGCCGTCGTATGTTTCGCCTCCCGTGGACGGAACACTAAACCCCTTTGGCCGGACGCCGAGTCGTAAACGAGCGAAGCTTCGAATATTTTCTACCGTCGATCGTTTCTCGGTACTGCTAATACCGTGTCCGATTATTTTTCCCGATACATACATACATACACCACTTTTACGTCCCTTGTTGCAACAACGTCTCGCAAAGGGATTGATGTAATGAGAATTTTAAGGTTTTTTTGTTTATTTTATTTGTTACCGATCCGATTGCGTTAGGTACGATGTAAGATCCACGGATGATCGAATATTGTTACATTGTACCAGCCGGTGATCGTACGGTGTTCATTTTTTCGTTGGTTAACATCGATCATATACATTTTCGTGTCACCGTATAGAATTTCCCCTTGGAAACAGTGTGTCCCGCCTACCTGATACGATTAGCATGAATCGATTACGCACGTCTGGTACATTTTATCGAGGGAGAGTCGAAGTCCTTTCAGGTGAAAGCGGCGCTAAGAGGCGGATGTTTGGTATGTCGGGGATAAATACAGTTCGTAGAACGTGCGTACAATATGGTCCACTGCGTTTGTTTATCGTGAAAGTGCTTTGATCGGTGCTCGACCTCGATAAATTCACACGTCGTCGTTGGGAAAATTATTCTGTACGCGTAACTCATCGATCCGGTCGATGCGAAATCGATGGAAATGTCTATTTTTATTGCGAGACAACGTATAAAACAGACAGTTCCCAGATCACTCGGGAAAATGTTTCGCACGGATTTTCATATTTCCCAGGAAAATTCAAATTTCTTGGCAAATTAGACATACACATACAGATACTACTACGTGTTTATCCGCCGTCCGAACGGGAATCGGTGTATAAATATGATAAGTTATAAATAGATGTATGCAAATCCTTTCCATGCCTATTAAAACGAGCCTCGCGAACGTATACCCGCGATAAATACGCGAATACCGAAACTTTTGCGGTAGATATCGGCGACGTGCGAAGAAATTTCACGAACATAATGTGTGTGCGCACACACATTTGCATTTGTACGTGGTGTTTTTCGCCGCGTTCGAATGGTAAAATTGCCGCCAGCGGTTGGATATCTACGTAGTTTTCGTTTTATCGACGTGGACAAACTAACGACGTCGCTAATACATTCTTTATGCGTTTTACGTTGCAGGTTAATACGAGAAACGAGTGGGCATCGCTATGCGAACAATTCCATCTACCCACCGGCTGCGTCAACAGCGGGGTTGGCCTTAAACAAATTTACCTTAGGTAAGTATCTCAGACGCACCGAACCATCAATCACTTTTATTTTAGAAACCGCCACTATTACCGCCGTGCATCATTCGCAGAACCGGGGTAAATAGATTATTTCGCGACGAACGTCGAATATCTACCAAAACGTTGTTTTTTTCTTTTATCCATTCATCTATAACACACCGATCGTGTTCTCGAATATTGCGATGCGGTTGCTATAAATCTCCACCGCGCCCATCTATGATATTTCTGCCAAAAATTCTCATCGCGTAAATATGACGACCGTGTGTGAGCTCCGATGCGATTTTAACGATCCACAAATATTCTCTCCGCATGACGAAACGTTGTACCGTTCTAATAATACCTGTTTCATTAAACGCAACTTTCTGTTCCGCGATGAAATTCAAACGCTCTAAAGATTCCTCTCTAGGAATACAATTTATAAAATAGACTATAATTCTAAATTCAAGAAATGTCTTATAAATCAGGTGAAACACAGTTATCCCAATAAAATTCCTTCTATGAAAGATATTCAGAGTTCAGGTGTGATTCCTCGGGAAACCGGCGTTTCGTCGTTGTAAACAGCGATCGCAACGACGCGGGCCGGCGTCGGCACTCCCCCTTATCGTGATAGTGCGACGTTCCACTACGTCTGGCAGTCCGCGAGCGTCTGCAAGAGCAGGAGAGCAGCGACGTTTCGCCGCCACGGCCACCACCGCGTATCGGCACTGGTCCCTACGCCCCACCACCATTTTCCGTATCGTATAGTACGTACGTTCGTTCGTTCATTCATGCTGGCCTCCGCTGACGAGCCACGTGGTTCCTGAGTCGCTGTCCTCTCTCTCCCTCTCCCCCTCTCTCTCTTTCTCTCTCTCTCTCTCCGGGGCTGAGCCCTGGAACCTTGTTTCACCGTGTCGCGTCACCCGCGAACAAGGACGCCTGGCCGATTTCTATGCGACCTTCGAACTGTTTTTTTCGCGACATCCGGCGGCAAGGACCACCGCTTGTTTGGACATCTCCTTTTGTCAGGTGGATATAATAATACACGCCCACATCGCTGAGGATCGTTTTCGGTAGCGCGACGGAAGCTCGAGGACTACTTGTCTCGGGGACAGAAGTAGTTTGGTATCAAGGTTCCCGGGTGGTGGTAACCCGGGGACATATAAGGGTGATATCTCATCAAGATAATAATAAATTTTATTGATAATCTCGGACGAATTACTCGCCGATACCTGGATAGATCCTTCTCATCATAGATCACAATCTCCGGTAGAATTTCTTTCAAATATAGATCCTAACCTGGTGATCCAAGTTCCTCTAACTCTTCCGTTGTGATTTGACTATCACCTGTAACATCCGGGACGCACATTTCCCCCAGTGTCGCGGTATCCAAAAGCGATTCATTCATGCCGGTCCGTGTGATCATAACCACGTGACCGTGCCGGACCCTAACACAGCCACACCGCCACCACACTCTGTTAGACGTATCCTACTCTCGTTCATCGCCACCGCCGACGCCGTCGTCGCTGCCGCCGCGGCGGCGGCGGTAGTCAAAGTGTCTGTGCTCAGTCTGCACCCACCAACGGCCAATCAGGCTCTGGCCGGGTGCTCCAAAGCCTGCACCTTCCGTACTCTACGTTGGTGCATGAATGGATCCACTACACCTACCCCCACCACTTTCTTTCGCCCACCCACGACACCGTGTCCTCTCTCCCCCTCCTCTCTGTCTCTCCTCTCCTCTCCTCTCCTTCCTATTACCCTCTCTTTCACTCTTATTATCTCTCTCCCCCCACCATTCATCCCTCGCTCTCTGTCTCTCTTTTTCTCTCTCCCTCTCTCCCTCTCTCTCTCTCTCCTCGTCTAGAGCTACCCCATTCGCGCGTTGGTCGCGGGTTCGTCGTACTCTCGTCGGTCGGTCGGTCTGTCGGTCTCTCGGTCGTCGTTTAGTGGCACTGCGTCTTCGTAGATCGAGCACGCCGGACACCACCGGGTGCCTGCGGGATCGGGTGCCGCAATCGTTTTCGCTCGAGGGAACCGATACCCACGTGGGGGATACATTGGAAATACCCGATGGTAACCCTAGGAGGTGCCTGGGACAGGTGTCGGACGACATGTTATCCGTCTAAGATTTTTTAGGCGACTTTCGAATCACGCAACGTTGGACGTAAAACGGATGGTGGATTCCTCGGTAGATTGGTATATAACCGTTTGTTATTTTGGGAATTAATTCATCAAAGATTGTACGAAATTGTTAGTAGGGTTTATTAGAGAAAACTGAAAAATTACTTTTCTTAGGCAGTTTGAGTTAGAATAGGTGATATTCAGGGAATTGTTTTAGGTTTACAGAGTACCACTTCTATGATCATCTGTTATCTACGAATGTGACGCTTTTGATCACTGGATATCCGAGAAAAGTGTCAGTAAGTTTCCGTGGGTTCGTTTTAATCGTTGTTGTTGAGTATTCTAATGATTTTCTAGACCGAGATGAAGTCGTTTAAATTTAAAACGGAATACGAAATGGATCCCGGCATTACTGCGCGCACGATATAGCATGATTAATTCATGCGATAGGAAAACCCCAGTAGATTTAGGTCTGCGAGGCTCTTTCCCTGGGCTGTAACTACGCAGTTAATTTAAACGCGTGTTAGGGCGGCACTTGGAGAACCGTTTGGGGGTTCTCGCTGCCGTTTAGATTTCGGGGATGACTCCCGGGTATCGCGCATCCGGAAAGTTCGTCGAGGTCGAGAGAATGAATAGGCAGCGGCAGCAACGTTTCAGTGAGCACTGGTGGAGAATCTTTAACGAGTGTTGTCAAAGACGACGTTTGAGTCATGGTCTGTGTTCGACTATTGTTATTCATTAGAATTCCGCGTAGAACAGAAGGATACGTCGCATTTGTATTCTGTTAGGCTGAGAGCTCTTTCATAACTGTGATATAAAAGAAACTACAGTCCTCGCCGGTAACTTTTTACCGTGGAAAAGTTCGGTAGTTGAAATAAACATTGTTTCTTTTTGCGTTCTTTTCTCCCCTCGCTCCGAATGAAAGTCCTTAGTATTATTATTATTATTATTATTATATTCAATTCGTGCTTTTACAAAACGTAGACAATAGTAGATACGAAAACAACCATTAAGCATATACATAAAGAGGATTGTCTATGTAAATGGTAGAAGCCAATTATGTTTGGTCTTCGAGTAGAAAGGCCTGTACGCTCGAAGCCAACAAGGTTGAACTTCAAGTAGCAAAACACGTCTGCTTAAATCTAATCACCTTGATACTTTCTGCGTGAAGGATTCTATTAACGTTTCGCTATAGCGCGAAGCTAGCATAGATCTAACGTTTCATTCGTGTCCGGTTACAAAGTGCCGATTATCAAAATCCTATTATAATTTTATCTACGTATGATTGATAGATATATGAAGGATTATACTTATGTGTGTGTGTGTGTGTGTTTTTCAGGTATCTCGATAGGTACGAGAAGGTTCATTTCCTTGGAGAGGATGGCCAACAAGCCGACGACGACGACGAAGACTCCAGACACAGAAAATGGTCTGCCAGGGCATTACACTCCGTTCCTCTTACTTATAATCATCATCAACATAATGTCGCAGGTATGTAAAACCCACCTATACCGGTATACCAGTTTCCCCGAACCCCGAGTACATACGTATATCTAATTAAACCGCCGATCGTTCTGTTGCATTAGAAGACCGTTACGCGGCACGTATTTCCGCGATTTCTAATTAGATTTTTGTCGCGCTTGGGTCTATTGCATTACTAATCCGACGACTAAATTTACGATCGTTCTCGATAAACCGCTTTTGCCAATTTATGCCGGTGCACCTCGACCGTCGCCGTATGTACGTATGTTTGTATGTATGTATGTATGTATGTATGTACACATACATTTCGCATGCACGTCCGCACGCTCGAGCGACTTTCAAATGCGTTTTCCACCGCCGCGTATTGTTCCTCTATTTTTCACGCTCTTTCTCGCTACAACGATCCACGTAGTACATACGTACACCGATTCCATCGCGACCATAGGATACTCTTGTGTATGTATGTGTGTATATATATATGTATACATATATATGTTGCGTGTACGTGAGCCACGGTTCAATAATTCGCTACGTTAGCAATTTCCGTTTGTCAGAATTTTTCGTCGGACGTTTCGCCCAGTTGTGTTCGCGCCAACAAAAAGCAGGGTGTACGTATCGAGCCCGACGTGTTTAGAAGCCGTTGCGGTTCGACGGTGTAACTCGCTCGGTTTCATATAATAATGTATAAAGGAATGCGGAGTTTCGACTCTGCTTTCCTCTAGAAAGGCGGAGAGTTAGATTATGCAGGTGCTATTTTACCTGACCGACCGACTCCGTTGAGAGTCCCGTCGTCGTCGTACCACACGTCCGATGTACGGAGTATCGAAAGCTTTCCCCCGGAACGAAAACTATGTCGAGATGAGTATCGGCGAGAAGGGAAAAATTCGCGCGATTCCACCTTGGTTAGATAAGAAACTTTCTTGGTAACTTCTTAACATCGGCCGACATCTACGTTCTTACAGATGTATCTGAGAAATCTAATTTCAATGATAACCGTAATCGGTGTTTCGGTCTGATTGTATCCCGGGAAAGTAACAGTGATATAAATAAGTAATTTCGTTGATTTTAAAATATATTTGATTAATGTAAAGGTGAATGTGTGCAGTGATGTTGTAGTATTTCATTTGATCATCTTCTCATCGAGATACTTCTTCGGTCCATTTCCTTCGCGATGGAAAAACACGTGAAAAGACATTGAATAATTATACACGACCTGAATTAGTTGCGAGGTAAATCACGTTACGTGTAAACACCGCGTTCTCGAATTTCTCGTTAGCACCTTCGTCGATGGCCGTGGCGATTCGTGTTTCCATCGTTAAACGAAACCGATACTCTCCGTGCCAGAAAAGTATCAATTTTACGTGGAACCGTATATAGAAGTAATAGCAAACGTATAGAAACAACACTAACAGAGAGGGAGATACAAACTCACGAGTGTGGGAGAGGAGAGAAAAGAAAAAGAAAGAAAGAAGAAAGATCATACTGTTCTATACACCGGTAAAAGGGTGGTCTCGAGGTCGGTACAGGTGAAAGCCCCGAAAAAACTCGTCTCGCGAAAAGACGTATCGGCAACAGCACAACTATGTGTACATATATATATGTGTGTGTTCATACGTGCGTGCATGCGTGCTCGCGAGAGCACATGTGCGAGAGAGTTCGGCGCTATAAATGCGCTATACGCCGCGGCGTGCCGAGGCGGCAACGGGTTATTGACGTGCTCCTGTGGAGCCGCTGTCGAGGCAAGAGAGGGATATATGTATAGAGAGATAGAGAGAACCCAGAGTCTGGCTGGGAGAGCGAAATACATACGTGTATATCCAACACGATACACACTTCTCTTCACAAAGTATAAGAGAGACAGAGACAGATAGACACACATAGACAGAACCACCAAGAGAGATAGATAGATAGATAGATAGATAGAGAGAAAAGTAGATATATACCTATACATATTTAGATAGTATATACGCATAATCCATACATATATACCCATATGTACACACATATGTATACATACATATATATGATGCATATATTCCCGTGCGTCAGCATGGCATGCATGCATGCATGCATTACACAGGGGATAGAGAGCTCGGAGGAGAGAGAGTAGTAGAGCGGGCCGCACAACGTGTGCAAGATAATTTAATGGGCAATAATCATGACACACATAGGAACCGCGCATACACCACCGTGTCCGCGCTCCGACTGTCGGAACGCGGGTCTATATTCCCGGCGCATGCGGACAGTTCGGCTCCTCCGGTTGTCGTTCGCGAACCGCGTACAACACCCCCCACCCTCCCTCTTCTCTTCCTCCCCCTACCCCCCACCTATCGAGCAGGCTGCCTGGCTCCCGTTTCATCTCCCCGCACCCTTTTGCGGCAACCTACAACGCCCCGGTGGGTTAGAACCAGGGGGAGCCCGAGTTCGGTAACTCGCGGGGACTCTCCAGGGTGGCCTCGGCAGAACTCGGCGATGCTCGCCGGGACTCGGGATTGACCCGGCACCAGTCCGGACGTTAATCCGCGCGCACCAGTTTTTCCGATCGTTCGAATAACCGATGCCGGTGACTTTCCCGCTCTTTCGCACGCCGAATTGTGTACCACGTAGTAGGAATGTACTACGTGCGCACTTTTCTATGTGGAAAGTGGTGGAAATGTTGACCTGGGGGCATATAGGGATAGAGGGATCATTTCGTTTTTGCGGTTTTATTTTGGGAAATTTTTGAGAATATTTAGAGTTGGAATTGGTGGAGAGATGTTGGTGGTTTGGAGTCTTTTTTTTGAAAATGTGATTTATTAGATAATTATAGGTATTTGTAATTAATAAAATTTAAGGAGGGAAGTATGTAGGGGTTGAGAGATTGATTCTGATGAATTAATGAAAATCCTTAGACTCTTACCGTGTAGATCATGGGCATACGTATTACACAGTCGGCCAAGTTAATTACCATTAGACACGGTACCACGTTTCGTATCGATTACGTTTAAAATACAGCGTAACATTTGACTCCGTTAAGTAAGACGACGCGTTAATTGTGTTTCCCCGCGATACCGTCCGACACCGGCCCATTTCCACTTGCACTCTATACATGATAATCTTCTACAGAGTGTATCAGGGTAATGGCATAATTTTCCCAAAATTAGTCTCGGTCATGATGGTGTTTCGTTTATGAAATAATGGGCGTGCACCGCAAAATCGATGCTCCGGTTAAGGAGCGCGCGTATCTCTGCAAAATTCCACCTTGTTCATTCTGCACGCCGCGTGCGCGCGTTCACGCGTGCAATTTATACACACACACACACACACACATACGTACAATACAGAGAGAGGCGTCGAAGTTTTACGTAGACGACAGCGTTAAACCGTTCGTTAGGCGTCGCGTAATACGTAGTCATTGAATTGTGCTCGACGTCGTTTCTTAATTCGCGGATATTCAAACTTTCGTTCGCATTCGCTGTTCTCTGTTATTCTCATTCTCTCTTACTTCCTCTTTCTCTCTCTCTCTCTTTTCTCGGAGGTAATTCGCTAGAACAACAATTCGCTTGTCCGTCAGTTTTCCCCGGTGACGAATAGACTCTGTTCCGCCTGTTTCGTTTGATAAGGTTTTCCTTAATGAAGATTCTTCTTTTTTCTTTTGTTTTTTTTTCTCTCGAAACATTAGTCTTCGTTAGAGCACTGAACGGGTGATATTAGCGTAATTGAAGGAAAAGGATACGCGGGTCACACGTATGTACGCGTGAATTAGAGGAGATGTAAAGTAGAATGTTGCAAAATAACGATGGTAAATGTTTTCTTTTGCGACTGTCGGATGGAACGGACGGTATATTTCGTCTGGTTTTCATTTCTTAACGCCGAAAACCATGAAATAAAGATCACTCGGTGTACGCGAGTAGCTGCGACCTACATGTCGCGTAGAAATTTCCATGATTCACAAAGGAATTCCAAATGATCTAGCTCTAATGATCCGTCGGCTCATTAAATTACTGTCAACGAACCGAAACCAGTCGGAAAAAGAGCGGGGGATGCCGCGCGGTAAAAGAAAGAACTGGAAAAAGTGCACGAGAGATGATGGAGGAGCGAATAAAGTGATTGAATCGCGCGCACAGAGAGAAACGTCGGCCAGGAGAAACAGAAAGAGAGGGAAATTTTTGTTCAAAGAGAATTCACGTGCCAGCGGAACGCGAAGAAATAGACACCGAAAAAACATGAAAAAGAAAATATAAAAAATCAACCTCAAAACCTCCTTAATCAACTCTATCTCTATTAACATCTAACCCCTCATTATCCTTTGACTTAATTCATCCCACTCATTCAAAAAAATAAAATTAATAAAAAAAAAACAAATACTTCCCAATCCCAAAAACTTACTCCTTTTCCCCGTTTTCCAAACATCAAAATTTTCTTTAACGAAAGACGTACCGAAGAAAAGCAGAAAAGGCGCTCATCAGGAAGATAGAATAACGAAAGCAAAGAATAGCTGGGGATGGGGGGGGGGAGATAGTGGCAGTGCGAGAGAGGGAAGCACGAGGCGAGAGTCACAATCAATAAGCGTTTGCGGGGATAGGTGTTCCGTCAGTCCTCGATCGTCCCGGTATAAAACAGCGCCGTCGGCGCTTGCGTGATGCTCCCGTAACTCCCGATGTCGACCCCACCGGAGTTTCTAGCGTTTTCTCCCTCTCTCTCACCCACGCTCTCTCTCTCTCTCTCTCCTTCTCTTTCTCTCTCAGTATCCCTCGGTCTCTCCGGTCGCCCGAATTCGGCCGTCATCGAGAGCAAAAGCTTCCCCACCCGACGATTGGCGACGTCTGGACCGCGTGCCATCGACGCATCGCTGTGCAACTCTCTTTCTCTGTCTCTCTCTCTCTCTTTCTCTCTCTTGGTCTTCTCCCCCACTGCACTCGTTGCAGCGTTTGTCGGCCTTTAAGACCAATTAGCACCCGAGCGTGTATGACGGTATGCGAGTGCATCGCGCTCGCCCCGTTGTCGTTGGCTTTCAGATTCTTCGTGTGCTATCAGCGTGGTCTTATCGTCGTATGCGTGGGGATTGGTTTTTCTAGATTGATGGTTGTGTTTTCATTTGAACATGTGCGTATGTATGTATGTATAAGTACGTACGTACGTAGATATCGTACGGAATCGCGTTTAGTTGGCATTTCCATTGACTACTCGATGGAAATGTTTCGTTTGATTTTGTGTGTTTTTTTTTATTGTTGTTCTTTTACACGTTTAGTAAATCAACACTTTCTTCGACTGAGTTGCGCGGCTAAGTGCTGGAAAGTTGGTAGAAATTTTCAACAGGAACATACATTCACACACACACACACACACATATACATGGGTGATCGAGGTAGAAACTACCCATGGACGGGTCGAAGTGTTCTTGCGAAAGATAGAACGATAGTACATGTTTTGAATACCGGTAACGGTTCGCTGTTTCACGTGTATTCTTTCTGTGTTTTCTTCTTTCGTTTTATATTCGTTGAAGCGGCCCACGATTAAGCTACTCGATGATACGTACACTTTTGTATGTACGTGGTTTTATCAGTGGCTCTTTGCGAGGCCGTTCATTTACACGAAGAGTGCATTGACAGGACGAGCGAAAAGACAACATCGTCCGTTGACGTTGTCCTCGTATTGCTTTTTATCGGAATGAAGAATGGGAAATGATTTCCAATTACATTCCATTAATTACCGTATCGGTATTTTAATATCGTTTCGTTTCTACTGGCCCGATAACGGGTGACACATTGTACCGGGACGATATTTAAAGCTTGTTCGATATCCCCCTCTATCGTGTATCTAGATTTTTCTGGTTCTCAAAGAAATAGAAAATTTTTCTTTTTCTTTTTTTTTAACGCGTGGAAATTGATTCTATTTCGATCGGCGTATAAAATCACGCTAGAACGGTTATACGAGGATCTCCTTTTAGAATTTCCGCTAAATCTTGGCCTCGTGTCAAATATTTTGTGTATATTATCAACATCCCGGTTTCTACGTAATTTTACGATACTAAGAGGTACAGTAATCCCCGACGGCGTTATATTATTATACGGTGGAAATTTTACCGGTTTTTCTGGAAAAGTCGATTAAACACCGTGTGCGGATTTTCAATGAATTTTAGAAAATAAAATTACGCACCACTTTGCCGTGTTATAAATGTGTCAAATTTGTGGATTATCGAGTTTCCCCCATCACGATGGAAATGTCGCGTTAAACGGGAAACGTGTCTGATATTATCAAGCTAACCTTTTTCCCATTTTTTTTTTCAAAATGAAGATATCATAATTCGATCGAATAACTTTATTTCGCACAGTATTTCAAACCGAGACGACCAGCGTAATACACAGACGTTAACAGTTGAAGGAATGATCACGGTTGATAAGCATTACTCGAGAAGCAATTGCGGTTATTGAACGCGACCTCTTGTTCATCTATCGACGTACAAACGCATGAATTAACTATCAACTTCAACTTTACGCTCGGACAAAGATTACGCGTAACGCGAACACTTACTTGGCAAACTCTTTACTCGCTTCGTATCGTTGATTACTTTTACACGCCCTTTTTTTTATACGAACGTTGATAAGAGAAAAACGAGAGAGTCCTATTTACACGAAAGTACAGATTTTTCGAGGAAAGTTTAAAGCAACCTACAAAGACGGTAGAATAACCGAAGTTTTCCTCGAATTTCGTAATTTTAAATTGAAAAATACAAAGTTCTTATACCACGCAACTTTAAACGGGGAAAATTAAAAATCTAAATTCGTACTTGCTCGAGAATACACGGTCCTCTCGATAGAGAAGTTTTGCGAGAGAAGTTTCTATTCGTTGCGATACGTTATAACATCGTTTCTTGTATATCCACTGCAATTACTAACTATTAATACGAATCTTTCTTCGAGCAAGAAGCATACGTTTGTTTTTCTTTCTTTCTTTCTTTCTCCCCGTCGTAGTATTTGACTTCTTATTTAACCTCTTATCTCCGAGTGATTTTATTAGATTCCGAGAGCACCGTCGCCTCGCGGTACCGTCGACGGGGCACAATTTTATTAACAATCCTTCTTCCTTTCGCGTTTTGTCTTTTTACTTCGCCCCCTTCTCTGTACTTTCTTTCGTCCTGTCGTCGGATCTTCCGTAGTTCCGCAGTTCCCGTCGAAAGGCAACGTTTCTCCCTAGGCGCGATATTGATCGCGGTTTTGCGGCTGAAAAGATTACCGCGATTTCTGATAATATTTCTCCGCAGCCTGCCATCCCGTATACCCAGACACCATCTTTTCGAGTGGTTTTCTCAAAGTTCATTCGAACATCATCGTCAAACGATTTCTGAAACATTATATGGGAATTCATTGGATCATTCGAAGAAAAATTCTCATTTATCTCCGTAAGCAAGAGATTGCGTTGAAAGATTATTCGAATGATTCACGTGTAAATTCCTCGAATAAGTGTTGCTGGTTTAAGGCGAATATTTTCGGCGATCGGTTGAATAACGTGTACAAACATACCGATTTTGTGAATTTTAAAATAATTTCCTGCGTAGACGTGTTAATTTGCAAGCGTAATATTATGGAAACCCGTGGTGAAAGACAGACTTATTCTCGATGCCTCGTAGAAACCTGACCCTGACCGAGAACAACCTACTTACAGTACACTCGTGATTTGTCGATCGCACCAGTTGCGCGGGGCATCGCCGCCGTTTATTAGTACATCACTGTTTCCAATCCCGAATGTCCGGAACAGACCGGAACGAGAAACTAATCATTCCTCTGCCCGAAAACTGGGAAATCACCTTTTTTCGCGGATTATCATGGAAATGATAAATCTCCGATTTATACCTTCCTACACGAGCTATAGATCAACATTGTAGCACATAACACAATTAAATAAATATCACAATTTGTCAGCTATAAAACTGATTAAATCATTTATGGTATTAGTAAATATGTTTAATCGTATTTGCAGAAATTTAATATTGATATAAGGTGTTGCACGTTGTTCTGGATGAGATGGGATATAAATAGGGGAGTTATAGTGTTGTTTACTTACAAAGAAAGTGGATTTCAAAGCATCTGCCTGATAACAACTCTATCCGAAATGTTTTTGCCGTTACGGCCTCGTGCTCGAAAAAGCAGAACCTCCGAGGGGTTAAAGCCTCCTAGTGTACTCTGTTGCCATGTGACTGGTTCGCTTTCTTGTTGCACCGACTAACCATGACCCTTCGCAGTGAAACATTAGCGAGCACAACATTCCCCGGGTGAGTGTGCAAGCTATCGCGAAACGCAGCCGGACGAGGGCTGACTTCTTTCGACCACTTCGTGCTAGATTCATAATGATAGATAGCGGGGATTGATTTATTATAATGATAGAAAAGGGACTAGATTGAAGTACGAATAAAATGGGGACTTTATTAATGAACAAATGAAATTTATTCATTTTTATTTGTCTTTTCATTGCGAAGATATGAAATTTTATTATGAGTTTTGTCTGTGTTGTCTTAAATGCGACGGTTTTGCAATTTTTGTTGTTGTTTTAGGATGTGTTTGATAATCTGTTGACTGGATACTAATTAGTCAGGAATTACATTCCTTTTTTGGTAATATTTGAATGACCTTCGTGTCTCTTTGCTACCAAGGTGAACCTGTAGAACTCGTTAAGTTCACGTTAGGCATGGTTACAGTACAAATGGATAATAAGATTGATGTACATACACGTGGAAATGTATACACTCATACGCAAGATCACGTCGTAATGATTGAACCTTTTAGCTCCGCTTACCCGGTAATTTAAGTATTCTTCGCCAGAATGAATCTTACTATTCCGAAAATCTTTGTTTTCTGCCTTGTTTTCGGGTGTGATCAGAAATTATGTCAATTGTAAATCCTTGTTTGAAGACAGTATCAGAAAAAGGAGAAAAAAATCACTGAAATTGTCAGTTCCTAGTCCCCATTTACACATTTTTATCGTAATCGAACTCAGACTTTAAATTTTTATATTCCACGTCAATATCGCGTAAAAATAAACTATTTCAAAATTGTATCACTCTAAAATCGACTACGTGACAAGCAAAACCACAGATAAATGAGGTCTCATTAAGCGTGCCTGCGGTTTCCTACCATGTTGCACGCTTCCAACGCAAAATTTCGTGCGAAACACTCGGATAATGGTTCTGTTTTTTATCCAAAAAAATAAAATCCTGTCCAGTCCAAATATGCCAGTCATTCTTAATCTTTATTTTTCGTTCCACAGAATCTCTTCGTGACTACAACGGCCTCTCGTCGGACCTGTACAAGCCATCGAACTACGACAAACTCGCCCTGTCTCTCTTATCGCCACTTCCGAACGAGCAGGACATCGGCATCAACGTCTGCATCTTCCTCTCGAACGAGGGTAAACATATACTGCGGTTGGACAGGTGTCCGAGGCTGGTGAACATCCTGCTGGCGCACGCGGGCGTTTTCGACTCACCCGGGACGCGGCAACTGTTCATCGAGGTCTACTCCCGCGTACGGAATTACTCGATTAACTCCTTCTGGTCGGACGTCCTCGACTCTCAGGATGTGATCGACCTGACGAACGAGAGGACGTTTATGAAGAAACCGGCGGCGAGTCTGCACACGTTTTCCAGAAGAAAGACATTGGAGAAAGAGAAGCAGGGGAAGACGACGACGGAGAACGATGACGCCTCCACGTCCATGGAGGTCGACGGGGTGAGGATTTGGAAATTATTATATTTTATAGAAATTTTCAGTGGATAAAGATCCATGTTTTGTTAGTTATGAGTTTATTATACATATATAGGGTTGATTTGTTGAAGGATAGATTTTTTAAATGATATTTTATTACAGGTGCTTCCAGACTGTTCGCGGCTAGATCCTATTGGGTCGCACCAGGACGAGAGTTTTAAAGATCAAAACCAAAATTCCATTAAATTCGAGGAGGAGGACAAAGACTTGTTTTGTGTCGGTCGAACGCTAGGAACGCAGGATCCTTACGGTCAGCGGGTGCTGCAGATAGCGTCGATCCTAAGGAATCTGAGTTTCTCCCCGGAGAATGCTGCGGTGTTGGGCAGGAATCGGTGTTTTTTGAGATTCGTATTGTTGTGCGTGAGAGCAAGGTGGAGTAACTTGCATCAGCTCGGCTTCGACATACTAGGAAACATTGCGAACGAAATCATTCTAAAAGAGGCCGGCGAGAGGATAACCGACCTTGTGCTGTCGTGCGTGGCAAAGGGAATCGAGTCCCAAGATAGGTTTATCGTTATATCCTGCTTGGAGGTGCTTAACAAAATTAGCCAGCAAGACAGTAATGAAGAAATTGTGACATTCGGTTTGGAGGACAATGTATATGAACTTATATGCAGGTAAATATCTTTTTCATTCTCTCATATCAAATCCTTTACGTTGTCTGCACCATAAATAGCCTTACATTTTGTATACCATGAATTCTACATGTTACTATTAAAGCCTGAATTTTTCGTATAAATCAATCATTTGATGTAAATGTTCTAAAAATTGTATTAGATATGATACGATATTCATTTATGTCGACAGGTTTTTAGCTCTGAGCGACATAGCCCTTCTAGTGTGTACCTTGGAGTGCTTGTACGCCCTGACGTCGTTGGGTGAACGGCCATGCACTAGCGTCGCGCGGGTACGCGGGGCTATCGATACCTTGGTCGCCCTTGTCACCGTAGAGGCGCAGAGCTACGGGCCGAAAGCCTGCATCCTGATGCGTGTGGTCGAGACAGCGCCCCCGAATGTTTCGACTACCACCACTCAGAGCACACCGGTGGTCGCACCGGTTGCCACGGTGTCCACGACGGTTCCTACCCCGGCTATTATCACGGCTACGCCGACCCTGGCGAGTCCTGCACCCTCAAGACCAGCGACTCCTGCTGCGACCGTAACGAAATCTACAACGCACAGTACGTGAAACTCTGACACGGAGTTATTATGTTTATTAGTATCGTAATTTGTATTACCATCATGTGTTTCTCACGCGGTGTTGTTTTTTCTATGTATTTTTAGAAGCAGTGGAGACAACCAATTCGATTCAACAACAACACGCCCACCAACAAATTATTCAGGAGAACGAGCAGTTCGCTCTCGGTTGGTTGAGAGCCACCTTCGAGCTTGCTCCTGGTGTACGTATAGAACAGGAGGAATTGTACAAAAAGTATCTTGGTTGCTGCACAAAGATTGGCAGAAGAGGTGTGATCGCACCGCTTCATTTTCCAAGATGCGTTAGGTAATTATCAATGTTTCATTAATCAGTAATAAGACACACAGGTATTGTAAGATGATAATAATGTAAATTCATGTGTAGATCTGTATTTGGTGGAAGTGTCGGACCAAATCCGTTGAAAGGCGAATCAAGTGGTACCCAGTATTACGAAGGAATCCGAGTACGGGCCACACCTGCCCCAGTAACTTATCCGAGCCAAACTGCAGTTGGGACTAATACAGCTCCAATTACAGCCATCAACACAACTCCAGTAAAGGTGCTTCCCGTACAACAGCGTACAATCAAGAATATAAGTCCCGCTCCCGATAGCACGGCCCTAGACAATCCCGCATCTGGACCCCAGAGAACCCCGACCCCCGCGTCTCCCATCCTAAAAGCCCAGTTGTCTGCCCCGCCGAAACCGACCCCGAACACCAACACCACCATCACCACCATCACCACCACCATCACCACTTCGAGCCAATCCCAAAATCCAGTCACCAAGGTCGATTCTAAAAGTCAGGTGGGTCCGAGTCCTAGCTTTCTACCGTTCTCTATACCATTCATGACCTTGGTTCTTACTTTGGTTTATGGTTTATCATGATTATATAATGCTACATTTTTCTATAATAATGGGCTTCCTTTAACAAAAACAATATGACTCTCTTATGCATGCCGAAACAACACGAATCCTGTGTACTCCCATCACGACTATAGAGGTGCATGCGGATAAGTAGAAAACCATATATCGATTGATGCGTATAAACTAGACATAGAAATTTTCACGAGATATAAGTCGGTGAGAGAAAAGATATTAGTAAGTACACGGAGAAATGTATCTTTAGTTAATTCAGCTATTTGAAATCTTTAACGAGACGAATTTGATGTGATAATGTCACAATTTTTTTCGTTAGACATCGTCTTTGGTCCATGTTATTAAATGACTTTCTATTGTTTTCGGTTTTACGAAGCATTTAATTTCTATGTGTTATAGACCGTTGTACCCTTTACATATCCATCAATAATCGAAGCTGAAGAACTGCTGCATGCTTGAATGTAGACTTATATTTCTCAAATATATACTTAACTATATTAAGACCTTCTCATATGCAATAGTATTTATAACCAGCATAAAGTTCTATTTTACGCCAGCTAATTTAACTTGTTTTAATCGACTTTCAATAACGTAACGAAACGTTTGATAGACATACATACATATACGTACTGTGCTTTACCAAACAGAAAGTAAAATCAGTCAAATATCACACAAGCTAAAGTACAATATTGTAAAACAAATAATAAACCATTAGTTCGTCAAATATCTTCATTACCAGTACTCTGCTAAAGAGTTTTCATGCCTGTCTGCATATTCTCATATCGAGCTATCTTTTCTAAAAATTACAAATCGCACATCAGCTTCGAATTAACGTCGCATCAAAGATTTCTATCTCCACTTTATTTTTTTTTCAAATCGTGTCTCAACGCCCGATACGTTTATGCCAAGTTTCACGCCCGGGTTTCGCAGGTGTCGGTGTCTCATCCCCATCTCAGTCAGGCGTTGTTGGCAAGCGGCTCCCAGCAACAGCAGCAGCAACAGCAACAAGCGCAGACGCAGACGATCCAGGTGATCACGAAGGAGGATAATCGAGGTGGCACAACGTCCAGTTCCATAATAAAAAGCCTGCTGGCTACTAAGGTAACGGTCAGCGGCGACTGCATGCCCGGTACCGCCGCGACTTGTGTGTCTGCCCCTACTGCCTGCGTAACAAACACTACCGCTAGCATCGCATCCAGCATCAGTGCCAACCAGCTAATAACCAGCAACCAGGTATCGTTGTTGTACATTAACCAGACAATGTAGTATATTTCGTTTTTTTATTGTTTTTACAGTTACACGACGTGAGGTTCTATTAGCGACCAGGATTTACCTTTTCTGTATTCTTTTCTTGATTTTTTCTTAGAATACGAGAGTGTTTACTTTGTTCAGAACAGTTTCGGGAGTATGCGATTTATTTAAAAGTCGAATGCAAGATAACGTGGTTTAAGTTATGAGTTTACTGCAACAGGTATCTGAGAGTATTTGATACGTTCTGGTGCACACAGAGTGTACTGGAGTTTTTGAATGTTTTTTTTTCTTTTTTGTTTGTTAGAAGCATGTTATTACAGTATTTGTATTATTGGAGTTTTTGTAGGTATTTGTTTGTTACGTTAATGTGTTGATTTTGATGGAACGGAAAATGATTGTTACAGGAGAAATGATGAGGATTATATATTGATATCTGTACAAGTGATTTTAATTGATCTTTTAGAATTTAGTTCGAAAAATATAAAGATATTTATAATTCTATCGTATAAGGATCATTTTACACGATGGTTTTAATAGATTTGATTTGTTTTTCCCCTGATTATTGTTTTATGTTGTGTTCCAATGTTACAAAGTTTTATTAGTTCTTAAGAGAAACGTGGAAACATTGTATTTCCTTTCTCTTATGTTTATTCTTATATACTTGAGATCAATTTATTAATAATAGAGTGATTATTTGTGAATTCAGTAAATTGAATTAATATTACTTTGTATAATACTAACAACAGCATGGTGTTTCAAAGATTTGAGTTTATCCTTCTTCGATAGTATTTAGTAGATAGGAAGATATAAACATTGTTCATTGAACGAGGCAATATATGGATTTACTTATCTAAGCTATACTGCTTTAAAACATAGGTTGCACAACGTCAACAACAGCAGAGGCTACTGCAGCAACAATTAACCAACGTAACACAACCGGCTGCACCAGCAGCAACTCCAGCAACAATACTCCCAAAGACTCCTGTGAACTCGAAACAAAAATCAGCTATTACACCCATTCCTGCCAAAAAAATACAAAGGCTTAACGGAGCCAAATTTATTATGACTAATAATTGCGACAAGGTAAGATCACATTCTTCAGACTACGTACGACATGTTGTAAAAATATTGGCCAACCTCTCTGCATCAAAATTAACAGAGTGATCACCAGTATTTTTTCACATGTGTGACGACGTAACTTTCATTCATTAGTGCTTTTTATTTTTGCAACGTTATTCAGATTTGTGCTAAATTTATTTCGCTATCCCAGTAACGAATCACTCTTCACGTGGAGTTCAGAAAGACGTAAATTTTCTGTTTCAGACTGAAGTAAATGATAATGATAACATCAACCAAATCGTAACATCGACAACCTGTTCCGCGGTAGTATTGAATTCCACGGAGAATCACATATCGTCGACCGTAAAGGTTTGTCGGCCCCCAACCACAAATATAACCACCACGAACAAGACGAATCAGCGTTCAACCTGTACCTCGATTGCCGAGGACTCGGACTCTACTAACAATTCCCTCGCGTCGAGTAGCGGAATTGGCGGTAGTAGGGACTGTTCCGGTGTTGGTATCGAAGAGGACAATTCTCTAACAAGTTTCGAAGGGATTCTCCTGAACGGTGCACCTAGTAACATGGACATCGACGCCCAGGACGATGGATCGTCGAAGGATTCATCGAGTATAATGTCGAAAGAGAAACCGCTACAAAGTATGATGCTCGCGGATCTGTTAGAACGGAAAGTCGATAAAGAACCTATTCTGAACGGTGTGCTGGGAAAGAATTCGATCAGCGAGAAAGGGATGGATTTGGTAGAGAATCACATAAAGAAAGTACTAAAAGAATCTCCGACCGACATGAAATTGAAAACAGAAGTGGAGGATGGTATGCAGACCGAAGTGTCCGAGGACACGTTGATCGAGGCACCGCGAGGAATAAAAAGAGCTGCCAGCGACTCGGATGAGATAGACGTTAAGAAATTAAAATATTCCAACGGTACGATATCGCCCGATCCGGCCGTCGACTCGACAACTGCCGAATCTACTGTCTCGAGTATAAAATCCGAGGAGCAGGACGACGACAAAGATAGCGAGAAAGCGACAGTATCTTCCACTGCTGCAAATTTGTATGCTGCATTGGCTGCGGACTGTATTGAAGACGAAACGGATCTCGACGAGAACGTGAATGTTAATAAGGAAGAACCACCTACTGTAAAGGGGGAGCCACATATATTTATAAGTCAAATTAATCAACAGCAGCAGCAGCAGCAGCAACAACAGCAGCAACAGCAACAACGACAACAACAGCATCATCAACAGCAGGCACAGCAGCAGCAACATCAACAACAGCAAGTACAGCAGCATCAACAACAGCAGCAGCATCAGCAACAACAACATCCACAACAACATCAACAGCATCAACAACCTCCACAGCAACAGCAACACCAACAGCAGTTAATAGTGACCGCACCCAGGCAGATAGTAGTACAACAAACAATACAACCAAACAACCAGATGATTATTCCAACCGCGTCCGTGAAGGGTAGACCGACACAATCGCAACCGCAAGTACTATTACAGCAGGGCGCGGGTGGTCAGCTGCAGTACGTCGTCTCCGGCGGTGTTCCGGGTCAGAATTACGTGTTGGCCCAACCGCAGACGGCGTTGGTACAGGGTCAGGCCCAGACGGTGCTGGTAACGACCCCGCAACAGGGAGCGAAAACGATTATCATCCTGCAACCGCAAGCCTCCACGCAGCCAACGCCGCAGAAAATGGTGGCGGTGACACCGCAGGGTCAGCAGGTCGTCGTCACCCAGGTGCCGCGTCCCATCCTCCAGAGCCCGGCGCTCGGCAACATACCTCCGCCATTGGTACCCACGTCTGGTACCATTCCGCAGACTTCCATAATCGTAAACAGCTCGGTAGCGCAAACAAATCCGAACACAGTAACCGTGACGATCCCGGCGATGGCGCAACAAACGTCGGTGTCGACCAGCGTCCCGTCCAGGGTGGTCACACCGACGCCAGCGTCCACACCACCACCTACGAGACCGACTACGCCTCACCAGGCAGCTGCCACACATACCACCGTGAAACAACCGCAGAAAATTGTGAAAACTGTTAGCTCCTCCACGTCTACGGAGCCGGAGGCGAAACCGTCGACGAGCCAGATCCAGGAGACGAAGACCATCACGATCAAAATCGATCCGAACGCGTACCTGTGCGAGTGGCGAGGATGTCTGAGGTAATTAGAATCGTTTTATTAAATGAAGCGATACTCTCGTAATTGTCGTCAGTTTTATGGAAACATTTCGCTGTGTTTTGCAGGCAATTCAAAACACCGTACGAAGTCTACCTTCACGCGTGCGACACGCATTGTCCGACCAGCGGCGAGGAAGAAGTACTATGCCTATGGGCGAGCTGCGACGCGTTGAAGAGGCGCAAATTCTCGTTAATGACGCACTTGTACGATAGGCATTGTAATCCGGACGTAAGCGATTCACTTATTTTCAAATTGATATCCCGTTTCGTTGCGGTTTAATGTCTTTTTTTTTGTGTGATTACATTTGATTGCGTTATCCGTAGACGATGTCGATGAGGAGGAAACAGTTAACGGTGACGGGAAAAACGGAAGTTTCCACGTCGACGGCACCGACTCCGCATCATCCTGGATATGCACCTAACGCAGCATTGCACGCTATCAAACGGCACGCCTTGGAGTTCGTGAATCCCAAGGAACTGATGGTACGTGATCGTGCATGATTACGGGGTGTTACTTAGCCACTAGGATACGAAATACGTTAATCTAGTGAAAAAAGAACAAAAAGAGAAAAGTAGAGAAAAGAGCAAGCACAATGTTCTCTGTTATGGTGATAATTTAAACGAAAATGTCACGCGGAGATAGCCTAGTCTAGATCGTGAAATGTTAACGAGCAGGATGTTTTACCTTATAATATCTATAGTTCGGACGATTCTCTATACTCCCGTGGTTCTTTGAGCCTCGTTGAAAGTTTGGAACTGTTAATATAATAAAAATTTCTTATTCTCCTGGCAAAGCAGCAAAGGCCGACCAAGCCCGCTGCAGCCATCTCAAGCTCTTCTTCCCCCAGACCTGGGCAAAATCCTCCACCAGAACAGGTAAAAACGTGTTCAAAAATTGAAAAAGGATTTTTCATTACACAGCCACAGCCCTTGTGCGCTGCCCCTGCCGCCTTATTATTTTTGCGCTTTATTTTCTTTTATTTTTCGCACCGTGCCATTTATTTCTGTTCCTTTTTTTCATTTTTTTACTTTTCCAGTGTATACACAGTTATACACGTACACACACACATATAGAGATGTATGTATATACATATATATTTATGTATCTATCTATATATATACATATAGAGTATTTGTGCAGCATGGAGTTTATTTTTATTTTTTTTCTTCGTAGTTAGCATCGCTGTACAATTGATTTGCGTGTTTTTTTTTATTTACGCAGTTTTTTTAAGTATTCATCATTACAAAGAGGGTGTCGGCATAATGTTTATTTAAGCAACATAACGTAGAATGTTTATTGTGCTTACGATATAGAATTATTTACTTTAAGCAATATTTAGTTGTCACGACGAGATTTAACGTAGAGTTTAAGTTACGACGATTCTGTTGACGACGAAGAAGAGTAAAGTTTCCCGACGTAAGATGGATCTTTGTGTACTTTACGACAAAAACTTATCACGTACTGGATTGTCAGTTAGAAATACGTTCCTTTGTTTTACTTTGCCAACGAACAGTGAGAGACAATCGAACAAAAAGTATCGATTATTTAACAGCGTGGAAATTGTGAACGTAGAACTTGACGTACGATTGTACCGCTTTAATTAGTATTTGCATACGACCACGTAAATTTATCCGAATTACATCACACCCAGTTTGATACCATCATTTTCACGTTTTACGAAAATGATAGCCACACCGATAAACGCTTTTAAGTGAAAACGTTTATTGTAGCATGTTGTAACTAATTATTTGGCTGGATTATACTTTTGTTTTTCCATCCGACATGTACGATTAACGAATCACAGCTAGAAAACATAATACACCGTACGTTCATACGAAGCATAGAATTAGTTGTTGAGTGTTTGTCATAATAAGGTGTGGATATGGAGAAATAATAGATGTACTGCAACGAGATTCGTGTATTCATTTGAACTTTCTGTAACACCACACGATCATGAAGTTCATGTCATTTCCAAGATTTACTTCGTTACTAAACGTTCGCAGTCATAGCGCGACTAAATTGAGACATTTAATATTCGCTACATCCACGTACATATATTTATTTCAGCATTAAGTAAACAGTGTGATTATTGGTTTCTTTTCTTTTTTTATTGTATCATTGGATCGTTTCATACCGCCCCTGTTTTTGACTTGGAATCGTTTCTCTTTTTTTTCAACAGGATGACAACGAAGGTCCCGTGACCAAAAGTATTCGGCTGACAGCAGCTCTCATTCTCAGAAACCTAGTCATATATTCAACACATGGCAGAAGGTAACTTTTCCAATCATTTTGAATCTCAGACTCATCGATAAAAGTTTTCGTTAAGACTCTGGTAAGTGTTTAGAACCGTAAATGACGTGGTAATTCGTTTGTTTCAGGCATCTTAGAGCGTACGAGCCACATTTGGCGAGCGTGGCATTAAGTAACGTCGAATCATCGAGAACAATCGCACAAGTCCTGTACGATATGAACGATCAGAGCAGCAGTAACCATAGGTGACCTCTTGAAACAGGCCTCTAAAGAAAGAAAGAAAGAAAGAAAGATAACATGAGAGAAAGAAAGAAAGAAAAGATATGAAGCTCTTCTGAAACTTTGCGAGCAGCGATCAATTTGTTTATTTTGAATTGTAGTGTAAAGTGAGAGAAAGAAGATGGAAAAATAACGATAATGATGAAACAGACTTAAAGAAGTAAATAAACATAAGGTACGAGAGAACATGTTTTCTCTTGCAATTTAGAATATTGCGGAAAGTGTGCATGTGTGTAAAACCCGAGAGAAAACACTGAATCGAACCGAGAAACGAGAGGACGAACTATAAAAAAATAAAGAAGAGGATTGTACGGCAATGTTCCATAATTATTAAAGAGGCCTATAAACTTACTAGGCAAATCGATTTGCCGAAATCTAGACGATAATAATGTACTGTAATTAGTGACACGAACGAAAGACAGTAGTTGAAGTGATGCAGAACAGTGATAAAGATCGAGATAATATTTCAGATTTAATATTAATATTTATTTTCTCAACAAAAAAGGCGGAAGAAATGTTTTTAGTAAACGTGTACAAAAAATGGCGATGAAAATACTTTATGGACGTTATAGTTAATTACAATCAATATTATATTATTATTATTATTATATTATATTATTATTAATTATTATTAATATTATTATTATTATTATTGTATGTTTTTTCATAAGTCAACAAGATCTTAGCTTGTAAAGGAACCTTTTTATCAAATGTATTTGTTAGGAATTTATGATTTTTGCTTATAATTGCATATTGCAATTACATGGCTATATTATCGTCTCTCTTTGTTTTATTATCGAGTAAATAATCATATTGTCAGAAGTTGCAAAGACCGTCGATAACGTGAAAACAGAATATACATTGGTATGCCGGAAAAAATCGAGTCCGATGAGTAAATTTAAGGGGAAATAAAAAAAATCCTTGTACTTTAGATCAGTTTTAGCTTGAAAATGATGAGAAAAAAATGCTCCTATAGCCGTTCGACTTCTGAAACTTATCAGATACTCGTAGGGAAAACTTTTATACTTTTTCTCGGGGAAACTGGACGTGTCGTTCGAAAAATAAATTCTTTCTTAAATGATATTGTCATATATTGCGCGATCGAAACGATTAATTGGTTGCCCTTTAGGGTCGTGAATTAACAGATACATCGACGACCGAGTTTGTTGTTGTTCTTGTCGTTGTTCACGAATCGTAATTATCAACGTTACAAAAGAAAATTAAATGAAATGAAATAAAATAACGTGCTATCATCTTCGCTCGGTAAAAACGAGTCATCGTTCATTTTTCGATTCGCAAAAACTTCTTCTCTCTTGACGATGTCTCCCTGTACTACGTGTATCTGTATTTAACACTAGGAAGGCCTAAGCAATCGTTTAAACCGTAATCTTTCAAAGTTTTCAACGTCGTTTCGTGGTAATTTGAAAACTCTTCGGCAGTAGCAGCGTTGGAAATTCTCCACGAGAAAGTAAATCCGCGGTGAAGCTGTTTCACGTGATTTCATTTATCATAGTACAGCGGATAAAAGTACATATTTGCACATCCTGCCAAAACGGACAAAATAAATTTTAAGATATAAAGAAACCATAGATGTAAAAACAAAGTGTCGACGACGAGTATCGTTGCGAATCTTCGCGAAGAAAGCTGCTTTTTATAAGATTATATTTCTGCGTTATATACGTCAAAATTTGATTTACTCATACTACGAGTTGTGCAAATACTATTTTTACTCACTGTACATACATACATACGTAGACTTAGCGAACAGACGCGTCGAAAATCGTGGCAATCGAAACGCCGTATAATGAATAATAACGTAATGTAAAAAAAAATTCAAGTTGTACAGAAGGAGAGAAAAAAAAAACACAGAGATCTTTTGAAATTCATTCGAATCAAGAATTCACAATGTACCTGAGGCGTGCTAGGATTCTTACGATTCCTGCGATGAGTTCGAAGAAATTTTGAAATGTCACTGGTTTAAACTTCTACGATCATCGGGCGACGAATCTACGTGATAATTGGCTCGCACGTGAATACGGTTCGAGTTTTTAATAATTAACTCTCGACCCCCTTTGTATTTGTCTTTCTTTTTTTCTCGTACGTAAGACACGACAGTTTCGTTTTGATCGACGGAGGGCGTCGCGACGCTTACCCTCTTCGTCGGTTTCAATTCAAAAAATGGCAAAAACGTTACACATTAACAAATACGAACGTTCGAAAAGAAAAGAAGAAAACACCAATTAACGATTAAGTACACGGTCGCGACAGCACGTTTAACGACGAAATCCTCTTCTTCGCGCGCGATCCCTTTTTGCTTCGATGTGAAAATCGCGGTGAAATTGTTCTATATAGAATTCTTTGTATCATAGGCTGTATAAAAAAAAGAAAAGAAAAGAAAACAAACGATGAGAAGAATCTACCATCAAATGGTGGATTTTGGTTGTTCTTTGTGATATCTACGAAAGATCGACCAAAAGATTTTCTTTCATCCTATCGATCTGTATCATATCATTTTCTTTCTTACTTATTCGTCAGATCTTTAATTTTTTTTTTGTTTTTTCTCTTTTACAAACATCGACGTCACGATATTACTTCGCAAGGAAACAAAACGAATAAAACAACAAAAAAAGAAACAAGAGAAATATGTTGCATTTACACACACACACACACCGTTCGTCGAGAAAACTAACGTGGGTGTACGATCATATTATACGAAGTGAAAGAAGAATAAACAAATTATAAATATATATAGATATACATATACGTATATATATATATACTTATATATATCTCTGTACATAATAC
Source organism: Mimumesa dahlbomi (assembly GCA_917499265.3). NCBI lineage: Eukaryota > Metazoa > Arthropoda > Insecta > Hymenoptera > Crabronidae > Mimumesa > Mimumesa dahlbomi. Next base: position 13,006,569 of record OU824118.1, read on the forward strand.
CTGTAATTCATCCACGATGTTACGAGCTCTGTGTATAAAAAAATTTTTTCTTAAGAGTGTAAGTTTGAACGTCAAGGCGAAGTAACAAAAAAAATGTTCTGTATTATAAATAGACTATTATGGACAAGACAAGTAGAAGTTGCAAGGTATGGATTTTTGTAATTATTTAAAAGAAAATGGGGGAATGTGAATAACAGGTGGTGAACGGTTTCAGCGGACACCGGGGAAGAAGAACACCCAACGTCGGCACCGATTAGAAAGACAAAAACCGGTTTTAAGGATAGATAACATCGTATTATAATGGATCCCTGTGTGAGCCTCTATTATGTATTTTATATATGTATATATATATATGTATAATATTATATAGATATTATATATATGTATATATATACATATGTGTGTGTACATAAACAAAAAATGAAGTTTAATAGCTGAACGTATAGGAGGAACGACGATATTGCGAGAGGCTTTTTATTTTTATTAATTTGTAATTACCTAGTTTACATGTTCACCGTTTCGTACGATCATCGAGATCATAAACATCTCTGTAAAGGAATAAAAAAGAATGACATAATAAATCGCTAAATACAAAGAAGATATGTTCAAATGCAAACAAAAAACAAACAAACGAATGTATCTCTTCGACGCTCGAGAAATACTTGCCGAACGATTTATTGCAACCATAAAAGTCCTTGTATCGTTCTGTCGAATGGTAATGAAGAATCTAATGATTACCGGCTAATTACGCATTAGTTAGATAATCAGGAAGTTCGTACCTTTGCCACGTTGTCATCGACGCACACGTATGCCGCGAAGAACAAAGTTAAAATATAACAATTATTTCATACGGTTTTTGTGTTCTTTGTTTCGATTGTTGCTATAGGAAGCTGGATACATGGCACCCGCTGGTAATGATTGTTAACAATGTTTATTTCTTCCATTTTCAGTATTACGTAGGCAATTCCCTGATGTTGTTTTGAAGAAGTTAGAAGACTGGTGAAACACTACCGACAGGTGATATCTTTCCAGCTTCCAATAGTATCTAATCCAAGGACGTATCCCTGTTGTGATTCGCTGCTGAAAGGATTGAAATCTCGCATTAAAATTGTGTGAATTTCTATCACAATGATCAGTGGTCTGTAAATGGTAAATAAAAGGATTCAGACTACATAGAGGATTATAAATCATGGACAACTTTACAATTCATGGAATTTCTTTTAATACTGGACATTTATTTGCTTTCATCTATGACTGATGTAACTATTAGCGTTTACATACAATTTTCTTTATTGAAATCTAGCTTTTCAGCTGACGGTATATATATATATTACTTCACAATTTCTCACGTGCAACAACGCATCGCAATTGGTCCCGCAATTAAACTAGCTTCGTTACAATTACTACACTCACGTGGGACAATACGAACACTCTAAATATAATAATAATTCAGATCCGCGAATTGCGAATCGCTTATATTTAAAATACAACTTCTGCGTGGAATCAACTAAGCGTACACGTGTCTTCCCTCGCCGGGGCTTTTGGAAAATCTTTCGACGCTGTCTCTTTTCTCTCGTTTAAACTCAGCAATGAGACAGAGGTGGCGGCAGTGATTTGAAAGTTTGACGACTGAGTATATGTGGTTGTCAACGTGTTCCAGGCCACTGGATTCTTTTTATTGTTTAAAATACAATTAGTGTCAGGCTCCTCGAAGTTACACTTGATAGACTTGAACTGTTTCAACATGTTCGACAACGTTCTCCGCCTCCGCGGTTTGTATCTCGTGGATCTTTCGTCGAGATGAGTGGGCGAGTATATAACACACTTTGGTTTGAAATTCATGAACTCGGATCGCTTGTATTTCGATTTTAACTGCGTGCTATTTGTTCGCCTTGTTAGAAGCAGAGCTACGCTCACTTTACTTTCATCGCTGTTGAACGATTGATTCTCCCGCGGTGTGTTAATCTCATTTATCGATTTTGGTACATCTTGTTTTTTTATTGAACTAACTGTCGATTCCATAGGAAGTGTTTTCTCATCTGCGTGTAAAGTTTCGCTGAACAGGGGTTTGGTCTGAGTGAAACTAGATATCTTATGTTTTTTCGGCGTCGATGCAACAAGTGGCCGTGTAACATCCGACTCTTTAAAAGCGAAAGAGCGTGACGAATCCATATTCCGATCGTTTTGCTCGCTTTGTCCAGCAGTTGAATAATACCGCAGATTTTTCGCGAACGGAGTACTTTCTGTTCTTTCGGACACAGTTTTTCGTTGATTTGACGACGAGATAATGGTACTTGTGTTTTCCTTGTTCTGTGAACAACACAGCTTCCTGCATTCCGATGACGCGGCTCTGTTATAGTCTTCTAGTAGTTTAGTATTGTTAACACAGACGGTGAAAAGTTCGTTGTACCTATCGTTAAACTGTTGTTTAACGTTTCTGCTACATATACGGGAATCTGTGCCGATATCTTTTTTCTGTTTGGCATTTTTAGCACGTGAGGTCAATTTGTCATGAAAGTTTGCGGTATTTTCAAGAAGTTCTCCCTTATTTTTCATGTCTACCACATTCCTCTTCTCAGTCTTCTCTTTTTGTAGGCAAAACTTGAGCGGACAATCTTTCACACAAGGCTCCTGTATACTCGCGTTTTTCTTATCTGGCTGTTGAGTGATTCCATCTCGTCGTTGTTTAAAATTTTTACGAACTGTGTCGACCGTCGAGAGTTCCGAAATTGGAAGAGATTTATCTGTTGCTCTTTTCTTGACTTTCATATTTTTGTTCATAATCGTCAACTGCTCTTCCAAACCTTTAGTGTGTTCGCGGATCTCGGTTAACATTTTTACAAATTCCGGTCTCGTTAAATCTGACGTTGTTAATTCGGTAGTGGTGGAACTTACACCTCTGTTATCTTTCCACTTTTCCAATTCCCCTAATACTTGTTTTAGTAATGTTAGTGTGCTATCAGTGACACTTGTTTGTACACTGGAATCGTTACTGAAGGCAGTGTTTTCCGTGAACAAGATATTTTTACGTTCTACACCTTGACTTGCGGATTTCACCTGACTTATAGATTTCATATTAACAGATTTTTCTTTACGTTCGCATAAACAGTCTTCGATATTCGATACGGAACAGTCGACCAACTCGTATGAGTTAGGGCATTGAACACAAGTTTTCTTCTGCGACAATACATTCGCTTCTTTATCATCCGATGCGAATGTATCATTGATAGTTTTCATTCTTTTTAAACGCGAGTCGTATTTGTTGAAATAATTCGTATAAGTGTCGGATTTGATGCTCCGCGAAATGCTGTCGATCTTTTTATAAGATGTACGAGGACTGGTACAGAAACATAGGTCAACTGGATTCAATTTTAATTCCACTTTGGTACTACTCGCGAAATCTTTGTTATTTTCACTGATTTCAGTCGAATTAAAATTGTGATCTGCTTTTGGAATTATTGTAGAATCTTCCTTTCTTTCGTTCGATTTTTCAAAGTTCTCGTTATACGCTTCCATGCAAGTATCTTTATTACAATAACTTGGTATAAATTTTCCATTTGTAATTTGCTCTGGAGTTTCCGAAAATATCGTTCGTGGCGTTAATTGCGAATATGGGGGAGGTGGACTTGAAGTTTCTTCTGTTTTACGCAAGCTCGCTGGAGTTTTGATTGTTTTTGACATTTCATGTGCTACTCGCGTAGAGGAGAGCATAGGTAGAGTACTCAAATCTTGTTTTTCAGCCGATTGTAAAGATCTGGATTGATTCTTAACGTTTTCGATAGTGGAATCAGTATGTTCGGATTTCCTCGATTTATTTCTCTGTAAGTCTTCGTTAATTCGAGACAAATTGTTTTCAGGTTGACCACTTCCCTTCCCAGGTTCATCTTGATTAGATTTCGCAGAGAAATTTGGACGTAATATTATACTAATACAAGGCACATCATTGCTGACTTCTTTCGTATTACTAGATGTTTTGTGCGTTTCTTTGATACATCTGCAGTTATTTGTCTCGCTTAAATACTCTGTACGCAATGTATCAAAGTGCTTTGCTGTTTTTATCCCACTTCTGTCGGCCGCAACGCCATACCCTTCGATTCTTTCTCTCTGCAAAGATCTATCGATCACGGTGTGTTAAAGGATATCTTAAATAACCACATTTAAATCTACGTTAAAACTGTCGGGTGTTGAATTTAATGACCTGCAAACAAAAATAAATAATCTCGCTAATTGTATCGTTCTAATATTGTTTGCATAACATACTATATATCTTTAATCGTCAAAAAACATAACGATAGAGGACTCGTTAAACAATGAAACTTGTATATTTTATAAAATAAATAATAACGTCATTTTTAAACAAACTTGTCTCAGAATACGTGGACAATACAAGTACAAAATTAACGCACGCGTTTACGAGATACATACGGTATTGTATTCTCTCATTATTCAACGTTATTGTAAAATTAATTAGGTATTCGTGTGTCCGTTAACGTTTTCCGAATGACTCTGCCGCGGAGCGTCTGCTTCATTGTTCGTTACAGAGGATACAGGTGGGAATTTGTTTGACCATGCGTTATGCAAAGTGTTTCTGGACGACAGACACTTGCAATCCAACGGAAAGGAACGGCGGTTGCTAATAGATCGCACCTCGACAGGATTACGTACGCAGCATTGTTTTGGAATCGCGGTGTAAGGTTTCTTCAGCCAGCTAATTTGCCTTGCGGTTCAATTATTCCGTCAATTAAAAAGATCGACTCATATCCCCCCGAAATTATTTGTAATCAAAGATACCATGTACGTAATGTAAATAAGTGAAAGTAATTGAAATTTGTCTCTCTGTTTGTCACGTATACAGATCATAGGCACTATGTACCTGTTCGTAACTTCGCCGTTCCATTCGGTATGTTTTACAGGACGTGGAGCTTGTGTGGGTTCTTGTGCGGATTCTTGATGGAAAAGTGTGTTCGTATGGGCTTCTGAATTTCTACAGGGAAGGAGAGAATGAATGGATTTCAGAATATAGGAGAGGAATCATTAAATCTATGAATAAAATACCTGCGATGCTCTTCATCTTTTCTCGCACGATCGAATCTTTCGTTCGTCACCTGTCTGCGAAGCTCGCTGATTTGTTTGCTATACTCTGCAGCCTGATTCTGGTACTGTCTGAGTTCCGCCGACTCAGCGGATCTGTAATATAATTTCCACGTTAAATTTTCAACTATGGAATCTCGCAAACGTGTCGCAGACGTACAATTTGCTTTGAAGTTCGGAAATCTTATGTTTCAATCTCGACATTTCATTCTGAAGTTCTTGATTGGCGGTCTGAGTATTCATTGATTCTTGTCTGGCTTGATCCAGGAGAGTTTCGAGACGTTCGACGGTCGCGCGGTCTCTGTTCATTTGATCTTGGATCATTGCTTGCTCCGCTTTTAACCTGGCGATCTGCGAGTCGTACTGCGCAAACGGAAGTCAGTTACATTAGAAAATCTTTTAAAGCACATTTGGACCTTCGTGTTTTACGTGAATTGTTCAAATGAAATGGTTTTTTTGATTTCTAAAAATATTATAGTTGGTCCCAATGTTTTCTGTCTGTACATACATTTCAAAAACAAAAGAAAAAGATGATATACCTGTGTCTTAAGCGAGTCTTTATCATCCAATTGTTGCATAAGTGCATCTTTATGGTGATCTAATTTTACACACAAGTCCCTAACAGCTGTTAGATCAGCCTCAGCCCGATGTCTCTGTTCTCCCTGCTGATGCAACTGGGTTTCCATGCTGGCAATGTTCTGAGTCAGTTCGCTGATCTGAAAGAAAAATGCAACCATTCCACAATCCTATGGCATTTAAATTCATACCATTAGTTTCACGTGCGTTAACTTTGCATCATACCTGAGTCTCGTAGCCTCTTATAAGGCTGTCTCTGTCAGCCAGTTGGCGTTCCAAATCCAATAATCGATCGCTGGCCGACTGAAGGGCTCCTCTAGCTTCCGCGGCTTCGGACTCGAGGCTGTGATTATTGTTCTCCAGGACTGTCGCCTCCAGGCTGAGACTCCTGAAGTGATTCAACATCTCCGTACGCTCGTTCTCCTGCGAAATATTTCCATTTTACAAACTGTTCCTTCCGTGCAGCGTGAAATGTTAAAGGTGAGAAGACCCGGGCTGCATACACCCGTATCCGATTTCTCCAATTACGAATAAAATTATGACGCGACTAAACCTGACAATTACCGACGGCCATTAAGACGAGAGAAGAAGAAAGAAAAAAAGAAGAAGAACGCGGAAGTATTTGTACATAAAAACGAATAGTGAAAATTGAACATTAGAATTCCGTAGCGAGTGGAAGAAGCTCTCTATAGGATACATTTATCTCCTCGGCCTATTAGAACGTATGTATTTATTCACATACTTATATATACTTTATTGACCTATCGAATCGCTGGTTTCGCAAGCGACGATTCCGGATTCCATTTCTGCCGACGAGTGTATCGTGTTTTTACCGGATTTGCATTTCTCCTACTTCGCGAGTATACACCGGGGATCCATTACACTTTTACCAACGTCATTGTGCAACACTCTTTGACCGCGAAAAAAAAAATCGCTTAATCCTCTCATCGCCACCCGGTGAGTGTTTCTAGTCGGAACATCACCTTTCTGTTGAGGAGCTCTTCGGCTCGTCGGACTTCGCTGACGTAAGTCTGCAGCTGTCTCTTCAAATCGTACGATTCTTCGCGAGACGCGTCCAATTCACGCTGGAGATTTCGCACCTCGCAGGTGACGGCCGCCAGGTCGTCCTGGAGCCGTCGGTTCTCCTGGATGGCGTTCTCGCGGTCCGAGGAGGCCGTCTGCAGCTGTCGCTGAAGATTCTCCACCTCTAGCTGCATGGATCTCACCTGCCGCTCCTGGTTTGCGGTTTGGTCGATGCATATTCTACAATGGAAAACATCTGAAAATTATCTAAAGATTTGCGGAAATGACGACGGAATTAGGACAATCGCGAATAATCGTAAAATTCAACCAGTTTTTTGGTCGGCATTCGCTCAATTTTTGAGATAGCGATCTGAAACTTATACCATTGTTTTAGTTAGGAAATTCTACGGCAGATCAACATATAATAGTTGTAGTTTTCGAAAATTTCATTTTTCGCAAAAATCTGAAGGGGGTAGGTCAGGATTTTTTGCGATTTTCGTAATTCGGCCGCCATTTCCACAATTTTTTGGATATCAAAATGATTCTTTCACTGGCTTATTCAGCTTCGGACTCCGCATCCAAAACGTCCCGGACCATTTAAATAGCTCAAAAATTGTGGAAATGGCAAGGGATTTACGAAAATCGCAAAAAATCCTGACCTACCCCCTTCAGATTTTTGCAAAAAAATAAATTTTCGAAAACTACAACTATTATATGTTGATCTGCCGTAGAATTTCCTAACTAAAACAATGGTACAAGTTTCAGATCGCTATCTCAAAAATTGAGTGAATGCCGACCAAAAAACTGTTAGAAATTGATGATTTTTGGCGATTTTCGTTTTTCTCTCGTCATTTTCGTAATTTTTGAGACATCGATGTGATTCTTTCTGTGTCTTATTTGCCTTTGGATTCCGCGTCCAAAACGCCCTTGATCGTTTTCATAGCTCAAAAATTACGCAAATGGCGAATAAATTACGAAAATCGCGAAAAATCGTCAAATTCAACCAGTTTTTTGGTCGGCATTTGCTCAATTTTTGAGATAGCGACCTGAGACTTGTACCATTGAACTGGGCGGGAAATTCTACGCCAGATCAATGTATAATAGTTGTACTTTTCGAAATTTTCATTTTTCGCAAAAATCTGAAGGGGATAGGTCAGGATTTTTTGCGATTTTCGTAAATTGCTCACCATTTCCGTAATTTTTGAGCTATCAAAATGATTCTTCACTGGCTTATTCCGCTTCGAATTCCGCGTCCAAAACGCCCTGGATCACTTTAATATCTCAAAAATTGTGGAAATGGCGGCCGAATTACGAAAATCGCAAAAAATCCTGACCTACCCCCTTCAGATTTTTGCGAAAAATGAAATTTTCGAAAACTACAACTATTATATGTTGATCTGCCGTAGAATTTCCTAACTAAAACAATGGTACAAGTTTCAGATCGCTATCTCAAAAATTGAGTGAATGCCGACCAAAAAACTGTTAGAAATTGATGATTTTTGGCGATTTTCGTTTTTCTCTCGTCATTTTCGTAATTTTTGAGATATCGATGTGATTCTTTCTGCGTCTTATTTGCCTTTGGATTCCGCGTCCAAAACGCCCTTGATCGTTTTAATAGCTCAAAAATTACGCAAATGGCGAATAAATTACGAAAATCGCGAAAAATCGTCAAATTCAACCAGTTTTTTGGTCGGCATTTGCTCAATTTTTGAGATAGCGACCTGAGACTTGTACCATTGAACTGGGCGGGAAATTCTACGCCAGATCAATGTATAATTGTTGTACTTTTCGAAATTTTCATTTTTCGCAAAAATCTGAAGGGGGTAGGTCAGGATTTTTTGCGATTTTCGTAAATCGCTCACCATTTCCGTAATTTTTGAGCTATCAAAATGATTCTTCACTGGCTTATTCCGCTTCGAATTCCGCGTCCAAAACGCCCTGGATCACTTTAATATCTCAAAAATTGTGGAAATGGCGGCCGAATTACGAAAATCGCAAAAAATCCTGACCTACCCCCTTCAGATTTTTGCGAAAAATGAAAATTTCGAAAAGTACAACTATTATACATTGATCTGCCGTAGAATTTCCTAACTAAAACAATGGTACAAGTTTCAGATCGCTATCTCAAAAATTGAGCGAATGCCGACCAAAAAACTGTCATAATTTGACGTTTTTTCGCGATTTTTGTAATCGCCACACTTAAGTAGTTAAATTTCCTGATGGAATAGACGAATGTATGAATTGCAACATCTACGATTGGAAACTTTGGCAAGTCGAATGTGATACGCGAAAGAATTTCGAAAAAAAAAACTTCGAAGACACATGACATTGGAGAGAGATAGAAGCGTCATTTCCTGGTGGAATAGAAAACTTCGAAATCCTCTATTAGATTCCTTTCTATGGTGATCAGGTAGATCGAGAGAGAGATCGCGGAGGCGTCATGTGTTGTCATCGCGGGTCGTCTCGTTTCGTTTGATTCGAATCTGTTCAATTATGCGGATCGCACGCTCATCCCTCGTGGCGCAAGCAGTGTTCCCAAAAGGGGACAAGGGCAGCACGAATGTCGATGAATTAGGCTTCCATCGTGCCGCTGTTGCCTCACGGCTGCTCGGAAATCTTTACGTGACTCGTGTTCCACGGCACGCAGTCCCGAAAAAAGACTTTATTAGGGATTAAAAGCTGAATACGAAGAAGATGGAAAACACTTCACGCAACAAACTCGTCGGATTACGATACAACGATCAGTTTTCCGTGAAATTCTTCAAATAGACATCACCAATGTTACAAAATATCCTATCTTATTAAAATCTATGACCTTTTATCAATTCACAAGATTGTAAACACTATAACAATAAAACATTATGACGCTTTCTACAGAAAGTCTTCGTAAGGAACGATATTTCTCTACAAACATTTATCGTTACCAACGCAGAATGATTTAAGTGACGCGGAAACGGAAATCAACGGTGCCGGAAACTGAGTCGAATCGGATCGAGCGACGCTGGATGAACCGAGGGATAATCGATGATCGATGATCCACGCGATTACGACGATCCTTGCGTAAGCGTGGTAACGTGCGCGCGCGCGCGCGATCACGTTTGAAAAGGAGAGAGAGACAGACGCACACGCCGAAGACTTTCTCTCATCTGGACGGCGGCAGCCTCCGGTACGAGACGCGTCTTCCGAAAGTGAAAACGGTCCGCGAAATTCAACGGGAATCCTTGCCGCACTCCGCTACGATATCTGTAATACGGAATTGCTAATGAGAATACAAGGCGGTAGGTTTAAGTAGGGTAGAAACCACTGACCATTCTCGTCGGAAACTCCGAATGAACAACGAAGTGGTGGTGGTTCAAGGATTCTTGTAAAACAGAATTTCGCAAGCGTCGACAAATAGCAGGAAACATTCGTTCTTGGAAAACTGACCGGCAAATTGATGGTTCAAGGATTGTAAGTCACGAATGAAAGTGGTATCGATATGTAATTGGAAAGATGACACGGGGAAAAAAGATGAAATTTTGTTTATAGTGGAATTATAAATGTTGTAGTGATAGCTTGCAAAGTAGATTTTTAACAGGGACTATTTTTCCTCGATTATTATTAATAGTATTAATTTAAGAGACGTACATACGAATCGTAGCGGTAAATCATTGGAAAGTAGCGCGTCATGCCTGGAGGCTGATTATAATTCTATGATAATATCAGATTATGTCACAGGTATTACAAAGAAACATAACAAGCTTACCCTTTCAGTGTGACTCGTTGCGTAATCGAATATCTAAAATGGCCCGATCATTATAAAGCACTAATAGACGGTAACCCCGCTAGATACACGTTAAGTGTGTGTGTGTCATCAATGTGAGAAAAAAAAACTCGACATTTCTCAACTATCGAACGACCTTAATGTTACACGAAAAAAATCAGAAATAATTTACCGTTGATTAAAAACAATCTTAAAATTATTAACAGATCTATTACGAAAATTATATTAATTCATCTCTACTCTTCATTCCATTAACATATACATACATCTAATTCCCTGAGTTTCCCTAAATGGCGACATTAAAGCTACTTATCTCAAGTTGCGATTCTTTTTTTTCAATTACGACACTATTACAGCTCACCAGCGATTCACTTCGAGATCCGAAAACAGCGGTGGTATGCGATCCGAGAGTGACAACGTTTTCCCTTGCCATGGTTTCAGTCACCCGGGGGATTTTCGTGTTACGCGGTGCACGCAGATGAAGGTAAGAATCCGTGTAACCGTCACGTCGGCGGTCGTGCGTCCGTCGGTCTCGTTTCCACGCATTTTCCACCGGGTATCCCTACCTCACATTTCAAATACACGCCAGCCCCGTAGAAGGAAAGTTAACGGTTCGGCGTTAGCGTAAAAGGAAAAGTATCATAGAAAGCACCCGTGGCACGACAAAACGCTTTCTTAATGCGGCGGGATCTTAATGCAATTATTCCGCGGTAATTAAGGATGATAATGTTCCTACATTTACGTAACACCGTTTAGAATATGCGCGCAGACCGAAAGGGGAAGTTCTTCCGTCTACGTGATTTCTACCGGTGGATTTGCTACGCCAGGAAGAAATGATATTTGTACAGTTATCGCGCTTAATATAGAGATAATAATTTCCTCTGTGTGTGCACTACGTTCAACATATACTTCAATATATATGTATATATATATATGTCTATGTATATTAAACAACGTTACCCTGTAAGGAATTTCTATTTACAGATAGTGTTTAGTACCGACGTGTATTTCGGTGAGAAAAATCAACGCTATTACCACGATGGAAAGTGAACTACCATCTGCTCGCCGCGGAAGCGTGAATAAAAATAAAGCGATACAACTGGTAGACGCATACTATATATACGTGTGTTCGTTCCTTTGTACATATGTACGTACGTGCCTGCGGAAGTTCATTTGTAGCTACTTCCCCTCGCGGTTAATCGCGGCATGAATTTACTTGTTTCGCCGCGAGGAACTTTCATAACGACGATCGCTGTTCGAACCTTCAATTTATATAGTTACGCTGGAAATGGGTGTAATATGTTCGAAATAGAATTAAAAAGACACACACATACATACATGAAAGTGGATTTTTATATCTAAATCACGCTTACATGAGTTCCTTTTTCTCTAGTTTGAGATAGGAACTTTGAACACGTACCGTCAGTGTTCCCTGAATCATTGAAATGCACACATTCGATTTACTCGAAATATGTACGAGAATAATGTGGAAGTTAAAAAATCTCTCACGTCTCCTGGTACCTTTTACATTCCAGTTTCACGGCCACCCTGGAGTTCTTTATACATACATTTCAATTCTCGAGTCCCTCCGAGGGGAGTACCTATATGTACTTCCATAAAAGCATGCTTATCTTAACACGTGCTAACAAAGAGCATATGGAAGAAACACGTTTCTTTAAAATCTGTCCGCCAGTCGTTTGAAACTTGCCGGTTGATGACAGATATTTCAATAACAGACGTTCCCCGGGTGAAAATGTCGTCGAACGACAAGGAAAATGGAAACCTTACGATGAAAACTATTAGTGTCATCGACGTAATGGTACGTTTGAACGGTGTCATTAAAAGCGACACTTTCATCCGCAGCTTCCGGAGTGTATTTCTGCATCGCGTTCGCCATTCGTTCACTGAATACCGATCAAGAATAGATAATCATTTTTCTCGTTTATATGGTTTTTAATTCACATAGAATTGTATATGTGTCGTTTGTTTGCGTTAAGTGTGTATTGGTTAATAGAAAAGATAGGTGTGCTAGGTAGATAATAAGTGAAGATCCGTCTGGAACCGAATTCAAGGCTCCGATGCGATGACGAAGGTCATCGTACGTCCGTTTCGTCCCGTTAGCCTTCGTCATTGAGCAAGACATACTTTCATTCTCGTTCATCCGCAAGAATGTCCCTGAAATCGAAGCCACGATAGAAGCCTTTTCCAACGACGTACACATACATGTACGAACGTTACCGCGTTGTCTTCAGAACGTTCGAGTTTGAAACGTGAGAACTTGTGAACCTTTCGCACAGATTTTAGAAACAAATTTCTATAGGACGATAAAAGAATCTATAGAGACTTTTAATAACAAATTTAAACTATCCTATATCACACATATTTCTCTTAAAATATCCAGAAATATTATAGAAACATCCAGAGACAAATTTAACACATCATCTTGATGCGAATTTCGCTCAAAAGTGTCGAAAAGTTGTACTTTCTCTTTTTTTTACTATTATCCACCCAATGTTTAAAGTCCAGAAACTCGTTTCCCCTTTAACCAACGAACCCCTCATTTACCGAAACAAGATCACTGTTCACCACACACGGTGAGCATTCGTATGTAAGTACGTGGAGCGTCTGTAACACGTTAACATCATCCGAGATGCGAACAAAGGTGCCGAATAGCGGCGCGCGTATTAAAATTCAAGTCGGTAGCGCCGCTTCCTCGTGAGATCACGTAATCTCTCGGAGTTTAAGAGACTCTCGGCGAGCGAGTAAGAGATAGACAAAGAGAAAGAGAGAAAGAAAGGGAGAAAGAGAGAACGAGCGAGATTACAACGGTTCTTCTGATGCATCCTGTTGCGGCTGCCTCTCACGTGCTGATGTCCCCCGCGTTTCGGGGAACCGTGCAATGCCCTTTACCTGTAACGGTAAAGGTGAACGGCACCACGAAAAAGGGCGCACAGTTTTGACATCGGACAAAACCATAGGTGGAATCCGTCCCGCACGGATCGAGGGTATAATAGAGAGATAGCGTTCAGGACGATGCACTCTGGGGTGTCGTGACACGGTTCCGACATGGAATATTTTAACACGTATGCTTGTATGTAAGAACCATACCAGTCACTGAGGAAAGACCCTTTCACGAACGAATTAAATTGCTGGTTCCTATGAACACTGGATACGATCGAAGTTTGATGGTGAACGGTACAATGTAGACAATAGAAGAATTTGATAAGATAATACCAGTTAATTCACCCATTGTAAATAAAAATACAGAACCAATTGATTATAGTCTCGAAAGATTAATATTAAATTATACTACATTAAAAATATGTTCATAGGAGGTTTGAAGATAGATCTGGAAAAAATGTATTTAGAATCGGTGAAAAGTGTTATTAAGAATGTAATTGAAGTACGTAGATGTGGATGTGTTTCTCTGAATAAGAGAGATACTAATTTTCACATGGTTCATTAAGCTCCTAAGAGACGACACGTAACAATGGTAGATTTCAGCAACATCATTCTTCCAGGGAAACCGACGCATTAGTCCACCGCTCTATAAAATATGTAGTTGTGTTAGCAATGGCTGGTTCTTACGTGAGAAATACCCGAAGCCAGACGACTGTGCGCTTCCCGTTACCGGATCCGCCTTCAGGCTCGTTCCGAATTATGCAATAAATTCGTAACGAAAGCGCGTTCGACCGCGTGACGTTTCCACCGACGGCGACGGGGGGGAATTGCCGTCGACGGCCTTCCGGAGGTCAAACGACGATGAAAGTCCTCCACGGATGACAGATGTTCCCCCGGGGAATTTGCGTGGCAATCGGAATTTTTCGGAGAAAGAATTTCGAGTTTATATTTATTCAACCCGAGAGATAAATTTATGTTGCACCGTGATTACGTGATAATCGTTACGTAAATGAGCGCGTAGACCTCGTTGTTTGCGCGGGAAAGATATCGAGAGAATGTGGAAAACGAAGCGATCGGGATTTCAGAGGATTCGAAGACCGATTGAGAAATATCGGGGCGTGATTTCATTTCCACTGCGGATCGCATGGTATGGAAACCCACGCATGATATTACGCTATCCTTTCTTGTCGCGAGACCAATTGCAGATCGAGATATCGAAACCGGAGACACGACACGGATTTGCGGAGTTTTTCGTAGACTTTTTCTCGTCATAATTCTCAAATCGCTGACATCACTATTAATTAGTCACAAGTTCCTTATTGTGAACGTAATTTAAAATTAAAAAAATAGAATTTTAACACATTCACCAACAATAATTTCTTATGTTATCTGAAAACTTTCAGCTCGAATTTCGATGATTTATTCCATTACTATTCTCATCGTTAGATATGTTATATTTATTAAAAATTAAATAAGATCAATGTCATTAATGAGTAATACTTATAGTGTTCCCAATTAACCCATCTACTCACACCCCCTCCCAAAGACATTAATCCGGGTTCACAGCTTCCACGGGGCAGCATTTCATGGTTTTTCCCATTCGATTACCGGGAGCGAGACAAAAAAAATAAAGACACTAGAGTAGGAGATTCGATTTTTGTCCCGGCGTTAGGTAACCGCAGCGAGTCAGTCTGGCCGCGACGCCCGAGCAGACAACAGCGTCGCTTTCATTCGGCATGCCCACCCTCGACCGGTGAACGCGGTTTTATTTGTGCGCGATTCTGTGATGTGACACGCTGTGTGTATGTGCCTCCCATGTACTGTCTCACGATGAACACGAGATTGTAAGTGTCACATGCATTTGATGAAAACCAAAAAACCTCTTTCATTTTCAAATAATTTAATAAATAATTGTTTATTTTTTAAGGTGAATTTTTCACCTAATTTTTGATACCCATAGACAGTATATTGGAAAACCTTGATGGTTCTTGTAAATTGTCATTCATTGCGTTACTTATTCTGTAATCGTAAAGACAAGGTGAACTTCTCTGTAAAGATCGATTAGTTAACGTCGATAGGAAAACATTGTTGTAACGGCAGTTTAATTTTCACGCTTATGAGACGCGCATCGGGGTAATTAAAAAACGATAAGCCGTAAAGGTAGACACTTATAAGTTGACACGGATTTCACGCGTGTGGAAAATGTAGGATTATTTTAAAATTTGATTCATTCGTTTCAGAGAAGTTTCGCATAGTCTTAGGTCCATTTCGCAAAAATGCATTAACTGTTCGCTAAGTCGTCCGACAAATTCCCACAGAATCGATTTTCTCCATCGATATCGTTTCCGTGAAAATCTGTGGAATTCGAAATGAAAAATTTATCGGAATATTAATCGCGTCCGTTCGAAATGTCATTTGATCGTGTTTCACGGTAAAAGTTACACAATCTGGCATTAAAGGGAATCGTTGTAGTATGACGGACACGATTGTTGAATCGAAAGATCAGGCGGTGACCTTTGCAATAGAATATACACAGTGATTGCGAATCACTCGGATTCCCAAATTGAGACTATCGAACCGTGAAATATCCCGCCATAGAAATTTGCGTAGGAATTATTATTATGAAAACCTGTTTGACACAGTCGAACTCTATAACAGCCGACTATTATGTCTCGTTGTTCGTGTTACATAATTTTTATATTGCAGATCGGAACAGCGCGAGCTATGATAACGACTTAAGGCTCAATTTCACTTATTTGAATTTTAAATGTTGCGTCTCGTCGATCGGATATGGATATCGTAATAATGAAATCGATAACTTCCATGTCGAACGAGAGAATTTTGATTTGCCTCCTCGGAATTATTCAAAATATCTAAGAAATGATTTGTTTCTCCCTTTAATGATCGCGCAGCATCATTAGTAATTATCAAAAATTCTGATTTCTAATCCGATAAGTAAACCAGCGTTAAAAGAACCTCGGTGCAATTAAACGAACGACGACAAATCATTACGTTTTACCCGCGTGAATAGGGAGAAAGCGCGTTGGCAATGAAAGTACGCGTGATTAAATAATTATGTCAATTTTTATTGCCGTATCTGCACGCGCGAGTCTTGCCGCCACGCGAAATTAAATCGCTGGGGTCGTAAAGACGATTCACCGATGTAATCTAGCGTGACATAACACTTTCGTCTTCCTACGATTTATTGAATATGTCCGTGGAATATCGAACTCGTGAGATTATTGGCCACGACCTTCGAAGGCGGTGATAATTGCTCGATTAACAGCACGCGACAGTTGATTGGACACCGATCGAGTCTCGGGAAACGAGATCTGAATTTTATATGGATTCTTAACACACCTGGTAGAGGTTACATTTGAATCCTGCGAAAAGTGTTTATCGTTTGATTTCGATCGATATAATTTCGACGTGATGTAAATAGTGATGAAAAATGAAAATAAAAGAAATCATACCTATATCGTTTGTTATCAGCACATGGCAAAGAGCAATGAGGGCACACTTTTAAAGGGTTCATAATCACTGTTTCTTACGGTAATTAATGATACGTGTAAAATTGTAATGTTGTTTTCTTTTAACGATGATCTAATTATCACTCCCGGAAACTATGGTGAAAAAAATACAGCGGATAACGCGAACGGTGGTCTCGACGCCCACGACAATAATTTTGCACCGAATTCTGCCGTCATTATTGCAAACCGTGTTTCCATAGCCACGTGTTATCCGATTCGCGATTGTTCGCACGATCTTTTGAAACGTCGATTAAATTCTCTAGATCTCTGTAACGATTGCTGATATTAATTGATACGCGTGTCGATCGAGCCAGCAACGTAAGAAATAAAAATGCGAATTTCCACCGGGGAAAAGGCGATCGCGTATTATCGATGTGATAGTTATAAATGTAGTTTGAAATCAGTTTCCGAGAGGAAGATAAAAACCGGAATGCTGATACGTTTATGCAACGCCTGGAGCGCGTAAAACTTTTTACAACCATTACACTTAGTCATCGTGAATGAATAAACATAGCGGTTATCTTGATATCTGGCGGATTAAAATGCGGCGAACGTGAAAGTTCTGATGTAATGCACCCCCGTTTATACGGGTAACCGGTAATTAGACAATTGTGTAACGAGTAACGAGGATGATAGGGCGAATTTGTTTTTTTTTCTCTTCGCGTACGGTAACTCGAATCCAGGAACAGTAGACTTTTACTTTTTCTTTTTTCTTTTTCTACCGCGTGGAGTCGGTCACCACGAAAAATTCCGCCGATGAAACGAGTTAATTGCCGAGAAGGAAGAAACTGGTATTTCCGCAATTCCGCGGAAGAGACTTTTACCCAGGTCTACAATAATACATTATGAAATATCATTTAAATAAAATATGTCCCGTGTTTGTTTCAATTTCATTGGAAACAGTTTGTTGTGTGTGTATGTGTGAATACGGTTTTCATATTCTCGGGTATCTTTATGAAGATTTACAGGATTAAAAGAATCATTTTCACTTTTTTATTTCTTTACACTCGTGACACTGGTTGCCGACGATAGAGCGCGATAATTACATAGGAAAAGAAAACACGACTTTCCGCAATGAGCATGTTTCTGGTAGAAATGCGCCTTTTACCGTGATGTGATCTCTTTTCAAACATGAGAAATTTAAGAAAGATAACGAAAGAAAACGGAAATTTAAATATTATTTCACAGCAGAACAACTGCTTATCATATAAACTTTCGCGTTGTTATTTACGATGATAAGTTAATATTGAAGCTAAACACAAACAATGTAATGAGCAAAACCGCAGGTTTGTGTGGTAAAGTACACACAGATGTGGCAAAAACGAACGTATGTAATTAATAAAACGACATATATATACCGATCGGTACAACTAGTTTCACGAGTGCAATGGAAAGTCATGAAAGAAAGCTCGTCCGGCAACTAGATTCAAGTTCCAAGGTTCTCTTTATGCTGTTTAATTACTTCCGTGTGTTTTGGAAGTAAGAGTGTTTAGAATTTCGGTGATAAACCGTCCGCAATTACATTTCGCAATTTTTAATCCACGACGACTGTAATTTCGTATAAAAGAGATCTTTAACAGTGGTGTACGATTAATTGGTAATTATACGGAACGTTTAATTAACTATTTTAATATAAATTTCAATTGATCACTGTATGATAATTACATCGGTACCGAGAAAAGAATTCTGGATATTTCAAGTACGCAAAATGTGTAGCAACGATTTAACGTAATAACAACGCTAAATGGCCGAGCGAAAAAAAAAGAGAAAAGCGATTTTGCTTTCAGTTTGCAGCACGCAAGGCATTTATACAGAGACGGTCTTCTTATTCCACATGCATGTCGTCATCCTAAGCCCTACCGCCAGGGACAATGCCATTGCCATAGTGAAACAGTGAAAGTATGGTCATTTTATTTCTGTCGTGCTTTTGCTCTTTCCAGCCGTATACCCTCGGATCCGGTCATATGCAAACTGATACGCAATCATTTCTCATTACAATTGCATTTCTGCGTTTTTGAAATCTCCACGGTGTTCGATTTCACGATCAATATTATTTCATCTCCCAGAAGATCCGTAGATCATGTGGATTTTCGCGGGTTTATCGTCGATTGATTTTGAAATTAAAAATTTCTGATAAAATATTTTAGCACGATGCGGATTCTTCTCCTGGGTATAATTTGGTTCGCGTTGGCGGTGAACACGAGGTCAGCGATAATGCCACCGCCCTGGGCAGACCCGTCGAGTAATCCCTGCGCCGCGCAACCACGTGGCTGGCAATTGTTATTTTGGCCGCCGGATGGAAAGTGTTACAAAATATTCCAGGCAGGTGCTGCATTTCTCCTTGACAGGGGCATGGTGTTCTCTTAATAGACATTTCGCTAGCAGAAACTTGACCCAGTTCGACGTCATTTATAATGTTTGCTGTCTTGTACAATTGCTCGCTGTTTCTTAATTTCTGTTCACGTGGAACGTTGGACGTCTTCTTGGACATTACAGACGCGTGTATGAAAATTTTCTAAGTTTATGAAGTAAAATTTCAGTACTTATTTATATCCCGCGATCAATATTGGCCATTCTCCTGTCAGCGAGGATTCTATTGTTATTAAAAATATCAGATTCTATGTCGAAGAATTCCAGTGGCAAGTGTGCCTTCCGTAAGTGAACATGAATTTCTCTAACAGATCGGAGCACCGTGTCCGGAGACTATGGAACTCGGTCCAGCGGCCGGTGGAGGTGGAACCGTGGCCGAATGCAGGTGTCCGCCAGGAACAGCACAATCCCCAAGGGATGCTCTGTGTCATCCGATATTCACAAGAGCATCCTGTTCGAAAGGGCAGTTTTTCGCGCCAGTGCCTGAGTCGGGCAAGCCGAGGTATTCGAGAAAATAGTCTAACGTCAAATTTAGCCTTTTCAGAAACAACATCCGCGACATCCACGATCCTCAAGTATCTTAGTTTCAATGTTTGAATGAAACTCTCGTATAGAATGCGTTAAAACCATTCCAGCTCAAAACGACGGTGGGGGGTTTGTCGCGATCCGGAGCCGTGCGTAGAGAAGGGCGAAATATATTGGCCAAGGGACGGCAAGTGTTATCCGAAACTGAGCAAAGGGCCCTGTCCGAAGGGCGAGCTTCTAACCACAGACGGGGATGGACTGGCGGTGTGTTCTTGTTCTACGAACGGCGAACTAGGCAGATATCACTGGCCGGGAAACATCGGTGGCTGCCACGAACATTACACCAAGGGCCCGTGCACAGAACTGGGAGAACTTTTTCTCCCTGGCGGGGTTTGCGGCTGTCATTCCGGGCTACCGCATTATCATGAGCAAACTGGAATGTGTTACCAATTAGGTAAGAAGATTTCAGAAGTTAATGATATCGATTCTGGATATTTTAACGAGGATAATTATTCGCTATGAGTTAATAGATTTAAAAATACTCCCTGTGTTTGAATATTACGAATATAGGATGAATAATTATCTAAAAATTTAAACGAATTCAATATATAACTTCGTATTCTTCCATTCGAACTCGTCGTGTTCCCAGGTGGAATCGGACCGTGCCCGCAAGGACACCACTTCGTCGTGACCACAAATTCCAGCGTCCAAGAGGACATAATTCGCGCGAAATGTGTGTGTAAATCCGGTCACGTCCTCTACGGGGACGGTCTCTGCTATAGACTTCATACACGGGGTCCCTGCTTGTCGGGATACATGCTAGTGAATTCGACAACCTGTATCCCGGTCCCGTGTAAACGCGGAAGGCTGTACTTCCCGCAGGAGAAGACCTGTTATAAGATCGGGACCAGGGGTCCTTGTTCGAACGGACAAATCGTTCTGTACGACTATAACGCGCGACCATCCGTCGACGGAATCAGCTACAACGGGGTGTGCGGTTGCACGAACGTGCTCAGAAGCTCTGGAAAGTGTTCGGAGGACGGCAGCGACGGCTGCGAGAGTACACCGGGTATGGTTATGATGAACAAGACCTGTTACAAGCTTTATACACAGGGGCCGTGCACGGCGGGTGAATGGCTGGTAGCCAGAAGAATGCCGAAGACGTTGTGGAAGGAGGCGACAGAGCCGAAGGCCAGATGCGAATGCAGACCTGGGTACAAAAGGGTGACGGAGAGCTCGGAGATCTCGGAGCTAGAGAGCAACAGTCTTATCTCCCCGGGTGGTTGTCAGCCACCCACAGTGAGCTTGGCAAGATTTCTAAACGAGAGAATGAAGACGATAAATGTTTGAATGATGAGTCTTGTTTATAAGAACTTTATCAGTGTGATTGATGGACGATACTTTCGTGTGTATATAGTACTGTACATATCACGTACAGAGAATCTGCAAGATTCGTATCAATCGTAGCGGATAAGAATCCTTATTTATTTCTATGTTTATTCATACTTACGCGTTTGTACATATAATTTATAGTGTCATTTAGGAGTGCGGTAACCGTAACCCCGATAGAACAGGTGCCACCACGTTTTCTGTTTAAGAATGTATTAAAACCTGTATATAACTTCAAACAGTGTGTACTCACTCGTTTTTGTGCTGCAACTCGCGCATTTGTTGCTCCATATCACTCGCTTGTCGTTCCTTCGACATTAATTCTCGTTCTAGGCCAGCTATTCTTTCCGTCTTCTCGTCCAGTACCATCTAGACCGTAATTTTGTACGATGTATATTTCTCGTTAATTAATGTAATATAAATCGGACTCACCAATAATTGATCCTTTTCGTGATCCAAATGCGTCATACTCAATCGTAGAGTATGTATCTCTTGCTTCAGATCCTTTACTTGATTCTCGAACTGTAACTGCTGGCGGTCCATTGCTCTATTGCGATCCATGGCGTTGTTCAATTCGGTTTCCGATTGTGTTAATTGATTCTGAACATCTCCGAGCGCCTGGTCGGTCTGATCTTGCAATGCCCTACATACATCAATTGAAAGCCCATTGAATCTTACATGAGGTTCTTTATTTGCAAAGCAAATTACAGGCGTTCGAATGCTGATTAGTTTTAAGTACTTTGCTAACTTAGATGAACGATTTTGCAATAATAGTATTTTTCTTGTGAATTATTTGGGACCGTTATTTACATTTTCATGAAAGTACAAATTACCGAAGTTGGAAATATTGCGTGCGTTGAGTCGCCAATTCCTGTTTCGTTCGCTTCAGTTCTTCTCGCATATCATCCAGTTGATCCTCCAATCCATTTATAGTCGCCCTTCGTGTGCCCTGCGTGAGCAAAAGCTCTTGTCTTTCCTTCTCTATTTGCTTGAATCGCGCTTCTACATCGGCCAAGTTTTCCCTGAGCCGACGCTGCTCGGACGTGTGTGCTTCCGCTGCCATCTAAGTAAGAAACCAATTCGCAAAGCAACCATGAATTATTTCACATTCAACGAAGATATTAGCACACATTACAAATGGGTACAAATGAAATACAAGTGATAAAGTGATACCCCGTATGCTAGATTTAGTCATTGTTTAATGTTAAATTAGGAATGCTAGATATACTATGTGTAAGAGATTAATATGCGATAAAACATGTGTTGATAATACGAATACTTTGTAATAAAGATGATAAAATTACTTTTAATCTCTCGCGCAATGCGTCTCGTTCCTCTAACACGCGCTCTACATCGGCACGCGCCATATCTCGATCGTGTTCCAAACGTTCGATCATTGTCTGAAATTCAACATCATTAAATTCTGTAGAAAAATACGTGCATTGACCCAATCAAATTATAATTACCTTAGTTATACCAACGTCTCTCATGGACGCCGATGAAGAGGGACAATTACATTTCCTATGCTCGGTTTTGCAGAATTGTAATCGTGTTTCCAAATTTGCTTTCTCACGGGACATGTCTCTCTTTTCCTGTTGTAACTCGTGTAATGCATTTTCCTTCTCACTCAATTGACGTTTTAATTCTTGCACTCGTGACCATAACTCTACCTACATTGCATTAAATTGTAACTAAAGTATATTCTCATTGATACATTCGTGTGAAAGTATTTACTTACAGTGTCATTATCTGTGACCCTATTTTGATGGTCTTTAATATTATTATATTCTTCTTTGTAATAATCTCGTTCTCTTCTTAACTGACCTATTGCTTGCTGCAGCTATAAATATCGATTTAAATATTTAAACAATCTTTTGTATGCTTCGTGAAATAATTTATACAAATTTTTACACTACTTACATTAGCTATTTGACTGTCCTTTTCGCTTAATCGTAATAGTATGTCGCTATATCCACTACTGTTCGCATCTCTCGTAACTTCCCTTTCTTTAAGTATTTGTTCAAACTGTGCTTGATTACTTTCTGCTGATGGAATTATATCTCTGTGATTTTTAGATGCTGAAAAATATAGTCCTTTTGAAGTAATGTTTTACGTGTATCTGATAACAAGTAATAACTCTAGATCTACTTCAGCAACGTTTCTTTACAAACAAATGTAATACTACTTTAAAAATTCTCTTGCCTTTATTATGGTCATTTTTTGCCCCCTTTTCTTTAACCCGGTTCAAGTCATCCCCATCAACACCCTGCACAATATCCATTGTATCTAGTTTTTCCTTTAACATTCTATTAGTATACTGCAAATGAATAATATCTTGTTTCTGGTTCTCATTTTCTTTCGCCAATCTGTCTATCTCATCGTTTAAACTTTTTTCTGCAAAGTTACGTTTAAGTAGAACTTCGTACTTGTTGAAAGAAATGCTCACGTTTATGTCTTGAAACCTACCAATTACTGTTAACTCATTAATCGTATTTGTCATTTGCTTTTTTTCGTCGAGCGTCGTTTCTAAGGTACGCTGAATATTACGCTTTTCTAATTTACACGCCTCGAGATCCGCCCTTAATTCCTGCATTTCTCTGCGCTCGACAGTTAATTCTCCTTCTAGCACATGTACCTGGGTCATTACATCCTCTAACTTTCCCTGAATAAATATAAATAGAGACATTATAACTATATCCTTTTGATTGTATATTACAAATGATATTTTAAAAAATAGTTTACCTGTAGTTTACACACCCTCCGATTATTTTCCTTAACTGTAGAATTACAATCAGCTTCTACTGCCAGCGCTATATGATCTATATCTCTCAATTCCTTCTCCAATTCCTCGTTCCGCTCAGCAAGTTTAAGCGCTTGAGACATGGCATCATGTTGTTTATTTAATGCTTCTGTATGTTATAAGAGATACACATATTTAGAAAAAGTTCTCATTTCTTATGAAGTGTATTGGAACATTATCTGCTTGCCTTTTAACTGTTGCTCCAATTCTAATTTTGCTTGTTGTAGAATCCTCAATTCATTGGCTTCAATATTACCATTGGACACAGCACAATTATTTTCAACCTTTTTACAAGCACAATCTTTGTGCACTGCAGAGTAAGGTCTACCACCCTCTAACATCTTTGTTAATCGCATTATTTCCTTCTCTTTACTAGTTAGCTGTTAAAACATTTGTATGTAAAAAATATACTAAATATATGATAAACAATAATGGAGTACTAAACATTTAAGTAGTTTATATAGATATGCATTCCTTATATGTACAGGTATATCTTACTATTTGTTAATTACAATAAGTAGAAACATGATGTTAGATTCTTTTTACAAACATGCAAGAAATATCCAAATGCATGCAGAAAGTGTACTGATCAATAATGTACCTGACTCTTTAATGTTTGTACATTGTCAGTTTGTATTGAGAGCTCCCCTCTTAATTTTGTTACCTCATGACTTAAACAGTTCATTTTATGATCTGCCATGTTTACTACATCAAGTACTTTTGGATCCACGTTACTTAAGGATGGCAAAGGATTGGCTTTAGCTCCTGATTTTGGTAATGGTTCACTTTCTAACACTGGTCTTCTAAGTGGATAACAAGAACGCTTTTTGGAAGCTAAAAGTAAGACAATACAGATATAACAAGAATTTTATGTACATAAATAAGTTATGAAACATATAAGAAAAAATCTACCTAACGCTGCATTGCTGATAGTTGGCTTTAAACATTTTCCTTGAAGCTCCAGTATCTTTTTAGACTTCTTAGATGATTCAGATTCAAGTTCCTTGATCTTTTGTAAGTTACGTGAAGATGCCAATTGAAGATCATTACACTCACTCTCCAATTTGTAGACCTCTTTCTTGAGATCTCTGATTTGCTTGTGATGGGCTTCCTTTGTCTCAATTAATTCTAAGTGAAGCTGGTTATTTTCTCGCACTAGCCTTGCATTATCACACTTATAAGGATCAACGGTTAATTGTAATTGACTGCATGCCTACAGGTGAATCGAAGATAATATATTAAAATGCTATGTATAATTGCTTGATGTTTGGATGATTCTTTTATGCTACATTTAGAATTCATTTACCTTTTAATTTGACCAATCAATTACGATAATCTTGACAGTACATTGATTGTTTTATATAAAGGGTGTATTCAAAATATAGAATCTATGTATAACTATCAAAGGAAATTAAGAATTGTGTATAATAAATGGAAATATACCTCAATATTGTCTTGTGCAACACTTTTAAAGTGTTTCAAGCTTTCCGTGGTTTGAATAAGATCAGCCAGCAACTTTTCTATTAAAGGAAGCGCATCCAAGGAAAGTGCGTGTTTATATCCTAGACTGTCCAAGTGTTTTCTGACAGTTCTATAACGAGCAGCAACATTATACTCTTCCTCTGTACTCATTTTTACAAGATTCAGAAGTAAATTACTTTATATGATCTTTAATTCCACAACAAGTGGTTAGATCAATCTTTTTCTCCAAAACATGTAGGCATGCATTGAAGATTAATTAAACAACAATGTAAGTCTTCTTCATCCATATACGTTAATTAAACCGATTAAAAAATTGAATCTATTTTATTTACATGTATTTCTCATATCATAACCAATGTTATGCTGTACAGGATTTTATCAGGCTATAAAATCTATCAAAACATTTACACTATTTTTACAATTATCAGTATTTCTTTATAGAATGTTCACATTGTTAATAATACTTCGAACGAGACCGCTAATTGTTTTACAATATTTCGCGGTACAGAAATCGCATCGATAAAAAGTAAACATTATTCAAAAGTGTTGCCAACAATATAAGAAGAACAATCGAAGAACACTAAACATCAGCTTTAAATCTTGATCCCCATCCGTTTTGATTACTTTCGGTAATGTTTATATTTTTATTAGTTATACAGAGTTTATATTGCAACTCAAAATACATCAACCAAAGTGCATTGGCGAGATGACTCTTGAAAAGTATATAAATGCATTTGGTTGCACTGCAATCCTGTTGCATTCGAAAGCTGCAACTTCAGAGTACATGCAACTCGTGATTATCAATATTTGAATTTCAAATGCAATTTCTTTTACACGTTAAATGCACTACAAATGATCCATCTAATACCAGTAACAGTTTGCAATAAAATGATATGAGATACATGTACATAATATTAAAAGAAATTTCCTCATTCACGAAGCTTGCATACAAATATTAGTTTTAATTATATTTGAATTATATTAAAACTAATATAATATTTCCAAGTAGCCTAATATAAAACGGGAGATACACAACAATATCATGAATATAAAATAATGCTTTACTTCCTTTACAGAAATCTGTATGGTGTCAATGGTAATCGTGATAGATTTTAGAGGCTTCAAGCAAAGTGGATCAAGTCTATTTCTATTGCAATTCGTGTTATAGGTATATCTCTGTATTATCGAAGCTGTATCAGTTTGATGCAAAAATCAATCTGCATTTCGTTTTTGTTTGGCCAACCGAGATATACCGCAAGCTCTTATAAATGATTAAATCAATGTTGAATAATTACCGAGCAACAATAATTGCGAAACAATAAATAATCATTACTAATTATTTTTATTAAATTTCAAGTTCATACGATCAAACTTACGATTAATATAATCATTGTGAAAAGCATGTGTGATTATCATAGAATTAACTTCATACGAATAACCTTAAACGTCATATTAGCGAAATGAGATCGCTGGACTTGAGCCACGTTTAAGCCGACCAATTTAAAAAAAAAATACTTCGCAGGCACAACTTCAAGCTGCGCACGTCGCTTGTTTATTCGCGATTGCAGAATTGTGCAGAATGCAGTGGTCCGCGGCAGTGGCTTTCAACATCGTCCGCTCGTTTCTCGCTCTGCCAGTCGATTTAAATTTCAAAAACGATTAACATCATTCTCTGCCGGCGAGGATTCACGACGATAAAACGATTCCGTCGCAACATGTTTGAATACGCAAGGCTGTTCGTTGGCTACGGTATTCGTGCATCGCAGTATCAACACACGCAGGACGCATGTATTTTACAATGATTTTGTACTGAGGAAAACACGGTGAAAAGAAAATGTGCTCACACAGCTTGCAATTATCGAATACGGAGGATATCCTCCTCTTGCTGGAAGATCTCTGCGATCTTTCCTATCCGGAGGTGCAGCGGAAGTTCAACAGCTTCGTGAGTAATTTTTTTTAACGTTACGCTTTTTTTTTGGCGGCACTGGACTCCAATTCAAAAACGCGTTCTCTAAGTATGCACGTTTTCAACTTCGATACGTTTATTATTTGATTTTTGACCGCTTAAGATTTTTGACCATTGAAAGATTGCTAAAAGTAAGATCTGTTTTGTTTAAAGAAATTCTGGAAGTAGCCAGTGTAAAATTTTGTTAACAAGTGATAACACATTTAATTAAAAGTTTATTGATAACAAAGAATTATTTTAACAGTAAGACAGTTTCTTTTCAACTTTTTTTTTACAATATTACAGATACAATCTGCAACAAATACCAAGATATCTTTCTTGGTACCCATTTTAAAAGAAACAGAGGAGATGGTTATTCATGTAATAGGGGACACAATTTTACGCAGAGAGTTCAGATTTCCTGTAAGTAAATTTGTGCTATGTTATGATTTTATTAATTACTTGTTAACTTTAATTTAAAGATGAAAAAATATATATATTTTCTTGCCCCTTGTGGATTATAATAAATTATCAGTTGTTTTGAGGATTGTCCTACATTTCAATAAGACTGCTTCACAGTACTTAATCCCCAAACAGAACGCTTGGAAACCTACATAAAAGAAGCCGTACATGTAGGTACTATTGATATGTTGTTGTAAAGCTTTCTAAATAAATAACACGAGAGACTTTTAAAATGATGTTCTTTATTTCTTACTATCTATATCTTGTGGATCAGTATTGTAATACACATGTTTCTATGAGACTTCCTTTAGATATTACTGAACAATAAGGATTTGAGAAAAATTTTCATTGTGATAAGATATTCAAGATAACGAATATAATTTAGTTGCCTCTAAATTTTAAAAAATGTTATCAATGTGATATCATTTTATCTTTTAAACGTCACTATATCCTGAAAAACAAAAGCTTGACCTAATTCTTTGTAATTGTTCCCAGATTAAAAAATACTACTAAAAGAAATGACTTATGTTGCTCCGAATAATTGGATTTTAGGTATTAAATAACACTTTATATAAAGCTGTCGAAGAGAAGAGCTCAGTGGCTACAAGTCTTGCAGAACTTGATGAGGAATTGCAACGACATCTACAAACAATTATGCAGCCGGTTCCAAGTTTTCTTTTGACAATTCCAATATATCATCCCAAAGAACAGCGTATAGTTTTAGTGGTTTCCTTGATTGACAATGGCTATAGACAAGAAACAATAAAAAGATGTACAGAAGTAGTTCAAGAATTTTTCAGGCTGGTTTTCTCAATACTACTGCAGTTCTACATATATTAATAACTAAATAATTCATTTTTAATATGATTTATTATCTTTTCCATGATACAGATACTGCCTGGGATTTTTACTAAATTCATTAAAATGTTATGAGGAGGCTCGACTAAAGCGCCAGTCTCAAAGTCTATTAGCAGTTTCCAGGAAACTTTTTACACATTTAGGTATTCTATAAAACATTACATTTGTTATCTTGGTGTATTTTTATATACATTCTTTGAATATTCGTCAATAGGAGACTTCTCCGACCTCTTACGTGAAATTATGGCAGAAGTGCGAAATTTAACAAACGCAGAGAGATGTTCTCTGTTTCTTTTGGATCCTGAGCAGGAAGATTTAGTTGCAAAGGTATTTGATGGGATCGCAATGAAACAAGTAAGTTTATATTTAAAAAGGAAATTATGTATTACTCTGCAAGTAAAGCTAAAGGTGTAATTGTTCTAGGATGTAAAACATGTGCGAATTCCGATAGGACAGGGTATAGCTGGTCATGTTGCGACTACTGGAACATTGCTTAATATTAGAAACGCGTACGAGCATCCCCTCTTTTATCGCGGGATAGACAAAGTAACTGGCTTCAAAACTAGAAATATACTATGCTTTCCAATACGCGACGAAAACGGAATCATTGGTAAGTCGAGTATCGTGAAACTTTAATTTACAACCATATTAACTTCTCTTATTTAAGGAGTTGCTCAACTTTGCAATAAAATGGATGGTCAGTACTTTGATGTCTTTGACGAAGAAATCGCGACTGCGTTTAGTATTTACTGCGGTATCTCCATAATGCACAGTATCGTATATAAAAAAATGAAAGATGCTCAAGCAAGAAATAAGCTTAGTAATGAAATTATGATGTATCATATGAAGGTAGAGTACTGTTTTCTACATTATCGAGACAAGCATATTCATAATGGAATTTTGTGATTACAGGTAGAAGATGAAATTGTTCTAGGAGTATTAAACTGTGAAGATGAACACAATATTGCCGATTTCAACACATTCGATTTTAATCCTCGAAGTGTACCTCATGAACATATGCCTTGTTATGCGATTAAAATGTTCGAAGATTTGTGTCTTGTTAAACATTGGAAAATGAAGAGGCCAACCTTAACTAAGTAAGTGGCAATAGTCATTTATGGTACAGTATTATATAGAATTAATAATAAGTACAATATTCTTTATATAGGTTTATATTGTATGTTAGAAAAGGATATAGAGATGCTCCTTATCACAATTGGGCTCATGCATTTTCTGTAACTCATTTTTCGTACTTGTTAATAAAAAATCTACGACTGATTTCGGAAAATTACATGACCCAATTGCAGGCATTAGTTTTCCTAGTATCCTGCTTGAGTCATGATATAGATCACAGAGGAACTAACAATTCATTTGAAACAAAATGTGGCACAGTACTAGCCAGACTTTACAGTTCCGGGGGTTCTGTCATGGAAGTATGTTAACGTTCGATATTGTCGGATAATCGGATTTATAGAATGAAGTAATTTGATTACTTATATTTCAACTTTTATCAATTAATAGAGACATCACTTGGCACAAACCATGTGCATTTTAAACACGGAAGGTTGCAATATTTTCGAAAGTTTTAACGGTGAAGAGTATAGCGAAGCGTTGGGTTTACTAAGAAATAATATACTTGCCACCGATTTAGCTTCACATTTTCGTAATATTGAGCAACAGAAAACGATGGTCGAAAGTAATTTCTGCAAGAATAACCTGAAACATCGAAAATTATTTTTTGAGATGCTTATGACATGTTGCGATCTTAGCGATCAAACTAAACATTGGAAAATTTCGAAAAAGACTACTGTAAGTTTGACTAAACAAGTGATTCAGGATATATTTTCTACAGAGTGTAATTGAATTTATCCTTCACATTAGGAACAAATTTATAATGAATTCTTCTCGCAAGGAGATTTAGAAAAAAGTATGGGTAGTTCCCCTATCGAAATGATGGACCGAGAAAGAGCACCCATACCGGACTTACAAGTACAATTCATCACTAACATAGTTCTACCAGTTTTTACGTAGGTATTCATAGTAACTTATTGTATTGTACATTAAAATGTATTGATGAATTTTGAGAATTATTTTCGATTATTTGTTTATATTATTCGTTTTTCAGCAATCTGGCTGTTTTATTCCCGGTGACTCAGCCACTGGTTACTGTGTTAAAAGAAAATCGAGATATATGGGAAGCATCGAAAGGTATATTTCAAAAGTATACAGAAAAAGGAATGA
The DNA here is from genome assembly GCA_917499265.3 of Mimumesa dahlbomi. Classification (NCBI taxonomy): domain Eukaryota; kingdom Metazoa; phylum Arthropoda; class Insecta; order Hymenoptera; family Crabronidae; genus Mimumesa; species Mimumesa dahlbomi. Next base: position 13,037,525 of record OU824118.1, read on the forward strand.
AGGGTACGGATATTTTGCTTTTTCCCAGTTTTGAAGAGGAAGTATTACAGGCCTATGCTCAAAAAAGTAATGTTTCCTAGGAGGGTTTACGAATCACTTAGTACTTAAATGGAAAATCTGATATTTATGTAATATTCTTATAACGAGTAGGTGGAGCATAAAGTTAAGCTTTATGTAATTTATAAAAAAAATTGTGGTCAACTGCAAAATTAACCAACGGGTAAAAAATAGAAGGCTGTTTGCTGCCTTACAACGAATGAATTATGTAAAACTTTTAGCAATATGCAAATCAATATTATAAGCTTACTATAATTGTAATAGTGTTGCTATGTTATATACATTAATGCTCACTTTCTAGCCTAACAAAATTCAAGGCCCTAGTAGATACTGCATTGGATGCAAATGCAACGTATCTCTCGTTGTATAAGAACGCTGGCGTTCTTTATTTTGTTTATTTATTATCAGCATTACAAATGTTTGTTTTATGTATTTATATACACATAAATTTATACTTGAATATTTTAAATTCTATTCAGCAAATCTTATACATTCAAAATGAATGATGATGAACATTGAAAATGTTCATTTATATCAGTATTGCGTAACCAAAGTGGAGTAAGATATTTACATTTCCTCATTGCATGAATTTAGTGATTAAAAAGTTGTGATTAAAATAATGCAATAAATTTTTATATCTAATATTTGACAAACTTTATGTAAAATTGTAAGTTTCGTATGACACATTTGGTTACTTGTGCACTTTTGTTACCTGAACTCTGAAAACATAGTAGAATCTGCAATTTTAAGTACTTCATGGACACTCAGCTTTTTTCTCAGTTAAACTTTTATTGTATATTAGACTTAACTGTCACAATTTACGACCTGTTACTTGATTTTTCTTTAAATATATTCTAAAACAGGGTGTGTGGTACTCTATATTGCAGAATGTTCGTTATATTCTTCTAATTAGTAAATTAAATTAGAATTATGTATATTTCTTGTATTTCTAAGTCACGTTTAGAAGAAAAAATGTGTTCTTATTGTTTTCTTGTTATTTTACAATAATTATTATAAAAGTTCTGTAACCCTTAATAATCGCTGTTTCTGATTTCATTCATTTTAAGGTAGAGTTACATGCAGTTCCTTACTAAAATTTTATAATCTAACTACCGAAAATATTTAAACTATTGTTATATGTATAAATTAAATACTTATACAATTGTACATGGCTTCTAGAAGCTTATTTTTCGATTACTTAAAACTTGTAGTTAACACCAATTACAATGAAAAACGTTTTGTAACAAACAATTAAACCTAAGACCTACGTACTCTTTAATAAAGAAAATCATTACAATTTTTGCATTCATTAATCCTTACTATGACTTATCGTATTTCCTTTTACCGCAAATATAAAAATGTCGTGCGGAAATTAAAATTTCTATTACCACATTATTTTCATCCTAAACAATATCTGAAACTAGAAAGTGCACCAGCTTTCAATATTTCGAGCAAGTGCTTAAACCGTTGACAGTCGCGTGGTAAACATACCGCCAAAAACTCGAATTAAAAAGCCACGCGCAGGAAGTCCTTAACCTGTCATACCATTTCCACCAATTAGAGAAGAGCTACGATACTTAAAGAGGAAATAGCGTATACGCGTCACAGATGGCAGTGTTCGTCGGAATTCAAAGTGAACCGAAAAGTCGTTATACTCGGAGAGTAGAACGTGCACCGACCTGCCTGCGACCCGAAATGGGCGGATCGTTGAGGTCCTCGTTTCTTCGGTCTATCGCGTAATTAAAATATATTTGTAATACCGTTAGCGTAACTCTGTCTCGAGGCGTTCCCCTGTCAACTAGGTAGCTGCATGTAAAAGTCAAAGGTGAGTCTCGTTTCGAATATTTGAATCCCTGTGAATCTCAACAGACTTCCTTTAATTCATTTGACTCATCTGCTTCCTGTCTGGTTTTCTTTTCTTTTATCATTTTGTATGGCACTTTGCGCGGTCTTCCTATACCGTGTGAATACTGTCTGATTGTTATTGACATATAACGGATTGATCGTGGACATCAAAAGTACGTTGAAGAAAGGAAGTGCGCGTTTAACCAAATTAATTTGAATTTATTATTATGTCAATTGAAATCGAGTGATTCGAGTTCTGCTTGCCGTTTTGCGATGGTTTAATCACAAGGCTTTGTAGATTGGAGGAATGTGATAATTTTGTGTGTGTAATAGAAATAGTGGATCCTGTAGTTATTGATATTATGCGATTTCAATTCGTTATAAGTTTAACTTCACAGAAAACCTTATGTTATAGAAACTTAATTTTCAGATTGCAATCATGGGTACTCGATCGAAAGACAACATTAAAGTAATGATTGCTAAGGATTTCTCTGACATTTTCAATCGTTTCAACGAAGTCAAAACTTCTATTACTGATAGCTTAGAAGAAACACTCGGATACTATCATGCATTGATTGCCCAAATACCACAGTCGACATCTGGTCCACTGATTACAAAGACTCCAAAAGTTGTGAGAAAAAAGGGAGTGCAACGTATTGAAACCATTCCAGAAGATGAGGTGATTGAGACAGATTATACATTGTCTGATACCATTCCAGTGCATGTAAACAAAGAGAAAGTAGAAACAGAGGAACCAATAAATGGTCGGTCAAAAAGGGCTGCTTCGAAAAAAGCAGCAAATAATATTAAGAAACAACAGTCACTATCTATGCATACAAAATTACGAAGGCCATCAAATGGTCATGAAGACAATATTTACTTGAATGAGGTTTGTATAATGATATGATTCTCCATGTGTTTCTGTTGTACAAAATTAAACTGATTTATTCATATTAAATGTTTTCAGACTTTCCAGCCGAACCGTGAGAGTAGGAGTAAAAGAAAAAAGTCTGAAAGAAGTAGTTCTGAAGATGAGCATGGCAGAATACCCACAAAACTTAGCAAGGTGGACGAAACCATACCAAGAGAAAGTACAGTGAACAAAAGAGTGGGTCAAACAACAAACCAACAACTCCCTGTAGATAGAAATGCGACGTATCAAGAAAACAATGATACAACTATAACAATACGACGTTCGCTCAGAAAGAGATCATCCACACAAAATGAGCCACCTAAGAATAATAAAACGTCTAACATTATTGATGAGACTGTTATTGCACCAACAGTCGATGACATTGAAGAACCGTCTTTATATGAAGATGCACTTGGAAAGCCTACACCAATTATGAACTCAACAATGAACTTCAACTCAACTATGACTCTACAAAGAATGATGAATTTAACCGTGGTTCTTGAACCTTTACCAGTGGCAAAATTGAATGAAACCGTAGCACTAAAGAAGTCCAGTACAGGGACTGATGTCAAACAAAAAGGGAATGAACAGGTGGAACAGTTTAAGTCACCTCCAGGTCTTATGGCCATTTCACCTACCAAAAAGGCCCTGCCGGACAGGATGCAGCAGTTAAAAGATGCCATGGCAAACAAGGAGTTCGATAACTTGCTCACCGACGACGAGTCGTCCCCAGAGTTGAAAAAGCGAAAACAAACCGTCAAAAAACAGGAGGAAAGAAAGCGACTAAAACGAGAAATTCAATCCATTTCATCCAGCGAGGACGAGGTTCTCAGCACGCCTGCAAAGGGTGTACGGCAGGGGAACACCGCTCAGGAGTTGAAAAACGCATACAAATCGAACGCCTTGTTCAGTCCCTATGCGAAGGAGTCTGTGAAGAAACGAGTGGAAGCGTTTGAACAGGCAGGTTTAAACAGTCCGAAGATTACCACGGATATTGACATACCAACTAGGGTAACTAGAACGAAAACACGAGCTATAATTAAACAGGCTGAAGCTTCGGAAACAAAGGATAAAACGGTCACCCAAAAACTGGCTCGTAAATCGCTCGCAAAAGCCAAAAAAATATCTCTGGTAAAGATTGGGAGGGATGTGGGTCGATACTTTGCGCGTCACAATTATAGATCTATTTTTTATTCACTTCCAACGAATCCTCGCGTGTAACAGAAGGAAGAAAAATGAAATTCGCCAAATTTTATTAATATCAAATCCATTAAGGTTTATGTTTTGTTTAAAAAGATAAGCAACAATTTCCAGAGTGGACCTGTAAATATGACGCGCAATGTATAAAGATATAAATAGTATACATTCTGGTTCAAACAGAATTATTTATATAGAATTGTGTATTCATAAACATTTGATTTGTTAGAGTAAGATGCAGTCGGCACAAAAACCAAGCAAGCTTACTATTCTCGCGGATAAGATGAACCAGAAGCCATTGCAGAAGACAACTCCTCTAGGAAAGACAACTCCGTTAGGAAAGACAAGGGTGCCGTTACCGATATCCGTAAGTTGAATTCCTGCGACTCCCGCGAGTGCTTAACTCTTTAACACTGGGTTTATTAATTTATCATTTTTAGCACTCGAAGGCTTTAAGTGCACCACGAGGAAATATTATCACTACAATGGACTCATTCATTCAAGCTCCAAACACTGTTAGTAAAGCTAATTCAACCGAAAGACTGGAAGAGAAAAAGCGGAAGCAGAACGACGAAGATGCGAGAAGTAAACGGGAAGAGGCGTTGAGACTTCAAACAGAAGAGAAAAGGAGGTGAGGGACAACATAGAAATCATTGGAATATTATACTTTTTGTATTTCCGAGAACTTGTAAACTATAGTGAATATTATTCCTTATACAGGAAACGACAAGAGAAAGAGTTAAAGAACAAGCTGGCAAGGGAAGCCAAAGAAAAACAGGATATGGAGAAGCGGTATAAAGCTGAGAAAGAAAGAGAAGAGAAAGCAAGACTGGCGCAACAAATGCAGGAGAAACAACGCGAGGAACTGGAGAAGAAACGTTTGGCCCAATTGCAACGAGCTCAGGTAAACCAATTATTTCATAATATCACTTCTTCGTTATTCTTCGATATAACTTAAATTTCATACATAATATTCATTCATACACCAGGAGAAGGAGGAGAGAAGAAAACAGGAAGAGCAGCTACGGTTGCAACGTTTACAAGAACAGGAAGAAGCGGAACGATTACTAGCTGAGCAACGACGTCGAGAACAGGAAGCTGAAAAACGAAAAGAAGCTGAATTAAGAGCACAGCAACAAGCCGCTGCCGAGGCAGCGAAACTCAAGAATCAAATGCTTGCAGCTCAAGTAAGATATCATATTACATGCTACGTGATACGCTGCACACCTTTATGGATGATTATATATGAAAATTCCAATCTTTCAGGCAAAATATGCGAATAAGAAACACGGTCCAACGAATTACATTTTGGATAGTGAACCTGATGATGATGAATCCGATGATGAATCCAGGCCGAAACATGAAATCCCATATTGGTCCCTGCGTAAGTGTTTCTACATTGTTTCGTTTCTGTTATATATTAAATCGTTATGAAAGAAGCAGAAAGGAAAGAAACATTTTCATAATTTCAGCACAAATACGAAAGTTCCAACTGGCAACGCAGCGATACATACCAGAGAAAGCAATCTTTAAATTCTTCGACACCAAAAAGTGTACGCCCGACTTGACCGAATTGTTCCAGGGCATTGACAGAAGTAGGATGAAACGTACGTCCAGTGCAATCTGGAAAACGCCACCACGGTATTCCACAATGATAGACGAATAGAGAGAGACAGTTTGTTCAACTAAATGTTGTTATTTTAATACGAGGATTCACGGAAATGTTTGTAAGGTTTAATGTTATTATACAATGTGTAGTACATGTGATAACGAAGAGATGTTATGTTATGCTAATGAGGTTGAATTGAATATTCAGTTTCACATCGTATTAAAAGCGTAAGACTGCTATTATTCTCTCTTCTTCTTTTAACGAAAAAAGGTCGTTATATATAAAAATATTCCTCAACGTTGATAACAATTAATAAGTAATCGCGTCTCTTATTTATGTATTGTTTGTATTGCAACAACTAAAGTGATCGCATATTGAAAGTTGTGGCATTTTAATTAATAAGTATTTGTACGTAATCAACTATTTTGCCGTAAAAACAATTTTATTAAATACACGTTTTTTTATTCATTTGAAACAATACGTTATTTCAATCGCTGTACAATTGCGTAATAAGATTTTCGAAAATCAATTCATGCCGTCTTCCTTATTTTCGACTCTCCCGTCCTTGCGCAACCATAGACTTAAAAGTCCTTTGTGGTGGTACCTTTCTACTAAAATATATCGGAGTTCTAATTAGATTTCACATATGAATCATAAATCTCAAAATACATACATGGATTCTTGTTGTGCACTTAAAACAGACGGGATTTTTGGTGTTTTAATTACTTCCAAAGGACGAAGGTTTAAATGCGTGTATATTGGTATCTATGAAATCGAAGATATTAGACTACCTACAGTGAAATGTTTGGAACAAAGGATTTCAACATTTAAATAATATATACATATTCATACTTACATACTGCAAAGAGTTATCCAATATCGGACGCTCCAGGAGCAGCATCATCACCGATCTATCCATAACTGAAATAGTAAGTCGTCTTCCATCCAAAACGGGACGTTCTTCTTGAGGGATGTCTTTCAAGAAATCCAGAATCTCGTCACCACGTTCTATTCTAGTTTTTCTGGTGCCTCCTTCAAGAACCTTTCAATTTATTCAAGTTAATACACTTCAATTGCGGAACTTGGACGTCTACTTTCTAGATGATATTCGTACTTTCATAGTAGTAGAGCTACTAATTCTCTTTATATCGGGCGGTAATCTGTAGTCCGTAAAATACTGGAACGCTGGTACTGTAGGTAAAATCGGCGACCACGATTTAAACGTTCCAAATGTAGATATGTAACGTCCTCCGAGCGTCCACAAGCGAACCGTGTGGTCTGTGCTACCACTTGAGAATAGATAAAATATATTGACAATTTCACAGCCAGCTCAACAGTGCTTTTGGGATAGGCGGGGCAACCTATCCTGGCATTTGATGTGCAAGGATGAAGAAAATATCAATATACCTAACAACTATACGTGCCCCAGGGATTATTTGAACCGCTGTGATAGCACTTCTATGCCCACGTACCGATGAAAGTAAAAGTGGGAGTGGTTGGTTCCGGACAGCCCTTTCAGCCCTTCCTTTCAGTCTGTCTTTCCACAAGAATGGAAATTCTAATCGCAAAAGGGGCATGCATACCTTAGTGTGCTCTGACACCAAGTAGTTAGTAAGGTGCCACACTTTTATATATCCCGCACAGTGTCCTACAAGTGAATAGAAAGTGTTACGTGTCTCCCATATGATTTTATATGAACAATCGTCTAATTGTTCACCAGTAACGAGAAAATGATTTTCAGGATCAGTAGCTAATGAAAGAGCACAATCGCCTGTGGTGTGAATGACAGAAAATGCTTCTATGAATCCGCCACCGGGATGATGAGACCATACTTGTACGAAACCGGAATCCAGAGACACTAACAGTGTGCCCACATTGGGTGCCGCTGTTCTTGATGTTAAGAATATCATATCGCGCACTGCGACAATTCGAATGATATTCAATGCCGATTCTTCTCGCGTGGGTTCTGTGTATTGGCTGTAAATAATATAAATAATATAGTTAGTATACCTCATAAAACAATATAAAATTTGGTAGCTGTTATACATTACGTTTTTCTTGAACCTAGCGTTTGCGAAGGTCCTTTCGACTTCTGTGTCTTATACGTTATACTGTATCTATGTAGGGACAAATATTCTTAGTGACATCATTTGTTATACATATTTACAGATTGTTTATTTAATTAGTCTACCTTGCAGTTGCATCGTTTACTTGATATTTTCGAAACGGTTGGCCCGTTTCCAAACGCCACAATATTATTTCCCCGTTGTACGTTGCGGTGGCTAAGACTTGCGGGTACCGCACAGCAGAGCAAAGTATATCGTCCGTATGTCTTATCCCCCAACTTTTTTTATATACACCAGTCTCGGACGTCGCGAATTCTATCACCTGACGATTCCATCCGCTACAGAGTATCCGATTTTCCAGCCAAGCTATCCCTGTTACTTCGCTACAAAAGAACATTGAAATCCTTTTATTATTTTCATTCATTCAAGTATTATTTGCCTTAAGCAGTGCAATTACTATGCGCACCATTGATAGTCAACTGCCATATTTCGCAAACAGGTGCCAGTGTTGAAGTGCCATACTTTCAACGTTCCATCCCGGGCACCGGTCACCAACAATTGATCAGAATCATCGAAACAAGCCGCGGTAATTTCAATACTATGACGTTGACCGTACAATAATCGACTATGTGCGTGAGTTACTAAATACAAACGATGCCCGAGCCACGGGTCCCATACTATTATACAAGAATCCATTCCAGTGGAAACTATCTAAATTGTGAAACATTCAAGTAGCGTAATTTATGATACACGATCGTCGCGGTTAAACGAAGAACGAATGTTTGAAAGTACCACTTTAAATAGATGATTGTACAGCACACAACTAACAGGTTTCATGTGCGTAAACCCGTCCGACGATTCTTGATTAATTACCGGCTGGCAAACTATCGTCGCGATCATCATGCTCGCGACAACCAATTTATGGTTTAACGAATTGTAGACCACAGTTAATTCCGTGTGTTCTCCTAATTCGCTTGGGAGACCGTTGTACGTCTACAAGCGTTAGTTCAATCATCAGTTGAACCGTGATGCAAGGTACGTGTCATCAACATCATCATGAAAACCTGAATACAAGAATGGGCTAGAACGTCCCACACTTTGATGCATTTGTCTTTCGAAAGAGAGTACACGCGTCTTCCAGAGTTTTGTATCACAATCGCGGCAATAGCTGTATGATGGCCTTGAAAGGTATTATTTGCTCGTCTCGGTACAAAAGGGTTCCAAACGCGAACGATACAGTCGGATCCACCGGTGACCAACGTTTGACTTTCTGCAAAAACAATTCTCGATTTATCCCAATTTTTCTAGACAATTTTCTTATATTTCCTTTTTTGTATGAAAGATACCTTCGCAGTAAGTGAAACAGGATATACCCCTGTGAACTTGGAACCTGTACTGGATTCTTGTTCCCGTTGGATCGCTGAGTAGAAGCGAGCACGTGGAGCATCTACTGCAGGACATGAAGGCTCTGATACTTCCGAAATAAGATACCTGAGATACCCAGTCTGAATGAACGCGTTTGATCTCCATTACTTTCATCCCCTTCAATTCACCCTGTAATATCGAATGATTCTTAAAAGTTTACGTACTTATTACTTCGTGAATACGTGGTACAATATACACGTATATATATTTTGTAAAAATTTGAAATTTGCCTTAAGCACGCTTTCGTAACGAAGAAACAACACATCGCGTTCGGGATCATGTTTGAAGGGTCCTCGTCGTTGGGGGCAGAAAGTCATTATTTTAATCGTACCACTCATATCTCCCAATATAATGTACGAATCTTCTTTGATGTTTGTGTTGAAGTAATAACTCATGCACATCACAGCGTTCTCCAAACTGGATATCTAAAGAATAAGTTACTGAAAATTACCGCAAAGTATAGTTCGAGTTTATAATGGATTATGCGTGAGAGAAACCAGTATTCGTAGATCAAACTTCTTCGCCGCAGTGTCGTAGAATCTCAAATCGCATTCGGTGGAACTGGTGCACACAATTTGCACATCGGGTAACACTATCATGTCGGTAATGTTGGTCTGCTGTACCTTTAAGTAGGCTGTAAAGATATTGCGAAAGATAACTTGTATTCGTAAGAAATGGTAAAATTCGAAAGTAAACTACTAACGATTCGAAGACTGTACCGTACGCTCGTACTCTAAGTCTAAGGTCCAATAATTTATGACACCTTCTTTAGTGATTGTTAGATAACAACCTCTGTGAAAGCTCGTACTTCTATCCTGAAGATGAGTGAACAGAATACTGAGCAAGGGGATCGTATGATTGTTAGATAAATACATCGATGGGAAGAATACTGATTTATGAGGGATATTCAAATTTGATTTGAATTTGATATCTTTAATGCGAAATAACACAGATCAAACTTGAAGTCTCTCGTGATTTTATTATATCCCTACAGGTAGAACTTCAGGGCAAAATGTAATTCTACATATGGCTGAACGATGATGCGATCGTAGAACTTGCGGATGTCCTGTTATCGGTAGTTCCAATAGTTTCCACTGTAATGCAGTATCCTTTTCTTGAAACTCCACTAACAAATAAGAAATAAACTCGTCCCAGGTGATGTTTCCATCTCCTTTCAAGTTTATCTATAAGAGACGAGCAGAAAGGAAGACTGCAAACTAGAGTGCAAATGAAATTGCGAAATAGTCGGGTCGTACTTTACGAAATAAAATTTGAAATTCATCCTTCGAAATATCGATTCGCAATATACTTTCGAATGCCTCGCGAAATTGTTCAATATTCATCTCTTCGTTCTCTGAGGTCTGTAATTAATGAATTGTCTATGGGAATAAAGGAAACTGTATTAAAGTGAAGGAAATGATCTTTAATGATGTACCAAAAAAGCTTCGTGAAGATGAACCAGAGATTCTTCTGAACATTGTTCTTCGATATTCTGCTTCTTGAAGAACTCTTCGAAAGCTTCGTGAATGCTAAATATAATGGGAAATATAAATATTAAGTCCTACATATTTAACAAAATTAAGTACTAACCTTGAATCACTGATATTGAAATGTTCCATTTTTGAAGTAAAAGAAAAAAGATTGTAATATTATGTCGACGAATTTTCTTTTCTCTTCTACGTATGTTAAAAAAGGTCATTAAAATTTGTTATAAAAATATATTTGGGTAACTTTATCAAAATTTATGTATGATAATAAAACGCAATTTGTCTTTTTTCGTGACAGTGTTTTATTAAGTAGCAGAAGTGTTTCTTCCGAATAGTCGACTTTACTAAAAAATAACGAGACGTTAATTTACAAATTTAATTGTACAATATAGTTAAGTTTCCAGCGGATATATTTTATTATGATTAATTACAAACATAGGTCTGTTTTACGAAGAATGGGTTATAGGGAAAATAATCAATATCTTCATGCATGTAAAATGCTTAGATACAGGCACAATAGACATGGTGACCTAAAATAAAAACTTCTGTAGTAGGGTTCCCTAAGTTTTTACTAACTTCATTTCTCCAATCTTCGTTTCACTTGCATTATGGAATTGTTTAAAGCATTAAGTTTATTCAGTAGACAGAAGTATGAAGAATGTGCTACAATATGTACAGATTTGTTAAGAAAAAATCCATTAGATCAGGTATAAGTTATGCTTTCTATTGAATTTTTCCTTTTAATACCTCTGTCTTATTCACCACTTTAATGTCTTGCACTGTAGGCTGTTTGGGTACTAAAAATGCGTGCCTTAACTCTTCAAGTGTACGTAGATGACATAGAGGGGGAGGAGGAAGGAATCGCTGAAAGTTTATTGGATAACTATACAATATCTTCTATGCCCAGGCCAGGAACATCTTTAAAGAATCCTGGTACCTCTCATGCTGGACAGGGTTTTAGACCGAAAACACAATCAGGTTTAGTTTCAATGTTTTGATTCACATAAGTCTCAGGTGGAAGAACTTTCTAACAATCATGTTTCACAGGTAGACCACTTACAGGAGTGGTTCGTCCTGCAACTCAATCTGCAATGTCCCAGACAATGGAACAGGCTCTACGAACACCAAGAACTGCCATGACAGCTAGACCAATTACTGCCAGCTCTGGACGCAGTGTTAGGTGTGTAATAGCTAATCATTGTATATGTGTTTCATGTTCTTTATAATTAATGTGTTTAGATTGGGCACAGCCTCAATGCTAACAGAACCTGGAGGTCCGTTCATTCAGTTGTCACGATTAAACATTTCTAAATATGCTTCTCAATCCAGCATTGCTAAACCTTTGTTTGAGTACATATACTACCATGAACACGATGCCAGATATGTAAGTAATATATCTTCTAAATATTTAATACATAACAGTACTATTAATACACATTACTACAATAATGTAGGCCTTGGACTTAGCAGTTCAAGCAACACAGGTATGCCAATACAAAGACTGGTGGTGGAAAGTGCAGCTTGGAAAATGTTATTACACTCTGGGACTGGTTCGAGATGCAGAACAACAATTTAGGTCCGCTCTGAAAGACTGTAAAACTATTGAAACTGTTCTGAGATTAATCAGGGTATATGTGAGACTCGATCAGCCAGTGGCTGCTTTAGATATGTGTACAAGCGGTCTAGAGTATTTTCCCAATGATGTTACGATTCTTACGGAAATGGGACGTATATTTGAGGGTCTGAACAACATGACGATGTCCATGAAGTATTATAAGATGATCGCACACGAGGATGCTTCCCACACGGAAGCGATAGCTAGTATTGGGATGCATCATTTTTATAATGATCAGCCGGAGCTAGCTCTGCGTTATTACAGGTTCTTATTTATCTCTCACATATGGAGAGTACAACAATTTTTAAATGTTTGAAGCTACTTGAAATCATTTGGTTCTATATTACAGGCGATTATTACAAATGGGAGTATACAACGTCGAGTTGTTTACTAATCTAGGATTATGTTGTTTCTACGCCCAACAGTATGATCACGTTATCTCATGTTTCGAAAGAGCACTTAGTCTGTCTACGGATGAAAATATAGCAGATGTGTGGTATAATATCTCTCACATTGCACTCGTACGTTTTGATATTTAATTTGAAGGCTTTTTGTTATCGAATTACTCAGTATCGCGTCTCACCCTGATTTCAGACTCTGGGCGACATTACCATGGCAGAGGAATGTTTAAAACTAGCTATAGCAAGTGATAATAGACATGCTTTGGCGTACAATAATCTTGGTGTGATACAAATAAGAAGTGGGAACGTGACAGCGGCGAGAACTTATTTCCATGCTGCGGCGAACATCGCCAATTATGTCTATGAGCCTCACTTTAACAGCGCATATTTAGCTTATGAAGTAATATGACATATAAATCATTTGTTATCAAGTCTCGTAATAATATTGGAAATTTAATTTATAGGTTGGTGATCTTCAGACAAGTTACCTTGCGGTTCAAAAGTCTTTAGCCGCATATCCTGCGCACTGTGATAGTAAAGTACTTTTGAATAAATTGGAAAGATATTTCTCACACATGTGAACACGATAGTAAGAAGGAAAATGTCGTGGCATCCGATATAAAATGAATTATTTTATTTACTTCTTAAGATCAACTTTATAGATAACATTATGTGTATATGTACACGATACATATGAGCAAAAGGTACAAACTGTGTGTATTTTAAACACTTGCACAACTTTCTTAAGATACTTAAACGATTAGCAAATAAGATGCACATCTCGTTAGGAATGTAAATTTACAAAAAAGATTTAATCGATAGTCACGTTAGAGTTTTATCAGATTGTATAGGGACATTGTAGTATATTTATACAGATTGAATTGCTTTGATACTTAATCGATGAAATATTTATGTTATTTGATATTGTCTAGATCTCTTTACCAAGGTTGTACAAATATATATATAACAATTTGATAATTTACTCAGGTATATTAATTCATTACGCTACTCTTATACCAATACACATGTTTTACATACACATGTATGTGGATATTGTAATTGACATACAAAACGGTTCTCTAAAGTGCACAATGATAAATAGTTTGCACCTATGTTCGACAAAATTTATTTACAAAAAGCTTAGTATCAGACTGATGAATTCCTAGGTCGCAGAGAATGTTAGAAATACAGCGTAGGCAAAATTCTTTCGCTGAATTCTCGTCTTTTGTGCACAAATATGGAACACTGTATACTCTGGTTACACGGAATATAATTTTATTTGATCTTATGTCGTAGTATGTGATATAACCAGCCACGAAATTACGAAATAAAATAAAAATATCGGATATACAGCTAATGCCTTTCTTCCAACTGGTTGACTGTCACCAAGAAATGCCATTGATGCTAAAATAGAAATTTTATCAAAAAATAGATAAACCGTTAGGTTGTAAATTTTGTACCGATAATTTTATATGATCCAGTTTATGACTATATCGTACTGAGTTTAATCATTACATGCATGAGTCAGGGTATGTGATAAAAACTGAAATAATACTAACCATACGTTGCCCATACAAATCCAATCATAGTAATGATGAATCTAAGAGTAAATAAAAAAGTGGTCTGTTCTGCCATCAATATAATTCTACATATAATTAGAGCAATGGCAGTGGGCAGCAAGCAGTATCCTAAGACGCAAACACTTTGGAAGAAGGATCTACAACACATAGAAACACTCTAAGTAAAATCAAAAAGTATTTTTAAAGATAAATCCAAGTAGATTTATGCTTTCTAACTTCTAGTCTATATTAATACTAAAGTTTAAATATGAATTTATATAATTGTATCCTTACATATTTCCACCTAACAATTTTGAGTTTAATGTAACAACCATGGACCCGATCCATACAATTACAAAAACTTCTGCAAATTCTGGTCCTCCATCATTTATATTATCTGCCTTATCAGAGGATCCTTGCAATATCCTAATAAATCATGAAATAAATATGTAGCAGGAGAAACAACCCTTATGCAAATAATGCTTTAGAAAAAATGGTATATCTTACATTGCCATAAATGTACATAATACTAATGGTCCCCAAAGGTCCCCTGAAATAAGAAACGTTTAAAGGTAACACTGTGTCATATGAGTTATTAAAAGAAACATTTAAAAGAACAATTCAACTTACATTCTTTTAATAAACTCCATTTTTCTTTAGGGTACAAAACATGATAGAACTTTTTGCCCACTGCTCTGACATCCCTGAGCTATAATGTGATAAATACAATTAATTTAATTAATGAATCATTGTCATAGGATAGGCTTTTAATCATATCTCTGATCACTTGAAGTATAAAACTTACAATTGTGTCTTTTATTGGTTCGTCTAGAGTATTAAATTCTGGTTCTCCTAGACTAGACTTCTGTCTTGCTCCCACTGTCATCTCACCCTCAACATTCTGAGGATCGGAGTACTCCAGTGTAACTTTAAACTTAATAAATATAAAAGATTAGTAATAAAACTAAAACACTCATACAGAAGAAACCCAACAGGTACAACATGCGTTTAAATATATCGTTTAAATAATAGCTGATTGGCGGCACTTTGGGAATTACAACAAATAAACTTACATCAAGATTTCCATCATCCATTGTCGCCATACTTTTTGCCGACATAGCAGTTAACTTTGCAAGGTAATGAATGTATTACCGAGACGACAAAGGAAACTGTGTCTTTAGAATATCAGATTAAATCCCCACCGTATGCGTGCAATAGTAATCGAATCTTGCTCGGTCCGAATGGTTCTTGTGTATATCTTTTAAATGCCACTGCCGCAACGTGTGCGTGTACAAATGTCCACTACCACAACTACTTGTTAATAACGATAAATCCTATCGACGGATCAAACAACGGGTTCGTGCATCACTGTTTGAAAGTTCGTAATTGTCGCATAATTAAAGAGAGTAACATTGGAATGTAAGTAAGATCTCTAAGAACAATTTCATCGGAATTGACACATTCGGCTGCTACTACGTTGCCAGAATTGATAGATGGCGACAGTGTCGTTGTGATCCGAGCATGAACTCACGGCTCAGCTCCATCGATTAAACACTAACAACTTTAATTAGAAATAGACAATTAACTAGTGAATATGCGTTGTACACGAAGGCTCGAGACTTTTCTTTCGTAATAGAATACGGTGCATCTGCTCATTGATCGTCTCATATATTTGTGTATTGGTTGGTTCGCCGAAATGCCACGCGTATTCGTTTACATTGCAGTCGTGTCGTTGTGTGTCTATATAGCGCATGCGCAGGAGAGCAAGGAAGAGCCAATCAGCGGGCAACCGCGAAAAGGCGGTTTGAATGAAATTAATATTCAGGAGGCACTGTGTATCCATTTTAATCGTCCGACTTAACTTTCCGTTATTTTCTATACACAATTTCAATTTCCTAATCATACTTGCATGTACACTTGCATGTAAATATATTTAGTATAAGATACGAATTCTAGAAATGTACCTTAACAAACAATCAGTTCGAAAGTCGTTCAGTAGACGACGCAAAGAACATTTAGATGCTGTAAAAAGTCTACAGAAAATGGACAGCTACGAACGTTTATACAAAATGATAATGGTTCTCGGTGAAAAGGTGGTCGAGGTAATCGAGTCGAGTAGAACTTTAATCGAGAACGCCGGTTTCAATCCCCGTAATAGTTCTTTCCCGCAAGATGCCAGCGTTCGCGATGGTAACTTCTATTTTTGCTAATATTTATTAAACCTTATAAAAATTTCATCCTTTCAATAGAAAGAAATTAGTCTAATCGTTATAATTCTACTTTGGCAGCGTTGTCCACGATCCTGGAAAACACAGCGTTGTTCGGAGATATCATTCTTCATATACCTTATATCACTCATCGGATATTAAAAGCGCAGCAAAAGTGGAACGCGACGATTCATTGGTCTTTAAATTTCACAAATCAGACGAGGCATCTCTTGGACAAGGGGACTCTCACCATGATCCATTTGGTGGGCCAGGAACTGAATATCACGGAACGCGAATCAGGATACTTCAATCCCTACTGGACTTCTCACGTTCCCCACGGAAAGACGGAAGACGCGGCGAAGAAGAAATCGGCGAGGAAAGAGAAGCGCAAGAAGGGGCCGCAAATGATTAATATTGAGTTGTAAATATTACTTCGTCCACGTACGCTTTCTCAGTTCCTGAAGTGCTCAATCATCGAGTATATTCGATACTTATTATACGCTATGAAAAAATGGTTTCCCCGGATGGTCTTCCTAATAAAGAGAACCACAGGTCGTTCGGACGGATAATTTCATACATATCGACGTTGTACAATAATCGAATCGTAAAGTTTTATTTTTTACAGTTTACCCGCGTTATAATCTAAGACTCCGCCGGATAATTGTACGTCGTTCTACCGATCAATGTAAGATATCACAATAATACATTATTCCATCGACAAGACAAAATACTTTTCCAAGTAGTACAGGAACCTCGTAAGTCCAACTTCCCTAATTAGTCACACTCTAAATTCTCCAAGATCATTCTTTAACTTCTATCAACAGGTCAATCAGGAACACATAGGAAATAGAAATACGGGCAAAAAGGCAGAAGGTCAGTATCCGTAACTTTCTGCGCTCTTGTACCGTGGCAGGCGAGGCGATATAAAAGCCAAGATTTCTCGTCGGCCGAGACGTTGGTAGAAAGTGGTCAGCCAATGGGCTGAGAATGGTTCCCGGCGTCCGGTTCCCGGGGCCTCGGCAAGAGGACCGTCGCGCAGTGCCGCGAGATCAGGTTCCGATGACACGTCCTTAGTTCCTAACCGGGCCCAGTGCAGTTTCAGTTTTTAATTAATTTACTATTCGTCCGAGTTCAGAGGATACGGCAAGATGTTCGGAAGACATCTGTGCGTGATCCTGTTCGTTGCCGCAGGTAGGGTGACACGATTCTATGGAGAGCGAGAGAAAGAGAGAGAGAGATAGGGAGAGAGAGAGTGAAAGATGCTGGTTTGAAGCTTGTCTCATTGTTTTCACTTTTCCCTTGTAATTAACGTTATGTAATTGTAGATCGGTTGCATTCTCGATAAGAGATCTACTGAATTTCGTAACGTGTCTTTTTTTTATTTAGAATTTTCATCGGCAAAGTTTAGAAAGGCAGTCTGGTCGTCCTTGTCGATTTCGCATTAATTGAGAATTCTGTTTCTGCATGTATCCTTAAGTGTACTTTAACGCCAACCAGAACATTCTGCGATTCCGATCGAACGAATCAGTTGTATTCGTTCTTTTCGAAAGCATTCGTCGTTCCGTAAACTCACTCTCTCCAGTTTTGTTTCCGATGGTATCTGGTATTTTCATTTTCATCGTATTTCATTACTTTCCCTTTGTTCGTATACCAGTGAAACTGCTGTTTCGATGATCATTGATTTACTTTTTACACGCGTGTTATCTAAACGAGGTAAAAAGAACAATAAAATTATGTCACGGTGTAATTGAAGTACGCATTATTCATGAGATTATTATTTGGTAACTTGCCGTAGAATTCGTGGAAAGGAAGATTGCCGAAATGATGAATGTTGAAACGTTAATTTAACGTAAAAACGTCGTGTTTCGTGCACTTTTTCCGTGGATTCTAAAACCACCGGTAAATTAGTATTAAAATTAGATATTGCAAACATTTTTTGCCAGAGAACAACATATCAATGCCGTTGTCGAGACGTAGTATCTGATACGAAATCAAAAGTAGTACCGTTATGACTGGATGGTAAAAAGAAAGTTTTATCGATTACGAATCGCAGAAGTTGAGTGTCAGTCAGCTACTTTTTATATCCATTGGATAAATTAGTCCGTTAATAAGTTCGCAGAAAAATACAAGTATCATTTTTCCAAATTTTCAAACTTTCTCAAACAGTCATAAAATTAGAGTACCCAGAAGATAAAACTTTCTTCTCGGGGCAACACGCGATGGGTCTCAACGTTTTCAACTCTTTCCCAAACGATATACCAAAACCCGAATTGTACGCAACCGTGTAAATGCGAATAATTAAACACCGGAAGAACTTACAGTTCGCCGAATGAAGATTTTGCACGATGCGCGGACGAAGAACTTTCTTTACGAGAGTACCGTGTCGTATAAATAAAGTTGACACAGTTAAAAAGTGAGAAGTTTGAGGAAGCAACGAACCGACACTGAAACACCGTGAAATTAGGTTCTCCCCGCGGTTTCACTGGTGTTTACATAAGATTCTTCTCGTACGCATATGGTATACCGTGCCCGCACGGGTCCCGATTCGCGCGCGTGTAATTATGTGCGTGTATATGGCAGACGGCTGATGGAAATGTTGCACCTGAACGGCTCGCTGCCATAGGTACAACGTCATTGCCAACAGCGGTGTACCTTCACTTTCCACTGCCGCCGCTAAACCGATCTTTTCGGCATCCATAAACGTGGATAACTTGAGAGTTACTTCGTAACGGTGACGATTGCAGATCCTAGCGCAACCGAATTATTTCTCTAATAATGATTATTATCAAACGATGAAACTGTGCGAAACGCTAGATCTCTCTTGAATCGTTTAAATATTCCACCCGAGTCGAATATTTTACCGAAAGTCAGTCATTAACATTAATATATAGAACTGTCATTGATATACTGTATTAAAAGTGAAGTATTATGTAAACCGTTCCGTGCGAATTAATCTACGGTTGCGAGAAGTAATAGTTCTGCATCTGGGAGAGATGCAATTACGGAGAGAGAAGTTTGTAATATCTAGGAATTAATATTACGTTACACGTGGATATTACAGGAGATATAAGAGACACGCGTTACGGTGCATTTAACGATTATAAGGTCAACGGGAAGAATCTTCTTTGAAGTACCACTTTCTCCTGCACGACCGTCTGCACACGGTTTCAACATATTCAGATCGAATCTTCCTAGGCTGAATCGAATGTGTGTCTACCTAGAATTTCCTGTTCATTAATTCTTTTTATTCTGTATACCTGAAACGAAAAATGAAAATTGGTTAACCGACTTTTTAAATATCTCATTAAAATAAACGTAAAAGTCTCCCAGATGAGAACCGCACCTTGAAACGATCGGAAAACATTTGCATACGGGTTACACGCTTCGAACGTGCGTCTGGCATAAAAAGGACATTATAGCTTACAAATTCCCCTCACAGTTATCGAACACGATCGTAACGTACATACGTGTCGCATGGATAACACGAGTGTGTTAACTCGAAACGCCGAAGAGATCATCAATAAGATAATTTCGCCTAGAATAAAAAATTCACGATTTATATGAATGTTTAATTCAAGCCATAGCTGTTTCCATATTCCGATAATCAAACATGTATGTCATTGTCGAGCCTTGATCTTGACATCGATCCCACAAATACATGTATCACACTTTCCATTTTATTCTACACAATTTTGAATGCTCACCACAGAAACATCACGATTAATTTCAGTATTCCTGCAATCTCATTAACGTCAACGGAGATAATATCCAACGGTGTCATCGCTTTCTAACGAAATTCAAAGCCATTAAAAGTTCATCGTCCTATTAATCCTTTCAGTTCGGACCACCTTTGTCGAAGAAGCGTTACACGTTGCCCGTCGTCGAATTCACGCTGGTCAAACGAGAATAGATAAACACGAATGCTTGAACCTGAACACTTATGTACCAACGTCTTCGGACGTTGGAATTCCTGAAACCACGTTTCTCGCTTTCTCGAACGTCTCCACCATTCCGTTGGAATTTCACTGGCTCATTTTCCATAAATATACGCGCGTTAATATGTGCAAAAGAATCTTTCCATCCTGCTTGTATCAAATTCCAGCGTGCTTGCATTGTACTTAATTACTCATTATACCGTGAAAGGACACTGGTCAGAGAAAAATTCAGAATATAAGATTCAATTGAAAAATCCAAGGTCCTCGACGCGCGATATTCTATACTTGTATTATTGTAATGTGCTTACCATGTTGACAGCTTCGATTTATTTATTGTACACTCGAAGACAGGGACTTTCAAGCATTACGAATAGGCGGTCGTTAACCTTCCTTTCCTGTGCATACACGTTTACATAGAGTTTATCTCGCCTGTGCAGTATCTAATAAAGTAATAAAACTAGTCGATTGACAGAGAAACAAAGATGAATTCCTCATTAAATTAGTTGCCATAAATTATTCATAGCTACATTGATTATCTGTGTCGTATATTTATTGTTTCCATGATAAATTGATAAATAATTCAAAGATCATTCACAGTCTATAAATTTTGATATTGTTTTTAGTAATTGAAGCACAACTTCCGCGTGAAAAATGCAGTTAAACAACAAAAGTTACATCGTCAAATGTTTGCTGTTATGCACGCGCAGTTGTAATAGAAGTCCGCAGAAAGAACGCGGTAAAAGTAGAACGTGAATAGTGACAAGCATCCGGTGGTGGAACGGCGTAAGTCCGTGCACGCAGCGGGTTTCGATCAAGATCCTCAACCTTGACATTTCACCGACTTTCGAGTGTCCTTTCGAAGATGCCACTTTGTCACTGATCATTGCTTTATTTTCTTAAATTCATTCTGCTGGTTCTTCGTGATTTGTATTTTTTTAAGCAGTCAGGTTTGAATTATTTTCAGCTTAGAATTAAAACTTGGTGATTTCGAGTTAATAATTCAGTATTGTTTAATTGTATGTTGTAGTGTGCGCGCAGAAGAGTAGTAAAAAAGATGAAGATAAGAAGGACGAGGAATTCGTATGCCCGGAGGGTCAAGGAAACGGCAACTTCGCCGATCCAGCAACGTGCAGAAGGTTTTACCAGGTAATTCATTTTCAATGCAATTTAATTAGTAATTTCCTTCTTCCCTGGGAGACCTTGTTTTAGGTCGATCACGTTGTGTTCCGATTTTCACTTTCAGTACAATATTCTTTCGAGCGTGGCTTTTGTTATATAAGACTCGTCCTTTCTTCTTTTTATCGCATTTATAAGTTCAATACAAGTAGTAACACTCAATTTCTTGTTAATAGTGCGTCGATGGATATCCATACCTGAACAGATGTCCATCGGGACTACATTTCGACGACATCAGTAAATTCTGTACTTTCAAAAACGAGGCCCGATGCGGGCCCATCGCTACAAGTAAGTTTGAAAAGCATCCAACTAAATACTTCTATCAAATCATGCGTTGTTTTTAGCGTGTTTCATATTAGTATTGTTGTTAATAAAAAATCTTTCCGATTTCAGCTCCAGCACCAATTACAGAACCTCCTACGGATCTAGCAGAGAGATGCGATCCAGCAAATTGTCAATTACCATACTGTTTTTGCTCCAGAGACGGAACGCTAATTCCCGGTGGCATTGATCCGGAAGAGGTATTTCAAAATTGAAACAGATTTGTAATAGAAACATTGAAATTTTCCTCTCTAACGAACACCGATTGTTTTCAGACACCGCAAATGATAATAATGACATTCGACGGAGCGATAAATCACAATAACTTTGATCATTACCAGAAAATCTTCGCTAACGATCGATTAAATCCTAACAATTGCCCGCTGAAGGGTACCTTCTTCATTTCGCACGAGTATTGTAATTATAACATGGTTCAGAGTCTTGCGCACGATGGCCACGAAATCGCTACTGAAACTATATCGTACGACCATAACTTTATACAGATTAATAAATGTTATCTCGTCCACCTGTCCCCTAATGAAAAGTAATTCATATTCTATAGGCTCCAAAAGGGACTGGAGGACAAAGGATACGAAGAATGGGTTGGTGAAATGATAGGAATGCGAGAGATCCTGAAACACTTTAGCAACATCTCGACCAGTGAGATCGTGGGTATGAGAGCTCCGTATTTGAAACCTGGACGAAATACCCAGTACAAAGTGTTGGAAGACTTTGGTTACATATATGACAGTAGCATTGGAATTTCGCCGTTGAAAGTACCCATTTGGCCCTACACACTCGATTACAAAATCCCACACGAGTGTAAGGCGGGTACATGCCCAACTAAATCATTCCCAGGTACGTGGTGAAAGTGATAATGTGAAATACTAAATGAAGTATTTAACTGTGCAGAACAAAAGAATATATAATTTGCATTTCCAGGTGTATGGGAATTACCATTGAACGCACATTACGTTGAGAGTTACGAAGGCGGACACTGTCCTTACTTAGATCAATGTGTCCTACACAATCACGATCCCGAAGAAGTCTTCGAATGGTTGCAAGAAGATTTCAATCGTTACTACGAACAGAATAGGGCTCCATATATGATGACATTCCACACGAACTGGTTCCAGATAAAAGAACTCGAACGAGGTCTATCGAAGTTCCTTGATTGGGCAGTGACACTGTACGAGAAGAAATTCTGTTTTACATAGTTCGATAATATGACAAGAATTTGTTTCATTTCAGTTAAATTTTTATTTCATCTTACAGACCCGATGTATACTTCGTAACAGCCACTCAGGCGCTTACATGGATAACCGATCCAAAACCGATCAAATCTCTAAACAACTTTGAAGGATGGTCGTGTAAGAAGAAAGAAAATATTCCAGGACCACCGTGTAATAATCCAAATAAATGCGCTTTAGACTTTAAACCCGCCGAATCGAATTTCACAACGACTAGGTGAGTTGACTTCCAGATGAGTATGCGTATTGCAATTTTGTAAAGGCGTGGTGGTTGAAATGTTTAATTATCCATTATAGATATCTAGAAGCGTGTAGAGAATGTCCAAACAGGTATCCATGGCTGGGAGACTCAAAGGGAACCGGCCTATACAATGATAATTATAATCCTGAAAAAAAATAGGAACTTCTGCAAGCAAGTTAGATTTAATATTATAACAAAGAATTCATTTGTATCTCGTTTACTGTTATCAAAATGAATATGTGTGATAAACCTAAAGACCTGCGACTTCATTAATTTTTGTAATATGTGTTGAACACAGTGAATATTTAAATGGAAAAGTTTGTTCATAAAATATGTATAATAATAAGTATCCCTTCATGTATTGATGAAATTTCATTTAAAGACAAAAAATAAAATATTTTTATCACCATAATATCCTCCAGTTGTAAAGGTGTTTAGTAAAGGCATTTCGTATGTTTAAGATGAGAATATGGAGATGATTATGCATGAGATGCACAAATGAAATCAATCTTGATACAATGATATTGTCTGTTGCATAGTTTACAACAATATATTTTTAACATTCTTATATATATATATATATCTACACTTATTATTTCTGTTGCATGCACCCAAATGTGATTGGGTCACTTAAATGGAGGCAATAAATATTAATTAACGAATTGGTATCCACGGTTCAAACACTTCTGCGTATGTGTGAGATGCTGAAAGATAAAAAAGAAGTTCATAATTAAAAATGCAATGGAAGAATCATGATCAATTGAATAATAACCAAATTGAACTCATCAAAAAATAAGCAAGATGCTTACGTGGTGGAGGGAAGCGTTCTGGATGTTGCTTTATATAATCCAACATGAATGCAGTACGTCGATTTGCATTTTGTTCATCGATCTTTCTCAGATTATCTCCAATTACATAACCTATTGCTGCACCTATTACATGCCGATAAATTCCTAAACATAAACATGAATATATTAAAAACATAAAAGAAGAATCAAAATTAAAGCAGTAATTATCAAGTTTACATTATAGTGTCATTGCTACATTACATAGATGGCGAAAAACTACAATACAGATTGAAGAACTTAAAAACTAAATTCAAACATTTATGTTAGCGTTTGAACCAAACATTTTCTAAAATCTTACTATCAACATAAAAGTACTTTCCGATTCGAAAAAAGGAGAAACATTGTCAACTGTTAAAGAGAACAAATGCATGTGAAAATTTATCAAAACCTTAAATTATGTAGATTATATAATCATAATGATTTTGTTTGAATCAGCTGTTTTACGATCAAAATATTCATTGTCGTTGTTCGTTAGATCAACTGTTGCAAATACAAACATTACCTGTGTGAATTGGTTTCTTTAGCAATAAATTTGAGAAACACGGGAAACCAAAGCCAAGGATAACTCCAGTGTACGTGTACATATATTTCGAAAAAACGGATGGTTTTGCACCGTGATCTTTTGTTAGAAGTTCTATGGCCCAATCTATTGACGGTTCCTCGCCTGGATCTACCCTAACCTTCGTCGTCTGGTCTCGTTGATAAATCTCCGGATACATATTGCCGGTTGCCGCGTATACTTAATGGGATGATACAATCTTTTGTGGGGTAAGTAAATACCACTAACACTTCGTAACACTTTAGCAAGGCCTTAAAGAATTTTGCATCCGTACGCGAACAAACAAAACTCCCTTCGCCTCGCTCGCGGTACTCGCGAATGCTCGTGTAACAGGGGTGTCCAGACTGTGGCTCCACATGGCGGAGAATGGGTAGTACTATTTGGTACCATTGATGTATGTAGGTACTACCACAGACGTGTATAAGAAGAAATTGAAGGAAATATAGAGTTGTAGACGAGATATAAGTTTCTATCTCTCGTCTACAATAGAATAGACAAATAAAACAGTTATAACAGTGTAAACTTTTGATTGAAACTATTACGTAATATCTATTGACATTCATGTAGTCTTTTATGAAATAAAGAATTTCTAAAGAAATGCTTGTCTTATTATTCTATATTGGGGAAGTATTGTCGAGAGAAAAAATAAGTTTTCTTTTTATTTACATAGTTTACAACATTTATTAGTACACGTGTACGTACGTTGTTCTTGTTCATCTTCGAAAGATCAATAAATTTTCTTCGATTAAACGTAATAGTACATTATTATCACATTAGGGATATATTTAGAATACACTATATGCTGAACATTGTAAAATAATATTACTTTTCTTTTGTTTTCACATAGCGCTTTACAGAATGCGTTAGACGTGATTTCAGATTATATGTAGAAATAAATTTATCATGGTGATTCCCAATCAGCAGATATACTTTTCTAAAACGGTAATTAAAGCAGATCGAAAAAGGAATTTAAGAGAATTTTTTCCGTTGATCCGATATCAGGGGTTTTAAGACCAAATAGAAATTAAAGAAATTCGGTCGTTTCTATTTAAAGTACGTTTAAAACGTTTTGGCATTTTTATCATTAAGGATCGCAAATTGTTAATCGTTGGGTATCACTGGTCTAAATGAGATCACTCTTATTGCTCCGAGATCCCGTTTCAACTATGAAGTTATTTTAGACAGACCGACAGTAGAAAAATATAGAGTAGCAATCAAATCTATTTTCCATGTAAATACTGATTTACACCTTATAAAGATGTCAACCTTCCAGCTTTGTGATTTCTCATGCTTCTTCCACCGTTCAACACAAAATGCCCATAAAACTAATGCGTTACGTAAAAAATCATACCTATCATTGAAGGAAGCAATAATTTTATTTACAGCTTAATTGTCAGTTTAGTAGTTTATAACGTCTATGAAATTGTACTAGTTGCTATCACAGTGGTGCAACTTAATTCACGAATTTGGAAACAAAGGAAGAGCATAGAAATATATTGCATTGGAATCACGGCTTTGTCAAGTCCTGGAATTACTATCCTCTCATCTAATAAGAATAATACAAAAATGAAAAGCACTATGCATTATAGAACGTTAGATAACAAAAATAAGGTGTATAGTTACTCTTCTACTTTCTCTTTGTCTCCCTCACCCTTTACTTTGATCTATTAGTAAGATTCTTTCATATTTCTTCTAAACTTTAAAAAATAATATGTTTTCTCGTGTAATATTCTCCGCATTTACTGTAAAACTAATGTTTAGATGTATAGAAATTATAATTACAAATTCTGCACTGATGTCAGAAACAGGTAAAACGATTGTATTAATTATTAGCCAAGTAAAACATCTAAAGAAGCACTACTAAAAATTCGTTTTTAGATTATGGAAGCGTACAAATATTGAATACTAATGAACTGTTTAAGCGTATTATCTGTAAATCATTAAATATGATTCAGTAACAATTAATAATTGCAAAACGAGTGTAGACAGTCACAACAGTAAGTTATTAGCAAATTTCGTGGCACTCTCTCAAGGAACTGATCGAACGATGTAAATATACGTGTATATATATAACGATCTTGGTCTGATGAATTTAATTTCCCCGAAAATGTAAAATAATACGAAAAATTCTCACTCTAAAACGGATTGCGTTTCGCAGAGTGGCACATGAAATACACGAAAGTTATTACTTACTAACGTAATAACGGACAGAATCGAATGTATCTGTATACCGTTTACCCGAAATATTGAATTATGACACAGATTTACTAAAAATTTTCTATCGACGTGCTAATTACGTTCCTAACTTTGTAAAATAAATTCTAACAATTCGCTACACTTTGGTACCGTGTTTTTGTACGCCGCACAAGTTAACCGTGGGAGGACCATATCGCCGCCGCAGATCTTCAGCAGAGAATATACGTAATTAGTGGAATACCGTAAAAAGCAGAACATGAAAAAGTCATATTTCTACCCACCTTAAACATGATTGTGGCATCGTGTGCACTTGATACCACAGTACCATCGCTAAGAATATGCTCCACGTGCGTAGAGGACATAAAATGGTCGCTAAAGTTCCGTACGCCAACCAGAAGAAATAAGCCATCACTGCCTGCATCGCGATTAGTAATGTGATTGGTAATTGTTGACAAAGAGAACAAAGCTTGGATAGTGGCTTGTTTAAAGGTGTATTAATGTTCTGTAACCTGGAGATAAACGTAAAATGCAGACGATAGAACGGGATGCACTGTGATTATACGACAAGATTTGCCATTTGAAATCTTACCGCTTATCTATGTGGTGAGCTAAAATTAGCATAAGTGGTAAATGAAAAGAGAATAATTGGAAAAATCCATAAGCATAAGTAAAGGCACCAGGGAGGTAGGAATTTCCGACGAATGTACCCCAAGCAAAAATCACACCTGTGTGATTTTCTATCACTTCCCCTATAGCCCATGGTCCTTAAACAAGTGCGTGTTGCTATTAATCATCGATTCGTTATTATAAAGTAATTTGAAACAAGAAGAATTACTCACCAATCGTTAAATATAGGGCGTACAGAACAAGAGGAAAAAACAAGCGGTCAACAGTAGATAAAACCCATAATTTTCTAAGCCACAAGTGGAAAAATTTTATCCGTAACCGTGGCCGTCGCATGTATTTCCCTAGATATAGAAAAAACGTTTCGTGTATATCAAAAGTATAACGTTTCAATAAAAAAACGTTTCTTCATTTGACTTACCCTCACATAGAATATGAAGGAATCGAAATAGACATAATGGAGCTACCAACAAGACTAAAACTGTGCTGAATAAGCATTGAAACTGTGGAAAAATAACATGAAATTAGTACAAAAGTATCGAATTATAAAACATTTTCAATACCTACAATGTGGCTGACGTTAGACATAAGAATTAATCTTGGCAGAATGCGGAACGAGAGACGAGAACCATCGAGAGCAAATGGTTGAGAAACTATTTTCTCTCTGTTGTCTTCATCCACCACTCGTACCTGGAATTCATTTTATGCACTTGTTACGCATTGTGAATATAACAATGCATATTATAAAATAGTTTATCACACACCTGGATGACGTGTGTGCCATCCTTGTATTTCGTTGCATTCCATTTAAATGTATAAAGAGGCCCTTTCGTGTGTTCGCAATCGAACCAAGGACCGTCGTCCAATTGAATTTCTACGATTCGAATCGGCGCCGTCGAAAATGCTAGCACTCTGTAAGCAATAGATGAAGAGAAATTTTGTTAAATGTATGTCGCATTTTATCAATTATATTTCTTGTTTGTGAACATTGGTAGGTGTACCTGATGTGAGTGGACTTTAAGATGGAGAGTAAGTTTTCTTTTCGAGGCATCACGTAAAGAGCGTGTTTAGGATTGGTAATCAATGCTATTGGCCACTCTTCATGTTTTACATCGATAAACGAGAACTGTCCATGATCGATCGCCGCAAGACGATACCTACCAAAGGGAAAACGTTTACTTTTCAATATTTATACAAAAAGAGACTCATCTACATTTGACAATAATCACAGTAATCACATTAAACCAACGTAAAAAATGTTGGATGAAGAATGCAATTAAAACATTTAGTATACAAAAGAATTTATTTTACATAGATGAAAATAGGCGATTATATACACAAATAAATAACTATATACATACACAAATAATATTGTACAACAGATATGTTATACATAATGAGTATACCAAGCAGCGTATGAAAATGTGAGTGGACAGTACATAACTCTTACATTCTGTTGTCTTTCCAATCAGCTAGTTCTAATTCAAGGAATCCAGCTTGTTGTAATGTATACATGTTTGGTACTGTTCCACCGAGCATATGGTAATGGCCACAAAGATATACCATACTTTCCTGGTACTGTCCTGTAAATGTACATGTTTGAAAGTACATTGTTCCTAAATATTGTATCAAATCTTTCTTACCTAAAATAGTTCTGATGTTTGTGTCAGTTTGTGAGAGTATGCAAGAAGTTGGATAATGACCA
Source organism: Mimumesa dahlbomi (assembly GCA_917499265.3). Classification (NCBI taxonomy): domain Eukaryota; kingdom Metazoa; phylum Arthropoda; class Insecta; order Hymenoptera; family Crabronidae; genus Mimumesa; species Mimumesa dahlbomi. Next base: position 13,066,761 of record OU824118.1, read on the forward strand.
AACCATATAATATAATCTGCATTATTCTTCTGAGATTTATTCACTAATTCATATATTTTTCTGATTTCATTTTGATCTAGTACACCCACAAAATTAAAGGGCCTCCTTGGACCAGGCTTTAAACATGCGTCAATTGCAATAAATGTGTATATTTCTGAATCAATGTTTACATTGTACATATAAGATCTTGGATGTTTTTCTCCTTGAACAGAATAATTTGCATAATAATTGTCTTTTGACTCAAGGCTAACTACGTTGAAATTATCTGAAAGAATACAGATAAATGTAATTTAATGCCATTATCATAAGTGTTTTATATTCAGGTTGTTCATACCGTGATTGCCCCTTACATCCAACCATAATGTCTTTTTCCGTATGTCAGTCTCATCTAAAACATGTTTATAATATTTCCATTCTTCTAAAATTTGTCTAGATCCCATTTTGTCCTTGGTTTTCGCATCTGTGAGATCACCTATCAAGTATCTTCCATTAGTCTGTGTGTTAGGTGGTATAAAATCTTTGGAAATATTCGATTTAACAGAATATTTATTACCTGATGCAAGGACCACTGCAGGTTTAATAGCATCCACAGTGGCATTGCAAAATTTCTTAAATTCTGAGATCCTGGATGGATCTTGAAATATACTAATGTGTATGTCAGATATCTGTCAACAATAGCATTGCAAAAAAAATATAGAATAGATAAGAAGATACACCACAAATTACTTTGCAAAGTATATTTCTGTACATAGTTCGTGATCAAGAAATTCGTAAGATCGAGGAAGGTAAAATATTAAAAACGAAAACAAATACATAATACAGTATACATGTTGTCATACAACTATACACATGTTTCTTAAAAACGAAGTAAACATACAAACAGTACCGTTAACTAATCAGCTGTTTCCACGAACCTGAAGAAACCAGATCAGATGATCAAACGACGTTCCGATATCGTAGAATTTCGGCTCTGACCATTCCCTCTCCACGTTTCCGCCAGAAGGACTATTGCCCGACACGTGAGAATCGACATTGATCAGATCGGCGACGTTTGCAACGAATATCGAGAGCATCAGCACGAAAACCAACAGGACCACGGTCGATTTGCCTATTCTCATTTCCAACGTGGATCGCCGGCCGTCGGTTCCGCGAACGATATTAAGATGTCATGTAATTTTTTAGTAAACATTCGATCATTCATCGAAAGCCACCTGCTGTGTGTGTTCGGCTGTTTATCGATTCCACGTTGCAGTCCCACGTCGCGTTGAACTAATCGAACTTCCGTCGGGATTTATTTTTCCGACGTTCTGATATCCCGTAGTTTTACCATGTTCCGCACGGGATCGGAAAATGTGCATCGAAATTGCACTGTCAAATCGTTCGCGATGACCATTGCAGAACATCTAGAAAAAGAATGCAATTCCACTGTGCGCATGACGGATCCACGCCAGTGATGCTCATTAAGGATTCTGCCTTATGGAATAACTGAATTTCGACAGGGGCGTAGTAAGAATTCTTTCATCCACGGTACACCATTTAGAATTATCGATTTATGCATGTGATGTTTAGATATTTGATTGTGATCAATGTGAGTAGGAATAATGGAAATAAAAGTTTGTTTCTGAAAACTTACAATATAGAATGCATTGATGAAAGTGAGGAGAACTTTTTTAGATGTATATATTTACTCAATAATAAATTATTCATAGTATTGTTGGTATTTTGTTACGGATAGTACAATTACTATCTAGTTAGTCCTAACGTGACGGTAAAGTTAGATACCAAAGATTAAAAATGGATTTTGTAACGATAAAAAATTCATGAATTTCGACGAAGGTCGCATTTCAAGGTACAATCTTATTCCATCAATACCAACAGGGACACCGATACCTAAATAGCAGATTAATCAATATTACTTAAATATTAAATCTTCCGCATACTGTTGTGATCTCTCATTTCTCATGTTTATTTTTAGATTTTACGATTGAAATATGAATGACAAGATATAGGCAATAACATTATTCTAAACTGATGTTAGATTCTCCTAGAAAACTTCGTACTATTCGTTTCACGAATTCCGGAATATCGATAAATATTTTGTTATATAAATAAAATTAGATTTTACGTCAGAAGTTGATGCTTACCGTCAAATCGAATGTGCTGTCATCACTTAATAACGAACTATGATTAACATTATTCCTCTGTTACATTATTTCGAGACATAGCGAAACATTCAAATAATTGCGGGGTGCCAAAACCAATTACGGACGTCCCTGAATATCCTCTAAAATTTGAAACGCGTACCGCGCGATGAGAGTCGCTGAACCAAAGCAATTTCTCCTATCCGTGCCGAGACATCCGTGAACATCGTCGTGCCGATGTGTGCCTCTTAGAAAAAATAAGGGTAGTGCTTAATAGTGTGACATATGTGGTTAATTCTTCACTGAAACGACCCGGCCGTCACTCGTAACATTTCGATCGTTTCCTCGTCGACGTCGTCCGGATTCTACTCACCACCGTACGTTCCTGGCTGCCCTTCTGTGTCATTATAGTAATCACCGAAACCTTAAATCGTCGTCTGCGCTCGATTTTCTCTTCTATATCTCGTCGACAAACAAACCGAAGAAATTAGACAATTTACATAATTGAAAATATTTCATGTGTCATTTGGAATGCACGTTACTTCGAAATGTGATTATATTATGATACACATTTGAATTTCGTGATTTACATGACCATATACGGACGCACGGGAACATCCAGGAAACCGAGAATTCTGTGAACAAATGTTGCGTTTTCGTCGCATGTTGAAAATACGAAGTATTTGTAAGGGATAAATGTACACGCGTATCTGGGAATCGTGGAGCTGTTTGGTTTAACGTGGGTAGCAGCTCGTAGTGTCTGTTTGTATATCTTCTTTCATTAAAAAGCCCTCCTTATGTTCGATCGAATTTTAAACGGCGTGACATAATGTTACAATGATGTACGGATGTCATTGTTATACATAGTGGCTCGCAATGTTTCGCGATTCCTATGTAGGGGATTAAAGAATTCGGAAGTGACATTCCGTATGAAGCGGCAGATAGAAACGTGAGACGAATACCTGCCGCGCAATTAAGATAAAAACGTTTCAATGTTCTCATTCCTACGAAAACTATAATGCACGAGTTTTTGTTTAGTTTTCGTACATTTTCTACTATTTTCGTTTTTCTCTAACACGAACGAAAGTGTATGTTGTATGAATATTAATACTTAATTATAAAGGAAATTAGATCACCACTAATCTAATGATGGTATAATGTATAAGCTTACCATCTGTTTGATACTATCAGTTTATAATTCTCTGGATTCTTAGGTTTAAAAATTCTAAATTGCTTCAGAGAATGAAAATTTTAATTTTTCTTTGTCTTTACATATTGCAGATGGCAGCTAGCGCACTAGAGGCAAAAATGAATAAGATCAGACAGCAGAATGAAGAAATTATAAGAAGATATGAGGTACCTAGTTACCAGAGAAACAAATATACATTTCCAAAGATTTTTCACATGTTTTATGAATTCCTTGTATTATTAGGAGGTGGAGGAAGATAAGAAGAATGCTGCCAAGTTAAATGCTTTGGTACAAATGGTTCCGTCAACAGATTGGCCAGAAAGGAAAGAACCACCTGAATTTTTCAATCCACCCAGAACCAAACAAAAATCAACCAAAGAGAAACACGAATATGTTCCACACGTCCATCCGGGAGAAGGAAAGAAAGGATATGCATTTGTCCAAGCACGTAACAAGCTTTCATTCTAAATCTATCTAGTTTAATGTATGCCTCAAAGCGATATAAACATAATAAATAATTATTTTCTCCATTATAGGGTGAAGGACCACCACCAGATCCTAAGTATAATTTCCTTGCTGATTCTGAGCGAGAAGAATGTAATGCAGAATACTCAAGAGAAAATATGAGTAACAGAGGTCACAACAAAATGACAAGAGGCAATTTCAGAAAGAAAATTCCTGGAAGAGATGTCATGCAGAAAGTAAGGAACAGCACAATAGCTAGGAAATTTGATTTTCACAAGTGTAAAGACGTTTCATTGTGCATAGGATAATAAAATCCATAAAGGAAACCATAAGGATGAATATCAACCTGGATATGAAGCATGGAGGGCAGAACGGAATCGAATTGATGAAGACAGGATCAGTAGACAAAGAACTGCAGCAGGAAATTGGCGTAGGGAGTGGGATAATGATAAAGTAATAATATTTGGATACTAACGTGTATAAAACATTGGCTAATAGAAATGGTAAAAGGAGGAATAACTGAATGGGATCATAATTATTTCCAGATGCATATCGTAGATGATGTAATGAAAACATCAGTGAGACCTACATTGGGTGACTTTGCAAAGAAAGATCACAAAGACTATGATAGAAGATACCATAGTAATGGTACGTTTAATCTATGCAAAATTTATTCTGATATTATTAGTAAAAGTGACATTGTTTACAGGTAACGATTACCCAAGTCATAATCGTGGAAATCACCGTCCTCACCGTGGACAACCAAAAAGCTTTCACAGCAATTACGATAATCGATCTCACAATACATACGATCAACACAGACACAGTGCACCAATGATGATGAAAGCTCCATTGTCACCAACTTCAGATGAACGGACTGTCACTGCTACTGACAAAAGTATTAAGGTTACTTTGAATCAGAGCAATGTGGTGAAGGGACAAGTTATGAGTGTCAAAGGTGCTTTTGTTTGTACACGTAGTAAGAGTGCATTACTCCGTTGGGCTTTGCTTTTCATATAACCAAATGTCGTTATTATAATATATTCTATTATTTCAGTGAGTACCCCAAGCATAGCTGGAACTGGACGAGTCGGTCCTCGCCAGAGGACGCGTACCACGTACAGGCATTCAGACGCTGAAGGGACAACACCAGAAATCGAAACTTTCTCTCGTCAAAAGTCATTTGACGACAAGTCGAAAGCGTCGCATTTCAATAACCAAAAGTCCCCGAATATAAAACGGACTCATTCTCAGAAAAAGAAGGATGTGGGTTCCAAATCTCCATATCTTCAGAGAAAACATGGAGACGACGTTAATTTGCACCTGCACAACGATAAAGATTTCAAATCTTATCCGCAGAAAGACAACCAGAAACCTTATGTTGCCTCTAAGTCACCGAGGGCCACGAGAAAAGATATGGAACCCATAAAACATGATCCGAATATATCTAATATGGAAAACGAGCACACCGTTGACAAACTTGACACGAACGACAAAGCACAAGTAGGCATACATGATGTTAATACAGGAGATGGATATGATACGTGTTCAGATTTCAATTCGAAAATGATTGAAAACAATGAAACCGAAAGTAACAATTCCAAAGTACCTTTATCTCAAGTAACAGCCAATGTGGAAAATGATGAAATCACTCCCGAGGAGGGAACTGAGTTATCAATCGAGATACACGAAAGCAATATTCCAGGCATAGAAGAACCGAAAGAAGAGGCACCAGAAACAGCTCCAGTTTCTTCACACAATATGGAGAACATTGAACATATTACCAAAGACACAAATAAAGACAATATCGAGGTGGAAAATGAATGTTCGACGGTGCATGTAAATAATCTCACAGAGAATCCACAAGAGAAACTTAAGTTGTCTTCCAATGAGCTGGTTTCGGCCCAGGTACAATCGGAGGAGGATCTTGCTCCACTTGAAAGCAATAATCTTGATAATATTATTAAAATAGAAGACGCTGTGATGGACAACAAAGATGATCAACGATCGTCGGAAGAAGTGAGTGAACTACCCGCAAATGATAACTGTGATAATATCAAAGAAAAGGCCACGGACGAGCGTTCGTCGGAGGCTGAAAAATGTTCTGTGATAGAGGCTATCGATCAACCGGAGTGTACTAATGACAAACCAACAGCAGAAACTGTAAAGAAGGAACTAACGGAGACAGTGAAAGTAGAAATAGCAGAAGCAGCAAAGGAAGAAGCAGCAGAAATAGTAAATGTAGATGCAGGGAACACGGTAAACGAAGGAGCAGTTGAAGCAATAAAGGAAGAAGCTGCGGAAACAATAGAGAAAGAAGCTGCGGAAACAATAGAGAAAGAAGCTGCGGAAGCAGTAAAGGAAGAAGCTGCGGAAGCCGTCAAGGAAGAAGCTGCGGAAACAGTAAAGAAAGAAGCAGCGGTAGCAGTAAAGGAAGAAACAGTGGAAACTATTAAGGAGGAGGCAGTGGAAGCTATTAAGGAAGAAGTAGTGGAAACTGTTAACGAAGAAGTAGTGAAACCTGTTAAGGAAGAACCAATGAACACAGAGGAACGAACAGATAAGAGCGAAGACACTAACGAGTGTGGTAACAATGAAAAGAAGGATATTGTAAGCTGCAGCGAGGTAAAATCGGAAAATACTGTTGATTGTACCGTAAACGTGGAAGGGAATTTAGAGGATAAATTAGAAGCTCCAAAAGAAAGTGTAGTGAATACACAGAACACGGAGGAAAGTAAGATGGTGGAAGACTTAAAGGATTAAGTTGTAAATGAAGGTTAAAATGAAAGCAGTATCAATTATCGATAATATAAGAAAAAAAGAACACATCGATACTTTTTGATATTAGTACATTTTTAAGGCTCACTTTTTCCGCGAATATTATCTAAACGTATATTTAAAAGTATCTAGATTAAATAATATTGAAAAGAGGGTTAAAGATAACGTTAGCTAAGTATGTATCTTATGGCAATGACAAACGTCATAAAATTATTACCTCCATGAACTTTATGTTCTATCAACAAACATTACGATTGTTGTTTTAATGGTTTTAATTAATCTTCAGAGTGGAATTCTCACTAAACACTGTATCGTTCGAAATCTAATTATCGAGATTCATGGAAGCTCGTGATTTTACGTTTACATTCTTCAGAAATTTGTTATCGGAGCTTTTGAAAAGCCATTTCCGCAGCGATGCTTTTAAAATCGTTAATAATTTAAGTGGTACTAATCGCGCACAATCATATCGATGTTGGTTAACCCTTTGTGGTTTAATTTTAGCAGATTTTATGTCAGTGCGGTAGATAAACGTACGAAAATTTATTTAACATTTGCTCAAACCAGCATTGTAATATTAAAATTATAGATAAAAAAGCAAAGAATCTCTTTGTTTAAAAAAAACGTTTACTTTCGACCCAATAGAAAGGGCCACGAAGGGTTAGTACATTAAAGATAACTAATATAGTGCTTTTGCATATGTAGAGTATGACAAGGCCATGATTCGTATTTCTGATATTTTATATAAAATTCTATGACAATAGAATACTGACATTTGTTCAGATCGCGTTTGAACAATATTTTTATAATTGGCTATGGCAGTTAGCTGTATATTAGAGATCGATATATACATATATATATCAATATAAAAAAAAATATATATATATATATATATGGATATGAGGATATCCTTTAAATACCTTGACACGTTGATACTTCGATAGTTCGATAAACACTGTTGATGGAGAAACAACAGTCTCGTATTTTATTCGAATTATTACATTAATCTAAATGATATATATTTATTTCAGTTTAATTCGAGGAACAATGTTACGTTACTTTAAAGTCTATACATATTTATTTTCAACTTATTACGTAAAAGATTATTTATTGCATGTTTCTTTATTATTATTATTATCATCATCAAATATATTGTTAATCTTTTGCTTTCTGATTAACTCTTTGATTTGCACCGTCGCCCGGCAATTGTGCTGGATCTTTCAAGTTGTTTCGAGTATATGATACTTCTTGGGTGAGAAAAATTGTTATAAATCGGAGGGTTAGTTGATAGTTAATCGATGCGTTACAGTCTTGGAGGCGTAAGAAGTAATTGATTCTTTTAATCAACAGGTGCAATCATTATTTTCATTGTTTTGTTCTTACGACTATACCTACCCGGGTGTCATTGTGATATTTCAGTTTTCGCTGTCATCATCGTCATATTCGAATTGTTCCTCAGATTCCATTTCGCCGTAATCGTTTACAAGAGTGTCGTTCTCCACCGTTAAAATCGGTGGTCCGTAACCCAGCGCCTCCATCGACTCCGTTATTCTCAGCCATAGTTTTCTATTTTTAAGATTGTTCTGACAAACAAAAAAAAATAAACAATAAAGATTGTTAATAAAGACTCCGTTTGTATTTTCTAATATTTCATAACTCACTTTGATCATTTCCTTGTAACACTGTTGAAATTCGTCGTATCTGTTTAGAGTCACATTTAAAAGGCATAGATAGCCCCATATATCTGGATTGCAATTGTGGATTCTATTCGCTTCCGACAGCGCAGCTTCGGCTTCCTTGAACTCTTCCAACTAAAAAGTATATATTTTAAAGAAGTCGTGTAATTCGCTGTTTTAATTGTTTTAGAATTTATTACCTCGAAGAAACTGATACCGGCGCCAAACCATGTCTGCGAGGTCGGCGAGCTTTTGCATACACTTAGGAACAGCTTTTTCGCATGCTGATAATCACCAGTGTGAAGATAATGCAAGCCCATTCTAAATGGATGAACTGGATGATTTTCGTGATATTAATTAGAAATAATTTTCAACGATTGATTATGTACCTGACTTCGATCAAATGTATATTATCCGGTCTATCGAACAGCATTCGAGCGAATTCGAAACACTCGATCGCTTTCTCAAACTCGCCAATATTGTGATAACAGTGTCCCATAAGACTGCTAATATAGTAATCCTAAACAACGGTACAAAACAAATTGTGCATTGAACTCTATGTAAAAGATCCGTATCTTATGGCAAACATTTAAATAATCAATTTGAATCCCTGTATCATTAATTCACAAACCATTCCGTAGTCGCATTTCGCTTCTTTTAAATGAGACAACGCGTCCTCGTATCTTCCGGATAAATAATGCTCCACAGCCATGTAGTATAAAACGTACGTCGACTTGCCTGCAGTCGTCATTTCTTTCGCCAGTGCGATACCTGCCAACTGAAAGCAACACCCAGATTGTAAAATAGAAACGGTTTGATTAATTCCCATCGAACCACGTGGCATATCACCTCGTAGAGATGTAACTTTAATAAAAACGTTGCTGCCTTCGCGTAAACTCTATTCCGGGGACAGTAAGTTGTGGACCAGGCAAGTGGCTCCGCACTGCTTTCAAGTCCTCGAGTTTTGTCTTTCATACACTTCTCCGCGATGCGAAGGGTGAGATCCACCCCTAGAACGCAGAATTTCAATCAATCTTGTTCCGTAATCAATCAATTTTATTAATCAGCTGGCAATGTAATGTAATTCTGTGTTGGGATAGTAGAATTTGTTTTATAAAATGAAGGAACGATGATATTACCTGGGTAATACTCTGTTCGTACATAGAAAAGATGTAGAATGATCCAACCCTCGGCGAATCGTGGATATAAATCGGTAATTGTTCTGAAGAAGATTTCTGCTTCTCTGTAATCTCGATTTCGAAACAGAATCGCCGCGTACATTAACAATCTGTAAAGACCGTATAGTGAATATGGAATTTATTGAATGAAAGTGAGATTACTTTCAATACATAAAACACATACGCGAGTTTGTGTTTTCTATCTAATGCGATCGCCTCTAAACAGCATTCCCTTGCGCGATCGATATCACCGATTTTCTGCAGGAAAATCGCGTATTGTGTCCATCCCTCGGGATCTGTCTTGTTCGAAGCAATTACCTAATGATGTGTTACTTTAGATTTAATTAATCACTTTCATTAAAGATGACAGGTGTTCACCTGTTTGTAATAATATCTCGCATCGTCGAGATGTCCCAACTCGTAACTTTCCTCGGCGTAGAAATATAATTTCTTTGGATTCACTAATCGCGTTAAATCATCCGCTTCTCTACCTTCGACGACTTTATTTATAGCCACGTGCATTTGTTCCACTAAATAAGTGTAGGTGGACGCAATAAAATTCTGCGGATTATATAATTTGACGTACAAAACAATTTTCAAAAATTTATTTCATGGGATCTCTAAATGAATCTCTCTGTAATTAAACCTGGGTTTCTTTGAAGTCCACGATATCTGACGGCATTTTAAATCTTTGGTCCAGCAGCATCGTGACTTTTGATTTTAACGTGTTATGCAGTGCCAAGTATAATCCGGTTTTATAGAGGTACTGCTCGAAACATACCAATTCATCCTGGAAAGGAATTTCATTTTCCATCGATATGTTCCTTTTATTCAAGTTTCTGATTTACCGTTTTAGGATTGTAACAGAATTTTTCTTTCGTCTCTGTATCTTTTTGAACGTCTGATTGATCGTCTCCGTGAAAAGTCTTAGAATCTCCCTCGCGAAAATCCTACGTTGAAAAACTCAGAATGTTTTAATTAGCACGATGAATTTATTGTGTATGAAACTGATAGTACTCTATAACTGTTTGTAATAATTTCCGCCAGTCTTTGAACACAATTCTCATATTGCTCTTCCGCCACATCCCCGGAGTATGGATAACGTGTTTCTTTCTTCGTTTTCGGAATCAGACCGTCGATTCTAATAACACATCTAGTATTTAAAAGTCTTCTGGGGAAAATTTTAATGGAATATTACTAGAGGTACTTCAGTCTTACAACGATGAGAAATCTTTCATTATTCGACAAGCGACGAGGGGCTGATACAGTTCAATTTCTATTACTATAACAGTGGGTTCATTGGTTTCTGAAATAATGGCGGTACTTGTAAGTACTTCAGCTTCGGATCGCACAGATGTTGTCTAATGAAATTAAAAACATTGTGATAGAAGTGATAATCAGTTTCTATGGTTCCTTTTTAAGTGAAACCATATGAAACAAGTAATCCAATATTACCTTGGATGTTTTGCTTTTCTTCTCTCTATCCCTCGGCTGTCTCGGTTGTTCCTGAACGAAGATATTACTGTCCAGTCCAGTTTTTTCAGCCATTTCCGCCTGGTTGTAAGTGAACAGTTGCGTGACCACTCGCGTGCTTTTTTCTTCGCGAACAAGAAACAAAGGGTAAGAAAACGTGTCGCAGTTAGGTGGAGACAATTACTTAAATTGTGATTTACTTCCAGGAAAGAGAAGTTCTGAAACGTCCACGTAGCACTGGTACAATTGTGATCTACTTGCTGATTTGTCTTTAGATCTTCCCTCTGAGGTTTTCTGCGTCAGCAAGAATTGAAACGGCCAAAATTGATATCTTCGATTGAAGGAATGTTTCTTGGTAAGTTTGTAAATGCTCTAGATAAGTTACGAGAAACTTTGAAGATTTTCACACGCACCTGGTGATTCGACTTTGCATCGCGTCTCTTCCAACTTTCCAGACAGCGAATCGATTTAAGGAATTCCATTCGATTCGTGGATCATCTTCGCATACTTTTGCCTGTGGATAGCGTTAAGTTTGTTTCAGATTTTTGTGCTTGCCAAGCGAGTTGTCAATAGAAAAACCGTTTTCCATAATCATAGGAAATCATACCGCCAAATCGACGCATTCCTTCAATTCGTTTTTCACCCCGACGTAATCGCAGTCGAGTTTGTACTTCGATAATCGAGCCCTGTTTCCCAATGTTTGAAATCTACTCCAGCGTTTTGTTCTCTCGACGTCGCGGAGCGTCGTCCATGCACCGTTTTCGAAAAGAACGCTTTCTGGATTCTAAGGAGAACAAGTGATCTTTTTGAATTTATTACATACAGAGTGTAGAACGTAATATCACAGAAAGAATCAGATCTATATTTCAAAAATTACGAAAATGACGAGAGAAATACGAAAATCGCCAAAAATCATCAATTTCTAACAGTTTTTTGATTGCCATTTGCTCAATTTTTGAGATAGCGGCCTGAAACTGGTACCATTGTTTTAGTTAGGAAATTCTACGCCAGATCAATGTATAATAGTTGTACTTTTCGAATATTTTATTTTTCGCCAAAATCTGAAGGGGGTAGATCAGGATTTTTTGCGATTTTCGTAAATCGCTTGCCATTTCCACAATTTTTTAGATATCATAATGATTCTTTTACTGGCTTATTCGGCTTCGGATTCCGCGTCCAAAACGTCCAGGATCATTTTAATATCCCGAAAATTGTGGGAATGGCAGGCGATTTACGAAAATCGCAAAAAATCCTGACCTACCCCCTTCAGATTTTGGCGAAAAATAAAATTTTTGAAAAGTACAACTATTATACATTGATCTGGCGTAGAATTTCCTAACTAAAACAATGGTACAAGTTTCAGACCGCTATCTCAAAAATTGAGTCATTGAGAACCAAAAAACTGTCACAATTTGACGATTTTTCGCGATTTTCGTAATTCCTACGTCATTTCCGCAATTTTAGAGATATTCAAATGATCCGGGGCGTTTTGGACGCGGAATTCGAATCGGAATAAGCCAGTGAATAAATCATTTTGATATCTAAACAATTGTGAAAATGGCGAGCGATTCATCGCCCTAATTATTTCAGTTACTAATGAAGTGATTCAAATCTTATTTCATTTGAATTTAATTCACCTATTTTTTACGGTACAAGAGGATAAATTCATATTTTTATAGACTACCTCGCTGTCGGTGTACACAATGGTGCCAGCTTTGTATTCCAAATTCCCGGTGAACGAGTCGGGAAGATTGTAAATACTTTCCACGGTGATATTTAGATAATTCATATCCTCATCCTCCGGGAAGAATGGTATGTCGTCCTGCCAAACTGTCACCGTCAATAGCGGGAGATTCTGCCAAGAAACTGACGAGCCATCGAACGAAAAATGTGGTGTTTCCAGGTACAACTTTTCCGTGAAACATTTTTCCCCTGATCGAATTAGTGATTAACGAATACCAGCACTAATTCCATGGATATTGTAATCATTTACCGAGTATTAACGGCATCAAGTCGAGGTTACAAATGCCGATGTCTCGCGACACTGAAGGACTCACAGATTTGGTGGTAAACTTCGTTTTTTTCTTCGTTTCTACAATTGTGGGCGATTGTTCTTCGTTCTCTGTGGACCGCACTGCTTTGACTAATAAACAAAATTAACTGGGAAATTAAAAGTCGTTGTAAAACGCGTCTGAGAGGACTTGAAAGACATTGATAAATCTTACTCAATATCGGCGTCGAAATCAGGGATTTAACGTTACTTTCATCGTTCACAATTACAGGTAACTTAACGAGAAAATCGATCTCCCAAGTCCTCGGTGGTTCGTCATAATTAGGATCGATCGTTATCGGTCCAGATTCTCCCAAAATGGTATCATTATGTTCCACCGTGAACTTTAGACACGTGGTTTCTTTTTGGACCTACACAACGATCCAAATAAAGTTCTCGTATTAAACAAGAAAAAAAAATCGTCCTTGCAATTTCGTAAGAAATACTTACAACATTTTGAAGAGTGTCTATAGTGATTTCAATGGTTTTCTCGAGAGGAGTATCGTCCCAAATTAACAAAGCCGCCATGGTAGATCAAATAATATCTTCTCGGATCTTTGAATTATATTAAAATAATGACAATTAACGGAACCGAATGTATTTGTCAATGATATGTATTCTCAGTAAACAAGTATACATGTATGCACGGTATATGTATATATCCATATATGTATAATATATACGTATAAATATAAATTATTTATCGCGCTACAGCAAGGGACGGTTAACGTAATGATCAGACGTTTCTAATTACTATCACCTCAATCGATGGCCTGTAGACTTGGACCGAATTGTTTTATTTTCCTCGTGAGCAAATTCCACTTTTATTATCAATATTTCTTAATAATCGTGGATCATCGAAATTAGCGTATCACGGTGTGAGCAAGGGTTAACGATATTTATCGAAGAACAATTTGTACACAGCGATATTATTTACATCGGAGTTCACGTTCTTTCGTAAATATACAAGGTGTCTCATAAATACAGAAATTTATTTGGTTTAATACCGAGAGACAGAATAGTTTTGACAATGTAATTTTCGATATTTACGAGATACCGTGTACCACCAAAATGCTTAGAATATTTCATGAAATTATTGCACTTATTTCGAAATGAAATCATTGCCGGCGGCAATGGATTCCTTTCGTTGTCGAAATTTAGTTAGAATTATCTTCCTGCAACTCCTTGGCGAAGAGTTGGTGAAGCAACGAAAAGCGAATTACATTTCCATTAGATTACACTACGTTTGTTACGCAACAGAAACATTCTCCCTTTACTCTTCCACAATGAAGCGTAACAATCCTCGTTTTATACGCATATCACATTTTATTTACTTAACTGATATAAACATGTTCATATACATATATCTCTTAATGAAAAAATCGGATATATCAAATAGGCTAGCATGTGCGGGTACGAGATATTTTTAAGCTCGGCATTGGAATTTAAACCACAAAAATGTCAATATTGGTCCGATGGTGTAATTCACTGATTGGTAAAACGTGAAAATGAACGAATTTCGGATAATTTCTACCTTCAATTTTCGTCTAACAAGAAATCCAAAATGAATGATAAATAACACGCGCTACATTGAAAAAAACTTTCGATACCCGTACATGCCGATAAACAGATCGATAAAATTTTCAAGCTTTCAAAATCCGTCCTATAATAAACATTGTTTCCGTAACGCGCAAATAGTCGGGTTCAGATTTGGAATCGAGCTGATTTAACGATTTGAGCGAAATGACGTTCCCGCGCGCCATCGAAACGATTCTGTACGATTGTTAATTTAACGACACTAACACATCTCTGTGTCACGATCATCAAGGCACTAAAGTGTACAAGATACGAGTGCCACTTCGACAACTTTCCCCGGACGTGTGAAACGTATTACAAAGTCTAATCGGTTTATCTAGATATGCCGCTAGTTGCCTCGATTACCAACAGATTTTCCATACATTATATTTCAAGGTAATAGTAGAGAAATGTCCATTCGAGTGATGCTACAAATTTCCCATCGTTTCAACGCAGAATTTCCAAGAGTCAGAATACATAGAATTTGCGAGTCACATCTTGCCTGATGAGACGATACGAATGATATTACTATTTTTTCATCGACAAATTGACAATCAATTATTCAAACTGACTCTGACACTACGAGACGTAGCAAAAAAACCGTCGATGTAAAGTATCATTCTCATTGTCATCGAAATTCTAATTTTAAAACGTTCGTTTTCCCATCGTGGGAAATGCACTCTCATTTTCTCTTCGTTAGTAATTACGGAGTGACAATTATAATTGTCGTACGTGGCAAGAGATTGTCTACGTAACGTGAAATTTTCATTGTCATCGAAATTCTTCCTTGAAACGTTCCATCCTCGGATTTACGAATCTGCATATGTTCATTCGCGTTCACGCGACGAAGTGATTTCCTGTCGCTATCTGGCACTAAATACGCTGTTTATACAATGGTATAAAAAAGAAATGTACGGGCGTACATTAAAGTCAGAAGTATCAAAACGTTACTGAAAGAAATCAGTCGACTAGAGTGGGACAATTATAATTCGCGACGGGACGCGAGTATCTTCCACGTCTTATTATTATTTGTTTTCTTTTTTTTAATAGAATATTCTAAATCCACACAGCTAATCGTGCGATTCGATTCGAGGAAGAAAAAATTACACATACGTACACCACTGGATTCGCGGACGTTGAAAAGCGACTCGCGCGTTTTTACTGTTTCAAAAAACCAGTCTTTTTTCGGATAGACAGAACCCACGTGGCAGTAAAGACGTAAACGGTCCGATTAGAGAATAAGATGATTCGTCGATATAATGTTCGCCGTTAATCAGATTCGTTGTTTTATTAAAGGGACTTTAAGGTCTTGTCGATGTGCCTTAGGGTTGTCTCCGGTACCGCGTCCGTTAGTGCCCTTCGGAAACCTTCGGCGTTCATTACTCGTCGGAACATCTTTTTCGCGTGGTTTCTGGAAAATAAAAATTAATTCAATCTTTTTTTTTCCTGCAAAAGAACTTTTCTTTTCGATCTTTAATTATCTGGAATTTTTGATTTACCTCGCGTCTAAATTCCCGTCGATCAAAAGCCTCGCAGCGGTGCTTAGCAATTTGTCCCTCGCATCCCTCGGGAGAATCATAATGTGTTCCGGTCCCACTCGATCGACTATGGTTGCCAATAATCTACCTGTCGCTGCCCGAACGATTGCGTTCTGATGACTATACGGAGAAAAAAAATCAAAAATAAGAGTGTGGCCCCGTTTCTTCTTCAATCAGATTGCAATTACAAAGTGATGATTTACCTTCCTCCACGGTGAACAATGATACCGATCGTTTTATGCGGCGGAAGGTGCTCGATCATAAGATCCAACGCTGCATTGCTATCCGAGCGAAGAAATCGATTTGTGTCGGCTGTTCTGTGAAGCAGCGGGCCGGCGATATCATCGATGTCCTGATAACAGAATTTTCAATTTACATATCGGATCGTATAAGTCGCAACACTATTTTTATTTAAATAATGTTATTTTAGAATAAACACTGAACGTCTTCTATTAAAATTCAAATGAATTACAATATATTTGAATACACTGATTTTAAAAGAGGAGTCCTGTATATTTACTGGCAGTAGCGTAGCTGTAGACAATTTTACCTGATCGATTCCTCGAATCTGCGAGCTGAAAACATCACCGGCTGCCGCGCACGCGGCTCTTGCCACCTGCGATCGAAGACTTTTTACCTGTCGACCCAATAATCGACCTATCGTACCCGTTGCACAATTATCCAGATACTCCGGATGCTGTTTGGTGATCTGGGATAACGCCTTCAGACCTTTCATCGTTACCTCCCTGTGAAACATCATTCGATCAGAATGATATTCACATGATTTACAATGATTATTAATGATCAGATCATTTTTGCTAAAACTTACCAGTCTTTACTCTCAAGTTGATTAAAACACTGCTGGACAATCGGTCTTGGTTTCTCCGGTTTCTCGGAATTTCCTTTACTTAAAGTCCCACGAAGTCTCATAGTACCTCGTGGCACTTTTGACGGCCTTCTAGTCGGATTAATCGGCTCAACGGGATGTGTCTAAATGATAAAATAATTCATTTATTAAATATATTAATTAAAAGACAATCATAAAGTATCTTTTGATAAAATCTACCTCGATCTTCAATATTCCCGGTTCCGTGTTCGTTTCACTAGCGCTGTCCTTACTTTGTCTGTCATCCGAATTTCCGTTCACGGTTGACGGATCGATAAACTATAAACAAAGTGTTGAAATACACGTTTCAATGATATTTGATCTATCGATCGAACTTTACGAGACTCACTCTCTCGGGGTTCTCCGTGTCGTTCGATTCAACGTCGTTTTCAATCTTGTTTTCGATGTAACTCGTTGCCTCGATGGAGTGAGGTCTCGATGCGATAATAATCGTGGGTGAATTGGCGACGATCGATTCTCTGCGACTACGAATCTGCTCCTCCGGTTGGAAGTCATCCTCCAACACGGACACCACGCGTTCCTCGCTGGAGTCGGTGAGCTCTTTGATCTCGTTATCGAAGCTCTACGAGACAGATCGACCAGATTGAAGTCATTCTAACCATTAATTAGTATTTCAGACTCTCCGAAGCCAAACCGACGATCAGCTACATTCCACGGAATCCAATTTTAAATAAAATCAAACGCGAATGCTCTTGGAATCATTAATCGCAAACTATGATCGATAGATCAATGATTTTACTTTGAAATTTAGCATTTTCACGTCTCCTCAGCATGTTTTTAGTATTACTTAAATTTTATACTCGAATACGTGATCAATTCATAATGTTTTTAGACATCAAACGACAACCAATTTTTTATTTTACCACAGTTCGTCGGTTTGACTTTCGTTTATTTATCGCGAACGGAAATTAACTAACTAATTTTCGCGGACTTCGTTTCGCCGGCGACTTCGGCACCGCGAAGTCGGAATTTCTGCTCGACGTTCTGGAACACGTTTCCGACTTCCTTGGACTCGCGATATTTATCGGTGAAGCCTGTTTGTCGTCGAAGCTCTCGTTCAAGTCCTCGTTCGTAATAAATCGTTCGTCAGATATAACAGACACGACGGATCTTCTTCTGATTTCTTCTTCCGGTCGGATAGTCTCGTCGGAAGTGTCGCTCTCGTTCTGATTTCCGGGATACTCGGGAATCTCGCACTCGGACGGTGGTCTGCTACGATTTGGTAGCTTGGCATCCTCCTCGCTGCTCCATTCTTTCGAAGTGTTGTCGTCGTCGATCGATGTGATCGTCGCGTCCACCCCGGTATCGATTTGTTGACCAAGCGCGAGCTGAAAACACAGTGTTTTTTCTTCTATTTTTCCATACAGAAATCAGACATTTATTTGCATATGATTCTTCTTGATTTAAACAGACTTCACAGTGACAGAAACATTGAGAAATTAATGAATCGGTGAAAACTGGCGGTGAAATTATATGTGCAAAAAAATAATTAAGGAATGTTAATTAATATATGTTGAATTTTATCGTTAATGATATTTACATCGAAAGAATCGACGACATCTCGACTAGGGCTCGCTTGATGCGAAATAACGTCGAAAGCCGCGTCCACATCCCTACTCCGAGGACTCGATGATCTACTATCACTGAAATCCCGTCGATCTTCGATCTTTTCCTCGATACGTTGCTGTCTGTTGATCCTTGATACGTCTGACGATGAACTGCTGGCACTTTTTGCATTTATGCTCTCACGATCCTCCACTACAAATTCATTAGATCCAATTTAAGAAATTTATATATAAAACTACCTTATTGTTATTCAAGGAGATTATATCTAATTCACACAATAACAAAGATCATTCGAAACACGAGTTATTAACGAGATATCTTTGCATTGATTTGCACTTTCTCAATACTCAAGGGATTTTAGTAAATTGTTGTTAATTTTCCATTTTCCAAAAGATCGATTTTAATTATTATAAAAGTGTATCAAAAAAGCTGGATCAACTATGATCGAAAATCTCGACTTTCCCTGTAAATCGCACGGACGGGGAGACTTCACCGTCGACGAGGCAAATATTGATTCGTTCACCGTGTTAGCCCTAAGCTCCACATGAACGTCCGAGGTTAAGAACCTCGCGTTCTACTTCGTGGTACTTTCGATCGTTCGGCCGGGTAGTTCCACAGGTTATTTTGTATCGTTTCGTTCGTCAACATTCTAACGGACAGACGGGACTTCTCTCCCGTTTTATTCCCTTTTATATCTAATTCGATCACGATCGGCCAACGGCGATCTATAAGACAAACTTCCACCAACGCTTATAACACGGCTGACCCGTCCCCCATGAATAAAATATTCTAACGAATGTCGAGGACGTATGTGCAAATGACTGGAGATCGAACGCCCGTTAAAACATACACACACGAGTTCAATTTTCCCTTGACTTTTTATCATTTTCGATGATAAATCGTGTTGCAAAGAAAAAACAGACATTTTGTCATAGAATTACTACGTTGACGATTGTAATCAATGATATTTGTTTAATGGATATTAGTGTCGTTCTTCATTCATGGAATAATTAGCGGTTCAATGCCATACGGAGATATCGATCGTAGGTTCAAATACCTTCGAACGGTGTTTCGGCGTTTAATTCTTGCGTGTGGTATTCCGTCGACGCTGGTAAAAAGTGCCGTCTGTTTCTCTCGTTGTATTCCTCCTCGTTCACGGCCTTGTCGCTGTAACATGAACGAATAAAAACGATCGGATATAATAAGGAATCATGGTGATCAATATACACCTGTTTGTTCTCTATGGTCTGACAGTCAAATCAGACACGAAGCTACATTAATTCCCTGTAAGTTACACCTATAAGTGACGTTCTACAACCGTTTCCTCGTATAAGCGACCGTTTTTCTTTTCTTAATAAAACATCGTTACCGTGAATGTCGAGGACACGAAGTTCGACAAAAGTCGTCAATGAATTAATTGCTATGCCAACCTGAACCTTTATCCTCGTCTAGAGTACTTAACTATTATTTTTTATTAAATTTTCTACTATAACATCAGTCTATCTATCGAACATTCTAAATCCCAATTTCTGATGCACAGAAATTTCCACATTCTGAAATTTCTCCCACCTAGTAATTTCTGTGCGTTGAAATATTCAACAGTGAAATATTTCCCAGTTTTATAGTTTGTAACGTTCAAAAATCGTGATTATCATGTGCGGTGAATGAAATTCGTAAGAAATCGAACGTTCTCACGTCTCTGCGAACATACATGGTGTCGTTGCTTTGATTCAATCGCAACGCGATCACAGGTGTGGTATGCGCGGTGGTGATAACGGTGGAAATTGATCCATCGTCGTCTCTGCCGACGCCGACAGCTTTTCGACACCGGAAAACGCACGGACAGCAACAGAAAACGGAGTCTGTGATCCTGTACTCGCTTTTCCTCGAGCGGGACGAGTTTTTCGACGAGTCTCGTTTCTCCAGGTGATTCTTCTCCTCCGCGGCCTCCTCGGGCCAGTTGCAGTACTTGAGGATCATCTTCTTGGAGAGAGTCTCATCGATCTCGATCGGAAGTCCTTGCTCGCGAGCGTGAGACACCATTTATCGGTTTTCCAGGCAAAATCGTTTCCCCACTGCTAATAGTTCGCGTCATTTAGGATCACTGTTATCGCTGATTGATTATTGTTCGTTCACCGCTCGAACAGTTCAGACGTTTATAATTTCAAAGCAGCTGCGACGATTGAACAAGTGGATGGAACAATGTTTTGGATTAGATTCGATCGATATCAATGATAAATGGGGATACGCAAAGGGAAATCATTTCTGTAGAAACATTTGCCAAGGTTATTTATTATCTGACCGCGAAGAGAGTGTAGATGTTAATTATTAATGTGAATAGGTAAAAATAGTACTATGCACTAGCTGTGCATTTGTATATTTAGAAAGGTATAATCAATTATAGATATGTATAACGGTTCATGGAAATGTAACTGTAAAATTCTTATTCTCATGGCGTTCCCAGGAACATTCGAGAGATTTGCTAATCGTTTTGCAAAGCATTCGATAGAATATTGAAACTTGCACCGTATTACATTCCAGGCCTTCGATATATCGATTAATTATGAAACCTGCGTGCGAAGAACGTCGAGTAAGAAAGGAGACAAAAGTTTCTGCTGGAATACCGTCTGATTTATGACGGTCTTATATTCCTGCGTCACAGATATTCAGTGATACAACGCAGAATTCGAACATCATGGTACTTGTTAAATCATTTCTCTATCCCGAGCCAATTATCAAGCAATCAAATGGTTCTGTTGATCAAAATAGAACTTTCGCATAAAGAAATATTACGATTTGTATAAAACTTTGCAATCTTGACGGAAAATTTCTGCGCCTCGAAACTTTTCTAAATTTTTCCCGGGACGATCAAGTTCCAAATACTGCCATTTAGAAACTCCTTCGTATACCGTAATTCCCGACGTTCTTTTTTATGACATGTAAATCGAGGAACCACCCTAGATCCTGAACGAGACCCGCTTCGATCGGTCTAATTCACCGGAAGTTTCTCGACGTGAACTTTTCAAGGACGGGAGAACATTGTTCTTAGAAGCCAGGGTCAGAATTCGAGGTGACCCCGCGGGGTCATGCAGAACACGAGACTGAAAGGTTCACGTGAAACCCTATCGCCCGATTAGAGAAACGCGCACCTGTCAATTTTTTTCTTTGATCCTTTCCGACATGAACATTTTAACTAAAGAAATCCAAAATGCTTTAGAAACTTTGATAACTCCACCATCATATATGACTCTACCTTAAGTATTGCAAAAAAAAGATTCCACTTGGTGAAATTGTAACGCGAATAATCTACATATCCTACCACGAATGAAAAAACATATAAGTAGAAATCGTGTTCTTGGAATTTAATAATCAATGACGCACGTGAACTTCCAGCGGATTCGAATCGATATAAAAAATCATTCTCCCTTGATTACAGTAGATTTTTGAGAATACAATTAAAACACTTCGCGAGGGGGTTTGAATCACTGTTAAAATAAGTAAATAATTAACGGGGCAGACTGTCGAATGTCACTTTCCACGTTCTTCATTGAAATACAACCGGGAATCACTGGCAGACAGCGCAATTACAACGACGCGACAAACCGACGTGTGCGCGACTGTGCGCGACGTCGGGCGTCCCGATGCTGACCGCTGCCCCTCCACGAACCCCTCCGGCTTCCACTGACCCCCTACACACTGACCGCCAGGGTGGAAATGGGGTGAAAAGTTCCAATGCTTTCTATATACTTCTCACGTACGGTATAGTTTCTGTTTGTAACTAATTTCAGATATACGGAACGACAGAAGATTTCGTTTGTTCCAAAAAGTATATTAATTTAATAACAATTTCTAGGACTATTGTATTATTATTATAATACGTGTTTAATTCGTAGATATTCAGTTAAATGTTCGGAGCAATAGTGTGACGCAGGGTTTAATGCAGGGCTATTAATATAATTAACGTAATTAATATTTACCTGTATTTCTACAGGAAATGAAATATACAATTTTTACGAGTCACACACAGGCACGCGCACACCTTTAGGTAACTCCGGCAGTGCGCGAAAGTTCCGAAAGAATTCGCGAATCATCCCAGCGGTGCATCTAAGTCACCGCGCAATTAGAATTTAATAGTTGGAGTTATTTGAAACTAGGCAAAACGTACGACCAGCCACGGCCTTTTCTCGTCGCGACGCTCACGCGACGTTCATAAACCGAGCCACGGAGAATAAAAAAGGAATAAGAATGAGACCGGGAAGGTGTTCTCCTCGTATCACCACTTCCTTTTCACTGTCTCTAATCGATTCACGAGCATCTCCACCAACGTAATTGTCATCGACGCGGAATTACCTGGAGTCCTTTTTTTAAAAATGTCAAAGGTTAACGCTTGGAACGAGATTAACGAAACGAAGTTAAAAATATCAACGTTCGAAAGTCACCGGATGATAATTCCGAGGATCGACCTATTGAAATCGGAGGACAAAACATCAACGACGAAGATATTAAAATTTCTAGGTCGACCAAAGTGATAATATCGCTAGTCACGGTTCAATTTAATCCGTCGGACCGATCGATCGAATAAAATCGATATTCTTGATCCCAAAGATTCGTAGATTGGCCGAAGAAAACATTTCCTCGGGTCACGTTCCCCGAATCGACGTAAATTCCGTCATCACCGCGGGTTTGTCGTGGCAAATATTCCCGCGGAAATAAACGCGTCGAACTTGTCACCTTCCGAGAAAAGTCGTTGAAACACTTTCCCTGGAGTATTTTCCAGAAAATTATTGCGTGACGTATTGGGACTAACTGTACGTCAGGGAAAATCGCATTGTCATTCACACTAGGCCCCGAGCTACGCGGTGATAAGGCCCGTATAAAAGTGTGCTGCGTCTTTGATTAGAGATAAAGGGACCCCACGGGTTATTAAGTTTTTACCTGTTGCATATTTCCAAGCGATATTCTGAATATTTGTTAACAACGTTTTTAACTATTATGCTGGTGTATAAATTTCATACGTTCTTCGCATATTTGCAAATACTTTTGTTTGATGTTGCTGTAAAAATGAATTGGCACTCCTCGTGAACTCTAAACACTGGAACTTTAATTTTCAGCGTTTACGATGCCTGGTGTTTTTCTATTTTAAATACACATGTACGTTGTTAGGGAACAGTAGTGTACGCAGAGAATATTGCGTGGGGTGATAGTCTCGCACGTGCGTGTTACCGTAACGTTTGCTCGCTGCGAAAGATAAATATTCGCGGTATCGGGGCTTTTCACATTGGCGAGTATTAAAGACGCTCCACACATCGTGTAGATTTAAAGAACGAGTGCTATGCATTTAAATTCACCTTTAGAGAAGAGATCATTCCTCGCTGGATCACGGTAATTACCGGATTCGATCGATGAATCACCGGTAAACCAGGATTCTAATCCAACGAGCTCTATCGTTCCATGAAATCAGTGTTCCAACAAGTTAACGACGAACACCGAATTTAGAGCATGGTATCAATCGACATCGAAATATGTAGTACTACGCACTCCGGTTTCGGTGATCAATAAACGCGCAATCGTATTCACGTTTCTCTAGGGCCGGAAATCGATCCGACGAAATTCATTCGTAGAAAATCTCGCGTGTCTTTGCACGGATTGCTTTTATTAAGCGAATGTCACGTGGAATATGATAATAGAAAATATCTATGGTATCTCGATAAAATTACTTAAAAATCATATAATATGATATTATTTGTATATTATCTGACTGAATATACGATCGCTTTTGAAGTGTATTAAAATTAATTGAAAATTCATGGTGTATATTAATATTGTCATAAAATTACTTACATTTCGTACATAGACATCGCGTGAACTTCACTCGAGGCCAATTTCGCGAATTGCTGTCGACAATAAAGCTGTGACGGAGACAACGAGCGCAACCTTCTTCTATAAGGAGGCTCGTTATGTATCGCAGGAAAATGTCCATTTGTCTGTGCGTCCGATGAAATCAACTCGACCTCGTTAATTTTTTGCGCCGCCGCGTCCTTCGTCCTGCGATAGGATCTTGTCTGCAACAATGAGAATTCACCGAAATTTATTTTACCCCCCCAGTCCAGTCATATTTCCGTGCCACCCACTGATTAATTTCTCATCGCCACACGCTGGCCCTTATTAGAATAACAAATCCATTAATTTACAGTGTTCCGCCACTTTCTAGTATCACCGGAAACGAGTATAATGAACGACAGCTTAACAGATGGTCGAAATTGATGAAATTAGAGAATGAATCGTGCGTTGAATGTTTCTGAATGTTACAATATTAATTTTAAACTTTATTCTAATCTGGCAAAAACTACTTTTCCATTATATTGGTCTAATTTTAAAGTTTATTCCAATTAGGCAAAACTAATTTCAATAGTATTAAATGGATTTTAAATACTAACTCGAGACGATACACTTCTATTGTCGTCCCCTTCCACCTGGTGCACGAAACTCTCCTCGTCGTAGATTCGCGACAACGGTGCCGGAGCCGTATGAAGCGTCCTAAATGAATTCTCATCGGGGAATCTTGTATCTCGTCGCGGATGCGAGGTGTACCTGCACAAACAAATGAAGAACTGTATATAAAATTATCCTCCAAGAATCAGTTCAATCACGAGTTACGATTTTTAATAAAGAATCTGTTACATGTTGTGCATGAGGAAAGTGTGTTGCTGAACGTTCCTTGGCAGCGATTGCTGACTATCGCTGGAATTCGAACGAGAGTATCTCGAACCGGTGTCAGACTTTCTGACGAAACGATCTTTCTCCATAAATTTTTGATAACTTCTCGAACTGATCTCCGCGAGATCTTGACTCGTCGTCTCAACGATATCCTAAGAAATAATAAAGACTTTTAATTTAATTACCGTTATCGAAATAAAAAACGATTATCTTACTTACGGTGTAATTCTTGTTGGAATCGGTGAAATTCGTCGCTGGATAATTATTATTGTAAGACGAGTCGAATGATTGATTCAACACTTGCCCACCGAGTCCGACGGGACTGAATTCTTGAAATCTTTTCCTCCGTTGATACATAACACCGTGCGGTCTGTGACACAATTAGTATTAATTAATTAGTATTGTTTATTATTAATAAATTCTCTGTAATGAGTCTGTGCAGGTAGACGGTGAGATTTTCAATACCCGATGCTGTCTTGCGAGTTCATCTGACTGCTCGAGTTGTCTGCACTATCCTTCGATCTTCTTCTCGAATTAGCACTTGTTGATTCGAAATTAGCAGGCCTGTCGTGACCTTCTCCGGGGAATTTTGATACACGTTCGCGAAATAATATGGGTATTCTAGACTCTGCCGTAATCGCGTTCTCCTGAAATTTCATCGTTTTACGAATTTCGTTACTTTTTCTGAATATCGTGGGATATTATTCCTGATGCTTTCATGATTACCACTTCTTTATTGGTTGCGTCGACGTTTTTGAAATTTGACCTATGATCCGAGGAATTCTCGACGGCAGTCCGATAACTCGTGGATTGATCGGTCCTTGAATGGGAGTCGAAAGTTTTCGCTGAAAGAAGAACGAATGTGAAATAGTATTTCTGTCGAACTTATTTTTCTGGGATGATTTTGTTCGTCGATGTGAAAAGGTTATACCAATTTACTTACCACCGCGATTTTCCGTATTTATACCTCGAACTTCCGGTACGTTTAACTGATCCTCGCACTGAATGTCATCCTACGAAGAGGAGTAGAGTTTAATATATTTTATTATAGTTGTTTATCGTACAAGTATGGTTAACGAAATGTCATCAAGGCTAACCTTAAATATTTCCAACAAATGGGTGAAATTTAAACGGGACATAATTTCAATCCAAAATCAGCCCGAACAATAGAAATGTAAATAACAATACGTAGAAAAATAATCGAACACATCTACAGAATTTTCTCATGCTTTTAACTAACTGGCATTAACGTGACACAAATAGAAAATACTGCAAAAGGAAAAAAAAACAAAACGAAAAAGACTCACAAACTACTCAATTTCCCTATGAAAAAAACATTTTCCTGATTCATTTTTCCATTAATACCCGAGTCAATCTAATCTCCGATCACTCTTACTAAATTTAAAAAATATCCGGAGTCTTATTACGTTACCGCACGTTCGCCCTGTGATCCGCGATAGAGTTTTTAATCAATCCTCGCGAACTTGAAACTCGTTCTGATACGTTACAGTTATAATTCGCAAAGGTTGCCTATTGGCCTCGCGACACGCGAGAAAACGAAGCCGCGTGAACTTAAAACGACTCGTAAGTCTGTTCGGAGTAAAATTGTTGCCGGTAATTTGCATTCAACGCGAGAACGATGAAAATGCAATTAGAAAATTATGGTAATTAATCACGAAAGCAAATGTACCCCCGTTCTCCTTTCGTTTGTTCTCGGTCTCCAGTAATCCGCGAAACGAACGACGTCGTAGAAATATGCAAAACACTTCGATTAATTAACGGAGGACAAGCTATCCCTCTAATGAAGTTTCACTACAAAAACAGTCGCTTTAAATCCTTGCAATATCTCGTTTGTTCCTAAACATTCTATCCAAACTTTGTTTCATCAAAATTTTAAGATTTATATTCACACTTGATGATAGTACATCTTATATCTTATCGAGAATAGAAAGTGTACGTACAGTATAAGTATAAATAGAAAAATATACATATCTATAAGTACACATATACACTTTTAATTACTCAATCCGCAATACCTGATTCTGCGCGGGAATGATTTGCCACGCGACGTTCTGCTCGGACTTTGTCTGCATGCCGACTCCCAGTGCGACCAGGTTGGTCCTGTCGATCCACGGATTATCCCTGGTTTTCGTATTCACGTTTCTGAAAACAATCATTTCGATCGTATAGACACAACGCGGCCACGCGACATTCAAACAGGTGCAACAGAAACCCGTTTTCGAAATCAATTCCGCGTGCTTTTTCCGTTCGAACAACAAAGTAGGTTCGCAATGGTATTAAACATTAATGTCTTACAAGTTATAAGTTATAACCGTTCGCAGAATCGAATTCGCGTACACGTCGTTTACAAAGTTGCCCGTGTGACGGTGGACTATAAATATCCGATGAAAAGAATCACCTTGAAAGTCTACCCTTTTCCGACCTCGTGGGTATAACTTGTCCTTTGGTGCGACCGGTGCCAGGAGAAACGGATCCACTTCCGGCGACGATCCAATCGACGTCCGGACCTATGGAATGGTTCATCGCATTCCCTATAACAATTACTATCGATCCGCAGAACGACACAATGACTCGCGGAAATATATCCGGGCGTATGATACTTATCGACTCGTTTACTGTGTTCCTCTGAACGAATGCTAATGGATATCTTTATCGGTTAATTAAATCACTATACTGTGAATGTTAATGCAAAATATAAATGTATTTATTTGAGAATGGTGATAAAAAGGGGACAGGAATAGAATTATTTTATTATTATTAAAAAAATTAAGAAAAAAGTGTATATATCGGATAACATTTATCATTGGTGTCCAGTAGAGAATATATTTGCATAAACATTCACAGATTATTTGTCACCGAAATGTCAGCCGGTAGTAAATTATGTATCGTAAGTTTAGCTATGATGAAGATATACTCGTTCATACAGCAAATATTTAAAAATCCCCGTGAAAAGGTTATCGGTAATGAACAATGATAATGAAGAACATTTAATTACACGTATCAATTACCAGTGGCAATTTGCACAGTGGGTGAAATTTGCAGGCCGTAAACGACCAAACCGTCCGCGGAAACCAGGGGCAAGGATTTCCGGGCAAGACGTGCCCTGATGGCGGAAAGCATCGCCTCCCCGTCGTGACGACCCTCCGCCGCCCTTTTCCCTGCTGCCAGGACCTCCTGAAATATGTGTCAATCGTTAATTCACTTCATTCGATCGAAATGAATGTTCTCAATTCAACAGGAAATTAAATCACGTGATCACTAAAGCATAGATATTCGATTGAAATTATACTTTCAATTATAATAAACAATTATCTTTGAAATATCGTGGAAAGACGTAGTGAAATCTTCGATAGGTGAAAATTATGTCGTTGAAAAAAAGGTATACGATGTATAATAAATAAAAAATGGAAATATCAAATCACCTCGGGTTCGTAGATCTGCGCCAAAACAGCCAGAGTATCCAACGCAGCCTGACGAACACGACGACGTCGATCGCCGACCATTTTCGCCACTTTGCTCGCCACTGTGTCCACTTTGAATTCCGTGCTGGGGAACGTCACCAGGGAGAAGATCAACAGCTGCAGCGCGTTCTCACGTGTCTGAAAGGAAAAGCTTGCCGCGTGAGAAATGTTTCAACGGGCGACAGATCGATGCGGCAGTAAATAAGTGTCACGGGTGTATATAAATAATTATTATAGACTGTCACCACGGAACCGCGTCAATGACGAATCGATTTTTAACAGGCACACAGTGTATTATTTAAGTGTCTCATTCTCACCGCCGTGTACTTAGAGGGAAAAAACCAGTGAAAGGAATTAGGAGTATAATTATTGAGAAGATACCTTTGCGTTGCGAGCATTCAGACACTGGGGCATCAAAAATTGTTCCAGAAGAAGAGCAGGTCTCAGTCTGAGCATCGCAACCCTAGCCAGTTGGGCCGCACTGGGCCCACCTTGTCTAGCAAGGCCCCAGGCAAGCTGGGGCAAACGTTTCTTTAAAGCCTCCTCGTTGACACCGGCTACGATTACCTGTCATATACGATTCATTAATCAAGCTTCAAAACTTTTAATTACTCTCTTCAAATTACTATCTAGTTAATTATAAATATGAACAAGAAAATTCATTAAAGAGACAGGCATCTCTATTGATTCTTCTATACACTTGTTAACAGGTTCAATGTTATGCAAATTTTTCATAGATTGTCTATAGTACCACCATAGATTGATAATATCATAATATGTACGCTTTGAGGGTGTATTTCATGTATACAGAAAACAAATTACAGTGACATACAACGTGCGAATCAATTTGGCAAGTGTTCGGATCAATTTATGATTCTCCGCAACCTGTTAAGCGCGATTTATCCGAGTATCCTGTAATTAGCGTTAACAACCTGGATCTCCAGGTGTGAACGTACCTTTGCCACGGCGAGACCTGCGGCGGCGACCCGACAGCTCCTTTCGCAGCCCAGCACCGCATGCAACAAAGATCCTAATCGCGGTTCTATCGCGATCAACGCCGAAGACGTCCGCAGGGCAGAGGCGACCCTCTCCAGGCCCCGAACACGGGCCCGCCAGTCCTCCTAGGAAAATGATAGAAATCATTGTAATTCCAGCTTTTAATTATGTTTCGATTCCCCTAGTTAAAAATCGCAGAATTGTTTTACCAAATTTTATACGTATCATTTAGAAACGGATGTCAAAATGAAAACCGCGGGTATCAGGGAAGATTGTTCGAATTTCCAAAGGAAAGACTTGATAATCAGGGAAATCGTATTATGTATTTGTCGAAAGTGCAATGTTCCTGGTGAAGGAACCAGGAGTCGACGAGGGAACACATTATCGATCGTTGCAGCAAGTTTGAATGCAATGCACCGGTAACATCTGCATTCGCCGTGCACTTTCGATTCGGCTTTATTTACACGGGATTAATCAATATCATCGACCGGTGTCTCGTTATTCCCACCAACTTTTTCAGAAAAGTCTTACTATCGCAGAGACACTCTTAGAAAGTGTAAAGTCTCAACGTTTACTCCTAGGAAGTTTCACTCTTTCCCTTGTATCATCACAAACTACGAAATCTTATCACCGTTCGAATCCCTCGATTTTCATATATATCAATTAGAATTAAATTTCACGAACTTCACCAAATTGTTACGGTAAAATGTAAATTTCTGAAAAACCCAATTCTGTCGCGAAGATCGCTGGAAATGAGTGATGTCTAACGTGTACAGATTTCCTTGCGCCAGAAATTACGGGCGAACACGTACCAACGCGGTGTAAGAAACGATATAACGAATCGGAGGATGCCTCGTGAGGGTTAAATGACGGTGGAATTGCGAGCGATTTGCATATACATAGAAATGACGGCTTACTGGACCGACGCTGGCACGCAACACGTGCCTAATTATTTTCTTGTTACTTACTACTAGCCGGGCACATTTCCCTTACGTTTCTGATGCATAATGCGCCGGGCGAGGAAATCTCGGCTCGTTTTTCATTTCGCGGAATATTCATGCACGTTCAGATACGAGAAAATGAAATAACATGCATTATTCAGCCGGCGTTTCAGTGTCACGACGAAACGAACATTAACGCTGGATATATAATACTTTTTTCCCTCCGTGGCTGCGATTAATATGATTTAAGAAAAAAAAAGATCGTTGAATTGTCGATTATAATTCATTGGAAATAAATGTCGTCGTATTTCGATTCTTCTGACACTTGTCGCGAAGGTATTTTTCTTTACACCGAGGAAACAAACGATGATACATTCAGGGATCGATGAAAATGATGGCACGTATATTTATTTCTTAGACCAATTTCATCGGCATGTCGAAGTTGCGGTATAACCAATCGTGGGAAGACCTAGAGCGGCCTTGAACTTCCTTACACTCAATGAAAGGTAGCCGCATTTCACGGTCACGAGACATTATTATACTTGGAACACCAATACCTTCTCGAACGATTCCTATGCAGGAAGAATTTCAAGAATTTAAGAATTTTTCGGAAATCATATGTAGAATGTTAGGAAATTTTTCTGGTATAAGTAGAAGCCTATGAAATATTTATAAACCTTGTCACGGAATTGTGGCGGAATTTTTAATATTCAACGGGATATGAGTATTATTATTACTTTGTTTGCATACATTCTAATGTAAAGTGAGAAAAGTTGTATGTATTACCGGGGGAAAGAATTTTCTGAAAATAGCTAACTGTTTAACTATTACGATACAATGTTTCAACGTTTATCTAATGCATCATTGCCGCGCTAATTACTCGCGATATGAAACATGTTGATTTTTTGTTACTGTAAACGTAGTTACGCATACATTTGTGTACACGCACGAACGCGATTCACCTATACGGTCAAGGTTCAGATTTATCAGATTTCCCATCGGGTTTTAATTACCAGCGTCTAATTTCCATGAAAAAATCATCATTTCATATTCGATAGAATCTAAAAATTAATGGAGAAATACCAGATCACGAAATTGAATTTGCGAGCACTCGATTACCTGGCAGCGAAAGTATTTGAACACCTGAGCTAACCGAATTAGTATGCGCCTCAGGTTTTCATGGTGAAGTTCTATCCCACTCGAATCCAGTAGCGGATCGATTCGACAAAAAATCAGGCTTATCAAACAAAAAATAACATTTCGCATAACAATGATTATCGTTTAAATAATTCTCACATTTTTCTAGCTCTGATCATCAGATTACGACACACAGCACGTGTTCGGCGTCTAACTTCTTAGAAAGTCGACAAATTGAAATTTTCTTGTTAACCCAGTCGATTCAATATTCGTCTTTCAGAATGCTCGATTAAGGCCAGGATAAAAGAAACGCTCGATCGAAATCGCGACACGTTTTTCTTTCGGGTGTTAAGTGGGTTATTCTTGGACGGTGTGCAACAAATCGATTGGTCATTAGCGACCGATTTGAAAACACACAATTCGGTAGGTCGGCTCTTGCCACAGGTTCACGATGCTCTAGATCCATCACTGTCAGAGCCGAACACGAAACCGGTCAGTCAGTGTCTTGCCGGAGGCAAGTGCGAATATTTGCCTTCGGTTCTCGTCGAAAATGTACATCTTTTCGACGAACGAGTTGTTACTTCGATTCACGGGATTCCGGTGAAAGTTCTCTCCCACTGACGAAACTGTACGCGAAATGCGACTGTGTTAGTAATCAACCCCGAGAATAATTAGACTCGTCATGTTTCGACAACAACGAAGAGTCAACACACAAATTTGGAGGTTCGTCCTCGGTTGTGGATTAATTTTCCTTGGTATTAAATTCACTATTATGCTCGTGGGTGATGAGAATCAACCCGTTCCAGGGCAGCAGAAATTAAAGGAGCTGATGGTAGGTTGATTACGCTTAATTGTAACTTAAGGGTCACGTAAGTGGCATCGTGCTTCTACTTCCTGGATCGTGGGACATGATAGCAAAAAATATATTTATTGTCTGTAACGTCGTACATATATTCGACTTGCAAAAGGTTTATCAACAGGAAATTTTCAAATATTAAGGTTTTGTTCTTTACTTCAGATCGAGGCTGAGAGAGAGAACTCCAAAAGGCTGTCAACGGTGAAAAACACTTGTCAAAAGTACAATCTAGGCATTTACAAAACAGGCGATAAACCACCGGTTTTCAAACACCCACCCGCGCCGCAGTACACGGTATTCTACATCGATAGGTTCGCCAAATTAACTTTTTTTAATTACTTTCACACTGTCTATCTAACTCGGAAACTAAACAAAGGGGAGATTGATTGTGAGATGCAAATTATCACTTGAATGTCAATTTCGAAACATTATTGTTGTTTATCATATTGTTTATAATCCAGATCGCACAATCTCTCCTACTGTCCGATTTACAAAGCCGGCAGCACCACGTGGATTTACAATCTCTGTTTGCTGATGAAAGTCCCGGAGGATGAACTGAACAGCGGAAAGGAACAAATATCAACGATCGCCAGGAGAGTAATGCCCGAACTGGAATACCCGGAGGCTGACGAGGTAAATTTTCATATTTAACCGACAGGAAACTACTAACTTCCAACGTTAAAAATACTGTTACGATGCCTGACTCGATAACAGCTTAATAGATGTTAATTCCAACTTTACAAATAAAGTGCACGAGACCTGGTCGAGCGTGGTGTGACAAAATCTATGAAACGAATCTGATTTAAAGAATTTTAAAGTCTGTACGTAAGTTCATTAGAAATCTGGATGGAGGTTCGCGGTAACGAGCTTCATCGTCGGAAACCGTGAGTTTCGAAGTAACGATTAAAAAGAAAAATAGAAAATTGTAGAAAAAACTACGTCCGACAACCTGCGACTCTTGTACCGAAGAAAAAGAAACTCTGGAATCGTGTAACGAAACAACTACGTGCAACAAGATATCCGCCGTGGAAATTGCTAACCCCTTATCGCGATTAAGCTTGAAACCTTTTATCAAAGTCGATCGAATAAAAGAACAGAATTGAAATCAAACTTACAACACAGACAAATTTACAAAAAGGAGAAAGAAGATAATTAATTAACTGTTACATAAGAATTATGCAGCGTCTAAACGGTGACAGTGTTCATGATATCTAACAGCGGGAAACTAATCCAGGCTTTAAAGGTGACCAAGAAATTGCTCGTTGTAAGGCATCCATTTGAGAGATTACTGAGCGCTTATCGCGATAAGCTGGAAAACTCCGTGGCTGGAAGGGAACACGGGACACTTCACTTTTATCGGAAGTACGGCGCAAGGATTGTTGAAAAGTATCGCGGTGAGTCACGACAAACTATCGACCGTTATATACACACAGATGCAATTAGTGGAATGGAAGCTTACTGGATCTTAACATCCCCTAATATCGTTTTTTACCACCCTCGAATAATTTAAGAATCGAATTGAGAATTGGGGTGATTAGGGATGTATATTTATTTATTAAAAAATACTTCCTACCTCCGGGTTGATCATAATCTTATATCAGAAAGATATCAAACACTTTCTACTTTAAAGTATAATTAATTAGGAGATCAGTTCGTAAAACCTCGAGATGATCAAGTGATAAGGCGAAAGGATGTTCCACCACCGGCAGGAATCGAACCAACTTTTCGAGAATTCGTGCAATATTTGATCCATACCGATCTAGGAAGCTATGGGGATGATCACTGGATGCCTTATTACCTTTTCTGTGCCCCATGTACAATTGATTATGATATCATAGCCAAGGTAGGTTTGTTCGATATGAAATTAGTAAGTGACATTAATAATTATTGAAAATCTAGTGGTATCATTTCCTGAAACGATTCGTAGATCAATGTACAGATAAATTCAATTAATTTACACAGGTGGAATCGCTGTGGCGGGATCAGATTTACGCGATCCATAAATTAGGACTGCAAGAAGTAATTAAGCCAAGATGGAGGCATAGCGGGGGTTACTCGAACGCTTCGCGAATATATTTCAGCCAGTTAAACAGAGACACGGTGGCGAAGCTTCATGAAAAATTCCGATTGGATTTCGAACTTTTCGATTACTCACCGGACGACTACTACGAATACGCTACCTCACGAGATTAGATTCTTGGAATGAGTTTTTTCGTTGAATTTTTTACGTGGATCCAAGTCCACTTCTATCGTATCGAGCACTGAAATTGTTAAACGACTTCAACGATACGCTCGTTAATTGTAAATAAATAAATATACTGTTTTAAAAATACCAGACCGACTAATGAGTCATCAAGAGACAGGTGTATCGTCGGTATTTAACGATTTAACGAATAATGACCGTCTCATTTTTGTTTTTCACGCGTCCATTTCTCGTTCGCGGTCTTCGGTCATTAACGTGACTCAAGGGGGAACCTTCGACTTTAGGACAGATCGTTCTGATACATTACGGTGGGAAGTGGGTCAATCGATTTGGTCGGCAAAAGTTCGTCGCGTGGTGTAACGCGATTTAAACTCCATCAATTACGGGATTACGTACACGTGTATAGACTTAACATATTTCTCTGCGTTTATCGTTGCTACTTTCCGATCGTTCTTCGTCGAACGGAAGCAAAAAATCGATGCATTTACGCGATCGCTCCTGGATCCCTGATAATCCACCTTGACACCAGATAATTACCAACTTACCGATAATCTTATCAAAGATTTAATTTTTTAAAAGATTTAATTTAAGACAGTGCAATTCAGTGCATTCAGGTAGATATCTAAAAATTTGCGGAAATGACGAAGGAATTACGAAAATCGCGAAAAATCGTCAAATTATGACAGTTTTTTGGTCAGCATTCGCTCAATTTTTGAGATAGCGGTCTGAAACTTGTACCATTGTTTTAGTTAGGAAATTCTACGCCAGATCAATGTATAATAGTTGTACTTTTCGAAAATTTTATTTTTCGCAAAAATCTGAAGGGGGTAGGTCAGGATTTTTTGCGATTTTCGTAAATTGCCCGCCA
This sequence comes from Mimumesa dahlbomi, assembly GCA_917499265.3. Lineage (NCBI taxonomy): Eukaryota > Metazoa > Arthropoda > Insecta > Hymenoptera > Crabronidae > Mimumesa > Mimumesa dahlbomi. The sequence continues at coordinate 13,102,494 of OU824118.1, forward strand.
TTTCCGTAATTTTAGAGCTATTAAAATGATCCTGGGCGTTTTGGACGCGGAATCCGAAGCCGAATAAGACAGTGAAAGAATCAGATCGATATCTAAAAAATTGTGAAAATGGCGAGCGATTTACGAAAATCGCAAAAAATCCTGACCTACCCCCTTCAGATTTTGGCGAAAAATAAAATTTTCGAAAAGTACAACTATTATACATTGATCTGTCGTAGAATTTCCTAACTAAAACAATGGTACAAGTTTCAGACCGCTATCTTAAAAATTGAGCGAATGCCGACCAAAAAACCGCGTGAATTTGACGATTTTTCGCGATTTTCGTAATTCGCTCGCCATTTCCACAATGTTTGAGGTACCAAAACGATCCGGGACGTTTTGGACACGGAATCCGAAGCCGAATAAGGCCGTGAAAGATTCAGATTGATATCTAAACATTTGCGGAAATGACGAAGGAATCACGAAAAACGCGAAAAATCGTCAATTTCAACCAGTTTTTTGGTCGGCATTCGCTCAATTTTTGAGATAGCGGTCTGAAACTTGTACCATTGTTTTAGTTAGGAAATTCTACGCCAGATCAATGTATAATAGTTGTACTTTTCGAAAATTTTATTTTTCGCAAAAATCTGAAGGGGGTAGGTCAGGATTTTTTGCGATTTTCGTAAATCGCCTGCCATTTCCGTAATCTTTTAGATATCATAATGATTCTTCCACTGGCTTATTCGGCTTCGGATTCCGCGTCCAAAACGTCCAGGATCATTTTAATATCCCGAAAATTACGGAAATGGCGGGCAAATTACGAAAATCGCAAAAAATCCTGACCTACCCCCTTCAGATTTTTGCGAAAAATAAAATTTTCGGAAAGTACAACTATTATACATTGATCTGGCGTAGAATTTCCTAACTAAAACAATGGTACCAATCTCAGGTCGCTATCTCAAAAATTGAGCGAATGCCGACCAAAAAACTGTCATAATTTGACGATTTTTCGTAATTGTTTTTGTAATTTCTTAATCACGAGAGAAATACTTTTTAATTCCATCCAATTTTTTTACCAACCATAAAAAATATGTTTCCGTACAATCATCCACAGTCCACCGATAAAGTACTCACCCTATTGTGTAGATCCTCCAATACTTCCTGGTCGACTAACCCTAATTCCTCCCAGCTCGGCTCCACCGATTTACCTTCCGCCTCGACGCCGGCAACGTTCCCATTTTTCTCGATCGCACTCGCACTTCTTTTATCACGATCACCCCTGGACGGTCGTTCGCCGCTGTTTCTCAGATCGCGTTCACCGATTACCTGTCGCGAACACACAGACCCGCGGTCCGTGATTACCTGGTCGTTTCGCGAAATATCATTTTCCGCCGGAGCTACTTTGTCCATTTGCGTTGACGATCCTTGTATATTTTCCACCCGTTTCTCGCGAAATTTTCCCTCACTTTTCTCAACGTCCCCACTCCCCTTGATCTTTGAATCGGATTCATTCCCCTGGGAGACTAAATCGATAGATAAATCAACGACAGAATCATCGAGTATATTTGTAGAATCACTTTTCTCCTGTATCACTTCGTTGTTGGAAATTTTACTTTGCGGACGAGACGATTCTTTCGCACTGTTTCTTTCGTTAGTTTTCACACGATGTCCCGGTAGAGTGTCTTCTTTACTGTTTGACATGGAATTCTGCGTTGTCTCGCGTGACCCTGGAACTTCCGATTTCACCTGCTTCTCATTCCTCGTCGAATTCCTGGAGTCCTCGAGGTCCGTTAGGATATTCGAGTCCACGTGAAAAGTCTGAGGAAACTTTTCCCCTTTCTTTGTCACTTCTTCCATCTTTCGCTGGGGTTCGAAATACTTCAAAGGATTCTCTTTCATACCTCCAGTTTCATTTTGATCGTTCCTCTCCTTATCCTCCTTGATCTTTCTCTTCTTCGTTTGATCCGCCGATCTTACAACAGGTAAAGGACTATTGGTCCTGGTGAGGATACTTTTCTTGGGACTTAATTCAGCATTGTGTGTATAAACTTCCCTCTTCGGGCTGTTCGAAACCGACCTGGACGTCCTCTTCGGTTTCCGTCGTTCACGTCGAGGACTACAAGGCTGCGACGACGGTCTAGGTCGTGGTGGTGGCATCTTCGTCGCCGGTGATACCGGAACGGGAATCCTCGTCTTCGGTGTAACCTCGATCGACTCCGTCTCGTCGCTGTCCGGTGTCCTCAGTTTCACGATTTCACCGCCGAAATGCACCCTCCGGGGTGTCTTCTTCCTATCATCCGATAATCCATCTTTCACTTCGGATATCTCCGTGTCGTTCCTGACGTCGGTGCCACTCTCCTCGTCCTGTTCTTTCTCGCTATCCTCTTTCTCCTCGAGGATGGTCATAGTGATAGCAGTTTCCTCGTTGAATTTGATCTCGGTCTCCAGAACGACCCTGGCGGGTGGCATAACGCCGTTCACCTCGTCCTCCTCCTCGGCGATGCCGGAAGTGTCGCTGTCGCTGTCCCACCGGTGATCCGGGTTTTTCTCCGGGTTGTCACCCTTCGATTCTGTTCGTTTCCTCGATGTTTTCCGGCTTTTGATATTATAGATCTTCGCGAGGATCTCGATGTTACGTTTCAACTTGTTGTCGTAGTCCTCCAGGTAGCCCTCGAACTCGTCGACGCCAACGGCGTCCCGGATTTTCATCAATGACTTCAGCACGGCCTCCTGGTGCGGCACCTGGGCGAGTCGCGACGCCAGGGCTATGGTCGTCTCCTTGATCAGTTTCGCACCCGGTGACGGACTGCTGGACGACGGGAACAACAGGGACGGGGCGCTGAGGATCACCCCGGTCGTCACGTTCGTTTGAAACGGATCGCGAGCCTCCGAACGGTTCAGGCCATCCTCGAGAATCTGGAAGAAGGTGTGCAACTCTCTATGGAATTACGTTCCGCGATCGATCCCGGTATCAGATAGTGGGGGTCCGGTTGCATTCAAGGTCATCGCATGTCTGCGCATCACGACCTTATTCTAGCTGTTGGAAATTTTTGACGTGCGAGCCTACCGACAGGCCAGACGTTTTTATTGCCACGGTGAACGCCGAGGTGAAATTGGTTTAAAGGGATGGAAATAGAAATTGTTTTCACTTGGAAAGACACAGTTTGTAGAAGTGACGTTCGTTGACAGCGTTTGGTGTCGACTGTTTGATTTAATTGCTTTGTTATATTCATTAAATTGTTCTATAAATATAGAGATAAATCGAAGAAAATTGTGTTGTGTAAAATATTGGAATGATTCTATATTAAATTGTGTTCCTTTTAATTGATTAATAATAATAGTGTGGATGATATGAAGATCTTTACCTTTTTCACAGTTTCTTCCCTGTCGCGACTATGAACAAGATAAACCCTTAGGGCATCGAGAGCACCCTTTCGAACGGCTGGTGCCGGATGACCCAAATTATTGATCAACTCCGGTACCACTGGTTGCATGACCTTGTCCACCACCTCGCCGTTCAAAGTTGGCAGTACGTCAATGAGCACACGTAGAGCGTGTTGACGCACCTCCCATTCCGGATCCCGTAGTCTTTCCGATATCTCCAGGAACGTCAGTCGCGTGTCGATCTCGGAGGGAAATCTACGAGTACGAACCTGCACACCGCGTTATTTAAAGATTCATCGATCATCTCGATCACCAATTATACATATAATCAGACATATAGAAAATAGAACCACGATAACACGTAAAAATGTCATTCCGATAGTTAACTATCATTTTCCCTCAGTATTTCTACTTTAGTTTTTTTAAATATGTAACTTTTTGACTTCCCGAAAGAAAAATCAACAGGATGTCTTGATTATTAAAAATATTACGATAAATTAAACAAATTTCATTATCAAATGAAATTAAAAATACCAAGATAATGACCGTGTATCTTTGTAACTCGATTTTATAAGATTCGGATTAACGTGGTTCTACCACATATAGACAATCACCAACCACGTGTTCCCAGAGTGGTGTCAGTTGTATCGGTTGACCGTTCGGCGGGGTCATCGTCGTCTTGCGACTGGGTCGCTGACGACCGCGACGTGCCGACGGACTCCCTGACGGGAACCTGGCGGCAAGGGCCGCGGTATCCTTGGGGGGCTGGAGCAGCCCCGCACTCATCGATCCTGTCATAGATGACAAATCGGAGCACCCGGACATCCCCTACGTCTCGTCCGTCGGGAACCAGGGGTCCTTCATCCCTCCCGATCGGTTTCCCGGTTTCTGAACCCGCATCGAGTAATACGAGGACTTGCGACCTGATTGACGTGATCGAGGGATATTCAGAAAAAAATACGGATGCTGAGAGATCTGTGAAAACTATCATTAATCGTTTCATTGTAATTGGATTTCATCTGGACAAACAGAATGAATCCATTAAGATTCTCATTCTTTGTTTTTTTAAGGTAATAATATGTAAGACGTTATGTCAATTACGTCGAGCGTAAAAGCCGAACGTTTTGAAGAATCTATGATCGCTGTTGAATTTTGTACGAAGCAGGTATGGAAGGTTAAATTACGCGTTGACCGCCGGATAATAGTATACGGGGTGTACTTTGTCTTTCATTTATCTTGATCTTCAAGGAAGTCTATGCAACGTGTAGAGAACATCGATACCCGTACATTTCCTTGGTAAATATAATAAATGTGTATATTCAATTTTTTTGATAAACGTGTGAAGACTCGAAACACTTTGTCAAATGAGAATCGAACGCTTCGCAATTGGTTTCGGATAATTGCTATTGGAACAAATGTAATATCTTGATCCACGTCCATTAAATTCCGACCATCGCGGTAGACAGCCAGTGACATTTGCTTCGCTTCCGGCACGTGTTACGTACTACAAGTGAATAAAATGATTGACATTGTAAGACTCTCTAACCGGCTATCGAACGGGGCAGCCGACCTCCGGTTTCATTTATAGGATCAATCTCTGCGGTCACGAAACGTATGTTAATATTAATTTGCATTCTCTTCATGCGTATGCGGAAACGTCTTCCGTGACAGTTGAATTTGATAAATGAAGAAACAGAGAGAAATCCGCCATCGATTCTTAGACACATGATCCACGACTATTACTCATTTTCGTAAAATACAATTTAATATACATATAAGATACGTTGTTTACTTTCAACTCGCAAGGATTATATACGTTATAAAGTCCATCGATTTTAATCGTACGAAAAAGTCGCGTGGGCGGTCTCTTTTAATTGGACGTATGACCAAATTAAGTACACAATCTCGGGTCTGAAATATTACTTCAACGGACCGTTATCTGAGTCCGGGTCCCCTATTTTTAAAGGAATCGAGAGGAAGTCGCGGACGTTTATCATTAAATCTCGCGACACGAACCCCGCATAAAAGTAGTACACACGAAAGGCGATTGCATAATCCAAAGAAAACGTGCGTGCGTCTGGAGACTCGGGAAAGAAGGGGTGTCTCTCGCGACGCCACAGAACGTGAACATTTTTTTGCCCCGTTTAACCCCTGACCGTATTGCTAGAAAATTACCCCGTTAATATTCCTAACGCAATTACTTCAATCCAGGATAATTGTATTATTAATATATAAATTTAATAATACAAAACTATCAGTGGTATCGTCAGTTCAAATGAAACGATCATAAAGAATTATTTAATAAAGAATAATTTAAATATCCATAGATCTAACACTTGTTTATATTATTTCTTGTAGTGAAAATAATTCCATTGTGAAACAATGCATAATTATTAATTTAATTATAATTATTAATATTAAGTGTGTACCATTAGATCATGGAAGTCATACGGATTTAAACCGGCGACATTATCAAACTCTCATTATTATCATTCACTTACTCATATCTCCCTACAGAAACGGTGGGATGATTTACCAATCACTACTGACATTTTGCACACCGATCACTCACACTTGCGGTTCGATCCGATTGTCGAAGGCGGAGTTTGTTAACGGTTTTTACAAAGCCGGCGAGGAACAAGGGTGCAAATCGTTGCGATTTCGGATCGGAAGAGGAGTTTACATGACGACGGCCGGCATGTGACTATCACCGCTTTGTTCTCCGAGCAAGGTGGTTCGCAGGTATCGACCACCCCAACCCCCCACCTTTTGCCGCAAATGGTCTTACGTACCTGCAATCACCGATGGTGGACTCTCGATAAAAGGTAAACAATGTCAAAAGTATCGCGAACCGTTTGCGAACACAGTACGACCGGATGACAAATCAGGGTGCGTTAATTTCCGCACCGTTTCCGCGGAAGATAAAACGGATTTGTGGAAAGCGCGGTGGGCGAATGAAAACGCAAACATTCGAATTTTTTCGGGGGTATTGTTTGGGTGACTCGTGAAGTAATTAATACCGTGATAATTTCTACGGATATACCAGTTTGACTAAAGTTTACTTTATAATTGGACTTACGGCACTTTAAAAAATAAACGGCATATCTGTGCTTCACTGATAATAACGTTACGAAAATGAGTGGGATCGACATTTCGTTGTTCAAGGTTTGTTTATTCTCTTATTGTTAAGGTAATTTGCATTCGGAATGAATTTTTGTAAAAGACGTTTTATCCTTGAATATAAGTAGATAATACCCATACGTGTGCAGGCATACATTAACTTCTGATTCTAAACATAGCTCGTTATTATAACGGTGCACCCGTATGCAACAAATAAAAACGTCTGTTTCATAAAACGGGAAATGATTCAGTATGAATCTTTACCAGGTGATAACAGCTATACCTACATAATAATGCTACTATAAAAATGAGAAAACAGTTTATTTATAAATATCTATTAAATAACATAAACAATTCTTCGCATAATCGTTGTTATAAAAATTAAATTTTTACTAGAAATACATCTCTAAATAAATATACTAGCAAATGTTTTTAATGTTTAGTTTTATAAAACGATTGGTTACGCCGTAGGTACAAATGTTTCAAGAATGCGGTAGAAAAAACAAAGTATAAACAACTAGTATTTATTACAATATTTCAACGTATGGCACATGATATCTACCTAACAAAACATTATGCACCATCCGCATCTTTAACATGTTTGAAAAAGACGTATATATTCGATGTATCACATACAAATGCCGTAATAAATATTAAAAAAGGTGCTAAGATTTCTATTAGTAGAGAGTATAACTAATGAAAGTACAAATTCCATAATAATTAGAATCGAAGCACCTCTAAATCTATGAGTAGAAAACAATTTGCGGTTGTGACTGTACAGTGCTCACGGCTGTGTAGTACGTACTCCACAGCTAAAACAAAGATGTTTAACTGGCAGATTAAGTAAAGCAAAATATTTTTACATTCTTACACGCCTAGGTGTCGACACCTTTTTTTTACACTCGACTCTCACTATTTCATACAATCAACTTTCTCGCTTCCATGTCTTTCGGTTGCACGTTTTGTACTGGATTTTGTGAATACAATATCACTGCATAGCTCACCAAACCAATGGAAATTACAGTATTCAAATGAATGGGAATATTGAATAACATCCAACATAGTACCGCAGTGAATACAAGCTCCAACGCGCTGGCGAAAGTCTTCAAAATCGAGTTCAGATTCTTCAAGAAGAAACTGGTTATTATACCGATAGCCGTGTTATTCAGCATAATCAGAATTACTTTTGGTTGCATAAATATACTAGGTCCGACGTTATTAAACATGTTAAATGTGTTAGCTTGTGATATAAATAGTATTATAAAAACTCCAAGATTACAAAAAATACTGTCAATGTACATAAATACATTCTGTACAAATATGTTGATGTCAGCTCCTTGTTCCTTAAGCAAATACTCGTTGTATACTCCAGCCAAACAGGAGCATATTGTCTGAAATAGTCAAATATGCATATTCAATGAATTTCAGAAGTATGCTTAAATGATTGAAGATATTGTTACAATTTACCTGCACAAATATGAGTACAATATTACTGTTCAAACTTAATTTGGCACTAAATACTCTAACATTCAAGTCCAAGTCTATATGCTTTATCATACATCCAATAGTCAATAGTACTAGTGAAAACCATTGCTTTAAGGATAATTCCTTCTTAAAAATGACCTGAAAAATTGAATAAGACTTTAGAAAGTTGTAGATTTTACTCACTTATGAGAGTAAAAATTACTGTCCTATATGTACCTGAAATATAATCCCTGTGATGACAACACGAAATTGTAAGAGAACATAATAGGTAGTAGGATCAAATACTGCCAAGTTTACAAATGCTAAATTATTGTACAAACAATACAAAAATGATGGTATTGTGTATAATAAGAACACTGAAATAAAAAGAAATATGCATTAATGTCTATGGTTATCACATTCTTATTTAATTCAGTAATTTACTCCATTTACCTTTTTTATGTCCTGCTACTTCTCTGCAAAGATTAATGAAAGTATTGCTGAAAAGAAAGTGTTTTTGTTAAAAATTTACATGTAATACAAATGTAGCTTCCTTTATCTAAATGTTTACTTACTCCTTGCAGTACAAGATCACAGAGGCGATCAATTTAAATATCTCTGTCATCAATACTACCATAACAATATTATATTCATAATGACCATTTTGTTGAGACCAAGTAACAATGATACCTGTAATAAAAACAATAATCTTTTACTTCCTGACACATACGATAAAAGCAAACTCCTGTATTCGTGAGCATATTGATAAGATAACAATGTAAATATAAAGGAATAATGAAGACAGATGACTTCTTATCATAATTCAATAATAATATTCAACATACAACACTAGGTTTTAATTTTATCAACCGCGTTAAATACCATTATATGTACATATACCATTTTCATTCCGGAGCAAATAATGTCACACTGAAACCGTGCGAGAAGAAAACAACGAAATTATAGAGAAGGAACCTAACCCCACAAATGTACCTTGATTCACGAAAAGGGCCATATATGAAATGAAAATGACAAGGCTCCAACGGCCCGGGAATAATTCCCCCCAGTTGATGGTTCCCATTGCGACACGTTTTCGCAAATATTCTTTACGTTAACCAGTGAAACATCCAAGAAACATATTCCACGCTTCTCCCGCTTCCATCAGCCGGAATGCGTACGGCAACTGCCACTGACTATCGTTCTGGTTATGGTTGAAGGTTCACTGTAGTATCTCACAGAAACGTAATAAGATATGAGCGGTGCCTTGGCCGTCAGCCTAACAGGCATTTCCAATTTGTCTGAAAATAATGCCTTAACAGAAATTGAAAAACCGTTGCCCCAGAAACAGCGAGTCACATACTACGTCACTGGCGACTCGATGCGATCGAATTATGGCACGTGATACTGTATCTTCGATTTCCGAGAGACAATCGAAAATTCTGCTGTCATTCGAAAGTACGAAGTTCTGTGAATGATGTTATTAACATCGGAAAACATATATTTTATTTTTGGTGCACGTATATATTAAAAGATAAGGTCAATTATGCGATAAGCTTTTAACTACATCAAACGATACGATATCGTATCTGAAACGGAAATAGTAACAGAAATATCATATCTATGTTACGTACTGTACTGGGTTCAAAATATGAAAGTATGAAAGTACGAAGTATAAAAAACCTTTCGCTAATACCGCACTAAAGAATCGGAGAATACCGTATATGCTACCAGTATCTTATCGTTATCATTTATAATGTATTATATTATCAATATCCTACATTACTACATGTATTAGGAAATAAGATTACGCATGGTCTATTTAGAACCGCATGAAAATACATGCATTATTTGTCTATTTGTTTGATTTAAATATGTTTATACATACATGAATTTTATATACATACAACCGAAAGATTTTTGTATTTAAGTGGTTTACGGTGCATTAAAATTGTCGAAATGCTAAGTAAAATCCATTCACGTAACAAACTATCCCATTTTGGAAGCACATACATAGAAAATATCTATAATACAGACGAGATAATAAGTTGTTACGAGATACCATAAAATATTTTACAAGTTACTATTATTACAATTATTAACAATGTTCACGATATCTACAATAGATGCATTAAAAGTTCTGATAAGTTTGTTATATTAGATATATTTAAAACTATCCCCCTCCACAATTTTAAACATATTCGCATATTTTAAAAATTATTCTGTGTATTCTACAATATAGTTAAATTACATTCATGTTTGACAATCTATTTGCAATTTACTGAGAAAATTATAATTGTTGCGAGTTGTATTGTCCTAGATTACAAAAAGGCAGTGCAACTTTTTGCACAAGAACTGATTGCAGAAACAATTTTCAATTGTGAACTTATTAATATATCAATAATCGGATATTAGAAAATAATTGTACCGGTTGTTTATCTAAGTATATGTGTAAATCCATTGAAGACGAAGGCGATAATATTTTTAATACGAAAGATTTTCTTTCTTTGAATTATAGATATATTTTCGAAAGATCGTAAAGTTGTAGATTGCTTAAAAATTCTTCGAAATATAATCAGGCAGTGTAATAGGTATGCCTGCAGAAGTTGTAAGATTATTTATTTTTCAATATACTTTGTACAGTTCGTAAGTATCGATTTCATACGGACATGTATTGCAGGACTATGTACTATAAAATGCAAATATTATAACCTTCCAGTATTGTTTCAAAAGTCGTATTTACGTTAGGACCAATTACCAGTTTTTAGAACATATCGATCTTACATGACAATATACGGTAAATACGTTCTCGTAAGATGCGTTTCAATGTCTCAAATGTTAGATAAAAGAAAATGCGAATTCACAATCATATTTTGCATGGCACATTGCATCGCATTGTATATGCTATGGTATTTATGTATAATTTGCACAGAGTCCATTACCTCTCCTATTCTTTTCAATATAAGGCCACAGTCTAGCCAAATGTGAATACAAAGTGACATAATATTATTACATGAAGAAAATGCGGGAAATGCTTTGCCATTTTTGTTTTAAATTTTAGTTGTGTTAAAAAGAGTGTGAGATAATATACGTATAAATATAATTTATGAAATCATCAGCATGATAAGAATAAAATTCTGAAATTCACGTACGAATCTCGTTGGGCGTATTATCATTAATGATATATGTTACTCAGTTCTATGTATACGAAGTGTTTCAAAACATATGGTCATAACTTAAAGAGCTTAAAGTAATATCGAGCACATAGTTATACAAACTATTCTTTTCATTTTAGCGTACAGAACCCAGATCGGAAGTTATGTCCTCATGTTTTGAAACACCTCGTATATGTAACGTTTGAATTACTTTAAAACCTCTTTTTCTTTACTAGAGACTATTTTTTCTAATTACATTAACGTTATATACTGCATTTGTAGTACCATATGTTGAGGATAGTAATCAATCAATTGAATAGATAAAAAAATCTAGACCTCGCATTTCCTTGCGAAAATTCTTCTAAAATAAGTTGAACTTTATCACATCTGTACAATTATAGTTTCATCTATCACGTATCCGCTACGGAAATCTAACGTTAGTTTTCTGTTCAACTGATGCTTCCAATTGTTTCAAAATTTGTTGCGTGATTAGTTGAGTAGCTTCGCTGGCGTTTGGAATAAGAAACTTATCCATGTCTGAGATAACCGTATCGTTATATTGTGTTGTACCATATTTAAATGTAATTAAATCTGAATGCCTTTTTCTAGATGTAATTTTAACAATGCTCGTCAATGGACGTTTTACTATTACATGCGCGGCACCCTTCCTTTCCTGTATCTCTCGAAGTACTATAAGGTGACTATCAGTAACCAAAAGTATACTGAAACAGAAAGCATGCCATTGGATAAGTGATTATCGATGTGGTTATAATTGTAACAATGTTCTATTACGATGGAATATTTACCTGTCACAGAGATCTCCGTTAACTTTTACTTCTTGGCATTTAAAGGAATGTAACAATTTTGGGTCCTTCATCCACTGTTGGATGGAGACGACTTCGACGGGTTCCTCGCTTTCGTTATTCGTCATTGTCATATCTGCAACACACGATTCAATTAAATACAATAATGGAAAGAACAAGTAAAAATAAGTACAAATACCAGGGTCATACCTAATTCTTGATCATCATCTATACTAAATACAGGGGCGGTTTTCTTTTGCCGTTTGACAATATCTAGATCTTTACCATTTCTATGTTCCACATTACTATGAACACTGGCTGACGGATTAACGATATAATCGAACAACTTTCCCTTCACTTTCTTAAATTTCCCAAAGAAATCAGAATTATTATTTTTCACTTTGGCCGGACTCGATTCATTGGAATTCGCGTCGGATATATTAGCATTGCACACTAAGCAATGTTGCGAATTATGATCAAGAAGACTAGAAACAACCTCATCACCAAAATATTCATGAATTGCTATAACAAAAGAGATTTAATATATTTAGTTCAATAAACAACGGGGTACGTTATTTATAAATTTATAACAGTCTCTTTTACCTTGATACCCTGCTGTGACCATGCTCACATATTGGGTATGCTTTTGTAGAAAAGAAGCGACTACCATATGTGTATAGCGATCTTCCTCTTGTCTACCACTTCCTAGAAAACACAGATGTTCACCACCTGCTTGCGAACCAACAGCGAGTGCTTGTCGTTGTGCCTGCAACAATCCTTGCACTGCCGTGGCAAACGCCGCCGGTTCCTGTAGCATCTGAAATCGTTACATTCTAAAATAAGCCTGAAATGTTCATCGATAAAGTGATACAGACTAAAATGCAGAGGTCAACGCACCAGGTTACAATCTAGATGAAACGCTGTTGGCAAATGTCCTGCATTATACTGCTCAGCAGGCCGACAGTCTACTAAGAAAAATCTAACGGATTCAACAGAGTTGTTGGGTATGGACGGAGTTTCAATAGAATTTTCAACTAATTCCTGGGCTGATACAGGCAAGCACAATGCATGTGATATTAACTTTTCGTCGAAACTTTCACCAAACATGACAGGATATAAATCCTGTTTGAAGGACGATGGTGTTTTCATTGCATAATATTGTGCCAACGAACAAAAGTCTGTTACATCCTCAGCTTCCAGAGCACAAGGCATAACAGCTATAGCATCAATTATACTCTGCTTATCATTATCTTTCATACTTAAAATTTGCTCCCTATAGAAAATAAAAAATAATTGTATAGTAACATTGCTTTCATATTAATCAAATAATGACCTGATTCTTACCTGGCATTTATCACCATGATAAGTGAAAGGAAGAGCATAAAGAATGGATCAGCTTGCATGAAATATAGATCCCACATTGTACAAACTGCTGGAAGTGAACACACACCAGCAAAAAGAGTGTTTACCCATCCTTTTGTGTATTGGTCTGGTGATACCCTCTTTGTATCCAAGAACGAACATAATTCTGGTTCATGATACAGTAGTAACAATCTTAGTACAGAACTGTAAGTTTCACCTCTGAAAGAATCCAGAATAATATTAGTAAATTTAAACATTACAATACTTATTTTAACAAGACGTGAATTTAGAACCTGCTGACCTAGGAATATAAATATCTATAATCGCCTCAAATAAATTATATGTTGCACTTCGTGGAAGTTTCAAAGCTATCAATGGACCCAAAAGCTCTATCCATCCGTTCCCACTTTTATATTGCTTTTCTTTACTTTTGCAATAAAAAGTTAAAATAGACTCCAGATCAGAAACAACGGATACTTTATCTTCATCGTCATTTCCAAGTTTTGCTGCAATATAAAATCATAATATAATGTATAACATAAATGACATAATTCTCACTATTAATTTAGGAATAAAAACGGGTTCTATGTTATTGTATATGTTGAGATTATATAATATTACTCTCAATAGTACACTCAACTATTTTTAATCTTGTGTTAGAATGTAGAACATCTACAAAAGATAAGCCTATATCAGTTCCTTGCTGTAAAGATAACAGTATTATCTTCATACAATATTACCAAGAAATATTTTTACTCACCAACCAATTGTTGGCAATCATCTCGAATACTGTTTTGCTCTGGTAAATCAAAGACCTCGCTAAACTGACTCAACTGATTTCCTCGGTCACTGACATCTAAACAGGATTGCCAGACGTCAGGCCTCAAATTTAGAGGAACTGGCTGACCTTTGCAAATGGCATATATGTCAGAGGCTGATGGTGCATCTGTATCAAGAAGGGCTGCTTCTAACTCCAAGACCCTAATTTAATTAATACGTATAATTAAATCCATTAGTTATAATCTACTTATAATTTATTATGTTATATAAAAAATATGGTTCATATCAATCATAAACATGTTCTGAATATTTAACTGAATTCTACATTAGGTTGATGTCAGACTAATATTGAAAAGATGTACAGAAGTTTGTATATTTGTCTGAATGAAAAGATACAGTCACACATCTTACATGGCACTTATATTATACTGTTGGAAAGTACTAGAGAAAGAAACGTGTCTAATAATATATTTATGATAAACGTTGCAGTACGACGCAAGAATTCAAACAGAGATAATTAACAAACATCTGTAGATAAGTTAACGAGCTTAAACGCATATATCAATTAGCTTATATGAAAGTGTTATCAGTCGCATGTTCGCGCTAACAAAGGGAAGCTAAATGCGAAATTAAGAGTAATATAACGCGTAAAATTCGCGCATAGTGTTATAGTACATTTCGTATTTATAGTAAGCAGCATTTTCCGCGTAATTGCGGAAAATGACAGGAAAAAAATATAGCAGAAAAAATGTGGTGAAACTCGATACGCAAAAACTTATTTGAAAAACATTGAATCCCTAAAACTATAAAACGATTCCATTCGGATTTGTTGGTAGCACAATCGTGTCTGTTTAAAAACATGACTAAATCTATTATATCAGCTCACCAGGTGTTTTCTTCTTCCTGTAGTGCCATTTTGATAAACGTCACACTCCTATCGAGGTGCAAGATATCACGAATGTTATATCCGTTACAACTTTCTACGACGTAACAGATGTTTTCGGTCACTTAGCATTCTTCGACGAATTTCGCAACGTTCATGACATTTCCCGTGTTTTCCGTTCTCTTTAAAATTTAATGGGCTAAACGCATAACAGCAGACAAAACTTAGCTCCTGTTGACAGACCGTTGCCATCTTTCCGGGAAAGTTTCGTGCATGCGCATGATAAACGCCGCGAATACTTACGGCGGAGATAAGATTTTAAATTTCCATTCAGACATACAAACAGTTACTCGGGAAAGTACACTACGCTCACAAAAATCTACGTGTGCGATAGAAAAGCTTATGCAAAAATGTTGGCACTGTTACAAAATACATACTATACATTTTGTATATTTTTTTGTAACGGTAAGTTTTAGCAAGAAAAACAAGGGATCCTGCTTTACAGATCTAATGATCCACAACCCGAATAATTCGTTTTTTTTTTTACATTTTTGAATTTCCGCTTAATGTACTATAACTTAATATAACAAACTATTAAAATTATCTATACACGTATCAGCTGTACTAAATGGAAATTATTCTATGTTTTGTTAACCACGTTATCCATAGATAAATTCGAAGCACAAAGAACTGTTAGTCAGTTAATTTTTTTCTCTGATTACCGTGAAAAACAAGAATTTCATTTCTAACGCATACTCTTTATCTCTCTCTCTCTTCACTCCTTTTCAGTACATTTATCCAGCGAACAGTTGTATCACCCGCTACACGTTGTCGTCCACATGGTACCGGATGGTGCTGCCAAAGCGACGGCGTCGCGTTGTACTAAACAGCTCGTTTCTTCGTGGAGGTGGTTCCGTGATTGTTCCGTGTTCATCGTCTGCAAGTGACCGGTGGTGAGTGACGGCCCGCATGGTCGTACGACTTCGAAACCGTTCTTATTGTTCTGTGACGGCGAGACCCTTCCCGAAAGGTCGAGCGACAATTCGGCCTGTGACAGCGCCTGTGATCCGTTGAAAAAATGACGGGCTCAAGTGGTGCGGGCGGCGTGGCCGGCAGCCCGCTACCAAAATGGCAACTCGCCCTGGCCGTCGGGGCGCCGGTTGCCCTTGGTCTGGGCTACATGTACTATAAAAACAGCACCAAACCGAGCCCGAAACCTGGCAGAGGCAAGTCTAAGGGCGGTGCCAGAGAAAACGGTACCCCGTCCGCGGACAAGCAGATCTCGATTGATGGCGATTGTCCACCAAAAACTTCCTTCGCCAACACCCCTGAGGCGGAGGTTAGACATGTTTTTATTACGTTTAAAGAGATACGCATTAACTATTCAGAATGAATGGAACGATTTTAGGTTATTAAGGACCAAAGGATTTGGAATACAGGTTTATTCTGTAACGTCATGTTGTCACAGCAGCTAGGGAATAATTAAGTCACTGCGTCATCTTCATAGCCTTCTGTATATAATAGTATTAATACTTAGATGTGAAACATACAGATAAACTTTAGGGCCTGGCTGTAATGGCAGTCTTTAGTGGATTTTTAATTGTAGGTTTATGTACTTGGTACTTTATACTTTTATTCAACACACGTATTATTATTCCAGAGCCCATTGGAGAAAGCTCAAAGATTTAAATCCGAAGGAAACGACCTATTCAAAATAGGAAAGTATGATGAAGCAATAGCCCAATACAATAATGCTATAGAAGCATGTCCACAAGAGAATACGGAGGCCCTTGCTACATATTATCAGAACAGAGCAGCTGCATATGAGCAATTGGTAATATAACGTATCACTGTGTACAGTAATGAAAAGTACAGGACATGCACATATACCTTTTATCGATGATATTACATAATACTAACACTTTATGATGCAATATAATTATCAGTGTAGTGCAAATTTTGTATATTAATGTTTGATTGCAGAAAAAGTATAGTGCAGTTAAAGCAGATTGTACAAAAGCACTTGAACTAAAACCAAGATATGCAAAAGCATTGTTACGCAGAGCACGTGCATTGGAACACTGCAATGAGTTAGAGTCTGCCTTGGAAGATGTTACTACTGCTTGTATTTTGGAAAGCTTTTCTAATCAAAGTGCTTTACTAATGGCAGATAGAGTTTTAAAACACTTAGGTAAATTGTAGTTTAAATATGTAATACAACTATATTGATGAAACATTACAGAAGATATGACTTAAAATGAGAATTATTAACATATTTCAGGAAGGCAACATGCGCTTGAACATTTAGAAAAGAAGAAATTAATCATGCCAAGCAAACACTTTATCAAAACATACATTGGTACCTTCCACAAAGATCCTGTGTTTTCTTTACTTGAAACTGAAGACAAAAGCAATTTATCTCCGTAAGTTTTTCAATGTCTCCATTCCTATAATTAAGACCTAACAAGTGTAATTATCATGTTGTCACAAATCTTCATGTTTATAGTCTACATTATTCTTAATCGTTTAATCTTCAGGGGTTTCATGAAAGCTTTAGAAGCTGTAAAAGAACAAAAATATGATGATGTAATACCTCTATGCACAGAAGAACTCAACAGTTCTGTGTCTGACACACTGCCACACAAAATGGAACTGTTACTTTTACGAGCCACGTTTTATCTTTTACTAGGCCAGCATAATACTGCAATCGAAGACTTGGGAACTATTATTAATAATGATACCGCCACGAACAGTGTAAAAGTAAACGCGCTACTTAAAAGAGCCACATTGTACATGCAAGTGGATAATCCTGATAAAAGTTTCTGTGACTTTGACTTGGCCGCTCAACTAGATCCCGAGAATAGCGATATTTATTATCACAGAGGACAGGTGTTGATCATGCTTACGTAATATAATTTGCACGACGAACAAGGTAGCAAAGGGATATTTATTAAAATTTGGCAATTATAGGTGAATTTACTTATGGAGAAAATAGATGAAGCAAAAGATGACTTTCAAAAAGCCGTAAATCTGAATCCTACTTTCGGAGCAGCGTACGTGCAGAAATGTTACGCGGATTACCGATATGGTGTAGTCAAAAGAAATTTAGAGCTGACAGACGAAGCAATGAAAAATTTCGAATTATCTTTTGCGAAATATCCAGATTGTCCCGAGTGTTATACGCTCTACGCTGAGGTATTAAGACAGATTTCTTAATTTGAAAAACGTTATATCGTTCCTAAATGCAATTTAATGAATATTTCAGATATTGTCAGAAATGCAACAGTATGAAAAAGCGGACACATTCTTTGCTAAAGCAATTGAAAAAGATCCAAAGAACGCCACGGTCTATGTACATAGAGGTCTGTTGCAATTACAATGGAACGGTGATATCGAAAAGGCAACGGAATACATTAATAAAGCTATAGAAATGGACGAACTTTGTAAATTTGGATACGAAACGTTGGGAACTATCGAGGTTCAAAGGTACGTAAATAATTTAGAAACTTGTAAGGGGAAATCGTGCTCGTTAAATTAACATAAATTGTGTCTCCTTTTTTCCACAGAGGGAATTTAAAAGAAGCCGTGGAATTGTTTGAAAAGGCCTTAGAACTGGGCCGCACGGCCATGGAACTTACACACATCTTCAGTCTGAGAGATGCCGTAAAAACACAACTCACTATAAGACACAGATTAGATCCTTATATGATAAACTCGGACAATGTTTCATAAAAATCGAAGTCAAAAGCCGAACTGTTGACTAAAGAAGTGCGTATGGTTACCAAAACTAAAGAATGATGTTTTATACTTATGATACGGCCCACTAAGATAATTTTATACGAGGTTTTAATACAAACTCGATGGAATTATGCTCATAAAAGGTTCTTACTATCATATATATATTTGTTACTTATTGAAACTAGTATTTCCCCTATATAGAGCGAGAAATTTAAACAAATGATAAAATTATTTTAAAAGGCCTAACAATTGAAAATAGACAACGGGGTACGTTTTGGAAATTTTTAAGTACTTTTTCCTGACAAACCTCATTCTATCAGTTTTAGAATTGCATTTACTCTGTTTTTGGTATTTTCTTTTTCTTTTGAAATAAATCGTGTACGTTGTTAGTTTACCTGTGTTACGTCCTAATTCGTTGAGGTGGAATTAATCCGCCCTTCAACAATATTTCCCGCTTTGGTCAATGCATTCGCACTTTACTGGGGTCGGAAATTGCAGTACGCAATTTGAGTCACGAAGATTCCTAGCTGAATCATACTTCAATAAGGAAGTGAATTAAGAGTACGATCAGGATATTAACTTTGTAATTATCGGCCAAGGAAATCTCAGGGATACGATTTGGTAGATTTGGGAAGTTTGTAGAGGTATAGTAGTAAAATATCAATAGTAATTATAGTACGGTATAACTGACTTACATTGTATGTACTACTCCTGCGATTTCCATGACTTCAATTGATATTAATCATACAATACAACTGTTCGTTTAACACCCGAACTAAATGTTAATTAAGACTGGCTGACAATTACAACAGGTTCATATATATATAACCATCAATATCCCTACTCTAACTGAAATTGTGCGAATGCACTGTCCGTTATTAGGCGGCAGTGACTGAGGTGCCTCCTTATCAGAATATCGATTATAGAAGAATGCACTATGCGAATCAATTGTTCGCGGTCAAGCGGCAGCGACAATAGATGTTTTTATAAAAAATATCGATTAAATTCCTGAACGCAATATCGTCCTAATTGAACAACTGTAATGACTATGATGCTACACCTGTTAGAAGTTGAAAATATTCGTCGATTACTGTACATTTTTATAGATTTCAACATCATCTGTAAAATTTCTTATTCACCTATGTTATGACCTATACTATTAAATATACCTAGATTACTGAACAAGTGGAGTCGATGTCATTTGTATTTTATAATCATTAACCTGAAGAAATCGGTTGTATCATTTGAAATATAAGACAATATGACCTATATTTTATCGAATAATATAAAGGCTTTATGCATTTACTTAAGCATTTGCATACAACTAATAGTTTTAATGTATTGTCTCATAAATTCTAAAGTGTTGTGAGTTTTATTTCATTATTAGTATATTTTACTAACTTTACAAAGGAACATATTTACTTTTCTGAGATTAATACAGTATAATATCTTATCTCATATGCAGTGATTGTTGAATGTATAACATCAGTAATAAATACATGATTCGAAACTACATACATATGTAAAAAGTTTTATATGAAGAAGCTTTGTAAACCGATGTATAATTGTAATATATACCAACTGACCAGGTAATGATGTACTTCAGACTATATTCTGTAACCGTTTCTCATTTCATATATGCCATGCCTTTTCAAACATCGTAGAAGACCGAGGCTAGAGGATATCTTATAGCAAACGCTAGCAAACTGCTCACGACCTAGGATATCGAAAATATTTTTCATTAGCAGTGTAGAAAAATTCATCGCATTTTCATCGCAAATAACACCTACCTGAATCAATAATAAGGTCCATGTCAGAGTAGGTTCCCTCATTGGCCCGAACTTGACTAACACGAAATTAATCAATGTCAGATTATTACAAGTGACAATACCTTTGTCATCTTCATGCCAGTCCACCAATTTTAGAGATCTAAATGCGCATGTTAAAAGTCTACCTAAGAAAAAAGGTTGAATTTTTGTTGAATAATACTCAATCAATTTTCAAAGTGTATTGTATACACAACACTATACCACAGACCAACCATAAAAGTAGACAGGACATGCTGGGCAAACTCTTGTGTCACGAAGAGGGGGTGCTATCCTATAATCGCGAAAAATCGTCAATTTCAACCAGTTTTTTGATCGGCATTCGCGCAATTTTTGAGATAGCGGTCTGAAACTTGTGCCATTGTTTTAGTTAGGAAATTCTACGGCAGATCAACATATAATAGTTGTAGTTTTCGAAAATTTCATTTTTCGCAAAAATCTGAAGGGGGTAGGTCAGGATTTTTTGCGATTTTCGTAATTTGCCCGGCATTTTTCCAATTTTTTAGATATCAAAATGATCCTTTCACGGTCTTATTCGGCTTCGGATTCCGCGTCCAAAACGTGCCGGATCACTTTAATATCTCAAAAATTGCGGAAATGGCGGGCAAATTACGAAAATCGCAAAAAATCCTGACCTACCCCCTTCAGATTTTTGCGAAAAATAAAATTTTCGAAAAGTACAACTATTATATGTTGATCTGCCGTAGAATTTCCTAACTAAAACAATGGCACAAGTTTCAGACCGCTATCTCAAAAATTGCGCGAATGCCGATCAAAAAACTGGTTGAAATTCACGATTTTTCGCGATTTTCCGAATTCCCTCGTGATTTCCGCAATTTTTGAGATATTCATATGATCCAGGACGTTTTGGACTCGGAATCCGAAGCGGAATAAGCCAGTGAAAGAATCATTTTGATATCTAAACAATTGTGGAAATGGTGAACGAATCATGAAAATCGCAAAAAATCGTCAAATTTTACCAGTTTTTTGATCGGCATTCGCGCAATTTTTGAGATAGCGGTCTGAAACTTGTGCCATTGTTTTAGTTAGGAAATTCTACGGCAGATCAATATATAATAGTTGTACTTTTCGAAAATTTAATTTTTCGCAAAAATCTGAAGGGGGTAGGTCAGGATTTTTTGCGATTTTCGTAATTTGCCCGCCATTTCCGCAATTTTTGAGATATTAAAGTGATCCTGGACGTTTTGGACGCGAAATCCGAAGCCGAATAAGACCGTGAAAGAATCATTATGATATCTAAAAAATTGGAAAAATGGCGTGCAAATTACGAAAATCGCAAAAAATCCTGACCTACCCCCTTCAGATTTTTGCGAAAAATAAAATTTTCGAAAAGTACAACTATTATATGTTGATCTGCCGTAGAATTTCCTAACTAAAACAATGGTACAAGTTTCAGACCGCTATCTCAAAAATTGAGCGAATGCCGACCAAAAAACTGCATTAATTTGACGATTTTTCGCGATTTTCGTAATTTGCTCGTAATTTCTGTAATTAGACTAATATACTAATACCGCTCTTTAGGCCCAGAGGGTGCCGCAGTTACTCTCAATCTCGGCCTCATATACCTGACACGCGAAACCCTCAAGGATATCCTGTCTACTCATATACGTCGTCTGTGATTATACATTTAAATACTAGCAAGTACAGATAGTCAGACATACCGATCACGTTGAGATCTGACTTTTTAAATACTGTACAACTTATATCCAGCTTATCTGTATCTTTATTGTACCTGTAATTAAATATGAATATAGAGTACAGTGTTACATATTAATCGTGAAGTTTTGATCGATTGAAAAACATAAAATTCTATGTTACTTGGTGTCATTTAGGAAAAAGCTCTAAAAATTTCTGCAATACTTACTTCGGTAATCTATGTCTGGGGCATGGTATAAAGTGGAACAACTGCGGTACGCTATAGAGAAAATTAATTATTTGTGGAATGAAAAACAGTAAGGTCGTTTTGCTAAAGCGACCAATAATACCGACAACGGCAAACGTCATTCCCGATAAGTAGCAGAACGTGTCGCCCACAAATACCTGCGACGGATACCTTGAACAAAAATTATTATTTTTCACAATAATAATTTCTACATACATCAAGTATCAGTAAATTACATTACGAACATATATATGTATATGGATTTCATTACAGTGGCAAATATGCTCTGCGAGACATAAAATAAAATGACTTTGCACAAGAAACTGTATATTATTAACGAAGCTAAAATATAAAAAAAATTCTCTTACAATTCCGAATGATACGGGTGGCTAGGTATAAGGTTTGCACATACAAAGAAATACTACTCGAGGGTATACGCCGTATAGTATACGGGGAAAGGGGCTGAAAATCTTTTCAAAAGAATACGGCGCTTTGAATCACGGGCATCATTTCCGTTTCTCTGTCCTCAATCTTTTGAAACCCCCACAGTTATAACGCTCACCGACCATGCAGTAGATCTGGCAACGATCGTAAAATCAATTACAAAACATTATAAAACTCTCGGTCTACGCGTTCTACAAATCGATCGAATAAAATTCCGATCAATCAGATAGGAACATCCTCAAAAAATAAACGCCTGTAAATTCTACAGTTCGGACAGAGCCTCCTGATACAAGTCAAACAGAACGGGCGTAGACAAGGTTTGATATATGTATATATGCATGTATAGGCCGACGGGGAGTGATTCATACAGCCGACTTCCAGATGTTTTCCGTACTCGGTGCTGTATAGTGTAGAATTAATCAGTTCGAAACGCGTGCGCCTTGCCGGGAGTCGCGTCCGCGCTTGTCTACCGACATTTGTCGAAAGAGGCTGCGTAGAAGAGCAGTCGGGCGTGGTTTTTCGACTGCTCGGCAGACGAGAAAGAAGTTTTGTTCGAACCGCGGGGGTCGTCCTGGGGGTGTAGTGATTTGGTGGCCGGTATCTAAAAATATGAAACACTATGCACCGGCTGGTACTTTCGTCGAGACAACGAGAATCGGCTAGAGAGAAGAGGTTCGCGGAGCGAGAACGTTGTCGGCGTGCGATCGGGGCCATTTGAAATTAAATGGCACGTCGAAGAGTGACGTCACTGTTTAAACGTCACGGCGCTGAAAGCATTCGCATCCGTCGTCGGACTACACTGTGAGCCCCCGCGTTTAATTACGTAAGCCTCGTGTATGTCAATGACCACCATTCAAAACTCCTTCCGTTCACTATAAAAGACGTACCTATGAGAGTGGAGACTTCTCAACGTTTCCATGGAGAGAAATTTGATTTTGCCAGTACATGTATAGAGTTAGAAAGAAAATCGTGCCTTTTCACGTGATTATTTTTAATGTAAAATGAAATGATTAAACTTTTCGATATACTTGAAGTTATAAGTCCCAAATGGCAGGTATAAAATATGAATTTGATGTAAAATTAATAATACGAAAAATAAACGATTTATATTGATCTATTAAACAAAAATGTATAATTGTATGAAAAATTGATTTTGTTAAATATCGTTACTTTTTTTGGGATTAAACAGATGCTTTTTGGGTGGACCTTGCTCTTAAGAAAAATGTCGTGATCAAAATGAAATTCTTACGGTGAAATATAAAATGAAAATCTAAACAACTCAAGGGGAGAAAAAAGTGCCATGCAGACCCGCCTAGATGGGAAGCTGGCCTTGCTTTATACACTACTAGTCTTGCAAGTTCTAATTGTTATGATCTATGTTGCTACAACTCCACCATCTGAGTTAGCTGCATCTACAACCCGTACCTCTGTCACTTTTGTGAAATTTCAAGACTCACAGGTAAAATCATGCTATCTTAAGTAAAGTACATTGTATTACTTACTAAAATGAAAATATTGACCATGGTTTCATAAATGTATCAATATTACAGGAACTTAAAATTCATCAAGCTAATCACAAAAAGTTTCCCATTTATCAGACAATCAATGGAGAGATAACACTGAAAGATATTAGAACTTTTAGATTATTTGAAATATACAATCATACCATATGCTGGAAATATGGTGTGGACGATCAGAAGATGAAGAATGGGGAAGACCTTAAAAAATGCATTTGCAATCAAGGATGGCACGGGTCGGATTGTGGACAACCTGAAGTTGTCTGGAGAGCAATCATGGCATCCAAGCAGAATATTAATTTGAAACATCGTAAAATAGCTAGACGAGTTATACACACAATTTTTCTAAATGAACATAATTCAGCGATCGCAGAAGTGATAGTAGAAGAACTATACGATGTAGTAGACCTTTTTGTAATCTGTGATTTTAGTAATGCAGAAGATAATTTTCATCACAAACTATTTAAAGGGTTATTACAGCGGGAACAGAAGAAAATTTTATATATCAATATAGCGGCAAAGGTGCATAAGCCGTTAAGAGTAGTGTCTAAATATATCTGGGAAAAAGTAAAGACTGTTGTGCGGAATTTAAGGGACGATGATATTTATGTAACAACAGAATCGGAGCAATTACTGAACTCCAGGGCATTAATGTTCCTCAAAGTGTACAATGGATGGCCTCAGCCTATTGGTTTTAGACTAAGGTGGTCCGTTTATGGATTTTTTTGGCAACATCCACTTAAAACAACGATAACTGTAGGTGCATGTACGATTGGTCTGATGCGTGAAGCTTACCAATCAAATTCCATGGTGTTACAACAACAGTTGAATGGAGATGTGAGTGAGAGAGATAGCCTAGGACTAGTGATAGGAGATTTAAATCACTATGGAGGATGGTATTGTTATCTCTGTCAAGCTCCAGCAAATATCATAATTAGCCTTCATAGTAAAATTAAATCCAAAGAACTTCAGATAGAGAAAACCATTGATGTACCATTTATCGAGGACCTAATAGGAAGCGGGTTGTGGTTAGATGGTAAAACTAATCTCCTAAGGGTTTCTAAATCTCGAGACTCTTACTTTGCGCCTGAAACAATACTCAATAATACATGGAAATACGACTGGCTAGTAGAGAATTTTTATGCTAAATTAGATTATTACTGACGTACTGGTCACACCCGACTGTGATATTAACTCATATTCAATACTCAATGTACACTACATAATATTGTACTGAATTTATACACTAAAATAATATGTTGAATGAAATGTGAATGTTAAATGGTTTATACATATAACTTATAAAGAAACCAGCAACCTATATTTTGTTTCTATTTTGTACATATATATACATTTCCTTTCCATATTATCGATCTTGTTAGTTGTCTTGTTATATGAAGAGAAAAGTTTTAATTGTATTTATTTATTAACTTACCAATTAAATTTCATCAAGCCAAACGAAGTTGCTATGTAGGGAAGCATGAAGTATAACGAGAACTGATGTGCTTTCCAAAGGTCTCCCCATAACTCTATGATGTTAAAGAACAGAATGCTTATGGAGATTACTAAACTCTGTCCAACTTCCAAGCCGTTTATACCAGCTAATATATTTATAGCATTTGTGCAAAATACAGCAAGCATGCCCATGTATACGTAATAAAATATCCATAAGTCCACTGAGAAACCAAACCAAGACCTCAAAGGTTTTGGTACAATGATTAATGTAGAATTGAAATTGACATAATATACCATCAAAAGTGGTAGGGAAGCAATAGTGGGCAGCAATAATTTATGCCGCCAACGAAGGTCCAAAACATCATCAGCAAAACCCAAAAGTAGCATACAACAGATTGACAGTAGAGCTGCCAAGAATTCCACAAACTGTAATTGGAATTCAGTGTTACATTCTTGCACATCTAAGTTCTTAACATGTTCACTTATCATTCATATCAGACTATGCCAAAAAAATGACTTGTTTATCATTTAGTTATATATATAAATTTCGTTATATACGTGTACCTCATTGTGCGGAAAGTTGGCATTGTTAAATATATAGTCTGTGAATGGTACAGGAATAAATAGGAATAGTGTTATTAGAAAAACACATCCAGTAACAACGCCAAACGCTTCCGGCCTGTGAACATAAACTTAAATGTAGAATTTACCTGTATCGCATCCATCGAAATGATAATGAACACAAGTAAGTATTGCAATTTTTCCAGTTTTTCACTTACACTTTTGTACCACTGTTTTTGTTCATATCGATCCCGTACAGGTTAGCTTTAATAAACATATCTTTAAGTCTCGGAATCAAGCGTACAGTTAGAACGTACGCAATGATTGACATTGTAAAATTAATAAAAATCGGGAAAGTCAATTCCCACGTATCAACGTATTGCTTCATGTTAACAGAGCGGTGGTAGAAAACTATAATATAAAATCACATTTGCGAACGTAGATTCGGCGCGACTGACGGTAGATACCCAACATTATACATCATACTTCAAAGTAGATAACAACATTGAGATGGAACGTATTCCGGTGGAACATTGTAAAAGTCATGTTTTAATATCGGTACACGTTACATCGAAATTTAAACCGATCACGCGCGTAGTAACGGCCGCAAACGACTAACGTTTGTGTGTGCGCCTAACGTACGAGAACGAGAGATTCAATTACTCGCCACGAAATCAGTTGATTCACATAAGAAAACTTAATATATTAAAAAATAATGATAACGTAACAGTCACTCTTTACTTTTAAGTTTGGTGTACTTTAAGACATCTCTTTAACTTTCCATATTATATTACATCACAAAAGATAATTCGTTTTTAATACGTTCAGAGCTCAGACAAGTTTCATATAGTCTGAACGATTGTTTGAAGAATCTTGTCATCGCTTGTCACAGAAATTGACGAGTAAAAATTAGATTTCGGGGAATTGATGTATCGTGTCAGTACCTAAATACTTGTTCAGTGTCTATAATGTACAGAGTGTAATATAATGTGGTTATATGATTTCGTCATTATAAAGTAGTTATTCTACAATTATTGTATGTATACAATAGTGTTCAATTTTTTGCATGATTCAGTTTGTATGTTAATTATTTATTCATGTCGTAGTTCACGTTTACTAATCATAAATTGAACTATTGACATTGCTTTTCCTCTATTTCCAGTATTACGTTTAACCTAAACGTGTCAAACACGGAATACTTTCATAATAAATAAAAGCAACTGGACGCTGCACATTTTCATACAAAAATTTTATTGAGTAAGACCACGAAACTTAACATACTGATACGAAGATAAATTGTATTCTTTTCTACGGAATTCGTGCACCACGTACTTTGAATTTCATCAACGTTATTTAACTCGAATCGATGGATAGCGAAAAGCAAAAAGACGAAATAATTGCCCTGAAAAGTATCTATAACGAAGAGGAATTTTCGTATCACGAAGAAAATGGTTGTTACCAGTGCACCTTTAAAATATTTATAAGTCTTCCTGCAGAGTATTATGTGTCTTACAAGGATACTAGACACCAAGAGGAAATTGAGCAGAAAGTGAAAATATCTCATTTACCACCATTGTCCTTGAACGTTACTTTACCAGATGACTATCCTTCCAATTCACCACCAAAATTCACTGTACATTCCACCTGGTTGCATCAACCGTTGTTAACTAAAATATGTAGAAAGTTGGACAAACTATGGATGGGCAATAAAGGGGAAGAGATTCTGTTTCTATGGATGGCTTTTTTGCAAGATGAAACCTTAGAGTTTTTAAATATACAAGAGAAACTGAAAATGGATTATATATATACATGTTACAAGAGGGCGTTGGAAAAACCACAGAGCGCTCAAAAGAATGATGCAAAGAAAGATACAAAGAAAGAGTGTACTAGTATCAGTACAGAGAAAAAAGTAAAAAATCAAAGAAAAGTGAATCCTAGACACCTCAACAAATGTAACTTTTTACAGAAGTACTATGATAAGAGAGCTATCTTGGAATATCAAATAGGAAGAAATCCTATTCAAGCATTAATCGATTATAATGAAATACGTAATCAAATTGAATTCAAAAAGAACTTTTACACCTGTAAAATATGTTTTGCTGATAAATCAGGAGAACATAGTACACAATTCTTACCTTGCACACATGTATTCTGTAAAGAGTGTATTACTAATTATCTCGAAGTAAGAATCAAAGAAGGAACTGTACAGAATATTGGTTGTCCTGAAGAAAAGTGTACTTCTGAAGCAACTCCTTCCCAGGTATGTTACTTTTTTTTACTTTTGTCACCTTTAAATGTAATATAAAAATTTATGTAAGAAAACTTTCAGATAAAAGATTTAGTAAGCTCAGAATTATTTGCAAAGTATGATTCCATACTATTAAATGCCACATTAGACACTATGACGGATATAGTTTATTGTCCAAGACGAAATTGTCAGTATCCAGTGAGTCGTGAACCAAACGAGCAAATGGCAAATTGTCCAGTCTGTCAGTATGCATTTTGTATTTACTGTAAAATGGTTTATCATGGAATAGAACCATGCAAAGCCCACTCAGGTACATTTCACCAAACATATAAAATATTTGAACAATATACTGTAGAATACTTAATAAAAATATTATAATGGATCTGTGAAATTATAGAGGAGAAGCATCAGTTAGTAAGTGACTATCAGTCAGCTTCTACTGATAGAAAACTTATATTGGAACAACGATATGGTAAAAAGCAACTTCAGCTTCTAGTGGACACTTCTATGTCTGAGGTTTGGATAAAGGGTAACACCCAAAAATGTCCCAGATGTAATGCTGCAATTGAGGTATTACTATGTATATATGTATTTTACACTCTCCCACTCTAGTATTATTACCTAAGCACATTTCCTGCAAATATAAATTATTTTTCAGAAATCCGATGGTTGCAATAAAATGACGTGTTGGCGTTGTAATACATTTTTCTGTTGGCTGTGTAGTACAGTATTAAACGCTAGCAGCCCGTACGAACATTTCCGAAATCCTCAATCTAAGTGCTTCAATATGTTGTATCATGGAATGGTACCGGAAGAAGAAGAGGATGAAGATGCCGAAATCTTCCACTTCCTGGACCAATTCAATTACGAATTCGAGGACGAAAATATGTTCGAAGACTACGGCATTGAATTTTAGATGTACAGAAAGTTAAAACTAGAATACAGTTAAATTTTATTCTAAAGGCACTTCGCCTTTGTTATATTGTTTTTCAAAGATACTGATTACGGATATGTGGTGTAAAATGAATTTTGAGGAGATTCAATGTCAATTCATACATTGTCAATACTACGAAAGTTCCGTGCGCGTGTTTTACGTTTGTGTAGAGAATTGTGTACTATATATTTATTTTCAATTTAATGTCACATACCTGCGGATGTAACAGATAAAGTGTGGATCATTGCAGAGCAGTGTTTTAAACACTATCATAATTTGTAACAAAAATTTAATGTATACCATCCATATACGCACTTAATACGAGGATGTAAGAATATTTTTATGGGAAACAAGAATGTTATAATAAAGAATTGTATAATATAAAAAGAGGAGGAATCCTAATAAGGTTGTTTGTCATTTAATTTAGTAATTAGACAAATATTTGCTGGTATGAATCAATCAATCTTTATTGTAAAATATGACATTCCAAGTGATCATTTAGTATTCTTCTGCTCCCTCTCCTTCGCCCTCAGCAGAGTCCATGCCAACTTCTTCGTAATCCTTTTCGAGAGCCGCAAGATCTTCACGGGCCTCGGAGAACTCTCCTTCTTCCATACCTTCTCCTACATACCAGTGAACAAAGGCTCGCTTGGCGTACATCAGATCGAACTTATGGTCGAGACGAGCCCAGGCTTCAGCAATGGCCGTAGTGTTGGACAACATGCACACGGCGCGCTGTACCTTGGCGAGGTCGCCGCCTGGCACCACCGTGGGTGGTTGATAATTAATGCCCACTTTGAAACCAGTCGGGCACCAGTCCACGAACTGAATGGTGCGCTTAGTTTTGATGGTGGCGATAGCCGCGTTCACGTCCTTCGGGACGACGTCGCCTCTGTACAACATGCAGCAAGCCATGTACTTTCCGTGACGGGGATCGCATTTTACCATCTGGTTGGCTGGTTCGAAGCAGGCATTGGTGATCTCTGATACAGAGAGCTGCTCGTGATAAGCCTTCTCCGCGGATATGACCGGCGCGTAAGTTACCAATGGGAAATGGATACGCGGGTAGGGCACCAAGTTGGTTTGGAATTCAGTCAAATCTACATTCAGGGCGCCATCAAATCGCAGAGAAGCTGTGATGGAGGACACGATTTGGCCGATCAGTCTGTTCAAGTTCGTGTATGTTGGCCGCTCGATGTCCAAGTTTCGGCGACAAATGTCGTAAATCGCTTCATTGTCTACCATGAATGCGCAATCGGAATGCTCGAGAGTGGTATGCGTGGTGAGAATCGAATTGTACGGTTCGACGACCGCTGTAGAAACCTGAGGGGCAGGGTAGATGGCAAATTCAAGCTTAGATTTCTTTCCGTAGTCCACAGAGAGACGTTCCATCAGAAGAGATGTGAATCCAGAACCGGTACCACCTCCAAAGGAATGGAAAATAAGGAAACCTTGAAGACCGGTACATTGGTCAGCCAACTTGCGGATGCGGTCAAGGACCAGGTCAACAATTTCTTTTCCAATTGTGTAATGACCACGAGCGTAATTGTTTGCAGCATCCTCTTTGCCTGTGATCAGTTGCTCAGGGTGGAACAGCTGACGGTAAGTTCCAGTACGTACCTCATCTGATTGATAGAAAATATTTTATTAATATAAAGAATTAAAAAATGTCAATATAGTTTTGATCATTAACTAAATCTTAAATACATACCAACTACTGTGGGTTCCAAGTCAATGAAGACTGCTCTGGGCACATGTTTGCCTGCGCCAGTCTCACTGAAGAAGGTGTTGAAGCTATCATCCCCACCACCAATGGTCTTGTCAGATGGCATCTGGCCATCAGGCTGGATGCCATGTTCCAGGCAGTACAATTCCCAGCAGGCATTACCAATCTGGACTCCAGCTTGTCCTACGTGGATTGAGATACATTCACGCTAAAAAATAAATAAGAAAATATTATTACCGCACCCATAATTACTGGTTTTCGAATTTTAGCCGAGGCCTTTAGGCATTCCGAAAGTAATTTAAAATTTTCACAAACAATTTATGTAAGATTGAGGACCATAAATGTACAGAATGTATTAGATAAAAGTAATTGAAATGAAAAGAATTTCAGATTCAATGGAGCTTGATGCCGGCCGGCGTTTAACCGTTACAAAATGGCGTCTAGCTCCTAGATGACGCAGACAGATCAAAATTAATTTCCTCAATATACAAACAAGATGAAATCTTACCATTTTGAAAAATGAGGGTGATTCTTGTCTTCTTTAAAAAATGAAGCTTGAGTGGACGCAAGACGTCGATAGTTAGCCAAAAGCAAGTAATGGAGCTTTCTCTAACAAGTACGCAGCGTTTGTTCACGGATCGCCCAACGACGAATGCGTCACGAATTTCCGTAACGGCGTCTTATACCCTCGGTAATCGACTTCTCCAGAGTAAGCTGATTGGTCGATGGTGTCCTCATATCTTCTGTGATTGGTCCGTATTCGACCGCAGTACCCATGAACGCCTCAATACGCGATCCTTATACGGAAAATATAGTTCCAGCGTATTAATGATACAGTCACTTATTTCATTGATATTAATAGCAATGAACTGTTTATTCGTCTTGTACGAATTTAATAACAATATTACGCACTTTTTACATAATAACTCTTCAATGGTTTAGAAAAGACGAAAGTAATCGTTACAATGAAATGCATGAAAGTGCAGCGACTCTACCCTGACGGTTTCTTCCATATTTGGACCGTGCATTTTGGACTCATTATATTTTTCATGTTCTCTTTAATGCACGAAAGATTACTAAAGTTTTTATTGCCACATAATCGTTTGAAATGAAATATGTCATATTATTAAATTGAATTATCAGTTGGAAAGTACGTTGAATTTCGATTTATTCTTATATCCTTGGTAACGGTTGTATATTGAGTACCGTGAAAGCATACACACGCATGACCATTTATGTGATCTTGCATGTATTACGTTTCTCTCCTCAAAATGTCCCGTATTGGTTACATGGCAACGAAGCCTGCATAATGCAAATAATCATAATGTATTGCTAGTACAGGACTTATTTTAAATAGAACAATAAATTACATTGAAGACCACTGACAATCATAATTGATTTAAACAAGTTTGACTGCAAAGATCTTTAACTCCAATTTAGATATTATTTGCTATGTAATTATTGGAGTTTCATAAAATAATGTTCTTTATAACCATGAGCAATCGAATACAAATTAGGTGTTTTAAACACTTTCTGAATTTCTCTGGTCATTTATTTTTTGTCGACTTTGCCGGACCCGCCCGATGACGTGTTCTCGTTGACAGTTGATCCTAAAATGGATGCGAACTAGAATGGAAGTAACGATCAAGAGTTTTCTTGGATCATTGAAATTAATAATTATTGGCCTTCATCAACTAATTATGTAGATCGAAATAAATCGAAGATGTTCTACTTCCTGTCCCTGAGCATGTACCGCATTCGCTCCCTACTTTCCGCGATCTCTCCTCTCGAAGCCATTGTCCTCTTTAAAAACTCTTAATATATTATTGTGCAAAATTTTCAAATAGTAGTCCCTTTACCGAGAACCGGAGATCAGATTCAGATTTCCAAATTAAATAAAACACACGACTTTCCATATTTTATAAAATTTGGAAAAATCTGACTTTCGGATGTTAATATTATTGAAAAAGTAATCTTTTTTGAATAGACATATTCACCTATTAATATAGAAATCTCTATAATTTGTGTAATAGGTATACGCAAATAGAAGTCATTAACCCTGTACGCTATGCTATATTCAGCATCAAGTTTACCCACACATGAGATGTTATTGATAAACAACTAATAGAAGGACTGAACTTCTAACAATTTTAAGTGAACGAGTGATGATTAATGATCGTTTGCCTCAAAACTTTATTAACTTTGGATAAAGTGTCTCGAACTTAGGGATGTATGTATATCCTCGAACGCAACTGTAAGGTTATCTAAATGTTTACATCGGACTATACAACAACATCAGCTTACGGTTGAATATAATGTTGTAATAACAAATTAATTAACTATGAAGATGATTTGTATAAAACAATAGTAAATGGTATGCATACCCATGATAATTGTAAAGGAAAAAAAGTCTTACGAAATTTCACTAAGTATGGAGAAGGAGGTAAACGATATAGTTCTAAAGTCATTACAAAAGGCTCGTGATCATGATAGAACAGGCAATGTTGGGAAAGCATATGCATATTATACAGTTGTGGCAGAACTATGTCCTACAAAGAGATCAGAAATAGAAGAAGCTTTTGTTGACGTACTCTGTAGGTATTTATTTTATATTGCCCCTTTTTTTTAATATTCTATAGTTTCAACATATTCTGGGTTTTAGGTGAATGGGGAATACAATTGGAACATGAAAAAAGGTTTGCAGATGTTGCATTATGTTATAAACGCTCCTTAGACAATTATCAAAACAATCCTCGTATGTTAAATAATTTTGCAGCGCACCTACTAAGGTAATTCTGGTTTATGATTTGGAGAGAGTTACTATTGGTTAATTTCAACTTGACTTTTTAACGTAACAGATTTCATGACCGCTAAAGTTCCATGTAATGAGGGTAACAAATGTATTGTTAAAGGAATAACGATCCAATAAGGGCAATAGAATATTTAAAAAGAGCTTTGAGAGTCAATCCCAGTTTTCTACCAGCAGAAAGAAATCTGCAAAATGCGTACAGTATGGCTGTAGATAGATGGCATTTTCCAATGTTGAATGACAAACGAAGAAACAATGGATTTGATCAGGCAATAAGAAAGAGAATTGCACAGGGATATGACACTGTCCTAGACGTAGGAACTGGTACAGGATTACTGAGTTTATATGCACGTGATGCAGGTGCCAAAAAGATCTATGCCTGTGAATGTTCACCTGTAATGGCAAACATTGCAAGGAGGATATTTGAAAGTAATGATGCCAAGGATATAAAATTATTGCCAAAATTTTCATCTGATCTCAAAATACCTACTGACATACCAGAGAGGTCAGCATTGGACTAAGTATTACATTTAGGATTCAAATGATCTTCATTCATATTAAAGATTCCCAATTTTTTCAGGGTGAAGTTAATAGTAACAGAAACGTTTGATGCTGGTTTGTTTGGAGAACACGTGGTCCCATCCATGATCAATGTTCTTACAAATATATTAGACATAAATGGTACGGTGATTCCTATGGGTGCTACACTTTTTGTAGCAGCTGTAGAATGTGAATACATGCGGCACAGATCGTCGGTGGTATTCGATAAAGTAAAAGATTCCTGCCCTTTAAAATTCGATAACGTATCCGTACTTCCGGACGATGAATACTACGATACTGAAAATTTAGAAAATGTGAAAATTAATTACATAACAGAACCCGAAGTTTTGTTGACTGTAAATTTTACACACCTATCTGAGTTACAAGAATTCAGTAAGGACGGTATAAAAAGTATAACGAACGCGAAATGTAGATACAATGGAATAGTAGATGGTTTAGTGACATGGTTCAAATTACACCTCAACGAGGAAATAACGATAGATTCATCAGAGGAAAAGTCTTGCTGGCAACTCGCCGTTTTTCCGGCAATACCTAGACTTTTTCAGCAGGACGACGTATTAGTTATCAAAGCAGAAATGTTGAAAAGCAAATTGAAATGTTCTTACTCGGTAGATAATAGTGAATTCGACGACTGTAACGAAGATAAATCTTTATATCGACTGCCGAAAGAAGTCATTACACTTTTAAATGACTTTGAATATGTAAAACTGCTAACGCAAATTAGTATGTCTCAAAAGAACACGGAAATCAAAAGCATTTTGGATACGTCACCTTTCCCGATTTACGGTTTAATGTTATTGGCAGCGAACAAGTATACTGAAGTCATGTATTATAAAACTGATAATACTATGCTTCGTCAATTTATTAAACACATAGCAGAACAGAATGGAATTCAAGAAAAAATATGTCTAATATCAAGTTATGATCAAATCAAATGTTCTTTAGATTCTATACTTATTCATGACTTTGATATAAAAGGTGAATTGAAAGATTGCGGTCAAGAGGACAATCATGAATTTTTTAGGTACACTAGATAATTAAATCTGTAGTTTTAATTGTATATTAAATGTCAAACTAAAAGCTTTTTGTCATTCAATTCACAGATGTTTACTGAAACCAAATGGTATTTTAATGCCAGAGCAAGTATTTCTCATGGGTCAGCTTGTATTTTCTGAAGATTTACCAAAGATGGTTTACGTTAAAGATGCAAATCTGCAAAGAGTGTCAACATTTATATCCAGTTCTTCTAATCTGGAAATGGTTTGTCGTAGTTAATAAAATATGTTATTTATCAATTATATCAAATTAAAAAAGAAATATCTGCAATATTTCCAAAATATTTTTTCAGAATTCCAGTGAAAATCAAGATACAACTATGTGTAATACTTTTAATAATACAAGCAGTTATGGTATTGCACAATATATTAATGAATTTAAGGTCAGAAACTGAAGTCATAAAAAGCGATGTATATAAACGTATTTTA
The DNA here is from genome assembly GCA_917499265.3 of Mimumesa dahlbomi. Taxonomy (NCBI): domain Eukaryota; kingdom Metazoa; phylum Arthropoda; class Insecta; order Hymenoptera; family Crabronidae; genus Mimumesa; species Mimumesa dahlbomi. The sequence goes on from OU824118.1 coordinate 13,138,627, forward strand.
CAAATATTCATTTTTGTTTGCAGATAGATCAAGTTTTTGATTTGAATTCGAGTTCATACCTGTATGACCCCTTGTCTGACGTAAAAGTAATGATAGAGATGAAGAAATCTGAGGTCACCGAAAATATCGTAAACTTTAGAAAAATCAATGCAACAAAACGTAAACCGATACCAAATGCTATAATTTGTTGGTATAAGGTCAGATTGACATTAGATCAAACGTATGATACTAAAAGAAACGGATCTTTTATGAATCATACGGCGATACTGTTAGAAAATGATTTACAAAACGCCATTTTAGGAGGTAATGAGGTACATATTAAAGTTCAACAAGCTGAAGGCTTAGTAAAAATTAGAGTCTTGTAATTTTATACACCTTATACAGTTAATTTAAAGTGTTGTACACTTTAATTTCGATATATGTATACATAATTCTGTTAATAGTATGTAAAATGTACAGTTGTTGATATAAATGTACAAAAGAACAGTAATACCTGAATTTTATAATAATTAAGTAAAATAAATCATTTGAACTACTTAAAAATACTACCTGAGCAATAAATTGACTATTCCCCTTGTATTCCCAAAAACAAGTATGAAAAATAAAACTTTATAATTTACTACTTATAATTTTACTTAAAAATTCACATATATGTGGTGCCACATTTTCTGGATTATTATTGTGTACATCATGATTTCCTTGTACATAGACTATACGGAGTTCAATCCTGCCTTTGAGATGGGCATCTAATATTCTCAGTGCGGTGGACATTAATTGCAGCCTACGAGAGTTTAATGCCACCAGTACTAAAATTGGGGTTGAAAGTTTTTCGAGAAAATCTTTATGCTGCTCCAGGTTCATTAATGAATTGAAGGTCCTCAACCTTGGGTCACGATTGTATTTGTACGAATCACCTACTTTTGTAACTGCACGTGTAAAGAGAGCTTCTGCAGCATCTGAATTCAATGTTTCACTTCTTCTAAATTTCAAAGCGTGTAGCACTTGCTCCTTGCTGTAGACAATTCCACTGTCATGGCCGTACGAATCCAAATCGTACTGTTGTCGAACATGATATACAAAGTTGTCAGGTGTTGGAAATGGCATTAATCCATCCAAAGCTATAATCTTCTCAAATTTTCCAGGGTAGAGAACACTGAAGTAAACACCTATTTGTGCACCTAAACTGTGTCCCATATAAATACAAGTATCCCATCCCAAGGCTTTTAGGACAATCTTTAAGGTATAGACGTAGTTTAGAAAATTCAGTGGTAATCCAGGAGGAAAGTAAGATGAATATCCATGGCCTGGCAAGTCTATAACTACGTATTGATATCCTTCTGGAAGCAAACCTATTAATCTGTTAAATGTGCCTGCATTGTCTAAATGACCATGTACAGCTAAGATTTTTTTCTCATGTGATGATCCATAAACTTTTGCTGCAATGTGGCCCCATGGTACTGGCAATTGTTTCTCAATAAATGGTCTTTCCTCTTGACTCATTTTGTTTAACAAACGTTTGGCTGAAATTAAAAGCAGTCAATGTATTTATTTGTTATATAAAACTCTATTATAACTAAATGTCTTTACCTATGTTTACTTCAGGAGTGCTTCACAAGATCACTGAATGATTACAAAGTCCAATATCATAAAAATACTGCAAGTCATAAGCAAATAATATTTATCTTGATATAATTTATATTACTCATATATTTATGAAAATTTTGTAATAACCGCGCCAGAACATTTTCTTAAAAAATATTAAAAAATTCACAAGTTTTTATGGCAAGTTGACGAATAATTTTTTGTCATTCTTGTATATCGGAAGTATTCAATTTTGCAATGTATGATAACACTTATAATTCAAATTATCGCAGGAATAAATCAATGCGTAATCATATTTTTATATATTATAAAAAAGTACTAGCGTATAATCGCGCGCGTTAGAAATGTGTAATAATTCATGCTATACGAGTTATATATTCATATTCAAGATTCATTTAATTCGATTAGATTCATTTCTTACTAAAGAACACTTTATGAAATATATTCCATGTTACAATGAATCATAGAAGTGATCTTTTCAAACGTCTAGCGTGCATACTGGAATACATATGTTTGTATAAAATTGTGTGTTCCTTAATATTTACTTTTCAGAACCATGAAAATAATGTAGTATTTCACTAAACAGATTACCAATTGTTACTAGCCTACAACGGTTTTCGGCGCGCAAATCTCAGCTACAAATGATTTTCACTTAGTGTATATCGACATAAATAAGATACGAGATTTTCAATGGTAGAGACAAGTAGAATATTATATAGTATATTCATCATTGAACTTTCCCTCTGATGTTTATCCTCATAATTAAATAACACCGCAATAAATTCATAAAAACTGAACGTCAAATTTGATACTACCAACATAATAGTGACCAAACTCCCGATACATGATTTTATTGACAGTACTCGGATGATCAAAGCTAATTGCTTATATTTACTTTCATACAACTATTTGGAAGCGTGCAGGATAAATAAGATGATGTTGAGAAGGAGAGTCACGGAGTTAATAGAAATGAAACTTAAAACTTTCGAAAATTAGTGGTAGACGGACCTCCAGCATATCTCTAATTGTGGCTTTATAAATTAATCTGCCGTTTGAGTAAGAATATAATTAACAGTCGGCACATACGATGTAGGCATCGGAAAACAACATAAACAAGGGATTACCGAAGAGGTCAACAAAATTGTATGCTATACTTATATGATGCATAAATTGAAGAGTAAGAAGTTTTGAAAATATCTGAAGTTACTGCGGTGAAGCTTGCAAAATGTAGCTAATGCTGACTAAAAATGACGTGAATTTAACAATGGGGACCATGGTGTAATACTATTATGTTCTATTGTATATTCTAAAGGGATGTAAGATAATATTTTGGCGTGAATTTTATATATACCGCCGATCATTTTACAATAGTAATTAACATCAGATGGCGCAGAATTTCGGCACCACTTGAATATACGGGAGTTTCCAGGCCCTGCTTTGTCATGGACATGCAAGCTTCTAATGGTTCGTACTTGTTTTCCTACGCTATTTGATATCTTCGCGCGTTAAATTACACGGCTATTTATGATTTTAGAAGTGAATATTTTATACAGGATATGGTATATCATCAAAGAAACACTCCCTCTTACGGAAAATGTTCCCAAATGGAAAAGGTTGAATAAATGTTGATTTTCGAAGTTTCGGCGTCGCTTTGAGAAATAAATCATATCGAGTTTTTTAGATTTTACGCGATACAGATACGTAACTTGATTGCAACAGCATCCGTTTCGAACGTCACTTCGTTCTTACGTGTTACACAGTGTGTATTTTGTGAAATAAATTTTTGTTCTATACCACAGAATCTCAGATCATATTATAAAGCAAGCGTATTAATCTTATCTGGTTGATTTATATTTCCGTGTGAATTATTATTTAACGTTGCTTAAAGGATTTACTGTTGTATAGTGCAATATTTTGTTACTTGTTTTAAACGTAATTTACAAAGTATCAACATACTAAATATGTCTAAAAGTAATCCTTCCATCGTTATGTGAATATAGGAATGGATATTTGTATGAATTCAGTGTTTGCTTCCATCCCTGGGTTACCGGAACTAGGGATGGTATGGATGGGAGATATGATGGTACATGGAGAACCAACACATGAACTAATGTTGGATCCACGTCAAGCTGAAAGTCCATTTTTCTCTCATGGATCACATTCATATGAGGACCTTAGGAATCATCAAATGGCCCCCACAACTATGGTACGGTATTTACCACAACAATTTCCTAATGAGTGTTCAGAACCTGATGAAGCCATGGAAGCTGTTGACGCCCAAGAAATACAACAAGTGAGTTCAATATTTTCAAATATCAGGGACTAAAAGATAGTATACAAATAAAACTGTAATCTTCATTCTTTTAGGAATACGATTCCCCATCTGAAAGACCAGAAATGAGTGAATATTTAACATTAGAAGATTACATGGGTGACGAGGAAAGAGAACAAGTTGTAACAAATGCAGCAACACAAACTACACAGGACAATCGTAATAGGAAAATAAAACCTATAAAGCATCCTGGGCTTGTTTTAAAAACACCAATTGCTTACCAACCCCATACAGATCTAAATTTTATCCCTATTCGTAAAGATGGCATAGGTATTGTACTTTTCTGTCAGTATATGATTTCTTTTAATGTTTATCTATATGTTCTTCGTTTTCCCCACACAGCTGTTTGTGAGAAATGTGGTGCTATTGGTGTGAAACATGCATTTTATACAAAGGAACGCAGATTTTGTAGTAGAGCATGTGCACGTTCTTCAGAGCATACTGCACCAACTGCTGACTCAACGTATAGTCCATCACATTCAGTTGAACTACCAGTGTCTGCAAATCCAACTTCGCCGACAGAAATAAAGGTAAAACTAGTCAGCTTTTAAACTAGTAACATGATATAAGAAGTAGGTAAAATTTCACTATTAATGTTTTAGGTTCAGGTGAAAGAGGAACCAGATATCAAGGAACCTGTTGAATTAGAAAAAGACAAAGTTATAGCAGAGCCAGTAATGCCAGAGGATTTACCAGTAAGAAGAAAGAGAACTGCAGAAATGGCAGGTTCATATGACTGGACACCACAGCTAGTTGAACCTGGTTTCTGTGCCGCTCCAGTATCATGTTTTAAACATGTTAGTATCTTTAAAGCTAAATCGATTGTTGCATGATTGTAATAATACTTAACATGATTCTTTCCTATTTTTTAATTAGGCACCTATATCGGAAATATGGGATAACATAACAGTCGGTATGAAAGTTGAAGTAGAAAATACAGATTGTGACGAAGTATGTGAGGCTTTCCCAGATTCGTTTTGGGTTGCTACAGTGTTACGCATATCTGGGTACAGAGCATTGTTAAGGTACGAAGGATTTGGCCACAATGCAGACAAGGATTTTTGGGTATCCCTTTGTTCCAATGATATACATCCTGTGGGATGGTGTGCTACAATTGGAAAACCCCTTATTCCACCTAACAGTAAGTTATTGTTAAGGCAGTATGAAGCTATAAGTAAGCATATGGAATATCTAAAGTCATGATATATTTTCGTAGCAATTGCTAACAAGTACAAAGACTGGAAGGATTTTCTAATGAGACGATTGACTGGTGCAAGGACACTGCCAACTAATTTTTACAATAAGGTTAATGACAGTATGAAGTCACGCTTCCGATGCGGGCTTCATTTGGAAGTAGTAGATAAAAATAGAATCTCACAGGTGAAGGTGGCGACGATACAAAAAATTGTTGGTAAACGTTTGCATGTAAGATATTACGATTCACCGCCAGAAGACAATGGTTTTTGGTGCCACGAAGACTCCCCCCTTATACACCCTGTTGGCTGGGCCAAGAGGGTAGGACAGACGTTGGATGCATATACGGAGTACTTGGAACGCGTATCGAAATCAAAATTGTGTGAGGATGACGCAACCGAAAATCTTTTTTATGTGCCAAAGAACCACCACTTGCACCTTGGATATACATTTCGAGAAGGAATGAAAATAGAAGCTATTGATCCACTTAATCTATCTGCCATATGTGCAGCGACAGTCATGCAAGTTTTGAAGGAAGATTATATAATGATTCGTATAGATAGTTACGATGAAGACGCTAGTGGCGCGGATTGGTTTTGTTATCATTCGTGTTCCCCTTGTATTTTTCCAATTGGGTTTTGCTCTCAGCACGGTTTACCACTAACGCCGCCTAAGGGTTATGATCCTACTACGTTTACGTGGGACTCGTACCTAGTAGAAACGAATACCATACCTGCCCCTGTCCAATTGTTTAATAGGGTAATTATAGTACGTCAAATTTTGAATGCAAATCATTCTCTTCTTCAACGGTTATAAAACTAATAAAACATCTATCTTGTAGGAAATACCCCAACACGGGTTTATCGAAGGTATGAGGCTCGAAGCTGCAGACTTGATGGATCCTAGATTAGTTTGCGTTGCTACTATCACTAGGGTGATTGGCAGGTTATTAAGAGTACACTTCGATGGTTGGGAAGATGAATATGATCAATGGTTAGATTGCCAAAGTCCGGATATTTATCCAGTCGGATGGTGCGATCTTGTTGATCATAAACTAGAGGGGCCCCGTGTACTCAATAAAAACACTAGTCCTACCGGTAAGCACTCTCAAATATATCGCACTGTGTTACTTGTGGAACTAAGTTTTTTTATAGTCTTACACCTTTTAGTAAAATCACCAAGAGGCCTTAAACGTAAAGCTAAGAGAAAATTGAAGAAGAGCAGCAAGGTATCTTGCGCGAAAAATATTCTACCTCGTCACAGTGAACGTATTAACACGGCTCGTGAGCGAGAACGAGAATTGGAGCCAGCCCAAGGAACAAAAATCGAAAGAGAACGAGACTTGGAAAGTTTGCCTGAGCAAAGAAGCAGGGAGCCAGAGCCAGCTGAAGAACCAGCCGGACCTGACCAAACCTTACCCAGTCCTACGTCAGGGCAAGGTCAAGCGTCGAATGATACTCAAAGTGAAATACAAAGCCCTCCACCACCGAAGGAAAGGACCGCAACGTCGTATATCAATGTGAGTATATTTTCCTTCTTTATATTCCTCATTGGAAAAATAATTTATCAGTATAACATTATTTTTGCACTTGTAGAATTCCGAACAATTTTTTGGGAATTGTTTGAGTGTCTTGCTTGTAAAAGTAAAACAATTTAATAAATAATTTTTGTTCATGTAGGTAACTTCTGCCAGTAGTAAATATATCCCAAGGCTAGCAGATGGTGTTCAAAAAAGTTCGGAAACTGGTGATTTAGTGCCATCTGAATGGAACGTGTTTGATGTTGCACAATTTCTTCGTGTTAATGACTGTGCGACGTATTGCGATAATTTCAGTAAACGTAAAATAGATGGAAAGACTCTGTTGACTCTCACTAAGGACCAAATAATAGACCTAACAGGTTTCAAAGTTGGGCCTTCTCTAAAGATATATGATCTTATTCAGCAATTGAAAATCAAAGTGAATCCAGCTCAGGAAAGGTTGAAATTAGGATTGAAAAAGTTATTATAACAAAGCTAGTACATAGATAATACCATGAATAAGTTCCACCATTGCATAAATTAAACATGGATTTACAGGTAAGGCATATGGATGCATACCACTCAAAAATCACACGTCACCATGGTTACATATATTGTTTGTTATATACTTTATTAATATACTAAAAGATGCATATATATAGAGAGAGAGAGCTTACTCTATTATGGAATTCTCGTGAAACTAAAAATGGCAGCATTTATTTTAAGGAAAATGATTATTTCGTTTTGGAAAGTAATTAACTTTTATATACAACTATATGTAAGTATAATTCGAAAGATTGATCTGTTTCTTAGTCATAAATGGTCTGATTTTAATAATATAAAATTATTCAGAAATTGTGATGATATATTACTTAAAGAATTACATAATTTTTATGGTAAGATTCTTATTTCTAAAAAATGACATAGCCGAACTAAACTCAGTATCAATAATAACTTTCTATGTATATCAAGCTGAAGATCCTGCAATAAGTTAGTGGCATATTTTGATATCTGAAAGAATGAAAGTACATTCCAGAACGAAGTGATCCACGACAATTAATGATAACACATAATTTCTATTAATGCTGATAGGTATCATACAGTAGGTGAAAGTTGAATCAAAAATGATTTCCACGGTAATGTCTATACGTTTTATACACACTTTTATGGAAAGTGTCAATAGAACATTATGTACGTACAGTGCACTTATACATTCTTATAAATATGTGAATTATTTTTTCTACTATATTCTTCTGCTTAACTTATTTTCCAATGACGCCATTATTTGTAAATCCATGCTTCCATGTTGCACTACATCTTGACCGCAAATGTATCAGCCACGTGAAACTGACGAAGTATATTTAAACGAATTTCTTTTGGAACGAGAGAAGTGAAAAAAACTCACATGAGCTGTAATTTAACGGAATAAAAAAGTAACGAAGATCATAGAGTAAATCAACACAGATATATTAAAATAGATAATAAAGATATATTAAAGTAAATAATAAAGTACAAACTAATTCTTGTGTATCAATTTATTACAACACTGTAATCATACTTGCCTTCATGATACAACTTGAATCAAATAGTTTCACATGTATTTTAATAAATTTATGTTGATTTACTTTTTTACAACTTGCAAACACACCTTTGTATATAATCGAAGAAAATGAAATGTTCAACCTTTAATCTTGTAAATACTACGTTTATCATGACACAACTAGGTTTAGCTAATTTTCCGGCAATATAAGAGGAAGAGAGTGAGAGAGAAAGAGAGAGATAGAGTGAGGAGGGCCGTATTGTATGCAAGAAACATAACTGTTACAGAGTGGCTGATGCATTTGTACATCATATACTGTATCCATATGTAGCTTTATAATCACTACAGTAAATCAAAGCAGTCGAGCAAGGTCTAAGACTAATTTTGTCTTGGACCATTTAAATACTATTTTAGTACGATAGAGTAATATGGTTACTCTACTTATTTATTCGACATTTTGGAATCTGCAGGGGTACTGACTAGACCTTGTACCTAACGTTTCTTAAAAAGATTATTTGATAATAAAATAGACGGGAAAGATTTAAATCGATCACGTGACATTCGAATTGCGTTGGTCATCGCAGAGTTTTAATTGCTAGTTGTGTGGTCAAATAGATTTACTTTCGTTACATTGATCATTCATTGATACTTGTGAGCAGCTACGTGCATTTCAATGTGCAGTATCGCAATTAAGAGTGTATAGAATTTATAAAATTGAAGTATATTATATGCGCTATACCTGCCGGGCAAAGAAAAAGATAGAAAGGTCTTCTTATTCCGCTATTTCGTACAAATTGGAGGCATTATATAGGGATTCGCAAGAGTTCGAAACAAATTTTCGTTCAATTTACATAGATCTATCAATCACGCGACTGTGAGTACAAAAAAGCAATATCAATCACGACCTAGAATGCAGATTACAACAGACTTCCACGCACTGTTTAACTAACTAAATTTAAGTTCGTCGTGAATTTAACGTCCAATATGAGACTTAAAGTGTGAATCGGTGTAAGGATTTGAATTATTTTATTGTAAAGCAATACTTATTTAGAACCTTGCGTTTTATGACGAATACATAATTTGAAGAAATGCGAACATAACTGATTATGGTGGAAAGTTGTTCAATAGATATGTGCATTCGCGTAATCTATTCTTTATATAAACCATTGGGTATTCAATTAATAGCACATATTAATTAACAAAAAATGTGATTGCAAAGAAAAGATAAGCCTAAATGTGAAATTGTTCTTTAAAAAAAAGGAAGGAGAGAGGAAGAAAGAAAGAGTACAGTCTGCAGTGTAGTGCTGGCCAAGTAGATCTTTTATACGAAGCACTAACAAGAACGTGTGGTTTCACATTTACATACGTATTGTCTGGTTTCCTATTAACGATAGATAAACAGCTTAAGATTCAAAAGAGATCTATATTTCCAAATTCATAAACCTAACATGTAAGTTTGGAAATAATCGTTTCTCGAATCAGTGATATACAATCGGCAAACAGAACGTAATATACAAATGAAAATTAATTTTGATTCGATTAATTTAGGTGCATTTAAGCCGTGTTCATAGTTATTCCATGTGCGCCACGATTGTGCAGCTTTTTATTTTCATTGCCAATGTAATATACTATCTATATGAAACGAATACTATTGGTAATAACTATGGATACGATCATCGTGTATAATTTTCAGTCTATCATTATTAGTTTTTAAACCGCATAAAATACCGTGCCGCGAATGATAATCGACAACAGTATTTATCAATATGCTAGAACTGGAACTGAGATCATTTTCATTTCCTCTTCGTTTTAATTTGTAAGTTCGTCACTCATATATTTCTTTTATAGAAGTAAAAAAAGATTGATTAATAATAAATGTTTTACACATATATTGTAAAGAATTTGCAAATAATGATGGAAGTACATTGTTTATATTAAATTATCTAAAGTGTTTGTATTTCGGTCGCCGATCCGTTATTTTTAGCAAGTTTAGTATAACACCGCCAGATGGCAATAGACGCACAACTTTTAAGAATTTATCGATTTAAACGAGGAAGTTTCCTAGTATTTGGTGCGCAGAAATATGCCAAGAAATATTGCAAATACTTTATTAACAATATTTATGTTCAATTTATAGTTCGCAAACCGTAGAGTTGAGTTGAAAATTTGTTTAAAAAATTCGATTTGATTTTATGAATACTTTGTATTTAATCTGGAATAATTAAACTTTAAGTTTGCTAGACAAATTGATTGAAGAATAGTGATTTTACAATTTTTGGTACAATATACTGTAATTTAATTGTGCCACACAATTGAAATATGATTCCATTAACAAACTTTCTAGTACTTTCAATTGAAATGTTTTTATATCCATTGATACACCCAAAACATTTAGAATAGCAATAGGATCTCATAAACATGTGATTTCTGAACGAAGATAACTGATTAAGGTCGTTAAGAATCGCAAAACATAAACTTTTCAACGTTATGCAGGAGAAAAAAAGTAGAATAGAAACCGACTAGAATAATCAGTGACAGAACGACCGTACTACTATCGAACGTAGACATCTGTGCTTACCAAAAAGCTCAAAGTGAAAACTTGCTAAACTCAATTCGCGAAATACATGTACGTCCGATGATTTACTTGTACATACCGCGTTCGCGCATCTTTCCGTCATTTCATCCATAGCTTATCTATGTCGGAACGTGCGTGACAGGGCAGCACTCGGGAACGTACATATGTATCTCTCTATACATACAAGTGGGGGAGCAACGAATTTTTATTGTCAACTTTCGTGTCGTGCTACGGCGTGCAGAGAAGCTCCCTTTACGTACTACATACGTAGATATACAGCATACACACGTACGCTGAAGGAAGGAAGAATCGCGGTGGTGTGGTGGTGGGGTTAATGGTAGTGGTAGTGTGGTGGTGGTCGTAGTGGTGGTAGTGCTGGTAGTGGAATGGTAGTGGTAGTGGTAGCGTAGTGGTGGTGGTGTGGTGGTAGTAGTGTTGGCTGTAGAGAGGAGAAGGCCTGGTATTCGAGTGTGTGTGTGCGCGGTCACGGATGTACAGATGGTTTTGGCTTTGTATATATAGGTTTCGACTCGCAAGCGCAGGTGGGGGAAGTGGGGGAGACTGGCGTATTCTATGGGCGGGGCCTCTGCCAGCTGGCAGATGTTTCCCGCGCGGCCGCACCATTCCTCTAGCGTAAACCTACGCGACGAGAAAGTAGTCCCTTCTAACGCGTTAAATATTTCTAACAATAGCTGGTGGAGAGCACGGCCGCGCGTACCGGTGATCTGTTACAAAGCGTTCGCTGCCCTATGTTCAACTACCTGCGAGAAATAGCGAAAACCCGACGTAATACCGAAGATGAGCTGGTGCGGGATTGGTCCAAAGAGAGTCGCTGTCCAGGGCAGAGCATGTCGTGCCGTTCACCCTAACCGCATTCACTAACAAACATTTCGCGAAGTGTTCGCAGGACATTATATTCGTGTGTTCGACGATGTGAAACTATTTCGCGTATTCAAGAAACGTTGCTTAATCGTTGCAAATGATAGTGTGGGATTGTTCACAGGATATACGTCGTCGATGTTACGTACTTCATATTCTACTGGATTGCGTTTTCGTTCGTATCCTTTTACCGCTACAGTGCGCGAGTGCTATTTCTATCAAAGTGTTCCGGATAATAACCTTTAGCATGTGCCACGTGATGGTTCCGCCAGTGCGTACGAGTGAAACGATTTTTCGCGCCGCGATAAAGCACGTTCGGCGATTAATTTGAATTATTGTACTGTTCTACATTGTGATAGGTGACTTTTACCGATCATCGTGTCTAGCCATACCCGATACTGATCGATCCGAATTCAAGTGTCTTGACGAATATTACGTTCAGAATTGCACGTAATCCACAAAATAGGATATATATGTGTATATTCTCATAAAGATGTTATAAACGTCATAAACTCGATGCGAACGAATACCAATTGAAAACAAAATCTGTTTCTCAAGATAGAAAATTCGAGAAAATAAACACAAGTGCAAGGACTGGAAAAGCGTGGTTGGGCGAAGGGGGGCGGGGGCACTCGACGGACCCATCATAGCGACGTCCCTGAAGCCGGCGGCGGAGTGATTCGTGGTACGCTGTGGGGGCCCTCAGCTGTTTCCCGCCAAAGATCGCCATTACAAAACGCGTTCGGGCGTTGTGTGTGCGCCGCGCGGAGTGGCTGTCCCGTGGACGAATCTCGGTGCGTGCCACCGCGGTATACTGAAATTAATTGCGAGTTTCGTAGAGGACCACGCGTCCCTTCGCAGGGCGTGTGAGAGGTGTGCGCGTTGTTTTTTTTCCCCCGGGTGGAGTGTGCTCGAAGGTAGCCCGTCGTCTTTAACCGCTGCCGCGACGACGGTCCGCTGTGAGACGTGGATTCGCGCGGCGGGATTCTTAGTGGTGCGGACCAACGAGATATGTCAGTGTTTGGTAGTGAGGATCGAATTTTGCTTGAGGAAATCGTTGAAGCTACCGAGGATCAAGAGACTGACTTGTGCGGGTGAGTTTTACTTTTTTTTTCTCTATCATTCCCGACTCTCCTAAAATCTTCGTACGAAAAATCTTGTTTCGCCGGCGACTAGTAGGTTAAAAATGCGCGTTGTGCCAAAGGCAGCGGCCATGTGTCGCGCGTCTCAGGGAAAACCCGTGTGAGTTATATACGTGTATTCGTCGTGTGGTACGTCAAGTATATACAGTGTACACGGTCGGCGAGTTTTGACACGCCACGTCATTCGCGATTCTAAATACACGATGTTAACGTTCTTGTACAACCGAGGGGGATATAGCGGCGCGTTTATCTGGAAGGGAAGGCGTGCTTGTCCCCTGTTATCGAGTCGTGCCGATTGCCGAGTGTAACATCGTCCACCACCGCCAATTCCACCTCCGTTTCCTCCTCGTCGTCCGTCGTCGTCGTCGTTGTCGTTGTCGTCGTCCGTCGTCCGTCGTCCGTCGTTGTCGTCGTCGTTTGTTGATCTCGCCGTGGCATTGGCAAGCCGAGTTTAATCGCGACACGGATCGAAAACGTGTGCACAACACAAACAAAAATCTAACAGCTCGGTGGCCAGCTGCCGTGAAGCCGGCCGGCCGGCCGGCCGGCATGCACGCCAGCCATCGCATACGTCATGTAATCTCGTGGAATTTATACGTCCTATTATTTTTTCGTTCGCCAGTTTCTGTTTTTAATCGGCCCGGTCGATTCTCATGACGGTTAAATCGAGCGAATAACGCGCGAAACGAAACGCTGAATTTCTGCCCGCCATACGTTCACGCCCAAACAAGCATGGCGCGGGAGACACGCTCGTTCAATTGTTTTCACAGAGGCGTATACGATTTCCGAAAATTTCTCGTTTATTGGTTAGTCGAAAAGAATTTAAAGTTCTTCCTGGATACCTATCATCGATCAAACAATATTATTTATTTTTTTATCAGTCTCCTTTTCTATAGGTAATGTGTGTATATGTACATGTGTGTGTGTTTTAACTTCGTATTGGTAAAGGGACATTCGGTAATAGTGAAGTGACGAAAATTCGTGAGGTAATGAAATACCATGGCATAAAAAATAAATAAATAAATAAACGATTGACACCGCGATATCGATTCTGTTTGTATTTTCAATATTTTTAGACACACCGTGAAGGATATTCATAGTAAGTTATTCGTATATTGCGTATAAATCACGTCGGGTCCTTCGCGAGGACTCTCTCTCGCGCGTAGTTAAACGGTCTCTTGAAGCGGGCACACCAAGTCGCGATTAATCGTTCCGTGGAATGTTATCGCGAGTTGTCTAAACGGGTTTGGAATGCATGTACGGTACTCGCGTTTGTATCTTGCCTCATACATTCGTTTCCTTCGTTTCCTTTGCAACGGCATACATACATCACGGTCACGATACAATCAAAGAATTAGAAAACTGTTTCGGAGGCAAAATTCCGGTTACTCGTGTGTTCAGTGAGAGTCGTCGACGTCGACGTCGTCTTCGTCGTTGTTGTTGTTTCTTCAACTTTTTTTGCTTGCCTCCCTCCCCCCCCTCCTCTCTCGTGCCCCGTGGTTCGTAGAATCGCGCCGTGTCTTTTGTTTACATTCGTAGCCGGGGTTGTATGTATACGGCGTGGTTTTTCGATTCTCCTCGTATACGGGAGAGGCACAACCGTGCGGCAGAAAAAAAAATATATAAGAGGATGAGGAAAGCAAGTTCCTTTGTATACGGCCGAGTGACCGACAGACCAGGGCATACACATACCGTGTGCGTTACGTAAAGCCACGTTTGTTGCACAATAATCGGTTTCTATAAATAACTCGAAGCATGCCGCTTCGGCTCGACTCGTTGTTTACATACGCTCATCACCACCGCGTCGCGTTCACTCGAGTAGAGTTTTGATCTACCGCCATCGTGTTCTTTAACCCTTGCACGTATGTACGTATATAGAGTTAATAATAAGTATACTTACTTGACGACCATCTGTTCCGACGTAGCTCTTATATTACGCGCGAACCTAACATCGCATTTCGTATTCGTTCGTTCTTTCGTGACCGTTTAATGCTCGTATACATAGTTGACTTATGTGACGTCACGAGGAGTGATTTGTTCAGGTATTTGTCGAAAACTGCGACAAACATAGGACCGAGGATACCGGATATATGGTGTAAATAATATTAAACAGCGTACACCATAAACGTCGATGGAAATACATAAGTTTTTCACTATCTGATACGACGACGTTACGAGAAAGACATTTATTGGCAATGTTAGAGATTACGAAGAGTCTTGTTAGAGGTATCAAGCGTAAATGATTACATGAATGCACGCTATACCTTAAGTTCGCAATGGCAATTGTTAAACGTTTGCCTATATATAAAAAAAAATAAAGGGTGTATCTTTTCTAAGTGGAGCGATATATAAATAACATATGATACACGTTTATCCGCTGATCGGGCTAACCGTAGAATCAGCTGATTAAACGCTCTGTCATTACGTAATCGGTATGATTTACACATCACTGATCCCGATAAGTTTCCTCTTACGGCTTATCGGCACTTTACGCGGATGAAATATTCTTACGCGTAACATTTGTCATTTGGATCTTAAACCGGAATGTTGGAGATTCGGAATTAATTAACTAGAAGCTTTGACAAATTGACCATTCGTATTCCATTCCGACTTCCACGTCTTTTCTCTTGTAGTACCTACATTTACTAAAAGGAAAGAAAAATAATAAGAAAATAACTGATAAATCAATGAATCTCGTTTTAATATCCTCATTAGTAACAGAAGTTAGCTCGACAATGGTTGACAACACGGATTTCATATTCGTTGGTCAACGATTAACGTTCGCTCGTTATCTGTAACACCTATTTAATATAAAACATCGTTGATAAAAACAAGCTTGTAAAACGGAAGAGGGAGAACCTTCGTCCACCACCCACCGGTAGGTTTTTCGCGCGGATAAAATTACTGACACTCGATGCACTATCGATTTTCCTTAGGTATTTACGTCGGCCTTCTTTGTCGGCGTGCGTGCACGCAACGCCGAGTAGTTATTATCATCACATCGTTTATCAAGCGCTCGGGGATAAAACTCGCTCGGCTGATGGTACTTTTTCGATCGTTCGCTCGCTCGCTCGGCTCGGCTCGGCTCGCTTGCTCGTTTGCACGACTTAATAAATCGGTCGAGCCAATCCTGACCACGGTCAACGCGACTGTACCCATATCATACGTACTTTGCTTTTTATACATATATGTATACATATACGTGTATCTATATACATACATATGTATATGTAAAGCGTATCCACACCTATTGCGCACGTGAACCGTAGCGCTATACGAACAGATGAGGAAAGAAGAGGGAAAGGTAGGGGGAGGTCGCGAGGGAAGGTGGGAGAGGAGGATACATTGTGTCGTGTATTGCACCAACTTGCACCAAGTAACATCCGCGGATAGGTGCACTTGCACTGGATGCATCCGTAAGTCGAACAAAGATGCATTTTCGGTGATCTCGCGGCGAGAGAGTATTTTATAACGTCGCATTGAGTCATCAATTATTTCTCATACAAGCAGAGTAGCGAGTACCTTGCATCCGAAGTTATTTACGACTCGGCGTAATGTATATTTAAACGAACGATTTTAGATTATCACTGTACGAGATATGTTTTTTTATGGAACCTGGGTATTCTCGAATTGTGTCTCTTCGGGAACGTGTGGAACTGTAGTTTGCGATTGATACACATACCATATATTTAACCCTGAAACTGTTTATACGGTTTAAACGAATATCGACATGTTTCAAATGTTCGACAACTTTTTTTCCACGGAGTTCCGTGTGATACGTGTATGGAATATACTCGTTTATTTAAAGAACGTTTCCACGGGTGTATTAATTATAGAACGGTGCTAGTCTACGGAATCGTTATAACGAATTCGCTAGGTGTATTAGTAAACGAGCCTATATCTTCGGTTTGTCGTGAAAAGTATTCGCACGGTAAATATACATCAATCGTACGAATTACAAAACAAGTGTACACAGTTCCACGTGACACTTTCATGACAGCCGGAACTTTCTCCGTACAACCGGAAAAATGTACACATTGCCATATTTTCCCGAGTATAATTTTTTTTCCACCGACAAATGATAATTTTCAGTATAGTCGGTTTGTTATCTCGCCTTCGACGCTGAGTAATTCCCCGTGAAACTTATCAGGAGCGCATAATTTTCTTGTGCATGCATACATATAACACGGTTCAAAGAGTGTCGGTGCGTTACGCTTATTGATTATCGATTCTTTCGTACCCATTGGCGACTTAACCGTGTATGTAACGAACATATGTATGTATGTATGTATGTATGCATGTACGTATAATACCTGGTCGTTCCGCGTGGTGCATGCTTTACACGCGAAAGAACGACGCGTCGCGATGTCACGTCGTTGCACTGCGAAATCTCGGCACTTGGTCGGCCTCGTCTAGGAATGGGCTTAACACTTGCTGCAACTGTATAATATTTTCAAATCTCGTTATCCGCCCGTACTACTCGCGGCCAAGGGTTAAGTCGGTTAAGCATCCGCTGTACAAATTTGCTCGCGCGATACTTACAATGGTGATCCATCGCACAAGTGAACGTCGATCTTGTTGTTCGTACGCTGCTCGTCGTTCAAGAATGAACGTAACACCGTACGTATTTTAAAACGTATCAGAGGACTGTTACTGCAACGTATAATATACCGGTGTCGAGATGATTTGTTATAGCTTTCCTGATTGCATACATATTCATGGCCGAGGTATATGTATGCATCGCTACCGGTGTTTCGTGCGAATCTTACCTGCTGCATGCACCGAGGAACGCGATTATTTAAATAATTTGAATAGAGCTGTGAAACCGCGATCTATGTCGGGAATCACGAGCGCACGTTCACGCTTCCGAACGTTCGACGTGTTACCTGAGAGTGATCGATCGATCCGCGATTGCGGTAAGCGATACAATTCTATGGAGTTATCTACGTTTTCTCTATTTTGTTAGGAATAAGGGTTCTCCATTTTTTTTCTCGCGTAAATGTTAACGTATTCGTTTCGAACCGACGAGAGCCACGTGTTGTATTGTCTCGCTGATGTTTTTTGCCACTGTAAAAGACACGCCGGTGGTTCATTTTTATCGTCGGTCTCTCTGTCACGTTTTTTGAAAGACTTAAATTAACAGGTCCAAATTGTGACTAATGGTAACCTCCAGATAAAATGTACATATCGTAACTTCACAAAGAGTACGCAATTTCCCGCTCCATTGTGCACGCTACAGTATCCGCGATATCAGTATTTGGTTCGTCTTTGTTAGCCAGATAGGAAAAAGGGACGACTAGGCTCTTTTTCCCTTCGACCCATCTTCTCTCTCTCTCTCTGTCTCTCTCTGCGCGCGCGTGCCACTGACGATTGCGAGTAACATATACGTATGTGATAACCGTTGCACGGAATACAGATGTAACGCAAATCTGCCCCGGGCTCTATTTTTATATCGACGCCGTGGAGAGAAAAAAAAGGAAAGAGAAAGAGAGAGAGAAAGAAAGAAGAATCTCAACCAGAGCTTTATTCGTACACGATTATTAATTTATCAAAAACAGCCGGGCGAAGTTTAATTCCGCGGTATTTCTTAATGGTTTCAATCGTTTATGGAGTTACATTTAAGGCGGGGCTTTATCGCCTGTGCTTGATTAAGACAGGATGTCAGTGACGACGATAAACGGCGGTTATATTTTTAGAACATCGCGTAATTTTCGCCGAGGGTTTAACTCGGTCAGCACACATAATCCCGCGCGTTTTTTCTTAATGCCATCGATTTTTTATCGACCAGACCGTACGGCAGCGGTAGGCAGCTGAAGACGCGGTCTCTTCTACACACAGTTCCTCCGCAGTCTTGAAACGCCTTCCAGTTCTGGAGCCTGCTAGCAGACAACAATGGTTTCTCTGTTGACCTCTTACGCTCCACATACCCGCTGTGCACCGCAAACTCATGTTACACACATACGTGTGCGACAGTGTGTGTGGCTAGGTATTACTCATGGATAAAGGCGAAGGGACCGACCTCAGACAGGAATAATGCCTCTGTCTCACGCCCCTCTCTTTCCTCTCTCTTCGAGTACATTCGCACGTTGTTACCGACTTCGCTGATAATTTTATCTTCGAATTTGCATGTACCCAATCCTTCCCTCTTTCCGTCCGGAATGGTTCGGGAATAATTTTCCATGGAAATACACCGCGAAACTTGCGAAATCTTTTTCTTTTCTTCTTTCTTCGAAAACGTTTAGTCTTTCTTCGGAGACGGACAAATTGAACGCTGGTTGACTGTGTTTCTCGTCTCTCTTTTCTTCTTCAAATACGAATTCACGAAAGTTATGTTTAGTTTGAAATGAAGACACTTTTTTTTGTCATTCTTTCACCGGTATCGAAATACATACCGCTCTGGGATGACGGTGTTTGAGAACCACTGGGGTGGAAAGCAAATCCTGTCAGAGCGAAGGCACCTAGAACATTTTGGAATCGACGTAAGACCATTTCTGTGTTTCTTCGGTGGGCTTTGATGGTTGACAAAGGACGACTTGGCCCTTCCTCGGGAACTACCTGGGTCTCTGAGCCCGGCGTCGGGAAGGGGAAGGGTCTGGCACACCCGGTTTTGTCTTTTGTTCCTTGGCCTTCGGCCCACCCTATTCCAGCATTTCGAAAAAGCGATAAAGGTGGACCACAATGTGAAAAGGTGCCGTTTCTGTCATTTACGCGGGGAAGGACCCGCAGCGGGACGTTAGCCCTTGGAATATTATTATTCAGCTTTTCGTCAGCCACCTTTAACCATCCACCGTCCTTTTTACCCGAATTTCTTTCTCTTTGACTTTGTGTACTTTGAATATTTCCACCGTCGAGCTTATCCCACGTGAAACCATCACGTGGCACACATTCGAGAATATTATATTCTCGAAACTTCTTCTTCCATCTAGTTTATCTACGATACGTGTGATTGTTTTGTTTTCGGTCGGTCGTCGCTTCGACGATCGGAGATAATTAGTGGTTTTTGGAAAAAAAAGAGTGTCTAACTTGAGTCGGATCGTGGCATGTGTCAGTCACGGCAAATATTTATTCGGCGGGTCCTTCACGTTCGGCGTGTAACGTAGTACGACGAGTCACGTGTCAGGAAGTGGATGTATACTAAAAAAAAAAAAAACTATTGTTCCAATCTGACGCCCCGTACAAACTACCGGCTGTCATTCGTGGTCGTGCTGGCTCGTTGAAATCCGACAGCTGGCCGACTCGCATCGTTTCACGCATGAGAGCGCCCGCATTCCGATCGTCATCAATATAAATTGTCATTGTTTTCGTCGCAGGTGTTACGCCGGCCGATTAACGCCGGTGATATATGCGTAATGAAGGATGTCGGCTTTCGGATCGGTACCGCCCCGTACATAGATGTAATTATCGCG
This sequence comes from Mimumesa dahlbomi, assembly GCA_917499265.3. Lineage (NCBI taxonomy): Eukaryota > Metazoa > Arthropoda > Insecta > Hymenoptera > Crabronidae > Mimumesa > Mimumesa dahlbomi. The sequence goes on from OU824118.1 coordinate 13,158,816, forward strand.
GAAATATACAGTTGATTCGGTCGTTTTAAACAATCGCGAGAGTAGGGAACCGGTCGGTGACGAAAAAAACAAAAAAAATATTCAAAACGACAGTTTTCGCCGGGATCACGCTCCGAACACATTTTGACGGTGTGCAGCTTTGTACATACACGGTTTCGCAATAACGAAGGGAAAATATATACTATACATCACGGGTGTATCGTCGCATGCAAATCCTACCGAGTCCTCATTGTATTTGCGATCGCACCCAGCTATAGATAACATTGCGCCACATTACACAATCGTACGATTAAAATTAAATAACAAGCGCTCGTATCAATCGTAGATACGAGAGAGCATGCTAGGATTATTGACGGGGAATAATATAGTTCATCGAGAAGCAGCGGCGTTTGAATGATTTCATTCTTTGAATGACGACCGATACGCGATTACATTTCCGTTGACCGATCGCTAACGTTTCACGTTTATACAATTTCTATTCGACATTCACATATAAATCTACAATAATATATTCAACCGAAAATCGTAAAATAATATACAAATAAAACAACACACTACTCTGTTAAAAAGAAACATACACACAAAAAGTGTATATCCAACGTAGAATTCTAATTCGGCGTCTTGAGTAATGAAACGATAAATATACCACTGTCGGGGAGAATTCGCAGCTCGCGGAATAAAGTCCGCGAGGTCTATCTCGATATTGTTTCGCTAGTATAAATTCGTGGAGGGTCTCGGGGTAGACGGAGAACAAGTATAAGAAGAAGAGGACGAAAGAGAAAAGGCACGTAGACGACCCGACGTGGCGCCCGCTGGGCTGTGCCTTACGTCACACTGCTAAATATATGCCTGGCCGTTCCCAATCTCATTCCCATTCTCGTTCTTCATTCCATCCCGTGTGAGCTAGCACGTCCGCAGGCATCCTTACTGCCAAAGACATCCTCGAAATTGGTCCCCGTGTGTTCCACCGACGCCTTTGTCTCTTTCTTTTGCGCTTTTATAATCCGATATTACGTGCCGCTAAACGTTCCTCCGTACGGTCATATTTTTTTCTCAACCCATTTTTTGTTCTCCTTTTTTGGTTTTTTTAGTTTTTAACACCACGATTTAAGAATCGCCCGAAGACAACACCGTTCACCGGTGGTATTTCGTCTGGATGAATTAACTAGTTAAGTGTGGCGATCTCTGTGCAGAGCGCGCACCAGCGTGTGTTGCGATAATCAAGCGATGACGGGTATAGTCGTCAAATACAGAATAAGTGTCGTGGTTGAAATATTGGGTCAAACAACGGACTTTATTTTAGAAAATGAACAATTTCATTTCTAATCGGAACAATCAAATGGCGAGCAAATTGCGAAAATCGCGAAAAATCGTCAATTTCAACCAGTTTTTTGGTCGGCATTCGCTCAATTTTTAAGATAGCGGTCTGAAACTTGTACCATTGTTTTAGTTAGGAAATTCTACGGCAGATCAATATATAATAGTTGTACTTTTCGAAAATTTCATTTTTCGCAAAAATCTGAAGGGGGTAGGTCAGGATTTTTTGCGATTTTCGTAATTTGCCCGGCATTTTTCCAATTTTTTAGATATCATAATGATTCTTTCACGGTCTTATTCGGCTTCGGATTCCACGTCCAAAACGTCCAGGATCACTTTAATATCTCAAAAATTGCGGAAATGGCGGGCAAATTACGAAAATCGCAAAAAATCCTGACCTACCCCCTTCAGATTTTTGCGAAAAATTAAATTTTCGAAAAGTACAACTATTATACATTGATCTGCCGTAGAATTTCCTAACTAAAACAATGGTACAAGTTTCAGATCGCTATCTCAAGAATTGAGCGAATGCCGACCAAAAAACTGATTGAAATTGACGATTTTTCGCGATTTTCGTAATTCCTTCGTCATTTCCGCAAATTTTTAGATATCGATCTGAATCTTTCACGGTCTTATTCGGCTTCGGATTCCGCGTCCAAAACGTCCCGGATCGCTTTGATACCTCAAACACTGTGGAAATGGCGAGCGAATTACGAAAATCGCGAAAAATCGTCAAATTCACGCGGTTTTTTGGTCGGCATTCGCTCAATTTTTAAGATAGCGGTCTGAAACTTGTACCATTGTTTTAGTTAGGAAATTCTACGGCAGATCAATATATAATAGTTGTACTTTTCGAAAATTTAATTTTTCGCAAAAATCTGAAGGGGGTAGGTCAGGATTTTTTGCGATTTTCGTAAATCGCCCGCCATTTCCGTAATTTTTGAGCTATTAAAATGATCTGGGGCGTTTTGGACGCAGAATCCGAAGCCGAATAAGACAGTGAAAAAATCATTTTGATATCTCAAAAATTACGGAAATGGCGAACGATTTACGAAAATCGCAAAAAATCCTGACCTACCCCCTTCAGATTTTTGCGAAAAATTAAATTTTCGAAAAGTACAACTATTATACATTGATCTGGCGTAGAATTTCCTAACTAAAACAATGGTACAAGTTTCAGACCGCTATCTCAAGAATTGAGCGAATGCCGACCAAAAAACTGCTTAAATTTGATCATTTTTCGTGATTTTCGTAACTCGCTTGCCATTTTCACAATTTTTTAGATCACGGCGACAAATTGTCGGTTATATCACTGCCAGGATTAATAATATAATGTTCGTAGAATGTTTGTTTGTTGGGTAGAACAACGTTTCGTATAATGATTGCGTTACGTATGTCTTTTGGTTTACTTAGAAAGATTACTCTGATTAGTGTTAACGGTAGTTCGGGTAGAGTTTGAAGGTACAATTAACTTCCGAGCCGTTCCTACGTCTCGAAGATTACGTGTATACAGCATTCTCATCCGATCGGACATAACGATCTATTGATCTACCCAATCTAGCCAGGGGACTAATAGCGAAGCCAGTCGAGCGAGGAATCCAGAATGAGGAGAAGTCATGGCCTATTGCTACCCGTTTTCTGGTTTTGTTCCTGATCCCGTTAACATCTGCCGTCGACAGCTTCGTTTCCAGAAAAATTCCCCTCCAGCTGTTCTTGGCAGCCTCTTCCCTTCGTTGCTCTTGTTTTTTTTTCTCCTCCCCCTCTCCCCTCTCACGGAGAACGACGTCGCTCGGATACCTTCGTAATGGACTCTAATCAGTAGTATCAAGACTAAATCGCGAAATCCAGAAAGATTTTGTCAATTTCGTTCTCCCGTAGTTTCTTCGGGCAACAACGACGCGGGTTCTTGATAACGACGAAATTCGTTTGCCCGTGTTCGCCAAAACGTGAAATTCGAATTACGACTACTTTGTTGCACACGTGCAAGAAAGATTCATCGACAGGTGCGGCTCACTTCTGTAAATACACGTCGTGCCAACGTTGCCCGTTATACTACAGTCTGTCGCACCGTTTTGTCTCCTTGTAATTGGACGACATATTCTATCCCAGCGACAAAGTAGAGACGGACGCTTTGAGAAAATTGGCGATCATTCCTCGGACGATGTAGATGTTCCAAAGGTAGATTTTATTTGTCAAAACCGCGGCGTTCCGTTCGAGGGAAAACGCAACTGCGTTCGACACGGGGGATGAAACGAGCAGAAAGGAAAGAAAGGCAGGTCCTCTCTGCTCGTCTGATAGGCTTCGGACGTAGGGGGAGAGGTTTTCCAGGGTTAGGTGGATGGGTAGGGTGTTTCGACCCCAACGTAAACTAACTTACGCACACGACCATATGGCCTGTAGATACGCACCCACACGAAAATTCCCTACGACCGTTTGGGGAGTAACATTGTACTACCCCCTGAGCTTGGTAAGTGTGGCCTTGCTTCTGTATGGGCTTGACTCGGGGAAAAAAAATTCTACGGTATGTTTTCAGGCTTAAAACGTTCCGTGGTGTATCTTCGCCACGTTCCGAAGAACGTCGGTCGCGAGAAAATTCGAATTGAATGCGTTCTACCCGAGTATACGCGATGTGGAAATTCCTAATTAATATAATTTTCATAATTTCTATACGCGGCGTATATAATCGGGGTTTTCTACGCGATACGTACAATTACGCGGTTCGCAAACGGCGACGCGAAAAATTGGTCGTTTTTGCACCTTCCGCGAAGAGTTACGTGAAAACCTGTTCTGTTTCTATAACTACGTCGCTATCACCGGAAGGCCTTTCGATGAATACAGTAATAATAATAGACACACCGCGGTGGGCAGAAAATGTCAAGCGAAATTGATATTTACACGCAAAAATCTGAACACGAAATTCACTGCTTTCCTAACGAATAACAATTCATTTTTTTTTTTTGCAATTCCTAGGGTATACACGTAATTCACAGCTAAGAGGTTAAACATCCCAAATGAAAACTCTTCTTCTATATCTACCAGCGTTATTAATCCGCTCTCCATCATGCGTAATGATCGAGAGAGATCGGAGCTCGCATTCATCTCCCATCGTTCCACATTTATCCGTACATTTCCAATCAGCGGGACTCGTTCGAACAAGCGAAACGTCTGAAATCGTTTCATCTGTCTATCATTCCACGGTCTGATCACGTTCTACGATGAGAGAAAAAAAGAAAAAAAAAGAAAAAAAAATAAATCCGTCCGCGGACATCGGAACGTTCCGCGGTGTCCCTCGGCCGGCTTTCTGGTTGCGCGCGGCTCTTTTTCCGTGGGTTTTTTCTCTCGTTTTTTTTTTATCAAGACCGCGGAACGTTCTTTCCGGTCGTTTCCTAGTCGCTCGCAGCTGATAGGCGGCCAGAGATAGCGAGGCTCGTGCGAAGGCACCGGTAACAACCAGCTGAGTGGCGCCAGCCATCAGCTGTTGGTGACTCACGCGAGCCGAGAGCGGCGCGCCGCCGACACGACACGTACATACACACACACAGACACACATACACACACATATGTACACGTACAACGAGTGAGAACCGCGTCCCGGTCTCTCGCCGAACACACGGGGGCGCGTGCGCGGGAGCGCACATGTACATACACGCGTATTTTACACGAGAAACTCGAACGTGTGTTTGTGTGCCGATTCCGCGGCACATCGGTCGGCTATGAGTGTATGTATTAATGTGTGTGTGTGTGTGGTGTTTGGAATGGCGCGCCGTATGAAAGCGTTCGCACGCTTCCATAGGTTTTTCCAACCTATGCGGGTGGTGCAGCGAGTGCAAGCGTACTCCGGTGCAACCCGGAGCAAAGGGGTACATACAGTGTCTGTGTTATTTTTTGTTTTTAAATTTATTTCCTCCGCTTTTGGTTGCGGTGTATAGATGTATATCGTTTTTTCGTATTTCATGTCTGTGTCTCTCTCTCTGTGTCGCCACCAGCCGGTCGACTGGGGTGCTGTGCGATTATCTTTCGGCTTTTACCGTTTAACTCGTCGGCGAATTTTGATTCCGGGGGAACTCGTGGATCCGCGGCTTTGCGTCTCTCGTTTTGATTTTGTTTCTTCTATTTTTGGTACAGACACAACAACGACAAAGCTTTCTATGCTTTGCGTGTTTGGGTTCTCGGATCTAGGCCCAACTATTTATTTATCAGCGTCTATTTGAAGTTACCGCGTATCAACCAAGATCTTAGACGTACGAATGGTATCCGTTAAGTCCACCTATTCCAAGAAACACTATACTCGTTTATCCCAGCGAAGTTGATTGCTCACTGCCTTTCGCGTACGAGTGTCGTGAAGTCACTGTCGTGATTTCATCGAATACCAATTCGAGCAGACACGGAACGTCGTTCGGACGTCGATTAACAGATTCGAAGAAACCGTGTCGTTGCGTGGGCGGAAGTGTCGGGTCGTGTAGCGGTAACGAAGTCATTCGTTCCACCGTAGTCGAGAGATCCATTCCTCGTCGGATGAGCGCGGCGTTAACGCGATTCCCGCGTAAAATTGATCTATTTTTTCCCCTCCCCGTTTAACGGTTGTCAATGAGGGGGTGGGTGATGATTACGTTTATCCCCGTCGAAGACACGGAAGGTAGGGTTTCGGATGAAAAGGAAGGTAACCACCTATTTAGTCGACCTACTTCTCCGGGACTGATCCGAGCGGGCTCAGCGGGTATCCGACGAACGAGCTGACGTCACTGCAGCCAACCATCCAGCCAGTAAGCCGCCGGCGTACCAGCTGATCTAATGTAACCACTCGATGGGAGAACGCCACGTGGAATTCCTCCTGCGTGGACCACGTGTTATTACGACCCGGGAACCCGGCGAGCGACGATTTCACCGGGGCAACGGTTTTCGTGGTTCCCGTTGGATCCGACGTGCTTTTTAAACGCGTCCTTGAGATATCGGTATGTCCGCGCTAGATTCTCTGGATTCAAAGGTGACCGGTAGTCACGCGGTACGTTCCTTTACGGATTTCGATGCATCGCGGACTTGTTTTTCAAGCGATACGGTTTTTATCAACCGCGTACGATAATAGAATTGAATTTTATGACGATGAACGCCGTTGCAGAAATGTGTATCGCGTTGACGAAAACGTGTGCGTATCAACTACTTACTCACCGGGAGGATGTCTGGCAAAGTTACGGGGTCGTTTATATATTATTTTGTAACTCGGAAGATTATGCGAACTTGGTGAAAAAGTTCGAGGCTAAGTCTGTGCACGGTTTGAGAATTCATGAGGGATTTTTTGTTTGTTTGTGTGTAACGTGTGCGAGAGATTCGTTGCGCGGTAGCGCCGACGGAATTATTCATCGACAAATTAGTTGTTTAAAGATTGTAAAACACTTTTTCTTTTTGAACGGTAGGAACGCCGACGATAATACTAGGCCGCGTGATATACATTATGTATAACACGCGGGTTCCGAGTGTTTCAATTTTTAGTAACCGTTTTTACATACATTCTCTACGGCGGGGACGTTAAACGTGGAATCGATTATCTTCGATTTTACATGGAATAGCCCCCTTTTATTTTCATAAGGCATCGCCGTATATGTAAACTGCATCCGCTTCTATTATCGGCACGCGTCGAACGAATGTTTCAGAGAGCCAGGGCACAAGGTCACGGTCTTTCCCTGCTGACTCATCCTACATCCGCCATCTCGATCTTTTCCCTCTTTTCTCTTTCTCCCTATCGTCTACTCCGCGTCTGTGTAATTTTACCAGATGTTTCCTACCTCTCGGAGCAACGCTACTACGTTCTCGTTCCTTTCTCTCTCCCTATTCAGTAGGAGGAAAACATCCCTTTTCATCCATTCGAAACCGTTTATTATCTCCAATCTCGTAATTACTAATTAATCGTATCGTCGGGTGATAGATGGATCTTGTGAAAAAAGGGAAAGAAAAACTAAATGTCCAGTTACTCGGTGTTCCTTTTTGATAACCAGGCACACCCGATAACCGATCCTGTCACGTCGCATGACTGAGAAGTGTTAAGAACCGTAGTTCTTGTACGGTTAATTTTTAAGTACTATTATTCCTGACGGTTACAACGGTTATCGCGTCAAAGGGTGACCGAAGCGGATCGCGCAGTATACCACGTTCGCAGTTATCGATTTTAGTTATCCTGTATTTGACACTACGTCCACTGTCAGTTACGTGCCTACTCCGTGGGTTGGATTTCACGTTACTTGCCAACTTCTATCGTTCGTTCATCTTTTATTTATAATTACCAGTTCGTTTGTATTTAATCGTAATCGTATTTTAAAACGCGGAAATGGAAATATTATCGTTCCGATTACCGTTCCCGTACGAAATTAATGACATTCCAGGGGGAATGATACTTTCGTGTTTACATAAGCATCGATTTTACGGTACACGATTTTTATTTGTACTCGCAACACATTGTGTTCCGTATTCTTTAAAATTCGAGCTCGGTGCAATCCTCTTGCAGAACGGACAATCGGTGTAATTCCGTGCCGCGGCAATGCGGTAACGCGAAACTTTTGGCCCGCAGTTGTGTGCACAGGTGCGTGCACACCGGGTGTACGTACGTGTGCACGTCCCGATTGGAAAATGATCGTGTATACAGGGGCATGCGCTAAATTGAATTCAAAACGATATGTGGCAACACGTAGGATATGTCCTTAATGATTCATGCGGTGTTCGCGGATGAACCGGGCGGAAATTCAGTGGCGTGAGTTGTTGTACATACGTACGTACGCCGACGTGCGAAGGAACGGATCGAAACTGACAACCTGGAAAGCCAATGAATCCGACACACTCCGCCGGTATGAAATCAATTTTTTAAACGAACGCAATTCATTCTCGAAATGTTTCGAAACAGAGTTGGAAAATTTTCGGAGTTTGATTCACACAGGTTTTCTAATTCGCTAACGAAACAATTTCTATGGTATTCTATATTTAGATAACTGAATTATATCGAACGGTGTATCGTATTTATATGAGAATGATCGAATTACGAAATTTAGGTAAATAATATAGACACGTGGTTAGTTATTGAACTACCGTTGCTATTATTACGCCATATCATGGACTCGAATTTATATAATTTAACTAACAATAGTGCTGCCTTTTCATAATGCAATTTGCGCCGACAATGCATCGATTCTATAGCATTGCGACGTATCAATACGTACCGTTAATGTAAAGGGATCGTCGTTCAGCACCCGCATTCACGATTCCCCCCGTATTGTACGAGTATCTCAGAAGTTTATTGTGCAATGGACATTGGAATTTGCGATTGCGTATTATACCGATAATGTTAATTGCAAAACCCGCAGATACATACGCGGCAGTGATAGCTTATTTTTTTTTAAATAACAAGCCCGAAATTTACATATATTATGTATATCTCGTAAAAGAAACGGTGTAACATTCGCCGGGTTCGCTATCAAACGCCCTATCGCTTTTAATTAAATATTTCTTTGTACACAATTCGCTATCAACACCGAGATATTCATGTAATATGTACAAAATAAAAAAGAGATCAACTACGTATTACCAGGCGTGCACATGTACGCACACACACACCGACTTATTACAATATCCGAAAACTTGTTAACACGTCGCACCAGAATAGGAAAAAGAAAATCAAAAGGAAAATACTGTCAGTTTCAAGCGTTAAAGGTTAAATTGTTACAAGTTCGTAAACAGCTTTTGAAAAGCATTGCCGTTGACGTGAAAATAAAAAAAAAAAAAAATAAACGACTCGCGGGTGTATAACATGGAATTACGAGAAAATGCGAGTACAAAGTCCGGTTAAGAGCCTTTGAAGCTACGGCCGGGAGGAACACGACAATGACGTCTCGCCTCATTGACCGCGAATTTAACCGTCGATAAGTCGCGGTTGCTTGTGTAGTTCCGCGAAACAAACGGCCCGACGCTTTCAATTTCCTTAAAAGCCCTTGGAACGAGACAGACACGCGTTTTTGTATTCCAGTTGCGCGAGCGGCCGCTCGTCGGGTTCGTGTGCGCTCTCTCTTTCTCTCCTCTCTTCTGGTATCTGCTCGTAAATCAAATATTCAGAGGCGGCACAAAACCCGACGAAACGTGGACGTCATATGGGGTGCCGACGCCACCACCGACGCCACCGTACAACAGACCGACGGGCGTATACGCATACGTATATGTGTGTGTGTGTGTGTGTCAGTGTCCTCTTCCATCTCGCCTCTTTGATTTTGGGCATCTCTTTGCACCGGCTACGCGAAAATGCTTTTTTTTCGAGAGAGAGAAGAGAGAGAGTACAGGGGTGTTTTTCGTTGACGACGGTATCAGATGAAAATATCCACCATTATACTCTGGTAATGACTACGCTTGTCGGCTACCGTCCACCAGTCTCGCAGACTCTTTATATTATTTATCTTCATGTCGAGAAAAAAAAACACTCGACAATTTTGAACAATTGATTTCACATTCTCATATAACGAGTACAGGTTTATCGAAATATCTTGTATAAATATTATAACTCACACGGGTCACGGATCAGTATGTTATTAATGTATGAGATATAAGCGTAGAGGAAAGGGAGACGCGGTAGATGAAAATCCTAGTTTCCGTTATTTTCGTTTCAGTAGCGTCGGGACATTAGACGACGGCTCGGTGACCACGAGCGTGACGGTCGCCGAGGTTCCCGATTCCCCGGAACAACAGCAATCGAGGAGCAACGTAGCAGCAGCTCGCCGTGTTGCTGGTCAGAACGTTGCGTTGGGCAACGTCAACGGTACCAGCAACGTCGGCCGCGTGACGCCGCGAACCCACATGGAGCAGGAGAAGAGAATGCGGCGAGAAATCGCCAACAGTAACGAGCGACGCCGTATGCAGAGCATCAACGCCGGTTTCCAATCGCTGAGGACGTTGCTGCCGCATCACGAGGGCGAGAAACTTTCCAAGGTAGGTGGAGAATCGATACACGATTTGCAACCGGTGACACAACACCGTCGCGTTTACGGAATCGTCGCGTCTCTCTCCGCAAATGGATACGTCTCGTTGCTACGTGTACGTTGGATTAGGTACGAAATTAGTCCATTTGTGTTGAGAGATATATGTATATGCCTTGTGGTACGAGAGAAACGAGAGGATCATTTTGTTACTATTTTGCTTTTATTTTGAAATTTATTGCGGTGATGTTAAGCGGGACATCGATTTCCGTTTATAGATCTGTTTTAACTGAACGTTTTTTACAAACTGGACTTACACCGGTGTGTTAAAATATACGGAGTAAATATGATAGTTTTATCAGACGAAATATCACTTGAGATAATATAGGTCGGTGATTTGTACGAAGTGTGGAGAAAAGTGTAATTCTTGATTTGTCTTCGTAATCACGTTCGAACGTTTTACAGAGATGTTCGCTTTCGATAACGTCACTCGAATCGGAATATTGATACTCCAGTTAAGTGTCCCTGTAGTTTTTAGTAGCTTGTGTCTTTTAAGAACGATCTAGAACGCTTCCTCCAATAAGTTACCTGTGCTGGAGGAAGGATCGACCTGGCTTGACGTATCATCCTTTTTCTCTCATTATTCGATTAACCCTTTGCACTCGAATCGACGTCATCGATCTCGTCGGATATATCCCACACCGATCTTTTTTGTTTCCGTAGGAATAAATTCGTGTCGAGGACAAAGGGTTAATATGTATTCGACAGAGTGTGCGTCGATACTTTATTATCACCTATATGCACGTATCGCGGGGAAAAAGACGTTGCGGAAACCGCACGTGTACTCCTGTGTCGATCCTGAATCATAAATTCAATTAACACGATACGCGTTTCGCTCGCAACGTCTTTCCTCCGACGAAATGCACTTCCATTCATTATATTTTGACATTGCAAGTTTCCCACATTCAATGTGTGCAAGAAGTGCTATGCGTACATACAGTTATTCTTATGCAGCACTGTTGCACGAGAATCGGAATCGATTTATACGATTAATTCATATCGCAAGCGTGGCTTCAGGCCTTTTAAGAGCACCACGTCTTGCCTTATCATATTCATTTCCATCGTTTCTTCGTCATATTCGTCCATCACAACATTGCTTCCTACATTTTATTGGTGACGGTCTTTCATCATTCTTACATTCGATAATAATTCTCGAGTATTGGTGACCATTAACGCTCACCGTTAGTATCTTAGAATTAATTTCAACGATTTGACGGTCACTCCGTCTACGGTCACGTTAGAGGCTATAGTTGACAGGATGTCATTCCTACTACGGTTAACACGCGTGGACCGGAAACGACAACCTGCTTGCTCTTTGGCAAGGTGAATTCGCCAATAAAACTCAATCGTTCTCCCGTTAAACAAGCCGTCCCGGAATATTACATAACGACCACCAAGTCGTAGTCGTTCGTCGTCGTCGTCGGTGTCGGCGGCGGCGGCAGCTTTTACGAATTGTCGCGCGGCGTTGTCCGACTAATTTTAGCATGTGAAAGTCGTCGCCGGATCCCACGCCGCTAAAACTCTAGTGCCGCTCGATCGGCTCGTTTGCCTAGTCATAGTCGCACGGTTTAATCGTCGGTAGTCCCTACGTGCCCCAACCGTGTGACACTGACCGCTTTAATTTTTGTCTTTATTACGTCTACACCCGTTACGTCATAGACGATCAGCTGATATCAAAGCTAACCGAGATACACGTAGATCTTTTGCGAGAAGATACTACGAATTGTGTAATAGAACAATCTTTTACTAGATCGTAAAGTTACTGCAAAAAGAAGAACAAAAATGAAGGAACGACCGCGTGTCAGCGTAACAACGACAACGATGTACTAACTCGTAGACATTTTATTATCTTTGTACGATAACCAAGCGTGCTATACTCGCGCGATCTTTGTACAAGTATAAATATTCTATTTCGTGGCTCCTTCGCGAGCTGTCGCAATTATGCGATAGTCGTCGGCTGACGTACGTTAGAGGAGAGGCGCCGTCTGTGCCGTCGCGCGACAACGTCGACGACGTCGTCGACGACGACACCTGAGTGCAACGACGTGTGGAAATACGTACGCGAATACACGGCGACTTGCGCGCAAGATCAGCTGTTGGTTCACACTGGCAATTACGAGTCACGCGACACTCGAGGTTCTTGTCCCGCCTGACACACATGCGCGTTGTGTGCTTACCTTTAGTGCCTCTCCCCCCGTAAATGCACCTTTAACGGTCGACGGTCGTGCGGGAAATTCATTATACACTCCCGACGACAATTCCGTCGGTTAATTTAATCGCGAAACGTTAGCAGGAAAATGTATACATATACATATACATAGAATTCAAATGTAAAATATTTTCCTGTTTGCCCGAACGGTGATGAAAATGTCTTTATAAATTTCTTTCTCAGTAGAACCTCAACACACACACACACGTTACTATCAGCTATTTTCGAGATGAATAGAAGAAATATTCATACATTTCGCACGATAATTACCGTGACTCGTATTTCCCTTTTTTTTCTTACCTTTTTCTTTTCAATCGTTTTTAATATCATTCCTGTTTCCAAAGAGACTGCAGACGGCGCGCGTATGCTACGAGTGCATTCCACCGAAACCTCCACGTGTACGATTCTCGCAGCGGTGCATACATGAGTGCGTGTGCGTCTTATCCCCGTGGGTGTGCACCGCGTACTTTCGCAACGCGATATTTCGCGAACCAGTCCTCGGGCCACATGGTTCAATTCCCACGCATTTCTCTTAAGCAGATCGTATGTTCTCTCTCTCTCTGTCTCTCTTTCTTTCACCCTTTCCTTTTCCATTGCTTTGCCGCCGGTCTTCCTCTCTCCCTCACCTCCTCCCTTTCTCTCTCTTTTCTCTCTTCTCTCTTTTTGTTCCCTTCTTCCCCCTTTTCTGGCCTCGCTTGCCTTCGTCCTCTGGCCTGTCCCTTCTTTCTTGGCACGGCCCGACGAAGGCCAACCCCGGCCGACGAATTTCGCGAAGCCCTGGCCCACTGAGCAAAAGCCACGGTGACGGCGGTTCTGCGGGCACGGCGTCTCCGTCCGCTACTTTGCGAATATTAACGAGACCGATCTCCAAATACGATGCGCTTCCTCCCTTCTCTTTCTCCCCTCTCCTCCCCTTCGCGGGAGCCGACTACCTTTTATAATACATTCCCTGCCGACTTCTTGCTCGTTACGTTCCAGTTATGCATTCGAACTGGACGATCGAGAAAAGGTTCTTCTTCGTTTAAATCGTACGTCATCGACGTGGATGTGTATCGTCACGCTATCGGTGCGAGACTGGCTACATTGCGCCAATTTAAAAAAAAATAATAATAATGACACGTGACGACCCCGACAGGATTGCATCGTACACATGCACACGTGTACACGTGTTTTACCTCTTGTGGAGTGTCGAGTCTATTGTGCATGTATGTATGTGTGAATGTTGAGGGGGGGGGTAGAGGGGGTAACCCTCTGTAAAGGAAATAAAAGAAGGCGCGCAAATGAGCGCAGACGCCTCGACCCATTTTCATTTAGTACACGCCAGACAAAAATAAAAATAAACCACGCACTCCTCTTGGTGCGCCTTTAACGAAACTTGGATCGGGGCTACCGGGGGCATTTCGCGCGCATAATTGCGTTTCGCGAGCGCGTGGGAGGATCTCGGGGCTTCTTCTTCTTCATCTCTCTTCCTCGGCGTTACTCGTCGCGATACGTTCCCAGCAGATTTCTACCGTGTAATTACTGTGTCAAAGAAGGTCCCGGCGGTTGTTGTTGTTTTTTTTCCTTCTTTCTTCATCTCCGTTTGCGGGCTCTCGATCTTCTGGTCTCTTAATCGAGCGGCGAGCCTCGAGTTTTACCGCAAGTCGTCCTGAAAATTTAAAGAGGATGCAAATGATTACGACGTTTTGTTTGTTTGGGTATTTTTAATGATTTTCATGCCAAGTTCGCGTATCACCGACGTAATATCCCCGCGCTTGAGAGAAGGAAGAGCCTTTTTCTGTCAATATAAACATAATTGCTCGTAATCAGGCTTAATAGCTGATTAAATAATCTAGCCTACCGGTGGCGGTTAATATTAATCGTTTTAAGCTTATGAAAACTTGCGGCTCGTTTCAGATCTTGTTTTACGGCCAAGTTTCCTAATTTTTTTTTCCTCTTTTTAATATCCACTTGACGGTATATAGGATCACTCTAACGGGGTATAGGGTAACCACCTGAAGCACCTAGTTTTCGTTTATTTCCAATTTCTCGTGGCTTTAATCACCTTCCACCACGGTGGGACAGAGAACGAGAGATACTCGAAGAAATTAAAGGAATCTCAGTACCGCTCGAGTGGCTTCCATTGAGACAAGGATCCCTCTGGTAGAGGCGAGCCATGCCGAAAAACATCGACGGCGCATGGACTGCATTCATTTCCATGAACTCTCAACGTCGCTTCGAGGTTACGTTGTATCTCTCTCCTTCTCTCTTCTCTCTTCTCTCATTCTCTCCCTCTTCTTTTTCCGTTCGCTGGGTTGGGTGCAGTTTTGCGAGAGAGAACTATACACTCTCTTTCTTTCTCTTTCCCTCCTTGTTGTCGCTTCTGTCCTTCTCTCTTCTCCCTTTCTCTCTCTCTCTTTCTCTCTCATTTTCCCTCTCTTCCATTCAGCCATTTACTCTCTTTGTCTCGTCGTTTCTCCCTCTGGTTCTCTCTCTCCGAGCGTATCTCTCTATTTCTCATTCTCCTCCTCTTTTTCTCTCGTTTACTCTCTCGCGTACGTGTATGTGTGTATGTGTTTCTGTGTGCGTGGAAGCAAGGACGGCGGGAACCCAGACGTCACGTGCTTTGTCCGCCGGGCCTGGCTGTGCCTCTCCTCTTCCTCCTCCGCGAGCCGATAGTAGTACTACTACGATACACAGACGTGGGGTGCAATAAGTGGCCCTAGCGACGCCGACGCCGACGCCGACGTCGCGTATTCTCTCCTCCACCTAACCTCTTTTTTTTTCGCCACTCGGTTCTTTCGCACAGCCCTTCTCTCACATTTCTCTCTCTCTCTCTCTCTCTCTCTTTCTCACTGTTTTACCTCGTACACTCGTGGCGTACGTTAATGCTCGCGCACGTTGCCGCCACATCGTCGGAATGGCGTGTTTCGCACGTGCGTCGTTGGTTAAAAAGAAATACATATTTTTCAACGTGGTGCTTAGAACACGACGGTGATTCTTCGAGTCGAAATCATTTTCATCCGGCGAATAACATCGGGAACACCGTTTGGGCGTCGACGATTCGAGACACCCAGGAAAACCAGTTCCGACTTCCCTGGTTCGCGAAATTTCACGGAATCGGTAAAAGTTTCTTCGGTATATCTATGCTTCTTTGGATCGGTCGTGTTCTTTCACCAATTGGTTTCTCGCGGCCGCTTTTGCCGAACGGGTGGGCCCCGTGGCATCTGGGTCATTTTGCTCTCCTCTTCGTCCCTCCCCTCCTCGTTCTCTCTCTTTCTGTCTCTCTTGCTGTCTCCGTTCCCCCAACTCCTCGCTGCTCGTCCCTTTGTCTCGGACCTCCCTTCGGATTCCCCTTCCCCTTCGTCAGACCGACAAAGGTCTCGGCTTATACCTGCCCGTGGTACCGTGCCGATACAGCCGTTGCTTTCTACAAGGTGTCCCGAGTAGACAGAAGAGAAAGTTGCACGACGCGCCCGGGAACCACGAGGTCCGACTGATCGTACTTTATTTTTTTTTCTCGTCCGTATATTCGATGATTAACTTCCCTCGACGTACCGGGATTACATTGTCCCGTTGGCTCGTCTCGTCGTCACTGCATCGTTAGGTTTTGTAAGGCGAAGAGATCTAATTGGAAATGAAGCTATCATTTTTAGTATTCTTCGTATAGTTGATACATAGATATCATAATTTCTTGTTACGTTGAGAATTTAACAGGATAACGTTTTTTTAACGTCTTGTCTCTCATGGCAGGTTAATTTTAACGGTGTCGATTGGAAAGAGGAATGTCTATTATTATTATTATTTATCTTTTTGCTAATTTCCTGGGCGAATTACGTTGCCACGATGTTTTAAAGAGATTCTCGCGGCACAGGCGACGAAAGTAAGGCAGATATTACGCGTAATGACAGTTACGTCAGGGAAATGTTACTTTGTCGGAACGTTGCGTTATTCCGCCGTCGCCTTTTACCGTCTCCGCGAATATGCTACATCGTAACGAAAGTATACTGCGTATTTCTGCGCCTGCGGTTAAGTTATAACACAGGCCGTTATGCGAGACCGCGGCTTCGGGTTTCCTTCTGCATTCCTAGGTGACGAACCGCGCGCATATTCGTACCAACGACACGCTTCAAAACGACAAGGACGAAGACACTCGGAGAGACACAGGCATAACGTAGTCACGGCATTAAATTATTTCCGCGAATCGTTTAATTATATCTCGATCGATCTGTACGCGTCTAGGATATCCATTTCCAATGTTATTCATTAACACCTATACATGTGTACCCCGGATAACGTTGACAAGATTCATTTTAACGATTTATTTAGTCTGGGATAGTGTTATTGCATACATTTTTAAGTATCAAATATGTATATCCTGTTAGAGAATAAAAGGATTCGCGATAGACTCTTGAACAACGAAATATCGTGAAATGTTCGCAAGTGCGGACGAAGGGATATTCAAGCCAAGATTATCTCAACTATTTTATTACCCTGATTAGTATTCGCACGATCGGCCAAAAAATACCGGGTATTATGCTCGAGAGAAAGACTTAAGCAAATATTATCCGCTTTTCGATAAATTTAATAGGAATACGTGCTAGATAGCTCGGGCATATTGCCAATTGGCGATTGCAGGATGTCGTTGGTTCAATGTTCCACGGTTTCCGCGGCGTAAAAATGAATTTCTCTACGGTTCTGTTATGTAATACGACCGTGTAACGTCGGACGATTCTCGGTAAACAAAGTTACACGTTATTTCTACAGAAATTTTGCAAACTATCGTCCCGTTTCCGACTATTCATAGAACGACCGTAGATCAACGTCCGTCAATTTTCATGCACGCATTGATTCTTTTTCCCACTGTGCGTCTGTTTCTCTTTTTTTTTTTGTTGTTGCTCGTTTCGTACGACGTAAAACGTCGGTGGAATTGCTTACGCGACGAATAAGCTAATACCTCGAGCACCGTCGACGATGTAATTTACGCGCAGACCTCGCGTAAATCGTTCGCGCGCGTGTGCACACGGGTAACGACTTGCACACGTGCAAGTCAGTCCCGTGCTTTGTCACGTAACAGTGCGAGAAATAGATTGCTCTAGTTATTAAAACCATGTAGAGCCGGGGCGTCGTTGGGACGCGCGGTGAACGCTGCACACAAACGCCGCGGTTCGCACGCTGATGATTTCGATCTGTGTGTATACATAGCTGGTAATTATCACGCCTGCGTCGTCGACCGCGAAGGATCGCTCGACGATGATCGATGAAGCTACCAGGGGAAAACGTGGAGAAAAAGAAAGAAACGAATGCCAGAAGGAATAAAAATTTCGGCTTTTTTTTTCTCTCGTTTCTTTTTTTTTTGGTAGGTGAATTTAAAATTTAAAACGACTCCGAAGGATCTTGACTTATTAAATTGAAAGAACGGTAGAAGTACAGTAACACAACACATGGTAGTTTAAACTTTCAACGCCGGTTAATTTTACTTTATAATTTTACTATACGTGACATCAGCGCGACTCGCATAAACGAATAAGGAGGCAGTATTTCTTTTTCTCTGCTTTTTTTTGAAGTCTGAGAAATGTAGATTTCTTTAAAGTACGCAAAGTTCCACGTAAACCTTGTAACGAATTAGTCTTCGCACATCCTGTTGCTTCGGACAGTTAATCATGGAAATTGAAAAAAAAGAAACAACATAAAAAATATCATAGTAACCCGTTGCATCTTTGATGGTTGTAGTTGAACGCACGTGGTTTGTGTTTCGCTTTCCATATCCATATCGAGCGACAAATAGGTGCAGGTCTTTCTCTTTTGCGACCTGCCCCTGGACACACCTTGGTGTCAGGAGTCATCGCGTGTATTTATAGAACGTGACTGGGTGATTGCAGTGCCATTTGCCGGTAACAAGTCACCCTAATGACGCCATTGTGTGTGACGCCTGTTACACCTGTATCCCCATAACCTTATACACGGGTGTCCCATCTGTTTTTATCCACGCGAAAGGTGTCCTACTTTGCATTCGTTGCACTCTCGTTCGGCGAGAAATGAAAGAAAAAAAAAGAAGACTAGAGAAAAGAATCTCTACCTTGGCGGCGTTACCTTTTGTTCGTTTGTTTCCCTTAGTGATTTCGTCATTTCACTTATCACGCGTAACGACTATGCAGAATTTGTCGAATTACAGAAAACACGACGCCGTTAATCGCGTCGCGGTAATACAGATGGACCGGCGACTCACGTCGGACTTCATTAATTACACTTAATATGTCTCGTGATTTAATCCCGACGTCGTTGCATTACTCGTTCGATCGTAAAAGTCGCGAACGTCAGAAGATACGATGGCTGCAATTAATAGTTAGTGTCATCTTCGTCTCTGCCTAACGTTTTTACCTGTTTCTCTTCCCCCCACTCTCTTCCTCTATCTCTGTCTGTCTCCCCCACTCGTTCCATCATTCCGTGGATGTTAACTCAACATGACGAAACAGCGCTCGTTATGCCACGGCATCGCCAAAGTCACTGACGTTCGACGTTATTATACGGCGTTTAGATTACCCGGTCGTAATGTATTTATCGTCACGACGATGTCACGAGACGCCGTTAATACACCCGGTGAACGGAGAACGCGAGGAATCGGATGAGAACTGGAACGTTCGAAGAATCGGTGATCGATGGTTGTCCGTCGTTTGATCACAAATGCAAAATCTCGCGAACGGAGATGGATAGTAAGTGTACCATCGGGTATCCGTTAACAACGATCCCTCCGTCTAAGATTCAACGAAAGTCTCGCTGTATAATGAACCCGTGACTCGAGTCCACGAAATCTTTCCTACGGGACACTTTCCTCGTCTACTTACTACTGGAATTATATTCCAGAAGCTCGCTGCCCAATAGAATCGTTTATGATTCGACGAACTCGATTAACCTTTCGTTTAATACGATTGAGACTCTGTAATTTTCATTTCGTGTACTCGCGGAAAGGATCGATAGAACATTCGCACAGTATCAGCCATGTTTTCTCCTAATTATATACTTTGAAATTTCAAAAATGTCCACCTGGTCAGTTTGTTTCCCAGCGTCTCGAATTCTACATTTCTTTTTTACTCCTTTACCTATACAATTCTTATTGTAACCAACACTTGGATTTCTGTTATTTATATTTGTTCCATTTACAATTGGCTCCCGGGGGCGTTCGCGGTCGAAATTGCACGGTGGTTCGCGAGGCACGCGAGATTTTTCTCTGAATCGAGACGTCGGACGATGTTACACGAACGTGCCTGCCCTTGCAGCGCAGGATTTTAAGTGGCCGTACACGAATATGCGTGCGTACACGCATTATAACTGCACCGCCGATGGTGGTCGGAGAGCTAGGACGGCTCGTATAACAGATTCTCCATGCTCGTAACGCGCCTGGATACTTGAAATTACAGTCATTCCTTGAGATTCGTCCTGTTACGACCTGCCCTACCACATGGATACTCCTCCACCTCTAGACTATAAATTCCTCTCTCTTCAAGAACGTCGGAGAACCATTACGAGACTATTTAAAAACTTTCTTACGAGTGTTCAGAATGATAAAACAAAACAAAAAAACAAAACAGAAAGCAGGAAAGTTCGTACAAAGATTTTTCGCATGAATGAAGTAAGAATATACTTCGCACCTCTGTATATGTATACGTACGCGAATTCGTTTCGAAGGTCACTATACCAGCGTATCAGCGGGTCAGCATGCCAGTACACGGTAGATAAACGATTGCGAGGATGGCGTAGAAGAGGGACGCGGAAGAAGGAAAAAAAACACACACACGTATACATACATACACGTACAAACACACCACTCGGTACGTAGCTATCTACACTCGGAATAAACGGGTCGACGTAATACAGCGTCATTATCGTCGCACGCGACGCGACTTGGCGCCATGTCGAAATCCTGTTCCTTCGCGCTAACGCTCGTACATACGAGTACGTATGTACGTATGTATGCGGTATGTACGAGCATATCGTGCGATACGACGCTCGTGTTGGTGTTCTCATGTATTTATGCATGTCACCGTAGCCGGACGCGTCCTGTGCAACAGCCGGTGAGAACATTCATACGGCAACCTTTATACACCTATGTTGTGTGTTTCATCGTTGGCTAACAGATAAGCATACCGATGGAAAAACTATCGATAGATAAATACGAGTGATTCGCAATCCGATATACGTATGTCGAGCTCCTTGTTCCCAATTTTTTCTCCCCCGGACAACGACAGGTAGATACGCGTCCTTGCGTATCCTGTGAAATAAATCAATCGTCCATTACTACGTCCGGATATTAAAGTTCTTTTATTTCTTCTTTGTCTCTTTTACGAGTGACACTCGTGTTACGTAAACGAATTATTTACGTGCATAAATAACCTTTTACATTGTAAAACAGTTTCAGCATAGCTGGAATACTTGTCGGATGAAATCAGTGCATGTTTTCGAACGAATCTCCCCTCGATAATTATCGAACGAATAACGAGCAGAGTTTTTGTAAAATTGATTCCAGATCTCTAATCTTTGTATGTCTCTTTTGTTTTATTAAATATGTAAGATGATTGGATATCTACGCACAGGATGAAACGATGTTGCGGATGATCCTAAGCAAGAAGATAGGAATCATCGAGGGTATAACCCGGTTCGTTCTATAATTTCTCGCGTTTCACGTTCGATCGCCGCGTTATGTAAAGCCGCGGCCTGTTGTAAACGGCACGTTGTAACGTGGCGCCGGGTTTCAAGTCGGTTATTAAATCCAGCTGGGTGATTGTATGCACCGCGGTGAATCGATTTTATCGAGCCGGACGTTTGTCATAGTTCGACGGATAACGCGCGGAAATACTTTCTCGTCCTGTTCGTTCGTTAATCGTCATCGATTTCCATCACCTTTTATACATAGATATCCGTACCTGTGTCTTCGTACGTTTCGATAACGGGAACGTACGTAATCGTGGGGATTCGATGAAAATGTAGACCGATTCCCGGCGTTTAACCGCAATTCCATGTGAATACATATGTATACAAGCGAGTTTTCGGCAGTTCCCAATGAAATTCGTCGAGGGATACTTTTTGTCGGGTTGGAACGAATCGTACAATTTTGTTACACCGACGGAACGTTGTCCGTTCGCAAAATTACATCCTCTCGATGGCGTGGCGGGACTTGCGGAATGATGGTCCATCTAAAGGATGTAATTTTCCAATAGCTTTGTACCGCGTTGCGTGACTTAATTGTATAATCCTCTTTTTACCATTCGTCGCACTTGTGTGTACGTGTACGTGTTTATACTTCGGTAAAATTATCACTGTAAAAATACTATACTCGTCGAGCGTAGAAACGTATTGTTCATTTTCGTCTTTTTTTTTTCTTCGCTATTACAAACGACCTTACGGTTAAGCGATAATACGTGTATCTTCGAAGGCTATCGTTTTGTCTAGAAAATAATATATTACCCGTGGTGCTTGCATAACCGTCGCGTAGAAACTCGAAGGAAAAAAGAAATATTACACCGGTAACCATCGCCCGTACTTTCTAACTGTCCGTCCGTTCGAGATTCCATTGTTGTTTCGGGGGCGAGATCTTTCGAAGGAAACGCGCGACAACAGAAGCGTGTCGTTTCATTTCGTTGGCTTTTTTTTTCACGGAGGGTCGAAATTCAGGTCAGGGCCGTTCGTAGTACGTACGGCTCACGGTGTGTTTATCGCACCCCACGTGGGTTTTTCATTAATAATTATTAAAGTCATCGCGTGCAGCTGCGACAAGCTCTCGCCGGCCGTGAAGGGGAAGGGGGAGAGAATGAATGAGTGAGAGAGAAAGAGAGAGGAGAGGGAGGGAAGCGGTGGTGTGTTACGATGCCACGGAAAGCTGTGCTGCTCGTTACGGTTTGTAGTTCGTCCACGTGGACGAGCTACAAATTCCACGAGGGGTCGGAGGGGGAGAGGGTGGAAGGAGAGAGGGAGAACTCTCTCATTATTCTCTCACCCGGTGAAAATCTTGCCCGTTGACCAAAGCCGCGTCGGCGGACAGAGACGACGAGGACGGAGAAAAGCCGCAGAAAACAAAGGAAGCGACCGCAGACACGAGTTATTGGCCTGTTTACCTCTTTGCCTGCGAAATTATCCCAGCGGGTTCGGCGCCGAGAATGGTCTGCGGTAACGCGGCCAAACGGAGGCCACCACCGCGGGTACCGCTTTAAACGCCGGAAGAAATCATCAAACCTTACCGCGACGTGTTCACTCGCGAATATATATTACTCGCGGAATGTCTCCGATATACTTTTCCAACGTTATCGTTCAGATCGTCTAGACTATTTTCTAAATTTACCAAATTGATTTCCTCGATTTTATAATTTCCCGCCAAAAAACAGTTGTACGTTATTTGATTCCAACGACTGGGATCATCCAACCTGGTAGTGGAAAATCCGTGATACACCCAGCAGCCGGGGAGACTATTCTTAGGTTCGGGTGCGATGGTGATTTCGAAGGAAATCTAAAGTGGACCGATAAACGCACGTGCACGTCGGCCGGATGTACATCCGATAAGGGTGTCCCACGTGCGGCGATAAAATCGCGACAGCGCGCCTCTCTAACGACGCCGCGAGTGAACGAGCGAGCGACCCGCGTCGTCGACGGCTCACCGTGTCATTCGGTCAACGATCTTCCGAGCGGGTTCGTGCCGCGGGTGGGGGACCCGGGCAAAAAGGCAAGCAACGTAAGAAAAACTCGGTCAAATGGATCGAGAGTATCGTCCGCCTCGTGTGCTTTCTTTTTATTGTCCTCCTTCCTCTCTCTGTCCCTCGACACGTCTCGTTAGAGAAGCCCTTTCACACTCCTCGTGTGTGTGTGTGATTGTGTGTATGTGTGCATTTATAAGCGAACGCTTTCGTGGCAAGCGATCGTTTGTCTTCCGCATTCGTAATACCACCGGTCGAGTCGGAAAAGAATAATAAAGAAACAAAAAAGAAACAGGTGATTAGCGACATGCGCGAGGGTAGGGTCGTTTTAAAGACTTAATGGGAAAAGCTTCTCGATGACCTCGTAAACGTACTTCCCGTGTAGATAGACTTATTTGTTCCTTTCTCTCTTATTTCGCGCGTATATATGAATACGTGTATTTTTATGTACATTTGATTGCCATCTACGATTCGCTAGTCATCTAATTAAACGATCCCAGTGATACGATACCTGTATTATTATTTTTTAAATGTCTCCGAAGAAATTCGTAATCGATCACGTGTAACAACATCGCGAAGAGGAGGGAGGGGGGTACTTTTCTAGAAAGGTAATCGCGATCTTTCCCGCCAACGCGATTGATTGTTGTAGTTCAAGGCGGCGCTATAACTCATCGGTCCCGTCGCGGTACGTTTTTCCCTCATCGACCACGTGTGCAAGAGGTGCGCTCGCGAAATAAATAGAAAAAATACCTGAAAAAATAGAAACAGAAGAAAATAAAAGAAAGAATAAGGAGGTCGGGTTGAATGATCGCCGGGACTCGTTCGCTCGCTTGGCAGACGTGACGGAAGGCGTAATGAACTGGTCCGTTTCGTTGTTGACAAACACCACTCCTGTTTACAAATAGCGAGGCGCGCGCAGCCTTCTATCGTAGCCCGTAGCTCGATGACGAAAATAATTACTCGGACTCCGTTTTCGGTGCCAAGGGTTATGGTATGAAGTACCGAAGTCTTTCGTGGGGAGAGATTCTCCGTTATGTAAAGCGAGAAGAGTCTGCGGAAGCTGTGTGATCTTACATGTCTTGTCAACGAGTACTTCGTTCGTTCATTTACGAGTATCGTTACGTTCGTAAGTTACTTTCAAGGTTGTCGATCTTCGAATTCATCATGTTTACACGTTAAATGAATTTCCGTCTATCGAACAACCGTACCATAGTGTTTGGTTAAGAAATTTTTAATATTCGTATCATCGTTGACGTGAAATTCATTTGTACATGGACGAAGAAGAGAGGGGATAGAGAATGTTATTGAAATTATGTACGTTTCATCGTTTTGTTCCGCGGACGAGTTCGTTTCAATGTAATACGGGCATTGTCTGCATTACTTGGACGCGGTACGCCCGGAGCAACCGTTGCACTTGCACCGCATGGAATTCGTGGTTTGACGACTCGATCGCCGGATCGATCATCCATTCCACGTGCTTGGGCTGCATTTACGTGCACCGAATTTGTGGTGCGACTAAGGCATGTCCCGTAGGTTTACGTATACGGTGAACACACCGAAGGTGAACGTACTCGAATCCATCGTTACGTATGTACGTATCGGCTGGTATGGGATTTTTTTTCGCGAGTACTCGAAAATGGCGAAAAATGTTGGTTAAGTGTGTTTCAAATTTTAGAGAAAATTTCCGCGCGGTGTAATCGCCGCGGGGAAAATTCTTACGGAAAAAACGAGCTTCTAATAAATTTTCTACGCACCATTTGAATCTCGCGAGAGAATCAACCTCATTGTTTCTCATCAAAAGACCTTTTGATAAAAGAAAGGAACCGGGGGATGAAATTTCCACGTGTTGTAATTTGCTTCTGTCCAGTCTCATTGTTCCGCGGAGAAATTGTTATAAAAATGTTCACAGCAAACGGTAGCACGATTTTTTTTATATCTATCTTTGAAACGTCACCCAATTGAAAGTTACCTATCAGGAATTTTGAATTTTCTTGAACACAGATACCATTGTTACTACACATCCATAATGATATAACAGTTCAATTAAACTCGTCGGGATTGCACTCAATTTTTATTACCTTTTTTTTTACTTTTTTCCCCTTACAGCGAGAGTAATTGAAATAAATACCAACGGGGATCAGAAAAGATGATGCTTGGAACTGAAACGATGATCCGTAACTATGGCACGGTGTTTCCGCGCGTTATCTCGATTCGCTGGTCGATTCCGTAGCGAGCTATCGAAGTAAAGCAATCGTTAGGTTAGTTCGTTATCGATAAAACGATAACGGTTGAACGATCGTTCCAGGAATAGCGGCTGTATACAGCCAAGGGGTACAGAGAGCGTGTATTTACCGTTGTGTATTTTCGCGCGCGCAATGTACTCACGTAATGCGGTTTATCCAGCGTCTACCTGTCAATGTGTCAATACCGGGAATATATCCTACCATGTGGAACCCTGGAAGATTGTGCAATCTTAATGGCTATCTCCACTGTTACATCTCGAAGATAAGAACGTAGTACTCGCAGGCGATTTGCCAATTATACCACCACGTCTTATTTATGTTTCGTGCGTCCGGTGAAGTATGAAGATATCCGCGAGACGCCAAAAAAAAGTGAGAAAAAACGAAATGGTAGTCGCACCGCTGATAATTAATTACGTGATAATTACGCGGTACTGATACATGATCCACTAGAAAACACTAATCTTCTCGAGGGTTGTATACAGTGAAACGTATTTACACGTGTGTACGTAGTAATTCGTAACGTAGTCGGGGAATATTTCAACTTACACAATCTTGCACAATACTCGATCGATTTTCTCGTTAAAATGTATATAGTTTTATGGTCCTAACATGCCTCTTTTTTTTTTTTAACTTTGTGGTTTATAGCCGTAATTCCTTACACGAAGGTCTTTTTTTCGATCGACTTATCCGATCTACGGTTGATACAACGGTCGAAATGTTTCTTAATATTTCATAAAACATATCGCGCGGCGGAGGTGACGCACGTTTTTTAATTTATCGAAAAACGTTCGTGAGATCGGGCAGGCACATGCGAAATCCCTTGAAAAATTGCTGGTAATAAAGAAACGGTCACGTGGTAGTGTATGTACCTGGTTTTTACGTCTACCGATAATCGATTCACCGTGATTTATGATGATTGGTTACTTCTTACTGACCTCTCCCGCTCTACTCACGGTCGTGTAAGATCAGTCGCGCATTTTCGAGTTTACGATTCACAGACAAAGAGTACGCGATCGGATCGTCTAATTGCAAATTTCTCGCATCATCGGGATAACGGAAATATGAACAGGAATTTCTGTACGAACAGAAACAATACGCAACAATCCCTACGTTGATTGATATGTATATCAGGGAGTTACGATTTTTATTTTATTTTTAATCACTGTAATTACTCGTCTTCCCTTCGTCGGACAGCAAATTGAGTTATCATATCGATACTAGTAAATCGATTAGAGACGTATTCTGTTTACATGTGACTGCCGACTACTTCCATTACTTATTTCGCCCTAATTACTATTCAGGCTTGATGCCTAAATCCACCCCACCATCCCCCTCCCCTACGAAATCGACTAATACTAACAGGATATATTGTCCCGCCTCGTATACCATTTTACGGTCGATTAATATTTCAAGCGCATGAATCTTTCCAAAGGCACTTATCGTTGACGTTGTAAGTAGCCATACGTATAAAAACGCGATGGATAGTCATGAAGTCGGAATCAATAAAATAACCACGCGAACCGTTAGTAATCTCTCTAATATGAATATTACATGCACGCCCCGGTGTATTGCACGATTCCGAATGTAATGGAACGAAATCGAGTAACTTTTCCCCGACAAATGTACCACGGTGATCGCCTTAATTCGTCTGAAAAATTATTGTCACTCCGTGATCGGAGTTCCGAACGAAATAGGAAAAAAACATAATATCAGTTTCCGGATCGCTTTTCGTTCTCGATATTACCAGTGAACCGGAGAAGGGAAGAGTAGCTTATTGCGAACTGGCAGAAAGAGCGACTCGATAAACCGTCTGGGTTCGATGGACCGGTACCTTGAACAATCTCATCAATTTTCATCACGTATATATATATGGGTGGTATCCGAAAAAGTTTCGACTCCGTTAATTTGCATTCGTGGCTGTGCGAAGAAAACTAGAGCAATTCCAGCGTGTATATGTATACGTGGCTTCAGCCGTATCGTCGTTTAAATTTGTATACGTAATTTCATACATTCCCTGGGGGCGATACGTATACATACGGTTGTCGTGATAAACCATCGTCGACTACGATTTCATCCGGTAAATTAACGAACGAGACGTCGTGCGTCTGTAATACAAAGAAAGAATAAAATTCGTGCCGAGAACAGCATCTTGTCCGGTAATTTTATCTCCTCGCCGTGGCTCTCCATTTCGCGTAGGAAACATCAGCTGGCGCGAGAGAAATTGTGTAACGTTATTAATTGCAATTAACGTTGCGTTACGCGCTCGCGCAATGGAAGCTGATTACGCGTAGGAGATACGCGTCTGCGCGCGTACACCGCACCATCCCCCCGGGGGGGAATCTACAATACACCATTGCAACGTAATTCAGCACGCCAGAGGTCACACTCGCGGATTTAAGCGAAGTCCTCGACACTCTCCCGCCGCCCCCTTCCCCCCTGGTTCTCCACCCCTTTGCGATTATAAATTCCGGGATTACAAACGCGCGAACCCGCAATAAGTTCCGGCGAAAAATATAGTGACGCATTAACCAGGCTTACCGGGAATATATTTCACCGTACTGAATTAAAGAAGAAATAATAGCGGTGCTTACTCCTACTTTGCGAAATTAAACAATGAGCCACTACTCGAAAGCTTCTTTTACGTACCCCCTTTTCTTTTCGTATCAATTTTTTTCTTTCTTTCTTATATTACGCTTTAACATTGCAACGTACGAGTGTACCTTAGAAATTGAATTGTTCTGTCTTCGTATATAGTTTCACCCCGGAAGTACCCGGATCGAATAGATTATGAAATTTATCTTTCAATCACCGTTTCATACCAAATATATGATGTGTGAAACTTATAAATCATACTGGTGTTAAATAGTCGATGAAACAAAGTACCTCGTTGTCGAGGTGTTACTTTCGAGGCCACTCGGAAGGGGTTCGCGTTGTCTATCCGTGTTAACTGTACGGCTCTAAGCCATCGCTGGCCGCGATTGCATAAATTCAGTGCATAGGCACGAAGCGTAGTAAGTAATAGATATAGTACTACCGCGCGTACTATGAGTGGCTACTAAATGGAAACTTGAATGAAACTTGGTGCAACTGTTTCTGCGATTCTAAGCACGGATAAGGAAATGCACCGATTACGTGGACGGAAAGAAAGAAAGAGGAAGGAAGCCGGTGTTTATTATTACGTGACGTTCTACACACGGCTACTCTTATCCTAATCTGCCGAACCCGGCGAGCACACCGCCACGTGTGATAACATCTCGCTTTGTTCCGTTGTATATTCATCGGGCTCGGAACGAGCGAGAGAGAGAGAGAGAGGGGGGAGGGGATACGTGAGCGGATATTTATGCCGCGTGATATGAACTCGATCGAGTAAACTCGACGGGTGACTCGCCGGCGATGAATGAAAACGCTTTCAACGCGATACACGCGGCTGTTTGACGAGGAAATTTAGACTCTATTTGTCTTTTCCCCCTATCCGCGATGATACGGGGTTGATTCTCTCTCTCTCTTTCTCTCTGCCTATGTTTCTCCGTTAGCTCTTAACCCCACGTGGTAGGATTTGTTTCGTAAAACGGAGAGATACGTTAACCTCTCGTAGTTCGATTCGGGCCGAGTTGAATTCGTTAGGTTGAATGGGAGGTGAGGACGATTAAGAGTGTGCTT
Source organism: Mimumesa dahlbomi (assembly GCA_917499265.3). Taxonomy (NCBI): domain Eukaryota; kingdom Metazoa; phylum Arthropoda; class Insecta; order Hymenoptera; family Crabronidae; genus Mimumesa; species Mimumesa dahlbomi. Next base: position 13,187,908 of record OU824118.1, read on the forward strand.
TTTTTTGGAAAAAAAAGGAAATGAAGGGTAAAATTTCTTTATTTATATGAAATTAGTAGGACGGTTGTGAAAGCCGGGACGGACGACCGTGACGAATGTTGCCAAATCTTTCGGTTACGAGATTTCTAACGCCCGACTGTCTCCGCGAGTGAAACTCCGCTGACTACTAATTTCGTATCTGAAATTCCGAAGTTTCTCCTGGCTTTTTATTTATCTTTTCTTTTTCGCCGGCGCGTCGGTGACAGTTTTTTTCCGCGTCTTCGTGACGATGTAATTATGGGGAGAGATATTGTTCGCCGCTAATCGTTCCCGTGAATATAGCTATCGAAACGGGCCCCGCTAAACAGGAAGCGTAAATAACTGTTTCGAATGGTGTTTTACGGAGTGGTTGGAGAAAGAAAGAAATAAATAAAAATGCATCGTGTCATTCTAATCCATAGATATCCGACGAATAGGAAACTGACGGGGTTGTCGCGGGGACAACGGCGAAACTTCATTTTACGCATCTGGTTTTCCGTCGATCAATTATCAGTTTAATAGCATTGACTTGTAATTGCGACAGCAGGCGGCGCAAGTAGTGTTGCACGTCGGAAATTAATTACGACGTTTGAGCGTATATGTAAATCACTATTAAAAGGTTTTCGCAATTACATCGGCCCGGTATTTAACGTCATGTCGAGGCAATTAATTCCGTTTCTAATTGTATCGAGCGATAATTTTATACACCTAACTGCGGGAATAGATTCTTTTTTTTTCTCGCGTGTGTTTTTTAGCTTATTAATAAACTGCCGACATCGCGCTAAAGTGTTATTAATAGAAACACCGGCAACTGTTAATCGAGTCTGCGGGTACTAAAACGAAAAACGTAGTTCCTATATTATCGAAACGTACAATCACTCGAGTTTCTGTGTTCCCGTAACCGCACACGTTGTTAAACCTAATGGAAAGGCTATAAAACGGGGAAATACTACCTTTTGTTCGCTCGTAAATTCACGCGATATAAGACACCACCGCGGTAATTGTAAAATCAAAGGGAGCCCGGCTCCGGGTCACAAATGTCAATCGTGACCGTCAGATGCCGTTCGTTTCAAGTGCACGTGATCTGGTCGGTCGGCGTGCGACAAATAAAAAGAAAAAAAAAAGAAAAGAGGGGGGAGATAAACCGAAAACATCGGCGTTTCCCGCGACGTTCTCGACTCGCGGTTCGTTTTCGTGCGATCGAGGGAAAGCTGCGACGACGACAGCCTGCTCGGTTCTTTAACGAGGAAACTAAAAAGTCGGCGTAGCCGCGTACGTCATCGTGAGAACGTTCCTTCCATCTTCGGGTTCGAACCTGATCCGAGAGAAAGCTGGTTTGGAAATGCGATACCGAGGCAGCCGCCGTAAAGGACTAAACCGACCGATGACCTCGAAACAATTGAAGCCTTCGAAGATGGACGGTTTCGTTCGCGAAAATTTTAGCGACCGTCTGGATAATGATTTCCTCAAATTCGTACGGTAGATCCACTAGTGATTTGCATACACAAACGGTATTACCTCATTTATCTGGGGATACACAGTCCTGAAAATTAAAATCGCGTATTTGACATGCGAAAAGCGTGATATTGAAACAGTTTTTTGATCGGCGTTTGCGCAATTTTTGAGATAGCGGTCTGAAACTTGTACCATTGTTTTAGTTAGGAAATTCTACGGCAGATCAATATATAATAGTTGTACTTTTCGAAAATTTAATTTTTCGCAAAAATCTGAAGGGGGTAGGTCAGGATTTTTTGCGATTTTCGTAAATCGCTCGTCATTTTTACAATTTTTTAGATATCATAATGATTCTTTCACTGGCTTATTCGGCTTCGGATTCCGCGTCCAAAACGTCCTGGATCATTTTAATAGCTCAAAAATTACGGAAATGGCGAGCGATTTACGAAAATCGCAAAAAATCCTGACCTACCCCCTTCAGATTTTTGCGAAAAATTAAATTTTCGAAAAGTACTACTATTATACACTGATCTGGCGTAGAATTTCCTAACTAAAACAATGGTACAAGTTTCAGGTCGCTATCTCTAAAATTGAGCGAATGCCGACTAAAAAACTGCTTTAAATGGACGAATTTTTGAGATTTTCGTAATTCCTTCGTAATTTCCGTAATTTTTTAGATATTTAAATGATCCGGGACGTTTTTAATGTGGATTTCGAAGTAGAATAAGCCAGTGAAAGAATCATTTTGATATCTAAAGAATTGTGGAAATGGCGCGCAAATTACGAAAATCGCGAAAAATCGTCAAATTCAACCAGTTTTTTGGTCGGCATTCGCTCAATTTTTGAGATAGCGATCTGAAACTGGCACCATTGTTTTAGTTAGGAAATTCTACGCCAGATCAATGTATAATAGTTGTACTTTTCGAAAATTTAATTTTTCGCAAAAATCTGAAGGGGGTAGGTCAGGATTTTTTGCGATTTTCGTAATTTGCCCGCCATTTCCGCAATTTTTGAGATATTAAAGTGATCCTGGACGTTTTGGACGCGGAATCCGAAGCCGAATAAGACCGTGAAAGAATCATTATGATATCTAAAAAATTGTAAAAATGGCGGGCAAATTACGAAAATCGCAAAAAATCCTGACCTACCCCCTTCAGATTTTTGCGAAAAATTAAATTTTCGAAAAGTACAACTATTATACATTGATCTGGCGTAGAATTTCCTAACTAAAACAATGGTACAAGTTTCAGGTCGCTATCTCTAAAATTGAGCGAATGCCGACTAAAAAACTGCTTTAAATGGACGAATTTTTGAGATTTTCGTAATTCCTTCGTAATTTCCGTAATTTTTTAGATATTTAAATGATCCGGGACGTTTTTAATGTGGATTTCGAAGTAGAATAAGCCAGTGAAAGAATCATTTTGATATCTAAAGAATTGTGGAAATGGCGCGCAAATTACGAAAATCGCGAAAAATTCGTCCATTTAAAGCAGTTTTTTAGTCGGCATTCGCTCAATTTTTGAGATAGCGATCTGAAACTGGCACCATTGTTTTAGTTAGGAAATTCTACGCCAGATCAGTGTATAATAGTAGTACTTTTCGAAAATTTAATTTTTCGCAAAAATCTGAAGGGGGTAGGTCAGGATTTTTTGCGATTTTCGTAAATCGCTCGCCATTTCCGTAATTTTTGAGCTATTAAAATGATCCAGGACGTTTTGGACGCGGAATCCGAAGCCGAATAAGACCGTGAAAGAATCATTATGATATCTAAAAAATTGTAAAAATGACGAGCGATTTACGAAAATCGCAAAAAATCCTGACCTACCCCCTTCAGATTTTTGCGAAAAATTAAATTTTCGAAAAGTACAACTATTATATATTGATCTGCCGTAGAATTTCCTAACTAAAACAATGGTACAAGTTTCAGACCGCTATCTCAAAAATTGCGCAAACGCCGATCAAAAAACTGTTTCAATATCATGCTTTTCGCATGTCCTATCCGCGATTTTAATTATCACGACTGTATATCCCCGGATAAATGAGGTAATCCCGTTTGTGAAAGTAAATCATTAGTGGATCTTTCTTCTATTTTGTTCCCTTCCTTCTTTTGTCTCAATCCAGAGATGGAGTCATCGATGTATACCACAGTGGAACGTTACGCTTGGTATGCTCTCCGATACTATTCATCGTTTGATCTAGGACGACGTAAATAGGTCACTCATAGATTTCAAAGGCCTTTGTGACACGCGCATATAATAAGTAAACAAGGTTGCTGAATTCGCACGTGAATGACGAAACACACAAAAGTCGTCTGCTATTTCGACCGTGTGTACTACCTGTGACTCTGTTATTCATTGACGAATATTACTTTCTTCTTTATAGTATAGTTTCTTTTTTTTTCGTTTTATTCTTCTCTTACTCACCGACAAGCGATCCGCACGTCACGGAAATATATAATAGTGAATCCTATCAAGGATAACAAGTCGTTTCTTCCCTGTCTCTTTCTCTGTCTCACAGTTTCAAACTTACGAACCTGTTACATAATTAAGACACTCTCCACGGAATTCACTTTCTCAACGAATTCGTGAATGATTGATTCCTGCCATTCCTTCGTACAGACGGCACGTCATTTCGCTCAATCATTTCGTTTACCATCCAATCAACGTTCCCGGTAGTAGTAGTAGTTGTAGTAGTTTACCATACGCGACGGAGAGACGAGCCAGCTGAACGTACGTGGGATTTTGAGGTATCGGGGATTACGCGGCGTTTGGATATGCAAAGAAGCAATCCAGATACGTATCGGCTTAAACCATTTTACAAAATGCTTTTTCATCGGGCGCAACCGGCTTCCCCCGGCATCGTTGTTGCGTACGACATTCCACGGCCATGTGGGCGGGCCTTTACGGTGCGCTGTATTTCGCGAATATTATGCGACCACGTTCTCTCAGACCATTAGGCTCGCCACGAAAGAACGCAGAAGGGAGCTCGTTAGCTCTGGAATGTTGGTTATTGATTCTAGCCACGACCACTATCGGAATCGGACGTATAGTTGCTTGTTTGCGTTCCTTACAATGTGAGACCGTTCCACGGTAATATCATACAGATAGTATCGATTACGGCTTGGAAACATTCTTTTCGCAGTTTTCATTCACGAAGGTATATGTTTTAGTTTATATTTAGAACTTGGCTATGTTGGGAGTATACATGTATAGATTATATATGTATACGTGTATATAATATATGTATATACATATTCCTTCCAGATCGAATGTACAAGTCTATTTATGCCGGGAATGTGATTTCTAACTGCGTAGTATGTCGATTTATTCCTTTTTCTCTGCCGGTACCATATTATCCTACACTGTCGTAAACTATTATCCGTTAGTATAATTTTTCACGATTATTAGCCCGGACGTTTAAATTTCAAATAACTATCGAACATCTACTAAACCATGATACTAATCGGACTTTAATTGTTGTTATCGATGGTTAAATCGACCGCTTCAGGGAATTACGTTCGCCAGAAGCCGAACGTAACAGTGCGTATATCAATCGGACGGTAAGGTTGCGACTATTATTGTTTCCATACGCGGCACGAGAAGGTAGTTAATTAAAAACTAATCGCTTATCAAGAATTTTGATTAGCGTCACGAATCACTGTGAGAATTTCAATTGAATACCGTGGCGCGCGCACACACCGGGTCACCGTTGATATCTTCCACGAGGTACGCGTCCCGCCGACACACCGGGCTTTTCATCCGTCGAGATAATTTTCAATTACGTATCCACGCTCGACGCGATCGTTAAAAGACGATAAAATTGGATTATAATCTGCCGAGGAGAACGGAATGTACATTCGCGGCGCGATAAACGCCACACTCCGATTGTACAGTCACTTCCCTCCCTCCCCCCTCCCCTTCACCCTCTCCCCATTTTATTGCGGTTGTTCGTATCGGCCGTTCAGTCGTACCGAGGCAATAACATCAACAACAGTGGTTATCGTAGTGAAAACAGGGTCAAGTACAAGTTTTACGAGGCAGTCTTTGAAGACAAGACATTTGGGCGGTTTCACATCCGACGTCCTGTGTCGACCATCGTCATGCACACCGTCGACGAACATTTACAAACGAGTCGATTTACCACGATTGACCCCCCCCTGCCGGTCTGTTGGTAAAATCGATTTCATCCTGTTTTTTCCCCATGCGTTGTAATAAAGATAGAAATGGGCTATTGTTTCCCACCCGCCACCGGATTGTATTTTGTCGAACCGTTTAACCAAGAGGGAACGACGGTTCGCGGTTGTAATTAAAAGATCAGTTATCGGGACGATACACCGAACCGTCTGTACGTACACGTGGAATACAAACACGTTTCGCTACGATACCAAGAACAATTTCACTTGAAAACCCCCGGTTTTCCCGATTCGATCGGTCTTTTAGAAGTTTCCCGTTCACGTTGATAACGAATCATCCCTCGTAGTATGACAATCATCAGGCGTATTCCGTATGAAAACGAAAGAACACGAGAATCATACAAAAATGTGATTTACCGTAAAATAGTCTTTTCAAATCATCAAAAAAACGCGAGCTACGGTCGAAAGAAGTGTCGTAGAAGACTTTATTCATTTCCTTCGGTTTCACAACGAGAGCACAGCGGCTTTTTCCACGATGTCCGTCGGTTGACCACAAGTGGATTGGTTTTCAGATACCACCCCGTAAGTATCCGGGGGAGCGTAGTGGATGGTTTTCACGTGACGCGACAAAATTTCCGAATACATATACTTCTCTCGCGATATTATAGATTGATTCGTCTCGGTCATAGGTCACGGTGCGGCGGTCCGTTCGTCACGTTTACGATAACGCGGATACATGTGTGTGTGTGTGTGTGCGTGCGTACGCGGAAAACGTCGCGTCGTTGTTTGTTTAGACGGTGGGCACATCGTGAAGAAACCGAACGGCAGTTCGCCGCGATCTCTGTGGTGCGTGTACGGTTTCAGATCGACGGATAGACGGATGAGAGAGGACGGACTGACAAACGGACAAACGGACGAAGCGACTGGCGGGAGTGTGTGTGGAGTACAGACGCCACATAGCCAGACAGTGAGTGCCGTGCTATTTTCAGGCTGCAGTCGTCTACCACGTTGCCAACCTAGCCTTACTTAATCCCAACCTCAACCTTACGAGCCGTGCACCGAATCCCCCCTTCTCTTTTTACCCGGCGGTCGTTCTCGTTCTATCTGTCCTGTTGTCCGTCCTTTCTTCTCTCGTACGTCTTACCGTCGTGTTCGTAACCGACGCACGCTGTTTCCCACTTTTCGTTTTTCGTCGTTGCGTTCGTTGCATCTGCTACGGATAAACTCGCTACCATTTTTGTTTTTTATATATTCGAGGATGAGGACGATGATGATGATGATTATGACGGCTATGAGGGAATTCGAAAAAGGCACGAACATCGCGTGACGAGTTTCCATGGGATTCGTGGACTACCGTTAGAATCGGAAATTGAAAGTCTACCGTCAGGGGGGAACCAACGGTTGTAAACGATAAATCGTCGGTGCAGGGTCGTTTGATTGCCTAATAAGAAAATTGTCTTGCGGAAACATAAAAACAAATTGGAGCGGCGGCATTAGTCCGCGGAGTGGAAGTTTGCATAACTGCGGTTGTCCCGGAAGTCGCCAGAGTTGTATCATCGGTGGGGTATGGTGGTTGTGTGTATAATAACGTGACGTCGCTTAGGGTGATCGGTAAATAATGCGTGTCGACGGAATACCCGAATGATATTCGTCGTCCCGGTTTGTGGAATTTGGAGAAATTATTTTCATCGGCGAGGGAAACTCGGTATGATAGATCCGGTGGAGAAAAAAAAACGGATCTTACAAGTCGGACGATGAATCATTCTTAACCCCGTATCAACTCAGCCATGCCACATAATGGCGCACCTTATGATTCCCTCTTATATGGCACGTTTTATAATCCTTTATCTTGCCGGTTCAGAGGTTTTACGGTTCTTTTTATCGGCTTCACAATGTTTTTTCCCCCCCTGCATATTGTGTATATCTAAAATTTCCTGCATAACTGGTCGTTCGCGTTTGCGGGCGCGTGAATAACTCGATATTACGCGGCGAAGAATTTCTTTGCACCGGACAAGTACCCCCGGGGCTTGGCTGAGTATTCGTTTAAGAAGATGAGTCGAGGGAGAGAACGCTGTAATGAAATTGGAAATGTTGCCTAAACGAAAGAAGAAGGGATATAAGGAGGGGATTCTCGTTTAAGCGCAACGTATTCTTCGAATATCGTATCTATCTATCGTTTATTTTCTACAGAATCTCGCGATCGATTTTCATAATCGATTCTTCACAGTTGGAATATAAGTTTGGAAAAGATTAAATAGACATTTCGTTTAAATATTCATTCTCCCATCCAAGAATCAATGCACGTTACAAATTGACGAGCGTAAAAGATTGATGTCCACCTCGTACTACTACTACTATTACTACTCGCCTAATTATATCTACCTATACGAGACTAGTAAACTAATAAATTACCAACAAGTCCGTTCGAACTATCACAGGCTGGTTACCGTTATCAATGAAACATATATTACCGAGCGAATTGACGATTGCTAAGGTTTCGTTCATTAATAATTCTTCGTCTGTGGGGAGCACACGAGTGCGCGGGCGCCTCCGCCGGGTCTTTCAAAACTCCGAGTAGACGCAACGATACGATCTGCTTCACGTGCATCCGCCAGGCGAGCACATGCATAAATCTAAGCGGCCACGTTAAACGAGAAAGTCGAGTCGCTCGATATTACGAATGCATGAGATATGCTAAGCGGCCCGCTATTTTCGCGGCTTTGTCGTACATAGTTAGCGATGCTCGTCAATGAGCCGTTTGTCTTACGAACTCGACCGACGCGGACCCAATGGATTGGACGCCTGGCGTCATTTTACACGGCGGCGGGGGACTACCGTCTCTCGTGGAAAGTTGTCTATTAAATTCGACGATTATGACGACGGCGATCGTGCTTGAATAACAAATTGAGAGGAACGTGGTATACAAGGAGAAAACCCATCCCGCGAAACGTTAACGATAGAAAGTTTTCTCGCGTCGCGGTGGAATTCATTCCGCCGACATTTTCTAAAATCCACTGTTCACGCGAAACCTCCGCGATTCGTGTTATTCGCACCTAAACAAATTACATTATTCAGAAAAATTTCACTTCTCCGTCCGACTACCAATTATCGTCACCGATAAAGATATCCCTCGCCAGGATGAAAATCAGGATACTCTTTTCTCCCCCTCCTTACCCCCTCCCCCGATCGTTTCGTCGTTGAATTCTTATTACAAGCGTTACGTTAACGTTTCAAACGTGTTATCTGGTGTCGCGTTCGAATTTAGTCGGAATCCGATATGTCCATTCGACCGTTCGTCTTGAGAAAATCTTGGTTCGATAGAAAGAGGTAGGGGCGGAAGGGGGAGGGGAGGGGAAGCGACAGAACACCGGGGGAAGACGCGGAGGACGTTAAAATACCAAGGAGGCGTACATGAACGAAACCGGTTGCCCGGTCTGTTCGCGAAGTTGCGGGGGGACGAAACCGTCGTGCTCGAGTTCAGATAACGAGGTTGCCGGTTCGGTTTCGCGAAACTGGTTTTTCGTGGCAAGATTTCTGGCCAATGGGCCAGCAGCGGTTCTCCCCCGTCGTACCGCGTGTGTATTATATCCGTACACCCCGGGTGCATCTGTTCCTCTCGCTTTTCGGCGCACCACCACCACTACCATCACCGTGTTGTCCGTCTATATGTATATCTTTTAACCCGTTTCGGTTTTGTCTTAATTCCCGTGGAATCGGCCACGTTTTAAACCGGCCACGCGAACGAGAACGCGTTAAAGAGAAGAACGAGACGAATGTGGTGTTTCGCAGGGGAACTAGGGGAGAAGGGGGTGAGGAGAGGAGAAAAAGAGAGAGAGAGAAAGAGAGAGAAGGAACCGGGTAACGTCGGTGGTTTCTACTTATCGTGTTATACGCCAATGGGTACCGTTGCGGTTGCATTTGCGGCATGCTTCGGCTTTTTACACGGCCTTGAACGCGGCCGACCGATCAGAACCAGGACGACTTCGTCCTGTCTCGAGAGATAGCCAGCTGTCTCGATCGCTTAGTCTTATTTTCCTCCTGACGGCCACGGGTAACTCGACCGCTCTCTCGCCACTTGTCGATTTTTCTTTATTTTCTTTTCTATTTCTTTTTTTTCCCCCTCTCCCCGTATCGTCCTCGTCGCGAATCACAATTCGCACGGTGTACACGCATGAAGTGCGTGTCCTCTTCGTAAGAAGAGAGAAGGGGATTTAGTTTGTAGACAAACAAAGTTGCGTTACTCTACTTTAATTCCTCTGGAACGTTTTCCCGCGCGACGAAAGCGCGGAAAGATTATTAAAACGTGCTCGATGATCATAGGAATAAGAGATTGATAAATAGTAACTAGTTTTCACATAATCGGACAGATGCTGTCGCATTTTTTCTGCGAGGACTCGCGGTATATCGAGAGTGCGGCCGGAAAGCGACGGAAAACGGAAACGGAATGATTTCTCTGTATAGATAAACTTGTTTCATATTTTTTTATCGTATTTTTTTGTTTCCTGCGCGAAAAGATACGCGACACGGTATCAATATCGTGTCTCGATGTAACCGGGAACGAGTGCAGTGGTAGACGATGACGACGACGACGTCGACGACGACGACGTTGGCACAGTTTTCACGCCGGTGAAACGTGACTCCACGAACGTACAGAGCCGTAATTGAAGTCGGCGTAAAACATTCTTGACGACTGTCCTGAAGATCCGAAGAAAATACGTCGCCCCATTGTCATAAGTATATCTCACTTGCATCGTATCTCGGCGATGCGTTCTTTTGCCGGTCATAAAGGCACTCTCCGAGGAGTCCTCTCCGAGCTAATTATACCCGGCTCCACGATTCTTAATTAAAAAGGAAGGAACGGTCGTTGCAATTAAACGTCTCGCCGCGCCCAATGGCTCGCGTAGCTCGTGTAGGTGAGCAACTGTATAAGCACCTTTTCTGGGGGCGTACCACTCGTTACTTTGCCCGCGAAAACAAATGGTCGTTCGTGTAAAGAAGGTGTTTTCTACCTTAGCATAAGCTCGCGAACCGCCTGTTATACCGCCCGTGAATAGCGCCTCCGTATCCATATATACATATACTATTAGTTTCCTTTTTTCGTTAACTCCCTCTCCTCCTCTTTATCATTTTATTATAAACCATGACATTTCAATATAACATAATATAAATACCCTTGTACATGCCAAAGTGTTTAACATTGTTCATTGAATTACCTATCAAGAACAATATTCTTTTCAAACTCGAAAGTGCGAATGTTACCTGAATCCTTTCTCGTATAGAATCTAAGTATTTTTTACACACACAATTTCTCATCTTTGTAAGAAAATGAAAACAAACAAAAGTGAACGAGGTGTACGACCATCGGAATCCTGGCCAATGGGTTTTAGTGATTTCCTCGAAGTTTATTCTTCTCCAGTACGTAGGGTACCGCGCTTATACGCTACGTGGCTGGTGTCAGCTGCTCGGCATACACGAGGGCGATATCTCCGACCGTTCAGAAAATGGATAATAATAGCGCGGACTTCGATAGTGTGGCGGCGTCGGCGGCGTCGGCGGCGGCGGCGGCGTCGGTTCGGGAAGTACCGGTGAATTTACTACGGGCTGCGCGCATCGATAGCGATCAGCCATTAGCACACAATTTCTCTTCGGGCGCATTAAACCAGGCACGCACATAGACAGCGGAAGATAGAGAGACAGGGAGAGAGAGAGAGAGAGAGAACGTGAGAGGAGACGAAGCTTTTAGTGTCGGTCTCGCGGTCAAATGTACACGGTGTTACGCTAAAGAAACGCACGCATCTAAAATCGTAACAAATTACGGTGACTGGTTAACGAGGATTATCATTATTATTATTATTATTATTATCTCATAAAACTGAACCATCCTACGTACCTACACATTAACCTTTCGTGTACCAAGTATCTTTAACTTCTATAACCGTGTCACAGCAGAACATTTCTTAACGTTCAATGATTCTTACCGTTATTCCATATTTTACGAGATAAATTTCCTATATATTTCTATTATTATCTCATTAATCTTTTTCACAAGAAACAATGACTACAATTTGTCGAGAGATACAAGTAAGTACGAGTGCATTCGAACAGCGGCATAAAGTCATTCGCATTCCGTGCCGTGGTAAAACGATGGAAACGACGGAAGGCGAGATGAGTCTCCACAGATCCGCGGAGATTTCCAATCTGCCGTTGCGGGCGCGCGGTCGCAAGAACGACGGACACATTCCAATGGATTCCAGTCGAGAGTTTCTCGTTGCGTGTACGTACAGAGAGCGGTGTGGTGCACGCGGTCAGGAACACGGAGTACGCTGCGCTCGTAAAAGGCCGGCCGGAGGCTAGCAGGGCGCGGCACGGCCACTTTTATGAATGAATGCAGTTCGAGTGGGTGTGCGTAGTTGTGACTGCGCCTCCGCGCTTCGGGCTCCACGGTTCTCTGTGTGCGTGCGTGGTGGCTAAGCGTGGCCGTGTGTGCGTTAGCACGTCGGTGTGCGGCGAAGGAACGTGCGTGCGTACAAACACGAGACGACCGCGACTATGCGTTGCAGTGCAACTCTATGTGTTTGAATATATGTATGTATGTATGTATAGTGTAAAGTCACATTAGCGATTAACGTTGAATTTGAATTATACCGATCGGTTCCTATACCTACGATGTGTATTGTAAATAATATCAATGGGCGTTCGACTATTATCGTGGAAGCGAAATGTAGAGATTGAGAGAATTGGATAAAATGTATATTTATACGGTGGAAAATGAAGAAAAAAAATCAACTGGAACACGTAACACGTGTCCCCGCGGCGGTGTATTTCACTCGTGTTACCAATGTGTGTGTATGTACGTTCCAGTCGTCGTTGTACATACGTCTGCATGCGAATAGGTTAAACCAACCGCGTTCGACGATGCGGCCACGCCAGACGATGACCTCACCGCACGTTTTTCCGGCTACATACTTTCCCGACTCTCTTTATTGCCGTTATTCCAGCGACTGACAGTGCCCTCGCCACACCCCCCTCGTCATCGTCCATACGTGCTCCGGTGGTAGGTACGTGGTGGTACGTTTTTTCGTGTCCGCGATTCATCGCGTACATTCGGCTACTTCGACGACCGCCGATATATTCGCGTTCGAACACATTCCACCTACGTGTACTCCGTTTAAACGCTGGGACAAGGAATTTTTCCGCTGGGATATCGTTCGAACTCCACGCATTCTCGAATGGGATAAAATGTAGCGTTGACACTGATTCGCGGATCTCTTTGATACGTGAGCGTCTCGTTATGTTCGCATTAAACGTTATGAATCATTACCGTTCCCACGGAATTTTTCCCCCGAACACCTGTTACCCGTGGTACTCTGACGCGAATGTAAAAAAGAATTTATCAATCCCTCTTGAATTTTTTATTCTTTTTTATTAACCCACGCAGAAAGGAAAAAAACAGTCCCAGTCACGTTTCAGGGATTATGTACAATATATAAAAAGAAAGAATCTCGCGTAACGTCGCGACACATAAATTCGTCAGCAAACGACCGGGTCGTCCTTTCGCGGAGTCGTTCGGAGCCGCGAATTTACGCGCGAAGTGGTCGTTCTCCAAAATCCACGAATGTGAGCGTGTTTTATCTGACGATATACGAACACACCTTGACACTTGCTTTTTCCCCATCCTAGTGGACGTTCGTCGAAACGCGGGACGATCTTCGCGATCCTCGCGGACACGAACGAGGTCCACGACGATGACGTTGACGACGACGACAACGGGCACGCTCTCGTCGTGGGCTTTTAAACGAGCGCCGTAAATCACGGCGGGACAGACTTAAAAGTCTTTTAACTCGGGGGCTCATCCGGCGCGGGCCGGACGTGTGGGCCCATCGGCGAGATTGAGATCGGTTGACTTTTCGTGCCTCGTTGCTTTCCACCCACCCGACGGGCACCGTATAGTATAACTGTACGCCACGCCGTTCATGGAAACGTTTCAGTTCTGTCTTTCACCACAAATATAGCTACGCGAGACCGGGTTCGTCGGAGAAAAAAAAAATATATTCCCACCACCTCGGGGGAAAACGGCTTTGCCGCTAACGCGCTGAATTTCACGGATTCCACGGATTCCGTTTCCTCGTCGTTTCGCGCGCGCACGAGTTTACGCTGCTGGAGTTTCTTACGTAACGGGCGATAATTGGTCGCGTGTAGGCAGGTGTGGGTGTTTCTCGTAGGATCTGTTACAGAATTTTTGTTTGTTTGCTATTGCAGATATCAATCGTGTCTATTCGTGATTGTCGGGGAATGGGTTTTTTTGTTATTTTGTTTTCTTTCTTCGAACGAGAGAGACATTTTTTTTCGAGTGATTTTGTTTGTTAAATATTGTTGAAGCTACGTGTGCGTTCGATGGAAGAGAGAGTCGCGAGACTTCCGTCTCAAATCTGGCCTCCGTTAATTCCCATTTCTCTCGTGGAGCTCGAATGGCCAACGGAAATCTAATCTCCGCGTAATCCGGCGTAATTGAAGGCAAGGTAACGTAAGCAAGGTAGAGAGCGATCCGTAATTTGATAAAACCTGTAACGGTAGTCGGCTTTGCGGCGCTAAAATTCGTGCGTCGCATTCGTTAAATATCGCCCTGCATCATTTTGCGTTGTTACATCATTTTGGAAATGTTAGGTCGCGAAACTGTACGAATTTACTTTTCAACAGAGTTCCCCGCGAAAAAAGTCCCATTTAAATACATTTTCACGTATTACGTAAGAGAAATAGAGACATTACCCGTGTATTAATATCATCGATGCGAGAATATCCTTCAGAAAACGTTCGTTCGGATTCTGTGGACGTCGTCTTCCCTCCGGGCGAGAGATCGAGCTCGATTAATTAGCGGCCCAATTAACGCGACGCCTGATCTAATCGCTCGTCGATGCATTATTTATCCTCGGTGCGCTAATTGGTCAACGACTAGGGTGTTCGTCTCCCTGACTATTGCGACTGTATTCTCCCTCTCTCGTTTTCCGATTACCTTCCGAGCGCACCGTCCTCTCGAGAAAGAACAACGCCGTCCGTTTCTCCGCGTCGCAATAACCGACGAATCGTCCGTACGTTCCGATCTAACGGACGAAATTGTTTTATGAAGCGAACGAACGAAGGAAGAAACAAAAGAAGAAAGGAAAAAAAGAATCTCTTTAATCCGCCAGTTAATTCCCGACGATTCGTGACAATACGAAAAGAATCCTTTCCGTTCGTATCTTCGTTCTCACCGACCCACCCACCCACCCCTGTTACGTAACCCCGGGTGTCGTCGGTATTTCGTAAATGCGAAAGACAAATTTAACAACGGGGAAGATAAAAGGAGAACCCCGACGAAGGGGGAGGGGGTAGGGGGGTGGAATGAACGATTTGAGGAACGATAGAGGAGAATCTTTCCAAGTCGCCCGGGGGACGACTTACCCGAGCGTAACAAAAATCAAAGAAAAGCAGATAAGACGAGAGAACGGAGAAAAAATAAAGCTAAAGGATGACGGGGGTGGAGAAAGGAGAGAGAGGGGATCGAAGATAGAGAGACGAGTTAAAGTCTTCTCATTCACGCCAAGAGCAGACCACTGTTTCTCCTCTGCTTACTGAGATGGCTAATAATACCTTCTTGTTGCAACACTTTTCTTTCCCTCGCTTCCTGCGCCGGATAGACTCCGCCCGATGCCTCTTTCCCTTTTTATTCAGGGTTCTCCTGCCGCCGGCCGTCTCTTTCGTCCCTACGGGTTCTTCATCGCCTCGGTCCGCTGTCTGCGGCGCATCTATCCCGGTAATTTGCGGAACCTGGAATCCAGGAATTCCGTTCCGGGTCGCGGACTAGCGTGAATATCCACGCGATTCCGAGGAAATCGTTCTTGTTCTGCCGGCCGAGGAGAAGAAGAAGAAGGGTTTCTTTGCGTGTGATAGAGACAGACAAACTGACAGAGAAGTAGAGAGAGAGAGACAAAAGAGAAAGAGAGAGAGAGAGAGAGATCGCACGTGAGCCATTGTTTGCTCGCCCGGTTTGCTCGAGGAGACGAGACTAGATGGTGAATCTAGCTCGCAGCTAAGCGCGCTCTTCCGCTTCGTTAGACACGTCTGCATCCCCCGGATTAGATAGATTGTATTTAATATGAGTTCCCCGAACTTCGAACGGCTTTGAATTACCACCGATCTGCGAATCAGTCCCGACACCGTTCCCAAGCCGGCCGCGTCGTCGTCGTCGTCGTCGTCTCTATTCCGACGCTTTTGTCGCGTCGCAACGGAATCATCCTATCGTTGTTCCCCCGACACAACTGAGAAACTTACTCCGAGGGTGACGTTTTATTTTTTCCCCCTATATCGATCGCAACGACGAACGGGTTAATATATACGTACGTACGTACGTAACACGGGATTTAGGATTTCCATTGTATCAAAGGTTGTATCGCGGTTGAAACGATTGCCGTTCGAAAGCAACGTGAACGTGGCGGGGAATGTGTATGTTTCACGGTTCACTCGAATCGTGATCCGAGGTTTAATCGTAACGCGGCGAGAAAGTAACTGGAAGAACGACGATAAGATCACGCGGCACGGTTCTACGTTTCGCGCGATTACTACTCGGACGCTCGCGGATTATCCGGTTAGAAGTCTCTCATTCTCTCTCTCTCTCTCTTTCTCTCTCTTACTCTCTCCTTGCGAGAGTTATGCGTATCGCCCACGCCTAACTCTGTGAATTGTATCTCTATCATACTCCCGGAAGTCGGTTGGTTCGATATCGACGCGACTAACGCCATGATATTCTCTCACGACGTTTACATACATCTCTCCTCCGTTAGCGGGCGAACGGAACGATTAATCGATTAGGCGAACAGAAACGCCGGCATTGCCGGGGTGGGTTTTCTCTCCCCGCGATATGTACGTCGCGTGGGTTATTTACTTTACGATGGTACCCGTATTTATTACGGGAGAAAACGCGAGTGTCTCGAGACCGTTCGAGCATGTGAGACACACACCGTACGGGAGAATTTGTTCCCTCGGAAGCCAGCTTTCTTGTGAAATATCGAGAGAAATCTGAGGAAGAGATATGATACGTGTACCGATACATATATGTACGTACGTATGTACGTATATATGGATACATACGATATACGCGTATTATACGGTTATTGAGAGCATTGAGATACGAGAACCACTGTGCCAAAACGGGGGTTAAATCGAGCACCCGCCCCCCGTACGGTGCCGCGGACATCCGGTATCTCGGAATCGGCTTCGAGACGAACGAACGGATAGTGGTGCAAGAGGATTGCCGGTAATCGAAAGACTATTGACATTCTTCCACGCGATTAACTTGGAAATCCGCCGAGCCGGGAGTAACAAATCTGTTTAACTTTCGTAATTTTGAAGCCCTATGATGCGAAACACGCCTGGTAAAAAGTGCTACCGCATTCATTCAACCGTTATAAATGTTGATTATTTTATCTATCGTACATAATCGTGTGAAAAAGATTATATCAATTGTCAGGAATTGTGTTACGTGGGTCGGTAGCCAGTAGAATTGTAGTGGAGGGACATCATTCGGGATTAGTTTTTCCAAGACGAAGTGAGAAAGTCACTTTCGTCGATTCCCGGGGAAAGTAGAACCCAAAGGGTTTTATTGCCAACGAAAGTTCTCAGCTGAAGAAATGACGGGCGCATTAACCGCACGGATGAAGAAGAAACGATGACACTATCCACCCTTTTACTTTCCATCCCTCTTCTTATCCCGTCCGACTCTTGATCCATTCATCCTGATAGATAATACCACGCTAAGAGGAAGATACCTTTTCCTTTGCGTGGGTTCGTTTCGGAGTGCTCTGTGCGCTCGCGAATGCACACATGTATACGTGTGTATATATGTATCGTTGGAAAATAAAGAAGTGGATTAATAAATCAAGGGATAATCCCATGCGATATCTCAGTCTATTCACCCAGTGGTCAGTGCGTCGTGCAGTCGCGTCCACGAGTATCATAAGTTTTCACGGTAACGCGAAAAAGAATCCGCGCACGGTGTTGCGTGATAAACGTTCGTTTAATTCCAACAAGTATCGCGGAATAACAGCGGCAACTGCATTAAAAGCCCGGCGTGCACGCGTGAGAAGAGCATCGTCGGGTTTACATAGTTGACTTTTAGAATAAATTCTACTTACATTCCGACGAAATTTATTCGTATTTAAACCGCGTTATTAATTTGAATGTGAAAAGTAGCCATCCACCGTTCTCACGAAGGGTTCAATTATGAATGGTATCTTTAAATTACAATAACAACGTTAATTATTAACATAAAGCCCTCTAGTGTGTATGTTGTATAAAGTTTATCTTCCCAAGTAGCAAACACTCCCCATCAATTCGCCCCCTCTCTTTCTCCTTCTTCTTCTTCTCCCACAAGTTCTCTTTCGAAGTAGTGGTAAATTGGATAAAGAGACGGTCGAACGGAAAGAGTGGAAAGATTATGCAAAAAGACTTGCCAGCTATAGTCTCTATAGGAGCAAAGCAAGCACCATCGGGGGTTACCTCCTCTCTTCTCCCGATAATCTTCGAATCGATCGCCATTCACGGCGTGTTTTTTTAAAGGACGTAAAATCTAAAGCCATCAGGCCCGTCTATCTCATCAAGATGTCAAGTCAAAGAGGATCTTCCTCTTCGCGTTTGAAGGCGACCTAACCTAAGGTCGCAGTCTGTCGAGCATCTCGCCTCGACGGTCCAAAACCCTCTCCCTCCCCCCTCCTTCTCCCTCTCAACAACCCCACCCACCCTCCAATATTCAAAGTGTACTTCCGAACGACAGTTCCAACCCGGTTACTCTAACCTTCCTCACTAAAAGCAGTCCCTTCCTCCTTCACCCTCACCAATACCAAGGAAAACCAACGCACACCACCACCACCACCACCATCGTTGTCGTCGTCATCGTCGTCGTTGCTCGTACCCCTTCGTCTTTCTCTTCTGGTGGCCTTCGGTTCGCCACGATCTTCGCCCTTCGATAAAATGAACGACGGAAGCGTCCCGACGGCGGTGGTGGGTGCCGTCGCTTTTCCGTCTCGATTCCATTCTGCACTCGTACACTCGCCGCACTGGAGCTTTGAACTTTGAACCCACTATCCCCCTCCCCTCGTTGTACTCGTAGTCGTCGGTCGTACGCAACGACGCTTCGATTAAATCGGATAATTGCATTTAATAAAGACTCTCGATGTCTCTGTGGCCTGAAGATGAAGAGAGCTTGATCCGACTCTCTCGTCGCTGGGAGTGTGTACGCAAAGGATCTTGTATTCTTTACCCTCCCCCTCCCCCTACCATGGTGGGGGTAGGGTTTGAACGTTTAACCCCTTTCAATCCCTGTATGTGCTTACCGAGAGTCGACTGTCGGATTGTTCTGTTTTTTATCGCCGTCTCCCTCTCCGTATAGGATGTCTGGGGATGGAAGAGAAATATTTATTTATTGATGTTTGCACGAGGAATTTCGTATACGCGATATACATGTGTCCCCCTCTCTTCCCTACCCTCACCCTTCTTTTTTTATATATATATATAACACACACGATACCGAATAAAGCCAGTGTAAACGAAGAGTAGATTGAATTTCATCATAATCGTAATTCCATGCCAGATTGTTATTCGAAGGTAAAATAAACAAAAAAAGTGCTATACCGGAAGGTAACGGTGTAGTATTATAACTCATCGATTCTACCGGATTCTCGTCGGCTTATTGTATTAATAAAGATTCATAAACCGCGCCGCGAGCTAGTTTATAACTTTTACACGCCGTTTATTCTCCTGTTACGTAAGTCTTCTAAGCTTCCCAATTCCTTCCCGGTCGTGGCGGTCACGTCGGCCAGATGCCCGTAGCAGACTCTGATAACGCCAAGACCGAGCGATAAAGTCGATCTTCATAGGTGAACATGTGTAGGGTGGTCGGCGGAAGACACGGTATCAGATGTACGGCCGACCAACCGCCGTACCGCAAGTCGCATCCCGTAGGCATCCAGACGAATCGCTTATCCCGATGGCTGTTCACTGTTTCGACATGGGATTTTCCATTTTCAGGAACGCTTTACGGCTATTTACACGATCGTGAAAACCTAAATTAATGTTGCGTTAAAAGTAAAACGGATGGGAGCAATCACAGTAACGTTCATTTAGATTTTCATGATTTTCATGATATACTAAATTAACGATTGACGAATTTGATACATAGTTGAATCAAAGAATATAGTACCACGATTTCTACCGTGATTTCAGTCATCCTCTAATATGTTATTCAGTATTCTCCCAACGCTCGGATGTCAAATTTACCGTGCTTTAAACACTGTCCGCGGAGAACTGTTCTATCAAAGTTACCGGTAACTTGCTGCAAAGCGTATATCGTATCTCGAACTAACTTTCCGCGGAACTAGGTTAAGATCGATATATATTTGGTAACTGTAATTTCTCTTGAAATTACCACTCGAAACTTGCATAGCGTGTATTTATAATCTATTCATCAACGGAGGGGAGGGGGGACGGGGGGGTAGCGGAAGGGGGGTATTAAACGTGCAAAGTATTCTGGCGTGTCATAAATTTTTATGGCCGTCATAAATACACACATGTGCACGCCCGGAGACAATGTGACTCGGGTTAAGCACCAAATATGTGTAGGCTAGCCAATGGTTTCCGTTTTATTTAAAAGAGTGCGGAACACATACATCCATTTCCCATACATACACACACATACACACACACAAACATACACACGTATAATCGACTCAAACAAAAGTACCGTAAAGTATAGGCTTCGCGAACGGTTTTGCAAGGCGGGTTTCGCTAAAAGGTGGGGGAGGTTCGAGGGGGTAAAACCGCGGCGTGCACACGGACAACCACCGGGAATGATTTATTTCGCACACGGCCAGGAATTTTTTTTGTTCTTTTTCGTTTCTTTTTCATTATTTCCTCGATACCGTCCGCAACAATGTTGCGATCACGAGCGGCGGTTCCGCGGGTCCGGGGTCCCTTGGCGTGCAAAAGCCGTAGCCGATAAGGACGTCGATAGCGACGGCGACGGCTTGAAATGACTCCGGTCCGTCGTTGTAGACGGTACGGTAAATATTTGTGGTGTTCGTGCGTGAAGAGGCATGGGGTAATTTATGCACTTACCGAGCGCAACACCTCCTTCGGTATCGTTGCATCTAGGGTCTCTCGACGGAACGTTTGCTGGCCCCCGGAGGCATGCAACGTTGTCGTCGTCGTCGTCGTCGTCGTCCTCCTCGTCGGTAGTGGCGGTCCGTGTGTGTTACCTCCCTCTCCTCGAATTTCTCCACGTTTTTTTTCTCTCTCTCTTTGAATTCTTTTTTCGCTCGTTTTTCCGCGTTGCTCCTTTTTGATCACGTGGACCCGGCGCGCGTGTAACGTCGGCATCCCGACATAATAGGTGTAATCTGGCGAAATATGTTCTAGCCATGGGGATGGCTAGCGTTTCGAAGCGTACATGGGGAAGTGGGGGGGAAGTCTTCTTAGTATTCCGCCACTAGACTTTGCATAATGTTCACGAGACTTCACGGGACAAGTTATCGGTACCCGGTCCGCTTCGTTGGAAACGTCCTTTTTTTTGTTGTTTTTATTTTTACTTGTTCCAAGGGGGGAGAAAATTACTTTGTCGTTGTATGTACAGGACGATAGATCGTTTTGCAAGTGAAATTGTTTTATTCGAATATGAGATACATGCGATGGGTGCGTTTAAGTATTTTAATAGAGTGATCGATGTACGAGCGTTCGTTTTTATTTTTTCCAACCCCGAAATCGTTTTATTTTTGGTTAAGTAATCTTCTTTCCGCGGGATGGAGATGGTTTGTCTTTCCCAATTTCGCGGCAATTTCGTCGGGTTTTTCATCCAGGAATATCCGCGGCTCGATTCGACGATTTCATTCGTCGTCCGATGATTTCATTCCGGTTCTAATAGGCGTGTAACTAAATTTCTGTCTCTTTCTTCTTCGGGTTTCTTCGTCCCACCTCTGCGGTCGGTCGATCTGGTTCGACACGAGGTTAATGACCTCTGTTCGGCCTCTGTTTAACCAGGTTCGCGGTAGGTCGAGGGCTCAATTACAAATTGTCCTCCCCCGATGAATCCCCCCCTGATACAATACCCAGCTCCGAAAGAAAAACTACAAACCCACCGAGAATATTCCATTCGTGTGTCAAAGTCACACGATCCATTCTTTTAAAAGAACAATAAAAACATAAATATATATCCACGACAGTGATTTCTCGCGTTAAAATGCTATTCGACGATACCCTACATACCAGAAATTAAAACCGAAAGAAAATCAATACCACTTTGCTCTCATCCGCAACGAAGAAACTTTCATTCCCCGAAATTCTAACGTTTCCTTTTTTTTTTACGTATCCAATCTTTGAACCGTCAGTCGATATTCCATTTTAGCAAGCTTTTTCATTCGGACACGAAAACATGAGAGAGAAAAGAAAAAAAAACTGATGATCTCTCAATTCCTACGTGAACGACCCCCCAGGCGATTATTATTATTACTTGCCAGGTATTTCTATCGCGTGTCACCGTTTTCACGTGGCCGAAGCATTTACTCGGCGACGTACGCGATCGCTATCCATTATTACCATGTATTTCGACAGGTCTAATTCCGACTGACGACCTCTCGCTCGACACGACCGAACGAGAGGAGAGCGGGTCGTCGGGTCACGTTCGATCGACGCTCCTACCGTTCGTTTTCCAGAGCCATAGAGTCATCTTGGCTGTTCGGTCAGCTCCCAGAATGGATCTCGGCCACTCGGCCGGGTCAGGTCCTTTGAACTGGCCTCGTGCCGCGCGCACACACCTGTACCCCCTCCCCCCGTCACCCACCCCTCCTCCCTAGCGTGGATCGAAAAAAAAAATGTTTTCCACAGGACAGCGTACCGGGGGGTGGTGTTTTATCTGTGCGCGTGCCGCCGCGATTGAATTTTTCTGTTTTTCTTTACCCGAACGATATATCCCAGCCGTATATCCGACCGGCACATTAACGAGATTTCATTTTTAAGCTCCCATTTTCCCCCCGATGTTACGCTACTTCTCACGCTTCTTTATTGGTATGGATATGAGATTGAAAGGAGTAAAGATTCATTCCACGTGGGATAGGTGGATTAAATTATACTACTTAGCTTCGAAAGTGGATGGATAATGGAAACAAAAATTTTAAAGTTCTTATCAAAGCGATGGGATGAGATTTTTTGTAGATGGCGAGGAAAGGTCGTGTTTTTTATTGGGTGGACGAGGTTTGGTGAATGGTGTGGGATATATGAAAATGGTAGTTTTGCCGAGTCGTCGGTCATAACCGGCGAACGTCTCCGTTGAGTTTCTCGTGATCAGCGCCAAGTTGACAAGCCACGTACACCTCCTCGTTTTAAAGTTACCCGGTTGTTCCCGTAACATTTTCACGCCCCCTCACGTACGGCTACGTACCTACGTATTATATCGTTAGGTACGCGGATTTCTCGTACCGTTGTGCATACGTTGCTGGAAGAAAACCTGCCGTTCGCCCGTTAAAACATTTACGTAATAAAACAAAGCGGGGAAAAGTTTTCCGCTTGATGTTTTCTAGAGCCGCGAAACCTAGTGCTTCGAAACTTCCCAAAGTTTCTTTCGTTTAAATATTTCAACCTCCCCGTATACACGTGTGTATATGTATGTATATGTCTCTTCATACAATCGAGCAAAGTCAAGTCGCTATTTTATTACGTTGACGATTTTCCACTTCGTTTCATATCGTACTGCAACACAATTTTCCCATAAAAGGTCAGCTATGTATCGTTGCGAGCATGCTTCATCATAATTCGAGATATTTCAGAGGCGAGAGATTCGAAACGCGAAAAAATATCTGCCGCCTCGATAATAACGCCTCTTTTCCGGATCTTTCGATCCATCGATCCGGAAGTCGGTGGCGAACAAGGGGCGGAGGGGGTGGAGAGGTGGGTGGGTAGAGTCTCCGAAGGCTTTTTGTCCGCCCGACGGAGATGCTGCGCCGAAGCAGCCGGCGTCCCGAATAATAGTAAGAACGGCCGTGGAAAATCATTGGCTCCGCGGGCTCATTCAGAAAAATCCGTGTGTATCGGGAATTACGGAAGAGGATCCGTATCGTGGCTCGTTAGCAGTTCCGCATTCACGGCCGAGTTTACGGAGCACAGAGAGGTTCACGAACTCTCGACGCCGGCAGCTTCCGACGCCGATACGCAGCCACGTTGTTGTCCTCCGGCAACTTTCCAGCAAAGACTTTTCCTCCCTCTTTTTTTTTCGTTCGCGAATGAAATATATTTAGAGGTGGGATTTAACTGACTTTTTTAAAGAGAGATACTCGGAGTCTGTGACGGTGATTGGAAATGTTTTTTGTAATGCATTCATTCACGATGATTCAGGTGATTGGTAGTGGATCGGTATTCGACGATGACGCATTAGTGCGTCATTTAATCTGGGGAATCAGTAAAATTATTATTAAATGGAACTGGAGGAAAAAAGCACACTTTCGGCCCTTTCATTTCTATGAATCGATCAAGTTCGATCTCCCCAGCGAATCAAACTTTCCCAATCTAAATTATTATTAATTCCAAAACCCCATAGTGTCTCCCTCTAAAAATCTCACTTCTCAAAAGATCCCTAAAACCAGTCTCACCAAAAACTACGCCCTAAAAATCACCAAAAATAACAAAACCAAAATCCAAAAAAAAAACCAAAAAGTACAAACACCCTCTAGTACCGTTATTGCCGCAAGGTGTCGGCAAGTGCCAAAGGGGGGCCACCACAGCAGTTTCGCCCGCGGTGTGTGCTCGAAGGATCCAGGAAGACGGGGAAGAAACGCACGGTACAAGAAGGCATGGCCCCAAAAGCTCGTCGGCTGTCTATGGGAGTGCAGCGCAGCTCGCATGCCAGCCAGTCTGGCCGCCTGGCTGGCTGGCCAGCCGGTAGATCAATATTGCCATGGCTACGACGTGCAACGTGGAGGAGAAAGAAGAGGAAGAGGAAGAGAGGAGGAGGCGGAGTAGGTGGCGGCTGGCTGGCTGGCTGGCTGGCTGGCTGGCTGGCTGTGTGGAGGGGTGGCTGCTCATATCCCGGTTACACACGACGGGGTTGAGAAGCAGAGGCCTGATTCCGGAGCGGCGGGGGTGGCTCGATGTACCGGGGGGTTACAACGTAGTAGTAGAACTACGTACCACTACGTCACGAGACCTACACCTTGCCCCACCAAGCGGCAACGGCCCCGGCCACACCACCACCTCCACCTCCACCACCACCACCACCACCACCATCGCTACCGACACCGCCACCCGGTGCGGTTCTACTCGACCGATTCATGACGACGTAGAAACTACTCGTGGAGCTTGTGCGCGCGCGCGCGCGCACTGCAAAGAAACGCTGACACCACCAGGACTCTTCCGTTACGTTTCATGAACGTTTCTCCTTCTCCTCCTCTCTTTCTCCTCCTCTTCCTCTTGCTCTTGGTTCTATGCCCTCTACGCCACTACACCCCCTGTTCACGAAACTCGATCGAGAGATCTGCGACTAATTTCGCGGATCTTTTGAGAAGAGGTTTATTTCCATCGTGGGACAGGAGAAAAGGGAGAGAGAGAGTGGAATTATTTTAGGAGAGAAATTATTATTATTTGTTTATTATTCGTTGATTATTTAGATGATGGGGGTAAAGTTTCAGGTTTATTTTCATCGGAAGAAAATGTTTGTTTGACGTACACAGGAGTGTGCGAAAGGAAGGGGGACACGAATGTCCGGATTATTCTCTTGATGTAGAGGTGCGAATTCGTATTTCGTGAACTCTCGAGTAGAAACAAGAGGCGGCTGCCGATGACATTCCTCTGGCCGATCGCGGGCCGGTGTCATCGTGCTCGATCGTTTACGATTAATTTCGTCGGTTCAATATAAACGATAGACGTCACGCGGTCTGTCGGTGACACGATTGTCTACGACCCGCGTATCTTCCGGATTCGACAATTTTCAAAACTGTCCTCCCGGTGCTCGCTCGTGTGTCTCTCGCACCGTGCTGAAACCACTCGACTCACTTTTTTCTCCCACAGATATTATACGAATCTGCATTAGGCATTAATTAAGTTGTGGCATCAGCTCAGGAACGTTGAAAATACTCGATATAGCACAGACCTATCAGAAAAGAAAAAAGAAAAACTCTGGCATAATATTATAGAAACATTTCCATAAGATAATTTTCACAGCGTCTATTTATCTCGAGCCTAAATTCCGTTATGGCGAACAGATAAAACGTACTTTCTAGGATTAATAAAACCCAGACGTATCCAGTTGCGCTCGCGCGCAACGGTCGGCGGGGTATCATGATTCGTCAGCGCGATAATATTTCGCTACATTGTGGTAAATCAAAGCACGACAGGCTCCGTTACGGCGTCGAAAGTTGCTCGCGTCGGCGTATACGATTTCTATGTTGCATCTGTAACGGCGACTCCGAGGGGCGTCGAGAGAGTAGGTGGTGGTGAAAGAGTTACAGGAGGTGAAGGGTGGGCGGAGGTGGTAGGGCCGAAGGTAGGATAGAAAGAGAGAGAGAGAGAGGGAGAAAGGGGAAGGGGGGGTGGCGTGAATGGACACCGGTGCATAATTTACGTAAGCTCGCGAACCCGGGGCCCAAGATAGCAATTCGAAAATAATTGCTCGTCGTGCCGGCGATTCCGATCTAATTTCTCGTTGTATAAATCACCGTGCAATTTCTTCCCTTCGGTAAGACGATCTTTGACCCGCCGTCCGTTTTCGTTTTCGAGGGTTAGAAACCGTCCGGCCAACCAGCAGACCCCGAGGAGAAGGAGGAGTGTGTCGTGTCGTGTCTGATATCCATATTGCTACAATGTCGAGGGGAAAAGGCTTTAGTTGCACGCGCGTTGGCGTGCAACGGATCCTCCTTCTCCCCCCTTCATTCCCCCCCTCGTATTCCATCCCCTATATAACAAAACGCAGGTAGTAAACGCTTTATGCACGTACACCGTGCGCCTGTAGACGTGCGATTGCTGCATTGTATGCTATTAGCAGGAAACCTTTCAGACAAAAGTTGCCTGGTTAAGGGGGAGACTCCAGTCAACTTTGTCGGACAAATCACGCGTTCTTTCCTCCGGGGGTCTCTCTTTTTTTTTTTTATTTCTTTTTACGTACCATACCTAGGGTCACGCTTGTCTCTCTTACTGTTTCTTTTTTTTTACGGTCAATAAATCGTCATTTGACTTCCCGCTGTTCCGTGTGACGTTAAAAATTTCATTCCGTCCCCGGGACGGTATACGAACCTACTCCTCCCCCCTCCTTCCCCACGACGGTATGTGTCGTACCACCCTCTCACGATAAATTCAAAGTAACCGGTGTACATCGAAAATCTCTGCCACGAATCTAGAAATTCGTCTGAAATAATGTTCTCTACCCGGTTCTATAATGCGACCATCGCGTGCACACATTCGCCGGACACGACACCCCCTATCCCTCTCCTCTCCTCTCCTCTCCTTCTTTCTCTCTCTTTCTCTCTATCCCCTTCCCGTTGTCCGTCCGTAGATTTGATATACATACACAGATAGAAACAGCGAGCGTCGTACTTCGCGGTAGATACGTTGACTTCGACTTCCTTTGTTCACGGTTGGCCTACGAAGGCAGACCGTGCCACATTGTGTATGCCGTAAGGAAATGTACGTAGGCCGTGCGAAACGAGCCGCCGAGCGCGGAGGATCGATCGATCGCGTAGGCACATCGTCGTCGTCGTCGTCGTCGTCGTCGTCGTCGTCGTCGTGGTCGTCGTGGTGGTCGTCGTGGTGGTCGTCGTCGTGTATACGTATGTACGGCACGTGAGCGTGAAACGTTCGCGATCGATCGATCCTCCTCGTCTACTTTTGCGACCTACGCCGCGGAACATATCGCGCGTTTGTCTGTTTTCTACGCCCTTCCCGCGCGTTCAACGACCTCCTTATTCCCTTATACCTTGATCTCTTCCGCTACTTTGTATCAATTTAGAAACTGCGCGAATCTCGCACCGTGAAATCGCTAATCCACCCGCAGACGCCGGTCTTTGGTCTCTACGGGTTGAGAAGGGTACGGTGTGGGAACATGTGAAACTTACGTGGTAGATACATACATATACACGTATATCGTATCGGTGAACGTTCAAAGTACCAACACAGCATCGTCCAGGACCGCAAGACGTGGGTACCACCGGGTAGAGGAGAGCGCACTTCTATGGGTTTTGATATATTGCACCTCCGGGCAACATTGTTTCTACTCCGTGAATCTCTACCGTTGCTTTTGTTTTTTTTTTATATAAATGTGTATATATATACATATACATATACACGTTGCAGAAGTAGAACAAGGTAGATGTTTGATCGCTTGATAACTGGGTACGTTTTGATTCGAGAGATTAATCGTACCCGGTATTATATGCTTCGGCCCCGCTTTCCTCTCGCTATTGTTTCATTCACCAGGACATTATTCCTTCAGTATTTTTTTTCTCTCTCTCTCTTTTCATTATTCGTTCGATTTCCCGATAGTCTTCGATAATAAAACAACGTATCCTTCTCGCGAACCGGTTAACGGTTGCCATTCCGAACTGTTTGTCCCGTGCAAAATGAGACATCCGATCCCCATCGCTTTGGTCAACCGCGTATCATCGGTCACACGACGGTCCCGTGGAATCTCAGAACCGTTAGGAAATAGTTCAAAACCACCGGTGGTTTGTACACGCGTCTTTCATCGGTTCCAAGTTCATCCATGAGACAACAAGGGTGGTTAATATATCTTAGAATTGTAATTATTATTATCTTTCCAGCGCTTCTCCGTTTCGCAAGAAGTGCATTGTCTTCGACGAAGCGTGCGTGTCGCTTTTTATTTTTTTATTTTTCGGACAAAAAGGTGTAGGTACAGAAAAGAAGGTACAGGAGGAAAAGGTGGAGGACATCGTCGTCGCGGTCGTTGTTTTTGTTTTCGTTCGGCGTTTATTGCGCCGGGAGCGAGTAACCTACTGCCTTCGTCGCTCCTATTACCCCGGGGCGCGTACTTCGTGTCGTAATTCGCGTGCACGTGAACGCAGTCGGCGGTGCCTCGAGAATCGCTCGAGCATTCATACGAGTGCAACGTACGCACACCGGCGTGTCGCGTTCAGGGCCGGCTACGTCGGGTGCCAGGTCGAACGAGCGGGAAAAAAAGCGGCGGGGATTCGAATCGAGCGAGTTTTGCGAGATTTTCAGGTTCTTTCAGGTTTTATTGGATGGGACGGTGGGAATGGTTTTAGTTGGAAATAAATATTGTTTATTTATTTTGGATGACTGGGAGATATAGATTGGAAAGAGAGGATCATCTTTTTTTCAATGATGTCTAATTAGAAGTGATCGTATATTACGAAGCGTGAATCGAGGATTGGACATTGGTTTCTAACAGGTAGATTGACATGTAGAGTCGCTTCATTAGAGTCCGATTATCGCGCACGATCGGAAATTATCGAGTAATTACGTATATCCGGATAAATCTGTGGATAGAGGTACTTTTCTGGATAGAATCGGCTTCCATGTAGGATCGGTGAAAGTTGCGGTTTATTTTCACCTCGGGACGTATTAAGAACAAGTTTACGCTTCTTTGATAGAATAAAAACACAGTGAAAGTGGGTATTCCGTGGAATATTATAAAACCTGATATCTTGAAACCATGGAACAACTATTTCCACGTTCCCTACTCGAATCTACAACTGTCTGATATAAAATCCACGAATAAAAAAATAACCCACGTGATCCAACCGTCATCTCTTCTTAGGTGACAAAATAATCCGCCCCTGGTTCCTTTAGCAGAAACAACGTCGTAGTACGACGTATAGTATGTACATATATCGTATCACGGTTTTCGTGTACACGATGCACACACTCGAGACGTACTCGTGCGTGTTTCGCGAGCGCGTAAGAGAAGCCTTCGGTTGCGTATATACGTGTGTATATGTATATGTGTGTGTGTCAGAGTCGCTCGTGTAAACGCAGTCGACGGACCCAGAGCCCAAGTGTGTTGTGCACCGCCGACACGAGGGCCCCGTAACGTTCTTAACGTGCACGCAATTCAACTCTCGAGTCGTCGGCTTGACTCGATACGCGCCCGAGCACTTTCTCGTTAATGAAAACTTTACTCCACTCTACGTACACGTACGGCAGCGCGCTCGCGCGCTCGTGAAACGGAGTAGCCCGCGCGCGCGCGCACGCTCTCTTCGTGTCTGACATTTTAATTGGATCGCCATCTTTTTAATTGGATTCGGAATTAATAGCGATTCCCGAGCGAATCGTCGGTTTACGAGCGCCCCCGACGATCTTTCGGCTTAATCGTCAATGGGCGTGTTAATTGCCCCTATTCGGTGTGGATTGTGTCGATACTTGTTTGGTTTCTTTTCTTTTTATCGCGTTTTGAACATCGTTTTTCCCGACCATTTTCCCGGTCCTCGTACTCTTGGAATTTCGGACGAAGATATCAAAGAGGGGAGATTCTTTTTCTCTTTTTTTTTTTCGTTTTACTAGTCGGTCGAATTTAGCCGGGATAAATATCTTCGCGCGACACGAGCGGAATTCACCCCGCCGGATCTGGAGATGACGTAACCACGGTCGCCGCGGTGGAAAGTGATTCTTTCCTTCTCTTTCTCCCCGGCGACCGGAAACGGAAAACTGCGAGCGTGCACCAGGTCGACGATCACGGCCATTCCGGACCTCGAAGGTCATGGCTATAAATCAGGGTAGGTCACGTTCGAACGCGATTCCACCACGGTTTCCGGGGCTGTTGGATTTTAGAGAGTGTTTAATACACTACGGGGAAAAAAATACAATTTTTATTTATAAGCCTAATAGAACTCTACCAAGAATGTCAATTCCATCGTCGGTAATCACGTTGCAGATAAAACAATTAAAATATCCTCAATCAGATCCTGATCTATCACGATCACCACAACCCTAGACACTCAAGATCCTTATTTATTAAAATAATTTACCTACAAGAAACCATCGGAGAGTCCACCGTCTCCCAAACTGATTCGTAATCGAGATAAGTAGAAAATTGTCTGCCTCGAATTAAAACGGCGCACACGGCCCGATGTGTATCATCGCTGGTTTCGGCGATTCCGGAGATAATGGATTTCGAACAGGAGCCCCCGTGGTAATTGATGGGATCGTTTACCGGCGTCATCCATCAACTCGTTATTACCATTGCCATATTCGATATCCGCGTACGCCTACTGTTTTTCGTCCGACCGCTTACCCATGCGAGTAAAGTCACGGGCACGTGACAATCGCGACACACAGACGAGGATAAAGACAGACAGAGAGAGAAGGAGAGAACGAGAGTAAGAGAGCGACGGCCGAAGAAACGCGAGGGGAGCCACCGGATGTGACGTGTCGGCCTAAACATAGATACGCGGCAAACTGCCTCCTCGCAACGCTTCCTCGGCACCGCTCGGCTTCGTTCGGAACTCAAGGCTACTACTGTCATCGGCCAGGGCCGTGAAAAGATACGGTCTTGGGTGTCCTGAAGGAGCTCACGATCATTTTCCTGAAAATCTTGTGAAACTCCGACGAAACAAAGTTAGGCAGTCGGAAATTGAGAAATCTGTGAAATTCCAAACGAACCATATTGATCTTTCACTCTATAATATTCATGTTTAATTAATAATTATAATTATGATACATGAAGATTAGAAGAATTGTAATCGTCATTTCATTTCCAATGAATCCGAGTATTCACTGAAATAATGGAGATCTCTTCGATATTTCGCTAACGTGGACAAAACTAGACACTACAGAGACCCGCGATAAATCGCTCTTATTTGCGCGACACCCTATAGAGGTCTCGATCCGACAGTATGACGCGTATAACGTAATTCTCTTTCCCGCCCGATGGAATTTGCCGTATCGGAATCACGCGTTGTTTAGCGCGGCCAGGGGGGGAAGAAGAGCCGGCGTGCCGTTTCTATTTCTCATAGAGCAAATCGCGGAGGGTCTTAACCCGGAGAGAGGTAGGTTAGGGTTCTTCCCGCTGTTGTGGATGGCGTGTTCGAGCGATTCGCCGTTTGTCATTACGCGTTGCGGACGATTATGCGCGCGACGTGTGACGACGGAAAATACGTTATCTCTCTCCTATACGTGCACGTATAGTACATACATACACACATTCACACATATGCTACGCGCGTATGCACACGTGAATAAGAGAACGAAAGAGAGAAGGGAGTGAGAAAAAAAATGAACACGAAAGAAACGAGGAGAAAAAAATAAATACGTCGCTGCGTGAAAGAGCGCGGCGCGCCAACAGAGATAAAGCCGCGGCTAACGCAACTTCTGATTCATTCACTGAACGGCGTTATGTAACTGGCTCCCGCGGCCGCTACAATGAATTACTCGCGGGGCCTCTCTGCGAGTATGTTATCGCTGAATGCTAGGCGATCGTAAATCACCGTTCGCCGTTGCGCGCCTCCGCGATTTTCTAAATCCGCTTTCCGAGCCCCGTTGCGCGTTTTACACACACCGTCGACGTGTAATTGGATGAGCGAGACAAGTGGAATTCGCGTTCCCCCGACGCCGTTTCGACGAGCGAAAAAACTTGCCCGGGTACAACTTTATTTCGCTACGGGAAACTGTCCTTTTTTCCCGTTGTTGTTTATTCTCTTTGTAATTGCTACAAGGCGCGGTGACTTCGTCGCAATCTTACGATCAACTTGTATGGAATTTACTTAAAATCAGTAATTATCATTGTAATCGAACGTGTACGACAATGATACCGTTTGTAACGCGCGAAAAGAATTGGTCGCGAGGAACGGCGATTTCTTGTCGAATTACCGAATCTTGCGTAATTCCAGAATCTGAATATCTCGAGGTATTTAAAATCATGAAGTAAAGGTTGATTAGCCACGTATTTAAATCCACGCGCGAACTCTGACTATAAACTAAATAAAAATAAAAAAAAAACGAACGGAAAAAAAAGTCGGTTTACATTGGTGAAGTCGTTACGTCGGTTACGTAAGTGATCGTTCGTAACCGAAAAGGTTACGCCGGCGAGTGTTATGCGAAATAAATATTAGCATAGCCAGGGTCCGGATGCTCGTCGCGGCTATTTCTGCGAAAATTCCGACGCCGCCGACGCCGCCGCCGTTATCCGCGATCTTTAATTCTGCCGGCCGGCCGGCCATTGTATCCGCCGGTAAACCGTAGAAAGTACATTGAATTCGTAATTACGAGGCAGTGGTGTAACATCGAAGTATGCAAGGAACGTCGGATCGGAAGTCTGTCGTCGCAAATGAACGTCGTTAGCGCTACGCTCGCTAAGAAATACGCGCGGCTGCGGGACGTTCCGGCGAATATACGACGCAATAAACTACGCCGCGTTTATTAAAACTAATTATGAGGTAAACAATTAATGGTTTTAGAGCTTCCGCCTTTGCCTCGAGCTCACGCGTCACTGCCGCGTTGTGTTAATTCGTTACCGGGGGACGTCGAAAAGGGTTGCCATACCATATACTCCCTCGTTCGTATATGTATATTGTAGTTTTATTCTATTTTTTATTGTCGATATTCTACCGCAGGAATGTGATAACCGTGACCCTCTGACAGTAATTTTACGATGATTCCGTAAATGTGTACAGAAGCCGGACATTGGTTAACGTGTGTTGTTTGTACGAGAGAATTTGATGATATAATTAAATTGTTGGAGAACAACTAATATCTGAAATATAGAACGAATGTCCGGCTTCGATGTACGATGGTCGATATCGCGGCGACTGTTTAAGGTGAACAGCAATTCTAATAATTATCTTTTCGTTTTCATTACAGGTAAGTCCACTGCACGCTCTATTTACCGTCCAGGAACACCCGCGTTTATACGCGACGCATTCTACATGGGTAGCCACCGTGAGTCTATCCTTTCGACTAATTTCTTGGAATTCTCCCTCTAATCCTTATTGAAAAATGCGCCAGACAAACTGACCTGAATTCCCGCAAAAGGATACCCGGGTCTCTCTTAAGCGTATAGAATAAAGTCAAGCCGATAATTTAATTTAATAACGATTAATTTAATAACGATAATTTACTTACCTTCGCGATATCTATCGCGCGATCGGTGCGAGTATATTTATACGTTCGACGGAGAGAGAATCCATATTTCCCTTCGCGGGAGAGATAATGAATTAACGATTCCGACGATCCACGGGATTCCGAATACGTACCGGGGATGATTATACGGCAGGACGCCGTATAACTTACTCCAGTTTACCTTCACATTGTTTCCGGCGTTGTTAACAATGTAAACATCGCCGGATGTACTTTTCGCGTGGACTTCCTCGCGAGAGGAAAGTCCGAGCTAACTCTCTCTCTCTCTCTTTCTGTCTATCTCTCCTGTAGGGACAAATTTTCAGTAAACGAGAGATCCAATCGTCTGAGTGCCGTAAATCAATAACCGGGCGCTATTGTAAACTTAATATTGGATTTGATCTGCCGCGACGATAACAAGTGCAGGCTGATCGTGACGCGGCTATAACTCGATATTACGGAAACTCGATCAGACGGGATGTTATTTTTTATCTTCCCTTCTGCTACTAGTCGGTCTCTCCTCCCTCTTCCCTACCTCTCTGTCTCTCTTTCGCGCTGTGAATAATTTGATTTGTCACCGTCAATGACGCTCTCCCCCCCCTCGGTTTCTCGTCGCAGATGAACGTTCTCCGCAACACCTTTTCCCGCGACCTTTTCCACCCCTGAAACTTGCGATTTCGCTGGCGCGCAACCACGCTGATAACGCGATTCGTTTGCCGCGGGTTAAATATACTATTTTTCTCACAGTTTCCAAACTACGGTTTACTCCGCGCTGAATCGCACGGCTAATGGCAGCAATAACTGTGGTAACGGGTGAATTCGATACCGGAGACTGTCATTGCAACGCTGTTTAACGATATTCAAGCTGCTAATAATATACAGAAAATCAAAACAATAAAGTGACATTATTAACTTTGTACCCGTTACACACGGTATGTTTGATTTCTACATCGGATTCGTAAAAATAACAGATTTTTCTCGTATATATCCGTACGTTGGAATGATTCTGATAATTACGCCATACTATGTAACATTGTTGCAACACGTCTCAACGAGACTATTGACATTTTTCGACCTCGTAATGGCGCGTGCTCGAGTAACAGCTAGGACAGCAAAAAGAGTGCGTGTACGTGACCCCCTCCCGCGTGAATCGTGCGCGGGTGTCTAGGGTGCGAGGAATAAAGGCATTTGTCACATGCGCCCTTAAGACTCGCGGTCTCCCTCGAGGGCCGTAATGTCGCACAATGGGGGCCCTTTCCCGTGTGAATGGCGCGATCGTCCGGCAAACTCCTCGAGTCCTCTTACACACCTTACCTCCTACAGGACTCTCTCCCTCTCTCTCTCTCTCTCTCTCTCTCTCTCTCGGGAGAGAAAGAGAGAGAGAGAAAGAGAGAAACGAAAAGGGGAGTTGAAAAATAAAAACAGGACTCGCGCGATTGAAATAACGCCGACCGTGAAATTCTGGGAAAAAAACCTGAATGGCGTGTGCACTTCAATGGATCGCGATACAGAGTGAGAATTAATTAACCTTTCCCCGGCGATATTTAAAATACAGAGGAGTGTCCTTATGCTATTCAATTAATAATTTACAAAAATCCCATATTAACACGTGGATCTTTACCCAAACCGTCGTATCAGAAAGCAATCACGTATTTCTTTCACAACTATGTCAAAATTTTGCACAAAGATGATCGTTTTTTTCGCAATGTTTAAGTCATCGTTCGTTAACCCGGAATTTCGATACGTGGTGAAATAACGTCAGGAGGGCCAAACACGGTAGAGGTCCACGGAGGTCCTTACGGTCGGGAATTCTGCACAGCCTCCGCCTACAGGAACCTCAGACGGGAGCATCGATCTGGGCGTCGGCCTCAAGACACCCCCTCCCGACGCCCTCTCGTCGGATCGCCACCCTCTCCGTTTCTCTTCCTCTTCCTCTTTCCTCCGTGAACCCACCATCTCTCTGCCCACCCTGCTGCCTCGTTTCTTCCTTCCGACGTCCTCCTGCAAGCCGCGCGGCGGCTCCTTTTTGCCTTTTATTTTCCTTGCGGAAGTTCAGCCAAAGTGGACCAATCGTCCCGGTATTGTTTTATTCTGCATCTTTTTTCCTTTCGTTTTCTCGGGCTGCTGTTGTGCTTTGTTTCCCGACCGTGGCGACGATGCCTTTTCTTTCTCCTTCTTCTTCTTCTCTTCCTCCTCCTCCTCCTCTTCTTCTTTTTTCTTCACCCTCCGTTAGAACGACCAAAGTTGTGTTTTAACCCTCTTTGACGCGACTCCGGCACGAATACACATCCGCGTATCGATCACACGAGTTGTAATTTCAATTGATAAACATTTCGACAGGATTCATTGGGTTTCGTGTCAACCTGTCTAATTGTACGAAATAGTCGACGAGAAACCAGGATGAGGTTTCGCAAGCACTGTTACGACGTGTATAGTAATGGTTAAGGGTTGCCTGGTGGAAAAGTGAAGTTCGAGCGCGGCGGACGGAAGCGATTTTAGATCAATTCGGTTCCACTTCTGGCGTTCAACCGAGGGTTGGGAGAGGGGGGAGGGAGGACCGCCTTGACATTGCATTTACAGTAACGTCAGTGCAATCAGGAACTCATCTCCTCGAGGAAGGACAGTCTCCTCGCCATTGTACGCTCGTCACTCGTGGCTTGTCATCAGCCGTGGAACTCGGCGGAAACGGGACTCGGTTTCTGAGTTCCCTTCTCGTTCCCCTCTCCCCTCTCCCCTCTTTCCCTTCTCTTTCACCTCTGTGTTATCCGTCAGCCCGCCCCGGTTTCTATGCGTTCTCTTTTCTGCTCCTTGCTCCCGTAATTACTGCCGCGAACAGATTACAACTAAGTATCTTTGCTTGATTTGGA
Source organism: Mimumesa dahlbomi (assembly GCA_917499265.3). Classification (NCBI taxonomy): domain Eukaryota; kingdom Metazoa; phylum Arthropoda; class Insecta; order Hymenoptera; family Crabronidae; genus Mimumesa; species Mimumesa dahlbomi. The sequence goes on from OU824118.1 coordinate 13,224,469, forward strand.
ATCCACGTCGACGAGACGGTCGCCGGAGCCCATGTACGGAAATCTGTTGCCCATTGTTTTACCTAGGGTAGACCCCGCTCGACACTTAATCCTTCTTGTGCTACGTGTATGTACCGGTGATCTTTGAAAGTGGCCTAGTCGTATGTATGATTTTTTATAACGCATATGTACGTACTTGTATTCATATATTATCATATTTAATCGTTGCAACGACGAAAGGCGAATTCAGTTTTTTTGAATTTTCTCATTGCGTTAGTTATAAAAATCACTGCAAGCATATAATGACTTTTTTAAATCATTCTCTCTTTCAATGTGTTCCAATTAGGAAGTACACGAATTTATTCTCGTTTTTTTGGGGGGTGAATCCAGGTACTTGCCGTAATTGGCGGAAATATTCATTGACCTTCTGATTGGTTCGCAGAAATGATTTCGCAAGTTTGGCGTGTCCGAAATATTTACGGTAGTCCGTTTACGTGACCTATACTACCAACACAAATTCACATACATATGTACTTTCGTCGACTATCCCGTGCGCATACTCGATCCCGCCGGAAATACTGGAAACAGGTGTTTCGAGTCACTCTGCATTTTCTGATTCGCTATAGTAGCAATCCTAGTGGTATCAGTAGTGGTGGTGGTAATAGTTTAATCACAGGCGAAGCGGGTCTCGCGATTCGATAACGGCATGCGTTTCTCGTGTATATGTGTGTGTGTATCGCACACGTGTCTGGCCGCGCTAAACTCAGACGGGCAGCTGGTTCAATTAGTCGGAGCTGTCTGAACAGCTGATTTTCAGACGATGCAACCTGAAACCTGCCCCTCGAATACTACCGGGCCCACCAGGTGCGCTTGTACCAATCGTCCGATGTGTTTTTTTTTCGCGTGTCTGGAGTTTGCAAAAAGAAACGAACGTTCTCCGTGTGGCGTAACCCCCCCCCCCCCCCTGTCTCAGTTTCTAACTTTTTGTTTCGACATATCGGTTTCGCTTTTCCACAGTTTTCCCCGCGTAACTTTGTTTTTCCTCCGACCAGCGGTTATTTCTACTCGTTTCTTCTCTGCCCGGACCTCGGAGAACGTCGTGGTAAAGGAGAGAGAGGGAGAAAGAGGGAGAGAGAGAGAGAGAGTATTTACGATCAACTACGCTTTTGTCGATGGCGTTTTCGAATCGGATAATATTTGCCCGTGAAACGTTTGCGGACGGGAAAACACAACCGGCCCGGGAAATGCCGCGTGATATAAGCAAACTCTCTCGTACGAATGGATTTGTACCCCCGACGACCTGTTCTCCCTCACTACGAACCGATGATTGAATCTGATCGTTGTGTGTGCGTGTGTATGTGTGTGTGTGTGTGTGTGTCGTATGTATGGTTTTATACGCGGTAGGTTATTCACGAGTCTGGAAAAGAATGTCTCCAGTTGTCGTAAAACGGCAATCGGTTTTTCACCTTCCGACGAACGGTTCAAGTTTCCACGCCGACGGTATTTATCGTTTTACCACCGTGTCGCCTCGCCGCGGGGATTTTACTCGACGTGTATTTTCAAGTGGCCGCACATAAATTTCTTAAATCGTCGATTTATGTATGTGTGTATGTATGTGTTCTTTTTTTTTCTCTTCACCGCGATAACCACCAGTCATAACTTCAAACCACCGGGAAACGAAACACGTTTTTCCGACCGCGAAGTGTCGGTTTCTATCCAACTGACGACGTTTACCATGTGACAACACGCATTTCCCGCGATTCGATTCATTTCTCTCGCATTTTTGTCGGCGAGATTAAAGGAATTTTTAAAATTACCACGATATACAATAAGTCGGACGAAGAAATTAACGATATTTCGTTCGACCCGTCGAATTAACGTAGTCAAAGGGGATCCACGGAAACGGACAACAGAGGCGTCGGGACGCAGTCACGTCGCGGGCGTCATCGATCCAGTACCTTTTCACGAACACGTGGAGGAACGTGCCCCGGGGCAGTCTTTTTTTTTACGTGGAGGGTGAAAAGGACTCCCTTACAGAAATTCGATGGGTGCGCCCTTAGCGAGAATGAGCCTGAAATATTAGTAGGGCGATATTAAATGCCTCGGATCTTGATTTATTCGCCCCCCCACCATGCCCTTATCGCCCTTGTCGCCGAGAAGTTACACTTTTCCGCGAGGAATGTGTCTCATCGTCCTGTGTCTCCCGTTCATTCGGATCAATGAGGGTTTTCGGGTGATAAATTTGAAATTTTCATGTCCGTAAATTCATATCGAAACGCTTGTTATTATTTTTAGAACATACAGCTTGGACTGACTTGAAAAGGGTTATCCGAGTGAGAATTTCCTTCGAAAATTTACGAATCAGGGTATAATAGGACGTACCATGTGTCAAACGTCTCGTTCTTCCCGTCTTAATTAACAAACGCTAATTAACCCAACTTCCCCGCGAAGAAAAAAAAAACCCGACGTACCGTTATCGCGTGCCGATATTCTTCACCCGACGAATTCCTCGTAAATAACCTCGACAGCGACAAGAAGAAAGTCCTGACAAGTCATTAGCCGCGTAACCCTGACGTTTTCGTTACGCCGCCAAAAATATAGTCTCGTTCTACTCTATTTCCCGTATCAGATCCAACGAAAAGTCAAGTGAACCGGGGGGGGGGGTGATTTCCCAACGTTCGTTGGAAGGGATACAGAGAATTGGTATAGGGAGGGGAAGGGCAAAGGATATCCCGTCGTGTACCGCGAAGGGTTCATAAATCTCGGGTAGAAGTAAATTATCCGTCGGTTATCGGGTATCTTCGGGGGCCGCGTGCAGTGATTTCTCTCCTCTCGCAGGTGCGCCGCGTAAGAAAACGTACGAGGACGATGGTGTAACTAGCCGGATGGCATACTTACGCCGGCGTTACGACGGTGAAAAAGAATGTCGCGCGATTGGAACGTCGGCCGTCGGTTGCCGGCGTAGTAAGTACAACGAGCTCTCGGAGTACATATATATCGAACGACCCTGGAGAGAACGTTCGTTTGCCTCTTGCTTACCTGGCGACGACGACGACGGCTGCTGTGTCGTCGTCGTCGTCGATGCCAGGTAAGTACGCGCGTACGTGGAATCGGAGTCTCCTGGAACCTAGTTAGGAATTGCGTAACGTGCCACAGGTCAGTTACCTTAGGCATAGATGCCATTGCGGCGACGGTTCTCGTAGCCGCTGCAAGGTGATCTCATTACAGGTATATATACAAGCTCTCCGGTGTGCTGTTACGTCAGAGAGAGCGCGCGCGCACACACGTGAATTACGTAACGAGCGTTACTTTTGCCGGTTACGATTTTCACCGCCGTGGCTGGAAACGGATGCGTGACGATGGACATTCCGTCGGACGTTCGGCGGCTCTACGGATCGTTGGAACGGAATGGTGGAGAGAGAGAAAGAGAGAGAGAGAGAGAGAGAGAGAGAGAGAGAGAGAGAGAGAGAGAGAGAGAGAGAGAGTCTCTTTGGGATGAATGGGAGAATCCACCGGTTGGATTGCTAGTTTCGTAGCGTGTGAATTATACAGCCGATAAGCCACGGGTTAAACGACGCCGACGCGTTCCGCACTTCAATTCCCGGTTACTCGAACCGGCACGTGCTGTTATTATTTTCAATGAGAATTCTATCTGACTAGGTGATCGAAGAAGTTTGACTGTGATATTTCGAGATTGTTCTTGTTTGTTTCAAAGAGATCGTACTGTCTAGGGTGAGTTTTATTTGTACGGGCTTGGAGTTTGTTCGAGACGTTTGAAATTTCTGACTTTCTACCGTTGAATACTGTTATTAATCGTCTCGTGTCGTCGACACTTTCTGTGGTTCTTCGGCTTTAAGCGATCCATTCAATTTATCTTCGGCAACACGTATTTCTTTCTTCGAGGCACAATGTACAACTGTGTCACGGTGATTAGCACGTCGCGAACCTGCCGTGGCTATTTTAATTGTAAACGAAACTTCCACAAGACAGTTGTTGTCCCGGTAACCAGGTTTCTAGTATTCGAATTTTTTTTCGTCACCCGGAAAGTGATAGTGGCGCTGCTGTAATTAATACACACACGTTTACGTAGCGGACCACCGTGTGAGTTATCGTATCCTCGACGAGGACCCTCCGTAATCCACATCTCTTTTTATATATACATATATATATATTTCTTTTTTGCCATTTCGCTCTGGCTACGGTGTGTACACAGTGGAATCCCACTTTTCTTTGCTCGCAGCTTGACTCCTAATGGGGACTTCCGTGACAAGGCTAAGATTTGTTGCGCCCGGTATAAATGAGAAGCAAGGATTGCGAGATCCAACGATAGAAACGGTGTCGGTTGTACCTCTGGCAGCCTCTAACAGCGGAATCGTCGGACACTATCTCCCGGTTTGCCGGAGCGTGTGCCCTGAATCCGTGGACATTCCGGGGCTATCAATGCGACGGAAATCGTGTCGATTGAATGATATTCAAAGAATTTCGGAATTACTACCTTGTTAACGGATGAATCGCGGATTCCCATGGACAACGATTTTTGTCGTCCGAATTTATTATACTATACATATCAAACCTCCATATATATTCAGTATCTAATTAAAAAAGAATCAATTAAAGTCCCAATCGAATATATACTACCTCTTCCCTTGATTCACCGTTAAAATTGACGACACACCTACGATTATTGTTTCTTTTTTTTATTCTCTCTTTACATTCTGTTCACCCTTCCGTAGTCGTTTGTTTCACGCCGCCATTACGAGGACAAGGACGATAAAGTAGGCGTAAACTCCCCGTAGGATTTATCCTCGCGCGAGAGATATCGCGGCGCCAGGACGTCGCGATGACAATCTTCGCTGCGTCAGCTTTTCGACCGGTGCCTGCAACGACGAGATTCGTTACCGTTTTCACCGGGTTACACGATACGGGGGAGAGACTTCCATAGGCTGGACGGTGTACTCGTGGGAAATTGTCTTTTTCCCCCCTCCCGCCCTTCCCCCTTCCCCTTTTCCCGTTTAAGGTATTCTGAATCCCGTCCGTTTCGTCTGGCCGTGTCTCTCGCCTCTAACGAGCGACCTGATAAAACTCGCGACTCCATATCTATCGTCCTGCCGGCAATAAATCAAGTACGGCATCCTCCCGCCACCGACACCCGGGACACCCACCCCTGTTAATGAGCTCGACGCCGTGACGCCCGGGTTGCTCACCGATGCCGCGGGAAAGACGACGCCGGGCGTCGCGTGCCGTTTACGCGAAATTCAACGGTGACGACGTCGTGAATTGGGATAAAATTTGGTTGTATATGTCTCCTGATGCTGTTACACTATTTTATTTTTGATTATTGATAACGATTTAATTGTGGATAGATAAAAAGTGGGATGGGATGTTTGTGATGATGAATTTATGGAAATTTTTTGGGGATGATTTTGGTGATAATGATTCTTTCGAGTACCGTTTATCGGTCGGATAGATGGATTATGGATAATCGTGCTAATTAGTGCATCGGCTACGAAGTGGCCGATTTAATCCTCCATTCCAACAGCCGCCCCTTGTGTCGCTCATATACTCCATTAACCGGTAAGCTGTAATACCGCGATCAATCAGTTCTAGTTTACACTATCTGCCGTCCATTTTAGTACCGTCAGTCGTAGTAGCGCATGGATTGCCCGTTACCATGTAAATTATTTCTCTGTTTCGAACGGGGAATTTACCCGGGTAAATAAACTCGATCACATCATCGACACTTGAACGTAACTACAGGGATAGTTGGAGAATATTTCCCTAATTTGTGTTAATCAATGAACAATATTTTCTTCTTGACATAATAATCGAACGCTAACATTACGTACGTGGGAGACAACGATATTTGAAGGACCTAAGAATTCAGAAACACGGAAATGTTCTTTCGACGGAAATTCCACCGGCCAGGCATTCCCAGATGTTTCAAAGCCCCGAAATTTCCAAAAGTTTCGCTACTCGGAAATCTCCGAGAGTTCGGAAGCTCGGAAATTTCCGGAAGTTTAAAACTGCAGCAACGTAGAGTACAAATTGAATACGATAAACAGCAGTCTTATTAAAAATCACCATAACCCCTGGTTCTTAATTCGCACTTAATCCGTGTTTGATAGTGTTCCGTGACTTATGGTGTGTCGTGTACGTGTGTAACTGTATCTCGTCGGAAAGATTCGGTCTTCCATACCTGTTTCTCGTCTCCCCGTGAAACTTCGAACACGCGGGGCTGTAGGTGTGTGACTGATCGTACTCGCAATACCGGAGTTAGGGTTGATACCCACGAGAAAGCGATAAAACCCGTAGAAAACCCTCGTAAAGCTGGCATCGTGCTGGAACTTTCGTGTTCTTGCGTTTCGCTGTTCCCTTCACGCGAATTTCATTCGTGCGACCGCGGTCATGTGAAACACTTTGTACTCATCGACACGAATTAATCAAAATATTATTCCCAAAGAACCGCGTAAAATTTCACCGACCGTTTCCCCGCGAAAATCAACCGACTCGTTTGTTTCTCCTTCTTCCTTGTTTTCGCTATACTATTTTTAAATAAAACAACCACGGGAATTATTTTCACGGTTGAAACCGACGGAACGATTGTCCTCAACAATGGCATCCAGTAAATTTCCGTTTCCATTAAGTCGAGTCGTTTGCACAAATGAACGATCCCCGAAATAGCGGTTCCGTGAAAAGATCGCAAAAGAAAACTTATCCCTCCTCCTCCTTCTTCACCCTTCTTACTCCTGGCTTCACCCGGGGACCGTCGAGTCGGAGGAAAAAGGCGTATTTTATTCTTTATGAAATAATTGTGGAACCAAGCCAAATGACCGGTCGTCCCGTCCGGAAAACATTCTCGATTGGCTTTAGATGTTCTTCCTCCTCCCCTCCCCCTCCTCATTCGCGATTACGTCATCGACGATAATGTCACGCACGCCATAACCGAGTATTATTTCCGTTTCTTGTATTGCCGGCGGGTGGTGTCCGTCGACGATGTTGCACGCGGCGACCCGCGGAAAAGCAAATATTTGCCCGTCGGAGAGATAAACGACCAAGAGAGGAGGAGTCCTTCGTCAAAGGACCGTGGAACGTAAGCGCGTCGCGTCGGCCACGGGGACGAATATTCTCGAATTACGCTTATAAAGTACTCGTCTCGTTATCCGGCTGGAAATTGTAAAGAGGGAAAAAGTAGGTGCCACGGCGGAAAGCTCTTTTTGCCACGAGCACCACTCGGGATTTAATTGCCGCGACCGAACGAATTTATCGCCCGAACGTCGATGAATTCCCCGCTCACGCACACGTACGTGACGTACGTAACGTGCGTGCGAAAGTGTGCGAGAGGGTGGCGTACGTGGGGGTGTGCTCGAAATTTTTGGTTGCTTCGGTGAAAAATTGATTTTTAAAGGATAACGCGCGTTCGACCGGAATTCGGGAGTTTCTACATTTTTTTTTGTTCTCCCTTTTCGCCCGGTTAAACGTCACCGTACGGGATCGTTTTTAGTTGACACTGTTTTTTTATTTCCGACTACGTCATCACGGGTTACTATTAGACCACTATCGTACGATTTTCGGGGAGTAAATTACTCTCGGTGGTATATTTGAATCGTTTCTCTCCCCTCTACGCGAGACGATGAATATTCAAATGATTTACTCGGAAAATTGTTCACACGATGTAACTTTATAACTAACTCGGATATTCTTTTCTCTGTTTCAGGTATGTACGATGAACTTTGCCGAGAATAACTATACATATAGTGGAACCTGGTGTACATGGTACGGTGAGATTCAAATATCCATCTCTTAACAAGGAACCATCATAAATTAGTCACATCCACCGAAATCTCGCGAATTTTCCAACGAAGTGTCAAAATCTGTGCAGGATGTTCTAAAATAGGATTGGTACTCGAGTATTTTCTCCACGACCGTGACGCAAATGTGTCCTCTATTACCGTTACAGCAGAGAATGGCGGTATTTCTAACCGAAAAGATTCTGCTCGTGTGGTTTCCGAACTTCCCCCACCCTCTCTCCGTCGCCCCCTCATATTTAACGAGGTAACGACATCGAATGCTCTTTGTTTCACCCGCGTACACCTACACGCAAGGCGATACGTGTCTCGCATTTGTTTACATGGTTTCAGTTTCCCTCTATCGACAGCCGGACTATCCGCTTTCACGAATGTACAGTAACTTTCCACAAATAGAATACTTGACCGACAGGTTGACAGCTTCGGCTACGTCGAACGAGAAGGGATACATGTTCGATTCAGTTCGTATAATTTTATTCTCACTTTTTTTTCTTCTTCTTTCTTCTCTGTACGCGATATCTTTATATTATTATACGTGTATTTTTTCTTTTTCTTTCGTCGTTACATCGACGAACAATCGATCCAATTTGTTGTAATTGGAGTCGAACGAGTCCAGCACGGGGTTAAACCGTGTGTCCGGTCCCTTTCTAATTTCAAGCTCGCGGCAGGTGTCGAGGAGCGGAAATATCGACCCCTCGTCTAATTTACGAAAGCAGATGCGCCGAGAAAAGTATATCGTGACAGCGGGTTAATTCGCTGGAAGACCCGATCGTTAGGTCTCATTATACAGGTATATGGGCCGTGTGTAGTATCCCCGTGAAAAATGAAGTCTCGCAGGTTTCAACGTCGTTTATGATTGATTCTTTTCCACCGCCACGATAGATCCATCGTTTCGTCGATCGCGCCCGGGATTTCCCCTCTGGCAACCCGCAGGCAAACGTGAAAATAACAAAGAAATTGTTTCTCACTTTTGAAGCAACTTTTGAAAACATTCCCCTTTTCGAAGTTTATAAGATAATTAAAAAAGTATTGAGAAGAATCAAAAGGTTACGTTAAAGTATTAAAGAACCTAACATTCAAAGTAGTACCGTTAAATACACAATTCTTTGTTATAAATATTAATATGATCGTGATAGATTTACTATTAACATAAGTAAGATATTGTTTCTTTCCAAATCTTAAAAATACCGCAAAATTTATATACATCACAGACATTTTCCCCGTAGTAGTAGTAGTAGTAGTTGTATCGCATCGAACGTGATAGGGAAACTTTATCTGGTGTCGGGCACGGTTTCCCGGTCTCCGTTCGAGTGGATGAAAGGTCCCGGGTGAAATCGTTCATTTGTCATCGTCACCCTATCGTCACTCCGGAAGGATTTTCCCGTCACGAAAGCTTTCTCGGATGCGAGATCACGACGCGTGCATACACATTTATATTTGGTCGATCGTGCACGTGGCCCGTCTTGCCGGTCGCATCATCGGTCCCCCCGTCATCGATCATAATTAAGAAAGTGTTACGGGCTCATCGCACGTAAAGACAATTGGAATTAGTCTCGCCGGTAATTATGGCATCGTTAAGACCAAGCCCGATTATTAATGCAATTATTACGGCGTGTACGAACGCGGCCTTAAACCGAAGTAAATGTCTGAAACGCATGCATGTCGAATCGACGGGTTTCCTTTTTTGGGGTCGTTGAAACGTGTGTATACGTGTGTACGTGTGAATACGTGCATCGGTGTTTTCTTTTTTTTTCAGTCGGATACCGACGCGAAAGATCATCGTTAAATTCGTTTGACAATAGACTTTACGGTGTGCATTTTCGACATATGCAATGAACAGAAAGGATTCTGATACTCGTTAAAAGTGGTGTATTGTTTTTTATATTCCATATATTATATTCACATGTGCGTTTGGGCGGATCAATTAAAAAACACACACGTTTCCCGATGATCGCGTACAAAGGGGGAGACACTTTTATTAACGTTTCAAGAATGTATTACACGTTCGCTGTATACAAATGGGGACAATTAAAATTAATCGCGACGGTAATTACGGGGTCGTTAAAGACCATGCCTGATTATTAATGCAGTTATTACCAGGTAGATGTACTATGTATATGGCGATGCCAATAAGTATTCGCGCGTGTTTCACGTCGCTCATTAACCAACAATCCCCCTCCCCCCTCTCTCTTCCCTCCCCTCCCCCCGTTTGACGCCTAACGTTTGCACGTGTTTCTCTGTTTCCTCGTTTCGTTTCTGATGCTAATTCATAGCCGTCGCGCTTATCATCATTATCATCTACGTAGCCATCCTCGACTATCGTCGATGCTATTATCATTACCGTGATCATCATCATTACCTTTCTCCCCGACTTCATTATCGGTCCGTTCGGTGGCGTGTGTACAGTCATCGATCCACAACTCTCGGTGGCTTGACCCCCCCCCCCGGGGGGGTCGTTGTCGCAAAAATCTCGTTCGCTTCGCGGATTCGTCCAGAAATCACGGATCTCTCGTCGTTAAGCCGCAGGTAGATCGAAGGTGAACGGATAGGTAGAGCGAAAAGAGGGGTCGGGAGGGGACAGAAGGGGAGGGGGGATGAAATGCATGTTCTATACGAGGACGCTCGTCGAGCTGTGACGAATTGTACGTCGAGGCATCGGTCTGTCCTGTCATTGATCGATACGATAGTCTAGTTAACCCAGAAAACTGGTAGCTACCGGTTATTACTATTGTTAAGTAGGGTACGTACTTATTGGACGAGCAGAGAGAAGAGACCTCGCGATTTCGAACGTTGACTCGATCGGCGAGCGACGCGGAAATTTTCTGTATTTCCGGTACGGCGAGCGTGACGTATCGATGGAATTTTTCTGTGACGCGTGACACACACACAGCAGCGCGGGGGTCGACGATTATTTTCGTCGGCGAGAAATCGCGGCCTCTAATCACGGATTTAGCTGACACCCGATTCGCCCGCCGGACTCGATAGGCCGTTTGACGGGAACCGCGGAAATGGCGGTGGAGAAAAATATACCCGTCACGTACGATTTCATCGGTTATTTTATAACGCGGGACGTTTTATATAAAAATCACGGTAACGAATTAAAAAAAAAAAAGGGGGAGAGAGAGAGAGAGAGAGAGTTTGATACGTTCTACCGCGCGTCAGAATGATACAAAGTGCTTCGTACGGGGAACGCATGCGGAAACTCGCGGGGCAATATGATCGACGAAGCGGGAAATACGGAAACAAGATAGAGCAACGAAATGATAAACCGATATCGCTGGAAGGAAATATCGATCGTTTAAAAATACCGTCTGAATTTCAGCAATCTTCGCAAATATTATTTTATTATCCATCACACTCATACATTTTACTCTACTTCTTATTAAAATCACGATTGACACTTATAATATGATTTATTCGTTTCTATTGTTCGCGTACAAGCTTATGCGTGGAACCTGTCAATTTTTCATTTGGAAATCAAGCGATTCCGAAACGTTATAATCGGAAACACTCGTCTTTAATTAGTCCGGCTTATCGAGGTTGCGCGGCGTGTATTGAATGCGTTTAGCCTCTATTCGATATTTGTCGCGCACATATGAATCATTGAGGTATCGAGCAGCGTAAACATAAATGAAACGAGGCTACGGGTCGCGGGGGCTCGCGAGAAACGCGGCCTTCCAGTCAATAATGCTCGCGATAAAGGTGAATTACTATTGGTGCGACGACCCGTATTAAGAGCTACGTACACGTAACGTACGGCGACTGAAAAATTTACACGTTTTCGTCCGTTTCGCGTGACTTCCAGCTCGCGGGAATATTTTTCCAATTTTAGAAACGTCGATTTTTGAGTCGACAGACGAATTTCAAACGAAAGAAAGTTCACTTTTGTGAAGTGTACACCTTGTGTCGGGGGGTTAACGTGAATTTTTCATAATAATATATATACGGCAACCTATTTTTGAATCGTTTCACAAAGTTTTCACGATGGAAGTATTTTTCATTTTTTTTAGATTTCTACTTTTACCTCGTTTTTCACGTTTGATACGAAATACGCTGACTTCGGTGACGTTTCTTTCACGGTGTACAGGTCGGTTCGATATAATTCAGGGAACGTAATGGTAACGTTAGTGTGTCATTAGTCGATGGGGCGGGTCACTCTTCGTGACGATGGTCCCCGGGTCGGTCGCCCTACAGTTTTCGGTGAGTCATTAGCCTAATTAGTCGATACCCGGCCGGAAGTAATTCAGGCAGTCGCCGCGGGCGGCACTTTCGCGTGCCGTCGATCATTTCCTCGTCCCTGCGAAATCTCATTTCCAGGATTCTCTCTCTCTCTCTCTCTCTCTCTCTCCACGTGTTGCGTACGACATTTTCCGGCTTGCCGTATGTCTCCTGTGAATTTCTGTTACGCGAAATTAATTATTTTTCTCAATGATCAACGGAATGATATTTTCTTACAGTGTTTCCCTTGTTCCTTTCTTATGTTTCATTTTTTTCCGCGTAAGTTTGACATTAAAATGACACGTGTCTTCCTGATAAAGTCACGTTAGCTCGAAACGAGTGCGCGTGGCGTTAACGCGCCATTTCGAGGCATAACATTGCGCGCATAAGCGTCCGGCAATAATTTATAACTTTACCGCCGACACCCGATATTACCGTTAAAAGCGGCAATTAACTCTACATTGAGTTATACTACTCTAATTATCGCAGAGTGCTGGCTGGACAAAAGAGCGACGGGGAGGAGAGAGAGAGAGAGAGAAATGAGAAATACACGCCGTGGAGAGAACGTTCGTGTTTCTACGTGAAAACGGGGGTTTATTAATATCTCACCCCCCTGACGTAAGACGGTAGAATTTTAATCAATGCAACCCTTAGAAATCGCTGCGGAATTGCGCGTCAATGTAAGGCATTTTGGAGAGTTTTCTTTAGTTTTCTCGAAAGCAGGCATGATTTTTTTAATATGGATCATTGATCCAAATGGGACGTGTCTTTCGAACGAATCATTTATTCGCGATTTATACGACAAATGTATTTATGATTTTCTACTCACGTTTTCATAATTATCCCATTCTACGGCGATCCGTGGTCCACCTGCGTAGATCGTTGATCGATCGCAAATAGATCCCGCGGCCGTGTTCGCATTACTGCGGCCGTGTGACCGGGGGAAACTTGACGGGAATTCCGCACGCATCGTTCACGACGCCGCTGGATTCGCGGTCGTAAAACTGTCGAAGATTGAAATACGCGTAACGCTTACCGTTTTAACTTTCGTCGTTTGAATTTTAGTGTGCAATTTCAGGTACTATTAGACCGTCGTCCTATGCCCGACCATGTGTTTTACGAGCCCTGCGAAACTTGTTTCGCGGGGAACGACAAATACATCGGGAATTAACAACTTTACCGGCGAAACGAAAAGTTCCGCGAACGGACGTGTAACCGCCGCGTTTCCGCAGGGAACTCGAAACGGTGTGTGTGTGTGTGGGTGTGTATGTGGGGGGACACACACGAACGATACGTCACGTTTCAAGGAATCATCGATAATTTCCGGACACATTGTACAGAGCCGCGAAACGACCCAAAAAAAGAGATAACAAAGGATAACGGGTGATACGAAGTCACTCGATTATCTCTCGAAAGAAACAGAATTCTAGAGAAAGACAGAGAGAAAGAGAGAGAGAGAGAGACAAATAGCAAGAGAGTGGGAGAGTGAACGCAAATAACAGTAGGCTAGCCAACATTAAATTTGCATTTATATTGTATTCCGTAATTTATGACACCGACTTATCTCACATGTTGGATGTACGTGGTCGTAATTGTTTTCTCTGTGTATATCTATATGTATACACCCGTATCTTCCCGCCCCTCTATACGTTAGTACAATCGTTCAAAACTATGCGTTACAAAACGATGAAAAAAAATGAACAAAACATTATAAGAGAAAGAGAGAGAGACTAAGGAAAAGGAGATGAGAAAACTCGACGACGAAACACCATGACCAGAGAGACAAGAATAAGAGAGAGAGAGAGAGAGATTGAGGGAGGGACTAGTACGAAGAGGTAAGACAGAAACAGGTATAATAAAAGCCACGGAGCACGTGGAATAGCCTTGTGTTACGAGTTGTCACGAGTCACCAGGGGCGCCGCGGCAGAAATCACGGGTCCCGACCGGGAAAAGAGTAACGCGTTCATCGTTGGGTGCCAGCCACAGATACCCCATGGCGAGGCTAAAGGGGTTGAACGAGAAGTACCATTCACGCATCTCGTTCGTTACGCGGCAAAAAAGACCAGATAAACGTACTCGAAACCGTTTAGAATTGTGTTCCGCGGCAATGTTTCGTTCGTTGATCGAATAGTAGGAACTATGGCTTTACGCAGTGAAAATAGTATTAAAGGAGATGGTGTTTGAGAGATTCAGGGTAGAAACAGTTTTTTTTTCGATGGTGGTAGGGATTTGGGTTGTGAATGGATAGACCGTATTTTTATTTATAAAAAAGTGAGTTCGTGACAGTATCAAAGTAGCATAATTCAAAATACATAATATCGTGGGGAAACGTTCAACTGCCATAACGATGGGATCATTTCTTTTGTTACTTTTTTTTTAATCACTTAAGATGGAAGAGCGTTATCTCGCCGTAATGGTCGAAGGCTTCCTCCTCTATAAAGAGAAAGCCTCCAGCGTCTATTAAACGGCTTTGGTAGTAACTTTGATACCAGTGATTTATGAAATCATTTACAAAATAATGGAATGTTAAAAAAATATCATTTACCTAGAATCTCCGGGGTGCTTTGGATAATTAGAGTTCAAAGGGTTAATCGATTCTCTAAACTCTTAGGTCAAGGCTCCTTGATATTTCTTCTCTCCTCTCCCTCTCTCTCTTTAGTTCTAACTTTAGTCTTACTTTTAGTTTTAATTTTAATATGATCTTCAGTATAATAGGTATAAACTTTACTCTCTTTAAACCTTTTCCTATTCTCTCGCTAAGTGTTCTTAAAGGGGCCATGTCCCTAGAACCGTAATAAATTTCAGTTCAGCCCTCTCTCTCTCTCTCTATTTGAATCGCAACGAGCGGCACGTGTTCCACGACCTACCTCAACCGTATCGTCACAGTTTCCCTGGCTAATTGCGGCGTTGACGGAAATCGCGAGAAAACGCTGGAGCTCGTCGCCGCGGGCTTCGTCAACAACGGTTTCGTCGTCGACGACGTCGTCGTCGTCCTCGTCATTCTCGTCGTTGTCGTCGTTGTACTCCGGGGATACACGGCGTCGTTTCCCCGACGGGAACGGGCCCCGTTTGCGCGTTTGCCTTTATCATCGGTATCCCCGGCATTCCGCAATTTGTTTCGTAACCGGGTAAATGTTAGTCCTCGCGGAGAATTTATCGCGCGCGGTAAAACGACAAGCATTCGTGGAGACAATCGACGCTCGGCTGCCGATGCAAACTCGACGGGATTAGTCGTCGCAAGGATCTTCTGAATAATTCACATCCCCGGCCGGGCCCGTTTCTCGGTATCATTTGCCGCGTGCTTTCCGAGAATGATTCACATGGAATTGCTCCAGTTTCTCCAGTTCTATGCTTGGATACCGTATACCATACGTGAACGGGGTCGGCATTTTTTTTTTCTTTTCTTTTTACATTGGCAACCTGCATACGTGAAACACTTTTTCAATTACCTACGGCTAATTATCGTCGGAATGATTTTCATTGTCATTCGTCTATGCAGTACTACCGTACGTGGAATTCTTGTCATTTGGATTCGATAACATTTGATTTTACATTGTATTAATATATTATTCTTCTCACTTAGTACGCGAGCGTGATAATATTTATACAAACGAAAAGAAAACGGTTTAAAAACATCAAAAGGAAACCGAAAGGTAGAGCGAAAGGGACGAACGGGGACGGTTGATGTGCTAGGTTAGAGTAAAAGAAATAGAAAGGGGTGTCGCGGCGTCGACTTTGATGAATTTCTAATTACTCTTCCGGTACTCGTAATTATCCCCCTAAACGTTTGCCGTGCGTCGGAAGAGGGTACGAAACGAGGAGGCACTCCTCAGCCACTTGGCCAACTCACTGTCGCGGGCGTCGAGGATCGTGATGAGAAAAGAAAGAGGACGCCGTTTTCTTCTTTCCTCTTTCCTCGTTGTCGTTGTCGTCGTAGTCGTCGTCGTCCAGCGTCGTCTCGGACGCGGCGTGAAGGTGCCAGGTCACGTAGCTAATCAGCGTCGCTCATTATGCGGAACAAAGGAAATTACGGTAACGTGGCCGGGGAGCGGTTTACGACTTTGCGACTGCGTTAACTTCGCGAAACCCACACCCATACACCCATAGGACACATACACAGACGTACACACGCACACACATTCGCGAATCTACCTGTGTTTTGTTTGTACGTAACCCCCGTGTGTATGGCGGCCCGGTTGACCGATCCTGTTTACGGTTTGCATAGGGTCCGTTCGGTAGTTACAGTGCAAACCCAGGCCTCCGACCGTGTTTACGCCATTTGTCTGCCACCGTGTACGTGCCCCGGCATACTGGAATCCATTTAAAATCACACACGAACCGGGAACATGCGAATCGCACCGTGGCGTTCGTGGTTGTGACGCGAGATGATATTGCTCGAAGACGACGGGCCCTTTTTGTTACATTCCGTCTCGCGGGCCCATAGGAAGTACGCACCCCAGGTCACGAGGAAAAGTTCTGAATTAGCTTGGAGAACCTCGAATAGTTTCTTTTACGAAATCTGGATTTTTGCGAATGATCGTTCGAAGCTTCGAAAATCAAAGAGGGAATCGAATTGCGGAATTTCAAGGATCTGTGACGTCATTTATGTATTTAACGAGTAACCGATCGTAGGCGGTTTATGGTATCGAATTTTCATTAATCCTATGCTTTTTAATACTGTCACACATTATTTACTATGCCATAGGTGTCACCTTCTCACCATAAGTGATTTTTATCCCTTTTAAAAAAGCAAAAGAGACAAGCGACGTTCTCGTCGTTTTATTTCATCGCGGTTTGACCGCGTGGACGACTGAATTTTCGCGGAAAGTTAACGGGATCGTCGGATATGGCGAAGGGTTTCGTGGCGAAGTATGTACGTTCGTTTCGCGGGACAAGAGCGGTCGAAGATCCTTATCTTAAAGGAGAAGAGGAACGGATATATAACTTGACACGTTGTTACACACCATTAGCGGGCATGTGCGTCAGAGTTAAACTATCACCGCAGATCGACACGATTTCCAACACCTCCTCCCGCGAGATTGGATCGACATTGTTGCACGGAAGAGTAAGCCGAAGTGAAATGTAGTCTTTGAAATTAAATCGGACGGAACCGGGTAACGCTGTTTTTCGCGACAAAACGACCGAGCTTCCTTTCAACAATGTCGCCGTTACACGCAAGAATGAGTGTGTGAAGAGAGGGGGGGGAGGGGCGAAGGGGGAGTACGTAGAAGCATTTCAGAAATTGTGTAAGGGAACTGAAAGTAGTTTTTTTTTCTGAAAATACAAGCCTGATGTCTATGGAAGATGAAATCGCTTCCACTGAACTTTTTGATGACACGTATTTTGATAAAAAAAAAGAATTTTTTACTTTACAAGTCAAATTTTGATCGATTCCTCTTCAAAATGATCTTCTCGATCGTCTTCGATCCAAGTTGTCAATCTTTCCGGAAAAATTTCCGAGGAATAATTCTTTCATTTCGAATCTAAATTCCGTTTCGCGTGCCGCCAGTGGCGGACACAGTGGGTGCAGTTCGAGGGCGCAAAAATCCCGCGAGTTTCGCAAACATCCAGCGAGGAAACCGCGTGTAATCGCGTGAACGCGGCGCGACCGTGATGCGGTCGTAAATAATCGTCGCGGCGGCAAATGTATCGTAAGCCCGGTGCATCGAATGCGAACCGCATTACGCACGTGCGTGCGCCCTTTAATGGTCTCCACGCCGCCCATCGTTTCGCGATACATATTGCACTCGTTTTCCACATTCGTCCCGATTCCGTTTGCCCGGAGTCATTCTCGCCGCATTCTTCGTCGATTACACATCTATTCCATCTCGTTTCTTTTTTTTTACGGTATTACGTGGCCACGTAATGACTCTCCCGGACACTTTGGCGTATGTGTAACGTCCCCCACGTGGTCTCCCTAGATGTTTTCGCATTTTACGTGATTGTTTTTAGAATTTGAGAAATCTGCCTGGGATTTTTCTTTTTTCCTTTTCCGAATAACTAACACTTTGTCATCGTGGAATTTGTGACGTTGGAATTAAGATTGTATTAAGTGTGCAATTAAAAATTGCAAAATTAAATTGAAAATTGAATTAAATGAATTTAAATTTAATTAAATTGAATTAAATTGAAACTAAGTCGCGGTTGAAAGAGCCAAAGATCTAAGTTTCGAACTAGTACACATCGAAGCTAATAATCGGACGATAATTTACGGGAAAGTATCACGTTGGAAGCGTGACAACCTGTGCGGTCTTCGATCGGGATTCGCCGGAAGAGGATCGTAGACTGGAATAGAAAAATAATGTCTGAAGAGGGGCGAACCAAGGGAGAGCTTACGGGGAAGGTTAAAAGAGGCCGGGAGAAAAAGGATGCAGGTATAATCCGGTAGGCCGTAATCAGAAATCTCTTAGCAATGTAAGCCGTCCGATTAAGTGCTCGGGCAAGGAAAAAATAAAAAAAGAAACTTTTCGCCTAATAGCATGCGAGATCGCCGCGTAATCACGAGGCCGCGAGTAGTCGATCGAACGGGTCGGAATAATTTTGCAATTTCAATTTTTTCATAGTCCGTTACCGACCGCGTGTACTCGCGCCGCGATCTGCACGTCATGGGATCAATTCGATCCATCGATCTATCTGGATCCTGCTACCGTGGATCTTCCAACGTTGTTACGCTGCATTTATAAGTTTTGTGAATCACACGTTAGATTCTTTATCTATAAATATTGGCGGAATTCGTCCAATTACACTTATATAGTACTTTTTTACATCTAAATAAGAATTTGGATAAAAATTCTATGATTCTATTATTCGAGGAAAACTTTTTTTAGAAATCTCCACGGGATATTTATGTTCTCCTAGATCAGCATGTTTCTTTATTTCATTTGATTACACTCTTAAAGTATCAACTCTATAACTATCGAGAATTACAAGTGAACGGCGGCTCAGAAAGACTCCTCGGGGCCCTGGTTCCAGGATTAAATCCTATCTGCGATCTGATATCGTACAAAGTTACACTCGGGTCCATAAATCATTCCGGTTTCATGTTGATTCGATGTAAAACGTTATCGCTGGCTTGTATTCACCTTACCTCGGAGCAAATAATAATTCCATCGTCCGCGATTCTTACGCCGTGACCTTTCTAATTGGCAGAGGTCGGCATGAATTATCGACGAAGGGCAGCGCCAGACAAGGTTCCTAGAAATCAGGTGACACGTGCCCCCTCCCCCTTTCTCCCCCCTTACAAGTCTTGGTAAATGATACGTCGTTAATGTAATCAAGGTCGAGAGATACTCACAACGATAAACAAGTATAGTAACGCAATTTTTCCGTTTCTCCGTTGTACATGTAATTACGTTCGAATCCATAAACGTGGATATCGTGGTCTACCGTCATTCTCCCGAACCTAATGTCCCTTAAGGTCACCGCGAGGACCTGTTTTTTTTTCATTCGTCACCGCGTCCTTATCAGATACGTCGCGTGCGAAATAGATTCCTATATTTATCAAGATGGATAAATCGATCGGTTATTACTACCCCGTGGAGATGGATAAAACGCGAGAACTTCCCTTCGGAATTATTTACCGTTTCAATGCATCGTAACGTACGTACGTATGTACGTATCTCGTGACCTCGTGGAAGACACCGTTGATCCGGGGGAGCGACGAAGAAGACCACCCCCACTCCCCTTGCCACGTCGATTTCGTTGACAGTGTTCCCCCGAGCATCCATTATTCGGTGGTTCGCTTGGTGAAACGAAGGCGGAGAAAGGGAGAGCTGGATTAGTCGGGAAATATCGTGGAAATTCATCAAGCTATAGAAAACCACGAAGAAAAGCCGGTGGTTTTTGTCTTAATACCGTTTCGGTACAACTTACGTGTTCCTATATATTATCATTATCTTCATTCCCCGTGAAATTCGTGGTATCGTTCGAAACTTTGTAAAATAACATGAATTGTATATAGTGATCGTTTAATATAACGAAGAATTAATATTATTTCTCTTGAAGAATATCTGATCAGATTTAATTTAAACGTCTCGATCGTCCGTTCGATTTCGATCGGGTGTCGTATTATTAATCTTCTGAGAGAGTGATGTTCAAATATATGTTCGTCTGAGAGAAAAATAGAAAAATTCTTAGTATACGGGACGGTGCCACCCGAGGAGCGGAAATTAAATTACCGCGGAAACATATCGAGCAGGGAGAATCGCGATACCTGGCGGGCGATACGTCTTCGTTTCGTTTCGCAGCAACCGGTCCAGCAAGCTGTATGAGAATCGCGAGTACGTCACGGACCACCGATAGTCCAATCGGCCATTAATCCGTTCGGAAAATGCCTGGAGACCTTGGATACGCAATTACGCGTGATTAATGCGTAACACCGTGCCGACGATGTTGCCTCCGAGAGACCGTGAATTTTTTACGGCTTTTTTCCCGCGGAAAGCCAAGTTACCCGGGATCTTACACGTTGTGAAGAAACTTACACATTGAATTCACACTGAATGTGTGTGAGGTTCATCGCTATTCGATAGTAATTTTCGTAGGATTTACTGGAAACACCTTTTCTTTATTTTTGATAATTTGTTAGATACGGCAAAAAGTCTATTTCTAGGGGTGACAGTATTATTTTTTCCTTGTCCCCATGGAAAGTTATGTTATAATCATTGATTTTTGGGGTTTCTTCGGGTGTTGAGATCCGATATCACTTTTTCGATCGAAGTATGCCTTTTTTCCTTAAGAGTTTCTTTTTTTTCGTTAATATTCGGCAGAAAAGTGAAAGCAGTCCCGGGTCGACTATATATGGGAAGGATTCACGCGGAAGGTATGTCGTGGAAGCTGGCACCATGGGCTGCCTCGAGGTGCACATGAATATTGTACATGCATATATTTCGCGGTTGATGAAGAAGAGGGGAAAGGGGGGTGGGGGCGAAAGGAGGAAAAGAGGAGAAAGATCTCGCGATGAGTCATACCAGTCGGCCAACGTGACCGTAAGAAATTCGCTGACTTTCTTGACTCCACGATCATCCAAAAAAAAAAAGAAAAAAAATACACCCGATCCCCCGTGGATTTTAAATTCACACGTAACACACACGACGTTTATTTTTTTTCCCGCTTACGTCGCGTCCATAAATGGAACCACAATGATATCACCTGATATTACGTCAAAGATTCTCGATGAATCCATAAAATTAATACTTCCAAAATCTGTAAAAAATAATGACAAGATTGATAGAAAAAAATATGATCAAAAGTTAGATTGTTACATGAATTTTCTAATTACGAAACATGGGTGGCGTGGATGTTCCTCGTCGCGGAACGTTTATAATTATCTTGTCCGTAGCCCGGTGCAATAACCTTAGACAACATTGCCGGCTCGTCGAAGGGTTAAAGCGCAGCTTCTATAAAATCAGCTGATCGTGTGTTCGCAACCAATTTCCCTTGCCTTTTTCCGGCTCGTTCGGTCGAGTAGATGCCTCGGGATCGCGGCACCCGGAGCAGACCTTACCTTATGGGGATTGGCGCCGCTAGCCGTACCATAGTCGCATGCATTAGCTGCACCCATAATACGCACGGTCGTCTACCGGTCCTGGAATGGTTATTTGGGTTAAACATGGCAACAAATTAATAGCCGTACCGCATTTACATGTTGAGTCACGCGCGATCTTACGGTGTTTTTCATACCTGACACTGTGGATGGAAAAAATATGTTCTATATACCACTGTGTGTCGCAATTTATATAGAAACTATTCAACTTTTATCAAGTGATATTCATTGGTACGCGATTTCTTTGCAAATAATATTATTTTTAAAAATGAAGGTGTAGAAGACAGATTTTGTTAAGATAATATTTCTTAATTATTAAAACATACTCGATTCAACAGGGACAATCGCGTCTCGTTTTGAACGATACAAAGTTTCAGTTCCAACGTTTTAGAACGCTCGTGGGTGAGACATCTAAAACTCTCGACGTTAAGATCCGTTGGATCGAGATCGTTAAGGTTTATCCCGCCTTCGGTTTCACACAAACTTCCACGCCGGGAGTGTAGTTCTCTTAGTCCGTTGAAAACTAAGTCCGGCGTAGCGGCGTTTAGTTTTAGAACTCTAATAGTCCTTGGGGCGGTAGTGTGTTTACCTTTACTCGGTTTAGGAACGTTGTAAAAATGTTGAAAACTCCACGGACTAGAACGACTGTTCTCGACTTCGGGATACATACATAGACACCAGACGGTAGAAACGTTGAAGTAAGAGATAAAAGGGGTGGAGGGGGAAGGGGAGGAGGGTGAGAAGGGATTCTCATGGCGCTGTCGGAAGTCGTCGCGGTTTTGTGGTGAAGATTTCTTCTAGGTCTTCCTTACGGGGTTTAATAGCGTTTCCCCGTATCCCGTTAAAAATGTTCATTCCTTCCGAAATTGATTCCCACATCTCTCGTCGTCGTCGCTGTTCCATTCACACTCGTCCCACGGTCTTTCCGTCGCGGTCTTTTCGTCACGTTTAGAATAGAGAGAATAACCGCGAATTATCGCTAAAGCCGCACGATTAATTCCACGGTAACGAGCGTGTCTTTTCTTCGTTCCCCGCGAACGTTTTTCTCCCACAGGTTTCCTTGCCGATTCCAGGTACGATGACGGATAGAAGAATCTAATCGTTATCATATACGTATATATATATATGTATATATATTATATATACTCAGGAGAGGGTTGTCTCGAGTTTCATCGGTCGGCAACGGTGATATCTTATCGTCCCGCGGGACGACGGTTCGCTCGGGATACGCGGAATGCATACCCCGGTTAAATACACTTACGTTATATCGGGCTTTTGTCCCCACGGAGGCAGATATCGCACGCGAACGAGTGTTTCGTCTGGACGAGATTCGCGATAATGCGTGTCAGCCGCGCGTATGCCCCGGCGCATTGTTATGTCACCGCGATATCTCAATTACTCCCGTACGCGCCGGGCTATTTACATACCTGCGCACTCGGCATTGTTCCAACCGGGAGGAATCGCGGTCCGCAAGCAAGCCGCCCCGCGAAATCCATCCCCTATCGTCGATCTGAGTTTTTTTTTCCACCCGCAATTACGCGTACGTAAGGAATAAAACGTCCCGCAGATTCGTGATAACGTTCTCGTGAAACGATCCGTGAAACGCTGGAATCTAGCTGAGTCAAACTTTGGAACCGCGAAGTTGATTAATTTTCTCAGAGAAATTTGAATAATAAGATATAAATTAAAATTGTGTAGACTTGCTGGGTGAAACTTGTGAATTTTAAGAAGAGACAAAGATCTTCTGAAAGAATCCTTGTATTCTCGTTCTCTTCTGCGTCCGACAAACGTGTCACTGTCTTCCCGCTGATGGACTACGAGAATTTTTTATAACGTAACGCACACGGTTACGTAAGCCGATGGTACTTGCGCACAGGTTGTCGCAGGTAAACCGTACGATCCTCGACGGACATCGCGATTCGTTGGAATTTATAAAATATCATCGAATCTCCTCCACGATGCGGGTAGAGATACTAAACCTCTATAGTTTCGTATATCTAATCACCCCCACGGTATTTCCCGTAACGTTCATAAATTACAAAATGTCCAGATCGCTTCTTATTACCTCTTCCTGGTATATAGTATTTTCTTCGCGAAGAATAAGTCTATCGTGATTGACGTTCCCGTCGTTCCGACGACCCGTCGCCGTGACGAGGTCGTCCGACCCACTTTCACGCGGATTTTCGAACGTCCATAATAAATTCTACCCGGTTGACGTCTACTTACACGTCCGCCGTTACAGGGGGCGAGAAAGAAGCTTTTCGATTTCCGTGGCGGGAAAATATATGCGAACGGTTGGTCGGTGGGTCGCGAAAAGGTGGAAATTCCAGCCAGCTTTCCGCGCGATTATCCCATGGATCCATGGGGGGGGGGGGGGAGGCTAGATTGGATTTCGGCGAGTCGACACCATGGTCGCATTGCAATTTGCGCGTTGCGGGACAAGGAGAGGGCAGCTTATTTCGGATATCTATAACTACGGGACGCCATTTTTCCTCGACGCAACGAAGATTCTCGAGATAACGTGATAGCAACGGGTCGGGAAATCTCGTTAACCGGCTCCGAATTCTTCGTGTACGTACGGCGAACGCATCTCTATTTCCTGCTGAGAGTCCCGTGGAAGTGGAAAAAGGAGAAGTGAAGTAATAAAAAAAAAAGAAAAACGTACTCGATATCTACGTTGAATCTTACCTCCGTTCAGGACGATTTTTAACCCAATTTCCACCGTTCCTCGGTTCTCCTTATTTCCATTTTCGTATTCCTCTTTTTACTACCGGAACCATCGTTTCGTTTCCCGTTTCGTCCGCGAGGTATATATACCTTTGGATACCCCCGAAGAAACTTCTAATTAAAAACTATTTTGCGATTCGTTGGTAGAAAGCTAGCTAGAGAATCTTGTCTCTCGCGTGGTTCTTCTCTCCACGGTTTTAACCCAATTCCCATCCGTTCTCGCTTCCTCTTTGATTTCCTATCGTCCGTCGTTCTTCTTCTTCTTCTTCTTCTTCTTCATCTTCTGCTTCTTCTTCTGCGCGCTTCTTTTTCCTGAGGCCACGTAGCTCGTTGCATTCCAGAGCCGCGAGTGGAAGGACCTCGCCAAGGCAAGCCGGTCTCTCGTGAATGCTTCTCGCGTGTTCGACGAACACCCCTCTGTATCTATATATGTATGTATGTGAGTGCGTGCGTGCGTGCGTGAGCGTGTGTGTGTGATCCGCGTGCACGCGGCCCTCATTGACGTGGCCCGCGATATGACGCACCTGCCCACCCCTTGATTTCCAAGCGACCTGTATCGTGGTGTTCGGACCTCGCAGGTGGTCCCCGTGATCTTCACGGGGAGAGAGAAAGAGAGAGAGAGAAAAAGAGAGAGACTGGAATCGAACTTCTTACGACGTAGACTGGACAGAGGACCGTGGAACTGGGACCGTGATAAATTAAACACCGATAGAACCTGGAGATAACTTGATTTCCCTTGACAAGATCTCTTGAAAATCGTCGAATTCGAAACTAACGTTATTCCCTAAAATTCTTTGTAGGGTACAAAAGATTCTTTTACAACTACTCGATGTACGTATCATAGTTTTGTGAACCGACAAACAGTTCGAGCCGAAGAGTGTTCATTGTGGCAAAGAGGAATTAGCATCCCACTGTCATAGAAAGAAGTCATTAGGATCGGTTAATTAATTCAAACGCATCCTTCCTCGGCCGCCGGATATCCGTGATATTTTTCTTCGGCTGGCCGACGATGACGAGCGAAACTGCCAACAGGGAGAGGGAAGGGGTAGGGGAAGGGGAGTAGAAAAGAAAATTTGCATTGCATATAGTCGCGGAAGTTTCAGGATTCATAAGCGATTCCGCGTCGTGAAAGGAGTGAAGGGGGGCGGGGGCGGGGGCGGCACGTTTCGCAGTTCTCTTCGTTATTGGTCCGCAGGTGTCTCATTAACGCTCAGGTTCGAGCGGCCATTGTGCTAAATGCAACGGCCGAGCTCGCTAAGTGAAACGAACAACGAAAAAGACGGTAAACGGAACTGTCCCCGGCGTGAGAAGAAGAAGAAGAAGAAGAGGAAGGAGAAGAAGAGGGAAAAGTGTTTACCGTGGCGGTCTGTTGTAAGGAGGTGTTAAAATTCACGGGTCGAGAACAGACGTTTTTTTTCATCTTCTTTCTCATGCCTATAAATCCACGGATGCAAACATCATCCGTGTATCGGAATGATGCATCTCCTCGTACATCCCTATAAATAATCAAGACGAGGAATCTTTCCCGTACGATGGGTCATTCTTGTCCCGTTTCACTCTTACAGAATATTCTCCCCCTTCCCCCGTAACATCGATGTACCGTAGTTTCAACGAACTGCCTATAAACGATTTTCATAATACATTCTATACGACTCACTTGACATGGCATACGAAACGATAGCTCTACCAAAGTTACGATTCTTAAATCATACTTCTCAGCGTTTCCGTGGCTCCTAGGTATATAAATATATTTCATCGTTGACATAACGATCATGTTTTCCACGATTTTATCGTGAAAATTTGCTCGACCATGTGAAGGCATGAAATTTCAATTATCGAGATACACAACAACAACAACAATAAATAAAAAAAAAAAACGAACAGAGGTTGAGGGGTATCCGTAGTATGTATCGTGATTTACGGTCTCGACTTAAATGAAACTATTTTATCGGTTTAATTGACCGATCAACCGCACGAATTCGGTGTCTCCCGTGGCACATTGACGGAACACAAACCGCCTTCGTGGTTCTCTGGTGTGCGTTAACGGGTATCTCCATCGGGATGGAAGAGCAGACTCTCCTCCCGTCTGGGTTTGCCAACAACGGTTGATTTATGCTCGACTTACGGTCTTTCGGCGCAAAAGGACACGACGTTGCGGGCAGAACGACGCTGAACACCGGAATTGCCGATAAACGTGCATTAGTTTCCACGATCGAATCGACGAACGATCGCGAATACTATATTCGAAACGTGAAGTGTTTCACGTCCGTGTTGTTTTTCGATTCCGAACACGTGTCGATCGACGTTCACGTGTACGTCGATTTACGTTTTTGTCTCTCATACTTACTTCCATCTAAGTATTTATCCATTTTATAACCCAACTTTAATCACGTGCCCTTCTATCCACCGCGTTACGTAACACGCTAATAACGCGTGTTACCGTAAAACGATAATCGCGAGGCATCACGCGAGTTCGATTAATTCCATAAAACGTTACGTAATATAGTCCCTCCTTGTGTATTTTTTTTTTGCAAGAAATGTTTTTTTAATCGGTCGCAACGAGTCACGAGAGATAACGGTTAATTATAGATCCACCTTTATAGGGTTTTCATAGACATTTTATTATCTATTGCTTTTCTCCGAATAACTACGTCGACGAATACAAAAACACGTGGTGACACTGTGTCCGTGGATATCCATAGAACACCCACACTCACACACAAAACACATATATACAAGTTCGTTCGTGACATAGGACGTAACAACGTGGTGCACGAGTGTCGAGCTTTCGGAGCAGATCTTCGGCATCCCGTGGAATAATAGTTCAGCGGACTCGTAACGTTGTCTTTAACCCCGTAGCCTGGCTATTACCCAATATCGGGTCGACGTACAATTTCTATTACGATCCACGTACAAGAGTAACGCGACCGACGCGACAATAAACTGCCGGAAGACCAGGAAATCAAATTTCCCCCCGACCCCCCTTCCACCCGACAGGGTGTTTCCACCGGATAACGGTGACTTTATACTTTCGCTCGGTTGTCTCGCTTCGTAAACGTCGCGGCTACAGTTTCGACTTTGGATGGAACGACGTCCGTTGTCACGGGGAATCCCATGAAATTTCGTGGCTCTCCATAGAGTTCCCGTAGATGTTAAATATAATTGAGAATAATTTCCCATGGACTAAGAGAAAGAGATGACGTTCGACAGCAAGGGTGACTTTGATCCGTTGGATTTTTGTTTATCTTTATTTTTTGGGAAAATAACAACAGTATCAAAAAGAAGGCTTTAATCGCGACTCGTATGGAATAATCGATTGAACGAACACCATAGAGCAGCAGGTGTTTTCCGGTAGGATCAAAAATTAATTCCCATACGCCCGGGCTATTTCCAGGTTAAATATACGGCCGGAAAAGTACGGGTTAATTCCACTTGTTGATGCGAAACGGGTTAAGGGTTAAACTGTCGCTCGTGTGTGTATGTGTGTATGTATGTGTGTGCTCTCGCTAGCTCGCGCACGTGCTTCTGGTACGGTCGGGTTGGAATTAATGCCCAACATCTTCGATTCCTCGATCTCCCGAGGAGTCCGCGGCAAAGGCAAATTGCCGGGACATTAATCAACCGACCATGCGCTTCCCTAACCCGCGATCTACGCAACCGAGACTCTCTCGTATTCTATCGTCGAGAGAGAGAAGAGAGAGAGAAAGAGAGAACCATCGTAGTTTCTCTGCGAGAAGTATTTATGAGTCCGTAATAACACTCGATCCTCAACGACGAGGAACCAGGAGTCACCCCGGTCTCCGAATTCTCCACCCTGGGACAATGTTGGGCGTGGTCCTCTCGAATACTCTCGCACGGACGCGAATAGAGGGAGGAAATGAAAGAGAGAGAGAAACAGAGAGAAATAGAAAGACAAAGAAGGAACAAATTTGGTGGAAGAAACTCGCTGGAAAAGTCGCGAAAAAATTGCTTAACTGCCGGCAGTATCCACGAATCACAGCCCCCCGGAGTACATGGACAGTTACTTCCTGGGGAGAAACCGATTAAGTGTCGACATATTTCACGTGAACGGGAACAGTCGGAGGGAATAAGGGTAGAGGGGGATTACTCCAGGAGTGTGTACAAGGGTAGACGGTTAATCTTTTCTCTTGGATGGTTATCAATTTATAATGTGTACTTATTGACACGCGATTTGTTAACGTATCTTTATACCATAAGTTTGCACATCGTAGTCAAAAATAATCGATCGATATATCTAGATCTATGAGAAAGATCCAGATCCCTCGGGTGATCATTATTCTAACACTCTCTATCCCCAGTGTATATACACAAATATTCCATTTACTATAGCAACTATGTTCTAGTTTTACGAGTTGATGTATCCCAACCGAGAGTGTACATATACAAGATATACAAAGATATACATAGATGGTGACCGTAAAACGTGTACCACCAACGACGATCATCGATACCTCCGCCCAAAGTGGAAGTAATTATCTTCCGGCTGTCAAGAAGGTCGCCGGGAATCGCCGGCTTCCGTTATCCGGCGATTATTTTATGGAATTTCGTGCCAGACGACCACCGGTTGTTTCTCGGTCGGTCGAGATCTCGCAATTACCAGCTTGACTTTCTTACGGCTTCTACTTTCTCACGGGTTACTCCCTCCCCTCTCCTCTTCTCTCTCCGTTCCCCACCCCCAATTAACGTGTACTCTATTTACAGCATAATACGTCGCTTCGTCGCCCGAGTTTTCTTGTTCGTTCTTATTGCCTTCATGTCGCTAGTAATTGCTTAGGAGACCCGCTTCCTATTACAGATCGCGATCGTGCTTTTACGAAGCTGATAGACACAGCGGGTTTACCGATCGAGATTTATCCCCCCACCGCGATCCGTACCCCGTTAACCTACTATTCCGTGTTGGATCGAGATCAAAGAGGATCATCGAATCTAATTATTATAGTATACATATATCTACCCTGTATCGTTGTATTGTCATATTCGTTCGTTTACGTTTTAAAAGGGAGTTTCAAGATCTTTTTTTTTCATGATCATGGTGTATTTTCTTTTATCCTTTTTTTGTTTTCAATATCGCGCGATGTTCCGTTGTTTAAATTGATATATTTCCGTTCGCCGGATGTCGGTGATTAGTTGATCATACGATGCTTTATTGGCTATAAATATCAAGTGGAAATGGTCTATGAAGTATCAAGCGGAGCGTAACATTTTAATTGTTAGTCCGTCTATAAATTTCATTGGTCATTCGAATCGATTTATTCTTCGTACATGTACGTGCGCGTACCTAACGCTGAAAGATATCTCGATACAGGGATGTGAGAGAGAATATCAGAGGGAGAGAGAGAGAGAGAGAGAGAGAGAGAGAGGGAACAGCGACACGAGGTGTGGCACGGTACAAAGTGCTGCAGGCCCCATAATTTACAGGCGCCACGAGTAACGTAACTGATTGCAATCTGTTCCCGCATGATTCGTTCTTGGGCCTCCTTTTTTTTCGCGTACCTCTTATATGGGTCCATGTGCATATACACGCTGGATTACACAATTCGTGTCTTAACAAGCCTCGACGAATTTCTGCCTTCCCAAATGTATTCGCACCGTCGTGCGACCAGTAAAAAAGTTCATTTTATCAAGATTTTCTCATTCAGACATATTGTATCGTCATAAAATCAAACAGTGTTACTCTTTTTTTAAAGAAACTATCCGTGAAAAATATTATCGTCACTCGATCACAACCAGTAAAACACAGTTGTACAAAGTACAAGTGAAAAGATGTAAACACGTGGATAACTCGCGAAGTTAATTAACACCAAAAAATGGATGTCTTCTCGTGGATAATAAAATTCAAGTAAAAAATACAATTCCACGAATAATAATATTCCTCTACGATTCTCAGTCCCGTTGTACGTCGAGTCGTCGACCCGACGGGATGTGTTTCCCACTGTTTTTTCAAAGTACGTCGCGATTTGTCGTATCACGGAAACATCATCCCCTTCTCCCACGAATAGGGAAGGGGGGGTGGGGTTTAGGTGAATCGTGAGTTCTTTGCGACCAATGTGCCGATGGATACAAGAACCACCGTAGCATTCCAGCGGAATGTTGCGCGGGTCATGCTCACGCGAGCGCTAAGAATCGAACTCGTTCCCCAGGCCTGCGGTGCTTTCATATATACTTTTGCGCAACGTACCCGCGCTTTATTTACGCTCGATC
Source organism: Mimumesa dahlbomi (assembly GCA_917499265.3). Lineage (NCBI taxonomy): Eukaryota > Metazoa > Arthropoda > Insecta > Hymenoptera > Crabronidae > Mimumesa > Mimumesa dahlbomi. The sequence goes on from OU824118.1 coordinate 13,254,961, forward strand.
GACCTTAAGGTGGAAAATCTCCGTGGCGACAGCCCTCCGGGAGGGCTGCTGCGAAAAACGGAACACACGACGGATGGAAAATCTACTCGCAAAAAAAAGGGTGACCATTTTTACACCTGTTCGCGTGGAGCTTACTTGCGGTTATTTTTGTAAATTTTTGGAGTAACGTTTAATTTAGATAGCCTTGTATATCATCTATGGAACATGTGCATCCAGCTTGGCAACCTCGTGAACAGCATGTGATTTGCATGAGATTTAAACACTTTTGTTGAATCCTCACCGGTGTTTGAGGAAGATAAAATAAAAAGAAATATACTTACGGTACGTCATTCTCTCTCGTAAATATCACGTCAAAGGGAAAATGACAAATGTTTGCCGAACCATTTACGAGATCAAAGACATAATAATAATGATGATAATAATAATAATAATAATAAGCGTAGAGCGTCGACGATGACGACGTTCCCACGAAACGGTGGTAAGTTCACGGGCGCCCGCTAAAAATAGTTGACATTTCATCGCGCGATAAAGTTCACGGTGTGTGTGTGTGTGTGTGTGCAGTTGAGGCCAGCTGTGACGGGGCAAACGGCCGGTAGAATTTCTCGGACGCGTTAATTTCGCGTTTAGGTGGCGTAATCTCCGGTAATCCTGCCGCCGCGAGGATGTTTCGTAACAATTGCAACCGGGCAGCGGCGTCGATTCAGCGTCGACTTCCTCTCTGCCGGCGTCGCCGCTGTAGTTCACGGAGAGCAGAGTGTAATTGAAACAATTAGACCGGCACTTCGTTTTGTCGGCCGTGTAATTTTCGTCCTGCCGACGCGCTTGTCCGCCAAGTTGTTCGCCGTTCAGCTCTACCGACGCGTATCCGAACGATCGGCTCGACTTCGAACCCCGTAACGAATGGACAGAGCATAAATAAACTCTGGACGCTCCGGAACACGTGACAACACGCGTCCCGACGCCCAGGTACACACTTAACTGGTTAATAGCTAAAAGATTACAGAAATGGCGAGTAAACTACGAAAAAAGCGAAAAATGGTCAAATTATGACAGTTTTTTGGTTGGCATTCGCACAATTTTAAAGATAGCGACCTGAGACTGGTACCATTGTTTTAGTTAGGAAATTCTACGCAAGATCAATGTATAATAGTTGTACTTTTCGAAAATTTAATTTTTCGCAAAAATCTGAAGGGGGTAGGTCAGGATTTTTTGCGATTTTCGTAATTCCCTCGCCATTTTCACAATTTTTTAGATATCCATCTGATTCTTTCTGTGTCTTATTTGGTTTCGGATTCCGCGTCCAAAACGTCCTGGATCATTTTAATAGCTCAACAATTACGGAAATGGCGAGGGAATTACGAAAATCGCAAAAAATCCTGACCTACCCCCTTCAGATTTTTGCGAAAAATTAAATTTTCGAAAAGTACAACTATTATATGTTGATCTGCCGTAGAATTTCCTAACTAAAACAATGGTACAAGTTTCAGATCGCTATCTCAAGAATTGAGCGAATGCCGACCAAAAAACTGGTTGAATTTGACGATTTTTCGCGATTTTAGTAATTCCCTCGTCATTTCCGCAATTTTTGAGATATTCAAATGATCCAGGACGTTTTGGGCGCGGACTCTGAAGCGGAATAAGCCAGTGAAAGAATCATTTTGATATCTAAACAATTGTGAAAATTGCGGGCGAATCACGAAAATCGCGAAAAATCGTAAAATTCAACCAGTTTTTTGATCCGCATTTGCTAAATTTTTGAGATAGCGACCTGAGACTAGTACCATTGAATTTCTCAGGAAATTCTACGGCAGATCAACATATAATAGTTGTACTTTTCGAAAATTTAATTTTTCGCAAAAATCTGAAGGGGGTAGGTCAGGATTTTTTGCGATTTTCGTAAATCGCTTGCCATTTTCACAATTTTTTAGATATCGATCTGATTCTTTCTGTGTCTTATTTGGTTTCGGATTCCGCGTCCAAAACGTCCTGGATCATTTGAATAGCTCAAAAATTACGGAAATGGCGAGGGAATTACGAAAATCGCAAAAAATCCTGACCTACCCCCTTCAGATTTTTGCGAAAAATTAAATTTTCGAAAAGTACAACTATTATACATTAATCTGGCGTAGAATTTCCTAACTAAATCAGTGGTACCAGTCTCAGATCGCTATCTAAAAAAATGAGCGAATGCCGAACGGAAAACTGCTTAAATTTGACGATTTTTTTGCGAATTTCGTTATTCCTGTCGTCAAACACACTTAACTGGTTAATTAATTCTGTTAACGCGACACCGATACCACGGTGTCGCGGAGTGTCTGTCGTTTATAGGCAACCCTTTCTTTCTTACGTTCTAACGCGGCAGTGTTTCTATTGTCGGTAAATACCTTGCTCGACAAACGAACCGCTAGATACTTTGCCTGGATATTGAGAATAGATAGTATGATCTTTTAGAATGGTTTATTTCATGTAAAAGTAACTCGAACGTATATCTAAGAATCGCACAGAAAAAATCACATCATAAGCTCCATGTCCAATCGTACAATTTCTCAATCATCTTTGACGTTTCTTCGTGAATGATTAGCAGCGTTCCGGGGTTGAATAGCGAAACAATTGCGAATCAAGAGATAGAGATTAAGTCCCACTATACAAAACCGTCCACAGCGGACGTTATTCGCGAAAGCTCGCTCCGTTCGTCTAGCTCTATCGGCTTTTCAGATCCGCATACCTCTCTCGTGAACCTTGACTATTCTGTTTGCAACACCTCACGGCGTTCCTACCTGTCTTTCTTTCTTTCTTTCTTCCCCCCTCCCCTCCCCTCATATCCCCTTCTACTCCTTTCCTCCCTCTCGCTTTTCGCTTTGTCTATTTATCTCCTATTCATAGCCGCGATCTCCCGATGAATCTGCGAGGCTTTTGCATACCCGTCGCTCCCGTTTCTTTCGCGGCCGTTTGCCAGCCACTTTCCAGGACGTGGCTTTGGACAGGATCCTCTATTCTTCATTCCACCAGGGTAAGCAGACGTTCGACGACGGAGGGTGGGGGGAGGGGGGGGGGGAGAGTTTACGCACGTAACGCACGCGCGTCGGAATGCGAGACGATGCGTGTTACCTTTATTACCAGCCTGGAACAATGACGATTTATCACCGGCTGGAAGTCGAGTCGAGTGAAATCCGACCGGAAAGTCGCGAAACTACGGGATAATTGCGCGGCTAAGCTTCCGCTTCTTAAGGAAACCGCGAGATATTACCGAAGTTCGCGGATACCTCGGGTGGAAAGTGAAATATTTCGCGAAATATTCGCCGGACGGTGAGGAAATAACGCGAAAGCGTGGAAATCTGAAAAGACGCGTGCGGGAGGTATGATCAAAAGAGACTTTTCAAAGGAATTTGCGATCCTTTTTTTTTTCTTTATAGGACCTACAAGAGGCATCGCGAGTACCTTAAGTTCGGCTTACCGGGAGCGTAAAGTATAACGCGGGGAGGACGGTAAAGATGTAAGTGGGAAGTTCCAAAGTTTATTTGACCTGTCCCCTGTGGAAAAGTTTCCCCGATGAACTTTTTGATACGCGTACATATCACGTTCACGAGGGTACCGTCCGCGGCCAGATGATACTCGATATCACATATTTTGCCTGGCCTCCATAAAAAAAGGGAAAAATAAGACACTTCTCTACCGGAACGTAATCTAATAAAGCCCAGATTAAATATTCAAAAGACCGTTAAACAAAGCCGTCCAGCTCTCAAACAACGTATCAGTTTCTCCGTCGTCACCGTAGCAGTAAAAAATAAAGAAAAGCAACAACAAAACAACAACAAAAAATCACTCCATCCTTAGCCACCGATGCCGCTAAATCACTCGTCAGCGTATAATGAGAGTTCTTTTTTTTCAACTATCTTTCTCACGAGGAAATCCGCGGTCCCCCGGTTGATCGTCCGTGTCCACAATTACGATCCTTTTTTTCTCTTTTTTTTTTTATTTATTTATTTTCTCCTCTCTCTACCGGAATCCACCCAGGTAAGGGAGGCGGTGGGGGGGGGGGGGCGACGACGGCGTATCATTGACAGTTTAGGCTTCGGTTAAATTAACGTCGACCGCCAGACTTCCTGGGAAAGTACAACTCCCGCTCACCTTGTGTGGGATAACGATTGGCTACGTTCGCCGCAAACGTACTTGACAAGAATGCAGTTTCACTTGCGCGCCGGGCGCCGTTTTTCCGCTACCATCGACCGCGACCAATGGCGGTTGTAAGATCGTCGGCGAAAGGATTTCCATTTCCATGGAATTACGCGTCGCACGGCTTCTCCCCGTCGGAGATCTATCCGCGACGTTTTGCTCTTCCCCGACGACCGACGGTTTGCGCGTCACCGTCGACGCTTTCTTCGAGAAATTGCAGCTCCTTGTCGAGACTTCTTCCCCTCACCCCCCCCCCCTCTTTTTCTCTTCCCCACCCAACGTGGTTTACGGTAAACCGAAGATAAATCGCTCGTCCGTCGTTTCCTGTATTAGCGAATTCTTAGGAAACCCGACACAGTTTCGATCAGCTCTCGGGTACTTTCGAAGGATAATCGGAAAAATTCATTGTGACGACGGCCACCGTTTCTTTAACGTTCTCGAGGTTCGTCTGCTTTTTACGAGGTGTGTACAAACTTGGATTAACGGTCATTGAAATCTATTCATTGCGATTTTAAGTAAAAATGCCTTCCCATGGGTGACTTGATCCTTAGAAGTCTTAGCATTTGAAAGTCTGAAACTCAAATCGTGATGTTTGATAAATACAAAGAATCAAACGGATTTTTAAAAAATCTAATTAGTAGATATACTGGGAAATGTAATTTAAATTGTTTGTGTGTTCTCTATAGTTCTGTTTGTTTTTCAATAACGAATATAATATAATTCACGCCCGTGGTCGAGCGGACAAAGAAAATTCCAGCGAGTTTCCAAACACCTCGCGGATACCTGGTGCAACCTGACCGAAGAATGTATCTAATTTTACTCGCTATCGATCGCGCGTTATTTTAGTTTACCTCTATACAGGTCCGATCGGCGGTATGCATATGTATTTCAGTGAAGTAGTGGCACGATGATGCGAGATACATAGATCTTTGAATAATTGGGCCGCGGTTCTATATTACCGACGAAGATCAAAGGCATCGTCCTTCGCGTTTCTCGTATCGTCGCGATACGAGAAGGCGAACTAGTTCGCTTTCCTTTCCTTTTTTTCTTTATTTCTTTCTTTTTCTCACCGTTCGTATAACTCGTCCTCCCGAAGGTTGCGTCCCTTTCCCCAGGTATCGTCGGGCAGAGCAACGCTTCGATATCGCGGTTCATTTTCCACGCGATAAAATTGTCCGGCGTTGAATGGATAATTTTACCCGCGACGTTATCGACCGTGAATGTAATCTGCAATCGAAAGATACGCGCGTAACGAGGAGAACAGGTTTCGCCAGGAATGGATGTATATTTTTGTTATTTCGAACGTTATCTCCGACACCGGGGCCACTTTTAATTAAATTATAATTACAGGATGCTTTACGAGTAACAATGTAAAACGTTGGCCAACAAATTCTAACCTGTCTTTTCACGTTCCCTATCTAATAACGTTCCATCGAAGATAATAATTTCCCTTCTTTCATTCGTACATTTTCATTACCTGCATTTAACAAATGATTCTTTTATTCCTCGACATCTTGTTTAATAGATTTCTCAATGCCACCCGTGATCTTCCACTATACGTTACCCTGAAATATATACATATACACCTGTACACGAGGTATACGAGGAACTTCATTTACCCGGTAATTAAAAACCTACGGTGAATCGGTAATAAGTTTCGCCAGTCGGAGATCTGCGATAGAAGTTTTCAAACGCTCGACGTCCGGACATCTGAGGCATCAGATTTTCCGCGCAAAGTATTCCGTATCCGCCGAAGGTCACGTGGGATGTTCGCCCTCGTCCGGCAACGAACGGCGGCCTCGGTTTAATGTTGTTTCATCCCGCGGCATTTTTTATTAGCCACCCGAGAAGACGGCTCCGCGAGAGAGAGCTTCCAACGTAGCCGGCTGACAGATCTGTTAGGAAAAGAGAGAGACCTTTTTGCTCGCGGCTAGCGAATCTGTTTAAGCCGGTCGTCAAAACCGTCAGTCTGACCTTAGGGAACCTTCCGTATTCCTATCGAGTCGAGTTCGTGATTAGATTTGTCGGATATCGTGACCTCGATGCATATTCCGAGATTCCAGCGTACGTACGGGATGACATTGATTAACGGTTATCGTCGTTACGGAAGCTTTTTATTATTTTTTTACCCCGTTCGGTTCTACTGGGAACGCGAGCGATTCGCTCGGGTGTCCCCTCCTCTTTCTTTTTTTTGTTCGTTTTTTTTTCTTAAATTCACCTGTGAAAAGTGACGCGTCCTCGAATTTGTCAAGGTCGGATTATTTATAGAGGGACGCCACGCGATTAGGAATTAATTACCGTCCACCTCCTCTCTTTTCGTGCACCACCTTTACCTGAAACCGACATCGTAGGATCGTTGAGACGGTGAACGTTGCAAAAAGAACTTTATACACGAGTGAAACTTTGCGATCCGTGATAAGTATGTATTCTTAATCGAATGGACAACCGGATTAGAGGATCAAGTCTGAAAGATCGCTGGTGTCGTCAATATCACAACGTGTTACGTAACTGTGAAAGAAAAAGAAAAAAAAAGGAAGTCAACGGAATCCATCCGACGGACATTTAAATAAAGGTCGTTGGAATATATCTCGCGGCGGAAACATCGGCGGGTAACATTTCGTACGAGTTTCAAAGCCGATGGTATATCCGTGACCTCGGTGCACTCAGGTCTGCTGTCTACGCATTCACTATGGCACTGATTCATGGATTTTGCAGGCAGCTCGTCGCGTTCTTTCACGTTCGACGATCTATGAATAGATTTCTTCCTCGTAGCGTGTTGCGCGCGAAACGATGCAGATCTTTCGTATTGTCCCGATGGTTCGCAACATACAATCTCTCTCTCTCTTTCTTTCTCTCTCTTTGTCTCTTTCTCTATCCCTCTGTCATTCTGTCGTGTTTCCTTTCGCGAATCGACTCTCGAATCCGGTGTGTGGTATCGACAAGAAAGCGATAGCACCACGATGCCGAGGGGATGCATGCACACACCTATACACACACATACACACACATATACCATCTCTTCGATCGATCCACAACGGATTGCTCAACGAAGTGTAAACCCTGAGCGGCCATAACGAGAGGCTGAAAAGCCTCGCGGAAGAACCAGCCAACCACCACCGGGTGCCAGAAAGAGAGAAAGAAAGAAAGAGAGAGAGAGAGAGAGAAGGAAAGAGAGAACGAGATAAAGAGAGTCAAGTCCCTCTTTCCGTCTCTCTGGTCACTCGGTTGAACAACAGAGAAAACTACATGCACAACGGCACCCCTGGCCACACACTATGTATTACCTACCTGCATACCGGACAGACCTCGACGGGCTGGTCAGTGGAGTAAGCCGAAAGGTCGTTGACTTTCGACACCAGACCGAGGTCAACGAGTGCACGGAAACGCGCTTTATAATCTGCGTCTGCCGACATAAGCTTGTTACGTTTGATAGGAAGTCCGCGGGAACGTTAAGCGCTGCGTGTAAATACCACCGGACTTCGATGTAATTGTCTCTCCTCTCCTCTCCCCTCTCCCTCCAGGGTGCTCCCTGTCGCGGGAATCGTAAGTGGATTTTACGAAGTACTACATTCGAACTTACCGCGGATTCTCGTAAACATCGGATCGCTTGGGATAGACTCATATTTCTTTTTAGAAATGAATTGATTTTTCTCAGGTGAAATCGAACCTACGAATTCGATTGATTATACATTCGTTCGTTGATAGTCAATTTTTACGATCCAGGGTGTCACGATTACCCTGTCCCCACGTGGTCAAAGACTACGTTAGTTTCACGTGAATTTTTTCATAGATACAATTTTTCTGTACGTCGAACATTCGCCTACGAAAGCGTCGATTTAATTTCCCAGGTTGACGTTACCGCGGCAGACGTTTTAATTACTCAGGCAGAAATCAGGAAGCGTTTGCGCGGAGGTTAGCGGGACGTTTGACGCCTCGATGAATCATTCGCATCGATCGCCGATAATGAGTTCGGTCGTGAGCCTACGTGCCACCCACGTGGCCTGGCGACGAACCACGTGAAAGAAACATCAGTGTCTGGTGGTACCAGGCAAGTCGCCGGTATACTGCGTCTCATTCCTCGTCGCCTCGTTCAATCGGATGCGTCACAGGAAGCCGAACGCCTGACTGACCGGCCGACCGGCTGATGCTCCTAACCTATCGTACGGTCAATTCGTTTTATTCTACTCATTTATCGCGTTAGCCAATTGCCGTACTTGCGGGACCCGTCTGCCGAGTGCCGTGCTAAGGGGACCCATCGTAGCGGTTTACCAGTCCTTGACTGGGCATTTTATACATATACATATACATACGTACGTACATAGATATACGTGTCTCTGTGTCTTGAGCGAAGAAAAAAAAATCTACGGGAATCGTTTCCGCTTTGTCCGGTTAAACGTAAGAGGACCCTGGTCGTCCGTTTGATCGGGTTACGTCTCCCAAGAGTGTACGAAACCGTTAGTCAACCTTGGACACAAGGGGGGTCACGGAAATTTCCGTATCGCGCGCAGGTATATCTACCCGATTTATGCTAATCGACCGTGACCGCAACCTTTCGATTTTACACGCTCGCGGATGCGACGCGAGAAAATTTCACTGGTGATGGTGTATCTTTGAGGAAGGGATAAGATAATGAGATCGCGAGCGAAATACCCTTGGAATACATTGCAGAAGAACACATACATATTTATGTACACCTTATTAATCTAATAATCTCGGAAATTTGACAATAACCTTACGATCTTAAAGAGACTCTTCGATAAACTTTCAAGCTGTGTAACGTTAACGTTGTCGTTGATATTCACCGTGACCTTTCCCCAGAATTGTTCAAGGTCGACCGTTATCTCACTGTCAACGACGTCGTGCGTGAAAATAGTCGAAACGATTTTAGTATCTTTGCCGTCGGTTTTTCCGGAAAGCCAAGTAAAAGTGTCGAAAAAGAATTCATCCCTTCCCGATTCGTTTTCCCGTGGTGGGCGATACGTGGGCGACGGTTTATCGGACAGAGATTGGAATCCCGAGTCGTAGCACGCGTCGTACGTGAAAGTAGCCGGGGTACCGGATAAAACAACACGCGACCGCCTCGTAGGCAGTCAATCCGGTCGCGCGGAGGAGATACGCCCAGGCGGAAGGCCACTAGGAATTCATAGACAATGACTTTTTCTCTCTCCACTGTTTTTTTTCTCTATCGCTCTCTCTCTCTTTCTCTTTCTCTTTCTCTTCCACCTCGATTCGCTGTGTGTGTGTGTGTGTTTGTGTGAGTGTGTTAGTGTGTGAGTGTGTGTCTGCTCGTCGTTCTCTCCGTCGACTTCCGGGTTCAAGCAGACTCTGCTCCGCCGACCGTTTCCTGTCTCGCTGTTGCTAAAATGGCGGGAAAACAGCGCGGTTCGACGGGTACGAGACGAACATACGTTTTTCACGGTAGATACCTGCGAGTTTTCGTTTAGCGATTTAAATGCCGAATTTCTAGAAAGGTGTCGATAGTGTGCGGAGGAATTCGAGTATTATCGATCAACGGGGCGTCTAGAATTCCTGCAAGATGACAAATTTTGTATATGGTCTTTCTACGAATATTTCCCGAATCCAAGTTTGATTGAGAATTAAGTCTTTCACTAGTCAAATCGATTATCTCTACCTTTTAAATTCTTTAAAATTTAAGACACTTAAATAACCATAACTATTAACATTTATCTCAATTATAATATTCTACTAATCAACAAAAATTTCCTCGTGGGTCACCGGTGGACCCCACGGTGCAACCGCCAAGTTCATTGCCGGTCACTGGTGACCCCCCACGATTTTCAAATTATTAAACAATTTCACAACTGACCCAATCATTTCATAAACTTTCCCAATCTTTGCTTGCGAGCCCTTTTGGGGTGTCGACGGGCGAAAAGAACGTCGGTCACGCGGCGGCCACGTTTTCGTCCGTGGCGCAGAACAGGGAAGACCCGGTGCAGATCCGGGAAGACGGTTCGCCGGTGGGGTCCACAGGGCTGTGCGCACGGAGGTCCGCGCGGAGGCAGCAGCTGACGCGTCGCGTGACGTCACGGCTTGCGTGGGTCGGCGTCCCGACGGCGGACGCTCGATATTCCACTCGCCCGGGCGACGCTCCTTTCTACTACGTTTCCCTCTCTCTACCCTCCCAACCCGTCAGCCCTCCTCCCTTCCCACCACTTCCTTTTACTCCATTCGACTGGGGTTTTTTTTTCTCCTTTTTCTGCTCTGCTTTTCCCCACTTTTTTCTCTCTTTTTCTGTTCTTTTTTATCTCTCTTTCCTTTTTCCTCGTCTCTCTTTTATCTCTTTCTCTCCCTGTCCCTCATCCTGTTTTCCGTTTTATTTCTCTTTCGCCGTTACGTTTTTTCTTCCTGTTCTTTGAGTTTCTTTCTATTTTTATGAATTTCTCTTTTTTTTATTTTATATAAATGTGTATATAGGTACATATGTGAAAAAAATATATGTGTGTGGATATACGTATACGTTTACACGGGTGTGTTCTCTCCGTCTGTTTCCCTCGTTCCCCGTTTTTCCCACCCGTTCTTTCGTCTACTTTCTTTCCGTTCTCCATTTCTTTTTTTCTCTCTCCTCTCTTCTTCTTCCGTCTTCCGCTTCCCTCTGTCTTTCCCAGTGGTCACCTCTCGCCCTTCACTCCCTTCTGCGGTACAAGAGCAGGGCGTGACGTCACGCCCGTTGCCCTCGCCCATCCCGTGTTGGTTGCACCGCCGCCGGAACTAGCCCCGGGAAGCACCGAAACCAAATAACCCCCTTCTGCAGCCATCCGAGGGTCCCACCACCCCCTAACCCCCCTCTTTCCCTTCTCGCCCAGCGTTCGTTGCACTTCGTTCGTTCAACCCTGCAACCTTAGCGATACCATCGCTGGCTCCTTTTCGAAAAGACCAGAACCACCCGGGTTCTCCTGTCGTACCCCATAGTGTCCATCTCGGAATCTCATTTTCCACCGATTACCGGGGTACCCTGGGCGTCGCGACGCCCTTAGCTTTTCCGTGGACTCTCACGGATTCCCCCAGTTGGAGGAAAACTGACCGGAAGGGGATTGTTTTCACGTATGGCGAACGGGGTCGTCGAACTGTGCGGGGAAAAATAAAGCTGGGTAAATTCGGGTGGGGTTACCAGTACTGATTGTTTCTATGTATTCGTTTTTATAAAGTGTTCTTATAGCGAATGGTCACTGATAAACAATTCTTTTTTCTGTTACAGGTACGTAAAACGTCCGGTCGTAGTGTCAAGTTCACGTGGTCTACTATGGGTGAGCGACTGTTCACCCTATCTTTATCTCGTATCCATCTCAATTCCAAGATAATTATCTTTAGAACATTAATATAAACATCGAAATCCTCAAAAAAGGCTCGCGAGTATCAATGATATTCTCCATATGAACGCGTTCACCTGCAGCCAAGTTTGCACTCGTTTCACGCGCGTATTCGACTGCAGCGGGCCCAGTTCGATAAGTTTCCTTATTAGCGAGGAAGGCGGAGATAATGAAAGCTCTCGATAGCGTCGCGTCTGTCGGATTCGATACGGTAGCTTTACGAGGAGTGGCCCGTTTACGGTTCGGCACAGTTTCGAGAATCGACGAGCCGAAAGCGCAGCCTTATCGGGGGTGGGGCAGAGAGGGGGAGGGCGAGGGGGACGTGTGTTTCACGTAAGAGTGAAACGAGGTCGGGTCGTCGGGCGAACAGTCTGCGGGGGATGGCTGGTGTGCGATTACCGTGGAGAGAGCGGCCTGTCTCTCCTCTCTTCGTCCGCCGACACGCTTACGTGTCGGTACTCTGCCGAGACGGCGATTTTTGCGCTTTTTCCCCCCCTCTCTCTCTCTTTTGCACACATACATAGATACATATATGCATATATGTATGTATACGTATACGGAGTGAAGAGTCGCGCCCCGTTCATCGTCGCGACGCAGAGGCTAACGGCTAACGATGCTACGCGAGAGAAATTTTAACGGTGAGCAGCTCGCGTCGCGAATCACGTAACCCGTGAACGGCCGGGAAAGAAGAAGCTTTTACCCGCGAATAATTTAAGCGTCGCGACGGTATCCACGCTGCGTTCGTAAGAAAATACGCGGGGATTTTCTCTGGTTGGCAAACGTTTAAAACCTCGAGTCATCGCGGAATCGATTAATTCTCCCCCACTCCCTATTCTCTCTCTTCCTGTATTTTCTTCTATCGATGACGTTTCTACTACAGATTCGTTAAATTCCTCCCTATCAGGGTCTAGTAATCATTCCTGGAAATGTGTATATGTTATCGCAAACCAACGACAAAAATAAGAAGCCCCCGGAACGTTCCCTTTTAACGCCCTTCCCTGATCCACTTGCCCCGATTAAGTAACGCGCTACAAATCGGAAATAATGCAGGCCATGAAGGGGTTGAATCGTACCACTCAAAAAAAAGAAGAAGCAGAAAGAAAGGAAGAAAAAAAAAGAAGAAGTAGGGGCTTACAACCACGCGTACGGTATCTTTCTCCGATATTCCCGAGGATTTCGTGGCAGATACTCGAATGGGGGAGTGGCGGGAGAGGCCGCGGGCACGGGTGGGCACACGGGTGGGCACACGGGTGGGCACCGCCGGTTCGGATGGATTCGGACCGACTCGGCTCGGTTCGATTCGGTTCATTTCAGTCAGCTGGCTGACAGGGCGTTGCCCCGCGTGCGATGCACCATTCATTACGAAGTGCAGCCAGAGAACCGACCTAGCACGACCAGAGACCCAGCCTGTACTCTCCTCTCTCTCTCTCTCGGTCTCTCTTTGTCTCTCGCACTCTTTTACTCTCCTTCTTCCCTCTTGTCCCTCCCATCCTCATTCGTTCTCCCGCCACCTCCATCCCCTCGATTCTGCTTCGGCTGCAACTGTGGCTTGCAACCAACCACCTACTCCTACTACTCCTCCTACTACTACTACTCGTACTACTACTACTACTACTACTACTACTACTACTAGTACTACTGCTGCTACTACTACTACTACTATTACTATTCGTACTACTACCGCGCGTACGAGACTACCACCAACGTCGCGACCCAGGGCGCAACCACGTACGGATACCTTGTATTATCACGGCTACCAACACATCGTTCCAGCCGGGAGGCTGTGTTCTCTCCCTCTGTCTCTCTCTTTCTTTCTCTTTCTCTCTCTTTCCCTCCGATATTCTCTCTACCGGAGAGAAGCTGACTGTCGCTCGGTTTTAATGCCCCGTTACGATTACAACCACCTTAAAACTTGAACGGTAGGGGTAAAGTAGGGAAGAGGGGGGGGGGGTAGGAGAGGGTGGGTGAACTCCCAGCGTCGCGTCGACGTCGCCCGGTAGGCGACGCTGGTGGAAAAAAGAAAATGCTACCGCTCTCTCTTTTTTTATCCCGTCGCTGACGGTGAATGCTAGAAGAGTGGAAAAGAGAGAAAGGGAGAGATACGAACGAGAGGGAAGAGACTGCGCGGGGATCTCTTCCCTCATTATCGACGAGGCCTCTGTGTCTACGAGCGGCAGAGGCTGAATGACGCTCTGCGGCTTTCCAGATTCCGCGTGCTCCACATTGACAGATCTTTCGGGATGAAGGGTTGAGGGAGGGCGGGAGAGGTGGGGGAGGAGGAGGATGAACGCGTATCGAGTAGAGAGTATATTGCGGAGAGCTTTTCAATGGGCGCCGGGGATTGTACGTCGAACAGAGTCTCCTGCTGTATGACGTCGCGATGTCTACGTGCCCGGTTTAGCGTTCTCTCTCTCTCTCTCTCTTTCTCTCCTCCCTCCCCTTTTCCCCCCATCATCGTGTATTTTGCTAATGAGAAACTCTCGTGTGCTCCAGTTATGTCGGTTGAAAGATGCCCGGATAGGACGCGATTGAACCGCACGAACGACTGGTCACAGATATATCGCGAATCCGAGGTTGTCCCACAGAAACGTAACGGTTTAAGGAGTTCCTTTTATTTATTTTTTTTTTACTCCCCTTCCCCGTTCCATTTAAAGGGAATACTTTACCGGTAACAGGAACTCTGACACGGTTCCACGTTGTCCCATATTTAACGCGAGATAGGGAGAATCGGATAGATTAATTTTCGGTATTTAATCTTAACGTCAATTAGACTCGTTAGTTTCAGATACATTCATCTGATTTGTGAATGTCCCACGGGGTGGTTTCACGTGGAATTCGAGATTATCGATCATTATTATGATATCGTAGGTCTTACTATCCTCCGTAGTAATCGACGAGTTTACAGGAACAACCGAGAGTTATAAATAGTTGGCGCGGAGATCACGATTTCAATCCGTGCCTCCTCGACTGCGAGATGGAATCTGTTATTGATTCGAGCACTCTATCCGGTATTTCACATGTGACGTAACATCGAGACGTCGATTTCCTGGCGATCGAAGCCGCGCACGAGAAACGAAGCCAAACGAGGTAACGACGATAGATAGGGAGGGAGAGAGAGAGAGAGAGGAGAGAGAGAGAGAGAGGAGAGAGAGAGAGAAAGAGTGCCGTCCTTGCGAATAAGTGTTCGATCGATGGTTATCGAGATGACCATAATTACGCTAGATTAGTCAGCCGTACACTAGAGCCGGTGCGTCGTATGTCTCATCGGCGCCTCGCCACCATTTTTAGTCTGTCTCTTCTTCTTTTTTTTGTTCTTTTATTTATCTCACCGATCGATTCCACGTCGTTCCTCACGATCGTCTTTGGAAAATGATCTTCAAACGAGGGTCTCTCGGTGTCCCTTGCCCCTCTCAGCGACACAATTTCCATGGTTCTATGATCGCGCTACGTAGAAAATTAAAGGTATTAACTTAACGACCGCTCTTTGTTATAATAATGACCAACAATGTTTATTATCGGTTTAATAGCCACAGACGTATATTAAATCCTACGCGATAATACGCGTGCGCGCGCGCGTTTGTCTCTCAGGATTACATTCTCGTCGTCGGTCTTTACCTTCGATTTGATTGTCCTGGAAATGAAACCAGCGAACACTCGAATCATTTTAAATAAACAGATAATTCCCGTTCGTCGCTCGAAGTCGTCGATTGCGTCGGTAATTTCTTTGATTCTTCATTACAACGTACTCTTTACAATAATTTCCATCGACCCATAATTTTTCAACGACACGCATAGTAATAAAAACTCGAATGAATTCTCGATTAAGAAATCTCACGACGAATTGCGTTAGATCGAACACACGCGGACATTCCTGAGGTCGGTAATGACAATCACACCAATAATCAACGCCGATTGGCGAACATTAAAACCACCTCGACTGTGCCACGTTTCGTCCGCGGTATCTTTGACCTAGTGCCGGGACATTACCGACCCGACAAGGCGTGAGACTCGAGTACCTCGTCCTCGCAATCCCGTAATTATAGGCAAATTATTATAAAACCCCCGGAGAGTTTCTCGGCGTCGACCCGCGGATTTCGTTAATTCTCCACCGTCCGATCGACGTTCTCGTAATTACGCGGCGAGCGTGCGGATAGTTACGTAAACGACGGACGTGTTCTTTGTTATCGCGAGGTGGAAGAAAAAGAAGAAGAAGAAAAAAATGAGTGGAAAATAGCGCAATTAGTAGGAGCGTCTCGGGGTGGCCAGGGTTTTTTGCTCGCCATTTCCGCAATTTTTGAGATATTCAAATGATCCGGGACGTTTTGGACGCGGATTTTGAAGCGGAATAAGCTAGTGAAAGATTCATTTTGATAACTAAATAATTGTGGAAATGGCGGGCGAATTACGAAAATCGCGAAATATCGTCAAATTATGACAGTTTTTTGGTCGGCATTCGCTCAATTTTTGAGATAGCGATCTGAAACTGGTACCATTGTTTTAGTTAGGAAATTCTACGCCAGATCAATGTATAATAGTTGTACTTTTCGAAAATTTAATTTTTCGCAAAAATCTGAAGGGGGTAGGTCAGGATTTTTTGCGATTTTCGTAAATCGCTCGCCATTTCCACAATCTTTGAGATATCCAAATGATTCTTCCACTGGCTTATTCGGCTTCCGATTCCGCGTCCAAAACGCCCTGGGTCATTTTAATAGCTCAAAAATTGTGGAAATGGCAGGCGATTTACGAAAATCGCAAAAAATCCTGACCTACCCCCTTCAGATTTTGGCGAAAAATAAAATTTTCGAAAAGTACAACTATTATACATTGATCTGCCGTAGAATTTCCTAACTAAAACAATGGCACAAGTTTCAGACCGCTATCTCAAAAATTGCGCGAATGCCGATCAAAAAACTGGTAAAATTTGACGATTTTTTGCGATTTTCATGATTCGTTCACCATTTCCACAATTGTTTAGATATCAAAATGATTCTTTCACTGGCTTATTCCGCTTCGGATTCCGAGTCCAAAACGTCCTGGATCATATGAATATCTCAAAAATTGCGGAAATCACGAGGGAATTCGGAAAATCGCGAAAAATCGTGAATTTCAACCAGTTTTTTGATCGGCATTCGCGCAATTTTTGAGATAGCGGTCTGAAACTTGTGCCATTGTTTTAGTTAGGAAATTCTACGCCAGATCAATGTATAATAGTTGTACTTTTCGAAAATTTAATTTTTCGCAAAAATCTGAAGGGGGTAGGTCAGGATTTTTTGCGATTTTCGTAATTTGCCCGCCATTTCCGCAATTTTTGAGATATTAAAGTGATCCTGGACGTTTTGGACGCGGAATCCGAAGCCGAATAAGACCGTGAAAGAATCATTATGATATCTAAAAAATTGGAAAAATGCCGGGCAAATTACGAAAATCGCAAAAAATCCTGACCTACCCCCTTCAGATTTTTGCGAAAAATGAAATTTTCGAAAAGTACAACTATTATACATTGTTCTGGCGTAGAATTTCCTAACTAAATCAATGGTACCAGTCTCAGGTCGCTATCTCAAAAATTGAGCGAATGCCGATCAAAAAACTGTTTGAATTTGACGATTTTTCGCGATTTTTCGCGATTTTCGTAACTTGCCTACCATTTCCGCATTTTTTTTAAAATTTTCTTTTTTCTCTTTTTACACGTAGTTCTAAATGAACGATCGTGATATCGTCGCTAGAATTCTAACGCGTGGTTATCAAGGTAAACGATACGACACTGTGTCAGTCCGTAGAACCGCGTGTTCTATTATTGGCCGGTGAAAAGTTATTTTTAGCGTCGATTTTCTGAGGCCGCCATTGCACCATCGTCGTCGCAGAACGCCACTGACCTCGCCAACCGCCGACTGCGGTCCACCGCGAAACTCATATCTGAAATGTCACCTCTTTCTCGCGCAGCTTCTGCTCACCACCACCGCCGCCGACGACCTCCCCGTTCTTCTCGACGTCGCTTTTTATTTTACCTCTCGTTCGTTCGCGATGAATAATAACGATACGGAAAAAAGGAAGAAAATCGAAAAGATGAACGCGGTGTCGCGTTTCATCCGCGTATGTACCATCATCACGCATACCGCGTACCACTTGTTCCTCGTCCCGATCCCCAGGTCGTTTGTATCGTCGACGCGACGGAAGAAATCGTAGGAAATTTCAATTATCCGGGGGAAACTTATCGAGGGACCGTAAGACACGCGACGCTGAAAACGTGGGGTGCGTTCCTGCCCTGGGAAAGTTTCTGCACTTTTCGGAAAAGTGTGATTTTTTTAATTACTACAGTCACACGAGTGACATAAATTTATTTTGAAAACGATCAATTATTACTTATACTGGCACTTTTAACGTGTGGTGAGATACTAATTAAACTGGGTGGAGACACTACCCCGAGATAGTTCGATCTCAGTGTAACGATTCCGGTGAATATATATCTATATATTCTCTACCAGGTTTAACTGTTATCGTGTAATTTAGTTTCCTTTTTTTATAGATACAGTGATAATAATAGAATAAGCGTGATTTGCATACCGGTATAATGCACGACCGTACACCTTTGCCAGTGTACCATATACAAACCCGTCGTTCTATTTTTATTCCCGTTGGAAATAATAGTACCGCGAGATACATACATACATACATACATACATACACAGTTACGAAAGTGTCGCACCGTTTGCCCGTAGAAATTCAATTCGCCCGTTTAACGGAACGGTTCCTGGATAAAATGGATACACCTCGGTTCGACGATTGTACTTTCCTTGTAAGTTAGTTCCGCGGCTAATTAACGTTTCGCGATCGAACGATTGCGCGTTATCGGCAACCCGGCGGCGGGCGGTTCTCACGGTGGCGGGATTTTCACCGTGGTTTTCCTTTCGCGGAGAAAATTGTCTTTTCCGACACGCCTCCACCGCGGTCGAGGAACTGCAACGACATCGTGATACATATTACACGGGGAGTTAAGGTTGCCCGCTCGACATTCCGAGACTAACTAACCTCACCTGAAACCACGACTGGCTAGAGCACTTTGCTAGAGCACGCTATCGCTGTTACCTTCGTCGTCATTGGTAGCCGGGCTTCGCTCTATCACTACTTTATTTAACGTTGTTCGTTGCCAATCATCCATCGAGATTGAGAAATATTTATTAATATTTAATTGAACCGCGACTTGAATATTGGAATATTGAAGGAAAATCTCCGGACACCTGTCGCTAGATCAAAGAAAATTTTACAACTCGTTTCGTAATTGAAAATGAGTGAACTTCCAGATAAATTTCTACTATACATATAAATATAAACGTTTCCAGATGTAGACAATGCCACGTTACCACGCGGTGTTCGTAAGTTCGCTGGGTGTGCACCAGAAAATATGCGAAAACGTGTTTCCCATGGTGGTGGTATCATCCGGGAAGTTATCATCCAGAGGCGCAAATGTTCTCCGCTAACGCTTTTAGATTTTTGCCATGCAACTCGGTTGCAATCTCCGTATGCAAATACCTTTCGGTGCAGGTTACTTCCGTCACGATGCATTTCCACAGAGTGAGGCCAGTGTTTCGCCGTCGGCTGGCGAGTCGTATGTGTACGTACACACATGTACACGTAGTGTCTGTGTATATTACACGTCGTGTATTCTCTCTTTCTCTCTCTCTCTTCCCCTGTGTCTCCCCCCTCCCCCCTTTTCCTTTTACCATACGTTAACTCGTTTCCTCGCAGGAAACGTCCACGTATGTACGTGTGTGTGAGGCACATACATAAATGCACACCAATCTACCGGCGTCCCTGGGTGCAACAAGGCGAGCCGGTGTGCTTCTCCCCGTGACTTGCCGCGGAATCGCTGCACCAAGCCGCCACCAGGGTGCGGCACATTGTTGCAAAAACCGCGGCCGCGAGGAAACCCCCGCAGTGGCGGGTGCGCCAGCGCCGGTACCCTGGTTTTGGGGAGAGGGTGACGGTGGAGGTTTGGTTGAAAGTTTCTGGGGATCCCGGGGATGTCGAGGTTTTGGCGGTTACAGAGTTTTCTGACGGGAAATTATTTTCGGGGAGAGAAGTCTGCGTTATGAAATTGCTGGGGTTTGAAATTTCCAAGCGCCAAAGTGTCTGCGCTGAAATTTCCTACGCACCAAAGTGTCTGCGTTGAAATTTCCAAGCGTCAAAAGTCTCGGCGTTGAAATTTCCAAGCACCAAAAGTCTCTGCGTTGAATTTTCTACGCGCCAAAGTCTCTGCGCTGAAATTTCCAAGCGCCAAAAGTCTCTACGTTGAAATTTCTACGCACCAAGTCTCTGCGTTGAAATTTCTTCGTGCCAAAGTCTCTGCGTTGAATTTTCTACGCGCCAAAGTCTCTGCACTGAAATTTCCAAGGGCCAAAAGCTTCTGCGTTGAATTTTCTACGCTCCAAAGTCTCTACATTGAAATTTCTACGCGCCAAAGTCTCTGCGTTGAAATTTCTACGCACTAGAATCGCATGCGTTCAGAAATATTTACCCGTCGAACCGTCAACGGACGGATATCCCTGCGCAATCGGAATTCCATGGCGCTTTATTTGAAGTAGCTGCGGGCCAGAATTGATTCTCGTACGGTCGAAGTAACTGCCGCATAATATTGAACAATAAATATTGCGCTGTATAATTGCTCGTGCTGCCGAGCCCTTTCCACCCGGGTCCCTAAAATTTGTAATCACGTTCCGCCAGTGCCTCAAACGTTGCGTCGGTTACATGTCCGGGGCTCCGCAAATTAATTTCGCGTGTGTACGGGGATTTGCCCCGGTCAACATACGCGGAACGTTACACGGATGCGTGGGATTTGATTTGGTGGTCGACGTGTAATCGCGACAGATATTTTTGCACTAATTGAATGAAAAGGTTGAATTTTACGAGCGGACAAAGCGAGAGACTCTTTATTTGTGGTCCGAAATACGTATATACGTATACATATGTATATTTTAACGTATACCTCCGATATTTTTGTAAATCACAATTTCAGGGATCGTTATAAAAACGTGAAATATAGTTTTCCGTCGTAAACCAACCAATTTTCTCATCGTACACGGTATCTTTGTTCTCGGAAATAATACGAAATAACTATTTACAAAAATGAACGAAATACTATTCCACCACAGACACAAAGTAATCAATCCCCTTAATCTCCCACCGTTCTCCTTTGAGTCTCAAAAATTCATATCCGTGATAACATCCTTCGCAAACAATTTCTGCCAATTTTCCAAATCCCTCGAAACAAGTATCTCCGCGACGTTTTAAACGGCTTATAAAGCGACTACGTTAAAACGTAGACTTAACAAGTTTACCATCACCGGCGGCTAACATCAGACATTTTCATTCACCTATCATTTCTACCAGCCGCGTAAAGCCGGCGGCAACCCTTTTCGCGACGTGCTTCCAATCCAAAATCTCTTTACACCCTCCTCCCCGTCCCCGTCGCTCTATTTTTCCCGAGGCCTCCCCTCGGATACCCATTATTGTCCATTTCCATTGTTCCCCCCTTCGATCGACGATCTTCAAAGTGACACGACGAAAACAACCGCGACGGCACGGAACGTCACACGTCGAGTGGCCCGGCGAACGGAGGATTCACCATCGAGAAGAACGATCTAAAATTGCGAACACCCGAGAAGAACAGACAGACAGACCGGTGTTACGCTACAGGGGAATAAGGGGGGGAGGAGGAGAAATAGGAGGAGGAAAGGTGACGGAGAGAAAAGAAGAAGAAGGATGAGGAGAAAAAGAAGAGAAAAAAGGAACAGAAAAGGGGTGACATCGACGACGGGTGAAACGGTGGCAGGGGGAGGGGGGGGGGGAGAGGGAGAACCGAAGTCGGGACAGAGAGAAGTGGCGGATCCATAGGGGGTGGGGTAGGAGGAGGGGTGGTTACTCCGGAACGTGGCGATGGAATGACAAGTAGCGGGTTGAATCTTTAATCTTTCGCGACGCGGGATATTAAAGTTTCTCGAGGGCTTGGCAACTACTTGGAATACCACGGTGAAATGGAGTTTAAGTTTCGACCTAACCCAGACACGGTCTCGCGCTTGGGAATGGCAATATCGATGGTCGGCTTTTAATGCATAAATAAAAAGGACCCCCTAAGTCTCTCTCTCACTCTCTTTCTCTCTCTCCTGTCCCGTTCGTGTCTCTGTCGTCGGTGTTCCTCGGTTTTATCGCGCGCCAAGAACTCGTCCCGTCGCGTGGCTACTTCTTTTTCTCGTCTGCCCTTCCCCCCTCCCTCCCCCCTCTTCATCTACCCCTCCCTCCACCCTTCCCCCCCCCCCCCCCCCCCCCCCCGCTGCAACCCGTTCACGGTCTGATTTGTCACCTGGACACTCGACGTCTTCCGTATTCAGTCGGCCGCAAGACGAACCACCTGGACGGCGGGACGCCTTCTCCCCTCCCCCCCTCGGCCCTGGGCCCTTCGCCCCACTGTCCCTTCGCCCTTCGTCGACGCTCAACCTGGGTGATCCTGCGGCGTCATTAAGGCAAGGTAAAATGACGCGGTGCGGTTCGCGGATTAATTGCACGCCGCGGGAGTTGAAGGGACTTTTAGGGACGATTATGAAACGGTTTAGCTCCGTCGATTCGTTAATTGATCGCGGTCGCCGGATTGTTCTTGCGCGGATGTAATTTACCGGGGATGCTTGGCACGTCACGGGGTAGGTACGGTTTTTTAATGTGTAATCTTGTAATTAGTAAATGGTCGCGTTATTTTTTTCCTGTATGTGTGTTTTTTTTTTGAAACGTTGCCGACAGTGTTGCAACGAAGTTTCGCAATTTAATTCAAGAGGGTGTGTAAATATTTTTAAAATGATTAAAATTTAATTGGACCCCCCTGGGATGTTACACACGCCCTCTCTCTTTTTTAATTATTTTTGTTCTTAAATAGTTACTCCTGGAAATTCTCATTTTAATGGATGGGCTATCGTTCGGTTTGTCAGCGAATCAATTTCTGATTAATCGATTCAAATTCTTATCTCCCAGTCAACTTTCCTAATTCAAAAGATTCGAAATCATATTCACACCAACTGGAAACAACTCTAAACGGAGGATACATTCGACGATCGTCGCAAGCCCGTTTTCATAGTTTCTCATTAAATTATATCGAAGTGCGAGCGTGTTCATTCTCCCTGTTAATACGTTTCTGAAAGGCAAACAAAGTCTATCTGCTATTTTTCTTTGTTCCGGAGTGCTACTTTACCCGGTTCTGCTTGCACGTAATGCTAATACCGTATACATACACACACACATACACACTCCTCCCCTTTGTTGTCATAGAAAGGATGTTAGGTAGGCTGGTGCTTAAAGTTCATTATTCGCGCGGGTCCGGGAGATTCAATGAAACGCTCACATGCACACGTACACCGTGATTGCATGCGAATGACAAAATATGCAGAGTGACTTCGATCGCATACCTAATGCAATGTGCGTGCATACATAGATACCTCCCTGAACTGGTGCTTGAACCGAGCAAGTGACCGTTAAAGCTGTCATTTGTAATCTTATCGTTAACATGTCGTATTAAGCGAGTAGCCAGGACTGAATTATTCAAATATCTTTGTAGGCAATGCGATGAACGTCGTTTTTAATTTTCATACTGTACGGTTTTACTGCGACCGGGGAAATTCAATTTCACACCGTATTTAATCGTTTGTTAATAAGGTATCGATGTTAGTAGAATTGCCAATTGATACGTTATTGGTGCGGTGTTTTTGTTTGGGTAACTTATTTAAAAATAAACATCGATTCGAAATATCACGCAGCGATTATTCGGATGATAAGAATGAAATAAGTCTTTCAATCCCTTTTAAATCCCACGCGTCCGATAGGCCTACGCCAATGGATCGATTCGGATCGACAGTGTCAGTTGTGATCTCGAATGTCCTGATCGAGGATCAATGTTTTGCATAGACATTGTCAAGCACAGTGATCTCTTCTTGCGAGTGCTTTAAATCCAAACGGAAAAATGATAAAACTCCGCTGTTCTTTTGCGTTTTGAATTTCTTACACTCCCAAATTTCTGTTACTAAAAGTTTCTATGCTTCACAATTTCTACTTTTCCAAATTTCTACTCTTAAAAATCCTTCCAACTGAAAAATCTTACCCTTGAAAATAGCTACACAATCAAAATCTCCCATTTTAACAAAATCCACTCTTAAAAATTTCTACTTCCAAAAATCCCTGCTCCAAAATTTCTCTAAAATTTTTCTAAAATCCTTCGATAACCTCTCATTGAAATGCACGATCCGTGAGACTAGTCGGTTCAAGTTTGCCAGCTTTTCACCATCGGGAACGTACAAAACCGTACGTCTTTTTATCGTCGCGGGCTTCCAAGGTACGCACTCGAAGAGAAAGACACGTGGAGAGGGGCGGGGCGTCTCGAAGAGGAGGGGGATTATCGGGGCCCCATGCGCGACGATAATTTCCATGGAAGACTGACGACCGCTTCATGGTCGCGGAATGCAAACAAACCATGTCCGACGACGAGCGTCCCCAGCCCGTTTCCCCTCTTTCGCGCCTTCTCGCGCTTTGTACCGTCGCGTACAACCTGGCGCGTGTGCAACTTCAAGCCCGGTTCACACGCGAACGATTTTCCACGCTACTCTCACAATGGGAAGTCTTTATGCCGCGGTTTAACCCTTCTGCACTTTGGTCTCCCACTCGCAATTGTTTTGTTCGAAATACCTACCTGATCCCCCCTCCCCATACACATTCAAAATAATCATACCTAAACAAATGATTTAATTTCAAATGGCACACAAATGTAACTAATCTAGAAATCAACCCATCACACTTTGTATAGATCAATAATCTATCAAAATTATTAATAACAACCCTCATGATTTAACAACATAAGAAACTGAATAACTTTAAATAATTATTAACCTTATGATTTAAGTAAGAAAAAAAAACAACCTCCATAAAAGTTATCTATTCTATACTTATCTGTGAGGAAAAATGATCAAAATTCACGATTGAAAGATCAATCGATAGGATGGGACATTCCCGAGTGGATCTTCGCGACGTTGTGAACACCGCCGTATCGTCCCGGTCTCGCTGTCCTTGTCCGACAGTCAAGGTCAGGGTCGTCCACACGTCCAGTGACTCGACTCGGGTTGCCATCCAATGGGCATCGCGTCTCCCATAAACGGCCACGTGCTGGTGCCTCGCCTCGATTCACCCGTATTATACCGTGTCGGCTGATTCCACGACGAATGCGACTAGTTTCCCTGGTACCCCCGGGCACCCGGACCCCCGGATGCCCCCCCGGTTGCATGTCGTTCCCCAGAAAATGCAACACGTCCTGCCCGTCAGGGACGTTTCCACGCCGCGGATGTTCCCATGGCCCTCTCCACGTTCTGTAATTGCTCGACCGGTATGTAAGATATATATATATGTATATATGTATATGTATTTATATGTGTTTCGCGTTAGAGACGTTTCATTAGTCGTAAAGAATGCCGGCGAGGTTGTAAACGTAATAGATCGTTAACCCCTTTGTGGCACCTTGGCGGTGAAACAAGGGCACTTTAGGGCTTGTGGAATTGACGAATTATGGTGGGGGTCTTTGCTACGTGGATTATAGTATTTTTTTTTCTTTTTTTTTTAAGTTTCTTTCTTTATTTCTTTCTACGTTGGAGGCTCGAGTCTATTTACCGATGGATAAGATATTCGTACGTTTATTAGCGTCATCTGCGAACCAGTTATTCCACTGCGTGTTTTATGTCTGAGGTGTACATACTTCGCTTGTATGAAGTCAAGTGTCCGTGTGGAACGTTGGTAGGTGTGTACCTTGGTCGAAATACGAACACCGTAATAGGTTGGGATTCTTAGGTGAAGAGTTAGAGGTCTATTAATTATAATCAATGGGACTCTTGATTATATACCGCGGAATGTTATATTTTCGTTTAATTGAAAATCAACCTTTAAGAAATTGATCTACTTGCTCTTATCTTCATTTCTAAAGAGAGAATTAAAGGTATGTACATAATTGACACTTCTATTTAACGATGAGACGAAAATAGATCTTAACAGCGATGTAAAGAATGTCGGCTGACATACTGACTGATTTTTTCGTTCTCCTTTTTTTTTGTTCTTCTCGCAGTCGTAACGCCAGCGCCGGTCTTTGAATGGACACGGTGTCGTAACCGACATAGTAAATGGCCGCAACCTTCGGTTCTCGTGCACAGGCAAAGAGCACTAAACTAGATTTAATTCGTCTCGGCCGTGTCCGACGGTCGAACGACGTAACGACGCCGATGGCACTTAAGCCAACTAAGCAATAGCTGTCGATTTGTCTCGCGTTAAACAACTTCCGATTTATCCTTTCCGCGCCGGGCCAATATAACGGAGATACGACCCTGAGCCGGACCTTAGATCCCCTTTGGATCACGAATCTCGATCTACGTCTTTCCATTTTCTCTGATACTTTTTTGTTCCAATTTTGTTGCTATTTTTTTAACCAGTATTTTACGTGTTTTATTTGAAATTTTGGAAATAGAAACACAAAGGGTTTTCTTCGATAAAGATAGATTTATCGAATTTTGTCAAACCATTGGAAACGGTACACGTGTGTATGAATTACAGAAGAATGTATTCTTATTACTAGAGCTATGCGTGTTTCTTTCTTACTTCCACGGCAGAAAAATGATTTCGTCCTCGTCTATCGTTGTAACTTTATAATTACATTGTACGTTGTTTGCATACAATAGGCAGTTAGGATCAAGATACATAGAGACCTATGTATAATTCCTGTTATGCCCGCTCGTTAATCCTTTTGACTAACTTTCCGATAAAATCGCCGGCGACATTTCGCCGTTGTTTTTTCGTTCTCGTTTCGAAAAAAAAGAAAACTTCACCTTTTCGTCTATTTCTTCCATATCCGATCGCACACGGTTAAAACGAACGTTCGCGTCGTTATAAAACGCCGGAGATCCGCGTAACTTCGCGTCGAACTTCGTCCGGCGAGTTTACCTTTCGCGCGAGCACTTTTCTTACATTACGTCTTTTTATCGTCGCCGGTAAGGAATGTTGCGGGATCGCTGACTTCCAGCGAGCAGCAGCGTGAAAGAATTCGCTCGCACGGTTAACCACGACGTTAACACGAGGGCTTATCCATCGATCGTGGATCGATCTTAACCCGGTCGATTTATCTGTGAAAATCCTCCACCTGATTTACAATCCTCAAAGACATTTACCCAGTTAAGTGTGTTTGACGGCTATATCCGTCATACGAACATTCGGTTACCCTTTGATATATTTATATCGTAATATTGGTGAAAACGAAGATATATTCGCAAATTTTATATCCATAATTTCCTAACATTATCATTTTATTGTCGCGACACATAGCTGCACGTTCTGCAAAAAGGTGGCCACGATTAACTGGTTAAAAAGAGAACAACAAAAAACAAAAACCATAAAGTTAAATAATAAAAAACAAAATCCTAGTCACCTGTGAATTTCTCAAACTTCTTTTTTTTCCCTTGTGATTTCTCGTTCGCGTCGAAAATTCCACGGTCACGCGGGTCGTCGGAGTAATAACCCATCAGGGAGAGAGGGAGCAAAGAGAGCGAGAGAGAGAGAGGGAGAGAGAGGGAGGAGAGAAACGGAGGGTAAATCGAGTGACCTTGGCCGTGACCATGAACCGAGTCTCGTGAATTGCAGGCCGCCGCGGCACGCGGTCAGGCCGGCGGCTTATCTACTCAAACATCGAATCTGGAGCGCGCTAACTAATTACCGGCTTTTCCATGGCTCCGGTTGAAGCCAGTAATTGCACGAACGTCGCTATCAGTGTTGACTCTCCTGGGAATACAGCTGTCCCGCCGCGGTCGCCGTCGGATTAGGGTGTCCGATGTGCTGGTATCCACGTTTCATTTTCGCCGCAACGATTTCCACCGGTTTTTTACGTAAACCCAGTCATTTTTTCGTTATTTTTTCACATAGTACTCCGTCGGTAATTATCGCGACGAATGTGAAAAAAAAACAACGGTTCCGCAACGTAGAAATGTACTCGCGACAATTCGACGAGGGTTTTTAACAAAATTGGGAAGATGAAGATGAAAATTTTGTACGCAGAAGAAATCTTTGGATGGATTTAGGGATACGGGAGGATAATATGGGAATCCAGAGTTTATCGGGTTTTTTTTCAGAAGTTCGATACGGACTATGAGAAATTTTATAGAAGTTCTGATAGTGGAATAAGGTTTCTCTGTTGCAGGTGGAATTTAATGGTTGAAATTTTGTATAAGGGAGATTGTGTCTTATGGTATTAAAAGTTTTTGGTGGAAACCGACCGATACGACGGAATAAAAGACTGTGTGAAAAGACGGTCGCTTGAATAGCGTCGCGGCTGAAAAATGACAATGACGCTGATAACGTGAATCAACCTAGGCTCGCGTGAACGCGATACCATTGGATTCCTTGGATTCCTGAAATCGAATAAACGAGTGCATGCGTCGTCTTATCGATTTTATCGACGCGTGTTCTCGTCGTTTCTTTACGGTCAACGAACGGGTGATAAAGAAACATTAATCAAAAATACACGGTGCCCTGGTAATAATTAAGAAATGATAATTAGTGCGACCAGGTTAGTTGATCATAAAATCTACCAACATGTATTAAAAAAACTGTATATTCGTTGCAACTCGCGTAATCTGAGGAACTATAAACCCGCGGCAAATATTCCATGGTTTCCGGGGGAAAAAATATTTTCCCTTTAACACGCAACCACTGTTTTCTCTGCTACCAGCAGCTTCCATTTCAGTAGTAACTTTACCAACGCGCACTACAGAAAGTTCTTTAGAGAAACGCTCGGTTTTTCCAGGAGAACGATAATCACCATTTTCATCCGACATATGTATCCGTGTGTCATTTAAACAGTGGCGCCGTGGGAACGAACAAATTTCGCCGGCGAAAAAAATTTCCAAAACCACTTGAAACAAGTACCGGGCACGTAACGAAAATTCGTATAACAAGTTCCCCGAAAGATCTAATTTCGCTAACTAAAACACGCTTGCCCTTAATTATTACTTTTTCCCTATTTCCATCGTTCTTACCCTCACCCTTCAACCGCGAGACTTACAGCTCTACATATCTATCCAAAAGACTTCTAAAAACCGTCAAAATTTACCGTCGAAAATGTTCTTCATCCAAAAAAACAAAAAAACCAATCGAATAATTCATTACGTTCCACGTGTCCACTGTAACCCAGTTACACGTCGTACGTTCTCGATTCTGAATCGCGATCGATCGTATGCAGACTCCTCTCTCCTCTCTCCTCTCTCTCTCTCTCCTTTTCTCCCGCTCAGGCATTCCCACGCGCATTCCTCACTGCTGCATTTTACAGCCGACGAAGGCTCTCCCGTGGTCTAACGGCCACTCGCAGTCGGGTATGTTGAACCGTGGCGAAGTTGTTACGTGGACGTTATGTATTTATGTTAATGAGCCGTCCACGACGCGGCATGATCGCCGGCACGTAAATGTTAGCGCATATATACACACACACATGTATACACTGTTGCAACGCTGCGTGTGGCAAGGCCGGGGAAATCACCACTTCCCGACGATCGAAATCGTTTTCCTTCGGGGTGTCGACGAGAAACTCCCCGGAAGGTATCTATCGTCGAAACGACGGAATTATGAACGGGTCTGTTCTTCTCGACGATGAAAAAATATTATTTTATCCGGAATCAAAGAATTCTCTTTGGGACGATTCTCTGACGGCAATCTTTTTTCTTATGTGTTTCAGGTACGTATATGGGTACGAGTAGGGAAACAACCGGTGTTTGTGTGAAAGTCGAAGGGACCACCGGTGGCGAATCACGGTCGGTGAGTTTTCCACGAGGATTATAAATCGATACACTTCGGTGCAGGTGAATTCTGATTGCCCCACGTGTTCACGATCTCCATTGAC
Organism: Mimumesa dahlbomi; assembly: GCA_917499265.3. Taxonomy (NCBI): domain Eukaryota; kingdom Metazoa; phylum Arthropoda; class Insecta; order Hymenoptera; family Crabronidae; genus Mimumesa; species Mimumesa dahlbomi. Next base: position 13,284,406 of record OU824118.1, read on the forward strand.
TAGATCTTGCTTACAAGATTCACTATAATAGAAGTATCTATGGTATTTCTTAAAATTATTATACACTCGTTACAGAATCCCTGTAAGTATCTCTTTGACACCCAGAGAAACGCACAGAACACGTTGTAAACGTACCTTAGAAAACGATAACAGATTGACTCTTCTCAAAATTCAATCTAAAATCGTCTATCTAAACTCTCATTGTCATTTCTTATTGCACCAAATAAAATACAACACCGTCGCGTCTCTCTCTCAACTATCGTTCTCCCGACAAGATCGGTGGCTCAGCATCCCCTGGAACAACTACTCTCCCCAAGTGCCCTCCCCCCTTCTCCTCTTCCTCCACCAAGGTTTTCAATCTCACGGTGTATTTCAATATCGTCCAATATGCGAGTCCGTCGTAAAGTCTCTTTAGATCTCATATTTTCGGGAGTGTCTTCCGTCGGCGACGACGAACGCTCCCGGTCGGTTCGAAACTTTTCGTCAACGGCAGGAGAGGGGAGGGAGAGAAAGAAAGGGGAGGGAGTCGGCGATTCCGGCGTCGCGACGTCAGATTATTTCGGCGTTTTCCGCGTATTTTTTTTTTGGATCTGCTCGACACTCGGGAATTGCACGGGGCCAGGGAGTAATGTCCTCTGGTACACGTACGAGAGTACGCCACGTTCAGAATGCAGTTGCATAACGTTACCCCCACCCCCTCCCTCCCTCCCCATTTGATGTCTGGGCCTTGTTCGCCATGGTCTTCGATCTCTCTCTCTCTTTACTCATCTCTGTTTTTCATTCCTGTTTCTATTGTTATCCCCCCAGGTAGTCTCTCTCGCGTCCTTCTATCAATTTTATTCGATTCTTCTCCGTCGTTTCGCAGGTGCATAAAAATCCAAACGTAAAAGTCCTGAATTTCATCTCGCTTTCGTGAAAAACCCTATCGTCTCGTCGATGATTCTTTTCCTGGGAATTTCTCGCTCGCTTTATCACTTCTCGCTTTTCCAGAGGCTTCGTATCTGTTTTTTACACTTATCGGAACTCTTTTACACTTTTCCGGGATTATAGTTCTGCTTTTGGACTTCTACATAGGTTCGTTTGGTCATAGAGTTCTCTTTTGTAGTATGTTCGTTTGATTTCCACCGGTTTCCTCGGACAAAATCGGAACCTTCTCCGTTCCTCACAGAATCTTCGTCGCACCTGTCTCCCCTCCCCCCTATCTTTCCTCCGTTTCCTCTCCCCACCGTTCGCCCTCGTCCTCTTTCTCGTATTCCCTTCTCTTCTCCGGTTGATGGGTCCGGACCACTTTGCCACCCTTTCTCCTCGCTCTCTTTCTTCGTCTCGCTTGCGGCCGGTAATATACGGCTTCGTGCCTTGGCAAGGTATCCAACTCTTCTCTCCACCCTCTCCCTCTCCCCCCTCCCCCTAAAAAAAAAGCCTCGCTCGACTCCAGCGAACTTGAGTTATTTTTCTTGCGGCGTTTCCGTGCCAAGTCCTCCAATTTCGGTGAGCGAAACTTATTCGGATCCGGCGGGCGTACGCGGTTCCTCTTAATGCGCCGATGATCGCTAACCGAATGAGCCAGACCTATCGTCCACGCTCATCTATATATTTCCCACGTGCCGTCGGGTTCATCCCGGCTGAACGTAGCGAGCCGTTATCGGACTCACACACACACAGAAAGAGACGAACGGACACACACACGTACGGGGAAAAAGGCTGACGGGGTTGGCTCCTCGTTGCGCTTTATTTAATTATCGGCTGGCGTTTTTTTTCTTCCTTTTTAAAGGGACGGTAGCGCACGGTGAATTTAAACCCGCGTTACTTTTAACGGTGACTTTAACACACCACCTCTTTCTCCCTCTCCTCCACCCACACCTATTTACTAGTTGGACACGTGCAACTTGACCACGTGGTTGAAATTCTTTTCGCTGAAAAATAACGAAAATACTTTTCAACTTTATGAGTCCATCCGTGAACTTTTCACAAATTTTTATTTAAATCCCCGGTTATATGATCTCAAGTAGAATGATACATACATACATACATATATCACGTGATACAGATATGTATTCCCGAACGTGAGTACAATCATTGTTACGCTTTTGCACGGGAATAAATTATTATATAAATAGATATATATATACATAGGTACACGTAATATGTACATACGTGGAATGTATTTTTGTTCATTCCCCCCCCCCCCCCCCCCCTCCCCACCTGGACGTCGACGGGTTCCTCGGCGTTGAAGCGTACGAGACGGGGCCGCATTTGCGGCGACGTCTGGCGCCGGGACGCTTGACCGCAACGCTCCATGACAGACGAACAAATGCAGGTAATTTGCAATTCTCGTTCGCTTTAATAGACCATGCAGTGGCGAGCAAAGCGTTTACGTTAGCTCGGTAACCAGATTGCATTTCAACCGGAAGATTCTACTTCTCCCCGGACAACCGCGTCGTTCTTTTCTCTCTTCCCCCCGTTTTCGCTCTCTTTCTTTCTTTCTTTCTCTTTCCCTTCTGTCTTTCTACCCTACACGCGCCTTTTATTCCCGTTTTAAAGGGGTCTCCCGCGTAACCGGTATTTGTCGCATGCACTAAAGTACTGATAAGTCACGTCGGACGTTTCCCTTTGCGAGCCCCACGCGGTAACCCGGGGGAACCGTATATCGCAGCAAAAGGATTACAAAATGTCAATTAATTTCTTTCGTCCGACGTCGTAAAAAGTCAGACACACACAGATATACACAGTCATGGGCGGGAAAAGAGTGTTTGCCTGTGAATAGTCTGTATACCAGAAATACCATGGAGCACGTTTATTAACACATTTCGTGCCACGTGTACCACCGGTGGTACACACTAATATATTTCTTTAATACACTAATAAGACATATATTTTATAATAAATTGAAACTAACACAGTATCAAGTTCCCTGCGAATGGTATAACGATGTGAAAACTATATTCAAGTTAATTATTTAAATATCAAAGACTCAATGATATTATAATTATATCGTTATAATAACATAATACAGTCTTCCAATCAAAACACCAAACGATCCAAATGACATATCGAGTAACATCACCACGATACGCGGAGTGTATTAAAATACAAAAATGTACTTTAATAAACTTGGAATTCCACGTTCGCGAGACATTCCGGCGTTGATATCCGTCCGGGAGGGAAATCGGGCACCCCGGTGCCGGTCCCCCCAGGTAAATGGACAGTCGCGGGCAACACATTGTACAGCGATCGTGCGGGTAGTCAACGGTCCCCTCGCATTCCTGAAACAATTACGATCGTATATCGCGTATGTACTTAGGTAGTAGGTACGTACGTTGCACCGTAAAGTACATGGGACGGTGATTGGTCCGCGGCTCGCGAGTTCTCCGCCAATCGTTTCGGTCGCCCTGCGTTCGGTTTGTTCTCCCAACGGTCGTTCGGCTCGCGTTTCCATCGTCTCCCGTTTCACCTTTCGCGCAGGTAGACTCGTTTAGCATATACCGCGGGTGCACAAAGGGACGGGACGCCCTTCCTGGAAGCTGCCTCGAAAACTTTACCGGCAACCTTCGAATTTCCTCGGGAGAAGGTCGGTCCCCACTGGCACACCGTTACCTCATCTCCAGGAATCTTAATTACGTTCTGTTATACACACGAATGAGGAGTAACGTGTGTCTGTGTGTGTCGTATAGTTTTCACTTATGTAGGTGTGTATATGTATACATACTGGTAGTCGTTATGATCCGTTTTATTTCGTTCGCGATCGATCATCGTGGAAATTATTCGCGTACCTCAACGAGGATCGTTGAAGTACGAGGGGAACCTGGGGAATTCGATAGGAATCGAGGAGAAACGACGCGACAAGTGGAAAAGTAGAAATTCGTCGATTTTCCACGGTGACACACATTCGGTCTAAACGAACTTAACACGGTTTTCATTGCAACGCGTGGGATCTTTTGTGTTTTAGATTTTCATTAGATTCTTTATTTTTTTTTACTCGCAAGGACGTTTTAAAATCGTTTCGTTTTAATTGGAGGTTTAAACGAGGGTTGGAAAAGACGTAAGAGGTTTTTCTTTTGTGTAAGTAAATTGTCTCGAGAGTTATTACGCGATATTAATCTAGATCTATCTTGATCGTAAATCAACGACGAGTTTCAGCAAGTTGTTCCCCGCGGCGTGAATTTACCGGATAATTACGTAGCCACGCGTTACGCGGAAAATTAGCGGTTTCCCCGGCGCGTAATCGTAGCTACGAGGAAACGCTACGAAATCCGACGGACTTAGCCGGCCTAAAACTACAAAACACATTTTACCGCGTTATGAATGGCTCGAGAAAATGCTAATTTTATGCAGCCTCGCTGGGCATTCGCAAGGAATAACGTGTCTGCGAGCCCGTCAGCCACGCGGTAATTACGACATAATAATCAGAATTTCAACGGGCCACTCGTTTTTCATCGTGGAACACACATACACACTTTTCGTCTTGCATGGTATGCCCGAAATAAAAACGAACCTCCCGAAGAAACAAGTTTCTTTCTCACTTAATTCGGAATTATTAATTATCCCCAAAATTCTCTCTCGTTGCCTGGATCACCGGATTTCTTTTTGCAATATTCGCAAATACTCGTTATATTCTTTACTTTCACCAGTCTCTCCCGTTCTATAAACACACATATACATTCTTAAAAAAATTGAAGATTATCTTCTTTTTACCTCTTCGTGATACCCCTGTATACATGTATATCTGTATATCTATATATCGAGATGTATAGGAGTCCTAATAGACCCGTTCGTAAATTGAGGCGATAACAATAGGCCCGTTGTCACGTGGGGGAGGATTCCCGAGGGCATGCAGTATCATAAAGGAACGCGAAACTGCAGCCGAGAGAGCGAGTTCGGTAGGTGGCCGGCGTTTCTTCTCCAGCATCGGCGTGGTCCGGTCTTTGGAATGCCGCCGCCGACGCCGCCGCAATAAGAAGAAAGCGATTCGATTCTTCCCCGGGCCCCGGGCACGCCAACCGTGGATGCCTGCGAACCTTTCGTCGTTGAGTCAACCGTCATGGGTTGCTGGGTGTCCCAGAAAATTCGGACAGACGTCGGAGTACCGTAATCATTGGGGAGAAGGGTTTAAATTTTCAGTGGATGGCAAATCTTTTCGGATGAAATTAGGAAGTAGGGAGGTCACCGGTGACCGGCACTCAACTTGGTGGTAGCACCGTTGGGGTCATTGGTGACTGGTGGAAATTTTGGATAGATAGAAAATTGTATTTAGATATAATTTTATGTTAACGTTGTTAATATAATGGTGTGGAGATATTAATGTGAAAGGATATAGACATAGTGGTGTTTATATATAAAATATATATTTATAGGATACAGATTGGTATGTTGCGAAATCCATGGAAAATTCCCGTGGCGTTTAACGTGTTATTCGAGTGTTTATCCGGGGAATAATATGGTGGGAGTATGCGAATCGGTCGGGATCGCGGATTTCACATTTCTCAGTTTAGAATTATTCAAATTTAAAGACACTTTCGTGGGAGTTCGCGACGACTTCTCGCCGGATAGACGAAACGTATGTATGTTGCTATTTATCGGGAAAGGAGATGTTCGTTTAAAACCCGTCGTACGATCGCGATCCGTTAGTTCCCACGAGCAACGCAATCGGAGAGACTTGTAATCGACGGAGGAAATGCCACCTTTAATTCTACCATTCGAAAGAAACCAACCAGATACACTCTTTCTCTCTGCCTCTCTCTCTCTCTCTTCCTCGTTTTCTACCCCGTGATTAACCGACCAAATAATTCACGATCGTAAAAAGTTGGACGTGATGTTTCCGACCGCGAATAACTTGATTCCGGGATAACTTCCATTTTTCCGTTTCTCTCGTCGAAAATTCCTCCACGTCCCCCTTCCCCTCTCCGTCCCTCCCTCTCCCACGGAGTCCGGGAGAATTACGCGAAATATTAATTCACCGAATAGTTTCCGAGTGGTCCGGGCAATTAGAATCACGAGATATCTCGTGACCGTATTCACGAACATCCTCCTCGTCGTTTCCACTAGGTGAAGTTTTACTTGCGACAAGAATGATACCCGTCGACGTTGGATTTTCGCTATTGGACGTATCGTTACGTCGTGTGAACGTCATCGTAAGCTTTGTTTACGATTGGGACACGTGGTTAAAGGGTAGGGGGAGGGGGTGTAACGGTGTTAAAAATAAATTAACATTTGATCCACGGATCCATAAGAAGCCCGAGTGTAATCATAGCCCCGACATATTGCTAGCACGAGCTCTCACCGTCACATGTTAGATGTCCCATGTTAATGACACGTGATGCTAAGCAATATGCGAGTCGAAATGACGGCATAAGTAATGCGAGTAATACTACCGCGGGGCCCGTGGTGGAATGTTAAACGACGCGTTATTCGTTCGCCGTCATTACGACCGTATATTTCCGTGGACCGAGACAGCGAGAGATACATAAGAGAAACGAAAAGATTCGACGATGATGAATAGCGAATTGATCGCAGTCACCGTTTCATAAGTCACTCTAGAGATGATTTCGGTCATTTAATTAATTTCACATTAAATTTTTCACCCTGTTCGCGTATTGATAAACCGTGATCCATTCGAAAGAAAGAAATTGAAATGATGGAAAATATCGATCCGGATATATGTATATGAATCACGATCAATCCGATCGATGATCCTGAGAGATAGTTTGAAGGTGATACGTGGGAGAGGAACGAAACGAAAGGTAGACGAAGAGGAGTCTGGAAGAGAGAGAGAGAGAGTACGGAGAGTGGTTGTGACAGAGAATATGGTAAAAGGATGGAAAGAGATGGAGATATAGTAGTAGTAGTATTATGGACGTAGTAGTAACCAGTCGTGGAATGTCATGGCCTCACGTGTATTTACTACGTTGCGTGTAACAACGACGTAGAAATTGCTACGTCTATTAGCCCCTCTCTTTTCTCGAGTACTCTTAACCCCATCATACATACATATACATATACACATTTTTTTGGTTAAATAATAAAAACTCCTACGAGGCACGTACATTTCCCATTGTTTCTCCAAATCTCTTTGTTCTTGTATCCACAACCGCGACGATTGTTATTAATAAAACGTTTTTCGTTTCTACGTCCGCGTCGTAATCGTACAAAACCTCTAATAAAATTCTAAATAAAGCGTGTCCCCGGACGATCTCTCGGTACGTACGTATTCGTAGACGCCCCCGGGTATATTATCCGTTCGAATATTAATAATCTCGCGATACGGGTTAACAAGCATGCACGTAGAGGACTGACCCTGGGAGGGTTAAAATAGAGATAACTACATCATCTCTTTTCCTTCATTTTTTTTTTCTATCAAATAACAAAATAAATAACACAGAAAACCATCTGAATTTCGTCACAATTCCCCCAGGTTTCATTCGAGTAAATCAAAGTATATTTTTCGTCATGCACGTACGTACTTTCAGTGAAAAAAAAAATAAGACCCCGGGCGAGACGAGCTACGCGGAAAAACCTGGTTCACCAGGTAGGGTCACGGGGATACGGGATCACGGCTGACGGTGGTGGTGGTGGTGGTGTTGGTGTTGTACGCGAAACTTTCCTTTCTTTCGATCGCCAGCTGCGCGGTATTTTGCCCTCTGGTCTTTTACCCGTATCGATCGGTCGTGTCGTCACCCATTCAGCCACGGTCACAGCTGTCGTAGCCCGATTTTTCCTGGTGCGAGCACGAACACTGGGTGGGAAACGTGTTACCCGATGATTGGCCGATCGATGGAAAGGAAACCGACGGGCTCGCCGACGCGCTTGTTTTTCGACGGAACCATTAGACGAGTCGCTCGAAACGACACGTTTAACGGACTCGATGTGAACTTTTTGACTCGAGAAACACATATTTTTACGCCGTTACAAGTCTATGGATATAGAATTTAATTAGAAAAGTATTTTTGCGAGTTTTATTAATTTTAATTGAATCAAAATTGGAAAATACATATTGAATCATTATAATTTATAGAAGAAATGTAGGATTTTAGGTGTATACGCTTTCCATAATTATTTTTACTATAGTATCTTCACTGTTTTGATAATTTGTTCAATATGAAATTTATCATTATAAGTAACGTAGAAACTGAGTATCAAGTAATTCTTCTGAATATCCTGGTGTCCCTTGATAGTATTCTTCAAGACTGAACCACAGTGAAAAGGTTAACCCATGCCCGTTTTACCGACGAAGACGAGGACTTGGTGGATATGTTTTCTAGAAAGTGAACGTGGGTCAAAAACGGGACGCCCGTGTACCGACCTCGTCGCGACGACCTTCGATTCTAACGGACTGCCGGAAATCTGCAGTTCGACGGAATTTCCGATACAAGATTTATACGTATCCGACGGGGATGAAACGGAGAAATAGAAATGTGCTCGACGAGTGATGCACGAAATCGATCGGATCCTTTAAATAGATCTCTCTCTCTCTCTCTATCCATATGATGTATATAGGACATGACACACTTGAAGGGAGGGGATGGATAAATGATAATGTAGGTCAAAGGGACACGTATTAACCCTCGGTGTGATCTACTAATAGGACTAATTAACCGTTTTCTGCTCATTATTTATACACACACCGAAATACTCTACTACGCGAGAACGTGTAACGTTGTAACGTGGTAACGTTGTGTAACGGGCACATTCTTTCTTCTTTTTTTTTCGGCCGCCGGTTATTTTTATCGGTAATCGATCGAATCGACGCTCTGCATCCGTGCAACTTTCGCGTGACTCACCGTCGGAAACATCAATGACGCGGGTGGCGTGGCTATCTCGAACTTTTTCGGAGGCTGTGTTATTTAAAAAAAAAAAGAATGAAAAAAATTATTGCTGGCACTCCGACGGCCCATAAATCGCTATCTGTGCCGACACTGGGAACGTCGGGCCTCGACCTTGGCCCGCCTCGACTTTGCGGAACGGTATTAACGAGATTTCGGCACGTGCGTCGGAACTTTCGACGAGTCGACCGTCACGACGAACCGACGCTGAAGTTTCGCGAACCTTTTTCCGGCCCGCCTAATCACTCGTACATGGAATTAAGTCTTTTATGTTTTTTTCTCGTTGTAGTTTTTTCTTTTTTTTTTTACTCGAATGACCGCCGGGTAAAATGTTAACCGGTCGAGTGACAGGGTGGTAATTATTAATTTTAATTATCGGGATGCTTCCAGGAATGTCGGCACGTAGAATCTAAAGTACAAGGTGTATTTGACGGGGAATTTTAATTGCACGTTTCAACGGGTTTCGAAATATCATAAAAATATCATGTTTTCGCAACGAATCGTCGTGAAATAATATGTTCTATCGTTTACCTCTGTGTGTCGATCAAGTATGTGATAATTCAGATTTTCGAATAATTATTGCACGATTTTTACGAGGTGTTCTCGATGTTTTCAATGGGAGGAACTCGTGTCAGTTTTATTTTACATTGATATTACTGCGTGTTCGATCGATCGGAATTCCGGGAATGAATTTTTTTACGGAATCCCTTCGATAAATTGATTCTCTACAACCGTATGTCGTAACACACGGACTGCCTCTTCTTTTTTTTCCACGGCGTGCCTCGGTTTTTCTTCCAATTACAGTTAACCCTTTACCACCGACGTATCCAGAGAGACGAGAATAAGATGCACTTCGTAGCGTTAGAATTTACAGCGGAAAGTTTCGAATAAGTCGAATATTCCGTCGAACCGTTCAAAGTTTCGAGGAGTCCCGGAAAATCTCCGATCTCTTCGAAGTCCCGTGGGATTATGAAACTTTGCGAAAGAGTTTAAAGTCTTCGGTGTCTTGCGTGTATTTTTTCACCCCTTTTTTTGGATTTCACGATATACAATGGCACGCAGGTTGATGATAAATATACATTGGGAAAATGTCCAAGGTGTGAGATAACATTTTTGAACAAGTTATTAACGATAACGTTCGGTGAAATTTATTTGAAGTATGCGTGTATTTTTTTTTGTTTGGCGAGCAACGAAATTCCAGAATTAAATCGACAACGTGTATAAAGTGTTACGGGCGTGAAATTTGATTTCTCTAAAACAGTTGTTCGTTCCAATTAATCGCCGTGATAGGGTGTACACGTGCTCGCCAAAAATTCCGCGATTCCGCTGCCACGTGGCTTATTAAGCAAATGAGTTTAACAACATTTCTCTCTGACGATCAGTTTTTAGGATGTCCGCTAAACGACGCGTGTTTTCCGTGTAATTGTCGTTCCCTGTGATAACGTGCACCCTACCCTCACCCCCCTCCCATCCCTTTCCCCTCCTAATAACGAGAGCACCGTAGTTAAACATTCCGCGGGCAATTAAAAGTTGAAAACAATTAGGCGTTCGTTTCGCTTTATTCGAATATACCGTCCAATTTGCGGGTAATTTAATTAACGAAAATTTACAGCGATACCGCGTCTCGGTGCGATAAAAGGGCCACGTGCGTTCGTGCCAGTGTATCCGATACATTACTAATATCACGTATCATAACGTTTCATTTCGTTGTCAATGATTTTCTATATAATATTCCGAAAGAAATCCCTGACAAAAAAGTTAAAAAATTTACCAAATTATTATCAATCTCACTACAAACTATGCAACAATCTTTTCTTATTATTATTTAATTTCTCTGGTGTCTAAAAGGATCAAACATTTTTCCTACAAAGTGATCCACGCGTCATTTAAGTCACTCCCAATTAGATCTTCACACGTTTTAACATACGGACCGGGACAAAAGTTTCTTTGTCTCCGAAACGGTTTAGGAAAAAAAAGGTCTGATCATTTGTAATCGTTTCCCCGTTTCCGTTATTCGTGGAACGGCTTTGGCCAGTGTCTTCCGAGAAGTTGGTATACAAGAGACGATTTCGCGACTCCCGTCCCTTTTTCTTTTCATCTGTACGCGTCCCTATTCGTGCCCAGGCCCTCGCGTTTTCCCTCGTTTTGCTTTCCTCTAAATTTAGACCGTCGTTACCCTCGCTCCCACGGAGACCCAAGCGGGTGATGTCACATGCCCATGCAAATATGTGCGGTTCGCCGACGTCTTGTGTCGCGGTTAACACTGTCCGGGATTCTTTTTTTCTTTCTTTTTTTTGGATTCGTTAATGCATGTGGTAAGAAATGGGTATGATAGTTTCCTGAACCATTGTCAGGGAAATTTGTTTATTATTATTGATTACATGAATGAAAGGTACATTACTAAATTTTCACATGTTTAATAAATATTTTTAATCAATCGTGGAGTGAAAAGAAGTTGAAGATTCGTACTTGATGTAATAATATCAAAATATCGAATTATATTTCAGCCTTCCTTTCTAGTTTTGATATAAATTTCATAATAAATTATTTTCTCCCCAATTAAACATCATTCTAAAAGCCTCGTTCGCGTTTCCCGTTGTCCGTACAGTATAAGACACTTTCTTTCTTCATATTTGACACTATCCCCCGTTTGAATGAAATTCCCCGGAAGTTTTCGATTCAAATTGCCTGCGATTTCTCGCGTTGTCGATCGAGTTCCGCTCTCTGCGCCGCGATCCTGCGACCGAACTCGTCGCCGTGTCGCTTCATGTGACCGTAGATCACGTTCGGAGGGGCGACTTTCATGTCGTACGCCAAACCCACGTAGTTCAGCAGCTCCAGGAACAGCGTGGAGATGCTGCCGAGCTTCCCGGGCTCCGCGTGTCGACAGTCCCACGGGAACGCGTGGTGGAAGTTGTGCGAACCCTCGCCGGCCGTTAACAACGAGGCGATCGCTGACTGTGTCGCCAAAATACGACTGAACAGAGAAATTTTCACTTGAGAATCTCTCGCGAAAATGCACAAAATCGTATTTCCCGATCAAAAAAACCGTATAGGAAAAATCGGAACGGTATTACTAGATTATTAGAACTCACCCGTCGTAGGGTCTGTTTCCAAAATGATGCCCGAAGGAGTTCACCGTCCAAATCATGTGGAGATTCATGACGTAGGTGAAACAGTAGGAAACGAAGAAAGAAGTCCAGAAGTCCTCGTTCCAAAGGTACATAGGTACCACGATGGGAAAGATCATTGATATCGTGATGTAAAGGGGAATGTAATATCTAAAATTAGAGAAATCTTTACCATTTTCAATGACAGTCCCTTAAATAATAATAGTTAACAAATACAAGGGAGTTTCTTTCACACGAGTGTTCTTTCCATTCGAGAAAAGTCTATATAGCTATTTAATGGAGTCGATATTCACTTGTATTGAAACATGACGAGCTTGTCCTCCCGTAAATCGGTGATGTCGATCTCGCGTTGCTTCTGACGCACCAATGGATGTCTCCTAGCCATTATCCATCCCGCGTACGTGAAGAAGAAACCGCGGTGTGCGTTTATTGGATCCGCGTCGGTGTCGCTGTACTTGTGATGAAGTCTATGGTCTCTCACCCACTTGACCATGCTGTTCTGAAACGAGTGCCGACGACATTTATTTAGTAAAAAAAAAACGCGTGGACGCGAGCGATCCGTCGAGTTCGACGAGAATCGAATCAAATCACTTACGAATCTCATCCTAATTGAATTCTACGTTCAAGGACGCGCACTGGGTAGTGAACGCTATTGGTTTAAGCCTTAGACTCTAAGGGGTGGTTTAAAATTGATATTTCATCGGTAACACGATTTGATATATTATACTTAGATACGAAGGATTAATTTCCTACCTGACCAGCCATCAGGTGAAACAGAAGTATCCCAACTTGCAGCGGTATCGTCGCTTTGAAACTTTTGTGACCGTAGTAACGATGCGCACCTAGCGCTATCGACTCCATCATTAAGAATCCACGGACGCACACTAGTGGACACAAGTGGAATTTATTCAGATTTTTTTTTTGATCTGGATATCCTTCGGGGGTGGGATTTTCTGTACCAAAGGGTTCTTGCTTTGGTGTTTAACTCTTAGTTTGTTTTTTTATTTCTTGTATGTGTGTGTGTTTTTTGGGAATTTTGTGTACCACTCACCCCAGGCAACAGTGGCCCATTTCGCATTGAATAGTAGCATATAAAAACCGATCAACCATCCGATTTGTAGTAACACGTGAACGAAGACATGCTCCCAAACGTACCGAGGCTTGTAATTCGGATCCGTGCCGTACTTTTTCGAGTTCAGAACCTCCTCGACCTCGTACGGTGCGTCTTGCTTCCCGTTTGCCGTCTCAATTTCCATTTTTTTTTTCTCTTTTAAAGAGGCGTGGATTTTATTCGTATTTTTTTCCTGAAAAATATCTGGATTGCAATAAACTACCGATTGACGCGAATAACACGAGAACTTGGCTCGGACTTACGGTTCCTCGGTACCTGTCGGTCTTTTATAAAGATATACCCCCGTTTCGGGTGTCGATTAATTTGTTCGTTATTTCCGGATTACACTCTGACCTCCAATTAACATTAATGGTAAACCGTGATTTTTCCGTGGGAATCAATGAAATTTAATAACACGATCCCGTTCGCCGAGTCTGTTTCCTTGTCACCATCGACGAAACTAATGACGCATTTCGTCGACGTGAGATATATAATATGGTTGTGATTAACACGTTGAATGCCACGGGGGTCACCGGTGACCGCTGCGTCACATTCTACCAATCAGTAAAAATTTATAATTATAATAAATGTCAATACTCATATGTATTTCTATATACCACCATTATTACTATAATAGTGTGAAGAAATACTTACTATTTACACATAAAATATACATTGGTGTTAAAAAAATCATGGAAATTCAGATCTGCCATTATTATCGTCAATTTGTCGTCGCGTTTCACTTTAATAACAGTGTGCAGCAAATTAGAATACAAAACGAACTATGTCACAATCAACATTCCTTAAACCGACCGACTACCGTTTAGAAAATCATTATTTTCGTATTCCCTGTGCGAGAATGGACCACCGGCGAGCGAATCCGTGACCGGGTTCTCACCTTTTTTTCGCGGCACTTTCACCGGTGGAAAAGGGAGTCCAAAAAAATCGTAGGGCCCCGGGTATGTATTACGTATCGCGTGACGGGATCGTTTAAATTGCGGGCCGCGTTTGTTCGTCATTCCGTCATTCGTTAAGTGATCGAGGAACCCTGGCAGCGACGGCCTCCTGGAAATTTGTTTCTCAAAATCTGTTTATATTTGTTGCGATAAATAAAACGCAGAACGTCGTTGAGATCTGTTTCTTTAAGGTGAAACGCAACTACAACTAAACGTGAAACGTTTATTCTTTGTACGTGATTATTTCTTTAATTTTTTTTTAATATTCTATTTTACTGTAATTTATACGAAACTTTTATTTTAAAAGATTCAATTATCACCGGTCGACGCGTGTAAGGCGCTGCGATACGCGCAGCCTGGCGACCTGCTAAACAGCGAAACATTACCTGGCATTACCGTAAATTACACTCTGTCGCGTGGTAATTTCATGCATTCCCTGAAACACTCACTTTTCGAATTACAATTTTCCAACCGGACGAACGCCGCAGCGTGTTGTTGCCGTCTTCCCGAGCGAATATATTCACGGTCAGCTTTTATCATAACCACGCTAACTTTCGGATTGCACGGTTATCACCGTGTAAAAATAATAATAACAACAACACCAACAAAAAAAGATAAAAAAAGGCAGAAAAAGAGAAACAGGGAGAAACGAAGAATGAGAGAAACGAAGAAGAAACGAGAAATAAAACAACAACAACAACAACAAGAACCCAAGCGTGTAGAAGCACACACTCGGAGGGCTTTTCGTTTAGCCCTTTGTGCCCGCGGCAGATGCCGTGTGTGTTTCGCGATCTTACCCTAAGACCCGGCGTATGTACACGCAAACGCAATAATAAGAACTGCCAGTCCCACATCCGGTCGCTCTACACCGTGATATTATTGTCGGGAGGTTCTCTTATTTTTTTTCTTCCCCCTCTCTCTCTCTCTCTCTTTGTCTATCTCTTTCTTCTCCTCTCTCACTTCGTGTACCTACTACTCTTTTCTCTCTTTCGACCTCTTCTTCGTTCATCACGATGTCTATCTTGCTCTCGTTGCGGTGCACCACGTGCCTTTTTCTTTTCCATCGACGTAAGTGTCGTCCGCTTCGTTCTTGTTTATTCTTATTCGACGCCTTCAACCGTTTCTTCCTTTTTTTCGTAAAGGTCTTTCTTTCTTGCCCGTTGGTTTCCTCTCCACGCCCATACCCCACCTCTCTCACCCTTTTTCGAGCCTTTGGATGCTCTTTACGTAGTGTTTTTTTTCTCTCTCTCCCCCACCACCACTTTCGTCATTCGTCGTCCCTTTTCGTTTCTGTCTGGAAAAACTTCTGGATCACGCTGGAAGGGTAATGAAAAAAGTTGAAACTCATTGGGTTTCGCCGGTAGATTGTTCTTGGTACATGGGACACGGTAAGATCATATCCCGTGGGATCGTTTTCAGGGTCCAGATGTCGAGTAATTTTCGGTGGATTTGGATCTCTGGGATGATAAGTGAAATCGGACTTTTCTTATCGTTTCGTTATTAAGCGAGATATAATATTTTTGTTTGTTGTTCTTCGTTGATTTACATTAATTTCGTTATTTCCTACGGTATGATGACTATCTTTGCGATACACGTTTATTTCGTTCCCGTTTCAGCAACCCTAATTTTCTTCTTTTCGTCATTACATGTCCGGCCGGTAATTTCCTTGCCTCTTTCCGTCATTACATGTACCGGCGGTAATTTTCTTCTGGGCAAGCGTGTCCCTTGCGTCCGTTGCTTGTTTCAATTATTATTTCAGCTCTTTTAATTTCATCCCCGTATTATTCGCCCGTCACTTTTGCCCGTGCCGCGTGCTTTTTGCATCTTCTCTTATATGTATGTATATTCTCTTCGTTCGTGTACGTATGTAACGTTGTAACAACAGTCTTCTTGTTCTTCTTGTTCTTCTTCTTCTTCCACGAAGAGTTCTCGTAATATCATTCTCGTCGCGACGTTTTGCTTGATTTCATTTCGCCGCGACGTCATTTTTTCAATTTTCTTCATGAATTATTTATTACACGTTTCTCTGTGCTCTCTTTCGCTTTTCTTCTCCCTTGACCCACGTTCCGGTCGTTCCGTTGTATTAAATTTTCCGCGGCTTCTCTTACTTCGGGAAGATTCAATTTACGTTTCTTACCACTCGGTTCCTCTTGCCTTTGTTCTTTGCTTCATCTCTTGTGGTAACTCGTTCGCTCTCATATCGGTCGACGTTTTCTATATTTTCATCGTGACGTCCGATCTCTCGTTACGTACACCCCCGTTCCCCTCTTAGTAGTAAACAGTAATCACGGTATAATTGAATTTTTACTTATACACGGATCAAAGGAAAAGGAAGACACGTGCCTAATATTATTCACGTCGATATCATCGTAAAACAGCTAAATATGCACATTTCGGAACACACTTTATTGTCTCTTTCGATTTCACATTCTTTCCGTGGCATATAATTATTTCCCCTCCACTGTGATTAGCGTTGTCAGAGATTTTTTTCTATCTATTTCAGAATCATTAGAGATAAGCGATAGTTTAGGATTTCGACGACAGGATTTAGGATCGTAAATGAAAGAGATACATCGTTCACTTTTAAACGTATTTAATAAATATTTCAATCATCTATGGGGTAAAAGGGAACGGTAGATACACAGCTGAGGTCGTAACGTCGAATATAGTTCGACTATCATTTAGTCACCTGCTTACATAAGTCTGATAAAAATCTAAAAATCTCGTCGATCAAAATTATACGCGTTCGTAAATATCTCCTTCGTTGTTCATATTTTCGTCAGAGTATAAAAACACTTTTCCCCTCTGTATGGCTCGCACTCGCGTGGGTCCAACGATTAAAAAAAAAAACAACCCCTTTCGTTTCACCGACTCTCAAATCGCCTGTCCGTGTACCCGTTCATCGTTGATATACATTTTTTCCCCCATGATATTCTGCGCGAATTTGTCCCCGTGACGTTTCATGTGACCGTAGACGATACTCGGCGCGGCCGTTTTCAAATCGTACGCCCAACCCAGGTAGTTCAGGATGTCCAGAACGGTGGTGCTGAGACCGCCTAGCTGTCCGAACTCCGAGAGTCGGCAGTCCCAGGGGAAGGCGTGGTGGAAGTTGTGCCAACCCTCGCCCATCGTCATTACCCAGGACAACTTCGACTGTACCGCCTGTATACGACTGAGAACAGAAATTCAGTTTAACATTTTCTACCTGGTTGATGTGGCTCTGGTTAGGTTAGGTGTGATTAGGTTCGGTTAGGTTGTTCAGTCTGATTAGACACGTGTCGAGCGACACTTGTTTAGTTATGTTAGATCTGGTTAGGTTATCTAATTAACAGTAGAAAATCATAATTATAATAAATGTCAGTACTTTGATACTTTTCGATACTACCGTCGTTACTATAATAGTGTGAAGAAAATAATGCATTATAAATACGGTGTAGAAAGGGCATAGGGAGAAGGGTTAACGAGAAGGTCGAACTCACCTGTCGTAGGGTCTGGACCCGTAAAGATGTGCAAACGAATTTATCGTCCACGTGGCGTGGAGATTGGTGACGTACTGGAAGCAGTAGACCACGAAAAAGGAATTCCACAGGCTCTCGTTCCAGAAGTACATCGGTACGGAGACTGGGAAAAGTACTCCCGCGAAGAAGTAGATATGTAGAAAGTATCTGGAACGAATAGAATTCGTTACGTTCACTGTCTCAAAGTTATACGATAGAAATAGACACCATGATAGAGAAGACACTATTTTTTTTCTCATTTTCTTTCTTTCTAACAAGAGAGACCCTTGATATTCACTTGTATTGAAACATTAGTAGCTTGTCCTGTAGCAAATCGCTGATGTCAACCTCCCGCTGCTTTTGCTGCAATAGTGGGTGTCTTTTGACCAATAGCCAACCCATATGGGAGAAGAAGAATCCACGGCCAGCATTATGTGGATCCGCGTCCGTGTCGCTGTATTTGTGATGAAGCTTATGGTCCCTCACCCATGTGAACATGCTGTTCTGTAAACGAGAGCGAAACTCTTTACTTTCATCGGGAAAAAAAAATTCATGCGCGACCCGCGGTTCACGTTGGTCGTCGAATTTCCGCGCGATTAACGAATCGAGTCACAGGTTAAGTTCGACAATTCAAATCTCGCAAATTCCACGCTCAAGGACACGGCTCAGGCGTTAAACGACCGGCGTCATTTGAATTTCGGATTTCTCGTGGATAAACGCGGAGACTATGTACGTTCGTTATCGTTTCGTCACTTGTTACGCAACTTTTGTCCTACCTGTCCCGCCATACATTGCAGAAGAAGCGTCGCCACCTGCATCGGTTTAGTTATTTTGAAACTTTTGTGACTATAACAACGATGCGCGCCGAGCGCCACCGACTGACTGATGAAGAATCCTAGACCGACGGCTGAAAAACAAAGATTTATGCAAATTTGTTATTGTTGTTGTTTCTTCTAACAACTACGATAATTCTGAAAATCGGGTGATCTATGGAAAATTATTCACCCTATTGTTTCTTTTATTAGAAAATAACGAAACACTCACCCCATGCGATAGTGGCCCATTGCGCATAAAAAATTGCCGTGTACAATCCGATCGCCCATCCTGTTTGAAGTAAACCGTGAACCAGTACACGTTCCCAGACATATTCGTGTTTATAATTAAGGTCGGTCCCGTAGCCCTTTCTCGTCATTACTTCTTCGACCTCGTAGGGAACGTCGCGTTTCTCGTTTGTCGTCTCCGTTTCCATTTTTGTTTCTGTGTGTGTGTGTGTGTGTGTGTGAGTGTGTGAGTGTGTTTGTTCCTAGGAACGATGAACACCTCCCGTTTGTCTATTCTTGCAGCCGCTCTTAATTCTAAAATGATCTATTGATTGGTCACGACGATACGACGACTTTCTTGCAACTCACGGTTCCCCGTTGTCCGCGGGTTCCTTTATATATACAGTACCGATTCGACAGCTCATTAATTTAATTTGTTTCTTATTTCCGGTAATCACTCTGACCCCTGATCAACATTCATGGAAATTATGTTTTTCCCTGTGAATCACCGAGACTTCACATGATCACGTATCCGCGCATCCGCTTTCTTTATTCCCGAACGAATATAATATAATACATCGAACTATCCAAAGGTAAATACACCGAGAAATTTCCGTCTCCGAAAACTTCTCGTGAAAATTTCCTCGCTACAACCCACCTGGAAATTTATCCGATGAACTTTCTAGTTCTCCATGCCCTTCTTTACCCCCCGTCAATATTTCTATTTTCAAAATCACTTTCCATACGATTATGAACATAATATTCACACATTTTCTATACGATTACGAAAATATCGTAAAATCATTTTCCATATGATTACGATAATAATATTCATATCTAAAATCAACGAAAATTTGAAACTTCCCATGGTAAGATTCCCGAATGGTTGCGATTTTAAAAATGAAAAGAATAGAAACGAAAGCAGTTTACAAAGAAACATACAAGGAAGAAGACGCGATGGGGTTCGATCACGGGGAGAAGAGGAGAGCTTTACGATCGGAGGCATCTGTTCGTCGGCCACCTGTCGGCAGGTGCAAACCGTACAGCCGGAGCCATAGCCCGTTACGTCCGAGTCGGTATCAATTGGCCCTTTTGTTTTCACCGGCTCCTTCGACACGAGGTCGTTCCCGTTTTACTACGTCGTAGTACGTACGCACGACACGCGATAGCAACCATCTCTCCGGATGTTATCGACTCCGTTTCAGACCCATGGTGGTCCCCCCATCGTTGTCTTCATCCCCTCTCTCTCCCCTCACTCTTCTCTACCACGTACAAACCCTTTGGGCCCTTAAACGTAAACAGGAAGTACCTTCCCCTTTGGCATCCTCTGACACACAGGTCGCAAATAATGCTCACTTCGATGGTTGCACCTGCGACATGTCAGCTTGGTTTCTCTTTAAAATTTAACCTATTTTTTGTCTCTCTTGCTACCTGTCCTACTACTAGTACTACTAATGAATATATATATATACACCGTGGGTGAGTATTTTTGTTTAGATTGTTTTCAATCAGTTTGGGTGGGGTATGGAAGGCCTATTTTTGTTTTGTTTTTTTTTTTTTTTAAGGATACGGGTTTAGTCGACGATCTCGTGTTGCGAGATCGATCCGTCGCACGAAGGATTTCTGACGCACGTGGTGTCGCGTTTGTTTAGATCACGCTTGAGTAACCGGTAGCGTACGGTGATACAATATGTGCGTAACCTCGACGAGGTTCTACAAGTGTACCCTTGGTTTCTCTTGCGTCACGGTGGTTCTTGTTTTCTACTATGTTTGGTTGTGTTTTTTTTTTTATTCTTTTATGATACGTTGATTACTATGGATTAATTGTATATTCTTGTTTCAGGCTGCGATACTTCAACAGACTGCCGAGTACATTTACCAGCTGGAGCAAGAGAAGACCCAGCTGCTGTCACAGAACTGTCAATTGAAACGATTGGTGAATCAACACGAGGGTGGCGATGTACCTATCAAGAAACGTAAACCGGATAACCAAGGTAGATATTCATTTTTTTGTTGTTTTCTTAATTGATTTCTGGAAAAAATCACAGAAACCACGTGTGACATTTTCTCCTTCCTCACCAAGATGAATTCTATGAACAATCATTTTTCACGGAATAATATTTCACGAATTATCATAAAATTCATCGAGGACCATCGACAGGGTTTCCGCTTCCCAAGGTCGAATATTTTTTTGCCAAATTATTCAACGCGAAAATTCGGCGTGGAATTTTTTAATTTCTACGTAACCCGTCGGTCGAATTAATATGAGGGGAGTCGTTCGTCATTTTCGCCGGTGTAATTACATTCCTGAAGAACGAGTATCTTGCGGTGAATAATCTGGCGAGACCGCGCGCGCAGGTCGACGTCGTTTGCGTGGCAGAAGCCGATCAGCGGGATCGAAACTTCGTTTACTCTCCTTTGGATCACGGTGTCATTAAACTTTCAGATTATCGAACAGCCCAGGTTAGAGTTGTTGTCGTTCGTTGCTGCGGAAGTCGTTACACTGTACTTTCAGGTCGATTGTAACGAGCCTGTTGAGAAAAAAATGGCAGCAGACGTGGATTCTTTTTCGCGATTTGTTTTCGCATACCTTGTTTCACTATTACCGTCCGTTTTGTCGCGTTTTGGTGTATTTTTTCGTTTCTTTTTTCTTATGGAAAGTATCCGGTCCAGACTTCAGTCTGAGAGAATTTAAATTTCTGCCGATATTGCTAATCAATTTCACCGCGATATTGTGTCCTCGGGTTGTTTGGAAAGTTGGGAGAAGAGACTTGGAATGGAGGAGAATCTTGGGAAGAACTTTGACGGTGTGATGGTTGATATTACTGAGGCTTGGAATTTCCACAGCTAGAAATTTCCAAGGCTGGTAATTTTCAAGGCTGGAAATTTTCAAGGCTGGAAATTTTCAAGGCTGGAAATTTTCAAAGCTGGAAATTTTCATGCGAGGGTTTTTCAATGCTTTGAATTTTTCACGCATGAAATTTCCTGCGCGTGGAATTCGAATCGCATTAATGTTTAAAAAATTTCAAATCTCTGCGCTTGGAATTTCCTGCGCACCGATATTCCTGCGCTCTGATATTTCTGCGCTCTGATATTCCTGCGCTCTGATATTCCTACGCCCCGATATTCCTACGCCCCGATAATTCTGCGCTCCAAAATTTCTGCGCTCTGAAATATTTGCGCCTGAAATTACCTGCGCACCAATTCTTCTGCCCTTGAAATTCAATTATTTACAAATATCGTTCGCCAGATGATACGAATTTAATTCATATTACATAACAATCCTAGTATGACATGTACGAAATGAATTTCACATTCCAGGAGGAGTCGTCGTCAGTTTACCAATGCATGTCAGCGAGAGTGGCGACGAGGGGTTGGGCAGTATGTCACCGGAACCCTTATCGGTAATAACAGTGACCACAGAGGGACATTCCGTGGTGAACAGCGAGGTGGTGGAGCTCAGACGACAATTGGAGAGAGAACGTCACGCGAGGCTGCATTTAGAGAAGCAGATGAGAGCCATTCAAAGTCAAATGTATCCAGAAAGATTTCGGGACAATCAGCTGATTGCTTATCAGCCGCACGAGGTATCATATTCACGCTACCACTACGTTCGTTGATGATTTTTATTGTTATCAATGTCGACACAGATTCATTCAACCTCAAAATTCAAGGCATTAGATATTTTTCTATGTCGATTTTTAATATAACTTTTCGAGGTGACTTTTAGGTTTTTCTATATATACTTTTATTATAGTAGACATTAAGACGTACCATGAATTAATACAAAAAATTATAGGATCATCTATAAAAAGCTAAAGGTGATCCGATACATTTGTGAGAAGACCACCTGATATAAAAATATACTATATAAATCTCTTAAGGGTCTACCTTCGATCTATATTACGCGATACAAAAAAACACCATCAAAATTTTGCTATACATTCTGCTATAAATATAAATCACCCAGAATTCCCAATATAATTAAATAATCTCTCGTAGGTGATCGAGCACACGGACAACGTGATGGCTCAGGAAACCGAGGAGGCTGTGGCGGCACTTCAGGTGGTATCCGTGGTGTCCTTGCCACCGGTGGGTTCGACGCAGACCGTCGAGACGTCGAGTCCCGATCCAAGTTCGCCGCCTCTTTCACCGCAGCCGGCCGACCTCCCGGAGGAGATGAAGGACGAGGAGTCGCGACCCGGAACCCCGAAGATCGTCGCGTTCGGCCAGAGCCAGGTGTTCTCCACCATCGAGGAGCAAACCACCGCCGACTCGTTCTCGTCGTCGAGTCGCGTGACGTACGCGTCCAGCACCGCGGATTTCAAGAACGCGTCACCACCGTACATCACCGCGAGCCCCAGCAGGCCGTTTTCCCCGGCGGCGGAGCCACAACGGCTTCCTAGTGTCCTCGAGGCGGCGATGAAGGCGGAACCCAAGGTCGAAGTCGAGAGGTACGCTTATTTTTTATTAATATTTTTTTAATTGATATTGTACAGTCGAGTATCTAGTGAAAATTGATCCATTCACAGGTAAAATCGATTTACTGCACTTTGGGAATTAGTTTAACACTTTTAGTGTTGAAGAACGATATATTGTTGCGCAAGCATTGGCGCCTATTATACGCATCACAAGAGTTTTGTGTTTCAAAATAACTTTAGAAAACGTTATAAATGGTTCAAATTCATTGCATTGCAATTAAAAACATTATTTATCAGAACTGTATATGTTTTCTGCTGTTGTCAAATACCTGTGATTATCTTCGCATAGACACTAAAAGGGTTAAGTCACTATTAACGAATTAATTAATTGTTCTTTTCGGTTACAATCGGTGTTATTTATTTTAGATAAATCCTATATAAGTTTGATAAATGATATGATTAAAAATGGATCGTTATATCGACAGGTTGCCATCGCCATCGAATTCCCTGGACGACGGTACGCCGCAGGCGAGGTTGTACCTGGCGAACACCTCCCGGCAGAATCTCGAGACGATCGTCGAGGCGATACGTCACCTGGAAGGTGACCACCTGTTCAGCGACGAACCCGCGCAGGACGTGCCGCTCGCGTTGACGAACAAACCGACGACGAATCCGTCGGCCAAGTCGTCCGGCACCACCTCGGCGTCGTCGTCGACGTCCTCGTCGTCGTCGTCGTCCACGTCGTCGTCGTCCACGTCGTCGTCGTCCGCGTCGTCGTCGACCACGACGAAGCAACGGTTACTTCAGGCCGAGTTCCTTCAGTTCCATAGGCAACAACAGACCCAACAGCGTCCCGGCGTGATCGTCGCCAAGCACTCGTGATCGAACGTCGTCCCGCGATCCGTAAACTGAACACGCGCGTACGTCGCGACTCGCACGCCTCCGCTCGAGACGACTAGCCCGCGGCACATCAAGAAGAACAGGAATTTTTCTTTGAACTGACGAAATAGTTAGAGATAGGGACGAAAGACGCGCATGGTTAGAAAATCGGAAAGAGAGTGTGAGGGAGAGAGAGAAAGAAAGAAAGAGTGTGTGAGAGAGAGAGAAAAAGAGTGACAGAGACATAGAGAGAGAGTGTGTGTGAGAGAGAGAGAGAGAGTGAGAAAGAATGAGAGAGTGCGAGATAAACGATAAACCGAAACGATAACTTTTGTGCGAAAATTTATGTTTCACCCTTGACGCTCGAGTCGGAGGCTTTCTTTCCTCGAAGACGCTCGGGAGGGCCTCCTTGCGTTCGTTCGGTACCGCCGACCGGCCGTTTTAATCAATTTTTCTGTTACGACTGAAGGAAAGAAAAAAAAAAAATAAGAAAATCGCGAACGACAAGAACGGCCGAGTCGGCATTTTTCGTATGTTCCTACTAGCACTTTGTCCGCGTTCGTTTCGAGGTCGATCGGATCCCCGGTCCCGCTACGATCGCGCGTTATTAAACGTTAGTTCTCCTCCTGTACAAGTAAAATATATGGACACCGTGCGGACAGACGGGATCGGGTGATCGATTCGTAAAACCGGGTGGCGGTGATTCGTTTGCTCCGAATAATCACGGATGAATCACGGTGATTAGGGCCCGATCGGTAGTAAGTAACGGTTTAACGAAAACACACGTACACAGAGACACAGACAGACACACACACACACACACACACAGGCTCGAAACGAATGTGGGACCAAAGTGTCGACGCTCGACGAAAGGATCACCCTCGCCACCGAGACGTCGAAACGATATTTCTACCCCCTTTTCCCCCTTAATTAGCCCCCTTCCGTGAAACAACCCCTGTGTCCCGTTCCCCAATGAAAATCCACTCCCCCCCCCATAAAGCCCCTTTTTACTTTCTTGTAAATACCACCGATTCCTACTCGTTCGCTTTCGTTTCTCGAGGTTTTATCTCGAGCTTTATCACGCGGACGCGCGATCCCCGTTGTCCGGAATCTCGAAGGATTCTACCTCCCCCGAAAACAAAATATGAGAAAAACAAATAGAGTCTCTCCTGCAAGAACCTCCCCCCGCCATCCCCTTATCCCACCACCATTGCCACCATCATCATCCCTTTCCCCCCCACCTTCTTCGCGAATCGAACCGCGAAGCCGGCGTGTTTTCTCCTTCTGTTTACAAGGTAGGGTTTTCATTTTTCTAGGACGTAAGCGATTAAAAAACTACCACGATAATATTCCTAGCTCTTAAGGCTGCGTATGCTGTATTGTATGATGTATACATAAACACGATGGACGCGTGTACACGTGCGTCTTACGTGTGTGTGTTTACGCGGGTGCGCGTGTACACGCGTGTATACGATAATTATATATATATGTATGTATATACATATATATGAATATTTATAATATATATGTGTATATATATATGTGTGTGCATATAATTATTTACGTTCTTTTTTTACATTGTTACGGAAATAAATGAAAATGTACACAATTTTTTGACGACGCGAAAGAGAAAGAGTTATGAATTTAAAAAGAAACAACAAAAGGAGAACAGTTAAACGAAACAGGATTAAGAAACAAACAAACATACAAACGACACCCAAAACGATACGAAAGGAAAATATGATACCTGGTGAAACACGGGACACTAACGCGTGTGCTTTCACGATTTCGTTGCACCACATTCGTAAACGTTGTTTTGCACAGAGAGCGAGAGAGTGAGAGAGAGAGAGAGAGAGAGAGAGTGTGTGTGAGACAGAGAGAAAGAGAGATATAGTGCGTGTAAGGAAAAAGAACCGAACGACGAACAGGTTTAATAATAATAAAAAATCACGTTACATGCAAAAAGTAATAATAATAATAATACTTAAATACGTACCACATACATGTATATAAATATGTATACACGAAACACGGTTATTCACATGCATAAAGAAACGTTCACGCATATACAGACACACATAGACACAGACAAACGCTCACACACGTACGAGCAGAGAGACACACGCATGCTTAATATTTGACACACATTAAGACGCGCCTACCCACACAGAGACGCGTCTCTCGTAGCCGCGTTGTGCGATCCACACCTTTTTCTCTGAGCGTGTTCTTCTCGTCCCCATCCGGTCGCGGACGAGGAGATGAAAAACAAAAAAAAAAGAAAACAAGAAAATCGCGGGCCGAAAACTCCGTTTAATCTGTGCCAAATATCGAGTACCCAGATGATCTTTTGTTCCTTCGTAGACGTAGCGCCAGTGCGACGCGATGAAACGCTGGTCGGTGCATCCGGGTAGAGAAGAAAGAAAAAAATAAATCCCCCCCCCCCACCCTCTAACCAAACAAAAAAAAAGAAGGAAAAGTAACAAAAATAAACATTTAAACGAAAGCAACGATCATTCGTCCCCCTCCACTTTGGAAAATCGTCGGCATTGTTTTTTCGAGACTTTTGAGGGCTCGCGGAGTAAATTTTTCCTATTATATATATATAGAGAGAGAGAGAGTTTTATATATGTATACATATATATATGTATGCATGTATATCGTTCACTTTTAGTACCGGCTTCACTTTTTCCCAGGTATCGTGAAACAAATTTTCGTATATCGAGACAAGTCTGACAAATCGGGAAAACACCCCCACGGTGATCCGCTTGAAACTCACCCTCTATTCACGATCACCCACTCCATCCACTCACACTCACACGCACACACACGCATATACGTATTATGTACACGGTGTTATTCGAAACCTTTGCCGCCGATACCCGACGAAAAAACCTTTTTCTACGATAAACAGACACGTTAAACAAGGATTTTTAGCTCAGGATTATTATATACGATACACGAATGAAACGTGAGGCTTAGAATGAAAGAATTTCTCGTGCCTTCCGGGGGGACGAACGATCGTTTTCCGGGATGATCGAGCGATTAAACCGATCGGCTGGATACACAGTAGGATGGTCCAACGACGTTTGTTTTTTTTCTTCCTTCGTTTCCGCGAATCTTCGTCGTTCTTTATTATTCATTTCCACGTGTTAATCTTTACTTCCGTTATTCTTCGCTTCTCTCTTTTCTTCATCGTTTTGTATTTTTCCTCCGCGTGTTCCTGTTCCGACGAATGTGGATCGATCGATCGATCGATCGGACTGATCGTGAAACAACAACAAAAATCTTCGATACATGGATATTTCTGTATCGTTTTCTTTTCTCACCTCCGCTGTAACGTTCCATCAACGGGAACTATTTGATCGGGAATTGTGTTTTTTTTTTTACTGTTCATCGTGATACCATATGTTTTTTCCAACGTTAGTAGACGACAATGACGATGACGATTAACGTTCAACTGGCAGATGTGTTACGGCAGCGACCGCGGACTTTTGAGTTTCGAGATATGCACGAGAGGTATGCCTACGAGAAAATTAATTTTAGGTACTCCTTAAGTATGTAATTAATCACGTAAGCAGATTACGATGGTAATGGCAGAGACGGTGGTGTACGATTAAGCTGACTTTAGTTAACGTTTAGCAGTTAGGTACGTAGGAATTGTTAGCTGAGTACGCAATCGAAATACAACCAAGTTATTAATATTGTCTGTCGGTATGATAAATGTGACGCTAATCCGTAATTGTACTGTGTGTATATACCATTTAGCGATGTTCCAATACGTTATACACGTGATTACCTTTTAAACTAATTACGAGAGGGAAAAAAAAGATGCGCAACCAACGTACGTTCGACGAAATTAAACGTTAAATGAAATAAAATGAAAGAAAAAAACACACACACACACCGCTTCTCGTACTTGCTGCCGTCCCAGATCGTCGAGATGAAAGAAAGAAAGAAAAAAAATATAAAACGTACATACACACACACACACCTTTAAATGCGCGCACACCCTCATACACACTTTTCGAAAATACCGCTCTCCATTTCACGCCAGTCAAACACTTTTTCTACCGTTCATAATTTTTCTACAATTTTCGACCACGAAACCAGTTTCTCGAACGATTTTCGCACACCGTGTGTATGTCTGTGTACGCGAACCCGTGCGTGTGTGCGTGTACAACTTGAACATTTCGATAATATAAATGATCCTCGACGAATATCACCGTGATTTTTCTTCGAATATTTTCGAACACAGACACGGCGATACTTCGAACACTATTAACAAAAGGTAGATCGTTGTTTCACGACGTTTGCGGCAAGTACGACGAAGTTCTCAAAGAAACGGACTCGTTAATCTGAACTCTGTAGACTTTAAAACGTTATGAAAAGAAAATCCGCGATGAAAGTGTAATTAACGCGTCTTTGATATATCGTACCTTCGAGAGATAGATAAAGAGAGAGTGAGAGAGAGAATGCGTGTCTGTGCGTGTGTGTGTACGAGAAACAGAGAGAAAGAGAGGGAGAGAAAAACAAAATTACATCCCCTTCTTGTCAGAGGGGGTGTGGCGGTTGTACAAAGAGCATCTCGATATCGATGTTCGCGCGGGTACGCACGAGGGCCTAAGAAAAGTCGAGACAAAGTTTCCTCGGTACGTTTCCAATGATATTTTTTTTTCTACCCTCGACGAATGTTTTCCTCCTCACCCGCCCGCGTGAATACATATATCTCACGTCGAACCTGTCCTTTATTTTCGATCATCAACCTTCTAACGTCTCAACTGAAAACAATATTTCTCTCTTTCGCCCCCGAATGCGTGTCTTTGATTTCTTTGGATTTTTTCCTCTTTTTTTATTGGTTCTCGTTCGTACGTTTCACTGGCGAGCGTTTCACCGCGCGTTTCCGAAACCGTTTTCGTTTTTGAGCGCGACATTCGAATCCAAATGAACTTCTTTCATTTCTCCTGATTTTATACCGGAAATCGTTCGGACATTGCGAGACGAGGATCTATTGGACAATCGCGATTCGCTGGTTCACAAAGTTGGATATTATATAACACCAGAAAGTAACACCGGGTGAATATTGAGAAAACAAAGTGTCCACGATTACCCGGATAATAAATCGAGCGTTGCAGCAATGAGAATGGATGTTTTTGTTCACCACGGGAAGTCCGATTTAATCACGTCGCAAAAGGTGTACGATTATAAAGTCAATCCCACGTATAAAGAGACGAGGAAAAGTGCGTTACCATTTTGGTAGAAGTTGGCGAAATCTAAATACATATACATATATATATTTCGTGATGCATGTGGTCGATTCTTAGGGTAATCGTGCACACGTTCTCATTAATTATATGTAAACAGAAAGAATCCACCGTCGTCGATTAATCGCGAATACGAATAAAATGAGAATCTATTCGCCTTCAATTATGTAAACGCAACAATGTCGGCTAACGATATCGAAATATTAAAGTGGAACGTTCGCTGGGCGATTTTCGATTTTCGATGAACAGATGAACGGATGAACAAGAACGAAAATAGTGTAAACGATAGTTAAAAGCGACTGCGGTGGTTATACGTCGATTTCCCGATACTTTCTTGTTCTCTCTTCTTCTTTCTTTTTTTCATTTTTCTTCAACGCGTAAAAAAAAGATAATCCATCACGATTCCCATTTTGTTTTGCGTTCTGATCCATTCAGTTTTTTGAGATACATTCACCTGGCGGGGAACACGCGGAAATTCATATAGATATATTCAAAAGCGCTTCCATGTATAGGTGGACAAGCGCGTACAATGTATACGATAGTGTTGCGCGCATACACCGCGCACACACATACACATATATAAACATTAAAATACACACGTACACCATGCTTTACGAGCATTTTAGGGAGAAAAATCTTTCTTGGCCCCGCTAAGGCCCATTGCGACTCGATTAAGTCCCGTTTTCTACGCGATGTTCCTTCGGGAATACGTAAACGTACATTTACTGGGTTCGCAGTCTTTTTTTTAACAAGGTCACACGAAAAATTGAGCGTACAACCGATGTAGTGCACTGTTTTCTGTTTTTTTTTTTAAATATAGATCATCATATTTATTCGTCGTGAGGTAAACTGTACATTAATTATAGTCCGAAGTCTTAATTTAAGTATTATATTATTTAAAAACGATCGAAAGTAGATTTCCAGCGGGTGGATTTGGAGAAATGTACTTCTTCCTGGATGAATGTTTTTGTAAATCTGTACATATCTCTTTTTTTTGCGTTTCTTTCTTTTTTTTACCGTTGTACGATCAATTTCCCGCGTGTTAACCGTACGTTCGGGTGCATGTTCCGGTTCCGTTTCGATTTCCAGTTGTACGCCGTCGAGCGACGATGGGAAACGAGATTCGATCGGTCGGTGCACCGCCTTAGGGTGGCCTAAGAAAATGTGTGAAATCTAACTTCGTGACCTGGTGCGTGGGTGGGCCCCATAACGCGTCGTTCCCTACACGCCGTGAAGTAACAGGGGGAACACACGTTGACGTGTATTTTGTCCGGTGTCGAAAACGCTTACGCGACCAAAATTCTTCTTTAGTTGAAACACGAGTATTATGCTATTTCGTAATTTATTAAATTTCTTGTATTCGCTCGCGTTTGTTTTTTTTCTGTTACTATTATTATTAATATTATTATTATTATTAATTTTATTATTATTATTATTATTAATATTATTATTAATATTATTCTTATTACTATTATCATTATTGTACAGAATATGAAAATGGAGAAACGCTTGTGTGCGGAGTCAAACTGTGCTTCTTTTGATTTATTTTTTTCTTCTTCGGTATCTTCCGATAGCGAAACAACAAAAAACATCATCAACCACAAATAACAATAACAATAACAACAAAACAGCGAAGGAAAATCGTTCTTTTCTTTTTTTTTTCTCTGTGTCTCAGGAATACACGTCAGCGTCGCCGAATATATCCGACGCTACGCGACGGTCCCGTACGTGGTAACGACACCCCCTCCCCCTCTCCCCCCGCCCCTGAATCACTTTTTTACAAGTTTCTACGATCGACGTCGTCCGATGGATCAACGTATATATATATTTTTTTTCTCGTCTTTTTGTAAATCAATACGATCCGAGCACTATGTCCCTCCTCCCTCGATATCCACGAGTCACTCGTGTTATGTACCACGTACGTTCGGACGGTAAAACTTGTGGAAAAAAAACCAAAAGATACTACGGCGATCAGGGACGTCGGATCGTCGAGCGACGGTACCGTCGACGGTGAGAAATTAAATCTTCGGATTTTGGAAAAAAACGGATCGAGGAGCGTCGCTCGATGATCCGACGTCGCTTTTTGGAAAAAGGAAAAAAAATTACACACACACACACACACACACAACAATCCTGTCACCACGATGACACGGACACTCGATCGTCCTCGATCGAGCCGAGTTTTTTTATCGTTGACTATATATAAATTATATATACATATATATATATAAATATATACATAAAACAATGGCTCCTATAACTTCTTTACAATCTTTTTTTCGTTGAAAGGTAAAACTAAGGGAATGATAAGAAAACAAGAATTCGCGCGCAGAATTTACGGCTAGTTGCTACTAAGTGAACGGTAATTAGAATATCCGCGAGCGTGGAAAGTGAGAAAGAGAAACGAATATGGAAAGGATGTTCAAAAGGGATAAGGAGAAAACAAGATGATGAAGAAGAAAAGATGAAAGAACACGTTTTCTAAAACTTTAGGCGAGCGTGGCTGTGTGAATAGCGAGCGACTATGATTTAAAAACAATTAAGATTACACATACACATACACACACACATACATACAAACAAAATTCGAAACGACAACTTTACTGTTAAGGCTAATTCGATTTGTACTTTTTTTTCTTCGGCAAATGGCGACTGAAAGTGGCGCTCCATGTTCAAAGAGAAGTGGACGTCCGCCTCCTGGAGGGAACGAAAGTTATTTTCGTTGTCCACGTCCTCGTGTACCTAGAATCAAAGTGTTCCGACGTCCGCGATCGAGAGAAAAATCATGGATCCGATCGTGAAAACGTTCGATCTCCGAAGATTCGCTTCCAGCTCGTCGCTAGGTGGAAAGATAACGCGAGACGAACGAGACCACGAAGACCGGGCCACAGGTGTAATCCGATCGCGGGCGATGTAATTGTTTTGCCCACGGCAAATTAATTACGATAATTATTTTTCTATCGAGACATTCACGATTCTTTCGGTCGCCACGGGCTCGCAAAAACAAAAAAAAAATAAAACGAGTAAACTATGTATAGAGTAAGCCGTAGTGTGATAGAGCGCGACCACTATGGCGTGCAAGAGTGAGAATTCGAGAGAATCGAACGAACGAAATCGAATGAGAGGAACCAGATACCTGTGAGAAAGTGTGTAACGTGTGTGAGAGTGTGTGTGTGAGAGAGAGAGAGAATTCATTTTTTTTTCTTGACTAGAGTAACGAATAAAAATAGCGGAAAACTGTTCGATGTAGCGAACAGACTCCGGAAATTACGTTTCGCGAACAGAACTGAAGTAGCGTTTACGAAACGGGCGCGTGTGCTGGTTTTCAATGGAAAACACTGGCGAAAAATGTTAAATACGTATGCTTGTTCACGCCGGGTGTATATGCGCGTGTATATGTAATTTGTAGAGCGCTCAAGATGTTTCCTTAAACTCCTTGAAATACAATTCTTTTTTTTCTCTTCTTACACGACGTTAGACTGTTGACATTCAGCTGAAATTATTCGCGACGTATTTTACGAAAATACCGAGTTGGGCATTACCATGCGCACACTAATTTCAATTAACGTTCACGTTAATTAACGCGAAGGAAGAACAAGAACAACAACAAAAAAGAACATTCACCATTTATCTAGTCGTTATTCACTTTTATTCTTATCGCACGCGCGGTTGCGTGGTATTTATTGAAAATTTTTTTACGAATCTATTTTTAATTACCGATCCACCCTCTGTTACCTAATTTTCTGCGTTTTTTTTTTCTTTCTTTCACCTTTCACACGACAGAAGAATTATTACACGTTGGAAAGCGTGAACGTCTGCGGCCACGAATTTTTTGCCCAACTCCGAGCAGCGGGGGATCGTTCGAACGGCGATTAAAATAAACCGAAGACGAAAAAAAAGAAAATAATAGTTTCCGTCAGGACGAGGGGCTCGTTTGTTCGACGAATCGTACGTCGCGGCCGGTTTTGTCGTCGTTACCCCTGCGAACGTTTCTCAAGACGACCAATTATAATCGATAGGACGATCTTGTGAGGATCTCGCGAGACAGATCTAATTATTTCCAAGCACCGTCCAATTAACCGTGAGTTCGACGCCAATGGGGAAGGTGGATCGCGCACGGGACGTAAACAGTATTATTCGGTACGATAAATAAGAAAAAAAATCAACACAAACACCGTTAATCCCGAATTCGAACACAAAACTCAACAGTCACGCGGTGGCCGTGGTTTCGCCGTAGAAATAAAAATCATTGAAGAGGATTCGAGTTACGCTGAAATCCCTATTCAAAGGTGTCTCAAAGTATCGTTATAATTTGTTTTCCTTTTTTTCTTCAAACAAGAGCAAACAATAAAGAAGATATGTATGTGTTTACTGTGGAATATATTATTTGTTACAATTATATCGACAGATCTTTTTTCTTCGTTTTCTTTTCTAATTCCGTTCCATTAAACAAAAATAAAAACAACAGCACAACAACAAGTCGGGACAAACAACTCGAACAATCGGACCGAGATGATCGAACGCTAATGACAATGACGTGTCCGAATGATTGTATCGGTTGGTTCGAGCGTGGAATTATTCGAAATCCGGAATACGTCGGTGTAAACGTGTTTCACAAACAAATACTGTCCAATGTCCGTCGTTCATCTAAATTCAAAACCGGCGGAATGACGGGGAGAAAGTCAAAGTCCCACGATTTCAAGCCGCTGAAGAAAAGGATCATGAGACTCGCGAGCACGAGAGCCAGAGAGAAAGAAAGATTGAGAGAGAGAAAGAGAGAGAGAGAGAATGCTCTTGCACGCCGTAAATGCCGCGTACACCACAAGAACAGACTGCCATCGAGTTGAATGTACTCGTTTGTAATAAATACATATAACGAGGGGGGAGAGACCGATAAACGAGAGAGAGAGATATAGAACACGAATAAAAATGAGCGTAGAGAGAAAGAAAGAGAGTGTGTGTTAACACTTTGACTGGCGAGGTTCGTCGCGTGGGAATTTTCATATCTTTGTCGCGGGTCCGCGTGAATTTCATTTCCTTTTTTTTTATAACCTTGGCGATTCTAATTTGCACACGCGCGTGCTCGATTATCCGCGAGTGAAACGGCAATTAATTGTCCATTGATCTTTCGACCGTTCGACACCCGCGGGATCAACGTATTCGCCGAGTCGTAAATTAACGTTTCCAAACGATTGTTTCGCGCCAGTCGAGGTGTCTCGGTCGGTTTTGAAAGGAACTCGCGAGAAAAGTGACGCGGATCCGCGTGACGACAAACGCGAACAGAAAAAATTCATCGGTGTTCGCTGGTACAGCGAAAATTAATTTACAAAGGGTGTTTCGTCCTCGTGGAACGATTTTTTTTCACGATCGCGAGATTCTTAGGGAAAAACTCGTTCACCTATCGAAGTCCCGGAGGAACGGGAGAATGTGTAGAAAATTTGAATGTGTTGCGCGCGTCTTCTTCTGTGTGCGTGACGGAAAATTCGGGTTACCACGTGTCCGCCGTGGATCGCGATCGATGATCGATAGATTTTTATCGAATTTACACGGCAGATAGTGCCAACGATCTTAGGTCGAGATTCGAGTAAACCGGTATGCGGTAGTTAGGGAAATTAGACTCGACTGATGAATTAGAATTAGGGTCGAAACGGTAGCGAGAGTTTTCACGGTGAAAAAACATAGGAAATTTTTAAACCTCGACGATTTTCGGTACGATTTTGTAACCTGGGATTCGCGAGTCGACCCGTGGTCCCAATTTCCGGTTAGGAAGATCGACGATTTCCGTCGGAACGCGAAATTATTCGTTCAAAGGACGACGGACGTTGTTTCGTGACTCGAGGAAAAGAATCTACGGTCGCACGGAGCATCGAGAGACTCTTTCAGGAGACCGATGATCTGTATCTCCTAGGGATATTGACAGCGACGACGTGATTATTGATAAAATCGAGATACAGTAGAATACCGATCCCACGAATTAAAACTACAGATCACTTTTTGTAATTTCCTACTATCGACGTCGTGGTTTTCGATTTGTTTTTTTACGAATTCCGACAAGATCTATGGGGAGACAGTGACTTTTCTAACGTTTGTATACCATCGTGTTTCATATCCTACTGTCTGGGTATTCTACTCTATTGAAACACGGACAATAAATATTTTCTGAGTAATCATCGACGAATCCGAGAGAATCGTATCGAACGATCGATAACCACGTGGAAGAAGATCTCGATCGTTCACCATTTTCACGTTTATCTTCGTCAATGTGTTTCTAAGCGAGTCTCTGGTTCCTCCGGGATATCAAGAACGAGGAGAACCTTTCCGACATGATTTGTGATCCACTATTAAATACACTTTTTAACCCTTTCGTTGCTAAGACGTCAAAACGTCTCCTCGCTTTTGCTTTGAACACCGTCAAACGTCAAAGTAGTGTTCACATAATAATTTTCCGTGGTTTTTTCAAAGGAAGAAAGCATGTCTATCTTTCGATTTATACGAGATCGGTGAAAAAAAAAGTGACTTTACCGTCATCAAGATCGAGCCGGGATTCCGTAACGATCGCTTTCACGGCGACGGGAATCATTAAAAGTTGAATATATTCGTGAAAATGGAAGCTCATCGTCGTACGACGAGCGATTTAGCACACTTTTTCATTGAAAGGCCGTGCCGCGATGAAAGGGTTAAGAGAGAACACAGAAACCAGGTAAATTTCAAGGAGCTAAACGCGTCGTGTGTAAATTCTAATTGAAATAGGGGTGGAAACGGGGTGGGGGAGGGGTTGTGTGTGTTGCGGGGGGAGAGAAAAGAAATGAAAACATAATTCTCTGTGATGTATTTAGACGACTTGATTATCTAGTTGACGGTTATTATTGCGGTTATTATTATTGTCATTAGTTTAATTATTATTATTATTATTATTATTTGCCGACGAATTGCTATATATAACTATCGGGCATGTACCTTAGGATAATAGCGTGACTCTCGAACTTTACATCGCGTAATTCTATCGATCGATTCTCTTTCATACGATACGAAACGAATAAAAATAGCAAAATGATCTATAGATCGGGTGTAGTAGGTACTCCAGGGCGAGGGCGCGTCGTTAGGGAAATTAGTACGACGTTAAAAAACCGCGTTAGCCCGACGATTTGTAAAACAAAACTGTCGTCGCTCCTCCGACGAAACCGGAGCGATCGCCGCGAAAGAAACGCGTCGATTTTGATTTCGATTTTTCGTCGCCGTGCCTGCAAACATTGTCCCGTGATCCAATTATACTTGTCTTCCCTACGCAAACAAAAGAAGGGAGGGTGATGTCCCGTTTATTATCAAACAGTAGATAGCGTCGGAGTGTAATACCGAGAATAAAACGAAAAAAAAACGAAACTATCCGGACGCGCGTTCTTTCGCTGGGTTCGGTTTTCGTCGTAGTTAAAGGAACAAAAAAAAAGAAAAAAGAGACATTCGATCGGGCCGTGAGAGAAGATTAGATAGAAACTATAGCGTGCGATCGAGAAAACGCGAGACGAGAATGCTTGCGACAGAGTGTGGGTGAGTAAATGATTCGTGCGAGGTATTTAAGCATCGTAATTATTAAAAAGACACACCGACTGCACTGACGCGGCTCGAGCGAACCTCGGAAAACGCAGCCGATTACTTTTTTTCTCTTCCCGGCGGCTCCATTAACTCTTCTAGGCGATAGAATTTAAAACGAGAGAGAGAGCGAGAAAGGGAGAGAGAGAGCGAGAGCACGAGAGAGAGAGAGAAAGAACGAGTGGGAGAGAATAAAAGAAAAAAAAACAAACAAACAAACAAAGAAGATAGTCCACCTTGCACGAGAAATATTTTATAATATTTAAATGAAAAAGCATGTGTATTTTAATAACGTGCGATTAAAGAAAGAATTTAAAGCGCGGCGACGCGGAAACGCGCGAAATGTTTTTCCAGCCCCGCCGTGCTGTAAAGTTAATGATAATACTATTAATAAAAAAGATAAACAAAGAAATAAATAAATAAATAAGGTGGTATAAAAATGTTATACGCGGTTCCTCGAAGAGTTAAGCCGCGATTGGACGGCGACTTCCGCTTCGCTCGAGTCGACGGATAGAATTTAAGAAGTATTGGTTACTATCGTAATGAAAAAAAAAAACAAAAATAATAAATTAGAAAAGAGAGGGAAATAAAAGGAAAATGGTAGCGTGAGAAAGCTCGGAGCGGTTTTGTTTCGTGCAAACGCAAAACGGGTTCGGGGAAGTCCAGTCGTTTCCATGGAGATTCTTCCGCGAGACGTTCGAAACGTCGTCGACAGGACGAAAACACGATTGGACACTCTGTACAAGAGAGAAAAACCAAAAAAAAAGAAAAAAGAAAACAGGGAAATCGAAGTGAAAACGACTCGACGTTTTTAATCGTGTATTTCAGAAAGACACGCGAACCCGAGGAAACCCTCGCGTTGTGAAAGATAATATCGAAGTAATACATTATCTCGCTGGGATAATGTGTTATATAAAAGATAATTTATTATATTAAAATAGCGTATTACTGTATAGACGGCGATGAAACGTTGCACCGCGTCGATCAGCAATAAAATCGTCGAATCGCCGCCTTTATCCCTCGGCGGACAAATTGTATCGGGTCTTTTTTTTTTGTACCTTCTTCATTTTCTATTTTTTTTTCTTTCTTTACTCACGCGGACACGAACGAAACAGGTAAATTGAACGAAAATAACGAGGTAAACTTAGCCGACGGAGGTAGAACGATAGCTAGCGGGTAGTAAATAGAACGAAACGAACGACAAAACCGAAATACATTACATACATACATACGTACACGCATAGAGAGATTATACGGGAGAGACAGGTAAGAGTGCAATGTTTTATTGTTATGTACTCCTCTCGCGTGATGCACGGAACGCGCCAAACGAGCAGT
The DNA here is from genome assembly GCA_917499265.3 of Mimumesa dahlbomi. Classification (NCBI taxonomy): domain Eukaryota; kingdom Metazoa; phylum Arthropoda; class Insecta; order Hymenoptera; family Crabronidae; genus Mimumesa; species Mimumesa dahlbomi. The sequence goes on from OU824118.1 coordinate 13,322,440, forward strand.
CACCCTCGAACGAGAAGAAAAAAAGTCTTCGTACCATTCGCATATTGCTTTTTATTGTTATACAAAAACATTGTAAACGAGTACATTACATAAAAGTAAACAAAATGAAAAATATTCACAGCGGTACGCATCGATTCTGCCGGGGATTCCGAGTCGCGAGCGTGATGAAATTCACCCTCCCGTTTTCAAGGTTACGAGACAGAATTAAGTATTGTATCACGGGGATCGTCTTTTTCCGAAATCCGCGGAAATTTTGTCGACACGTTTGTCGATAGTAACAACCACCCGTACTTTTGTTCCCTAGGCGAAAAATGATCGAACGTCAGGTTGACTGGAATAATTAATGAAATCCATCGAAATTTCGAAAACTTAATCGAACGTTAATTAATCTCCGGGGACAGCGGAGCATGAATATCGGGTTTTTCACCGTGCCCGAGGAATTTCACGGAAGTTTTAATTAATTTTTTCCCACGGATCGGATCTCAATTCGGGAAGAAAGTACACGGTGGTTTGAAGGGCTTTGAAAAGGGCGATCACGTACCTCGAATTTCGTTCGTCTCGAATTATATACCCCGTTCGACTGCACTGGTTATATCCACGCATTGAATTTAAATATATCCGCTTCCCGCGAGACGCGCCTTGGAATCCCCGGTGCAAAATATTCTAGATACTACGCGATACGTTTTACGTATTTACAGAAAAAAAAACGTAAGCAAAAGAAGCAAAAAAAAATGGAAAAAGAAAAAAGAACGACGAAGCGTTTTAATTATTATATAGGAGAACGATTATACTTTCCCTTCTTTTCTACAATACTTTGTATATTTCCACGTAACCATTCATTAGAAAGTGATGTGTATAATTATCGGTAAAAGAAAAACAAAATCATTACGACTAATGTTTAATCATTTTACTGTTAATCAACCAGATTTTATTAAGCCGAGCGGTAACGTCGACGACGACCATAGGTGCCGTTCGTCCTCGTTGTCGTTGTCGTTATCGCGACGATTCTCACAACGATGCGACCTGATTTATATACATATTTATATATATATATATACACACACACATATTCATGCATACACATTAGTTCGTTTCTCCCTTTTCTACTCTTTGTCACGAATCTTCATAAAAGTGTCTCTTTTTACCGAGCGATAGACATTCGAACGTTTTCTTTCCTCTCGAAGGGTGCATTGTTTTCGAGTGTTTTATTTTCTCTAGATTCGTTCCGCAGTTCACGAGAAAGAGTTCCTTCGAAATTGTATTAGAAAAAAACAGACACATACACGTACAGAACATTCCGGGGAATTCTACTTTTCGATGAACTGCGGAGTCTCTCACTCGGTTCATTTTCTACGCGATCGATCGATCGATGGATTGATCGATCCTGCGGAGGTAAAGACTGCGATCAACGGGAATCAAGTCGCATCGTTCCTTTAACAATTATTATCGTCGTAACGATAACGTATAGTGAAAACCTCGCAAATCTGTCGACGTTGGGAAGCAATCGACCGGTTTCTTAGAAGCTAGAGAGGCAAGGGATTGCGCCAATAGAAGTACAAATTATTAATGATGAAAAAAAAAGAGTAATAAAAACCGAGTAAATGCGAATAAAATCAATCATTCGAGAATGAGATAATGTGACCAATAACGAAAGAGGTGTAACATCTGAACTTTAGTTTCATCGCTTTTTATTCATTACCTTTGATTGTATTATTGCTTGTAATATTAATTCGAGATACCTTGAATACAAAAAATAATAAACAACGTTAGCCCGTGTTTTGTCTTCCGCAAACCTTTCCTGTTCTATTTGATCCTGTTTCAGTGAATTTTTCGACTTCATCTTTCAATGTGAGACTGTATTTAAGAGAATGATACTTTATCAAGTCTAAACCATGTTCAGAAGATACAACGTATCAGACTTTAACAACGTTGAATGTAGCCTTTTATTAGAACTTTATCCATTCTGTAATTTCAACAATAAGTGTAATATTGTTCTAAAATCCAGTGCTAGATGTATATGTAGTAAAAAGTATTTTCATAATCGTAACGTTTACTTTCCAATATCTCCACAACTTGGTACGATAACCTTATTTCAAAGAATTACCGCCGTACTTTTTTTATCACCTTATTATACAGATTTTAAATAAAAGTATCGCAAATCTAATAATGCTGCTCCTACCAAACCAGATAATAAAACCGATGGGATCGATATTGAGTACGAAAATATTTCTTTTTTTCCTGCGTCCGCACGTAGGAGTAAACCAACAACAGTCTGTCCGGTGAGGTTAGGTTAGGTTAGTCTCGAGGGGCCGACTTATGCAGAAACTATAGTTTACGTTACGTGCAATCACGAGTGTGTACACAGTGCCATATTGCAATGATAAGAAAGGTTTCTCCAGTCTGCGAGATAAGAACATTGAATAGTCGTCCAGTATAAGCAGTGTTGTTTGAGGTTCACTGCTAGAAAAAAAATGGCCGTTTGTTCGCTTGTCAATCTGGCAGATTACTGGCAATAATGCGGGGAACGGGTATATCGCCGCACGCCCACACGCCTACCGAATGCCGATAAGAACGTGGTGAATCTTTACGCGTCCGCACGTGCCGTAGCCACGATGAGCATCTTGCGAAAGAGGTAACCGCCCGCCTTAACCAGTCCATGGATATTTGTTTTCTACCAATTTGAATTTTGCAGATTGAACGATTTCCATGACGTCTTGAACGCCGACGAGATAGATCTGATCTGCCTGAAACGAATATGCTTCCATGGTAGGGTTTTACATGTTTGTCTGCACCACCATTGTGTTAGTGATCGGAGTTATATCTCTCCATTGTTTGTGTGACAAAGAGTTCTGTCATTCAGAGTCTATCAGTCATTTGTGTGATGTGAATGCTTTATTTTTTCGTATTTATTTAACAATTCGTTGCTATGTCTAGGAATACCGGATGAAGGAGGTCTGAGACCGTTATGTTGGAAACTTTTGTTGAATTATTTGCCCCCGGCTAGAGCCAGCTGGTCGGAAACTCTTTCACGCAAGAGAGTACTTTATAAAACTTTTATTGGTATGTTAAAGTCTTATATGTGATTAAAGATACTGGTGTAAGACGCTAATTCTAATCTATATATGATTTCAGAGGATCTCATTGTTATGCCGGGTGAAATAAATTCAGATGGAGAAAGAGTAGATGTTACTCTTCATGATCATCCTTTAAATTTGAATCCTGATAGCAAATGGCAGACTTACTTCAAGGACAATGAAGTATTGCTGCAGATAGACAAAGATGTCAGGTAAGACAAGAATCATGTGACGGAATGGTCTATAATCTTAAAGAAGATAAACTAAATCATTTCTTCAGGAGACTGTGTCCGGATATATCATTTTTTCAACAAGGCACTGATTATCCTTGCAAGGAGATTGTGGATGCTTGTGGACAGAAACGTTTACACCATAGAGTACAGCACACAGTGTTAAGAAGCGCGAATGTCGAGAGAAAAGGATTAGGTGTCACAAAGGTAGTTGAAGCAATATATTAATCTATGAAAACAACAATAACTCATCTTATTCGTTGTGTTTTTTATGCTGATGTGGAAAGCAGCAGGTAACGCCGTTTAAGCAATCCGATAAATGACGTTAAAACATAGTCTCAAAGAAACTGTTTCACGTTTTGTTACTTTCTAGATAGCAGTTTCCGTCAGGAAAGCTGCGGAGGATTATGCACCCCTCACAGAAGGAGGTGAGGCGCACTGGGAAGTCCTAGAGAGAATTCTTTTTCTCTATGCTAAATTGAATCCAGGCCAAGGGTATGTGCAGGGCATGAATGAAATTGTCGGCCCCATTTATCACGCCTTTGCTTGTGATCCCGATCAAAAGTGGAGGGGTAAGTTTCGAAACGACAAATTTATTGAACAGTTAAATCATATTTTCATTATTTTTTTACAGAACATGCAGAAGCGGATACCTTTTTCTGTTTCACTAATTTAATGGCCGAGATTCGTGATTTCTTTATAAAGTCTCTGGATGAAGCTGAATTCGGCATAAACTCGATGATGAGCAAGCTGATGACGCAAGTCAAATCCAATGATCACGAAATTTGGTTACGATTACATCAACAGGAGTTATGTCCTCAATATTACAGCTTCAGGTATTTTGATTTCGAAATTTAAGTTTCCTGCATTTGTAACTTCGACCATCGGTAAACCAACAGAGCTCCTAATAATCGAAACTTTCCACCAGATGGCTGACGCTCCTCCTTTCACAGGAGTTTCCACTGCCGGATGTGATGAGAATCTGGGATTCCCTATTTGCCGACGAGAATCGATTTAGCTTTTTGATACACATTGGTTGCGCCATGATTTTGTAAGATTTTTAAAACTGATTTACCTAATTTATTATTTATGTAATATTCACAAATATTTCCATTTTTCGTATTTCAGATTACTACGGGACCAATTGCTCGCTGGTGATTTTGCCACGAACGTGAAACTTTTACAAGTAAGTAATTCTATGCCAAACATTTCGATTGCTCAATAACATTTCAATTTGTTTTTAGAACTTTCCGTCGATGGATATTCAAATAGTGCTTTCCAAAGCGGCCGCCTTGGCGGGCAAGAGTTTGAACACCTCATAACACATTATCGTGTATGTACGGGTCCGTGCAGGCAGAACTGAAAGTTTAAGTGAAACGTTTAAATACGATGTTTAAAAACGTTCTAAAAGTATCGGGCGACTTTTGTCGGGTCGCTTTGATATCTTGTTCGCTCTCTTACATCGTAAACTGAGTCTTATCTATAGGCCTGAACATTCTTCCCTAAACAACGATCATCGAATCGTTCGTTTACGCTGATTTGTTATACATATATCGTAATACTACTACGTATAAGAATCGTTGAAAGGTAAAGTGGTTTTCACGACGTTTTATACCCTCAAGAGATTAAGACACATAAGTTTATATAAAACCAAGGTCGACTGAATCTGGACGTAGCTATCTGTTCCTCCATTGTATTACGAGGTAAGACAATGATAACCCTGAACATGTAACATCGATTTTACACGTTCCCCTGCTTCACATCGCATTATTCAACCAACGAACAAAGTGATGTTTCAAAAGATGTTCGGCAAACGATGTCATGGTTTCGATCTTTCTTGGATTCGATCGGAGTTACCATTTGATTCTCCCGTGAAATGTAAGTGATCGACAGTTTGCGTTAAGGGTTGACATCTTGATAGATTACTGCGCTGTGAATCAAACATTCAACCATACCGAAGTGAATCTTCTTCTATCCAAAAGAGAAAATTGGATATCCGGACGAATCATTTAATCGTAAACCAAAATTAAACGATAATTTCTAAATAGGAATAACAAGTTCAACAGTAATTAAAGGACGTCAGAGTGAACGTCTGTTAATGCTGGTCGATCCGATATACATTTTCTAACAATTACATGTAGATTATTATCGTTTATACGCGCAATAATTACATAACGCGTTTGAGTGAAATATTATATTTTGTAATCTTATTTTTGTAATGACCTACGTCGTTCGTCCTACGTTTATAAAATAAAATAAAAAGTGTTATATTTGCATTGCGTCGCCTTTCAAATCCCACCGTACAAGTCCCACAGACATTTTATCGTCCGTTCGAACAAACTAACTGCCATTCACGTCCGATATTTTTGCTGATCTTTCACCATCGATTTCTCGTTACGTTAGTCACGCTCATGGTAATTGATCCTTGACAAACTAAAATTGCATCAGCCTTTCCAGCATTAAAATCGCGTGAATGATGGATGGAATGCAGTTGCAACCTCCACACTTTGAACCCAGTGTTAATATACCTACATTTCCAGTAATCTCTACCGCTTTCCCAACGTTATGTTTCGAGGAGACAATTTCAAACGATTCTGTTTGCAATTCTAATGTTCTACGATAAAAACATGTCTACTCGTTCATTACGAAAAATACCTATAAAATTCGTCGTTCGAGCCAATTAATTAAACATTCGTTCTTCGTTCCATCTGGCATGGTAGTGGATTGATTATTATCAAATTAATAAAGCCGGCGCGTTCGCGACTAGAATAACCCCGAATTTCTAGATTTCGTTTCATTTCGTCTCATCCGCGGGCAAATAGAATGATTGGGCCCCAACGATGAGCGGAATACAAATTAGGATACGATTTTGGTCATTTGTGGTACGAATCGGATTCACGTCTATCTGTTTACCTGCATAATACCGCGGACGAGCTGCATACAGAATACATACATTCGGTATTTCAAATATTCATACAGAACTTTCCATCTCTCACGAACGAACAGTTTCTTGCTTCGCTAATCCGTTTAACAAAATAATCAAAGATTCGTCGCGTAACAAGTTCCTCGTTCCTATTAACAATTTATTCTCGTACACTATAAACTTTCAACTTACACACACACACACATATACATATACATTCATATCACCCATCACTCCTTTTAAATCCGACGTACAAGCCAATCTCACCGTAATATCCCGTGTATTGGGTCAAACGTATGCAAACCGATCAACTTCCAAGAAATCTCCACCGTAACCCAATTCAACCAACATCGAGATCGTCAGAAGAAAGCTCTCTGCTTTCGAATCGCCGGGAACACGTTAATAAAGAGTGAAAAGAAAACGGATTCCCGCGGAAATAAGTTTCAACCGTCGACCGTGTAAATCACAATCGTCGCGTGCGACCCATAATTCCCAGTAGGTAAATTCCGTTCGCGACGAGGGCTGTCGTAAAGAAATGGAAAATCGGCGATATCGCAGCGTTTCGGCGCGCGTGCTAACACGCCCACGTGGTCTGTTCCGCGCGAGGGAACGCGATGATCGCTGATTTACGGCGCATTGTGCTTTTAAACTCCTCGGTTATATATGCGACACTCTAGGTCCGCGACAATACACCAGGTCCTCTCCTCTCCTCTCCCCCCAACCCCCCCGTTTGTCCGGGACTGGTCCTGATTTCTTTTCTGCTCGCGTGCATTCTGTTGGCGCAACAATCTCCGCTCGTCGGTTTTTCGGGCCGGCGTGGCGAATCGCGAGGGTGGCTCGCGTCGCGTTTAATATCGGGGACCGCGTCGCGATAACTCGGAATCCGAGGTAACAAATTCTCGAGACGAACAGGTTCCTCTTTTTTTTTTATCTCCGTTCTTTTATTCCAAATGGTCTGGTTTGTCTCTTTGGCGGAGGGGTTCTTTTTTTTTAAGCCCTCCGTTGCACTTGATAGAAATTTCCACTAATTATGAAATAGCAATCGTACTAAGCTACTATGGTTCTATTGATTCTTTGGTCGATTCGCGAAACTCTGTGGCAGGTGTGCAATTTTGCGAAGTGCAGGTTTGTCGGAACGAAGTCCGATTTATGAAGTTCAGGTGAGTTTCCGTGAATGAGGTTTTGTCGTTGTGGGTGTAATTTCACTGCGCGGCATGTTCAAAGTGAACCGACATGGAGATCACTTATGTCACAGGGACCCGCGAGAACAATGGACGGTTGGAAAAAAGCGTGGCGCAATTAGGCAGCAATTACGCGGCGCGAGTTAAAGATGACCGGCACCGGCGCTAAATAAACACCATTGTTTGTTGATTCTAGAATTAAATACAGGAAGGACGCTGTCGCAGGTGGAAAATGTAATTACGTCACACCCGCGCTACTTTTCCGAAACAAGCGTCCCGCGAATTATTCGCCCGCTACAACTTCGTGTAAAAATGAATCTGCACACTGTAATACAGAATATTTTCCCAAATACACAGCCCAATAATAAGAGACAACCCAATGAATAAACGAATTGGTCCAGATACTTCGCGAGTAGCCGAAAGAAAAAGGAGGACGAAAAATCGTAGGGCGATCGCGGGATAAAAAAAAAGAAAAGTTCGCGTTACCACGTGTGGGCGGACTTTTATGGAGGTTGATTGCCTGATTTACAATCTCAGCCGGGGCTTTCTCGGAGGCGACCGCCATAAAGGAATCGCCGGAGACGCGGTGCCGGCTAATATCCGTGGATTTTTGCGTGGAACCGAGGGTTGCTCGCGGCGATCAAAGTTTGATTAAGAACACCGCCACCCGGACAAAAACCAGGGGACATCGCCTACCGTAAACACGCCCCCGTCGTTAAGGCAGAACCTTGAAATTTACCTCGCCGTACAGACGGCCTTCCTACCCCTGCGCCTCGATCTTTCGGCTAATCAGCGATCGCGGATTTTATGACCGACGATCGTGATCGTTAAAGAATCATCGGAGAATGGCCGCCGCTAACGTCCACCTCGTCAGCGACGTTCACCGGCTTTCCGAGCTAAATGGCTCCTGCCCTTTTATTATTAATCGGGAACTTCACCGCGTCCTGGATGAAACTTCGTTTCTTAGTACTCACTTTGTATCCCGTGGCTAAACGAACTTCGCCGCTTTGTTTTACCTGCGGGTGATTAGTGGAACACCGTGTATCGGCTACGCGAATGGAGCTGTTCGTCTGTTTGTTTTGTTAATCGGGGATACTTGGAATCTTTTTCATTAATTTCACGTTTCTACAGAAGTGTCTGGCGTTGCGGGCTTATTGGCTGCCAAGGAACGTATTGTCTATCAACTAACGTGATTTTTTAAATAATTACTACGATACCTATAAAATGAATTTTCGCGAATTTCGTAATTCCTTCGTCATTTCCGTAATTTTTGAGCTATTCAAATGATCCGAGGCGTTTTGGACGCGGAATCGGAAGCCGAATAACACAGTGAAAGATTCAGATCGATATCTAAAAATTTGCCGAAATGACGAGGGAATGACCAAAATCGCAAAATATCGTCAAATTTAAGCAGTTTTTCGTTTGGCACTCGCTCAATTTTTGAGATAGCGATCTGAAATTGGTACCATTGTTTTAGTTAGGAAATTCTACGCCAGATCAATGTATAATAGTTGTACTTTTCGAAAATTTAATTTTTTGCAAAAATCTGAAGGGGGTAGGTCAGGATTTTTTGCGATTTTCGTAATTCGTTCGGCATTTCCACAATTTTATAGATATCGATCTGATTCTTTCACTGTCTTATTCGGCATCGGATTCCGCGTCCAAAACGTCCCGGATCATTTTAATAGCTCAACAATTACGGAAATGGCGAGCGATTTACGAAAATCGCAAAAAATCCTGACCTACCCCCTTCAGATTTTTGCGAAAAATTAAATTTTCGAAAAGTACAACTATTATATGTTGATCTGCCGTAGAATTTCCTAACTAAAACAACGGTACAAGTTTCAGATCGCTATCTCAAGAATTGAGCGAATGCCGACCAAAAAACTGGTTGAAATTGACGATTTTTCGCGTTTTTCGTAATTCCTTCGTCATTTCCGCAAATTTTTAGATATCGATCTGAATCTTTCACGGTCTTATTCGGCTTCGGATTCCGTGTCCAAAACGTCCCGGATCGTTTTGATACCTCAAACATTGTGGAAATGGCGAGCGAATTACGAAAATCGCGAAAAATCGTCAAATTCACGCGGTTTTTTGGTCGGCATTCGCTCAATTTTTGAGATAGCGACCTGAGACTTGTACCATTGTTTTAGTTAGGAAATTCTACGAGAGATCAACATATAATAGTTGTACTTTTCGAAAATTTAATTTTTCGCAAAAATCTGAAGGGGGTAGGTCAGGATTTTTTGCGATTTTCGTAAATCGCCTGCCATTTCCACAATTTTTTAGATATCAAAATGATTCTTTCACTGGCTTATTCGGCTTCGGAATCCGCGTCCAAAACGCCCAGGATCATTTTAATATCTCGAAAATTGTGGAAATGGCAGGCAAATTACGAAAATCTCAAAAAATCCTGACCTACCCCCTTCAGATTTTTGCGAAAAATTAAATTTTCGAAAAGTACAACTATTATACATTGATCTGGCGTAGAATTTCCTAACTAAAACAATGGTACCAGTTTCAGATCGCTATCTCAAAAATTGAGCGAGTGCCAAACGAAAAACTGCTTAGATTTGGCGATTTTTCGCGATTTTCGTATCCTTCGTCATGACACAAAATTCTGCCACATCTCCATGACGGATATAGTCGTCAAACACACTTAACTGATTAAAAAATCTGTCACATTTTCTCCCGCACAGCCTCAAAGATCTACGTGGTAACTCGTACATTAACGTGGACGTGCGAAATGCAATAAATCGACGGATCGATGCCCAAGGGCAACATCGAAGTCCGAATCCGACTAGCCGAAGATCTATCATTTTTTCGAGAGGCGTGCCGAACGGCTCGTTTAAGGTCGAGATCTATCGATCGGAGCCACACCGTACGTGGACCACCGCTGAGAATCCTGGCGAACAATCTGCCAGTCACCCTCCGGTGATCTTAGCACATTCGTCAACTTCATGGCTCAGGAAGACGTGTCCGACCTGGGACGGGGTTACCCGGCACGTTCGCACGCGGTGTGTCTTAACCCCGGAGTGCTCCGATTTTATCCGCGGCATCGACTTAACGTGTTTAGGATAGGTAACGATAAATATCCCCGTTTACATGAATCGAACGGATACTAATGGTAGAACGAGTTACAAGGTGCACGCGGGAATTATTAATCATAGCTTACTGGACACGAGAACTCCATTGGTAAACTTGATACACGGATATGGTATGACGTATGTATATGTATATGTGTTCTTTATATTGAAAGACTTATCGATCGTGTAGTTAAATTAGATAACGACCACCAATGACGATTTATCGAAACTAGTATTAAAAAACAATTAAAAGTATTTAAAAACTAATTGTTTGATTACTAAATCAATATCGATGCTATAGAGTTTTGGTTTATAAGTATTATGGACACTTATCAAAAGGAATTTCATAATATGTTCCCTTATTATGAGTGTAAGTAATTTGTACGATACGATCAACAACAACCAAACATGTTAACATGTTAATGGAATGCTAGTATACAACGTACCGGTATCTTTTCCCTGTAGATAATCTTCCTGGATGAAATTCGACAGTGTTGTGAACGCCGAATAGTTTCAATGGGGTAAAACCGTCACCGGAAGAGATCCGTGGCTCGTCGACGATCGGCTCGCTGGTGGTCCGGCATCGTCGAGCGTCACATCGAAGATCTTAATCGTTTATTTGTGTGCCGGTGGATGTATGTACGCCCGTATCTACCTGTCGTTTCGTGTATTGTGCGTGACTTTACCTCTCTCATGTCGGAGATGCGTCACGACGTTACAAGCCGATTTTATTTGCCGCTTGTCGTCCCATTACATAATAACTCGCTGCCATCGGCCCGCTCGATCGTAGATAGCGCCGATCGATAGACATCTACACCGACAACCGTTGCCTCTTCCTCGGGGAGAGATCGCGGCCTCACAGATATAACGTCGCTTACTCGTTTGGTCTCGCCGCCATTGATCCAGGGCGATCCTCGTTTCCGCCCGCTATATCCGTTCACCACGTGAACGTCCGTCCACTAGCCACTGGGACTCTCGCGATGGTGGATTTACCCTTCGAGGAATGAAATTTGAGAAATTTTGCTCAGAAAACAGGATTATCGATTGCAACAGGTAATTAATCTCTGTTGTTGGGTCGATACTTGCTAAGACAAAGCGAATACATTTATGTAGTGACATTTCTACTTTATGTAAGTGAAATTAATAAAAAGAAACCTTTTTTCGTGTAGCAATTGCAAGATTTCAAGGTGGATCAAATAGTATTTCATAGTGCATATTCAAGTATTAAATTGGTATGACACTTTTAGTACCATTATACCTTAAAGAGTTTAACGTGACGCAATTACTTATTGACGGAATTAATTATTAGTCACTGTATTCGAATGATTCTTATAGTTTCTATGTCCAATATATATCAGATTTCTTCTAAACGAGATCTATAGATCATTTCATCGATGAGTTAGCAAAAGTCGCACAATTATAACGGTGAAAATATTTTTGCCGCGATCAATCCAGGGAGAAAAAAATAATCAGAAAAAGGTATACGGTGGAACTAAGCGATCCCCTTTCCACCTATCGTGGGTTACGCTCACATTAGCATATCACAATAAACTCGTGCGTACACGACGAGCGTGTCCGTTCCATTCTTTCGGTTCTTCCGCCTCTCTCCGGGTCCGTGGTGGCATTAATCTTAAACGCATGTCAGTAATAATCGTGCGTCTTACGTCCTCCGCGTGAAACGAAACCGGCCGTCGCTACGACGGCTCGCCTTTTCGCCCGTGACGAAAAACTGAGCGATGACAAGCGTCAGGTTGAACGTACACACATGTTCCAGAGATACGTGTAATCGTTACAACCTTGTAATATTATATTTTCTATATAGAGTGCGCACGGTGTCCGTAGCCGGAACGGGGATGTATTGGATGCAATCGCGACGAATACACCCCCTGATAGACAAATATTGTGCAATTATCGACTGAACGTTGGCATTCGATGCAAATTGCGAATGTTGCAAGGTTTACGTGTGTTTACTTGGGCACACTTACGTATTTGGATTTAAGGATCGCTTGAAAATACGTTATTATTAACGGAAATTGAGATGTCCTCTATAAATTCGAGCAGAAATTTAAAATATTGTTGTTATAAGCACACAGTTTAACATTATTTCTACCACGATTGTGTATATACCTATTTCGACCAAAAGGTGTCTTTTGAAACCTTTTCGTTTGAATGCAAATATTTGCCTAAACTGTTGAGATTTCAAATTACCAGTTAAATGTAGATAATTTAACAACTATTGTATAAAAAGTCAATAAATTAATTGCGAAGAAATGATTCAACTTAACGAATGATTGTAAGTTAAAATTTGGAAGATGGCTTTTGACACCTCTTCGTAGAAATAGTATTAAAAAATGACACTTTTAATCAAAGTCCCATTTAACCATGGAGTTGTTGAAATGTGACGAGGGCGATGAACGTACCCAACAAAGATAACATTGATAAAAAAAAAAGATCGATATCACCGTCGGAAAATATATTCCGCGCGAACCACCGCGGCAAATAATTTCCATCCCCATGGCGAAGAGTTCCGAACGCAAGGCCCATTTTTATTAGCATCTGGGCCACCGGAGGCCAGAATAAAATGTGCGCGGCGCAACGAATAACGAAATCCTCACCCTTTTCCGCTTGCGCCCTAAAGTTTAGCGATCTCTAATGAACTGGTAGTCCGTTAGTTAGTCTAACTCCCGTTCGCCTCTCTTTCGTCGGTGTGTTCGCGCGTTGCCATACATATACCGGGTGTACATACATATGTACTCATCCCGTGAGCACACACACACACACACAGACAGAGGGGGTTTGAAACGTTGCACGCACACGTACGTATCTACCCACGTAGATACAAATAAATCCTGTTAGCCGACGCAAAGCCGAATTTTCCCTGTGCTCGCATCTGTGAATATTTGCCCGTGGGTAGCGCATTACATGCACGTTGTAATGGCCTGTAACTACCGTCGTGTCGTCGATTCGGCATCGACGTGTATATGTATAGTATGTGTGTATGTACGAGTCGGACGTCGCGCAAACATCATCCCGTTTCTCTGCAGCATCCGGTGATGATCGTGCTCGCGGCTCCTGGGGAACGACGACGGGGAATTTACATTTTTACGGGATTACAACGGAGCTGGTGGGGTGATTACACTATCACCCGTCGGGGGGATTAAGTTTGACAGTTACAACTGTAATAATAGGGGCACGGACTGTCTACCCACCCCTCCCCTCCCCCACCTGTGAAGGGTGGATTTCGTTCGGGTTCGATAGTTTTTAGTTTGGAACGATGATGATGATTTTGTGAATATTATATTGTGTCCAGTCTATGTGTAGTGAAATATGTATAAGTATATGATCTTCTTGTTCGGAAGTATCGGGGGTTAAACCGTAAGTGACAACACTCTACGGGGAACGTCGAGACACGGTGAATGAAATAAAAAAAAGGGGTGTGGGAGGATGAGGAGTCATTCTCGCGTAACAATTGTCACCCTCTCGTGTACCGTTACGTAAGACACAGGGTGGAATCGTGGCTGGTGGCACATGTCACCTAGCATACATACACACATACATACATACATACATACTTTGCCACCCAGTGCACAATAATTGATACACTGGAAATAGGGGTTGCCCGTGTAATCCTCGATACATCCTATAACCCGGACGATAAAAAAAGGAGAAAGACTCCCCGGGGATGTCGCGGTTTCCAGAAGGTTCACCGACGATAAAAGAAAAAAAAAACGAAAAGAGAGGGAGAGAGGGAAAGAGAAAGAAGAGAATCCGTTGGTCGACGGGAAATTCATGCAAATGATCGGTAAGGACAATAATTACCGCGGTGGAAAAACGCCGGCCGATACGGTCGGTCGATCATGAATTTCCAGAACAAGGGATGTCTCTGCGAAAAACGGGTAGAAAGACGGGCGAGGTAGAAAGGGGTTGCAGATGAAAATGGCCGTGGCAACCCTCTTTTAACTTTCTTTTAGCGGCTGCGGCTAATTTGCGGCTACGGGCACGGTTTGACAGGAAGGAAGGAAGGAAGGAAGGAAGGAAAGAAGCGATCGGAAACGAAGGGAGAACCACGATGATAAAGGAAGAAATAAACTCCTTCTTTTCCTTGTGATTTGCATGCTATTTCCAATTCGACCGGGCGCCCTTTGATGTCTACCGCCGGATCGTTTCTTGATTAACGTGCAACTAGAAACCATTCGAATCTTCTATCTTCAACTACGTCATCCAACTGTACATACATATAACATAACTTATATTAAGATTTTACAATTCGTTCAATATTTACATCAATAATCGATCATTTCCCTTCGACACGTGTCAAAATGAAAATCCCACGGTACGGTAACTCGATGGACAACGTGACAACTCGACTCTGTTCCCTGTCTTCGTGTTCTTTTATTTTATTTCTCTCTTTCTCTTTCTCTTTCTCCTCCGCTCACCCGAATTCGAATTCTCTCGGTGATCATCGAATCGTGGTCCGGGGCTATTGTTTTTCGCCAGGCAACGGGAACAAAGGGTGGGTGGTGGGGCGGGTAGGGGAGGGGGATAGGTGGATGCGTAGGTGCGTGGAAGCGTCGTGCTCGGTAACAGGATTACGGGAGGGTGGTTGCTAGGGGTTGGAACACTGGGGTGCCGACAAGTGGACCGAGTAATGTTGCGCGGTACAGGGAGGTGCAAAGCGAGGGCGCGTTTCTAAGTCGTTTCGATCGTTGGATTCTTGATTCAGTGGCTCGTTTAATCCTGTGGGACTCGTCCTTCCATCGATTATCGATTGTTAACATCGTATATATCGCAAAAAACGTCCAGATAGTGGTACCATTTCGTTGGGTTAACATTTCGCGACATAGGGAAAGATGACAGGTAACGTGAACAAAAATTTATTGAAAGTCTAACAATATCGGTGGATTCATAATGGTTAACCCTTTGAATTGTATATTAAGTATACATTCGTAACGAATTACGGACATTACTAGGGCGAAGCGTGACCCTACGAAGAAAGACTTGCTTTTTTCCCGAAGTAAAACAGACCGCCCACACGATCCCTTCCACATATGCCCTTCGTCCCTTCGTTTCCCCCGTCGAGGTTGTATGCCGGATTGAATCGAGTACCGTTGGCCCTTTCGCTCGGAACGCACGAGTAATACGATTCGTAAAATCGACCGCCGGCGAAATTTGTCGGTGCCTCGATGACTGAAATTATCGTTTCGGAAATTAGGGGCCTGCACAGCCCTTTTTCACGGCGAAGCGACGGCCGGCGCTCTTGTGTGTACCCGTCGAATCGAACCAATGACATGGCTTTCGACGAGGGTGCATAATGTTCAACCGGGTGCGCTCTGTATAAGCGTATACATACCTGCATAACAGATTTTTGTTTGCTTTAGCGTGTCTCTCGCCCTGCGACGTTCTTCCCGTCGAAACGATAATTTCAGTCAGTCATTATTGTCCGCGAATTATTCGCTGTTAATTTACCATGTTTCGTGTGCACATATACATACGTGTACTTTCGTATACATTTTTAACACTAAACCTTACCGACAGTTTAGGTACATATTCTTATCGGATCCGAATAAATGAGAACCTTTGCAATTGATTTCAGGTAACAGTTAATTTGGCATAAAGAACTGTATCTTCTTTGTGTTGATTAAAGAAATTAACGTTGAAAGCTATAACGTTGCATACAGGCACATTAATAAAAAATTTGAAAACTGGTCATTTTGACCCACCTCGGTAGGTTTAGTGTTAAAAAACTTTTACACAAAATTTCCTCCTCGTAACAGCGAACGATCGTTATGCCAAAATTTAGAATGCAGATAGTCAAAACTAGAGAAATCACTATAAGTACTAATTCTTTTCCCACGTGAACATACACCACCGCGAAAACGTACAATAATCGACAGTCTCCCGACGAACTGGTGTTTTTAAACCAGACCCAGGAAAAGATGTATTCCGAACGCGTACGTCTGTAACGTTGTATAAAGGCATCGACGTAGCTGTTTGGGATTTCGGGATTCGCGACCGGGATAAAAGGGGACCCCGATGAAATCCCGGGGAAGGTGTGTACGATCGTGTCCTGGTTAGGGTTGTTTTGTGTATGTGTGTACGACCAGCGTAAGTATAATACAACAGGACCGTCGCAACGCTACGCGAAAGGAAAAGGGCCAACGGAAGGGGGGGGGGGGGGGGACCTGGAGGGTGGCGCACGGACCTAGAAGAATGAAATGATCGAGTTATGCCTGATTGCCGCTTGTTGTTCCAGCTCGATAAACCGGACTCGAGAACGAACCGAATTCACCTTCTTCTCCCCAATTTTACCAAGTCCACCCTCTCTCCCTTCTCGTAATCATCCCACGGGATATCGTTCGCGAGACCTTCGCGGGTTTTCTCGCCCTTCGAGATCCCGTTGTTGCCCAGTTGTTCCTTCTCTCTCTCTCTCTCTCTTATTCAACGTTATCGTCGCGATTCTCGCCACGTCAGCGTCGGAATCTTGTAATCGGATTCACCGACGATTACAGTCGGCCCCGCTGTATCTCGCTGCGAGAAATTTCGTAGTCCTTTTTGACGATGATCAACGATACCGCGGGGTAGTCGAGTGAGAGCCCTTTGATCTCGCCGAAGACGCCGACGCAACGACGATTTAATCGAGTTCTCCTCGTATCCGCGTAAACGACAAGAAATATTTGTCCCTTCGTCAAAATTTCACCGAGCGTTGATTCGCTCGAACACTGATTTCGCGTGAACGACAAATTATTTCGTTTTTGCTTTCTAAAATATAATGCGTAAAGTATAGTGTCTTTATTTCCAATATTTGAGACTTACAAATACATATAAATCTTGACATTTCATTCATTTGATAATCATCGTTTTCCCAATTTAGATTCGAACGTTTTTAACTATTCTTTCACCATTGAAAATAATAGCTCATGACTATCGTTTACTCTAATTTCACATTAATATGTAACGTATCGGGGAGAACGAATCATAAATGTGTCCCGATGGTTTCGCATTTCTACCCTGCGGGTTGACGGTGAAGGGGGGTGGGGCAGGGGGAGGGGGTGTCGTATTAGCAGTTGCACCACTTGTTGGCTGGTATCGCTGATATCCGCGGGGGGGAATATTTTTCCGGGCACGCTTTTACGTGCAGGTTGTCAACGGCGTTTAATTCACCGTGTAACCGTACGCGGGATCGAGTTAACGTTAAGATCAAATTGGATTTGGCGCCGGCGCTGGCCCGACTGAAACTTAGTCATCCGGCAGGACCCTCCTAATCCATTTATGTTCCTTCGTCCTTGCCGCTGCCTTGCCTCCGCATCTCCTACGTCCGCGGAGAAATAAAAGAGAACTTCCGATGGTACGAACAAAAAAGACGAGAGTTTCCATTCGAGACGAGACGGAGGAGGAACGGAGACGTTTCTGGTCCGCGTCTCGATTCGACGGAAGTCGAATCAAAGCCGGAGGGTGAGGAATAATAATGGACGATAGTTTGCACGGTGATACCGGTTAGGAGTTATGGTTTTTTTTTAATCTTCCTGCTCGTTTGTTCGTTCGTTGGTTAATAAGCACCTTCTAGATTGCGGATTATCGTTAACTTTACTGTCTATACCGAAAGCATTACGATATAAGTATATGTATGACGTAGAACGTATAAATTACTTTTTCCCTTGGTTCGAGGCGAATTAATTAGTTTTTCCTCATTTACCCACGTATTTTCCCACTATTTTAGTATCACCTTCTCGCAAAGTATAAGTCTCACGGAAAATAATCCTAACGTTCCCCGTTTCTCATGCGAATATACGTGTATCCAGGAGACGATGGAATTTAATTCAGCGTGTAAAACTCACGGTGGGCCGGCGTTAATGAAAATTCCAAGATTTCCGGAAAAAGTGATTTCACCGTGTTTGGAGACGGGAGTTTCTCTTTAACAAGTTTTTCCCCGAGTTTCCGCGGGGTCGACGAGGGGGTGTCGGCGATTATTTCAACGAACCGGAGAGAAAATAAGAAGCAGAAACGTCCGTCGTGAACGCGGGGGGTGGCTCCAGGGGGTGGTTCAGGGGGAGGGGGAGGGAGTGAGGAACAGAGCGAAACGGAGTTTGTTAGCAGCGGAGTCTCGCCTTTTTGTCGCTCCGTCGCCGTTTGTCGAAGGCACGGATAAACTTTCCCGCAGTTTCGCGGCGATTCGCGGGGCGTTGCGGAGGCGGCTTGCAGAAGCGGACACGCCCAGCGTCGCGACGCTTTTATCGATCAACGGCCGTGCCGTACGGCAACGGCCATTTTACTTTTCCGCCGGTGGATACGTGGAAATTCAACGGGAACCGTAAGGTACTCGTACACCCGTCGCCGACAGATTTCCGTCGTCGCGACGTCGTGACGTCGCGGTGTCCGTTTTCCACGTGCGTTCACCGTCGGTTCGCGTTACGCGTTGTCAACGAGAGTATTTTCATAAATTTTATCCGTATCGTAAATTCCAGATTCTACGTTGCGTGAAACTTGTATTCCGTTGACTGCCCATTCGATTAATAAACGCTACTTTAATTATTTTCCATATAATTTAAGTAAATACTAACTAAAAATAAATCTCCTATTTTTCACGATTTAGAAAACAACAGAGAAAGTTGTTCAGTCAAATAACAAAGTTCCTTCGTATTGTCAACGCAGTTCCAGCATGGATCGAACCGTCGATTAACCGTCTAATTAATGAATTTTAACGCGTAATCTTCGGGTCGGTCCCCCGGATAGTTTCTTTTATTTTATTTTATTTATTTCTTCATTTCTTCTCGTTCTTCTTTTCGAACGCGGTCGGTCGGCGAAGGCAGAAATCGAGAAGGGCCGGTAGGTACGCAAGACCGGCTTATAGACTCGTATATCTCTCTATAGGCCGTTATCATATTTATGGGAGCCGCTGGAAGCGCGCGACATGGAAACCGCATCTGTCGGCGCGCATATTTTTAAATACCAATTCGGTGCGCAGCAAGTCGAGCAACGGCGCGGACTTTTATTCCCCCCGCGACGCCGACTCGCGGTGAGAACGCTCGCCGATTCCCCGATACGTAACTCTCGTCGTTCGTTATTTATTTCACCTGGACGCGGTGCCACCTGACGGGAGGACCGACTTCCACCCGGGGAGAAACCGAGATACGGGGACGACTCAATCACGGGGACGACGAAACCACGTGAGAAGGGGCCACGATTCTTGGCGAAGTGCGAAAAGTTGCGAAAAACTTTCCTTTTCGAGGAATTATGGTAAAAGGGATCGATACCTCGAAAATTGTATAAATAGCGATTGAAAGCAAATAAATTTTTATCAGGTTTTTTGTTGACATTTATGAAATTTTTAAAAGTCAATAGTAAAGGTATTTTTAGTGTGTTCTGAAAATTCCAATATGAGAGAAATATCAAATACTGGGACGCAGGAGATGCTGCAGGAACTTTTTCCCCAAAAAACAGTTGCTCACTTAACGAACCGGACTCACGAAATGTAAATAGCAGGAGGTCCTGTTCTCATCGGTACCGTAACCGATTACTCGGCCCCCGGGCACACCGGACATTTTTCCAGGGCGGCACGATCGTTCCCGTATTACGTACACGTTCTTCCATAAGTCATGGGACACTTGCGATTTCAGATTAAGGATCACTCAAATTTAGGGAGCAAGTAGGATTCGAAGGTAACATTGCGAGGAAACTTTTGCCGTAAAACTTTTGGCGCCCGGAAATTTTTGAGCTTTGAAATTTTTGGCAAATACAAATTTGTGAAATTTTAAAAATGTTGACGTATAGAAATTGCTGTACTTTGAATTCTGTGAGGCTTAGAAATCCCTTCCGCTTGAAATTGTTGTTACGCACAAATTACGGACCTTTAAATTTTCTCGCGCCTAGAAATGTCTACGCTCTGAAATTTCGGACCTTTACATTCTCTCGTGCCTAGAAATGTCTACGCTCTAAAATTTCCCACCTTTAAATTCTCTCGCGCCAAGAAATACACTCTGAAATTTCCCGAAAATTTCCACCGAATCTTTCACCACCACAATTACCAAATTACGAATATCATACCCTCTTCACCATAACACACCAAAAACTGAACAATATAATCTATAAAACACTCTGACATTAATACCCCATAAAAAGTAAAAAGTACCTCACTCCCCCAAGGTGACCGTCGATATCCACGGTGTCCCATGACTTGTGGACGGCGGTGTAGCCCCGGCGTTTTGTAAGTGGGTACGCGAACCGGAATGAAGCGCGCGGTGCCCGTTGATTCGAAAGGAATAATCGGATTAAAGCTGAATACCGGCGCGCGGGGTGCAGTTCATTGTGAACGTTGACTCGAGAGGGATGAAACCCACGTAGCTATCCGGAGTACGGTCTGTGTGTGGTTCTTGGCCTCTCTTTTTCTGCGAACGAACAATTCCAGGGGATACACGCATCTAGCCCCTCGTACCCTTCGCGAATTCGATTCCGGGGGACTCTCGCGTGCTGCCACGTGGCCCCTATTACATAATATTAGACTTACACCCCCTCGCGTTACCCTCCCTCCTTCTCGATGATAAAAGCAGAGGTCGCAGTTCGTAACTCGGTTCGTCGATCGCCGGGATTTTCTATCCTACGAATCTAGATCCCACGCGATCAGGTCGACTGTGATCGTATCGATGATCTTTGATCGAGCATCCGATTCACTTGCCAGTTACCACGTTGTCCCGTCGACCGTATTCCTCTTTTTTTTCACTGAGAAAATCACTGTGTTCAATTTTCATCTTTTTATTTATATCAATTTTCTATCTGTTAAATCGTCGATGGACGATTATCGCACTAGAGTAACTCTAGAACAACGTTACAATGTTAACCAGTGAGAAAGAAAGGAAAAATGTTAAGAAAAGACACTCACGTTCGTAATTGCGCGACAACAATCAAGCACTGATCCGCGGCGCGAAAACAAACCGCACGATGACTGGCGCGATTTCGACGTGGATCTTGTTTTTTTTTTACTTTCTTTCTCGTTGATTTTTTACATGGTAACCGATCGTTTTACTCCGTCGATGCATGACTGGAGAAACCCCTCCTCCGATCGCAAGGTGGAAAGTGTCAATCCGTCGACGTTCGACCGGTGGATAACGGTGTCGGAGATATTATCGGAAACGGCCGGGTGACTAATTATCGCGAATATTATCACCGTGTTCACCGATCCAGCTGAATCATCTCGATGGAGGCTCGTATACGACGCGTTGCACCTGAAACTCACGACGGAAACGACCTGTTCCCATGGATCCGTGCGAATAGGAAGCAGCCCTTCGTATACACGTGTATGTGTATGTATATATGAGACTAAGTCCGAGGCGTATAATCCTAGCCAATGGATCCCACGAATTCGAAACGAGATACGTATGTATGGATGTATGGACGTATGTATGTACGCACGTAACGCGCTTAGGCTTGTGGTTACATTCATGGACGGTTATGCGTTGGATTAGTAATGATCTGGCTCCTTTATGTATAGGGTGATCGCAGCTCCTACGTAGTTACTCCATGTGGCTCTGCGGAAAAGTTCTGCGGAAAACTCGACGAGACTCTATCGATGTAGAATTAATAGTTTTTAGGTATGAAAGTAAGTGAATGGGAAAATAAGGTTCTTATGACTCGTGATAGTTTCTGAAAATTCGTTGCAATTAGTGTGTATTGTAATTCACTCTGATTGATATCATGTGATTCACTACTTTCTGTCTTTACTCGAATATATCTAATAAATATTTACTAGTGGTTTATCAATCTTGATTAAAATGACATCAAATTAACTCGAGAATCTTCTGCCCCCTTCTACACTATTCTATTCAACTAAAGAAAAACTGCTTTTATAAAACGTTCTATAAGCAGAAAAAAAACTTTTTTCCACCTACAAATTAACACTAGATTTACGGATGTTGATTATCTACCTACTTTTACTGAAGTGTACTCTACTAATATACTAATATAATTTACTAAGTGAAAATTAATATTTACATATGTTTCATTATTTAACTAAAAACCAACGTATGTATTTCCAAAATAATATTAAAGTTTTATATATAAGTATATAGTAATCAAATTTTGAATGAGTTAAATTGGCTTGGTCCGTAAATCTAGTGTTAATCTATATCCCACGATTGTTGTCATCGTCGCCACAAGACTGACGTCGCGCTACGAAAACATTCCCATCCACCGAGGATTCTAAACGTCATGACATCCCCCGGGACATTCCGGACGAGGGGGTGCGTGACATTCCCACCCGATGACGGAACGATCATCGGTGCTATTGCAGGTGAGCTAGGCTCGTCGGCATGCGCTATCAAAACTGTTGCTTTATTGTGCCGCGACCTCTTCCCGTCATCGTTCCTTCTCGAGAATCAATCGCCGGGGGACCCTTGACCTCGCACGAACTTCCTCGTACCTGCCCTTCTGTTTTTCTTCTGCACTATTCGAAGGTCTAGCTGGGCCCTTCGTGGACGCGAGGTTATCAATCATGGCGGCCGATTAACAAGGGAGAGAATGTGATAGGGGGGTGGGGGGGGGGGAGTGCGGGAGGAGGTGAAATATGATTTCGAGAATCGTCGGAATGACTTTGCATCGAGATCATCGAGCATTTTTTTTTTTCATTTTTTTCTCGTGAACGACAAGGCAACGAGAAATTTTCTCTCGGACGGAGTGACAGGTGTTCCCTCTCGTGATAATTCTAATCAGTTTGTATGTATGTACCTACCGGTGAAAGTGATGGACGTGAGATACGTTTTTATGTGTCAAGGAAAAGTGCCGAGCGGCTATTTCGGGAAAACAGATGACAGGCTTTCTTGACAAGGAATGCCGTTGTTTACGCAACGACGATTCGCTGCTGCGTAAATAATCGAAGAAACGCGAGCAAATATGCCGAAGATTTCGGTGAAAAAAATCGATTTCATCGCACCTGTGTACTCATCGCTCACCGATGTTTGATCGTGTCTCGTCCGACGGAGAGAGAGAGAGAGAAAGAGAAAGAGAGACGGAAGAGAGACGTGCAACGGATCGGTCCTCTTTACGTCGGGCCCGAGGTAAACATGCAGCGTGTCGGTTTGTCGAAATTCTGAACCGCGCGAGTCGCGTTTAATCGACTGGTTTCCGGCACGTTGCTTCCTTTCTGTTTCATCCTGACGGTATTTTCGTCTCGTTGGACGCTCGCGAATCCGCGAAACTTGCGTCGCTCGAACGATACGCGAATCACTGAAACTCTATTTAAATAATTAAAAAAAAACATACCCATCCTGCATACACAACTTCCAGTGTGTATGACAATCCATGAAACTTGTTCGATATAACAGGAAATATCTATAAAACACTCGAATCACAGTGAAACTAGTAACGGGAACGAAAACGATTCACATCCATCGAGATTACACCCTCTCCCTTCCTCCACCCCCTCTCCGTTATTAACAATTCAATTAGTAAACGCGATGAAGTTCGGAAAAGTAGACGAGAGAACGAGAGACAGGTGAGTTTCCAGAAAAAGTCTCGAGTCGAAAAAAAAAAATTTTCGGCGACAGCAGCGAATCCCTTTACCTCGCGAGAATGCTTCGTTTTTATCCCGTCAAAGGAGTCGACGAGATGATACAAGGACGAGAGGTGAGAGGATGAGAGACGGAGGAGAGAGTATATGGTAGACAAGGGTGAAGTACGACGAAGAGAGAGAGAGAGAGAGATAGAGAGAGGAGAGACGGAAAGAGGCTCGCGACAGCGAGTGTGCGGAACAGGGCGGTGGAAAAGGGGTGGGTTTCGTTAGGTCGGGCGCGCAGTTTTGATGATAACGAGCGGATTTGCAATCACGACTACATTGTGCAGGATCCTGCTGTTAGCTAACTTGAAGAGGGATGAAACTCAGACGGCCCCGAGATCACAGAGCAGGAAGCTGAGAGCGCGACGTAGACGGAGGATGAGAAGGACGTGTCGGGCGGCTGTAGTACCGTCATCCCCCCTCCCCCTCCCTTCCTCTCCCCAACCCACCGAAAGTGGAAATCCCTAAATTACAGGACTATACACATCCGCAGACACCGGGCCCCGCGTATACCTATGCATAAATATCTCGCGAAATTTCCGGCTCCGGGGCAATTCCACGGATCCAGACTGTTCGCCACTTCCTAACGAGGGAAAACGATACACCCTGGAACACGTGACGACGGTGTCTAATATTTGTCGGGGGAGTCTAGGGGTTTCGCAGTTTCATGTGGTTTTTAAAGGTATGTCGAGTTCTTTGGTAATTGTCAATTTTTAATGGAATTTGATATGGCGGAGTGTTGTACCGTCTTTTGGTAAGGGTACAATGAGATGTTTGAGGGTTTGAGATTTTTCTAATTCCTGGGCTTTTTTAAAATGATTCAGGTGTGTAATTTTGAAAAGACTTTACGAATTTTCTATAAAAACACATAGATAGTAGATCCCAAATACACTCAGCATTCAAATGTCAATTGTAATATTTAAAAAAATCACACATTCTCAGTGACTGTCAACTTCTCCCACAACCAGTGCTCCAGAAAGTCCCTCTAACTTCTCGATTCAACCTCTCCGACGTTGCCTCGACGATGACTATCGCGTCGTCGACACTCTTCTCGATTCACCGAGCTGGGTAGAGAACTGCTCGCGTTTCCTCTTCGAGTATCATTGGATCGCTGCCAGGTTCCTTCGTCCCGGGTACAAGTGTACCGTTGCAAGTGTTTCTATCGGCCAGCGAACGTCGTCAAAGAAAGCCTTGGTATTGTACATCACACACATCCATCCATCCATACATACATACATACATAACATACATTATGTATACATTCGAGTCCATGAGTGTAACGTGTGTGTGTGTGTGTGTGCGCGTCTCGCGTCGGATTTTTACGCGGTTTGCGTGTTTGCACAGCAGGCGGTTGGCTGCGAGTGACATGTCAGGCTGCTTTCTCGAATTTGTATTCTTTTATGGACTATCGAGTGGCCCGACGACAATGGACTCCCTCCGGCGACCTGGAGGTCCCGGGGCCCCCCTCGTTTCACCGCTGCGAACAGGTCCGTGGAAAGCACTTTTATCATGATAATGCGGCGCGCGAACGGCCGGAAAATTTCACTCTTCGTGGAGAGAAAAAAAAAATTATATAGTATATATAGAGTGTGTCCCGAGGGAAACCGCGAGTCGAAAAACCCGTCGAGCGTGTTAAATGCCCGGTGAATGAGAAACGGAATAAGTAGGAGGAATATTTTCCGCTCGATTCTGTTTCGTCGTGAATATGTTTTATTTCTTTTCCATGTTTCTCACGATTTTCGTGATCGTCGGCCCCGGCGAGTGTCCACTAACGTATTCTATCATTCTACTTTAAGTTTCTATACCGAGAATATTCCCTATCTGTATTTTTTTCTATAATATGAAACGAACGAGAGTCTTTTCTACTTTCCGAAGCGTATTTCTCGGTTATTTCAAATTTGGAGGAATCCCGTGGGGAAACAGGGTGGTTCGACTGTTATTAGCTACGCACATTTTGTTAAGTATTATAATAATACTCCGATAATTTCTAAAGATCAATCTGAAAACTAGACTCTATTGATATGACTTTTAAAACAACCTACGAATAATCAACAACGAAACCTTCATTCTTCCAAAATGAAATAGTTTCTCAAGGAAAAAAAAAGTTCGTAAATCTACGTAGTTAGTTGACGTGATTAAATATACGTTATCTTAATTCGTAGCGACTTTTTACACCTCGCCGAACCATCCCCGGGAAGTATCGCCGCGAAACAGGTGTTCCCCACATCACAGTGATATATACGACGATTCATGTATTACATATACATGTGTGTGTGTGTGTACCGATCGCTTGCGAGATTCCCGATGGTATCGATTAATGGATCTACGAAGTCGATTCCAGTCGGCTTCGTTGTCCCGTTCGGCGTCGGAACCCCGGGGCTCCACGAGGATCCTCTGCGTGTCCTCGTGAGGCAGGACACCTTTGTCCACCTCCGGTCCCACCACCGGAATAATTCGACCGCCATTTTTCTCGCTTTATGCCGGGTAAGCGTTACTAATGGCCCGACCGCGGGACCGTGTCCGGGCTGCTCGTTTGTACCGACGTAAACGCGTTTACGCACCCACACGCGTGCGTCTCGTGTGCCGGCTGCACGCGTACCCCGCGATCATCTTAATAAATAAGAAGGTGGACTCGGATAAGGGAAGGTCGGAAACGGATAACGGACATTTGTCTCGAACGGACGGAATCGACGTGAATTTGCGGAAATATCAGTTATATGGTTGAAATTGGTCTAGCGATCGAGGTTTTGAAATTGTGGAAATTTGTGGGTGTTATATGTACTAAGGGGTTAAAGTTTCTAAAGCATAGCAGTTTCTGAGCATCGAAGAAAAGGGATGCGTAGAAATTTTGGAAGCAGGGAAATTCAAAGCGCTGAAATTTCTGGATAAATGAAATTTGAAATATAGAAATGTTGAACGGTGGGAAAGTCAAAGCGTGGAAATTCAAGGTATAGATACTTCTTGGCGCCAATAAATTCAAAGTATGGAAGTTCAAGGTATAGAGACTTCTAGGCGCCAATAAATTCAAAGCATGGAAATTTCTGGGTGTCTGGGAATTCCAGGTGCAGAAATTTCTGGCGCCAAAAATTCCAAAAAACATAGAAATTTCTACGCACCGAAAGATTCACGGCGCAGCTCGCAACATTCAATTATAGTGAAACTGAAAACCGATTCTATAAAGTATTCTGTCCTCGTGACTTCCGTAGAACTCACATTTTTCCACGCAAAATTTAAAAAGGGCTGACACAATAAAACATTCCACACTCGTGCCAGCGATTCGCGTGAATTTCCTGAAACCTCGCACCACTTTTCACCATGACACACACGTACAATACCCAAAAAAAATCACTTCCCCAAAAATATCATGATTCCCAAAAAATGACACGATATATTGTAAAAACGAAAAAAGTAGAATTTCAAATATCTTTTTTTAAACGTTCCTCTCATGGGGGACAAATAGCAGCGACTTTTTTCCCCTCGGGAGATGATTGTTGTCATTGTATCACGCAGTCATTCACAAAGATATACGAAAGTCATCGATTTTAAAGAAGCCTCGCACCAGGTCACTTTCCGTGGCTTCCTCTTTTACATTTCTCCACCAGATATCCCTGAGAAAAGCGGTGGCGTCGCGTTATTTCCCCGGGAAAGTCACTGGTAAACGAGCGAACGCCAACGTTTCACTATGTCGACAACAAACCCTTGCATTCCTACGGTCGATGGAACGTTTCCTCGGGTGTGAAGTGCAATTCAGGGCAGAAAAGGAAAGGCCGGACACCCGCGGCGAGAAACCGCATGCAGATGTATTCCGTGTTTCATATTCAAAAGGGAATCCGTGAACCCGATTTAATGCCGGCGTTAAATATATTCCAGATAATATCCAGATAAAACTGTAAACAACCATTTAAACGGACCTTCGCTACACGAGGCACCATTGTTCGATCCCGTCGTTCGTACCGTTCGTTTACGTTTTCCACCCGTGAAATTCTCACAATTACACAAATTCTCACCGTACACTCGATTGTCACAGGTAAACCGCGAAGAAAGTCTCTAGAAAACTAAACGATATTACAGTCTTTTATCAAACAATACTAACCAACTTTCTCTATTTTGTTTTTCTACCCAGTTTCCCTATAACGATCATCGTCACAAGTATCAATGAAATGTTCACCAATGAATTCCTCAATGATTTTATATGCCTCGATAAATAATAATAATCGATCGAAATAGACAAACGAACTTGTCATTGGCCAGTCGTAGTCCTCGATTTCCAAGCGGGGCCCGCTTCGCAGGTATAATCTGAATATATACTGGCTCCCTTTTTTCCGTCGATCCCCTTTCACGCCGGCGGGGCATAATTCAAGAAACACTGGATTTCACGGATGCGTGCACACGCGCACGGTATTCCGGGGTGGCAATAAAAAGGCGGAGGATAGGCCCGAAAACCCGTTTGACAGTTTTCCTGGGTCCCGAAACGAGAAATTCATATTCATCTTAGGCGTGGGCGTATGCCGGCCGAACGGGGCCCCGTGAATGTATACTTAGGGCCCCGTACACACGTGAACCGATCCGTGGATAGAGAGACAGAGATGGGAAAAGAAATCGAGAGAGAGAGAGAGAGAGAAGAAGATACAAGTAGGGAGAGGGATAGCAGTGATAAAAGGCGTTAGTCCATTCCGGGATGATTTATGTGTCGGCGCAGCAGAAATACAAACAGGTGCTCGAACCCCCTCGAGAACCCAAACTCATCGAAAATAAAAAGGGAACGACGGAATATAAAATATATATCCACGCGTAAATATACCGAAGGTGGGGAGGGGGTGGCAGGGGTACCCGTAACTAAACGGTCAACCGATTCCCCCGCTGACCTTGCTTCGAACAGATAGATCGTTCTCCGTTGACTTTCTTTCCGTCACTTTTATTTTTCTTCTACACGGATGAACGCGATTTTACAGGACAATATCGCGAGGTCATAAGTGGTTCATGTACTATTTTGATTATTTGGAAAGTTTTTGGGGGAATGTTATCGAAGTGTGATACAAATACAGTAGATAAATACATAGAGTGTCTTTAAATAGCAAGAGAGAGAGAAAGAGAGAGAGAGTGTGTGTGTGTGATCGACGGTGACACATGTGGATAATCGATGACTCCGCTGATTTATTTATAGGCAAAGATCACCGAATTTTCCATAGTCACGAGTGGGTTCGTTCTTTAATCGATCCGGGCTGTTCGTACCGGTTTCGTTTCGTGTACTTTAACAGACAATTAATTCCCATTAATTAGTCAACGTTTCCCGTTGCATCGACGATAAACTTATCACAGCATCAGGGACTTTCTCAGAACTAATATATCGAATGGCATTTAAAATCTGAACGATTTAAATAGAAATTACGACAGATTCATAAGCAAAGAAGATCGAAAATCGAAGATAAGATTCGCGAGGTGTTTTTTTTTCTCTCTAAATCGTGTACCATTTCTAATCAAAGTCTTTCAATTGACTTCGTCATTCGACGACGAGATCCAACGTAATCTTGCCGCGTATTTATCTGGAACTCGGTAACCCGTTGCTGTTTGCTCTTTCAATAGGCTGTGTAAAGAAAGTGGTGCGCGGCGGCACCGGAGGAGGAAACGTGGCCGGTTTTTCATTGACGTAACTCCGCGCACGCTTTCAAAACAGAGCGGCGTGTGAGTGTGGTGCCGTCCGGGTTGTGCACGCGTAACTCCTGGCATGCCGGTATCGCGTGCACACACGCGTCGGCCGTGAATATTTTTCCTCTTATCGTGTACAAAATCGGGAGAAAGCGGGAGAGACCGACGATCCGAGGTGATCGATGATTTCTCGCCCGGTCGTTTTGTCAGCTGCGCAATCACCTGGTCGCAGACGTATGTAGGTACATATGTATGTATATATGTATGTACTTACATATACATATGTACCGGATGAAACAACACCGCGGGAAACATCGACAATGTGTACGATCGTGTTAAATGTCGTCGGGACGCGAAACGCCCAACGTCGATCGTCAACGATATCTCAGAAGTGCGTACATTATTGTACCTGGACGTCGAAACGACGTATTACCATAAACGGAATTATAACGCTGTATACTACACGTGCTCTATATTTTTAAATTAAAGCTCGATGGTTTATCCCTATGTAACGTATCACATTTACACAGAATTACTATCACAGTAATAAAGTCGAGTAACAATCCATTTGCGAACGAAGTGGAAACCTTTCCCGAATCCATCGAAATCCATGTCGAAGAAATCAAACGTCGACCGCCTTAAAAAAGTGACCGAGGGGCTACCGTAAAAACCGCGACGAGCGAGCGAAAGAAAGCCACTTTGTAAGTCGTGCATCGACGAGTGAAAAGAAACTCAAGGAACATACAACAAAAAACAGGCTCACCGGTAACGAAAAAAAAACGCACCCTCGGCGGCGGCACACGGCTCACCGAATCACCGCAGAAATTCCATTCGGAGTTAGATTCCCCCCACCCCCCGGCATTTACAACACCGTGTAAGTGTTGCGATGCGTGTGCGGGGGGCGTGTACATAGGGGGCGGGGCTTGTTTTCACATCGAGGGGTCTTCGTCCCGAAGAACCGTCCACCTTTCTCCCGAAGCAACCCCTCGGCTTCGTTCGTTCCCCACCACCTCGGCGAACCCCGCACACAGACTCAGGGGTCGTCGCACGAATACACGACCGCGTTATTGGTGTGCGCGTGTGCGTGTGTGCGTGTCGCTCGGAACGAGCGCAGAGTGTGGAAGGGGCAGAATCGAGGATGCCAGTCTTCGCCGGGCCACGGATCCGGACAGGATAAACCCCGTGTGATCCTTTTCGATCGTTAGGAATACACGAAAAACGTCTGCGATCTTCGAATAGAAACGCGCTGTGTGCCGAACACCGTAAAAAGTCCCCACCGGGTTTGCTATATACGTTCGTTGTGGTGCGGTTTGTGGTGGACACGTGCAACGCTTGTGAACGTTTGTTCCCTCTGTTTTTTTTCTTCTCGTTTCATTTTTGGACTCTTTTGATATTATTTGTATATATTTTTTAATCGTTATGGAGCGAGCCACGGGGAAATCGTGACTCGAGGCTGCCACGAGGAGAAAATATGAAGGTGAGTTATTATTTATTTTATTTTAGGGTTCGTTTAACGGGGGTGTTGAGACCAGGGGTACGCGGGGAATTTCGAATGGTGATTCTTCGAGGATCACGATGATTTATTTCGAATGTCACGAATTTATCGGATGCACGTATGCACGCGTGAGAAATGTGTCCCATCGATCGGGTGTATTATCGAATCCTCGTTTTTTTTATTATTAAAAATAAACTCCACAGTCGCTTTCTTTTGCATAATATTCACAATCGACGCGATAACGACCAGGAATACCTGATTGTTTGCCGACGAAGATACCCGACTTTCGTCAAAACGCGAGATACAGAAGTACATACGTATATATATGTGTGTGTGTGTATAACCAGGTGTGTCGCATTCATGGAAATTTGTTCGGAGTCGCGTGAAATTCTATTAAATCGGTAAACATTCCGGTAAACGGATCGGTATGTCCCTTGGGGATTCCACGCAATACTTTTTTTTTTATCACGTAATCATATCCTCCCCCCACCTCCCTCTCCCTTCATCCACATAAAAAAAATAAACACACAATTATTTCAAGCTCGCGAACCGGTCAGAATTCTTAAACCGTAATTAGTGTCTTCGTGGATCGGCGATCAGCACGGCTCGATCGGCTTTTAAAAGTTCGCGGAAAATTATTTACGACACTTCGTAAAACGTATAACGGCGATAAATCACGCGGGATAGTTGGCCGGTCGCGTCATTAAACATCCGTCCGCGCGGCGAATCGAATGTTCATGAGTCCAGCGGTGTGTCCGGTAGTCGACCGGGGCCCGTTTGACCTCTTCACCCGGGCATTTCTCACTTTGTCAGCTCATCTCCGTCGCCCCGACGCTACGACGAATAAAAAAAATGACACCTATTATTCTTGTTTATTACCCGCTGATTGCATTCCTCGCGTATAGGTTCTCGTTCGGTGATAGACGAATTCCGATGAAAATTCGATCTCACCACGTGGAGGCCGTTTTAAAGTTGTTCCTCTATGCGTATTTGTATGTGTGTGTGTGTGTATTTTTTTTTATATCCTAGAATCTCGTTCGACGACCGAAATGACCGTGTAAAGTCGACGGATAAGAAATGATAATTGCGTCACTTTATTGCGGAATAAAATACAGTTTTATGCGGGACGCAAGTTTGTAAATTGAGACATTTTTACGGAAGCCGACTTCACGGGATGTTGGTTTGGATTTTTTCTTTTTCTTTTCTTTCTTCTTTCTTACGTTTTTTTTTTCTTCGTTATAGAACGGACGACGTTCCCTGAAGGTACGGGTCCAGGTCGTGTTTCGGCCCGTTGTAAATTACCCCTTGATGCTTTGCGCGGGGTTACTCGATCGTAAAACGGGGACAACACTGTAAAGTCCCACGGTTGCACCATGGTCCACTCGGAGAATACCTTCCCATTCTTTCGGGGTTGCGCAAAATTTTCCCGTTGCGTCACTCGTTGCAATTAAGAGCGAGATTTTCGTCGGTCAGGTATACCTGTCTTCCGTTAAGAGGGTTATTAAACGTTCGGGAGATCGATGACAATTTTTTTTTAATTACTCGAAACGACGGGGTAATTATTTCCGACGTGAATCAAGTCCCCGTTAATTGATTATGTAATCATAGGCGTCGAAAAGACACAAGATAAGAGGGAGCATAGATTTATCTCGATTTTGTTCGCGGGATCTATGAACAATCGTTGTTGAAATCAAACTGTCGTCAGTAATCCGTTCGGAGAACGATAAATCGCATGTTAGATACGTTTAGCACCGCGGAACAAAGCTGCGTGTGTATGTAATTGTGAATGTGCGAGAAAAAAGTTCAGCCAACGTGGAAAACATCCGCGGAATCTTGGACACTAGAGGTACTTATACTTTCTCGGGATTTCATACGACACATTAACTATGCGAATTTATTATCGTCGAACAATAGCATTGGTGGATAGCAGTCACAAGAGTGTAGCAAAGAATTTGCCAGATGTTTACATTTATCATCACTCTTTATTACTCTTAATTTCATAAACAGTTCTTTCGTCTACTTCATGGAGTCAAATTCCATTTTTTCTTCGATAAAACCCACTGTACCATATTTATCTGGTTCTCAACTTACCTTCGATTTTCACCGCCAAAAATTTGACGCAACAAATATTTGAATTTCGCGGCTTGAATTTCTCGTTACCAAGAAAACCCGCTCGTTATTTCTGCGTTTCCTCTTCCCTAGATTTCGTTCACTATACAAAACTCGCGTTTACCCTTGTCTATCTCACAGATAAATCGTCTAAACGACGACGCACGCGAATCCGGTGTTAATAATCCGGGACGAGATGGCTGCGACACGGTATTAATCGATTCGAGTCTCTCTAACTACGAGAAAAAGCTAGAGAGAGAGAGAAAGAGACAGAGAGAAATAGAAAGAGAGAGAGAGAAAGAGAGAGACACCTCAGCTCGGTTTCCGAGCCGGAGATCGAAATGCCAGCAGGCATAAATCACAGGTGGGAAGTTCAACTTTGCCTTCGGCAGATCATAAATCAATGGCCGTCCAGTTACACGTGAAATGATTACTGGACCTCGACGAGAGAAAAGGCGTAACAAAGATGGAAAGACAGACAGAGACAGAGAGAGAAAGAGAGAGAAAGAGAGCGAGAGAGACAGAGGAAGAACGAACGAGAAACGTTGAACGTCTTCGAAATTGGCTGTCGTCGATGTTGTCTTTCGAGGTGTCAGTTGTGCAACGGGGTTCTCTTCTTATTCCACCGTGATTCTTCTTCTTCTTCTTCGTCTTCCAGCGGCTACTTCGTATGCGGACTCGCGGGGACCAATTCCCGGTGCCGATCGATCATAACTTGTTAACGCCATAACTGGAAACTCGCGGATTAGTCTTCGTTCGGTGGTGGTTGCAAGTTGACGCTACGCGTAGGAATATTTCTGGGTTTTCTGTCGGGTCGACGGGGGAATTTAGTAAACATTAGTAAGCGAGCTTTGATAGGGAAATGTAAATTATTGTCCATATTTTGATTGATAAGTATTTTATTAGACATTTTATGGAAATAAGACATTATAGTGTGAGATATGTGTAGTGAGTAATTATATTATCTTTTAGGTTCTTTTAAGATTCGATGAAAATGTAATATACATAATTATCGCTATTTATATTTCATTCGTTACTCTCACAGTCCATCTCGTGCAACTCTACCGTGGTGTAATTTAAAATCTACCACTTTAAATGTACCTCTACTACATTTTTCCCATATATTACGCTGGATATCGGATAAAAATTGTCGTAGCTCCGTATTCGTCGTTCGTTCCCGTGTTTCTCTTATCAGCGATGTTTTTCGCGTGTAGCACTCGCTTCGATTCGACTTACACCAGGCCTTTGGGTCTTTGCATATCGTTTGCCCCGTAGAAAGAGTCGAGCGTACAGGTACACGCAATAAATCGCCGGACGTAATGTAATTAACTCATTGATTACCCGCTGCGACGAACAATAACCTTTGCACATTACTCGTGTACCAATTAATATTATCGAGGTTCCGAGCACCGGGGGCATGGCCGACCTGCATGTGTTCCACGTGTTCGAACGTTGGATAAGAAAGAAAGGACAAAGAAAAAAAAAACAAAAAATCGAAAGGAATTGCGTACAGATCAGATAGCCGTTATCGGCCGGTTTTATCTTCGCGCACGCACAATGCTCTTTCTCCATCTCTCCGTGGGCAACGCGAGACCGGCTGGGAGAAAAGAAAATGAAAATCGGACCGATAATAATACGGGACGGCCGCTAGAACGGCAATTAATCGTCGCGAAGTGATACGATAGGTTCGGCATCGAAATGTTTCGCGGTTAATGGAAGATAATGCCGGTAAAAGCGCAATAAATTGGTCGCCAATGTAAACACTCGATAGCAAAGTGAAACCGGGTAAATGAAATCCCGATTGAAGTCGCATATACATGTACGAGAGTATGTACATTTTTTGTTTACGTCGGTAAGTTTGATATTTAGCTGATGGATTTTCTACAGCGAATCTGAAGATCGATAGTAATCATGCGAAAATGAATAATAATTATTCAATGTATCGTACTTTAACGAGTCACAACGTAGACGTGGATAATAATAATAATATAAACAAAAGTAAAAGAATAATAAATACCGAGGAACGTCGACTACTTTAAAACTTATGGGTTATCCTACAATTGCCTCCGTTTTATTTCCACGGATTATTAACTATTCGTTTAGGTTTAATAGCCGGATAGCTGAGCCCGGCGATAAATCACCGCGGGGGTATTATAGCAATGTAAATTAATAAATCGTCCGTAGTAAATTCTGCGAGGATGACATTCGCAAGGTTTCCATCGGGCCTAGAGTCCCGTGTACGAACCTCTTTCCGGTTTATAGTTCGAATACAAACGCGAAAGTCGTTCGCCGTTTCACGAGGATCCCTCGATCACCTTCACAAACGGGTCTAATTAGTTAAACCGGTGGCCATATCTCCGACGAAATTCAATCAATTAACCGGTCGAACGGGAATCCATTCATAGCTCTGTGTTTCAATCTTATTTCCCCAAACGGTAAATCACGTGTCTATATTAAATTCAGAACAATTTCGATTCTATTTGAAATATTCGTACGTATAATAAAAAAAGAAAAAAAAACACACAATTAGATGACTTTACACAATCACATCCGGGTTAACGAGCTCTGTTCGTTAACAGAACTGTGAACGATCGACGGCGAGTAGGTGGAGGTGGTGGACACCTTCGACGAGAAGGAATCGCGTGCACGCACAACGGTGAGACGCGTAGCAGTGTGCTGCGTAATCATGCGAATCGTAGACACATTGGTTAGGCCCGTTCACGGACCGGGGATCATGCCCAGAGCGGCATCATTTATCACCCGACGGCTCACCGCTCGTTTATTATTTCACTTTGCCGCGGTATTAATTGAGATTTGGAGCCCGCAGCCAGGCTGCCCGACTTCCTCTCCACCCGGAAACGATAGTCCCGTGTCGTCTTGTTTTAAATTCTCCTAGATTTTCATGATTTTTGTCATTTTATTAAGAATCATAGGTGAAAATGATTTTGATGTGTGTTGAGTTGTTTGTGTGTCAAATTGATTAACTCCATGAAACATAAAGTGCGAAATCCGAAACTGAATAAGACAGAAAAAACAAAATACGAAAATCGCGAAAAATTGTCAAATTCAAACGGTTTTTTGATCGGCATTCGCTCAATTTTTGAGATAGCGATCTGAAACTGGTACCGTTGTTTTAGTTAGGAAATTCTACGAGAGATCGATGTATAATAGTTGTACTTTTCGAAAATTTAATTTTTCGCAAAAATCTGAAGGGGGTAGGTCAGGATTTTTTGCGATTTTCGTAATTCGCCTGCCATTTCCACAATTTTTTAGATATCAAAATGATTCTTTCGCTGGCTTATTCGGCTTCGGATTCCGCTTCCAAAACGCCCCGGATCATTTAAATAGCTCAAAAATTACGGAAATGGCGGGCAAATTACGAAAATCGCAAAAAATCCTGACCTACCCCCTTCAGATTTTGGCGAAAAATTAAATTTTCGAAAAGTACAACTATTATAGGTTGATCTGCCGTAGAATTTCCTAACTAAATCAATGGTACCAGTCTCAGGTCGCTATCTTCAAAATTGTGGAAATGGCAAGCGAAAAACTGGTTGAAATTGACGAATTTTCGCGATTTTCGTAATTCCTTCGTCATTTCCGTAATTTTTGAGCTATTAACATGGTCCAGGGCGTTTTGGACTTGGAATCCGAAACCGAATAAGTCAGTGAAAGAATCATTTTGATATCTAAAAAATTGTGGAAATGACGGAAGAATTACGAAAATCGCGAAAAATCGTCAAATTTAAGCAGTTTTTCGTTCAGCATTCGCTCAATTTTTGAGATAGCGGTCTGAAACTTGTACCATTGTTTTAGTTAGGAAATTCTACGCCAGATCAATATATAATAGTTGTACTTTTCGAAAATTTAATTTTTCGCAAAAATCTGAAGGGGGTAGGTCAGGATTTTTTGCGATTTTCGTAATTCGCCTGCCATTTCCACAATTTTTTAGATATCAAAATGATTCTTTCGCTGGCTTATTCGGCTTCGGATTCCGCTTCCAAAACGCCCCGGATCATTTAAATAGCTCAAAAATTACGGAAATGGCGGGCAAATTACGAAAATCGCAAAAAATCCTGACCTACCCCCTTCAGATTTTTGCGAAAAATTAAATTTTCGAAAAGTACAACTATTATACATTGATCTCTCGTAGAATTTCCTAACTAAAACAACGGTACCAGTTTCAGATCGCTATCTCAAAAATTAAGCGAATGCCGACCAAAAAACTGTCATAATTTAACGATTTTTCGCGATTTCCGTTAATCTCTCGCCATCTCCGTAACTTTTGAGCTATTAACCAGTTAAGTGTGCTATGAGCAGTACAGTAACACTGTTTCTTTGATTATTCTCAAGTATCAGTTTCATAATTCTCCACAATGACACTGGGTTGTTTCTTTCCGTTTGCAGACCGAGATCGAGACGGAGTCCGA
This sequence comes from Mimumesa dahlbomi, assembly GCA_917499265.3. Taxonomy (NCBI): domain Eukaryota; kingdom Metazoa; phylum Arthropoda; class Insecta; order Hymenoptera; family Crabronidae; genus Mimumesa; species Mimumesa dahlbomi. Next base: position 13,360,151 of record OU824118.1, read on the forward strand.
GTGCCCGGACACCCTTCTCTGCTCGAACAACAACAACAGCAGCACGAACAACAACAATGTCGGCATCAAGAAGGGCGAGGGCCAGGATGGCCTCGAGATGGATTGCGGCGGCTGCGGGGAGAGTGTGCGCGAGCGCACCGTACTCTGCGTAGGGGGTCGTACCTGGCATTCCAGGTGCTTGAAGTGTTGCGCATGCGCCCGACCCCTGCACGACCAACACTCCTGTTTCCTCAGGGGGATGCGGCTCTACTGCAGGCACGACTACGCGCTGTAAGTCCGGCTTTTCTTTTCTGGGAGGGGCGATCCATTCTCGATCGTCTATCGAACGATTCTGACGAAATGGCGATTCGAATCCTGGCAAATTTGATATCGTTGACAATTGTCCTGTGGCGATGGTTGTTTGATCCTTTTCGAAATTAGGGAACTGTTTTGATAAAATGAAAAATTTGTGATAGGGAAAAGTTTGAAGAATAAGGTACTATGTATGGTTTCAATGTAGAAATTCATGTTGAATGTGGTGATAGAAGGTTCTGATAGAGATCTCTAAAATTGTTTAAATGATAGTGAAAGAAATAATTTATACAAATCGAAACCCCGACGAACGGTTTATCAATGCAAAAAATTGTACTTTCGAGGCGTCGATATATGCAAACCGACCAACAACAATAGACACTCTCGTCGAGGAAGCCGCAGGCCGAACACGACTTCTGCATTTACACTTCTGAAAGTCATCCCCGTCCGCGCATACACGAAAACACTTTCTACCGTTACCGTCGAATTTCACAAGAAGATTACGCAACGATCTTAGGAAAAGTCCGTTTCGCAAACCGATGAAACTTGGCAGACTGCCCGCTATTCTCATCCACCGTTGCAACTTAATTTCGAGAAGCTACAACGTTAGTAAATCTCCTTATTTCAACACTAAATAACTATCTAGACAATCAAAATGACTTATTTCTAATTTCTCATAAAAGTCACTTAAATTTATAACAGTACGTTTGCTAAAATTCTTCATATTTCTATATACGACTACTGTACAACCACATTTCACTAAATTTTCCCTTTTCAATTCGACTGATAATAATAATTAAACAATCTTCGCAATGGCAATTATAAGTAACGTAGTTTTTGAGTACACTGCCGGAACAAAAATGGTAAATTTAAGGCGGTAGACACAGGGACAACCGGGGGTCTTTAAAGCGTGTAATCTCGATCACGATCCTATCGCGATCGGGACGACAGTTGTCCTCCCGATCCAGAAGCAGGACGACCGGATTATCGATGAATCCAATAATACATATCCCAGTCGATCGAACGCCCGGTACACATGGCACCCCACTGACTCCTGGCCGGTGTCCAAAGCCGAGCTTAAGAAGACGTTTCTCGGCTACCACGGGAGCTCCTGGAAAGAATCATCATTTGTCCGACTTACAGGATCGTACACACTTGCGTGCGTGACAACGGCATAACTGATATCCTGGCGGGTGTTTTTTCTGGGGGTCTTGAAACCCCTAGGGATCACGAGGGGTGTCCCGATTACGTTACTCGTGACTCGTCGAAAAATATCGAAGCACGTGGGTAAATCCTGATGGGTTCGTTGGGAAGCTGTGTAATAGATGTGTAGGAAGATGTGCGATCCCGTAAAGTGTTTTGGTTTGATTTTTAAGAGGAGGTTATGAGAGATTAGCGACTTTTGGATAAAATTGGGGTGACATGATAGGGGTTGATGAGTATAAATTGAAGACCCCTGCGCGTGGAAATTTCAGGGCTTTAAAATTTCGGAGCGTCGAATATTTTGAGCTTTGCATATTTCCTAGTTTTAGCATTCCTACGCTGGGAAATTGTTAAACATTCAAATATCTAGACACCGAAATTTCTACGTGTGAAAATTTCAAAGCTTCAAAATTCTCAGAGCTTCAAATTTCAAAGCTTCAAAATTCCTAGACCTTCTAATTTCCACGCCTGGAAATTTCAATACCCCGATCCCTATACCTTTAAATCTCACCAACTCGAACCTTCCACGCGTCGATTGTCATAAGGAAAACTCATTCCCACTTAATTTATCCCATCACATCGTCAGTTTCCCGAAAAGGTCGCGGATTCTCGTTGAAGGGTACCTACAACGATATCCACGAACATCCACGATCCCGTTGAAATCTTGACGGAAAGTCACGTGGCCGTCACGTGGGTGTACATCCCAGGTAGATGGACAGATATCCGTATATTCGATGAACGCGCCGCGGGCTAGAGAGTCGCCGGTGGGTGATTAATGTCTTCCGATGTGTAGTCTCCTCGTGGCCCTCTTCTCCTTCTTCTTCTTCTTCTTCTTCTTCTTCGAGACCTCACGTACCGGCGGCTGGCTATTCACGTCACCGCCGCGTACCGTGTATCACGTATGCTCATGCACGACCTGCGAGTCACGGTGTGACGTTGAAGGTGCCCGGGACCACGAATAAAGGACATCTCAACTGACTTTTTCTCGCGATTACCGGCCGTCGAAGAGAAAAAAAGAAAGATCCACCGAAAAGGGACACCCGATCGAAAAACCCTGGCGTCTCTACTTTTCGCTCATCGACATTTTTACGCGATCGGAACAGAGGATACCGTATGACGAAGATGGGTCGAGAGAAAAGGTGAAGATACCTTTTTAATTACTAAAACGAGAATCAATTAAAAATTGTTCCATGATATTTCCGTGAAGAGCTTCACACTTTTCCAAATCAATTCTCACGATTTCGGATTTAAATTTATATTCAAAGGTCAACGGAGACAACTCAAGTACTTTGCCCCTTTCGTGGAGACCCTTCGATTACCTTCTAAACTTTCAATCTACCTGCAGGAGATGTATGTACATACATACATACATACATACATACATACACCCGTTCCATCGTTGGTTTATCGAAGTCGGGCATAAGATTGAGATTAGCCCTCAGGATTACCCAGGGCCCCTCGACAGGTTTTTTATTCCATGGTATTCGCGCATATTTAGGTGTCATTAAGGGCCAAATGATAAGGTCCCGCGATTAACGCCGAAGATTCACGGACTCAACCACGGCCACACTGAATTAAGAGGACCGGAATTTCGAACTGCTAATAGAGCGATTTCTGGTAACACACACACATACACACACTCACACATAGACACACCCTCACACATAACCACGTGCGCTCTCAAACACTTTGTTTCCTTTTTTCGAGCAAAACGACGACCAGGGATGCGATCGTCGAGGGTGAAGGTGGGATGAGGAGGGGTGGAGGGGGGGGGGTGCAGAATGGTGTCGGCGAATATTTATTAATTTAAAAGACGTCTCGTCGCGCTTGAAACGCACCGACGCGCGAGGGTGGACGAAAGAGAGAAATCACAGCTGGCTTCGGGGCCTTACGAGGCGAATTCCTCAGTCCTCTGGAACACTGACACCAGTCCCCCGGTGACTCGGCACCCACATGCGTGTACACACGCGTGTGTGAGTGCGTGCTGCCGCCACGGTATTTTCGTATCCCAGATACCGAGGATGAGTCTGAAACCACTACCCGTCTCGAATTATTACTTTTGTGAATTACAATGACACGTATTCAACCGCGGTATACCCCGTGCGTCTTTACCGTAGTTTATTTTTTTCTTTCATTTTTTTTGTTGACGGATAGAAGGATCTTTCGACAGTCGTCATCTGGGATCGTTATTAACGTTAGGGAGCACAATTTTTTGTCCGTCGTCATTCGGTAAGCTCTACCGGAGTTATCATTGATTTTGAAAGAGTGTAGAACTTGTCCCGTTGTCTGGAATCGTATTAATTACATTAATAAATAAATAAGTCTTTAACGGGTACCATGTATTATACATACAGAAGATTGTTAGTTAAATTTAAACGCTAATAAACTTGATCTAATTGCATTCGTTTACACTTATGGAACCGCGCACACATCGAGAAAGAACAATAATTCAGGTAAAGGGCGAGAAGGGTGGAGGGAGGAAGTACACCGAGTTACACTTTATTTCTCGAACGATTTATATTTATCTGGATCGTATCGTATCGTGGATCGTGATCTGCGTGCGAGAATCGATGGAATATCGAATGGGTGGAACCATGAATCCTAGCATGGGTCGGATAGCGACCGACTTAATCCCCCGTTGACTTATAGGGCCCGCCTATGTGGAAGAACAAATGAATAAATTAGGGCGGGGTCGTTTGGTAGCCGACGTACGGCCCTGAAGATTTATAGATATACCCAATACCAGTTCCACGGGCTGGTTACACGACCCATCTCCTTCCCTTCCACCCTTTTGCTTTTTCTCTCTTTCTTATTCGTCGGACATGGGGGGCAGAAAGAGAGAAAGGGTGGCGCCACTATTTATGCTAATGACACCTCACCGACGCGACCCTTAAGGACTCTACCTTCGATCCGGAATGGCAAATTCTCGTCACCTTTCGCTTTTTCCCCCCGTTTCACACCAATAAGAAAGATGTAAATTATTTTCCATACATTTTCCTTGGGAATTAGACACTTCGATGACATTACAAATCGTTGAGAAATTATTTGGTGATTTTTCAATAGGAGGGGAGAGGTGGGAACGGTGGGTGAACTGAAATTTTTCAACAAAAAAACGAGGGACGTGTCTGGATGTCTTCTACGAGAGCGTACGCTTCCTAGGCGTGCCCTTTGCACGATCACCATAACCAATAATACCCCGAAAATATCTTCGATGCGACGATGACGCTGCGATTCGTGAGCAGACTAATCCTTCCGTGGCTTACCATATTTTTCCATACAATATAAACCCTCGGCCGATCGACCATTCTTCTTTTCATCTTCTGCTCGCCTCTTTTTTTCGACTCGTCTTCTTCCTCTGCTTCTGATGTTCGTTCCTCGGATTCCCTTGTACGAGAACCCTTCGAGTTTCCACCGCGTTATCTTCCCTTGTCCCTTCGAGACCTCGAAAAATCCAGAATTCTCAAGTAAATCAAAAATTTCCGCAATTTTCTCAAAATCGAACACAACTCAACAATTATCGAGTCGATGAAAATTACCCGACGGTTTTTTACGTGGTGATTTTTGAAAAAGTTGGATCGTAAGTGGAAAAAACTGTGGCACGAGTCACCAGGTTTCCCGAGTTGCGGTGTCGGTAAAAGTTCAAAGGGACCGGGTCATTTGTAGAGCGTGGAGAAGCCGCGGGACTGAGACGTCGAGATAATCTCGACGTAATCTACCGGCCGAATCACTGGCTCCTCGGAGGTGCCACCCGACCCTGACGCGCACCACCGGGACATCGAGGTGGCAGAGTAGTATGTTAATGAGGACAGGGCCATCGGATTCCCGCGCACGGAGGTCCTGAATGAACCTGCGACCACGACAACCGACCTCCTCCCCCCCCTTACCCCTCTCACTTTCCGAATTCGTTAATTTAAGACGGAAATAGTACTCATTAATTCACGAAACACGTGGTAGGGTTTTTTGGGCGAAATAGACGTTGATATCCAAAGGTAATAGTTGCAAGTAGAGAATTTATACGTTACAATTTGGAATTTAACATAATTCTAACAGTGAAATCTTAAATTTATCATAATTCTATCAGTGAAATCTTAAATTTAACATAATTCTACCTGTGAATTTTCACCTGTGAAAATTTGCCAGTATTAAAATTTCTACGGAAATAAAAATTCTAACGCTTTACTAATCTTGAATCAACACACGAATTACTGTGATGTATTTCCCCTCGCATTATTCACAGATTATTGACCATTTTCTTTTCTTTTTCTCCTGTTCACAGAACATTCGGTGCAAAGTGCGCGAAATGCGGTCGCAGCGTCGGCGCCGGCGACTGGGTGCGACGGGCAAGGGAAAGGGTCTATCACTTGGCCTGTTTCGCCTGCGACGCCTGTTCCCGTCAATTGTCCACCGGCGAGCAATTCGCCCTTCTGGACGCCAGGTTGCTCTGCAAGGCTCACTACCTAGACGTCGTCGAGGGTAACAATACCTCGTCGTCGGAGGACTGCGACTCCGAGCACGGCGGCAAGGGCAGCAAGACGAAAAGGGTCCGGACGACCTTCACCGAGGAACAGCTATCTGTTCTGCAGGCGAATTTCCAACTGGACAGCAATCCCGATGGTCAAGATCTCGAGAGGATAGCACACGTGACGGGACTCAGCAAAAGAGTTACCCAGGTGTGGTTCCAAAACTCGAGGGCCAGGCAAAAGAAACATAGCGGCAAGATCAAGACGCAAAGTGAGTAACACCTATCGTTCTCTAATTATTCTTTATCTATTTATCATTGTTTCCTAAGAAAAGAATCAAAGTTGTGCTTTCAAAATTATTACCCACCGATCGATCGATGTGATTCATATCATTTTAGAATTCTCCCAGTAATAGTCAAATTAATTTATTTTTAAATAAAATATTCAATGTTTCAAAGTGTCTTATCGCCGGTCACAAGATATTTTCATTAATTTATTTAGATTTCAACATTCTACTTTAGATCGATCGATCAATTAGACTTCAAATTCAGTATCCATAAAAACCTCCCAATCTAAAACCACCCCGTGCACAGTGCACCATTCTCCGCCCATGCAGCACCACCCTGGGGACCTGTACCCGACCGGGGTGAACATGGTGGGCGCTTACCTGGGTGGCTACCAAGGTGGCAGTGCCGGCAGCGAGAGCCCTGGCAGCCCACTCACACCACTCACACCCTTGACGCCCTTGACGCCCACGACGCCCAACCACCTGCAGGCGTTCTGCCATCAGGGGTAACTGGAACCCGGACCGGTGACTTCCGTGAGAATCTCTTGGCTTCGGAGGGGTTGAGACATTGGTTCGATGGCAGTTTATTGTGATCCGGGAGCCCGGAGTAGGTTTTAAGGGTGTCTTCGTAGTGTTGTCGGCTACTTTCCCTAGTTCAAGGGGATGGTTCTCGTGTCGCGGACTCTAATGGGAGGTTAGAGTGTGTGGAGAGTCGAAAATATTTTATGGAAAGTGGAATTGTAGATGATGGAAAAGGCAAATTAGGAAACTGAGTCTTTGGATAATTTGGAACGATGAAAATCTGAGGATTTACCTCCTGGAATACTAGTTTCTAATATTGGAAAGTGGTAGACTTGGGGATTTGTGAGGTTTGAAATCCCTACGTGTGGAAATTTCTAGGTCTGAAATATCTGCGTTTTGAAATTCCTACGTGTGGAAATTTCTAGGTCTGAAATATCTGCGCTTTGAAATTCCTACGCGTGGAAATTCCTAAGTCTGAAATATCTGCGCTTTGAAATTCCTACGCCTGGGAAATGTGTAGAATTTAAATCTCCACGAATTCGAAATTCCTACGGTTTTCCAAACACCGGATTGGTTTTGAACCACTGGACAGATGAATCAATTGGGAAAGTAACCGACGAGATTCGCGAGGCAGGCTAGTATTAAAATGCTTCACTGCACGGTTCACTTTTTCAGAAAAAAAGGAACTTGTAATTTATTCGACTAAAATTGATTTTTATCGTGCTAAAGGAGGGTTTGAAGGTTCCTTATCCCGCCCGGATATGTAAATTCCCCACATCTACTTGTAATTGGACGACGCGTGAAAAAAAGTGCGTGCAGTGAGGAACGAAATGAGACGAACGGCAGTTCGTTGTCTCTGTTTCTTTGTAAATACCAAAAAAAATGGGAACGATCGAAAAACGAGCGAAAATTAAGGTTGACGTGATAATACGACTAGGACAGAATTCCTTGATGAGGATAATAATTTTACGAACCCGATAAATTTATCACTTATTTATTCCAGCCACGTTGAAATAGTTTTGCCACAAGTTTTACGGCCGTTCTTTAACTTTCCACCGTGTGGCGAGTGTTTTTTCGTGATTATTAGATAGATCTATTTCCAGTCGAATGGAAATATCAATGAAAAGATTGATAGAAGAAAAGGTTGAAACAAGAATCGTTTATTTCCGAGTGTTTCTTTCTTTTTCTATAATTATTGCAGTCAACACTCGCCACTTTCTCAATCGGTACAGACACTTATGTATTTCGCGTGATTCTCTTCTGTCAGCGAGATGAAATTGTACATAGATATACCCCCTAGCTTTTGTATATAAATCTCCAGGAAAATGTGCATGAGTATTTGATATTGCTCTTGTGTTGCACACTCAATATCGCAATATTGTAAACCGTACTGTTATTAATAAAATGTCTTTTACTGTTAATCCTGTATTTTCAATTCTTGAAGTCCACGATATTTTTCGCAGTTTGATGTTGTCTCTGGAACAACTTTGTTTTTAGGGAAGCTGTAGGATTTAATAACAAAAAAGAACAGGAAAGTATGTGCAATAGTATATTTCATATATACTTAGTTTACAATATTTACATCACAGTACATTTATATTAAATAATAATTCTTTCACGATTACACAATTATCTAGATACTGTAAAAGATACTTTCATTCGGGACATTGCTCGCGGACGTATTTCCGGGACTTTCAAATAAATTTCAGGCAAACCAAGGGAATTATAATAATTCTTAAGTCATCTGTTTGTTTTGTTTGTTAATTGTCCAAAAACGAATACAAGTTTCCACAGAAAATCCCGGGAACGTCGCGCGAGTCTGGTTTCTTCTTTGCTTACGCTAATATCGTTCGACCATTACGCGCTTTTAATTAAACAACGGCCTGATTACATCAGGAACACCGCGTATCGATGAAAGTGAGAGGAACACGCGGATCGATTCTCGCGGAAAGAAGGAAAATCATATTTGTCGCTTCTTTCGATAAATTTCCGGTTCGCTCGCGAGACAAATCGCCGACAATTTTCGAACCAATTTCACATTACATTAAAAAACAAAAGATCCGTGTATTTCGTCGAATTTCGAAAACTCGCGAGAAATGTAACAATTTAAATTTAGTTGTCGCAGGCAAACGAACCGTGTTATTCGTAAATCGTGGGAGAGAGAAAAAAGAAACACAAAGATAAATCGCAACTCACTTCCATGTCGGTGCACGCGAATTCGTCTTATGCATAAATGTATCCACTTATTTATAATAAGCCTAACACCGAGTGCGAAAGAGCTGTGCAGCCATCCAGTCTTAAAAATTGGCTTCTCTACGTTTTATTAATTAACTGCTTTTTTTTTCTCTGCCGATACTTTAAATAGATTAACAACGTTTGGGCGGATTTCGTTTAAAATTATACAAAAAAACACGCACACATCATTCGGAACTCTCTAGGATCGTTTCGCCGAATGTGTGCCAGCGAGAAATTAAATAAACGTATATTATGTATATGTATAGGGACAGTCATCGGCTATCGAATTAATCCATCGAAGCGACGACTTTTTCATAGAACGAATATAATCCCTTGTGTTCTAATCAAAAACACTCACGCTTCGGGAGATTAATTAGAATTTAGGCAAAACACCGTGGAAACGTACGTTTCAAAAACGCTAACATTTCAATCATTTTACAATAAATCCTCGATTTTCGACAACTCAAATTTCTTTCCGTGACGTCACAGACGATCGAATATCAAATTCGATTGGGCCGATGACGAAGTCCGTAGTGAATCCTATCGATGATTCGGCGATGATTAAACCGGTACAAAGACTTAATACGGGAAAACAAAGGAAAGTAATAAGAACTATATTATCTTCCGTCGTCGATCAACCTTAAAAACAATGCGATTATTTACAATACAGCTAACCCAGGGGCGACGATTAAACCTCGTTCGGCATCGACAACATCATCGAGTCCTGCGATAGCTCGTCCATCGATTGTTCCGAGCCTGAAGACAGAGTTGACGGAGTTGCGATAGATGGTAGACCTTTTTAAAGCAAAATTTTCTCCTGCAGGACAACTACCAATAACTACGTAACACCTGCGTTGTAGTCTCCTCGTAATCTATCCGTTCGTTACGCCATTTCCAAACTTTATTCGTTTTTCAATGGAATCTACTCATCGGTCTTCGATGAATCTTCTCGCTATCGGGGGGGAGAAACAATATGAAAAATCATTTAAAATTCTCCAAAGGAAGAATCACTCGCAATTCGTAACTCGACAGAATTATATTTTTTCTCTCATTTTTGTTTCTTTTTCCAAATAAGCCAATCAATTACTATCTTTCTGTCTCACACCTCAAAGGCACCCGAGAGCGAGAAGGTTAATTTCAAGCAATACGTCTGCGAAATATATGCAAGCAGGATTTCGAAAGATCATCGATAACGTTCTTACCGTGATTATGATAAATCGAGGGCGTGGGACTCTTGCACGTAGCCGGACTTAGCTGGGCCTGTTGCTGGCCGTGGTGGTGCTGTTGCTGATGTTGAAAAGAATAGGTCAGATGTAAATTGATGTGTCTGCCGAAATCGCCCGTGGACGCGGTCGAGTTTGGCGGCGATTGATGAACTGCAACGGTAAATGATGTCTCTTCACCCTGACCACGTCGTTGTTAAACAATGATACAAATGTTCCCTCGTCGTGTTACGTAACCGTTTCTAAATTACCTCAGAAATTGACCTGTCTATGTGTAATTTTGTCGAGATCATTCAATTTCGATTCACTCGACACATCGTAACGAATATAAAGCAAAATATCATAGAAGTGTAACTGAAAATCGAAGTGAAAGAACACTTATGTGAAAAGAATAATATTAAAATAATAGTGCACTGGGAAATAGATTACGTAACTGTCTTGGAAAATATCGGAAATTACTGCGATTGTTCGTGCGAGCACAATATATTGTGAATATTGTTCTTGATTATCTTCTAATTAGAGGATAAAAAATATGGAACACTTGTTTCTCATGGATTTTCCCTGTCTCTGATTAACTTATGTAAAATATATGTATATTAAATAAATGCAACAAGTACCGTGTTGCCCTTTCATTTTGCCCGTGTGCAGATGTTTCTTCTGTCGCGCCCTAGAGTTCTGGAACCAGACCTGAGTGACCCTTTTGCTGAGCCCTGTGACGTGCGCTATCCTCTCGAGGTCCTGACCGTCCGGGTTACTGTCCAGTTGGAAATTCGCCTGCAGAACGGATAGCTGTTCCTCGGTGAAGGTCGTCCGGACCCTCTTGGCCTTGTTGCCACTCTTGTGGCCGCTCTCCGAGTCACCGCCTTCTGCGAAAGTACCAATTAGGGGTGCCCACCTCCCATCCTTGCTCTCATTTACCCTCGACTAATTGCTGGTTTTTCGTGAAAATTGCACAGTAAGTTCCGCGGATAGTGAGAGAGAGAATCTAAGACTTGGATATGGAGCAGCGAAGAGTTTCAGGGGATTGAGGTAATTGACACTTGCCAAATTGATTAACTTATTAAAATATTTGAGAAATCATTGATTAATCAGCAACCAGCACAAAATTTCTGTCATTTGATACAGTTAAGTAATTATTGAAGAAATTCACTTTCAATATAAATATGATATGATTTAATTAAATATTTTGGCACTTAACAAAATTTGTTAATCGATTTCGCCTGTGAACGGTTTAATTGATAAAGTATATTTATCAGAATCATAGTCTCACCATCGGATGAGGTATTGTTCCCCTCGACGACGTCCAGGTAGTGAGCTTTGCAAAGTAGTCTGGCGTCCAGAAGGGCGAATTGTTCGCCGGTAGACAGCTGACGGGAACAGGCGTCGCATGCGAAACAGGCCAAGTGATAAACCCTTTCCCTGGCACGTCGAACCCAATCGCCGGCGCCGACGCTGCGCCCGCATTTCGCGCATTTCGCGCCGAACGTCCTGCGGACACGAGGGAAAACGACTGCTGATGATCGATGGGAATTCTATGGGGTTCCATAAATTCGTTCGTGTCGTGCCAAGACTCGAGATTGCAGCGGAGGAATTTCAGTGCGTGGAAAATTCAAGGCGGGCAAATGTTTGCAGGAAAATTTTCCAGGGTAGAAATTTCAAGGTATAGAAATTTTAGTGCGTGGGAATTTCAGAGTATAGAAATTTCAATACGTGGGAATTTTAGAGCATGGAAATTTCAGTGCGTGGGAATTTCAGTGATTGGGAATTTCAGAGCATAGAAATTTCAGTGTATGGACATTTCAGAGCATGGGAATTTCAGAGCAAAGAAATTTCGATGCTTGATAATTTCAGAGTATAGAAATTTCAGTGCTTGGTAATTTCAAAGCAGAGAAATTTCAGAGCATAGAAATTTCAAAGCATAGAAATTTCAGAGCATAGAAATTTCAAAGCATATTCTCCACTCTGTTACTTCCCCTATTCCTCCAACCCCGACTTCAAATCACGGTGGCAAAAGCTGCCGGACATGCGACGATTTTTCTCCGCTCTTCTAACTAACGATCCAACAGCAGCGGAAAATCAGTGGCGGCCGTAAAGAATCGAAACACGCAGCACGCGGCCACCTGCGGTACACCGCGCCGATAAATTCCACGGATGGGAAGACCGCAGAAGGATTTAGTTCCCTCTCCGTCCCTTATTCTAACGAATGTATCCAACCACGTTCCGTGAAACACTTAACGCCGAAGCTCCACCGTTGGCTTCGATGTATTAACGTGTCGATAAGCGAACTATCGACGCGTCCGCGAGTCCTCGTTCACTTTTGCGGGAAAAATTCAGCGACTCGAACGGATTTCCTGGTAAATCGACTCCAGCGTCATTAGTAATCGCACCGTACCACGGTATTCACGATGTACTGAATCGAGTGCTCGCGTGCAGAACCGCGATATTAATTATTATTCGCGATTTTACTGTCGTATACAAATGCAGTGCCCGCGGGAGAGTCGGCAGTGGCGGCTCCTATGGGTGCTATTGAATCATAGATATTTTCTAATCTGTTTTTTCAGCTTGCAAAATTTGTTACTGTGTTTTTATATTTTCGTATTATGTCTTGGATTTGTGGGGAATTAGTGTTTTTAATATAGAAATTTGGTAGAGGCTGTGGTGGGTGGAAGTGTCCTATTGTATGGGATCTTTTGTATGGAACCCGAAGTTTTAATCTTGTGACGCCACTGGTAATCGTGGTAAGATATGCAGATATATCGATACGGTGGAAAGAAAAGTCGAGGTATTACCGGAAGTATAAAAAGAACACTGTACATTATATGGAAAGTTATCCACATTATATTTGAAATTTTCGTGATTTGATACTTCACGCTCTCAAAACTTCTTGGTGCTAAAGTTCCATATCTTGAAATTTCAGACTTTCAAAATTTTTAAGTATTAAAATTCCACGACTTGGTACTTCAATTTCCCGAAATTCCCACGCATAAAATCCCATTCCTTGGAACTTAAATTTCTCCAATCTTTGCAAACATTGAAATTTCACGCCCGGTAAGTTTCTGCGTTGCATCTCCCAACGCCCAGAACTCCGTCCACCTTGTTCATTTCTCCAGTGGCATCGCCAGCAGATAAACAAACAGGTCCAGTAAAAAGTCCGGCGTTCCCAGTGTGGCGACTGATAAAATGCTTTTCCTTTAATATTCATACCGTCGTTGTCGCGGCTGATTATCCGTAAGCGTGAGGGTGTGCTCGTAGAAATAATTCGTGCTTCTTCTACCAGTACCAGCGGCAGGGTTGCTGCTCTTAGATAAGCCGGCGTTGCACGAGAGGACCGTACACACGTACACATACACATATACACATCTACATATACATACCGGTCGTACACCGGTGACAAATAAATGACCGCGAAGCGCGAGCTGCGACTCCGAAGAGTATGTTTGCGTGTATGTAAACTCGGACACTACGCCCCGGGGGACGGCGAGTGAGAGAAGCAAAACGAGAATTTCAGAAAAAGAAACAAAAAATAAAATATATATATATAGAGAGAGAGAGAGAGAAAAGGAAGACAGAGCGGACAGGATCGCGAGAGAAATGGGACGCGGGTTGAAAGAGAGAAGATAGAAGTTAAATACTGGAAAAAGGAATTGGAAAAAAGGGACAATGATTCGATATGATGTAAGAATAAAAAATACACACACTCACACACATATAAATATCTTCTACAAAGAAATAGAAAGGAAAGCGAAGTAACGAAACCAACGAGGGAACAAAATATAGGATGAAACAGAGTGTAAGAGAAAGCATTGAAAGAATTATTGGAAAAGGATAGACAGGGGAAAGAGATGAAAAGAAGAACACGGGGAGAGAGAGAGAGTCACGTTGGAAAGTAAGTGGCATCCAGTGGCGCGTGTTTTGCAGCCATTTATTTCGTTGACCGGGAGGTTCCACCTCGGAAGGGATCTTCGGTAGAGCGACGAGAGTACATCGTAACCTCTCATAACTCGTGCCCGGTTTCTACCTGGATAATTTTTCCTTACCCGGGTTTTTATTTTTATTTTTTTTTCTCTCTCTCTCTCTCTCTTTTTTGCCGGCCCGTTCTCTTCGCCGGCTACGAAACGAAGTTTCGCGTTTAATTAATTTCCTTCGCCGAGACGGAGACGGAAGTCACGGGCAACGCTTTATCTGGAATGAAAATCGACGTGTACCGCGGGCAAATTGGTTACGCTGGAAACGTGTTGACGGGATCCAGCGTGTATGTGTGCACACATTCGGAACGTGGGAAGGTTTTCATACCCGGGTATACAGACTACTTTTCGAACGACTCCGGTTGATACATCGAGTTGTCCGAACTCGCCGCGGAGAACGATCGATGATTCTATCTTGCAGCATGCGATCGAGAAGATCCTCCGGGTTTACGCGATCTTAATCGCTAAAGGACAAATTAAACGCGTTGCCGTCTCGAAAGTCTACGGGAAATTCTATTAAATCCCAGCTATTTATGCGATATAAAATTTTCCAACCAGAAGCTCTGAGTAAATGCATTGAGGGAAGTTCCAAGAGGTGTGAATTTCAAAGTTTAAAAATTTCCAAGTAAAGAAGATCCAAAACTTCCAAATTCCATGCCTCACGAGTTAAAAATCCCTCTTAAACCCAGAGTACCCCACAATACCTTTAATAACCACCTCAATACCAATCCACCATCAATTCCCAAATTCCTCACAACTCCTCCCCAACCTCCATTACAACGTAATTTACATTACCAACATTACCAATAAACTATCCCCCAGGGTAGCATAAAACAATCATAATTAGCCCGATGAGCATCGATTACCCTTGCCCAAGTAGTAAACCGTACGATTCGCACAGTTTCTATCGCTTCCAGGAGACGATTCCGCCTCTAACTACCAGAACACGTTCGCGACGGTACATTGTAACATACATACATACTTGCTTCTTCGAAAAGCAAGTTTCCAGCGTAGTGTCCGGGGAGACAGAGAGAGAGAAAGAGAAAGAGAAAGAGAATCGGGAGTCAGTGTTGTAAACGGTAGCCGTGTAGGTATCCGGGCGCGACACGAGCACGTTACACGACACACGCACGCACAGAGCAGATGAATGGGCCCCGGGGGAAAAGGGTGGGTGCTACCAGGAGGGACCCCGTCGACGGCTAACGACAAGCACGACGGTGGCTTCACCCGGGTCCGGTGTGGTCGGGTTGTGTGCGAGCCGCGACCGGTAATTAAACAACGACTACCGGCCATTAGCCCATTATCATATTCATGAACACGGAAAGTGCATCCCGATTCCTCCTCGTCCGGTTCCTACGGCGAAGGTATCGAGACCTAGCTGTTTATACGGACTGTGTTTCTCTTCGTACCCCCTTATCCCCACGGTATACCGGTCCCATGGATATCTTATGGGGCCACGCGACTACCCTGGTGGCCCCACCACCCCATTCGTGGAGAAAGTTCAGGGTACGGACACTCTCGGATACGTGGTTTCTGTTTCGCGATTGGCGAGAGAGAGACTCGGAAGACGTTTCGTTGTGAGGAATTCATTTTGTTTAGATGGTTTTTTGTTAGGAGGAGAATAAGGTTATAGTAGTTAACTTTACAGAATTTGTGTTTATGTGTATATTCATGGAAACGAGTAAAGGATTAACACTACTTCTATGACGATTTTGTGTATATATTTTTTTGGACTGAAAAGTGTCTTTTGACACCATTGCGTTTAAATGCAAAAAATTGCGTGATATTTAACGGATTTGAAAACTTTCGAACGATACTCCAGATGAGACTATAATTGAATAGTGTCCAGATCCTCGAGCGTAGTAGTGACTATCATTCATTTTTAACTCTAACCTTAAATAAACACTCTGGGGACAAGACTTCGCTAGCGACGAAGTGAAAGTCGCGATCGGTTTCACAATTTCAGCGCGATACTCCGCGCAACGCTGCGCTACGAAAAGCTTATCGTTAATAATAGTCGGGATTTTTAACGCGAGGAAGCTGGAAAGAGCGTAAACGTATGAAAACCTTGGGTAACGAGCGTCGCGGGGATTAGCGTCAGGAAATGTATGCGTTTTAATCCCATTGTTTCACGACGACGTTGCGGGGAATTCGTTTTGCTCGCGGGACGAACTTTCCCGTCGCGCCCACGAGGACGTCTAGGAAGGGATTTGAATTTTGAGTAAGTCGTTCCCGATTGTGAACCCGTCTCTCTCTCTCTCTCTTTGCTTTTAATCTCCCGTTTTCCTTCTTATTTTTTTCTCTCACCAGACCGTAAGATCTCTCGGCCGGATGCACCGTTCCGTCGCGTAAGAAATTAATCTTCACGGCAAGCTCCTTACGACACCTCTTAACGAGTCTCATTGTTTCTACGCGGAAGACGACACGGATCTATTATCCTGTAAAATTCAATTTTTCAACGATCGATCAATATCAACATCAAGAATCCTATTCCATGACACCCAATAAGATAAAAATATGACTTTTCACCATTTTTCGCCAAAATGTCCGGATGAACGGTGATATTTTTCAATGGGAGGGGGCAGGGGCAGATTTCGCGTTAATTAATCGTATCAATGGTATTAATTAGATCATATTGTGGCTACGTTTCGACTGTGAGTCGCCGGAATTCATTCTGTGTCCACGTTCCTCGTCGGCGGGCGAAAGGAACGCGGTATAGTTTTCGATCATTTATCACGCGGGCCCGGGCGAAGATCGAAATGGTGGTGGCTTCGCCTCTTTCGAGGTCCCTTGTCGACGAGTCTACGGGTCGTGGATGCTGTCGACCGGGTCATCGTAAGGCAGCATTACGAGGCGGAAAGCATGAGTCAAAAAAATTACGCGGCGGATTCCTGCGGACCTCCCGCACACACGACTTTTGACTCCGCGGCGACGCACGAGTACCTGGTCGAAAAAGCCCGGCAACTTGCTCGTCTTGCGAAACTAGCGGACGAACTTCCTCGGGGAATTTGGTGTCCGAGTCTATGATTCGAGGCTGATTTTCATCGCTTGACACGTGGAATGGGTGAGACGAGGAATTCGAAAGATGATTTTATTTCCGTTCGTCGCAGGACTACCGTTATTGACGAATCGAGGTCCAATTTTGCGAATTTTTTGATTAATCATGTATGGCAAAAATGAAAAGCTTAGTTTAGTATAGATTTATACGGAATTTCTATCTCAGGAAGTGAATAATTTGGAAATTGATTAATATTCAAAGACTACAGTGTTAATGTAATAAGTTATAAATTAGAACGATATCTTTTGTAGTCAAATAGGGATTTTTGGGACCTAAAGAATTCCACAAGCTGAGGATTCCTAAATAGACTAATTAATTCCTACGAAAATTAAGAATATTCCTGATTTTTTCGGCAGCCAGAATTTCTCGAATTCTGTGACGATCAGAGCGAAGTCTCGCGAGGTAACTAAGCGAATCGCGTACACGTATCTTCACGATAACTTCATGGCATCCCAATTTTTCATCATCCACCACGATTTCCGCGTTCGATAATGTGGACAGCGATACCAGTCGTACGTCACGATCGGATATCACGATACGTGACTTAGATGGTCCGGTGCAAGAGCCAGGTGACCGGGCCAACTGATTGACAGTTGGATAAACACGTTGGAAAGTTCTTCTACACGGACCCCCTGTGCACAATCGATGAGTCATTTCGAGCTTCTTTGACTTCGATCGCGTCCTCTCTAAACCGTAGAATCGCCGGGAGCGAGTCCCCTCGACCAATGAAAATATCCCAACTCCCATAGGATCGAGTCATTACTCGAAATTACCCGTGAAACATCATTGATTAAGTCACCCTATATCCTATACTCTTCAAATCGATCATTTCCCTGTTACATTTCATCATAAAAAAGTATCATAGTATAAAAATATTCAAATTTCCCAGGATAATTGAACTACAAGTGATTTTTATATCTCCACGACACTCGTCTCAGATGAATTTTACTATATTATTTTATATTACATAAAATATACTCAATATCGTGGATGATAGTGAATATAATTCAATGATTCGTTCATCGGATTGATCGGACAACAGACACGTTGGATCAACGTGGCCGCGAAACGAGCTGTTATTTATCGTTTCGATAATACAAACACTGCGGCTCCTCCGTCGCTAGTTTATTATACGAGCGATCGGTACGTATACCGGCGTTAAATATTTCACGGTTGTATTTACTTTCGCCCCGTATAGCGGGCGTTATCGCGATAATTGAATCTGTATGGGTCGGGGCGACCGCGGTGCCGGTTGAATTGCCGTCGCAGGAAAGCGTCGATCTTTTGACGCAGCTTCGCCGTGTACGTACGTATGTATGTATGTATATGTATGTATGTACGATAGAGAGTGGCAATTACGCGTTCTGTTACAACGGAATTTATGTTCGCCGGGACGGTCGTTACGTTTCTACGGTAGCGAAACATTCGCGGGCTGTTACATCGCCTCGTTAATGACGGACATCGATATCTATATTATCCGAGCCGCCACGACACTTTCGCGAACGCGTCTTTTAACCCGCGAAAGGATCGACGGTGTTAATTATTGACGATGAACGATAATTGATTTTTACCTGTCGCACCTGTGCACCGGGTATGACGGTGTACTTCGAAACGAATCAAAGAAAAGACAATGATCTGGTTAACGAGTCAACGTAACGATCATTCATTTAATAAAATCAATATTCTATACAGCATAACGACACGTTAGATCATCATTAAAATGTATAGGTATAGATCTATCTGAGAAATCATTCAAAATTTTACGTTTCATATATTTGTGATTGATTTCTCCAACTTTTATCCATGTATTCCAAGTGGACGGCAAAAGGGATCCTTTTTTTTTAATGTCTCCCTCGAAGTACATGATTTCCAACCCTCGCCCAATTGGTCCCCGTGAAAAACCCCCGGAATGCAAAATAAATCTACTTACAGCGCGTAGTCGTGTCGACAGTAGAGCCGCATCCCCCTGAGGAAGCACGAGTGCTGGTCGTGCAGGGGTCGTGCGCATGCGCAGCACCGCAGACACCTGGAGTGCCAGGTACGGCCGCCGACGCAGAGGACGGTGCGCTCGCGGACGCGTTCACCGCATCCTCCGCACTCCATTTCTGGACCCGCGCCCTCCGGGGCCAGCGGGGCCGCGTCGTCCACCGGGTCCTCCACCTCCGTCTGGAAATTAAAAGGACTTTCATATAATATTTACCTCCTTTTAATTAGTCCTGTAAGGAATGATTGTAAATGTAATTATTTTCCTAGAGAAGTCTCACTTATTTTGAAAGAACCTGAAAAGAATAATTTAATTTGTTTAATATTTCATATTTTAATGGCTTGGTTAAAGATTTCTAGGATGTGGAATTATTGTTGATAATAGTTTGATTATTAATGAATTAATATAGGATGAGCAATGGAATATCCAACCGGATTTAAACATTTGAAGTTAAATGACAGCACGGTCGTTCGTCACGTATAAGAAAACGGGTAATGGCGTGTAACGGAGGCAACACTTTCGCATTAAAAGCTTCCGTGTGTGTGTCCTATCTACCGTATTGTGTTATACCCCACGGTCTTTGCCCACCAAATCGTTCGATGCTCTTGTCACGAAACCGCCGGCTCGTTTGATGGATGCGACATTGTTCCGATCGAATCCGTTGCGACTCGTTTCGCCACGTGTATCACCCCCCTTTTCTCATCGTTCTCTCTTCAAAACTCGTTTCAAAAAATTCGAAAATCCGCTTACTATCGATCGTTAAAGTTTGATAAAACATAACGTATACATTACTTTCGAATTAAAACACTTTCCCTCATATCCCATCTAAAATTCGATTTTCCCTATGAATTTCTCAATGTATCCTATTAAAAATGATATAAAATCCTCATGGATCTAAAAATTTCCAGTTCTAACTCCCAGTATCTATACCCAACCCCGACCTTGACTCTCCAACGTCCACTTTTCAACTTTACAATCGTATCCCGCCATCTTTTCCGGGATTGTTCAACGGGATGAAATTACCAGGCGGAAGCCGATCGACCCGTTAATACAAAGTTTCCTCGGATCGAATCGAAAGCTCGTGTAAGCGATCCGGTAGGCAGCTGGTCAAGCGAGAAGGGGGCACCCCATGGCGAACGGTACACCGTTGCCAACATAACCGCTGATGGGATCCCGTAGGACACCCCGTGCAAAAGTCGATGTTCCTTTTCACCGTGGCGACGCGCACGCCCGCGGCATTGTTACATACACGTCTCTGCGGTATCCACGAACGTAATATATGTGGTCCGTCCCACCCCATAACATCCCTCCAAATGAGGCTACCGACGGGGGCTGTGTACACCAATGGGACCGTATAATGGGGCGACACAGCCACCCTCCCGAAACGTCTCTGTCATTGTGTCGGCAGCCTTGTTACGGCAAATCGTGTCGATCCACGGTTTACGCCATCGACCTATGTTCACCATGGACTAAATGATTTCTAAACGAGCTGGGCGTGACCTAGGAATAGAAACTTCCGGAGCACTCGAGTACTATAAGTCTTTTATCTAAGGCTGGAAAAGTCATCGTGGTCATTGAAGATCAATTATTAGATCGTATAGTTATTATAAATACTTGGAATTATTTCTAGAAATAATTACTTAAATTAATTATTTAATTGTGACAAATGTATGACTTTGATCAAAAGGGATGAAATTGTTTCAACGATATTCAAAGTTTCTTTGGAACCACTACGAAGTGGAAACTAAAATTTCCTATCATTCCCATAATAAACCCTATGGATCACGCCCCTGACGGGTCGTGCGACCGCAGAAAGCAACTTCGAGTACAAATGGGAGGGTATGGCGTTCACCATAACTCATGGGGCTGGTCCTGTGACGAGAGCACGTCTCCGTGATAGTTACCGCGCACACATACACAGACACACACGGAGATACACGTCGTACACAGACACGTTAAGTGTTGGGTGTAGGCATAGAGCACCTACGGCTTGCAGGTATTACGTTACAATGCCATTATGTAACTCCCGTGCACCACCATTGTAGGGACCGTCGTGACGTATGGTTAACCACCAACCATAACCAACCAAATGTTCGCACGTCTGTACCGTGTACGGGCTCGTGTCCCGTTCGTGGTGTTGGTGAGAAACGTTCGGGTATCTCCACCAGCCCCGGGAACGGAATTTCATCGGAGTTTGGGTAATTAAGAGTGAACATTCAAATATCTAGTCTCGCACAGTGAAGATAAAAACTTTTTAAAAATACATTTTATAAAATATAGACGTCTAAATGATTCTATCAGGGATCAAACAACTTTGATTTGAAAATCAAATAAATTTGATTACACCTTCCATTTTCTAAATATTAATGAAATTTTATGTTTTTCCCCAGTTAGGATTGTAACGCATGAATTTTCTTCGTTATAGATGGATTAGCAAACGAATGATTCTTAATTAACGTTAGAGAGTTGTATTAAATGATTCATTTCGCAGACGAACCGTTGATCGTTCATCCCGAAGTGATTTCGTAGATCGTGATAAATCCGGCGTGAAACCGTCGGTCCCGTTTTCCACTTCGGCGTGCACGTAAACACGGCTACGGGACACCACACCCACACCACGCGGACCACTGGACGAGTTATCGGTGACAATAACGAGCCCCGGCTGCGTGCGAGACGGCATCGTAAAACGGAGGATTAGACTCCTTTCGGCTATTAGTCGAATATATGCCCTCGGATATCAAAGACCCTGCGAATCACACGGAAGGTCCCTGGCGCAAAGGCGGACTGTCGTGAACGTGATTGAAAGTCACGGAAGAAATGCTCGTAGTTTTCAAAGAACGCTCGATCTCGTTTTAACCAAGGCGAAAAAGTCAAATAACGGAACCATTTAAATCAAACGGTAAACATTTTTATAAATGATTTTCTTTAAAACGTATAAAAAAATGGATTAAAACGACAAGTGGACAATGTGACTATTGACAAATTTATATTTTTTTAACTGACTTTCATTAGATATAAAGTAATTCGTTATTATATGAGTATTATTGGATATAATTTCCTAATTAACATGTAATTTCCCCGGTGAAATAGTATCTGTTCACCACGCCCCCGCAAATTCCCCGGAAGCCTTTGCTCTCGGAGCCGAAAGATGGCGAACGTCCATTCAAATATTTGGCATCCCGATGGAATCGATAGCCCCGGCCATTCCCGTATACATAATCCGATCTGCGGACTTAGCCGGAGAATAATCCCGCTTCGACGGCCTTATTGCCTTATTTACACAAAGGTAGATCGTGAACGTTTTCTGCCGTGAGGTTGTCCATGGTGTGTCTCCATGGAACTTGTGCACCGGGGTTTGTACACGCCTCTATTGAGAACGGCCATGAGGCCCCATTCTTGGCGCTCGAGTGGTTTCGGTTTCGGGGCCCCCTTTTTCGACGGTATGACTTTCAAAGTTGAAAGCCTGACGACGGGAGGTCCTTCGGGGGTCCCACTATGGGGTTTCCTACGGTATTCGCGGCACCGTGTCGTGGACGGAAAGTGACACGGTGCGCCCATTGAAACCGATACTTCTTTCCCTTCTACGACCCTGCCCGATGCCATTCCGGTTTCCGACGTACCGCCATAATAACGATAATACCCGTTACCACCGAGTCTAACGCGATCCGGGGCCTCCGAAGGTACGGCCGGTATTGTCATTCCTACGGGCCGGGCTAACGTGAATTTTATATTACGCAAATTGCGGCCCGTTTTTCGGAAATATTAACTCGCTCGTCGGGAGACTCGCGACAATTCTACCTGACGACAGGAAGAAACGTTGAATTACAACGTATTTCTAATGAGAATGTTACGATATTAAACGGGACGTTTATTCTGCAAGTATTGTATATTCTCTCCTATTAAAAAACAAAGAAATTGTGTAACGAGACTAATATGAATTGTAACTACGTTTCCGTGGCTCGTCACGAGATAACCAAACGCAATTTTTCAGTGAAGATCGCAGAATTTCTGCGCAAACTAACGCAGGCACCACGGCGATAAAGTTGAAACGTCGTCCCTAGGAGCGGGGCTCCATTTTGTTTAATACCACACACGATCCGGCACCGTTTACACGTGAGCCGTGCACCATGGAACTACACTTTCCCCGTGGAGGATTCTCCGTGCCCTCCCCCATCCCCGGCGGTAACGGACACGAGACGTAAATTCGTTTGCAGCTAGGAACGAACACGCGAGCCAATTAGAAACCGAACACTTTGTACCTACGAGCACGCCGTTTCGATCGGCGAGAAGGTCGCTACCTAACAGGATTTACCTTAGAGGAGTAGCTCTCGTTAGAGGAATTTATTAGCGTGCCGCGGCGTGCGATACGGTATCGCCGACGAAATATATATCCGCGGGAGCCGACATCGATTTTCTGCGAAATACAACGTCGTGGTACGCGTGTAACGCCACCACCGACGTGTCGTTAATTAAACCTGGCCGTCGTCGTCGACGGCGCCGTGGTCTTTACACTCTCTCGTCCGGCCCGGACGTTGTAAATAGGGAATATGAACTTTAAGGTCTGCCGGGGTTTTTCGTCGTCCCCCGACGTCGTATCGCTCAATTGTGCAACGTTCCGGGTGAAAATGAAACTTGCCACCGATGGTAAAACACCATGTGATATTTTAATTCTTTTTTTTTAATTTGTACCTTTGTTTCATTTTATTGGTTGACGGATTTAGTCCGATTTATCGGATAAACGGTGATAAAGGTTACACGAAATGGAAAACATGATTTCTAGGGTGGAATTCAATGAAAAACAAGGTAACCAAGGAAAAGAGACTACGAGAATCATCGACTTCCTGGTGCGAAAAAGAAACCGGAGAGAACCTCTTCGTTCCTCTTCTTCCCGTGGGGCCTGTTCCCGCTCGTTTTCTTCTTTCGCATCTTCTCCCGGGGCCCAGGTGACAAGTTGACAAAGTGGCCCACTACGGTCTATTCTTCTTTTGCTCATTCTTTCGATTCCACTCGAGATGAACAGAGCGTCGGAAAGAGACAGATAGACAGAGAGTAAAGGAGAGAGAGAAAGAGAGAAAAGGAGAAAGGATGGCTCGAGCAGAGAAAATAATGCACACTGGTTTTTGTGTGTTTCGAGCAGCTTTTCGAGTGGCTCTTGAAGAGAGACGAAGGGCACGAGCCTCTTCACGCCTTCGTAGAAAAAGCAACCCCGAGGAAACGATCGGCCGCAGGTACAATGGGACTTGGGGCCCCGCAGCCCGGAGGTGTCGTCGCCGCTGGCCACTCGGAATCCATTTAAATCGCCATCCGATTTCTGGTTTGCGCGGCGCACAATGCGAGGCCAGTCGTTTTTCTTTCGCCGCCGCATTGTCGTCGAGATGTCTGCCGGGAATACGCGCGGGGATGAGATTCGTCGCGCGATTACCCCGTGAGTTGCTTATTAACCGCGTCTGGAACCGATCGAGGAGTATCGGATTTCAGAAGTGGCGACGACGGGCGTCGCGACGCTCGATTTCTGGACTCGTTAACCCCCCACACCGAATTTGAAACATTTATCGATCGTTTAAGTATTGAATTAATTAGATAGGTGAATTGAAAATTATGTAAATTTGTTTATGAAAGTTTTTATGTTTAAATATGAATAATTAGTGTGATACTTGTGGAACAAAATTGGATTGTGAATGTGATTGATAGAAAAGTTTGATTCTGATTGATACAGTTACGAAATTTTATACGTAGTTGTAGTTAGATGTATGTATGGAAGTGTTATAGGTACGTTATGTAATACATATAATGATACGTTTTGGTTGGTATCGGGGTTTCAGATCCGCCGGGAACGCGAACCGGATAATAAATTAATTCGACGTCTCCGGGGGAACCGCGCGCATTAACATAAGTTCGGATTTTATTAATTGAGTGCCAAAAGTGTGGCTCGATTCGTTTTGCTTCTGCGGCTAGCTCTCTCTCTCTCTCTCTCTCTCACTCCCACTGTTTTTTTCTTTTTCACATATATATTATAATTCACCGAAGATACACTTTGTCACCGACATACCGACGTTCCCTCGCGGTGCGAAATTATTCGCAATCGATTAACATAACCGCCACATTCGGCTGTTACCTATATCGAGAATATTATTCTAAAAAACATACGTTCACGTTCACCGATGTAAGAAGAATGATATTAAAAAAAAATCCCAGTCAGAGATTGATTTGTTAAGTCTTCGAAAATACGGTCGAGATAAACTACCACAATACGAGTATAATGATAACATAGAACACAAACACACACACACATACACTATCCATCTGTTCCGTCAGACGGGACAGTATATAATTTTCACTGCTAACACTGTACTACATCCATACATACATACATACATAATATCGAGGTGTCGAAATTCGTAATCTCCGAGTTGTTTCAATTCCGCGTCGCGATATAGCGTGACATTTTCACACTTTCCTTTATCTGGCCACGTGACTATTAATTACCGTGTCGTGAAAACGATCAGTCGATAAAATAACGTACAGGGGGGTAAAGGGGGAGGGGGTGAGGAATGCAGTTGCACAGGTACGAGGGGCGGACGACGTTTTTCAGTCGATCTGGCGAATCGATTACGGACAAACAAAAATCTGTGTAACGTATACGTCGACGGTGAACGGATCCCGCGGGCGGCCGTTCGTCGTGCGTTAAAGCAAACGCGACGGTAAAGCAGGGTTAACGGGTGGGGTTTTAAGTGATCAGGCAGGATTAATTGACGTGAAAGGGTCGCGGGCGTAACGCGTGGCTCCGACCTAAAACGGATCATCCGGAGTTACGATCCTGGCCGCGGGGCGACGTTGACTTAAAAAACCTTCGGCCAACACTACTGCTCCATGGCCAGAGATTTTGCGTCATCAATGATCCCCGCCGACGGCGAATTATTTCGTAGTGAGTATAAGAACTTCCGCTGGAGGAAGTTCTTTCTAATTACCAAGGAAATAGGATTAAAAATGTCTGCATTGAAATCGATAGAAAATCATAGTTTACTACTAACAGAAATAATTAAACGGAGAGAATCTTTAAAGATAATAGTGTGTTTATTGATATTTGATTTCTCGTTAAGACAATTTAGTTTCCCGAATGAAAACCCTCGACTTTCAAGTCTCAAGAAACGGGGAAAAAGGAAGTAAACGGAAACCATAGTATGTCAAATAATAAGACAACCATTAAAGCAAGATCAGCGGTGTTACGTTTACACGGACGTTTATGTTATATTACACCAGATTCTCGATTCTCCAGCGTTACACCGATGTCGGTTCTTACAGCGACCGTCAAGTCTCGCACACAATTCCAACGATTTATCACTGTTACCACCGTCGAAGTCGCGCGCGCACAGATTTCCAACAATGATTCACAATCACGTTGGGGTCGAAGGGAGTGTAGAGAGGAATAAACGAATAAAAAAAAATAATAAAAAATAGAAAAAACAATAATGTAAAAGCGTCCAAGCGGAACGGTTTCTAATATCCACCACCGTTTCAAGGATCGCGCTCGTTTCTCCAACAGGTCGGCGAACCGATTCACCGGTCGTGAAACGTTCCTCTTTGGCTCTGTTCACCGGGACGCGACAACACCAGCGAAAACGCAGTCGTATAACTCCGGATCAAGCTGATGCGCCATTTTGCGCCTTACGCCGACAATTTACTGGACCACACACGCACTGGATGCCATCTTGAGAGGTTGGTTTTCGCGCGTAACAACTCGCGCGTGGGACGCTAAAGCATCTCGGATGTGTGATCTTACAGGTATTTACGATTTCGCGCCGCTGTTGCGTAGGTATATTTTATAGATACACACACACACACATACAGGTATACACACAGCCAAGACCGGATGTGCGGCGTCGTTACTCAGAGAGACCGTATATCGCCGAGAACGTCGGGCAGTCAGTGGGAAAACAAATTTTCTTATTTTTTTTCTTTCTTTTCATCGTCGTTTTTCTCTTTACCGCGGGATAATCAAACGATCGCAACGACCGGGGATATTTAATTACGGTTATATTAAGACCGGTCTTAACGGCCGGGGATCATTTTACGTATTTCAAACTGCCGGCGCGGTTTCACCGAGATCCCGACGCGGCTTGTAATAATTGAAAGCGGTAAGTATGGTATACGGTGCGATACGTTTTACGAGTGCCGGAGGGAAAACGGCGAGAGGCGGAAGTGGCGTCGGATGGACGTTGCTTTCTACGTGGGAAGACTTTATCGGGATATCTTTGAAGTCTTTCTACGCGGCGGGTTCGTAAGATAGTGACGTATCGTGGATATTTATGTTCTCGTCTGTGATTTAATACCATTGAGGTAATATTACGTGTTCCTGTAACGTATGGACGATTGACGGTGACGTAGGTGTCTCTTTTTAGAACTTTATTTACTTACATTTCGCCGTTTCTGAATGATAGATCGAATTTTGCTTTAAAACTAAGACACTCTATCCCCCCGACTTTAATTCCAACGTCGACTCTTTTTTTCCACCTTCCATTCTTCAACTTTAATCCGCGTGCCAGCCGCCGAAGCGTTAATATCCCACGGACACGCGATCGACGTTCCGATAGTGATCTATCGATCACCGACGCGCCAAATGAATTCGTTCCCGACGTACCGACGAAAACTCGGTGTCAAAACCGCGACACGTTGTTCCGTTGTAGAAATCGTACGCGGTATATTACATACCTACACACGTGTGTGTTACACTGTTCGCGGTGCCGAGACACCCTGGTACGCGACGATAGAGAAAAAAAAAACGATGCAAAAAGAGAAATAAAGGAGGGGGGGGGGGGAATTGAATCCGCATCGAGGAGCGCGCGAAGCTTATGTGTTTAGCATAGCAGGAGTTAGGCGAAGTGACACGCGATCGACATACCGACAAGCGTAATCCGGGACCGCTGTTTCGCGGGGCCCCGCCTTACAATAGCGAGTCGACCGCCCGCTGCTTTATCCCTCGGGAATTCCTGTCCGACTGTTTTTTTATTTTTTCACTTTTATCTCCCGGTCGGGCAGACGTGCCCTGTCCACCAACGCTCATCAGCCTCATCAGGCCCCGCGCAACGGCACGGCTTTAGGAACTTTACGACGTGCTTTATGTCTGGACTCCGCGGTAACTTTTGCAAAGACACTTTTTCGAAAGGTTTTGAATGTCAAACGGTGGACGTTTAATTTCGGTAAGAGCGAGTTAAAGGTTTTATCGAAACGTGAGTCGTTGCATTGATCGGATGACCATATCAGAAGGGAACCAAGAATAGTCTGATTATTCGTTACACTGATCTCGTTCCCCTCTGCGAATTGAAATGCGAAAACGCTTTCACAGAAGATTGTTAAAAAATTTCAAAACGAGACATTACAACATTCTAACACCATTTCCGTAGGAGAGTCAATATAAAATCTGTCAAACCACTGAAAATCTCTCGGTATCATGAACAATGATCTCACGTACCTTCATGCCTCCAGAAGCTGTCCGTTCCCAGACGGTCTTTCTCTCCCTTCCTCTCTCCCTCACCCTCTCTCCCTCTCTCTCTCTCTCTATGTCTGTCTGTCTGTCTCTCTGTCTCTCTCTTTTCTCACTTCTCTACACCGCGGAACAATATATATACTCTCTCGCGAATCACACGATCCCTATCAACGATCCATTTACATATCCGCGGCAGAGTTGGAGCTCTTAAAAACGCGTTCACCCGCGCGAGGAAGCGGCAGCTACGCCCGAGGAGCGCAGCATGGCACGGGAAGCGGTGCGCTCGCCGGTATAATAACGTAATTCCCCGCCGGGATAACGCGACACGGACACGGATCCGCGGTGTCCGCGTAACGTGAAAAAGTGGGCGAGACGGACGCCGCCCAGGGGGCGTGGCCGCGGGCCGCGCACCGATTGGCCGGGATCGCTCCACGCCCGCGCGAAAGTGGCGCCACGACGGATCGGCGTGCGCAGAGTTCATCCCCCACCCGACGAAGATGATGTTCCATTGGTTGAAGAAGGATCGTGAGGCGACAGGGATACGTAATCGGGGATGTTTTGATAGGTTGTTTTCGGGCCGCTCGTGTCCTGGATTCGGGAGGACGTTCTATGCGAGAGCACTCGCGGATTCTTGGCTGGATCGGTTGAAAGGGTTTCGCGAAATGTATTTAAGAGGAGAACGATCGTCGGATACGCTCCGAAAAGGAATGGGATACGGGAGGGAATGCGGAGCTGGGTTGGAAAATGTTTGCCAGTACGATGGGGATGTATAGGGAACGTATAACACTTTTGCAGGACGGTGAATTCTTTCGAGTGTTCGAGAACTCGGGGCGGGATAGGGTGAAGCTTAATCTATGGTTGTCGCACGACTCTATTTTCAGATATAATTTTCTGCGAATAGTCATTGGGTGAGAGATAACATCAAATCCGATGTCTCTTCGAATAATGCGTACTTAGAACATATAAAAAATGTATCATTAAATTTGTAATTTATATAATTGTTACGGTAAAATTAATGACACCTATGTATTCTTTTTACATCGCGGTCTATAACTATTGTAAAGCTGAAGAATCGCAGCCGCGTTTAATTCATAGGAAATATGCATGCGAACGGTGTACAGAAGGTTATAAAGCGTAGATACGAGAAACGGACAGCGAGTTTTATCCGCGCATCGACACGGACGTGCTACACGCGTCCTGGTGTTCGTATCGGCACACGTACATGGGCACGAGATCGTGTGTGTCGCGCGTATACCACAAGTATATTCAGATGCGACGAACATAATAAATAACAATACGAGGCTGCCTACAGGTACTGGACCCGCATAGCTTTACCTTATACCTGAACTGCCGCGGCGCGTCATTAAAATTATTTATGGGGAAATAAGAATCCGAAGCCTTTAAGTCCAGTCTCTCTCTGAGGTTTGCATGGATATCCCTCCGTCCTCTGTATCTCTTATCCTCGATCCCCTTTAGTCCCGGACCGTCTGTCCGGACTTATAGGTTAGTAGATTAAACTCACGCTCTTCGCGTGTTCCCCGGGTACGTGCGAACACGTTTCACCGGGATTCATGCATATGTTACATACACGTAACCTAAGGTCGACACCTATGTATGTATATGTATGCACAGAATCTCAGAAACGTTGGGGCTCGATGTATAAGTGTGATTGATAGGTTTGAATACTGCAAAGTAAAGGGCTCCGTGTCTACGAACGGAAACTTAAACTACAAAAAGTTCTATTACGAATAAAGCGACACATACATGTGTTCCCCCTTGTTTCCTGTTTTATCGACCGCACGATACATAGATTTTCGAGTGTAAATAAAAAGCTGGCAGTCTATGTATTCTCGTAGTTTTATGTTTAATCGTGCAAAATATTTTGACAGGTTCTGATTGAGCCGTGAAGTCTCGGAGCCTCGATAGGTTCCCCGCTTGTAATCCAATTTACAACGCGTTCCTACGTTTATCTACGTGATTGAGGCGAGAGGGTGTTTAGCATATCGATCGTGTAATTATCCCCGGATCCATCCGGACGGCATCGGGAGAATGTTGGATATCGTAGCCGTCGACCGTGTAAAGTGAAGATGAAGAGGTAACGCCGTAGGAGGCGGGGAAATAAAAATAAGAAGCCCGGAGAATTCCCAGCTGGGGGTCAATCCTGACGTAAGGTTTTCGTTCGGTCGAGTTTCACGATCGACCACCTGGCCACATAGTTACACCTTGTAAACGACTGGTGTCTACCGATACTAATAAACAGAACGGACACGTTTCGGTTCGTGCTGGGCATCGTATTCGGCGGAGATTAATCGACACGGATTTGTCACGGGCGTCGTTACACGGCCGGAACATTCATTCTGTTTCGTTTCACGATGAACGATACGCTAAACGCTTTCGTAAGATCCGCGAGCGAATAAATTACCGCTCGACAATCTCCGGAGTTAACGGACAGACTCGAATCGTTTCCGTCACTCCGTTGTTACTTGTTTCCCGTGATATATCGTTTCTCTGATTTATCGTCGCCGGTAAATAAACATTCTACGGTCTGTTGTATTATAGTTGAAGCATTACTACGGCTCGCTGTATCTATTCGCGATGTGTGGGGTAATGAATTACAGTAATGCGGAGGATAATTTATTAATTCAATTTTTACAGGATTTACTTAAATATAAAAACGATACCAATATAATACATGTCAGTAAATTGTGGGACAAAGAAATTCTAATTAAGAGTGACGTAAATTTATCGGAGTAATTATAATTTATTTAAAGTACGTATTTAAAGTGTTCTATTTAGATTTGAAATCTCGCGCCAGAGAATTTCTTGCGGTTAGAAATTTCGAATAACCAATATCTAAGCGTTTAACAAGGGGATGCTGATTTTCTCGCACCGCAATTAATATCCCGCTGATTTTCAAAATGGTCTTCCACAGCTCGCGTCTGAAGTACACACTTGTGAGTTCCTCCGGTGGCCTTTGTTCGTGCGATCGATGAAATTTTGCGGATGGCTCGTCAAGTTCGAGGGGCAAATCGTCGGCGACAAGTGTCCATGGTCGAATAATCGCCGCTCGGTGGCGGTACAATAGCGCTCGATTCACAAAACGCACATCCTTATCTCGGGCAATGAAGTCTATGCAAATGAACCGCATACGGTATACAATATCTACCCTAATATCTCTGTTTCACTCTGCTCTTGTATCACGCTAGATTCATATACGTATACATATATACAACTTGCGATAAATCTCTTATCTTCGTAGGTAATGTTACGATTATTTTTTTTTCTAGGGGTACAAAGATTCACCTGGCACTGAATGAAGTATACGCTAATCAACGGGCTGATTTTTATTTTTTCTTTCGAATCTCGACGACGTAGCGATGCGGAAAGTCGGGTAAGAATCGTAACATTTATTATCGTACGAAGCGAACGCTGGCGTCTCATTGTTAACGAAGGATTCTAGCACGCTGTCAATTCTACGGGCCGCTGGTGAAAAGGACACCGAATATTATTAATGCTCTCTCCACACCCCGATACTCCGCGAGCTAACGATTATTTACTTCGAAATATTTATACCATATCTCCATACACACCCATTATCGCGGGTGTATGATAAATGCCTCGTA
Source organism: Mimumesa dahlbomi (assembly GCA_917499265.3). Taxonomy (NCBI): domain Eukaryota; kingdom Metazoa; phylum Arthropoda; class Insecta; order Hymenoptera; family Crabronidae; genus Mimumesa; species Mimumesa dahlbomi. The sequence continues at coordinate 13,392,485 of OU824118.1, forward strand.
TGAAAAATCGATCTTATTGTCGGAACAGGCTGTGCAGGCCGGGCATTCCATCCGTCCATCCGTCTGTTCGTATATTCGTCTCTCTGGCTCCTCTGTTCCACGTTCGTATACGTACACGTCCGTCCATAAGTCACGGGACACTTGTGAATCCAAATGAGGGATGAGTGGAATTCAGCGAGTAATTGGAATTCGAACAAAACGGCATGGACCTTCTCGCATCTGGAAATTTCCAAAGTTCCTATGTTCCGGCGCTGAGAAGTTTGTGCATCCTGGAACTTCCGACGTTTGGAAACTTCTGCTCTCTGGGAACCCGAAAATTTGTAACCCATTAAAATTCCGAGCCCTCGAACTTCAACACCCAGGTATTTCAACCTGTGCGAATCTTTGGTGCTTGAAATTTTCAAATATTTAATGATATTCAACAATAACATGTATGAGAAATCTGTTCTTTTATTTATATAACAACAGTCAGAACAAAGTTTTAATATAACAATAATTCTGTTTGTGTAGCCACCCGTACGTGTCCCGTGACTTGTGGACGGCGGTGTACATATCTCCTACGTTTCTACCGGGTCCGTTTCGACACACCGTGCGTATGGTGGTCCATGGGTGATGGATACGCCTACTTTTGATATTTCGGTGATCAATAACGTTTCTCGGTGCCATTCGCGCCGAAGGAAGATCCATTATTCACCCGCAGTCGCCGGTGAATAAATAATTTACCACGTCATACCAGCACCATCAGTGACTGACTTCGCACCGACTCTGACCGCCTAACTCTTAATACACACATACGTGATGATGATGATGATACCGTCTACGTGTAGGTGTGCGTGTTTCTCTACGGCACAATGCCACGCGATTTGATACTATTCCCACCGATGTAAATTACGAAAATTGTTGTACAGACTGTTTGATCGGTCAACGATATGCCTTCGGGCATCATCAAGATAGAGTTCATATCGAAGACTTTTAGAAATTTACTATTCTTTTCTAACACCAATCGCGTCTACTTTTTTACGAGAAAATTGATAAATGAAGCGTGTTATGAATATTTAAAACATCCACGTGACTTCATTTACTTTACTCGGATTAGCTGAAGCATTTCGGTATACGAGTCTGCGAGAAATCTTGGCTAGCGACCGATGCATCGAGAGATCTATAAAAACCAAACAGCCATAAAACAGTCTCCAAGGTGGCCTTGTCTCGATCCTAGATTTACGTGTATTAAAAGGGAATTACAATATTAATAAGGTCTTTTTAATGGGTACCGGGGGTCTCCATCTTGAAACCTTCCGCCCTCGGCTAGGTTTCGTTTCGCTTTTGAAACACCATAAGATTTTCGGTTTTAAATCATGTTTGAATATTATTTTTTACTGTTTCAGACATTGCTGTTTCCTTGTCGAGGACTGTCTACCGTCGATCATCGTAATATCTACCGATGTTCGGCTATTTGTGGTTGATCTATAAAAAAAAAGTGAGAAAAAGAAGAAAAACGCAGACGTTTATAGACAAACGATCTATCCTCATGATCGATGAACGGTATGAAACGAAAGGTTTATTAGAAAAGCCATTACCAGGTGCGGATACCGCTGCTGTGGACATTTTGAATTTTAATGCGGCAATTAAAATATGTTAAACAGCTACTTAATACCGTACTACGGTACATATATGTATGCATGTATACATGCATCGTCGGGTCGTGGATAGCAGTATTTCATATTTAACGCGAAACCGTAACTCGCCGCGGTTGCCGCTTCTTGTTGGCGTTGTTCCTCCTTTTTTCGATTTATAATTTATTACGGCCCGCCATTGTCGGGCCACCGCTGCACGAATGCGTGTTTTTTTTCATATGCAGGTATATACGTCTGCTTAAGCGTGTATTTGATGTATGTATAGAAATATTGGGTGACCGTGAAAGTTCTATATTCTCGGAAAACTTGTTTTTCATCCGAGAAAAATTGATACCTATAAGAAAATACGACTTGATCAAGACCTTTTTTATATGTTGCAGTGACGTCTATGATTTTCAATAAGAAATACGTCTTGATGCTTCGATCGTTTCCGTCGAGACAGTTAATTAGCAAATAAAATAATCAAATGGTTGTCAAGCCGTGAAAATTACCTCGTATTCTGTGATATTACATCCAACTCGGGTAACGTGCGTGGAAAAAACGAAGAGAAATTTTACACTCACCCAATATATCGAAACGCGAAACACGCCGCGTCGCGGAATATAGAAATAAAGGTGTACCTTGCACGTGTGTGCGTACAACGGCGATGAAAGCTGACGATTCCCCGGCATTGCGCCAGCTGAGAATAAATTACGGTTCGACTCGGAACCGACAAATCTGTGTTTCGCAGAAAAGAACGCCCGCCGGATTACTCGTGTTTTCGATTAATAACCGCCCGTCGACGACACTCCGTTTCTGGAATAAGATCATCAACGGGAATAATTCAGACGCGTTAAAACTTTGTCCCGAGCGCTGCCCGGAAACTTAACAAATACTCGACGAAAAAGTTTATACCAAAAAATAGATTGTTTAATAATTCCACTAGAATTTGTAATTCCTTTGGATACTTTCCAAGGAAAGATCACGAGGTAATGAGGAACGTCGATTAACATAATTTTCTTGATGATGTAAGTAACCCGACTCTTTTGATACAAGTTATGTCTCGCGTAATGTTTCTCTTTTATCGCACGGCTGTCACGCGGTATGTAATCACGAAGAAAAACGGCTCCTCCTTCGGGGTCTGCATCGTGAAATCGTTATTCCCCTTGGCGCCGTAAAAATGGACGTCGCGGGGCATGTTTCCAGGTAAACGCGATCAAAACCGTGTCTCGCAATACCGAATGCTGTAATTATCATTAGCGGTCAATAAGGTAGCATAACACGGCCTGGGTATGTTGTTGCACGCACAGCGTGGTAACTTCGCATACGAACCGACGTCTCTCTGCACATCGATCCCCGCGTATTGGAGCAAGTATGCGCGTGTATTGTATGTATGTACGTGCGTACAGGGTCAGGTATATTTACCAACCAGCGTTTCTGGCCCGTTATTAGTGCGTATTTCACTTGAAACGTTTACGAGCAAAAACCCGCCGACGCCATTATAGATACTGCCATTTTTATTACGCCAAGGATCGTTTGCATAGCTGATTACGAAACCGTGGACGAGCATGTATGCGTATAACGCGGGACAGGTTGGATCGGTGTACGATGGATGTATGTTTCTTCCCTTTTTTTTCATTTTTTAATTGAGATCGACCACCTGACAGGACACGTCAAAGACGAATCACGAAATCTCTGTATCGATAGGTTCTTACGACTTGATTCATTGAGATATGAAGACAGAGAAAAATGTGAATCGAGATCCAGGATTCGATGGACCTATGCTGCTTTTGTAAACATATCGAGCGAGGATTTCTCGAGCGTTGAAAAATCTTTATAGGTAATTGACCGCAAAAATTTGTACATTGATGGTAATCATTGTCATTTAAGTGTTAATCAATATTTTTGTTTTCGACAGATACCGGAGGGTACGGTGAAAGATACCGGAGACTGAGGAACACGAGAATAATCGTAGAGATTCTGATTCGAAAGCTCGAGGGTACTCGAAGACGAAATGGCAAAGGAGTCACAAACGGCAATCAGGAGGTCTAAGTGCTAACCCAATCAAGGAACTACCCTCTCTCTGTTCCACTGGCTTCCGACCGTTTCTGGTCTTTGGTCCAAAGAAGAGGTTCGATTCGCCACCCTCGAATTATCCATTTCGTTTTCTTCGTCGTCATCGGGGGAAGCTTGGCCCTTAAAATTCTCCGCGTATTTCCTTTTGCTCAGCGAAGTACAGAACTTTCTGAATTTGTTAAGTCGATTCTTAAATATAATCATACGGTTTCAGAATGTTGTCCCTTCGAATTACAGATTACACGGAAAACCATAGTGAAACGTGAGAATTGGTCCTCGTCGCTGTTGTCTCGTTCCTCTTCTCTTTTTCGCTGTATCAGACCTCGTGGTTTCAGATCCGTAAGTTCCCGTGTCTCTCTGTCTTTTCTCTCCTCCTCCTCCTCTGGTCTCCAGGCTGAGAATCGTTCTTTCATAGTTCATATATCAAACGCTTAGGCAAGGCGGCGACACATAAATACCGCACACGGTATATAAAAGCCCGCACCACGAGAGGATATATCCCGTGGCAGCCACTAGGTAAAATATATTAACCCCCGGCCCGCGTGGGTTTCACGATTTTCGGGGACACTTCTTTCCCTGCCGTCCTTCTCGGTCCTTCTAGTGCCTTATGGGACCTATACGTATCCTTGTCTACGGTGTCTTCTTTCGGAACGAATGACTTATGGCGAGCGGCGTGCTTTAAGTCCCACCGCACGGCGTCCTCATATCGCGGGATTATAGTAACTACGGAACTATAAAGGTTATACGTAGTCCCATGGATGTTTAAAGGGCTGGACGATTTCATGAGCGGTCTCGGACTCACGATTCTTATTTTCACTTTAAAAATTCAAATATTAACAAACTAAGAATGTACACATGATTAGAAAACAATTTACAAGTCTCTGTTTTTTTCAGGTGACCAACGAATTTGCACGTATTCAATGACATCCGGATGACGATGGAAATCAGACAACAATTCTGGAACATACGTGGACTCAGGCAGTATGCTACGGCAGCGAAATGAACTTAAGGGAGAGAGAGGAATCAGGGGCACAGTTTGTGCTAACAGCGTTTGATCTCGGTTTGTCCCCTGGGATGCTAACAATGCCTTATGTCAGTTCTACGAACTCGTGCACGGTGTACAAGTTTCACCGCGGTACGTGTCCTCTGTCCAAGGAGTTTCTAGGATAATCCGATCATCCAGTCGTAGCAGGACCTTACGACCTCATTGTCCTGCTATAATGGCACGCAGCAGGATCTGCCAGTGTTATCCTTGCGAACGATACAAACGATCCAATTTCACTCCATTGGGAATTGTCAATTATCAGAATTCAATGAAACGCTCTCACTCCGATTCCCGAAAGAGTAGGAAAAAAAAGAAGTATACTTGGTATTCAATTCGCTTTAACCCTATTTACATAAATTCTCTTCGGACTCCTCTCTGTATTTTTTCGACTTTCAAAGACTTCTAGTTACCTTAATCAAAGATTATACGAAATTCTATTAAGAACTCTAGTTAGCATACCGTTAAGTGATCGGAAAATAACAGAGTGTACAATTTAAACGGTATCGTCGATCGAAACGTATGTCTGCGAAGGTAACAAGGATACGAAGGATCGAAGGATTCGCGATACTCGTATGGTGGACCCTCCGATCTCCGTCGTAGCCCGGAGCGGCAATTAAAACCGTTTGTCGTTTCATCGCCGAAGATAAATTCATAAGCGGGACTACGTGTACGTAGTCGGATCGGTAACCCCCTCCCCCTCCCCACCCTCGTATACTCTCGTTCACGTAGGAAGTGGTATGTATACACGTGTATAAGTGTATCGCTGCGACTTCGAAAAGAAGATGATCTGTGCGTGTGCCGACGCCGGGTAGATCGGAACCGGTGAGCCGATGAAGCGGCGCAACGAGTGATTTACATATCTGTACGCCCGGTATACTCTTAAGAATCACTATAAATATGCCGAAGGTGGTTTAATATGCGGTAGCCCTTTAATTTATAACAACTTATTAAATAAAGGCCCACGGGCATTTACGCGCTCGCCGTGTAACAGCTCGCGGCGTCGTGCGGTCGCGGCGATAAATAAATAACTACCCCCTAGATCTCGTTTATCGTTGTATACAGCGGGGATTTTCTTCGGCGTTTCGCAGATCGTATACTCGTGTCGCATAGATATTCGTAAACTACGCGAAACTGATAAAGAATTTGTGAAAACCGACCGATTCTTCATTTTTTCCTGCTGTTATACCGGTCGCAGTCTCTTTCTCTTTCTTTCTTTCTCTCTGTCTCTCTTTCTCACTCTTTCTTCCACCGTTGAAAGAGAAGCGTAGAATTTCGATCGTGTTGAATCGTGAATTAATGATACCGATAAATACGCGCGGCTTTGCTACGGGCGTAACTTTCGCGAAACGATTTCGATGCAAAACGGGGGAAGACATTTGTGAGCCTTGAAAACTAAATTAATCCCTGTGTCGTACGTTAAAGAATGCGACAATGTAAAAGAGATGTTAAATTAATGTTCATCCTTTTGGTACAAGTGTCCTTTGCGACGTCCGAACATATTTCCCGTTGAACGTCGTGTTTTCCTTTCTGATTTAATTAAACACGCTAGTCGCCAGGAACAATTTGTTAGCGTGAACTTGTAAAAGTTATGACAAATTTTAGAGAGAACTCTTCGTAGTCCCCTTATGTAATACTAAAAATCCAAAGATACTATCGACACTGTTGAAACATCGCTGACAAGTGGCATCTTTTCATCGCTAAATACACGCACGCACACCCTCACACACGTGGGAGATGAAATTTTCATACGGTTCGACGTCGAAACGTGAGAACGTCCCACGTCCAGTTCTCCTACATACGTGGACGAACAATCGTGCACTGCCTGCGGCTATAGAAAAGCATTTAGTCCACCCCAGGATCTTTTATCCCGGCGCGTGGCTGCATCCTTTAATAGGCGCATTCCGCTTCGCGTAGCAGCGGAACGTGCGCCAACGGATCTATTTATTTCCTCTCTTCTCTTCTTTCTGCCAACCGTGGTGCCGATCTTTCCGTTCGATCGCGCGACACCGAAAGAGAAACGAAACTTTATGTTATCGCGTCATGAGAAATCGGATTGCGTGTGATCTGCGCGCGCACATTTGGAGAGCGCTAAAGTAAGGTGAATTCGAAATCGTTCTAGGTGAATGACGCGTGTGAGGTTATGTAACTCGAAAGTTACGCATACTAGTGGGTGAAAAGTGTAATATATCGGGAAATATTTCACCCTGGCGGCAGGGGAAATAGGAAGTATTCGTATCGTTCGACGCACATCTTAAACATCTATGTACGATGAGTATCGGGGAATTACGCGCGGATTAATTTCGATACGATGCCGAAGGGCCTCGGGGCGCGCCCTTTCGACGGTTAATTGGCTCGCGCGTACGTGGCTTCTCGCTCGTTTCGTGCGTGATCTACACACCTCGTCCCGTGTGTATACGATGCGCATTCTATTGGGCGTCGGGACGCCACGGGTTAGTGATACTTCGTAGCAGCGTCGTCAACCTCGAAACGTTGAAGTTTTTCCACTGTTTTCCTTATCTGAACCGAATTTATTATTTGCTTTACTGATTTAAGGTATCTTTTTGAATTCCTTTTGAATATGAACATTCTTGTCTCGTGTATTCAGTGCCATTTCTGTATCGACACAAAAATGTGATAGGTTATGTTACTCGTTTGTAAATGCGATCCGCGTGCAAAGGCACCGGTGAGATAAGTGCGCCGCTCGCAAATTGGTTTTAGTCCGCTAGGAAATCGATTACGCCAATAAACGTGGATGTAACTCGTAATCTAAGACACGAAGCGGAATGCTGGGTGACCTTAGGCGCGAATTAATGCGTTTCATCGACCATTGTCCCGCGTGCACGTGCGTCGTACCTTGGCCACCTTACACGCGTGTAGCTATAATACGGCTCGTACTGTTTCTTGTTACGTGTATATACCTAAACCATTGCACGTGTCGGCTCAGAATGCAGGGGCGTGAATTTACGTATACGGACGCGCGCCCACGCGCTCCACGAAGGTTACAATGGTATCACCCTTTTAGTTAGCGCCCTTGTGTAAGTACTACATCGTACACGTTCCCTTCGTAGGACGAACGAAAAACATCGTGTCGCGCGCCCTTTCGCCATCCTATGCTACGTAACATCGAATATGTGTATCTGCCTGCGTCGATCTATAGATCGGACGTAAGATTTTGCGTTCGAAAATTTCGCAATATTCTTAACCTAACAATAAGTAGAACAGAAACACGATTGAAAGATCGCAATGTTTCGAGCATTCTACCCGAAGCTTGTTCGACATTACGATAGGTGACGAGACTCACGGCGTAGGTCGCCTTTAATGACACGTCTAAACCCCGCGTGCACGTGCCACCCCTGCAAGGGCGTGAACTCACGTCCACGCACGCCCACGCACGAAGGGAAAACCGTTCCGGGGTCACCCGACACGACCAGTCTTCCTCTGGATGTGTAACAACCCTTACCGACACGACTGGCTCCCTCTGTTGGGGTTGCACAATCGCGCCCTGATTGATAATTTATACGGTGCGTGCAGGTTATTTGATTATCTGCCCCCTCCCCCCTCCCCCCATCTGCCTCTCCTTGCCTTTATCCTTTCCCTCGTGGAAACTCTCTCTCTCTCTCTCTCTCTCTCTTTCTCTCCTTCCCATTCGCACGTTGGCGAATGAGCGAGAAGATCTCTCTCCTATTTTCTTCCTTTCGACGTCCTTGCACAGCGTCGACGAAGAAGTTGACAATTGTTTGCCCCTGGAACTATTCGAACTCAAAGAGCATCGGGACATTAGTCTGTGTTCTAGTACACGGACGCGTCCGTGCGCGTTGAAAATCCGCGCCCTGGTGTTTTCGGGTTGCGTAAATCTCTGCTTCGACGATTCCACGGCCCGAAATTTCCTCGATGTTCGAAATATTAAAATGTACAGACACATACGTTACAAAGACTTTATGTTTCGTATTTGTCGATGATCGAAACGTCGCATCGTCTGCCTTTCGTGCAACCAAAAAGAAAAAAAAATAAAAGAAAGAAAGAAAGATAGGGAGGAGAAGTAAATACGGACAATTACATATTTTTCTTCTGATTCTGAGATTGTGCGGGACCCCGAGCGAGGCTGCTGCGGTGTATTATGCGGCGTAGCAACACGAGGGTGGAAAAGACAGGGGTTGACATGCGGGCTAAATCCGTGGTGCGACAGGCGAACGGAAACTAGGGACCGCGTGGTGCGTTGATGACATAATTGGTATCATTCGGGATCGTCTTTTCAGATAACCCGCGGTCCGGCCCTATTTTACGAGTACACACAGCCTGGCCCATATGTACTTGTTTCGTCCCGTCGATCGTCAGGACTACTACTGGATGGTTTAATAATCTCGACGACATAAACGATTTATTCCGTGACAAACGAGTCAACCGGTAATACAGATTTCCGTAAACGACTGGAATTCGCGTTTCTTTGACGCTTACTCGCATGATAATCCTTGTCGCTTAATTTCGAATCACCGGAGTTCGGCCGCGAATGCGAATCTCTTTTGTGATCGTCGACACCACGTTTCCGATAAGTTTTCTCGGTTGTTTCCGTCAGTGTATCGTTAACTTGAATTAAATTCTCCTTCGTTTCATCGTCCCTCGATCGACGTATTTTTCCCGTTGGACTGTCCGATGGATCGCTATAAAACGATTTGTCCGTGAAGTCTGTACGTTTGTTCGAACGAGCCTCGACTCTTTCCGGAGACATTCGACTCCCGGATTCGACCGGATCGATTTTAATCGCATTCTGTGGCACGCTTGGTTTCGCTCTCGGTTTCGTCCTGGATCGATCGGAGTTCCTCTGCGAGTCCGGGATATCGACTGATCGAACGAATCCGTTGTTTACCTGCTGCGACGAAATCTTCGAGGGGTTCAAACCGCCACGGAAATGTGTCGCGATTAAGTTCTTCGATCTAAATCGATTACCGATCTTCACCGGCAACCGTGTATGCTCCTTTGTCGGCAAACTTTGGCCAATTGCCTCGGAAATCTCGGCTTTCGGTTTCTCGAGCTTACGCTTCAAACATGCCGCGGTCTTCTCGACAAAGTTCATCACCATTTTTTTATCGTTCGCGTAATCGGAGGGGACAGTGTCCACCATCTTCTTCTTCTTCTCGGGGTTCGTCTTCGACCCACTGTTTGGTCTTTTAAAAAATCGATTCGATTTCTCGGTACTGTCCAGATTAAAAGAATCCGTATCATTTAAACGTGTCCACTCCTGCCTTGAATTATCTTTTTGAAACGTCCTGGATCTTTCCATTCGCGGGTTCGTCGCGCAATCTTTGTTACTCGAGACGTTTCTCATCGTTGGATTACATTTCCCTGAAGCTAACGTTTCCTTTCTACTGTAGTTCTCCTCCGTTTTCATTTCCTTCTCGTTGATCTCGTCCTCCAGCGGAATAAACTCCCAGAAACTGTTCGCCAAGTTGTTCTTCTTTTCGCCGGTGACGTCGGTGACGGGTGGCACGATTTCCATGTCGGAAAATTCGTCTAAAATACAGCTGTTCGACACTTTGGAGATATTGGATAAACTGTCCGCGTCCACGGAGCGTTCCACGAATTGTCGCAAATTCGGGCAAGAGTCGTCGGAATCCACGCAAGGTTTCGTCAGTGACGGAAAATCGTCCAACGAGTTGTTGGGAGTGTTCGTACCGTTATTTCCAAAATTCTGATACGAACCCTCGCTGCCGTTCACCAAACCCTGAACGTTTTGATATTTGGGCTTGTTGACGGACCGCGTTCTATTCCGTCGATTTTTTGGCGGCGAACACGTTCTGGATCGTGTTTTATTATCTCGCATACTATCAGTTACGTTGATCTCGCGTCCCTTTGGACTCTTAGCATCCCTTGAATCGTATCTCTCGTAGTTCCGAGGTCCCCTGAAACTTTTGTCGGTAGCGTTCGTGTAATCGGTCTTCCTCCAACAATCCCTGCGACTTCTCGATAACTTTCCCGACGGTTCTCTCGTCCCGAACGATTCGACGGGTTGAAAGTTTTTCGGCGACGATTCCCTCTGTAAATTCCGGCGAACGTTTCTGGAAAAATTCGGATCGTCGAACTCGGAATACACCCTGTCGTATTTAGGCCCACTTTTCGGTCGGACATTATCGGAAACGTTTCTATCGGCCCAAGCACGTTTCGGTGTTACGTTCCGAACGTTCCTGATATTTTGCTCGCAATTGAACAGTTTGTCTCGTATACCCCACTGACGTCCTTTCCACCGTTTTTCAGAAGTTTCAGGTTCTCTTCTAAATGGTATCTCGTCCGGTATGTAATCTTCGTACTCCGCCTATGTTTTTCACGATCAATTATGAAAGAGGATTAATAATAGCTACGACTGTGGAATATAAAGAAATTATTTTTAAAAAGCATAATAATTGATGAATTATTGTAACGCGTAATTCTGTTATTTAGTTCTTGAAGATTATTACCTGATAATTACTGGTGCTCCTTGGGAACCATCTGTCGTTATTAGTGCGACGCAGTACCTCCTCTCGTAACCTTTCCCTGTGATATCTGTCAGGGTATTCCGTGTCATCGCAGACCCATTTCCAGGCAGTATTTTTCGGCTTTACCTCGCGAGTCCGGTTGTCGATACGATTCGCGTTTCGCGGAAACGCTACGACACCGTTCCTGGCGTCGCATCCCGCGTCCGTAAGTTCAACGACTTTTCTGACGTTCTCGTGAACGTTCACAGGGAATACCGGCTGAGCGTTGTCCACGAAGAAGAAGAACGGATTCTCCGAAAACGAATTCATATCGGGCATTGATTTCTGAACGGGAAAATTGGTTGAATATCGTGAAATCGTCGCTGTGACAAGTTTGGTGCTTTAAAACGTTGCGGCGGACGAAAAGTGGTTTTCCGTAGAATTCTCACTCCCACGCATCTCCGGATGTTCCATTTTCTCGGTGGGAATTCAAACGTGCGTAGTTTTTTTTCTCAGAATTTTCTGCTTGACATTTTTATCTCCGAAATTGACCGCGTATCAGTCGGAAATGATCGATGGTCTATCGCTCGGTACACCGTCAAGTGTCTTTAATGGTGCCACTCCATAGATTTTCAAGTAATAAATTTAATAGACATTCTAGCATCTAAGATTTAAATTAAGTATCAAATGGTGAACTATGAAATTATAAATCTGTGAAGTTGTTCGTGGGCTGTTTGAAATACCGACAAGAATTACCTATCTTATCGACGAAGTGTCGATGATATAAATCCCTCGCGTATTGACAGACGCCACACCGCGATAATTCACGGTACAGATTCCTGTTCAGCGAAGTATATGTGACGTATGAGCACAGACGACGTATAGGAGTAGACAGGCATCCAATAGGGTTTCGCGTGTCAGGTAGATGAGGCCGAGATTGAGGGTTACTGTGGCACCCTCTGGGCCTAAGGAGCGGATAGTCTAAGTACTGCAGTGGAAAATATTCGAAGGAAAAACGAATATTTCCAAAAATCATCAATTTCTAACAGGGTATTATTGCCATTTGCTCAATTTTTGAGATAGCGATCTGGGACTGGTGCCATTGATTTAGTTAGGAAATTCTACGCCAGAACAATGTATAATAGTTGTACTTTTCGAAAATTTAATTTTTCGCAAAAATCTGAAGGGGGTAGATCAGGATTTTTTGCGATTTTCGTAATTCGCTCGCCATTTCCGTAATTTTTGAGCTATTAAAGTGATCCGGGGCGTTTTGGAAGCGGAATCCGAAGCCAAATAAGCCAGTGAAAGAATCATTTTGATATCTAAAAAATTGTGGAAATGGCAGGCGAATTACGAAAATCGCAAAAAATCCTGACCTACCCCCTTCAGATTTTTGCAAAAAATTAAATTTTCGAAAAGTACAACTATTATACATTGATCTGGCGTAGAATTTCCTAACTAAAACAATGGTACAAGTTTCAGACCGCTATCTCAAAAATTGAGCGAATGCCGATCAAAAAACTGGTTGAACTTGACGATTTTTCGCGATTTTCGTAATTCTTCCGACATTTCCATAATTTTTGAGATATCAACCTGATTCTTTCACTGGCTTATTCGGTTTCGGATTCCACGTCCAAAGCGCCCTTAATCATGTCAATAGCTTAAAAATTACGGAAATGACGGAAGAATTACGAAAATCGCGAAGATTCGTCAATTTCAACCAGTTTTTTGCTTGCCATTTCCACAATTTTTGAGATAGCGGTCTGAGACTGATACCATTGTTTTAGTTAGGAAATTCTACGCTAGATCAATATATAATAGTTGTACTTTTCAAAAATTTTATTTTTCGCAAAAATCTGAAGGGGGTAGGTCAGGATTTTTTGCGATTTTCGTAATTCGCCTGCCATTTCCACAATTTTTTAGATATCAAAATGATTCTTTCACTGGCTTATTTGGCTTCGGATTCCGCTTCCAAAACGCCCCGGGTCACTTTAATAGCTCAAAAATTACGGAAATGGCGAGCGAATTACGAAAATCGCAAAAAATCCTGACCTACCCCCTTCAGATTTTTGCGAAAAATTAAATTTTCGAAAAGTACAACTATTATACGTCGATCTGGCGTAGATTTTCCTAACTAAATCAATGGTACTAGTCCCAGATCGCTATCTCAAAAATTGAGCGAACGCCGGACAAAAAACTACTATAACACGGCTACAATGTATGATCTACTCAGTAGATTCTACTGGATCTCTTTATTCGAAATGCCAACTCCAAAATCCTTCGGATATTAACCGTACCACAGAGTCATCAAAGCATACAGATACTCTATCTATTTATATGCTATAGGTAAAAAATGACCCACCCGCGAAAGATCTATAACGAAAAATACACGGCGCAGTTTAAAGAGAATATAACGAGCACATTTAGCGTTGTGAACGATCCTTTAATGCGAATGGAAACAATATGAAAAAGAGGAATTGATATCACAGAAATTGGAGGAAATTTAAAAGCTGTTAAATCGTACTCGATGTTACTGCCGTAGTATATCACCTTGTGCTAATTTGGAATCCTGAATCATGTTATGACATCAATACGCATCAACGCAGGTCAACGCGGATCTACTGAAATTCGGCAAAAATAAATCTCCTGATCATACTCCCGACGGAATGTCACATCTGTTATAGTTACATATTCCCTTGTTCTGGGTTCACGGTTATCGATTTTCCGAAAATAAAAGTGAGAAGCAAAATACAGGAGAAATAACAGCGAAAATCATGGCCTTCGAGGATTACTATCATCATCTACCGGAAGATGGTAATTATTAGTTAAGGCATCTTCTGAAAATCTTCCGAATGGTTTACCTAACTTTTTTGTTCATCACAATTGTTCTGTCACTGTATAGAATTGGAACTATACTATAATGATGTCGAATGTACAAATGAGGATAACGTGCCGATTCGAAAATTATTTATTGGTAACCTAGCAGAGAGGGTTTGTATTTGTCCGTTTGACATTTGTTTTTTGACAACTTGACAGGATGAGTTTGTATGTATGTATATACAATAGTATATGCTACGCAGACTGATGCATGTCAATAATATACTTCCTCACAGACAACGTACAAAGATCTGGCTAAACTGTTTAGAAAATATGGAGAGGTTGAAAGTTGCTTCCTTAAAAGGAGTCAAGGAAAAAGCAATTATGCCTTTATTACGTTTTCCGATACCCATGCAGCTTGGAGGTAAATGCCTGATTATCATATATGGCTGATAAGGAGTTACGGTTTTAACAGTATATGAAATTGTTAAATGTTTTTGATCCACAGAGCCAGATGTGAGTTTATTACATTGCACAATAGACACTTGAGAGTCATTCCTGCTAACTCTTGGCATCAACCCGATAACAAAGAGAATGATTATTATAATGCAAAGGAGTGGCAGAAGTGTGACAAAATGGAATCAAACAAGCTATGTGATCAATACGTACAAAATGATATTAGTAGAGATAGTATTCAAAGATTGGATGATGACAGTTTATCACATATATTTCTTCAGTTGCCAATTGTAGATAGAGTTAGGATAGAGAGAGGTCAGTTTATGTACTTTCAGTTCAGAATGTAATTAGCATAAATCATTGTAAAGAAAACTGAATTATTGGAGAATGTCCATGGTTTCAGTGTGTAAACGTTGGAGAGCTGTAAGCGAAGCATCATGGCACAATATGCAGATACTGGATTTAAGTCGTTCTTTATGGGGTATTTCAGCAATGAAAATGAGGACATTCATTTTACGCAAAGTGTTACTACGATGTGGCAGATTTGTGAATGAAATAAAATTGAATTCACCAGGAATATATTATTTACAAGAAAGCACATTGACATTTGTCAGTAAGTTATGCCCTAATCTGCAGGACATCCAACTTACTGACTGTACAGTTTCTACAGCCGGTATAAATTCATTAACAAAATATTGTCATGACATAAGAAAGCTTAGTCTAAGTGGGGCAGTACGTGTACGTGACAAAGATTTAGAAAGTTTCTTTAAAGTACATCAGAGGCTGAAACATTTTGAAATTGAGTCTGGCAACATATCAGGCCATTGTCTGTTATCATTACCATCAGAATCAATGGAATCAATGGTCTTGAGAAATTGTATGTCACTCAAAACAAATATTTTGGCACAGGTAAATATATTACTTGCAATTGTTGATAGCACATAAAACATTTTTCTCATAGTACCTAATTTTTTGTTTTATATACAGGCAATAACACAATTAACGAATATAAAGAGTCTTACGTTATCCCAATGCATGGGAATCTCTACAACTATTACACAAGCTATTAGCACGTACTGTACAAAATTACAATCCTTAGAACTTTGTAGAAGTAGGGGATTCGTACAGTTCCCACAAACAGAAATATTACATATTACTCGATTATGTAATCTTGAAACATTGAACTTGAACGAACACAAAAGTGTCGATGACAAGTTTCTTTTTGAATTAGCGCTCAACTGTAGGAAACTTACTTGCCTAGATATTTCCAGTAAGTCAAAGCATTTCAAATTCCATTTAATGAATTTCCTACACAATTTCGGGCAAATCATTTTCCTCATCGATCTTTCAGATTGTTACAAAGTCACCGGCGAAGGTGCTTCAGCTATATTGACATTACCCAATTTAGAAATCCTGAGAATGAACAATTTACCTGGTGGAACAGACGATATCAACGTACAAGGCATTTGTAATCTGAAACAGTTGGAGTGCCGTTCTTGGACACTCTCCGACAAGATTGTCATCGAATTCATCAAATATTGTCCCAAATTACAATTATTCGATTTATCGGGATGCGGTGGTCTCACGAAAGACCTATTAAAGGAAGTCGCGGCAATAACCACCCGCAGAGTAAATAATACAGTTTTAAAACTATATATTGGGACAACAGGTATATCCGAGTTTACGGAACTCGATAATGTGTCCCCATTTTTACAAATAGTTAATGTAAACTGTTCCTATCTGGAGAAGCTTTTCGGTTTCAATGAAAGTAACACCTAAGTTCGGTGTGATGATGTTGTTTACTCTCCAGATTATTGTGATGAGAACGATTGTCTTTACTCCTCTTGATAAATCTCCTTAGATTCACAATTTTGTACGCTGATATAGTGAATGTACAATATAATGGAATTGTTTACTTCGTCTGTACGTCGTGTTGTTCATGTTTTATTCGTCCGCAACTGTCGCAAATTGCTCTTCGTTGAACTTTCTGTCTACCATAATTATTTAACAAGATCGAAATCAAAATGCCATAGACTACGATTGTACCGAAATCTATAAAATGTCAATAAAACTTTGTTATACAGTATCGAATTTTCTATGTAATATTCTAATTTCTATATAACTCCGTTCGAAATCATATCTTCCAGGTTCATAAATGTAAACCACAATCTTCAATGCAGGATAAATTTATTCTTTTAATAATTACAACATTTAGACAGTGAATCGATACAATTGCAATCGTTATGCACAAATTTTGCAACAAGGAATATGCACATATTTTAATAAGTGCCAGAAGTAGTTATCTGCTTGATATTTAAGATTCACTGCTTTACGGATAAAATTTCTAATTCTATATTATTATATTTTACAATCCTTTTTTTAACAGGTCTTTTCTTTTACTATCGAAAAAAGGATTACCTGTTTACAATTACATCGTAAAGGTAAGGGTTATAATAAATGGCATTACGTACATCATTATCAGACATATAAACATAATACGAAACATCAGTTCTTGGGCGTCTTACGCTTAGGCACATAAGTGAGTGTCCTCACTGTGCTTGCAAACATCACAATTCGCTCATAGTACACTCCGATATTTTTTAAGCCAAATCGGAGAAGGCTATATAACTATAATATGCGATTCGCATCTACAAAAAAAGTAGTAGACGACAAGCAAACACGAATAAAGTCAATTGAAAATCTTTAGAATTCCTCGTTATTTACCGCTCTGATTTGCGATGCTTCGTATACGACGGAAACTAAGAAGGTGTAATGTTTGCGTATAATAATAACGGAATAATAATTCTTACACTATTGGCGTATTATATACATATAGACATTCTCTGTTTAGCATACTACAGTGATAAACGGCTATGCCTGTTATTTAAATTGTTGTCCGACATTAAAACGACATCGTTCTATCGAAAAGGATGAAATATTGTCTGTACTAAAAGGAGAATCGGTCAATTGGCAGCAACGAAATCACCAATTTCAATACTGCTTCCTATATCGATAAAACCGTTTTTGATCGAATACTCCCTGAATGAAAATTCTGTAATACGTAACCTTATCGAGCTATCGTTGCATTTTATAGATATATAATAAAAATTCATTAATCAACATTCTCTAGTTACACTTAGTTGTTGAAGTATCTGTAAATACGAAGCTAAGCCGTTCGGCGGCGAAGACTTTCCAAATGTAATTCATAAAAATTGCACAAGTAATACTTGATGCATATTTAGATATACGGCGCATATACAATTATGTATACATATATATATATATATATTCATCACCCGTGTGAACACATGGACACGCTTGAAATCATGTTATTAATTGCACATATTAAATATAACATCTCCGACCACGATCACGTGAAATTTTTTGCAATACGATCTAATGCATCCATATTATCCGTAACTTTAAAATTACTACATATTAGCAATCTATTCTTTGTTTTCACGATGTGGATCGTCGTCAACGATCAGTTTTAAATATCTGACGATTTACTAACATCGTTGATCATTTCATACGTATGTCTGCACCGTTATCTTTTCGCGACGGGTGAAATAATGTTAAAATTCTGTAAGATGTAAGAAAATTACAATCACTTATTATGTACAGAAAATAAGTTCCATAGGGAAAGTGTCTTGTTCATTTTCTATTTAAAATACTGCTATTTGAAGGTTCACGGTGATCAGAGTTGGACAAAAGAACGTTTCCAATTGTAAACAGTCGGAAAGTTTATTTTGTCCAAGTCTGATATTAAATTACGTTTAATCGCGGACCAACATTTTATAAAAAACATTAATGGCATTCTAGCGATGACGGAACAAAGTCTTCTTTTCGATTATGTGAATAACGCTCTACGAATGTCAGGTACAAATGTCATACAAGTAACTTGATCTCTAGTTAACACTTTTTTTCAAATGATTTCTTTTCATAAATCCCGATGCCCATTTATGTATCCTAATATCATCACAGGGAACACAATTTGCCCATGAGTGTATACAATAACATTAAACTTATATCATAATCGTTTATCTTACATACTTTTAACAGAAAATATAAGACAAAGATATAAGATCGACATGAAATTCTAAAATGAAATTCAAGCACAGTGACGTATTTTACGCAAATCATATTTAATGTAAAACCTCTGCACTTCGATATACCGTATGTACAATTCGTATAATTATATCTCGATCGTGTGTTATTACAATTGTTACACGATCGTATTATCTTGTTTAATTATCGCGACTTTGAAATCAGGCCAAAGTATAAAGTAACTAGAGTAATCGAATGCCCTGAATTTAAATTCTATACTTGTAAACTATATCGCAAAGTATATAACTATAAACTATAAACCTACATGTTTAAATGAAAACTAACTAATTCGGTTATTTAAAACAAAACGCGATCGAAATGTATTGAAAATGCTTCAAGTAATCTATAAATCTACGAATATGTAAGTATAATAAAATCTATCTTAATCAACTCAGCGGTTTAATATATAGTAAATGCTGTCACCCAAACGCCAGCGCGTAATTGAGTATTCTTCTTTAATACACTCACTACCAGTTCGTATTTTCTGATTTCATGAAATATCGTCTAATCTGTTTCTCAAAATAACTGCGAATCCTTCTCGGACTATTTTGATGTTACAAAGTTTGAGAAACAATCTAGAAAAACGTGCTACGTTAATCATTAGTCATTCTGCAGTTCTCATCGGTGACACGCCAACATCTGAATCCCATCATCGATAAGACTATCGACAATGAACATCAGAATAACAGAATGTTAAGCCTGTTTTCAAAATCGTGATGTACTCGTTGGAAATATAGGAGAGCAAATGAAATAAAATCCACAAACGCCACTGTTTATACAAATCGAACGAAAGTGAAATAAAATCGACTTAGGAGTACTGAACGCGTATATAGGTAGTCAAGTATGTAAGAGTTACATTTATTCAGGACTGTACGTTAGCTAAACGAGTTGGCGTAGTCGGTTGAAGGTCCATTGTGCGACATACCCAACCAGCAATGTCCACATTCTCGGATTCGGCTTTCTTTATCCACTCGTGATTCTAGGAACAATAAAAAAATGATTCGTACGACTCGTACAAAACGATTGGATAAATTTATAACAGAAACTGTAATACGTACCATTAATGTCTTCAAATCTGCTCTCTCGGCTGGATTTTTCTTCAAGCAGCGATCAACGAAATCCGTGAAAGCATCGCTGAACATTCCAGCTGGCAGTTTTGGAGGTGGCTCGTTCACAATATAATCCAATAATTCGAAAATAGCCATTGGCCGCGGACTACCTGTGTCTGGTGAAAGGAACGATAACAATAAGAATTCTACAGACCGAAATAATTTCCAAATAAGAATTCGAATGTTCCTTAAGAAATGCTACTGACTATGTTCTGGCGACTGTGTTGTCGGCGTTGACACGCTATTCGTGGCAGCGGTTTCCGCAGGTGGTTGACCAGGTTGCGTGCCAAATATCGAAGCTAAGGTTTTGTCGTCTGGAGGCGGAATTGGGTACATTCCAATAGCCATTTCGACAAGAGATAATCCTAACGACCAGATATCACTTTGCACCGAGTAATGTGTACCCTGAAGTCTTTCTGGCTGGAAGAAAATAGAACCGTACGGTTAATCAACGCCTCTATCATTTTTAACATATAAATATTATGTTCAAAATAATAACCAACAGGATCGATAGCTCGCTATCGATATAAAATCTCTTACCGACATGTAACTTCTTGTTCCAACGAATGAATTAGCCATGGAATCGATTAGTTGACCGGACACGCCGAAGTCACAAATCTTGATCTCACCCGCGCTATTTACTAATATGTTACTCGGTTTCACGTCTCGATGCATAATCGCATGTTTATCCCGTAAATAACTCAGGCCTTTCAGTACCTGCAAGAAAGTCAGACAAAGTCATTAAAAAATCCGAATAAAATAAACTGCACCATCTCTTCTTCCAATACGAACGTTTAAACTTAAAAGTAATGAAAATAAAACGGATAATAATTAAGATAATCATGAATAACGTAGTATCCATTGAAAAAAAAGAATGTCAATAGAAACGACGTTCTTATATACATGTATATTTCTAATGCCGCGGTTTCATACGAGACTGAAAACACAATTTACTAGAAAAAGATGAGACCAACAGCGTCCAGAGCGCCTGGAGCGCATCACGCGTCTACCATTCAGACAAAGAAGTTAACGAAAGAAGAAATAAGAAATCTTCACCAAGAATTAGAGACTGTCGACCACGTGATTCCATTGCAGGAGTTATGCGAAAAACTGAAGACTGATCCGGTACGCGGGTTAACAGAGGAGGAAGCGTACAACATTTTCCTAAGGAACGGTCCGAACGATCTGACACCGCCCAAAGTCACGCCGGAATTTATTAAATTCATAAAATGCCTGTTCCACGGATTCGCGACTTTACTGTGGATATGCGCGTCCATATGTTTCATGCTGTACGCATTTAGTTTTCTTTTCGACGAGAAGGAAGTCGGTGTTGAATGGTTGGGTCTAATTATCGTCTTAATTTGCTTGTTCTCCGGTATATTCGCGTATATACAGGAAAGCAAGAATACAAAGGTACGTAATAGAACTGGCGTTGTTGATGATACATATTGGGTGTTCATACAAGGTTTCATTGAAATACTCAGTTAGATTTTTGGACAACCTGTTGAGTATGAAAATTATGATTTATCTCTTGTATCGGTTTCTGTAACCAGGTAATGGAATCTTTTAAAAAAATGGTGCCCGCTATCGCGACGGTAATAAGAGACGGCACAAAGTTACGTCTGAACACAGCGGAGGTGGTCCTCGGTGACCTGGTGGAAATTAAACTTGGGGATAAGATTCCCGCGGACGTTCGGATCATCGAGTGTCGTGGTCTTCGTGTCGAGAATTCGAGTATCACTGGCGAAAGTGAACCCGTTACGCGAACGGACTATCCCACCGACAACAATCCCCTGGAGTCGACGAACGTAGCTTTTTTTTCGTCTTTCGCTGTTGCCGGGGATGGTAAAGCTATAGTAATTGCCACGGGTGATCAAACGATGATCGGTCGACTGGCGGGTCTCACCTCGCAGCTTACTAAAACCCAGGCTCCTATATCGATAGAGATCAGACACTTTGTCCGTATCATTGTCAGTATCTCAATATTCTGCGGATTGATTTTCTTCGGGGTGTCTTTGCACCTGGACCCGAACGTTCTGAAAGCGTTCACCTATTTGCTTGGTATGGTTATCGCCAACGTGCCGGAAGTGTTACTGATCACCGTGACGACGAGTTTAACTCTGTCGGCGCAAAAGATGGCCAGAAGCAATTGCCTGGTGAAGAATTTAGAGGCAGTCGAGACTCTTGGATCCACGTCTACGATTTGCTCCGATAAAACTGGGACACTCACACAGAATCGAATGAGCGTTTCGAATCTATGGTTCGGGCAAACGAAATACAGTTTCCCACCGAGCGAGAGACTCGGTATGGAGAGGAATCTATTGCTGGCTAATCCTGGTTTCAATATAATGATAAGGGATGCTACACTGTGTCTACGTGCGACTTATACAACGGAATCTACTCTGCTGAGTCCAATTGAGGAGCGACAGATCATCGGGGATGCATCTGAAACAGGGATCCTTAGATTCTGCGAGTACATTCACAATACGGGAGAATTTCGCAAGGCTTATCCGAAGGTGGCCGAGATACCATTCAGTTCCGTGACCAAGAATCAAATGTCTATACACAAGGACGAAGTAGGTTACATATTGATAGTAAAAGGAGCGCCGGAAGTGATCCTGGACAAGTGTACGACGATGTTATCTTCGGAAGGAGAAACGAAGGTGATGACGTCGACGGATCATACGATAAGTCGACGAGCTTGCACAGAGCTGGGCTATCTGGGGGAACGTGTCCTTGCCTATTGTGATCTGAAACTATCCGCGGACACCTACGGGCCTGATTATGTATTCAATACGGAAAATCCGAGTAAATACAATTTTCCAACGAAAGGCTACAGGTTCGTTGGTTTAATCAGTTTGTTGGATCCACCGAGGCCAGGAGTGCCAGACGCGGTAAAGAAATGTCGTTCAGCGGGGATCAAGGTAATCATGGTGACGGGAGATCATCCGGTTACGGCGTTGGCGATAGCGAAGAAAGTTGGCATCATCAGCGAGGGACACGAGACCCAGTACGAAAGAGATATGATGTTAACAAAGACACAGCCTAAGACACCAGCGGCCGATTGCCCGGCGACTATTATCACCGGTAGTGAACTGAGGAAGATAAACTCCATCGAACTGGACAACATTATACGGAAGTACGAGGAGATCGTTTTCTCCAGAACGTCGCCGCAGCAAAAGTTGAATATCGTCGAGAGTTGTCAGCGACTTGGTGAAATCGTTGCGGTCACCGGTGACGGAGTGAACGATGCGCCAGCTTTGAGACAGGCGGACATCGGTGTAGCGATGGGCATAGCTGGCTCGGACGTGGCGAAGAATGCGGCAGATATGATCCTGATGGACGATAATTTCGCTTCGATCGTGACAGGTGTCGAGGAAGGTAGACTGATATTTGATAATCTTAAAAAGTCCATCGTGTACACGTTGACGTCAAGCATTCCCGAGATGCTACCGATATTAACCAGTCTAGTGTTCGCACTTCCTCTGCCGTTTGTTATCGAATTGATTCTCTGCGTGGATATCGGTACAGATTTGTTGCCAGCGATTGCACTCGCCTATGAAAGACCTGAATTAGACATAATGCACAGAGCACCTAGAAACCCGCAGTACGATAAGCTGGTGAACAAACGTTTGATATCTATCGCCTACGGTCAGATTGGAGCTACGCAGGCACTAGCTGCGTTCTACACGTACTTTATCATCCTCATGTTCAATGGATTCCTACCTGATCGTTTGTTTGGATTGAGATTAGAGTGGGAGAACGAGTCGATTAATGATTTGCAGGACTCTTATGGCCAGACATGGACGTATCACGCTAGAATGGATTTATTAAACGAAGCACGCAGTGGTTATTTCTTAGCGGTCGTTGTAACTCAAATGGTAGATCTAATAATATGTAAAACTAGAATCAACTCAATCTTTCAACAGGGAATGGGTAACTGGTTTCTGAATTTTTCCATTGTATTCGAAATCGTTTTAACGGGCGCCTTATTGTACATTCCGGGAACGGGGAAAATATTAAAGACTATGCCTTTGCAGATTTATTGTTATTGGCCATGTTTACCGCTTGGCGCATTCCTCTGGATATACGACGAATCGCGAAGGTTCTGGCTTCGTACATTCCCAGGTGGAGTCATAGAATTCGAAACTTACTATTGAATTGTTAGACACGATTCACTAATTATCATCCCTAACTTCTGCACAGTTTTTCAGTATGTGTATTCGTACGATTGCATAATCTTTTATACATATCACAAGTGTTCCACAATTAGTTTCAAATAATTAGGTTTATGTGTTCAGTTATATAATCGTATAAGAGGATTAGTTGCAATGTTAAGATAAAATGTGATAAGATATCATATGTGTTCAATGTATTGAGACCAAGTAGTTTGTGTTACTTACAGCAGATGTAATTGTGCTTAAAATGGGTTCTGGAATTCTTCCTGCTTTTTTTAATATTAAGTCTAGTGATCCACCATCCATATATTCCATGCATATACTAATTTCTCCATCACTGCAACAAATAAAATTTGATGCTTGTCATAAAAGTATAATCTCATAAAACAGATATTATGATAGACTGAAACATATCATACCTATAGAAAGCACCATAGAAACCTACTATATGAGCAAAATTACATTCGTGAAGAACTTTTAGTTCCCTAATTATCTGCTTCTTAATAGCAGGTTTAACTTCTAAATGTATTAGCTGAAACATAATAGGAATCATTATTACCCCTCTTCCATACAATGTTCACTGTATCAAAATAAAGAAACAAATAAATATACTATACCTTCCTAGCCATTATGAGTCCATACTTTTTGTGTCTCACTTTCATAACAACACCACCATTACCAGCACCAAGTTCACCAAGTTTTTCAAAGTCCTCGTCACATAGTTCTCCAACTTTTTCTTTTTGCCCTAGAAAGCTTTCTAATCTTTTTCTTTGTTCTTCATCCATTTCTAATTCCTCTAACCTTTCCTGGATGGCGTCTATACTCATTTTTCCCATAACTCCACTGTAATTCCGAAAAAAGCAATTAATGTAAAATCAATAAAACAAATCTGTCGTAAATAATAAGCTTAAATAAACATAGCACAAGAGTGGAATGCAGGGATGTATATAAACAATATAATAATGTAATTACTCTGGAATCACTGGTGGCTCAGAGTAAGTAGGCAACGGTGGAACCGGTGGTGATGGAGAAACAGCTGGTACTGGTTCTATAGAGCCAGGAGGCAGCGTCAAGTTCAATTTATTTTTTGACATTTGGTATATGGGAATACACGGGCAGCGACAAAACACACAGTTACACTGCAAGGAAATTCTTCAATAATGCTGGTTTTATGATAATCGAGTACACTTGTCAATGAATCGAACAACGAATCTCGAACGAACAACTTGAATCACTTTTAACGTTCCTTGGAATCACAATACGCGTGCGAATATCGAAATCGTTTTCATCGCAAATTTATCGAAAACTGAAGTAGGGGTGGCCCTGTTTCGAGACGTTGAAACTGAGCTGTCAAGCCTCGAACTGTCACAATTACTTGCCAGAACGCACGTTCCGACAAATTGCGAGGAAACGTGTATCCGTTGACGATCCTTCACTGGTTTACCGGAAAAGACTGCAGAATCACGCGACATACATGTTTTTCTGCAAATATTATGCAAATAGAAAGAGGTTATACGAATCTTCCCGGGAACAGTAAAAGACTGACGCACGGTACACATCTAAAAAGTTCCTAGAACAAATATGACGTCTGGTCGCAATACTTTCAGTAGATATAGTTATACATTTTCGCGGTAGAAAACTTTACGAGTTCCTTACTTATATATCAAAGTATATGATAAAATGTTAATTATAAATTGTTAGTTACTGGAATAATAAAAATATGTATTTTACCATAAAAGTTAGTTACATCGTGATTAACGCGTTTCAACGTTGGTATCTTGGAGCATACAGGAAGTCTCTTTCTAGTTGCTCACGTGACGTCTTTTCCTTTAAAATCGTGCTGTTCGGAGGTACGTATGTCCTTGCCTGTAACGATTTTTGAATCTACTTCCATCGTCGGTTCTACTTTGCTAATTTTCTTAAAACCATGCAATTCGTAAACGTGCGCCTCCGTGCTACAGCTCCGATACAGAAAATATTTAACAGGTTTACGAAAAGTGTTATTTATCGAGTTCGAAATACGCGTGACGGCCGATCGGGCCGCGACACCTATACACGTCGCCAAGATGCTTCTCTGAGAAAACCCTACAACTATTTCTTCTGCTTTGCTCGTTTCAGAACACAATGGGACGATACTCTCACGAACCGGTAAATGCGACGAAGTCGTGCAAAGCACGGGGTTCGAATTTGCGAGTGCATTTCAAGGTAAATATATACTAGTGATATAACTTTCAAGATGCCTCTAACCTCAAAGTCTCTCGATGTGTTTACAAACCATTTGGCGAGGACTCTATTGTTTCATCAATAATTAAATCGTTTCGTTTCTATCCTTCGTTTAGAACACACATGAATCAGCACGTGCCATCAAGAACATGCCCCTGCGAAGGGCGCAGAAATACTTGAAGAATGTGATCGAACACAAGGAGTGCGTACCTTTCCGCAGATTTAACGGTGGTGTCGGCCGATGCGCTCAGGCTAAACAGTTCGGTACCACACAAGGTATGTTCTGCAGATTTATATTTCTCCATTATTATTCAATTTTTATGAAAAAATTGAGCAATCTGTAATTAAATGTGTCACTTTGATATTCAGGTCGTTGGCCCAAGAAGTCTGCAGAGTTTCTGCTCCAGCTTTTGAAGAATGCTGAAAGCAATGCTGACTACAAGGGACTCGATGTTGACCGACTTGTGATCAATCACATTCAAGTAAATCATGCTCCATGCCTACGGAGGAGGACGTACAGAGCTCACGGTCGCATTAATCGTGAGTATACACACCTGTTAATTATTGACTTCTAACCTTTTATTGTTTGATTTGTACGTTCATTACTTGTATCTTTTTACAGCTTACATGAGTTCACCGTGTCACATTGAAGTAATTTTGACTGAAAAAGAAGATTTCGTAATTAAGAGTCCGGAGGAGGAGCCATCGAAAAAGAAGCTGAGTAAGAAGAAGCTTGCCAGGCAAAAGGAGAAGATGATGAGGGAATAATTAAATGTACCATGAAAAAATGAAAATTACACTGTTCTCTAACTTTTCTATTTTGTTTCTATCCTTTTCCTTCTGCGTATAACTTGTTCCCAGTACCAAAAATTGCAAAGATGGGAATACTTGGAGAGGTATTTTTAAACAATAACAAAGGGGTGCTATTCATTTTGAGAATTTGACTTTGTTTCATTCTTACATTTATGTTTTACATTCCAGATATGTTGTGATCGTTAGTTCTTGAATTAGGAGTACACGAGGACGTACATATGACTAATTTAATACATCGATAATACGAAAAACAAAAATGACGAATAAAAAACATATATTGGAAAATACGGTATACATATATAACTACTAATGAACTGAATGATTCAGACGTATCTACATTATATCATTAATATTACGATATCGAAATCCACTCACGTCGAAGTGGATCGAACACTATCGACTATATCTGAAAATGTACGGGGATAACTTGAAGACTACATTTATTTTGCATCTTATATAAAGAATCACAAATTTATATTCGTATTATATTTACTTTTTTTCGTCGTCAAAACATTTTCTTTCTATTATCTACGTTCAATTGTTCTAACTACTAGTAACAGTACTTCTCGGTTGCCGTTTAAAAGTCGATACGTAAAATGGGAAATTGTAACGCAATCATAGCAATCATATTCCATTTACGATGATCCATTTATGAACTAAATGTGAGCGGATGTACGCACGCACGTGTGCTGTTTGAAAAAAACACCTCGAGAGTTTAACTGCGATAAAAATGCGTGTATGACTGTACATCGATTGAGGTTTAAATGCCGTTTTCCACCGGTGTCAAGAAAGCGGTTCCCGCGTTGTGTTTGGTAGGAACAGGCACAGCAATCCTCCACCTGTACCGAAAGGAAATTTATAAATAACACTAATCTCATGTTGCGCGTATTGTTCAATACAACATTCGATACAATCTGTCGATGTTGTCACGGAATTGTTGAGAAATGTTAAACTAACCGATCAGAAGAGCGGCAACGATGAAAGTCGGTGCTGGACAATACATGTCCAATAACTGGGCTATGACGATATTGCCGATGATTCCTCCGAGACGAGCGGCGACCATGGAAATGGCAATTCCTGTCGCGCGGAGCTGTGTCGGGAAGACTTCGGTTATCAAACAGTCCAACGCTGCGTTTCCGCAACTTATGACGCCACTGAACACGGCCGAAACGATCAGATTGTGATTTTTGTTGTACACAAAGTACAACCCGATGGAACATAGTCCCGAAGAGAGTGTACTAAACACTAGATAGAAAAGTTCTCGTTATTGATAATCAGAAAATTCACAAGTTATATTTTTATATCAGTTACACCACCATCGATGAGTAATAGTATAAATTTCCATTAAAAAGTGTCCCATAACAACAGGACGGTGGTGAAAATCAGTTTACTTACCGAGGAAGAATTTACGACCGAGACGATCCATTCCTAAAACAGCAACGATATTCGCGGGTATGGCGGACGCAACCGTAATCAATGACTCCAAGAACACGGAAGCGCCGATCTTGTCCGAGCAGACGTTCTCAATGCTATGGGAACCCTTGTTGACCACATAATCCGTCACCTCGCAGATAGACGCTACCTCACCGGGATGATCGCGATGGAACTCGTCGAAACGATTGAACAACTCCGGGAACCACATCATAAGACCGTAATAACCGATGTGGAAGGTAAAGTTGATAATGATCGAGATTATGGTGAAGCGAAGTATCGGCGAAATAAACAGTTGTTTACTATTGTCAACGATATCGCCGAGCATGGTTTTGCATTTGCTTTTTTCGACGCCATTCTTCACCGGTTCCGGTTCTTGATAGTCGTCGAGAATTAATTCTTTAACCTGTGACATAATCGTTATGATCGTACAAAGAACAATATATAAGAGTTCATTTAAAAAACAAAAAAAAAATACAAACACCGAATGAGAGTACGAGAGACTTACGGTATAAGTGTCACGCGGTTTGCCAGTGTTAATGGCATAAATCCCGCGGAAGATTTCGAGCGCCTCCTCGTATCTTCCGCAGGATAAAAGGTACTTGGGGGATTCAGGGAGCAGCAGGAGCAGCCCCGCGACGATAAACGACGGAGCAGCGCAGATCAGCAGGAAGATTCGCCAAGAGTTATAAGTGAACGACGCGCTCGTAATACCGATGTCGTTAGGGATGATCAACCAGGCTAGGCCTAACAGGAAAATAAAAATATTTATATAAATCCCGTACAATATCATATTAATATGAAGAAACATTGATAAATTTGTGAGATAATGAAACTGACCAGCCACAAAGAGGTTTCCAAGAGTCCAAAAAGCAGCCATGAAGGATAACATCGAGCCTCTTTTGGATTTTGGTTGGAACTCCGCGAAATATGACCAGATGACAGGTCCACTGCCACCGAGGCTATAAAATAATACATTTTAATTAGTAAACATATATACATATATATTCTAAGTGTGTTAAGAATTCAAATGAAAGAAACTCACGCAGCGCCGTTAAGGAAACGGAAGAACATGAAGAGTTCGTAGGACTGGCTGAAGCTAGAGGCAACGATGCACAGGGCATTCGCGAAGGAGATGGCGATAAGAACCTTCCTTCGTCCCAGGGCGTCCGCTACGGAGCCCCAGGCGTATGCCCCGGCCATCATGCCGATGAAGATGATCGAGTTGAGCCATCCCTTGGCCTGGGTATCGAGCTTTAGGTCACATTGTGCACTCGGCAGGATGAAGGACATAGAAATTACGTCCATCTCCTCGCTGGTGCTAACGAACCCACATACCGTGAGCAGGAAGTAGTGGAACTTGCCATAGTCTTAAAGAGAACGTAGAATTAGAGAGCGAGTTAAAAAAAAGTTCTATAATGTTACGAAAGAGTGCCTCGAATAAAATCCTAGTCTTACGGAAGGAGTTTGTTAAGAATAACAAGTTTTCAATTATCATTTCTTATTGAAAAACAAAAGATTCTTAACAATCTCCCAGCACATTGTAATTAAAACAAGTTTCGTTGAACCTACCGGTAAGTTCGATAGCCTTTTCAAAGTCAGCTTTAACGTAGGATCCTTTCTCAGGATCAAGGGTCTTGCCCTTCGTTCCAATACCTGTTACAGAGAATATTGACACGTATAAAAAATCGGAAACAATCCCATACAGTGAAAAGAGATAAAAAAAAACAAGTAGGTCAAGTCTGACTTCTCCACGTACGGGCAAGTTCGAGATCCTTGGAGCCACAGCCGTTTAGCCGCTCGTCTTTTACATCACACTCTGCAACAAAGAACAAACCCGTCAGGGTTATTTCCCCCTTTTGTTCGCCAACGTTTCGTTTCTATTCGATCTTCGCGGGATTCAATTACTGTAGAACCCGTCCGCGATTACGCGCGAAATCACCGTTTCGTTTCATAACGCGCACGGTTAATATTTGACGTCCTTATTCCGCGTATGTACGAGAAACACAAATATTGAAAGAGATCGTTGAACCTGCGGGACGATGGCATTCGACGTGCCGTGCCATGGCGTAATTTTCGTAAACTATGTATTATTAACACGGTAGCGATCGCGAGACCAGGGGGACCTGGTCCTCGCGCCTTCGAAATGTCCACTGTGTTTTCTCAAGGCTCCGTTACCCTAGACCACCGTGTTTTCATGAAAATTCAACCTATGACCCGTTGATTCATATTCTTATCTTACCGCCACGATCAGGAGCGTATTACCACAATTCTATTGTGTAAATAATCTTAAAGGATAGATAGAACAAGCTTGTATCGGTCGAAGGATTTCGTACAAAACTTGAATTTATTTTCAATCATAATTTTCTAAGATAATGGTAAAAGAAAAAAAATGTATACGCACTATGATTGTGCTTTGAATCGGGTTCACTCTCTACCATTCTACGATGTCGGCACAGGTGGGTGAATCTGGCTTGGTGAAAGAGTCAGATAAGAAATTTCCGTGCTCGTCGATGATTCTCGATGGATATTAGGTCGTTCTTGTTTCTGCGGGTTGCTGGATCTCGGCGAAGTCTTCCTGCTGAATCTACGCTGATCTGCTGCTGCTCGTCGGCGGGGCTAGGTTCTGCGCTCACTTGCGAGCTGAAACGTAACGGAAAGCGACGTTGTGTGTTACATAAGTGCTGAAAACATCTTGTATTCTTAATGTTCTTTACTGACGGTGGAATTTCTTATGAAAAGTTGTATACTTATGGTTTCCATAATGATACATCAAAACATACGTCATTCTATATAATTAAAATTGTTCAAGAAATATAATAATTATAATTTTCACGTTACTTTAATAATGACTAACGTTTTAATGTTCATTGTTTATTTAACGATTACGATTATCCAAGGCAACAAATGGCGTGATATTCATTATTAGCCGGGCATTTAATCGCACGACTCTATCGTACACGACTTTCATGCGCCAGTGCTTAATCGGATCCTACGATCTATCTTAGTTAGACCGAATGATCGATCGTGGATCGGGAACGACAGTCGGGGGAGCAGTTTCGTTGTTTTTCCATCGAAACGCATGATACCATAACGGGATGCTGTCACGTGCTTCAAATCAATATCCGCGGGTTAAGTAGGGTCAATTTGTAATGGCACTGATAATGGGCGTGGGCTGTAACGTTCTGAAAGAGCAACGATTTGGAAGGCTCTCCGATAATGGAGAGGATAATGGAGTCTGTTTACAAAGCGATTTATAAGCGGGACGTAATTCGTATCCAGACACAATGCGAATACTAATACCCGGTCGTCCTGTTTATTCGTGAAGGAAATTACTATAATGATAAGGGAAGAGTAATTAAAGATATTTTAGAAAAAATAAGAACTCAGATTCTATTAATGTTAAAGAAACATTAGTTTCAATACTTTTTGCATTTTCCAACGTCCTTCTTGATACAATACTGATACGGATTTGATATTGCAGTCATCGATCCGCGAAATCTTTATGAAATTCTTTTATTAGGTATAATTATTTAAACTTTCGAAGTCACGACGAATCGTGAAGTTTCAAAGAGCGTCCTTGATCGTAAATCTTACCGTACGAAGATGTGTAGAATCATTTATCACATAAACGGAGCTTCGCTGTGATTATTCTAATTATTACGCGTTCCCACAATTCTATTATGATGTACGAACTAACGAGCCTCTATACGTAACAATCGGTTTTGCGCACCGTTTTCTTATTAGCTCCGGTCGAACCCATCTTTACGAACGAAATCTCGTAAACCTTGAGCAAAACTATGGGCGTAGAGATCGGTTTACCGATAAAACGTAATATCCGAATAATGTTCAAGTTTACGATCGAAATACGTTGCTACTCATGCGATCCGATGCGTAATTAAAATCGTACCGTTGTTCTCGATTCTTTTACGTGTAATATCTATTAATGTCTAACATCTACGTCGAAGAAATGAAGCGTGGAGACAAACACCTCCCGATATTTGTCGATTTAGATTTATTTAACAAAAAAAATACTATTTGCAATAGATTGTATAAATTGGGACGTAAAATAATTTGAAGTTAGAAAGGAAAAAAAATAAACCGTCGACCGTGACAGGACTCGAACCTGCAATCTTCGGATCCGAAGTCCGACGCCTTATCCGTTAGGCCACACGGTCGTTGAAGGGTAGTTTTCACATAATAGTATTTCAATCATAAATTCAATGTCACCCCTGCAACTAATTAATACAACTTACAACGGTACGTCACGTTTTTCACGCTCAGATTCCTATTATTTCGATACATAATAACATACGCTACACGTGTGGTAACATTTCCTACCATGAAACACACGAATCATTAGAAAAAGACACTTTCATTTCGAACATAAGGCTATGGAATTTTAATAAAACAGTCCCTGTTACCCGATTTCTACTATAAATTCCATTCGTCGTAATGAAGATAACAGGATCGACAATATTGTTCAATTATATCCGATTCTCACGATATCGATTAGC
This sequence comes from Mimumesa dahlbomi, assembly GCA_917499265.3. NCBI lineage: Eukaryota > Metazoa > Arthropoda > Insecta > Hymenoptera > Crabronidae > Mimumesa > Mimumesa dahlbomi. The sequence goes on from OU824118.1 coordinate 13,425,316, forward strand.
AAATTGTGTTATCATAGTTATCTCAAGCATTAGACGAATTCTCCTCGGGATGATCGGTGACACTATGAGAAACGATAAATTTTCCAGAAAAACTTCAATTCGATACCTTGGCCGGTTACATATTACAGACCCTGAAGGCTTCAACGACATAATTGCGAGGGGGGCGTGTCGCGGCTTAATGCCGTTCTAGAAAACGACTGAATATTAGCAGACATTGACGGACATCCTGTACTAAATACTCGCTAAATAGACGACATCACGCGCGTCTCTTCAGAGCTTTCCGCGAGTCCGTCTATCGCAATCATTCCGAATACTTCTCGCCACGTTGGTTTCCTCATTTTACCGCGGAACTACTTGCCGCTCGAGGGCACCGGTTAGCATAGTAAGATATCTAAGTACACACATGTATTCTCACTTCCTTTCTTCTATTCAGAACTGGATCTATAGTAGAACAAATTCTACTTCGTTTCTCCTCATACATACCTGTCAAATAATAAAAGACCAATATCCACGAAATTTCGGAGATGCATAAGTAAACCAAGGTATAGAATAGAATTATATTATGTAATACACATGAGTTTCTTATGTCTTTTGAAAACTGATGCTTTATCGCGAATGGTGTTGGACTCATCGAAGTTCTAATTCAACAATCGAACTATAGGATTATACGTTTTTTCTTTTATCGTGCGGAGTAATAAAAGAAAAGAATCGTTGGGGAAGGGTCGTAAGAAATTCATTACAATATTATGCAATCCCGCCGGACTTTTAGATCGCCTGTTGCATCATGCGGCGAGATAAAGAAATTGTAATTACCGCGGAGAGCGTAATGCGGGAAGCGCGACTCGCTCGATGAAAACAACGATTAGAACGTGATGACAGTATCCAGATATAATAGCGGCGTCTTACAAAGGTATAAATAGTATGGGGACGCCGCACGGCGGGGTCGTCGCACGGCGGTATGTAATTAACCGCATCGGTTAAATTGTCAATTATCCGTCGTGAAATCGAGTTCAACGATCCGTCCAGTGTATGTAATTGCGATCTCCACCGTTGTTCCGTAGGTGCGGCGTGGTACACGTGTTCACTGTCGTCCCCGGGGAACAAGTTCTTTTTTGTCTCTTTTTCTTTGAAAATGACAGCAATGACCCGTGTCCGTGAGAAAATTGATAGCCGATCGCAATGAAACTTGTATGTACATTCAACCGTGTTCCCTTGAACGTAACAACAATCCCGATAATAATTATCAATATGTAACTTTGAAGTTACATACCTACCTATTACATACCTAATTTGTTTTTCAATGGATTTCAGGGGGATTTGTTTTTGAGGAAAAACGATTGTTTCATGGAACTTTTTCGTGAATAGACGTTATCGATACCGTTTGCCTCGTTTTATCTCATTTCGTGATTCAATAGATGTCTACAGTGTGATTCAGGACTGACTCAAAGCTCGCGGGTCGGAAGGTAGGAAAGATACGTCGATGCGACGTATCTAAACAGTAGCAGCTTCAAATACTTTGTTTCTCGACAGGAAATTAATCATTGCCGATAAGAATGTATGTACAAGACGTCATATACACAAGCGTCGTGTGTCGAAGAGTGTAATTTGGATTTCCTTAAGTGTCCGGCTTATCTACGATCGCGTCAAATACATTGATAATTACGGACCATCCCGGACAGATATTTTCGGCACAGTGACACACTTATTCCCCATGGAAAACGATCTATTCAACACATTCCATTACTTCAAAGTGACAAATTGCAATTTCTTCTACATCACGCATAATATCAACAACAGAAATTCGAATGAATTCGACCGAAACAACACCGACGTCCGATACGTCGATACGATACCGTTAACGCGACGAATCGACGGTTCTATTAGATCCGAAAGGGAGCAAGCTTGCAGCCCTCCGGGTTTCGATGGGGGCGAGCTGGGAATCGCGAATCGAACGGAACGGTCGAGGGAAACGAGGTCAAGCTGCTCTCGAAAGCTCTAATCGGTGTGTCAAGCGTGTGGCACTGAAAGTAAAGCGTTTTGTAATTATCGTCAGTCTCGCAAGGACATAATAATCAGTCTCGTTGCCGACAAATTTGCCGCGGGAGGGGGGGAGGGTGGAACCCGCGGTACGGTCGGTGCTGCCTGAAAAGCGGTGTCATCACACTCGTTAAGACGGGTTTCGCATCGTCGCACGTCGCCCGATTCGACGAGTTTTTTTTCGACAAACATGCCGCCGACCAGCCTGCCCCGGTTGGTCAACGATGCGTGTATACACGCGTCGTTAGAAGTCACGCGGCGCAAACACGCTGTTTTAACGCGATCTCATTTCGGCATTCATTAAAGCGTTTCTCTTCTCTTTCGGCCGGCGAAATCCCGCGGGACGGAAAGAATATAAGACGCATTAGAAATATAGTCGATCGTGACTCATTAACCCTCTGTAACTCGAATTCTACGTTGGAAATAGGTAATGAGGAACGTTCGATAATGGGATATCAATTATCTCGGAAGATTCAATCACAAACGAATGAAAATGAATGAAATCAAACAATAGAGATATACGGATTTTAGGATTACGTGGTGTTACAGAGGTAAAAATAATTTAAACAATCAGTCACGTTACGTTAAAAGCTATCCACGGGTCTTCGATAATTGTTGTCTAACGAGACGCTGTTGGTACGGATCTAACGATCAAAATTTTCCATTGATACGAGTATCAGTTAGAGAATCCCATCTTCCCGTGCACCTTTGAGAATTTCTATCGGTTTCTACTTACATCACGATCGAAGGAGACGTTGAGTGTTAGGATCGAAATCCGGGGACGACGTTAGGCCAGCAGAGCGAGAGCTGACGTCTCTCCTTGGGTCGACGTGTCGATCGTGCCTCGGAAACCCGGGTAGATAGCGAATGTCATAGAGCCAACGCGTGTCTGACACGATCGCGGTAAAACTGTCTTTCAGATTAGCCACAGGAATGCCCCTTGTACTCCTGTATACGTACACTTCCGTTGTCCCCAGTTTGTACTGCTTTGTTCCGGACACGTGGAAACGAAAGAAACTCTTTTTCCTTTGCCGCGTTGTGCGAAACCTCGACACTAATTCCTGGTATCTCGAAATCGTTTTTCTTTCTTTTAATTTTTGAACCGACGCGGATGCAGACACCCGGAAGACTTTTAACGGTAATCTTGATTATCTTTGATGGATTTAATTAAAGTTACCGAACGATTTCGATAGATCCACGAAATAAGACTCGTAGAATTCGTGCAAATGACATGCGTATACGTTGACGGACGCCACCCGTCGCTCTTAGAACCGCGAGGTTGACGTTGACGTCACACTATGCAACCCTCCGGATTCTTGGTAGAAACGATCCTCCGATAGCCGTGCGAGAAATGTGTCGTGTGTAAACATTTAACAGTGTTTGACCCGCGAGAGACGATGCGTGGAGATGAAGTGAGTGTCGGAGCATTCAAGCGCTAAAAGCTACCTGCCACCTCCCACTAACTATCCCGGTGCACACACTTCTCGGCTGTGAACCTGCCGCTGTGTTTCCTGGTCCGTCGAACGACATGCTGATCACCGTGAACGGAGATAGAACGGCGACACGGATGTCTCTTTTTTGCTCGCGAAACCATTTTTTTTCTGTTCTTGTTTAATCAGCATTGAAATCGAAAATACTATTTTGTTAAATACTACGGGGAAAAGGAATCATAATTTGCTGGAAACGAGGTCCTCGAAGAAACTCGAGTGGCCAGAGTAAATTTCCGATGTTAACGCGATGACACCGATTGAAATTACGATTAATCGTTGGAAATGGCGGGCGGTTAACACGTGAATTCAGTGGAACGGTATATTTCTCCGGGGAATTAATCAATTGGAATTAATGAGATTCCGTAAGACGGGAGTATGCGAAGCTGAGAAACTAAAGTGTAGAGTTTAATAGTAATATCCGTAGCACGAGCCGGCACAGAAGCTACTTGATGTAATTGTGGTTTCTACAAGAAACTCTAAAGACGCGAGACAAATCAATTAATCGCGTTCGTTTCCCCGTTTGCTTACAATTAGCCGTCGTCGTTGTTATGGTCTGTTTTCATTCAAACGGACACGGTAAACACATTGCGGAATTGCAATTAGGTGTTAGATTGACTTCTTGAAATGTTTTTTTTACCATCTGTCACTTTTTCATCCGATTCGTGACGTAACGGACTGCTATACATATATAGTAAAATATGTGCATGCAAATGAATTAGAAAAAAGGGTCGCTGTTAGAAGAGACATTGGAAATGTTGCGACATTCCGGGAGAATGCTATTCCATCGCAAGATAATTATATAATACGGTCTATAAAGAAGAGTCTAAGACAGTTCCCGCCTTTTTTATTTATATCCACGAAATCTTTCTTTTCATTCAAACAGGATTGTGCAACGCTCGTACGTCTACGTAACGCGTTAAAATAGAATTGATATTTGTGCTCGCCGTAGATAACTGGAATAATTTACCAATCATGAGAATCCACCGATATTTTCTGCCGTGTCTCAATCGTTAGATTTTCACGAATTAATCGTTCATTGTTCGATCGATCGAATAGAGGGTTTATCGACGTCGCTACGCGATAGTGCGATTCGTCGTTGCAATTGGCGTAATCTTGTTTCGCCGGTGGTACACGCAACAACGGGAAAACAATTCATCAGGTAAGCGTATCGGATGTTAGATTTATGTAGCCTGAAGTTTGATCCAACGTAAAAAAAAAACTACACAGAATCCAGTTATACAAAGCGGCTTCTTGTCAATGTTGTTTTTTTTCTGTTATTTTACATCATCGATTACTATACCTTTTAATTGATCAATGGTAACCGTTGCTCATCGATGGAGCAACGAGTCTCGCTATGTTTACCCGCGTTTGCGTGCGTGTGTGCGTGCGTGTGCGTGTGTTTTCGTAATTAAACAATGTTTCGACTTTATTGCGTACGCAGCGGCAGCTCGAGGGCATGTTGTTTGGATGTAAAATTAGCGGTTTGTATATCGCTGCGTGGTGGACCTCGAAATATTAAGAAAGATTGCCGGCAACGAGCGTGTGGAACTCTTCTCTTGACCCATTAATTTACAAGAGGAAAACAGAATGGTTCGTTGACGAAAGTACGAAGTCGATTCGTCGCGAAAGGTGGTATGAAAAATACATACATCTATATATATATGTATACATACATACATACATATATATCGACCTCGACGTCAATGGAGCAAGGTTTGCTTCATCTGTGTTCGAAGGACAATTGAAATGTTTTACACGATGCTGTTTTTTTTTCTCTCTTTCATCGGTAAACAAAAACTGGGAAGAAAACGGTGATTACATGACTCCTGGTGAATATCACGGTTCTCGAAGAGTCATATTTTTTCTGACCCCGGGGGAGACAAACACCGGTCAAATCAAGCGTATCGAATTCGAAAAACATTTCTATTTTTCATTGGCTCGTTACGATTACTTCGTCGTACCTAAGAAATTCCGGATGTTCGTCGTGTTTATCGGCAATATGAGCACGGTGAAACGCTGGGAAACCATAAATCTTTCGGTCCCGCGACACATTTAATTGTATGCTCGTAATCAATCGAACAAATTACTGAACGGGCTTCCTTCAACCCTATATAGCACGTGCAGCAATATCAAGATCTTTAAAAGCGGTTTTAACCGGTTAGATCCTGAAGACTCCGAGAATAAAGCGATGCTCTGGTTCGCGATGTTCGCACAATTCGTTCCGCGGCGATCCTGGCTTCATTTTATTTTTTTTTCGTTCACTCGTATGTATGTATATTCTACGTACAGCCAGTCTCGCGTCTTCTATTTTCCCGAGCTGCGGGAAAACGACGGGATTCTCTCGTCCCGTGCTTGCGAACCCGCGAAAAAAAGACCCGCGTAATTTTCCGTACGGACAAATTCACGGAGCAAGTTATCGAAGGTCTGCCACGGCTCTTGTCAATATTTTTAGTTCATGCGGCGGTATTTTAATTTTAGCACGTACTACGAGATGTGGACTGTGGACAAAATCTCTAGACAAGTGATTCTGAAAAATCCCGCTTCGACAAATAACGTGCGGACGTTTTCCCCGCAGTTTCCCCGTTGAATTTCATCGACCCGTTGTTTACAATTACTCCGCGGGGATTTACGTTGAAAGTAAATCGTTCGTGATTGCGCGTACCGTGGAATATTATAAGCTGGGTAAAAAAAATAAAAGAGGAATGTATTCACAAGCAGCTGTGATTCGGAGTGTAAGATTTGAATATAAATACAGTTTTGATGATAATGAATATTGATGGTCGATACTTGAACAGACCACGCGGTCTTATTAAGAACAAATTTATATCTCCGCCTTCTAATTAAAATATGTTTATTCATACGGCACCGCGCGTAAACACCGTTTTTACGCTTCTGTACGTCTTATTTCCCCCGGCGACAATTGAAACGTCAAAACTGTGACATTTTTTTTCAAGCGAATTCGCTGGGCGGCAGCTCCTTCGGAGATAACAACGTCAGTGTCTTCGAACAAATGCCACCGAGATCGTGAAATAAACGTCCTAATCTCTCTGCTCTGTGATCAACATAAAAAAAAGTATTAAAACTTTTCCGACGAAATAGTAAAATGACATTGCAAAAATCGATCGTGCCGAACAAATTCGTCTACCGCGACAACTTCGAACCCCGAATTACCATGCGAAACGTGTCAACGTGCTCCGAATTTTATCGAATCGCGATGATAAAGACATCCCAAAGAATTCAAAGATCAAAACTCTCGGAAAAGTCACGATCGCGAGAACGACGGATTCGCACGTTCGACCGCGGGGAAACGTCGGCACCCGTCGTCGACGGAACTCTAAAATCCGAAATCTCTCGCTATAGAACGAACCAACGTCGAATCGTGCGAGACAGTATCGTTAACGACCGTCGGAAACGATGAGAATCGTCTAGTAAAAGAAATAAAGAAAGAAAGAAAAATGTAACGTAAACGAAAATTGTGACTTACAGTGTGCGGCTTGCCAAGACTTGGAGAAGTTGCCCGAATTGGGGAACAACCGAGGAGAGATGGAGGAGCGCAAACCTTATATACGGGGAGGCTAAGAGACACCAATGTCTCCCCACTCTGATTTCGTAGAACGCACACAGATATCTGCATCCCGGTCGGACGTCGCGGCGTCGGCGGAAAAGAGCAAAAAAACGGCACGCGCAAAAGTGTTATTCTCCATTGTTGCGGAGAAGTGATCCGTCATCCGTTCGTCCCTCGGTACTATGTACGTATTCTCGTTCGATCGGTAAACGTGTCCACGTGTTTTTCGGCAGAAGCATGTGCGTAAACGAACACGCGTAATTTCGTGATTCCCGCGACGGTTACGTAACATCTCGCAATGGTCGATTCGCATGTGTCATCGACATTCGCGTTCGATGGAAGTCACTGTTTTTCTTTGTAATTGTTTTCTTTCGTTTTGAGGAACGTCGACACGCACTCGTGGCTTGTTCACCGTCTCATTGACGAACAAATGAATTCTATATTATTGTTCGTTGGAGAAACAAAGTGTGTCCGTGGCGTAGCGTGGATTAATCCGCGAGAATTAAATCAGACACAGCGAGCAGACCGATCGTTGGATGATTCGCAGAATAGATGTCGATTGGATAGATTAGGTGGATTAAATGTTTTCGACAAGTGTGTAATACGTGTGAATATTCTAATCGCACGGAAGAGAAACGATACGTATGCGTATGGTTGTTCTGACATTCGAGTAGAGCAATTGTCGGGGCCATGGGATTACTTGGTGGTAGAGTTGTTATTGTGACGGAAAGATATCGTTTAGAATCCATCGCGTAGAAATCGTGAAATCGTCGCCGGGTTTCGGGATTCTCGTGGAGCGAAGTTACGAGCGGCGGTTAATTAACTGAAATTGAAAACACGAAGGAGAGACTTCGTTGCTTCGAATTCTTTCGAGTCGTTTACGAATTACTCGGTCGCCTCGAAGTCATAAATCTAGACAAGCTGTCTGGCTGATTTGTTATAGCCTCCTGAATTCGCGTTACCCTCAACAGTTTTCATTTGGAAATCTTTATATGCAAAATAGAATCCCGTCCTTACTTCTCGTTTTTCTTTCGCAAACATCCAAGTAGAAATAGCAAAAGAACTATGCCTTGGGATCGCTATAAAAATACCATTTTTCTTTCCTCTTTGGGCCCAGCATCCGAATAATATTATCGACTTTCGACAACATCGGCAAACGTCATTTGAACGCGACAGCGAGTCGGGATATCTCGATGTATCAAAGTAAAACCTATTTAATATCATACTCCGCGCGAAAATCAAACATGTACTTTGAGGGGAACGATGAGGACTAACGTTCAGGGTCGAAACCGTCAGGCTTAACCGTATTATTTATTAACATCTGTGCAACCGAACGCACTTTTCCATCGAGTGGAAATCAACGTCGAACGAAGTTCTCCTCTGTCGAAACGTTTCACACGTGTAATTAAACGATGACACTCTATTATAAAGTACAAATGTACTCTTGTACGCACGTTTAGTCGGAAATAAACGTGAAAAAGGCGCGAGAATCAATAACGCAGGTGGTATCGAGGCACACCGACGGCAATACATCGCTAATTGCGCAGTGGCTGTGTCAATCACAGAGGTTTACCAACTTTAAAGAGATACACGTCGACGCGGGAGGCGCGTCGCAAGGAAAACGTGATAATGGAGAGAGTGTTTGCCGTAAATCTTACGGCGGCTTAACGAGCGCCAAACTGGAACCGGGATTTCGCGAGTCGCGCGGAAACGTGCGGGTTCGTCGTCGTCGTCGTCATCGTTTTGCAACTTCGTGCCGCTAATATGGTTTAGGAAATTCCCGAATGAGGAGATAGATCAAATATTTGGAACGGCAATTAGACGCTCATTAGCCGAACGACAGGGTGGGTTATTATTGTTTTTAAAACGGTTACCGGTCATTTCTCAAGCAAAAATTTCGTCGTTGACTTCCGAGGATGATAATCGTACTAGAGCCGACGATTTCTGACAGTCGCGAAGTAAATTTGTAAATCTGATTAACTAGCGAGTCGATGTCGAGATTGTTTTTCTGCCGCCAAGAGAACGAAATATATACACATACAACAGGTTTGTCGCGGTGCAGCGTGGAAAAATAACCTAACCGAAATATTAATTAACGGCGCTAACAAGATAATCATCGTTCCATTGGCGCACGGCGTTATTTAATGTTAAACAGAGACCTGTCGGGGCCTTGTCATGACTTTGACCGTGGAACGAACGAGGAAAGATCTCGTGAGTAAGTGTACACACGCGGAATTATCACCGTGTGGCTCGTACGCGATCACGGTATATTTTTAAAATCGATTCTTCTCGACACCGCTACCTAACCGAATCGATTACACCATCCACGGATTTCAATGTGATTACAAACACCGTTCGGTGTCGCGAAGGACGCGTGTATACCGTTTTCCGCGGCGTTATCACGCTATTATCCTCGTCTATCCGTGAACGATAATAAAAGATGAAATATAAAATAACGGATCGAATAAAACAAACGATGTACTCTATACGGCTCGGTTTATTTCTGATTACTCTCGGCAGCCGTCGTATCGGAGACAACTGGCGAAACAACGCGAGGTTGTCGATTCAAAGACACCCGGCCGGCCATATTTGGAATTTTGATCAGGTTCGCCAGTCAGCTAGGCAACCTGTTTAACCTATATTCTCGTACCCGAGGTCGTATGTCCATGCGAGTATGGTTTTCAACATCTCCGCGTTTGCTATCGAGCGCCTTTTTCATCCGAGTGAATTAAATCTACGTATACGTACCGCCGTATCTCGACACCTCGGGACACGCGTGTGTGCGTGCGTGTGTGTTTCATCGTCGTACGGTGGTGTGCGTTGCCTCGCAGCGTTTAACAACTAATATGCACAATGATACAGGGGTACATGCATGCGTAATCGATTGTCTCGTCGCGTAACGATTGCCTCCGCTCGCCTATGTCTACTTATTAGCAGACAATTCTGTTTCTTTTCTCTTTTTTTTCCCCTTTCTCTCTTTTGTTCTTCCTCGGTCGGTCACGCTTCCACGGTTTACTTTGCGGGAAAAAATAATCAGGTAAATAATTGATATAACGATACGATTAAAAATAACTGTTCGATCATCGGGTCTGAATATTCTCATTGAAAACGCTGGATGGGCGCTTAACAATTAAATACATATTATTATACATACTATACGAATAACGTCAGGCGTTACCGGATATTAAATAACACAACCGCGCTAAACGTTCGTTCCCGTTGACGTACCAATAAGTTGCCGATGGAAAATATTATTCCAGACAGCAGCCCCTGACAATGCCGCAATAACGGTACACGTGGCAACGTCATCGGAGTTTAGACAATCTGCGAAACGTCGAATTGAACTGCAAGTCACGCCAATATTCCAATCAAAACATTGTAATACACCCCCTCCCCTAACTCCTCTCTTCTTCCACTTATCTTCCTATCTAAATCTTGTAATTAAACATAATCGAAGATCCTAACTTCCCCCCGATATCATCCAATGATCTAATTTCTAAATTCAATTCAGAATCAAAATAATTCGAAACCCGTTCGACGATTCGCTACCAGATGAACAACGTATCGTTTCACCAGGTTGTTCCGCGGCCGTCAAACCGACGACGGCAGCCGTGATTTCAGCGCGTTGTTTCACGTGCATACATACATACACGCATACGTACGTGCGTGAAAGTAATTGCGAATTATGCACGTACGCTAGGAGCCCGTGCACGGTGTTCGGTCGTGTGTAAATACATGCACGGGTCCGCACGTAGTGTGGTGACTCATCGAGCGTACTGACGTCATCAATGTGCTCGAGGGGCAATCAACTGGCGGGTAGCGTAAAAATATGTTGTGGATCGTGCGTCACGTGGTGTGCCCGGTTGCACTATTGCGTAGGTGGACGGCGGTTCCAGGCTGAATGGAGGTCGGATAGGTTCCGTTTCGATAAAACTATTCGAGACGTTTGAGCGCGCGGGTGAGCGAGAAAATCGCGTCGATCCTGCGTCAGTCCGGATGGAATTTTTAATTACCGCGAGATAATTAATAATTGTCGGCTGAAGGACGTCAGGGTGTAGTTAGTAGAGTTTTCGGAGAACGAGAAATGAAACGGAATGATTCGATTTTGTTGTGAATGGATCGATCAAATGTGTTGAATTGTGATAATTTGGGATAGAAATATTGAAGCAGGTTTTGGGTTGAAAAGAAAGATTTTGTAAAAAATGTTTAGAATTACTAACAGGTGCAGTTTGTATGTCTTCCGGTAAATTTCACGGTTTCATTCACGGAACGCCAGTGTTTTCTGGGGCTGACGATGACGCGAACCGGTTTCGTAACGTGCGAGAAAATTTCAGATACATACATACATAGTTGCTTCAATAAATCTGTCCGTCGCCGGCAAACAGGAGACTTTTTGTACGGATTCGGGCTGTAAATCACGGCAACATGTTTGATGCACTAGATCTACGTGATTTCAACAACGCGCGTCCGTGTGCATCGCATTATCGCGGGAAACCTTGAATTTATTTTCCACCGGGTTTCGCGTCGATTTGAAAATATGATCATTATAATTAGAACACCGACAATTGACTCATTTTAATCTGCCGGCACAAATCTCCCGGCACAAGTGCGCTGAAATTCTTTTTCTGTTTTCATCTTGACGCGAAATTACCGGTACAATCGGATGCTTAGATATCCGGATAATGAAAGAAGACTATTATATTATCAACAGTATCCAATTACACGAAGTATCTGAATACTTGGGGTGTCTGGTTACCAGAAGTATCTGTATACCTCTTATGGCCGGTTATCTAAATTATCCGGATATCTATAGTATCCGGGTGCTCGAACAATTTGGACACCCATAGTGTCCGATTACTCGTGTTATCGAGACATCCGTAGTGTTCGATTACCGACACGATTGCTAATGCTATCCGGGTGTATTCGTTCGTTTTTAACTGTAGAACAACCTAAGGGTTTTTGGTCTATTCGCTGTACGTAATTCCGTTTTACCGAATCGACGTGGGAAAAGTTGTTTTTCACCGCGAGGATTTAATATTGCGCAGAAAATTACACGCTAACGAGCGGATCTGTTAGGTACAATGAAGTACAATCGTCTGTGTTTGCTTTGACAACGTCGAAATGTCTCCACCGATGGAACAGAAGTTCTCTTTTGAAATTGATGTGCCCGCGTCACGTACGCGAAACGTGACAAATATTGTTCGTATCGCTGTTCATCGGGTTCGAATAAAAACGGTGATCGATAAAAAAATGAAATGGAACCCCATAAATGTCCCATACTGTTTCAATTTTCGATAGAAGCTGTATTTTCATCGATTTAATTATACGCGAGATTTCGCGAGATACTGTGCGCGCGTGTGTGCGTGTGCGTGTGTTACGCGATGTGTTACACATCGATGTAAATTAACTTGTTTCCCGTTACGAGGTATGCGATCCTCGTCGACGACGTTTCGCAAACATTTTACCTGTCTCGATGAGAGCCGGTGTGACACTGATAATGATACGGACGCTAATTAATTGGTATAATTTATACACGAACTTATTAACGTCACTGCATAATACATCGAGCCACGATTTAAAACACTGGATCCGAGAATGTACGAACAAGAATTACGAGTGTGTTCAGTAATCGCGACACGCGAAGCTGAATAACTATCAAAAACTACTGGTCTTAAACACGATTACGTGCAGCATGAGCGTTCGTACGTGTCACGAGCGACCGGTATGATCTATTTCCGCTTGAAATCTACTACGCTTATTAGCGGACTCTATAAGCTGATTTGACGACGAATTCATTTTAGCCTCGATGCTCCGTTGAATGTCCATAGAAAGGAAATAGAAAGTCTATCGAAACGTTACCATCGAAATCAACCATCAAATTAATCATTGATAATATAATATAAATAATAAATGAATGTTCCATATAAATCCACACCGTGGATTCACAAGAAAAGAATCTCCCTATTCTCCCGTATCATATAACAATCGTTCTTATTAATCTATCGAAATCCCCGTACGATTTCAACGAACCAAAATTTACACGGTTCTGTTTCGACAATTTTCTTCAACCGACACCCGTCAAAGGTGAACCTATTGAAATTCTGTAAAAGAGTCTGACACGAATCGATCAGAATCCAATGGTAGGCGGGAGAATTTCTTCTCCCTCGCACACTCACCTAATCATAATATCTGGCCTGGAGTCGATACCGAACCGGCGGAAGCTCATTCAGTGAATATGTAACACGCGGTACCTGATACGATCACTTCCGGCGGCTGGACACTTTTATTTACGTTCTTTCGTTCGATTTTTTTCCCTCTCTCTCTCTCTCTTTCTCTCTTACTCCGCGACTGTACACCGTCGAGGTATGCAGGACTTGCGCGAGGCGTCGATACAGAGAGATAACTAAATCACTACGAGGGGGTCACTTCGCGGCGAGTACGTCTGTCAATCTGTTAGTACCACTGCCATCTCAGGGACGTCGCACGGGGCCGCGAAATCAGGCGACCCCTTCCCCGTTCCTCCACCCCCCTGGGCCACTAGAGAAAAAGAAAAGGTGATACCTCTCGCGAAGGGGGATAATAGCCGACCATTGACAACTTCGCGGAAGTAATAAAACTCACGGTTAAGGATAAGTACCCGCGTGAAGGTACTGTAAGGTGGATAAATAAATTTAACGCTACCTAACCAGACACCCTCCTCACCCCTCCCTACGTCTTTCGTCCCTTGAAGAAATGTCTTCAATTCGATAGGATAATAGGGACTCCGAATAATCGTGATGCTGTTCCTTTTTTTTTATTAACGTTTTTTTTCCTTTTGATTCGCTTTGCATTCCTTTTGCAACGTTTCGATCGCGGAAACAGGAATCAATCGTTGATTTCCTTTCCTTGATTTGTTTCCGCTGTTCCTTGCGGGCACGGCGAACCTTCGCTCGGAGATCGTTAGGTATGCGATTCTCACGGCTTGATGACTTTTACGAGCGAGTGAAGTGCGCGTTCCCGCGAAGAATTTGTGCGAATTCTACGGTGGTTGGCGGATTTTCCTGGGAAAGTGGCCGAGGAATCTTGAGGATACTGAACGCTCCAGGGGCGGCACTATGTATGGATCAATTGGGTCGTAGCGCAAGGCTTCAATTACGTAAACCTCCTTCGGTGGTACCGCTGGTTTTCTTTTTGGATTCTGTAAGACATCGTTTTCATTCGGAGAAAAAAAGTGACGGGGTTCTGCTAAATATATACCGTTCGTATGTACGAGTCGTGACATCGGGGAAAAATACGTGATAAACATCTGGCAGAATCTTCAAATTTAATTCACCGTTTCGGACAAAAATAGAAGTCTATCTGACGAAAAGGTTGCTCTTGAAACTTTTATTATTGGCTCAAGAATCCTCGTATATATATGTATATTAAATACGTCATTTAAAAACGTGCGAGGGTCGCAAAAACAGTGTAAATAACTTTCGGAAGTTTTCGCGATCCAATTATTCATGAGACTGACTTGCATTTTTTCAATCAATCTTAGGGTTCTGACGTTTCTTTTAATTTACATCCTTCCACTATTTTCAACGAAAATTCACCTTCGCTAGGAATCGTTTCAATGATTTTCTAGAGATTGTTTTTATATTAGAAAAGTCAGCTTAGCGATTGGATATTACGGCGAAAAATAAAGAGATCGCCGAAGGGCCGAAGCTCCGAGCCCGTGTGCCCTGCTCGAGTTAAATTACTATAGAAGACTTTATCCACTTTAGGCACCGACCGTCAGGCAATCATCCTATTGCCGTGCCATAGTATCATGAATGACGGTAAGAAAAGCTACGGAGAGCCGGTTGCCACCAGTTCCCCTGAAATATTGTTGCGCCGCTCACTCCAACGAATTCCCACGGTCCACTTCGCCACAAGAAGACAATACAAAATGATACTTCTAATCGGTCTAATGACGTTTAGCTTGGCAAGCTATCCGATCCGAAGCCAGCGGATATCTTTCTCGGTTGGTGATCGCGGCGCGTTAATGGGAAAGAGATAGATAGAGTACAATTGTTATCAATTTAAGGTAATTCGAGAGAGAGAGGATAGAATGAATCATCGTGGAAGCGATGCAAAGGTGTTAAACTGTGAGAAAAATGATACGTGCTGTAATTCTTTTGGCATGGTTAAACGGTGTTGAATGAACCAACGTGGGACCTTTATTTTTTTGCTTTTCTCCACTTATATATTCTCTTAGCATTTAAACTACCAGTGCTCGTTCGTGCAAACAATTCAATGGTACACGAGAATAACGCGGTGATAAATAACGTACGATGTTTGTACAAATACGGTAGGACATCGATTACAGTCAATCGCGTTGTATGTATGTATGTACATACATACGTACGTACCTTGCATGGAAATCAAGAATGCGATTGATAATGGCCGTCCCTCGAATTCTTTCGACGTTCTCGCGGAATCCGTGGCGCGATGCTTTTGCGATCTACGAAGCTCCTTATCGCGGCTCTGGTCACTTTAAGAAGCGAGTGTGAGATAATGACCCAATTAGATGTCATTTACACGTGAGTCATACCGTCAATTTGTCCCATGTCCGGTTGTTGCCGGGCTTTAATGTTTCACGCGTACGATTATCCGCGTTTGGTATGGAAAGGTAAGCTTGCCTTGACTAATTCGCGACGTCGAAGCAACGCTGCACCTGCCAGTTAGGTTTTACCTTTTACAAATACGATGGAACAAGTCCCAAATCCATATCTCCAACATTGTGAAAGCTACAGCCAAAAACTCGCAAATAATGATAAAAAATTATTAAACAAACGATTTCCAACGACTACGAGAAACAATTTCCTGCAGAATTTCTCTGGAAAACCTTTCGCGAGGCTGTTAAAATAGTTGCATAACTCGCAACACACGAACACATACACATGGATCCCGTAAAGTGCCAATCGACATGGGTCCTGATCGAAAAAAGTCAGCTGTCCAATCGGAGAACTCGGAAATCCATTAATCGCCGACTCACCGACTAATAGAGTCGGCGAAAACGAATTAAAAGGATACGAACGAGAGAAGAAGCCTTCGCAGAATTCATTTGAACGCCTGTTAAATCCTTTTGACGAAAATAGAACGATTGCTAATTGCCGTCGCAACGTCTAGCGTCCGTATCACCGTGGGGGGAATGGGGGCGAAAGGTCCTTATGAAACTGATTCGTCGTTGACTGACGTCGCCGTGGCTCGCGTTTTCTTAGCCACCTAGTATACATACACATCCGGTCGGCTGGCACTCTGCACAACTTTCCTACTTCATTCATCGACGCATTCTGTGGCCTTTGAAGGTTGCACCGGCAGAAAGGAGCGGGCATGGTCGCGCGCCGCCGATCAGACCCGGCCGCCGACCAGTTTCACCATAATAATTCCTTCTTGGAAATGCACCGCGACACCGTCGTATTCCTCGCCGGCCACGTTGATTGCACACGTGAATACGCGAACCGCAAAACCGTCTGCCTACGACGGTAGCCATTGGATAGAATCAACTTGTATAACACAATGGGCATGCTTAGTCTTGAAAATTCGAAGGATACGTTATACGTATTTATTTGGCTTAGAATACTCTTATTGCTGGGAAATAAAAGTGTGACACGTGATTATCACGCGAGATGTATGTATGTACCAGGAGATTGGTGGAAATTGGATGACTGGAATACTATGTTCCGTCATCCCCGAGAGTGTGTACGTCACCTGTAGGTCAGCAGCCGTGACGTTGCTTTCACCATGGTCTCCATCGGGCAAGATTGCTAAACGCCGCGATATTCTCGCAATCGATGAACCACTTTTCTGCGGATTCGAAAAAAATCGATTTGCGTAAAGCATCGTCTAACGTAACAGTATTCCTGTCTCGCTTCGTTCGCAATCCACTTGCCGTTTACTGATGACTATCGATCGCGGTTCGAAGTATTTTCACACTATCGTAAGCTTTTCTGTTCAAACATTGAGTGGCGTAAAGTGAAACGTATCGATTCCAAAACACAAATTCAACAAGTTTACTCAAGTATGTATCTAACAGTGTGCGTAACGTTTGTAAAAACTCGACGTACACCACCGTGGCATTCATTCCGTCGCACAGTGACGGTCGTAAAACGTCGAAGGGCCGCCGGAAAGGATGCTGTAAGATTCAAAAGCCATTCATGGGAAAGTATTTCAAAGGTCGTGCACCGTAGTGACCTTTCGCTCGCGCGGACATGAAATTCGCTACAGATATCCGACGAACGTTCTACTCGAATAATATAATCCCGACGGATCCAGCTGGGAACGGTGCCGATATCGAAGCTGGGTCTCCATGGCGTTCCATCGAGAATTCCGTTCGTTCGATTCTCAAGCGCACACAGGTATTCGCGCTTGTCCCGTGCACGTGCGCGAGGGCACCCCTTAAGCAAAGGGGGGTGGAGGGGGAGGGAGCGGGTGTAAAGAAAGGAGGGGAGGGAGGTTATCGACGGCGCCTCGCGACGTGGAAGGCGGGTAAGGAGAGAAAGGACAGGGGGGAGGGAAGACGGAAAGGGAAGGAGGAGAGGAGAGAGTGTTCCCGCACACGGTAAAAGGTGAAACGTATATCTGTACGTCCGTGTGCGGTTCGAACGTGTGTGGAACGCTGCGCGTTAGTGTGCGTCGCGTGCCTGGATACACCGGTCGGCTATGGTGGGGGGAAAACGTGAATGATCCATAGAGAGTTCGCGTACGTGTGTGAGTAAACCAGCCTCTACGGACGTGTATCACGGTGCACGTGTATTGGTGGCTGGAGAGTATCGTACCGACAGAACCGAGCGGAACGGTGGTGGAGCAATGGGAAACGTCAAAGGAACGGTGGGGATAGGACGGTACGGGGAAACGGGACGGAGGGTTTCCAGCTTTGGCGTTCGGAAATGGCCGCGGGAAAGTAGAGAGCGTTACGTCGTCTGGTGGGCGAGCCGAAGTTTTTCGTGGTGCAGCGCTCGTTAACCCGGCGCTTCGGGCGTACGATCGGGGAGCCGGGGCGATTCGGGAACGGGTGTGCGATGCTCTAAGATAAAGAGCATCCCCTTGGTGGTGTTTCTCGTGGTGTATCGGCGATCATCTCACACTCTTTCTCCCTCTTTCTCTGTCTGTCTCTCTCTCCCACTATCTTTCTTTCTCACTCTATCTTTCTCACGGTGGGATTCGGCGAGGACCCGGTGTTCTCGGTGAAGAGAGAAGAGATCAGCGCGGGCGGTCGTGCACGAGGATGGCCGGCGACGACGGTGCAACACCGAACAATGAGATCCTCACCGGGGAGGGGGAGGGGCAGGGTGAGACGGCAAGAGGGGAACCACATTCCAGAGTGGGCGGCATTCTGGAATGCGATCCCCCCGGTAACAGGAATTCGCCGAGCGAGCGAGCCTGCAACGACGGCGGAACCGTGATCGCCGACAACGACGGCGGCGGTCTGTGTCGATATGCTGTCGGCACTGCCAATATCGCTATGTCTTTCATCGAAGTCTGCCAGGTAAATGATTTACCGGTCTTACGTCTTCTCCGTGAGTATCACTGTCTCTCTGTTCGGCTGTCAATGTGCTCTCTTATGTGTCTTCTCTTTCTTCGTTTTGACACCGTTGTCGGTCTCTTTGTCTCTTGCTCGCGCATCTATGTTTTACCTTCGTCCTGTCTCGCTCCCTGACACGAAAGCTCCGCCGTATTTTCGTATAAAGATCGATACCAAGGACCTTGCTTCCAAAATCAACCGTTAACGTTTTACCGTTACGTTTTCGTCCTTTGATAAAATCCGCGGACCGTCGATTTCGAGAAGCACGCGAAGTACCATCGTCGATAATGCCGTATTGGGTCCGGTGATAATACGAAAAAAACAAAAGTAGTCGGTCATTAGAGTAGCGCCAACGATTCACCGTTAACCGACTTAATTACTCTATCCTGATTTATCCCCGCGTTCACCTCGACCGTGTGAGATTGAAACAAATAAAAATCAACAAGTCTCTTTCAGATACGACTGCAACATCTATTCCCGCACTTTATCTCGTCGTCCCGGTTCAGCTTCTGCGAGGATTCCATAGAACGCACGGCGGAATGTCTGGCGAACGATGTGATACGGTATCTGCTGAAGGAAGACATTTATCTCATATCCAGGAACCAGATCTCCCGCAGCATGAGGCATAATGTGTATCAGATGCTGAACAAACATAGTATCCTGTTCGCCAGCATGGTGAACCGTTTGAACGTCGTACCGGACACTGCGTATGAGGCATTCATGGCAGTCGCGGATGAGCTTTTTTTACACGGCGGCGTTACATGGGCAAGGATCGTCTGTCTGTACGCGTTTACAGGCAGACTTGCTCTTTGGGCCCGGGATCGAAGGATGCATGCGCTGAAGAAAAAACTACCGCACTACGTGTCTCGATTTATCCGCGAAAAGGTAGCACACTTTATCAAAGGATACGGAGGATGGGTAAGTGGAATATTTTTATTGGTGGCTTAACATTAATCGTTCAATAATAAGTCTGTATATAATTATTTTGCTCAGGACCAACTATGTATCGAGTATCCAGCTGCAGAAGAAATTAGTGGAGCTGTTTGGAGAAGTCTTCTGATGACAGGTGCCACTCTTGGTCTGGTCGCTACTATTTTGACAGTGACCTCCTGATGCCACGTTTCAGAGGAAGTCATACAGGGTACGTCTCGTGCAAGAACATTTAGCGTACTTATACTCTACCAAAAGGCGCTTAAGAGGAAGTTTCAAGAATTAGTACGATACTATTGTATCGGTACTGGGAATGGAATTGTGTAATCGAGGAACCACACTTCGCTATACTGAGAATATGAGACAAAGAAAAATGCAGAGGTGATTTTATCCTGGAGATGCACACAATTTTCATATCAATGTCACTCAGCTTGAAATCATCCTATTTTTTATGTAACTCCAATGAAAATATGTAATATCAATGACACAAGTTCCCTATTACATTAATATTTTTTAATGATCACAGCTCGATGGACTAGTTAAATTAGTGAAAGAAATCTTATTTAACATTAATCTAGATGTTTTTTATTAAAGTAGCCCCCATGGATGATACTCAAAATTGATGTTTTAGATGTTTAATGTCGAACAAGAATCTCAAAATTGTATTGAATTTAGGTAGAAGCAATCTAAATGTATTTATTTATAATTTATTCTAGGTAGAAAATATATTAAATAATAAATTCCATTCGTCTACTAAAGACTATCATAATGGCACACTTTTAGAATTTAAAACAAAAAACATGCAATTGACATAACAGTGCTCATTAAATGTACCGTAGTACTTTTAAACAGCAGTGAATTTTATGTGGTAGCTTTTAACGTTGACAAAATTTTATACAAATATTCGGTGAAAATAAATATTTCCACAAAATATAATTTTTATATTTTTTTCAGTTATTTTTTAAACCTTTAGAAAAAGAATTGAACTATGTTCCAGCAGTATGCGACAGTATGTCCATATGGAAACATTGTTTATTTTATTTCCTATGTCAAACGATATTTATATTATAAGAAATTTATTTTTGTATCTATTTGATTGATTTTGTTAAAAAAATTTATATTTCATATATTCAATTATTGAAAATTGTGGAAGACGTGGTGACAAAATTTGTTAGCAAATGCCAAGGAGGCTGAATAATGATTAAGCAACTTATTTTCACGAAAAATGTGTTAACAATCCTTTAAGAATATTAATGTATTACTCTATACTTGATAATACATGTAATGTAGGATGAATTAATGTCTTCGAATGTGTTGTAAAAGATATAGAACTACAGCATAGTTGCAAATAATCAAAAATAATAACTGAGTATTAAACGAAAATTGCTGTCAATGCCATAAACGATTATCCTTAATCGCACGTAGTTATATACCCAACAGTATATATCAAAAAGGTCCTGAAAGATAATTTAGGGTAATGTCGTTACACTATTATACAATTTAATTTAATTTGTCAGAAAGGTATTTTCTTATAAGAGGACAAGTATATTAGTACTAGAATTATTAAAAATATATTTTTCAAATATCGATATAGTTTTATTTAAAGTAGTATACTTATTCAAACATAAATACAGTCTACGTACTACTCAAAATATATTGATTTATTGATTGATACCAGAGTGCAAATATTTCGAAACGCAAAAGATTTCTAAAATACATGATTAACGGTGAGTATCCTATTATATCGATTTGCGTTTCATTACTTTTTAAACAAATAAAAGTACATTTTACCCCAACAGTCTGTTGAATTTTATTTTAATATGCTGAATAGATCTTCTGCATTGTCAAGTCTACAATTACGTCGACGAATGTCTGGGTATTTCTTACGACAGTTAACAAAAGTCAAGTAACATCGAGGAGAAGTTATCATAAATCTCGATTGGCGAATTTGAACCATTGAAATGAATTTGATTCGGTAATATCGATCCGTAACTTTGACCTTTCAATTACGAAATAAAACACAAATTTACTAATACTAAAATGTTACTATTAAAATATTTTACGTAGCCTCTGTATAATTTTAGCCAATAATGCAGAATTGATAGATACGAAATTCTATCATCTGCATACATCGAATCTTGATAGTGTCGAAGAATTTCTAGTATTTATTATGTCGTTCCGTTCTTCTTCAGATATGTGTAACAATTCGAAAATGTAAAATCAAGTACTCGAATTTACCGCACACACGTCATAGTAAATACATTATGATTTTAAGAGTGAGTAATTGTTATACGCATCACATGAAATATTCGATTTTTTTATCAAGCTTTTGCCGATCGTTTCTTACGTTCTGATGTAAAAAAAAAGGTGATTCCCTGATTATCTTTTATAATTTTATAAGTTATGTGAATATACAATACAAAACCACAAACTAGAGAATAATTTGCTGTGAATATATCTAACAATTCTCTTACTTCTAATCAAATTTTGTGACTGTACAGAAAACAACTGCATTTTACCTTTTACTTCAATCCCTAACGTGGATAATAGTAAGAATCAACAATTTTTTTCTTTAATAAACCTTCAAAAGTTTCTACTTTAAGTTTGCTAATATTGATATTACAACTATATATAAGTATGTATTATGCATTTATGTGTGAATATATAACTATGTAACTGTACAAATGGAACTTTCATTTCGTTCCCCACTTATATAACAATAAGTGATCATTGTACCACAGTCATTAACCTTGAATTAGTTGGCTAATGATACATGAAACATGTCGTCAGCATTATGAGAACAATAACATCGAACGAGACGCAATAAACAAACACGAAAAATCAATCTTTTATCCGGCAGCACCGATACCTATTTTCGTTAATTTTAAATATATATAGTTTATAAATGCTAATTTATATGCTATAAATAAATGATGGTATAAAAAGTATATCGATACTCTTTTTACATCAATTTATTGTAATATGTTTGATTTGCATCGAAACCCTTGGCTTTTTAAAATATCATTAAAACTTACATCAAATTTTGGCATGTAATGTTAATTGCAAGATCGTCTACTATGAGAAGCACATCGAATATGTTACTTTGGCAATCAAAACTTAAAAACATTCCATTTTTAAATTTTGGACCCGTTTAAAATCATACACCGTTTGACCGTAATTAATTGTTTTATTTCGAACGAGAGGTTAAAAATAAAACGAAGAAAAATCATGTTATAATGTTTTGGAGAATGTATTCTGCTACTTGAATCCACCTAAACATGTCTCAACGGGAAACCAAAAAACGGAGACGAACTGAAAGGAGGTAAAGAAATGAAATCTGACGTGTAACTGTACACATGATACTGACGATATGATCACTTTAATTCAGTTTCTCATTAAGATTGGCAGTTATAGCCTGGACGTATCGTTGTCCAACATAGAGCAAAAATGTTATGATACTTTATCAATCTTATTTGCACCAATATTCTGTTGGTGTTTAAATACCCCCTCAGAAATCCAGTACACAGGATTGAGAATAAGAGACAGATCAAGGTTATCTATTTTAATGTTAACCTTTTCATATACCATTTAAAGAACTCTGAAAAGTGTTTATTTTTTTCGCCGTTTAAGTTGAATTAATACTTTTCCAAAGAGTCTCGCAAGTATTATGAAAAGGTGCAATGAATTATACTATGGCATTAAAATATATTAAGCAAATTTTTTGACAAACATCTGTTTCAGTACCGCAACGCATTGCTCGATTTCATTATATATGTACTTCAGTTTGTCATCATGAACGTGTTTCGCACATTAGAGTTCGTGCGAGCATCGAAAATGTCACACTCCAAAGGCATGTTTATGAAAGATCAAAACATGAGGCGATGTACAGCACACAGCAAGCGCAAAATTAGTATCGATAATCAATACAAAAGTATTTTACATTTAGCCTGTTGGTAGTGGGATTCAATTTTAATAAATTCAATAGTCATAACGATATTACGTGTTGCCACAGATGATATCGTGTTTAAAGTATATCTAACATGTAAATCACTTGGTGACATGCTCTATTTCTGTCTCTTGTCAGCTTTCTTGATTTATCACAGCTGGGGCAAAAGTGAGAAGGAAGAGAACTTGTCTCACACCCCAAAAAATAAAGCTGGTACAGCTCTCTCTTTATTCCACATAATCCCACCAATCTTTCTCGTAACCTTCATGTACATGTTCTAAAAGCACTTTCCTCCGACTATCGCAATATCTTTAAATAAAAGTAATACATATTAATAGTAGATATATTTTACATCTTAACTTAATTGTTTACTCCAAAAGCATGCAAAATTATCGATAATCAATATGGCATTTAATGTACCAAGATAAGTTAGTCACTGTTATTTCTTATCTACTGTAAGACAAGCACCAAGAGTATATCTACACAGCAGAATAATTGGAATTTCTTTGCGTACTAATGGTACATTGCTAGTTAAAGAATTAATTTCTTTGTGAATATGATTGGAAGACTTACCTATACTTATCTTGAACTTTTTGCTTAATATCAGCAAGATTTTCACTTGTAATATCTCTCTCAAGATATTCAGAGAGACGCTCTGTAGTACCCTCTAAATCCTTTTGGTTATCTTCGAAAATCACAGACTGGTTGGTTTTTCGCAGGTAGTAAGCAAAAACGTAAGTATACATGAGAGTCTGTCTACAGGAACACAGAATATCTACTGCCTTCTTTAAAAATTGTACCTAAAGAATAACATTATTACGATTAATACTTTCCATCAATGTATTTCAGTTTAGTTTCTTCTCCTAATTTGATTCTAATTTATTCTACCTCGATCCAAGACATATTATGCTGCTGCATCTCCTCCATCTTTTCTTTAACACTGGCATACAATTTACTTTCAAACTTTAATGACTGCATATGGTTCATATATCTATTGCAGTAAAACAAATATCTTTGTAATGCAGATCTTGATTTCTCTTGCGCATCTCTAGCTGCTTTTGCCTCTTCCTCATCATAACGATTGCAATTGTACCAACTGGAACCATGAGGTTCCCAAGGGCCAAGACAAACCCAACAAAAATCAGTCTTACAATTTTGATTTTTGCACACCATGTGATTACATCCACCATCCTTTTCTATAGTGACATTACAATTGGGACATTCCTTTGTGTTTGCAGCAATCCAGTTTGATGTCTCAGAATCATCATCACACTTTTTAATCCACTTTCGAAGCAAATGACACTTTACAGGGTCATGCCAGTTTTCACCACATTGGAAGCAAAAAGTATGACCACATTTGCAAGTTACCGGTCTTGTTTCTACGTACTGGACTTTTATAGCATTGTTACAATCCGGTGACGGACACCACCTCAATAACCTATTACACTGTGTGATAAATTAAGCATCAATTAATATCAGATGATAGTAATTGTTTGAATATATTTAAAGGTATGGCATGATATTTACTTCAACAAAGCTATTTGTTATTAAATGTTGATACTTCAGTTTGACTTTAGAATCTTTTACAAGGCGCATAACACTGGCATCATCAACTAAAATTTCACAAGCATGTGCAGCACATGCGATTGTTTGACCAACTCCTTCTTCCATAATTTTAGTTGTGAGATACTCTCCCCAGCAACCAGTACAAAAACGGTGTCCACACTCAAGTCCAGTCATCATCTAATTTTTGTTACATAGGTCAAAACAGATCCTGCACTATTTACAAATAAATAAATAAATTTACAGATACTTACAGTAGATGGTTGAATCATAAAACAGATTCCACATTCTTCTGTTCCATTAGTTGATGTTCTTCTAGACTAAAAGTTTTATATATGTAACATGTATTGTTTCCATAGTTCTTTACTTATGGGAAACAAAAGGATTATAATCTTAATTACCAGAGAACTTTGAGAAGACCGACTTCTATTTATTAATGGCCCCTTTCTAAATGGATTAATAACTCGTGCTTCAGCAAATAACTTTTCCTGGTCGCCATCATAAAAACGTTCCATTAATTTTTCTTTATCCCATTTAAAGTGATTCAATAAAATACGTGTGGTTGTTGCTGGTATCTATAATTAAAGTTTACAAAGTCTCGTAAATAAATCTGTTTCCCACACTATTCATTGTTTTCTTCTTGTCATGTGTAGTAACCCATTTAAAATCTATTATTATTAATGTCCCAAGGGAGCAAAGGTATCTTAGAATAACTTGTATTATCATAATATATTTCTCTTTTGTTATTAAGATGTAAAAGATGTTTTTATGCGTACTTCCACAACTGTATTGACTTCTTTTATACAATCAACCATATGTTGTACTATCTCTTCTGTAGAAAGGACTTCAAAAGGATATTCATCAACATCGGATGCCCGTTCTCGTGGGTTACCAGCCTCTATTTCCATAGCAAAGTCCACATCGTCGCCACTGGACTCATTGCCAGAATCCACATCATCGTACAGTGTTTCCTCCTCAGAATCCATTGTTTTCTTGATTTATTGTGCGATTGAAACGCCAATATATCTTTTCTATTTCGTATAAAATGCACCTGTACATAAGATATAAAACTCAAGAAGGGTTCATAACATTTTCCAATCCAATGCTCCCAATTTCCAATTCACAACATTTCCTTTGTTCACTTTGATTCGGATGGACGGGCAACACAGTAAACATGTACCAGGAAACAATGAAATCACTTATAAACTACGTTGCAGCAGTTAATTGAAGGTTGTACAACAACACATTTTCGATCTTAATTCGAACTTCACGACTCTTCGATCGGATTTCAATGGGACAATGATGGCGTTACAAGTGCAGTGATATTTTGATCGTGGTATTCAATAGCGTCCAATGAAATCTGGTAATTAACAAGAAAAATTTCTCGCACCTGCACCCGCGAAATACTGCTGTAGCGGAACAAGGTGAAAACAGCTTATGTTTCAGCACATGACGTCATCGTTCGCTACTTCCCGAATAAAGCAACGAGCTTTATCGTACCGTTCGTCGTACCTGCTACCGATTATAGTTTACAAAATACACTGTCGCGATACGACGCCGTACGTCGGACAGTGCGAATAGTCGAAAAATTTCAAAATCTGTCTACGATACACGTAAGCAAGAATAAAATCAGCTGCCAAAACATCCGAGTTGAACTCCGGCAGCTGATGCACTGAATGCTATTTCCACGGCAGAAGCGATGAATGGGCTGTCGTGCTGTTAGCCAATCAGATTTCGACTATGCACGTACTGCCCAATGGCGTTCTGTGTTTATCGAACTGATATTTTGTATTGTTCTTTAGCTTTCATGGATGCAACATTTTAGATATTTTTGAAATGATCTCGTTTAGATCACTCGGCTAAAGAAAAATTAACATCGAAATCTTTGGGAAGATCGAGGTTTCTTTGTCGAAAATGAACTACTCTTTGTAGAACTTTGTTATGTTATGGAAAACATGTATGTACAACATAATTTCATTATATCAAGGAGTCTAAATATTACATATGGATCCTTGAAAATATTGTTTTATCAATCGAGTTAAATATAAAAGATGAATTTTGAATTCTCTAGTATCGTGTATGATACTTGAAAAATTAATGGGTTAACGATTTAAACTGTTATATGCATACAAGAACGGAATTCATTCAATGATAAATTGTATTTATAGATTAAAGAAACAAAAGCTCGGCGAAAACTAAATTACACAAAATAATAAATCGTCACTACCATATGCGTACACGTCAAATATATATGAAAATTAACCTGGAAATATTAACGTAACGCCGTGTGAATGTGATGGAACTCGAAGCGATTAATCTGTCACCTTTTTTTAAATCACAAAGCTAGGACGACTTCTGTCTTTGTCAATAATCTTAAATCACGAACGCACAACACTTTACACGATACTTGGAAATTTGTCACCTTCGTTAGAACACGTCGCGGATCTCGATCGAAATATATTATTGTATACAACTTTGTTTTCGGCCATTGCACCTAGCGATCTACTTGTCACCGAGTTTAATAAGCTACTTGGGCAGAAGCACAAATTGATCTGGAATGCGCCATTTGCTATGAAAGAGCGGACGAGCTTATAGCTCGGCCACTGCTGTCACGTCCATAGCGGTGGGTAACACAACTTCTCGTCAAGGAATCTTCACTGAATACGTTGCTATTTTTTTCACCCGTTTACTATACCGAGGTTTTGGGGTTAGCTGGTCGTGAGAGACGGCGGACACAGAATTTCGCGTGTATCTGGTATCTGATAAATGCGAATCTACCAGCAATGCGACAATGAAACGACTCGTCGCCAAGCGCCGTTTTCACTGACTCGAATCAACTGCCTGAAGTACGCGTCGTATACAGCGCACAGCTGACGCACATGGGCATCTCTAAACGGGGCACACTTTGACACTTCTCTTTTACTTCTCGTAAGATAAAAAAGAAATAATTATATACTGCTATATAAAGTCCTGAGTAAAGAAATTATTCGCCGTAATATCTTCTTGTATCATAAATCCCTATATGTTGGCGACGAATAAGAATCATTATCAATGTAAAAGATATAATATCATATGTAGATCGCGATTAGAAATATTTGAGTATTTCATTATATAATACAAAGAAGCAGAAAACAATGGTCTAACACACAAACGATATTTCGTTGGATAATTTCACTGTACATACATGTGCGTACACATTATTTATTTAGTTCGTACAGTTTGTATGGAAAGTAAGTGTAACAGGCCAATACGCGCACGAGCGATACACGAAGAAGTGGATGGCGTTCTGTCAAGTTAACCCCGCGTTGTCGTGACATTCAGGACAAATGTTAGAGTGAATCACATAGTTACGGAATAAAATGACATTACCCAGCTTAAGTGATTATTCGGTACTCGAAAAGATCGGCTCTGGGAGCTATGCGACCGTCTACAAGGCCTTCAAAAAGGTATGTAGTTTTTGAGGTTCGGAAAGAACGGCAACGTGTACCTCAACATATGACAGCAGGGCTGTAGCTAGAGTCACGAGAGCCATATTACTACCCTCATTACACAATGAAGGAGCATTAAATGCAAAATTTATATATGTGTATGTATATATATTTCTTTTTTTTTGTATTAATAGCCATACGGTGGTAGGCATTACTTTTTTACGGGAAACTCAAATGAAATGCTATATAATTAACTCGAGTTGTTCCAATCGGAATTGAAAATTTGTAGTGGAGTGTAAATTTGTTCGGCGCGTTTAAAATTGCAATCAGAAATAATGAAATGTAAATCGACGTCGAGGGGACATCAATATCGATTAATCATTTATATAACAATATTATTAGCACTTGTATTAGTATAATTTATTCAGTGAATTATATATCTATACATGTATGTATGTACGTACGTCATGGTGTTTTCTTTCATCCTTGTTTGTACATTCGTATTATAAGCCGCAATACAGTTCACAGACAAGATCCTGTGATAGAACTGATATCGTGTGTCAAACGATTCAGTAAATTAATAATTTTAATGCGATCCATTATTAATGCAAATTTCACAATTTTTGATCATTCATTTATGGTAATCAGATACCGGAATTTGAATTTGATGAAAGATTAATGAATCTTTCCCCTGATACAGCTACAGCTGAATTTTAAACGTGCTGACGATGATAAAATTGAAATAATACCAGGAATGATAACGACAAACTCATATAAGATAATCAATAACATAGATGTATTATTAGATTCCCAAAGTTTTGTTTTCGTTTACTTAAATCACCAGAAGACAACCACGCAGTTAAATTTTATACTCTCATTGTCGTCTAGAAACACAATTATGTGCCGCAAGTAGTAAAACATTTAGGGATAGAACGTACGTATCATCGTACATCGTGTTTCGACTAAATGGATCATCTAATTACTTCTCCCTTTGACGAATTTTAATTATAGAACATTGCATGCCGATCGGAATGTGTAAATTGACCTAATTTTTCATCGCGGTAAATATTGTTATCGGTATCATTGAAACACATATTACAACGAATCACAAACATGAAGCATTTCATAGATGTATGTTATGTTGTCATTCGGGTTGCTTATGTATACACGAATACACTAACCTTTGCACTAGTTTTTCCTTTGCATGGTAAACGAGCGGAAAATATCGATTTATTTGCGCATTAAGAATTCAAACGAAACTTATTTCGATGTAATCCGTGGACTGGTTTATCCGTTAAATGACGACGCTGGTTTAAAGAGGCAGAGCTGGCCACCTAGCCAGCTCTCTCGCGAGGGTTGCATTGAAGTCTGAAAGAAGTAAGTTATCTCAAGGCGAGTATCGTATGCTATTGTTGGTCGTTTGTAGGATGGATGCCGAGAGGTAGTCGCAATCAAATGCGTAGACAAGTCGTCGCTCTCTAAGTCAGCTATCGATAATCTCGTAACCGAGATCAACCTCTTGAAAATACTGAAGCACGAACACATTGTGGAGATGAGAGACTTTTTCTGGGACGAAGGGTTGGTCGTTATTGTTTCCCATTTTATTAGCTCTAGATAAATTCCGTAAATTGTACAAAGAAGAGTATAGTGTTTCAATATCGCTGCATTTAATTCAGGCACATATATATAGTAATGGAATATTGCGACGGTGGGGATCTCTCGAGTTTTATTAAAAAACGGCATAAACTACCTGAACAAATTTGTCGAAGATTTCTGCAGCAACTCGCACTGGCTTTGAAATATCTACGTAATCACAATGTCTGTCACATGGATTTAAAACCACAAAACTTATTGTTAATGAGAAAACCACGATTGATATTGAAAGTCGGAGGTTCGTTGATATTAAAGATTTTATTTTTCTTTTCTTATTATTTTCATGTTCTTTTTCTGTATGTGACGTCACCAAACATTATTGCAGATTTCGGTTTTGCTCAGTACCTTTCGAACTCCGAAAAGAAATTTGCGATACGAGGTTCACCGCTTTATATGGCGCCAGAAATTTTATTGAAACACAAGTATGACGCTCGGGTTGATCTTTGGAGCGTCGGTGTCATTATGTACGAATGTCTCTTCGGCAAGGCTCCCTATTCTAGTAGTAGTTTTCAAGAATTAGCCGAAAAGATCAAGGACAGTCGACCTATAGAGGTGATTGTGACATTGCACTACTTTACATACTGGGATCGAAATACCTAATTGATTATCGTTCATAATTATTTATATGTATTGAATGTTATGTATATACTTACTTTTTGTGTTTGCATTAGTTCTTCGGTTTATAACGAATCTGCAAGAAAATTTGTTTAAAGTGTTGCTTTCCACACAATTATAAATGGAAATATTGCTATCTATAGTTACCAAAAGTACCGCACTTATCCAACGAATGCAAAGACTTGTTGATGTCTTTATTAAAACACAATCCCGCCGAAAGGATAACATTCGACCAGTTCTTCGCTCACGATTTTTTGGATTTGATACACGCGCCGACAAAGGAGACTTATGAGAAGGCGATAGAATTAGTTCAAAATGCAGTTAAAATGGATGCCGATAAGAATCAAAAGGAAGCATTTCATCTTTACTGCGAGGCACTTAGATATTTCATTCCCCTCCTTACAAGTAAGAGACTATGGCACTATTTCGAATGAAGCATTGCGATCGATATTTAAACGTGTTGTTACTATATGCTGCTTCTGTAGGTGAGACTGACTTGAAACGAAAAGAGATTCTGCGAGTACATGTAAATGATTATATTAGGAGGGCAGAAGTATTGAAAGCATCTTCCGTAGACAGTGGTAGCGAGAAAGATAAATGTTCGCAGACAGCGAAAAAAGGAAATGTTTCATCACTCCAGAGGATATCGTCCTTGGATGGGAGATCAGGTTTCCCTTATCACGAATTGCGTTCGTATTCAAATTTTTATAAAAGCACTTAAAAAGTAATGCACATCGTTGTCACGAAATATCCAAAAAAGACAAAACATTCGATAAAAGAGAAGAGTATATAAAAATTAAATAATTCCACTCATTTATTGATAGGAGCTCTTAGTAAAAGTACAATGGGTATGGCCGATGCCCTTGAAATAGGAGAAGTTGCGGAACAGTATCTTGCCGAAAGTAATTACGCGCTCGCGCTAGAAAAATTTCAATCCTGTCTAGGTCTACTTGTACCTCTATTGGGGAAAGAACCACCAGGACGAAGAAGGGATTTACTACATAAACAGGTGATTAACCGATCATTATTGTTGTTGTAGTTGGAATTAGTTTACGGTCGGTTAACCTGTAAATGAAAGTCCACCAAAATTGAATTGATTTCTGAAGTTTAATTGTTAAAGTTTAGAATTGCTGCGAAAATTTGCCCGTACATGGTCAATCCCAATCATAAAATTTTCCTGCGCTTCTTAGAATTTCCTTGTGTGCGGGTAAAATGTATACCTGCCACAGGTAAACGGCTGAGGTATAATGAAAAATTATTTACTTCATTGCAGTATTCGCCATATTGACCGTATTGCAAACGTATATATTATTTCCGTACACATGTATATATAAATATGTGATTTAAAATTTCTTCCTGGGTTATTATTTTAAACCCAGTAATTCGATTGTATTTCAATATTTATAGCAAATTGTTATTACTCAGTCTGGTACGATAATGTATCTGGACGTGCTTTTACTCGTGCAGTTTAATTAAGATTATAGTTTATGATAACAGTAACAACGTACGTATTTATGAACAAGTTAATTGTGTAATGTTATGCTAATTAACAGGTACAAGTTTGGATGAAAGAAGCTGAGAGTACTAAAGGTCTTTTAGCTACGCGGGACATAGAAGATTCTGCGCAACGTGCCTCTGATTTGTTTGAACAGTGCATAATACAGTAATTTCATATTCTCTGCTAAGTACAAATATTATTTTCATTGGAATTTGTGTTCATTGAGCATGTATGTATGTATGTATGTAATATATCTATCGAAGGTTATTTATACAAAAATAAACAACATTTTAATAAACAGTGGGACAAAAAGCTTCTTAATTTTCTAATTTGAAATTCAACATTGCACATGAAAATGTTACGTATGAAAATATTTTCTCGAAACTTGCGCTGAAAATATTAGAATAACTAGTTTCTGTTAATACTATGTAGCGGAAGAAAAAAAGAAACAGTGAAAGGGAAATATGTACTGTATGCTTGTACTCCAATTTTCGTTATTTGCGAAAATATATCTTGTGCAGTGAATTGAATCAACATTGCCTTCGATACATAATCATGAGAGAAAAGAATTATTTTTTGTTTTATCATAACTAAAATATCATTAAAAATGCATTAAGATAAACAGTGAAAACCCCAATTAACTTGGACTTCCTTCTATGTATGTACAAACGTACAAAAGACATCGTC
This sequence comes from Mimumesa dahlbomi, assembly GCA_917499265.3. Taxonomy (NCBI): domain Eukaryota; kingdom Metazoa; phylum Arthropoda; class Insecta; order Hymenoptera; family Crabronidae; genus Mimumesa; species Mimumesa dahlbomi. Next base: position 13,458,255 of record OU824118.1, read on the forward strand.
TAAAAACAGACTGCAACTATGTACATATTTACTTTTATCTTCGCTACCGCGAATTTCATTCACCTCGTTCATTCCCTTAGTTATAACGGAAAACTGCAATTTGTCTATGTACAATCTTCGTCCAAGTCAAATGATGCAAACTAAACAACTATGTGTGTATGTACAGTTTTCCTTTTTTTTTGCGTCGTATAAGATAACTATGTCTCGTGTTGCACATGGGGTACTCCGTGTTGTCCTTGACGCTTTTGGATAAATCGCAATTGTGGCGTAGTTAATTCGCAAACGGAAGTGGACTACTAGAGAAGGGGGATGGCGGGAATGGAAAGAGTGGGGGAAGGAATAAGGAAAACCGTTGAAATATGAAAAAGTAAATAGTTTAAAAAGGGAAAGGCAAAGGATCTCGTGGAAAATGATGAATCCGTCGACGGAAGAGGAGGGCGCGCGCGTCGTGGCGCGTCGCCCTTACGACTTCCGGTTAAGCCACGTGACCTAGCTAACGGTCGCTGTTGCCCCGAAGCGTCATGGAAAATTCCCATTCCCGAGCAACAACCCTCCCCCCTTCTCTATGTACATACCCCCTCGCTCCCCCCCACCCCGTATAATCCCCACCATAGCGTTGTCAGGTACCTATGTACATCCCCCACTCCTTTAAAAATTCTCCTTCCCCCACCATGCGGCCCGTGGTACCGGATGTGCGGCAACGTCGCAACCGTTAAGTACATAAGGACGAGTGGTAGGGGGGGTCAGAGGGGGGTTCGAGAAAGAACTGGCAACGTGTGCCACATTCAAATCTGGACGGAACCCGGTCGGCCTCTCGGTTCACCTCCGCACAAAACAGCAGAAAACGCGGACCGAGAAAGAATCGGTTGTGTGTACACTCTTGCATATACCGAGCAACTAAACCCGACGTATATACTTACATACATACGGTTCCGTGTTTCTTTTTTTTTGTATCTGTCTCAGGCCCGTCGCAGCCTCTTAATCGCGATTCTCCTCTATACAGAACTCTCCTGTAATAACACACCGTCGTGAAGAAGTTAAGGAGAGCGCGGAACAGGCAGTACACGCGAGGAAGGAGACACAGGGAAGCACAAATTTTCGCGGCGCCCTCGTGCGACGACCCTTTCGCTTTCCCCCCTGCCGTACTGTGTGAATACCATGGTGTGAATTTTGCGCGCGCGCACGCAGTTTAATGTAAATGTCACGGGAACGCAGGGGTAGCGTGACCGTGTGTCGAAAGTGTTGTTCTGTGCCGTGGAATTATGTGCATGGACATTCAGGTTAACGAGAAGAAGAAGAAGATGAGCGACAGGAGTGTCGACGAGGACGTACAGATCGTCGAGGCCCGGATCAACAAAGGTAAGATTTGAGGTTATGGGTGGCGGCGACGGCGGCGGCGGCGGCAGACTCGCGCGTTCGTTTTTCCCCCTCTTCTATCCATTCACACATCTCTCTCGCTCTTCTTATCTTCTTGATTTCTCTCGCGCCGGATCGTTTTTCCATCCTTGTTCGTCGTTCCTCGTGATTCTCACTCGATTCCCTTCCACCATGTCCAATCACGCTACCCTCGGTGTTGTGCCAGTGCCTCGATGTACCCAACGTGTCTCTGTGTTTTCTGCGTTCCGCTGCGCCTCGTGTAGACCCGGCGAAACGTGCTTCTCCGATCCGACTACCTGTCAACACTGATAACTCTTATGTTGATGGTCCTGCAATCGGCGACGACAACACGTGGTCACGATAAACCGTTGCATTCCTCTGCTATAGATTCATCTCTTTTATTCTTCGTTCAGATTTACTTGTGTTTTACTTCATTCTTCGATCAACTAACGAGCCTAGTGGTTTCGCTCAATGATTTTGCCTCCCTGGTTTGTAAACAGAGTATTGGATGTGTACTTTGCCGGCCGGGGCAACAGGTTCACAGTTATGTAAAACATTTCGCGTTGATTAATTCGCGTAGGATCTGAAGTCTAGATAGAGTCATATGGATTATGTGGATGTATGTGTGATTTATTATAGATTCTTTTTTACACGATTTACTTACAAAATACACAAACTGTTTTCTGTAATGTGTCGAACGATAAATTTGTTTATTTATCAATCTGATTAAGGATACATGTTTTTAATAGATTATACTTGTGAATGATAAAAATTGGAGACGATACCTCTACTCTGACTTCTCACGTGTTGATCGATTACAATGTGACAGTCACGTGGTTGAGATTATCAAAGCGCATTAGAATAACTGCATAACACGAAACATCAGAGTTCTCATGAGTGTATTTTTCATTGAATAAACATTTATAGGGACAAGCGTAAACAATGGTGCAAATGTGACAGTATCCAATAAACTTTTGGTAACGATGAATTGACTATAACTTACCATATATTTTTAGCATATGATCAATAAAAGGACGTTAATCCTTATTTCGCTTGATCTGCGTATGCTTGCAGAGGATGACGTCACGGTTTATTTAAAGCAAACGGTAAGATGATCTTAGCGATATCGTAAATGTTTTTTTAGAAGGAAACCGTGTAATGAATACTTAAATTAGCAAACCGTATAACTTATATAAATGTAAAATATTGCGCCGAACTTGAAACACATTTTTTCGGACTAGAAGAAAATTCTAAAGTAACTTGTGACACAATGATTTCGAATTCATTTTTGTTCGCGTAAATATTTATTAGTATATTTTGACACCTAACATTCAGGAATGTTTATATGTATATATTATATATTACAATGTGATTTCTGCTGTTAAAGCAAATCAATTTTGTTGTAGAGTGTCAACTTCGGTGAAAGATGAAAAAATATCTAAAAAATAATGTCAATGTTAGTTCTTGTCGGAAGCTAGTCTCTATGGTTGCAGTATAGTTTTCGATTGTCAAGAATGATTGTGATTTGTTCGGCATCCAAATTCAACGCGTGCTACTATTCATCTGTTTTTTATGTGCGGTTAGAATTCATCCGAGCGATATTTAAAAGTTTCAAACGTAGAAGTTTCCATAACGGTAAAGGGTATGGTCAAGCGTACTGTGATTAGCAATTTTAAAACACTATTCTACTGATGGGTAGATGAAGTAATCGGTACAGCGGAAAGGTGGAAGAACATCGAGAGTTAATCGATCGCAGACATTGGCGGGGGATAGTATGGCGGACGTCTTTGAAATTGTTATAATCGAAGAAAATGGTATTATACTGTTTTTTCATATACGCGAATTTATCGAGAAAATTTATGACTCGCTCTATTGGCACGTTTCTTGCGTTGGAGAAGAATGATCGATGTAGTACCCTAAACAAACATTGGTAATATGTCAATATGATACCAAAGATGTTTGCAATTCCGAAGCTGCATTTCTTTTTGTATTTTACGTTTTGTTTTATAACACCACGAGGAAATTGTTTATATTTGTAATCGTTAATGGATATATAGAAATCGGTTATAACATACGTGATTATGTTTAAAATGTGCATTAATGTTTCATATCGTATGCAAATTTTATAAGGATTCTACTTCATACATTTTTCTCAGATCTACAGTACATCATCAAATGTAAGATTGTATCGATCTTGAAAACGTTTCTGGAAGAAGGGATTTCAAAGTGTGTCTTTCTAATATCATGATTCCTTGAAATGCCATTAAATAGCAAAAATGTTCACCTTTGAATTGTAAATAATTTAACACAACGATGTATGAGAGGTGTTCCAAATGGAATAACCTCGCAAAAGCCAGTTAATTCTTGCAAATGATCGATTCGCGATAATTACATTTAAATCGAATCCTATTAAATTCCCCAATCGGATTAGAAATTTGCGATTTTACCGATAAGAAAAGTGTATATATATTCTATGTGCTAATATCCGCTCTAGTTGATTCACATCTGTACGCCTCGTGTAACGCGGATCGCGCGGCTTGCTCGTCCGACCGCCAGCCCGTTTGCTCGGCGGCACATATATGCAAAGGCAACTATATACACTGTATATACGCGAGTGAGAGCCGGGAGGGAAATATGTGCAGGCGTAGTACATAATGTACCCGCCCCTATGTACTACATAAGAACCGAAGAGTGATGTAACAAAGAGGCAGTTTCACGAAGTTGACCGAACGCTTCCGAGCGGTGGCCGTCGTGTGCAAGTCGCATGCGTGCTTTGTACTATAGGAGCGCACACTACCAAGCTCGTCAGCTGCTGCAAGTGTTCGCCGCCATATGCAATTTTACTGAGTTGCGCAAAAAAAAAATGACGTTGACAAAAACGATAGAGCATCCCGGACGAACGACTCGCCGTTTTTTTTTCGTCACGAGAATAGAAGAACATTTTCCCTTCTTTCTAATCTATTCTTCCGCTATTTATCGCAAAAGGAAGTAGCGGTAGTGGCCTCCGCTTTCGTCAATCTTATTTATCGCGTCGGAAAAAAGCGTGTTCCGCTTACGCGTGCCTTCGTGCACGATATTCTTCGCGTTACGTAATGTTTGTTCCTGGGGTTTCATAATTCAACGAAACAACGGACACGGAACGTAACATTCTTGAAGAAGGAAAAAAGAAAGAAAAAAAGAGAGAGAGGGACAGTGTCTGTCGGGGAAACGGAGAATAACAATACGGTTATGGCAAAGAGAATGGATAGATTGGAAGAGGGCACATCCGGTTCAGCGCCATATTGTTCTTTCAGTAATCCCTTCCCCCACCACTCTCCGTCAACTTCCCCCCTCCCTTCCTTAAAACCAAGGTATGCCTTCGCTCGGCATAGCAACAGCAGCAATAGAGGGCTACTATAAATAGATCGCTATGGCCTTCCAGTGTTGCCAAAATGACTGGCCCAGGATACGACGTAGAAGAAATCGGGCCAATCAAGGCCGCGTCGGCCATTTTGAGATGGCAACGTCGCATCGCCACAATGGTCGACATTTTCCAACGTTCAGAACATTCTAATCGAAAGCACTATCACGTGACAAGGAAAGTTTATGCTATAAAACATTTCAAAAGTTGTCAATATAATTACTACTGTTTCTATTAGTCTAAACACAATTTTAAAAAGAAGTAATATATATACAGATTCTCGCAGAAGGATACGTAAACGATATCATTGCGATAACAAGGAAATGCATTTCAAGAATGCTACCTTTCTTTTTTAATGCATGTTTCTTAGGTATCGATCAAGCGATGTTGCTCTTCTCCTCGCGAAACACATCTCTATATGTATATACCGTATACATGGTTAAAAAGCGAAAAAAAAGAGAAAGAAATAGACAGAGAGAAAAGTAAGAACGAGCGAGAAAGAGAAGCATAGAAGTGGGCGTGCCAGCGAAGAGAAGCGGCAACGCCGCGACCGTAAATCATGATTAAAATAATAAGTATAATACATATGTAGTACATAGGGAGGTCGTGTCGGGTATATGTATGTAAGAGCTGCGCAGAACCCGGCTAGACGTGCATTACAGTTCGTGCCTTTGCGCAGCTTCGCTTCCCCCACTCCATAGTGTGGCGCCCCCCACCAGCCGTCAGGATCCCACGGGTGAGTTCCAGGGGCGGCGGTGGGGGTGGCACGAGGGGGGAACGGGCACCTGAAACCGCGACTATATACCCCCGCGTGCGTTTACCAATCTTGGCACTTTGCCTGAAAGAGCATATCGACCGTGCGACGTTGTCACATCGTCTGCGCGATCTTACGCGCCGGCCCTGGCCACTCTTTGAGCGGTATGTACCTAGCCTGCTGCAGCCGGTCCTTAGCACACGATGCGAGATCCACAACCGAGGATCGAGGATACGGTTCACCTATTTATATGTAGTTCAGTGACGTATCCTATCGTACGGATTTTAGTATTTTGCTAACATGGATGGTACGCCAGGGGGTCGTTAATAGTTGGATAGTCGAGACTACTTTATGATTCCAAGGGGTTGTCACTTGAGTAGGGGGTAAGGATCGAAGTGATGTGTTAAGATACTCTGTGTACAGGTGGTTTAAGAATTTCTCGAAGAAATTATACTGCAAAGTGTGTCATTGTTGTGTGACACTACTCGCCGTGTATCATAAATATAATCGTAGTGCCCGTGAGCATCGTATAAATAAGAAGAATATCTTTTCTTATCTGGAACGACCGTACACAAGCATTTTACATAAGTAGATGTATGCACATTCTTGTTTCAATGTGAAATGTGCACGACGTATGAAATAATGGTAGCCAGATACTCGTAGTGTAACGCCAGGTACTCGTAAATATTGTAGTTTCAAAGACATTAGCATTCTTATTAAACGATTCTATTTAGTGGGATGAGTTTTATATGAATACCTCGTGGTATTTCTTAGCATGGCACGAAACATGGTACTTTGTGTAAATACGATATATATGAGTAATGTCATATAATGTTTGCCACCCGCTTTTGCCTCGCTATTTCCTACAGCTCTCCTCACCCGCTCTTGGCAATGTGGGTACAGTCAGTTTCAAATCGTTGCCACTGCAAACGACTATTGTTTGGGGCTGTTAGCGCCGAGTGAATTGTTCGACAAACGCATCAGTAATGCATTCAATATACATGCCAATTTACTGGAAAAGCATTGGAAAAACAACGCGCCTGTAAGACAAGATTAAACGAGCTTTTCTCATGATTGAGGTATTAACGTCGATCATATGGTATCTCTAAAAGCAGGCATGCGTATGAATGATGGATATAAAGATTTTTCGATTTCTTCCTAAACTTTTGGTCACGTGTGTGTACCACGCTATGAAATTTCGTTTTATCTGCCGTTGCTTACAAAACTTCAAAAAAAACACTGCCAGTTTTACTTTCAGAATATCGGAGTTCGTTTCTAAAGTTTCATGCATCTAGTTGTATCAGTTATTCTTCTAAATAGTAGTCGCACATTGATATAATCACATTTTATGAACAATGGTAGTTAGGAAAAATAAAAACAGCGATTTATTACAAGGCAGTTTCTTGTCGATTAAGATCAGACTTCTTTAATTAACCGAAAATATAAATATCACACAATCAGACATATCCTTCTCCCGTCACAGTTCGGGCTCGACTAAGGACCTCCGCGTCGCAACGCTCTTATATACCAGTATGTATCGAACGTCGAAGTAAAACTATCTTGCAATTAGTGCAAACAGAATTTCCTTCGTATTTTATCAGCACATCACTCAGGATTAGAAATGAACCACTTTCATTGAATTTTCCGTTCACTACTTTCAATAATTGATTTATGAACAACTGATAAAGATCATCTTTTTCGCATTTTTTGTCAATTCTTAGTTTTACATTCGATGCAAATTATTGGCGCATGCGTAACACTAGGTTTACATCGAGAAAGTAGATCCTATACAATTAATAATGTTGGTTACGTCTGGTAGATGGCGGCAGCTATCGGAAGGTCCGACAATCCCTGTTCATAAACGGCAATAGAAATTTTTTTTATGCAACATGTTTTTAAGTTTAAATCTTCAATAAGAAAATATAAAAGCTTACAGCGTCGTCGTTGAATGAAAAGTTTGTTTCCACCTTGTTGTTTTTCAATTGGAAAAGTTTCCCTTTGATTTGAATTTCTCCCAACGCGGTAAAATGAACGTTCAAATTTCGCATTTGTGCGATACACCTCCAAAGATTCACATACTTACAAAATTGAATTCCACCTTATACCGTCCGAAGCGAAGATTCTAATTCTAAAGTTCGCGTGCGGGAGCGTAGTGAACTCTCTCTGGAATTCCGTCACCGTTCGAAAATTTCTTTACGGCAAAAAAAGTAGATCATCTGTGCAATACGTTGACTGTAAGCGTAGAAGTGTCATACGGATTCCTAAAAATGGAAAGTAAGATCAGAGTGACCATGTGTCGCGGAGGACGATACTACTGGCACACGTAGCTGGCAGTACAGTCCGTGTGGAAAACTAAGCGGTGCCGCTCTGTGGTCCGTAGGATTCGCGGTCGGCTAGACCGCGGAATGCCTAGTGTCCCGTGCAGCTGCAGGCAGACAGCTCGATGCCACGGCATGGCCTACTGGGCGGCCTGAAATCGGAGATTTACAGAGGCCAGGTCTGCGTAAAATGGCGCTGCCCTCGACCGAGAACACCTTAATCCACGGCAAAGCATCGCCGGGTTCCAGAGGTACGCCCGTGTTCAGAGAACCACGTACAGTACATACGTAGCCCAGTGTCACACCGAATACCGTCTACGTACGTTTATCTATCTACCCCCCTCCTTCCGCCCCTGATGTATCCCCTCGAGAGAGCCCGAGCGTGGTTCAGCTCTTCGCGCCACCTGCTATAATTGTAGTCGACAAGAGACGGACAAAGTGAAAACGTCGAGGGAAAGCGTGAAAACTAATAAAAGGAAAGGAGGGCCGAGAGAGTACAGAAAGGAGGATACATTTTTCTCGTCGTCGTCATCGTCGCCGTCGTCGTCGTCGTCTTTGTCGTTGTCGTCGTCGTTGTCGTCGTCGTCCGTCGTCGTCGTCATCGTCGGCTCCATTCTATTCTTCTTCTCCTTGTCGTGTAACATGGTCGTGTGTCGTCTCGTCGACAGTGCACCATCGGTGGTAGACGACGACGACGCACCGCGGTTATAACCTCTTCGCGGTGTTGCGTCCTTGCCGTCCCCGTCGAAATGTGAATACAAATAAAGTTAGGGAACAAAGGCACCATTGATACGGTCAACATGAGGAACGGGTTTACCGACATGCCTACCGCGAATGCTGATAGCAGTACGGACGCCATATGGCTCGAGAAAAGGAGTCCGTCGCAGACGGCGCCCGATCGAGTGTCACTCTGTACGTCCTAAATACATCTTTCCTTACGGAACGGAGGACATTGTGTTTTATACAAAACGACAGTGCAACGAGAATGTGCCACGGGTTTTCCTTTTGACGTGTACGTCCGCGAGCATTCGTACGGATAGTTGTTTTTCGTCTTACGGGGTATCTTTACCGAGTCGGTTGAAAAGAGCGTGAGGATTTGTTTGCCTTCGAAATCCGTCAATACTACGCGAATTGTTACGTACAGTGGATCGATTCGATGGTGTTTCACGAAACAAGGAAAAGCTTTCTCTCCCTCTCTTTCTCTCTCTCTTTTTTTCTCGTTTTGTAACGTTCGTTGAAAAGCGATGGTAGAAAATTATATCGACGTCGAATCGTAAATTAAAACATGTCACGTGTGCGGCGTGTTGAAGTATACTCTTGACGTTTGTATGAAGCTGCGAGTGCGCATTTACACCAAGTTTAAATTTGACGTTACCACGATTCCGTGGAAATTGGTATACATGCTTGAAAACTATGATTCTTAATAAGGACAATCAGTTTTTGACAAGTGATATGTGACTGACGCACATCGGAAACATACCTTAAACAATTGATAATACTATTTTAACAATTAGTTTCTGTATCCCGTCATTAGACGCTGTACTCAACTGAAAAATAAATTAGTAATGTTTTCGTAATCGTAATATACGGTTAATTATGCTTTCTATCTTTGTTTTCCGTAATTAAGTTGTTCTATGACAATACGTTAACATTTGCATATTATTGTGATTAATCGTGTATTATTCAGTATTTTTAGTAAATCCTTGACATTCGTAATTCGAATTGATCAATGACGATAATAACTAGCGCATTTGTTGTCGCGTGAAAATCTGTATAAAATTCGCGCGTAAATTATGACATCGATATTTTATGAGTGACTTGCAAACCATCGTAATGGATACTGTTTTAATAAGCAATTTAAATATATACAGTCATTAATAAAGATCCAAAAGAATTAATTATGAAATGTTAGAATGATAAGAGATAATTAGCGGAATTCATTACCGGTTAAATATTATTGGCATGCTTTGATACGCGATACGTGTTTTCCCGCGCTCTTCTCCGTTCGTTATCAGTGTAGATAGCGATCTAAGGAAATTTGATACCCGTGAGTTTTTTTACGCAACGGATCTTTTCTTGATCGTAAACGTATAATTTTATACGGCTTTATGTTAGTTAAACTATCTGTATAGGCCTATAAACATTCCACATAAAATGTGATTATACGTAGTGCATTGCAACGTTGAAACTCGTTTGCTTAGGTACAATTCGAACACTATAGTTGTCACTGATCTTATCGAACAGTACTTGCAGAATAAACAGTCATGTAAACAATATTACATAAAGATAAATGGTCATGTCGTTATTAGGACTATTAGAGAATTAAGATACACCTATTACTACAAGTAGGACTGACACCATAAAATCTATAGCAAAACGGGTCTTGTTCGAGATAACAGTTTCTCCAATAAAACAAATCGTAGCTAACTTGAATATCTTTGCCATTCCATCTATTAGAAGATTATATCTGTAAATACGTGCATGTGAACTGTTGTAAAAAAATGTCTCATTATTCTTTGTGACTAATCGAGTTGTTTCTCACTTGTTTCAGCTTTCGAGAAAGTCGTTGTGAAACAAGAACGTCCCGATGAAGCGGAAATCCGAGAACTGGCTGCCAAATTGGTGGAAGCAAACAAGGCGAAAATGGTCACTGGGGTGCAAGGGGCACAACAGCAGAGGCCTCCCCAGTGTCTCCTTCCGCAATCGAATCTTCCTGGTATTTTAGGCTTTCTGAATAAACGGCCGGCCGACTCGTCGACTGCCGTGGCGAAACCCCTTCCGGCTGAAGGCAAAGTGCCCCTGGATGACGACAGTCTACGGGGACGATTTGGCTGGACAAGTTTCGACGAATGTCACATACCGTATATACTTCGCTCCGGTGAAAAATACTGCGCCGTACGAATCCTAGAGTCTAAGCTGCTGAACAAGTACCTGAGTTACCTCCACTCGGACATCTACAGTTGTACGTGTATAAGGAGTTACTACATTACGGAAGTGGAGAGTAAACTGTTCAATGAAATCAACATCAAGCACTGCGAGAATCAGTTCGGACGGGAACAGTTTACAGTTAAAGACTTGGTGGTTCGATTATCGGACGCTAAGGAGTTCTATACATTTTTGGACGTGTGTTATACGAAATTAACAGCGGGCACGAATCCGAATGTGTCTAATGGACATAAAGCAGAGAAGTGTGGATTCATACGAATCAACAAGGAATCTGTAGTTCCTTATACGGTGAAGGACGGTCTTCAATATGTACCTCTATTTTATTTCGAGGGTGAGACCGAGAATCTTAAGTTAAAAGCGGAAAAACTTGAGGGTTGGGACTTATCGTACTTGAAGTTTTGTTGCAAAGTACAGGGTATACGTAATGAACTATTCGCAAGTGAGACATGCTCGGTGATTAGTTTGAGTGATATTAAAAGTTATTTTCCCCCCGGAACGGGATTCGAGGATTATTGGCCGACGAAAGTGATGGACTCTCAATTATTAGTGAATAGCAAGGGTGGTGGTAGCGGTGGTGGATGGACGAAGCAACCCCCGACGCCGCCGGCGACTAAGCCCGTTCCCGTGCAGAATAACGCACCGAAACCGGCAATTAACGCGCGCCCACCACCGCTTCATAACATGTTACCTCGGGGGACCGTCGCGACGTCACAGGTGCAACGTGTAAGCCAACCGAGGCCTGTCGCGACGACGCATCCCGCACACTCTTCACCGACAGCGCTACCCTCAGGTCGTTCGAATATCGTATCTCAGCCGATGCTGAACACCGTGCAGGGTGTCGTAAACGGCTGGTCGGGCCTCGTCGGCGGCCAGCCCACCTTCCAAACGGCACTCGTTTCACAGGCGAATTCGATTATACGAATGCCAAACACCTCCTTGAACATGCACAATGTAAGATCTAGTTTCAAGTTAGAATGCTACGAGGGTGGATTGAAATCTATTTCAGTAGTGTAGCTTAGAATATAACAAATCATTTTGTTTTTTTTCCATTGCAGCAAATATCTGCACCAACAAAAACTTACTCACAACAGTCTAGTAGGAGTAGAGTAGGAGGGGGTGGCGGTAACGCAACACCTCAGTATCCTGGAGTGTATCCGGTTACAACTATGCAAGGTGTTGTTCAGGCCCAACCACCCCCTCTTGTAAGAGCAACTGCCCATTCCAGTCAACCTAATCTTGGGTAAGTAATTACATGATTAATATTCCAATAGTTCAATATATATATACATATGTTTTAAATGACAAAGCTTCAAAAAGTTCAAGCCGATTTCTTTCTTTTCTATATTCAGCATTTCCTTCTGTCTTACGTAGCATTTATTAATACTTTGTGCTTGCTTTCAATTTAGTGGTTGAATACAGTAAAGTGTATATTAGATGTGAGTTTAATGTCGATAAGCACGCAATGAAGTTTTTTCATTCAAATCTATATACATATATAACCAATAATATTTCCTCATGGGCAAAGTAAACAACCATTTGAAAGATGTCTATGAAGAAGTTGTTTAAACTATCCCATATGAGTCAGAATAAGAATCATCTGTTGAACAAAAGTACATCTTTTATCTACACCAGTAGTTTTGCAACATCATTCCATCTATAATTTACATTGTACATAATTTATAACATGGAAAGAGTAATCAATCAGTGTTGTTCATGATATTTTTAATAGTTTTACACAATTGGGCAGTCCATATTAGAATATATGAAGCATGTAATACCAATTTTTTAGGGAAATATTTTACTCGTTCCAAAGTAAATAACTCTTTTTATCTGAAATTCAAAGAGATTGTTTATTATTCGGTGAACCTGCACTATAGCTTTTTGCATTTGTACATACAATGTATGATTTTTTTGTATAGTTATCCAACCTATGGGAAGGATGACTGGTGAGTCCCTGTAAAATGTACTATAGTCACGATTACCACACAGAAGTAAGATAGCATGCACAAAATTAATATGATTAACAAATTTCTGGTCTATGCAAAATTGCAATAAGTACCTATTGCTTTTTTGGAAATTGTGAATATTATACTTTCACTGCAGTCAATGTATTAATTCAAAAGGGATATAATTCCTTTGAAAATTGCAGTTTAGTATTTCTAAATCAGCAAATTGTTACATATTTCTTTTTTTGCACACATGTTGCCTAGATCAGATATTTCTATATATATATATATATATGGGAACTGCAAATAATTTATTTATCACTTTCATTCACATATACCGGGTGGACCAGGAAATATGATTGTCTGATGGTTCATGTCTCATGGTTCATTCTGTATTATCTATATATGTGCTTCAATAATTTAATATTAATTTGCTTGTTACTTCAATTGGAGTGTTGTACACAATTTAATGTCAAGTTTTTTATATGATTTGCATTAATCTTCAATCTAGATTATTATTTTGTATATTTCATTACAGAATGGTCTATTGTTTGTAAATTATAAAGTTTATTGTTATTAAAAGAAAGAATAAACTGTTTTGTAGAAATACAATTTAAGAAATACATTTTGTGGGGAATCTCTAATAGCAAATTTATTTACATTTTAAGGAACTTCAGTGTAAGCCTTGATTTTAGAAAATAGCTTGAAAACTGTTCTCATTCTGTCTTGTTCCTCTACTTTACAAATACTCATACTAGCAACATTAGAAGTATCTAGATGGTATATAAGTATATACTTAAATTTTTGTAAATTATGCAGGTAGCTGCTTTCTTTAGTATTTACACGTCATTCAACTACAAAACATACAACTTTGAAGTTGTCATTTAAGTTTTTGCATTCCATGAAAATTCATGTAATATTTTTATATTTTAGGGTTACCACCACATATACAACACCTACATTAGGTGTTCCTAACGCTGTCACAGCAAGTACATACCCCCAAATGCTTGGCTTAAGCGAACAAGTACAAGCCCTAATGCCAGCACCTACTTCAGCGTCAACATTATTACACCCACAAAGGCATACACCATCTGTACACAACACAACCCATGCAAAGTATCCACCACCATTAATACCAGTTAACGGTAGTAATAACAGTTCCAGGTATGTAGTTAGAATTCGTATATTATCAAAGCTGTTTAAACGGGTAGCTTCTATTTTGACAATAAATTTCATTTTCAGGGATTCAAGGGGTAGAAAACCATTGCTACCAATACCAGAAACACATATGTCAGCCTGTCAAGTGCAACCTTATCAAATTCAAAAAGCTCTGGTCGAAGATAAAATGGTACCCTGTATCAACTTTAAACCATACATATACTCTGAGCTATTGATGACCCTTCCCGACTTCGTTTCTCAGTATTTTCCTGCCTGTGACATTAATAGTTGTAGACAAGTCCTTACAGATGTCCTGCACATAGACTTATATCAAGGAAACAGGTAAGAGATCACACTGTACCATTTTTTCTTCTAATACAATGATCTTTTGTAACATGGTCATAAAATGTACTGATTTGTGAACTTGTAAATAAATATTTAATTACACATTATGTTTTTACTGCGTATTGAACAGAAGATACTGTCCTCTCATTCATCTTCCATGTGCTATACAACATAGATTAACCAAAACAAGTTATTAACTACGAATATGACCTTTGTAATGACCACATGCCGAAAAGTGTTCACCTCTCATTTTTTTCTTTCTGTATTCAGGTTACAGATGAAGATGTTAATGGAAGCAGGCAAATGTTCGTCCCTGAACGAAGAATTACCGTTAATACAAGTTAGGAGTATAATGAAGTACATGCCCCAGTTAAAGTACATGTTCAATAGAGGAGAAATTGTGATGCCAGCACCAGCACATTCCTCCGAGGAGCACCCTGCCAAAAAGCGACAACGCACCAGCTAGGACTGGCTACAGCCTTACTGGCCTACTTATGATTACTACCATTCGGCGTTCTAGAAGAAGCCGAAAACACCTTGACTCATGTGTAATGAAATCGGCGCTGTATTTGAAGTGCTCGAAAGATACGCGATGAAACACAGATGAAAAACAAAAAAACACTACTGACGTGTCACGTGCCAGAGAGTGCACACAGATGAGGGAGGGATTACCTTTCGTGTACAAGGAAGTCTGTGAGCCACTTCTTTCTCCAAAGTGTATCTACTGACGAGAGTATGCTTGTAAATAAAAACTGAAATGTATAAAAATAGTGTTACACAGTTGGCAATACAGCTATGCTTTTACATACTACGATTAACGTCACCTCTTTTTCGTTCTTGGATTTTCTTTATTTTCTCACCGTTCCAAGTTGTATTTTTTTTTGTTAAATTTAGACGAAAGATAAGCCAGCAAGGATGGACGATAATATCGTAACCATCAAATGAAATAATCAATCATTCCTCAGTTTTTATTGTTTCATTTTCATTCATTTTTTTCTACCTCCGCTGAAGAGTATCGTTTACGTGTAGTATTTCTTTGTAAATAAAATGAAAGTTCTAATCATAATTGTGATTCGGAGAAAGAAAGTGCAGATAATACGATTTATTAATGGACACGAAGTGCAGTAGGTGTGTTCACTGAGAGTCACCTATTATTGCACATTGAACGGATATCAAAACAAATTTGGCATTTGTATATTTAAAGAGATGGAAGTAATGCTTCTTCAAGTTCCTAGCTATTACTAATATGTATCCTGATAACTAGCTGCAAAATAATTTAAACGTGTTACTAATTCACAACAATGGTTTAATATAAATTGTGACGTGAGTTCAGCAAGACTTATTAGATAAAAAAATGTTTATAAGTTCTAAATGTTGAAAAAATGATATTTTCGAAAGACCAATAATCAACTGCACCGTACACAGAGATGCAAAGATTCCTTTTTTCAGATAACGCAGCTCGGGATACTGTTACAAAATGTGACACACGTATTAACAGTCAATGAGATATGTATTACCAGTGTTTAAGGCGCGCTTAGAAGTATTTAATGTGGGTGAAACCATTCCAGAAAGTATCTAGTAGAATGCGGATGATTTAAACTTTCGGTTGTTCTCAACGTAATCAGCATGCTGTTCCTTTGCATTACGTTACTGTTTTATCGTCGGTTGTTTGAATAAAATTTTCAGTGTAAAAGAGTCATTTATGAAAAGTTGTACAATAACTTGTTACTCCTGTGTATTAGCAGATTCAGTAATTGTTAAGTACTTAGTGAAAATAAACATATCTCATGAATCTGTTAATTTCAAATATTAACACGACAGACTTGTAATTCTTTGCAGGCATTAGAAAGGATTGTGAGTTTTTTGTGACCAAGAAAGAAAAGATTACTACAACAAAAAGAATAATTGCAAAACTGACAGATCATAGAAAATAAAATCCGCCTGAGATGGTCTTCCGTTTTAATCTATAAAATATATTATGGGTACAAAAAGAGTGAATTCATTTAAAGTAAATTATTTAATATAATTTTTCTACTATTGCTAAAACATTCATTAAATGCTTTTCACTTCGTTTGGAAATAGTGTATGTTCATCTAGTGAAAATGATATCATTTTATGTCAGCGCGTGGGTGATGCTGACCCAACTGGTCCTGCTCTCAAAAAGAGGCTTAAATTAGTATTATTGACTGATTAACATTCACATTCACTATTTACTATTACAAGAAAAAACAAAGCTCTAAGTATGTACATGTGAAAAGAAAGTGTATATATATGTATGGATAATTATAGTAATAAATTCATGTTGACCATCATGGATTTTCATATGACAAAAAAAGGCTTAGGCATCCTGTTACGGTGGAAATGGTATATTTTGTTATTTATAAATTACATTTAGTCGTGTCATGACTTCAAAGATTCTATTGCCATTGAAAAGACTATACGATGGACTGGTGTCTCCCTGTTTTTAATTTGAATAATACGCTTTCGAAAAATAACACAAGAAATTCGTATGCGGAAAGGATTTATAGTCTCTGCAATAATATATAGAATTTAAATGATATTTATTGTCTACTGTTTACATTTTATAATCTGCCAGATGTTACTTTTTGTATTCTCTTGAAGATTATCGAAAGATACCAGCGCGATATTTATGATATATTACAAACGTCGATTCAATTACAGGCGCATGTGACGTATTGTAGATATTTTATTTTATTTAATAAATAAAGTAAAATATCAGTGTCGATAATTTCGTCGAAATGTATTTTCTTGTGCCGTATTACACTTGTCAATAGACTTTTAAACGAAGAATGAGTCTTAGAAGATCTGAATATAAATGTATATGAAAAAGAAACAAAGACTTATCAGAAGACTCAACAGAATTTCTTGAATTATTTTGATAGAAACTCGAATGCATTGTGTACGTTTAATGTACATGTAAAGAATTAAAGTGGCAGCATGTTGTACATGCTAAGTCTCGAAATAAAGAAGCAACAAATAAAAAAAATACAAAAATTGTGGGCCCAGTCCAAAAATTAGAACTTAATTATTTTTAGTATAGTAGGTTAGAGCATTTATTTGTTAACACCTGTTAAAATAATACGTGTATTATACTTTATCATATTATCATCTGTACATATAGTGCATAAGAATTAGGGATACTAGACATTTCAAATAAATTCATGATACAATTAACGACTCTCAATTACTTTTCAACATGTATTAGATTTCGCATGAGCTTTTCTATACCTCTACATTATTTCTATATTTCTCTTCTATACGCAGCTAGGAAGATAGATATACATACAATTCTGGCAGTATACAGTTCAAAGTAAATTCATCCAAAATCTATTAATATAATATATCAGAAACATACCCTGGTGGAAAAGAAATAATACTTTCGTGAAAATCTTTAAATCTCTGATTTTAAATACCATAGCGTGTTCCGCCGCGCTCACAGCTGTACCGGAAGCACGTCATGCGTACTCGCACGATCCGGTGCTGCCATCTGCAGACGAGAACGAACGAAAACTGGCGAGACCAGCCGAAGTACTCAGTCGCGGTCGCCATTTTGTCGGGTCGTCATCGGGCACGTCGTGTTTCTCTCGGTTTTCAGTGTGTGTTTTTTCCGGGAGTACCAAGCACCGCCGTCAAAATTCGGGGCCAAACCGCACGAACGGCCGCACCACCCAAATGGCTTGCCTGCATACCCTCAAACAGGAGATCAAAACCCTCGAGTCCGTCTTCACCAAGAGCCATGAGCGATTTCAGATAATGTCCGCGAGTGTAGACGAGCTCAGCTGCAGATTCGTCGGTAAAAATGGGAAGAAATACGAAATACACGCCAATATAACAGTAAGTGATTTCCCGTGCATGGATACTATCTAGAGTACAATGGTGCAGGATGCAAATGGCCCGTCTGTTTGTCAGACCACGGATAGCGTTTCTCGTTGTTTATCCTAAACTAGTGAGACACACGTTAACTCCCATCGGCTATCCGTACGACCGATTGGACAAAGGAAACAATAACACTGGTTGTGTTGTTATTCGAGACTTTTGACAAGAGCCATGTCGGAACCCGCGACAACGGTGTATATTGTGTGTATATACATGTACCCGCATGCTCTCGGTGGTCTCACCCCGGTATTCGCGTTTTTCTCCTGTTTGCCGGATTTCAATGTGACTACGTGTGATCGATCTTTTCTAGCACCGTGCGAGACACACAATATCCGTAAAGATTTTCAGACAAATTAGCATTGCGGCAGAGGTCAATGCATGTCACGGATAGACGGTAAATCCCTCGCAACAGTATCTATTCAGTACGACGTTTGTATTTGCGCTGGAAGGGAAAAAAAGTTTTCTTCGTTTACATTCAATGTCGCTTAGGCGGTTATACACCGTGTCCGGACGAATACGGGCTATTAATTTTGCGTACAACAGATGATTTTCCTAGATGTGCCAGATAGTTTCGATGAACGTCCATCTGCGGAGTTTCTTCTTTTTTTTACACGAAATCATCTGTACCGCTGGGTTTCTTTTTTTGTGGAAGAAAATATTGAAATGCTATTGAATTTTTAAGTGCCAGACAAACTTCGTTGCTCGTTTAATTAAGCGGTTATTTATATTACTACGGGCCTCCGTTTATTATTCATTAGCGATGTTAATCTAGTACGTTGGAAAATAAATTGCAACATGTACGAGGACGGGTATGCAAACTTAGTCACGTGTATCTGGAGAACTGCGTTTTAAATTTCTTTTGTTTACTTCGCAATTGCGTGCCGTCGTATAGGTTAAAATCGTTCAGAAATTCACAATTACCATATTTCATTGTCGCGAATTTAATTAACGTTTTAGATTTCATATTTCCATTGAATGAGACGGTGGACACAGAAAGTCCTGATGTTATAACCGACGTGACGGTTTATAGGGGAAAAAAGATGAAACCGTCTCGATTTTTATACGTTGCGAAACAAAGGCTTGACGTAAGGACTTAATTTAAGGGTATCGATTGGACGCGTTTACTATTTACTTTTTTCTTCTCGTTCTTCATGGTAATAATGAGTTTCTTTAATACTTTAATCAGTTGAATGTTATATATACCCATTACGATTTAATGTTGCTAATTAATTAATGATTCGTAGTATGCATATCTACGAACATGGCACCGACGCTAAACCAATTGCAGTTACCGATAAATCCATGTTTAATCATAGTAACAACGTTCATGAGAAACATTCGTTGTCTAGATGCAATATAGTTTTTAACGATAGAAATGATAATCGAATACATTTGTTTCTTTCTTGTTCCTCACGTTTGTATGCTACCCTAACGCCTTATGCTTCGTAATAACTGTGTAAATTGTTTCTCACACTGTCATAACGAAAATGTTATGTTGAATGCCTACCATTTCTTTTTTTGCTGACTTTTACGACGCGTTTTCGATGTGTACGTTTGCACGACAACATATTTTACGAATGTTGATTATACCAATTCACTTGTGTGGATCACTATAATTAATCGAATTAAATGAGGATACAGTCGTAAATCTTTGTCATGGCTTCATTGATATTTTCGAATAATTATTTATAAACTGTTTCATGTTATTCTTATTTTGAAGTTATTGAAAACAATGTACCTGTAATAAATAATGTGATAGAATGCATATATTGCTTTCAATCATGTGCATATAAGTATCAATTATTTTAAGAATGTTATGTTTATTAAATATGTATTTTTTCAGAGTATATTGATGATTTGTTTCCAACAATTATTGCTGTTGTGTTTTGTGTAAAAAGGTTATAGAAGATTTAATGAATGTTGTAGGAAACGTATCCTTCGACACCTCCTGTATGGTTTGCGGAGTCAGAAGAGACAAGTGTTACGAATGCGGTACAAATTTTAAGTAACACAACAGGCCGTGATAACCATGTCATTAACCAAGTCGGGATTCTCTTAAAAGAATTATGTAGACTTCACTCATTACCAGAACCACCGGACGTGGAAAGGTTGAGAACAGCTTTGGATCCATTACGTTTAGGAGCAGCGTATGAAGCTGCAGCACAAAGGATGGACTCTGATGAACCTGAGGATATCGACGAAGACGATGAAAGTGAACCAGAGGAAGACCTGCATTTGGACTTAGATGATATAGACACAACTACCAAGAGTAAGGTAAGTGAATGATGTTTCAAATACATTTTCTACTAATATTAAATCAGATAGATAGTTTTCTTACATAATATATCTTGTATTAATTTATTGCTTATTTGTTGCATTCCAAGGGCGAAGAAATGGACATGGAACACCTTGCAACATTAGAAAGGTTGAGACAAAACCAGAGACAAGATTACTTAAAGGGATCTGTCTGTGGAAGCGTGCAAGCCACAGACAGACTCATGAAAGAATTGCGCGACATTTACCGAAGTGAAAGTTTTAAAAAAGGTAATATACATTTTATCTCTTTGTATGTATATATTGGTGGATATATGGAACATGTGTTTAATAAATCTATTGCAGGAATGTACAGCATAGAATTAGTAAATGACAGCCTGTACGAGTGGAATATCAGATTGATGTGTGTCGATCCAGACTCGCCTCTTCACAGCGATCTCATACAGCTGAAAGAAAAAGAAGGCAAAGACAGTATTCTCCTTAACATGCTTTTTAAGGTATATTGATCATTTGTAGAAAGGCTGTTGGTCATCAAAAATTAATTACCTGTTTTTGATCTTTTTAAATTCCAGGAAACTTATCCATTTGAACCCCCGTTTGTAAGAGTTGTGCATCCCATGATCTCTGGTGGGTATGTCCTAATTGGAGGAGCAATTTGCATGGAACTCCTTACAAAACAAGGTTGGAGTTCAGCCTATACGGTAGAGGCGGTCATAATGCAGATTTCAGCAACGTTAGTGAAGGGAAAAGCACGTATACAATTCCAAGGATCTGGTGGTGCTGGCAAAGTGTGCGGTGCACAAGGTCAATACAGTCTAGCACGTGCACAACAGTCATTTAAGTCTCTTGTACAAATACACGAAAAGAATGGTAAGAAATCATCCTTCTTTGCTCAATTTTATACAATAACATACTTTAGTGTTAAAGGAAAAAATAGTAAGAGTTTGAATGCAGTGAGCGTTTCTGCAATAATGCTGTAGCGTCGTGTGTTATTTTTATGACGATACTAATGCGGGACGTATCGTTTGTTTACATATTCTTATAGGTTGGTTTACCCCTCCGAAGGAGGATGGCTAATGAACATAAACCAAGGGGAGAAAAAAAATTTGACGCGTGCTTACAGCTGAGACTTTAATTCGGTGTGTGCCCAACAAATAATTGTTATGATAATGATTTGATACACAAACACAACATTAATTAGGTAACTTAAGATACTGAATTAATCTAACGCATAATTCCTTTGATGGCTGAGACGGCTGCCGCGCAAACAGTGAAGTGTTTGGTTCTGTATGCATAGATTTTTCAGTAATTAGTGATTAGATCGCCGATCGCATCCGTGAATGTGAGGTATCGATCATTTTTTATGTGGAATTGATTCTTATGTTCGGAATTAACTAAGAATCGTGATTATTCCAAATAACATATTAATCTTAGTTCTCCATGAGAGTACACAATACTTGTACGTACGTACGAAACGAGTGTAAACATTCTGTGAAATATGTTTGCGCATTCTGTGCTTCCTGTCTTCTTTACAGGGGGACACAAAGATTTAGCAACTTAGATAGTTACGCTGAGAATTTTTCTAAGTGTCTTTTTCCCTTTTTTTTCATGATTGCGAGGTTTCATTCGTTCCATTGTATCTTATTGTACTTTAATTCCTTTCATTCATCGTGCAATTCGTGAACAATTTTGTTCCGGGTGTATCATTTCGTTGAAAGTATGACAGTTGGACAAATTAAATTTTGACGACGATGTTTTCCGGGTGTAAAGTAGCGCATTTTGATTTTTCACCTTTTCAAAATGTGTATCCAGGTTGTTTCATGCATCGATCAAGGCAATTCAGCCGTGTAAACGAGCACACAACCAAGAAACTTCATAGGTGATAACATCGAACTGAGGGTCATAAGTGTAAAATTCATTTTGTACATAGAGACTCTAGAGAGTATAATGTCGAGTGAATGATTTCTTAACTTCTTTACACCGCAGTCATAAACGAGTAATCTCTTAATATTTATTTGCTCTACGAAGATAACTAAGATCGATGATTGTAGATTTTTCACATGAAAGTTACTATTTTTTTACATCATTTTTTTTATAGATAGTTAACCTTACAGTGTTAGTCGCCAAAGTAATGGACTTAAAGTAGGTACCTCAGCTTTATATTTCACACTCTGTAATCTTCATGCTTGACTTTTAGCTATAATGCGTCATGTCGCGTAAAGTTCGGCAAATTTCATCTGAATCCAATTACAAAAACGTTGCCAAAATTCCACGTTAAACCCTTTCCGTTTTTATGCCTTCATGTAGAAATTTGATAGCAGCATTAGTTTACTTATTAGGTATTGGACTTGCTGTTATGATAACCGAATAAAATGAAAACAATTATTAAGTAAATACACATTATTGTACATATATTTATATTCCGATATAACAGCACTGCTCTTTAGAGTCTTTTGTTTTAAATAGGAAATGAAAGTATGTGGAATGATGAACGAAATTCGGTTGTGTGTCCCGTTTTGTGATTCCTTTTTTTTTCATAATGTTCTATACAACAGGGCAGATTGATTGATATGTTTCTGAATGGGATGAAACGTTGCTTTGTACGTTGAGCGTACGCTCAACCGCATCTTTAGTTGTATTATATATACACACACACACTTGGATGTCATGACATCTGAATTCGACCTTTATTTACGTGATATATTAAACGTGATATTACAAATCCCACAAAACATTTATTTGTGCCGCAGTAGAACACACACTGATCGTTACGGAAAAAAAGATAATAAAAAGATAACAATGGTGGTAAAGAAGAAATAAAAATATTGCTAGAATTCTAATTCTAGTAACTGGTGAAGGAATTTATACCGCACGTGGGTTTTACAAATTTCACGATTAAAATTATGTTTCTTAACGATTAGTTTCCTTTTTGCTATTCTCTGCCTTTTTTTATTTGCCCGTTTTTCATTTTTGTAAATTCCAGTCTCGTTGTCAATACGAAAATTTGAATATAGATTTGAATATAGATTTGAATAATTTCCTCTTCTTCCGTTTTGCTTATTCACAAATATCGCCGTAGAGTGTATAATGCAAATGAATTTCAATTGCAGCGTCAATCGATGGCCCGAATCTTGCGTAGCGTCAGTGAAATTGATAGTTATTTGTACGGCTATCGAAGTTTCGATTCCACTCCCAGAACGTCTATGCAGTTTGTTTCGTACATACATACATACATATACATATACACATACACGTACTACCCGCACACACTCGAGACACCCCCTCATATGTATACATATTCACAAAACCACACAAGCATGCATATATGCATACGTACACATGCTCTGATTCGTGTATATACATATACATATTCCGTTCCTCGTGTGTTTCATCTTCGTACGTTTAATTGAAGCGAATTATACTGACTTCGAGTTTTTCACAACGTCCGACTCGACTGATGATTTCGAGTGTAGTATTCTCGGTTAGTCGTTGCACTATTTATACCGCGCGTTTTCTTTTTATTTTTTATTAATCCGCCTCGCGTGAACAAAATTTGTTTGTAGAACGAAACCACACCTCTGTCCGGTTCGTCGTTCGCATTGGAAATACATGTGAAACCTTTCGATTTTTACGTTTCTTGAATACCTAACGTATCCGTATAAAGAGAACAAGAAAATGAATTGCGCGAATGTTAACGGAATGCCTAAATAATAGCCGTATGAAGATGAAGCGGTACATATGTTATTGGCAATAACGCATGTACGATGCATTCGTAAAATACTTGTTTATCCGACTAATCGAGCGGAGGAGTAGCGTGGATCACCGGTTCTGTTCGTGATGTAATTAAAAACCGTTTGTGAAATTCGATCGAGCAGTATCCGTAAATGAAATGATAGACTCTTAAGTATATAAGTGTACAATCAATTAGCTCATTGTCAGCGGGTACCATGATTTGTACAGCCGCCGCCTGTCTGACGATCGAGTCTTGGTTGTTTGACGTCGTTAACCGTTATGTTCTTTGTCAACAAAAAAAAATTTTCTTTTCTCGTGTCTGTTAAGTTTTCACTTATTTTTTTTTGTGACGATCGCGAAGCATATATCGTAAGCAGCCACGTGGCCTGTATATTTTTGCTACAAATATCGTTAGTAACGTTCCCCCTCACCCCATTTCACTGTCTCTTTTTCATTCTCACTCTTCTCACTATCTTTCAATCTCCTTTTCTTAAAACTAAAAACTTTCACAAATGCTTTCTGTTTTCTTCCTCCCCTCCCATACCTATCTATTCTTTTTATTCTTCTTCCTCTTTTCTCGTACGGAGTTTCAGAATACAAAAGAAACTGAAACGAGGAAACACACCGAAGTAATATCGATAAAATAAGCAAAGTATATTCGTTGATTTACATTAATTAAGTGAATTAATAACAAGTGGTAGACTCGAGGTTTCACTCGACGTTAAAATAAACGAAGATAACTTCAGGAAAGGTAATCGACACGTTTCATTCCAAGCACTGAATTTCGAAAACTTTACTGCGAAACGATGGAAAGACTAAACGTTGTTTTTTGCATTAAGACAAACAAAAGAAGAAAGGGAAAATAAAAAAAGATAAACAATTTCGTGCGTGGAGCGCAAGAGATTGTTCGATGTTCGCTGATGTTTCTTTTTAATGAATAATCGAATGGCTTTTATGGGTTTTGCTTCTTAGATACGAAAGTAGTGAATATGCAATATGCTTAAAGAACTTTTTCGAGTTTTCACGGTGATTACAGTGGACTTTCGATTTTAAAGACTGATTAAAGCGGAACGTTCGTGTTCCTTCTTCCATCTCGCGTTCTGAGATTCTCATATTATCGATACGATACTTTCTCACTGTTGAATTTGGGTATTTAAAAAATTAAAAATGCGTAGCGCGTAAAAGAGAGAAAAAAACACAAAAACACGGAGAAGAATTGATCGGCCTGTATCTCGCCTGTATCTACCTTTTTTATGCATTGCACGGTGTAAAATACCGGATGACACACGCGTTTTGAATTATTAAAAAAAAAAAAACGAGAAAAAGAAAGAAAAGAAAAAAAAACAGTATTTTAGATGGAAATGCCCAAACGATCTATGGAAGATAGATATTCGATTTCGGGGTGTATTTGTGGCAAAAATAGTGATTCTCTTTTGGTGTATCTTAATTTCTTCTTCTTTCCTTTCGGATACCCTTCGGATCAACGAAAAAGAAAAACTTTTCTTTATTACCGTATCTCGTCTCGCACAGTGATACGTAACATACGTTTCGAAGGTTGATTCAATTGGTATTTTTTTTTTACCTCTGTTTATTTTCATATCGGACTCCTTTCCGTTGGTAACAAACAAAAAGGGCACGCGGTATGCGCGGAAACGTGTAATAATCAAACGTACGAATGCGAGAAACCGTTCACGACCACATTTCAGAACACGAGTACTGTAAACGAGGGGTAAAAAAAAATAAGCGAAGGAGGACAAAAGTAATAATTAATGTCTTGCGATTATTGCTACTATTTATAATTGATTATTCGTAGTTTCGTTGTAACCGCTGCCTTCGGTCGTATCCATCCAGCCACCGGATAATAAGTATAGACTTTGTGTACCGCGTTATGTATATGGTATCACTTAATTCTGATATTGTAATACTTTCTGACGGCGGCGTAAGCCTTCCCGCGAAGATCGTTGTTCATATCGAGATGGGAGATGACGTCGGTCGACGAGAAACCGTTCAGTTCTTTCGCGTCCCGACGACGACGACAACAGTGTTCTTGTTTTCCTTTCGCAGTGGGGTAAGTTTGTCTCCCGTATATGAACGACATTCTTCGAGTCTAAAACCTATAAACTGAACTCTACACACCTATCCACTGTATCTGCCTATGTACCTACCTAATTAAACAAGCCGCCAATCAATCGATCGACCGATCGTATCGTCCCGTCGTCGATCTATAATCTTAAGATTATACTACGTGTCTTAAATCTGCCACACATGTATATCGTGCCCATTTACTGACTTGAGTGAACAAATTTCAATAATTCTAGTATAACGACATTATACTTTCTCTCTCACGCCGCGACTTTGCATTAAGTTACGTTAATTATTATTTAGAAGAACGCTACGAAACACAGAAAATAAAGATTTTAATAAAAAAAAAAACATGGGAAATTTGTGAATATGTAGTGGTGTTGGTGTTGCACGTACACAGGGTATACCGTACTCTCCCTCACCCCTATGTTATCCATGAAGCTTAATCCCCGGTTTCTTTTAAATATATGTAATAAATATGCATGCGATGTCTTTTTTTTGTTGCATTTTTTACGGTGCACCCGTAAAATTCAATTTTCTTTTTGTAACTCCCCGTCTGTATACAGCGGCGCGATTACGCGCGCACCGTAAATTATTATACTGTTTCAAGACTCCGGCGAAACAGGAAGGATACGTAAAAGAGGGACCTCGTTCGCGGTATGAGATTTCTTATCCAAAGTTAATTACCGCGTGGTAAGTCCTTTCCACCAGAAATTTTCTATTCACGAGGAAACGTCACCAACACGGCGGAACGATTATTCGTATGCTAGGACGGAATCTTGCTAAATCAACAGAAATAGTTAATCGTGAAGATATTTAGATGTAATACACTGGCATGAATACACGTTAATTCATCGCCGAGTAACTAGTAGCTCGTTATCTGGCCCGTTATCAATTTCGAATATAGCGCGGGTTAATATGTGGCATATATTGTTGCCTATCTGTTTGTATTTCCCACGGGATACGCGTTACGTCACTATATGCACAGAGTTCGGGACGCAGTGTGCGTTACACACGTACGTAGACCCTATCACCCGGGGAAACAGGTCCCGGGTAGTGTTATTTTGGAAGAATCTATCCGTATGAATTAATTGTCTACTCTCTGCTAAAAGAAAATCTTGTTATTTCTGTGGTACGTCCCTTCCCTGATTGTTCATTTCTTTTTTCTATATTTTTGGACGTATCCAGACCAACGCTGTCGTAGATCAGGAACAGTCAGATTACCCCTATCATTTCACCGAACACAGACGTTACGTCAATGGCGTTAACAGTCGTAGGGAAACGAGCGGTGTTAGAAAAACGAGTCGTGACGAGAAAGAAGTAGGAACGCGGGGGGGACGTACGATCGTATCAAAGTGGCCATAAAAGTCTCGGCACTTTTTCCCCTCGTACCCGGGCGAATAGCGTGGGGTCGGTACTAGTACACGGGGAAACAGTTTCGGGGGAATCAATTTTCGACATGCGGTGACCGGCCGATATGGTCAATTTGAACTTTTATTCAGGGACGACGAGTCTTCTTCCCATGAAGTAGGTGAATTGAATTCGAGTTTCGAAGATTACCCTGAAACACCTGCTGCTTCAATTTACTACCGCCTTTTCCTCCCCCCCCCCCCTCCCACTTTTGGAGCGATGGTGAGGGGGTGGGTTGTATTATTTATCGACGGTGGGCTATAGAATTGAAAATTTAGTCCCTTCGAATCTAGCTTCATATAATTTCTTTATTCCGGGTACTACTTTATCGTTTCCCATTATTTAAATGTCAAGGTGCTCACTTATCCCCGCTTCCGGGTGAAAAAGTTGATTGCTTTTGAAAACGTTCTAAGTGCAGCGAGCAATTTTATTCTGGTTACTAGTAACGCGGGAAAGACACACACATGTACACACACGTGCGCACGCGCGCGTACAACGAAGGATGAAATACTCGAATAAAAATTTTTCAATTTCCCCTACGCTTCCGTATCGGAAGCCTGCCAGATCACGGTGTGGAGCGGCTGATGTCAAAAGTGAAATTAAATCTCGACTATCGAATTTCCCCGTGAGCTCTCCGCAGTGTCTTTCTGCCCCGGAATAAGCCGACCAGCCGCGGCTGGTTAAATTTTGTTTATTTTCCGTTCGTCGAGCCGGTTGACACGTCGGGTCGGTCGTCTTCTCGACGTTCGTTCCAATTCCAATTAATTTCCATGACAGAGGCCGGAAACCTCTCTGCAACTCCGTTTTCACCGTGCAGGTGTGAAATTGTACAAAGGGTCGGACTAATTAGCGGAACGGGTAAATGAAATCCGAAAATCAACCAGACGGCTCGTCGTCACTTTGCTTTGTCGTTTTGTTAGTCTTTTTGAATATCGACCGCCCGCCGAAGTTCGATCGCGCGGATCTTCGAATACGAGGAGAAGACACTTCAGGGAAGTAGTGTAAACAGGCAAAAGTCAGACATCAGTGGAAAACGTCTCGTACTTCCCTCGTCATTTCTGCAATTTTTAGATATCAATTTGAATCTTTCACCACCTTGTTTCGCTTCAAATTACGCGTCCAAATCGTCCCGTATCATTTGAATATCTCAAAAATTGCGGAAATGACGAGCGAATTACGAAAATCGCGAAAAATCGTCAAGTTCAACCAGTTTTTTGATCGGCATTCGCTCAATTTTTGAGATAGCGGTCTGAAACTTGTACCATTGTTTTAGTTAGGAAATTCTACGCCAGATCGACGTATAATAGTTGTACTTTTCGAAAATTTAATTTTTCGCAAAAATCTGAAGGGGGTAGGTCAGGATTTTTTGCGATTTTCGTAATTCGGCCGCCATTTCCACAATTTTCTAGATATCAAAATGATTCTTTTACTGGCTTATTCGGCTTCGGATTCCGCGTCCAAAGCGTCCCGGATCTTTTTAATATCTCAAAAATTGTGGAAATGGCGGCCGAATTACGAAAATCGCAAAAAATCCTGACCTACCCCCTTCAGATTTTTGCGAAAAATTAAATTTTCGAAAAGTACAACTATTATACATTGATCTGGCGTAGAATTTCCTAACTAAAACAATGGTACAAGTCCCAGGTCGCTATCTCGAAAATTGAACGAATGCCGACCAAAAAACTGTCATAATTTGACGATTTTTCGCGATTTTCGTAATTTGTTCGCAATTTCCGTAATTTTTAAGCTATTAGAATGATCCGGGACGTTTTGGACACGGAATCCGAAGCCAAGTAAGACAGTGAAAGAATCAGATCAATATCTAAAAATTTACGCGAACGGCGAAGGAACTAGGAAAATCGCGAAAAATCGTCAAATTATGACAGTTTTTTGGTCGGCATTCGTTCAATTTTCGAGATAGCGACCTGGGACTTGTACCATTGTTTTAGTTAGGAAATTCTACGCCAGATCAATGTATAATAGTTGTACTTTTCGAAAATTTTATTTTTCGCCAAAATCTGAAGGGGGTAGGTCAGGATTTTTTGCGATTTTCGTAATTCGCTCGCCATTTCCGTAATTTTTGAGCTATTAAAGTGATCCGGGGCGTTTTGGAAGCGGAATCCGAAGCCAAATAAGCCAGTGAAAGAATCATTTTGATATCTAAAAAATTGTGGAAATGGCAGGCGAATTACGAAAATCGCAAAAAATCCTGACCTACCCCCTTCAGATTTTTGCGAAAAATTAAATTTTCGAAAAGTACAACTATTATACATTGATCTGGCGTAGAATTTCCTAACTAAAACAATGGTACAAGTTTCAGACCGCTATCTCAAAAATTGAGCGAATGCCGATAAAAAAACTGGTTGAACTTGACGATTTTTCGCGATTTTCGTAATTCGCTCGTCATTTGGGCAATTTTTCAGATACTATAATGATCGAGGACGCTTTGGATGCGAAATCCGAAGCCCAATAAGATGCAGAAAGAATCAAATCGATGTCTAAACATTCGCGGAAACGGCTAGCAAACACAATAAAAACTGTTTCGAACATTATTTAAATTATTAAATTATCAAATACGTATCTTACATACATCGCAAGCTACGACGTGTAGTCTTTAAGATACAGAACATTCGGTGTGCGGTTGACACGCGAAAAGCGATCAAATATCAAGTGTCTCTTTAACCGTCGGAATATAAAAGAAGCGTACGAATAAATTTGTTCTTCTCGCCGTTACAATGGAATGGAATCGTATAAGTTCGGCGTATAATTTTATCGATCACGATGGCGATAGGGGACAACCCGAAATCGTATTTCCCGTTTACGGTATCTTTTATATTTATCAAAAAACCATAAAACATCGGCAGCTCGAGAACTTCGGTATCGTTGGTCTATCGCGCGTATATTTCACCCCGTAAAAAGTTGTTCATTGTAAGCGAGTGCTTTCGTTGTAACGTTACGGGAAAAGTCGTAGACATATTCGCGCGACTCGCGGGAGCTTCTTGCGGCGTATGTTTCGCAACACGGCTTGCTGGGAAACCGTTTTTAGGGGGATGATGTCGTCACCGTGCGTTCAACTTGCTGTTTTACTGCCCCCGGATATTACATCGGGCGATTATCATCCCCGAGTTACTCGAATAGCTGTTACGACGGAAGTATCTCTCACCCTGTACGTTGTCACCTCGTCGAATGGCGAAGGATTTCGATTCCCGGGTGATATCATTTTTTATTTTTTAATACCGGTAATGGAAATCATCAAAGTGTCCGTGATAAGACGGGGTATAAAGATCCGTAGACAAGATAAGCCGTGGAGAGGAGTCGCGATGATAATGGAAATCGTTGAGAGTCTTTTAAAATCTGTGTGATTCTAGTAAGACGATGTAATCTATCACGGAAAAGATTCAATGATAGGAATAACGTTTCAAAATATATTTGGCGAACCTGTCTGACGAATCGGGAGATCGTTTCCGCGAGAGAAATTTCTAATTAAAATGGAAATTCGATCCATGTAGGAATAAACAATTTTGTGTTTGGTGACCCGATAAGGAAGGACCGTCGGAAGCTTAAAACTATAGGAACTTCCTGGTAACTTCTTAATACCGAAATACGTATCGGTAACACCTTAATACTAATATCAAGCTTCCCACGATAAAACTCGCCGGTTCGATTCGGGGTATCGTGATGTTCCGAACTTTGATTCGGCATCGGCTCCGAAGTTACTCCTTATTGCTTCCGTCATGGTGTTCAAAATCCGGGAGCCCCGGGAGAACTTGGTAAATTGTCGGTGGTCGATGCGAACGAAATTCTAACACGATCGAGGGACACGGATATTGTTTCGGACGAGTTTCGATGGTCGAGCTTGTTTCAGGGACGGTTACGTAGGTATATCGTCGTCCACAAGTCATGGGAAAAGTCACCGATTCATTCGAACACAGAGATATTTTACGATTTAAATGATACTTTATCGTTACATAAATGAACTCGACTTTTCGTATATTTCTTTTTAAAACCCAAGAGATTCGAGCACGTACAAATGTTGCAAAGTACAGAACTCTCCCGGCGACGGAGAGGAAACAAGTTTAATTTGAACACGGTTGAACCTTTGGTTTTTATTCGAATAAAAATTAC
This sequence comes from Mimumesa dahlbomi, assembly GCA_917499265.3. Lineage (NCBI taxonomy): Eukaryota > Metazoa > Arthropoda > Insecta > Hymenoptera > Crabronidae > Mimumesa > Mimumesa dahlbomi. The sequence continues at coordinate 13,490,019 of OU824118.1, forward strand.
TTGCTAAATTTCGCCCGCTCTTAATCTAAATTTGCAAGTGTCTCGTGACTTATGGACGGACATGTACGGTAGGTATACGCCGTATAAATGCGGTGCCGTTAAACGAGGGACTCCGAGGAACGGTACGGCACGTTTTGCGCTCGCGCGCATTAGTTTCGGGAGAATTCACCGGATCCGTGCTACATTGCGCCCGGTGTTTATGACACTGCGTTATCGCGGACGTATGGGGGAGAGGAAAACGACGACCTACAATGCGTGCCAGGGAACGAACCACTGATTTTCTCCCGTCGTCGAAAGCTAATTCTCACAGTTATCATCGTTTCCACCGGCGCGGGCTAATACGCCCGAATGCCGAAGGTATTCGCTTTACTCGAGACTAATCAGTTTAATGATGAAGAGGGCTCACCCCATCAAATACTCAATTCAATCCGTATTCGCGCTATTCCACGAAATCAGTTTGTCATTAAACTTCGAATCAGACTTCGTATGGGATTTCGATCGATTACGATTTTATGTTAAAACCGGTGTAATTCTCCCGTTGGATATCGATAGAACGAGTATCTTATGATTACATTATAACTACGCGCACCCATTGATTCGAGTATATCATACGTATGGATTAACCATGCTCGCCTGTTTATGCTTGATTTTTTATCATCTTTTAATTTCTGACGGGTATTTTGATTAGTAAATAATAGAGTTGGATCGCGAGCTCGTTTGTTCAATTTACGGTGGTACTATTTGCATCCGCGTTCTATCTATTCTCCCCTCGTTCTATTTATTCAAATTCGTTTGTTTTCGACGGCGTTATTACCACTCTATTACAGATTATCTGGATCGTTACGGGATTTTCAATAATCGGATACGTTGTATGTATGCAATTTCACGTTCTATATACGCATTCCTCCACCGGCAACCGTGGATGTATTTTATATTACGTAATACTATAGATACATATTATATGGGATATTGCGGGGGCAACGATGCATAACATTTGGCCGGTAACAATGCTTCGGGAATAACGTCCGCTGGCTTTTCCGTTGACAGGGTGATTAAGAGAATTCGTCGAGTGCCATCGAAGCGCGTATCGTGTTACCGTTAAACCACATGAAAACCCATAACTCAATTTTATATTCGTAGTATCATCTCTTGACCTATTCCATAACAAAGGACCGACTGTAATGTCATTCCGCAATTACTTCAATTTGATGCATCGATAACAATGCAAACAATACCTATAAATTGCCCGCTGTACTTTTAGAATCACGCTCTTTTAACCTATATTAACAGGCAGATATGTTTATTAGACGTTGAAACTACTTTGGAAATGAATTATACTCGTTACAACGATGAAAATCTCCTTGCTTATAATAAAATTGAAATTTAAGAACAATTTAAACGAAACACTGAACATTTATCCACGAGTTTTAAATGAAACAAAGGCGCGGGGTGAAAATTTAACTATACTCGTTAGAAAACGCCGATTGTTACGTCTACGGGGTAAGAACGTTTCCCCTTTTTTTAACGGGTCCGTTTTATCGTATCGCCCCGAGGAGGGTTAAACTCCGTGGAGGAAAAAAAAGTTCGTCCACCACGCGTCTCTTGTTTCGCCGCAGTTCTGCGGTGTTACGTACACCGATGTGCACACCTACGCGGCAGCCGGATGTACAGCGGCCAGGCGAAGTATCAACAGGTGTAGTCGGTCGGTTGTTTCGCTTAATCGGTTCCTATTCTGTGACCGAGACTTCTAAGCTCCGTCCCCGTAATTCGTGATATCCCCCACGGGAATCCGGGGACAGTCGGCGATACGCCGGAAGACCGCGTGTCATTGTTCCTCCGTCTGAAAATGAATCACAATTATATTCTATCTGTCGGTAAATGTAATCGTTTGGTGTTTCTGTAAATTTCGATTCATCGTTCATGAAGAGTCATAGACGTATGCGTACGTACAAACATACATACATACATACGGAAGAACAGTATAACGCAGGAATACCTCTGTCTCTCTCTGTTTTTTTATCACATTTCATCAGCATCGTTTAAATTCCGCAATCAAGATTTACTCGGTAGCATAAATCCCAGCTGCATTGGTACAAATGTCCGAAATGTTTCTTCATCATCCCTCTGACGAAATAGAAAATAATGAAAAGCGTAGTGGAGCGGTGGCCGCGCTGCTGCCGCGGACTCTGGAAAAACAAGGAATTCCTGACGAATAACGCGGTGAATTTCCGGCGTACCATACCGGTAGGGGGTTGAAATTTCGTCAGTGGCCGCTACACGGTAACCTCTGTTTCATTCGAGGGGCTATCTCGCGGTAGACGAAACACGTAAGTACATGCTCGCGTGCAACAGACATATTCCGAACTTCGTCGCAAGTCCAGCAAGTCATCTTATTGTCTGGTATCCAGTCGGTCCCGATCTCTTGCCGGTGTTCCGGTGTGCGGTCAGGTCGGATGTGGATGGGAATAACGAAGGCTGTGCAAAGGGAGAGAACCGGAGAAGGAGGGAGACAGAGAGAGAGAGAGAGAAAGGGGATGAGGGAATGCCACGTAGAAGGCCGGTCCTGGCATAAGTTGTTTGGCATTCATTTGGCGTGCAATGCCGAGCCCATTCCGAGATTGAATCCCACAAAACTGGCTGCGCCACGGCGTTATAATTAATTTATAATACCTCTAATTACGTGGCCATGTCGGATGTGGCTGTCCCGACGTTTAATTTGTTCGCTAATTAAACAGGCTACGCGCCCCGTGAGGGTGCAGCGCGCCTGCCCGGTATCTGTCCCTTTCTCTCTCTCTCTCTCTCGCTCTCCCTTTCTCCCTCTCTTCCCTCTTTACCATTTCCCAACGATCTACCTACCGACCGTTCAAGTTATGCGCCCGGAAACGACGAGCGCACGACTGCTCACTGCGGCTGCAGTTTACCCCCGCAGCTGCATCACGCCGAGATTCGACGCCACCCTTTCGCGTACCCTCTTTTTCTTTTATCCTGTCCCTTCGTCCCGCCCCCCCTTCCCCGGTCTTTTTACCATATCTCCGAGCGGGTGTGCGTATTTTTCTTTTATCACACGCCGCAACTCTACTGTTTCCTTTATTACTCGATTTTCCACCCCCACCTGGATTGTGCTTGGGGTTTTTTTCGTTGAAATCAAAGGCTATATTTCTCCCCCTCTCTCCTCCTGTTGCGTGTGCCGTCGTTAGTAATTAGAGTGATCGCTTTGATGCGAGGTGTCTCGTTCATATTTTCGAAAGAAACGTAAGATTCCTTTTTTCTCCAGCCTTGTTTTAAAGGGACTCTTTTGTCCTTGTGTTTTCTACCTACCGGTGGCGGCTTTGGCGAACGCGTGTTTTAATTTGTTCGTTATTCACTTACTCGAGCGTCTCGAAAATTTCTATTCCCGTGGGATTTACCTCCTAGGCGGGGGAATAAAAGCCTCTTTTCCTGTTTCCCCGTATGTTTCTCTTTCCGCGTTCATCTTTTTATCTCCTTTTGTAGTTTTTCGCCGATCCAGGGTCTCTCTTTGCCCCTCCACTCTCTATTTTTCTTCTCTTTTTACATTCCTCCTCGTCGCCGTTACCTCTATCGTTTCCTTTCATTTCCTTTGACTTCGTTTACCACTTTTTACTTTCCAGTCTCGACGCAATCGTTCTTCTTGTCCCTTTTATCGCGCCGTTTATATTCCGTTTCCTTTATTATTTCCGATTATTACCAACATTCTCCCCCACCCTCTCCCCCTCCCCTAGCATCCCACATCCCCGCACTTTCTCCTCTCGGTGCATATAGTGGATCTCGAGAGTGCAAAGCGGGTCTGCACGGAGCCTGGTAATTGAGAATGGCCGAACTAGAAGCCCCTCGATAATTTGCCAAATGTACGAAGCCGTGTCTTTGATCGTTATGGCCACGGTAATAGGCGCGACATACTATTTAGGGCTCCGAAGCGACAAGGACACTTATCAGAATGTGGGTGAACCCACCGGGACAACCGGGCACCCGGGTTAATAGATACTGTTCCTACAAAGTGTCCATAAATTCCCGCAGGAAATTAAAGTTCAGCGTCAAAGCGAACCATCAAAGAGAAAGATAGACCGAGGCTGTCCTTGTTGTTGCGACGGCCATTTAGATTTTTCACGTAAACGGTCTTCCGTTCGTTTGCACACGCGTGTACGTTTCCGCAACTTCCTATTCTTGGTGCCTAAAAATATACGGGCATATTTTAGTTACATCTGAAGGTTGTTGCATCTGAAACATGTATTCATATTTCTGTTAATAAACTGTGACTTTTTCTTGTAACATTATGTAAAAAAATCAATGTTCAAACAATTACAGTTTGAATGATAAGATTTTTCAAAAACTCCGTTCCAGCTTCGAGGTGGTTCGAGGATGCATGTTTTTTTTGGAGTCGATCTCGTCTCCTGGGAAATTGTCACCATACCTTCTCTCGCAGTCACCGTGAAAGCAATTGTCAGCAATGGTTATCGCCTGTTTCACAAATTTTCGTGGAATTCGGTAACGTTGAGTAACGGGGCGTTCATGTACAAGAGTTAATTGAATATTTGTACCTTCTTCTGATTCAGTAGATTCAATATCCCGCGTTGCGGCCAAGGTTTACTCGGTATTGACCGAGCCGGTCATAAAAATACATCAAGTTACATCGGGAAAGCTCGGCTCTTTCAGAAAAGTTAGATGGCTGGCTGGAAACCGCAGTGAGAAATGGAGCGCTTCATTTTAAGGCGGAATAACTTTGATGCCGTAACTCCCATCACTTTCATTATTCTCGTAAATTTCCGTCCGACAACGTATTCCTTAATCGTGGCTTTTCAGTCAACAGGCGTGCGAATTTTCTACGTGCAACGATTCCGCGAAACTTTTCTCATATAACGATTCCGTTAACGACAGATCCCCGTGCTTCTAATTGAAGCTGTTCGTAATTAGACCGCGAGGTATTACAGTCGGAATAAAGTATCCCGAATGTAACACGTACGTGTTCACAATGTTCTTTATTAAAACGGTTTTCCAGCGTTGTTGCACTTCACGTTAAAATGCCAATGTACTCCACTTACGAATATTACAAGCTAATTATCAAGGTAGTTTTACGCACGGTTGCATTGTATTCTTTGGAAATGTATTTAATTAATGAAAACATTATTTGTATTAAAGTGGAGATGACAATTTTTTCCTCATTAACTTAATTTCAGGAAAATATCTCCGTTGATAAATTGGCGTCGGCATTGTCTGCTTTATGCTACTGTATATCCCTTCGTTCGTTGCTTTTAGAAAGAAACCATCATTTCCGAAGCCATTTCAGTAGAGTATTTCCCACAACCCGCAATTAGTTTCTCAAACGTCAGCAAATTATTGCTAAACGTACTATTTTCGTTTAAATAAACAAAACGAATGTTTAGTAGCTTCAATTTATAAGTTGAAATCACGTCGGTTAGAGTGTCAGCGGGTAAACAAAACTCTCCTATTCACCGGTGACTTCATGTTCGCTATTCTAAATGGCAATAATATTGCATTTCGTCGTCATAATGAAGTTAATTAATCGAAACTAATCAAATTAATATTGACAAGCGGCGGGCACGGTCGCCGCAGTTCTCTTTGTCATCAAAGAGACGCAACGCGAATGTTTGATTCCATTGAAACTCGTTTGACCTCGCGTTTCTTTCGTCCAATTTCTCGTTAATAAAAACTCGACGCGTATAATCGAGAGACCGGAATGACGAATGATCCAGCGAGCTGTGCAAGTAATCTTCGATTGCATGTCTCAAATTACTTCGGAAGCTCTTTTGGGTGGGTTCCGAAAGCTCATTCGGCGGACGATCGTTTGAAGTTCGGATTGGAGTTTGGGGAGAACTCGAATCCATTTTGATTGCTTATCGATGGGACATAGGTTTTCGAGTTTGTGCTTGGAAATACGATGGCTCACGTTTTATTCTATCCGTGGAATATAAAGAGATTGATTCGCGAGTTTCGAGATGATATTATCTCTCTCTCTCTCTCTCCACGAAGAGAGTACCATCATCGAATGGTTAATCTTTGTGTCGCATCGTCTCCTTCAATCACGATTTTAATTATGAACTTTGATAATAAAAAGTGATTACGTTCAAAATCTCGCTACTTCGAAACTCCATCTTGCGGGAGGTAACGCTGATTATTCAGGCGTGAAATGTGTGTACCACGTTTTACGGTGTTGAAAAATAAAGTGAAAAAAGATAATCAAACACAGAATAATAACGTGAGCGTAATGACAAATAATATTTACAATCCTTTTTTTTTTTATGGAAAACGGATGCGTGAGAGAATAAACACCGTGTATATGGTTGTATCCGCGTCATCGATGTGAATTACACGGAACGGAATATAAGTAACGTAAATATCTTTATTCGTGAAGTTTGTATTTCACAGAAATAATACGCGATACGGAGGTAAAATCAATAAACATTCAGAGCGCCATAAAAGCGGATAAATACGAGCGATAATTTTTATCATTTTCAAACATTTTAATATGTTCCGATTAATAATGAATCCACGGTTCTGTATTACGGGGATATATTTTTATCGTAGACGTCGCGCGTCCCGTTTGATACAGGGAAAACGTCCAGCATGTCGGTGGAAAATTGTTTTCTGTTTGTTTTCCAGCGTACGGTAATTATCGCGTCTGTAATCATTATACGAGCGTAATCGTCACGTTATGCAATTACCACGGTATCCTAGGTTTCGAGGGTAACAGGCTGAACACTGTGACCAATGATATGTCGATGAACACCGCTGGGGTTACTAAAATCCTCCCCGCAAATCCGTAAACGCGAATTCTATTGCTAATTACCAATTTTCGATTTAATTAATGTCCCGTGAAAAACACGGGTCAAAGCGATCCGCGGCTTTCGTTTCGACTTGGGATTTCGTTGAATGTTTTTCCACCGCGTACGTTAAATAATTTTATTTCTATTTGTTCTATCAACGACCTGGCATCGATTCCACGGTAAATAGTTCCCGATATTTATCGCAGTACCATAATAAATTTCACGCAGTAATTAATGGCTTGCCGGAAACACCCCGAGTGACGGGCTTTCGTTTCTATTTGAATTGCTTAATTGTCGTTTAACAAACACAACTTTTTAATATTTAAATTCATTACACTTCAGCTTGGACACATTTCCATTGTATCTTTTGTTTTAAAAATTATCCTATTCTCAGATCAATTTACTTTAGATTTACAATCTATATCGTCCGATATCTTTCTGCGAAATATGCAACCTGTATCGGCCAGCAAGTTGCGGTACGTGTTAATATGCCTCTGGTTACCTCGATAGCCAACTAACAGCAGATTTGTGCCAAGATGCTCCGTTATCTGATACACTTCTGCTGCATTGTTGTGCAGCATACAAAGACGAACACAAAGTTTCCGGCACGTCCGATGGGGTCGGCTTATAAGTCGGCGAGTTTCGGCTAAGTCGTAAACACACGGTATCCTGTAACATAAAGTTCTCTGTACATCGTGACGAAAATCTGTCATGAAGCAGTCCGACTCGTGTTTTGGGGTCCAATGGAAAATCGCGTCGAAAAAGAGTACCCTAAAATTCGTTATAGAACATCATACGTTTGCCACGTGGTATTCGTGTGATAATCACATTTTTACCTGTCGTATTTTCACTGCCTTTTAGAGAGTTTTTTTGATCGTATCCTGGAGATAGTTCGTTCACCGTAGTACGCGTTGAATTTGCTGTCGGGATTGTGTATTGAGTTGTATGGAAATCATTTGTATTGGTCGGAAATCGAAGTGAAATTAAATGAAAGTACAGTTTTTCGTTCGTTTTTAATCGACGTCGATGGAATTTTAGAAATATCGAGATGGGATCGTCGCGAATGTGTTCCACGTGAAATTCTGCGTCGTATCTTAAATTTGTGTTTTTTTCTATTTTCCGGTTTCTCCTTTTTCAGCCGCCGTTCGTTTTATTTCGGATGTATCGATTTGAATCTGTCACGTGCGTGTCGTGCGTCAGATTCCGCGTACAAAACGTCCTCGATCATATTTATAGCCCAACAATTGAGGAAATGGCAGAGGAAAAACGAGAATCGCGAAAAATCCTGACCTAGTACCTTCAAAATTTTAGAATTCTGTTTTATGCGCCGTTCCGACGCTGTATTTCGAATAAAATACAAATTTCACAGTTTCGAATCGATATCTTTGGATTGCGCAAATAGGGTCAAAAAAGCACTAGATTCCCGACGACCCGGTTTTAAACAAATTGTCCACAATGAAAAATTCGATTCATTAGTAGACGTAATAGCGTGCTGCTAGCGTGACAATGTTTGTCATTCGATGTTTACGGAAAATATCATCGCTGATTGCTACATATTATACGCGGACTCGATAGGCTGAATATCGAGAGCATTGATATAGATTTGATGCTCTAACAGTGATAGCGGTACTCAAAATGTTCCCGTTCGAGCTGTCCAATTTCACCGAGAAATCCTTACGTTTTCCCACGTTCCTTTTCAGCACGATTCAGGCTCTGTATTAACAAGAAAAAAACATGAGAGAAAATCACACGTCGGCAGATGCGAAGGTGCAAAAAAATATGTGAAAATACTGGCGAATCGCGGTCGACGTTATACGAATATTAAAATATTTCTGACCCGATAATAAATTGATTCTTGGTCGCTTTATAAAAATTTCACGACTCCTCGGACCCGTCTTTCGCGGAACTTCTTTCGAAGTGCAGATTCACACGGTCGGTTTGGGAACCGCTGTACTAGTGTGTCATACTCATGCATATTTCATACACGCATTTACGTACTGATATAAACGCGAGTTGATTTCATTTGACTTCGGTTCCCTGGCAAAGTTATAATTGTTTCAATTAACGTTTGATATGTTGCAAATTTAATTTTTGCGGGGAAATCTAAACACTCCGCGTTTCCGCGTACTATGAATATTTAATAAAATTCCATGACCCGCCGTTAGTTATGTTCGGATATTGTTGCGTGTTTCCCTGTCTATCACGGAATCGAATTCCCATATTCCGATTGTCTCTAGTGGCACCGATTGACGGCTACTTTATACATTCGACATGATAATTCACTAATCATGCAAATTTTGTTAATTCAGACGACGACGCCGTTCGCGATTAATGTTACGTTGTTAAATCGAAGGGATGAAATCCAATCATACCGACGACGGTTTCCCTTAGAGTTTATCTTGGATCTTTGCTCGACGTTACCTACTTATTATTGTTATCATCTCCGGAAACGTCGTTCGATAATAATTCTTTATTATCGCTCGTCGAATCCCGTACGTTTTATCCTCTCTTCGCGACGACGTTCTCCGCTTCCGTCTCATGATTTCTTTTTTTTTATTTTTCTTTCGAACGAACCATAAAGCAATACCTCCTAGGGGGAGAAAAAATTGACATCAGCCGGATCAGTTGGAAGTTAAACATTTTATAATTCACACCCTGATTGAATTGACACGGGACGTTTGCCTACCCTTATTTACCGGATGGGCAAACAAAAAGGGAAAACTGAACCGTCCGACCCTTTCTGGAGTACAGAATGATACAGTTACCTTTCTTTTTTCCACGGATTTCCGTCCCCCACGAACGTAAAGTATTACCGTCTAATCGGGGCACGTTCTTTATTATAAAATGTTTAATCCGTAAATATGTAAAGAACGGATTAAAATATTATACAGCGTCCCGGTTAAGTGTCCGATGATAATCGCAGGACGAGCAATTCTGTATATTTTTCACGGTTAAGATAAAGCGATCCCGACTATATATAATTAATTCCACCAACAAAACTGCAGCGCGCAGTTCCGACTACGATCGAGAGCAGCATTTTCCCGTTCGGGATTTAGAAATTCCCGGGGCCAAGTGGAATTACACAAACTTTCCATCGAAGTGGTAGAAGACGACGGTATCGGACGGGAAATCGTCAAACTGTAAAGTGTCTCGGAAAAATGATGAAGTATTTAATATAAAGTAAATGTGGCTTGCGGACGAGGGATTGATCGATACGACCCATCAATCAGACCAACGCTATCGTAGAAATCCGCTTTGTAATCCTCAACTGGAATCTGCACGAGTTCGTGCCGTAAGTGAATGCAATTATCAAGTCCCACTTTTCGCGGCGCTGAAACAAAAAGACGGTGAAAGATAACAATTTAATTGCGAAATGAAATTCTACGTCGACTTGATGTATTGTTTCATTAATCCCCACCGTGATGTGATGATAATGAATTCATGTAAGCTTCTGTTCACATCATCGTCGTAAAAGTCTCGATGATTAACGCGCTTCCGATCATTTTGCAACGAATTGATACACATTATAAGCTTCTATTTACGAAGTATCATATTTCACGTACACGTAGCCCACGTGTTTCGACAAACGGCTATATCAATTCATTCGGGAATTTCTCTAAATACATGCCGGCAGGTGATGTGTCAGCGAAAATGGTGAAATTAATCATCGGACTCTTCTTTGATGTCTGGTCGCTTTTCAGTTTTGACATGGTACTTGTTGTATCAACTGTTGATCGAACGTTAATTATTGGATACTATATTCTTCGTATATTCGACCGGATCTTCAATTAGGCTTGATGCATCCACCTAAAATACATATCAATATTTCTCTATTCATATTACTTCCTGTGTACATATCCTGATTATGTTTGCCTAATCATCCTGTTGATATATTATATCAGTAATACATATTCATTATAATTGAGGCACGTTTGAATTATATTTGATCTGATTACAATAAACATTCATCGACGCACGTAATTTCGACTGTGGTCGAAATAATTATCAACCGGTTCATTTATTTAAACGTTTATTAACCGATTCGTCATGATTTTGTCGTTTAAAATAATTCATTTCTTTCTCGAGGTCCGGGCAAAGGTTGTAAAGAGCACCTCGTGGTGGAATATTTTCGAAAAAGTTCGACATGTAGTCGTAGATAAGTAGCTGGAAGGTGTGACATAATTTTCTATACGGTAACTTTACGACTTTCACACACGCACATCAGGTCTCGATCCACCCTCGTAATTTTCACTTGTTTTGATCTTGAACTTACGCAAAGTTTCGAAGCTCCTACGGAACATACTACTCTCTGGTTGTCTTAAATTTCTAGTTCCTCTTCATCTTGCCGCGTGAGTTCATGAACAATGTTACCACCCCGTCACTACTTCCACCTGCTTATTATATTTGCCGCATTAAGCGTAAATTTCGGGGTATATTACCTTTAAATACTCAAGATGTTCGGGAATCATTAGTCACGCGGGTAATGTTGCGAAATAAATGACTCCCATGAGGTACGGGGAACTCGATTTACGTCAACGTTTGTAAAACATTTCTGTAGACCTGCGAGAAAAAAGAGGTGAAATATATTTTTTTACCACCGTTTCAAAATCTACTGTATCCTATAGTTGAATGTCGGGAATAATAGTGCCGCGAAAATGCGAAACGAGTTCAATTGAATTTTAAACCTTCCATGCCGGGAACCGGTTGCCATTCGGTGAAACAGAAGCAAACCGCGTTGTGCGTCGTTTAACCCGGAAGCTGTCATGTTCGTGAAACGTGTAGGCCAGACAATTGTTCCCATACGTTGGGTGGTAACTTCATTATTAATATAGAGATATAATATGTATATACTTTTTTTATTTTCACCTGAAACATATGAAAGAGAAAATAAAAATTTAAATAATTGCAAACAGGGTAGTAATAATTCGTAACGTTTTGTAAAACCTTTGGATATTTTTCACACGACTGTGGGGTACGATTAATTTGTCTTTGTACAATAAAGAAATATCTTCCGACCTGGGCATTTCGATATATCGACGGTGTAACGTAATGGGAATTTCTGCTTTCGAAAAGATGAAACATTACTTTCAACGAAAAACTCCCTCCACCCTATGTGAACATAAATTTTCTATTGTTAGTCATAAATAACTGCTACTCTCTTTTTTTTGGTCGGATTTAAAAATATGTATCTCCGGGTAAAGATCTCTCCGAAGGTTTTCCCGGCTAAAATATGTATCAAAGAGCATGTTAGCCCGTAATACGTTGATATCAGAAAATCTATTTTTGGCCGAATAAAAAAGTACCTTCGTCGTTTTCCATTTGAGTTTAAAAAGCTCCGGGAAAAACCCTGCGCTCAAATAAATCTGATTTCGATCGTGAACCATACCGTAGTAGAATCTGGTCTCCTCGTATTCTATTATCGTGATTACCGAGGAATCCTTGATTTTCACCATAGCCGTCCGGAAATGTAAACAGCCGCTCGCAGAATTTCTCGTTCCTCGGCGGACGGTGGATCGGTTGAATGTATGCCTGGCGAAACACAGAATCACGGTTAACAGTCTAATTAGAGTACGGCGAACGCTATATAAAAGTGACGAACTGTCCCGGCCTGGTTTCGGCGCGGACAAATTTACGTGATATTTAAAAACGCGAGAACACCGCGAGCTTTTTACCAGGGAACGGCAAACAATCGTCGAAACTCGGCCCGGGGAATGCGGCGGAGGGTGAAGCACGTGAAGAATTGGACCGTGGGTCGTTTAAATTGTTCCTTTAGAAGATTCTTTGCCATGGCGAAGCTCTGCGGTTAAATATAAATGGTAAGTACGTACGTTAGGTGGTAAACATTTACTCAGCGTTGTTTAAACGACTGGCTTTTCCAAACCGCGTGTTTTATCCGGACAATAGAGACGTTGTAACGGTTTTCTCCTTTAACCGGAACGAATCCCTGGTTCCGGGAATCTTCAATAATTTTACATGTAAAAGATCTTCCATTTCCATTCCCACTCGATCGTTTACATCCAGGGTTTCTTTTACAGGATAAGGGAGTATCGAAAGTCCCTATGATAGTAAGAATGACGTGATTACTTCTGTGAATGTAACGTGGAGTTACGTAGAATGACATATCCGCATGGAAACTTTCGTTTCCTTGTCTTTGAAGATTTTGTTTATTGCGCGAGTGCTTGACCGACGACAAGCGAAACGCAGACGTATGTGGAAAAACGTACAATGGAATTTTTGCATAGACGATCTCCCTTTTTCGTTGGAAATTGACTTTGAAGATTCGTCGAGGACGTGTGCACCGACTGACAACGGGAATCCATCCGACGGATCTCATTTCATTTGTCGCTACTTTAACCCATAACAGGTCACGACATTGTTTACAAATACAAACGGCGAATAGTCGTGTGTAGGGAAATCAGTCGGTCCCGGACTCGTTGCCAGTCGATTGCCCTGCACCCGACAGATCTTCGATGTCGATTTTCCTCGAAAACGAAACCCCGTACGGGGAAGTTTCATTGTACAATTTTCGACTCACGTTTGCATGAGGAATGACCTCCTTCCCGCTTGTACCACGATTTCCGATACAGCTTGTACGTTTCCACCGTGAACAAGTTTAAACCGGTACTAGGCCGGGAATGTTTTTGTTCTGCATTACATACGAGCGGGAAGGAGATGAATTATTTGTATACAGAACTACGCGAATCGTGTTAATCTCTACCGTCGACGCACCGTGTAAAATCTGTATTTTTGGCTACGCCGGTGTTCAAATTTGTTGGAAACAATCGGATGTGATGCGGTTCAATATAACGACTGCCGGGGAGAACATAGACACGGGCACGTCACGTACATCACGATTCATCGAAATATACTACGGTACGTATCGTTCGGTGTAATATGTTTTATTTTATCCGATCGGTCGACGTACGATCAAAAAAAAAAAAAGAAAAATGGTGGAAAAAAAGAGAGTTACCGTGTAGCCTTAGCGACCGACCTTCGACGGTTGTATAAACCGTAACTTATTTACATTTTATTGAGACGAGAGCCCCTCGGTAAACAGAATTGCCGGTATCAGTATGTCGCTGGAATAAATAACCACCGGAATCCATAAAAAGGACTACAAATTAGTTTTCCAGTATTTCTTCGTACTGCCTAGATTAAATATTACCTCGTATCAACCTCCACTACCGTATATAGACACATGTATGCATGTATACACACTATCGGACACCTACTTTGATTCTCCGTGGAATGAAAGAACGTCTAGACTCTCAAAGTGGCGTACGTGTAACACATTCGCAGGTGTCGACGTGATATTACACATTTTCATTTCTGTAAATACGCAATATGATGTAAAATCATGAGAAAAAGTAATATTTGCAACGAAAAATCAAGTTAAATAAATAAATTAAACTATCAAATAATTAGAGAGATGTGTCATGCTAAAAAACATCCTAACACTGTCAATCAGTGATCACCACCTTCTTCCTGAGAAAACAGATGTCGGTGATGGATCACAATCGCAGCAGTCAACGTGTGAACAAAACGACTATTTCGCATATCGGTGATAAGTCGATTTCGCGTAAGACAGATAGGTTCGCGATAAGGTTGTCCGTCGCATCTTCGCGGCCGCACGTTTCACGGTGGCGCGAAAGGAAAGCTCGAAAGCCCGTAGGACGACCGGGTGGCGTTCGTTTGTATTGGTTGGTATCGGTGCGACAAAGGGGTGAAGCGGGGGTGGATGCGTCGGTGTGTTGCGCCGTAGCTTTTGCCGCGGCGCCCGCCAGTCCATAGGCGAAGTCCTAACGAGCAGCCGGCCGAACCTTTTCTCCGAAAAACTTCTTCGCGATTGCACGCATCCGTCGATTTTCCTTTCACTGGGAAACCAGCAGCCCGTATTGGAATCCATCGTTGGTTTAAAATTCCAAATTTCTTCGGTCCGTGATATTTCCCTGCAACAATCAGCTCGTATTAGAAAACAAGAAATAAACAGTTGGGAAATTTGTGGATGGAAAATTTGACGGACGACGATCGAGTGTCGGTAGATCGATTCGGGTTGACGTGAAAGTTTTCACGGAGTGTCTACCGTGGTGATTTATCGACGGACTTTGGTATCCTGGAACAAAGTGCTTTGATTATATCGACGACATGTGACGAGAAGCACTGGAGAAGTAAATCGAGTGCGTGGAAGGAAAAAAAAGGAGTCTGAATCGCGAAATGATTTTTCGTCAATTTTTATCGAATTCTCGTGATGCTATGAAAACGACTCGATGGGAATAAACGTTAGTGGTATAACGATAATACCTCGGATCGTTCTTACGCGAGTGAACGGTGAGAATTTACCTAGGTGAGAATTTTTCCATGGGTCTGTTGTCAGTTCGTGTTATCAAGATCAGTCTATAAATTGCTGTGTAATTAAATGGTACGGACCTCCCCGAAGAAGCGTACATGCGTGTAAGTTTCCCGATATAAATGTCGATTAAAGAAACATAAAGAGCGGTGGGATTTCTTTGTGAAGCATTAGGTCGAGCAAGATTAGAGTTTTTTCTCGCGAACCTATCGATAACTTATCGATAACGTATTCCTAATCGGCTTAGACTTTATCCAAGTAGCATCCCGCGTTGTTCGCAAGAAGAGGGAAGCTCTCCCCCTCTCTCTCTCTCTTTTCTTTCTCGATATTATCGCCGGAAGTTATCGTCATGACTTCGTAGGGCGGTTAACCAATGTCACGTTGGTCCCGTGGATTATAAAGTTTACGCCGGCAGAAAACTGGGGCACACCCAGTCCGGCTCCGCAGTGTTACCTGATCCGAGCGAGCTCCGGGTTCTAGAAAACAGAAGAGAAAAATAGGGGATTAAAACAAAAAACACACACAAACAGACACACAACGACCGGAGAAAATAGGGTGCGAGGGATCCGAGGCGCGGAATAGCGGAAAACAACGAACAATACCAATTGCGACAAATTACACGTTACTTTATCCAGGACGAGGGTAACGCCGGTATCCGATTAAAAAGAGAACCGCGTCCCGACGACGCTGGTGTCGCGAATTTCGAACGTGCCCGCGTAATTAATTCGTATTCTTTCTTTTCTTCGCGGAATGAAAGCCGTCAAGAACACCTTGTACAAGGGAAACTTATCGGTCAGGTTACCATCGAAATTTAATTAACACTTCACTGTCCGAGTTTGTGGTTCGATATTTTTTTCTCCGTTTTTCTTAACACCCCAAAAACCACGGATTGGATATTTTAGATACCCCAAGCCGACGGAAGACCGCTTTGAAAACTATCGCTATACATACTTGGGGGACTTTATTTAAAGCACGGCAATTTTGCGAAACAAGGTTTGATCTCTCGTGCACTCGTTCCTTGACTGGATGGATCTTTTGTTCGTCGGTTTTTATTTGCGGTAGCTATCTTTCCTTTGAACGAGAAATTTCGTGCGTGCACTTCTTGTTTCTTTCTGTCTCGTGCAGACTACGGGTTTCATAACTGCGTCGATTAACAATTTTATTCGCTATGGAAGGAAAATCGCGGGAGATAAAAATTCCTTACGCGAGGTCTTTTGTTTGCATCTGTCCCGCGCAGACTTTGATTTCGTAACGGTTGTTTGCGGGATTTTATTTTCAATAGACGTGCCAGGTAGAAAAAGGGAAAGAGTGTTCACCGTGAGAGAGATTAGTCGTTGTACTTTCCTTCTTTTTCCACCCCTGTCTGTCTATCGCACGTTTCGATCCCGTAACTACAGTGTGTTTATTTATAGATTTCTGTTTATTCGAGGAAGATTAATTCCCCCCCGTTGCTGTTTACTCGCCGGAATTTATTTCCCATCATCGGCAAATTTCAATCCGCACTACGTGCGTTTCCGATTTCCGACTATTTTGCTCACACGTGTCATATACCCGTCTGCCTTACCAAACTTTATCTTCCATCAAACAGAGGGAATCCCGCCACTCGTTCGTGCGTTTTAAGCGGATTTTCATTTTCATACTCGGCGGTTTATCCGCCATTTATTTTTCAAACAGGACACGGAATATTAATAACCGCCCCGACGTTTCTCGCCGCTTTTAATTCCGAATTCGTGTTCGTCCAACCGGAGCGTTATTTTCCGTGCCTCGTTTCGCAACATCGTGTTTATTTGTGCGCGGATATCATTAGCGCGAGTGCGATCGGGACACGCGTGTACTTGATGATCCTTCCGGTGAAACAGGCGCGCGAAGTTCCTGCAAAATTTACGCAAATACGTGAGCACGCGATAAAATATCATCTCTGATGAACCGAGCAAATTTAGTATTTACACACTCTGCCGGACGATTAAACAAATTTCGAATATAAAGCGGGGAGATATAAATAGATTTTAATAATGAATATTGATCGTCAGAATTTTCCCAAAGAATTTCGCTGACTAAAACAAGATTATATCGCTGCTTTGTAGTGAAAATTTATTTATTCATACGACGAGTTGAGCAAGAATTATTATTACACTGTCACCTACGAGTCCTGAACCATCTACGGCAGACATTGTTGCCGTTCAAATGATACTTGCTAAATATGGCTTACCGTTAATCGAAATTTCAAAGTGTCCCATGTCTGGAAATCTACGAAGAAAACACATTTCCACAAATGCATCC
This sequence comes from Mimumesa dahlbomi, assembly GCA_917499265.3. Classification (NCBI taxonomy): domain Eukaryota; kingdom Metazoa; phylum Arthropoda; class Insecta; order Hymenoptera; family Crabronidae; genus Mimumesa; species Mimumesa dahlbomi. The sequence goes on from OU824118.1 coordinate 13,507,446, forward strand.
AGTTTTCCAAATCAACGACCCATATTTCCGTTCGTTTAACGTCTTTCGACAGATATCAACGCGGCCTTATCCGTCAGGGGAAAACATAATTGTTTTACAACTCCTAGCCAATATTTCACGGGCGGTTGTCGTGCTGCGCTCCTGGAATAGTGACATTTTTTAACGGTAGATGACAGTAGCTACGTGTCGCTGAAACGATACTCCGACAGATAGAGGGAGAGAGGGAGAGAGAGAGAGAGAGAGTGAGAAAGAGATATAGAGATTGGACCGGTTACAGGTTTTCGGGCGGGATATAGAGTTTTGCGGATTGACACGTGTGAAATTGCAAGTTACCCGGGCGTAACGGGACGACTAACAAATCGAATCGCAGTCACCGCGATTATTCTCGATCGAGTTAAACGTACCGAAGTGCTTCGGAGCGTGATGTTTCCAGGTGTCGTCGCCGCGTCATCGTGCCGGGCTTAACGAGGCGCAATTAACGTCGGCGTCGTTAGCCAACGTGCGACGCGAGTGGACGGTTGCTTCTCGTCGTTCCAAATTCGCGAAACTGGCGCAGCGTCGGCGGCGTGCTGCGATTGCCAGCGGAGAGTATATAGAGACCGACGACCTTTGTGTTTGTAGTGAGAACAGTGCTTTGCGTTCGCGTCCCGTCTGTTGACGAGCTCTCGATCGTGGGGAGGAAGAGGGAGAGAGGGACAGAGGGAGACTAAGGGGGATAGAAACTGACAGGATAGAGAGACGGTGAAAACGGTGTTCCCAGATTCGCAAGAAATCGTTTTCGAAGGTGGTAGGTTTATACAAGTTAATAGCTAGTGATTATTTGTATCACGACTTTCAAACTATTCCCAATCTATCTTCTTTAGAACGTTCGTAATACGTACTTGATCCTATGAGATTGTAATGGCGCGAAAATTTGAATTGGCGGGCGATAGAATTTTTATGCAGACAAAACTGTCTTGAATGTTTCAAAGAAAGCATATTTTCCGAATGAAATTGTGTCCTTTTTCGTGTATCAGTAAGATATAGAATATCTTTCGTATATATCAGAAAAGAAAGTAAATATAAAATTGTGAGTATTGAATTCGGAGGGTGTCACGTGACACGTGACACGTGATTCAAACGCGAGTACCTCTAACGGTCGTTGTCGATTCTTCGCTCTTGAAATTTTCCTTGTTCTCGCGTGAACGCGTTAAAGTTTGAATAAAAATCGCGGCAACCGTGGCGGGAAGATTTCTCTTCACCAGAATTGCAAAGGGTCCACCTGGATGTCATGGTGGTAGTGAAAATAAGGATCGTCGTTTTCTAGTACGCTATTCCCTCTCTCGTTCTCTCTCCCTCTTACACAGAAAGCGTCGCGGTTACACGGACGTGGTTCCTTAAACGGAAACTTTTCGCCAGGATATGGGTTACCAGTAAAAGGAACTGCTGTAATCCTTTCCGGAGACGATTGAATCGTCCTTGCACAGAGGAACTGCGGAGAGGAGAGAGGAATCGACGGCGCAGAAAACTGGACCGAGGAAACGTGAGAAAATAGGGTGGCGGCAAACAGGCAGAGAGAAAGGTGAGAGCACATCGATAACAATAATCGTACGATAAATGAACGTGCCCGTGTACGTTTATTAGCGTTTCCTCTCCGCGATTCGATAATGCTGATTTACATATTTCCACATAATGCCGCATATTTCGACGTGCCGCGTTAGACCTGTAATCGGCCGTGTAATTCGCACGTACGTGCTAACCTGCCGATGGTAATGACGGCAACGGATTATCGAAGCCTAAAATCCGTCTTAATTCCCGTGAAATTAAATGCGGCTACATATACCGACATCGATGGAATTCCTGTAACTACATACACGGGACTGTTTACCTTGTCGCGATTATCTCGACAGAGACTTTCGGGTATCGCGAAACCTAACCTATACCGTCATTCACTCGCGAACCAAAGATCATTCGAAAGACTAAGAATTAGATTTTCGACAGACGTATTATCGTAAAATATTTCTGGAAAACGTTCGTCATATTTTGCGTGTTTATTACTGATTCCCAGAGAACATTCTTTTCCCATAGGCAGGCACAAAATTTTGCCAAATAATCCACGCTGACTCTGGTTTGATTAAAATTGGACGGTATTTAGTAACACTCTAAAGCTGGGAAAATCAATATCTGTAGATAGGAGAGGCGAAATTATACATGTATAACAGAAATTTCGGTTTACCCCCCCGACGATCGGAACTCGACGTTGTCGTCGTTGTCGTGAGTTCGCCGTTGTTTCTCCAGCGACTAATGGAGTCGGGGCGCGCAGTTTATTCTCGCTAATCACAGTGACGAGATAAACGCGTATATTATAATGCGGGAAGTTTGTGTACCGTGAGGGGGCTTGGTGGGGAGGGCGAAACGGTAGGGGTTAGCCTTTGCCGTGTAGGAAATACCACGGCACGTAAGGTAGAAACAGGTCAAGAGGTCTCTGCATAAGAAAGTTAATTCCCGGGTCTGTCGCAGCTTGCCGACGGTGGCCGGCAAAAACGAGCCACTTTTAAATGATAAATTATCCCGTAATGACGGCGCTTTGTTGTTCCTCAATGAGCTTTCTTTCTCGTGTACCTGTCTCCCCTCCTCCCCTAACGTTTACTCACCGATACGGCGGCGCAGGTGCGCGTCATTCCCGTAATTCATACTGTCGATGAACTACTGTAATTAACATAAATGGCTGCGTTAATGCGGCCGTCGATGTGTATTTGTTTTACCCAGACTTCTCCGCTAACAAGTTAAAAACGTCGGGTGAATTTAACACGTTCGTTAAAGTCGAGGATTTATTACGCTCGCGTTCTGCACGCCGATTTAGAAATCTATGGACATCGCATTATCCTTGATTCATTGTACTTTCCGAACGAGTCGTTTTTGTAATAAACCCCCGTTAATCTTTGGTAATTATTTCCTCTCGTCCCTGTACATTCTGTTACCGTATTATCCGGGAGAAAAAGGAATTTATTTTCAATTATACATCTTTTGTTATCGAATCAGTGTCTTTCTGTGTATCATTTAATCGGATTGTGGTTAAACGATGACCATTTTCTTTTGGCTTCCGCTATCTTCGACGGGTTTACTTTTTCCCGGGATTCTATCATTTCACATTTCCCCCGCGAAATTGTGCATCAACGAACATTGCTCGCACGGACTCATATTACACGATAGATGCACCATAGAGAAATTCCGTAGCGTCTATAGGTGTAGGTAAGCGAAAGCAGTGGATGTAACGGGTGAGGAAGGGGATGTCTATTTAATGGAACTGCTATCGTTTGAAACTACTCGCGATAAGGCTACTCTGAAAGCTCTACACCCATTGGTTTTCTCTCTAAACTCTCTGACGTCTAATACCTCGAATATTAGGGTGCTCCGACAATAAGCGTCTTGAGGTATTATGCTTTGCGCTTATGTTACTTCCGCCGCTTTCCTTCCGCGCGAATTTCTCCGGGAACTTTCGAAAATACCTGTCGAACGTCGTGTTGTTTCTCGAAACGTGGTGAACACGTACATACATACATAGATACATACATACATACATACCTATCATCGTATTAACAGAACGACGATATTTGTCGAGCGTATCTCCGCGACGACGGAAATATCAAATTTCTTATTCGTCTTACGGATGACCGGGTCCGAGAGATCCGATTTGTATCGCAGGAACGTAAGTAGAATGAGAGCGTTAAATTTTTACGAGTCCGAGGAACCGTCCTATAAAATACGCAAAAGGGTACAGTGTCGTAAGATTTCGGCCGGTCGTTCGACGAGTTTACAACGTCGCGTAGGTTTTGTTTCTCGTTCTACACGAAGTAAATAATGTTCTCCATTGATATTCTCCTCGGGGATATTCGAATGTCTGATATCAACGTGGAATACTTCACAGCGTCTACGGTGATTCCGTAGAAATAATATCTAGACTGTCCGCGGAATTCCGCGTGACTTTTTGATCAATTTTTGCACGATAAACCCGGTGCACCCGCGGGACTTATGAGGTTCACGAAAAACTACGAGCATTTCCATTGGAATGCATTCTGCGGACCATTACTTTCTTTCTCGCGCTATCCCCGGCAAAGAAAGTCGAGAACTTCGATCCTGCGCGGCTGTGGTGGAAGGTTTGTGCTGCAGATAAGGATCCCGCGGATTTTTCTCCCGGATTGAAACCATCCCCCTTGCTACTAGCAGCTTTGGCTGACTCTCCCCTTTTTTTTTGTCTTCCAGTTCCCACGATTTTCTATCGTCCGAAGAATGAAAGAACTGTACGGGACCTTGTCTGTGTAACGTTAAAAAGCCCTTATAAGGTACGGGAAACAGTGGGATGATTGTTTTTACCCTTTTCGCGGGTGACGACGCAATGGGGTGGAATTATCGGTACTCAAACTAGCGGTCGTTTCGTTATTTTTATAGTTCATTCCTGGTGGCAACGACTCTTTGATATGCTGGTAACATTTTCATACGTACACTCTTGACTTTTGCACGGTCTATCTCTCTCTCTGTGTCTCTTTAAACTTTAAATAGCTGTAGCGTAAACTTTTCGTTTGACGCGGTTTTCGCGTTTTGCAACGCACACGCTCAACTTGGTCGTTGCGTGGGTCAGGTCGACAGATTGCTCTACCGATGTTCCCCTTGCTTTGTAAACTTGCCTCTTAAGCTCTATTAACTATCCCCTTGTTTCCGAGAAAATAGAACGATACTCTCTATCGATAGGATAGTAGAAATCTCTCCCGTTAAATAGAAATACCGATAGAGTCCTCTCTCTGCCTTTGGTCGTACGCCGCAGAAAATCTAGCGTTTCAAAGCGATCTACGTTGCCGAATTAATTATTCGTGTACGTGATTAAATTTAATCCATGGTTGAATTCGTCGTTGCGTCCTCTAATATAAAGCTTTGTCCGTTGTTTTCCAGCTTTCGGTATTTTGCGGGACGATATCCTTTAATTAAATGACTTGGATGACACGTATATATGTATGTACGAGGGTGAAAGGAATTTACGTAAAATGGTACAGAGGCGAGACACACAATTCATCACTTTGCAGCTACCACTGTCACGGAGTCTACGAAACTAACAAGATAAAACGTTCGCGAAAGAAGTATATGTGAATTTCTGTTCGGCTTTGTTGTATACTGTCTTGTTAAGAGGCGATCAATTTACGATTATTGGACGTTTGTCGCGTTTAACGTGATTGAGTATTCCCTTAAATCATCCGTCCTAGGTTTTACCACCTTTAACGGGCGCCACGTTATCCAACCTAGTCGTATTAGTCGCATAGGTGTCAACCTAATATAATACTTTTTATACTATCAAACCGTCATTCATCTCGCAACGTCAAATAAACCTTCGTAGCGAGTAACTGAAAAATTCAACGCATTCGCCGTAAATTCTCAGCGAAACGTTACTCGACGCGAAAATTCCCATGAGAGTTACAGGGAAATTGATTCAACGACATTGACGGATCATTTTGATCGATAGACACCCCCCCTCCCCCTCCCCTCTCATCGACAAATCCCGTTTGCGAAACATCACACGATTTAACGTTAACCTTAAGGATCTTCGACGGGGTTAACAGTTTCCTCGGGAATGAATTTACGAAGGCCTTGTTCCTTCCGCGAGTGAATCCCGCCGACAGGCTGCGGGATTTCCCCTGGTCTGATTTACATTCGGCTAGCTTAATTGGAGAAGCAGGAGCGTTACTAGTCCCCGCTAGTCTACACTAAATTCCAATCAGTGTTACGTCGGCGTTCTTGCGCACAATCGCGTGTCGTTCCGATCTCGCCGTTGCACACCTTAATTAATCACTCGCCTCCTACCGCAAAATATATGGACGCTAACGTACATCGTACGGTAGTGTTACGTCTTTGCCACCTTTATTTAGCACTTCCCATCGATAATTATCTTTGAAAAAATCAGAAAACATACGAACAACCGTTTCTATGTGACAAAGAAAATAGTGTTTATTGTAAACAAGTTAACACGATAGAAGTTTGATAATTCATATATGATTCTGATCTCACTATGCGTTCCGTTAGGCGTTTTCCCACCGTTTTTCTCGTAACGTACGCGTATAAATATCTGGTATCGATCACCGGCGGTGGTGTTGATGACGCCGGAGGAGAGTTGATTGAATGGTCGGCATTAATAAGCGTAAGTAGGTGCAATTGGCGCATTAGGGTATGCGCGATGGCGAGAGAGAGAGAAGAAGGGGGAGTTGGGGTCGGGGGTTTAGAAAGAGGGGAAAAAAGAAGATAGCGGTGGCTCGATAAAAATAACGATGTCCCTCGTAAAGTGCGGCTAATAAAAAGAAGAATTATGCACGAGGACGTGACGAGAGCGACGGGAACAGTGAACCGACGAGGGTCGAAACGTGGGGAAGGATGAATGATACGTCGTTCGAATTAATGAAGATCGCTTGAATTAAAGTGCCGCGTCTTGCTGAAGAGTTCGCCGTTTCAGTCTCGGAATTTAAGGACAGATCCCACCTCGAAAGCCTCGTACCGGAGGCACGCGAAATAAAAACCGTAAAGGGAAAGCCCGCTTTTTAACGGCTCCTTTTGAGAAAGTCCGCGTCTTCGTTAGCGTCGCGTAAGGCAACAAAAGGTGGAGAACCAAGAGGGCATAAACTTTTATACGACTTTTGACTACCGGCCGGAAAGAATAATTAAATGGAGAACGTTCCTCATAGATATGTCCGTATGTGGGTATAAGTGAATTACGACAGTGAATGGAAAACGTTTGGGCGGGCGTTAATGAAATAATATCGATGGGATTGATTTTAATTGAACGTTTTAAATACGAGGAACGAGATTGATTGGCTATCGATTTTATATGTAATTGCGTCAAATTTATCTTATCTTTTGGGCGGTCCATTCACACCGAAATATATTCCGCGTTATTAATGCAACGGTGTTTGTTTTTTGTGCAACGTTCTACGTACAAGCCCTGTTTTGCATAATATTTATATTGTAACAACGAAATTGATCGAAAACCTGTCAATAATTCGGTATACCGTGGATTCCCAGTGGGATAGTGCATTGTAGTATCTTTACTTTTATACGCGCTACAATTTTATTACGCACACACGCTCCGCCATCGTGTAATAACATTTAGCACTGTGGTTCGCAATATTTCACGGAACAAACGTGATAGTTGATGATCAATTTATATTCAAAACGTGCTATTAACTCGAGAACATGTCAGGCTTTGTCAAACAGGTTTTTGTTACACTCGATACTATAGATCATGTCAAATTCGTTATTATGGATGGAACAATGCATCGAACGTAATAAATTCACGCCACGTATATTATACTAGCTTTTTTTTTTTAAATATTTATTTCCCTCGTTTTTGTACTTTTTAATACGTTATACCATTGTTATTTCTTCCAATAAATATAATCCGTGTACCCGACAGACGCTAACGGATGCTAATTAGGTTATTAAATATTTTGCGCTTTTTAGATTAATGGATGCTTGCATCGTACAAGTACCCTTTTGACTTGTTTTTTTTTTTAATTTCCTTTTTGCCGGGTATTATGTTCAGAATGTGTGTGTTCGTATCTTTTCCGGAATTAATTAATTTCAAAATAAAAGTGGCCCCTCGAAACGCATTAAACGACGAGTAAATGAAACCGTTAGATCGTGCATTTACGTTCGGCAGGGACAAAAAATTATTTAAATATACGATTTTAAAAATAAACGTTGCGGGGCATCAAAGTATATGTATGTATAGTGTATTTCGATGCGATGTCGGGAAATATAAAATGTTGTACAACACGATACCGCCGGCCTGTGCGGAGCGTCGAATAAAAGTTTGATCGCTCCGGTTATTTGGAAGGATCGATTATTTGAATTGCCTGCCTTTCAATTGGTTTCAATAAAAGTTACTTCTTTCAGAATAAACGAAATGTAATGAAGCTAGATATCTCCGCTAAAATCCCTTTCATCGCTTTTACTCAATATTTTATACGAATTGAAATTTTCGAACCGAAGACACATTTACTCTTCTTTTCTTTTCACATTCTATTATCTTTTTTTGCAGCCTATTTCATTTCATTCTAATGAAAATACTTCCTCCGCACGAACGTCGAGATAATCGATAGTAATATCGTTGAAAACGTGGATCGAGTCGAGAATACACGAGTATCTCTCCCTCCGTACGATGAATACCTTGGCTGTACATGTTTTCATTTTTTTTTTGGGGGGGGATTTTCAGTTCTTATCGTTTCGCGAAATCAACTTATTGTTAGCGATCGAGTGCGTGCGCGTACAATCGAGTGTTTGCGGTGTATCGATACGTTCGAAAGTGCCTGTACGTACTCCCGGATCCGTTGGGATCGTAAAACAGTTTGTTTTTTTCAACCAGTTGCCTTTTTTTTTCGTCAAAATTCTGTGTAACTGGCTCGTGACGCATTTTCAACAGGTTTAACCGTAACGACGGAAATGTCGGTACAAAACGGCAACATCTAGATACACATTCCGGATAAACTGTCAACGTATCAGCGGGAAATACTAGGCATTGTAGGATATAAAAGCCGCGCAATGAAAATGTGTTCTTTGTTTTCGAATTTCGAATGTCAGCGACAATTACCTATCGTTTTATCGGCAGCATTTCCGTTCGCAGTTGTCGGTGCCTGTTCTCCATTTGAGAAAATAACTCGTGCCCGGCACCCCCGTTGGGTCGTCGACACAGTTTACGGGATATCACGGTAATGCCGGTATCAATTGTAACGACGGGAGTATTAATATTACGTAACGTATGAATATCGAGCATGTTAATTAATTAGATAAATTAATCCCGGTTCAGCGAGTCGCACGGTCGTATTTCCCTTTTTCCCCTGTTATCCGTAGTTTCAAATCTTTAAAACGATTAAAGCGATTTTTCATTTTCGTTGTTTAATTCACCGTTAATTTCACCGAGAAACGAGAATCAAATAGAATTGACTATTAATCGAGCTTCGCGAATGGTTGTCGATCTGCGATTTCATTTTCCCACCGTAATTTGATCATCTTTATGCGATATTGTACGGACAACGTTAACGCGACAGCACGTTAACATATCGGAAGATTGAAATTCGGTCGAATCGTGGCGAGTCGTTTATACAGTTGATTTTTCCGTTGCGTCGAGAAGATTTACGCGTTTAAAGGTATTAAATCATGATACCGGGGAAACAACGGCTTAGAATATATCCGGTCACGGTGTAACACCCGCGAAAGTTCGGCAAACCAGGGGAAATAACTGGAAGGCAGCAAGTCATTAAGGGGTCTAATTAAATATTTTATAGCGAAACGGTGTAACTTTTCCTGTAAATCTTGCAGAACCGAGGAATCTCGTGGCTCGTGAGGAAATGCTTGTTATAAGACGGTAATATAAATTCGAAAGTCGTCGGGAACGTGTTGTACAGTTGGGAAAATGGTATTTTCCCCCCTCTTTTCGTTTCACGGAAGAAGAGTAAGGTTTTCCGTTTACGTCGGGAACGTTCACTTAGATAATTACCAGCAAATTATTCATCGTATCTGCCGTCGACGGTTGACGGAAAGAAAGAAAAAAAAAGAAATTTGAATGAAGGACATACCGTCAAGGGTATTAAGAGCCAGTTAGATTTGTATTAATGTTATTTAACCTGAAGTATGTACACGGCGACACTTTACCGTGTGCTCGCGACAGATCAAAAGAACTTTATATTAATGATTAAACGGTTGAATTAATGTTACACCTTTCGCTGTTGTACGGTCGTTTCACCCGGGAGCGTACGTTTGTCCGTTGAAAGTGATTAAGCCGACATTTAGCTTTGATCAACACGTTTCCACGTAATTCGCGTAATTTCGTAGTTTGCTCAGCTGCTGCATTCTCTTTCGTCGGAGTCTTAATATCCCGCCTTTCAAGGGGCATAATTAAACACTCTGTGAAACGTCATAACAAAAAGGCACCACAAAGCGTGAAATAACGCGTCTAACCGTCAGATTGCACGGATCCGTTTCTTCGTCTCATTGTTTTTTCTTCTAATACTTAAAGTTACCGGGGGTTAATCGAGAAAATTGTCGGGAAAATAATTTCATGAATCTATACATGTATGTATGTATTATACGTATAATGTATACCACAGAATATCTTGCACGCCATAGAATACATTATTATATTATCTATTTTCTATAATAGAGGTCCAACCTACCTTCGCTTCGTGGACCATGCTATCACGAAGAGAGAAGAAAGAGGGGACAGAGAGGGATGAGAAAATTTCACCCCACCTCTCTCTCCTCTTTCTCCTCTCTCTCCCTCTCTCTCTCTCGCGGTAACTGAGACCACGAAGCAGAGGAACGGCATTTGCTGTGGAGCAAGGCGTGTACACCTCTGCACCATAATATAGATTATATTATAACAATCGATTGACTTTCTATTCAGTGCTGTAATAAACGGTGGCGGTAGTTCTATTACGCTCGGGAAGAGATAATGGCATTTCGAGTTGATTACTCGGCGGTCGCGTTAGAACGGTCAAGATCAATTACGAAAGTCGAATGAAACGCGGGGAAATTGTTGGGCAATGTAGATTTTCATCGGGAAAGTAACGAGGATCGGGAGGTGCAACTGGTTTCGTTGTTTGAAAATCAGGATACGTATTTTTATTCTCTTTTCGACTAACGATAAAACGTGACGGGCCTTAATTCACATAATATGTACGTAGGTAGTTCGCGTAGCAACATTTTACAAAATTCCGGATAATTGAATTTCCGTGCGATTATAAACGCCGGACGAAATATTTGTGTGTACTTTCCGACGTTCGAATACATATCCCGGGTTCATAAATTACGACGATAAGACTCCGCTTGTACCGCCGTTGTTCATTAATCCAGACAAATTAGCATTAATGATAATTAAACGCACCATCGTGTAATAAGATTTAATTACACAACGGTTCACCGCTACACGCGAACCGAACCGTCGTCGCCCGTTAAAAACTCTCACCCTCTACCTTATTCTCTCCGAAAAACACGCGAACATTTTTCTCCCCCTTTTTTTTTGTTCATCGACTTACTTGCTAATTGGCCATTAAAATCCCTATCCCCGTTTCCATTCACCCCGTTCGATCTGAAACGATACAAACACCCGAAAAAGACATCCAGGGAAAATAAACCAAAAAAAAAAAAATAAAATAAACATGTCGCCGTAATAACAGGGTTCACGGTATCCGATGAATTTCGTTTGAAAGCGAATAAAGGGCATCGGAAAGCTCGGCCACCCTTAAATTACTTTCCATGGCCGTGAGCGGTGCTTTGGCGAAACGTTTACCCCGTGTGCGCCTTCAGCACCCCCTCGTATGTCGCGGTACGTAGAGCTCGTTTAACTCGGCAGTGTTTACCGCATTGCGAGATTATATCGTGGTTTATAGTGCACTGCAGCGAATGTTTAATGGAGTGATACAATGGCGAGGATATACGCCGTAGGTATGTTACGAACGTATCTAACCTACACCTTGTACACGGGGATCCACGGGACTATACCAACCCCCTACCACCACCACTCTCCTCCTTCCCCTGTGCACCCTTTACAGCACCCCCTTTACCATCCCACGATGAACGAACGATCGTAGTTTCCGTGCAATCCGGGATCTTAACTCGACACGCTTGTAAGTTGCGGCGAGCTGTCGCGCGGAAATTCGCGCTAATTCGCGGTGATATTCGGATTCATTGCGAATTCCCTAAAGGAAGTTTGTTCTGTCTATCTATCTGTGTGTGTGTAAGTGTGTGTTTTCGAAACCGCGACACGATGTTTTTGTATCGTCCCCTCGACGGGGAATTAATCAGATTTATTTTGAGAAGAGACGGTTCATTTTCCACGGGCCGAGACTTCGCGTGTATGGAGCGCCAGGTGATTTATGATTCGGAATTTCGCGACGATTGTAAAAACCTACAGCTACGCGTCCCGCTTAACCGTACGATTAATCATTCTTATTTCCCGGGTGTGTGTTTTACCGCTGTCCGGGACGAATGAATAATCGCGACGCACCAAGTACCGAATTTTCAAGACGTGCCGCCCTCTGTCCGCGAGAAAGTCTCGCGTTTAACGATACGCTCGTGATTTACCGCTAGTGTGTTGATTACACGCTGGAAGAGTGTTATTTATTATGTAATTCGCGAACGAGGGGTTACCGTGCGTCATTAATCGTGGTATCGTTATCATTCATTCTCCTCTATCGTTCTTCCATCCTGTGTGAGATTCCGGGTATGAGAATCGGTGAGAATCTCGTCTGCGTTCGACACGTTTCCAAGTAGCGACGGGGCGAGATCCTCTATGGGGCGAAACCGCAGTAATTAAGCTGACATATTCGATATTATCGGCGGGAAATTCAGGCTAAACTAAGCAGCCGCGTCTGAAAGCGATTCTCTGATAGTTGATAACACCAGTTCTACGCTAAATCGAAGTTTTCGACTTCTACGTACGAAACTTGATATTTATCTACGCTAGTTCTACCCGGCAATTATCAGGTTGCCGGTTGCGGATCCCGTTGCGACTCGGAATCGTCTTTCCCGTCGGGGACACTTTTAATTCCATCGATTTAATCCTGCGGCGGATTAATTGCTTTTGAACGGTGAGAGAGGGAGGGGGGAGGGGGTACAAAGGAATTGAGAAAATGTAGAATTTCATAATCGGTATTACGTTCTACACGCGGCGAGGTGGTGATTAACGATCGGAAAATCCGTGTCGATTTTTGTTAGGTCGACGATAAGCCGGATTTAAAAGAAAAAATAATGAAAAAAGAAGCGAAAGAAACGAGAAACGGGGCGGTTCGCGTCATTAATCGTGGCATCGTTTTCATTTCTTTTCCCGTTCCTCGTCTACTTGCTCGAAATAGCTTCCTCGAGTCGTATCCTTAAGTCCTTTCGTTTCAGCCTCTTCGTTTCCTGATCGCAGTAAACTTTGCCGATCGATTCGCCGGATTTCTCATTTCCATCGAGGTCCCCCGTCTGATTATTTTCTTTCACGAAGGGTTCGTGTCGCCATCCCTCCCTCTCTCCCTCTCTCTCTCTCTCTCTCTCTCACGCTGACGCTAAGAGGATCAGGAAGCATCCTGCGACGCTATTTGACTCCGTTTCCCTTTAATGTTGTTCAAGCATCCGGAGACGTCGGAAAGCTGACCCAAGTCACGAACTGGTTTCAGGTGAATTTGAAACTTTATTCCGCGATTCGAAATTCGTCCGTCGGTGAATTTTCCATGGCGACGAAGCCGCCTAGCATCGAAGTTCGGACACATTTGAAGTTTTCGCCGTTTGAAATTTCAGCGCCATAGAATTTCCGGATATCTGTAATTTCGTCGATGTGCGATCGATCCGCGAAATGGAAATTGGAATACATTTTTCCACCGTCCTTCGAAGTATTAATATCGACCGATTATAAATGATAAGTTTAACAAAGACTTAAACACGGATGAGAAATAGTCACGTTTATCCGACACGTAAGTAGCTATACCCGACGTTTGTAAGTGCGCGTAGAAAAGAAAGGCCTCGACCCGGAAAAAGTTTCGGTTTTTCTCCTTTCGTGTGCTCTCCGCGGAAATGTCTGTACGGTCGAGACACCAAGTGGAATGGTGGGAGCCATGTACCCGTCCGCATTTTATGCGAGCCTTTTTTTTCGAGGTCTCTCGACTTTGCGGCTGGCGGGATAAAAATTTCCCCCACCTCCCCACTCTTCCCCCTCTCTTCCCCGGGAACTTTACAACTTTGTGTTACACAAGAGTCATGGTAAATGAGAGACCCGAATACCTTTTGCGCTCCTTCTCGGGCAGCGTCTTATAATCTTTCGCTTCTTACCGCCCCTCTCCCCTCCACTCTTTTTTTCATCCGCTTAAATTCCTATCATCGCGTCTCCACTTTGTTCTCTTGTTTGCCAGTTTCCGGCGCAAAAGAAGTGGATCGAATACCTCCACTCGTAACGTATCTCTGCATTTCACGAAACGACTACCGTGGTGGAAATGTGGGAAAAAATGTTTCAGCACTCCGTTACACTTTTTCCGAGAGTAACATATTCCGCGGAGGACCTCCAATTAGAGTCCGTTTACGAATTTAGCGAGTTCGCCGGGCAAACGTTTCGCGACCCGCGAACCAACCTATGGGTCGCGGAAATTTCACCGCGTAAATATCCAATCAAGATTCCGGATCTCCTCGACCTGGGTGACTCTCGCAATCGTCCGGTTCATCTGGAAGAATCGCCCGATAAAAATTTGAGAATCTTGGAAACCGGACCGGGGGGCACCGTGGGACACCACCGGCGTATAATGGAAAAGCCGTGCACGGTGGTCCGGGGTGTACTAAGTCTCTATTTTTTTTCCTTCTCCTCGCGGAAAAAAGATTGAAACGTATTTGCTCGTTCGCGGCGCCCGGGTCTCGCCATTTCCGGCGAAATTTCGCATTCCTGGCACGCTTCGTCCCCAGGTCCCCCCCCTGCCCCCTCAACCCTGGAGAGGTGGTTTTGAATTTATTCGTACATGCACGCTGCACGCCGTCGCGAGATCGCAACCCGTCCCAGACGGTTTCGCAACGTGGCAAGCGACGCAGAATCTTTCGCGTGCGAGGCTTGCCACGATTTCACGACGGCCAATTAGGGTCGCTGACTCGGCGTGGCACGACAGACAAACGCTGGAAGAGAAGCAAAGTCGAACGCAGCCGGCAGCGTCGCGACGAAACTTTCGACCCGAGTTTATGCTCAAAAGATCATTCCGTCTTCCTGACACAACTTTCGCCCCCCCTCCTCTCCATCCCCATCCCATCGTTTCTCCCGCGATTCGGAAACAGCAACAGGACTGATTCCACGTTCACCGTTGACTTCCGACGAAACCGTGCGACGCGGAATAAATCGATTCAGACGCACCGGCTGCGCCGGAATAATGAGAAAATGCTACGGCAGTAGATTGGAGAGGCATGAATATTTATGCGATATTAATGGAAGCGATACACGCGACATCGATTTACCGGCGGTGGTGTTATTTAAAGTCACGGCTACGCGAGGAGTTTAGTTCGTTAATTAGCGAACAACTTTTTATACCCCCGATGTTCATTTACCGGAGTTTTCGTATTTTTCGTCAGCGTTTCGCGACGGAAACGTAATCCGCATTCAGGGGTTTTTTTTATATGTGTTTCTTCTTATAAATCGGACCGTGAGCAAAGGGTGGATTGGGGGGTAAGCCATGGAAATTTGCGTTACAACCGGGCGTCGAATATGTGACACGAGCTTTAAAATGCAATTACCTCGGTCGGTTAATGGATCATTTAACGTTTGATTTTTTTATCCGAATCCCCTACGGTCGTTCAACGTAACGAGCGCGAACGAGAAACAAATGAGAATCTAATCTCTCCCCCTCCCCCATAGTCTTTTACTATTGTATATGTAATTCTACTGTTGGATATCAATGAGAAGTGATACATAACGGGAAACGTGGAAAATTATATGTATTGTACACGCTACTCTTCCGCGAAAGAGAGAGAGAGAGAGAGAGAGAGATCCACTCTGGTTGCGGTCGGTACTTCAAGTAAATTCGACCCAACTTCTTTCCACGCGGAATTTCGCGGCGACACATTTCCCGCGCCGCCCTATTATCAAACTTTCACGTCCCGCGGCAAATTCGAACCACCTCGGGAGCGATTAAACACTTATTCTCCGATTTCACTCTTACCGTGCGGCAAAGGAAATGTGCTTTGCATATTACGACGAGCTTTAAATACGCGCCCGGTTCCGCGCCGTACTTAAAATACAATTATCTCGAGAGGTTAATGGATCGTTTAACACCTGCCTTTTTACCGAGCCTCTTCACAGAGTTTAACGTAACGAGCGTGAGCGCGAAACAAATGGCCGCGTAATCCTTTTCCTTCCACTAAGAGAAGGAGAATAGGGGGGAAAGGGTGGGGGGAAGCGTAGTTTTCCTTTTTTTTTGCGCATTTTCTTTTCATTTCGTCAAGTACGCTTCTCCTCTCGAACCTTCGTTCGAATTTCCCCGACGATCGGACCGCGTTCGCGGTTTTTCCCGTCGGCCATTGTGAAACGAGTCTCGTCGCCTAATGGAAACTTATGGCACGTACTCCGGGAAACTTCTCGATGGAGATTAAAAATGGATAAACGTAACGATGCGCGATGTTGCGTCGTCTCCGAGGTTTTTCCCGCGACGGAAAATTCTGTTCGTCGATTTTAGAGAGCTTGAGATACCGTTCGTTTCGTAGCAGCGCGATAAAAGGGTTTTTTTTCGAAGGGACGGTGAGGCATTCGGTAAAGTGTAGGACGTCTTATGGTAAATAAGTTATCCGGCAGAACGGGTCGATAACGGGAAATCCTCTCTTAGTTTCGTTCTGTCTTGTCGCACTCGGCCGAGCTTTAACATTCAAATCGAGCGTGCAATTTGAATAATCGATTGTCGGCTTTGTGCCGGTCCGGTTGATTAAAATCAAGAAATAATAGTGAAAAGAAAGTTTTCTTAAGTACTTTAGAACGGAGTGCCACGTCGCCGCGGGAAGTTACAACGTTACGGAAGATTCTAGTATTTAGTGGGCGAATATTTCATGCTTAATTAAGTTTCGAAATTATGATTCTTTTTAGTTTCATCCGTTTAACGCTCGCCGACGATAAAGACGGCCCGGGAAGATACCACAGACATTGCTACGTATTATACGATACATATTCAGTGTTGCTCGTATCACCTGAAACCGTAGATTACCTTTGCCATGTTTTTTTTTTGTTCACATTCTCATCAACTCCCGAGTAATTAGCGAATTATTTTATCGGCGCAAACCACGGCGGTTAATTGGAATGAAAATTTATTTCGTAAATATTAACACATTTGTTAACACTGAATAATTATTTTACCGGCCTGCCCTCGTTCAGTAATTTGAATCGAATTGTATTCTGCGAGTATTAGCATTTTTATTGATACGATATTTAAAAAAAACAAAGTTTACCCCACACTTCTGTTAAAAACCTTCGGCGTTTCTCTCTGACACGCTGTGTGATGAATAATAATAATAAATACCCGTATTAATGTCATTAAGAGCACCAGTCTTTCGACAATTTTGCTAATTGCAACAACGGGCAATGAACGCTTCCGAAATTACCCGGTACTTGATACAAAAGTATCAACCATGCATGCCATCCGGGACATTGAAAACAAAACCACCGTTAATTCCGGGGGAGCCCGGCGTTTACCTTTAAGAATACCGGTCCCGGTTCCCCTTCGCGGCGAGCACTCGAAAATTCGCTAATTAGAGATAATACAGGGGTACGCTGCAATGTTAATTTACCGCGAGTACAACTGCTGGCCGTTCCCCGTTGACTCGGAGATACGGCACGAAAAGCTTTTACTTGAAAACACCGTGAGCACGCCGCACCGATTTGCTGATTCCACCCGCTCTCTGTACACCGTAACATTATACTCTTATTAAGCATCAACGTACCGTACCTCTTCTACCTCTTCTCCAACTGGGAAACATTTATTTTTATGCGTCGAAATATCCCGGGGACTTTAATCTCACGTACAAACGTCACAATTTACAAAAGAAAAGGAAAAAGGGTGTGCAGGGAAAGAGAAAAAGAACATGGTTCGAAGTCTGGATATTAAACCATCGATTTTCCTCCCGATTAAAAAGAAACTTGTCGCGTATCGTTGTCGATTATAATAACACGTACGATCACGATCTTTCATTCTGTTTCACGAATATATGTGTATGTGTGTGTGTGTATGTTCCCGATACCGATAGATCGGCGGCGTGAAATTTACAACTTTTTTATTCCCCCGAGTGGCGACGGTGACCTCTCGCGTAACATACATATTTTTTTTTTCCTCGCCACGTGTGCCAGGGTGCGCGTCTATGTTTTTTTTTCTTTTTGTCCGGTGCGAGAAATATTACAACGGGGTGGAAGCAACGCTCGTAAATATTAGTTTTATATCGGCCACGTCGAACTCCGTGTGCGTGTATGAAAGCCAGAAATTTCCTGTAGCCGGCATCGCAATTTTTAAGAGCTATCAAATAATCGGTTGATTGTTATCCGTTATGCCCGTTGCAATAAACATCGCGGCCATACTTTCCACTTTGTCGCATGGAGATTTTTTTCACGACGGGTTCACCGAAAGGGGGTGGGGGAGGGAGGGTGAGTTGGTGGTGGTGAGGGCGGCCTCTTTATGTCTCTCACAGCTGCAACCGGACGGGTTTAAACTATTATCGCTTTATCAACGACCACGCGTTTCGTGTTACGCTTGTATCACGGCGGGCTGCGTATTGAACGGGCGAAATAATACCACTGAAATGCGCAATTAACTGTTAACAGTCCCGACAGACGCACCCCGTATAAAAACAGTCGATAAAACCGCCTGATTTCCCGGCGATTCGATACACGAGTCAATGCCGGATATCTTGCTTCGCGTTTGCGTTCCGTTGAAATTGATTTTTTTTGTGTTTTTTTTTCGACGGGAGTTCGGTGTCGATTTACGATATTAACCCCGAAGAGTTTACGGGAGTTTCACGGTGATTCTACAAGTGTTTTTCGAAATTTCCACCGGCGTCAAGCTTGACGTTCGTCGAACGTCAGAGGAGTTCTTGTTTTTTATATTTTATTTTATGTTGTAACTTTTTTCATTTCGCCTAACCAAACCGTGACCCGGTCGTCGATCGGTTAGCGTTGCCTATGTTTTGCCGTAAGGGTTGTATATTTCGACAAAGTTCGGACGGATATGTTTTTTAATATCCAACTCAATTTCCCCGGGATTTTCGGTCGACGTGGAAAATTTGTGTATTTTTTTTCCGCGGGGCGAATAAGATCGCGTGGAAATAAAAATCAATACGGTTGTTCGCGGCTGGTAACCGCGGGTGTATCTTTCCGGGTTTCGTTTTTACTGTCAACAGGTATACGTGAGATCAACTTGTTGATTTTTATTTTATCAACCTACGCAGCAACGTTCCGACCACTCCAAATGGAAAATACCGTTTCACTTTACGCCGGAGACGAACGCCCATTAAAAAAATTTAACTAACTACCGAATCCTGCAATTAAAGGGCCACAAAAGAAACAACGTTTCTTTGATACGCTTAATCACGAGTATCTTGATCAAATATAAAGAAACACACACACACGCACCCCATGAGAATCTTTTTTCCATCCACGGCGACGAAATTGCAAACATTACTTAAACCTATACTAAAATATATCTCAACTGGGAACCTATTATCGCCCCGTCCACATCTTTTTTTCCATCCCCGGCTTGTAACAAAACCAACGTACCCTAATTATTCCGCCATAAGCGCGGTGTGTTCATTAAGAGAGCCAGCAAAAAACACGCACACCGATACACCCTTCTAAACTCCAACGACGGCGGGAGTTCACGTGGACAAATTTCTACACGAGCAGACCCAGGCCGTGGGTGGCTTTACCTCCACTTATCCAACGACGACCTGAAGAATGAAGGGATTAATCTTGGCTGTGATAAAAACGTGAAGTAAAAGGGGTAGAATACCCGGGAAGGGATGATCGAGCGGCAGAGACAAAAGGGACAACGAAGTGCAGGCTACTAGACTACCCTCTCTGTTTCTCTCTCTCTCGCTCTCTCTCTCCCCCTCTCATTCTCCCTCTCTCTCCTCTCGTCTATTCTTGTTTTTGCCGTTCGTACGGCAATGGAGGAAGTTGCGAGCCCGATCCAATTCCATTTGCTGCCGAACTACGGCCCTGGAATTAGTATAAAGTGGTATTATGGCCGTGCGAGTCGACCGCTCAATTTCCGGGGGCTCGGCCAAATAATTTATCGAATTTGTACGACACCGAGGATGAAGGGAGAGGTGGGAGGAGATGGTGGGGATCGGAAAAAAATACTTGCGGGAGGCTAAAGGGTAGATGGAAGTCGTAGCGCGGTGGATGGACACGATCCGATAAGATCTTTAATGGCTGACGCTGCACGTGAATGGTTTTGCCCCAGGTTTTTGGTCCCACGCTTCTTGACTGCCATGCGAACCGAGGAATGCCTGACTACTCTCCTCGTAATCTTGCTTTCTACTCGAGCTTTTTTCCCCGCCGGGTCCGGTATTTTTCACCGCGGAAAATTCCGGAAGGTCCGAAAAATCTTGGAAGTCTCTTATTTTCTGGATCGTCACTTTTTTAAACAGATGAGGGATGCAGGCGTTTTTCTTTTTATCGATTCGTCATTTTTTAACCAGTTAAGTGTGTTTGACCACTATATCCGTCATGAAGATGTGGCAGAAATTTGTGTCATGACGATTATATCCGTCATGCGTAAAATTTTGTTGCAATTTGATATTTAAAATGTAATTTTGGCGAAAACTAAACTATATTCGTAAATCGCTCGGCATGTCCGTAATTTTTGAGCTATTCAAATGATCCGGGACGTTTTGGAAGCGGAATTCGAAGCCAAATAAGCCAGTGAAAGATTCAGGTCGATATCTAAAAGTTTGCGGAAATGACGAGGGAATTACCAAAATCGACAAAAATTGTCAAATTAATGCAGTTTTTTGATTCTCATTAACTCAATTTTTAAGATAGCCGTCTGAAACTTGTACCATTGTTTTAGTTAGGAAATTCTACGCCAGAACAACGTATAATAGTTGTACTTTTCGAAAATTTAATTTTTCGCAAAAATCTGAAGGGGGTAGGTCAGGATTTTTTGCGATTTTCGTAAATTGCTCGTCATTTCCATAATTTTTGAGCTATTTAAATGATCCAGGGCGTTTTGGAAGCGGAATCCGAAGCCGAATAAGCCAGTGAAAGAATCATTTTGATATCTAAAAAATTGTGGAAATGACAGCCAAATTACGAAAACCGCAAAAAATCCTGACCTACCCCCTTCAGATTTTTACGAAAAATTAAATTTTCGTAAAGTACAACTATTATATATTGATCTGCCGTAGAATTTCCTAACTAAAACAATGGTACCAGTCTCAGGTCGCTATCTCAAAAATTGAGCGAATGCCAGTCAAAAAACTGTCACAATTTGACGATTTTCGCGATTTTCGTAATTCCTTCGTCTTTTCTGCAAATTTTTAGATATCGACCAGAATCTTTAACTGACTTATTCGGCTTCCGAATCCGCGTTTAAAACGCCCCGGATCATTTTGATATCTCAAAAATTGCGGAAATGACGTAGGAATTACGAAAATCGCGTAAAATCGTAAAATTCAACCAGTTTTTTGGTCGGCATTCGCTCAATTTTTGAGATAGCGATCTGAAACTTGTACCATTGTTTTAGTTAGGAAATTCTACGCCAGATCAATGTATAATAGTTGTACTTTTCGAAAATTTAATTTTTCGCAAAAATCTGAAGGGGGTAGGTCAGGATTTTTTGCGATTTTCGTAAATCACTCGCCATTTCCACAATTTTTGAGATATCATAATGATTCTTTCACTGCCTTATTCGGTTTCTGATTCCGCGTCCAAAACGTCCAGGATCATTTTAATAGCTCAAAAATTGTAGAAATGGCGAAGGAATTACAAAAATCGCGAAAAATCCTGACCTACCCCCTTCAGATTTTTGCGAAAAATGAAATTTTCGAAAAGTACAACTATTATATGTTGATCTGCCGTAGAATTTCCTAACTAAAACAATGGTACAAGTCTCAGATCGCTATCTCGAAAATTGAGCGAATGCCGACCAAAAAACTGTCATAATTGGACGATTTTTCGCGATTTTCGTAATTTGTTTGCCATTTCCGTAATTTTTAAGCTATTAAAATTATCCGGGACGTTTTGGACAAGGAATCCGAAGCCAAATAAGGCAGTGAAAGAATCAGATCGATATCTAAAAATTTACGCAAACGGCGAAGGAACTACGAAAATCGCGAAAAATCGTCAAATTATGACAGTTTTTTGGTCGGCATTCGCTCAATTTTCGAGATAGCGGTCTGAAACTTGTACCATTGTTTTAGTTAGGAAATTCTACGCCAGAACAATGTATAATACTTGTACTTTTCGAAAATTTAATTTTTCGCAAAAATCTGAAGGGGGTAGGTCAGGATTTTTTGCGATTTTCGTAAATCGCTCGCCATTTCCGTAATTTTTGAGCTATTAAAGTGATCCGGGGCGTTTTGGAAGCGGAATCTGAAGCCAAATAAGCCAGTGGAAAAATCATTTTGATATCTAAAAAATTGTGGAAATGACGAGCGATTTACGAAAATCGCAAAAAATCCTGACCTACCCCCTTCAGATTTTTGCGAAAAATTAAATTTTCGAAAAGTAAAACTTTTATACATGGATTTTATAGAGAATTTCACGCCCGATTCAATGGTACCAGTCTCAGATCGCTATCTCAAAAATTGAGCGAATGCCGAGCAAAAAACTGTCATAATTTGACGATTTTTCGCGATTTCCGTAATTTGCTCGCAATTTCTGTAATTTTTGAGCTATGAACCAGTTAAGTGTGTTCTAATGTGTACGCGATTCTGCACAGAGATCGCTACACTTAACTGGTTAATTCCTTTCGAGAGCTTTGTCGCTTGCTTTCTCGACCGATGAGATAAACGCATCTCGGTTTAGATTGACGGTGGTTCACTGTTAAGAAAAATGAAATTTTAGAACATGGGTTCAAAGGGTCCGCAAAATGGTGATTACCACGGTAATTTTAGGGACGTACGTTTCAGATTTCGATTAATTTCAAGGCACCCAACGAACTGACCAAATTTTCCCGCCAACTTCATTTGCTTCCTATGACGAATTTCCTCCATAGCGTGTTATTTGACTCGGAACGATATGTGATTCGCGTTTAAATTAAATACAACCCTGTAACGAGGGCGTTCCATGCAAATTGAGGTAGACCGGCCAGGTAAATCGAAGTGTTCTCGCGTTATTATATGCAAACGATACGTCAAATACGAGGATTTATATGTCTGCGGGAATAAATATGATAGACGACCAGCGAGAGTGTGTTCCGTGTATGTGTGTATGTGTGTACACGTGTCCCGTGCGTTCCTCCGGTGGTGCACGTTGTTTATCTTCCGACGAATGCAGTTTTAATAAACCGGTGACGGTACGTCGACGTCGGTGGAGCCGTACGACGACCCGGGCGTCCCGTATTGCGACGTCGGAGTTTAAACCGTGCGTTTCAGCGAGTGCGTCGTTTCATAATGGAATATTATGAATTTCCCCGTGATTCCGGGCCACGTGTATATATATATGTATGTACATACATACATATACATACGTGCGTGGTATTCACCGGTATACACGCGGCGATAACGCGTTCGTGTACACGAAATTAAAATTCGCCGCGTAAGTACGGTGTTTTCCGCATCGCCGTTAATCGTTTCACGTGTACAATTCGCATTAGCATCGTAACAACGTCGACGACGGCGAAACCGACCCTGTTATCAAGCGACACCAATTTTCACCTGAATGTATCTCTAACGACCTCGCTTTTCACCTGGGATACTTTGCACTCCTGATCGAACAGCTATCTTATCTTCGGTTTCACGGAAATAATCATTCCACACACACACACAGACACACAAACGAATTTTCCCATGTTTGATTCCTATATTTGCCGGATCTTCGAAATTACCTTCGTTATTCCACGGCTCCACTGAATGAACTGGACGGGGGTAGCACCGTCTCTTTTTCGAGTGGATCAAACCACCCCTCTTATCGAAGAAATCCCTCCCCCCTTTTCTCGGAAGAGTCCAATCTACCTCGCACCTTCGTTTACATTTCTGAGACGACGGCCATCCGGACCCAGACTCCGGGATCGACCAGCGACAGGCAAAAGTGATTCCGCTCGGCGTTCACAAAGGGCACCCCCGCGTCTCTTGATTTCATCCCCCCCCGTCTTCCCCCGCGTTTCCGCAGCCCGGCGTTAACCGGATTTCACGCGTCCCTACGTCGCGTTAATGTAAACGGATTAACTCGTTTCGGTCGCGAGGTCGGGGGGCTACGGGACGATTAAATCTCTGTAGCCAGAATTCACCGGGTTGGGACAACTGGGGGGGAGTGGAGTGGGGAGGAGTAGGTAAGGGAAACGCGAGATAGTAGATTCGAAGAGGTCGGGAAAGGAGGAAGGAAGGAAAGGGCAGGGCAGGGGAGGGGGAAAGGGGTGAGCGACAAAAGTGCGAGTAGCTTCGGGCGTTTCGAGGATAATTTGCATTATTCGCGCGGAAAGTTTCTCCCTTGGCGCGTTAATGGGTCTCTGGGACCCCGAGATTCGGCTGCTCCATTTTCTTTTTCTTTTCCTTTTCCGTTCCGTATTCCTATTCGTTTCTCTCGTGCACCCCCCCCCTCCTCCCCCGCGGACCGCCGACGGGGGTGTGAGAAAACGTAGCGTCGCGAGCCGTCGCCTTTGTTTTGTCGTTGCGCGACGCAACGGGGCACAATGGCATCCCCGTCGCCCCCCTCCCACGTCGGGAGACGGGGGTTGTTTATTCTTTTTTTTTTTCGCTTCTTGGCTTTATTATTCTGTTCTTTCTCTTGGCCGGTTGGTAACGGGTGAGATCGCTAGCGCGATCAACGGGCGAAGATAGGGAACTTATTGTTTAGTAACATTAATGGGATTCGCGTTCTCAGCTTTAATTGGCGACCGGCTACTACGGAAATTAGTGGGCTTCCCGCGGGACTTCGTTTGAATTATTTCGAACGTTTCGGGCGATTGTTTCGTCGCCGAGTTACGAATTAGGGGGCTCTGAATCACGGTTTATTATTCGATACTCGATTTTTGTCGTGTCAACGGTATTACGTTTGCGCAGAGTAGAAACGGTTAATTACAATGTCCGCGTGTTCGTTTGGGAAAGGTCGGGTGTGTGATACTGGAATTTATTTTTTATAATCGCTCGTAACACCCGCGACGTTAAATTGATTATCGTTCTTACGCAACCGGACGGGAGTTAGTATTAAAAGTAAACCGGCGAGTTTTATGATGCAATCAACGAGGAACTGGGAGTCGCGAAGTGTCGCGGGAAACTTCTCGTTTCTACGAATAAGCGTGACGACGAGCGGACAGAAATTGTAATTAAGTGTTAATGAATCGTTGGAAGTCCGGGACGTTGAAGTCCGACGAGAAAAATCGAAGGTTCGACTTCGAACAGTCACCGATGAAATTTCACCTAACAAGTAGATATATCCAGGTGGACTTTCAAAAGGACAAATAGACGTAATCAAATTTCTGGAACAAAGGAACTGCAGCGGGAAAATATTTTTTAATTAAACTCCCGCGCGGAATCGTGTTTCGCGTTGATTGAAAAACGAAATATTCGTTTATAAGGAACCGAGGTACTGCATATTTCTTTGGCAGAAAATCACATTCTTCCGAGATCTTTTTTCCCTGTTTTTTATTACCGTCACACGATCAGGTGAGAATCGTAGAACGCGCGATCGCTGAAGCAGATTTCCTTTTTTCTCACACGATTGAAAGTCATGTTCGACAGGTTCATACATAATTGATATAATGTTCGCGTTACAGTTTGATCACCTTTCCATAGTTCGCGGTTTCAATTTCGAATCTAGAAATTGGCTGTATGAGAAAGCCAGATTGAAAAACCGGTGGCATAAAGTTTGATGGAACATGAAACGGAATGGATGCTTTTTATTATCCTTTTTTTTCCACATTCCGGATATTGGGATTTGGTACCCGGACGTCGGGTAAAACCGGATATTCGAACGCTGTATAAATGGGCTTTTACCGTGCACTAAGAATCACACGGCAGCCGGAAGCCTTAAAAACCTTTGCCACGCTCTATTTGCTCTATTAATAATTCGCAAGAATTATTAGACTCATATCCACTCACCGATTCGATTTCTTATTGTAGATTCAATGAGCAATTGGGCATTTATATTTCCCTATGCTAACTTTCCACTTCCAGGATTTCTCCTTCCTATAGTCCCATAACTGGAAAGTTATCAAATACCTCACTATAATTAAAAAATTAATAATTCTTGGTAAAATTAATATTTACCTCATAGTTTATCTTTTCAATTAATGCCTCTTTCCAAGACAAAAGTCTTGCCGCCTTTCACCGTGATTTTTTTTCCGTTTCTCCGGTCGTGTGGAAAGTGTTCCGGACGTCGGGGGCGACCATCAGTCTGAATTACGAAAGCACGCGACGGCAATTCGTTTCCATCGAGCGTCCCGACGTACTCGAGGACGATTCGTCACGTCACATCAGCTCACGTCAGAATCACTGTCCCCGATGGGCCGCGATGCCGCCATTAATTCACCGTTCATTGTCGTTGTCGTTGTCGACGCCGGCGTCTGCCATCCACGCCAATTCTGCGGCCGTCGTCGTCGTCGTCGTCGTCACCGTCGTCGTCGCGACGACGTCACGTCGCAGGGGCTCTATGTACGTTGACGTAAAACACGGCCCTTTCTCTAACGGGTCCGTTGATCGGCCAGCGTTCATTAACGGCGTATAATTAGCCGGTTGCCCTAATTGCTGGAGGTGGAACCAAGAGTCTCGCTAAACGGGCGGCTTGATTCGTCGTTAACGAGCTGCCCGAATAACGGCGGCGAGAAAACGGGGTATGCAGAACCGTGGGATACCGTGAATCGTTCCTCGGTTTCTCTATCTCCGCGGTTTCGTTTTGTTCCCGGTTATATATACATATATTTTCATTATGCCCGGATCCCGTTGACGTTCGACACCCTTTCCCGACGAGCGGATGTTTCAGCCCGGCAGGTTTCGGGTGACGTGATTAAGGTCACCGGGACGCTATCGAACCGGCGGTGGTTCGTTTGCGCGGACGAATATCGCTGACTGGTTTCAGAGTTGCGGGAAATTCTCAGGTTTTGATACTGTCGTTGGTGAGCGTTGGTGAAACGATGATTTTTCTCGCGAGTGTTTGTACGTTTTATACGAGTGTGTGTGTATGTGTATATTGTTAGTGATATCGATGTGAATATAATATATTTCACGAACGTATTCCGAATTATTCAGGTTGCGATTCGGACTGACTTTATCGTAGACGGTAAATGTTTTGTTGTCGATATTGTATTCCTCGGAAAATTTCCCATGGAATTCTCTAACTTCCGTCTCCTCCTCGAACGTTTCCCTCGAAATTCTGCGATTTTTTATTCAATCGATACCATGAAACGCAACCGTGGCGCACCTAAAAAAAATATACAAGAACATTCTCATTGCGCGCTGGGAAGCGTGATTGAAAAAGTATAGCGCGGAAAAGCCAACCGAGATTTGTACACAAAATGTTATAGTAAATACAAACAGGTCAGCGGGAATACGCGTAGAGTTTGTGCCGTGTATACAAACTCATCTGTATGTATACACATACACACATACACACATACATACATACATACATACATACATACATACATACATACTACATTATAACATATTTCCTGGGTAAATCGTCGAAAACTACCGCACCAGTGCGGATTATTTCCCATTCGATCGTGCATGCTCTATCCGCGATAGCTTTGGCGGCAACGTTGCGTGAATCTGTGTGTGTGTGTGTGTATGTGTGTGTAGAGGCAGGGAATGACTACGAGACGGTTAAAATTCGCGACGCGATGGGATAAGCATCTACGCGTATCATGAGATATGTATGAGCAAGGGTGTCAGCTTGTTGCGGCTAATTGCTAATCACGCTGCATTTACATAGGAAGAACGAACGTGGGTGGGGGAACGGAGAAACGCCCCGGAAAAGGGAGACGCGACGGATAGCAATAATACGTGTGCCACGCAATTACGGACAATTTCCAACGACGCGTTTGCGCGGTTTTATTTGCCACGCGAGACAAAAGAGACTGACCGCGGACGTGGTGAATTTTGGAAACGCGCAACGATGCGACACGCGAATTTGTAATTGAGTTTCAAAGCTTGGGGGTTTTGGGGTCGGGTGCTCTCGACAGCGGACAATTTTTAGTTTAAAAGCTTTACGCGTAGAAATTTGAATGTATTGGAGTATTGAATATCAATCTTTTTACGAACGCATTGATTTCACTGCCTAAGATTTTTGGAAATCCCCAAGCTTAATTTAATTAATTTCGGAAAGATAGAACTTGTTGAGATTGACATTCAACGAGAATCGTTTCGTCGTTTCGTGAGTCGCGTTGTTTTAATTCCAGGTCAGATAGTAATTCCGTTACTGTTCGTGACGTATTTCTGGTGAAAAAGAGGTTAGTGAAAAGCGTCGTGAGATCGGTGAATATTTTTTCACTGTAATGCGCGGTAGATCCGATGATACAATACCCGTACGCACCCGCGTGCTCCAAAGAACAATGATTTTTCGTATTATCCTTTTTTTTCCCCCGCGACTCTTCAGCAGAACAAACATTCGGTTTTCAATTCGCCATTATATCCACGGGACTCTTGCTCCCCGGAGTAAAAAGTTAATTTTCGAATTTTACATCAGAATCCCCGTGGAGATTGTACGCCAGTGTATATGTGTGTGTCCTTCGAAATATACCGTTTTAAGAATGATGACGTCGACGCGCACACACTACGTTAAACCGACGGAACGTCAGTGTATCGTTATTGGAATGCCACGTAGAAATTGTTATTTTTCGCTTCGACTCCCGTTGTTTTATGCTTCGTTAGCGAGCAGGACTCGGATAGAAGGAGAATTTAAGCAATTTCACCTCTCTCAACGGAACTGTCGATCCCCGTAATTTTTTGCGTATCCCGTACGTTTTTTTTTCACCGTGGCATTCGTCGGATACGATCGAGATCCATGATCGAACGCGGAGAATCAGAAAGGGAAAGAAATACACGCGGTATCGCGAGTGCGTATCTGATCGGACGAAGAAGCAATTCCCGGATTAATTATGCAGAACGTCGCGGCCGTTTTCGAAATTGCCCCGGCAGTTTCAATTCAATCGACGCTCTCGCCGTAGTAGCTGCTAATTGCCGGTAATTAGATAAATCGCGGACCGGACGATTTTTACATTAGTAGGTACGGCACTGCGAGCTCCCACGCCACTGTATTATCAGATGAATCATTAATACCGTTAATTGAAAACTTTAATAAGCCCCGCTGCATCGTCCTGCCGCCCGTCGGGGTGATTTTAAAGTTCCTAGATCCCCCGCGGCTCTTTGATTCGTCGCAGCAGCGATTGATAAGCCGCATCGTCGACCGTCAGCGATAGAAATTAACCTGAATTAATCTTCCGTTAACACGACAAACATAAAATACCACAGAAAGTGCACCACTTAATACCTGCCCCAAATAAGACATTCCTTCGGTATTTAAAACAAAACTTTCTCCGACGAATCCCGTCTCGTGTCAACGTTTCGAATCGTCAAGATTATTATAAAATTCCACAGTGAGGAAAGTGTGTGGGGTAATGAAATTCTGCGTCGGCGCGAGAACCGATCGAAAAGAAATTCAGTGTCCCGCGAATTCATCCTACGGGGGAAGATACTTATTTTTCCATAAAAATCCACGCAGACAGCTAGAGACGGTTAGCGGGGGACATATTAAAACGAGACGGCCGCTCCGTGCGCCCGTAGTTCTCATCCGTTGGAATTCGGAATTCGTTTAACGGCGGTTCGTTCGCGAAAGGGTGGTCTAGGTAATATCTAAGAAATTTCCGACATTTTCATCGGCATTCCCGCGAGCCGGACCGATATCGACGGAAATACGTGTACACGTATTGGAATGCGTGCCGCGGTCGCAACGATACGTGGAGAGAGAGAAAGAGAAAGAGAGAGAAAGAGAGAGAGAACGACAGTGGTGTGCGGGTGCGGTTGTGTACAGCGTGTCAGAGGGACCGGGAGCAACAGGGAACAAAGTGGATGCTGGCTGAAAAAGAATTTAGGTCAATGAGAAACTTGCACCCCGTTCCACCCCTCCGTGTCGACGATCGAAACTCCGTTGCTTTTAGATCGCGGATTGCGGATCGTGGAAATTGCCCCGGGGAAGGCACTTCGACCAAGGTAATCGCCACTTTACGATACTCGAATGCGATTCTCTCTTTTTTTTCTCTCCCCTCCCCACCATCTCGCCGTTTCATTCCACCCTCCTCCACCCCCTTCGCCACCCGTTTCGAAAGAACGTTGTGTTTTCTTTTTTTTTCTCTTCTTTATTTCCCGTTCGTTGCTCGCGAAGAAACGCGATCCCCGTTGCTCGTCTTATGGACGTTTACGCCGATAATGAGGATTTTTATGGTCGACGTCGCAACGATCGTTCGTTCGTTCGCTCGCTCGCTCGCTCGCCGCGATCTATTACCCCGTACGTCGAGCGATTTTATTTCTACAAAGGATCGCCGACTTATTGGCAATCTGCGAACATAGTTGGAAGACGAACGACCCGGGGGGTTTCGGCAGAGTCTATTTTTTCTCCCCGTTCATTTTTGCCCGAGTTCCAATTAGTCATTGTCGGAACGTCCCTTCGTGAGCTTTGAAGATTTACACTCGATGGTATTTAGTGATTCGTTAATTTATTGTCTATTATCTCCGCGCTTCTCGCGTTTAGGAAAATAGTAATTTAAACGTCGCGATATCTAGTTTGTGATCAGAGAGGGTTGAATTTATTATACATTTTCGAGCAACTATCTCAGGATGTGTTTGTTTTCGCCGGTGAAATGAGGTGCGAAAGATAATTTCCGAGTGTCGCAGTTTTAAATCAAGATGAAAAAAGATTATCATATTATACCGGGTGAGATTTATACACATTGTCCTGACATCGCGTATAATAAAAAACTGATGAAATGATAAGGCAGCGATACGGGATCCGTTTTTTTTTCTCCGTAAACTCTCTGACCAGGTTTTCGGTATTTATTGCCGGCGAATTTTGATGTACCGTGTTGTTTGTATTTGTAACTGTGTGCGGATACAAGTGCCTCTAATAGCGCGGGCTGACGTGGCCTGTTAACATGGCGTGTACGTTATCGACGCGATGTAGGCTCAAACGCGACAATTGTTTGCCCACCATGGCGACATATTTCAGGAAAAATCGAGATTACGTTCTACACGATTTGGTTTTGCCGCGCGACATATTCTTATTAACACGTTAACCGTCATGCAGGTAGTCGATTTCGAAAATTCATTGTTTTTCACCAAATAATTTAGCGAGTCCAGCCAATAAACGCTGGAAATGAAAAAAGAAAATGTAGTTTGTTAAATGTGGTTCAAAATCATTATTTACATTTTGATAATTGCTCCAATCGTGTTATGATTTCGCGGAGTTTCGTTAAAATGTTTTGCATCGTTATTCAAATTATTTGGATCTTTGTTAATTGAGATCGCGTGAAATTGAATTATCCCTTATTCCATAAATCAGTCCTACCATCCGTTGATCGCTCGATACTGTATGTGTTTCTGTAATTTTTCATTTTCACCTCGAAAAAGAAACACGCAGAAAACATTATCATTACTACAGTGACCCCGTGTCACCCATCACCCCACGTTTTCTCCGCCTCGCCAGTTAAAGGAAAGGGAGTGAGGGGTGGGGTGGAGGTTAACCCATCAATTCTTATGAAGGGTCTATTTACATTTTCCATTTTCCGCCCGCTTTTCCAGCATCCCCGTGTGCTGGCTGCTGGAATCCAGCGACCGCGGCGCATCTGTCTCGAAAAATCGAAAGGCATCGAAACAACTTCCCTACTTTTTCCGACATCGTCTCCTAAGTAGTTTCGAAGAGTCGAAAAGAACTCTCGGCGCGGCATTCGGCACTGACAATGAGTAGATACGCCCACCCTGCTAGAAAAGGGGAAGGACGTTTTCCTGGTCCCGTATGGCCGGGACATAACATCCCCCTCGTAAAGTTTATGACGCCCTCTGGCCGCGTATCGTAGACAGTCCATACTGTGGGGAATAGACGTGTCAGTCTGTGTGTGTGTGTGTGTGGCTGATCGCAGGGTGAGGATGGATTAGGTTTATTTTACCGACCGTGAAAATACCAGGGGGGTGGGTGGGAGGGGGTGCAGTCACTCGTTATGCTTTTTCGAATAAAGACAGGGTTACATTTCGTTATCAGTCGAGTGTCGTACGTGAAAAAGGGACAGCCGGACCGCGATAAAGAAACTCGTCAATAAATTCCTGTAACTCGATACCGTTCCGTCAAGTGTTCGCGAACACCTTTCTCCTATGGTCACGTAAACTTCCGGTGGAATTGGATCACTCCCTATCGGGCAGCGATTTCCGTTTCGGTGATATTCCCTCGGTCGGTCGGTGTTTTTGGACGGTGATAAAGGGAATTGGATATTTGGTGTTTTAATAGGGCGCACGGGGTGTTTTACGGTGTGAACTTGTTGGCCGTGTAAACTCGCCGGAAAGTCGAAGCTTCCGATCGTTACGAGTCCCACGAACTGATTGCGAGGGTTCGAGTTTAATAACAGCGATATTAATTTGGATCGGTGGGTTCCTTCGAACGGGGAACGAGTTTCCCAAGTATTTTCAAAGGGCTGACACCCCGGGCTCTCGGATTCTTTACGACGGAACTGGGTTCTCTCCTGGTCGTTTTGCAATTTTTTTTTTCAAAATCTGCCGATGACAGAGTTTCCTTGGAACTTCCAGGAAGTCCGACGTCTCGGTTCGTCGCTTCCAGAGGAACCCCTCCTCTCCTCCCCTATTTTCTTGCATCGCGGGTCGCTCTCCTGGAAATTATAATCGATATACCGTGTACTGATCGATCGCTGAAAAACTATACAATAACCACTATTTCCATTCGAATCTAATTATCGACACTCTGTCCTTTAAATTTTCCATAATTTTCAAATCCAAAAACACTGTGCTTGCGTTCTCCACTACTTAATTCGAAAAATACATTTTTCTAATGAAATTTATCGACATACCAGGACCAATAGGAGCACGGTATCGACGATGGAATTAGAAATCCGAACGTCAAGGTAGAAATTCGTTTGACTGCGAGATAGGGGATGGAGGTTGGCGCAGCCGGAAGCCACGTTAGTGCCGGAAGTGGTCTCACGGTGTGGGTTAAGGGTAGGTGGGGGGTACGAGAGGGGGATGAAGTCTACTCGAGTGCCGCCCCCGTTCGCCGAACTTGCTACTTATGCCCCAACCACGAACTTGCTCGTTAACCCTGACCCGGCGATTCGACGAGAAAATTCGTTCGGAAAAATAATTGTTCGGCGAAAGACAAAATCCCGCGAACTACCCTTTAAACGCCCTTATGTCGTGCCAGTTTCACCGTGAATTAACAAAAGTAATCCGGAACGATTGATAAATCAGGATTAATTTCGATCGTTATATTTAATATTGAAAAGCCCCGGCACTCGGCGTGCTCTCTCGTTGTCTTCCTTCTCTCTATAGTTCTTTTTTTCTGTTTTAATTCCATAACTTCCGGTCGTAGGGTTCCTGAAACAATGTCCCGTATAAATCCAATTTTCCGCCGAAGTGCCATTGTTCCGTCGGTAAAGTTGCTGGCACTCGACGAGTTTCATTTCGAGATTCTTTTTTTTTTTGTTCTCTTTACTTCCATCCATATAATTGATATACGGTAGTAAGAGAGAGAGAGAAAGAGGGGAGGAGAGATGGAGTGTGGATAAAAGTAGCAGCTTCCCTTCGCTGCCGGAAGCCTTTGCGACGTTCTGAAAGCGAAGCCGTCCCGACGTTTGCATTTGTTTGTTCTTCGAGAAGAAATATGAATATTTTATGCCCGATAACAAGAGCCCCCCCCCCCCCCCTCCCTGTATGGAAAGTAGGATGCCGGGGGTGGAAACTCGGATCCGCGATTCGCGTTAGAAGCAGAACTTGATACGACTTCGGTACGTCATTGTTCGAAGGACCAGGAAACAACGTAGTCATCGTTTTAAACACAATTGGTATCGCGGATAATTGCGTTGTTAAAGGAATGACAGAGAATCGTAGGACAGAACCAGGGAGTGAGGGGGGAGGGGGAAGATAGGGGTTTACGCTCGATTGAGAAGCTTAAGCTCGAGTAAGCTTGTTACTTGTTATATCTCGTTGAATAATAAACGGTGTTTTGCATAAGAAACGGTGGAAAAGTTCGGCCAGATTTCCAGGGTTCTTGATCGTATTACACTCTTCTTTGAGATGTATAAAGTGTCGAGTTGACTCGTCCATAACGCCGGTGAGCCCATTAAATTTACATAAAAATTCCCCGTCTGGAGATCAGGCGACGACCGAGGGGCGGGAAAAAAAAAGACCTCGGGATACAGGGTTTTTATCTCCTCGCCGAGAGTTGTAGCAGCGTATTACAGGGGGACGTAGTATTACTTTTAACTTTAAACTGATCCTCTGGTCAATGAGTCTTTTGCCGAGTTCTCCGCGCAACCACGGGAAATACGTATTCCTCGGAGGACGTGTAAATCTTATTGAGACGAGTCGCGGCGGCTCGTTCGAGGAAATAAGTTTCCCGGGATCCATTAAAAAATTGTCCTTTCGTCCTGATGGAAATTTAATACGCAGGCAAAGGGTGATGCGTTTTTCTTTTGACTCGCACCGCGGGAAAAACATAGCGATCCTTTGATATAAATTCAGTTTTCCGGTCTAACAAGAATTAGCGTCTCCGCGGTGGAATTGAGTAACAAAAAATTATAACGCAGCAAATGTTTCACCGCGTAAATATTTCGAATATCGTCGATCGATTAATTGGTCGCGTGCCGTTTCGAATGAAAAAAAAAAAGTAACCCTCGTCAGATTCTTCGTGAAATCTGAAAGCCCCGAACGAGCGGTAATTGCATTTTTCCCCCGGTGCATTTTAGCGACTCCGCTAACTACCCGTTTATTATTCCTCCGACGTTAACGTCACTTTTATCGTTCATGAAAATTCAACGGGGGAAAATTTTCCCCGCGTCCTCGCATTATCGTGTATACGTGGATACGTTAGTGACTGTAAACCTCGCGCTGTTCCGAAATTACGGCTACGAATCACGTAGGTATAGCCGGCGTTCGTGCATCCAGCATCCCCGCGTGACGTGACACGGTTTTCTAAGAGGGGAAGTGTAATTGCACTACGTGCCCTTATGTACGGCACCGCGGGATCAACTTCCTGTAGCGTTCGGGAGATATCCACGGAAATTTACACGGAAAATGGACTGCCGTTCCAAACTTCTCGATTGTCACGCGCTACTCTCCTGC
Source organism: Mimumesa dahlbomi (assembly GCA_917499265.3). Lineage (NCBI taxonomy): Eukaryota > Metazoa > Arthropoda > Insecta > Hymenoptera > Crabronidae > Mimumesa > Mimumesa dahlbomi. The sequence continues at coordinate 13,542,435 of OU824118.1, forward strand.
TGCACGGAGTGGATGCTCCTCGCGGACCTTTATAATAAGCGGCGAAGCTACTGCGAGACGGTAACGGGAAACTTGAACACCCCGGGTAACGTGTTTGTAGGGAAATTCTACAGGACGTCTCAGATATGGCGGATCGATTGGAAAATATAACGTGTTGCGTTCGTTCTTCTGACTGGGGGAAACTGACAGTGTTAAGATTCATTTTATTTTTGTCTTGGACTTCCTTTTTCCGTCACTCTTTTTCTACGTTAATTACAATTTCGCTAAGTAACGAGTTACTGTTTGCAAAAACGCGAGAAACTGGCTTTAACTTCGAAGTTTCGTAGTATAATTCAGATGTTCCGAAGTTTTCGAATATTCATCGTGAAACGTACTGTACTGGAGAGACGGAGGGATGTAGAGTGAGAGACTGGAAGTCAAAGGAAGACAGTGCTACAGAGAAAGACGTACCGCGGAGAGCGGTGCTTTGATCTGCAACTAATGAAGTTAACCACTTGTCAATTTGTCGGTTCGCGGTTGCGCTTTCCGTCATCGGGCAGATTAGCAGATGCGAAGTGACAATCTAACCCGTTACGTTGGATTTACCAGTCGTGTATAATTACACCATGTTGTAACGTTTAAACGCCGTTGGAATCGGCTCGAAAAAATTCCATAAGAGAGTCCCGGGAGCGTCTGTAGTAATCCGACGCTAATATGGGCACCGAATTTCCGTCACATTTCCGCTTTTTATCTCTCGCCGGTAATTACCGGGACGATAATCCGCTCGAACAATACGAGAACAAGCGCGATCGCATATCCAACAGTGTTTACGATACTCCAAACGACGGGAAAAAACAACATCGCCGGCATTCGCCCCGGAGTCGTCCACGAATTTCATAATTGAAATTTCCAGGTCATCTCGCGCGTTACATGATAAACGTTTCACGGGTTCGCTTTTGTCCGCGCGTTCCCGCCGTCGCGCGACACAAGTTTGAAATGTTAACGTTTCAATTTACCCGCGGAATACGACCGTCCCGCAAACGGCCCGATCGTCGGAACGGATTCGCGCTCTGTTATCGTCCGTTTCGAATCGCTGATAAGGGACGCGAAAATTGGATAACCACGCGCGAGAATCTTCGCGATAGTTCTACTCTCCCGGATCTAGTCTCCCTGTTTCTCTCTAGTCCTTCTGTAATACATGTTGCTACTTCTCCTTCTTTCTCTATATAATCTTATTATTGTGTTATTATCTTGTTGCTGTGTTGTTAATATCTTAAAAATTGCGGAAATGACGCAGGAAGTACGAAAATCGTGAAAAATCGTCAAATTCAACCAGTTTTTTGCTCGGCATTTGTTCAATTTTAAAGATAGCGGTCTGAAACTTGTACCATTGTTTTAGTTAGGAAATTCTACGACAGATCAATGTATAATAGTTGTACTTTTCGAAAATTTAATTTTTCGCCAAAATCTGAAGGGGGTAGGTCAGGATTTTTTGCGATTTTCGTAATTCGCTCGCCATTTCCGTAATTTTTGAGCTATTAAAGTGATCCGGGGCGTTTTGGAAGCGGAATCCGAAGCCAAATAAGCCAGTGAAAGAATCATTTTGATATCTAAAAAATTGTGGAAATGGCAGACGAATTACGAAAATCGCAAAAAATCCTGACCTACCCCCTTCAGATTTTTACGAAAAATTAAATTTTCGAAAAGTACAGATATTATACATTGATCTGGCGTAGAATTTTTTAAGTAAAACAATGGTACAAGTTTCAGATCGCTATCTCAAAAATTGAGCAAATGCCGACCAAAAAACGGCTTTAAAATGATGAATTTTCGCGATTTTCGTAATTCCTTCGTCATTTTCGTAATTTTTGAGCTATTCGAATGATCCAAGATGTTTTGGACACGGAATTCGAAACCGAATAAGACAGTTAAAGATTCAGGTCGATATCTAAAGATTTGCGGAAATGACGAAGGGATTACGAAAATCGCGAAAAATCGTCAAATTATGACAGTTTTTTGGTCGGCATTCGCTCAATTTTCGAGATAGCGACCTGGGACTTGTACCATTGTTTTAGTTAGGAAATTCTACGGCAGATCAATATATAATAGTTGTACTTTTAGAAAATTTAATTTTTCGCAAAAATCTGAAGGGGGTAGGTCAGGATTTTTTGCGATTTTCGTAATTCGCCTGCCATTTCCACAATTTTTTAGATATCAAAATGATTCTTTCACTGGCTTATTTGGCTTCGGATTCCGCTTCCAAAACGCCCCGGATCACTTTAATAGCTCAAAAATTACGGAAATGGCGAGCGAATTACGAAAATCGCAAAAAATCCTGACCTACCCCCTTCAGATTTTTGCGAAAAATTAAATTTTCGAAAAGTACAACTATTATACATTGATCTGGCGTAGAATTTTCTAACTTAAACAATGGTACAAGTTTCAGATCGCTATCTCAAAAATTGAGCGAATGGCGATCAAAAAACTGGCTGAACTTCACGATTTTTCGCGATTTTCGTAGTTCTCTCTTGCTTATAGTCTCGTATTTTGACTTGTACTTACAGGGGTGCTAGTTCTACGATACAACAAACATATGCATATCTATCTATATCTATCTCTCTCCGCTCCATGAAACGCAATCGCGTTAGTATCGCTCCACGCGCTTTACAAGGTCCGCCGATCGCGGCGTAGGGCACATACGGTGTGCGGTGTGTGTGTTCGATCGATGTATCCATCGATTTCCACCCGATATATTGTTCTCTCTCTCTCTCATATCTCCCACCCTCCCCTATGCAGGTGTTCTCCCCGTTTCGGTGGTGTACACGGCCGATTATGGTCAATTGGTGCGCTTCAAAGAGAGCCGTCAGGCGAGTATATTTATTCAAACCGCGTTGCAAAACCCCGCCCTTTTTTTTTTTGTGTTCTCGATTCTCGGGGGCTTCGGCTTTGGGGATGAACCTGCGCCGGATTAAATTTCAGTCGCGCGTATGCCGCCACATTAACGCCACCCCCAGACTGCCCTTTTTTTTCTTTTTTTAAGGAAGACCGCGAACGAATGGAACGAGCGACTCTTTTTTGAAATTACACGGGCTGGCTTCCGTTGATCTTGCGTTCTATTCTTTTTTGTACGCTGGAAGAACGTTCAACGGGATTTCGGTGATTGGTGTTTAAAGAGATCCGTGGACAGGTCGGTGGGGTTCATGGATTTCACGATATAGCTTCGTCGGTGTGAGTTATACTCGCGCGGGCCGCTTTGAAGCATTTCGTTGCATTTACCCGGCGATTCGGTGACTTTAATGACGCGTATACTTTTCCACGTGCGAACGTTTGTTGGTAGTACCGGATACATATAGTACACATGTCCGTGTGCACGCGTATTAACTGTCCCCGGTTTCTGACAGCGAAGCTACAGGTGATATCTGCGAGATCCTCGTCGATTTTCCCGGACGTAGATTTCCAAAGATACCGGGGTCGTTAACGCGTTCGTTTTCTCCCGTGTCCGTTGAACGACAAGGGAAACGAGTCAGGTGTTTTTCCGCCCTTCGTTCAACAACGCTTTCCGTAAACAAGGTGCGGGAATAGATTTTTAAACGAATTTACCGGTTCTCCCATCGGCTTTGAAATTCTTTCGTAATTTGCATTATTCAAATTCCTATACAGAAAATCGACTATCGATGGCAGCCCCGGTTATATACATTTTCGAGTAGTTTTCCGCTCGATATCTTTCCTCGTTACGTTTTCGTTCGCCATTGCGATTTCGTGGTACCAAAAATTCCAACGAGGCAGAAAAATAAGATGCTCGAACGTCTCGGTGCGGAACTTTTTTCACTCTCGTCCCGTGGAATACATGTTTAAACCGTCCTCGTCGACAAAACAACCGGACAATTTGCATACAATATATTACACCTTGCCGCGCGTAGTTACCCCATAACTAATAGACTTCAGTTTCACCGCGGAATACGAATAAGTACGTGCATTAATTATATCGCGGCCGTCCGTATCGCGTTCACGAAACGGACGCGTACTACGTCTTCCCATTATTTACCATCGTTTTCAAGAAATATCTACCTCGGGACGAGAACGCCGGATGTTCTTGGCCCGATTCTCGGGCATCGCGTAATGCAATATTAATTCCGAGTGGTTTTGAATAGAGAATAAAGCGAACGGGAACGAGTGAGAAAAAGCTGCCGCTCTCTTTACATAATAAGTGCATCGTTCTGCCCTCCCCTATCTCCCCCTCTCCTCCATCCCCTCACCCTTTTCTTTCCACAGCTGCATCTGCGTCTGCTCGTCATCCCGTTTCTCCTCTTCCTCCTCTTCATCCTCCTCTTCTTCTTCTTCTTCTTCCTCTCTGTTTCGTGTTTTTCTCCCTCTGTTGATCGTTCTTTTTTTTTTTTCATCTTCTCTATGATTTCCCCTTTTTCGTCGGTGTATTGCCGCTCGCACCGAATAAAAGGGGCGAGGGTGAGAGAGGGTGAAAGAGGGCGAGAGGAAAGTGGAACGTGATAGCGGCGTGACGTTATGGAACTTATCTGTAAAATTGGAATTTACGGGAAAAAAGCGTACGGGTGACGGGAGGGGGCGAGAGGGCGCTGTGAAATAATGTCGGTAGAAAGAAAACGATGTTAAATTTTCGGCCCGGCTTATCGCGACGTTCCCGTTTCACTTCCTCGTCGCGAGTGGCGGTTCCCACTCGCGGAATGTTTCCCCTCCACCTTTTTTCCCTTTTTTTTTCATCGTCGAAACGCTCCGCCCCCGGCGTCGGTGAAACTCGGTTAATTGTTTTTCATTCGGACGGAAAATATTCGCCGTTGAAACTCGCGTTGATCGATTCGAACAGCGCGCAGTGAATGCCTCTCGATAACGTTCCATCCGTCCCATTCCTGGAAAGTTATCGAGTTCCTTGCGTCAGATCAACGATCATCATCTTCTTCTTCTTCTTCTCCACCGGGTAATTCGTCCGAAAACCAGGTCGTCGGGTTTTGTCCCGTGGAACAAAAATGCGATCCATACCTCCGTCGTCGCCGGATGCGCTCGCGATACGAGCGTCTAAAGTGTACCGGAAGTATTTAGTCCCATCGCGAAATTTAAGGGTAGTCGTAGTACCTAATAGCCCCGGCGACCGGAACAAGTTTCACATGTAACGTCGAACACGACTGGTAGATCCAGCAGTCGAGTAGCTTCGCAGCAGCAATTTGCCAACCGCGATCTATTAGGATCGACGTTTCGCTCGCTACGAGTCCCTCATTTTTTCCTCCTTCCTCTCGCGCTCTCCCTCATCTCCCCCTTATTTCCTTCTTATTTCACTTCCATCTCCCCAAACCTCTTTATGAACCGTCACCGTTGTATATTGGAAACGCCGGGCCCGAAAGGCTTTATATTGATGAATCAACGTCGCGCCAGAATGTAGAGAAGAGAGGAGACAGTATCTGATTTACCGGGCCATAAATATCTCTAATCTGTACCAGACACCGTGCTTCCTCTCTTTCTCTGCCGCTGTTTCACCGTCTATGTACCATTTCTCTCCCGCCTTCTAGCCATTCGCCATATCGACTCCGTTCTCTGTCTCTCTCTTTGTCTCTCTTTCGTCGGTTTTCTCTCTTTCACGGGTCTCCCGGTTTCCCCTTCCGGTTACCATTCTTCATCCGTTTAGGCGGGAAAGAAAAAAGAAGAAGGAAGGAGCCCGGTAAATTACGAATCGCGCGCGCGCGCGGGGGCGGTGAATTGAGAAAATTCGGAATCTGTTTCGCCGTTCCGCTTATATATCACGGGGGTGCTTCGAGGGTGCGGCCATATGTCAGTATCGGGGCGCAGTTATTCAACTTACCGGTGCGAATGTTTGTCTGATAACGATAACGCGATTATAAGCGTAATACGTACGACGAGTGAGAAACCGTTCGAGTAACGACCGTCCGGCGAAGTGCGCAGAGTTATGCTGGATATTTTGAAAGATTACACCGTTTCCCTATAAATTTATATAAATACTTTTATATTAATACGAACTCGAAATACGAGCGGGAAAGATTTGAAAATGCGACGGACACTTTTTTGTCGACGACGTCGTTTGCGAAACGTAGGCGTCATCTTTTCCATAACCGCAAAATATTATGATTTCTCGTTAAGACGCTGCGGCAGCGTCTTACGATCCACTCCGGCCGTTTGCACAGCTATCAAAACACAAAACTTGGCTGCACGATAAACACCGTGCTATATCGAAGTCTCTCTAACTGCATTATATCCGCTAGAGCACTTCTATTTTACTGTCTGATACGTGCCATTCGAATATCATCCGCCACTGATTTTTGCACCAATTACATTTTATCGTCGAATCGTTTGTCCCGAGCAAACCGAGCGAGGTGATCATCAGCTTATCATTCCTTTACCAAATAAAAACAAAAATATCCAAACCTTGATTTCTGGAGTCCGTAGCGGTCGAGATTGTTCACGAGAACTTCGTAGACAATAAGAACGCTCGTATCTTGTCTCTTTTACGGGATTCTCAGGACTCGGGTATTTCTTCAAGTTTCGGTAGTAATCGTTTCGTAGTTAATAATCATTCGGACGTCCTGATCGTTCGATCGGCGTGAAACAGTTTCGGTAATTGACTTTGAGAACGCATTACCCCCGTTTCTATCCGTAGACAGATATGGAACACGCGAAGTGGAAGAAGGAGAAGAATAAAAAAAAATAAGAAAAAGTGGGAAACGGATAGGATGTTAAAGTTTGATGGAGATTTAATATTGAAATTAATTTACCGCGATATCTCTATTCCGCTAGATTTATTTCCGTCAGCGTTAATCCATCAACCGGGTGAAAAATGGTGTTACGACTACACGCGTAATTATGAATTTTACAAGGTACCATTAATTACCGTGAACGACGTCGCTTCAACATTCCTGTCTGTCCGTGACGGACCTATTCTCCTTCATCGATTCAGTTCGTTGTTTCCAAGCGTAGAGAAACGATCGTAGGGAACGAACGATTCCACAGGGAGATTGGTCGGTTCCCGGTTGAACTATCCCTCCCTCCCTCCCTCCCTCCCGCCCTACCGTCTGCCTGGCGCGCCCTTATTTTCCGGCGACACGACCGCCTGTCATCCTCAACGAGTTCTCCGACCACGTAGCCTGACTTCCCCGGTTTGTCGTAGTATCGAACTTTAATTAAGCTGCTCTACCTACTTGCAGCCGGCCTCGTTGCGGATGACGAGGACCCGATCCTAGAAAATAATTGCCCCTGGGTATATGAATACCCGCGGAGCTAATGGATTCTTCGCCTATTATGCTAATAATTGGGCTCCTTTCGGTAGAATAAAATTGTGAAGGCGAACGGAGAACCACGAGAATGGTAGGATAAGGGCTTTGGATCGAAGAAAAGGTCGAGGGAGGAAGTGTTCAAAGTAGAAGTATTTGCGAATTAGGTTCTTTTCCTGCGGAGATACTTTAGAGACTGGAAAATTTGAGACGTAGAAATATCAAGGTGAAAGAAATTTAACCTGTGGAAATTTCCACCGCAGAGTTTTTCGCTGCGTTGAGATGGTTTCTTTCTTTTTCATTTAAGTTACAACGGGAGGATGTTGATAAATCTTTGCTCGTGTTAAGGGAACAGAGAAACATCGATTTCTTTTTAAGTAGGAAAACAGGTTGCGGAAGTTGTTCGACTTCAAAGGCGGCGTGCTTGTCAGAGAGAAATTTCAAATCTTTCTTTCTCGAACGGCGGTGGAAGGCATTACAAGGGTTTTTCCTCCGACGTCGTATTCCTTATCGAGTTTCAAGCAGAATTTCCTCTATCGAAGAACTTGATCGCGCTGCTAATCGTAGAATTGATTCTCTTATCAAGAAGACAAAGGCGTCGCTATCGATTTATCATAAGTATCCGACTCAAAACTGATGAACGAACCACCGCTTTATCCAACAAAAAAAGAGCACCAATCGAAATCCTACAAGAAAACGAATAACCTTCACGTTTGATCCTGAAATACGCATACACTCTCCCGTAAGATTCCACTGTACATCATTCAGTCACGTTTCAATCACGCATCTTTTCTCTCGCAAACCTCCGAGCCCTTCGTATCCCGTCGATTGACTTAAACGTTACACATACATACATACACGTATCTACAGTATCCTACACAACTCCTAAACGTATCCACGTACACGATGGATGGCGGAAGAAAAATGGATATCGAGGGAGAGAAAAAAAAACGGAGGCAGATTTCCGGAGATCACTGTCGAGAAAAGACGCAGCTGGTTCGTATCACGCGATCGTTCGAGGGTTGGCAAGAAAAATGCGACGACACTTAACGCCCGTTGAATTCCCCCCACGCGAAGACGCTCGTCTCTCCCCCAGCGTTCACCAAGGGATAAGGGTGGCGCATACCATGCCCTTCACCTTTCATTTTCAGGTGAAACGATTTCCCAGCAAAAAGCGTCGCCGCCGGAACGAGGAGAACTTTTTCCAAATGGAAAGCGTATAAAGCGTCGTCGTATCGACGGAGCGATCTCGTCGGGGGTGGTTACGCACGTCGTCGCCGTCGACGTTCTCGCCGCGGTGTCTCGTTTCCCCAAGTTTTCCCCGGACGAAAAGCTGACCCGTTTGATCGTAAAGCCGACGGACGTCACGTGTCCGAAACACTGAAACTCTAGCCGAGCTCGCCGGAAATCGATGAACCATGGTTGCGCTCCTCTTCCGCCGTCCCGACGACGTACGGTAACGTTGATAGGTGTACATCGGTGTGATCGATGAGTCCCCCGGACCGGTCGAAGGAGACGGAAATTAAAGTTTGACGTAATGGAATTACGAATCGCTCGTGGAACGCCCGACGGGAAAACACCTTTAAGGAACTGCCACTTGGACTCTTAACGTCCGCGAGATCTGGTGGAAAATAGAAATTCCCCGGGTGAACTCTCGCTGGGACTACCCCGAATGCAATTACCGTGGGGTCACGGTGATCCCGGGGTCAATACTGCAATTAAAAGCGGTATCGCGTGTATCGTTGTTTAGGAACGTTGCAGTATGTTTAATTGGGATATGGGAATGGCTTATCGACTCGCAATTCGATGTATGCACACGTTGTTAGCAGTCCCTACTGTGTGTCGGTTACTTAGAACACACGTACACGCTCGATAGCTTGTGTACGTACGTACTGGCGTGGTGCATTCAACTGGAAAATGATTTCCTATGGTTCTAAAATTGATTTCCGAAGACACGATCATCCGATTCGATCGATAAATCACGATCTCCTATCTACTCTATCTATCTATCTCACTATAAAAGATTATTTTCTAATTGTTTCTTTTTATAAATATGAAACTTTGAGATCGCGTAAAAAATAGCGTCGGGACATTTCGACCCACCTGACACCGGACACCTTCCACGGACGTGTTCCGTGTCGAGTCTTTTGTAAAACACGTCCGCGGTATTACGGGACGCTTGACGTCCGAGCGTCGTGTCACAAAGTGCATCCAATCTTTTTTTACCCCGTGACCCGTTTCGCTCATCGTGCGACAAACGCTCGCACGCCGGTTAGTTATTTATTCTCGCGTTTCCCGTCTCCGTGCGGCCAGGTGCCAGAGGAAAGGGTGGGGGATGAAGAAAAAAAAGTTATAACGACCGCTGAACGTGTGTACGACATGGTTCTCGGACTTTTGAAGTCGCCCCTGTCGAAAGAACAAAAGCGGCGGGTATATACATATACATATACAGATGCTTATTGAACAGGGATCGAAATGCTCGGGTGTAATGGTGCGCGTACGAATCGGACATGCATATATCATTGTCACTGTCATTGTAGCTGTGATGAGAACCGATGTTGGATTATCGATGATCACTTTGGACGCTGAGACCCGTATAGTTTACCGCTGGCAATTCCTTGGATGATAATATAGTTAGTAAAGCTGGTAACATGGTCTATCTACGATGTGGTAGTAAATGTTAGTCTTAATGTCTTTGTGTTTAACCGTATACGTAATAGCCTGTGGGTATCCTTTGATATCCCCTCCCCACTCCCCACTCACTCTCCCACCCTATTGTTTAACTAACAATAATTTACTTTCATCCTTTAACGGTAATAACGTAAAACGGCAAGCAGGTAGCCTTGCGGTTCCCGCGGATCTCTCTAAAATATATCAAAAGCTGAATACCGAATGTTCCGGTACACCTACTATAACGCTATTGGACGAACGCTTACCCGCGGAATACCTGGAATATCTGTCGTACATTTCCATATGTATTATGCAGATCATCCATGGTGAAATCTTGTTCACGGGCGTTACATACCGTACGAATACCGCGTGATCGATGTGGCGAAGTACATAAGTACAACGGTTCCGAATAGAAGGAGTAGAGTAGTCCCTACGGTTTTCCGCGGGTCGAAAAAAAGAAAACTGTCCATGGATAATTTTTCATTCATAGAAAATCCCCGCGTGATGTTCATCGCCGACGTCCTATTCGATGATCATTCAATACCCGTTCGTTTTCGCGTCGCTTTGTTCTCCTCGTGGTGGAGTGTTAACAGTTCACGTCGGATTCCGTCAATATTTCACTTTCCATCGGCTTTAATGCCGGCAAACACCGTCGAACGCTTTCATGTTTGAAGAGGTATGGAGGATGACTTTATGTGCGGTCGCCTTTTAGAGGCGGCAAATAATCTTGACTCTGGCGTGACATCGGTTTCGAAAAGATGTCTGAAAGCTTCCGTTACATCCTGCTTCGACGTTATGGACCTCGATGCTAAAGTACACAACGTTTTCTCCCCTGTCTCTCTCTCTCGCACACTTTCTCTCTCTTGATGTTTTCCTCGGTGTAACACAGGACGCCGGGCGTCGCGGTGCCAGTGAAACAAGCGTATCCAGTGAAAAGCGCGAAAGTCTGCGAAAAAGACCGATTACCCGGGTAGCTCGTTAGTTACTGTCGCTTGTAAGTAGAAAATCACAAATCGTCCGGTCGACACGCCACAATGACTAATTGGTCCTTTCCGTCATGGCTGCGGACGATATGATTACAAATGCAACGTCACGCTCGATCAGAGATGACAAATCTCGGTCTGATGTCCACGTTATCGTTGTTTTCCAGAAGAATTCATGAGAAAACTTTGAACTCCTCTTAAAATCGATTCCGTTACCAACGAGAGTTACTTATTCGGTATATCAAAATGAAATCAATTTCAACGATAAGAAAATTACACATTCTTGGATATATCTATCGCCTGGCTCGTCTACCTGTCTCATTGGCCTTCGATTTCATCGAAAACATTATCGCGACCCGATTCATCGAGACTATGAAGAGATAGAGAAAAATAGTAAAGTGGTTTCACCCGGTGAATTACCGTCGTTCGTTCGATTTATGAATCTCGCCCAGATAATAATTCGAAGGATAGAATACATTGACCCAGGATCACGTTTGTCAAGGTGCTCGTTTCCCATCTCCTCTCTACTATATAGTATATATAATATATATATATATATACAGATATATCCATCCGGACTTCTCTGCCATCCGTGGTCCTCTGTCCGGTGAAATCTTCATCCCCGTTCCAGGATGAAGAATCATGAGAACGGTGGAACCGTACGAGATTGGCCTTAAGCCCCGAATAAAAACCTCTACGGGGTGACGATGCCGGCTTCGAGAAATTCTCATCCGTATACGTTGAGGGGTTTATGGTCTCGTTCCGGCTCTATTGCCGGGCCATTTTTTCCGTCGCGAAAATTAAGAGACGAGTCGGGTGTGTGTGTGTGTGTGTGTGTGTGGCGTCATCGTGCCGAAGAGAGTCCCCCCCTTCCGACATTGCGTGTCCGAAAGTACGACTGTTTTATACAAGGACGCTTACGACGCCGACTTTTCACGACGGGTTTTACAGGTAGTTCGTTGCGCTCGTTTATACGGCAATGGGTGGCTCCTAGTTCGCGTTCTTTTCTTACGCGGTCGTTAAACGGCCTCACGGACGGTTTCACTTTATTTACGGAGATAATGTTTGTAGGGCATGAAAACCGGATCGAATGACGGCGATACCGTGAATAAAGAGTATTTCGACAGAGTGTCAGGGTAAGGCGTTAAAAAAGAATGTTTAGATCGAGTGTGTTAAGAATGGAATATAAGAGAGGTTATCACGCATGAGGTCACCCTGTCTTACACATATTACGTCCGACACAGTTGTCAGTCATCACTTGACTTCACACGTCAGTCATTCCTGCGATTGTAGAATGATCGGATGTGAACTGGGCAGATGTGAGAATTCCATTGAACATCGTACCCACGATATTCGAACACATTGGTATCTCATGTACGATCCACCACCAATTCCACCAGAATCCTAGGATTCTTAAATCATCCCTAGCCTAGGATCTCGGTAAAATACGAACCTACGGAATGTACCTGGATCCCGTCGGTTCTAACATTCACATCCTCACATCCCATAGACAATTCAACAATCTAAAATCTCTTTCGACCTAAATACCCATAGAAAATCTTATTTTTTAATCCTCGATACCCCTTAACTTGTTTATCCATCTCGAAAACATCTCGCTCACCCTCACAGACGAAAAATTACCAGGTTTTCCGTCATTCGCCAAAAAAACACCGTTGCGTCGAAAATATTTTACCACGAATAACGACGTCGACGTTGAAAACGCGCGCAGTCTGTCGTCTAATCGGTTCTCCCATCGAAGATGCGGCAAACCGCGCGCGAGAAACTGGCGTGCACGCGAAATCGCATTACCCTGTAGGAAACGCGCGAACGGGACGAAAACTCGGTATCGCGGGGCTCCCCGGACAGGAGAGCCGTCGGGGAAACCGGAAACCCGACGTCGGCTGCGAAGTTCCACGGGAGACGGCGCACAAAGACATACATACATACATACATACGTAATACACATCTGCCCGGAGGAGAACGCACGATACCAAGCCGCTCACCGACACTCGCGTGACTGCGCACACGTTTATTACCACTGTGTGTTTGGATAGGAGCTAGCTAGTTATACAGGGTGTCCCAGCTAACGTGCACGTCCCTGAACCGGGTGATAGCTGAGGTAATTCTAATATAGGGAAGTGATATTCGTAATGTCGTATCTTAATTTATGGCCGAGTTATTAACGAAAAACGATAGCCAATCGGAGGGCTTCATTGGGCCCGGCGGCGCGACAGTACAAGCTCTGCACCAGTAGGGTACTGCGCTAGTAGGAACTGTCGCGCCGCTGGGCCCAACGGAGCCCTATGATTCGCTATCCTTTTTCGTTAATAACTCGGTCACGAATGTATATGTATACAGGGTCTCGGAAAATTGGGGGACAAATAGGAACATGGATAAGTAGATGACGTTTGAATCGTTGGGGAAAGAAAGTTATACAAGGACATTTTGGAAGTTTGTAATTATAATAGAAAAAATGGAGTTTCGGGTAAAAAGAAAATTGGTAAAAGACTTTTCAATTTCTTTTGGTATAAATTATCTCCATGTTCTCGATCGTTCTATACTTTTGATACAGCCTGTATAACCGTGAACGATTCCCACGTTGTACACCGTTGTATTTATCTTACCCGGCGAAGCGTCGGTACGTCGGCAAAGTGCGATGCAACCGTCGTCGCGGTGGAATAACAGTCGTCACCTGGAATAACCCGGTTTCGTTCGACGGTATTGAAAGATTACTTTTTACCGCGCGGACATTACCCAGCCCGGCTTAATGATGTAGAACGTCTGTTTGGATTGGCCCCCGGGGGTCTTTTAGCGAATTCCAGTGAAATCTGGCGAACGTGACGCATACTCGAATCGCATTGCTGATCAAAGTCCCTGCGGTACCGGGGGCCGCACCACGAACACAGGGATTGTATATAATCGTGTACACACAATGAAGCTAGGAGAGTGGTCAGGTATCCGGTGTTCGCCCGTATACCTATCCGTCTCTTGATTCAGAGAGCATTCCGATGGTTAGTCGATCGCAAATCATGGAATTCCAGTCTGCGGCTTCCATTAAGGGAGTTCCGCCGTTGCAAACCGTAATAGGGCCCCGGGACCACCCGGAACGTCCCCTTTTCAACTATGTATGTGTGTGTGTGTGTCGAAAACGGTGTTCCACGGCCCTTTCATACGCCTTCGTTGTCGTTACCGGTTAACACCACCGCCCTTCTCCCTCCCTTCATCCCGGTTCTTGCAATGGTGGTCTTTAATTAACGGCATTTGCTAACCGTCGTTATCACCGGCCACGAAAACCGATAACCGGTGATCAGAAACTATCACGGAACACCGGCACCCTCGTTTTCTTCTCCTACCGTTTACGAACGTGGCATAACTTCCGTCGCGATCCCGACGGTGTTCTTGTACCGTTACGAAAATCCGTAACGGTTCGTTCTATCGTCAATTTCCATCTCCATTCCTGGGTAACGAGACCCAGTTTCTTCGGGGGACAATCGTCGAACCTTGTCGAACGATGATCGCGTAAAGTCTTATCGGAATTGATTACCGACGTTTAACGGCACGCGGAGAGTAGTCTTTGTTCAATCTTGATTATCATTTCCATGGGATTCCTTAATAACGGACGACGTTTCTTATCCGACGCGAGGATTCTTCGGGGACGTAGGGAAATTTTCCTAAATAACGAACGACCATGGGAAACGGGGCGTTACAAGATGGAATCAATTTTCCGGGGATTCCCGGGTCGATTCTTATTTGCTCGAGGACAGAGCCCTTTTACCGGCGCAAAATCGTATTAGCCGAGATTTTTGCAAGGCATTCTGCTTTACGATACTGCGACGGGAACCAATACGGGGTGTTTTTGCTAGCCGTGAGACGTTTTTTATCGTCTGCCGAAGTAGCTTTCCCGTTCGGATTCAATCGGCAATACCTACCGCCTCGAAATATCTTTGTTTCCCGATCGAAAGATCGGGGCCACGTATCCGCACTTATCTGCCGGCACGTATTTCCTTCCCGATCGGTGGAAAAAGGGCGGAATAAACGGTTTATAACGAAGTCCGATACACCGGAACGTCGTACGTACCTACATACTTAGCTGGAAAGAAGAGGAGAGGAGAATGGGGGGAGAGGAGAAGTTAACGAGAGAAACTGGCGGCAATTGATCGCGGTGATTAAATAAAGAAACACGCGGTTCGATAAAAAGTTTCGATGTCGCGCGCTAACGTTGCGGCAAAGTAAAACGGATTAATAGACCGGAGACTGTTTGGTTCGCGGTTATATTTATCCCGCGATTGGAAACCTTTGAACGTGTCGGTGTGTGAGTTTGTGTGTGTACGTTATCCCTACACGGATTATGAGTTTTGTGGAAATAATATCGCGGAGAGATCCTGAGAATTGTTTCGAGTGGATGAAATTTTGAGTATCATTACGGGAAGGGTTTAATCCGTGGATCGAATTAGAATTTACGTTTATACGTATTACCGCACCACCGAGTTCTTTACTCTTTTTTTTCACGCGAACCATTCTCGTTGGTTTTATTACGCGTTACGCTTCTTTTGTCTTGTTCTTTATTTTTGGTATCGAGACTCAACCGGAATCACGTGATCGACATTACTCGTTGTTGCGTCAGAACGGCCGAAAGTTTCTCGTTTCGGGGAAAATTGAAAATTCGCGCCAACGATTCCGTGGCTTTTCGCAATGAAGATCGCATTACGGAACTCGATTACGGATAATGGGGGATGAAAGTGAACGAGAGAGAGAAAAAAAAGAAGACGAGAGATATACACACAGCGGCGGGAAGCGATCGCGTATCGTCGGGTCGAATAATTCAAATACGAAATTACATCGTATCATGTCGGGTTACATCTAATTAATTCTGTTTGAACGGCTTCATCCCCTTTGCAAACTCGAACTTTAGCCGTCCATTGAAAGTTATCGTCGGAACGATAATTAGTTAGCGCGTATTAATATTACGAATACGCCGAATTTTCGTGAAAACGAAGCCGCGTATATTTCCCTCCGGCATACCCGGATATTATCCCGAGATACCGTGCGAATTTCTCCCGTTATTGTACATACATGCTTATCGGTGTGTTAGTCCGGCCTATATTCGGCCGGAATTGCAAATTTCATCGACGCTCCCCACAATCCATACGAGTTTCTCGCGATACATACTCCTCTCTACCAGCGGCATCGTTTTACGAGTCACCTGTGGTGAAAACAGTTTCCCACCATTCAAAACGTCCCTGGATTAATAAGGCAACCGCTGCTAACGGTAACATCTCTACCATAAATCCCGCGAACGATTCCTTGGAACCAACCGACATTTCTCATCCTCGTTAAAACAATTCTCTCTCTATATCTTACCTTTACATCCAACTATACATGTACGCTAATAGTATTAAAAATAACACACACCAAAAAAAAGGGATCTACCTTGTTGCACAAGTGAAACATGGTTAATTCATGAAAAGATACAACAAGCCCTACGAATCGAAAGGACAAAAAAAATATATACAAATAGTAACAACAACAGTGAACCGGGGACTGGTAATCACGAGTACGAATCGGACGACATGTCCGTTTAATACGGTTGGTTGTTATACGCTGCCACGTGTCGATCCTTTGAATACGTTACGGGAACACATACGGGACACGTAGATCAGGTGCGTGCCGATGCGTTAGTCGGGTAACACGTGTGTACGTACACATCGACACGGACACAGGTCTGTTCTCGGGGGTTGGGGGAGATGGGAAGGGGGAGGGGGGGATGCTGGCAACGGGATAATCGTCGGATTCCAATACTTTCGGATATGGCGAGAATATCCCGGGCGAACGGTAATTGTTATTGCGATCGTTAGCACATCGACGTTGAGTTTCGCACACACGTGAAGGTCTCGCAGGTGCCACAGGATTAACAATTCCATCGGCGTTAAGAGGGAACACAACCCGGCAAGGGGATTGGTAGCCGTTCAATGGGGTGGCTAATGAATTTAAGCTATCTTCGGCCTTCCCGGCCCCACTGCGTCCTGGATTCGTCTGTATGCGGGTTGGATGCTGTTACTGCTGCACAGTGTTCGGTTCTCTTGAGCACTCTTCCCCCTTTATCCGGTGTCCCTTCGTTGTTCGCCATGGCTGACGTGTGCCTCGGGTCAAACGTCAAGGAAGTTGCGGAGGGATGAAATTCATTTTGTTACGTTCCGATGCTTTTGCGAGAACCGTTCGAGGAATGTTGGGGATATCGATCCGAATGTTTTGTCATTGAATTCTGGGTGGATTTCTATGTGGAAGTAGTGCAGGGAACAGTATTTAAAAATTGTAGGGTTACAGTGTTATACGTATATGTTTTTCACATTGAATTTTATGTAGAATATTGTTGAAGTAGTGGCGAGAAAATGTGAGAAGTATATAGAAATTGACAGTGTTTCACCCTGCGATCACTCGATTCTAAAATCACCCGGTAGAAACATCCGTGAATTCATTCCGCATCAAAACCCGGCATCGAAGCCGTCCATTGGATTTCTCAATATTTCAAAAAACCTGCGAATGACAATCGAAAAAACTGCGAACATTCTCGTTTTCTGCCCGTCATGCACACCATTTTTGTAAATTTCAATCATATTCCACGTCAAATTCCGCGTGAAAACGATGTCGCCGTGCCAGTAAATAATTCCATTAAAAGAATTCTCTTAAACGTCCTCCTATACACACAAAATACACACACACACACTCACACATATACGACCAACGTATGGTGTCCTCTGAAAATCGCGCAACTTTCACCGAAAACACTTTTCTCTGTCACAAACAATTTCCGCGATATTTCATCGGATCCATTAAAACCGGGACACCCCGTACATTCAGTAATAGACGTGGAAACAGTAAACAGCTTACTACCCCGACGTATCGTAGTTTTTTCCGCCGCTAGGCAGACGTCCCTCCATTACCGTAATCACGACACCATGGAAAGTCTGTTTAGCGCTGTTGAATTTCACCTCGTATCGTCGATACGCGCGCAAAGGCCGGCCATTTCTCATTTTGTACTGCGCGCGAATCACACGCCTACGTCTGGTACGAAAAAAAATCGCGGAAATTCGTTCTCCTATCGTAATTTCGCGAAACTCGTAACGAGATCCGGAAATTGTACGCGCGAGATTTTCCTTCGCGTTGTAAACTAATTCGACCTACGTATTGCGAGTCCTGTCTTTTTGTTGTTGTTGTTTTTTTCGTTTTGTTTCGCAACTTCGCCGAAATATATCGGCCGGATTCCGCGCGGCCAGGACGACGGAAGGGAAAACGGGCGGGAAACGAAACGGACGGAAACGGGGATTAACATTGAAATTCACGACAGGGTCGGCGAAACGTGCGGATGAAAAATAATCGGTGAAATAAAGGTCTCGGAACGGGCGGGATCCGTCTTTGGCACGGATACAACGTGTGCGTTTGTGTATGTGTGTGGGCTTTTTTTTTCTATTCCACCCACCTCCCGGAATACCGTGTACAGAATCTACACCGTAAATTCTACATACATTCACCCCCGTACCTCTGCCCTTCGGGTATTATGCTTCCAAACAACGCGCGTGTGTTTTCCGATAGGAGCAAACACGAACGAAAAAATGTAGGAGAAGAGGCAACCTTCAAACTGGTAACAGGTACATCGAAATTCCGCCAGGCTTGCAGGTTGTCGTAAAGTACGTGCTCAAATACACATACTCACCCCTAAAGACACATACACGTACACACACACACACACATACACGGCTCGAAGGGTTGTCTCCGGAGACACGAGTCGCGATGGAGAATCGGAATCTTTTCACGTTACCAGCCTCAGGGACGGAGAATTCGGCATGGACTCCCCCGATAATCGCCGGATTAAAGCGTGCGAAGAATTTTCATGTGTCCCACCTATCCCGAAGTACCAGCCCTTTTCGTAGACGACGTCATTTAACCTCGCTTCAAGGTCTCCCTGGTGGAAAGTTTATAAAAATTTTGTTGGTTACCGTCCTGGCGAAAAAAAAAGAAAGAAAACTATATATGCAAAGTTTAACATGCGCCACGTGTGCTCGATGATCAGGCCACGGAATATCGAATATCCGTTTCGACGGGGAAATTTCGCGTGGGAGTTTTTGCCGTTCATATTTTCCTCGTCGAAGTTTCCCTCGTTCATTTCTGTGTGTTTTTTCTTGTCTTTCTTCTTCCCTTCTTTATCGTCGTGTAATTCCTTTGGGTCGTACATACATACACATATACGGTGGTCGTCCCGTTTGTCCCCGTGTCTCGCGGGTTCTTTCTGTTTTCTTTCTCCCGCTCGCACGGTATTCTCGATTTAGTAACAAACGACAGCACGTTGCAGCGTGGCTTTAGGAAGCTTACTGTAATTTAGCGCGCGATGCCCGGGAATCACCGTGAACAGTGCTCATTTGTCCGCGACCGTTCTCCGTTCGGTGATACGCTGAATTTAACAGCGTTTTTCCGCCTCGCTTGGAAATCACGATAGTTTTCTCGCGAGTAGAAACGGTCCGTCTGTGTCCGACATATATTGCAGGTGAGACACTTTGGTTCGTTTGTGGTGAATTTAGATCGATATTACGAAAGGATTAGGAAAAGATTGATTTTTTCTAATATTTTCATTGTTTTTATAATCCTCTGGCTTTTCATTTGTAAATGTGGGACAATACAGTGTCTGGTTATACGTATTTTGGATTTCGAGATTGTCTTCGCTCCTCGAGTATCCGAGACTACCCAAGTATAACACAGCTCACCGCGAATCCTGAGTATGCTACCTTCTCGAGTAGTCTAGTTACCCGAGTGTTCTAACTCTTTAAGTATCTAAGCTACCCAAGTGTCCTAGCCACTCGGGTATCCTACCTACCAAAGTATTCTCTGTACTCGAACGTCTAATGTACCCGACGGCGGGAGCTATTAAATATTCCGGGGATTCGAGTACCAAGTTTCCTATCGGATATGTTTGAATTGTTCGAACGGGAACGGAGAGTTTTTTGGTTTTGAAAAGTTCGGTGGATTTTAGTTTAAAACTCGGTTCGTTGAATTTTCGAGGGTGGGAATTACTGTGCGTTGAAATTTGGGAAGAGAAACAAAATAAAATTCCTTGGCTTCGATATTTCTACGCCACGAAGTTCCTGGATTTGAGAATATTCTACGCATTGAAATTCCAACGCCCTGTAGTCCTTACCCTTAACATTTCCACATCCGAAAATTCCACGCGCGGAAACTCCAGCGTTCAAAATTGAAAGTCTACAAATTCCATCAAAATTCTTTCCCTACAAACTTCTCTCCCTACAACTATCTCCTACAACTATCAACTTTCAACTCTTCAAAATTCCCAGCGCTTGAAATTTTCACCCTTAATCTTCAAAACCCCTTCGCTCCAAAACGCTTCCCCACAATTCTTAAAAAAAAATTTCTCAAATCCAAATTCCCTCAGATCAAGCCCTTTGCACTTGAGAATCAACTCACAAACAGAATAACGTAGCACCAAAAAAAAACAGGAAATCTTCGTGGCAAAGAGTTAACCAAACCTTGACTTAACAACGCGGGGGGAAAGTACTCCAATGAAACACTTAACAACCGATTATCCTCGTTCGCAGTCGAGCAACCCGGCCGCCGGAAATCAACGGTAGTCACACGATGCACAGAAAACCAGGCAATTACATCCGGGCACAGTGTTCCGCATTCGATAATTTGATTGTTCGGGGTCTGGCGATGCTTGCGGTCGTAGAACGAGATCGGACGGCAGATCGGTCATATAGGAAACGTTGGAAACCACCGGTGTTACGAGGGCTCGTTAACATGCGGTCGTACCTGGGCGTAACGTACGTTTTGCATTTAATGAAAATGTGTTTACGCGCGGAACAGGGAACGGCCTCGGTATTCGACTCCGCGTTCCCGTGTCTGGCGAGTGGAACGAAAATCAGAATTTACCGTACGCCATCGAGCTTAATCCGGCTTCTCGGCTTATTATCTTTCATTACGGGGTCGTGGGTAAAAAAAAAAAGAAAGAAAAGAAAGAGGAACTCGGGGAGGAGGTTCTCGTCTAGGAATTCGAAGACTTTCTTAACTGGAAGACTCTTGGGTTGTCGGGAAACTTTCCGAAAAATTGTCGTCGCTACGTCGAACTTCTTCCTCTTGTCCTCTCGGGTTTTTCGTCGTTTGTTTTCTTTATATATATATTTTTTTTTATCTTCTTATCGTGTCTTCAGTCGTTCCCCATCCCCTCGGAAATCTCCGTGGCTCTCGACGACGGTCTTTCTCGTCGTTTCGTCCGGATTCCTGGAGCGGAGAGTGGGGATAATCGATAAATCCGAAATTTCTTGCCGTTTTAATGAATCCGGTATGAACGGGTCTGAGTGTGTTTCAAAGTACGAGTCCGGATACTTCTCGAAGAACCGAGTTTTCCTGTCGTGGAAATCGAAGGCGAACGGATGAAAGAGTTCTCGCTACGTCGGTGAAGTTTCAAACGATATTTAATCACGTAACGTGGCGATGTATTAGAATGCTCAATTATCACGGACGTTTTCGTCGGTCAATTATACTGCCGTTTACTCATCCGGGGAAACGTTTCGGTGTTCGTTCCTCTATTACGTCGCGTTAGTCGTAATTTCTTCCCCCCGTTGTCCCCTCCCCCCTAACCGTCCACGTGTTTCTACGTCCCCGACGTTAAACGGGATTAAAAAGCGGAGGCAATTATTTCGTTGCAGCGCGGGAGGCGGAGAGTAAAAAAAAAAAAGTATCGCGAAAACATTACTGCAAATTGTCCCCGGAGATAATTTAACAAGTGGGTCGGTCCCTGGCGGCAAGTTATATACGCCGTGTCCAAAGGTTTATGGTGGTTTTCTGGGTCTCGTAAAAGCCCGACGTTAAAACCGTCCGACAGTGGCCGGCGATTAATTTAATTCGTTGTACACGTACAACGATTCCGACTGGGAAACTTTATCGTTCGCGACGGACCGATGAATCGGTCGTTCATTTGAGATTGTTTCGCCAACATCTGCCGTTTAATTTCAACCGGTCGCCGGAGGATCGTCAGCGGAAACGGCAATGAATTCCCGATTAATTCGCGCAGACCAACGCGAACCGTTTCCTCGGGAAAATCGCGCGACGTTATCTGTTTCCGGTTTTTCCGCGGGTGACATTCAAGACGAAGGTGTGTACACGACCTGGAGGTAGATTTTACGGGGTTCGTAATTAACGGGTATTTTTAGGTGTAACGAATTTACAGGGTGTTTGGGTGACTGTAACGTTGTGTAACTTTGAAGTTACATAACGATGCATTCAATTTGTCATGACGCGCCTGAGGGATGGAATGGACGTAAACTGAACGCGTCGTGATTTCTTACGCGTTGAATTTCTGTGGGATCAAATTTCTAGTTACTGTCATTTTTATGCCATGATATTTATACGCCTTGAAATGTCTACGCTTGAAAATTTCCATGCGTGGAAATTTCTAGGCACTGCGATTTCTACGCCTTGAAACTTCTAGGCACCGCGATTTCTACGCCCTGACATTTCTACGCCTTGAAACTTCTAGGCACCGCCATTTCTACGCTCTGACATTTCTACGCTTTGAAACCTCTAAGCACCGCGATTTCTATGCCTTGAAACTTCTAGGCATCGCGATTTCTACACCCTGAAATTTCTACGCCTTGAAACTTCTAATCTTGGAAATTTCCAGGTTCAAACAATTTACGAGGCCCAACCAAACTCCCCCCGAAATTAAATGTCCATGTTTCTCCGTGACAACAACGGACCCAATTCTCGTTATCCAAAATCACTATGCTCCGGGGTGACCAATCCGCGAATTTCGCGCCACGTTTTGGAAGATAGTTGCGCGGCGGACAGTTAAAAGACGAGCGTCATAAAGTCAGACGACACCCCGGACGTTACGGCGTTCGTTTCGAGATCGTTGTCCATGGACGATAAACGAGTCCTCATGGTATTGGTTTCGCGACCGCGTGGTCCCGGACACCGTGGAGAGGCTTACACGGCGGCACGGTGTGACACGTACTTTATGGTTGTGTAGAACATGCCCCGGCTACCATGTAACGTACTTGTTCCGCGTGCTTGTTACCGGTAACTAATGTGCCGTCCGCCCATTCGATAGCGCGATCCGCCGATCGAGAATTGTGGCCGAAGCGCGGAGTAATCGCGAGAGAGAGACAGAGAGAGAGTGAGTGAGAACGTGATAGAGACGGAGAGAGGGAGAGAGAGGAAGGTTGAAAAAAGAAGTGCAGGGGTTGTAAATAGAGAACCAAAAGAGATGGACAGAGACAGAGAGAAAGAGCAAGAGAGAGAAAGAGAGAGAGAGAGAAAGGTGAAAAACAGTGATGCATGGAGTGGTCGGGAAAAAAGGTAGGAAAAGTCCGGTAGTGGCGGACGGAAAATACAAAGAGAGGCGGCCGGAGAAATAAACTGAATTACGATGAACAGAGAGAATTGAGTAAGAAACGATAACTAGACAATCAGCCGGGAGCTAACAATAAAGAACGAAAGAAATGGAATTGATGGGAAATAGAAGACGGGGAACGTTGATAGGAAAAAGATACGGGTCCGTGGAAATTGGAACGGTAAAATTGTCGGGTATATAAGCAGAAGACGCATTGTATCGAATCGGCGGGGAAATGGACAAGCCGGGGGTAGCTAAACTCCGTTCGTTTTGTCGTGCATGAGAATGAATGTCCCGCACTATGTGTACCAAGTGTGTGGCAGTGTGTATGTGTGTGTGTATCTTTTTTCCTATTTTTTTTTCCCGATGAATGCTTCGGCTCATCCCATCGGCGAATCGATCAGCTGCGCGCGATCGTTTGTCTGGAAGACCGCAACGTCTGCTTTTCTCTCTCCCACTCTCTCTCCCTCTTTTTTTTTCGCTCCCCCGCGTTATTTGCGGGTTAAAAGGGGGGTGGTAGGTATAAACGCCGTGAGCCGGGAGAACAGGGTCAACAAGTGTCGGTATTTACATGTGCCGGTGATCGAGGCCGCGCTGGTTATTTTCGTGGCTCGCGGAAGGAAATTTATACGTTGTCCGTGGAAAACCTGCGCCGCGCGGAAACATATCGAGCGTTTCGGGAAACGCGGTGGGAAGGAACGCCGATGGCGTTCGGGGGGTTGCCCGTTAATTTACCGGTGTCCCTATTTTCGCTCGCGGGCTAACAAGTGAAATTGAACGCAATTTCGTGTGTGCGTGTATATGTGTGTGTGTGTGTGTGTGTTTATTTTTTTTCTATATTTTCATTTCGACGGGACTGCGAAATATCTTGAGGATCGATCGGTAAATTGTTACGTTTATTTTTCCAATCAACCCGAGCCACGCGATGGCCTGTATAATTGCTAGAGGCTCGCGTTTCTAACTGGCAATAAATTGTTAATACGTTGGCTTAATCAATTTCATTCGTTTATTCAACGCTGGCTCTATCAGACACGCTATCGTGTTTGTGTCGTCGAGTTCCCTAGTCTTCACGGCTGACTGGCGCGTCAAGGTTTGCCTCGCGTTGAAATTCCAACGTCTGGGGATCGTCACGCTTGGATGTTCACCGGTGAAAATATTTCCACCTTAAAGTTCCCGCTGAGTTTCGACGGGCAGCCACTTAATCTTCGACCCAGGCCTACGTTCAAGGGATCCGTTAAGAGACTGACCTACATTCGCGTATCGGTCATCGGGGATCATTCTTCGACGTTGATCAAAAGTGGGGCCGGAGAAGCAGCCGTACGGTTCTGAAGCTTTTGTGAAGGATCCCTCTATTCACTGAACTTATCCGGTAGGAATAGACACACTGCGAATGAGAGTGAACAGCGAAGAAACATGGCTGCCACGTGTATCGTTTGCCAATTGCGGTATTATAGCCCCGAAATGTTACCGTAATTTTCCTATATTTTAAGTCCGGTATTTAAATTAAGGAAAAAGCTATCTCGAGCGGTTTTTCCTCTGGCAAGCAGGAATCTCGAGAAGTTTTTCAAGCATTTCCCGCCGTGATCCTCGGCCAAACTAGCATGGGAACGTTTCAACTGCCATCAGGTGTGCGGGATGTTGGTAGGGGTGCTGCTAACGATCGCAAAATTAATCTCACTTTGCATAAACTACGAGGATGGATAATTGTCTGTAAACGGGGCGTATTTCTTATTCATGTTTCATAAGCTTTTTATACGACTCGCGGAATGAGTAATTGCGAAGGAATGGAATATTATATTATACCTGTACCGCGAACGTGTTCTATATTTTCTATGTTTGTCTGGCGTCGAGATGCGTGCGTCACGTTCAACAACGTCGGATATAAAGGAAAACAGAGGTGTTTCACAACCGTCGGTCAGATTGTTATTAATTTTTATGAATCGGTCTGCAATCAGGATTCTATCGTTATGAGAGAGTGTATTAAAAAGCAAAAAAGCAAGAA
Organism: Mimumesa dahlbomi; assembly: GCA_917499265.3. Taxonomy (NCBI): domain Eukaryota; kingdom Metazoa; phylum Arthropoda; class Insecta; order Hymenoptera; family Crabronidae; genus Mimumesa; species Mimumesa dahlbomi. The sequence goes on from OU824118.1 coordinate 13,567,716, forward strand.
AGAAAGAAAAATACTAGCCTCGTGTTCGCTTCTCTCATTGTGTGCTCTAGCCTGGTCGTTAATAATCAAGCATCCAAGTAGTTGAATACTTGATGCTGCTAGCATGACGGGGTCAAAGGTGAATTATCATGCCGCTAACGAAGTGACATTAGCTCGATGGTTACGTGTGATTCGACTGTCCTTTGTCGAGCTATCTCTATCACGTTATCTTTGTCGTAACGTCACGGATGGCCTCGTTATATTACTTTTTTTTTATCGTCTACCTGTATCGCAGATTCTCTCTTTGAAATTTCGGCAATTTCCTCGCAGTGTATAATTAATAATAACGTCGTATGTTTATCACGTCGGAGACACGGAATTAATATTAATGAAAAAGCAGATTCAGACGGTGAAAAAGTGGCTCGCGTTAATGACGAGTGACGACGTGTCTCAACAGGTCCGACCACGAGAATATTTATCCCGGTGTTCGTAACGACAGCGTGGGGGAGGGGGGAGGGGAAAAAAGGGTCGAATTTCCACGTGAAGGGCACCGCGTGACTCGTCGAGGAGACACGCGTTTTAGACGGGGAAATTTACGCTTTCTCTGATTTTTTTCTCTCTCCTTTTGAAAATGCCACATACTCGTCCGTCGAGAAGTGTCATTTAACTTGTGCCTTGAGTGATACGCTCGTCGAAACGACGAGTGTCGCGCGGTCCCGACGTTAGCCGTGGTGATACGTCTGACGATTTCCGGCGTACACATTGAATCCCACGAATTACGGGTTTCATACAGTCTGGAGACTCGCTGAGTGTTCGCGTGAGATATTCCAGCGACGCGTTGACGAATCTCATTTTCGGGGATTTCCGTGCTAGCTTCCGTAAGTTCGCATGTTATTAGTCATAGAATTAACTATTATATATATTATACATTAACAAAAGTGTACATACATATATGTATATTACTACTATTGAGAATAGATTTTAGCAAAATCTCCTTAATGTTCAACCTGACCCAAAAATTGGGCCAGGTTTGTCCCATCTACTTTCGTCCATCAATCGTGATCGTAAATAAGATCGCGGTGTAACGTACGAAAAATAGGAAACAAAAGTCTCTTAAAGTATACCGTGCTATTTCTAAGAGTATCATCCAATAGTCCGGGATATCCGATAATCCGACACTGCTCAAGTCCCATTGGTGCCGGATTATCGGGGAGTTCTGCTGTATTCTCCGTAGCGAGATCATGCACTTATCCCATCGGTGCTGCCGCTGCAGGAAACGTCGACCGGGAACCGATCCACCTTTTATTATGGGTTCGCGAAACACGCGTTGCATTTGTTCGATTTATCGTAACGGTAGTTCCGCATGATTCATCGTCGTTGTAGCGCCCGAGTCATCTTCTACGTGTGCAATAAACTACACGGAAACGGAGGGAAGTAAAAATATTTGATATCTTTCCCCGACCGGTATAACCGATGTCTCTTACTCCGTGGAAATCGATCACGTGCCCGGATAACAACGTCTCGAGGAAATAGATTCTTAATAAATTCAATGTAATCCCCCCCCCCCCCCACACGGTTTCCATTGTCGTTCTATAATATACATTGTATATCCCCGTATCGTTAGCTAAAGAACACTGACAAAAAGAGAGTACACGACTCGTTCCAGACTATCCGAAAATATTAATAAAATAATCATTGAAATCTTTGATGAACGTACGGGTGTCCATTTAACCGATCTTCTAAATATCTCAATGGAATCGATCCCTCTGGTAGGCAAACAACGGTCACCGATGCTTTTACCTATTAACATCGCCACTGTTTGTCGCGTCAAGTTGCCGAGTCGAACAAACTGTGGAAGTTTTGCTGTTGACATTACGGAACGTGGAAATTTATCAGTCTGTCATCCCACTTCCAGCCTTCCTCTCACCCCTCACACATATACACACACGTACACACATATTCTCCGGGTGTTCGTTGTTTTCCAGCTGTCGTCTTGCAAACCGTGAACCTTGACCGATCGATTTCGGACAGTTGGACCCCGACAATTGTAGTTTCGGCGAATGTTTGCTCAATAAACCTCAGTGGACCAGACGAACCGACCGCTATTAGCCGCGGGCACTCGAGCTGGAAGTTATTAATTGCATTGGTAGCACTGGTTCCCCGTGTAAACCGTATCGGGTACACGAGAAATTAGGCTGCCCGACCTGCTCATAAACGCTGAATAACTGAATCGGTGCCACGCACATCACCGCGCGATATTGTTCCCGGAATTTCATGAAACTTGAATAAGGAAGGTGCCGGCGCCCGCCCCCGCTGTTGGCACTTTATTTCCGGCAGGTTGTTCGGTTTCGCGTGGGATCTATTTGCGACGGTGGATCTCACGGACTCGAGGTATCGTATTCGCCATTATAAACGGATAATAGCGTACCTGTGCCGGTATAATTATTGTTAATTATTACTGACGTACGTACGCGTACCGTTCGCTATGACGATAGGTACGACCTGTTTTCATTAGGGAGTTTCAATGGAATCTCGTTTAAAGAAGATCACGGTAAGGATCATTATTTTCATCGTGCAGTTAATTATTCCGGGAACGGAATCGATAACGTCGCGATAAGGGCGAACGGATAATTGCTTGTTCCTGTCGGACCGATGATGTTTCAATGGCGGATTTTTATCGGGTTATTACTTACTGATATTATATATTTGATAAACGGAAGCCTGGTTATTCGATATTTCGATTCGAATATCAGTTGTAACAATTAGATTTTTCTCGTTTTCATTTCATACTAGAAATTTATCGAAAAAAATGTAATACCTAGAAATTTCAAAACGTAGATCATTTCTTCTACTCCTTCAGCGTCTAGAAGGTGTCTCAATGTCACCTGTATCCTAATGAATTAGGGTTCAGATTCTCTTTATAGGGCCCGAAGTTTAATGAGCAACTCGGGATGGCGATATCGTTTGCGTCGAGTAACTTCATTACGACACCCGTGTGGAGTGACGGTAGTGAAACAAGTGCATGCAAAATTCCGAGTTCTGACACAGCTGAACGGACCATGAAATGGTTTCCGTGGAAGGAGTTCAAGAGTTGCCAATAGATTCGTTAGGGCGGCACGAAACTCTGTGGAAGCGTGTTTTCGACCGAACTTCCGGTCAAATTGAATCACACGGAATTTCGTGGGAACAATCTTCTATTTGACTTGGACCGACCAGCTGATTTACCGTGGCTCCGAATTCATGCTCCTCGAACGTCGGGCGTTAACGATGTTGAGGGGTGTCCGGGAGTAATTCATAACTCGATTGTGCGACTAAACACACCGAAGAAAACCGAAAATAATTACGCCGAGCACGTGCGCGACCCTTTTAATTGCGATCGTTTGCCACGATCGGATTTATGGAGAATTGAAAATGCCAAGCGATACATAAAACATAAGTATACAAATTAATCCCATCCCCTCTGTGTATTATGAACGGTTCGCGATGGCAAGAAAAAAAAAATTTTGTAGAAAACCCCCGGGGATCCCGTTTTTGTAACGAAACGGCTCGCGTATACGCGTAGCCCCTTGTAAAATTGCTCGTATAAATTTCCTCTCGTTTTAATACTGCAAATTGCGCCCGACAAACGTAAGGAACGAAAAAAACAAACGTGCACGCTCAATTTCTAAAATTACAACGAAATATGAACGAAAATATTATAGTCTATTACAACTCTATGAAAAATGTGGAATACCCGGTCGAACGGTCGAAATAACTTGTTGTTTTTTTGTACGTTTCACCAGAACTGTATGAACTACCTGTCAGTTAATTCCCCGCGTTCTAATAAACAATGCTGAAATTCCGCAACAGGAAAAATAAACCGTATTCGTACAATTTCACAGGAACTCCGCGTTTATTCGCATTTTTTCCCCACCCGTCGCTCGTCCCTCGGATATTCCTCGTACAAAAATAACAAAAAAAATGTACAAAAATTTGTTTCATCGGTTCCCGCGGTTTCTCTGCGTCCCGACGGAATCAATTGGACTTTAGCAAAGGCGGTCGGGCATATTCCCGGAATCGTGAACGTGAAAACGGGTTCTAAGTGTGCTAAACCAGTTAATCCAGACCCTTTTCCTGGGACACACGTCGGCCGGGTAACGCATTGATCTCTGCCGAGGGAGGCTTTGTGTCTCGTGAACCCGATTAGGTCGGCCCTGGGCGACCGGGTGTTATTTCGAAGTCCCGAGGGATTTCGGTAGGCTTGCTGGAGGATCGCCGGACATCGGACCGGGAATGGGGGAGAGCGGCTGTAATTAACGACCGCGTCCGACTGATCATGAGGTTCATCTTTAATTACCTGACGATGATAAGATTCAATTTCAGATAGCCGTTCAACGCGGCTTATTATTACGTTATCGATGCTTCTTCGTACGTTTAACACCGTTGTCGACTGGGAATTTTACGCGGATGTTATCTGGTGTCATCGGTTATTATTATTATTTAATTGATGTTAAATGAATTCTTTTGTAATATTCTATATTATCGTGGATTTTATAAATTTGGATAACTATAATACAATTGTGAGCATAAGATTTTTAAGGGTAATAGGTTATAGATGTATAGGTATACTGTATACACAATAACAAGGATTGTATTTTCGGATTTTTCAGATCAGGAGAACAGCGGCAGAGTGTACCAACTTTCGGAACAGAGATGAGTTGAGGACCGGCTAAGATGTTGAGTCGTCTTACGGCCGTGGTGGCCTCCATTTTGGTTCACCAGCTACACTTCTTGTACGCCGCCGGTTCATTAGGTGAGTGCACCATTTGCTCCGTAAATTACAAATCTTCCGTGCCTTGAAATATTATAAATACACGAGCATAAAATGGCCCTCGGCCGTAGCTACTCCGTCTAAGAAATTGCGGGCGTAAAACTTGGCTATATTTAGGATCCGGGGGAAAACGGTGGAAAATTTCAATGGAAATTTTAAGAAGCATTCCGATACAGAGCCCGATTCTATGGGAACTCGGAGTTACGTTGGAAACTCCGTGAATTGAAGGGGGCGAATCGTTCTCCCGCAGTCTGAAAGCGTCCATTATCGGGGATGCTGAGTAATTAGAGGGTAATTTGGTAATTGCCACGATATTACGTTCGATCGAAGTTAGTATCTATTATTTTTACTTCTACCTGGAAAGTGACATCTATCACACTTACGATATTTCCACGTTTCAAACGCTTCCGAACGTAAAAATATTTCAGCGTGAAAAAAAATTTTAAATAAATTTCCCCCCCCCCCCCTCCCCTCCCCCGCGAATATAACCGCGAAAATATGTCGATCCCTAATACCCCAAGAAATCGCGGCAATTTCCTTTCTACCAAACACTTGAATAGAAATTGTAAAATGCATTTCGAAACAGAATTCAATCCCGACGGGACTCTCTCCGGTTCGCCCTCGAAAACCCGCTGAAAGAAGAAACCACGTGAATCGTCTTCAACGTTCGAAAAACCGTTCCATTATCCGTGACGTTGAATAATTCCAGTGTAATTTCATTGTAACCCCTGCTATTCTCGGTTCTCGGTATCGATTCGAAGGGGGGGGGGGCGTTTTCGTTGTGTTGTCTCGTTTCGCCGGAAGTCGATCGCTCCCTTATCAGAATGGAAAATATTGAGGTGTGTGTGTGTGTGTGTGTGTGTGTGGGTTTTCCGAAAGTCGGCTACCACCGTCTACCACCGACCGGATTATACTCGTTGAATAACGAGCTACGGCCGCCCGCGCTGCGAGGTCGGTACCCAGACATTGTCCTATAATTTTCCAATTAAGGCATTGGATTCCCATAAATCCAACGGCCACGGACAGGAACCATAAATTCGACGGCCGGTAGCCGTACGACAAACCGCCGGTACGGCCCAACGCAGTTTTAGATTCGGGAGAGCGTAGCCTTACATTACCGCCGCCACGAATACCGAAATTAAAACTGAAGGGACTCCCTGGGAATCTATTATAACGGTAATGGCTGATGTTTGTCCCTCCGCGATCACGAACGGAAGATATATTATCGCCGGGGATCCGCGGAACCCGGAAGGAATTCGTAATTTGTTGGAATACTTAATAATCGGAAGTTATTTCGAATTCTATTTCTAATCGCCGGATACGAGGGTTGTCAATTTTCTTTGTGATTTAAGAATTAATATTGGATATTTCTATGGTGTTAATGTTGCCATTTATAGGGTGATTAGGAGAGCGATGATTTTTCCTCGTGACAATTAAGAGTGAAATTCACTTGCTATGAGAGACATTCTCGGGGAAATTTTCCGATCGCATGTTCCCCTTTTTCGCGGCTCCATTTCTGCGTTTCGTTCGCAAGTAATCCCGCGGGCAAGCGTCTCGAGGACGTATTTCGAAATCCTGACCAGTAACCGGGTTTATCCTTGCCGAGGAGATTATGTGCTCCGTCTTTCCAGCGGATATTAGAAGTCCGTTTCGTTCCTTTTTGTCGTCGTGTTTTCTCTCTTACTCTCTCTCTCTCTCTTTCTCTCTTTCCCGACGAGAGAGAATTCAGCTCGCGAGATTGGTCCTGCCCGAAAGGGCGGAGGGTCTCCTCTTCTTCTCGTGCTGATAAATTTCCCGCGGATTATCCGGCGTCGTTCTTGGGAAATAGTTAAAACGAAGGTGGAGGAGGGTAGTGTCACTAAGAATACGGCAGGTAGAAGACGGGGGGGATATCGAAGGGAAACCGAAGGGGTTTACTCGTAGCAGGGGTAAAAGCGATCAACTGGGAAAATAATTTCGAGGTGCGTCCTCCTCTCTCTCCCGTCTTGCGTCTGGATTTCTTGAGATTTTCCGTCCGCGGTTTTGCGGAAATGAAAGGAGAGAGGTTCTTCGGTCTCCCGGTAGCTTCCGGAAGAGCGATTCGCGGGCGTCGTTTGAGTTGCCGAATTTGATGGAAAGATATTGCTCTTCCCTTGCTTTTGCGGTCTTTCGAATTCTACTTTACCTTTTCTTCTGCCTCTGTCGGTCCTTGTCTCTTCGTCAAGCCCCGTGGCCTTTGTGGATGACGAGATTGCTCAGTTTCTTCCGAGGTGCGGCCTCCTCAAAGGACGGTTTCCATGGAATAGCGACTTTATTACTTCTTCCTGTTCGAGGGTCCTGGGGAACGGTGTAAAGACGCGGCTCCCTGTTATTTACGCAGACTTGATTATACAGCGCGTGTTACTCGCTGTTATTGCAAAACCGGAGCGTCGAATCTTACGGGGAATGGAAAGTTTCCGACGCTGAAGTTTTTCCGCAGGGAAACTTGAGACGTGCGAATTTCCAAACGCAGGGATTTTAGAGCGCACCAATTTTCAAGCGCTGAAATTTTAACGCGCACCAATTTTCAGGCGCAGGGATTTTAGTGCGCACCAATTTTCAGGCGCACGGATTATAGCGCGCACCAATTTTCAGGCGCTGAAATTTTAACGCACACCAATTTTCAAGCACTGAAATTTTAAGGCGCAACAATTTTCAAGCGCTGAAATTTTAACGCGCACCAATTTTCAGGTGCAGGGATTTTAGTGCGCACTAATTTTCAAGCGCTGAAATTTTAACGCGCAGCAATGTTAAAAGGTTCATATTTCGTAGAAAATTCCTGGCAACAAGTATAATAATTCCTGCGCTTGGAAAGTTCAACTCCTGGACACATTCACGTATAGATATTCTTGAGAAACGTTGAAACACCACATGGCATTGAACCCGATAGCATTTTATCATCCATACACAGCGGTTCCATCGATATCCAATTTCCAAGCCGAACCCATCGACACGTTAATTCAATCGCCTTTGCTTCGTCGCAGCTGCGTATTTTCCTCGCTACGGTTCACCATGGCGACGAAACGCACGCGTGTATGCGCATACATCGACGTGATATTCTTGCATAATTCCCAGGACGAGTGGAATTGAAATACGCGCGCGTGCCCATACATTTATATTTAGCACGGGGAAATGTATCCGTCGCCGTTAATTTATTTCGTTCTAATATCACTTGCCTAAACCATCGTACAAATCAGTTTTCATCGTGAAATTACACAAACCATTTACATAATAATTTAATCACATATAAATAAAAAAAAGAACACAATAATTTCAGTGTCTAAAAAATTTCGCGATCGCCGCGATATCGCGAATCGCTCAAACTTTCCAATACAGGACGTTTCAAATTTAACTTTCCATCGAATCCGGTCGCAGGTTGTCCAGCCGTTTTAATGCCTGCGAATACGTCGGTTTAATAGGCGGGCGGAAAATCGAATTACCACGGGAAATGGTCGCGAAGTTGAAGTCCTCTAACAACAGGGCGGTGCAACTGCGCCCCGGAAAACTTTTTCACTTTCCACGGAGGAAACTCCTTCGGTTGTCGACGGATAGAATAGCCTTATCAGTGGCGAGCACACGCGACTATGCCAGTTTCCAAGACGATACACATAAATGTGCTCTCCACCGGCTTCCAGCCATTGCAAGGTTACAACACACAGCGTGCGTAGATACAGGGTAAACTTTTGCAATCGCTAAAATAAGCATTCCCGGACTCGGAAAAATGCAGTTTTAGCGATACCCGCGTTCCGCGCGATTATCGAACCATGCGATTTTTAATGGGACTTTTCAGTCCTACGGGAATTACTTACTGCGAGTTACCGGGATTTTTAAGAAACTTCCAAGTTAATACGGTCAAAGTATTTTTCCACCGTGGGAATAGTAGAAAGAGCAGTTATGTATGCTGTTTGTAGTTGCCACGAAGTTACCTTAGAATTATAACGACGCTTTAATAGATATTTAAAATCTTTTAGGTAACTTAATTAATTAATCGTTGAACTTTTGGATTAAATTGTGGGTGAAATCTTCGTGGAATTGTAAAATGATTTTGCGTTGACAATCGAATTGTTGTTATTTTATTGTTGAATTCTGGGGTATTTATTTGAATAATAATTGTTATAAAGATTCTATTTTAAGTTAAACTTCACGGAGAGAATAAAGATCAGAGATGATGCAAGCGGTTCTTATTAGGTGACTCGAGCGTAAGCTCGTTCGTGTGAGGTTAATTGAATTTTAAGTGCCGGCTATCATATCACACGCTGTTTCATTTTAACGTCCTTCCGCTGGAAATCCAATTTCGAAGCCGTATCATCGATACGCGAGCGTTAATTCAATCGCTATTGTCTCGCAGCGGCATGCTCTTAGCATCTCGATCGTTCGATTCCAAAGCATAGAAGCCGTGCTGTGCCACAGTTTGACGCGTAGAAATTTCAGTGTGAAATGTGAAAGCGTGGGAATCTCATGGTTTAGAAATTGCTGCGTGTGGAAATTTCAAGGCTTGAAAATTGCTCTGCGTAGAATTTTCAAGGCTTGAAAATTGCTGCGCGTGGAAATTTCAAGGCTTGAAAATTGCTGCGCGTGGAAATTTCAAGGCTTGAAAATTGCTGTGCATGGAAATTTCAAGGCTAGAAAATTGCTACGTGTGGAAATTTCAAGCCTTGAAAATTGATATGCGTGGAAATTTGAAGCCTCGAGAATTGATATGCGTGGAAATTTCAAGGCTTGAAAATTGCTCTGCGTAGAAATTTCAAGGCTTGAAAATTGCTGCGCGTGGAAATTTAAGGCTTGAAAATTGCTGCGCGTGGACATTTCAAGGCTTGAAAATTGATACGCGTGGAAATTTCAAGGTTTAGAAATTGCGGTGCGCAGAATTTGTGAGGCGTAGAAATTTCAACACCCAGATATATCGACGATCGGACATTTCAGAGCTTAGAAAAGTTTTCATCTTTACTTTTCCCCTACACACATACACGTATCTTTAAGCTAACGACATAACGGCTGTTTACCGATGTCTCTTGGAAAAGGGTTTTCCTTTCGTCGTTGTGTATAGAGAAACGTTTTGTTCCACGGGATCAACCAGGGATAAGATAAAGGGACGTTTGGCATTGATCTCGGCTTACGGGGGTGATTTATAGGAGTGACGTCTGAAACTTTTATTGGCGTCTCGTTTTACTCCCCTTAAACTTGCTCCTTTTTTTCCCTCCCGTTTTTTTTCTCTCTCTCCCTTCAACGTTCACCGAGATTTACCTACTTATTTCATTTAACTACATTCTGCGGCGAACGTTGCGTAGTTCCCTTTCAGCAATTTTATTAAAAATGAAAATTTCCTCCGTGAGATACGTCAATTTGTTTCTAACTAAATTGATGGCGTTTGGTTTTCTTTCATACTTAATACCTCTTTGTAATAAATATCCATTATGAATATAGTGAGAAGCTTGAAACCTGATTTTTCCTAGACGGTGGATATTCTTTTAGTTCTTATTCGTCTTCTCTCCTCTCCCTTCTCTACCTTTTCTTATTTAAATTATATTCTTCGCTCATTAGATGTTTCCCGTTCTTTTGTTTATTTGCCAGTCAGGATAAATTACGCGGTAATGATGGCCACCGTTCTTCCTTTATATTATAAAACAGAGAGCCTAAATGGAGATAATTGCAATTGCTCAGGGGCGTATCACGCCGTGTAATGACGTTTATTTATCGCTAATTAAAAATACCCTGTTCGCGGCGTCGCGATTATATTAGACTTTACCTAGGCGGCGGAGATTGTAATTGCGTCGTTGTGTTTGACTAACAAGACTTAGACGAAGAAATGTATAATCTGGTTCTAAATTGTTTCAGGTGCTAAGCCGTTCCCTGGACTGGAAAACCTGCCGAGGTCGTTCTGGCATGAGCTCAGTTCGCCTTTTACCGAGGTAAGTCGGCTGCATAATTGAAACGAGCTGTTTAAATGTCTTTTCAAAAAGGTGCAATCCCATTCTCTCCTTTATTTTTTTTTCTTCTTCTTATTATTAGTCTCACGTCCCTTTTTTCCCGCACAACGTAACACAATGTTCGTATAGTATAGTAATTTTCAGCGAGGAATTTCCAAAGATTCGACGAATGTATTATTAATAAAACCGCTGAATATTTTAATTGATACCGTAGAAATGTAATCAGTTTGTTTGACCGGATATTCCGGTTTTAATCAATTGTTAAAACGGTTCGAGCGTTATTTGCGGTGTATCAATTATTCCCGATGAAATCTGATCTAACGTGATTACGAAGTTATTGAAATCCAGGAGAATTATTTACGTTTCCGGTTGAAGTGTGTAAAATAATGTGTGTAACAGGTTGACGTCGTTCGAAGGATCCCGTAAAGCTTGCAGTGTCTGCGATGACTGAATTAACTCTATGTCGTTCGAATTTCTCGAAACTGTCGAACTAAGTCAGTTACTCAAAATTTCGTAACACTCGAACTCCGCCGGCGCGTTCGGCTTCTGTCGATGGTCTCTCGAGCTTCGGGAACTGGCACACCCCTAATCAACACGTTGAGTCTATTGGGAGTTCGGATCACTGAATACCCATAATCGAACTAAAAGTTCACCGTAAATTTTCATTATTATTACGCCGTGATTAATTTACTGGTTAGCTTGTGTTTAGGAATTATTACTTAAACAGGGTGTGTACGTGTGCGCATGTTTTATGCGCCTGGAATTTCGTAGAATGGACATTTCATCGTGTTAATTTTTGGATTGTTTAAAATTCTTCGAGAAGACACTTTTACGCGTTCATATTTCTGCGCCGATATATCCATGCCTTGAAATTTCCATGCACCGAGTTTCCTGCGTTGAAATTTTTACGCGTGTAATTTTCAAGCCTTGAAATTTCCACGTGTAGCAATTTTCAAGCCTTAAAATTTCCACGCGTAGCAATTTTCAAGCCTTGAAATTTCCACGCGTAGCAATTTTCAAGTCTTGAAGTTTCCACGCGTAGCAATTTTCAAGCCTTGAAATTTCCACGCGTAGCAATTTTCAAGCCTTGAAATTTCCACGCGTAGCAATTTTCAACCCTTGAAATTTCCACGCGTAGCAATTTTCAAGCCTTGAAGTTTCCACGCGTAGCAATTTTCAAGCCTTGAAATTTCCACGTACAGAATTTTCACGCTTTGAAATTTCCACGCGTTAATATTTCTGCGGCCCCGAATTTCCAATATTCTTCATTCCCACCTGTAAACTCCTCGAATATAATCCCAATCACTAAAATATCATTAAAACATCACCTAATCATAGTGATTCCAATATAAAATTGCTATTTCCATACAGGTTTACGAGGTGGAAAGTTTCGCAACGGAGATAGGCGCCACGCCAGAGCCACGGCCGTTTTTCGAAGACCCAGAAAGCAACATTACCGTGCAGCTCGGCTTCGAGGTGTACATGCACTGCCGCGTGCAAAATCTGCACGACACTCTCAAGGTGAGTATCCCCAGATTCCCCTCCCTCCCTCCCCTTCTTTCTTTCGAATCTAAGCAAAAGTTTTTTTCCGAAAGCGACGTCGTACGTCGGCCTCGCTCGAACGCGACCGTAAACAGTCCGGAAGCAGCTGAATAATCTCTCGGGCTGGAATTGAAGCGCATATATTTCTTAAGGGATCCCGAATACTCCTTTTTATATTGTATCGCTCACACAGTCGTCGTTTCGCACACGAACCCACGGTGAAAACCGTGGAAAGCCCCGCGATCGGAGTCTTTTCTGTCGCCGCGGGATGATTGTATCCGTGAAAAATTTCACTTCGCCAACGGGAGAAGGAAAAAAAAATATGAGGGGAGAGAGAAAAAAACGTACCTGGCTGAATGGATTGATTCAACCGGGAGAGACAGAGAGAGATGGAGTGAGAGAGAGAGAGACTTTATAGCGAGAAGAATTTTCATCCCGAGTCCGACTTTAAGGTTATGAGAATGTAATTTATTTCGCGAATACTTTACAGGGGATCCATGGAAGTCCTTCTTTCTTTTTTTTTTTTATTTTTTCTTATTGAATTCTCTTTTATATTGTAATTTTATTATCATCCTTATTTGGCCGTGGTTCACCCGTTTTTTTCTCCCTTCTCTCCACGTCGTCTCGCTGAAGGAATAAAATTTTCCTCGGTTTTATTACGGAGATAAGTGGATCAAAGGTCAGACGTGTCGAATGAACCACAATGTGTGATCCTTTCCCGAGATACATATAAGCGGTTCGCAGGATTTTTTTCTTTCTTTCTCTCTCTCTCTCTCTCTGCTTTCCGTTCTGCGTGTCCTTTATGGCGGCGGAGGTGTTTCGGGGTAACGATAGAATCTTTTTTTAAAGTCTATTCAGCACCTGTTTATTCCTCCCCCGTATCGCGGCGATCTCGCGTTATGGTAAGCCATTACGTAATTTCATAGCCCGGATAATGAAAAAATTGGACGGGAGTTAATCGTGTAATTAGAGGCTCGCACGAAACGTCGGCACCCGTTGCCGATCGATAAACGATTAGCTCGCCGGTTTTAGAAGAAAAGTTCTTTCCATCGAAGTTCCATATAATACTCGCAATAGGAACGATCTAGAAATCTGTTTTTTTTTCTTTTTCGCGCCCTTTCTCGTCCCTTAATCGTTACACTCGGGCGACTCGTTTTCGCGGTACACCCGATTATTTTTTTTTTCTTCCATCTCGCACGAAGTGGAAACCCACCTTTATTTCCCGCGAAACACAATTTCCAACCGGGGGAAAACATTTTCCAATTACTTTTCCTCGCGGCTGTGTTCGTCGAACACACGGTAATTAGCGTAACGGACAATCAAGGTGTTTCGACATCTTCGTTATTGTTTCCGTGTGAGTTTCCACGGGGAACGTTTGCCGGTTTGCGAAGAAATTGCGGCGAGTCGGCGAAAAAGTTCGGCAGCGATTAATCTCCAGGCGAAATCGACTCGTGACTTTGACAGTTGCATTACACCGGTTTCGAATCGTCTTTCTCTCCCTTTTTTTTGTTTTTCTCAGCTAAAAGCTTTGCCTCGTCGCCGTCATTTCCCGCGAAAATACCTCGTTGCTCGTTCCTCTGTTTGCGGTTCCGTTTTCCGGACGACCTCCGCGTCATAACCCTTCTTAACTTTCGCAAAGGAAATTCCGCGGTCAAATATTTTCCCCTTAATTTCACAGCCGTCCGTCCGTGACGGTCGGAAACGCGGGAAACGCTGATCCACTGTTTTCCCACCCATTTTCTTTAATTTTTCCATCAACGGATCTTCGAATAATTGACAAGGTTGTCGTCACGTCTCCATGTTTTATTTTCATTTCACAATTATATTTTCCATTCGTGGAAGAATCGAAAGAAAAAGTGTCCGAGGCACACGCGAACGATATCGCGAAACAAATGCAAGAAAACGGCGGGAGAGTTTTTTCAGGGATCCGTCCGACGTTTCGCCGAGTTGTACCACTTGTGGCGCGATCGATTAACAAAGTCCATATACGGCGGCTCGTTAGAACGAGAACCGTTGGTTTCTAATTTCAAGGGAATCGTTCTCCACGCTTTCAAATCCAATTCGTTTAATGTTACATTCGCGTTCTGTTTCCGGTGAGATAGCCCTCGTTGGCTATTCGAATTCTATGCTGTCCTTCGAATTTATGGGACCGCGTTGCCGGGTTAAAACCGGCGTATAAAGTCTCGATTAAATAAAGTTTATTATTAAAAATTTCATTACCCCGTGATATCTGGCATTATGTTTCATCCGACTGAAATAAGCGGATACATAAAACTCACGCTCACCGTAAACCGTACTTTCCCGTGGCTATATCCATCCGAAACGATAATTCGTAATTTACCGCCGGTAAATGATAACTCGGACGATATCCTCTCTCTCTCTCTCTTTCTCTCTCTCTCCGTGCCCCGGTCTCTTTTTGTTTAATCTTTTGTTTTCTTTTTGTTTACGCAAAGTTACACGGCACCGATAGCCGGGCGAATAAACAGGCCGAAGCGTAGAATCATAAAGTGGAAAACGCTCATTTCGCATTCCCGGTGGAAATTATCTGTCTCTGTGTACAAATAAATCTGCTTAAAGAGCGCGATAAATTCTCGCCGTGACTTTAACGGAGGTCCGGGGAGCCACCTCTTTCCTTTTTAGCATTATTCGATGCAAAAACGGGCATCCTCTATATCGAGTGGATGGTGGGTGGGTCGCGTTGACGATAAAAAAAAAGAAAGAAAGGAAAAAGAAACGAAGAAAAAACAACGACGAAAAGGCGAAAATAAAAAGCGCAGCGGAGAAAATAGGAGCAAACGTTCCGTTGCACTTATTGTGGCGGTATGGCCGATAAATCGTTGTCGAACTCGGCAATCTCGCGCAAAAGCCGTCGTGTCGCCTTCGGAAGTTGTCTCAAACGGTGGTACACGGAACGTTTTGCTCGTTCGTTCGGCGCGCGAGCGCTCGGAATTCAATCTTTCTAAGTGGAGGAGCGCTAGATCGACTGAAACAAGTTGTTCCATAAGGCGGGACGGGGGAGATTGTCGGTTCGCGCACGCGAACTCGTCTGAGAATTTCGTGGAATTCTTCGGGAAATCGGTTGGGCCGTCTAATGGCATTCAGAATTTCGCGGCAGCAAACAATTCTAATGGAACTTAACTGGTTAAAATGATTGAGGACGTTAGATATCTAAAAATTTGCTAAAATGATGAGGGAAGTACGAAAATCGTGAAAAATCGTCAAATTCCAACAGTTTTTTGCTCGTCATTCGCTCAATTTTGGAGATAGCGATCTGAGACTGGTACCATTGAATCGGGCATGAAATTCTCTATAAAATCCATGTATAAAAGTTTTACTTTTCGAAAATTTAATTTTTCGCAAAAATCTGAAGGGGGTAGGTCAGGATTTTTTGCGATTTTCGTAAATCGCTCGCCATTTCCACAATTTTTTAGATATCGATCTGATTCTTTCACTATCTTATTCGGCTTCGGATTCCGCGTCCAAAACGTCCAGGATCACTTTAATATCTCAAAAATTGCGGAAATGGCGGGCAAATTACGAAAATCGCAAAAAATCCTGACCTACCCCCTTCAGATTTTTGCGAAAAATAAAATTTTCGAAAAGTACAACTATTATATATTGATCTGCCCTAGAATTTCCTAACTAAAACAATGGTACAAGTCTCAGGTCGCTATCTCAAAAATTGAGCGAATGCCAACCAAAAAACTGGTTGAATTTGACGATTTTTTGCAATTTCCGTAATTCCTTGGTCATTTCCGCAAATTTTTAGATATCGATCTGAATCTTTCACGGTCTTATTCGGCTTCGGATTCCGTGTCCAAGACGTCTCGGATCGTTTTGATACCTCAAACATTGTGGAAATGGCGAGCGAATTACGAAAATCGCGAAAAATCATCAATTTCAACCAGTTTTTTGGTCGGCATTCGCTCAATTCTTGAGATAGCGACCTGAAACTTGTACCATTGTTTTAGTTAGGAAATTCTACGGCAGATCAACGTATAATAGTTGTACTTTTCGAAAATTTAATTTTTCGCAAAAATCTGAAGGGGGTAGGTCAGGATTTTTTGCGATTTTCGTAAATCGCTCGCCATTTCCACAATTTTTTAGATATCGATCTGATTCTTTCACTATCTTATTCGGCTTCGGATTCCGCGTCCAAAACGCCCAGGATCACTTTAATATCTCAAAAATTGCGGAAATGGCGGGCAAATTACGAAAATCGCAAAAAATCCTGACCTACCCCCTTCAGATTTTTGCGAAAAATAAAATTTTCGAAAAGTACAACTATTATATATTGATCTGTCGTAGAATTTCCTAACTAAAACAATAGTACAAGTCTCAGGTCGCTATCTCAAAAATTGAGCGAATGCCAACCAAAAAACTGGTTGAATTTGACGATTTTTTGCAATTTCCGTAATTCCTTCGTCATTTCCGCAAATGTTTAGATATTCATTTGATTCTTTCACTGTCTTATTCGGCTTCAAATTCCGCGTCCAAAACGCCCTCGATCATGTTAATAGCGTTAAAATTACGGACATGACGAAAGAATTACGAAAATCGCGAAAATTCATCAATTTAAAGCAGTTTTTCGTTCGGCATTCGCTCAATTTTTAAGATAGCGGTCTGAAACTTGTACCGTTGTTTTAGTTAGGAAATTCTACGGTAGATCAATATATAATAGTTGTACTTTTCGAAAATTTAATTTTTCGCAAAAATCTGAAGGGGGTAGGTCAGGATTTTTTGCGATTTTCGTAATTCGGCCGCCATTTCCGTAATTTTTGAGCTATTTAAATGATCCAGGGCGTTTTGGACGCGGAATCCGAAGCGGAATAAGCCAGTGAAAGAATCATTATGATATCTAAAAAATTGTGGGAATGGCGAGCGATTTACGAAAATCGCAAAAAATCCTGACCTACCCCCTTCAGATTTTTGCGAAAAATTAAATTTTCGAAAAGTAAAACTTTTATACATGGGTTTTATAGAGAATTTCATGCCCGATTCAATGGTACCAATCTCAGATCGCTATCTCAAAAATTGAGCGAATGCCGAGCAAAAAACCGTTTGAATTTGACAATTTTTCGCGATTTTCGTAATTCTACGTATTTCTACGCCTTCGCAGTTGACTAAGATTCACTTTCGCGCTTCAGAAACTTCTCGCTACTATCACGTTGTATTGTAAGACAATATCACACGACGCTACGAGGTGAAAGTTTTCTTTCAAACAAAAGTACAATCAAAAAAAGTGAGAAAAAAAGGGTCTAACGCTAAGTAACTGACTACACGGCGTGTATTCTAATGATACACTATCCACGTAGCTACTCCGTAGAAGCCCGTCGCTGTTCTTAAGAGAGCAAAAGCTGAGCAGGGTTGAAACTTCATTAACAGAAACAAAAGAGGCGTTTCCTTGCCGCCGATCAATAATGTTAATAAGACGATAACCGGGAGTTAGTTTCCGATACAAAAGCCTGGGAGTTACTTGCTTCAGGTGTTTTCTTCTCAGCGGTGTATCACGGGCCCGTATTTTGATTGAATGAAATTACATAGTACAATCGATATTCACTCTCGAGACCCACGCTCTGCCTGCTTGTCTCAAACTTCGCGAACTCGCGGCGAGAAAGAGTCGACGTGAATGCATGTTCGGAAATACGCGGAAATATTGCCGAGCGTGTTTCATATTATAATGTGATACGTGATACTCGCCCGACGATACACCGACGTTATAACATAGACTTCATCGAAAATTTCATAATTAGTCCAGGAGTATATTATGAAATTATAATACATTGTAGATTTTCACGTAATTATTTCTCTCATGTGTCGATTCTGTTTTCTTTAGACATTTACCATATCCACCTGATTACAACCTTCGCACAAATCAAATTCCATCTAATTAATATCTCAAATAATCTACGTATCATAAATTATCCAGACGTCTGTAACAATTCGTCACGTTCATCGAGGTCCGTCAACTAAAATCCGAACGTAACGCGTCCACCATTGTTATCCCCGTCCCCGCCCTTTGACCTTTCGGTGGTTTCCCGTTATTTCCCCGACCCCCATAGATCTTCTCGAGCAGCTTGTATGCGTGCCGCCAGAAACCGGCGCCGTCTCAAAGTTATTTGGAACTTGTTTCCCAGCGCGGACTTTTCCGACGTGCAATAACGCCGCGCGGGAAACTTTTAACGGGCCGCTCGTTCGACGACGCGCGGCAACTTTATGCCCGTGTAATTAGCTTAACAAGTAAGCCGGCAGTGTGCTAATTGTATGCGCGGCGGGTCGCGGCGATACAGGACGAGACGAGTGAAATTATTATGTACCGTCTCACACCGTCCCTCGGAATTCGACGGAGGGGTCTCCACTCTCCTCTCCTCTCCTCTCTCTCGGACGACTCATTAATCTCGCGAGCGAAGTCCTTGGACAAATGTTTGCCGTTTCGCGTCGTAAAACGACGCACAGTGAGACGAGCACGTATTGTAACGTTGGCCACCTGATGGAAGAGATGAAATTTAAATTTTCGAAACATAGACAGAGTTTCATAGAATTATATTCAAGATGAAATCTCATTGAGAAATATCTAACAATATATTTCGATGCTTCGGAACTTCCACGTGTCTTCCAGTCAAGTGACTTTCACGTCCAGGACTTGTTGACTTGCCGACTTGTTTTTCCGAAACGGCAGACAATTGACGGCGGTAAAAACGGAAGAAAATCGAGGAGGCAAAATAATTTTGCAAGTCCGACCACAGCGAAGAAATATTCCTCGTCAGAAGATCCTTGTACCACTGTGCCCAAAACGAGTGATTCCTATTCCAAGTAAATATATGGATGTTCTTTGCCCTCGTTTCATACGGGCACACCAGGTCCGGCTGTTTACTTAATCAGCTGACCAAGTAATCCAGAAATGCAAGGGAACCACCCTTTCTCCCCGCCACTTCAGAATCCCGACGTGGCTAAATCCGATATGTTCCGAACGGCGAGGAATCAAGCGTGTCCCCGCAGTGGAACCCGGGCGTTTGTCATAGTATCGACGACGTCGCGGTGTCGTTATTACCACATGGAAATGACGTTCCTGTGTTCCATCCCTGGGTTTTCCGCCCTCGAGATCTCTCTTTTTTCCCCTCTCCCTCTCTCTCCCCACAACCTTTTCCTGGAGGATCGGTATTTCACTTTGATTATTCCGCCGGTGCCAAGAACGCCGCGTGAGTAGTTTTCGGAGGGAATAAATATCGCGGGGTGGCATTGCGGGTTGTGCCTTCTTTTTTCTCCCCCTCTCTTTCTCTCTGTTTCTGTCTGTCTTTCTCTTTCGTTTTTTTTCCGACGCAAGCAGCCGTTCAGAAAGCAAAAGTGGTTTGGCTCGAGGGTCCTCGAAAGAAAAGATACGAGGCGAAACGGAGGAGAAACGACGAAAGAGACTTGGAAAAGGGTGTGTGGAGGGTTGGGAAGGGGAGGGTAGAGGGGGTTGAATGGCGAAAGAGCGCCGCGTCATCGGGCGACGCTTAAAGAGGATTCTGTATCTTTGTTTGCCGGCGGATTAATCCGAGCTCAAGGCCACTTTTACGCAGAAGCCTTCTCTGATCCCGTCTCATCCCTTACGGGGGACCCGTGGCAGCATCCCCATGGATTTTTCATATTCCGTTTCTTTTCTCTCGTCTCTCGCCTATCCGCGACCTGGCGACACACCACTCGCGCAAGGGCTTCGGCCCTTTCATCCCTAATAAATTCCATCGGTATACGCGGCGGTGACGTCTTCCTACAGGACGGTTCATTCAACGCGGCTGAATCTCCCCCCCCCCCCCCCTCCCGCCGAAACCATTCGTGGATTGTCCGTCGGTCTCTTTTGTTTGGGAATGAAAGGACGTCGTTAGAGAAGATTTTAGCAATAATCGTTTGGGGAACTTCAATGAGTTGGCCAAAGTGTTTTAACGGTTAAGTAGTTGAAACTTGGGCTAATTAACTGAAAAAAAGACAATGAGAAAGAGAGAGAGAGAGAGAGAGAGAGAGAGTAACTAACGGTCAATCCTAACGGTGGTGTCTTTTTTGACCCTGAATCGACGAATGACACTTTCAAACGTTTCAAATCCAAACTTCTCAGAGTGTTCACAGTATGAACACTAATTAGTTGAAAAAAGTGATAGAGGTCGATCCATTATGAGATCACGTTCGTTCTTCGGGTATATAGGATTCGACGATGACACTTCGAGGGATTTACGATGATCCAAGTTCTTGGATGTGTCAGACATCCCCTGGTTTTAACCATCCCCACTAAACTTTCCCTCGGCGACGGACCTGCTAGCTGTAAGACACGAGGATTAGCGTTATTAACGTGATGTAATTATAATAATTCTATTGCCCCCACCCCCTCACCCCACCCCTCCGAACTATATCCAGCCGACGCTCGCAAATGCCTCAAAGTCAGGGGTGGAAGTGTGTTTCAGGGGGAGGGGAGGCGACATTGTGATTATCGTAAGTCCTCGTTGCCCCGCGTAATCTTCTTGAGAGTTTGCAAAACGGGCGTACTCGGGGGCGGTCCGTATCTGAAGTATTACTCGTCTCCAGACTTGATTACAACTTTATAGGTTCGTTATTCGAGAATTTTTGCCGCACAGCTACTTAAAACTGCCGCTGCGAACCGCAGGGGGTTTGAGGCGTTGGGAAGAAAAGGTCTATCACTTCCAGATACGTATAAAAATAATTTCATATTTGTTTATCATTCAAAGCTCTTTTTTTCTTTTGCTTGAAATTTGGGATATATTATCATTTTTCGAATTTGTTACGTTGGATTTTAATATGTTTCTGATAATGATGCTCTTTTTATTAGGGATTTTTTGTGAAGTTTATGGATGTTATATTGTTTTTAGAATCGGGGGTGGTGGATTTTTTTTCCATACTTTTTCAAATGACACGTCAGGGATGCGAAACGTCCGAGTGAAAATGTCGAGGGTCGCGGGGATGTCCAGGGTATAAAAATATTGTATTGGCAGCGGCTGGTAGTTTCGTCGATATTTATTATCATTTTCCGTTGCTTCTATTGCCTTTCCTTACCCCGGTCAGAAGTGATGTCGTACGAGGCACAAGGGTGCTTTTCTTTCGAGTGCACTGATTCTTCGCGTACATTGATTCCAAAGGGAACTATTCACCGGTTTCCTCTATTTTCGGTTCTACGGTCAGCGATATTTGATTTCCCCGAAACGACGGAGCGATTCGCGAAATCATCTCACGGATCTACGAAGACATTCCCATAAAAATCTGATTTTTTATAATGTCGCTAAAAAAAACACGTGTAATTGTGAAAGGTACACGCTGAAACGATTGTTGTTAAATGGATTATTTTATAACTTTTCACGCGAGCATGTGGGGTAGACCGACGGTGGAAAATAACAAAATTCTAGAGGATCTGATGACGAGGCGAGGAATATGTATACCGTGTGGGCGGAATATAAGGTGGCAGGATATAAGCATACGGCCGAGAGAAGGTGTAAAGTTAAACAATTTACGGTGGTGCCTCGACATAGGGTGGCTTAGCTTATGGTAAAATTATACCGTCGTTGAGATCAACGGCACTGATACCAGATAAATGCCAAGTAGAAAATAACTTTTCACGTACGGATACCTACTCCGAAGTGCGGAGAGCCGAATAAAGTTTTATCGCGGGTGTATTTGTTTATAGCCATCTCACCTCGCCTAACGTTCATCAATATTAATGAAATATCAATGTGCCGGGGGTACACTCGATAAAACTCTACCCCGAAAGGCCGCGTGCAGGAGAAACTCGGAAATATTCAGATTTTCGAAAAAGAGACAAAATATACCGGGAACATTATGTACATGTCGGATAGATAAAAATTGAAAACGCCACTTCCTTGGCTTTCCGTTGAGATACCGGAACGTGGGAGTTTCAGCACGCTAATACGGTAAATCGATTTTTGCGAGAAACTTTCGTAGCACAGATAATTCAACGCGTGGAAATTTTGTAACGCGAAATATTTATTTTAAATATTTCTAGATTTTTAGTAAAATCGACACGTAGAAATCCCATTACGTTAAAAAAAATTGTCACTTCCCCCCTCCGTAATCCATTTGCAATAAAATCCGTCGCGAGATACCTATACTCGGTCAAGGAGATTCCGATTTCCAAAAATACGGGTGTATTATCTACGTGTCACAGTTATATAAAAATTTAAGACCCACTTCGCCCGCTCGTAAATCATATCCGGCCCATTTCCCACGGTCCTCGAGGATGATTCGACGGCCGTCGATTATCCGGTATAAAAATTACATTCTTATTGCATTAAATTTAATACACGATCGAAATGTTAGAGGGGGGGAGGTCGCAACATTTCTGCCGGCGCGGTTTTAGGCCATTTACGATTATCGCTGTCGGAATGGATGTTGCATCCCACCTTTAAAACCCGGGGAAGTATTTTCGAATCGGCCGCGGAGCTGGTCGTAAAGCTGGAATCTTCGTGCCGCGAGAAAAACCTTTTTCCCCCCTCCCCCTCTGGTTGAATTTCGCATCTCCCACGGAACGGACGATTCGGGCCGCGAGGCCACCCTTCGATTTCACGGTGGCCGAGTATTTCAAATAACTACAGTCCGTTTCGAATAACTACCTCGCCGTTTCGACCGCGGGCGATACCCTGAATTATTAAGCGACGTGGAGGGCACATACACCCGCAAGCTGTTATATCTACAGGGATGCTGAGTTACAGCTTTCCCCGTTGGCCGATACATAGATACAGTATATACATATATGCATGTATGCATACAGGGCCGAACCGAGAACGCTCGGCACCCCTGAAACTTACAAGTAGACTCGTGGCACGGTAAAATGTATAACGGTATTACGGTCTCGGATTGTTACGGTCTAGGGGGGAACGCGAACGATTCTATGGTGTTGCGACTGTAAAACGCGGGAATTTAACGCGTGGCAATTCGTGGGCTTAGGAAATTCGGAGCGGTGCAATTTACAGCGGTTGAAACTCACACTCGTGGAAATTTTGATCCCTAATTGTTTCTAGTTGTGAAAATCCAAAGCGAAGGAATATGGATAGGAAGAGATTTTCACGAATTTCAAGTGTGTAGAAATTTACGTTCGGCATTGATCTATTAAATCTGACCAGTCAGAAGGATAAAATAAGAATCTTCGAGATAAAAGTGTGGTATATTGTATACACAACCGTGAACACGTGGCATGGGTTTGGGTTCCGGGATATGATGGATCCACGCGGCTGAAGGCGGTATCCGTTTGATCTTCTATTCGACGAGTCACGATGGCTTTCAAGCTGATCTTCGATAGCGAAATAAATGTAGCCGGATTTTTCAGTAGAAATAAAATCCAGCTTCATGAATAAATTGAATCTCTTTGTTTTATTTCACGATTTCTCTCGCTCTCTCTCTCACTCTCTTTCTTTAACTTGCCTGGGAATTTGTGTTACAGTCGATATGAAATATCTTTGGAAGTTCAGCCGTCTTTCAGTGCTCATACTTTTCCACTTTCGTTTCTCTCTCTCTCTCTCTCTGTACTTTCTCCCCCTTATTTTTTTTTCTTCCATCCAAAGTTCCTTGGCGACTCTCTGCGTGGCACCGAGCCGGCTTCTTTCCAATTAATTGTCTTCCACCTTTCAGTTCGTACTCGCTTTATCCATTATCGTGCACCGCTGTCGTTGTCGTTCGGATTTCCACCGGTTCCGTTCCTGCAGGAACGAAGTTCCCCGATGCAGCTCGTCAATAAGATCCGGGAGCTAATTAAAGTTTTCCGAATGCGAGTCGACCGATCGGAAGTCTCACGGTACCCGGAAACGATCCTCGATCGTTCGTCCGACCACTTTTTTGACCAATTTTTCCATATGTCACATAAATATTAGTGTTACGTTAAAATATGTTGCAATTGAGATCCGCTGAATCGCAGAAATTATTTTGTTAAAGGATGAAATAAGTTTCCTTTTAATTCGTTCGAATTTCGTGGCACGCTATAAGTTCCTTTCGCATACTTTCGTGCCGTAAAAACTGTTGGCTGGAATGAACGAAAAATAGAGAGATGGAGAGAGAGAGAGAGAAGAAAAAACAGGAAAAATGCGGTACACTGCGGGCACTTTGTTTCCCGGCGGGCGGAAGTGTAACGAAAATCGTATTACTTTTGTTCTGAATATTCCACGGCTCACTGACACGGTCCAATTTTGAAGAGCTCGCTATTGCACTTATCGATGCAAATGGGTTGACGGTTAAACCTATCTTCCCGCGGCACGTTATAGCACAGAACTAACGATATTAAGCCCCGGAAGGTCTTTGACGAGTATCTCTCTATAATCGGAAACAACGACAGGATTTCTCACGCTCGATGAAAAACATATATCGTACGATCGCCAAAGTAGAATCGGTGGAACAAAAATCCTCCAAAAATTTCCCCGGGTAAATTATTTCACGATCGACTTGGGTTTTGCCAATCGTAATTCATTCTCTCGTCAACCGATCGAGATATTTTATTAAAACAACCGACACGAGGCAAAATCCGTGGAAACCTCTTCCGCGCGTCGAACGCTTTCAATCTCCGACGTCGAAACTTCGTGCGTTTTTCACGGCAGATTTTTCTATTTGTTCTCGACTAACTCGTTTCGACTCGGGCGATTCTCTCGATTTCCATCAATTATCCCACTCCCCCGGACTTCCGAGGGGTATTTTGAATCCTATCCACGTCGCTGATCTTCCTCTCTCTCTCTCTCTCTCTCTCTCTCTCTCTCTCTCTTTTTTTTTCATTCTACACCGACGTTCATTCCGCCGGCTTCGCTTATCGGGAACCAATGGCGTCGACTTCCCTCTCGTAACTCGCTGGTGCCCCTCGTTCGAAGCGATCTCGAGTAGATCTGATCGGAATTTTGGGCTATCTTTGTTCTAACTTGTGTTCGAATGTGTCAGCGAGCGATTGTCGTATGTAGATTCATACTTTACCGACTGGAAACCTATTAATCGGATATTTGTCATTGACACTTACCATTTGATAGCCTATAGATCGTTATCTTCGTAATTATTTATTATCAAAATTTATAAGTCCGAGCCAAGTGTCCGCTAGTTCTCGATTAGGTGTCTCTTAAATTTTTCCTGCTGGAAAGGTTAGATGTGTGCTTTTAAGATTGGGCCAGGTGTTGGGTCAGTTCCGGAAGAGGTTGTGCGTGGCGTCTCACGCAGCGTTCCGTCGATTTCGCGTTTCGAACTGCTGATTCGACGACCGACGATTTATCTCGGACGTCGCAGCGTCGGGCAAACATTATTACGCCGTGTTATCGGGAGTTGCAGCTCTCTACGTGCAATCCCTTTCTCCCTGGTTTTCTCTCTCTCTCCCTCTTACTCTCTCTTTCTCTCTTCGTCGGCTCTATCCATTCCCACGTTTCACGTGCCTATCGTCGACGGCCGCGTTTCTCTTCACGTAGCGTCTTTCAGTCGAAGGAAACCCTCCGTTCGGCTAATTTACATCGGGGACGGTCTGAGTCGCGCGCAAAATTCAATTGAACCTTTCAGGCGGCTTCTTTGAACCACGCCGGTCGAATTTGCCCTCCCCTCCCCCCTCGCCTGGAATGTTTGCGGAAATTGTGGAATTTATTAAAAATAAAAAGAGATGCCCGTCGTGGATACGACGCGCGGAAAATTGCAAACCGGCGTGTGTATTTAAATAACGTCCCGCGGCTAAGGTCTACACACATATACACACACAGATATATGTATATATATCCACGTGCTCGCACACATTCGCCTGTAATTTTATCTCGTTCTCGTACGGGGACGGGATTAGTGTAAATTTAAACAGAGGCAAAATTTATCGTCGAACTCCGGCTGTGATCGTTGGTCTAATTTACGAAAGGAAATTGCACAAGCCTCGGCTTGGATTCTCGACCCGAATCGAAACCTTTTCGAAGCTTTTGATTGCCGTAGAAGGTTCCCTTCTACGACGATCATAAAACACTACTGATTACGGGCGGTATATACGTTAAATGAATACAGAAGTAACGAATTGTCCAAAGTAAAGCGGCGCTTCTAGTTACGAGCACGTCGTAAACTCGTGAAACCCCGCTTCGGAACGCTATCCACGTCAACGAGCATTCACGTTACGTCCCGATGTTGTTCGCTTCTGTTATCTCGGCTACCGGCAACGATACCCGACGTGACTTACTTTCTTTTCAACCCCCACCCACTCCCCCTTTCCCCCCCCTTTCTTCTATCCCCTTTAAATCGAGAAGCCGTCATCTACATAATTCACTTGTTCAAACTACATCGCTGCCCTTTTTCTATGGGAATTTAATGCACACCTTCTGTCATTAATACTAAACCTACCTAGTTTGTCAATTTTTAACAATGCAACGCAGGTGATAGGAAGAATTAGAAGTTTATAGAACATTATTGTTTTTTTAGTTATAATCGACAAAAGTAACTTTGACAGTTGTAAACTTGAATAAAGAAACTTTGGACCAATGTGTAAACGGTTCAAAATTGTCTATGATACAATCAAATCCTACGGTTTATCATAAATTGGGATTATACTTTGATCTCGCTATTTATAATACATAAGGGTCAAAGTAACCAGGTATTGTTACCCGTCTCTCTTTTATCGCGTGGACGCGCGATACCACAACTCGGTAGTTTGATTCCCGGAAAGTTTCCTTTTATCTCGTCCGAAGTACAACCGAACCCCATTTCGTCCCTCAGGACACCCGACCGACCCCGGGGACGTTGAATCCCTGGATGAATTCTGACGTTCACCGATCGCGAAACTTTCCCGATACATTTCTATTCTTTCGTCGCTTTAATTCTTGATAGTGGCAAAACCGTGGCGCGGACAGACACGACGGAGTGTCTCGTAGAAATTCACGAGAATTCCATCGTGTCTCCGGACATTAGGCTCGGGTGTGCTTTATCCCGTCGATATTTTACCAGGGAAACTTTTTTTTCACCGGGAACTATTTCCATCGCGATAACGTTTCCGGTACCCGTTCACCGTGTGGATCGCGAATTAATCGCGCGTGAAGTTGTGAAAAAAAGAAACTAAACGCCGAAAACGAGAAGCGAATAAAATAAACGTTTTCCCGAAAAACCGTGGTTTCGATTAGCCGATGGTGTAAAATGGGTTTTCGCGCCAACAACTAGTCAGAATATCCCTATCCCGAAGTTTCGCGTTTTTCTTTCCTTTTTTTGTGTGTGTTTTTTTTCTCACCGTCGATAAAACGTTCGATTTTATGCGTGCCGTCCGTTATTATCCGCTATAAAGAACGCTAGACGCGTCGTTAGCACGTACAAGCGAGTTTATATACAAAAACGTTGCAGATTGTTCGCGAGATCGTCGAAACGACGGTATATCGGCAGTAAAGCAACGCTTACCGGTCAGAATCGCGATACATAATTCCGCGGAGACCGTCGGACGTCGTAAACGTCGATATCCGCGCGAATCAAATTCATATCAGAAACGTTCTTTCGAGCAACAGGTTTTTCCGCGGCGATAACCAGACACCGCTTCAACGCCACGCGGAATTAACGAACGCCGAAAGAACCGGCGAGACTTTTCGCGAAATCGCAAAAAGCGACTCGCTGTGCGGATATTTCCGCGGGTTTTTTCTTCTTGAGTGTCGCGTGACAAAAGAACGACGTCTATTTCGTTCGTTCCGCCGATTCACTCGAGGGTATTTCTCGCTATGGGATTCTCGAAAAATGTTCATCCCCGATCCGGATATCGTTCTCGGATGGATTTTTTTTTTTTTTAGTTTTTAACGATCCAATTTAATTAACACGTTTCGTGGAAATTGCTCCCGTCGACATGGAGAATGATCACGGTAACACCATCGGAATTACCATTTTCATGCGATCTTGAACGATGATCACGAATACTGATGTATTCCCGCCAGTGGATGCTTTGAATGCAGATTCAAGTATGAATACGTATCGGCGTTTAATATAACGTTACGCGGTCATTTACATATTACCCGTAATGTCGGATAACGTTCGGAGTAAAACAGAATGATCGCGCCGTCGGAATAAATCGTCGTCGAACAACGTATTTCCTACGGTTACTATTCGTCGTTCATTGGTCGGTTTCCATATTTAAGACACTTCACCTGTGACCACGTGTATCAACCATCCAACACAGGCTATTATTAATATAATTTCACTTCTATCGACACCCCCGTGAAACGCCATCCCGACAAGTTGTGAAACCGACAAATCAAACAGACAGACGGACTGGTTTTGTTTGGTTTTCATAAACAGAATAAACTTTCATTAACCGATCCCTATCAGCCGTCCTGTACACGGTAGTAAAAACGTTTCACGTGACAGCGGTGGAGCACAATGGGGCCGAACGTTTATACGGTTAATTAAGAGAATACAATACCGCGGCGAGTGAATAGGAATACGCCGGATCCGTGATCTTTAATTCCAACGATGGCGATGATAATTCGCCGCGCGCCGGATTAACGGCGGACTTAGCCGACGTTTCGCACAACGGAACACGGGATTTCAATTAACAATTCCGGTGTATTAATTATACGAAGCGGCCCGGTGGAGCGGTGCAACGGAAATCGGGATAAACGGCGTTATTCGCGGCAGCGTGCCGCGCGAGGGACGTAGTTTCGTAAGATGTAATTATTCACTGCTGAGTCCTTTATAATAATGACAAATGACTGTAACACACCAGCCAGCCAGCCAGCGTCCTTTCGTCGTCAGCCCGAAGTCTACGGTTTCCGGGAAATCCGGCTAACGCCTAACGATTCTTTAACTTCTTCGTATCAAACTCCCCCCGACGGCGAATGGCTACAGTATTAAATTGTATCGGTGTTGAAGTCCCGAGAAATTCTTTGCCGCTTGTAACACCTGCGCCGGTATGACGTTATGATAGATATTAATGGATGGGTGTCGTTTTTTCTTTCATTGTTATTTCATTCGATGCCCGGGGAAATGTTTTGTTCACGTGAGTTACGTTATTTGGATTTCCACGGAATTTAAGGAGTGAACGATTTTGAAGTGTTGAGAATTTTGAACGCGGGAAAATTTGAAACATAGAAATTTTGATGTACAAGAAATTCCGACGAGCAGATTTATATTCGCAGCGATCCAGTCTCAACACTTGCCGCTAGGATCTCTTTTAAAACTAAATGCAATCTTGATAAACGTAATTAGGTAATTAGCGGAACTCCGGATCGCAGAGGATCACGTTGACGTTACGGACGTAGAAATGAAAATGGTGATACCGTTGCCAAGATTCTCTCTCTCTCTCTCTCACTCGTCGTCGAAATATCTAATGAATTCAATTAAGAGCATCTCTCATCCCCTTTGTAGATGATTCATAGCTACTTAAACGCGATGCGTTTGAGAAAGGAATGCGCGCCGGAATATATCTTTGTACTTCCGTTGACGAAAAGATGGTCGTTAAAACGAGATCGACCTTGCTTATGGTCCGTCTTTTTAAACGAAATCTGGGACACTTTGATATCGCATCGTACCTGACGAAGTTTTCATTTCTCGAGGGCTTTTCTTTACGATCACCGTGTCATATAGCTTTTTATACTTTCTTTGAGGGAATATCTGGCAAGGTAATTATCTTGGTACGTATACATACGTATATACATACACACAGGTAGATGGATCTAAATCGACAAGGAAAGAGAGGATATTTGAATTCGAATACAGGACGTGGGCGGCAAGTAGCAAGGGAGACAGGACATCCGATTTACATTAAATTTACATTGCAATAACGTACCCTTCGTATCTCAGATTGATACGACATGCACTATCAGAAGAAGATTCTCCCTGTCGTTGAATCTCTCAGGAATACTCTTTCATTTGATATGACCTATGAGAGATAGTCGATACATATGTCCTTCTGTCGCGGCTCAATCGTTCCAAGACTCTTTCCTTCAACGACCATATGTCGTTTATTTCTCTCTTCTTCCTGTTACCCATTCGCTGGATTCAAACATTTCGTTTCATCAATCGTGACTTATGATCTTTCGCAAAGACATCTGGGATTTAGCTTTATAATTGATAGTGTTGCTCCGAGACGGTCAGTTTCACTGGAAATTTTATTACTTACCAAATTTTGAATTTTGGAGCATAGAAATTGTGATGCTCTGACAATTCTACGCGTTGAAATTTCCTTACGCAGAAAATTTGACGCGTTGAAATTTCCTTACGCAGAAAATTCGACGCGTTGAAATTTCCTAACGCAGAAATTTCGACGCGTTGAAATTTTCTTACGCAGAAAATTCGACGCGTTGAAATTTTCCTACGCAGAAAATTCTACGAGTTACCAATTCAGGGCGTAGAAAATTCTACGTGTTGAAATTTCCTTACGCAGAAAATTCTACGCGTTGAAATTTCCTTACGCAGAAAATTCGACGCGTTGAAATTTCCTTACGCAGAAAATTCGACGCGTTGAAATTTTCCTATGCAGAAAATTCGACGCGTTACCAATTCAGAGCGTAATAAATTCACTGTATTGATACTACAATCCTCAGAAAATCCATTTCACATAATTTTCAGGGTGCACAAATTCCAACGTCTAACTTTCCCTAGCGTAGAAATTCCCTAGGCTCAACAAACTCCCCAAACTGGGGTAAAAGATTTCCAAAAAATCGTTTTTTTTTCCAGGTATCCTGGGTCCGACGTCGCAGCGACGAGCTTCAGATCCTGACGATCGGCTCGGACACCTACGCCAGTGACGCCCGTTTCTCCCTGGCGTTCGAGAAACCGAACGATTGGCGGCTACATCTAAGCCCGGCGACGGAACGTGACGGCGGTGTGTACGAGTGTCAAGTCAGTGTCCATCCGCCGCTAATCAGGACCGTCCATCTGACGGTGTCAGGTGAGCAAACCATGTGTGGGATATCGCGGTCAATTTCAAGTTCCTACCGTATGCCCTTTGATCTGACTTTGTCACCGATAAATTAGTGTGCGAACTTCGGATGACAGAGGACCTCTGACCGAATAGTAATCGAGTCCGTCGGGTAATTAGATGCCTTTGTGACTATTAACCAAAGTCTGTCTCTAACGATTATTCAACATCGCGATGTAGTCGACGCGACGTATAGAAACGTCGGGGAAATTCCGAC
Organism: Mimumesa dahlbomi; assembly: GCA_917499265.3. Taxonomy (NCBI): domain Eukaryota; kingdom Metazoa; phylum Arthropoda; class Insecta; order Hymenoptera; family Crabronidae; genus Mimumesa; species Mimumesa dahlbomi. The sequence goes on from OU824118.1 coordinate 13,599,077, forward strand.
GGAAGATTTTCACCCGCGTAGAACCCTTCCAGCGACGTTTACCGTCGCGGGGAAAACGTTTACGTTGCTGGAACGGCGAAGCGCCCGTATAAACCGTCTGTAAAATAACAGCCGGTGATTTCGAATCCGTCATATTTCTTCGGGAAACATACCGATATAGAAAACGACGCGTCGCAACGGTGGAAGGTACTAAATACGAAATCGTAAAAGGGCAGGCAGTAACTACAGATTCAGTTACTCCACACTTTTTACCGTCGTGCAATAATAACGTAGGGATAAATCGAAGAAAAAAACGCCAAGTGATCTCGATGTTCCAATAAATTCATTCTATACGTATATAGTAACTTTAAACTATATACAAAATTATAAAATGTATGTAGACAAGGGTTCCAAACGTTTAGGGTGTTTAACAGAAAGATTTCCAACGTTGCTTCATAGGGTTAACTTCATCGACGTGAAAACCGCAAAAAGCGCACCCCCATTATTCTCTTAATCCACCCTTGGAAAGTACTTGGGGAAACTTGCTCCATAGATACATAATCCACGCGTCCCAGAACATTTTCGCCGGACCATAAATCACGAAGACTCGCATCGTTAGGGTCGTCCTTGTCGCGGCATAATGGCGATCTTGGAGCTGTAACGATGTCCTTGTGGTGCTCTCGTACCCACCCCTACGTACATCCCTTAATTGGTGCCTCGTCTCTTTGCGTCCTTCCATCCCTGTGTGCGTTTGTGTGTGTGTGTCTCTCTCTCTCTCTCTCTGTCCCTCTCTCACTCGCTCTTTGTCTCTGTCTGTTCATGTATGTTATGCACGTATATTCGAAGCTGCCGATACTTTGGCGCTTACGGCCCACCGAGGATGTAATTCTTAATTAAAATTGATCACTGGCGGTTCCAGACGGATGGAGATTATCCGCGGAATGATTTCACGGCTGGATTTTCAGCGATCGGTCGACGGTACAGTGTTGTCGTGATTACAGAGAGGATTGGAGAGATGTATGTGATTGCGTTTTTTAGAAGTTTTTTTTTAAGAATTTTTTTATGGTACTTTTGTTCTTTAGGGGATTGATTGTTGTACTCATTTAATTGTATATAAATACAGATACATGTAGAGCTAAGTGTCATTATGGTTTTATAGGTATAGAAAATCCATTTCTGCGTTGTTTCGAGTTAATTTCGAATCACAGAAGTGTCTGGGGATATTCAGACTCACGTTGGTTCATTAACGCAAGTGAAGTATCAGGAATTGTGGAATCGGTAGCCCCTCGGAGTGGTCTGTTAATCACTTTACCGGGATACAGGAGAATTGAATAACCGTTACGGTGAAATTGACCCTTAAGAGACGACGTCGTTGCGACGTTTAAGTATTTACGAACTTCTGATAGCGCTGTAGCGCGCGATTGTTAGGACACAATGGCGTATGAGACATATCCATGGCCGCTGAATCCAGCGACGCGTGTCGTAAAACCGGGGTTTTACGATGGCAACGACTCAAAAGCGTTCGTTTCGAACTGCACGACATTCCGCCGGCGATATTTCCTCGCGAGGCGGCCGTTAAACCTTGCCTTTTTCGAGGACGAGGTTAATATTCGACCCGGTTTCTTTTCCGCCCCTGTGTGATCGACCCCGGGAAATATTCGGGGGTCGAAAGCACCCTTCGAGAGTTTCGTACCCTAGTGATCAGATATTACGTCACCGAGCGCAGAGAAATTAACGCTAGAAAAATTTTGAACGCTTGAATTTTTTAATCGGAGAATTCGTAAAATGTCTAATCGTGGAAAAGTGTAAGTATAGAAATTTCCAAGCGTGGAAAAGTCCAAATACAGAAATTTCCAAGCGTGGAAAAGTCCAAGTACAGAAATTTCCAAGCACAGAAAATATCAGTGTCTGAAAAATTAAACGTCACAAAACTCTGCAACCCTAAACTTCCAAACCCAAGATTCTCCCAAAAATCCCAATAACAAATTCCTACGAAATCACTCTAACGAGTCAAACGAAAAAAAAAGAACCCTTCGACATCCATCAGTCACCGAATTTCCTCCGCAGTTGTTTAACACCTATCCGAAACGTGTCCCAATAACCCTTGTACCGTCACGAGAAACCTTCGGTTCGTTTCACCCACCGATTTATCCATTGATTCCATCGAACTATTACGCGTTACGAGCTGCCAGCCGTTGGGACGTCTTTTGTGCCCCATATTCCCCCGTGATTTAAGAGTGACACAGATGCCTCGCGAACTGAGAGGACAATTCCGCGGCCATAGATCCCATGTGTACGAACGATAACGGAAAATGCATCGGCGTTACTGCCAGGAACGGTTATGTTTCTACGTTTCGTTGTCGGAAACACCGCTATGCCCGGTGGGTTGTGCGTGTCCCCTCCCTTCACCCCCCCCCCCCTTGTTGTATTGTTTTCGCTATTTTTACGGTGGCCACCTTTATTGTCGGTACGACCGTAGTCGAAAAATCCGCGACACGGAAAGACAGCGGTCGACGATAAATTGAATAATCGACATCCATCGCGGGAGAGGGGGGTGGGGGCATTCGTTGCTTTTCCCGGCTTGTTTATCGACAAACAGTTCCCGGTTGGTACGCGTATGTTCTCCGCGGTAATTTGTAACGAGCTGTATAATCGTTGGAAGAACACCGAATCGAGCAATTATCCGTGAGAGAACCAGTTCGTTTGGCTCGGAGAATTATGTATAGGTAATACTATAAAAATATATATATAAAAAACAAATAAAAAGATACCTTGGATATCGTGACGATCGCAATTATCGATGGAACGATGGTGTTCGCCGGTCTGAATCCACCTGCACGTTAAAATTGTAATGCGAGGATTATTATTATTATTATTATTATTATTAGTAGTAGTAGTAGTATCGTAGCCGTATATCGAATTGCGTGTATGTGTATGTGTGTGTGTGTGTGTTTTTTCATCCCCCCGATTTCGCTCCGATTGCCTCGCCGTGTAATCTCGTATCGGTATCGAAAATAATTTCCCGATTAAAATAACCCACGCCCGCTATCATCCCGCGGTAATAACTGTAACGCGATAGTTCGGCAACACACGGATACACCGGTTGATACGTTCGTCAGCTGTCCACCGATTCCCGGTAATTACTCCGCGATGTTTTAACGAGCTCGTAATTAATCCTCGCGTATCGCTCGTATACCAAATTACATTTCCTTTTTCCATTACATTCTCGTACACGGAGATTCAAGCCTCCTCGATAAATTCCACTACCTTCGGCAATGCCGTCGGGTGGAGAAAAAAAAGAGGATATTTATAGAAAAAAAACTAAAAATAAAAAAAAAATGAGGCGATCGACCACGCATATAAGTACCAGGATATTTGTTCGGATCAAGCATAGATCGATCGTGTGATACATTCGACCGAAATACCCAGGTGCGGGACCCGGCATAAATTCCGTCGATCCTTCCGCGAAATAAACGCGGCGAACGTTCTCGCGTGTTCAAAACGGCGGAACGGAACGATCGTCTTCGTGTTATCCTCCCCCCCCCCCTGTGTCTTTGTAGTATAGTTGTCCCGATATTTATCATGCTCGCTTCTAAAACGTCCGCTTATACCTATCGTTCCGATGAGATTGTTATTGTCGTCCACCGACCGACCACAGCCGTAAAACTTTCTTTTACCCGAAACTTTCGGTATTCCTGTCTATCCCCGGGTAGGGGAGGTTTTCTCTCTCTCTCCTGGAAATCGTGCCAGGAAAGTCGTTCCCCTCCCCCCTCCACCCCCAGGAACCACTAGCCACATTTCGGTGTCCTTACATGGTTCACTTGGAACGCGGGAAATGGAAACGCTGCGGCGGTAGTCTTTTAAATCGTCGCGAATTATCTACGACCCTCTTTCCCGGTCGTGTAATTCTCATTTATTTCTCGCGTGACGTGTTTTTATGATTTTGACTCTCGGTGGGGTGAGGGTTTAATTCACCGGGCAATCACGGTTTATTAAAAGGTAAACAGAGAAGATCTTAAGGTGAAGTAAAACCGTTGAAAGAAATTAAATAATGGGATGTTTCTTATTGTGCTCGTTCTTCTTATTCGTCTTATACTACTTGTTTGATTTTTTTCGGGAGATTCTTTTATCCTCGCTGGTTAAAGTGCGGTAATCGACGGCTTTCGTTTGATCCCCTCCGACGGGGATGGAAAGGTGTGCGAAATTGTCATCTTGGTCTGTGATCCCGGCGAATGAATAGACCGGACGATTCACTCTTCCGTCGGACGGATCGGCGCGGGGCAGTTTTGCGTGAAAATGTATAACCTTGTTTTTTCTTCGGGGAGCACGGTTAATGATTTCCTTTGAGGGGCCGCGTGCACGTTCGTTAGCGGCGAAAGCTTTTTGCTTTTTCACCATTTTCCAGTCCGACAACGAACTGTGGTCGCGCTTCGATCGGATCGTCTCCACTTTTCCTCGTTTTTTTTTCCCCCCTCCGACGTGTTTCCCATCGACCATGCTTCGTCGGCCACCGTCAAAGTGAAATTCGTATAATAAGCCAACGGAGAAAAGGCTCGTGCGTCGTTTTGCGGATCGGTATCACTTGCAAAGCCTTTTATTTTTTGACCCGTGCGTCTGCGAACGAAAAAAAAGAAAAAATAGTCGCGTCGGTTCATTCGCCTCGTGTAGTTTTGCTTTTTAATTTCGGACATCTATTCGATTCGGCCAGGATTTTTTAAGGGCGATCGAGTTACTATGACGGCGGAACTCTGTACCAATGGGCAACGTTCAAAAAGCGCAGATATTTATTTCACAGAACTAACCATCATTTTATGAAATACTCAGTATAAAAGTTTTCATTCCGTGGGATATCGGGACGTAAAAAATCCAACGGTAACGAAATTTAATCGCACACTGAAAGAGGATACTTCGCTACACACATTCCCTAGTATTTCTACCTGTAATACTTATTTGAAAACTCTACAAATTTCAATTTACAATCACAAAACATATGTGATATAAAAATACATCATTCCACAGTCTAGGGTTCACATTCCCCACTATTATCCCACTTTTTTAAAATCCATTGAAAAGTTTCGTTGTCCCTGTCGGTTTTCACGTCGCGTTACAACCGTCGCTCGATCACCGGGCTAGATCCGCGATATCCAAGGCCGAAGATCATCGACTATCCCGATATCTAGGAATTTCCCACCGTCGCTGGGAACGTTTCGCGGGAACGTCGCTTAGAAAACTTATGTCCTCGATAAGGGCCACGCGAACGACAAGGCAGACGAGTCTTCCGCGCGATCGGCGAAACCGTTAAAACCGATATCTCCGTCGTCGACGAGATCGTCGGTCGCTCGTCGGGTTATTTCGCGGAGTTAGCAGTTCGCTGCTCGCTTCCACGCTTGTCTGCGTCAACTCCGTAAACTCCGTAGGCCGAGTTTCCCGGTGAACTGCGAACGGATACGCTATCCACCGACGAACCTTCCGCGAAGATAGCAACGCGGAACGGTGAAATTTAGTTGGCGAACCGCACGGCTTTTAACGACCTGGTCAAGTTCCCGAGCACCGCTCGTAAGACCCGATCGACGAGATTTCGCGAGTGCGTTGCAGTTGTTCGTTGTTCGGTTCGAGAAGTGGAATAAAGATGATGGACAAACGTTAACATCGTCTAATTATCTAATTAGGCCCCTTTCTACAGGAAATCGATCACTTTTTGGGGTCACATCTCGAAATATATTGAAAATCACTGACTGAGCCGTTGGCACACTAAATATGGTAATATAATAACTTTGGTTTTTCGAAATTTGAAAATTACTAGAGTTAAGTAGTTACAGTTGTTTAAACTTTGACTATTTGTAAAAATGTACCTTTTTAAACATTCACACGTTGACAATGGCAAAGCGTAGCAACCAAATTTCTCTTTTATTAATTGTAAACGTATCCCAGTGGAACAGGGTTAAAAGTGACAAAATCCGAAAGTGCAACGATATTCACTACGTTATTTCCGTTACGCACAACGACAGTCTCTTTCGCACTTATATCCACCCTCCCCCCCCCTCTCCATCTCCCCCGGTCCTCGCGAAACTTGCGAAATAATTTCTGGAGGAGGTATATATACGAGAGGTTTATTTCTGGCAAGCGTTCAAATAGTTGGGAACTTAAATTCCGTGAGAGGCGAGAGGTTTTTCGAGGGCGCAAACTGCTGGCCCCGGGTTGAACTTTACGAGCAGCTCCCGGTGGCTAGCCGCGTTCTAATCGGGTTTCGATAATGGTCGGGGCATCGATCGATGTCGGTGCCGGTTCGAAAAAAAGGCGCGAAATTAGTATGGAAGAGGGGCCCCCTCGACGAATCGATGTTCCGCATAGCGGATCAGACCTATAGGTCCGATGGGGGGGTTTATTCCTAGCAGAACGTTTCCACGGGGATGGTACGGCCCTGATAGGTCGACAGGGTGGAAAAGAAGCTGCTTAGAATGTGTAATTAATTACGTCGTAACGTTCGCGCAATCAGCTGGAATGGAATTAATTTTGCCGTTCGGCTTTTCGGGGAGAATCGTGTGTGTGTGTGTGTGTGTGTGTGTTCTTTTTGTTCTTTCTCCGTAGATTCGTTCTTTTTTCCCCCGGGTTAACTGGGGCGCTATCTGCTTTACGAGTGCCGGCGGATGGGTTGGTTTTTGGATTCGTAGTTGGATTTGAGTACCTTGTTCTCGTCGGATAATAACGTGAGACTCGTTTCCGTTGGGCGTTTGATCATTCGAGAGTTTGATTCTGAGAGTGCGAAAGATTTCGTGGGTTGTTTGTTGATTTACATGATGGTGGGATTTTTTGTTATTTAAATGTTGAAATGTATGTATGAAATATAGGAGTTGATGATCGATATATGTTAATGAGAACGAAGCTCGGATTTGTATTTCGTTGTTTGGTCGGACTAAATATTAACAAGACTCTTTTTGATATACTCCCCCCCCCTCCCAGTTTTTCTTATTAATACAAACACACACACGTCTGTTAGTGTTTCACGTAACATTCTCGCAACGGGTTGTACACACGTTTCAACGATCCGTCGGCTTATTTGTACCGTCAACAAGAAATGTTTTTGGTGGTGGAGAGAAAGCTGTTTACATTTGCGTTTTTGAATATCGTTGCGGGCGGAAAATTTACGTGGCCCCGATGCTCTTTTTAACGGATTGCGAAATGCGGCGCGGCACGTTAAACCGGTGTATTGCATTCTTTGCAAATCATTTGTTTCGCCGGGAAATGAAAGTTCGAGTTAATGAAACCGCATATTTTTCCGCAGTTTTTTGGCCGGTACCCGGGCAATTTTCGAGATATCGATCTGGATCCCGTTGCCAAAGCGTTCTGCTCGAAATTCCACGCCGAAAACTTTCTACCAATAATTCCTTTTCACGACGCTTCAATTTTTCAAAAAAACCCTTTCGAATATCTTAAAATATCTTTTCAAAATCCTCCATATTTCACAAGAACACATCCAACGACCTATCCTACCCTCAAAACAATGTCTTCAACATTCCTTATTCTAATTCATTCCCCCACCTCCTTGGATTGCCCCCGAAAGGGGTTAAAAAATCGCAGCGATTAAACGTCGCGGGAGTATCTGAACCGTGTCACTCGGACAAGAATATCCGACCTCACGCGACGTACATACATACTTACATACATACATACATACATACATACGTACGTGCAAAGGTCTTTTAGTGAGTTAGTGGCTGGCTCAGAGACTCGTGCTTTCCAGGTTATAAATCCGCGGACGAAGGATAAGGACTTCCAGCGGCAGGTATGCACCCAGCCTATCTCTCCTCCCACTTTCTCTCTCTCTATCTCTCTCTCTCGCTTCCCCGGAAAGCATGGAAAGCTTCCTTTGCAGTCTCCGGGAATAAATCAGAGCTTGCCAATACCAAGCGTTACGAGCTTTTATTACAGACTCGCTGGCGGCCTCTTGTCCGCCGGCACGTTTATTTACAAAGACTTTGTTTCACCCCGGGGTTTCCCCTCTTCGTGTCCTTCTGTCCTCTCCTTCGGAGTCGTCGTTACAACGGCTACCGTGATTGACTTCTTAACGGTTTACCCACTACCGTTTGCTGGTGACGCGAATACGTTAGAGAAGACCGAATCGAAAGGAGTTGTTAATTTTGAAAGTGGGGCAAGTCTAGTATTTTAAGGGATTGTGTAACTATCTACAGGGTGTGTTGGAAAAGTGGACTTGATCCATTTTTATAATTAATGGGTCAAACTGCTGTATTATGGAAAATAGTGTTTTTATCTAGTAATAGGCTTTTAGAGAATACATACACCCTGATTATCGAAAGTTCTATTAATAGATTTCTGGTAATTAAAGTATTAACTAGTAGGTGCCATCGAATTTTGGAATTCTGTGCCATCATTTTGGCCAATACTCTAATTTCCAGATCAGAAAAATTGTGTTACGTTTCCGAAAACGGTGGCGATGTTTCCCGTCCGTTTTCCGCGTTCATCGGTCCGCACACCTGTATTCCGTCCTCGAATCGAATTCCGCAGGTAAAATCGCGGGGGCCGTTTTAATGGGTGCTCGCGTTAATAATGACGCTGGTACAAGTACTTTCCAAGTTCACCGCGTATCCTGTACGTGAAAGTAGATCACCAACATCGTTTAACCTGTCAGAATGTAGACGGCAATGCGAACGTATGTGTGTGTGTGTGTGCGCGCACGTACGAAACTCGTACGGCGCGAAGACACTTGTGATTTTAATTGCAATTACTTCAACCGGCAGTTTATGTACTTCGTAATTTGATACGTTTTACGAAACTCGCTTAATTAGGACAACTTGTATTTACCACCGTGTGTGTGTGTGTGTCCTGTGTTGCGGTACGTGTTGTTCGACGAGCGACAATCCCGACCGATTCGTTCGATCGTGATTCCACCGATACCCGCGATTTGATCATTTGTTTTTCAAATATCTACCGTACGATACCACCGTTCGAACAATCTATCGTAAAATTTTCAGCGTGAAATAATAATTTCTACTTTCAAGTAGACGAATATCAGATCGCAGGAGTTTGTTATCGTTTTCTTGTCGATACGATTAAATACCCGCGATTTCCCCGGTGTATTTGTTTATTTAATTTGTACGTATTTAATTTCGTTACGAGTCAACGTTAATTTCGTCCGCCATGTTCAGCGAGCGTTGTTTCAGTTCCGCATATTCTGCCGTAAAGTTTAGCGGTCTTTAGCGATGGCCCCGTTCAAATATGCGGTCAGCAGTGTTGCGAGCAGGGAAAATTCAGCGGCCGCGAAAGTGATAACGCATTACGCACGTATTACGTGTTCCGGTTAAAACGTGCAGATTGCGGTCCGCGTACTGCTACGTGTACGGCCAGTCAGCGTGTTTCCATTGTTGGACAAGTGGAAATCAATGGTTTCCACCGACAGCAGGAACTTTTCCGCGCTGGGAAATTTCTTTGAAATTAAAGTTGAAAATTTTATTATTGGTTTGTAGAAAATACAGGGATCTTGAGTGTGACAGGACTGTCAATTGATATTCTCTAGTTCACACAAAACACTGGTAATCATGAATATTAATACGTTGAAATTATTTATAATAGCTATCAAACGGATTATAATTAGGTACATGGTATAATAACGTCGAAAATGATAATATGCTGGATTAATCTTTCGGTTATCAAAATACGTAGCAACGACGCCATAATGAACATATTACGCTTATCAGCGTTTAATTACAGAATACACGCGTGATAATAATTCTCCCATCGCGACAGTGTTATCACTGTTAACCGCATCCCTTATAGGGTTAACAATAACCACCGTGCGATACGAGATTATCCGCAACGATTATTTTACGGTTACGTTTAAGAACGATCGAATAAAAAGCAGGAAAAATAAAATTATTAATACCCCGCCGAACGGAATACATACCATGATTATAAATGGTATCGTCTATATCTTTTCCAAGTGGTCCATTTAATTCAGAACGATTTCACCGTAAATCGGAGATAATAGAATCATACGAGCAACAGCCAGTAACGTAACGTTTTGTGACCTTATTGTTTACAGAACTCCCGTGGATACGGGAGTCGAGCCAATCGACGGGAATTGGCGCGGTTAATGAATAATATTATTTCGTTAAGGTAACGGAAAATGAGGCGTGCAAAATACATACGCAAACAAAAGCCCGGGCGAGCCGTATAAATATGTATAAACTAAGCAGGTTTAAACAAACGGGTGGAAATCGGAAAATACCATTATCTGAAAAGGCCTCGCATTCGCCAGTTATCCCACCCGAGTTCTGTTTCCCGGTTTGCATTATATCAATATTCCCACAGCGACGAAATTATTTTGACCTGAAAGTAACTGCCGTAAAGCATCCCGCCCCTGGGAGTCATAAAACACACGCAAAAAGATATACCACACCAGCCATGTTTTTGTATTTTATCGAATACCATAATTCATATACAAGAGCCGTTGATTTACTTCGCGTAATGATCGCCGAGATTATAATAATTCCTGTAGCTCGATGATTTTCATTTCCAACACCACGAAATCGACGTGGGACCTAATTATTGACATTTTCCACTGAAATTGTTTCGAAACGTTTGCGAAATTCCTACGTTTTTAGTTTCGATCGTAATTACAATCGATACTTGGGTGTTTCACGGCATCGTAGACTTAAATACTTTGCTCTCGCGAGAGCCCGTTGGGAAAAATGTTTCGAGTGTTGTTTGACGTCAAATAACACGTGATATTCGATAGCGATGAAACTCGCCCGTCGAACGTTCGATTTCCGCAAATAGCGCGCGAGCAAATTTATCTTCCGCGATATAACAGTGGATCTCGTTTGCACAGTGTTACGCGGCATAATCTAATGCGACGCTGCACGGTCGGGAAGACGGACGGCGGGCGTCGTTCTATCCACCTTCCGAAATCTCGTCGTTCCGACGCGATAAAACTGCCGTCCGTTTTCCGCTGTTTCGTAAAAAATTCAAAGCGCAGAAACGTCAAGCTGGCCTGAGAATTTTCCGATACTTGCAAATAGAGTCCACGAATTTATCTATTATAATACTTATCTTATTTATTTATTTCACAGTCGCGATTAGAACAGTGGTCGATTGGATTCCGACGAATTTATCCGACGTGCCGTCGATCGATAAAAAAATGGACCGCGTGAAATCCGTAATTTTCCCGGAAATTTCCATCGAATACTAGAACTGTGTCGCGAACTTTCAGGGATATTATCGCATTACGGTATCTATAGATCCTGCATTCCGTATCACCTGGAGAGATTATAAATCGGGGATCGAAAATAGCAATAAGGTAAAATCGTAAAACGCGGCAATTTACTTGGCACTCACGACCGGGGGGGGGGGGGGGGTGGTGGTGGTGGTAGTAATAATCTGTTTTTATTATGAAATCTATTCTAACGCGGCTCGTTATTAAATTCCCGCGACATTTTCTCCGGCGAGTTTTTATTACCTCTCTGAAAAATCTTTCCTATAATACATCGTTGTCGATCGGAATCATTCGCAATTAAATATCGACGCAAAATCTCGTCCCGTCAAACCACCACCGGGGCAAGGGAAAAAATTGTCGCATTGGAAAATTTCCCGGTGGAAATGGAATGTTACCAGCCGTTCTTCAATTTTGCGCGGGAAATATCGTCGCGTGTCGTTCGAGTTTTGTTCGATCGTTTCCTTGAAAATTCGTCGCAATTTGCCGGCGACAACGGACGTGATTCGAAACGGCCTGCTGTTCCGAGAATCGCGTAATCCGGATGATAACGCAGATTAAGTCCGTCGTCGGAATACCAGGAGTTAATCGTATTCAGGGAACACGGACTGCGTTACCAGGACCGTATAATTATCGCGTTTCACTTCGGGTTACATCGGGGGACGCGAACGTTTCCATAAGGTTTCCCGTGGATTCCGTGGATTCTTGCGCGTCGATGAGAAACGGTGACTTTACGTATCGAATGGGAAATTATACCGTCCGATAAAGCTTGATTGATAAGCCGGAATTCGATTCTATTTAAAGCGACGGCTGAACGCGGTGATTCTGGAATTTGAAAGTGAAAGGAGTTTTTCCACGGATTTCCACGGACTGATTTTCCTGTGCGTTGAAATTTTTACGCATTGTATTTTCTGCGCCTCGAATTTCCTGCGCATTGAAATTTTTACGCATTGTATTTTCTGCGCCCCGAAATTTCTGTGCCTCGAAATTTCGATAGCTTGGATTTTCCGCGTTTAGAAATCTTTGCGCCTGGTAACTTCGACACTTTGATGTTTTAACGTTTTGAAATTTCTACGCAGGAATGTTCTGCGCGTGGAAATGTCCGCGTGCGACATTATTCGTTCTAATTTACGAACTGCCTAATATAGGGCCGAAACGTGTCTTCGTTGGGCATTCCCTTTGAATCGGGGAACTTGGAAATCCGTCGCCAGCGACGTGTCACTTTAATGAACCGTAATGAGTGCCGCATTAAATCGCTGATTCACGAGCTTGTTTATCCGTCGATGGAAATCGTTAGGCGACGATATATTATTCGCATCGTTTCGCTCTTTCTCCCCCCCCCCCCCCCCTCTGCTGATTTATCGACGTCGGACCGGATTTCGTTAGCGCGAAACTAGATTTCTATTTCTCCGTCGCGTTCTATCGCGCGACACTAAATAAAGTTAATTTGAAAACGCTTGAAAAAGGAAATAAAAAAAACACACACACATAAAAGAACCGCTGCACGTATTTTCACACATCGACCGGGGCATGATTTACCGGCGTGAAATATCTAATAAATTCTACAAACTATTCACCGACTTCTGATATATTTGCGAACGAAATATATCATGAAATTTCCCGTTCTCGCATTCAATCCGCACTTCATCTTTCTCATTCATACCTACTCCGCCTCTCGAACGTCACATTCATCGAACCAATATTAATCACATTTAAAATACACACACACATTCACGCAGGAAAACATCAATTCCCTTCCAATAATCAAAATTTCAATCTTCACAAAGTTCTTTGTACCTAGCCGTCAAAATTTCCTGCGAAAATCTACGCGAGCATGATCAGACCGCCACCGTTGACGCCTGATGATCTATGATCCACGTCGTCGATCAGTGATCAAGCAGACAAATTTTTGCGAGATCGTATCACGCTGCCTTGAAACACAACGATCCGTAATCCTGACTGTCGTGGTATCATTACGCATATCCGGGGACAGGATAAGGGATGAAGGGAGGGGGGAGGGGAGGGGGTGATGTAATCTCGTTACAAACAGGCAACGAGAAACACTCGGCAAACAACGAGCGATCCATTAGCGCGATGCCGATTATGACGGCTGCGAACCGGTCCGTTCGAGCAATTTGAAAATGGCGGAAGCCAAGGCTTCACCGGCCATCAATCGAATTATCAATCAACCGCCTCCGCTTGGCAACCGTTAATTAACAATAACAAGAACGACGGTGGGAGGGTGGGAGGTGGGCAATTACATTTCTCGTTGAGAAGCAACATCGTTAATTTACTTTTGTCGATCGCATAGATCGGCGTGATAACGACGAATTCAAGTGTGCGTTTGTGATTATTATTATTATTATTATAGATTCGTTGAAATGTTTTCGTTGGTTTGCCGGAAATGATCTTGGAATTTAATTCCAGGCGTAAGAGGGAAGTTGATGTACTTTCGCAGGTTTCGTGGGAAGGCCCTTTAGAGGTTGACCTCGACTACTTGCGGACTGACCTTTCACGTGACGCGTACTTCGGAGTGATATTATTAGGGGAGGTGGGATCGTGGAAGTAAATTGTTGTTGACAGTGAAATTTCTCGAGCGGAAACACTGGCAGGAGAATTTCAAAGCGGTGGAAATTCAGGACGTAGAAATTTCTCGGTAGGAAAAACAACGTTGCATAGAGTTTCAAAGGGCACCGACGCTTTTCCTTTACCAACGGTACTTCACGATCGTCGGGACGGTCGCCCGCCTTTGTAATTACAGTGGCAATTTTGAAATTTTCAATTTCCACTGTTGACGCCAACGAAGTTCCGTTTGCGCGCTCAGCAACGCTGGCGAATGAATGTCCTTTCGTCTTCAATTTCCAAAGTCGAAGATCACGCGTGTTTTTGTCTGGAAGATTCAATTTATACCCGGAAGTTGCGGAAACACTCCGGTCGTTTAACCGTGTTTACGGATTAGCTTTCGCCGCGGTGTATGTATTATTTACAGCATCTCTAACGGAGTATCCGTGTAACGCGCTACATTGTGTTCGTTTCCGGTCGCAGTATCGTCGGAGAACAAAAATGTCGAGCTTTTGGAAGTGGAGCAAAAAAAAAGGGGACAAAACGTGTCACGTCGTACGTGACAGAATTGTTGACCACTGTACATACGTAGTCACCGATACAACGAAGCGGACGGGTTGGTTGAATTAAATAACAAACTTTCGATTGTTCTCTTTCTTACGATGTTATTTTATCGATGCAAATTTCATGCTACTTTACGATGAATTTTGTGCACATTGTTCCGTAAGGATATATATGTATATACATAGGAAATGTGTTCACAGCTGGCGCGAGGTAACCGTAACAACGCGTAGCCAATAGCACTTTAAAACATTTGAAATTCCTGTCACGAGAAGAAATATTGACGTTGTGATATGAATATTGAGAAGTGAGAACCCGCGTGTCCCAACTGTGATTTTTATTAACACATTTAAGGTCGAAATGTCTGTGTATCGACCGAGAACTTTGCCAACTAAAGCTATCGTGTTGTTGATCGAGTTGTCGTTTGAAAAAAAAAAGATATGACAAATGAATCACTATTCGGTGACAGCTTTCAAAACCTAACCAGTCCACACGTTTCAATCGATCGACTAACAACTTTTTCAGTCTGCCAAAAAAAAAGCTTTGGATTCTTTTACAAATGTACATACCTCTTATTCTTTATTTCGCTATAAATTTTGAGCAAAATCAAAATCTCCTTCATTCCGAAATCGTCCAACTCCCAAATTCAAAACCTCTAGATTCCAAGCGATAAAATTAAAATAAAAAAATACACACACATAAAAAAGAAAAATTCATCCCAGTGATCCTCGCTCACCTCAGTTCACGCACACCTTATCGTTCTCACAATAACTTAACGCGAGGCTGCACAGAAGATACCCGCAAGTTAGAGCCGCGGAAACGCGTGCAAGCGGAAGCACTTGGTCGGAAGCGAAGGATCTCGGCGGTGCACCAGGAAACCGACGTCGAGTTTGTCCGTGGACCGCAGCGGCGGCGGGCGGCGTCTCACAC
This sequence comes from Mimumesa dahlbomi, assembly GCA_917499265.3. Lineage (NCBI taxonomy): Eukaryota > Metazoa > Arthropoda > Insecta > Hymenoptera > Crabronidae > Mimumesa > Mimumesa dahlbomi. Next base: position 13,614,336 of record OU824118.1, read on the forward strand.
GTAAACACACCCATATATAGATAGGCGTTACGCCGTCGAATATTTGCCGTTAAACTGCGAAAGTTGCGAATGTAAATCCGGCCCTCGTCGCGATACACGTTGTCGCCGGCAAACTGGCACGATTTCATCCTGTAGCCGGCGTCTCTGTCCTCGTTGACTCCTGGGGATCTTCCATAAATAAATGCATGAGCGCGTACACGTACGTATGTACGTATACATATACGTATATAATGTACCAACTACCGGCTACACCAGGTACACACGTGTCCCACGTATCCATGTATACACACGTATACGTATACAATACATACATATACAGGGTGTCCCAGGACTTTGTACGTACCCGGAACCAGGTGATAGCTGATGTAATTCTAATATAGGGATGTAACATTCTTAATGTCCTATCTCAATCCGTGGCTGAGTTATTAAAGAAAAATAACAGCCACTCAGAGGGCTCCATTAGACCCGGCTGCGCGACAGTCCCTACTGGTACGGTACCCTATTGGTGCAAAAATTCTACTGTCGCGCTGCCGGGCCTAACGGAGCTCTCTGAGTGGCTGTCATTTTTCTTTAATAACTCGGCCACGGATTAATATAGGACGTTGAAAATGTTTCATCCCTATATTAGAATTACTTTAGCTATCACCTGGTTCCGGGTGCGTCCAAAGTCCTGGGACACCCTGTATATCTACACATACATACGTACCACAATGCCAGCATATTCGACGTCTGTTGCGTACGGCATACGGTTCGGTGTGTTGATTGTTGTGTGCATGGTTGTGTATGCCAGTTGTATCCGTACGTGCGCGGTACAAACAATCGGTACGCGCGGTACGGATGCACCTGTACCACAGGCTACAACGGTTAAGCGATGAAACCGCGATCAATTCTCGTGAGACGGATGCTATACGTCGGATCATGCCCGCCGTTAATATCGTCGTCTGCGGCACCAAGGCGAAGCGAAGCTCCGTTACGCGATCGGACGAACAAACGACGGACAAAGGGAACCGCGTCGTTGCCGACGATGGAATTTATATCCACGTGAATTTTATTTTGATCGGTTTGGATTTTTTTTTGGTGGGGTTTTAATTTTGATGAGTGATTTATTAATAATTTGTTTGTACGATCGTGATAGTTGTTAGTACGAAAGGAAACTTGTTTTCGGGATACTGATTTTTCTGTAGGATAAATGTCGCGTGAAACGGATGATTTTGTAATTGAATTTAAGATCGATTCGTCGAAACGATGAAAACACGAGCGTGTCGTGGGACGATCGCGTTAACGGCACGCCGGGATATAAATTTCTTTCATTCCGAGACAAATCTACCGGGTAATAATTTCTAGAATCATCTAATGAATTTACATTCCACTATTCTTTCTACCTTGACAGATCAATATTCCATTTCTACATTATATTCCCTTTCCACTTCCGAATTCCGTCACGATTAATCTTCTCCCTCCCCCCTCACCCTCGTGACGTCGCTATCGTTACGAAAATTATCGCGTGTCTTATTTCCCCGTCCACATCGACCCTTCGTTACGCTACCAACTCGTTTCGCCAACGATGAATAAAAGCTGTCCGTTGTATCAATCAACGACACCGTCGCATCACGCACTCCGAACGATATTTCGTGGAAAAAAGAAAGAAGAAAAAAAATGATCCCAGAGAAATTACCTCGAGTCTCTATCTCCGCAGGATGCACACGATAATCATCGCGACGACGAGAAATTCGTAATGGATACTGTCACGTGAACGTTCCGCGGGGCCGTCGACGTCGCGACGCCGAAAGTTCCGCGACGTCCCGCGCGAGTTTCGCCGTTTCGCGCGACAATAAACACGGGCAAAGTAATCGACGAGCTTCACGGATGCGTTGTTTACCCGGCCGTGTGTGTGTGTCGCGTCGTTGGGAAAATCCGCTCGTTTTCACGGTGCGCGGATCGCGGGCTTTCAGCCTGGCCGGACTGATTTACGAAATGGCGGAATCCGCTCGTCTCGACCTACGATTTTCGCAGAGGTTTTTCGGATCGCGGTTCGGCGATCGCGTTGTGCTCGCGAACTACCATACAGTGGGTGTCTCTCTGTTCAGTTTTTTTCCCCCGGGGGTTGAAAGAGAAAGGGTGGTGGTGATGGTGGTTCCGGAAAGTGGTGAGCGGTGGTAGGGTAAAAAAAAAAAGAAATTACCGTGTGTGATCGATGCGCACGAATACCGCTAGAGCTTTTGTTCGAATGTTCATAACTCGCTTACTCGACTCGGGAACGCGGAAGGAGGAGCACGTTCTGTTTGAACGGACCTGTACATACATACGTGTCTGCGTGTAAGGCTGTCTACCGTGTAGTTTATTCTTTGTGACTGTATTTTTCGTACAGTATTATAACACTGAAGTAACACTGAGGTATTAGGGTAATTATCGGTGGAAAAAGATTTTCTTAGGGAAAATCCGAGGAGACGAGAAAATTTACGAAAATCTTATTCTATCGTTTCACTTGGTTTTTACGACAAAGTCATTGGAAATCGTGTTGAGTATCTTGGAACGCCCTGTACATTCTTCCGTTTGTCTGTTTTCACAGTAAAAACAGCGGGGAACTTTCCGCCCTCGTTTCCCATGACTTAATGACCCGTGGGCCTGTTTTAATTCAGTCAGATATTCAAATCGTCGGTTCGAACGTAGGGTTCTTCTGCTTTAAGCTGACTCGGCCGACTTATGGTGTGGCTCGACTACTGGAAACTTCTTTTTCTTACCTCGTCCACCTTTACTCTTCCGTTCCGAGCGTTCTATCATTTCGGCTGTCTGTTCGTCTCCGTCCGCTGGTTTGCTCGTTCGGGGATAAAATTGGAATTATGTTAAAAGAAAACTCACCCCGTCCGGCAAGGGGATGGTGATTAGTAAGTACTGATTAAGTGCCGGGTTTTGATCGATGGTACGTCGCGACCGGGATATCGGATTTTCCGCGAATCAATTTTTCTTGTCGTACATACCTTCGATCGGACGTACAGTGCGTTTCAAAAGTATTCCAGTAACCATAAAATTTCACCCTCAATACCAATTCCAGGTGTATTTCATCACGTAAAATATTTCTAAATATATCTAAACAAATTTCTAATCATGAGCTCCGAATTCAAAAGCGAACCAAACAGAGCAAAATGATACGTTCGTGGGACACGATGAACGATCGGTGTAGTTTGGATATTAAACCTGGCCAATCCAGCCTTATCTACTGGTCGGAAAATCGCGTTCCCGTGAATACAGTCGCCGCGCGACCGAGGGTATAATCGATCATCGTCGAGAAGTCGTGTGGTACTCGTTGAAATTGAGTAATGAGCGTGCACACATTCTTACCGGTGGATCGAGACGTCGCGGTGAAGATATCTTTTCGTGAATTACACGAGAATTGATCGTCGGATCGGGACGCGATACTCGGATAAATGTCGCGGGCTTCCAGAACCAACCCCCTCCCCCCTCCCCGATGGAAATGACCCCCGAAAATATACCCTCTAATTTATCCGTGACTGAGATCGACGTTATTCGTCAAGTGGCGAGGCACGCGATCCGGGAGAATTGAAATTTAAGGGATTCGTCGTCGACAATGAGGGTGGGGGATGGAAATTAGAAGCCGGCATTTCAGTTTAGCTGAAAGTGCCACGGAAAATCCGTGGAATATCACGTTTGCGTTAAATGGAACGACAACCACCCTTAAGATTCATACCCGCAGGGGGGTTGGTGGCGAGGCCGACGATTTGGCAGCCTAGAAACCGTTTCTCGCTGGAGGGGGATGAAATCGAGGGGGTTCGCACGGTGAAACGGTGAAACGGTTTCAGAAAGGGAGAACAGGGTTGAACGGGGAAATACTGGTGGAAACCATAGGAGGATAGGAACGAAGTAAAATACAGATAAAGACCGTGTGGGGGGTGGGGGACGAATCTTGGGGGACGAATGGTCCGAATTGTACGGGGAAATGGTGGTAGCTCCCTATTACCGAACTTTTAAAGTGTCTTCGAGCAATATTGTCTCCGCGATGTAAGATGGAATGCCGCCATTTCGCTTTCTCTCCCGTCGAAGTATAGTGCCGTCGGTTCAACGGCGTCCCTGCCGTCGGCACTGCATTTGCCTTCCGTTTTCGACCCCTCCGCCCATCTCACCCCCACTCCCTCCCCTCCCTCGCTCACCCTTTTCTCTTTTGTCTTTCCCTAGCTCGTTTTATCGGGCAACCTACTTCCATGCCAAATGGATTGGATTATTTCGAAGCTGTGGCACGCTCTAACTTTTTCCTCGTCTCTCTGTTCCTGTGTTTTTTCCCTTTTTTTTTCTTTCTTTTCTTTTTTTGTAGTTTCCACGGTTCTTCACTTCCATCTTGTCCTTTTCTCTCTTCCATTCGCTTCTTATTTTTCGCGAGGCCGACGAAATTCCGTGGCGTGCACTCTCGTCGAACACCGTCGAGAACCGTCGTCGACGTAGCGTCTCGCGGAAAACGAGAGAAACAAACCTACGACGAAGGGTTTTACGTGACACTCGCCGACCGGCGACACCTGCGCGGCAACTTAAGGGCGCGTGGGGTAAATTTCCGATAGTCCTCTCGCAACAACATGAAACTTTCCCTCGCAAAAACACCGGACAACAGAAATAAAAAAAAAATCCAAGAAAAACGAAAAAAAATTCAACCATCGTCCCAAAAGAAAAATACATTCGCACCCCCCGACGTTCGTTCCTCTCATCCCCGATAGCTTCTTCTAGCGCCACGTTTTAACCCTCCGACTAAACTCACCGGGTGAAGGGGAGGGAAGGGGGAGGGGGTTGTCTCCCCCGTTGGGACAAGTAAGTAAAGGCTGCTCGCGAAGTGGCAGTGAGTTATCGCTTTACACGGGCCAAGGGTAACCGGTCGGTTGCACCTGTGAGAATACCTACACCCTTATGCATATGCATCTGACTCCTTCGTACGTATAAAACCTTCTCGACTCTCTATACATACACGTACGCACACGTCCACGTTTATATACATATATATACACACACTGTACGATGAAACGGGACGAACAGCAGGATCAAGATCCCGTCCCGACGCGGAGCACGTACATACGTCCGTAAGGTATTTGCTGGCTGCCTGTTCCGCGACCTGACATGTACATGCACTACCCGGATGCGAGGGAAAAGAGCTGCTTTCAAAAAAACTCTCTCTCTCTCTCTGTCTGTCTCTTTCTCTCTCGTTCTCTATCTCCTGGTAGCGTACTGCCGCGGACAACGCGAGAAAGCTTCTTCGTAAATGCGCCCGCGAATAGAGAATCGGACGGGTTTCTTTCTTCGACGTCCGTCCGACCGACTGACCGCGGCAGAATTTATGGGGAAACGACGTCCGCTTTGTATCGGTGAAAGGTATCCGTTTTGTATTCGTAATTAGCCTGGACTCGTTGACACAGATCTTTTTCTTGAGATTCTCCTGTAGAAAAGTAATTAGGGGATGCCTGATCGTTGAATCTTTGGGATTTTGCATTGCTGACTTTTAATGTAAGATTCAATGATTCTTTTATCTCGACACAATAAAATCTTTCGTTATTAATTCTGTTTTTCTACCTAAGAAAAATTAGGTATGTTTTTTACGCTCGTGCGTTGGTTTAATAAATTATTTCACCCTTGCAAAAGTGGCGGGTTACGGGGCACTTTTCACGTTTTACGATTCGCCACGCGTAATGGTGTCACGTGGCCTCGGTATCGCGCTCGTAAAAAAAAAAAATCCATTCGCGTGCAACGCGTTCGATAAGCCTATGCTTTTCAGGCGTCGCATCGCGGCGAATCGTCTCGCGTGTCGCGCGTCCCGAGAACCCGCCCGAGATCCGACGACGTGTCCGCGTGACGTAACACGTAATTACAACGGCGTAATCTACGACGGTAGGGAAGTCACGTCGACGTTGCGGCGTCGCGACGCTGGCTAGCGAACGAGACCGGGGTCCGACGATTCGATAAAGTCTGATGAATTACGAGCCCGTTCTTCTGATCGTCTTGCTTTCTGATTTATACGCGATACCGCGAGATAAATCTGTCCCCAGGGGGTCGTAAATTAGAGCGACGCCTCGCTATTTAGTTACGCCCCGTGTACGCGAGACCTTGGATCTCCATACGTTTTGTAAATCCAAAACGCAGAGGTGAAGGAAGGGGGGTTGCGAGAGAAACTTTTTCATACGCCACATAACAAACAGGCGACTGATCCCACGGATTTGACTCGCGCTTATGAATACGAAACATTGTTGTTTCGGCGCTGCCACCGCTGGAACTTGCGGGCTTTACCGGGGGGTGGTATGTAAATCGACGGGGGAGAAAGGAAGTTGCGAGAACTACCCCCCTTACCGCGCCTCTCCCCTTGGCTGCCGTAGGGCTTAGGGATCCCGGGATTTTTAAACCTTCTGCGAAACGGTACGCGGCAGACGAAACGTTGAGGTACTGAAACGCCCTGTAGGTTGTCCTATAAACGTTGAGAAGCGCTGTAGCGCGATCGAAAGACACTACGATACGAAACGGAGTGGAAAGAAAGCAGTGAACAGTGGTAGAAAGTGAGTATAACGCGGCCCACAGTAGCGCAACGTAAAAATACTGCGACGCGCAGTGGGGCAGGCTCGATGTACCGCCGGTGTAAAGTAGTATAGCGTAAACACAGTGCGGCCCATGGTATGGAAACAGAGAGACAATTCCGTCCGCAGTAGTGGAATCTGGAAATAGCGCGGCCCACAGTAGTGCAACGTAAAAATACACCGGCGCTCAGTAGTGCAGCTCAACGATACTGCGGCGCGTTGCTTTCCGGCGCGCAGTAGTATAACACGAAAATACCGCGGCACGTTGCAGTGCGGCGCGCAGTAGTGCAAACGCAAAAATAGCCCGACGCACAGTAGTGTAACACGGAAACCGAACTTTTTTTTTACTTCTATCCATATTGTTCACGAACATGGTTTCTTTTTCGTTAAAAATGACTAGTTAAAAACGATAATCTTTTTATTTTGATCTAACACCATCACAGCGTGTAACACCATGAATGTACGACGTCCAACGATCATGTCACAGAATTCCTACGGTCTCGTAGCAACACCACCGACACGTTTCCCCGTCGCTGACGGTTAAATGGAAAAGAGCGTGAAAAAATAAGATTGCCCGGAACGCGAGTGTGTTAAACGCGATAAGGGAGAACGAGGGAAATGGCGCGGGGGTAAGGTCGGTTGCATTTTATAACACGGTCCTCGGACACCGTTCACGGTGTCACATAAGACATACCATAACCACGGGTAACGTGAAAAATCTCGGATAAAATACGAGATAACTTGCTAACGAAACCGGTAAGTTAATCACGGGTGGAACGTTAATATATCCCCGATGAACTTTTTATATTTTAACAAGTTCTTTTTTTAATTAACTACATATTTCATCGTATCTCCTCTCAAAGGGTGTGTTATTTTCGAACTTTCGAATTTATAATCATATTATTCTCAAACCTCCACACACATGTACTTACTGTGTATGATATCGAAAACGGTAATCCCCGTTAGATGAAAATCTCGATTTTCAAGTTCCAGTTTAGAGGGTTGCAAAAGGGTCGGGAGGGCGTTAACTTGGTAAAGTCGGAAGCGTATTCTCGAGACCCTTATTGGCTCGGGCAAGGTTGTCCCCTTGGTTATCGAGGATTTATCTCCCGGATGCTCGCGAGCCATCGATTCCTCTTCCTTTACCGTGGCGGAGGTTAAATCGAGCATCCCTCGCGGCTGCTGTCAGGCCACCCTCTCCCTCCCGTCGCACGACCTTTATTTCACCCCCCGGAGCATTTTTCTCCCGGGGACACGCGCGTCACGCGTCACGACACCAACGACGGAAAACAGATACGGAATTCTGACTCTATTAGATCATTTCACAGGCACCCCTTGATCCCACTGATCATTCATCCCTGTTCGCTAACGCATGTATGTGTGTTTTTTAAATTCGAAATTTGGTAAAATTGTTCTTACAATCAAAAGTGATGCCTGAGTTGAAAAATATTAAAAATCACTAGTCTACTCTCATATTCTATTCCCACCCCACTTGTTAACTGTCATGTTTCTAATAAATAATAATCATCCTCCTATACTGTGGAAGAATTTTCGTGTAATTTCACGATCTTCCCTATGGTGTGCATCCCGTGGAAATGTTTGTACCCGTGTAACACCATGATACGGTAACACCTTCCACAATGATACAGTCCGCACACGATACCAGCAGGAGTTACGAGCCTTCGGGGGTTGATAATTCCATCCGTCCGCGTATAACGCTTCAGACAACGGATACGGCGTTGCTTGGGCCGAGGGTATGTTGCGCCCGCAACGCCCTTCGACTAACCTGTATGAGTGAAATTGCCCCTGAAATTTATGTTCCTATTGGGGATGATCGTTTCCCTCGTCAGACTTGTGTTTTGGGGCTTGTACTAAGCCCTACTTCATGAACGCGTGACTTCTGACAGCTAATTTCGACAATCACCGCGGTTTACGCGGATGGAAACATTCGCCGTTACGTGGAAAAACATGGGTTTTCTTAAGATTCAACGTTATACAAGAGTAAACACATATAGAACTTTGTTTTACAAAATTTCACCCCAGTGACAAGTCGTTTTTCGTAATATTTAGTTAGGACACTCTGCCTTTATTTTTAAATCAGATTTATTAGTGAAATATTCGATATTCAATTCTCACCGTGGACGTTTTTTTGCTGTTGTTTAATCATCTAAACAAAGGAGAACAAAGAAACAGCGATGGGTGAAAGTCAGGTGTCAGATTTCATCCCCGTGTACGGTGTCACGTCGCCCGAAAGGTCCGCACGCCATGGACGACGATTCGTTACGTAAGACAAAATTGGATTTTCGAACGTCAGCTTCAACAAGTCCCGCTCGATGATCGCGGCAAATTGGATCGCCGTCGTAGCGACGGGAACGTTTTAAGGAACGTCGCGGGCGTTCGATTTCAATGGTTTCCCGTGTTAAGCGCTAATGGCGTCGTAAACAAACAGTTTCCCGACCGCGATTGGAGGACCCGTGGAATTATTATCCGCGAGTTTTACGGGTTTGCCGAGTTTTATTCGCCCGCGGGACCCGCCGGTGGAAAACAATCCGTACGATGTATTCGCCATCCTTGACGGTTGCTTTTCATATTACGGGAAAACACGGTGTAATTATCGGACACGTGTTTCCGGGTACGGGGGGAATTACTTTGCGCTACATTTGACCCGGCGAAAAAGATTTGTGTTGCGGAAAATTCCGCACGTTTCAACCTCCCGCCAACTTCTCGGTTTTATTTATCGATGTATTGAATTATTGCGCGACGTGCGGCCCGCCGCGGGATCAATGGGAAATGCGATTTTTATGGGGGGAATGAACGCTGACGGATTGACGGGGTGGGGGATTTTCTTGGGCGAGAAATATGTGGGAGTTAGTGTCCGCGGGTTTTATTGGGCTTGGAAATGTTTGTGCAATTGTGTTTTGTGTACTGAATTGACCACGGTTGGAAATTTGTACGATTAGAGATTGCTACGCTTGAAAATTTCTAGGTTTAGAGATTGCTACGCTTGGAAATTTCTACGCTTGGAAATTGCTACGCCTGGAAATTGCTACGCATGGAAATTTCTACGCTTAGAGATTGCTACGTCTGGAAATTCCTACGCTTGGAAATTTCTACGCTTAGGAATTCCTACGCTTGGAAATTTATTACGCTTAGAGCTTGCTACGCTTGGAAATTTCTACGTTTAGATATTGCTACGCTTGGAAATTTCTACGCCTTAAAATTTGATACGCTTGGATATTTCTACGCCTTAAAATTTGATACGCTTAGAAATTTCTACGCTTTGAAGTGTCTGCCCACCGAAATTCCCGGCGCTTCAAATTTCCGAAACCATCCGAATGTTTACGCCTCGAAGTTCCCAGCTCGTGAAATGTCTCCCCGTGAATATCCCTAGCGTAGCAGTAGCCTGGCGGAACAAATTTCGCCTAACTCGAGCATGCACGCCTACCGGCGCAATAGCAACGCGACTGCGGCTGACACGTATCATTCTCACCCGCTGCGTTACAAAGGAACTATCACAAAATCCGAAACGTAATGTCAAAATTAATGCTCCCGCGAGTGGGGTCTCTTTCTCTCTCTCTTACTTGTACACCATAGCGTATAACTTTTTCATTCTCACCGGCTGAAATTATCCCGATTCCACGAATATTTCTTACGGACTAATGAATCCCGGCTCTATTAAGCCGCGGGGCCATTTAATCCCGTGCAACAAATATTCTCTGTGGCCGCCGCCTCTAGAAATGAATTTACTGGAGCATCCTCAAAGCTAGAAACAAATTTACCCTTCAGACCCTTCTTCACACGGAATAGCAGAACACATTCCCCCGGTAGTTTCTGCCTCGCCGTGGATAGTCGATCCAAAAACTACGAAAATTAACCGTAACCGTGAAACGAACGTTTCCCATTTCAAAAAGAACAAAAAATAACATCCCTGTATCTTTAACCTTCGTCCCGTCATCCCCACTCCGTCGATATTCAAATTATCATGGTTTAATAGGAATCACGTGACGTCGACGGTGAAGAGGAGAATTATTTATCCAGACGCGTCATGGCGTCGCGACGCGTCGTCGGAATTTCACCCTGTCCGTCACGTGTACAGTACCATGGTGTATTTGCCACCCCTTGACACAGTCGGAATCGCTAATACGTCGTATAGATTCCCGCGACGTGGGGCCCTCGTAACGGTTTCGAAATTCGTAATAATATTCAAAAGTGGGTCCCCCACGATTCGTTGGGGGGGAGAGAGGAGAAGGGGAAAGGGAGACGTGAGCTGATTCGGTATCATTAAAATTCACGCGAACGTTCTGGCGAGCATTAATTTCGCATTACGTGGAAATTATATCACGACGAGGGTCTACAATATGATTTCCCATTAGCAATTAATTATTTCGACGAATGATTACCCGCGCCATTATCAGGCGTTATTGCGACGTACTCCGCGTGTCGGTTAAATGTCAAAGCTGACGGGGAATTTTGAGTACCTGTAGAATATCGTCGAAATTCGAAACGAAAAAAAGGCAAAGATGCCGTGGGAGTTTACTTTTTTTCTTTGTTTTTTAACGGATTCTTTTAATACCGGTTGTTTGAAATACCAGGTTTTCCTAATATCATGAATAATCGAGTTAAAAGTTCGTTTTTCGTAGCGTGCCGAACGCGAGAAGACAAATTTATTAAATAAATTCAATAGCCGGGAAAGTGGGACGAGATTTTTCGTTGCAACGGAAACGATATTTTCCAGGAAATGATTCTGTTAGCACGTATTAAATCTCTCTGGATATTAAAACATTCTTTGTTTCTTTGATAGAAGTTAATATCACGCCGTCGTGTACCGTGATTTATTTTATAAAGATCTCCCTCCGAGCTCTTCGTATCGTAAATACAATACCGGGAAGAGAAATGTGACGAATCACTTTGATGAATTATCATTCGCCTCTTCTACACGATCCACGATAGTCCGCTCGGTGTGAGCAACAATTATTTACCGATTCGAACAACCGGATACATCCGCTCGCCTTTTTAATCGTTCACGGAATTTCATTCGAACATCCCGACGGACGATGAAAACGTCGACGTGGAAAATTCCATTGAACATTACCGCGGAGCGGAGGAAAACTCCGAAACTATCCTAATTCCCCAATTAGTCAGCTAATTAACAAAAATAATATCCCAGACAAAACGGCGAACGTCCACCGAAAAAAAAATGGAAATCCATTCGACTAATTTCCCCTGCAACTTTCGAATTATCCCCCGTGAAAGTATTTTCCCCTGAAATTTCGCGATTTTCTCTCTCATCTCTCCCTTATTTATTCCCCTAAATCTTTAAAAAAATTTATAATTGTCCTAAAGATAAATAATCGTCTCGAAATTTAATTCGCAATTCCTCGCAGCCATTTTCGGTGGATCCCGCGGTTAGGCGAGTAAGACGGAAAATGCAAATCGAACGGCGGATCCGTCAGTTCCCGCGGGTGATCGTTGAAAAGCGGTCGGAAAAGGCTTTCCACCGCATCCCGTTCATTCCGAAAGTTCGTTGAGCCGTCGCACCGCACCCGCACCCGCACCCGCAAAGTCAGATGCATTTTCATCGTAGCGGCGTCGGTATGCCGCCTCGAAATGTGGGGAATGAGGGCCGGAATTTAGATTAACGATCGTGCGTGACTTCAGAATCGGCCGCGACTGCGATATCGCGTCGCCTTTTATTTATACTCTCATTTTCCCGCGGTTTTTCACGCGTGAAACGGGACAGAAGGTCGAATTATTAGGCACGTGGAATTTTTTTTTTCGACGAAGAATCGGCGTCGCAACGCTGGCAAATCGTCCGCGGTGAATGGGGATTTGAACAGTAAGGGGGGATCCTTCCGGAATTTCGAGAAACTGGTGAAATTGATTCGAAGTTATTGAAAAGCTTGCGAACATACTCGGTGGAATTCGATATTTATCGGGGCGGAGGGAAATTATTTGAAAATTCACTTCTGGGAATTGTTGAATAAATATTTTGATGGATTTATTAAAGTTATAAGGATATTTACATGTTTCAGTATTAATATTTAAATGTTCTTTTAATTTTCTTAGATCGTTTTAAAATCTGAAACATACTACTATTGTTTATTCAATATATTAACAATTATTAAATAAGACAATTCTAGAAATAATTCAAGAATTTTCATATTTCTCGTGTACACGATCACTCTCCATCAATATTACTACAAGATATACCCGGTGTCGGAATAAATTACTTAACCTACATAAAAAAACCGAGCGTCTTTCACCAATACTCATTCATCAGCATCCCGAGGAACACACTTCTCCGTTTCTCTCACACACTCATTGAAATACACGCCTCGTCGTCGCCGGGTATTTCCAATTTTGAACTATCCGTTCAGCACACAGCGTTTCCAATTTTTACTCCACACACACACATACACACACAAATACGCGTGCGCACGCGTACACGTTCCAACGTCCACGGGGAATTTCGGCGCGTGTCGGTGTCTCGCGAAGATGAAATGCATAAGGAGAGACTGCGACGCTCATTTACAATTCCGCAGGGCCGTATCGACAGTCACGAGACCGAGGGTGTTTTCCATTACCACCCCCCACCCCCCAGCGCATATGTATTTCCCATTCGAGACGTGTATGTGTATGTCTGTGTATGGCAGGTTGGTGGCAGCAGGTTTGCCAGACCTGGAAGCACCGAGACGGGGTGGAAAAAGAGAAATGGTGGCGACGAGAGCGGAGGGAAAAATAACCGAGGGTTCATACGGAACGTGGCCCAGATCGTCGACGATACAGCGACCCACCTACGACGCGTCACTATTCAACGTCGCCAAAACGATTTAACATCCCCTGCGGGGGTAATCGCGATTCCTCTTGTTTCGCGAAATTTAATCGATCGTTATTCATCGGAATTACGGGGTCCGGGTTCGCGTGTTATTTTCAGCAACTTCAACGGCACCTTTTTGCAGTTTATTTGATGTTATTGATATTTTTTTTAATGTGTTGAAATTGCTATTGGTATTTTTAGAGGTTTCACAGTCTATTGCTTGAATGGTATATTAATTTATAAAATAATTTCGAGAGATTCATTTTTATTAATTAAGCTGGAATTTTTGATACATTTTTTCCCCAACACTTTTCAATGTAAATTGATTTGAAGTGTCATCGGGGAAAAGTCAAAGTTCAGGGGTTATCACCGTTTCGATTATTAAGAATGATAGTCAGTTCAGTAAAAAAAAAGAGAAGAAATGACCCACATTCCTCCGTACGGAGAAATGAAAACTGGAATAGCCTTGAGAGTCGCGTCGCGACTATCCGCGTCGAATTTCTTTGAAAGTTTCGCAAGCTTTTCTCCTTTCACGGCATTTCTTTTTTTTTCACGACCCGCAGTCTAATTGGTCGCGTACGCGAAATTACCGTGGCGGAGTTAATAAAAATGTGTCCCTGTTTCCCCGTTACTCGTTATCAAACTCCTGGAACGTCTTTCGCGGATGCGCTTTGATAAAATGTTCAAATACGTCGCTGCTAACGCGGGTAATTTTCTGCCCCCGCGACAAAGACGGAGAGAGCGGTGGAACAAGGCTTTTCAAAAGGAGAATCTTGTTACCTTGTAACGCATATTGTAACAAAAAGGAGAAGCAGGAGGAGGAGGAGGAGAGAAAACAAAAAAAAAAGACACACACACCGCGCGCGGAATAAGGGTCGCGTACTCGTTAAGCGCGATGAGGATAAAGAAGCACAAAGTGACGCCGCTCTTTACCGCAAGCACACCGTGACATGAAAAAAAAAAAGAGAGAACACGTTGACAAGTTTTCGCCGGCGAAGATTGAACCGCGCTTGTCAGCCGCGTATTAAATCAGCTTTCAAATATCGTTAACTCGCCGACTCTTGCCGCGTTTCAATCTCGAATTCCGTCGCCCAGTTTTTTTCTCTTTTTTATTTCACTTTTTTTTCGCGCGAGCACGAGTCAAAAGAAAATCTGTTTGTCGCGACCACCGCGCTACGTGTTTCTTTTTTGCGTGGCCGCGGAAATTCGATTTCAACTTTGACTTGCTTATCTTCGAATCGAGTTGCCTTTGTCGCGTATCAAACATTCGCGAACGAGTGGAGTGCGACAAACGAATATTTTTCGGGATGGTATTAAAATTTCATATCCGCGGTGTTTTTCTAACAAACTTCTGGCTCCCCCCTCCACCCGGGAAATCGCGTTTCACAGGGACGATTATCTTGACTCGCTCGCGAAAGAGTCATATTTTTTCTCTTTAAAGAAACCGCCACTAAAAAACTTTCGACCTTCGTAACCCAGAAACATCGTAGATTTTTCAGAAATTTTCCTTCCGCCCACAAACACTAGACTTTTTCACCAAATTCCTCAATAATTTTATACTTCAGACTTTGTATTAAAAATTATAAAATCCGATAGCAGTGCACCTCGTTATCATCGTTAATTACAAAAATTCATCACGTGGTGTCGATTAATCCCACGATACATCCCACGTTCGTAAATCCCCTCCCCCCTTTTTCTGCGGCTCCCTATTACACGGCTCACGTCGTTGTCCAAGACTCTTTTTTCTTTTTTTTCCTCTTTTTTTTGGTTTCCATCCCGTTGAGCTTACACGGTGAAATCTTGGCGCATTAAAAATACCGCCCCCTTCCACCACCACAACCACCACCACCACCCTCTCGACGGGTGCTCCACTCGAGACCGCAATATCCTTGATGCTTTGCATATTTAAAGCGCTATCATAACGCGAATGCCGGGCATCGGCACGGATTCAACGCCACGCGAGGCCTTGGTTATCGAATACATCAGTATTCCTGGATGGCTGGCTTCCCGCGAGCTCTCCTACGGGAAGAGACAGTTCCTTATTATTCGTCTGGCTGAGGGGATTCGTGTCGGGTATCGGTCGGAAGAGAAGAAAAGATAAAAAATATGGAAGAAAAAGAAAAGACTCGCCGAGAGAGGGCTGGCTGGATTTAATGGTAAACAGATCGCAAATATTTGACGGAGATTAACATATAAATACGGGGTGACAGATTTCCCCGAGGGTATTCAATAAGGGTGTCGTCATAATTCGAGGGTGATTCGATATTTCGTACCCCTGAAACGTAAACATAGACACACAATATGTATTTATTCTTTGCATGTAATTCATCGAATTGTTTCAATCCGAGAAACACTTTTTTACTATTTTCTCAATACGTTCGGAATCGATGGATTTCGATTACATTTATTGTTCCATATTTTCCGGCGAAACGAGGTGGTCACAGGGGGTTGGAGGGAAAGAAAAGTAGGGTAAACACGAAGGGTGGAAAGGGGGCGAGACTGTGACGCCTCTCGGGCCGCGTACAAATCTTAATAGCATCCGAAACAAACTGGCGCCTCTCGAAAATACAAATTATGCAAATGCCCGCGAAAAACACCGCTCCTTAATTATTTTCCCGCCGCGTCGCGGCGCCGTAATCGTTTTCGGATTTGTTAGTCAAATCGCGTCGACCGCCCTGTAGGATTCGCGTACTTCCGACGTCGGCGGAGGGAGGGGACCTCTCTCTCTCTCCCTCTCTCTCTCCTCTAATTGCTAATATTTGCCTTCGTTTTTCGCTCGCTCCTTATTCGAAAGTAGGGCGGCAAGATCACCCTTGAGTTACACTTAAGTGTCGCTCTCTCAGGTTTCGTGAAATTGCTAGGTTTCACAGTCGAAAGGGGGAGGGAAGGGTTTGCCTTGTTTCAACGGTGGTTTAAATTCCAACCCCCCTCCCCTCTCCCGCCCCTCCGTGTCCGTGTCTCGCGTGCCAGACGTTCGACGAGAGGGTGAAATTACTCATTGTCCCTGTCTTCCAATAGCCCCGTTCTTCCCGTCGGATCGACGGACTCCGGGAACAGGCTATTAAATCGACGATGGTGATCGGGGAAAATTTAAACGACCTCCGTAGAACTTAAGGAACCATGGTGTATCTTCCTCGTCGTATATCGACTGCCGTCGCAACGACGGAGACCCATTTAAGATACCATCGCGTCATTTCCTCTCCGTTACTTACGTGACGTTCTTCTTTTCTTTTTTTTTTACTCGATCTTCAAGCGACACTATCGATCCGTCGTTGTTTCGGGCTGATTTATTTGAAACGGGTTAATTAACCCTTGCGACAAGTGTCTTTCCGGAATGAGAATGTTGTTGTTGTATTTCGACTCGAAGTCTAATTAGTTTAGAGAGAGTGAGGCAATTATAGAGAAAGTATTATTTATATAAGAGTACATCCATCGTAAAATAAATAACAAACAATAATAATTCCACCGATAGTGGGTCAAAGGATGGAATGAGAGATGGTTAAATTGTTTCATTCTCGGGGTTGCTATCAGTGTGCGTCGTTATCATTATTTCGGCCGGCGAGATGCTGTAGATTCGGCCGCTTCTCGTTGTTAGTGTACCGTTTAAACGAGCGACGTATTTTTTTCACCGGTCGACATTCTCAGTTTCCAGCGTTTCTAAAATTCCGTTTCTGCCTTCCGCGTATCCCCCCTTCTCCCTTATTGTTAGTTATCCTTCCTCCTCTTCTTGTACGCGTTTCGTGTTTACCCCTTAATGACCGCGGGCCCTCCCACCATTACGCCACTGCATTTCAGGGTTCCCGTATCATCCAAGGTTGTTAAAGTCGTATTGTTGGTTCGAATGGTCGAAAATATATCGATATCGTCCACAACAGCGATATATTCTTGTCTCCCTCATTTTTTAAACATTTAAACCACCCTCGGCCGAGTTAAGTCGGATTTAAGAAAACGATTTTTTACTTGCACGCCCTTGTTAACTCGTGAGACCTCTAATTTTGAGTTTTTATATAAATTTTACAAAATATACTCGTTAGGCAGGGTTGTGCTTGTTCTCTCATACCGAAAAAATAGTTTTTATTGTTCTTTTTGCGTAGAACAAACTATTTTTGTTTCTTTTTTCAAGATTTGTTAATGTTCCTTTGTAATTTAGAAAAATAATTGATGGAAAATTGAATGCCTTTGAATCTCTAATTGGTACGATAAGGGATTAAGGACGCTTGATTTCCGGGACTGTAGTTTCTCCGTCGCGAATGAAAAATCCGCCCGCGACGGAACGGAATTCAAATAAGATCGAACGAGCACGTCGCGTTACGTTTCCGGTACCTTGTGTCCCACTGTCTTTTTGATGAACAAATGTAGGTATATTGGAATACCCACGGAAGTCTGTAAATATCAAGTTTCACCCAACAATGCTCCCGAGATCCTTTACATGTTTCACGAGCGTTGCGAAATGAAAAAATATATCGAGATTTTTGTGGAATTTCCCACACGACTTTGTTAGAGTTGGAAAAGATGAAAATTTAGAGAGATTTCGATGAATATCTACATTCTATTTATCGACTCGAATGATTTATAGGGAATTCTCGATAATTCTCGATAATCCCCAGATGGATTTTGTGAAAATTATTTTTCACCACCCGTATTACGTATCGTGAGAACGAATTGATTGTTCCCCGGCGTGTTAAGAGACTCGTCCTAATTGACAAAACATTCGTTCACACAGTAATTGCTTCGAACGTAGAAAATTGATTCGGCAAACACCGCCGCGCCCGAATACATCCATGGGAGTCACTCTGTGTAAATAGAAACCCATATGAAATTCGATAGTGCTCCAATATCTGCCGTTCGGGATAATATTGCATTACGATTCCCAGTAATTCAACACACGTATACATACATACATACATACGAATGTCGTGCCAGTGATTCCCGATATAAACGGCAGCTTTCATTCGCTCGTAAACTACTTACTTCAAATTTAACGAAGATACCTCGATTTGATGATTTAAAAAAAAAAGATCTCAATATTTTCAACACTCATAAAAACTATCACACATATTACACAAAACTACTGTGCAGTGTCTACACAACCCCTAGTTCAAGTATTTAAAATAAAACTATAAAATAACACAGTCAACAATGACTCTACTCACAAACGCCATGAAAACTTCTGTAAGATAGAATCTTCTAAAAAAAACACAAAAAAAAAGATTTATCTTTCATCTCACGTTCCCGTACCCGATGCAAAACGCGATTCTAAACGTAAAACCTCGTTACAAGTTCGCTTAAGCAGCCCCGCGTTTCAGCGATACGAGGCGAAATCATCCGGCAAATTTTCCCGTGGAATTTTCCCGGCGTACAAAGACCCGACTCTCTTCATCTCGTTCCCATGAAAATTACCATTACACCGTCGGTCCCGCGAGCATGCCAAAACTTATGTCTCGTCAACCTGCCGGTAATAGTTTCCTTAACGCCGACGGGCGTACCAGCCGACGTAAGCCGTTTCAATATAAAGCCATTTTATCACTGAAAGTCCATTATCGTTGGCCCCTCTTCGCACGGATCCGGCAGCCATTCTTCCGCGGCACTTGGTATGTACGAGGCAGAAACTGTGCATTACCGGCATAATTTTAAATTTACACCTCGGGCGTACTCTACACGAGGGGGGGCGGGGGGGGGGGGGTGACCGGAACGATGGAGAAGAATGAGGGGAGGGTGGGGGGATGGCTTAGTCGGCGGAAGATATGGGAAACTGGAACCCAATTCGGCGTCTTTGCTTCGAAAATTACAACGACAATGTGTCAGCCTCTCTAATTTACGACACCGTGGAATAGTTCACTTCGAACTCGATGATTTCACGACCGGTGAAGTCTGGAGATATTTTTCAACTTTCTTTCAGATTTCAATGTTAATTCGATCGACGTATGGAGTAATAATTTGTGTATTTTAGAATAATTCTTTTGTTGGTAATTGAAATTATGGTAAAAATACGAGGGAAATTTGTGAGAGAATGAAGAACGATAAGGTAAGGGATGTTTGTGCTGTATTTTGGGATAAATACTAATTCAGCTTTGATCTTTTCCGCGGTTCCATTAGGATCAAACAGCGTGTCGTCCAATCATCGTCGCAGGATGACATTCTCCTACATGTTGTTACAGCCTAACCCCGACGTCGGGCTTAGGGTTTACGTCTCCCACGGTAAGACGAACTTGACTCTGAACCCGTCGATATCCTTGTAGAACAGATACAGAGGAACAAGCGGTGCTCTAAAAATCCTCTTAGACGTGACCCGGTCCCGACGCCGGCGTCGGTATTACCGTTTACGACGTTCGGCAAAAAACGACGACGCTTCTGTAAGAAGGACAGTAATTTACAGTTAAGTTAAGCCACAGTTTAATTAAGCTTTAGTGCTCGAGGTTGACGGCCTTAATAACTGTCCAAGCTTTACGGAGGCTTGTTCATGGCGGTCGGAAGGTTCTGCGTCGTCTTAACCAGTTGAGTGTGGCGATCTCTGTCCAGAGCGCGCACCAACGTGTGTTGCGATAATCAAACGATCACGAGTATAGTCGTCGAGCATAGAATAAGTGTCGCTGTTGAAATATTGGGTCAAAAAAACGACTTTATTTTATAAAATGAACAATTCTATTTCTAATCGGAATAATCCAAGATTCAGTACTACTGCACTGCTCATGAATTAGCTCCTAACACACTTAACAACTGGTTAATAACTCACGAATTACAGAAATGACGAAGGAATTACGAAAATGGCGAAAAATGGTCAAATTCAAGCAGTTTTTTGGTCGGCATTCGCTCAATTTTTGAGATAGCGATCTGAAACTTGTACCATTGTTTTAGTTAGGAAATTCTACGGCAGATCAATATATAATAGTTGTACTTTTCGAAAATTTAATTTTTCGCAAAAATCTGAAGGGGGTAGGTCAGGATTTTTTGCGATTTTCGTAAATCGCTTGCCATTTCCACAATTTTTTAGATATCAAAATGATTCTTTCACTGGCTTATTCGGCTTCGGATTCCGCGTCCAAAACGCCCCGGATCACTTTAATAGCTCAAAAATTACGGAAATGACGAGCGATTTACGAAAATCGCGAAAAATCATCAAATTCAGGCGGTTTTTTGACCGGCATTCGCTCAATTTTTGAGATAGCGATCTGAGACTGGTACCATTGAATTGTGCGGGAAATTCTACGGCAGATTAACATATAATAGTTGTACTTTTCAAAAATTTAATTTTTCGCAAAAATCTGAAGGGGGTAGGTCAGGATTTTTTGCGATTTTCGTAATTCTTCTGCCATTTCCGTAATTTTTGAGCTATTAAAGTAATCCGGGGCGTTTTGGACGCGGAATCCGAAGCCGAATAAGCCAGTGAAAGAATCATTTTGATATCTAAAAAATTGTGGAAATGACGAAGGAATTACGAAAATCGCGAAAAATCCTGACCTACCCCCTTCAGATTTTTGCGAAAAATTAAATTTTCGAAAAGTACAACTATTATACATTGATCTGGTGTAGAATTTTCTAACTAAAACAATGGTACAAGTTTCAGACCGCTATCTCAAAAATTGACTTATTGAGAACCAAAAAACAGTCACAATTTGACGATTTTTCGCGATTTTCGTAATTCCTTCGTCATTTCCACAATTTTGAAGATATCAATATGATTCTTTCTACATCTTATTTGGGTTCGGATTCCGCGTCCAAAACGTCCTGGAACATTGTAATAGCTCAAAAATTACGGAAATGGCGAGCGAACCAAGGTCGAAACATTCACGGGAAACTTACCCTCTATATTTTGCGCTTCTATTCCTGGTTCTCGGAGAATCACGGGGTGCATTCCTTAAAACGTGAAAAAGATTCGCGAGAAGAGGAAAAAATACGCGACAGCGAGGTTTCTTCGACGACGACGACGACGACCCGGGGAGACAATCGTCGGCCGTTCGCGCGCGTTGAAACGGAACCGGGACGTTGACACTTGTGTTTCGCTCGCATTATATTTCGAAGTTTTCAAAAGCTGACGCGGACGCGGCTTGATATTAGTTTCCCGTCCGCGGCGAAGTAGGTCGACGGCAGCGAGAGACAATAATTTTTCTTGGATCCACTTCGCGCGAGATTTACTTTGACACGGTGACCTCCGTGAAATTGTACGAAGTGGATCCCGTTGTTTCGCCGTTGCCGCCACCGAAAACGACGGATGATTAATGGGCGGTGAAAACTATTCTGGCTCTCGCCCGACACCCTTAATACCTTCGAAGGGCGACGATCCTCGTTCGCCGCGAATAAATTCCCGTTTTCGTCTGGTATTCAAATTCAACGTTATCTATAATACACGCCCGTTCAGCGGAGATGTGTATTTTCATTTGTTTCCAGCATCGTCTAACCGACGATTCTAAAAATCAAGTGTCATTGGTGAAATCGATGTTAAAATTGACACGCACGCGTGCCCCCCTCCCCCCATTCCTGTTGGTTTTCGCCGAATAAAATCAATTCCCGTAATTAGCCGCGCAGTTAGATCTACCTGTACGGTTCGGTTGGTACGTCGAAATTCAATCGATTTACTCACAAATTGACTTTCGATGAATACCGAACGAATCGGGGTACTTTATCGGTAAATTTGAAGCCACTGTCACTTCACCCCGCCCACCTCTCTCTCTCTCTCTCTCTCTCTATCTCTCTCTCTCTTTTTCTCTCCTCTCTCTCTCTCTGTCGCTCTTTCACTCTTTTTCTCTCTTGATCACGTGCTGTAGTATCAATCAACAAACGCGATCGGAAAATATCTATCGGTGGCTCGTTAACTACTCGTGACCCAATCGTGAACGATCGTCGATGCGTGATTAAACTAGTACGCTAATTGCGTTTTCATTTAATCCTGTCATCGGAGCGATACAATCGGCTCTCTCGTAACGGACCGGTGAGCATTAGGACGAGTTGCTTGAGCGATTACTGATGGGATCCCATTGTCGTCTTCGACGGTTTCGCGCTGGGGGCCCGTTGCACTTTGATCCAATTTCGTTCCGATAACTGTTATATATATATACATATATAAAGATCTCTCTATATATATACATATATATATTACGTTATTGTAATAGCACTCGCTAAGCCTCCGTCGAGATTGCGATTCGCTACGTCGACGACGATAAGTACGCCTTTCGAGTGACAACGAATTAAGTTAATTGCTCGCGAGAGATACCTGTCGAGAGAATTCGAAACGACGTAGCTATTCCCGATTACCGAGAAGTCGACGTTGGAATGTCGTAGATTACTTTGACCGTAAATTTTCCCTCGAAAAGCGTTTTTTCCACCATGATCACGTTCCGATCTTTCCACCGCGGGACCACGGAAGGGAACACGGATGGAATAAAGACACCTGTTATGGACGAAACAACCGCTTCCGGTTTAATGGATACGCAAAGTTTGAACGGACGGGGATACGAGCAGGCAGCGCGTGATTTTGCATTTGTGTATTAGCAATCAAAACACGCGCCGCTATTTGTATTCCCCGCGGTTGTTTGCGGGAGAGCGCGAACGATCGGGTATCGATTAATCGACGGGAACGAGTTCGTACAGCGATGCTGCGAGTCGACGGAAACGACGAGCCGTCGTTGATCATCGCGATGATCGAAGGTGATCCCGTGCAAACTTTCTGACAGTGTCGTTGAATTTAAAAGCAAAACGATTACGTCACGTTGTAGAAGAAAACTTTACTTTGTATGATATCATTTTGTTTTCCGTTTACCGAAGTGTCAGGATAAAGGTTCGAATTAGTTGTCCCTGTAATATTAAAATGTGTGAAACTATTTATTAACAAAATAATTCGTTTCTCACGATTTTTAATTCCTTCGTCCTCGTAAAATTTCAACATTTCCCACGGTACTAATTGTATCGTCCGACATATCGAACCCCGAGAAATCGTTGCCATAACTCTTCCGCGGAGTAACGACAATAGCCGGGCCCTTTATTCCCGGGCACGCTAGCGGGACGTTTGCCCGGTCGTTTCGCTAATTAAGGAAATTGCACGTTAACCGGGGTTTGCATGTATATATTTAATTAGTCACCCGCTGGAAGCTTCTGGGAATCGCTTAACATTAATGCTCGGCGCACTGGTCCGGTTGAATGATAGAGCGACGAGCTTAGTAGCTGCCGGTTACCGCTCTCTATAACATGTGTATGTGTGTGTGTGTGTGTGTGTCGGGCATACCACATTGTCGGGCCACTCACAATGGC
This sequence comes from Mimumesa dahlbomi, assembly GCA_917499265.3. Classification (NCBI taxonomy): domain Eukaryota; kingdom Metazoa; phylum Arthropoda; class Insecta; order Hymenoptera; family Crabronidae; genus Mimumesa; species Mimumesa dahlbomi. The sequence continues at coordinate 13,637,952 of OU824118.1, forward strand.
ACAATAAACAATGGATGGTTATCGCGTGCAACTCAGCTAAGAGCAACACTCGAACGTATTGTTGTCGATTCGAACACGGTTCCCCTCCCCCCCCCCTCCCTCGATATCAGTTGCGTCACGGTTCTGGTTACGTAACGCCGCGAGAGAACATCTCGCGATCTACGGATGACCATTGTCTTTCGCGCGCGGACACAGTCGCTGACGTTGACACCGATGACCCTTGACACTTGCCCGGCACTTCGCGAACCAGCGGGGAACAAGCCTGCCACGTGGGAAAAATATTGTTCCGAATGGTTTTGCCGGTCCTGGGAGTCAAAGGACTTTTTTTTGAAGGAAATTTCGTTTTGTGGCTGACGGACGTTTTAGCGAGGTGTTAGTTTTCAATGAGAAATGTTCAGGTATTGAACTTCAGGTGTTTGAAAAAATTTTTCTGTGTGTCTTGGAAAGATTTTACCGGTGGATCATTTTTGTGGGTTAATCAAACAATGTAAAACGAGTTGGGATGAGAAATATAATGGAGTTAATTGATTAGAAATACGATTGTGTTTAGTTAGCAAGGGATTGGTGAATGTCTATCGAATTACGTATATTTCTGTGTCTCTTTTCGCAATTCCGTAATTATTTCTCTCTCGTTGATCCGATAAGGCACGAAATTGGGCATTTCGTAGCAATCGGTCCATAATCGGTAGTCGGCTTTGAATGCACTACCGGAAAACAATGCGTCGGGAACTGATGTACTGCCGCAGTGTATGTACTCGGTACAGTTCCATACGACCTATATTTCAGCGGGCAAACACGCCGGATTACATTGGGAACTCAGGTTGTTCGTAAATTTTCCTAATAACAGTTGGGCATTAATTCGTGTTAACATAAGACTTAAATCTGCCCTCGGATCGCGATCGACGATTACGCCCGGCGATCGGGTTTAAACGGGCCGTATCGCATTGCTAATTAATTTCATTCGGATCGTTTCTAAAGTAAACCGACGAATTGCCGCGGCAACATTAATTTGTATTTACGTACGAGCTCGCGTTGTTCGCGAGACCGAATGACGCGATACTGCGAAACGTTTGTGTCGCGAAATCGTATCGATAGAAAAAGCAAAAATAAAATCTTCGCGGGCGTACATGTATAATACATATATACCGTTCGCATTAACACGTGTTAAAACGGGTCGCCATGTACGGCCGCGCGGAGAGTGGTTTATTTTTAAATTATTTTCAATCAAAATTTCACTTTGACGTATATTGGAATAATACCGGTCGTATGAACACAATATAAGCTCTCGCGGGTGTTCATTAATATGAAATATATGTCGAGTTATTCGTTTGAAAAATACACAGCGGTGAGCTGTACGCGTCGACGACCGACGAAAATTCGATGTGCTTAATTAAAAAAAAAAGAAAAAAAAAATAAATAAAAAGGAGAGGAACAAAGAACATTTCGTTAATTTCCAACGAATCTGTTACGTATACATACATATGTACACAACGATCCGAAAATCTATTTTCCACCTGGCACATTCGTAACGTTTCGTTAGCTTGACTCGTATTTCTAATGAATTCACAGACAAACACATCCACGTACGCGTACACGTACGTGTTCCTCGCGACAAGACACAACGGAATTCATGCAAGTAACCGATAAACTTTACGGATTACCCTGTACAAATAACCTACGATAATAGCACTCGAATATTCCATATGGATCCTCCCGAGCAGCACACCGGGGGATGGGGGAGGAGATCGCGGACACGAACGGGAAGCAGAGTAAACCGGAAACTATCATCGATTTCACAGAAGCACGGCTACCAATTTCCACAGAGAGTCCCTTTGAATTCTCGCGGAACTGGAACGGGAGTAACGCGGGAACACCCGAGTTCGTAATTCCAAGTCCGGTATATTTACCGTTCGTTATTTATAACAGCCGACCGTTTAAAGCTTCTTATCGGACGTGGCAAAGAAAGATAGAGAAAACGAGAAAGAGAGAGAGAGAGAGAGAGAGAGATAGGGTAAGAACGTTACGTAACGTTGCTACGAGAATTCTTCGCGGACGTTTAAGTGGGTCGTGGGCATCGTGATTTTTTTCGTCCCCTCGGTGAGACCAGATCTTGTCGCCAGGGCGTTGTTCTTTTACAGACTACCGTACCGTGAACTCGTTTCTCGCGAAAAAAGAAATTTATACAACGCCATAAAGCGCGCCTTCCTTCTTTCGGGCTTGTTTCTTTCTTTCACGTGGAGATTCTGCTGGGTGGCTAATCTTTCGTGAGATTTATCCCGACACCCAGAAATTCTCTGTTCGACGTAGGCCTCTTTGCGTTGGTTATTTGGTTCTTCTTTATTTTGTTGTTGCTGTTTTCTGTAGAGTGTGGGCGAACGATGGATACCATAGACCAAACGCATCGCGAGTGTGTGTGTGTCGTTCACGGGAATTCGATTCCCAACGGAAGGACTCCTTGTTCGGTTGCGGTGTTCGGGTCTCGTTTTCAAGCTGACACTTCCTTTTTTTGTCGAGCCGGTATCCCGGTTAGGTCTCTGGACAACGTCGCCATTATTCCACTTTGATTGGAAATCCCGTGTTGCTTGACGAATCATAATTCCCACCTGGAAAAACCTTTCGTTTCCGCGGTGGATTTTTTGCGACTACAAAATGTAGGAATTAGGGGTGAAAAGGCACAGTGATAAAGGAGATAAGGTTTGACGATCGGTGGAAATTTTACGGGGAGTACAATTCGTTAAGGGGTAATGATCGCGGCTTGTATAAACTGGGTTTCAATTTTCTCTGATTAAGAAGTATTTAAGGGATACAAAAGGAAGGCAATTTATGCTAAAAGCAGCATAATTAAAGCGGATGGGTAGAGGGGTATACGTGAGGCTCCTCGAGCGGGGGCCAATTATCCAAAGAAAATAGTTCCCTTGAACGTAAGATGGAATCTTCTTTTCCGGGATGCTTCTCTAAGTAATATGATCCTTAAGACTAAGCCGTGTTGCTATTAACAGAAGTGGTATTTCTACGGTAACATGAAACACAGCGGACCGGTAAATAATTCAACCTTTTTAAATAATTGCATGACTCCTGCCTCTTCGAGGAGTCCATTGTTCCCGCTTAAATTAATAACACTCGTCAAATGCTCCGTTCCCTTTCATTCGTTATTCATAGACCCAACAAAAGAATGACGCCGAACAAAGGGATGCAAACCGTGATTTAATGTTTCGCGTAAGAATCGGTATCTACTCTGTCACTTATCCTTCGAAGAAAAAGAATCTGCATATTTCACTAGGTTATGTACCTAATGGACTAGGTGTGTGTTTAAAAATGTCTTTTCGAACAAGTATAATCACGGATGGGACAGTCGGATGAACGTTGATAACGTCACCGTTAAAAAGCTGATTGTCAAGTGTCGAAGGGTCACGTGACAGGCTCCCAAGGGCGAAGATAATCGAATCCCAGGGGCGGACCGCACGATTTCACGATAAAACTAGGCCTATCCCCGACGTGCCTACATATATCTAACGGCATCGATCCGCGACGCGTGGGGTCTCTATTAACGTTCGACCTGGGGATACCAGACACTGGATTCCGCGGACCGTGAAATGGAGATAATGACTGGCGAGCCAATCAGTTAACCAGACCGAGTCAGAGTAGACTAATGAGGATGCACCCCACGGTGCGTGCGGTCGCTCGTGCGTAACGCAATTCCGGAAGTAAAAGCCGCGAAAAAAGTGCAAACACCTTCCTCCGCCTGTGTGTCCGCGGCGAATCGTTAGAAAAGTGTGAACAAGTGTGTTGAAGAGAACACAAGATTGTTTGATATCACCGAGGAGGTCCTAGAAATTTAATTGAAAAAAGAAACAAAGTGAAAAGTGTCCCTCCGGTGATTTTCATTTGTAATTCGTACTTTCCGTGATGGGTTAGAAATTCCACGAGGATCTAACGGATGGTCCGCGAGGCTAGTATTAACGGTGGGAATTACTCGTCCTATTTCATACATTTTTTTTTATTCTATAAATTTAGAACCGTTAAGGAAATTGGTTCGGTGGAAAGTGGTGTTATTAAATTTTCCTCGGCGTCTTCTGCTTACCGGCATCTTTATTTAATATCTTCTTGCGAGAGATGAAAAGGATAGAAGTAAGCAAGGGAGAGACAGAGTGAGAGTGAGAGTGAGAGAGAGAGAGAAAAAGAGAGAATGGAAAGGAAACGAAAGAAGTCGAGGTTATTACTTCTTGCAAAACCGGAGGGGAAAAGGTAATCCTCGATAACTATAGGTTCGGAGTGGCGTCAGTTGCGGAAGTACACGGAAAGGTTCGAGACGTCATTGTACGGTGGGAATGGTAACGATGCCGGGATTTGAATTCATTGTTTCAAAGAGCCAGTTACAGCGGCTTTCCATGGACGATATATTATCTGTTATTATTGCAGCCCGACTCGAAGCCACAATGGGCTGGCTTTGCGCTCCGATCTCCATATTTTAATTAAAAGCTCTTGGCGTACGCTACGTCTCTCTTCTATGTTGAAGTCAATCCGCGGAGTATCGTCACGTATACGCAACGCGTTGTTACGTGTATATGTATACACCTACGCACGCGATCACGTCCGAATGAACGTCTGATATCATTACGGGATTGTCTGTCGTTTGATTTTTCTCGAGAAACTGATTTTCCGCTGGCTGAACAAAGAAAAGAAGAAAATGATGTGGGTGTTTCCCGATTATCGCGGATGAAAGATGTAACGCGAGTATGTGTATCACCGTGACGGTGTGTAATTAAAAATAAAGCCTACGAAACACATCGTAACGTTCGCACCGGTTCACAATAAAGGGAAATAAAATCGTTGAACGTTACACCGCATCCTTGCTAACGAGTTAAGCGAATTATCCCGCCTACCTGGGACACACCGTTGTATTCCGTTCCTTTCCGTGTATATAAAAAATATTATTCGTACGTGAAATCCATTCGGTGGAAACGTATCTCGGTGGAAAACCGACTGTTAATCATCGGACCATCGGATCACGATCAATTCGTCATTACGATCCGAGTCACCTCACGTCCCTATAAAGAATCCATTTCAACGTGTTTGTTGAAGATCGCTACCAACGTAATGTATACACACAGGATAAAAAGCGAGTACCAACGTGAAAACAGGAAAAAGAAAGACCGCGGAGGGGTGACATTCAGGGGGGGGGTGGACGTAGTTGGGGTAAGAACGGTGGTTTATTCCCGTTGTAAAATGCGGCAGGAATGTTCCCCTATGCGAAAATAGTGGGTCGTAAGACTAGCAAGGGGTGGGTGAAAGGGGTGGGTAAGGACGGGGGTGGAATACGACGGCATATGCCGTATACGGCGCCGCTCCACTCGTACATCAACAACGTGATTCCCATGCATACTAGCTGCGACTACATACCCATGCGCACATCTGTGTGTGCGTGTGTGTGTGTGCACGTGTGCGTGTCGGTGAAAGCATATGCATCGACGTGAGAACCCTGTGTCACCTGTGCACGTGTGTTTCCGGGACACACGTGTCCCGAGAAGATTACTCTGCATGATCACCTTTGCCAGAAGTGCTGGAAGGTTAGCCCTTTTACGTTTTCGGGACGTTCTATTTGTTTTTTAGGTGGTAGATTTTGATAGACTCTTCGCGTTCAGTGACGTAGCATTTATGATAACCTGATACATCGTACGTTGACCGTCTCAGGGATGAAGCTTTTTGGCACAGTTTTTCTTTTGAAAGTATTCTATTTATAGGTAGGAAATTTTAGCAAGGCTATACTTGACCTATTTGTAAGTAAAAGAAAAAAGAAAGAAAAATATTTAAATTCGGCCTCTAGGTTTTCTATTTGGAAGCAGCAGACCTAACCCGAGACCCAGCAAGCGCGCGCATACACCTAACCGGGATTATATTTTATCTTTGAACACATTTTATCAGAATAATGGAGACTTCAGAATAATTGGGTTCCCGGGCTTACACGTTTTCCATGCAGATGCCTAGCCAGATTGGGAACTTTGCCGTGGAACGATGATGTTGCAGAAGTGTCTGTTACATGGGTGTAACACGGGTCGCGGCAGTTGTTTCGCGTGCGCCGTACGGAAACGTTCAGAATTCACGCCCCGTGTCACGGAGCACGGCATATATCGTGGTAAGTGGCTGATACGGGAGGTCGGGTTTATCAAGGTTATACAGCTTATATATTATGTAGCCAGGTTAAATGTCGCGGATGCATAATATCCGTTCGCCGGGATGTTGCTTAATTATCGTCGGAATTACATGGTACCGTTTCACGTGCCATGAACTAAGTCAAACCTGTTCTATACAACTAAGGTATAGTCGATCTAGCTTGGTCTCTGGTTAGGTATTATAATATACTACCTCATTGGTATTCCTTGGTCCCCTTGATCGTCGTACCGACACCTTCTTCCTTATACTTTCAATGTATCGAACATTCAGCTATCAGTGTATTGTTGCCTTACTTATCATCAGAAATTACACCCAAAGACAAACGAGTTTCCTTTGCGTAGCGGCAAGATGTTACCCGGGTCTGTAACAGGCAGTCGGTTAACCAGGAAAAAGATTGTTCAAACCGGGTTGAGTTACCGGTGTGCAGCTTTGTACCAGGTTGACGTAAGCAACCGCCGACGTCGAGTGCCACGTACACGGACGCAGAGGGATTCAGACGCGGCGTCGGGGAGCGTTTCGCAACGCGGCGTCGCAAGTGTTTGATGATGGAGACCGGTTTTCCAAGGGTTACCTGATATACCCTGCTTGGAGAGCGCGTTCTCTCTCATTCCCTCTCTCTCTCTCTCTCTCTCGTTCTCCCTTCTCTCTGTCTCTTGGCTACACAACGTTCGCTCACTTAGATGTTGCTTTAATTACTGTCTCCTCAGCGTACACACTGTGTGTACCACCCACCCAGCCCGTCCGTACGGAGAATGAGTTTCTGCTTTCCTTTCGTGCTCGACGTACCGGATGAATGTAATTAAGTGAAGGACCTCCTAAATGAACACGTCGAACGTGAACCGTTTCCGACGTTCGCCGATTTAGCAACGACGTGTACCCATATACATACATACGTACCACACATACGTAAGTACGTACATATACATACGCGACGTTACAGCCCTCACCGTGTTTCGCCTCGTGACATTCCCGACGAGTGGAAGAACTCGTTATAAATGCCACTGAGAAAATATGAGGTCCGACTTACTTCACGTAGAAGTTGAACATTCCCGTGCTAGATCCGTGAAGGACATCATTTGTACACGGCTGGCGGGATACGTGGAAGTACCCGCCGCCGTGAGATGGAAAGATAGCACCTGCCGTCTAGTAATTTAGCAGAGTTCATAATGGTCTCGGGAGTAACGTTTCGCTTTTACCTGTTGCGACGAGTGAACGGTAACAGGTACTCGAAGGGAAAATATTTATGAAGACGTCACGGGGCACCATCGACAAAGTTGCCATCTTTCCACGGTCCCAATAGTCTACTATCACCCTAGTTGTTGATTCGTCGGATTAACGGATCGTCAGATTAGAGTCAAACGGAATACCTAGGCATGTATTACATTCGAAACCGGTATGTATGTATGTATATGCGTGATGGGCTCACGTAGAAACAAGTTGAACGTCAAAGACAGATACGTGGAAGAGATACGGAAAAGTTGAGCGCGTAAACTTGAAATTGGTTGCTGCCTGGCTGCGGTCTCCGGGATACTGGATAGGAATTCCTGATATGTTCCCGTTTCCCGTCGAACTTCCAGACACAGGGCGTGTGTGTTCTATCTTTTGTTCGTGTTCCACGCTCTTCCCTCTCTCCCTCCCTTCTCCTCCTCCCCTCCTCCTCCTTCTGCCTCTGTCGTCTCGGCATACCTTGGTATTTTCCTTTCTTCTCCGGTCGTCCGGTATTTCCGGGAATTCTCTTATCTGCCACCGGCGATGATTGCTTCCCGCGATGGGCGACTGCTAAATACTCCGATCACTTGTTGCAAATTTCTCGTACCTTTCTTCCGCGTCACGTAGGGCATCTTCGCGACGGCTACCCGGGTTTCCTTTTAAATTAAACGAAGCTCCGGCAAGTAGCACGACGAGTATCGTGTTATTCCGGAGATACAAGGAGGAAGACGATCGTTCTCCCTCGTTGTTTCCGGTTGAACGGTGTCCCTTGCCCCTCCGAACTTAATATTCCCGTTCTTATTTTTGTCGCGACGTAATAGAATGAAATATATGTATATACATACGTATACTTCTATCTAGGAATGAAAATTCAAGAGGAACTTTAGATACGCCGGTCGGTTACGCGAAATCCGACAAGGGAAACAATTTTTCAAGCTTACTCCGAAGAATATAACTTCGCCCCAAGTAGAATTTTCGGACCGATCTTTATCCCGCGCGTCCCTTATCCGAATAATTTTCAACTTTATTCAAATCAATTCGCCGACCTCCACTCACCCGACCCGACACTCACGACCAATTTATCCCGGTGAATGATAAAGCCCGTTCTCCTCGTCTATTTATTTATTTCCATCGTGTCCTTCTTCCTCTCATATTCCCCAGTCTGAAGGGTAATTCGTGGGCAGTCGCGTCACATGGTTTGAGGTATGTTCCGACGCTGGATTTCACGCTCGAAGTACTTACTTGTAATTACGCGTGAAGGTTTGCAAGTACAGACGAGTACACGTGCGGTACTCTCTCTCTCTCTCTCTCTCACACTCTCTCTCTCTCGGGGTACATGGACATACGCACACGTGCACTTGTCGTACGTATTTAGGTGCGACATCCGTTATACACGAATGTATGTACAGTGGGATCGGATCTATGTGAAAACGAAGGAAGAACCAGAGATCGTTAGACGAGGATGAATCGACTCTAGTTAAATTAGAAATCTGTATAACGTTTCAATATCGTCATCCTGAGAAAGTTAAGACCAGTGTCCAAGTGTGTAATCCATCTTCGATAATTACAACGACAACGGGAGGAACAGGATCCACCGGAAAGTGGGTCTCGTAAAATTACAATGTTCGCGAGAACTATAATGAATTCGTAAAAGGCGCGCGGTTTTTCTTCCGTTCCTCTCGCCGGCGTTCTTCGTGCCGTTTTTCGCGTAGGACCGCGGCGAATAGCAGTTATTCCACGGGAACGAAGAAATTGCAGCGGTAAACTTGTAGTTTTTCCAGTTCCGCGCGAATACGCCCATCCCACCTCTCTAGCGTTCTTTGTTCAGCCGCCGCGACGTCTCCGTCGTCCCGTCCGTAACCGTGGCGAAGAAACACTTTGTTGGCCGGGGGTGGTATAGAAACCGGGTAACGTCTACACGCCGAACTGTTTCTTTCTCTCCTCCCCCAGCTCTGTGTGTCGGATGAATTCGGCGAAGAAGTCGGCGAAAGTTCCGTGCCCGACAAAAGAAACCCACCGAAAGTTCGGAGATGAGAGGTCGCCGGAACTATTCTCTTTTGTAGGCGGCAACAGCTCTCGGAATCGCCGCGGGAAACCGCGTATGTCCAGGGGGAAGTCATTCCGTGGAGAATGTGGACCGTATTTTCCGACGATAAATGACGGTAACGGTGCTAGGGGATGGGGCAGACGTGGGATCTTTTTCTGTTGAACCGGTGAAGTACTCTGGTGGTCTTTGAAGGTGAAACCGTACTCGAATACGTTTAACATTTCCAGGGTATTTAGAATTGTTATCGATGAATCCTAATCTTATGGAGGGATCGGTGATCTAGATGAACAGGTGTGTTAAACTCTACAGGCTCCTAAATGATCTAGGTCACTTAAGTGTCCCAAGTCTGTAACCTTCTACGTGATCTAGGTCAGCTAGGTGTTTCAACTGCGAAGCCTCCTAGGTGATCTAGTTGAACAGGTTTCCCAACTCTGCAGCCTCTTAGGTGATCTAGATTAGTAAGGTGTCCTAACTCTGAGGGCTCCTAGGTGATCTACGTCAGGTAGGTGTCCCAACTATGCAGCTTTCTAGGTGATCTAGCTCAGTTAGGTGTTGCAACTCCGTAGCCTTCTAGGTGATTCAGGTAAACTAGGTGTTCTAATCTCGAAGTCACCTAAGGTGACCCAGGTCAACTGGGTGTCTCAACCTTGTAGACCGGCTGCCAGAATTCTACGGTTGATCCAGATGAACTAGGTACCCCGATCCTATAGAGTCCCAGTTGATCAAGGTGATCCAGCTCCCCGCATGCTGTACTCTTTCAGGATCCATTATATCAATCCGTTATATCGTCGAACAATACAGTGACAACTCGGGACAATGCGGGCCTGCAATACGTATCAGTTCGATGAATCGGGGAAACAAAAGACGACCGAACGGACGGTTGTATCGCGTAGCTGTCGAATGGTCAAGTCCTCGGGTAAAACAAAAAGAAACAAAAAGGAAAAAAAAAATCCCAGTGACCTTTGTCCGCGGTCTCTTCTTTCCCCCCATTTGTCTCCTTTTTCTCCCACTCCGCCCGCTCATCGTTCGTTTTTGTTTTCTTCTTTTTTCTGTTGGTCCAACCTGTCGGTCCGACTCGTACCGGGGGCTACACCGTGAAAAAAGAGGGTGGCGGACGGCGTCGGGTGACACAATGGCAGATAGTTAACGCGTAGTAACGTACGGCGGCTACGTTTGCCCGGTACAACGGGTTGTAGATCCAACCGGAAGCGGGGAGGTGGAAAAAAAAAATACCCGGTAGAGAAACACAGAATCAGTGGGGTCGGTAGCCTTCATTTGGGTGCAAATGGGATTTTTTCCGAATGGACGTTTTAAAAGTTTGCCGCTGCGAGGCATTGTTTGACCGACGCTGCTTCCAAAAGCTGACGGGGTGGTAGGAGTGGTAGGGGTGGTTCGGGGTTGGGGGTGGGGTTAGTTCGTCGAGGCTTTGATTAACTGGCGCCGCCAGGCGAAACCCTTCGCGATTGTTTGCCGCTTTTCTTCCACCTTCTTCGTTACTCTTCCTCTTCCTCCTTCAGCCGGATCGTCTCTTCCGTTCATCCTTCCTCGCCGCGGCGTGTTCTTCTTTCGTTTTTTTCTTTCTTTCTTTTTACAACAGAATGACCGGACAGACCACTTCCACTCAACCGGTCGTTACCCATTCCCCTCGGTTGGCGTTGGTCGGACTGGAGATACTTCAATTAAGTTTTACCCCCGGTCAGCCAGCCAAACTACTTTACGCGTGCACTTTATTTGTAATCCTTGGTCGGTGCCGCGAAACCCATTCCCGATCCTTGAACCGCCTCGAACGTATATTTACGCAACGACTTCCCGCACTGGCCGCAATCCAGACGTATCTCTGCGCAACCACCGTGAACACGTTTAACTGTTCCTGAGGTGAAGATAACGACCCCCGGTTCCCTCCCCTCCCCCTTTCCTTATATACAGCCGGATATGGCTGTTCCTTTTCCTCCCCCGTTTTACTTTCACGGTTCTTAATCGCTTTGATCCTTACGTAGCGAAGTGCCGGATAGAAGTGGTAGCTCCGGGTTAACTGAGTTTCCTACGGGGTCTAAATGTTTTATAGTAATTCCTACTTACCATCCCTCTCCCCCTATTAAAACCCGTCTATTAATCCCTGGAATAACTGTGCTTCACAGAAGTGCACACTTTTCATCGCAATTTCAATTTTCTGTTAATATTATCACCCACATACTTCCATCAGTTAAATAGTTTAATTCCTAGAAGTCTTAAACAAATTAAACTAGCCCTAAATAGTGTTCATCCTGGTTTATGCAAAAAAAACAGATCCAATAGGTAATGGTGGTAATGGATACAGTATTCACACGGTAAACGAAGGATTGCAGGGATCTCATTTTATCATTTCCTTCAAAATACAAAAGTGCCTCGCTGATGGCAAACTGGGGTCGAATATATTAAAAAGTATCCCGTCAGGGGAACCGTCACTTTCCCAGGAAATCTTCACGACCCTTACCCTCCGGTAGTTGTCACTCCAGTTCTGCTCCTTCGCCTCTTTTCTCCGGGACCTGGGGATCCCGAACCGTTTTCTTCGTGTTATCTCGCTGATTGCGAGTCCTCCCCCGGCAGGCTATTCCCGGATCTCGGCGAAAATAAGCCAAATCATGTTCCACGTGTGTGAGCGTCTCCCTTCCCCTCGGAAATTTCTAAGATGTTTTACAAAGTTTCTGACAGTCTGAACGTGTGGCTCATAAGCTGTCACTTTTTCCGAGGGTTAGCGAAGCTTTCACGATGATTTGCAATTACTTTTTTGTTCAGGTTCCACTGACATCCTCGGATTGTTAACTTTGATTCACTGTGATTCAAGCTAGGAGTTGTTTCCCTGGAGTTAATAAATTATTATTTATTCACAATAATGTGGTTTGATAGAAACTATATTTTAATAGACATTAAACAACTCAATTTGTTACTGTAGCCCCACTGTGCCAAACTACAACGGTATACACCTTGTAAAACTTTATACAACAAATTGTAAAACAACTCTCGCAACTCTGTTACCGACGCTCATTAATTTAATAACAAATAATAACACATTAGTTCCCCAAGTAACCGATCGATATGTTACCAGTTGGGAAATGTTAGTGACAAAAAGCCGATTAATAGGTGATCGGTCAGTAAAGTGTCAAACTACACACGACAAGCCCTCGTTCACTCATACGAACACACATATTCACTCCAGACTCCACATACGTATCATTCAAACGATCTTCGCTTTCATTGATCCTTTCTTTTCGATCGTGAAAGTGCTTCTCATTTTATTCCTCCATCTCACCGGAACGACGTACTCTCGCAACCGGATGTAACTAACCGAAAGTAAGCCGAGGTGTATGTATTCCGTATAGATTCTTCTTCCATGCAGTTGGGTAACCCGTTATCCGCGAACGTGTCTGACTTATTCCACTTGGATGATTCCAGTGTTTGGAAAGAAATTAAATTAATTAACAAACCCGATCGAATGGGAGGATGAAAACGAGAAAAGTAACTGATTACACATATTAACCCTAAACACGTTAAATTCATTAATTAAATTCATATTTGCTTCGACCTATCGATCACAACGAGTCAGACTCGTGATATTTCACCCGGAATTCTTATCACGACTCAGACTCGTCGTACCAATGCAAATGTTTAATCGACGTTCACACGGACACGATGTTATACGTTCGTGTGAACCAACCGAGGCGTGTAATGTTCGCGAAGTGAAATTCGAAAGAATGGAAGTTTACGCGTCTCGGATTAACCGGAGTTCTAATCCGACGAGGATATGGCGGTCGGTGGTTCTCGGACTTGCCGCATCCTCAGTTCGCCACCGCCGAGAAATTAATTCCAGGCTGTTGCTTCGAACAGACTCCATCGGGGCATGGTATAACTTCGTACTCAAATGGCCCGTTCCATTATGCCGGCGACCATCGACAGTTGAACGACTTGCGATCTCGCATAGGTGGTTTATCAATAATTCTATCATCACCTTTTGCCTTTTTAGTGAGAAATCATTTTTATTTTAACCGTACACCACTTTTGAAACGAAGAATACAAAATGCCGAAATTTCTGCGATTAAAAATGCATGGGTGTGAACATTTTTGTGGATAAGAACAGCTGCAAATGAAAATATCAGTCGTTTCGTATTCTCTATGACGATTAATTAATGCTGGGTCATTTAATTTAATTAGTAACTTGATTGCATTTCTATATTGTTTGTAATACTTATCGATCGTATTAATTTGATGATAAATAAAAGAAACTGCTGTTTACTTATTGTTGAGACAGGTACTTCTTTGGTTTGGTAAATCACGCGTATTTGTTTAAGCTGTCATTACCACTGGTTTGTATACATATACATGTATTGTATATATAAATACGATAGCTGGAAGTTGATCGAACTCGATTACCGGTCGGCTCGAATGTCTCACAGAAATGTCGAAGGTCGTTGTGGACATTCCACCCCTATTGAAGAAATCCGATACCGCAAAGTACCTGTATTTATCTGTCGTCGGTCTACTGAAAATACGTCCGCAACTGTTAGCTGTGAACTTTCGCGATCGTATTCGTTGAAGTGCTTTCATTTCTTCTTTTTTTCTTTTTTCCATTCGATCTGTACTCGGTTCTAACGAATCCGATGATTTTTGCGAGATCAGAGAAAATGGAAAATGGGTCCAGTGGGACATTTATTATGATGATGATACTTGAAAATGTCGAACGTTACTTGGCCGGGATCGATTAATGAGGTGCCGGGGGAACGTGGAAAAAAATCAGGGCGCGAAAATATCAAAGCTTGGAAACTTTAGTGGTTGGAAATTTCAAGTGCCTTAGGCAATTCAGGACGAGAAATTCCAAAGTGCCAAGGAATTTTCGCCTCGATGCTTGAAGTCGTTGCGGTTCGTGAAAATATCACCGATTGGACACTCAGGCCCGTAGAATTTTTAACGCCTTGAAATTTTAAAGCTAAACAACTTTAGTGCGTAAAAATTCGGTCACTTTGAAACTTCGGTGCGTAGAAATATAGATGCTTTGATACTTTGACGCGTAGAAATCTGGATGCCATGAAACTTTGGTGTGTAGAAATTTCAATTCTTTCAAATTTCAAAGCTTGGGAATTCCAGCGCGTAGAAATCTGATCGTCTTGACATTTTGCCGCGTAGAAATTTCAAAGCTTGGGAATTGCAGCGCGTAGAAATCTGATCGCCTTGACATTTTAACGCGTAGAAATTTCAATGCCTTGAAACTTCAAAGCTTTCAAATTTCAGCGCATAGAAATCCGAACACCGCGACACTTCGCTGCGTAGAAATTTCCCTGCATTGAAATATCATAGCGTAGGAATTTCGGCGCGTACAAATTCTTCCTCGTCAAAAATCCAGCGCGTGGAAATTTCGAAATTCAAAATACAAACCAACGCACCGTAATTTCACCCACTGAGTAACTTCACATCCGCTATTCGCAGCGGCCCCGTACAATTACCTGCGACGCCCATCGAATCAGCTTTGATCCCAGAAGTTTAAAATTGGCGGCCAGCTACGGGAACGAGCGGCGATACTTTCGCCCCGCTATACGAGGGTAATTAAGCCGGCCGTCGTTTAGAGAACCGCAACAGATGCACCCGTACGCTTCCGATTCCGAAGTCTCGTTCGGCCGCGTCCCGTTTCGACTTGAAACCGACGCTCGGTAGTTCGGTCGAAATCACTCTTTCCGTCGTTTGCATCCATCTTCCGACGTACCCTATATAAACCCATCGCCTCGAAACGTTTCCGCATTGCGAGCACACGAATAGAAGAGATGTTTCACTCGTCGAAGAATTCGCGCTGGTTGCAAAAAGTTCCCTCGCAAATTTGTCCAACCGACGAATTATCTTTTTATCGACTCGTCTCACACACGTCACACTTTTAACGATCGCCGATAAACCCGTTTTTTTTCGAAAGATCAAAATACACGCACGCACTTTGCACGAACTTTTTTTTTTGTGTTCACTTCGACACAACACCCCCGGGGAAAACAGAGGTTGGTAATTTGCAACGCGAAATATGAAACGCCGGGTAACACAGATATTTCGAATTGAATTTCATCGGTCTGATACCG
Source organism: Mimumesa dahlbomi (assembly GCA_917499265.3). Taxonomy (NCBI): domain Eukaryota; kingdom Metazoa; phylum Arthropoda; class Insecta; order Hymenoptera; family Crabronidae; genus Mimumesa; species Mimumesa dahlbomi. The sequence goes on from OU824118.1 coordinate 13,653,468, forward strand.
TGAATAAAACGGATGACGGATTTTTTGTTCTTTGTTCGTGCGTTTTTTTTGTTGCTGTGTTTGTAAACTTTTTAATGTCTCTGTATTTTAAAACTTCCGCGAGCCGGTTTGACGTACAGCGCAGTTAAATCTGTAACGGGTTCGAACATATTTTTCATTCTTTGACGTGGGAAAAGCGAATCATTACTGTGTGCTTTATTTCTCGTATAAATAATACCGTGAAACGAATGTACATACACACACACACACACATTCATTCAGGCATTCGATATTTTATTATCCCGCGACAGCGTTGCGTTATTTGTCTTGATTCGTCCGGAATGGCGAACGTGTCGGCGATGTGCGAACAATTAAACGAGTTTAGAACGACATTGTAATCCGGCCTGGACGGCGATTGGTCGAGATTCGCGCTAGCCGATTGATTGCTTTCCACGCTAAATACGTTCCGATTTCAAGTACGAATAATACCGTTTATCTTTGTGATCGCGTTTCCAATCCGAGTCGAGATCCCCGCGACGAGTTACCGACTCGAAATGGAATTTCCTAACGGAGAGAATTTTTGTGTCGTAGACATTTATTTCGGCCGACAAGCCGATTCCGATGGATCGATAACACTATCAATTTCACCGCGAACTTTATTGGAACATCGTCGATCCTTGAAAATTATTCAAAAATGTCACCGGTGAACGTAGATACTTACCCGTGTAAAACAGACGCTCTTGAAAATTTACAGACGAAAAAGATAAATTACGATGTTAAGGATGTTACGTTAAGTTAATACGGAAAATGTGGCCGTGTTATTTATTCATTTATTCGCGAAATGTACGTAGGTTTCTTTCCGGAAGGAACTGGCATTACCGTTCGCGCTTGGAGGAACAGAATCCTGGCGCGGGAGAGTTTTCGAAATAAAGGGAAACAGAGACGCGGAATCCCGAATGTTTTTCTCAGAGACCAGATTCCATTTCGGATTAGAAGAGCATTTTGAGATTTCCATTCGATGCATCCGATTCCTTTCTGATTATACCAAGAGGTTGAATACACAACGTCGATATTTCCCTATTGAGAAATGAAAGGGAGAAACTGTACCAAAGTGTAGATTTTCTATGAATAGCACCGCCTACCTCTGTACAGGGTGATACATTTAAAGGGGATCGACCGAGTATCTTTTAGTTTTAAAGAAAATTAGAAATGTTGCAAATTCTCGCAGAGATTTCAAAATGTTGAAACATTGGCGTGTGGACATTTCCAAATTGTAAATTATCATATATAGAAAACCTTCAAACTTTGAAATTTCAATACAATTAAAGATTGATAAACCGTGGAATTTCGTTACGTACAAATTGTCAAACTTCAAAACTTTCAAGCTTTGAAATTTCAATACATTAAGATTAATAAACCGTGGAATTTCGTTACGTAGAAATTGTCAAGCTTCAAAACTTTAAACTTTCAGTGCGCAGAATTTCCACGCACACTTTCTAAGCTAGAAATTTCAAATCTCAACAATTTTAACCTATCGAGTGTCAATGTAACCTACAGGATCGACATCATTGGTCTTTCTAATGAGCAAAAAACTTCTGTTTCCAGTGCCGAAAGTGGAGATCGTCGATGAGCATGGTGTGACGGCCGGTGACAAATTCTACAAAGCGGGCAGCACGATAGAATTGAAGTGTGTGGTCAGCAATATACCACAGCCTAAGGGCGTAACATGGCGGCACGGATCTCGAACGTTGAATTACGACCTCACCCGTGGAGGAATCAGGTAAGCCTCGAAATGTTACCGATTTAATGGCATAGAAATTGATTTCCCACCGTTCGATTAAATATAATTTCGCGTGGTCCCAGCGTTTGTTAACCTAATGATTTTCACCCTTGACAATCCCTTCGTTCAGGGACGTACACACGTACGTACATACATGGTTGAATGTGTATCGAGGTGGATTTCGAATTGGGTGATTCGAGGGGGAAAAAAAATAGAAAAGAGAAAAAAAGAAAACTCACCCGTCGGAATTACCGGTTTCGCGCGGTACGTTTGTGTTTACCCGTGTATGTACATGTTTTATGCCGCGGAGTGACAGGTGTTGGGTCGCCGCTACGTTCCCTCGGTTTTATGCATGTAATATCGGGCTTTTATTCCATGGAAATTCGAAATTAAGTTTCCGCGCTTGGATGTTTCGGCGCGTGGAATATTCTCACGCTCGGAACGCTCTGCGCGTCGTCAGATCTCATCGGTTTGAATTTGTGGCATGCATTAACCCTTTGCACCCGGTTGTCCTCTCCAGGGAAGGGGGGAGGGGGTGAACAAAATAAGAGAAACAGGAGAAATGTCGAGTATTACCGAGATTCTTAAAACGTATGAAAATTCTCGGTGTTCCAGTCAAGATTCTACGACTGATGCCCTTTTTTTTATATTTCAAATAATTGTCCCTTCATCCCTTTGATGTTCGATATCAAACTACTACCCAACATCACCATACATTTATCCACACACATTCAAGAGTGAACTATCATCGGACCGTTTGCAGATTTCCGAAATCGTGGGGTTTCAGGGTTTTTCTTTTGAGTGGGCCATCATTCTTTTTAATTAGCGTAAATCCAGAGCCAACCCAGCAACATCTGACCGCATGTCGGCCCGATTCCAGATATGGTTTGCGGCCACTCGAGCAATTTCGTCGGGCAACGCCTCCGATAGAGTTTATGCAGGCCGCACGAGGGGGATTCTAATTGGTCCGATAAAGAATAGAACGTTCGCTGAATTTTGAAAGGCTTTCATTAAAGTTCGTCCCGCAACGGCGTCGCGACGCCCGTGTGTGACCTAATTGGTTATAGATATGACGGAATTCATGAATTTCGGAACAGGGGTCCTTTCGATCGCGCGATTCTCATCGATAAATCGATTCCCATGGGTTCGTAGGGCGGTTCAATTAGGTCCGTTTTCCGTCCACTCGACACCGCTTTCTCGTCACTTCGGAATATCGATCTGTCGAGCGAACGATTCGACGTTATTTGCCTCGCGGCACTTCGTTTCCACGCGGGCAAAAGTCAGCGTCGCGACGCCGAGATTTTCGCGCTGTCGAATCGTCGCGAAACGAGTTTTTTATATTTTTTGAATTTCTGCGAGTTGAAATCGTCACGCGTTGGAATTTCTGCGCCTTGAATTTGTCACGCGTTGGAATTTCTGCGAGTTGAAATCGTCACGCGTTGGAATTTCTGCGCCTTGAATTTGTCACGCGTTGGAATTTCTGCGCCTTAAAATTTTCACGCGTTGGAATTTCTGCGCCTCGAAAGTGTCACGCGTTGGAATTTCTACGCCTTGAATTTGTCACGCCTTGGAATTTCTGCGCCTCGAAAATTTCACGCTTTGGAATTTCAGCGCCTCGAAAGTGTCACGCGTGTGAATTTTCTGCGCCTCGAAAGTCTCACGCTTTAGAATTTCCTGGCCCAGAAATTGCTACCCGCCTCAAGGAAAAATGGGGAAAATCACGCGATGTAATATAATTTCACAACCTGTTTAGCAAATGCTTCAATCCGGCACGTAATACTTTTGCGAAACAGGTGTAATAATAGAACAGTCGCAGACGTTGGAGCGTGAATAATTGAAACACCGACACCCCACCATGAAACCGACCATAAACCTCGATCGTCGCTCGTAAAGATCCGAAACGATTAAAAAAATGGCGCGTTAATGCGCGTAGTTATGAGAGTCCCGTATAATACTAAGACACGGCACTCGTAATCGCGTCGAAATACGTGTCGCGCAAGTATTCACCATATTTGTGCCGTGGAGAAAAAATTAATCCCAGGCATTCCATGGTTTTTAGGAGTTACCACCTGTCCTAATCGTATTTTTTATCTGAACATAAATCCGAACGATTATCACTCTTTTTTTTCGACCTGTCAGACACGTCATAGTGATATCGAAACTTTTCTTTTCTTTTCATTTTTCAGTTTTTCAAATTCAGGTGGATTTTTTTATCTCCAAGAGAATATCATTTTTCTATTCATTTTATTAGCGATTTAATCGATATTGTAAAGAAATTCTGATCTTTATCCCTCCAGACTGCTGTGAATTAAAAAATGTCACCCGGTATCTTCTTTGTCTGATTTTACGTGGAAATTCTAATCGTATTTTCCGTTCTGGACATCCATGGGAAAAACTGCGGGGGTCTATTAACTTTTCCGTTTCGTTCTGTGCACGGTGGGCTCGCAACCCAATTTAACGCCCACCTTTCGCGACCCTCGAATGTTCGAAGGTAGGATTTGCAATTTATTTGGAACAACCACCTTCACGGTGCACTTTTAATCTTCGTATGATCGGTATCAGGCGTGTATTCATTTTAAACTTCATTAACGCCGCGGGAACTGATAGGGAGAGTCGTCGGGGGTGAAAGGGTGTCGAGTATTTTTTGCCAGCTTTTTTCGCTTTCCCCGTGTTCGTTGCCGGGGTGAGCGAAATTTTGAGAATTACGCAGGAGGTTCAAATTTTGTGTACGGCACCAGTGAAATGTCTGTACCTCAAAATTATACGCTACTGCATCTGGAAAGTGTCCGCGCTTGGAAATTCTACGCTCTAGAAATTCTGTGCGTTGAAATTTCAGCGCCTCTGAATTTCCATGAGTTGGAATTTCAACGCCTCTGAATTTCCACGCTATAAAAATTCTATGCGTTGAAATTTCAGCGCATCTGAATTTCCATGCGTTGGAATTTCAACGCCTCTGAATTTCCACGCTATAAAAAACCCATGCGTTGAAATTTCAGCGCCTCTGAATTTCTACGCTATAAAAATCCCATGCGTTGAAATTTGAACGCTTGAAAGTACCTGCGTTTGGATATTCTACGCTCTAGAAATTCTGTACGTTGAAATTTCCACGGTACGAAAATTCCAAGCCTGAAATTTTCCACCCCATAGAAATTCACGTGCCTAGAATTTTCCAAGTTTCTAACCTAAAACATTTCCATCTTCAAAATTTCTACGCTATCATCCTTATCCCTTCCTCTCCCCGGTATCTAATTAATATCAAACCTATCGACTCTGCGATCGATACAATCGTTCCATTCAGAACGTGCTGAATCCGTGGAAGAAACGAGCGAAACAAAGAGAGGCCGGATACAAAGGTTTAAAAGTGTCCGACAGGCGGATTAGTTCGGCCGATAATGCCGGCGGGTTTTCAAGCCGTCGTTTAACCCGACGATTTCGCGTCCGACGCGTATTTCGTGGATGCGGACGGGCGCGACGAAAAATCAGTGGGAACCGCGATAATGAATGCGGCACGCTCGAAGAACGGGATTCTGTCAGGCGAGCTGTTGAAAATTTAATCATCCCCGAAAGCGCTCGATTATTGTCCCGCGACACGTGACGCGCGAGCGTGTTCTCTATTCACGGTTGTCGAGAGAGTGGGAGTGGGCTTTGAATAAAACATACGGCGTTTCCAATAAATTCGCGAAAAAGAGACGCGATTAAAGCACGATTTCGACTATCCGACACGTATCGGCAGCTGTTCGTCCAGGTAGCCCTGTAATGCTTACCGCTGCGAGTCCCTCGGCTAGGATTCTGGACACTGATTCGACCATTTTGTGTTTTTTATTACACCTTTTTTTTGCTCGTGTAATAGTGGAAACGCTAACTTCGGAGATTTTTATGATTTTCACGCTGGAACTATCGAGACGGGTGAAATTAAGTGGACTTAATTTATTATAGAAATCGGTTATATTTGTAAGGATCCATTTTAAAAAATTTTGGATAAGTACGTGTTAAATATTTCGTTATTTAATGCGTTGTAATTAATTTTCGATAGTTCTAGGGTTAATTCGATCGCACTTTGTACAACACAAAGCACGTGATCGCTTGACAATGTTGCGCGTCAAAGTTCCCGAGGATCGCGGGAGAATGTTTCGACGCGGGGAAATTTCCACGCGTCGAGAATTTCCACGGTGGAAAATTGTCTAGCCGTCGAAAGACCGCCCGGGGGATCGGACCTTCTCGTTTCTCGCAGCAGCGGTGGCAATATGAAACGTTGGAAGTGTAAACGATAAGCCGTATCGATTTATTTGGCAAATCGATCGATCTCCCACTATTCGCTCTCGGTCGTTCATCGCGAATTTTCAGACTATTAACGGTGAATCGTTTTGAAAACCGCGAGATTGAAAGCCAGAGATTTCGCGTATTTCTCCCTTTTCGACGTATTTTTTTTTGTTTCGATGATTGGACCATTGACAAGTCCCCCGGGGTACAAGATAAAATATATATATAAAAAAAAGTTCAAAATTTTAATAAAGTTATTAATCCACCAGGTGTGAAAATTATTTTCGGCCATTGATATCCGAACACAGTAACGTTGAGTGGAGAATGTCGAGTGTGCTCGCAACGATTTATAAACGGACAAAGTTTCGTCATTGGGTAATTCTTCCGGAATGATGTAGCGTTATATGTATAGGGACTTCATGGTACGCAGTGTACGCGCACAATTTATCGAGAACATTCTATTACGCTTTGATTGGTCCCGAGAGCCGTTTTCCGAGATCGTTTAACCGAAAGCGTCAAATGCAGCGTTGTAAATAAATGACGTTCGATCGGGCCACCGTCTATCCCGTTTACGAACACACCGTGACTCCTATTACGTCGATACGCACCCGGAGTTCGTCACTTGCTGATCATGCTGTCCGAGTATAATGGATTGTTGCGTAAAGTACGCGACACGAAGAATTAACCGAAGCTTTCATAATTATTTCAATGCCTGAACATCCCTGGCTGCTGAAATTGTTTGCGATAATTATTCTAAGCTTCGAAATTCCTAAGTTTTGAAATCACTAGGTTTCGACATTTTTACGCTTAAATATTCCTAGCTTGGGAAATTTCCACGCGTGGAAAATTCGACGCCCATCTCCTCCCACCCTTCGAAATTCCTAAGTTTTAAAATCACTAGGCTTTGACATTTTTACGATTAAATATTCCCAGCTTGGGAAATTTCCACGCGTGGAAAATTCAACGCCCACCTGCTCCCACCCTTTAAAATTCCTAAGTTTTGAAATCACTAGGCTTTGATATTTCTACGCTTAAAAATTCCTGGCTTGGGAAATTTCCACGCGTGGAAAATTCGACGCCCACCTCCTTCCACCCTTTGAAATTCCTAAGTTTTAAAATCACTAGGCTTCGATATTTCTACGCTTAAAAATTCCTAGCTTGGGAAATTTCCACGCGTGGAAAATTTGACTCCCCCCACAGTTCGAAATTCCACACTCCAATTAATCCCAAACTTCCAATCGTTCTTATCAGCGCCACAATATTCTTTCTAATTACGATTAAAAAGAATTTTACAAAGTCTTCCCCGGTTACTGTCTAATCAGCGAAACAGATTTCGCGTCGAGAAGACAATCGCGTTAGCGAGTCTAATCGAATAAATCCCCGTATCGTGATCGCCACGCGATCTTGATTATGTTACTTTGGCCGGAGGCGCGCCCTCCAACTTCCTAAGGGCCGACGGAGAAGAGTAATAGACAGAAGGGTTGCTCCTCGGTCAGGTCTCTAATAACGTTACGTTACTACCGCACAACTTTCGCGTAGTTTACCCACGCGACTTTCTTGGATCCCGCTACACTCGACGCTAAGTAACGTTGTAATTTAGCTCTACCTCCCTCGATACGTCACTGTTTTCCACCGGTCTGTTGAATAAAATACAAAATTTCCAAGGTAGACACGCCGCACGGTAATTTTACAGAATTTCAAAAGAGTACACGTCATTACGTAAATTAGCAAATTTTTGGTGTACCGGTTGAATACGAGCGGAATTGAATAACGAACGTTGTTGAATAACATTTTAACAACGAGCACAGCTTAGTAGAACTTTAACAAAGAATTATTATTCGAGGAAACGAGTTTGTATCTCGACTTTGTACGAAAATTTTGTTCACTTGCAAAACAAGTCTAACTATATTTTACTTTTGCTTATTCGCTCCGAATTGATGCGAAGAGAATAATTATTCTATTAAGAATGAGATGTTTCTAGTTTTTGTAACGTGAAAATCTGAATCACAATAGTAGAATGCTAATGAAAATGATGGAAAAGTCAAGTGGAGAAATTTTGATCTGTAATTCGGAAAGTCGATGCAGAATCGTGTCAGCCTAATTCTCTCGAATGTCGTCGTGCAATTGTCGTTTATAAACGAAACTTACCGGCTAAATTAACGAGAAACCAGTTACATTAAATTCCGGCGCCTCGTTTTGCATGACAAATGAACGCTCAAAGCTCGACTGGTTTTCCCGCTAACCAGTTCACACGGTTTTCCCACTTCCCTTTCCCCTGTTTCAAAACTTTCCACCGCCGCGGACGTGTACACGGTGTGCATTTTTTAAAAACTACCCTTCTCTCGGTATAGCGTGCGCGATTCTTCGTGGAAAATGAAAATAACGTCGGGATAAACGATGAATTTTCCACGTTTTTCCTTCGGTAACCGCGACGACAAACTTCTCGCTGCGTAAAATTCCACCGAAAATTTCCACAGTAAATTTTCACGCCGGTACAATGGCGTAGTGTTTATAAATATTCATTGGCGTAAAAAATTCACGTTTTATGGGGGATGAAAATGCATTTTCTTTTATTTTATTTTTGGATATTTAGAAGACGAACGATTTTGGGTGAACCACGGGTTGTCCTCTTGATAGCGGATCGCCTAATCATTAACTACACGCGTTCAATTTTGCAACAGCGTTTTAATTAAGGCGTCCGTAACTTCGGCAAATTGACACATCAGGAGAAGTAACAGCGTGAAGGCAATCTTGTTTAAAGTCGCGAAGTCTACTGAATAATTAAACGGCGTGTACCACTCTAGATTATACAAACTAACCAGAAACACCTGGAACACCCTAGATAAAGTTTCTCACGTGCAGACGCGCATCCCGTGTCCCCGAAAAGCCTCCCGTGTACAGGATGATTCATAACGGGTATAACGAGAGGGGAAACGGTGGACAAAAATGGCCGAGACACGATCATTTCCATGGCGTAACGTGACTACGGGGTGCTTATTAAAGATTTTGATTAAGGTGAAGTGAAGTGAGTATAGTTAAGTCAGTTTGAAAAAGACTATGATTTAGATATTTCAAAAGTTTCACGCGTGGCAATTCACAAGCGTAGGAAACTTCGAAGATTACGAAATTTCCGGCATGGAAATTTAAGACCTTGGGAAATTCACTGCGTAGAAATTTGAAGATTTGTAGATTTCGAAGCGTAGGAATTTCATAGCGTCGAATTTTCCACGAGTGGAAATGTCTCGACCCAAGAATTCTCGGGCGTAGGATTTTCCAAGCGTGGAAATTTCATGGCGTCGAATTTCCACGCGTGGAAATTTCCCAATCCAGGAATTTCTCCGTACGGAAAATTCAAAGCATGGAAAATTCATCGCTTGGAAAATTCTACGCGTAGAAATTTCACAACTTCCAAAACCCGAGACGTAGATATTTCAACGCGCGGTAAACACGTTCCAAGAATAACACCGCCCGGGAGATTCGAATCACGCAAATCTCCAAGATCCGAATCGCTACTCGCATTACCGACGAATCCGTTCCCAAGTTCCCCCTAATTCCGCTCCATTTCGAAGCCAAACGCCGGCGAATTAAGGATTCTCTTTAACGCCGTTTCAATGACGGCCCAACGTCCGAGGATAATTTCGCCCGTATTCTCCGGGCGATCGGCGGCGTGACACGCATCAGTGGCCGGTAAGTCCGGTCGTTCCTTTGACCATCAAAATGTGGAATTGTCCGATCGAGCGCACGTATTGCGTCACACCGAGAGCCGTCCCGTATTATTGGATCTCGGTTTTCGACGATCCAGCCGGGCACGGGCTGGTTGATCCATTACTCGGCAAATCAATTAGGACGCAGGCACGATCGGCGTCGTAACGTGGACAGCGGGGGAAAAAAGAGAGAGAGAGAGAGAGAGAGAGAGAGAGAGAGAGAGAGAAAGAGTGATAGTGGGTAAAGGGAGGGGGGAGGGGTAGGGTGACGAAAACAAAGCATTTAATCGGATTTTGTTTTATCGGCCGCACACAACCGGGGCCACGCCGACAAATATTTCACGAAAACAAGGGGAGGAAAGCGTGGCATTCTTTTTTTTTTATATCGATGTCCTCGGGGGTAGGATAGGACCCATATTTCAAAGGAGAAAAAAGATATATATGAATATACATATACGTGTATAACGTTACCTCGTTCCAAACTCATACTACCGACTGTACGATGTTGAACCACAGACGACGTATAGGAGTAGACAGGATATCCAATGGTGTTTCGTTGTACTCATATGTCCATTATATTAATTGTATGTAGTAAAATTGTATGCTAACAATTTGCGGGAACGGCGAGCAAATTGCGAAAATCGCGAAAAGACGTCAAATTATGACAGTTTTTTGGTCGGCATTCGCTCAATTTTTGAGATAGCGACCCGAGACTTGTACCATTGTTTTAGTCAGGAAATTCTACGCCAGATCAACATATAATAGTTGTACTTTTCGAAAATTTAATTTTTCGCAAAAATCTGAAGGGGGTAGGTCAGGATTTTTTGCGATTTTCGTAAATTGCTTGCCATTTCCGTAATTTTTGAGCTATTAAAATGATCCAGGGCGTTTTGGACGCGGAATCCGAAGCCGAATAAGCCAGTGAAAGAATTTTTATGATATCTAAAAAATTGTAAAAATGGCGTGTGATTTACGAAAATCGCAAAAAATCCTGACCTACCCCCTTCAGATTTTTGCGAAAAATTAAATTTTTGAAAAGTACAACTATTATATATTGATCTGGCGTAGAATTTTCTAACTAAAACAATGGCACAAGTTTCAGACCGCTATCTCAAAAATTGACCTATTGAGAACCAAAAAACTGTCACAATTTGACGATTTTTCGCGATTTTCGTAATTTCGTCGTCTTTTCCGCAATTTTTGAGGTATCAAAATGATCCGTTTGGAAGCGGAACGTTTTGGAAGCGGAATTTGCAGCCAAATAAGACAGTGAAAGAATCAGATCGATATCTAAATTTTTGCGGAAATGACGAAGAAATTACGAAAATCGCGAAAAATCGTCAAATTCAACCAGTTTTTTGGTTCGCAATAGGTCAAATTTTGAGATAGCGGTCTGAAACTTGTACCATTGTTTTAGTTAGGAAATTCTACGCCAGATCAACATATAATAGTTGTACTTTTCGAAAATTTAATTTTTCGCAAAAATCTGAAGGGGGTAGGTCAGGATTTTTTGCGATTTTCGTAATTCGCCTGCCATTTCCGTAATTTTTTAGATATCAAAATGATTCTTTCACTAGCTTATTCCGCTTCAGAATCCGCGTCCAAAACGCCCAGGATCATTTTAATAGCTCAAAAATTACGGAAATGGCGGGGAAATTACGAAAATCGCGAAAAATCCTGACCTACCCCCTTCAGATTTTTGCGAAAAATTAAATTTTCGAAAAGTACAACTATTATACATTGATCTGGCGTAGAATTTTCTAACTAAAACAATGGTACAAGTTTCAGACCGCTATCTCAAAAATTGAGCGAATGCCAACCAAAAAACTGGTTGAATTTGACGATTTTTCGCGATTTTCGCAGATCCCCCGTCATTTCCGTAGTTTTTTAGATATTCAAGTGACCCGAGACGTTTTGGATGCGTATTTCGAAGCGAAATAAGTCGGTGAAAGAATCATTTTGTTATCTAAACAATTGTGGAAATGCCGCGACGCAATAATCGATCGAAATTTCGGCGTTCGGATTTCCGCGAAACTTCGAGAAATCGCGTTGCGAAAGTTACCGGGAGTCCACCCGGCTGTTTCTCGGCACAGAATGTTTTCCTCGAACAAAGTGTCGCGATACTTATTCCGGTACCTTAACCAGGGAATTCTCGCGGCGGAAACAAAAAAAAAATAAATAAATAAAATAGAGAGGAACGGAAGTCCGATGCCTGGTTTCCCTAGAATTCTCCGAAAAAACTTTTTTAACCGTATACGGGGCCGCGAATAAAAAAGAGAGTAGAGAGAGAAAGAGTGAGAGAGAGAGGAGCATTGTACAGAGTTGGAGTGGTTTCTCGTTAAAGTCGGTGTTTATTGAAATTTTTATGCGTCCTGCTTTGCATTTGTACGGTCAATTCTTGCCGAGCCGCGGGATTGTTTCTTGTTGCCAGGTCACCCTCTCCTCTCCTCTCCTCTCCCCTCCCCCTTGCACCTCGTTACCCCTCTGTCACCCCTCCTTGCGTTAATGAGAACGCAGAGCAATCGCTGCGGGCTAAAGCACAATAATAACGTCTACACGCTAAGTAAGAAAGTTGCGCGTACAAACGCCGCCAAATTTCTCGGCTCTTCGGCGACCTGGACCACCACGCGAAGCGTCGACGTCGGCAAGTGACGCGGTTGATCTGCGTTGCGACGCCTCCAGGAGATTTTCTTTATTTTTCAGTTTTCCGTGGGAACGTGCGATTTAAGAGGTAAAGGTGTTCAAGGGAGAAGTGTTAGAGGGACTTTGAGATTGTTGGGTGACTTCAAGGTCAAGAATTTGGTGTTTTGATTTTTTATTTAGCGTTTATTTTGGAAACTGGTCGACGTTGAGAACTCGATGGTCCGCTATGGTGTTTTTACACCGAGTAACACGTAAGCTTCTAATTATGTGCCACTTGGTGGCGTTGAAAAGTGTCAAGGTCGTTCAGGAATGTCATCCTCAAGTGCGCTGCTATTACTGCGGAACTTTTGCCTAATTAGCTACACGTCCCGTCAAGGGTCACAGTGCAAACAGTGTCCGAACACTAACTCGCGATAGAAATTGTATTCGGACGTTTGTTTACCCTGGGCAGCGCAAACATTCGCATGTACGCCAGCTTCAAGTAATAACACTGTTAATTATGATAATAATCTTTAAACAAATCCAGAGACATTATGGTTTTTTCGTCAGTAAAATCTGGGATTTCTATAAATAATCCCAAGTTCATTAAAATCGAATAAAAAAGAAATCAAGAGAAATAGGTGAAATCCCTGTCTCTCTTGGGCCCAATGTAGGGCCCGGGCCCTATATTTATTTATTTCTCGATTCATAATTTCCCTCTCCTCTCTCGTCGCCAGCGTTACTCTTGCAACGGAAAACACGGTCAGCTAAAATCGATAGGGTAGATTGTTTCACATGAACAGGATATCGAGCAACCGTCAACGCCCACTGGCTGTTCGATTTTAGCGTTTCCGTGCTTTACGCGTCGTCGCGTAGAAATTACGACGTCCGCGGACGGGAGACGTGAAATTTTTTTTCCATTTTCAACCTACAACCTCCGGGTACATCCGTCGATTTTGACCGCTCGCTGTTTTCGAGGTCTGTGACACGCTCGATCGTAAAGTGAAAATCAGGTTTTCCTACGCGATGACTTTTCACGCGTAATAATTTCAATCTTCGATCTTTGATCATTAATTCCTACTGAAAGTTGACGAACTACGTGGGTGAACCCTACGGGAAAAACTTTGACATTCGTTCTTTCAGAATTGTGTAGAAAAAATCTATTTGGGAAATGAAAAGAGTGGTTATTATAAAATCACAATGTACTTCGCGAATAAAATAGGAAAATCCCACGTTTTAAAGGACAATTGAAAATGTTGCTTTTAATGTAGAAATTATGACGTACAGATTTTTCAAAGTACGTCGACGGTGAATTTTTTCATATTGTTTCTCGCAAGTGCGAATCGCTAGAAGACTCCAGGGGTGGTTTACGAGGCACGCGAAATTACAGGCGAATTTTCAATACCGACGATACTGCGGCCAGTCACGCAGAACGATTCAAAAATATTTTCGACGACCGAACGCTTTGGCGGCACTCCAACGTAATTAGCAGTATTTTCGCGCGAAGTGGCTTTCGACGGTATCGCAAATATTCCCCCGTTTTCTCTGATTTTGGCACGGGGGTGGATCGGACCATTTTTTCATTTGCCTATCCCCTCCCCTATTCCCCTATCCCTATATCAGTCTTATTAAAAAACGAATTTGCAGTTTACTTGAATTTCACCCGCTCGTTCGTGTCGCTGGAAATTATTTTCATTGTTTACCGAACGTCTAATTGCCCATTTTTTTCAATCTCTTGTTCGATTGTCAGGTTGCCTGAGATCTGAATCGGAACGCAGATTTGTTTCCCATTTTTTATTTTGGTTGGACGTAGAATATTTTGATTGATTAGCTGACGAATTTATCCGATACGTTATTTTATTTAAATTAATTCACGGTGTATAGTATATGGACGGGCAGATAATGTATCCGTCAATGACTTCGCGCGAGAATGTTCCGTGTAAATTTTATAATTTGACGAGGGCATCGATTCTCTAATAAAACATTGTATTAACGGAACACCGGGCGTATTTTATTTAACAAACACAGCTTAGCAACAGAATCCGATAAATCGTTGAAAATAACTGATGTCCGTATCAAACATTTACATTATCCGGCAAACATTAATTAAAAACAATGTCACGTTTAAAATACTTCCCTCTGGAAACTTTTTCCCTAGTATTTTTTCCCAGTTGTACAGGTTGTCCCAATTTCTCCGGGCAAACTTCGGTCGCATATTCTACCGGTAGAATTAGGAACGGAAAAAAAGAAACAGATCGGAAGAACAGAACCGTGTTGTAGCTCGGGTCCAGAAATGGTTGATTAAAAACTTATGGCAAATCCACGAAACGCGGAGGTACAATCGTCGACAATTTTTATTCATTTCATTCATATTTAACCTTTTAACAAATTACTTTCCTACGTTCATTTTTCCATTCGTACGATTCGTCAAAAATTTCGCATATTGCCTGGTTAAGTCCGGAGAGAAAAAAGAAAATACCACGACAAATCGTATCTGTTTCCAACACGCGAAAAACATCCCAATAATAGATCTTTCGACACCGCGATCTATTTGTCTATTCATCTTCCCGCCGTCTCGTTTACGAGCCCGTATTTTTATTATTTCGCACGCGCCCTATTTATCCTCGTATTTCGCGCAACATTATCGTATTTCAGGAGACGCCGGACCGTCGAGATATATATCGCGTTATCCGCGACGCCGAACGACGCCGTTATCATCGCGGTCGATTCGAGAAGTCGATGCGGATGATCTACGCGTTATTACCGGCGCCCGCCGCCGGATTATTTCTTTCCCGTCCGCGGGAAACCTTATCGCGATTGATGCGCGTCATTAAATCAATATCCTCCGTCGGCAACGTTATCGCGACGGCAATCGGGGCCGTCGCTTCCCGGGGCCCGACGATTCGTTAACCTAACCACACCTAACCTTAGCGATATTCGTGGGATTCTGATAGATCTGAATGAGGGAGTTAAAATTTTGATTTTTATTAAAGTAATATCAATTATGAAGTGTATAATATGTGCTCTGTTAGCAAAAATGGACATAAGCTACTTTCAAAGTTAATTGTTTCAACTATGAAAATCACTGTGAAAATTTACACGTCCAGTGACTGAATACACTTAACCGTAAAATGTTTTTTATGACATTTAACGTCGAGTGGTACACGTTACTATAATACAATTAACAATAACAACAATAGTAAAAAATGAAGAAAAACCACTTTCAAGATAAACGACATTGTAGACAAAATTCTATTCCCATTCCTGGAACTTCGTTTAACCCTTTGCACCCGGAACTTCACATTTTCCTCTCAGTTCGTCCCCTTCAGAAGGGACACGCTCGAGTGCGGCAGGTTAATATCAAGTCCATATAACTCGACTATTTCCTCTCTTTCCACGCGGCGGTCGGGCCGGTTAAATAATTTTCTCACGTCGGGGATCGAACAAAGCGAGGAAAATCCGAACCGGTCGCGTTTTCCACTTCGCGGCACGTGTAATCGTTCTGAATGACAGTAATCCGGCGAAGTCGGGCCAAATAACGGAGAAACATTCGAGGGCGAAGGGCGCGGCAATTTGGGTCGCATAAAGCGGCCCACTGACTGCCGGGATAACGGAGTACA
The DNA here is from genome assembly GCA_917499265.3 of Mimumesa dahlbomi. NCBI lineage: Eukaryota > Metazoa > Arthropoda > Insecta > Hymenoptera > Crabronidae > Mimumesa > Mimumesa dahlbomi. The sequence goes on from OU824118.1 coordinate 13,669,433, forward strand.
ATGTTTATGAACGGTATTCACGTCGGGCGCAGCGACCACCCGACGTGAAACAATTAAGACGCAAATGCGCCGTATTTCCCTTGCTCTTCGGTTATTGTTACCGATTTCAATACGGGACCCGCGTATATATTCGTTGAACGCGATTTCACGCGGTTTGTATTTCAACTGGCTCACGTATTTTCTTCCCCCTCCCCCCAATCCTCCTCCCCCTATGTTCTCGATAAGCTATCGTTTCGATTCCGGTGGTCAATGTTCAGTTTCGATGGTGTAGAAAAGGGTTCCCGGAATTTCCGTATCTCGTTTATGGTGGTTTGGAAATTTCCCGATGGGAAGGGTATTATTTTCAGTTTGGTTAAGGGAGAAATGTGAATACTTTTGTTGGAAATGGTTTAGGGTAATTTTGTGAAGTTGGAATGGGGTTTCCGACGTTGTAGATGAGATGGTTGGAGGTTGGGGAAATTATAAGAACGTCGTCGTCGAAGAATATTCGTCGTCGTTGGGGCGAGGGTGACAAGTGAATTAATGTTGCGATTAAAAAAAAAGGAAAGATGTACTTCGCGAAGGAACCCCATGAGAATAGTAATATTTAACCCTGCTGTTTCCGACGTGAAGACCATTGGATATGTATATATATATACACCGGGCGTTTAAAACGGACGCAATTAAATTCTGTAGAATTAATTCGAACGAAACGAAGAACAAAAACTAAACTCCTCCGTCAGAAACGTCGCGGACGGTACTTGTTTTAAAATAATAAGTCTCTCCGGGCTGTCTTATCATTCGCGATTCTTCTGAATAAAAACTGTTCCCTCTATTCTGCTGTTTTAAGATTGTTTAAAAAAAAAAAAAGAAACGAAGAAATGTCGCGCCCCTGCCCACTTCCCCCTTTGGAACACGGTCTTCCGGACGGAACCACAATTTCACGTACCTCGCTTCTTATTTCTCCGCGACCGGGGTAGCAAAAAAAAAAGGGAAAATCTTTTTTCCACTCGTTCCACGGTGAAACAGACTATGGCGAACGGGTGACTATTGTGAAATTGCCTCGTTAAAACACCGTCAATGCTCGACCGTTCTGCGAAGCAGGTTCAAAAGTTTAGACTTCATCTAATCTTGTTTCCTTTTTTCTAAAAGTATTTCTAATTATTTTATCGCAGGAGATGTGAAGCAAAAGTTAAAAAGACTTGTCAAAATGAAAGTATCTACGATACCTTGTTTAACTTACCCTATGTTTTTCTTTAATTGACTTAAAACCACGTACACCGTGAAAATCCCGATCAAGATTTCTCACCAAACATCCACTTTAATCGTTGTAAACCATATTTCTTTCGCAATACACTTTCTTCGCTGGAAAAGCGCACGGAAAAATCTTCCATCGCAAGAAAGTTATCAAAACACTTTTCCCGTTTTCCGCGGATAGTAAATTTATTAGCGGCCGTACGAGTGCGGCCATTAACGGGAATTAAAATGCAATTGAAGCATCGATGCGACCGCCGTCGGCGTTTTGATTAATCACGCGGCCGGAATAATGCGAAACGCGCGTCGGTATTAATCACGTTTAAAAGCGGACGCGCGCGTGTTCGGTGCGTGCAGTCTGCGGCCGGCCGCTTTTGCGGCCCATTCGAAATTTATCGTTCGCACGTGTGTGTGTGTGTGTGTGTGTGTGTTGGTCCCGTCGCCCGCCCGGATTTCCCGCCCAGCCGTTGCGAATCCGCGGGTGAAAGAGAAAATAAAAAACACACACACACACATACACGCACACACGTGAAAAAATTTCCCACTTTTCGCCGGGTGAACCCGACATATCGGAAGGTTGTGTTTGATTCACGTTGACAACTCGCGCCGGCGAGGAAACCGCGACCGACTCGTCTCATAGATATTTGGCAATTTGGTATACCTGTGTGTGACGTCATTTTATGCGTGTAGTGGACAACATGCTATTTTCCCGCGCAGGGTACGGAAACGTGTAGAAAAGTAATTCGTTAGAATGGACAGTGTTTGTTTCCCTATTTTTTAATTTTGTCTTCTTAGGGAATAAACCATAAAGTATCTTTGGGCATTAGAGAAATAGTTTACACAATAACAAATTTCCTTCGTAGATAGTTTCAAAAATCAATATAGAAGTAATAGAGTCCCAAAGCAAGTGGAAATCCCATGGAATTCGACGTCCAAACGTCGCGGGAAACGAACACCCGGGACCGCGATTGACACGATCCATTCCGATATATCTAAGATCCCTTTTTTTTCACCGGCATCTTGATCCCGCCCTTCCATTACGCGGAAACAAAAACGCGCCGGGGCAAATGAAGTTCTTGGCTTTGAAGTCTCGTTAAAACTGCTCCGGCTGTGGCACGACGCCAGGTTTATCGCTCGTGATGGATGGTTTTCATACTTCCCTTTCGTTGCTCCACTCTCTCTCACTCTCTCTCTCTCTCCCTCTCTCTCTCGTCCTTTTTTTTAATACTCGTTGGGGAGAAAAAAGGACGAGAGGACAGAATACGCGCGGCTAAATTACATATATTAAAACCCAACGCGGATATAACTTCCCGCAATCCCTCCTCCCCTCCCCCTCTCCCTCCCCCTCTCCGTTCTCTTTCACGTTCGTTATAACGTTCCCGGGCCGGCTCTTTTAACAAAGAGTTATGCCCGCGACGTATGGATTTTATACGTTCGTACGACGGTTCAATTATGTAACATTAATTTATCACGCTAGCGCGCGAAAACGTTCGCGCTTCTATGCCGCGTCCGTGAGAAATGTTTTATAACTATTGCCGAATTAAATGTTCGCAGTTTCCGTTGGCATTACGAGACTGGTTGTGATTGGTCGTTAAATACGTCGAATGCCATGGGGGTCACCGGTGACCGGCGTGAAAATTTCTATAGATCTGTGGAAAATTATAATTATAATAAATGTTGACACTTCGATTCCGTTAAAAAACATTTAGAAATACTTCTATTTATATAATACATAAAATATACAATTATAATTTACATTTTGTGACGGTATGAATCTATAGCAGAGCAATTAGGGAATCCGCGTAAAAACCGCACAGCATACAACGTGTTAAATGTGGAAATAATTCACGTCGCCCGAATTTTCGCGCTATCACCTGTCTCGGTTAACCGCGATATCGTTTACCGTTATCACTGAAATACCAGCGATTACACTGTTCCGCGTGATTCCCCCGTAGATCACCAACTGTATCCTTTCATCTCGCGAAACATCTTCGCGACGTCCAGCTCACGTTATTCGCCCCCGAAGGTCACGTATTCGAGAAACTGAACTCCACGACGGGAAGAAAAAGACGAAGAAACTAGCAGTGAAACACGGAAAATATGGAACAACGCGTCATCTAACCCCGAAAAGCAGATTCACGCCAAAAAGCGGTCACGAACTCGTGTGACTCGGAGGTCATCGTCGTCGTCGTCAAGTGGGTATGCCGGCGGTAAAGGTACTTTGCCAAACTTACAAGCACAGGTCGTATTGTGGTGTGGCGAAGGAGGAGAAGGGGTGAGAGAAGGCAGGGGATGGTGGAAACAGAGGTCAGTCGAACGATCAACGGGTTGGTGGTGGAAGGGATAGAAAATATCCAGGAACCACGTGAACCGACGGAAGATAGGAATTGTAGAATCGAGAAGGGTGATGGTAAAAGAGAGAAAGAGAAAGAGAAAGAGAAAAGACTAAAGAGGAGTGGATAAGGGGTGAGTCGGTCTAAGGGTGGGGGATAAATTGAAGCGAGGAGAACGATGCCGGGGGCCGAGTACCGCTTTAAGAGCTTTTAAGCTCGGCGTTAAGCTGGGATTTATTTCTGACCTGTTTACAACGGGGAAACAATTGACCCCGTGAACGGCGCGGGTTAGCCAGCGCCGGGACGTCTACTTCAAACAGACCCCGGGCGACTCGTTCTGTCTGACTAACGGCCCACGGCACCCGGATGCCACTCACGAAAGAAACAGTTTATTCACGCTAAATGGACCGTCAGGATGTGCAGGTCTTATCTTGCGAACGGTGTCACACGACGTTTCGCGCGACCGAATTGCGATTAGCTGGTGTCCCCGGATTCGTTTATCGGGGAAAGTTAAGGAGGGAATGATCGTTTGTGCGGTGTGTGTGTGTGTGTGTGTTTTTTTGTTTGGTTTTTGAAAGTGTGAAATATTTAGTTGTGAAACTGTGATGCTTGGAAATTTCTGCGCCTTGGAATTCTAGCCTTAGAAATTTTTGCGCCTCGAAATTTCAGGCTTAGAAATTTCTGCGCCTGGAAATTCCATCCTTAGGAATTTCTACGTCTCGAAATTTTAGGCTTGAAAACTTCTGCGCCTCGAATTTCCAGGCTTAGAAACTTCTGTGCTCTGATATTCCATCTTTAGAAATTTCTGCGCCTCGAAATTCCAAGCTTAGAAATTTCTGCACCTCGAAATTCCATCCTTGGAAATTTCTGCGCCTAGAAATTCCATGCTTAGAAATTCCCACGCTCTGAAATTCCAAGCTTAGAAATTTCTGCGCCTCGAAATTCCATCCTTGGAAATTTCTGCGCCTAGAAATTCCATGCTTAGAAATTCCCACGCTCTGAAATTCCAAGCTTAGAAACTTCTGCGCCTCGAAATTTCAAGCTTAGAAATTTCTGCGCCTCGAAATTCCATCCTTGGACATTTCTGAGCCTAGAAATTCCCCCGCTCTGAAATTCCCACGCTCTGAAATTCCAAGCTTAGAAATTTCTGCGCCTCGAAATTCCATCCTTGGAAACTTCTGCGCCCCGAAATTCCACCTCCACAATTTTTCAATCCCTTTCCCCACCTCACCTCTCGACCTTCCCCACTCCAAATTCGTGACACAGAAACATGTAAGCTACACCATCAGCCTAAATACCCTGTTAAGGGCAATGTGGCCTCAACGGTGTTCAGAGATCACCGAAACTCAAAGACGCAAGTTGGCTTTCCAGTCTGCACGTGTGCGACGGTTCACGTTCTTCGGCAATAAATCGCGAAACTTCCCGGCGTAAATGTAAACCTATTCAGAACATAAACGCGGTCTAATCTCGCGGGCCGAGATATGGCAACGGTTGAATGCTAACTGCGACACCTAATCTCGGTGCTCGTACTTCCTTAATCTCGTTGCTCACAGGCCCTTCCACCGTGTAAATCCTAACTACAATAAAACTGCCGCAAACGCGAACCGCGCGGCAGTAATCGCGGATTCCGCGTCTCGAATTCAATGGACTCGTTCGAAACGATAACACTCTTCACTGTTTCACTGTTTTTTTATTGTCCTCCGGCTGTCCGTTAAACCGACGACACAATTTAACCCCTAAAGGAACCCCATTTTCATCCCTCCCTGCGTCGTTCGTCGGAAGATTTGAAACTTTCTCGACGATGGCCTGGATTTCCTGTTTTTTTTGTTTACATATCCTTTTCAATGGAACGGAATCTTTCCGCGAATTGTTCTTCCGACCCATCCGAAGGATTTCTGAAAAAGAAATTATTCTGAATACTTGGAGGATGATTCTTCGAGATACAGAAATCTTGAGTGTTGAGTTTAAACGCTGATATTGTGAAATGAATTTTTTGTGATGTTATTATTAGACTCATTTTCTGGGTATTTATAGTGTCAGGATTTCAATCGGTGATTTGTATGCATTATTCTTGGTAAATCGTGAGTTTTATGCGGAATGTATATCAGTGATACTTTTATGAGATGTATAGGCGACGACGTTTATTTCTCACGGTGCTCTCGCACCAATGACTTTACAATCGCGCGAGTTTTATTGCGCGCAACGTAAAACAGTATCCGTTGAATCGATTTAAGTTACATTTCACATCGACCAGTATTAGAATCGCGAACGATTAGAATAATGATAATTAAACTTAGGAAATTCCTGTTTGACGAAGAATTATGAAAGATTTTTTTATAGGTGATTGATCATCGATCGTTAAAAATGACCGATTAAAAATCTGTAATATAGCGTGTTTCATAATGACCGAAGTTAAGCGACGGATTTGAAATTCAATCGACGGAAACGTCGATCGCGATACTTCGGTAATGGTAATCCGGGGAAACTAATTTTTCCAGACTTAATTATATCGCGAAATGGGAAACGTTTCGGCGCGGACTTTTCGCGAAAAGTTTTCCTTTGATCGCGTAATCCTATTACTTCTTATATCGTCGCTCGTTTAAGAGTCTTAAATCAAACTGTTTCTACTTTGACTCTCGACTTTTCCCATTTTTCTTTTTAATCTCACTAATTTATATTTAAAAATACCCGGAACTTTCTACGTCAAACATTTCCAGAAAACTATCCTTCGACACACACATAATCATTTAAAAATCAAATTTGAAACATCCTTTCCCACGCAAAAAAAAATGTTTATCGTTCAATTGTAATTTCTCCAAGTGCTTCTACCTGCCCGGAAAAAAAAGGTGAAAATCGTTGGACCAGCTCGATACCGCCAGCTCCAGGAATTCCCATCTGGGTTTTCGCGATTCTTTTTGCAACCGGCTCTGCGAAAATACAGTCGCGATACCGCCCGACAAATCGGCCGTTCGCTTTTTCTTCTTTGCTGCGGAATTCGATTCTAACGGTGTTCCGATGCACCGATTAACAGATAGTAATTCATCCGCCCAGGTAAAAAACGGGGCAACTGGCAATTTAAACGGGTCGGTGTCACGCTTTCGGTGATTCTCGATTCGAAATACTAATCTCGGTTACATTCGCCAATCACAAGTGTGTATTGATAACAGAAATGTATAGTGTGATTCTAAATTTTCCCGAAAATCGTGACGGAGAGATGAACATTTTTGATAACTATCATCGTCGATGTTTAATTCTCATTTGTAGCGTCATTGTTAAATCATTATGACATTATATCGTAATAAACTACTGTTCAGCAGTGATTCCTCGTCTTTCGTGACGTCACGCGTGGTAAACAGCCAATCAGGCCGGCCGTCATAACTCACGGCAGTTTTTTTCCCGGTCAGCGTTGCCGGCGTTTTATTTATTTTTTCGTTTCGTTCGTTTTTTTTTCTCTATCTTTCGCAAAACACGCACCGGGGCCAATTGTTCCGGCAGCGAAAATTCGTACGTGATAAATCTTCGCGGCGCGAAACGGCCCTCGAAAGGACAAACGCATTTTATTCATTCCGTTAAGTAATGGCCGACGTTGCCAACTATATCCGCGATTTAACGAGTTTAGTTGGAAAATATCAGTTACAATTCACGGACGCTTTTTCCACCCCGCCTTCCGTTTTTTTTTGTTCGTTCGCATTTTTCCCCCCCACCAGCCACGCTTGTAACAATCGCGATCCGATTTATAGCGCACCTGTTTCCACCTGGTCGTTTCGTCTAGCCGTAAATCCGGCCTCTAGTTTAGAGCTGTGGATCCGTTAGAGATCACTGCTAAGAATATAGAGGGTGTCAAAATTGTTGCGGTGATGTTATTAAAATTTGATGACAATTTGAGAAATATCGTCAGGGTAGATTATTAAAAAATCAAGGAATTTTCTTGCGCAGAAATTTTCAGGTGTTGAGATCCCCTGGCGTAGAAATTTGAAAACCTTGCAATTTCCTTAGATCGAAAGTTTTCCAAAGAATGAAGGAGAACATTTGATCGCGCAGGAATTTCATATCTCGGAAAGTTTCCGTGTGTCGAAAAACTCTTCCGTGGATCGTAAATTTCACCGCGCAAAAATTTCCACGCCCGCAACCTCACCGAATGAAAAACAATCCCGCGCCATCGTCAAGTTTCGTGCGCTCGTAATGAAATAGAAATGAACAAACAGAAAAGAAAAAAAAAGGGAAGAAAAAACACTCGCGAGAAGTGGAGCAGCGAAGCACACAGAGTGCATCAAGAACGAAAACTTAATTTCAATTACCCCCGCGTCCGAGGCCAACATAAATTTCCAGACAAAGATACAGTTCCGGTAGATAATTTCTCATTTTCCGGCACAACCGGCGGTACAAATGAAACCCGTTCGCAACGTCACTTTCTCTTTCTCTCTCTGGCGCACGCGTACTTTCACGGTGTTAGTTCTAGTGTTAATTTCAATTCTATCGATGGATAGAATTATTGTAACTACTTGTAAAACTAAGAATAAAAGTAAGATTAGAATAATGAAGAATAGAGATAGGTAATAGTTAGAAATAGATGTATTTCTATTAATAGTTCTATATAATAGTAAGAAATAGATATATTTCTATTATCTGTATCCCTATTTTCTATTTTCTCTAATCTTACTTTAAGTCTTAGGGATACAAGTCGTTAATTACAATCTTTGCTTCTGCTTAATTTGTAATTTCAGTTTTACTTTAAGTTCTATTGTACCTACAGTTATAGATCTACCGTATAATTCATTTTTATTTCTGTTATAACGGAAAATCTCTAAAATCTCTCTAACGGGTCCGCAACAAATCTCTCCGCGGATCGTCAGATTCCCGCACAGTGGAGTTTGCTAAAAAAAAAAATAAAGAACTATCGTCGAGATCGCAACCGCTTCTTTTCTCCGCCGTTCGAGAAATGTTTGCCGAACGTGCAGGGGGCCCCTCGTCGGAATCCCGTTCCGCGGTCACGTAAATAATTTCACACGGTCGGCTAAACAGTTAACACGTGAAACGAATTCCGGCTTCGTTAGAGACGAGATAGTCGTTTCACGAAGGAAAGGAGGAAGGTTGGGAGGTAGACGGGGGGTTGGTTAGGGGGCAACTGGAAACTAATTAGCGCGCACGACACTTCTCAGAGAGCGAGAGAAAGAAGAAAGAGAGAGAGAGAGGGAGAGAGGAAACGGTTTCCGAGAATCTGAATGTCGGAAGACTAGAAAGGGGTTAAAACAGGGGTAGAAAGGTGGGACTCCACCCCTAAGTTCCACCTGTGCGACTTACCATCCGTTTCAAGAGTGAAAAAAAAACAGACTGGGCAAAAAATGCGGCGAAGTTTGCGATAAATTTTGTCACACGACTGTGGTGAAACTTCGCGGTAACTTTAAGGGAACAATAATCGAACTGTCTGGAAACTAGCATCGAAATTGCACCAAGTGTTTTTGATCGTTCCAAAGAATTATCTTTTGTCGTTTAATTTGACGAAGTATTATTATTATTAGACCATTTAATTTCACCTGTAGTTTGTCTGTATCAATTATTATCGTCACCACCGCGACCAACGAAACCCAGGGAACTGTTGAAAATTTCCAATCGTCATCCACGAAACACAGTTTCACCCATTGACATTGATACACAAAGAAACTACGAGCCACCGCTCGAGATTCCTCGGGCAACCGTCGTTTTCCCACGAGCCTGCCAATTAATTCCATCGTGTTCTATCGTGGAATCCCGTCGAATAGGTGTCCATATAGGACACGCTTGAATTCCGGATACGAGAATGAAAGGTGGAAGGAGGAAACGGGAGAAAGAAACAGAGGAGAGAAAGGTCCGCGCCTTTTCATCCGAATGGAAAGAAGTCTGGTTCGGGAAAGAGGGACGAAATAAAGGGCGAGACTGGAAGAACGGGAAGAAGAGGGTGGGTGAAGAGTTGGAAGGGGGAGGGGGTACGAAAGAGGAAAAGTAGAAAAGAAGAGAGGAGTCCAAAGGTACTCGAGGACGGCAGCGGAGTTTGCGTAAGGGGGTTTAGGTAAATTGAAAATGGAATTAAATTCCCTGGGCGCTGCTCGAGAGGATACACACTGCGCGCCCAGGAAGTCGAGAGGAAAGACGTACTTGTGTGTGTGTGTGTTTTTCCCTATCTCTCTCTTTCTCACCATCTGCTTCTTTTCTTTCATCCCTGTCCGTCGAGTCTCCGATTTTCGGAGAAACTTTCGCGTTGGACCCGGGCACCGAATGACCCCTGCGACGGCCCTGCGTGTACTCCCGCGCAGGGTAAATATTTCGGATAAATGTACAACGCTTTTAGCGTGGCGAAAGTATCGAAGGAATCGTCGGCAGGTTACCGTTACCGTACACCCGACCGACTGGGATTCGAAATGGGAATGGAAATCGTCGGAGTGCTGTTCCTTCGCACCCAAGTACTACCAGACGATGGTTTTTCAGGGTGAAAAGGGATTTTTTTTATCGGTGACAAGGTATTACAACGCGAGAGGGTTTTTAGAAGGGACAATGACTGGGTTTCTGAAAAATTTCACAATTAATATCGAAAATGTTGAGATTTCAAACTATCGAAATTTCAGAGATCGATTCTCTAATTTGGTACACTTTTTATAGACTTGTCACGTGGGTAGAATGTCCAGTGTGTTCGAGAATTATTGTCATTGTCGAGGTTACGTAATAAAGAAGAAAAAACTAAGGGGAAAAAATGGAAATGTAAACCACGTATCCTCTTCCGTTCCATAAACGTCGATATTCCCGTGAACCGAAACAGCTTATCGTTCGACGTCAAAGTAAATCCAATTTCAATCCGTGGCACAAAACCATCTATATTAATGTCACCGTAACAGACACGGTTTTTCCTACGGTCCCAAGATATGTATGTATGTAACAAGCGACGTCGTATCCGCGGACTGTGTTTTAGTCATTGGAAACGAACGTTAATGTGGGGTTTTAGAAATAGGCCGAATGATGTTTCGAGTGCATGAGCGTGTGTCTGGCAAATGTTTCGAAAGAGAAAGTATGCAAGTTTATGGTGGACAAGGGCAGCGCTTGAAGAGCGACCACCATGTGCGTTTCCTTGGGAAAACTCGGTCGTCTCTTCGGCGGTGGTCCGTAGGCCCTTGTCCTAGGTATAAGGGATGAATGAGTGAGTGAGAAAGTGAGGAAAGCGAGTGCGATAGAATGAAGTGCGAGTGCAAGCGAATGAAGTGTGAGAGAGAAAGAATGCGTGGTATAAGGAAGCGAATGATGGGAAAGAGAGGAGAATGTTTGTTGAGCGCGAAGAGAAAAGAGTGTAGCGAGGTAGCGAGGAAGCGAAGTTTTAGCGAAGCAGTGTTGTAGTGTAGTCTATTTTTTACTTAGTTTAGTTAAGTATTTTTAATAAAGCAATTTTAATTTATCACCATTAACTTTTCATATTTAACATCAACTTGTATCCCACAATTTTGGGGGCTCGTCCGGGATATTAGCAATATTCAGCCGGGATATTTGTGGCAATATTCGTTCTGGGATATTAGCAACAATATTCCTCCGGGATACAGCCAAAGAAAAGTGATTGGTCATATTAGAGTTGCTAGCGAAGCGTATAGTGATTGTGATCTGTGTTCAGAAAGTGAAGAGTGAAAACTTTGAAGACACTAATTTTCAAATGCAAACGTGATGGCAGCTGAAAATTTTAAACGATTTGCGGTGTGTCCGACTCCAGCAGAAATGGATGACAAGGCATACGAAATATATCATCTAAAAAGAAGTTTGGCGTTGCAGAAGAGAGAGGCGGAATTAGTACGGCGGGAGTTGGCAATGACAAAAATGGAGCATGCATTTAAAGTGTATGGTATAAGACCAAGCGAGAGCGAGCTACAAAGCTATTTTGGGGATGAAAGAATGGCGACGTTAGATTTTGCGGATGCAGCGGCGGATGATAATTTGTCGATGACAGGCAGCGATGCACAGCGAGGTGACGATGCAGTCCAGCACGACTGCGATGACGGCGATGACCATAAGAGCGACGGAGAGAGCTGGCAGAGGCCACAAAGGACGTCGAGGACGGAAAGTACCGGAAGGATCAACCGGTTTGGCAGGGAAGAAGAAGATCGTCAACGAGATGAGACTCGACGAGGAAGTGCGACGCTGCGAAGCGACGGTACGACGCAGCAAAGAAACGTGGTGCAGCGAGAAGACGACGTGCGGCCAGAAGAGGAAGCGCGACGAGAGGACGATGTGCGGCCTGAGGACGACGTGCGGCCAGGTGACGACGAGCAGCTAGAAGAGGAAGTGCGGCCAGAGGACGACGTGTGGCCAGAGGACGATGTGCGGCCCGAGGACGATGTGCGGCCAGGCGAGTGCGAGGTGCGGCCAGGTGAGTGCGAGGAGCGGCCGGGCGAATGCGAGATGCGGCCGGGTGAGGAGGACGAGATGCGGCAAGAAGACGCCGGAACGGAGCCAGGTAACTGCGAGATGCAGTACGACGACGTCGAGGTGCCGCCAGGACGAAATTTAGATGATTTCGAAAATAAAGAGAGTATTGATGAGAGCGAAGTGGAACAGTTAGCTGAGTGCGTGAATATGGTAATACTTACAGAAGAGAAATATATAGAGAGCGAGAGTCAATTCAATTCTGCATTTGCATGTGAAGAGCCGTTTAGGAAAATTCAAAAGAATGATTTAGAGAATAATAAAATAAACGGACAATTGTGTTTGTCCGCGCGAGAATTAGAAGCAGCGCGTCCGATGCGAAAATTGTCAGAGTCGATTAATAAATATTCAGTGCAGGGATATTTAAAAAGGTTAATTTCATTTCAATCAGTAATAGCAAGATCGATGTCTAATTCATTGGAGAGAACTATAAAATTCATGTTTGATATACGAGAGAGAAAGGCTTCTGTTTACTCGAGCGATATATTTGGCGATACGCGTGTTATAGATTCTTATAGAGAGGGTGCAGAGACGCACTTGTGTAGAGATGTGCGTATGTACGCGTGTGGTGCGACATTTTTCCAAAGGTGTGAGAAAGACAATGCGTTTTACTCTGTACGCTATGTGAACAGTAAAAGAGCATTACCTGAGAGAGGCTGTACAAGTAATGAAGAGGTACTAATGATCAATGATGTTTTAAATAAGTTTGGGATGCAATTGTTAGAGTTATTATTAAAGGTTGTTTCGGGAAGCGATATTTGTGTGCTAGTAATAAGCAATCGAGATGTGTGTGTGTATATGGCGAAGCGGAATATGTTTTATGAAGGATTTTATTATGTGTTCGACAGAGGTCGATTTTGTTGAATTTTTGACGATGTAAGCTGTGTGAACTGAGAAAATGATATCAGCGAATGTTTGATTGTGATTGTTAGAATGAATATTGAGAGTACATTCGAGGACGAATGTATCTGCAGGACGGCCGAGTGTGGGGTTTTAGAAATAGGCCGAATGATGTTTCGAGTGCATGAGCGTGTGTCTGGCAAATGTTTCGAAAGAGAAAGTATGCAAGTTTATGGTGGACAAGGGCAGCGCTTGAAGAGCGACCACCATGTGCGTTTCCTTGGGAAAACTCGGTCGTCTCTTCGGCGGTGGTCCGTAGGCCCTTGTCCTAGGTATAAGGGATGAATGAGTGAGTGAGAAAGTGAGGAAAGCGAGTGCGATAGAATGAAGTGCGAGTGCAAGCGAATGAAGTGTGAGAGAGAAAGAATGCGTGGTATAAGGAAGCGAATGATGGGAAAGAGAGGAGAATGTTTGTTGAGCGCGAAGAGAAAAGAGTGTAGCGAGGTAGCGAGGAAGCGAAGTTTTAGCGAAGCAGTGTTGTAGTGTAGTCTATTTTTTACTTAGTTTAGTTAAGTATTTTTAATAAAGCAATTTTAATTTATCACCATTAACTTTTCATATTTAACATCAACTTGTATCCCACATTAATGCGCGATGTAATCGCCGCCGCGAGAACGAGATTTGTTTCGACGGCGGCGATTTATGGAAATTTTAACTACCCGCCAACTTTGTGTATTTCTCGCAGTTTAATCGACTGCGAATATACATTATTCCGACCAATAATTCCCGCGATTAAGCGAAACCCGCTCGCGCAATCTCGCAGTCGCGAATAAATACGAGAGAGAGAGAGAGAGAGAGAGAGAAATTAAGGGAGAATATTAGGGCGAAAAAGATTTCCAATTGGTTGGAAACTTTCGCGGCGCCCTTGGCATTTCACCAGAAATTTCCACAATTCAAACATTTAAAATTTACAAATTTCTCCTCAAAGATCTCAATTTCAAGACATTCACAACAGGATTTTCTGCTAAAACACAGATATTTCTTGAACAAACGTGTCCAATAAACATCTCGTAAAAAGTAAAAAAAAAAAAGAATGGTGACATAAAAGTGCAGAGAATCATGGGAAAGAAATATGTACAGTATTTTCAAAAGAGAGTATCTGTAAAATGGTTACGTAACGCAGAGGGACGCTCGGTCGTCCGTTACCTTTCAGGTAAAAATTCCAAATCGTTTCGCGCGCAGTTCCTTATCTTTCCGTCGGGGGACGCATCCGCCAGATTGCCATCTCGCCGGAAAGTTACGGGGATACTCGTAAAATTCCGAGGCTGCGGGTCGGCCGGGGTAAATCAGCCGCGCGTCTACGCAACGAGGCGTCGCGACGCTCGGAACTTCGACGTTCCGCATTGAATATTTATCAAATAAACACGGGCCGGGATAAATGTGCCATCCGTTTTATCGCCGCGGAAATTGTCCTCCCCAAGACGCGGATTTTTAACAATTTTTCCCGTTGCAGTCGCTATACTTTCTAATTTATGACAGTCGATAGGGAAGAAAATTTGTTTTATTTTTTTTTAATCGTTTCTCGCTCGACATCGACTTCCAATTTCTTATTGATAATTTAAACGCGTCTCGGGACAGCGAGGAAGCTGATTAAATTATGATTACGTAAAATGCAGGCTACTCATCCGTGAGAAACTATTAACGTTCGGTACAGTGTCTGTGAAATTTAATGAACTCATTTACGTCGATGTAATATTAACACACAGATCTCCGCGATTTCCCGTTCGAATTAATTATCCCTTCGTTCGACGTTTCTTAATGCTCATTAAATAAATGCTGAAATTATTTCTTCTTTGAAATCTATCGGAAAATATCCTTCGAATATTATACAACATAATCTACAAACTAATATATAATATGATTAAATTCTAAATACGAACACCGATCGGGTCATCGTTAATTCTAATTGTAACTATCTTTCTTTCTTTCTCCCTCTCCCTTTTTTTAAATATCTCAACTTCCGTTCGAAGTATTCCTAGTCCATATAATCCTCAGTAGAACAGCTCGGTGATTAATCAGGCGAACTCTGTCTTGCGCGAGGCAAGTCGTTAAAATTAAACGGCGGCAATCTGTTTTACTAGGTATCGTCGGAATACGCGAGTTTCGTTTAATCCCTCGCGGCAACAATCGACCGAGTGGAGAGTTCGGCTCGACTTCCGGTTAAGTTTGAATCGCGTTTCCTGAAGCGGACCGTCCAAAGTCCCCTCTCCCTCCCCCCTCTCTTTTCCGAGATACGATACCGGGTTACTGTGCGCGGCATCGACTTCAGCTTCTCGTCTAACTAGTAATTTACAGCCGCCATTGTCAGTTTCCCCGTACGACTCGGATAGATTTCGAGCACTCGCGAGTCGATTTTACCGACGCCATTTAATCGCGACGCAAAGTTCCACCCACGTGACCTTTAACACCTGTTTCGTGGTAGTTGTGAATAATCACACGTGAAAGAATGAATTGAATCGAAGGAAATTGGTGTGTATGTCTATCGTGGGAAATATGGCGGAGAACATTTCGCAGAAATGTTGGGTTTAGAAAATCACGAGAACGATTTTCGACCGTGGAACTCCGATTTTAATATCATCGTTTCGCGATCGATTCGCGGAAAATTATTTTACCTTCATCGGGATAGGATACTCGAGTGCTAAAAGCCGAAACGTGTTACGGTGAGAAAGTTTCGCGGTGCCCGCGAACATAATTGAATTTATGAAACGGTAAAAAAACTTTCCTATCCGAACGGAAAACCGGAAACCGCCATCTGACGCGATTAAATAGATTACACGGCAACGGGTTCGTTTTTTTAATTATCCTATATACCCGCGAACGCAGACGTCGCGGTTATTTTTTTTTGCATCCCCGACTAAAAGGGAAAGTCGCAACTTTCGCGATGCGGTTGTTGGGGAAGGGGGAGAGGGGAGGGGGTTAAAAAAACAACACCGGCAGCGAAGTGATACGGTTATGGTCGGACGTCGGGTAACGTTAACGCAAATGAACAATGTTTGCTCGGCGCGCGTAAAAAAAACGGAAAAAAAAGAACGAGGGGAAAAGAAATTTCGCAACGGGATCCGAGGGACTAACGGAAAATGCAAATATAACGATGCGCGGATTCGAAATTCGTACCGAACGACGGAGAAGAGAGTCGCGTTTGTTGTTTTTTTATTTTTCGATCGAAACGACGGACAAACAGCGACGCAGGCGGGAAACGTAAACATCGCTTGCTGCTTCGCCCGGAAAAACGGAAAATTGTAAATTCCGTTAATCGGCCGTTCCCTGCGCCCCGTTGTTTTTTCACCCTTGCATTCCGCTCCTGATATTCGGCGCCAATGGAGAACGTTATCAATCCTAATTCATACCTTTCAATCATCGTATTATAGATATATTAATTCATATTTTTATATTGAAACGATAACGTGTAATTTCCCGTAGAAAGTGTGTCGACGAGATTGAATTATCTTCGAAAGTCAGTTTTTGTTGATCATCGGTGCAATTTGCATTATTCAACATTCGAATTTGCAACCATCGATGGAAAAATATTGTTCCTAAGCTCGGATACGATGAAATTATTCATAAGTTCACGTGGTCCACGTTCCACGGCGGGGTGGTTTATACACAGGGTTGTAAGTTTACACAGTAGGAACCAGTGGGCAGCAATTAATTTATTTCTAATAGCCGGAAATGGAATGGCTGACCGAAAACATCTCCGACTATGGCCGTTTTCCGTGTCGTTCGAAAACACCCCCTTAAACCGTCCAATGGCGTGGCGCATTGATGAAACTAGTTATAGTAACGGCTAGGTGTATCCGGAATGCGTAATTACAATGCGGGATAAATTCCTGACATTTATCCAGCGTTTATGCAGCGCCCGGCGTTTAATTACAATTTCGTGTAATTACTTACCGTTCGCGTGGCGGCATATTTATTTACCGCGTTTAGAAATCTGCATACATCGACAGAGCGGATCCGTTTCGAGTACGTCGCGCTCGCGGAAACGAGTTATCAGCGAAATTAACCATTGTTTTGAAAACCTAAACTATCAAGATAGTCGAAATGATTGATATTCTTATCAAAATTGAATTCATATAAAAATTAATAATGAAATTTTTGATAGTGTCTTATCAGAAATTCTTTATAACTATATTTCTATATAATAAATCATTAAATCGATCAATTTACTATCCACCTCTATTATCTTGTGACGTCATTAAAACAGACATCACGATCGTCTGTGAGAAATAAAAAAAATACACTCACACCACCCGAAGATACACGATCCGGCATGAAAAGGTTAATTACAGGCGTAATCTCAACACCGACGAAACTTCGGTGAAAATTCTTTTCTCCTCCCGGAAGTCCCGAATGGTCCCACCGACTCTCCCGTCCCCCACTCCCCCCCCCCCCCCACCCCCTGTTCCAAGGTTTGAAAATTTAGGTGTGTCGCGTCCCGCCTTATATAGGCTAACGTAGTGCCGCACTTTGCGAGCCCCACCAATACACATCTCCCTTACGTATACACGTACACGGTCGGCTAGGAACACGTAAGAGGGGTTCTCTCGGACCACTATATTATCCGCGACTTAATCGTCCGGGCTTGGAAAGTTTTTATGGCTCATAACTCAAACTTTTCGCGTATTCTTTAAAGGGTATACCAACCTAAGGCTTTGCCCCTTTTCTTTCGCGTGTACTTGCCTCGTTCACGTTCTTTTATTTGTGTGTATATGTGTATGTTCTTTGTCCCTTATTATTCGACCACGGAAAAGGGCCACGTGAATTTCAACGATTTCGCTCAACGGATCGGGAAGTTCGTGTATTTATCCGCTGACGTTTCGCTGTAATTGTTTGCCCTCGAACCCCTCTCGTCCGATCGCAACTCCCCCTCCCCCCTCCCCTTTCCACCGTCCATAAATTATCACAGATACACAGGTAAACGGCGAGTGGGTTTCGCGTGTCGATGCGACGAACGAGTTGTACGCTGGCCGACGTCGATGGGATCACCGGAGCCCCGTGATTTGTTGGAGTTTTATGTGTTCCCGTCGTTCCCGTTCGCGATTGATACACCGTCGATAAGTATAACGAATGCTCGTTCGGTTTCCGTCCGGCATCCGGTTAACGAGGAGGGTGAAATGGTGGTGGTGGTGTGTGTGTGTGGGGGGGGGGGGGATTGGGGATAATTTCCGTGGGACAGTGTGAAACACGAACTTATTGTAATATTCGAGCGACGAGTGATCAACCGTGATGCAATGCTCACGGGTCGTTTAAATACTGTTGTGTAACTTAATTGGCAGATGATAAAAAATTCTACGTTACGTAATCAACGTGTAACTTGTCCCGTCTCGTTGTTTTCGAATGAAAATTCATTCTTTCGCGGAAGAGTGATTATCGCAAAAGTTTCGCGCGTGCGTCCCGTTATGGAAGATCCAGCAGGCATTCGGAACAGCGAAACTGCTGGTGTTCCCGGCGAATTAAACGCGGAAACGTATTTTCCGTGAATTGAATTCGCGTAAATGGGTTTTCGTTCCGCAATTCGTCGGCACAAACATCATCAGTGCCCTGTTGCAGGTGTTTAATTGTTTCGGCGTTGGTGCAAGGGTACTGGTGATGGGGGGGGAGGGAGTACGAAGGAAAATATTGATCATCTGTGTTATCCTTGATCGCGGCACGATGCTCGATCGTACGGGACATCCCGTAAGTTTGTGTGCGAGACGTACCGAAATCCCAGCTGAGTTGAGATACCGCACGTATGCACATACATACATACATACGTAGGTATGTACATGGAGTACGGTATGCAACCGAGTTTCCCACCTTCCGACATAGAAAATTGGTCCGCGGGCGCTTGTAATTTCTCCATAAATTTGCCACGACTAACGTTAATGCACCGAAAGTGTTTGGTTACTCGGTTGTTTACTTTGCGCGTCCTGTTGCAAATTCATTCGACCCGTCGTTGCCCGCGAAGACACACACCACTCCGCCCGGTTTTCCCGTTAATCACGTTTACGGAACTGATTTTAACCTGAGTGTCTTGCCGTACAATAATTTCCGTTACGATAATTACCGCCGCTGTTTCCGGTTCGCTATTCAAACCACCAGCCCTTCGGTCGCTGTGATTGTTGACGCCCTTTTCGAGTCATTTGGAAGTGACGGTATGGTGGTGGTGGTGAGGTTTTAATGATTGTGTTCGGTGGTGTTGACGGTGATTGCAATATGTGATGTATAAAATGTAACGGTGCAATAATATGACGCTTGGAATTTCCTGCGCATAGAAATTTGAGGCTTGGAAATTTTAACACGCAGAAATTTAACGCTTGGAAGTTTCATCGCGCAGAACTTTAACGTTTGGAATTTTCATCGCGTAGAAATTTAACGCTTGGAATTTTCATCGTCCAGAAATTTAACGCTTGGAATTTTCATGGCGTAGAAATTTAACGCTTGGAATTTTCATGGCGTAGAAATTTAACGCTTGGAGTTTTCATCGCGCAGAAATTTAACGCTTGGTATTTTCATGGCGTAGAAATTTAACGCTTGGAATTTCCATCGCACAGAAATTCGAAGGCTAGATACGTTCATTGCTGATAAATTTCAGTTTTCATAAATGTCGAAGCTTCGAAACTTTGGTGCGTCGAAATCTGTTGAATTTAGTGTCTCTTCGCAAAAGTATATCATAATCGTGCGCAGTTACCGACGCAAAATTTCGCGTAAATATTCCCGCGCGAGTTTCACGAAATTTATGGGAAAGTAACCGAGAGGATCGTCGGTCGAGAATCCCGGCTGATGAAACGGCGGATATTACATGGTGAAATTTTCGGAACATCGCGGAGATGTTCAATTTCAGTAGAATATTCTATGAGAAACGCAGAATCTACTGCGAATACATAACGGCGATTCTGCGCGGGCATTTATGGAATATCACATATTAATATATCTCGGCGAAATCCGAGTGGAAAATCAGAGATCCTCGTACATCACAATCCACATGTAAAACGTACAGATATACATATATATACCGTTTATCATTCTACCCTGTCCGTGATATCAATATCTGAATCTACTAATGGAATTCTCTTTCCCCTTAGAAGGCTAAAGTTACCATTAATTAGTCTATTTTCACGCTTTCCCTTCTTGGATCTGTCAGAGCTCCAAAGTTCACTTTTCCAAGTCTTTTCTTTCAATATGAAACGTAATCATAATTTGCAATTAAGTTTCAATATTTTCCACGTTAATCATCGATTTCAATTACGTTCTCGAGCGATATATCGAATTTCAGAAAACTGTCTGAGATCTTGCGAAATACGCCTCGTTATTTACGTTGAAAATTGTTACGTCTTCGAGTTGTACGGCGTCGCGGCGCCGCGGTCGCAGTATCGTACCGTAAACACGGAGCCATAAAGCCACGAACTCGGCAACTAACAGCGTGACGAATCGGCCGTTCGAAACGGGAGAGTTTCAACCCAAACCAAGTTCGATTTCGAATGTCATTCAATGATTTTAAAACAGTTTTTTGATCGGCATTTCCACAATTTTTGAGATAGCGGTCTGAAACTTGTACCATTGTTTTAGTTAGAAAATTCTACGCCAGATCAATGTATAATAGTTGTACTTTTCGAAAATTTTATTTTTCGCAAAAATCTGAAGGGGGTAGGTCAAATCGTGACAGTTTTTTGATCGGCATTTCCACAATTTTTGAGATAGCGGTCTGAAACTTGTACCATTGTTTTAGTTAGAAAATTTTACGCCAGATCAATGTATAATAGTTGTACTTTTCGAAAATTTAATTTTTCGCAAAAATCTGAAGGGGGTAGGTCAGGATTTTTCGCGATTTTCGTAAATCGCTCGTCATTTCCGTAATTTTTGAGCTATTAAAGTGATTCTTGCACTGGCTTATTCGGCTTCGGATTCCGCGTCCAAAACGTCCTGGATCATTTTAATAGCTCAAAAATTGTGGAAATGGCAAGGTAATTACGAAAATTGCAAAAAATCCTGACCTACCCCCTTCAGATTTTTGCGAAAAATTAAATTTTCGAAAAGTACAACTATTATATGTTGATCTGCCGTAGAATTTCCTAACTAAAACAATGGTACAAGTTTCAGATCGCTATCTCAAGAATTGAGCGAATGCCGACCAAAAAACTGGTTGAAATTGACGATTTTTCGCGTTTTTCGTAATTCCTTCGTCATTTCCGCAAAAATTTAGATATCGACCTGAATCTTTCACTGTCTTATTTGGCTTCGAATTCCGCTTCCAAAACGTCCACGTTCATTAAAATAGCTCAAAAATTACGGAAATGGCAGGGGAAATGGTAAGGGCGTTATCAATTTGTCGCGATATCAAAATGTAAATTCCTCCGGGATCACTTTATCGATCGCGAAGACAAACAAACAAACACACTCACGTTTGTCCCGATTGTCGATCGACGATTGTATCTCGTTTTTGATACACCGGAACGGAATTACGTTTCGATTGCGAAACAATAGAAACTGCGAGAAACGAATGGTAATTTAAATGAAAAACCGTCGAACGCAATTATCTCTCGGCGAAAAGTCCGGCGTCCCGATTCCGTCGTTTCGTCCACCAACTTTCGTCCGCGGTTACACCCGTCTTTTGAAACGACCTGTTCAACGTGCCGCGGCGGTGAAATAAATACTTAAAAATCCGCGACACAACGACCCATTAAAGTTGCATCGTTTCTCTCGACGCTCGCAAAACTCCGTTTTCCGCTTTTACCTTCCGCACCCTCCGGCGAGGGGGTCGGTTCCGCGTTCCGCGTTCCTATTTCGGCGCTGCTTGAATATAATACGATGAAATTATCGGAGAGTGCTGTTTTCATATCGCGGAATCGTTTCGGATTTCGTTGGAATAAAGCACAAAGTAACTGCACGCCGGGGAAGGTAACAATAAGCCATAAACGTTTCGGTATCTGGCCACCGTAGTTCCTTTCATAGATCTTCTTTCTCCTCCCTCTTTGCTTGAATGTATTCTTTTGAAAAGGCTGGTTTCTTTCCCGCATTTCGTTCTCCCGGGTGTTTTAGAATCCTCGGAGTACCGTCCTGCGTTTCGCGTTAGATTCAGTGGAATTTGAATGAATAGATTCGCGAAAGATTTGTCGATTCTATGAAATTCAGTGATACGAGTCAACGAACGGTCAGACAAGGAGATGATTTTTAATTTGTGCTTGAAGTTATGATATTTGAAATAACGCGAGGTTTTCTCGGTGAACGCGATTGGCACGTTGCAACGTGAACGCTGGTATGCATAAAATATGTATGTATGTATAAGGCTAGGTAATATAGCACACCTGTACTGAGGACACGGGTTCTACATATATGTGTATAGAAGCATAAGGTCCTTCAAGTTTTCTCCATCGGTCGTGTAACAGCACGGGAATTATTAAATATTAACTGTGTTGCATGCTAGCACTTTTCCCACGAATAATCCTTAAAACATGCTACTTCTTGTCCGGAATTAATTAATCAGAATTTCGGCGAGGAGTTTAATTATTTGTTTGTATTCCGGAATTCGTAGTACAAGCATGCCGCGATTAAGTGGGAAACTTCAACGCCTTGGAATTTATGTGCATAGTTTAACGCTTGGAAAATTCTGCGCGTGAATAATTAATTGGCCTGGAAATTTCTACGCGAGGTAAATTAACCTGGAAATTTCCATACGCACAACCGCCGCAGAAAAATATTAATACTTAAATATTACAGTTCAGTCAAACTTTGGCGTTCTAAAATTTCTGTGTCTTGAATTTCTACGCCCCAAAATTTGTACCCTTAGAAATCCCTTCGCCCTAAACTTTCCATCCTTAGAATTCTTCATTTTCAGAAATTGTTACACCTAGAAATCCCTTCGCCCTAAACTTTCCATCCCAAGATTTCAGCATTATTAGAAACTGCTACGTCTAGAAATCCCTTCGCCGCAAAATTTCCATTCCCAGAAATTTCCACGCTCACATTCTTCGACCCTCGAATACATCCGCACTTTTCCGAGTTTCAACTCGTGGAAAATTATGCTCCTTACGAACAACAAGCACCCTATTACCAAAGCTTCCACGATCCTTGAAACCCACTAACCTATCGATTGCCCCCGTCTCTCCCGGTGGTTCGGAAAATGGGTTCAGCTGGCTGGTTTTTCGAGTTCCCGGCGATGGTGTCCGGGTTCGCCGTGCAACAAAGCCGCATCCCTTGAACTCTTTTCATGCAGCTTTAATGAGGTGATACCGCCGCCGGCTTCCCGAAGCCACCGCCGGATCTCCACTCGTTGGGCCCGCAAGTGTTTCCTTGGGCTTTCAAACCGGGCCAGGTAACGAAGCGGTCTGGCGAGAGACGGTTACTCTCTCCTGCGGTTTCTCAAGACTATACAAAGATCAAAGGATAAGAAACAAACGCCGTATACGTTTCTTTCTATTTTTTTTTTGCGATCTTTTCTTCACCGAACTTTCTCGTTTTTCCGAAGAATTCATAGAATTGGTATTAGTCTCTCTTCTCCTCATTCTCTGTGTCTTTTTTAAATAAATCTATTTTCTAAAATTATTCTTTTCTTAAAATTACAACAACGTTTTATGTATTATTATGATTTAGAGATTGATTATATGTATATTATATATATATTTCGTTTGCTATACGTCAACGAGTAAACGTCACTTTTCACGATAGTTTCCTTTTGATCATTCGCCGAGTGTCTAAGTAACCATACCGAAGTACGTACGTACACGACGAAACAAGAAACTATTACATTTTACGTGGGGTCGTATCCCATCTCTGACGAAGTGTCTTTTGTTCTTTTGCCTCAACTGTCGTGGATTCAAAGGCCGGTATCCTCGTCGAGATCAAAGATCGACTTCGTCCAGGAGATGCTGGCAAGCGTGTAGCATTCTCGGTACGCTTATATTTCAAGAGATTCCGTTGTTCGTCGAAAACGTTGCCGTTAGAAAACTGACGGAATGGTGGAACCTGCGACTTCGCGTTCTGCTGTCGTCATTCCTATTGGCTTTGATTCCATTTTCTCTTCGTTTTCTATATTTTTTTTTCCTTTTATAAAGACTAGTTTCGCTACCACTTTCGGCAGCCAGTACACCGATGCCAAGAAAAATTACACGACCTAGACACTTTACAAAGCCTTTTTTTGGCGGCGATAGTTTTATATACGAAAATTCCGGGTTAATTATCGCGCTCCGCTCGTAGCTTTCAACGATCGCGTTTTTGAACGCCTTTCTCGTCTCTGTTCGTTCGTTCGTTTTTTTTGCTCTGTCTTGCTTTCCCCCTCCCCTCTTTTTTTTCTCCCCCGTTACACCATGGATGAGCAGGCTGGATTATTTAGTCACTGGCAGCTCGTGTACGGCGCCATTGCCAGAATCGTCCGTTAATTCCGTGCCGTTGCTCGATAATTCTTTTTTCGGTGATCGTCGACTGTCAAACGTGCCAACGATTTAATACGAAATGGAAAAATCATCGATGATTTTCGTAGATTTTGTCTCAGTCTTTACCTTTTTTTCTTTTTGTAACTTTTTGTGTAATTTAACGTTCTTGGGAAACATTGGACGATGTCGATACGATAGGAAGAATTCAGTGGGATTTTTCTTTCCGGTATTGTCAGGTATTTTTGTATCATACGAAGCGTGAGTCGAACTACGAAGTTACATTGCCTTTGTTTACCGGACGTTCGCGGTCGATTTCGCGATATCGCGGCCCGTAAAAGTTCGACCCACTTTTCGAATCACCGTGCGAACGGCTATTTCACAGGTACACGTATTTCGAAAACGTTGGAAAACTTGTTTCTCGGACGCGTCCGTTCGTTAACGTTTATTTTTCAAGTTCAGAGATACGCGATAATCATTTCCGTGTGTGGATGTATTCAGTTTTCGTACTGGAACACGAATACTTCCGCTGATCAATATATACTTAGTTATTATTGTTTATCGAGGGATCTCGGGGAAAAATCATGGAAATTTTCACGAGAGGGAAAGAGGAAATGGTGAGAAAATCCGACGTAGCTTTCGCACGTTCCATTTATTGAATTTTTAATTCCCGCGCGTTTCTTGGCGAAGGTATATTCCCGTAGATTACGATTCCGTTCGTTTCTAATTATTATTCCCGGCCGTCGGCGACGACCCCGCCTGTAATATTCTAATTTCCCTAGTCGTCCAAGCTGACGTCACTCGCCGCCATCGGAATGACAGACGGGGTTGATGAGGGGTTAAAAAGAGAAATAATTCGTCGCACGTGCGATCAGAAAAATTTCCCAGCGAGAAAACGACGGGGGAATCGAGTCAAATTTCATCCCCTAATCTAATGCCGTACACCCTCGCTGCTTTTTCGTTCCAGAGACTCAAAAGTATGTCATAATTCTACCTCGTTTAAACCCATTGTTCGCTTTTTTTCGTTTCCGTACGATTCCGTCAGCTTCGCAGTGATTTCTCTATCAGAATATAAAAGGTTGCTTCTGTGAATGTAGGTGGGGGGGGGGGGAGATCTACCCTTTGGATACTTTAAGGGTTGCAATCTGCGCGAAGTGTCTGCACATCGGGATACCTCGGTGCCGAAGTTCGCGACTGTGGGATTTTGACGCGTCGAAATTCCTGGCACTTGAAATTTCGACGCACCGATTTTCCTGGCGCTTGAAATTTCTATGCGTCGAGATTCCTGAGCCTGGAAACTCCTATGCATGAAATTTCTATGCATCAAGATTCCTTATGCTTGATATTTCTACGCACCAAAGTCCCGACGCCTGAAATTTCTACGCATCGACATTCCTGAGCCGTGATATATTTCTACGCATCGCGATTTCTAGTTTCTGAAACTCCTACGCATCGAAGTTCCTGGCGCTTGAAATTTCTACGCATCGAAGTTCTTGGCGCTTGAAATTTCTACGCATCGAAGTTCTTGGCGCTTGAAATTTCTACGCAACGAAGTTCCCTACACTTGAAATTTCTACGTATAGACATTCCTGGTGCTTGAAATTTGTACGCATCGCAATTTCTAGCCTCCGAAATTTCTACGCACTGTCCTCCCAAATAACCCACCAACCCGTCAAGAGAATCCCCTATTCCCTTCGACCTCCCAACGAAAACTTTTCGAAACATCATTCACGATTCCCCGGTGGAGTCCGTCCGAATCAAAATTCCCGGAAGTCGCGTCAAAACCAGAAGATATATATATATAATCCCAACGTTCCACGTATGACAGCTGGCCGTCCCGTCCGACCGTATAACGAGTATTCCGATCGGACCTCCAGGTGTATGACGGCGTTTAGTATAAACGACCGGCAAGCAGGAGTAATCCCGCGGCTAGTGCGACGATTTAAAGTCGCGGGAGCTGGCCACTTCCGGAAAACTCGGGGAATATCGCGGTACACGTTCGCCACGGCATACGTATGGCGCTGCATACAAAAGACCGCGTAACGTAATCTTCGGCCGTTGCGAATATACATACGTATATACATACATACGTACAGGTTGTACGTACGACATATACAGACACACACAGATACACGAAGGGTAGACGACGGGACGTTTCGGAGTTCGATGCGGCTGCCGTGCGAATGGCCATTTTACTTGCAACACCGATTCCGGACACGTCAGCCTCCGGGATGCGCGGGATACAAATCTGGGAGAACCGGGAGGAAAATCTGGAATATCGTGGTCGATCCTTCGGCTATCTGGATTTCCTTATTCGACGATCGCGCGCGGCGATGTCCCCGCGTGATGAGAATTAGCGTGATATTTGGCCCTGAGAAGTTTGTTATAAATTTTCAACGTATGTGCCAGTAGAATAATTTATTTAATAATTCTACGATTTACCGAATGATCGTTCTCATTGGTGGTATTCCGTTGTCGGTGACATTCGAGCGGTGATTTCAAAGACACAGATGTCTTCAACGCGGAGCTCCTCGAAAATACTCAAAGTACACAAATATTTTAACATAATATTATTCCAACTAAAATTCAAACTTCCCCGAGAAGGGAGGATCGAGAAGAACGATCCAACCCCCGTTTGGAATCGGGGGGTGGCTCGCATACCACGTGATCGCACGTATAATATCGAACAAAAACCCGGAATGTTTGCGGGAAGGGTTAAATTAGTGCGAAAGAGCGCGGGCACGTGAAAAGAGAGGAGTGGAGAGGAGTGGAGAGGGGGGGAGGGGGTGACGGTGTTGTGCATTCTCTGTGCCGGACTTTATGCAAATAGTTCGACAGGCGGCCATCCATTAAATGCCATTTTCACCCTCTCTCGGTTCACAAAGGCTGGACATATTTCGCTTACACCCCTCCTCTCCCCCTCCCCCGTTTTCACCACCCCTCTCCTACCCCTCTCAGTTCGTTGCACGACCGACTGAACGCGCCGCGAAAATTCTGATACGATCGTAATCCATAGCGAGCGTGAATCTATTTCATGCCTGTAATAACGTATTCACCTCAACACCCCTCCCCCTCACCCCCACCCCCCTTTCCTCCTGGGTCGGCGAGTAGTTTCTGTATAAACATGAATGCCGAACGAAACGGGGAATTGTAACTTGTATCCGGGGTGTTATCCGCGGTGTGCAATTAACGGCACGCGTGCGTTGATTGCGATTGAAAAAAAAAAAGGATTTCTAGTATTTTAACGTTTTTCTTTCATTTTTTTTCTTCTTTTATTTACCATTGTTCGTGATGTATTAATTTGGAACGAGTTCGATATTTGATTGCATTTGTTCTTCCGTTGTGTTTGAGGGAAGAGGGGGAGGGGGGAGGGGTGGATTAAGTTACCCGTGTTGTCGGTTTTGGAAATGTTGTTATTCCGGGGATCGCTGGCTTTTGTTTATTGTTATCCGCGGCATATCGTTCATAATTGCTGCGGCCAGCTATAGTTCCCTTTCATTGGGGTTGTTATGTTTTTCCATATGAAATACGTATATGTATAATATCTATCGCTGCCGGAAGTCCTGGTTAATTGAATGTTTGTCTCTTATTCCATGGTTATTGTTACTGTACTTGGAAGTTTCTACATCTAAAAGATTCTCCTAGAAAAATCAGTCTCTGAAAAGTCCCACGGAAATTTCCATCCTCCCTTACCATATTCCCTTAACAATTACAACCCTTTCTTTCCCCCTCTCCTTTTCTCAACCTTTTCAAATCGTACCAAAGAAAAACGGAGTGTCTAGGTATCCCGTGACCAAAGTTTTAATTTCCAGGGACTCAGCCTTAATTCCCGGGGCCCCGGGCATCCGAGAGGTACTTCTTCCGTCCTACCAATCGAACGCCACCGGGTTCGTCGAATGTAATTCGAGCGTCCGGGGGCCCCGCGGGAACGCGTCGTTTTCCGCGACCGTCGAGAATATATTAATGAGATTGCGTAATGCAATAAGCCGTAATAGCCGGCGGGAAAGGGGTGCCGGGAAAAAGGGCCGAGCCATTATTCGTTTACCCCGGTAATCCCTCGAGGGAACGTGACGACGGTTACGAAGGGCAAGGAAAAAGTAGACAGAGAGAGAGAGAAAGAGAGAGAGAGAGAGAGAAAAGGTTGCGGGACATCCGTCACGTTGTCACTGTGTATTGCCGCGACACGCAACGACTCACTCGTTTACCACTTTATTACCACGCGGTTCCTTTATGAGACCCGTCCGACCCGATTCCGGGGACACTTTGGGTCGACCGGAAATTCCGGGACGGATTCGGAAAGTAGATAGAGCGTAGGTGAGAATGAACTTTCCTGTCACAATTTACGGCTGCGACGCAGAAGTTAATTAACACTAAACTTACTGTGTGAATTAAGGGTTTTTCAAACTTTCACACATATATAAACGTTATCATATGCTTGATAAAATGTGAAATGTGAATTGAAGATCAATTTGGATGGAATTTGACGAAAGTTGTTAATTTTATTTATATTTGGGGACAAAGGATAACTTTTTTTATCGATCATTTTCAACCGGTTATACAAGAATCGTGTTGGTTCGTTTAGTGTTAAATTGATATTCAAGTTTGTACGGCGGTCGCCATTTTCGTTGGATACAAATGTGTGCTAAAAATGTGATACCTTTATTTTTTAATTTAATTCTCATATTCGAGCGAAACCCGCGGAAGCAATCGTAACATGTTTTTCCCCGTTTTTGATCGCGAAAAAGCGAACTGGGGCCGTAAAATATTTTTTACATGTAATTTCAGTTTATTTTCCGAACAAACAGAACCGTTTCGATATGTATGCCCGCAGTTTATTTGATATCGAATAACAAGCCTCGAAGTTGTTTTTTTCTAGCCGGTGCGTTGCAAACGGACGATCGAACCGCGCCATTTTGCGAAAACGGTGTATTAACGTCGCCCGGATTAATAATCATTAAATAAATAACCACGTGGCGGATAGAGGATCAGCTCGACTAGCGGATAAACGGATTTCGAAAACAGAACGAAAGTTTTGCGCAATCACGTCCGTAGGTAAAACCTGGGAAACTTTTCGAAAACTTCGGAAGAACCGGAAGGGTTGCCGTTCCGTTTCTCGGCTACTTCCGAAAAAACACGGTATGAATATTCCACCGGTAAAGAAATCCGACCGGGATCACCGCGATCTTATTTGCGAAAACCTAAGGGATATTACCTACGTCTGCCAGACAAATTATTTTGAGCATCCGAGAGTCTGTTAGAACCATTTTTTGAAATTCACAAACTTGAAAATAAACGACAAGTGATATTTGAACACTTTTAAAAATATACTTTTCCATTAAAATTTCAATAACCCCATTCGTGATCGAACAATTCTCACTTTAAATTTCCAAAATAACTTTACTTTCTTAGTCGAAAATACGTTCTCCCCATCAAAAATACACGGCCCTACCGCCCCCTCCTTTCGTGGGGGTTTCTCAAAGCTAAATAGGAAATAAGAGAATGGCAAACGAGCCTTAATGGCCTCCAGTAGAGATCTTCGTTACATCTCGCACGAATATATTTCCCTTTCACTGGTTTGGTTGGACGGAAACGTATACCCGAAGTGTATTGTCTGCCCGGGAAGACGCATAGCGTCGTCGCCTCGACGGCCCATTAGAGCGTCGCTCCTCTCTGCATTATTAGCGTCCAAGTACGGCTCGGCGAATATATAATTCCGACGTAATGCGTTCTTTGTACGTCGTGGAGACTTTTTTTCCCTCTCTCTCTTACTCTCTCTTCATCTCTCTCTCTTTCTCTCCCTCGACGACCCGAAACTTACGTCGACGGGATTCATTGGGAATTCCGTGTGTTTTCAAATGCTTGATTCACCGTGAATTAATCGGTAACCGTCTGGCAGGAACGAGTACGTGATCATACTCTCGGAAATATAAATACCTTCCGGGCGAGTGAAACGTGCCGGCGTTGCCACTTATAAATCGTAAACTCCGGCCCGCCGCTGAATAGACTACTTTCTATTCCGAGTATATCTAAATTTTCCAACGGAACAGTGGCGCATGGTAAAACCCATCCCACGCTGGATTACGCGAGATCCAGCTAAATAAATCGCGGGAACGGGTGACACGGAGATGTATTCCGCAGTTCTTTACGCGTACATTATACAGACCGTAACGAAATGTAATATTACGGAAAAAATAAATGAGAATAACGTAATTTCGTTCGATCGAACCGATGTGGTCTTGTGAATGAAATTTTGCCAAGTGAGATTATTCGAATGAAATTAATTTGCTTTAATACGTAAACTTAATTTCTATTGGTCTTGTGATTATGTATACTCAATGAAACCTGTTAAATCTATTTTCTCCCCCCTTTTCTCTTTCTCTCCGCCCTCTGTTTGTACCAGTTTATACAAACCGTGTCTCTCTGTCTACACATTCTCCGCGAAAACTTTCTTAAACTAAATCCTTACGGGTTCGCTTCTCGCCCGGTACTCTATTTTCTGGTGTTCACCCGTACACGTTTCCGGTTTCTGCATTTTCGTTGTAACGGCTTACATAATCTATGCTCTTCATCGTTCCAATCTGTACAACGGGGGCTCCTTTTCACTCGACTGCCTCTATGGCCCTTTGTATCTCCTTGCGCAAACTCATCCGTCCTCCTCTCTCTCTCTCTCTCCCCTTCTCTCTCTCTCTACGGATCTACTTCGTTAACTGCAGCCTCTTGATTTTCCCTTTCGACGTCGCCGCCCGACCAGCCACTGTTAGACTCTACTTCCAGCCGGGATTTATGAAGTTACCGGCATGTTGTATCGTGCGGACGACGCCGAGGATCGCGCGTGAATTACCGCCACTTTAGAAATCGGAAGGAAAATAAGAGAGACCCTCTCTCTCTCTCTCTCGGCGGGCGAGGAAGGATAAAACGTCGAGTGGATATACACTTTGCCCGGGGAAAATTTTCTCAGTCGCTCGTTGATAATGAGAACCGGTGGGTCTGCGGTGTCGTTCAAGGCGAAAGAACCATCCGGGAGAACCTTGGATCTAGTAACTTTCTCGCCCTAGGGATTTATAAATTTCGACACTTCCCGAGCGCGGAAGTTCGAAAGCCTAGGAGCTTTGTGGCGTAGAAATGTCAAAGCCAGGGATACAGAAGCGTAAGATCCTCCAGGTATAGTGATAACAACATCTGGTAACTTTTTAACGCGGGAATTTCAAAATTCAAACGTTTCGCGACGTAGAAAATTTGTAAGACAGAAAATTTGCACGGATGCAAATGTTCAAACGCGCGAATTTCCCCAGGCGTACGAATACAAAAAGATCGCGAAACTTCGACTCTAGCGAGATAACGATACGCAACGGTAACTTCTTTTATTCCGGCGTCAATTTCATTCCGTTTCGTTCCTCGAGCATGATTAGAAAACTCCCTATACAGTTTCCACCGATATTCCCAGCTCGCTTTCTCACACCCCCCGGCCAATTTCGATATTCATATCACTATCGCAACAGCTTTTACACTAGGGGGAGGGGGTAGGGGGAGGGGGTGGCAAACTTCCGATGGCTTCGATTATGCGATACGGTGGAGAACACGTTCCCCTATCCTCCGGGCGTGGCCGGCAGTCGACGAAACAATTTCTTCTGTCTTACGCCGGGATACCACGAGACATCGTTGTTACCGTGGCTCTTCCGCCATAGTTACCAAGAGAAACGGACCACTTAGCTCTCCCCGGGCTATTAATAGCCTTAATATCTCTGCCATTAGGGCGGAACGATCGACGGAAGCTGAACACCTGTGTTATTTCACATGCCGTAAAAGCCCCGTAGGTACATGGACGAGAAGTCACGGTGCTGGTCCTCTTGTTACCTTCGAGAAATAATCGTTGCATTTCGAGAAGTAATATCTGAACCTGCGGGATCGACTTTTATGCCTGGCGTTTTATAACAGTTGCAACTAGAAGAGAGAGAGAGAGAGAGTGAGAGAGAGAGGAGAGGAGGGAGCATCAATTTATTGGACGGTGTAACGAACATGGTGGGAATAGACCCTGCAGTCACGAGCAGTGATCGTGACTTGTGTGATCGTTACAGAGAAAGGTGTAATTATCGCTGATAATTAGTCGATTTTGAAAATACAGATCTATGTGTATAACATATCATGTTTACCAGGTTTCAATTCTTTGTGAATGTTGACTTTCTTTTTGTCTCTCGTAAATTTCCCAATTATCCCAAATTTCGACTTCCCATTCTTCTCATTGTCTGTATGTATGTATGTATATATGTATGTATGTACGTACAAGTCGACAAGTTGAAGTCGAGCGATTTTTCATCCCGCGGTATCACGCCGGCAATTTTATCTAACGGAACCTTGGCGACAGAGCGGCAAAGGGGATGAGAAGGGGGTGGGGGGATTACTTAATCATCCCCAATGCTGTTTACGTCGCCGTTTAAAAAAAAATGAAAGAAACGTAAAAGCGGGTCCGTGTTCTTGCCATCCTTGGCCCGTTTATTGCGATGCGCCCGCCGGACAGTAAGCGGCGTTGTCTCGGAAAATGTCAGCGTGAAAAATCGAGCTGTAAGTTTTTTCGCGGCAAAGGTTCCGAGCGTGGAATTGTACCGCTCTTCAAATTGCTACGCCACGGTAACGAATACCATCCGCGACGAGGATTTATTTATTTCCGTAGACCGCCGGGGCGAATAAATTTTTCCGTTTTGTTCGTCTCGTCTCGCCACGTGTCGTTTCATGGAATTTTCTATGATCGCAGTTTCCACGTTTTTCGGAAAGTTGCGTTATTCAAACGCTGGGAAACGTGGGCTTACGGTGCTTTTCCGGGGGAAAGTTTTCGCGTTGAAACAATACCAAGCCTGTAAGTTTCTGCGTGCAAAAATTTCTGCGTTTGAATGTTCCTGCGCTGTAAAATTTCCGCGCTTGAAAGTTCCTACGCTGTAAAATTTCTGCATTGAAATTTCTGCGCGTGAAACTTAATACGTTCAAAAATTTCCGCACCTCAAAGTTCCTGCGCTCAATAATTTCTGCGTTAGAAATTTCTACGCTTGAAAGTTGCTGCGCTGTAAAATTTCCACGCTTGAAAGTTCCTACGCTGTAAAATTTCTGCATTTAGAAATTTCTACGCGTGAAAGTTCCTATGTCCAAAAATTTCCGCGCCTCAAAGTCCCTGCGCTCGGAAATTTATACGCGTGAAAGTTCCTGCGCTCAAAAATTTCCGCGCCACCAAATTTCCTACGCTTAAAAAATTCTGCACTCAGAAATTTCCACAATATTCAAATTACCACGCTTAGAAAATGCTACCGTTACAATTCCCATTCCCAGAAATCTTTCTCAACAAAACTGTCAACGTCGTCATTAATCATCGATCTCCCACCATCTAAACAAACCCTCCCCGCAATTCCCCGACGCCAACAATCATTACGCGACAACATTACGATGTCTGCAACACCATCGCGCGAAAGTGCTCCCGGCGAAAATGGGATTTAAATTCAAAATCTCTCCTCTAAAGAACTACGCGCGACAGGGCACTCAAATTCTGACGGGTGTCTCGGGGTTACGTAAGCGAACCCACGTTTACCTGTAAATGGAATATTTCTTCTCCATTTTAACCTTGCCGCCGTCGCCACCACCGTCGCTTCGTTCGGCAACAAAACCAGGACGCGACACCGACGGGATTCGAGTAGCGTCGGATTATCGGATATTCCGGTCTATTTGATGATACTTCTCGAAGTAGACTCAGACATCTCGGTACAGACATTTATTTCGCAATCTTGTATGTACGTTCAACGATAGCGGTATTAAATCAAGTAAACACAACTCATCGTTTCATGTTTCTCAATCTACTTCGAGCGATATATGTATAATAGATTAACAATAGGACAAAAACAAAACGATTTCATTTATTACGAGAAAGAGAGAGAGAAAATGAAAGAAAGAACTCTCTTATTACCGGCCGACATAGTTTCGCGAAACAATAAGTAAATAAAATTCAGGTTACTCGGGTTTCGTTCCTTTTGAACTTCAGCCACGTCGGACGTGGCAATCTTTTTAAGCGAAAGGTTGTGCCCCGCTTTTCAGACAGACCCGGGATTTTTCCTTTCTGATAATTCTTATCCGCATTAATCTGGACGTTAACGGTAACGACAAAACTCGTTACCCGAGTGCGCTCGTAACGCAACGCCCGAGATCGAATGAGCGCGGGCTTGTGACGATTTCCACGCGAAAGAATGGCCCGTAATCTTTCGGTAAAGAAGACTTTGTCAAGTGGTTCTCAGTTGTGAAAGGGAGATAAGGGCCACCGTCACCGTAGCGTTCTACCTATCTGATGATTTAATAGACGGTTGAATCGAAATTCCAGGGGACACTGTTTCTATTTTTTTCGAGTAAATACAAACTTTAGATGTGGTGAAGGGCGATCAAGGTATTTTTATTCACTTTGTTGTAATTTTGTACTTTATTGATTCGTTTCTTTATATTGAGAAAGAAGGAAAGATCGACGAGCTGAGGTTTCTGGGTAGAGAAATTTCTGCGCAGGAAATACTTCCACGTAAAAAATGACTACAAGTCAAATAAATCAGTGACAAGCAACCATCAAGAGTGACACGACAAGTAAATAAAATGTTTCGTAGACATCGCGCGAAAGTGGGAAGACGGTGTCAATATGAAAGTAATATTTCGGTATGAACTCTTCCGGGTAAGAAACTTCGAAACGTTGATTAACGAAAAGACTCTTTTCGTCTCCTCGTCGTCCTGCCTGTACTTTCGTCGGCGATTATTTTCTTCTTATTTTCCCAGCAGGGTGGCGCCCGTAAAAAAGTGTAATTACGTTTACCGTTCTGCATTCGTTGTAACGTGACGTCATCCTGATCTTTTTAATCTTCTCTAAATCATAGAGGAAATCCCGCGTGATTCGTCAAACGTCCGGGAAAATAATACGAGTAAAAAAAAATGACGTATATATAAATCTTTCGTTCGGCGAACAATTCTTGTTTTAACGTGACAACAAAATTTTGCAGATGTTTCCTATAGCGAGGATATTAAATGATTTTATCGTAACGTTTACATTTCCGGTCATTCGCGGCGAAAGCTGATATTCCATAGAACGCAAATATTATCGCGCTAGAATAGAATTGAAGTTGGAAAGCAGTTACAATAATATGTTACGAGTTATTAGCGAACGACGGGATTAAATAAAACATAGAAACTCGGTGAACGCGGCTATTCGGACGCATTAGTAACTCTATTCGGGGAAGTTTCCATTTTGTGGAATTGTTTGCGTATGTAACGTAAGCAGATGAGCTCTTGGTTTTTTTTTTGTTTTCAACATGCCGTTGTATATTCATGAATACGGTAAAGGTTCGTATAAATAATTGTTCGTAAAATACAGCGAGTAAAAACGAAGAAAATAATATACACGAGGGAAATAGATTTACACAATTTGCCGGCACAGTTTCGAAACAAAAAACTAATTCGTTCACTTTGTATTTCTAATTAGTATTTTATAATTAAACAATCTTCCTATCTGTCGGCATGATATTGTTGGTATATACATATACATCTACGGGACGGTTTCATAAAATCATCCTGAATATTCATGCGTCAAATATATATTAGTCAGAAGTTTTCCGCGTAGTTCCGAAATACGAATTCGGTGTGTATTCTCCCTGTTGATAAAAAGACTCTATATCTCCGCCAATGAATAATAAGAAACAAATAAAATTCAATCCTTGAGATAGAAAAAACTTGACAAATTGGAAAACGTAACAATTTTCGTGCCTTGGAAACTTGAATAGCCGAAAATGTCAACCGCGTACAAATTATGGGTCCTTTACAACGTGAGCGTCGAAAATTTCCAACACGTAGAAATTTCCTGCTCCCAACATTCGGAAGCATATAGAGGAGATTTCAATACATCGAAAGCTGAATGCACTTTAACGCCCGGTCGAGTGGAGTTGAAAATAAAAGACGGAAAAATCATCGTGGTTTGTCCACGGGTACTTCGGGAACGTCTGGTTAGAATCGTTTCCGCTCTGTCGCCCCAACTTCGTTAGGTCTCAATGGTTCCCTGAGTGAAATAATGGGCAACGATTCCGAAGGGGAGAAGCTATTGTCGCCGACATCTCTCTGCGTGGCGATAAATACCGACCGGACGACGTTTACTTTCTCGGTCTCGGAAATTCCCTGGTAAGAAAAATGAACGCCGATATGAATAAAGCAATTCCGGGGAACGAGATATTTTTTGTTGAGAGAAATTCCCGGTACTTATTCCCGTATGACTTTCATAGACCGTATTTGAATATCCGGCGGTAATATGTATAAAAAAAACTGGTTGCATTTGACGATTTTCGCCATTTTCGTAATTCGCTCGGCGTTTCCGGAAATTTTTAGATATCGACCTGAATCTTTCACTCTCTTATTCGGCTTTGGATTCCGCGTCCAAAACGTCCTCGATCACGTTAATAGCTCAAGAATTACGAAAATGGCGAGCAAATTACGAAAATCGCGAAAAATGGTCAAATTTAACCAGTTTTTTGGTCGGCATTCGCCCAATTTTTGAGATAGCGGTCTGAAACTTGTACCATTGTTTTAGTTAGGAAATTCTACGCCAGATCAATATATAATAGTTGTACTTTTCGAAAATTTAATTTTTCCCAAAAATCTGAAGGGGGTAGGTCAGGATTTTTCGCGATTTTCGTAATTTCCCCGCCATTTCCGTAATTTTTGAGCTATTAAAATGATCCTAGGCGTTTTGGACGCGGATTTTGAAGCGGAATAAGCCAGTGAAAGAATCATTTTGATATCTAAAAAATTACGGGAATGGCAGGCGAATTACGAAAATCGCAAAAAATCCTGACCTACCCCCTTCAGATTTTTGCGAAAAATTAAATTTTCGAAAAGTACAACTATTATACATTGATCTGGCGTAGAATTTCCTAACTAAAACAATGGTATCAGTCTCAGATCGCTATCTCAAAAATTGAGCGAATGCCGAACGAAAAACTGCTTGAATTTGACGATTTTTCGCGATTTTCGTAATTCTTTCGTCATTTCCGCAAACTTTTAGATATCGACCTGAACCTTTCACTGTCTTATTTGGCTACGGATTCCGTATCCAAAACGTCCCGGATCATTTGAATAGCTCAAAAATTGTGAAAATGACAAAAGAATTACGAAAATCGCGAAAAATTGTCAAATTCAAGCAGTTTTTCGTTCGGCATTCACTCAATTTTTCAGATAGCGGTCTGAAACTTGTACCATTGTTTTAGTTAGAAAATTCTACGACAGATCAACGTATAATAGTTGTACTTTTCGAAAATTTAATTTTTCGCAAAAATCTGAAGGGGGTAGGTCAGGATTTTTTGCGATTTTCGTAATTTGCCCGCCATTTCCACAATTTTTGAGCTATTAAAATGATTCTTTCACTGGCTTATTCGGCTTCGGATTCCGCGTCCAAAACGTCCTGGATCATTTTAATAGCTCAAAAATTGTGGAAATGGCAAGGGAATTACGAAAATCGCAAAAAATCCTGACCTACCCCCTTCAGATTTTTGCGAAAAATTAAATTTTCGAAAAGTACAACTATTATATGTTGATCTGCCGTAGAATTTCCTAACTAAAACAATGGTACAAGTTTCAGACCGCTATCTCAAAAATTGGGCGAATGCCGACCAAAAAACTGGTTAAATTTGACGATTTTTCACGATTTTCGTAATTCCTTCGTCATTTTCACAATTCTTTAGATATCAATCTGATTCTTTCACTATCTTATTTGGCTTTGGATTCCGCTTCCAAAACGCCCTGGATCATTTAAATAGCTCAAAAATTACGAAAATGGCGAGCAATTTACGAATATAGTTTATTTTTCGAAATTTTACGCATGACGGATATAATCGTCACGACACAAAATTCTGCCACATCTCCATGACGGATATAGTCGTCAAACAGACTTAACTGGTTAATTGCACAAACGTAAGAAAAGTAGCCTGTATATTTTGGCTGATCATCAAGAAGAACGATTTTAGGATTTACCTTAAGTAATGGCTTCCGGGCCGAGCAGACGTAGGATCCATTCGGAATTGAGATACTCGACGAGATACTTCCTCGTCTTTTCCCTAGTGTTCTTCTAGGTATTGTTAAGAAGACAGTATTTTCAACTTCACTGTTCCATCTGCAAGGTACTGTAACGTGAAAGTCTCGAAAGCATCGTTTTTCGAGTTTCAGCTATTCTTCTTCTCAAGGGTTTACAAACTATCGTACAGATCTTTGCTACTTTATTCATGCAGTCTTAAAAAAACATGTCTCTCAGCCTGTACAATACATCATTAATAAAATACAAAATTAAATACATCACTAAACAAGTAATATCAATTATATGTCTAAGAAAATTTGGAAAAATTTGATTAGTTCTTAAATTTAACCATTTAAACAAATTTACCGTCAATTCCACGATAAACAGTAACGTATCCTCACCCAATGGACCCCCCGCACTATTTAGATCTCCCCACGTTCAACTTGTGTGTCAGAAAAGTCGTGTAGCACTGTTCCAGAACACTTGTTATCGCCGAGGTCAACTCTCGCTGCGATTATTTCTCCCCGTATGTTTCAAAGGACATTTTCTTATATGAACCCTGGGCATTATTTATACGGGGTGTGTCTGAAAGCTCCGGCAGTATTTTGTAAAGCGTAGCTCCATGCTTGTAACGGCAAAAGGGACCTTACACACACGTTTATCCGGCAACCTTTCACCGTATACATTCTTTAATACTCGCAATATTCAATGTTTATTTCGTAGCAGAAAAACGTACAACTTTATTTCCGACGAATTTCATCGCCCAATCGTATTCACGTTTTAATATACTATTATCAGTTGTTTCCCCGGTGTTTCGAGCACGCGGGTGGGAAATTCATTCGCGAAATCTGTTTCCGGCTCATTGGCGTCGCGCCACCGAAACAAGGCGGTTCCATTTTTGTTGTTCGCTGCAACCCTTCGTCGTCCAGGAGTTTTTAACCTTCGACGGCACTTTGTTGGAAAAGTTTGAGACGTGATATCGCGCGATAAATATTCGACGCGTGGAAACACTTTTAAAAGATCGAACTTCGCCGGTTCTCGAGCCGCCACGTGAACGTATTTACGCACCTGGTGGATAAAGTGTCGTTAGAGGGTACAGGAATATACAGGAACGATAAACTGTGAGTTTTTCCTGCGGGCGGAAAATTTTCGCGGAAAACGCGCGGTTCAAATGGCGCGAAAACGAAAATCGTCGGCGGAAAATTCTGGTTTTCGTTAGTTCTCGATCGAAAGTGCGCCCTTTTTTGCGCTTTTACAATCATGGTAATTACGATGGAACACTAATTAAATTATCAACGATGTTTTCGTAGCGATCGTGAGCACTGTTCGCTCCGTGAAAATTGTAAATGGCAAAATGGTTTTAATTTCGTTTCCAAATAAACTTTATGAAAAAAAAACTGAAATGCTTCCGGTGAATGTGTGTAAATTCAGCGAATTAAATATAGCGAAGCCCGAAATGTAGTTTTTCCACATGCGAACATATTTTCACGGGGAAAGGTTCGATGAAATTTCCCTGACGAGGGAAACTTCCACCCGTGGAAATTTCAAGTCACAGAAATTTCCCGCCAAAACGTTCAAATCCCAGTCGAATTAAATCTCACGACTATCCGAATATTTCTCTAACAAACCGGCAACGTTTTCACGGTGAGAAATTAATGTGACGAAAACTCGGTAAGAGGGTGAAAAATCACATTTCCCGCGTGTAATTCGCATGGGCGTCATAATCGCGTGTTCGGTGCGTTCGTTCTCATTCTGAAGTTTCGTCCGGTAAATCGCGTACTCGTGTTAAAAGTTCGAGAGTAATGGCGGTGGACGCGTTATTCCGACGATGTTTTATACGCCGGACGACGGTAACCTACTTTAATTCGCCGCAACGCACTTACTGACATTAATTATTATTCTTCCACCTCTTTTTTTTTCACATGTTTCTGGCAAACCACCGGATTTCTCGCTGTATCCCCCTGCCAACATTATTTAAAATAATTACACAGATGCCGAGAAGCTAAAATTTAAATCTAAATAATCTCCTTTCATTCGTGTTAATTTTTACGCAGTGATATTTCTCGAGGAATTTTTGTTCGACGGTTCGTTTCGCGTGAATTATACAGTGCGTGATAAAAGAATAACATTTGGTTAATACCGCTTTGTATATTCCGTGTTGCTGCCACGTTTTAATTGGGATTGTATGGTGCCGCGTGAAAATGTGTTCGATTTAACGATACCTTTGAAGAGCGGAATCGCGATGAGGGAAAGCTCGGTGAAAACGTTACACGGTGTAACATTAATTTTGGTAACAGCGAAACGAACCGATGGATTTTATCACGAATGTTATTAAAATTTCACTGGCTTGCATAAAGACGTGTAATAAAAATAACCTGAAAGCACTCTCCCACCAGTCGAAAATACGGTATTTGTCATTTCATGATGGATCTTTTTAATAATCCCCCTGATGTAACGTTACACCTCGTTTCATAATTGAATTCACTGATACCTTACACATCTACGGGAATTTGGTAATGGCACTTTATTAATATTAATTCCGTTTATTGCAAGTAAAATCTGGCCGAAACATTACGTTCCGTTATCAAACACGAGCGACTGTCGAATGTTGTTGTTAATGAGACCTCGTGTGAGACGCTGTGCGATATCGTGTGCGAAAAAAATGCAATTAAAATTTCTTAAAAACCCTCATTTACGTAACGTAACGCTCGGTGAAAATAGCATTGGATGTTTAAAAAAAAAGGGGG
Organism: Mimumesa dahlbomi; assembly: GCA_917499265.3. Classification (NCBI taxonomy): domain Eukaryota; kingdom Metazoa; phylum Arthropoda; class Insecta; order Hymenoptera; family Crabronidae; genus Mimumesa; species Mimumesa dahlbomi. Next base: position 13,710,486 of record OU824118.1, read on the forward strand.
CCGGCGGAATAAAAACGTGGGCGAGTAATAAAAGTAACTGTATTCATGGTATTACAAATAACTAAAAATAAATTGCTTTAATTTAGTGACTCTGTTTGTTTTTTACGTCCCTCTTTATTTATTTTTTGATATTTTTACGATCATTGTTTACCGTGTACGAGCGTATCATGTAATATTTCCTCGAATTTTTTCCACGCTCGGCAATTCTCTACGGTTCTCCGAAAAATTTGACCCGGTCTGCGTTAATGAATATAAATAAACGCTATGCGTTAACAGAGATGGAAACATTTTTACGCTGCCATGGAATTACTTAATTTCAAATGAAATTACACTCGCGTAGACCGTATCGTTTTGTTTCGGATAATTTATGAAAACTATATTATCAACCTTTTATTCTGTAATTATTAATATCGCAGTTCTCTCTCTCTCTCTCTCCCCGCGTTACCCGTTTGTTTCGCGAGAACGCGATGATCAAATTGACGCCGCTTCCAATTTCTGCAACGTTGCGAAACGAAAGAGAAGAATGGCGAAAACACGGAAAAACAAGTATCACGGTGAATTTCACCCCCTTCGATTCGCTACGTCTGAGATAGTTTATCGATCACTCAAGCCAACCTGGTGGCAATAAATTTTTCTCAATTTAAACACGTATGCTTCCTAAAATCCAGACATTTTAACGCGTCGAAGTTCCGGCGCAGGAATTTCAATTTATAGGAATTTCAAAACGTGATAATTTCGGGGCGAAGGAATTCCAAAGCTTCAAAATTCCTACGCGCAGAAATCTCAACGCGCAGAAATTTCCACGCGCAGAATTTTCAATCGGCAGGAATCTGAACGCGTAGAATTTTGTAATTCGCAGAAATTTCCACGCACAGAATTTTCAATGCGCAGGAATCTCAGTCCGCAGAAATTTCCACGCGCAGAATTTTCAATCCACAGGAATCTCAACGCGTAGAATTTTGTAATTCGCAGGAATCTCAACGCGTAGAATTTTGTAATTCGCAGAAATTTCCACGCACAGAATTTTCAATGCGCAGGAATCTCAGTCCGCAGAAATTTCCACGCGCAGAATTTTCAATCCACAGGAATCTCAACGCGTAGAATTTTGTAATTCGCAGGAATCTCAACGCGTAGAATTTTGTAATTCGCAGAAATTTCCACGCACAGAATTTTCAATGCGCAGGAATCTCAGTCCGCAGAAATTTCCACGCGTAGAATTTTCAATCTACAGGAATCTCAACGCGTAGAATTTTGTAATTCGCAGGAATCTCAACGTGTAGAATTTTGTAATTCGCAGGGATCTCCACGCATAGAATTTTGTAATTCGCAGAAATCTCCACGCGTAAAATTTTAATGCGCAGGAATCTCAGCACATAAAAATCCCTAAGAGTCATTCTGCTCCACAGTTGTCCTTCGCACAAAAATAAACGAACCCATACATATTTCAACGCACCGAACTCTCGATGCGTAAAAATCCGGAAGCTCGGTTGACTCGGCCCTCTCGCCCTAGATTCCTATCGCGGCTAAAAGGGCATCGAGTGTCCGCTGTCCCATTACGAGGGGATGATTTCCAATAGGCGCGTCATCTGGCCGGGGGTTGAAGGAGTGCGCAAACTCGATAAGGACCAGAAACTACCCCCGAAGAAGGCTAGGGGTCGTTCGTTGTCCGGCGGACGTGCTTTGTTTCGCCGGCTGACAGGTGACATGACGTATCACCTCCGCGGCAAACTCTTTAATAACGTACGAAGCCTGAGCAAACAAGATGGCGCCGGATGATGGAAGGCAGATAAGTCGTACGGAACGGCATAACGCTTATCATCCCGTTTGCTCGAGCAGCAACTGATAACGGATTGCCTTTCATCTATATATCTTTCTTCTATTGTGAAAATTAACTACTTTTTCTATCTTGCCTTTTGATTCAACCTCATTACAATTTTCATAATTACAATAGTGAATGTAATTAAATATTTGGGTATCAACCGTATGACTCGATACACTCGCGATTCGAGAGTGAAATCGATAGGAGAAATTTGATAAATATCGTTAATTGTCCGGTGAATATCTGCACGTGTGAAAAGTGAGAATATTTTTTGGATTATTGATCGCGCGCCAGCGGTGTATCGTAAATAATAATTCGCTGAATTTTTGGTTCGCGAAATATGGGTGAAAATATATACAACGGTGTCGTTGTAATTATGTATAACGCTGTGTTTTTTAACGAGACACGAGGAAGGCGTTGCGAGGCCGTGTAATATTCTGTTTTGTAATTCATGTCTTGTTAGGGGGGTGGCAGGGAGGGAGGGGGAGAAAAAAAGAGAATTCGAAGTATAATGCCCACGTTGTAAGCGTGGGTGTACGTTTTATGGTTCGAAAATTCGTTATTGATGGGATAAGGCATGCGATAAGCGTGCTCCATAAACTGCCCTCTATCACGTGAGGTACGTTGTAAAATAGCTAACATTATCCCGGAATCCATGGGAAATTTTGGTATCGATAATTGTTGTTAATTAATGGACGCCGCATATGCACGTGTAATCGTTGCCCCGAGCACGAAATTACAGATGATTTCTTCCATTAATCCGCCGTAAGCCTTGTTCCTTTTCGAATGTATTATTCTACAGAGAAATGTGCTGCGAGCATGATAATTATTCACGGGGAACGAACGCGTTGATAATAAGAAAAGTTGCTGACATGGTCGCGATGCAATTAGCTTTTCGAATTGTGTAAATAACTTTGTTGTTTAATGATCGAATGTTAGTGCGTAGGGATTTTGATGCGCAGATTTCCGTGACGATTGAGAATTCCATGGCGTAGAAATTTCAAAGCACAGAATTAAAAACTACTAGAAAATTCGAAAAAAACTCATTAACTAATAACACAAATTCCAATTTCTGTTTTTCCCCGATTATGAAACCGATCTGATCTGCAATCTATATTGTTCTGCAAATTATATTAATCCTGTTAACGATCATTAATATCCCAAGCACTACAGAAGATAGCAATTTCAAATTCTGCAACATGAAAGAGGATGCCCCTTTAATTCCCATAACAAACGAAATTCCTTATCGGGACGAAAGTGTTGCTCGCAGAAATTCCCGGGCTTTTTCGAAGTGATTTCGCGCTTTACGCGATTCCCGGTATCTCTGTGCGTTACCGTCTCTCTGAGTCGCGGAAATCCGACGCCCCGGGCGCACCAGGATAACGCTGTATTTCGAGAAGGAAAACGAACGAACGAAAAAAAAGAAAAGAAGAAAAACGGGGGAAAATTCCCGCGAAAGAACGTCAGCAGCGCCGTTACACACACGGCATTGTGTGTCTTTTGTTCTCTCGCCGTATGAAACCGACGACTCGTGTGATACAATTGTCCCGCGTTATCGAATCCAATGCTAATTGTTGATTACCCGAGGTTTTCATTGACACAGTTTTACGCGGGCGAACGACAGAAGAGGAGGAGGGGGAAAAAAATAGAATACCCTAGCGTCTGTAATTAATTTCTCTGAACCCCCGTGTCTCTGATGTAGTCACGTAATTAAATTCATTTCCGTACATGATACTTTTTTCCACTCGTTTTTTTTTCGAGAAAAAAGAGAGACAGAGAGAGAGAGGGAACTTCTCTCTAGTGTTCCACTTAGAGAAATATACTTTCCTATTGAAAAACAGTTTCACCGGCCGGCAGAGTTAATTAATTGTCGGACAGGGTTTACAAACACGGGCGTACCAACTACGAAAATAACAACGTTTATTTTACGTCAATGATTAATTAATAGAACACCGTTACAACGTTCGTTGACCAACGTTTTAGGATCGACTAGTGAAAACCATTCACCTGTCATTCACGTTTCTTCGAACTCTTTAGAATTTTATTAATAATTAATACGATCGTCCAGGTGGAAGCTTATTCCCGGGGGTAATATTTTCCATGGCGAATAATATTCCAAAACACCGAGTGCGCGGATCACACGGGAATCCGATTCGCGAGCTACGAGCTCGAGCAGATTCCCTGTTCTCCAGGAATTGGAGTACAAACGGGATTGTTGTTTCACGGGAGAAGAAGAGAAAAAAATACAGACACACACATATAATATATACTTATATGGTATATATAAAAGCAACACACACCTAGATAAGTCGACCGGTTTCGCCATGGTCGAAGAATGCTACCATAAGCTCGTTATGCCTGCGGGGATGGAAAAGGGTTGGAAGAAAGAAAGAAAGAAAGGAAGGAAGGAAGAATGGTAGGAAGGAAGGAAGGAAGGAAGGATATGCGCAGGTACAGTAACGACACATCTGAGCTTGGAAGCTGCAACTTTTCCCATCAGCGCACAGCAAGCCCCGAGCTTGTTATGCGAAGCTTGAAGCATGTAACGCCAGATGCCGCATATTGGCTCACACAAGACCCTTCACCGACGCCCACCCTTTTTGCAACCTACCGGACTTGGTCCCTCATTTTTCCTTTCTTGCCTCCGGATGCCTACCACCGGTGAAATCACACTTTTGCGCGTGAATATTACGCTGTCGTTTACTCGTCCCGTGCAACTGGAGTGGTTTTGTGGTCGCTGATGCTGGGAAATTTTGGCGGAATTCAGTGGTGAAGGAATTGGGGGGTTTTTAGATTGTTGGGAAGGTGATTTGAAACGCACTGATCTTGGGAGGGTGGAAATCTTTGGCGCTTGGAAATCTAAAGCGCTGAATCTTTAGTTCTTTGAAATCCAAAGCGTTGAAACTTTAGTGCTTGGAAATCCAAAGCGCTGAAACTTTGGCGCTTGGGAATCCAAAGTATTGAAACTTTGACGCTTGGAAATCCAAAGCGCAGAAACTTTAGTGCTTTGAAATCCAAAGCGTTGAAACTTTAGTGCTTGGAAATCCAAAGTGCTGAAACTTTGGCGCTTGGAAATCCAAAGTATTGAAACTTTAGTGCTTGGAAATCCAAAGCGCTAAAACTTTGGCGCTTGGAAATCCAAAGTGTTGAAACTTTGGCGCTTTGAAGTCCAAAGCGCAGATACATTAGTGCTTTGAAGTCTAAAGCGCAGAAACTTTAGTGCTTTGAAATCTAAAGCGCTGAAACTTTAGTGCTTTGAAATCCAAAACGTTGAAACTTTAGTGCTTGGAAATCCAAAGCGCTGAAACTTTGGCGCTTGGAAATCCAAAGTATTGAAACTTTGACGCTTGGAAATCCAAAGCGCAGAAACTTTAGTGCTTTGAAATCCAAAGCGTTGAAACTTTAGTGCTTGGAAATCCAAAGTGCTGAAACTTTGGCGCTTGGAAATCCAAAGTATTGAAACTTTAGTGCTTGGAAATCCAAAGCGCTAAAACTTTGGCGCTTGGAAATCCAAAGTGTTGAAACTTTGGCGCTTTGAAGTCCAAAGCGCAGATACATTAGTGCTTTGAAGTCTAAAGCGCAGAAACTTTAGTGCTTTGAAATCCAAAGCGCTGAAACTTTAGTGCTTTGAAATCCAAAGTGTTGAAACTTTGGCGCTAGGAAATCCAAAGCGTTGAAACTTTAGTGCTCTGAAATCCTAAGCTTGGAAACATTGATGTCTTAAAATCCAAAGCTCGGGAATTTCAATACGTAGGACATACATATTTAAAACCCTAATATCTAGGATGCTATACCCTTTTTTCACCGATTATATTTTTGCTGTTTCCCTCGCGTATCTCACGCGGCGCTTCTTTCTGTTCGTAATTTGCCGGGATCCCATAACAGGTGAATTCCGACGTCGGTTTCCTTATTGCGCATTTGTATGTCCCGTCGTTTAGATAACGGCGGATGGTGTGCGGATCGCGTCTGGTGAGGTATGAAGGTGTTTAAGAGAAACTGTGTACAATAACGGTAGCTCCCGCAGTTTGCCGTTAAATTTAGCGGCGTTCACGTGAAAACGATTTTCGAAGCCATGTGGGAGGGGGTGGGGTTGGGGGGGGGTAGAATTTCCATCGACTCGATTTGAATTCCTTTCAACTTTCTGTCTACCCGCATCCGCCGCGATGATATCTCGCATAATGTGATGTTGTAACTTAATAACGTCGGAATCGATTCAATCTTCAACTTTACGATTTCATAAAAATACAAAAAAAGACACGCACACTCGAACACGTTCGCGAAACTGAGATTTTTCAATCGACGGGACCTTGCTGGCGATTATTTTGTCGACAAAACAATTCGAGACCGCCCGATGCAATCGTAAATAATAATAATATACACTGTTCCAGAGTTAAAAACGCAAAAAAAAAGTACAACATAAAAATAAAATACAGTTTCCGACGTTCTTTACGTCGAGCATTATCCCGCGTTCGCGTAAATTACGAACACACACATACATGCGCGTACACCCTTCCGATGTAACAGTAAATAATAATAATAATAAAAATAATAATTTCCGTGGTAGTGTTACGGGTTTTTTAAAAACAAATAGAAATATCACGGACACACGAATACATACACCTTCCGACGTTCTTTTCGTTGCCAAGCGTGGCACGTACGTGTAGCACACACGCACATACACGTTCGTACGTACACGTACACGTGTGCAGGCTCACGTTCCTCTAGTTACGTTTCACACACCGTGCGCCCGAAGAATTTAATTCCTTCGCAGTCTCGGTCCATCCGCGGAGCTTTTTGCGTTCCGATCGGCGCGGAAGAAAAAATAAAAGAAACCCGCGCGCTGGATATGCCGTGAGATATTGTGCCCGGGGAAAGCCAGGATAATCCGTAGAATTCCCGGATGAGACAGGCGTTCCCCGGGAAAGTTTACGTCGAGCGAAATCTGCTAAATTCGGAGAAGAGCGGAAAGATCTACGTCAGTCCTTTCTTCGTTCCGGACGGCAGCGGGACGAAGATAAAAAAGGATAGAATTGCGGATGAAACGTGTATAATGTTCCGTGTCGCAGAGGAGGAAGAAAAAAGAAGTGGAGAAACTAACGGAAAAGGGAAACACGTACCGTCAGATGTACCGCGATAACGTCCGATAAGGAGGAATAAAGTAGAACGGTTTTTTCCAACCGGTATTATGTTATTTTTTCATTTTTCCTCCGCTTTCCCTGGGGTTTGATCGAATTAAGTATTTAAAAATTCATCGTTCGCGTTAATTCGCGCTCGTTTTTCTTAGGGTCACGGGTACATATCGCGAATTCGCGGGAATTTATGAATTTCCAGGGGAAATTGAAGTTCTCGGTTAATACGATTTATTCACACGTAAAATTGAATTCGATACGACGGAATTTTCGAAATTCCGACATTTCCAGCTCGGCCGGGCTGTTTGCGCTTGTATTTAATCGAAAACCCCGGGAAATCTGTTGCACGGAATTTCCGCTCTGATGTTCAAATGAATCACCGAGTCGGATGTGCGATTTAAATAAATAAAATATGAAAGTTCGAAAGAGTTTCCCGAATTCGTTTCATTTTTTCATCCCTTTCGAAAGCGTTGCAAGGTAAACGTCCCCCCACCCCTTCTCTCTTCCAAAAGAACAACTTCAATACCCGTATCAAACTGGAAAACGTAAACCCCCGAAGCTTCACTTTTATTTTTTCCCGGAGAACTTCTCGTACCGACCGACACACAGAATCAACACACTTCCCTTAACCGTTTTTCCCCGCGGAAAATGTCGGGAAATCTCGCGAACCGTTCGTCATATCCGAAAAATCCAGATTTTCATCCAGAAAAATCATCGATCCCCTCAAACATTTGCGGTTACTTCGTTCGTGGAAGAAATTTGCTAAAAAAAGAAAAAAGGAAAGAAAATTGTATCGTTTTCACTTGCAAGTTAAAAAATCGTTCGCGTCCACTCGACGTGTATTTACAACGAAAGCCGGGTTCGCATGTCCGCGACGGTTTCTCCTGTGCAGAAAAAAAGAAATACAGTGATTTACATTTGACGAGTCCGCGGAGAAGTTCGGCGGAAAAGTTCCGCGGGATTCCGGCAACGAAAGGAAAACACTAACAGAGGTCGCGAGGAAGGGAATAACGAAGAAACTTCGCAAACTCCCTTTAAACCGGGGAAACGAGAAACTGCAACAAGGTTCCTGACTCTTTGTTCGAGTTTCTGGCAACTAGTCTGTTGTGCTATACAATAGTTAATACATTTTATGACAGCGGGATGAACGAAATTTATCGGGCTTCCATGAGAAGCGAGTAGTCTTGCCTGGCAGTTAAAAAGAGTTTACGCTGAAAGTTCATCGGAACTTTTTGACTACAGAGATAGTCGCAGATCATCTTTCCGAGGTACTGCGAGATGAGCTGCGGATAAACTTTCCGTGGTTCATTAGATTTTCCCCTTGGCACGGCTGAAACAATTTTACATTCGAAATTGACAGTTTATGGAGCGTGTAAACAATAATTAAATCTTGTAATATTATTAATATCAGAGATTTTTCTAATTATTTACCACGTGTCTCCGAGTAGACGATCGATCGGATTTATCGATCTCGCAGAATATTACGTATTCAAGTTTGACATGTCCTAAGTTTCTAAAATAAGCATTGTACAAATTTAGACTGGTGAAACATTTCCGAAAGACCCGGAAACTTGGATTCCTATTCCGATCGACGTCCGTAAAAATGACCGCAGATAATAAAAAGGAAAAAAAAAAGTGAAACGCCCCGTACTCGACCGGACTCGTTCGTCCACGTGCGATTGATTTTTATTTGAATATCGCCGTGGGTCTGTGTGACAAGCGGGTCTCGCGGTAATCGAAATTGGTAAGATTTCATCGTGCGCACGGCAACGAAAAATTTTTCCGAACGGAACACGGTCAATGGGCGAAAATCTCTCCGACAAACCCGGTGGCCGGAGGTTTGCCGAGGTTTTCCTCAATTCGCTCTCGACTGCCTTGCCCGCCGCGAACAGTTTACTTACGCGGAAAAGTATTGAACGAACGAGAGGTTATTACCTCGAATCAGAAGCTGAAGAGGAAAGGAACGGCAACACTCGGTCGTACAATGAATTCCGTTTAACCCGGCCATTGCTCACGTGTGTACGTTACCGACGGTATTCCGTTGCCTCTATCGGAGTTATATAATTAAAAGAAAATGAAAAATCTCTCGTCGAACCGGCAAAACTTCGCTCGTGAATATTATCCAAGGTAAATTTTTCACTCGTTCGTATTTTGAAAGATAAAATATCCCGGTAAAAATACTGTTTTTTTTTTATTGAAGTTTCCACCTTCCCCCCAAAAAATGGAAAACGACAAAGAAACAACCGTCAGAAATCGTTGAAAGGTTGTATACATCGTTAAAGTGAAAGGGGGAAAAAAAATCGACCTACGATTCCGAGTTCCGACGTGGTTTCTCTCGCGACTTTATCGTTCGCTCCGCGCGACCGTAGTTTTCAAACCGCATTTACGACCCGCGATAAACCTCGTCGCCTGTCCGTTTGCTTCCCCGATTTTTCCATGAAATATAAGATCGTCCGACACCGTTTTTATATACATATACGTTTCGTGGATCTTGAACATTTACGACTTGATTCATTGTCTGGCGGCAGTAAAGCAAATAAAAAAAGGAAACAAATCTCGCAGAAGTATAATTCATCGACCGTTCCACCGGTTCGACATACGTTTCGCATTTTTTCGTGACATTTTTTCTTTCTATTCAGCAATCCCCTCCCCCCCCCCCCCCTTAGTTGTGTTCGAAGGCCACGTACTATACATATATATGTTATATATATACATTTTGGCGGTAGAAGCGACGCGAACAAACGCGAACGAACGTAAAAATCGACGCAGGGCCCCGACGGTCGATTGCACGCACCTGACGCCGACGAATTCTAGGCGTCCGGCGTCACGAGGCGCCGCGATGGAAAAACCGAAGGAACGAAACGCATGGCGAGCTCTTAAATCTCCTCCGCCAGCGAAATTCACTGCGGCCCCGTAAACGGCGTGGAAAACAAACAAAATAGAAGGAGAGAGAAAAAAAAAAGAAGAAATTCCCGGCTCGAACGCGAAGGAGGTGGAGTCGCGGGCGAGAGAGAATTGCGGACGAAATTTAAATTCCCCGCCATGAAAAGAAAACGAGCGAAAAAAAATGTATACGTACATACACATACACGTAGATACATATATATAGGGGACACTCGGTGGTTTTCAGCGAATCGTAGGACAGCCAGGAATGTATCGTTTGGTATGCGATAAACCGACTCACCCGAAACCCCTGTGAACCGCAACCCCCATAGATCGATGGGACAAAGTATAACGATGGATCCGTTAACTTTCTTACACGAGTCCCATTTTGATAAAGTGTTACGTGGACGAAGAAATTTGCCGCGATAACGGCAATGGCTTTTCCACCCATCGAGTGAATTTTGAAAAAAGAGTTCCCATATAGAACAAAAGTAATATGTTTATATGGAAGAGTATAGAACAATATAGAAAGTAATCGAAAAATGAATCAAAGAAGACAATTAAAATCCGCAGTGGTGTCTGTAATTTCAACGGTTCGTTAAGCCCGGTAATTTTAATTAATCTCACCTAACTGTATCGAATAATTCAGTTATCATAATCGCAAGTCCCGGGGCAAACCCTACCCCTACCCCTTCCCCTTCCCTTTCCCCTCCCCTCCTCCCCCTATTTGCTTCTCCACCATGAACAATTCAACGTTCAAGTAGAATCTCCCGCGAGAGATTAGGTCTATCCCATATCTCGTCAGCGGTATTACCTGCGATATATATCGATCCAGCACGGCCAATAAACGATACGATTAGTCGTACAAAGACCCCTTAAGTGCGCTTCGCTTTCATGGGGGTTCCGTCGTTTAGTTAAATATTCGAAGACAGCCAAGTGCCCGGTGTGTTTTCCGTGGTCGTTGAAGTTCGTCGTTTAATAAATTCGTATAGCGAACGAACGACCGATGATAATAATCGAGATGAGATGATTTGGAGCGCGGTGATCTTGGGAGGGTGGAAATCTTTGCGCGTGAAATCTTAGCGTCCAGACATCCAAAGTGTTGAAACTTTGGCGCTTGGAAATCCAAAGTGTTGAAACTTTGGCGCTTGGAAATCGAAAGTGTTGAAAATCCAAAGCACAGAAACTTTAGTGCTTGGAAATCCAAAGTGTAGAAACTTTAGTGCTTGAAAATCCATGCACAGAAACTTTAGTGCTTGGAAATCCAAAGTGTTGAAACTTTGGCGCTTGGAAGTCCAAATCGCAGAAGCTTTAGTGCTTTGAAGTACAAAGCGTTGAAACTTTAGTGCTTGGAAATCCAAAGCGCTGAAACTTTGGCACTTGGAAATCCAAAGCGCTGAAACTTTAGTGCTTGAAAATCTAAAGCACAGAAACTTTAGTGCTTGGAAATCCAAAGTGTTGGAACTTTGGCGCTTGGAAAACCAAAGCGCTGAAACTTTGGCGCTCGGAAATCCAAAGCGCTGAAACTTTGGCACTTGGAAATCCAAAGTGTTGAAACTTTGGCGCTTGGAAATCCAAAGTGTTGCAATTTCATTATCATCGGACCGATGATAATAATCGAGTGGTGACGAAAACGAAAAATAAGGAGAAAAAAAGAGCGATCCACCCGCAGTGGCGGATTTAATGGGGTTCCATATGGGGTGCGGAGAGAGGTGGAGGTGGTGGTGGATGAGCGACGGAATCCTCCGGGGAATATTCGAGCCGCGAGTGAATAATATACATATTTCTCAACAAATGCACGGCTCACGTAGCGGAACGTAATAAAGGTGGAAAAATTTATGGAATGTAATACGGTGCCCCGTGCATTAGCGTTATAAGACGAAGGAAAGTGGGGCCGTGACCTGTCACGGACGTGACACGTTGAAATTTTAAACGGACAGCGGGAAAACTGGCTCCGGATGCCGCGGGTAATTCGAATACGTCGGAATTGTTCTGATTTTCGATCGGGATTACTGGTGGAAGGGGAAAAAAATTCTTTTTTTTACTGTAAATTATTATACGTTGCATCTCGAGGATGTTTTGCTATGGATTTTGTGGATTTTGATGAGCAATTTTTGTCTAGGAGACTTTTCTTTGGAGAAATTACGTGTCTCCTCATTTTCATGGGGAACTATAATTTTCCCAGATAGGTTTATGTTAGTTTTTATACGGTTATTTTATCATGCCAAGCGAAATCGATATCTCGATAGCGTTCGACCGATGTATCCTGTGCATTAATGCCACGTGACACGATATCCCTGTAAATTTCCAACCCCTCGGCAATCTCGTTATTTTTTTTGTTATCCTTTTTCTATAGTATTTCGTTTGGAAAAACCAGTCGTTGAAGTGGATTAAATATACCCGTTTTTCTATTGATCTCTAAATGAAAAGTTGCTAAATATTTTCGACGTTTCACCGCTCCGCGAATAAATTTGAAAGGCTGGTAATTACTCCGCGGTGTTTTGTCGACTTCTAGAATGAAAATTGGGTCACCGTTTGTCGCTTCGAAATTGTCAACAATTTCTATGCAACCCGTATATTCATTTTCAACCTGCAAAACGATTCAACGTTCTCACTCGGCTCGTAATTTCCGTATTTCAAAATTCCACATCCCCGTCGTTTCTCCCTCTTTCAAAAATATTCCAACCCCCCGAAATTAATCCTCCCTTTACCTTAAACTCCTCAAAATCTTCGTCCCAAAATATCCTCTCCCTCCCCCTCGAATTTCAACGTTCGGAAATCTTCGAAGTTGACGACAATTCCAATTCGCGAAAAATGTCGTTCGCGGGAATCATTTCCCCGGGAACCACCATGGCAACACCGTAAGTAGCCCGCGGCCCTGCGAATCGCCGGGAAGAATTTAATACTACATTTCGTTCACGTGGAGATCGGCTGCGAGCCAGGGCTATCGGTTTCCCTATAAAAGTCCTCCATATCGGATATCCCAGGCATCGGCCATTCGACGAATCCCTGTGGGAGGGAATCCAAGCGATCCGTTGACCCCCCCCCCCTCCCCCTCCCGCTTCTCATTCTCCTTTTCACCCCCCTTTCACCCCATGACACGGATCAGCCGGGAAAGACGCGCGAAATTAAATTCTTGCGAATATGAAGCGATGACGCGAAAAGAGACTGGGGAAACGGAAAAGGAGAAACAGGTACGTCTACGACTGACACGGGAATGTTATCAACCCTTTCCCATCTACATTCTTTCTACTCATAGAATATAGTAGAGTTTCCTATAAATTCGCGGCCGTCGATTAACTACCGGTTAATCTCTTGCGAATCGTTGAAACAGAATTTTCCGACATTAGCGCGTTGGATAGAAAGAGACAATTGTAAATGTGAGTTCTGTTAGAACGAAAGTGTCACACCTGACATATAATTGATATTCTACGCGATTAATTTCGTCTCATATGACTATAGTACGCTTTTTAAAGAAGTATAGGGAAAATAAATATAAAGAATAAATAAAACTTAAAAAACCAATTAAAATTAAAAAACCCTAATTGGTGTTTTATGGAATTTAAATCACCTGTAACTACTGTCGCACGTTTTTCGAAGTATCCATCGAATGTTTATAGTGGGTTTTGCATAGACGTAAATTTTACTTCGTATTCTTCGCAACGAAACTGTTGCGCGGTGGGGAGAAAATTGACTTTTTTTTCGATAACCGAAGTGGACCGATGGAAGCAGGACGAATGTGCCGGACGCGCGGCTATCGTTCGTGGAAACCGGAAATGGCGCGGGTTGTATCTGCCGCGGTGGCAGTCGGGAGAATTTTCTACGAGTCGGATCGATGTCACGAGCTTTTGTCGCACGAGGACCACCAGCCGGGTAATTAGGTATTGTCGGACGTTTGTCACGCGAAGCAAAGGGATCGCGACGGTGCCCTATACTTAAATTACACGCGATTTTATTCCCCTTTGACTTTCCCTATCGTTCCGTCGTATTCGTTTCGCATTCGATACCACGATTGTTCGGAATGCTTTCCGTGTTTCGTGTGATTTCGTTCTTTTAATTGCAATCTCTGCTTAATGGGGGATGTGTTTCAGTGGTGATTCGTGGATCCTTGGAATTTATCGATTGGAATTGCTGTGCAATGAAAAAGACAGTTTCCAAATTCTAGATGTCGTGAAATTATATTTTTTTTTTCAGATTGATAGTGGATGAAATTTCGTAGCAACAATTTTCTACTGTGAGAAATCATTTGTCCCAATTTTGGGATCATCAGATTGTGAAATCTTGGAATTTCAAGTCCTTAAAGTATTGCGTACTTTTGTGCATTTTGTATCATATTGTACGTGTTAATATTGAGCCAACCGTATTTCCGGAACACCGTGAATATTCTACACACCTGCACGTGTATCGGAGCTCTCTCCGTTTCTCATAATACAATGTGATTTGCAAGGCAAGAAGCTACGTGGGAATTTGGACGTAACGAACGAAGTGGTCCGTAAAATCGTAGAATGATATACACGTAATAGACAGATAGAGAGAGAGAGAGAGAGAGAGAGAAATTTAGATGTAGTGAGAGGGACAGAGAGAGAGAGAGAGAGAGAGAGAGAGAAATTTAGATGTAGTGAGAGGGACAGAGAGAGAGAGCGAGAGATCTATTGTAATTTCTGAAGCTCTCCCGATTATTTCGAATTATCCAGCACGCTAACCCATTATAGTTTATGTTACCAGCCATTGTTTAAACATCAAACAGCAGAAATTTCTATGCCAGGCAGTGAATTATTATTCTATTACCAGCCATATTGAAGTTTCTTCCGGCGTCCCAGTTTCAATTATTCGCAACGATCGCGTAACAAATTCAACCGAAATATCAATCAATCAATTTCACGGATCTCTATCGACAGTTATTTGTAGCATTTTCAATCGCTTCAATTTTCAATGAAAACCCTGGTAAACAGAGCCTGCGAAAAAAACTGAACAATTACCAGATGCCACCCTCCCACCCCCTCTCCCCCGTAACGGACTTTGAAAAGCGAGAAGAGGAGTGATAACGGCGTGGCAACAAGTGCCCTTAACGCCCTAATGTCTCCAGGGAAGTGGAACTCGATGCGTTATTCCCTGTGAACGTGGCTTTATCCCCTATACAGGAAGCCGCGGAAACGTCGTCCTGGCGTTCGAATGAATTCTTTAAAAACCACTGCGAAGATCGCCAATTCTATCCTTCTTTGTATCGGTAAATCTTCGTATCCGGCTTTTAACCTTTTCCCATTGGACGAGACATACGTTGTCCTAGGGTGAACAATTTTTGAAATCATTGTAATGCTTGTAAAATCATTGTTACTTAAAATTTGTAAACACTACGCAGAAAGTTGCAGTAGAATTACAGCGAAATCTACGGATTTCATTGATATTTCATTAAAAAACTGAGGTAATAAATAATTAAGGGCTCGACAGTAGTATTTATCCTATATAAATGGGTCTCATAAGGGCGTTCCCTTCCGACAATTGCGAAACGTAAGTGAAATCGAATTTCCCGCGCGACGGAACCGACGTCACTTGCCGTCCCTTCACAGCCCTTCACGCCGACGTCTCCGACGTCTAGGTTCGCCGAACGATTCCCACGACGTGCACGGGACGCAACGGTAAATTTGGTTACGTCATTACCAGCCGGTGCTACGCGTAAATCGAATGAAAGTGTTTCACGCGCGGCGCGTCTTTCCGGGCGTTTTAAAGGGCTCGCGACACGATAGCGCGAAGGGTGAGAAAAGGTTCGCGAAGAGATCTGTCGTCGCCAGAAGCGTCGACGAGTGTGACGCTTGATTTACGCCGCCCTTTCTTTCCCCCTCGCGCAATTTCGCCAACGCTTGTCCACTTGACCCGGTAACGCGGTTTCACTTTATTTGCGAGGGTGTCATTTCGTTTTTTTTTTTTTTTAGTTGTACTTTACCGTGCAATTCAGACCGGCAGTTGATGTTGCGAGGGAAAGGGAATGATATGTGAGAGTGGAACTATTATTCGGAAAGAAACGCAGCTGTTTCTATTTATTGAAAGATTTGCAACGTTTATTTGGTAATTTGGCAATTTGGTAATTTGGTAATTTGGTATTTGTATTTTATTTCAATTCGTTTGCCAAATGAAAGTTTTATAGGGCTTAAGGGCGTCTGTATATCTTATAGTTACAATCAAACACATTAACCTTAAATTAAGTTTCCTTTTTTTTTTCATCTCAACAACGGTTGCAATAACGAATCCCCGTTTTTTTTTCCTGTTTCAGCGTAAAGACGGACATGGGTGCCGCCGGTGCCGTGTCCAGGCTCTACATCGCGAACGCGAACAAAAAGGACAGCGGGAACTATAGCTGCGTGTTGGAGGATCTGGCGGCCGCCACCATGGTGTCTGTCCACGTGTTAAACGGTAAGTTCTCTTATCGATTATCAACACTTTACAACCCTCTTGCGACTGAAACGCATACTATATTAAAACGAAATGAATTGTTCACTTTGAAAGTGTGATAGGTAAGAAATTTCCAGTGCGTAGAAATATAAAGGGGAAGGTTTTCAAGATTCAGAGAGAGAGAGAGAGAGAGAGAGAATGTTGCGTAAAAATTTTAATACCTCGAAACATTTCTCGTAAGTTTCCAGTTCCGTTGTGAATTTAAACGGCAAAACTTCCGTAGAACAACAGAAACAAGGTGAAACCCGTTGATTAATACGCTCGCGGGGAACGGTGTAATTTTTCTCGGGAAAATGTCACCTGTTCATTTCGTTCGCACCTTTAATCAGCGAATATTCCGGATTAATATTAAAATTACACCACGGAATATCGTTCTCCTCTGCAGCGTAGCACATATTCGCGGCGATAATTACGCGTTTGCCGCGAAGCTACTTTTAAATGTATGCCATGGTAAATTACGCGAGCGCAACAGAAAATTATGCATACCGCGTGCGTGTTCGTGTGTGTGTGTGTGTGTGCCGCACATCGTCGAAAATATATCACATATATATATACCACGACGAACGGAAACACGCGGGGCTGAAACTGCGCGATACGTCCGAGTAAGTAAATCTGTAAATTCCTTGCCGGTGACATTTTAACAACCCGTGTTACATTCTCTCTTTTTTTTTAACCCCCCACCCTCGGTGGAACCGCGTCCCTTTATTTTTTCGTTCACTATCGTAACGTGAATTTCGCTCGTAAACTTTTCGAAAAGTTTTCTGTTTTTTTTTTGGGAGGGGTGGAGGGAGAAATAACGAGAGCCCGTAGAGAAAAAGGTTAAATCGCGGTGAAAAAACATTCGTACCCTAATTCTTCGCTTTTTTTCAACCGTGACACGTTAAACGCTCCGCGCGTCTGATTTCCACGGGAAACTTTTCCCATCGTTTCCCCCATTGATCCGTTTCATCCGACGAATTCGGTGATACGCGACGCTTGACGGACTACGATTTCATAATTAATTAATCAATGGACACGAGAGTGTCTGCCAAATGGCGTATTGCAATTAATCTCCGGCGCTGCGTCGGACCAATTGAAATTAATTTCAAATAATTATCATTGTTACATATCGCACTTTATTATTACAAAAGGCCGCGAGTGGTGCCGCTCCACTTGCGCCGAGTGTTCATTATAATAAAATCTCGCGTGCACTCGAGTCCTTCGACGGACTCATTAATTAAGTGTCGAACTTACACGCCACGTTTATACACAAAAAAAAATGCACACCTGTTTTATCTCTGCGAATTTATTTCTCCTCGAATTCCCATAGGATTTACAATCAAAATGATTAAAAGTCCAACATTAAAATTATTATTCAACATTCCATTAATTTAATTCTAAGATAAATAAAATAAATCTTCCCAGGACAGATATATGAAGTGTAATGATTCGTATGCCCGGAAAAAACACTCACGAATTAATTGGACATGAAATCGCACACAGTTCGTACTTAACCCTGTCACATAAGTAATCTATCGAGCGGATTACATCCTCGTGCACATGAAATTATGGCGAAAGCAAAGAGGGCTCTGTTCGTCGTTGATAACGGCGTTTGGGGGCTCCGAAGGGTTCTAAGGGGCACCCTTCCTCGCTATCGATATCATTTTCCGCCCTTTTGCTCGGTCGATAATTGATTTTCCATGGCTTTTCAACGCCGCCGGTGTCTATTACTCGTTCTACCCTTCTTGTCTCTCCCTATTTTTTCCCTCTTTCTTCCTTTATCTTTCCTCCTTCGTTCTCCTTTCATTCGCATTTCCCGCCCCATGAAAACGAGCCCGGTTCACGCCACCGGATGAGTAATCGGAAGCTGTACGGAGTCATCCCGCGGATCCTGCCGATGACGGCTCGCCCGATTGCCATCGGTGGCGCCGGTCTCACGTCGATTTCCATTTTCCCTCGGCGGTGGCGTCCATGGGAAAACTACTCGAGGAAAATAGTCCGCCGCGTTTCATTAAGGAGCCCGACTTCTCGAACGAATCGAGTCGTTTGGTCCTTTGGAACTGGCTCCTTTGTTCACAGGGTGCCTCGATGCATCGCGGTTAAGGGACATTAGGGGTTGGAATTTTAAAATCGTCCAAATCAAAAAGGTTGCACATTTTTAAGGGTTTTTTCGATTTTTTCTACACTTTAAACAGGGTATATTTCTCTTATATTTCTTAATTGATTATCTTTTCATACAATTGTATCATCAATTCGAGAATATAGGGTGAAAACATTACTGACAGCTGCCATCCTTCCATCCCCCGACGTTCGACGGCTACGTCGACGGTCGACGATCGTCACAGAAACATTCGAAATTAATTGTCCGACGAGTTCGTTAGCCACCTACGCCTATTGTTCGGCCGCCAGCTTTGTGTCGGTTTTCCAGAATTCATTCTCACCTCCCCTTCGGCCGGCTCACCCTCGTCACTCGTTCTTTTCTCGTTCCACTTCCGGTTTCCGATTCTCAGGGTAACCGCAGTGTGTTTCGTATACCGCGAACCCTTGTCGTACCGATGCATGGCGTATTCATGGAAAAGTTCGTCGGTGATATTCAGGTCGACCCATTTCCCATCCCTTTTCACTCGTCTTCTTTCTCCCGCGATTTTCTTTCATCCTCTTTTCTCTTCGTTTCTTTTTTTTTCTGCCGATCCTCCCGTCACCTTCTCCCTCCCCCTACCCCCTCCCCCTTCCTCCGCCCCTGTAGTTTTCTCTTCTGTTCTCTACGGCTTTCGAGTTGTTCGTTTTTAGACGACGCCGGTCGTGAAGTTTTGTATTCCTGCAAAATGGCGGGTACGTGAGTTCCCCGTCTTTTCTTCGTATCCATTTTCTCGTCGAACCTTCGGCCACTTCGGTGTTCTTGATAGCACTGGTTATATCTTGTATCGATAAGATATCAGACGGTTTTTCCGTTTTCTTTTTACGGTGTTTGCGTATTCCCGCGTTTCCACGGAGATCTCTCTCTCTCTCTCTTTCTCGTCTCCCTTGGATCTTCGATCCATAGATCTTTCTCTTTGGGTATATGATCTCACGATCGGATTTCGATTAAAGCTTTTTCTCTCCGCGTTGTCCTTTCCACGTTGAGGAGAAACTAATCGTCGAAACTCCGCGAGTTGAAGATCCCACTCTGTGAAGCTTCAACGTTTCAAACTTTGCGAAAAATTCGCGGAAAATCTTTCCGGTTGCCTATAACGTGATCGTTAAAAATCAATCGATCTACAAGGGACAACTCCACAATTCCAAAAGTATTTCACACTTTTCACATCCCTCGGACACGCGATTTTCACGCGAGACGTTCGCTAAGTATTTTCCCATTTTCCGCGGTATATTTTCCCTCGATTCGACGCTCCAAAAAAAAAAAATAAATAAAAGGGATTCCTACGTCTTTCCCTTTGCCCTGGCACTTCGCGAGCATAGCTTTGAATAAAATCCGGAAGTTTTCGCGACGGAATCGCGCGGCCAAAGTCGAGTCGCTAAACGCGGGGCTTTAAACTCGCGTATCGACGAGGCTCTCGCGAACTTTCCGCGGGCTTCGAACTTGTTTCTTTTCGCGCGCTACGCTACGTATCGTAAGTCCGTCGAACGACATCGTGCATTATTTACCAAGGATTACCGTGAGTGGCTCTACGGGGAGTTTGATCATATTCGCGAGTCGCGGAAACTTTCTACTCGCGTATCTCCGGTGTACACGGGGAAAACGGCAACAATTTGCGTTAGCTTCCGGGGAAAACAGTGGAGAAGGGAGGAGGGGGGAGGGGGAATTTTCCGATGGCCTTAGGGGAACTAACAAAATAGCGTGACACTGCGATAGGGAGATTTCGATACGTGATACGTTCCATTGTATGTGTGTGTGTGTATTTGTCGTTGGATAACAGGTTGAATACCACGCTATTTTTCCATGGATTGTCTATGGTGTTACCATAGATTCCTAATCTCGAAGTGTATATGTCTGATGTATAATTTGTACAATTTTTAAATGTTTTCTGATGCATTAGTTTCTTTATACCTTTGTAGTAACCATTATGGTGTCTAGAAATGTATAAGTATTTCCATTTATTATAATTATGAATTTCTACTGGTCAGTAGAAATTGCCTCGCCGGTCACCGGTGACCCCCACGGAACTGAGGGTCCCATGGGACCCTAACAACACACGCAGCATCCATAAACGGGGCTAATTTCCCGCGGAACCATCTTTTCCCACCCCATAGACTCCACGTGGGGTGTCTGTCTTGGTAACAGGGGTGGGGGGAGGAAGTTGGGGTAGGTTACCGGGGCAATGAGTATGCGAGACGCGCCAGTCGGAGAGTTATTACCTGGGGTGTTGTACGCAGGTAACTACAAGGGCCACCATAATGCTGGAAATAATGTGAATTTGCCTGACAAGTAGTCGGACGGTCGCGGTTCGCATTCGAAATCAGCCCGGCGTTGAGGAACCCTGAAATTCGCCACGAAATGCCACCCCTGACCGCGCGGAAATTACGAGAGTTATGGGGATAATTGTCCGGTTGTATAATTGGCCGGCTGATTGTCCTGTTTTTGTATTTTTCGTTGATTTCGTCGAATCCACCGCGGAACGCACCCAAGTGAAATTGCACCCCATGGTGTTTTTACGTTTACAAGGTTTTTCCAACAAATTTCACGTGGATTGATTTAAATTTCTATTTGCGACACGTGATCATTATAGTTACGTTAATGAGTGTCTTCTAGCGATAGCTTTCCCTTTTGTTGTAAAAGAAAAGTAAATATATTATATAATTGAGAAAGGGTTATGTATAATTCATTGAAATTATTCATTCCATATGGAATCCCCGTAAAAGACAATACACGTGCGTTATTAAGTACAAGTTACTCCGCGGGGGGGGGGCAGTATTAATTAATTATCCACTGATTGAACGGCGATATTTAATACGCGTACGTGTATTCTTCCGAAAGCAGGCAAATTAGTGGCCGAATTTCGTTTTCCCATAGATTGTTTTACTGGGGGGGGGGGGGTAATTAATTTTTCCGGAATCCCTTTGTTCTTAGCGCGAGGAATCCGCATGGTTAATGAGATCATTAGTACCTACGTCTTTCAAACTCGACTAATTGTAAGAATTTATTCAACGGGATACGCGCGCCGCCTAACGAATGTAATTTGGTACACGGTTTCGAATGTTGCTTACTTATTCCGTTTCCAACGGGGATCCCCCAGCTGAATTGCCGGTAAATTAGACGTTACGTCATAACGACCGCCGTTTCTTTGCCGTTTTTCCTCCCCCCGGTAACGAATTCGCGATAACGAAATCCAACCCTGTAACAAGTGTACTCGATATTCGATTACATCGCGACAAAAGATTTTCACCGATTCCCATCAGCAACCGGGTAAATTCTTTCGCTTTTCGCTTCCAGTCCCTTTCATGTTTTCGGTATACTTAATTACGTGAGTTACCGTTTGATATTTAGTCGGTTGCCGCAAGAGATAATATCTCGGATATTTAATTACACAGCGTTTGTCGGACATCACGGTCGCGGATTCTGGTTCGGGAAGAAATTAAGGGGGTGGTTTTAATATTGTCTGGGTAGAGGAACGCGGTACTCTTCTATCCGGGACCCCATTGTTTCTTTTTTTTCCGTTCTTTTTTTTTACAATTAATATACATTACCCCCAGGGTACGGGGCAGTTATTAATTAAATGTGACCCTCGTTGAGGATGAAGCACATTTCTCGCTAGTATCTCGAGCCAAGTCCGCCAGAGGGTTCCTCGAGACTGCGTTCCGTCCGGTTTATTTCTCCCGGGCTTTTTTTCTACCTGTCGGGGTTAGTTACAGAGGGGTGGTCATATTACCGTGAAAGTTTACCGAGACTCCGCAAGAGTAAACCCGACCGAGCGGCATCGTGGGATACAGTTTTAAGGCGAGGGGTTGAAATCTCGTGATATAAGAGTTTACGTTTCCGAAGACGAAGTTTCGCCGAAATTTTTGGCGCATAGAGGTTTCCACGCGATAAGATTTCACGCGGTGGAATTTCTGTGCGATGGAATTTCCGCGCTTGGAACTTTGACGCCCGGAAATTTCTGCGCTTGGAATTTCTACGCGATGGAATTTCTACGCTTTGAAATTTCTGCACTCGGAAATTTCTGTGCTTGGAATTTCTATGCTTTGAAATTTGTGCGCTTGGAATTTTTACACCTTGAAATTTGACGCTTGGAAACTTCTGCGCTTGGAAATTTCTATGCTTGGAATTTCTATGCTTTGAAATTTGACGCTTGGAAACTTCTGCGCTTGGAAATTTCTATGCTTGGAATTTCTATGCTTTGAAATCTGGCGCTTGGAAATTTCTGCGCTAGGAACTTTGACGCTTGGAAATTTCCGCGCTTGGAATTTGATGCTTGGAATTTCTACGCCTTGATATTCACACGATTTTCAGTCACAAAAATATCGCTACTTAAATTCGCAAGGAATTCTAAGCCTAGGAATGGACGTTTCCTTTCACGAAAATGAGCAGTTCCTAGCCCAGTTAACACCTAGGAGACAAGAGACTGGTTATGGGGTTCGGGTGGTTATTTCGCGGGGTGTCACGGCCCGCCCATTAATAACCCTTGCCGCAGACTACTCTCTTCCTCGTAGTCACGATTTCCCTCAGCGGAGGCAGTCTTCAACCCCTCCTCATCCACCCCCTCCCTCTCTTTTACCGCTGTGCTACGTGAACTAAGGGCGTGAGAAGTTTGCAAAGCTCTTTTCGCGGCGAGACGTTAACTCTTTGCTTCGTGGAATAGAAAGCCGTTGAGAGGTTTCTGTTTTTATTTTAAGGGTAGTTAGCAGCTTTGATACGGCAGCCCATAACCCCGGCGTTGCTGCGCAATTAGGGGAGTAATTTTTGTTGCGTGATTACGCGAGAATAATACGGTTTCATTTATTTCCGAAATTATGAAATCGTTATTTTCGTTAGAATGTGTTTTTAATAAGTTTGCGTGACTTCACATTTTTACGGATTCCCGGTCGCAAGGGTGGATTTCTTAAACGTCAGAAATTTTGAAAACTTTACCTTTCTAAGGGTGAAGTTGAAACGTCCAAGTTTGGAAATTTCTACGAAGCCATTTTCGTACCTTTAAATTTCCAAGCATGGACTTTTTCATTTTTTTGGGAAACTTTATAAGTCAAAGTTTTCAAAATTAAAAATTCCCGCGGATCAAAGATTCAAAACGTTGACATTTCCGCGCTCGGGAATGTTCAAACTCGATGAAACTTTCCAACACAGCAATTGTCGCACGGGCAGAAAAAAAAATAAAGAAAAAAATACAAGACCTTCCAAATATGAAATTCCCAGTCTCCCGAGGATGCAGAGTTCTTTCCTTTCCCCTGTTCCATGGCGAAAGTCAAGTGGCGTGCGACAAATTGTGCACATGGCATTCAACGAGCCCCGGAGATTACTCGCATCGAAGGGGTGGCTCGGCGTACCTTGACGGGTCGAAGGGGGTGGAAACCCCCGATTGTACGGCACTGTTCAAAGCCAACGCCACACCGTATCGCAGAATCTTTATTCACCGCCTTCGATTCGCGGTCAGATCCGGATTATATGTCGTTATGTGTGTGTGTTTTCGTTTATTTTATTTAAAAAAATTATTATAGTCCGTAAATATCATTTTGAATTGACACAATTTTCTATTTTGGCATAATTCGAATGTAATTCGTATTTGAAATTTGATAAAATGAACGAATAAGATTCTAGAGTTTCTAATAGACGGATGAAATACTAATTCATAGAATTGCTGGTAAATATTTGTTTAATTCACGCAGTCTATCGATTATATACAGAGTTAAAATGTTCACCCCCGTTACCCCGTCGCCAGGAAAGGAATTATAACACTAGAATACGCGGTTTTGAACGAAATATTCCGGCGATATCGCGGAAATATCGATGAAATATTTATGCGTTCTAACAGGCAAATAATATATTAATATTTAACGGTATTATGGGCAACCGCGCATTCCCACTTGCCGGTGGTTTTCGATATTGTACCTCGATACGAACCACCGCGAGAGTTTTCGATAATTCATTTGGATCGCGATCAAATTGGAAGGAAGGATATTAAAATTAGGGGAAAAAACATGTCTAACGAGGGAAACCCGTTTGCTTTCGCGTCGCGAATGGAATTTCCGTCTGGGAAACGAAAATCGGTGGGCGTTTGATTTTCTTCGAAAAAAAAAAAAACGAACGAGAGTTATAACGTCCGGTATCGATGTGCTTTCGAAACCTTTAGCCTGATGACGTATGAACGAAAAAGAAATATCGCCCGTCAATATTGACTTCCCCGGGACTAAAATATTTGATCTAAAATATTTGACTGGCATAGACGAATCGACGTCTAGCCACGTGTCTGTAATACCGGCGGAGCGATCGGAAATCGATATCAATTTTGTAATTTTAATATATATCCCGCTCGACGTCGTGAGAAATGATTTGTTGCTTGTGCGTGTTCGTTTCTACAGGGTGTTTCATAGCATACGATACCTACGTTCAGGAATAAAAAAATAATCTTAAATATATTCTCTCTATTTTAACGCGTGAAATTTTCTACAGTTTCAAATTTTATTACTTTTTAAATTGTCTTGCTTCAAATTTCTGCGCGTCGAATTTTCCTACAACGAATTTCCACGCCAGAAACGTTCAGCCCAAATCGAAAAACGTTTTCGATTGCGTGCTCGTCGCTCGAAAAATTTCAATTCGCAATCAGATCGATGACTTCCGCTCGTCATTCGGCGTCCCGTCGACACGCGTCGACGTCAACCGTCGGAAAAGTCACGGATACCCGGGCGAATTAGAAGAGTGCGCGCAATTACGCGGATAAAGATTTATCGGCTTGTTCTCGATTCGACGGCGATTTCATGGTAAACGCTTAAAGTCATTAACGAACCGTTTCGCCGTTCGGACAGCCGGATTGTCAGGACGTTTGCAAACCCGAATTAGAGTAACGGATTGCGCCCAGAGGAGAACAGTCAATCGACTCACACGGAACACGTTTGTATTTGCATAGAATATCAGGGCCGGGATTATACGGACTGGGTGCCCGAATTATCGAGTAATTAATTCCTAATTAACCAACGCGGCAACGTTTCCACGTGTGACTTATTTATCGTTCGATTGGAAGTTGATAGCATTAAAAAATAACTATCTGACAAAACACCATTTGATTTCACCCTTTACATCAATCTCCCTAAAAGTACACAAATTTTCCTGTAAATCACGTGGGGATATTATATTATTAATTATATCACAAAAGTCATAATAAAAATTCAATATTAATTCCCTGGAAAGTTACCCTGGGACTTCGAGGTGTCAAAGTGGAAAGTTATCGAGAGTCCACGGATATTTTATTCAATAGATCCATTCAATGGGACAAGTTTCCCCGGTTTACCGTGAGGTGGCGACTTTAATTCGCGCCAATTTGTAATATTGACTGTGCAAATTATTTTCCGGGGCGTCGCGGCGCTCTCCGCCGGCTCGACGAGTTCAAGGGTCACTTATAGGGCTGCCGGGAGTGCCTCGTGAAATATACAAGACCTCGCACGGAACGAGGTCCGTACCCGTTTCCGGCCGATGTATTAATTAGACAAATCAGGGAAAATTCGAGACTTTCTGGAAGGTAACATCGCGATGCCATTGACCGTCGCTGAATTAATCAGCGCGCAGGGTTTAGTTTTTTTTTTCGTTATCCGTTAATTGATACGAACGTGAAGTCATCGAGTACGTATTTAATTACCGTCGCGGTGGTTCACATTTTCAGCGCGATCTAAATGTTGTAGGTACGGTAAATTGTGTGAAAAAACGCGGTGTAGGTATAATAATAATAAATGTTACATTTCACTTTAAATTCATTAACGGATACACGTCGACCCGTGTAATCCGATAAATAGACAAATAAATCCGTTTATCGGTGGAACGAAATTGTAAAAAATACCGCGATTTATATATATGTACGTGGATGTACATATTTATGAATAAAAATTGTTTTAAATGACCGAGCAAAAACGAAATGGCAGATTTCACGTATTTTCGGTAGCTCGACACGGTCTTTAAGGACCTCCTCGTGCATCGAGCGAGCAATTAACAGGTGTACGTGTGTGCTCGCGGGGTAGAAAGCACCACCCCAACAGTCGCCATATTTACCTGCGGAACAATTACACGCATTCAACGCGGCCACACAGAAATATGTCTGGAGTGTAGCCAGTGTAAATAGATTTCGAGTGCTTAAACGATAAAGTTAATAAATTAGCAGCGTGTGTGGCTTAGAAGATTAGACCTGACTTAGTCACCGGTGTTTCTCTTTCGCATTTACAAATAATCTCGCATGCTCCGAACTGCAGCAACCTACGTGAAAATTAATCTCTCCGCAACGAATTAAAAAAAAAACTTGTCATTTTTCCTTTAATTTCAACGTCTCGCGTTAATTGTCTTTTTTTTATATCGATTCGTTCGATCGAACCCTGTAACTCGGACACTTCTTTTTCTCTTTTCGCGTACATTCATAAGCGAGGTTCTATTTAAAACGACTCGCGTAAATTCCCCGCTGGCCGTTTGTTCCCGTGGAAGTTCGATTCGATTCCAACGGGGGAATCCGTTCCGTCCGTTTTCTCCCCCCCCCCCCCCCCCCCACCCCCATCGCGGGAGTCGTCGGGATTCCACGATTTTAATCAGTAAATCTGATTTCGATAAGAAACTTCCGTTTCAAGGGAGAATCGCGCGACAAGCCGGAATCGATTCTCTCCTATGGCAGTTAAGAAAATAGCTTCATTCCCCCGGCGGATTAACGAAAGCATTCTCGCAACGCCTTATTCCACGGGGATCCCCGGACGATCCAATTAACGAGCCCGGAATCCCGGGGACTAATCGTAAGAATCCGGTTTAAACAGCCGGACAGCGTAAACAGAGTTGTAAATTCTTTCCACCTACCTCCTCCTCCTCCCACCCCCTCCCCTTCTCCCCGCCACGTTTAATTGAATCTTGAACGAGCCGGAAAATCTATCTACGTTCGCCAATTCCACCCCCTCCCCCCTCCCCCCTCCAGATATGAATCTTCCTGGTTGAAAAAAAAAATTAGAAATTGGCACTTTGTTGGCATCCACTGCGCAAAGTGTTTATGCGAGAAGATATCTATTTTTTTTGTTTACCAATCAAATCTTTGTTTAATATTCATCCGTTTGCGAAATATTTCGATTTCGATGGAGGAACTATAGCGATTGATAGTTTCCGATTTAAAAATCATCGATTAAACGTCACAGTTGTTCGTCAGCGACGAGTGTCCGTCAACGGCGTGGATTTCTTCGACTGATTGGCGGTGTAACGAAAAGGAGATTCGTAAAAAGGGGGTGAAGTGAGTGTAAGGGAATCAGAGTAAGCCCGATATTGTTTGAAATGAGGTATATAAGAGCGAGATTGCATCGCCGGAAGCGCATTAAGCGGCAAGAATAAAGGCGGCAGATCTGAAACTGAATAATAGAAGCGGCCGAGCTTGAAGAACGGGCCAGCGAAGAAAGACTAAATAAGTAGCCTGCAGATCAGATATTTAAATGGGGATAACAGAGAGAGAGAGAGAGAGAGGAGAGGGGGGAGGGGGTGTATCTCACCGTATTCCCGGCTGGCGTTAAGAATCCAGTGCTCCTTATTGTTCTTTTTTTTTTATCACGTCGAGTTCGTTGGTATTCTATGGATTTGTCGGCCGAAATATTTGAATTAAAAGAAGGAAATTATCTGGAGAAATTTCATTATTAATGTGTGCGTTAATTAATCACGGTATTCGTAATTCTGTTGGATCTATTATAGAAACTTTCGCACCGGAGAATTTTATAAATACTTTTCAAAATTTGTGTGCACATTGTTAATTAATTTCACTGATTTCCAATTTGATGAGATACAGAGATTTAACTTGGTGAACTGTTACTGATACATATGAGGGAGCAATGGAGGGGGGAGGGTTGGATGGTGAAAGGTGGAAGAAGAAAGTAAGTAGTATAAACGTTTATAGGTCGGTTCCGGCGAGGGTTTCTCGAGTGGGGGAAATTAATTCCGGATAATAATCGGTTTACGGCTCATTGAGTCGATCGTTAACCTCCGCGCAGCTTCCGGCTGACACAATACGGAAACACGAGACCGAATATTGTTTTCTCCTTACGGTGCTACGACGGCAATTAGACGGGTCATGAATTTCATAGGACGTTATCGATACCGCGAGAGCGCGAAACCGGGGTTTCGCCGGTGATTTCGCAAATCGGACGTGGAAGTTACTGTTATCTCGTTCCGTTGGTATTTAAAACTTACTTTAGCGATTTCCGAGCGACGAAATATTCAAATATTCTAATTTACAGGCGTTAAAAATTTCAAGGCGTTCAAATTTCGCGCGCAGAATATTTCGGACGATGATATTTCAACTCAAAGAAATCGTAACACACAGAAATTTTAAGGTATGGGAAATTTCAGTGGGCAGAAGCTGCAAAGCGTAGAAATTTCGTAAATTGAAATTACGCCAAGGAGTACGCTGTTTTTATGGGGGAAAGTGACGCGAGGTTTCGCGTAATTGTCGAAATGATTGTTTTGAGAGATGCAAAGTTTCCGAGTTAGTGTACACGGTAACGTTTAATTAAACTGTGATTACAGTTACGGTGTTAGCTCGGGATTTCCAAAGTTCCACGTATGAGCGGGACTCGAGATGATCGTTTAGCCGAGATTCCGCGTGTAGATTTAAAAGATTAATTTTCGTACGGTTCAATTTGCTGGGTTTATTGGGCGCGGTAATAGGGGGGGGAGGGGGGATGATTGTACGAAAAAAATACATCCATTCACGGTTAACCCGATTCAATTTGTGCATCGTAACGTAATCGTCCGTTCGACATACTTTTCCGACGGAAATAGAGCAAAACTGGTCTATTTTACATAGTATTGTATTAGTTAACGTGTAACGTTCTACACGGTTAACATTTTTCGGTTTAATTTGCCCCGCGTGTCGGAGGAAGTATAATTCTTAAAATACCACGGTATATCTAACTACTTATGCTTAATTACTTCCAGAACCGACGTTAATGGACAATATTTGAAATTACACCTCGTTACGAAGATTTAATAACGGTTGATTCCACGTCGTTCATAGAAAACCAACAAAAAAAAAGATAAAGAACCACACATTTAAGAACATTCCAGATTGATGGGAATTTTCATCGAATTTTCCTTCATCTCTCAAACCTGCCAGCTAATTAATGAAAACCCCATAAAGTCTCACAAATTTTATAATATCCATAATGTTTTTTCATTTAAATTTGAAACACGGTAAACTTTGCGTTAAAAGTTTCACAATATCCCCAACTAATTCCAAATTCCGAATGATTTCTCGTCGCGAATGACGACGAACTATTGCGATTAATTTTCATAATGATCTCGCAAGACCCCATAATTTTTCCAACGAACTTTAAACCACGTCCATACTCGCTACGCGGATCGAGTGGCGTTTAAACGAGAATTCCCGGCGAATTCGGTGAGCTCGCGAGATTCGACGCTAATTTCAATCGCGTCGTCTTAGATATAATTACACGGGGAATCGAATTAAAAGCTCTTAAGCCGTCGGGAGGAAAGGAAGATTGAGGATTAGCGGGAAAATCAAGAACCGTACATTAATCCGGCCTAAATCCGGACTTTACGATATTTTTCCTTACCCCCACCCTTTTCCACCTCGTTTCTCCTTTTTCACCTCTTCCTTCTTTTCCTCCCGTCATCTCGTTAACCGTTGACCCACGTCCCGTTTCTCCCTTTGTATCCATTTCCAACCCCTAACGCGACGGAACATCGAATTGTTCACCCTCCCCCCCACCGTCACATCGTCCCATAAAATGTTCAATTATGGAAAAAAAATCATGAATTTATTGTCGCAATTACTCATCGATGCAGTCACATGGTGATACGATTAATTATTAACGAATTTCATCCGGCGTTGTTTTCGCGATTAATCAAACTGAGAGATTCTCGCCCGCGATCCCGTGAAAAAAGGGTGGATTTTCTTTTTTTTTATACCAAGGAAAAGGGTGTGCATGAAACGTTGAAATATTTTTGGCAGATTCGTTTTAATCACCGATAGCAAGTCGGGAAAAAGTTTCTACACCGATGGAAGACTGACGTGTGCGTGTCTGTGTGTCTATTTGTGTCGATGTGTGTGTGTGCGGGTAGGTTGTTCGGGGTACGTTGACCCACATTCCCGGCCGTTTCAGATGTTTCGCCCGTCATTTTTCCGGGAGCTGCGCGATCCGCATGCTTCGAAGTCTGGAAGAGCTTCCAGATTCCCGGAAAGATGCAGATCGTGCGGTTATGATTGCCAACATGAGATAACCGCGGTCGAAGTTGAACGCGGCCCGCAATCAGCCCACAATGCAAATACAAAAGTTGCCCGGATGCGCCGTTGTACAGGTCGTTGCAGAAACGGGGCAGTTAAACCGACAAAATTTCCTGGAAAATGACGAGGAGAAAGATTAATAATTAACTTTAATATTCTTCGCGATAGATTTCCTTAGGTTTTCCATTTCCTTGCACAATTGTTTTCCTTTTTTTTTCTTTCTCCACGAGATCGCATTTGTCGTGGAGATTTTTAAATCAGTGACACACGTCTAATTCGAATACTAAAATTTAAAATTCTTGTCCCGTGACTTATGAACGGACGTGTACACCGTATTATAGCGTGTATACGAATACGATACAGAATACATCCTGCAGCCCCCGGAGGAAACTTCGTCGTTGAAGATTTCCAGTCGTCAAAGAGATTGCTTGTATTACATACGGCTCTTTGTCGGCGCGCGTATTGTTTTTCCGCATGAAAAGAAAAAATGTAGAGTCGAGGAAGGAGGAAAAAAAAAGAGAGAGAAAGGAGTCCGCTCGTCGACCAGCTGATTGCTGGCGTTCAATAACATTGCCGACGAACAATGATACAGCGGTGGTAAGAGGTGGGGGGGAGGCAGGGGGGAGGGGAATGGACAACGGGGAGAGTTTTGAATTTTCATGCGCACTTTCTGCTTTTTCGGGAAATGTAATAGGATCAGGTACGCCTTTTCATCTCTTTTTTTTTCTCTCTCTCATTTTTTTCGGCTGCGTTTGAATATTCTCCTTTCTTCCTCGATTTTTTTAAATTTTCCGAAAAAGTTGGGAATTTCAGTACGTTTTACGTATAATGGAACTTTTTCGCGAGCGATTCTCTCTGTCTCCCTCTTTTTTTCTTCTCTCGTTTAATATTCCCAACGGTGTTATACGAGTGAAAAAAATAGAGAATGTTCATTACCGTTCAAAGGGTAGTTTCTTTTATATTAATTTCTTTACCGGGCGGGCCGTGACACGTGCTCCCCGAACGATCGGTATTCCCGTTGGATCGGGAAAATCGACGGGATTTCACGAACGGACTCCGATCTCCGTCGGCCGATGATAAATTTCTGATTAACGTTTTCCGTTTGAACCGCTTCCGTTCGGCGCTGGATTAATTCATTCGCGTAGAAAAATGCGCAACGTAATTAACGTTCGAAATTATACCGGCTCGCTCTTTCTCTTTTGCTGCCACTCTCTCTCTCTCTCCCTCTCTCCGTCTCTCTTTGCAGAAGGAAACTAGATCGTAAAATTGGATTTTTTTGGGATAACTGTATCACGGGTTCCGGCACACTCTCTACAATTTTCTGCTAAAAATCCAATTTCGTGATTTACCTTTTTTCTGCAGAAAGCCGACCGCGCACCGGGTGTTCCGCGAGAATTTCCCCCTATGGGACATGTGTAAAAAATAACTGTTTTACATAAGCTCGAATCTCTGTGAATCGATACCATTCCACCTTCCCCCTACCCCCGTCCGTTGTATCACATTTGACTGTACGAAAATTAAATTTCCCCGCCATTTTTCCAAACACCCATCATCATCCGTATACGGACGAAATCGTAATCGAACCGGACACCCGGTACATCGGTCCCGAAACGTTCGCGAATCGTCGCGTCGACGGGAGTCACGTGACCGTTCGCCTCGCGATATGCAACGCAACGAACTTTAAGGGTCGTCCGGGAAATTCCAGCGGAAAAATCAGCGCCCCGAGTAACGTAGCCCGGTTTTAATTGCCGACCGTCGTCGTAATTTCCGCGAATTTTCGAACTCGCCGATCGCAAGTAATTGCGAGTCCGACGGGAATTTTCCAGCGGTACGCCAATTTTCCCCGGAGTTTCCCAGATTCATTTCTGCACGGTCGTTTAACGAGATTCTTTTCACCGTTTTCCAGGTGAAAATCCGGCGGCGATGCAACACGGGGGCAGCGCGACCTCGAGCGCAGCGTTCGTCCTGATCGTCCTGGTGACCTTGTCGTCGTCGCTTCTGAGGTGACCATGATAATCCCATCGATCCATGGGCCTGCAATTCGAATGGTGCTAATTGGCCTCCTCAACCCCCCCTCCGCTGCTGCCCCACGTGAACGAGAAACGAAAGAAACGGGGGGCAGGCAGAGTCGAACGGGGACTTGGCTTCTCTGGGCCCATTTTTTTTTACCGTCGATACGAAGGATTTTCACCGTTCGGCTGAACAACAAATGCGGAACGAGCACACAGGGAAAGTCTTCTCTATTTGAAACTATCGTGTAGAGAAGGATACACGGTGAAAGGGAAAGGAATAATTAATTAATAATCGAACACACACAGGGAAGTATCATCGAACCTTCTGAACAAACGATTAAAAAACAAAGGAAAAACAGATTCCTGTCGGTGTTTCGACGAGATGGTCGAATTCTAACGGGCGAGAAACATTAATAGGGACGACAAGAAAGAGGAGACAGAGGAAACAAAAAGAAACTTTCGATTCTAGAGCGAAAAATACCGCGCGGACAGAGATCGGGTGGCGAATATTCATCCGAGACGGACAACGAAGTTCCATTTCTGGTTTGGCGGGAGGAATAAAATAAACGTAACGGAAAAAGAACAAAAACATACACACACACACACACACACTTATTCAGTCACACACACAAAATAGAGGAATAGTGCTCGCGGTTTCGAAACGAGTTCTCGTTGATCGGCTGGAAAAATAGAAACCTCCGCGGAGTGAAACGAGCGAAAGATAAACGAAGAGGTCGCTGTTTTGCGCAGCACGTCGAGTTTTTTTTTGGTTTTCTTTTCATTTTTTTTTCTTCGTTGTGTATACCTTTGCGTGTACGAGTGCGTGATGGGACCGTAGAGGAATCTGAGTCCACGTCGAGAAGGAGGACGGACTTTTACGGTGATCCCCGTTGTTCGGCCCGTTTTACCGGCCGACAGGTGGATCCGTGACGTAAGGAAATAAAAACAGATAGAAAAAATTAGATACGGTGTCGGTGAAAACCGTGGGGAAACTTATGGGAATCGACGCGAAGTCTCAACATATCAGACGGTTTTCGGGGAGTCGGATTGCATCGCCGGTTTTATTTTCAGTTTCACGGGACGAAGATTTCACTCGCGAAAAGATTGATCATTTATCAACCAGACAGTTGTCTATCATTTGATTCTATCACATCTAATTCTCAAAGATATTAATTTTCAATAGAAAAAGATACGTCTCGATCAAGTTGACTGACACTTAAATTTCAATTAATTTTAATATTGTACTTAATCAATTTGTCCCGTGAATAATTGATATAATCGTAAATGAAGTTCCTTGTACATAGAAGTTTCGTTGAAATTTTCCTGTTTTCTCGGAAAATCATTGTCTCGCGAAGAGTGTACTTCGCGAAAAACCTGATGGATGTCGGACACCCGGGAAAACCCTTTCGAGGGACGGCGTTTCCACGTGAAACGTTTACGCCGCGCAATCTCGCGGTGTTATGCGATCGCCCGGGTTTTATTTCGTCGGTTTCGCGAATAAATCGGGCGCAAAGTCCGGCGAATCTGTTCGCCTCGCGTAATTGCTTTCCGCCGGCACAATAAAGGAATTGATTGTTTTTATTCGAGCTTCCGGTGGGCGCAATCAATCGATTACATACGTCGCGCCGAATCGCGTTCTTCTATTTTTTTTCTTTTCTTTTTTTTTATTTTGTTCGACCGCCGTTTTCGCGAATATTTCTTTTTTTTACCCGCGTACAGACTATTTCGGCGAACTTTGTAGATTATCGGACGATAACTTCTCTGGGAAATTCGAATCTGTGATTAATCATTCATTTTACGTCCTATTAAGAAGATCGTAGATTATTGAAGGAGATCAATTAAGAATGTTAGATTAAGAATTCTTCGATACTGTTTCGTTGAATATTTAAGTGACTTTTCCCCGTTTGTTATGCTGTTTTCAAGTTCTTAATAATAGATTGTTTTTGTTTGGGAAAAGAAGAATTGGAAAGAAAGAATTTATATTCAGTTTTCTAACAGCTATGTTTTGATAACAGCTCTTGAGGAAATTGGAGCACATTGTCCGTAACTTCGCGTGTATTGTACAGGGCGTGTACGGTGCCCTTTAAGGGAGGAACTCGTTACACTCGGTCAATGATCGTTTTTGTTCGTTGAAATTCGTTTCACAGGGCGGGCAACAATCGCGGGTTTATTAGCGATTGAAAGTCGAGTCCCCTGTTACGGTGTTTTATTAACAATTCCGCGTTTTCAATTTCGCCGTTTAACAGGTTGTTCCATAACACAATCGCATTGTTCCTGCCCGACGCGAGGCGCATTGTATTTTTGGAGTCCTATACACGGCCGTAAACTCGCTAGAAGAAAAGAAAGGAATCTCGGTAAAAGCCCCTCGCTCGTCGAAGCGTTAATCTTTTGTCACGCGCTGCGAGAAAGTGTTTAAAGTAATATCATACGATGTGATCCGGCGAACAGCTTCCGAAACACGGACAGTTTTACTCGCCGACGATCCGTCGCGACGATCATAAAAAATTTCCAAGAACATCAAAGAATTTCCAAGAATTTTTAAGAATTTTTAGAAATTCCAAAGAAATTCCAGACAATTCTAAATAATTTACAATAATTCCAGAGAATTCCAAAGAATTTCAAAGAATTCCAAAAATCTTCCAAGAATTCCAAATAATTTCCAGAGAATTCCAAATAATTTCCAACAATTCCAGAGAATTCCAAAGAATTTCCAACAATTGCAGAGAATTCCAAATAATTTTCAACAATTCCAGAGAATTCCAAAGAATTTCCAACAATTGCAGAGAATTCCAAATAATTTCCAACAATTCCAGAGAATTCCAAAGAATTTCCAACAATTGCAGAGAATTCCAAAGAATTTCCAACAACTCCAGAGAATTCCAAAGAAATCCAAATAATTTCCCGAATTTCCTAATAAAAACTACGCCGTCGACGCGTAAAACTGCGGAATCACTTCCGAGTGGCCGTGTTTACCGCGGCCGCGGTGTGTATGCAAATTTGCATTCACTTTGCGCGACCGCCGCCGCGAATTTAACACTTTGATTGCCGGGGCCGCCGGGAGTAGAATCATTTTTTTCGCCGGTTCGCGTGCTGCACGCGCGGATACGATCGATCGATCCGCCCGAAATTCCGGCCGGCGTTAATCGGTTTTTCCGCGGCCGAAGATAACGCGGACAACGCCGGATTTCCGCGAGACGTGATAATGAACTTGTAAGCCGGGGGTCCTGTAATCGCTGGTGAAAAAAAAAATGGGTGGGGAAAAAAAATACGAGCTTCACGTAGGTGGGAATCGTAATTTGTCGCGCGATCGAGTTCAGATTTCTCTGTACGCTAGACACACGCCGCTGGATGTCACGTTCGGATTTTCGAAATATTTATACAGGGTGTTCCGAGATCGCTGATAACACTGGCGAAACCCGAGGATTTCGCGTGAAAAACTAACTCGTGAGAGTAGAATCAAATTTTGTTACGTTGGAGAAGATATTGCTTTTTTCGGAAATTTTTTGAGTAATAAAGGATTCTTGAGATATTGGATTGTTTTGAAATTAAATTCTGAAATAGTGAATGTCTCTAATAATGATTTTTGTTCTCATAGGGAAGCAATAGTGATATTTTGTTTTATATTTTTCATATTCTGCTTTTTATGGAACTTAATTAACTCTGTTCGGTATTGTCGACGTGTTTTAGAGCGTGAAAGTGCGTGAAAATGAATTCGTGAGTATTCTTTTCTCTCGCGATATTGTTGCTAGATATATATATGTAATATATATGTATACGCGTTATAAAAATCAGAACTTGTTATACAAATCAATTTGATTTTGTTGTTTATGTGTTGGGAATAATGTTGCGGAACGGTTTCCGGAATTTTTCTATTTCCATTTCTTCCGAGCCATTTGCGAACCGGAAGTTCCGATGGACAATTTTGTCTAGATCCTTCTTAACCGGATTCCGCTATGGGGATCTTCTTGCTGACGTGGGTAATATTCATTCGGTGCATGTATATGCAGCACCCATTGTAGTTCGTTCAGTCTCCTTTCCCTGGAAATATTTGGCTCGCCGAACAGGTAGAATCTATGGTATTTGCATTTGAAATTTCGTATGTTGTTCCGGGAACTCGCGGGGCATTCGGAGCGCAGAAATTTCATCGCGTAGAAGAATTCAAAGGGCAGGAACTTTATCGTACACAAATTTCAAAGCACTAAAATTCCATCGCGTAGAAATTCCGTCGCGTCCAAATTTCCAAGCGCCCAATTCCAAAGCGCAGAATTATCAAGGCGTAGAAATTTCCAAGCACCAAGTTTCAAAGCACAGAAATTTCGAAGCGCCAAATTTCAAAGCATAGAAATTTCCAAGCGCTAAGTTTCAAAGCATAGAAATTTCCAAGCGCTAAATTTCAAAGCACAGAAATTTCCAAGCGCTAAATTTCAAAGCATAGAAATTTCCAAGCGCTAAAGTTCAAAGCATAGAAATTTCCAAGCGCTAAATTTCAAAACATAGAAATTTCCAAGCGCGAAATTTCAAAGCATATGAATTCCATCGCGTAGAAATTTTACTGCGCTGAAGTACCGGTGCGTAGAAATTCCGATAACAATTGCAACATACAATCGAAGATGCAATTCCATCATAGAGAATCGATTCAATTCGACAAATCTGGGCACACGGTTAGGCAAGGTCACGTGACAATGACGTACGGTCAATTCGGTGTAAATCAGCAGGCCCAGGTTCCGCGGCCGCCGGCTGTATAATACGATAATTTAACAGAAGCATTATCGCTCGGGCAGGTGCAAAATATTTCAACGCAGTGCACGCCGTGCACGCTGCGCAAAAACCGCATCCGTGTAACCAGTGGCTGTGATTAATTTAATTATCATTTCGGCCATGCCGCACTTTCGAATCCCGGTCAAATCGAATCTCGATTATTCTGCAATTTCTTTTATTCTCACACCTTTCAATATTCGTTTTTTAGACATTTTTAAACGACTCCTTTATCTCGATACCTCTTAGACCAATTGTAAACACTTTTTTTCTAAAATCAATTGGGTCACCAGTTTAACTTTCAAGTCCTCACTTTCGTTATGAAAAAAAGAAACGATGAATTACTATTAATTAATCGTCCCTTAATCCCCATTAATTTCAATTACCATGGAGTCCTTTCACAGTGTGCTAACAAATAAAATTATTCACCAAAGAAACCCACTTTCATCTTACCCCAGCTTCTTTCCATCCCCTTCGACGTGACATTCTTTCACCCCCTGTTTACCTCTTCAGAACCACCCCCTCTCCCCCTCCCCGTCGATTTGCCGCATTTCCCGCAAATGCATCTCGAGTTTCCATTTCTCGGAGAGCGTAACGCTGTCGAATTCGCATTTGCGAATTAACGGCAAACACTCGATTCGCGTTTCCGCGCCGGCGGGAAGGCAAGCTCGCCTCCACGGTTCGCGATTAATTAATTCGGAAGGCAACGCGGCAGCCGGTTACGCGCATAATTGACTAATTATCGCGGCCGGTCAGCGCGGAATCGACTATCAAATTTCTCAGTCATCATCGTCATGCAAGAAGGGGGGAGGGGGGGGGGGTGAGGGATGGAAGAAGGGGGTGAGATTGGATGACAGAGGGAATTATTTATCACTCGTCGAACGACGGCGTCGCGACTACCGCGTTTAATTAACGGACCGTCGAATTAATATCCGACGTAACGGTCGGTTACGAGCGTCTCGGGCGTCTTCGGGAAAGTTCCGCGGTTTAGTTCAGGATAGTTGTCGGTGTTTTGCACGGCAAAGGGAAACTTACGTAATTGCCGTGGGGTTTTTTTTTTGTAAGGACGGTCTCCCGAAAGCGGGCAATTTCGCGACAACGACGGATTCGCGTTTTTGTGACGGTGTCTCGACGGGGGGATTTTTGTCGCGGTGGAAATATTCTGCGAGCGTAGAATCTGGAAAGTTGGGAAATTTGGAAACGTGGAAATTTTCACGCCTGGAAAATGTCCACGTTTGAGGAAAATATGTTGGCGAAAACGTGAAAATCGAGGGAATTGTATAAATAAAACTTATTTAGCATATAAAAAAAAAGAATCTTTCACAACGACCATGACGTTCAATCACGTTGTTGAACAGGTACGCAGAACCGTCGACGACGATGCAACAACAACAACAACAACAAACACGCGTTGCGGACTCCTCGACGACGTGAATTCGTTCGCGACAACGTTCTACGACAACCGTAAATTTTCTACGACAAAAAAAAAGAGGAAAAAAAAAGAAATAAAGAAGGATCTGGGGAGAAGCTGTCCTCCTTGAGTCGACGTCGCGTCGCTTAATCAGAATTAATCCGACGAGATTTCCACGGGCTGCGTTCTATCCACGCCTACGCCGTTCGTATGTGTGTTGTATGTGTATGTGCGTGTACGAAGGGGTATTTTTTTCCCCCGCGCGTGTGTGTATGCGTGTGCACGACGGTACGATTGAGTTTGTATGATTGCGTGAGTGTGCGTGCGTCCCCGCGTATCCTCGAGTATGTACACACACACGAGTACGAATACACGAGTAATGCGTAAACGCGTTTGATAACGAAAAATAAGGGAAAAAAAAGATGAAGTACACGAAGAAAAACACTGTAACTCAAAGTTAGAGAAAGTAAGTGTCACGCGGCTGGCATCGTTTTCAACCGGGAAATCGAGAGGAAATATTATCATTTTTGTTTACTCGTTCACCCTATTGGATTTAACGAATATACAGATTTTCTGTAAAAACTGTCGAAAAGTTTTCCCCCCGTTTATATATATTTTATCTCGATCCCCGATTTCAACGATCCCGGCCGTGGGTGCGTTGTATGTAAGATCGAAGATCATTCGTGTAAATTCTTCGGCTCGATATACTTGCTCATCGCTAATCACGTTTCATCATCCATAGTAATGTATCCACGATAACGATAAAATTAAAAAAATGATAAATAAATAATGGTAAAAAGTAAAAAAAAAAATAACAAGAAATAAATAAATAAAAACACGTCTATAAGCAAACTGTAAGTTATTGGTACTTATTAATGGTCATTAACGCGGTTAAGGGGTGCGAACGTGATGTAGGGGGGATACCGTT
The DNA here is from genome assembly GCA_917499265.3 of Mimumesa dahlbomi. Taxonomy (NCBI): domain Eukaryota; kingdom Metazoa; phylum Arthropoda; class Insecta; order Hymenoptera; family Crabronidae; genus Mimumesa; species Mimumesa dahlbomi. The sequence continues at coordinate 13,750,239 of OU824118.1, forward strand.
CGAAAGGGGAGAAACATGAGAAAATAGGAAACCCATTAAATGTCGGTATTCGCTGTTCACTATTTGTAAGGTTCGACAGGTAAATACAATAAAATTCATAGTACTTAATTGTCTCGTCTCTCTTATTTCATTTACCCCTTCCTTTTACCCCACACCATGGAAACCTATCGTTTCTATTATACTTTACGTTTAATAAAATAAACTTCGAAATGTATGGAAAACACCGAGGCAATCGTGGCGGAGGGAAAAATCATCGTGATTCACGGGTAAAAAAAAATTAAATTCCAAACGAGAACGAAATCCATTCCCGACCCGTGTCCTCCTCTATCGATCCAATTATCGATAAGCAAATTTATTTCTTGGTTTCCTTCCAGCCCGCCGCGCAGAGTAGCCGGTGATTCTAAACGAAGTCTGCTTCGCGGGGAACTGAAAACAGGAAGTTCCAGCTTTGATCGCGTAGAAGAAAAAAATCGGAAAAACAAAAAATAAAAGAAAGTTTTGCGATCGACTACTTGCTTCCGTTCCCGATTTTTTTTTCTTTCGCGGAGGAGTTCGTTCATTAGTTTATTCACCGTATCATATAAGATACTATGAAATACTATTACTGTACACTATATGTATATGTAGGTACACTTTTTAACTTTTTTCGAAAAGTATCTCGAATTGTCGGCGCGATAAGTTTCCGTTTGTATATTTTTTCCATTTTTTCGAATTTAGCCACACCAGGCTGAGGAAAGGGAACACTGTCGTTCACGGAGGAGCGAGAAAAAAAGGTAAATAAATAAATAAATAAATAAAGAAACACAGAGAAAAAGAAATGAAGTGAGGGAAAGTCGAGAAACGGGAAGAGCCGACTGTCGTGGCTTTTTAGAGCACCCTTTTCAGCAACACATTGCCCTGAAAAACAGTAAATCAGAACGTCGGTCGTTACGGAAGGGTTGGAGTACCTTTCAACCATCATGGGAGGGTGCCTCGGCATTCAACCCCTGGACAGCGTTATTTCGTTTCCCGCACAGTAATCCCTCTTCGCCGTCCAAGTGTCCTCTCCCCTCTACTTTCCACATTTACTCCGCGTATGCGTAGCAAAACTCTTCCTAATATTTTTTTCCGCTACCCCTTTCCCCCTCTCTAATCTTGAGGGTAGCAAAAATTTCATTTGACCAAGGGCTAATGCTACTCTCCCCAAATCATTCACTTTCCCTCAATTTTTGATTCGAATTTAAGTTCACAGATGTTAATAACAATTCTACCCCACCCCTGAAGAGTATCTTTATTATTTTAAATAAACAGGGTGGCAAATAATTAACCCCGTGGACCCGTCCCATTTCCACAACTTTTCACGTTTTCCACTAACAGAATGGGGGCGGGGGAGGGAGAAACGGTATGCACGCACGCGTTTCACAACCCCTTCGCGTTTACATCCGTGCACCGGAACCCGGGTAAATTCTTCTCCGGGAGTCGTTACGACGACGCCTAAGGAGATTACACGATCAAAAGCCACAGAATGACTTCTAATTATACCCGGTGTCTGAATACGGAATCTCCCGGGGAAAACACATCGTCCCGGAAAACGTTAAATCGGGAACGAACCGTGGAAAACGCGGAAACGTCACGGGGTTGAGGAATGTGGGGTGGGGGGTGGGTTTTTGAAGTGTGTTTGAAACTTCAAGGACGAACTTCAGGGTGCTCCACGGTTATTTCGTTTTCGCCCCCTTGTAATTTCTCAGGCGTCCAACGTTCCTTCGTTCCTTCGTTTCTACCGTTCCTTCCACGCTCGTTGTTCGACATTTTCGTTAACCGTGTATATTTTCCCGCTCGAGCACGGCATGGAGTGAGTGTTTACGCGGTAATCACGTTGCCACGCGACTCGCGACCCCCGAACTACTCTCTAATTGCCGGCGATTACGCTTGGAAATAAAATCCATCCGCGGTCGTGTATTAAGGGCACCGGGTGCGTTCGTTCGTGGGACTCGATAGCGAGGGTGGAACACAGGGGTGGTTTTGACAATTTTTATTGTCGTATTTTGGATAATTATTATATGTATATGTATACTGGGTAAGGTATTTAAACGGGGAGGGAGGAATACTTTGAGTGAAATGAAAATCGCGGAAAATCGTCAAATTAGAGCAGTTTTTTCCTTCGGCATTCGCTCAATTTTTAAGATAGCGGTCTGAAACTTGTACCGTTGTTTTAGTTAGGAAATTCTACGGCAGATCAATATATAATAGTTGTACTTTTCGAAAATTTAATTTTTCGCAAAAATCTGAAGGGGGTAGGTCAGGATTTTTTGCGATTTTCGTAAATCGCTCGCCATTTCCACAATTTTTTAGATATCATAATGATTCTTTCACTGGCTTATTCGGCTTCGGATTCCGCGTTCAAAACGCCCTGGATTATTTTAATAGCTCAAAAATTACGGAAATGACGAAAGATTTACGAAAATCGCGAAAAATCCTGACCTACCCCCTTCAGATTTTTGCGAAAAATTAAATTTTCGAAAAGCACAACTATTATATATAGATCTGGCGTAGAATTTCCTAACTAAAACAATCGTACAAGTTTCAGATCGCTATCTCAAAAATTCTGCGAATGCCGATCAAAAAACTGGTTGAATTTTACGATTTTTCGCCATATTCGTAATTTTTACGTCATTTCTGCAAATTTTTAGATATCGACCTGAATCTTTCACGATCTTATTTGGTTTCCGATTCCGTTTCTAAAACGTCCTCGATCATGTAAATATCTCAAAAATTACGGAAATGGCGAATGAATTATGAAAATCACGAAAAATCGTCAATTTACAGCAGTTTTTCGTTCGACGTTTGCTCAATTTTCAAGAAAGCGGTCTGAAACTTGTACCGTTATTTTAGTTAGGAAATTCTACGGTAGATCAATATATAATAGTTGTACTTTTCGAAAATTCAATTTTTCGCAAAAATCTGAAGGGGGTAGGTCAGGATTTTTTGCGATTTTCGTAAATCGCTCGTCATTTCCGTAATTTTTGAGCTATTTAAATGATCCGGAGCGTTTTGGACGCAGATTTCGAAGCGGAATAAGCCAGTGAAAGAATCATTACGATATCTAAAAAATTGTGGAAATGGCGAGCGATTTACGAAAATCGCAAAAAATCCTGACCTACCCCCTTCAGATTTTTGCGAAAAATTAAATTTTCGAAAAGTACAACTATTATACATTGATCTGGCGTAGAATTTTCTAACTAAAACAATGGTACCAGTTTCAGGTCGCTATCTCAAAAATTGAGTCAATGAGAACCAAAAAACTGTCATAATTTGACGATTTTTCGCGGTTTTCGTAATTCCTTCGTCATTTCCGCAAATTTTTAGATATCCACCTGAATCTTTCGAATGAATTTTGTCATTGTTATTTAGACGGATGAAATTTACTTATGGTTTGGTTTCGATGGATAGGTCGTTGTAGAATTTCTTGAATGTTAAAATATGTAATTTTTTTGGAGTGAATTTAATACAGGACGGTTTGTTTAAGGGTGTGAGTCTTTTGTAAAAATGTCTGCACTCATTTTTTACTATCTAGCCTGGCACTCGACTCGAATTCATCCTGTTCGAGAAACCCCTTTTACGGCATGACTGCGCTAAAAGCGTTTCTGAGAGAAAAAATAGTGCGGCAAAGTGTTACAATGAATATACAGGGTGCTCCTAAATACGCGCATTTAGAACAGTGATATCGGCGAGATTGCGATTGATCGCGAAACACGTTCGCCGGGGTTTATTTTTAAAACGCGCGAGAAATTCTTTTTACCGCGTGGCGACAGCCGCGAAGTCGGCGGAATGAAGACGATGTTCGTCAAAGCTGGAAACTTTGGACCTAGAACTTTGGTAATTATCTTTAGGTTTTTGGACAGTTGGCCGTGCGGTGTCGAAGGGAAGAAATTTTGGTAAAAAACGGGCACGCTGTTGTGCAGGGTTCGGTTCGCGGTCGAGGGAAATTTAGAAGTTTGACGTAGCAAATTTAGCGACTAGATATCTTAAAGCATAGAAAATTGAACGCGCAGCGCAGAATGCGCAGAAATTTAAAAACGCAGGAATTTTATCGCATGGAAATTTCAAAGCGTCAGATTTCAAAGCACAGATATTTCAAAGCATTGAAATTTCAAAGCGCAGATATTTCAAAGCATTGAAATTCCAAGGCGCAGATATTTCAAGCACTGAAATTTCAAGGCGCAGAAATTCAGTAAATAAAAGATTCGGCGCGTAGAAATCTTAAAGCGCCGAAAATTGAAAGCACAGTAGTTTTGACACTTGCAAATCTGAAGCCGCAGAAATTTCAGTGGCTTCTGCGTAGAAATTTCTACAAGTACGAACGTCGAAGCACCGAGTCCTCGTAGTCGTGTTGAAGTTTCGAAACGTCACGAAACTTCCCCGGCCGGCAAAGTTCAAAGCGTAGAAATTTCAAGGTTCACGGGGAATACTGAATCAGTAGAATGTAGACGGCAGCAGGCAGACCGAGAGAAGGTCAAAAGTCCGCCGAGCAATCGGTGGAGAGGACACGAAAATACCGCTGCGGATTCCGCTGGTTCCGACATTAATTAAAATATTTAATTACTTAATTATTTCGCCCTTTGCCTTCGAGGAGCGAAAGGTCGTCGTGAATGGAAATGTGTCAACGGGATATCTGAATGAGTGAACATCAAAAGACGAGGAAGTTGAGTTACTCAACTAATGACTGTATCCCTCGCCCAAGGTTTTTTCACCTATGAAATAATGTGTCACCTTAAATTTCAAAACTACGATGTCGTCTCTCCTCGCGAAAGGAATAAAAAAAAAACATTCGCGAAAATTCATCGCCCTCGGATTTCCACGAAACTGGAATTAATCAAAGAAATAAATATAGCCCTCCCATTTTCTATCGATTATACACTAAAACAATTCAATGTAACGCTTTCACAAGTATATTTCGAATCCAAGGAGGAGAAATATCAATAGAAATAGAAAATCCGTCAAAAATCTTGATATTATCGCAACAAACCTGTCAAGTTTTTCAAGACCATTAAAATACCACCGCGGGAAATTCAGCCCCCGGGTTCCCACACGACGGGACACACTGAACCAACCCACGTGTGTTTTAAATTCCACTAGCGAGGGTACGCAACGACAATAAAATCATGGCGGAAGGAAAATATTTCCAATATTACAAAAGCACGCCGCTCCAGCAACCCTTTTATTTCAGTTGCTTGGAAATACGTTTCTTAATATGGAACAGGCGTTCCTTTCCATTTCCTTCTACGTTTTCTCATTCCTGTTACCTCCCTTGTCCTCGTACCCTCCCACCACCCTCTCCCCCTCCACCTCCCGTCATTTACCATGCGTTGTTTTATTCTATATTCTTTTTTTTTTTTAAGGCGACGGACAGAAAAACGCGCCCTTTCGTCATAATTTCGCATTCCGGCTACGCGTCGCGACGCGTTGTTTAAATTTACGCTACGAGAGACGGGAGAAAGAGAAAGAAACAACGCGAACAACAACGGGGGGCGGGGAAGGAAAAAACAAGAACGGTGAACACAGATTTCGACCTGTGATTTCGTCGCTCGAACGGGCGAATAAAAATAAAAAGCAACAAAAAAAAACAGAAAACTGGAGAACGCCGGTTCCGTTTCGCGGAAATTAGAAAATGATATTTCGCGTACGCGGGGTGTGTTTAATTAAATTCCAACGAATCTGAGTCGACGGTGAAAAGTTATTACACGAGATGAGGGAGGTGGGGAGGGAGCAGGGGGAAGGGGGTGGTATAATCGCGGGAACGTAGTCGCTGGAACGAAAATAAATGTGTTCTAACCGTGGACCGACTGTTACGTGATTACGCGGGGCAACACATTTATTATGTCGGCCAGTGCATTTCCCACGGATGGTTACGTAACGTACTTTACTAAACAACACGCAGCTGCGAAGCATCGCGGAAGGGAAGTTTAAGAATGCCGTGCCCGTTGCTGGAATCCGGGTTCGCTGATTGCTGAATGATTCTACCGCGAAATTCGTGGGTAAATTTTGAAACTCGTCGTGGTCTGAAAATGACTCGATGATTCGTGTGTTATTTATATTAATTCGGATTTATATTAATCGGACATGATGTCTCTCTTACGATGAGAAAACGTTAGTTTATTCAAGAACTGGAGAGGACATTTTAATTATATTATACACGAAATTGATAAACCTCGATGGAATCCACGGTGAAATGAAACAAATGTATATACATTGAAACATGATTCGTATGACCTGTTTCAATAATCACCGTGCTATTTAGATTATAATAAAGTAATAACGTGATGTACAATAATAATAATTACAATTAATTTACCAATATTCTACCGGACAACAGTATGCAAACAAGTACAACTTCATCCGTGCAAACATCGATATAAAAATTCATCGGTATTATTCCCCAAACCGTGTCCCCTCTTCCACACGATTCTGAAACTATTGGCTAAGTTTCACCGCACAACCTGTCTACTATTTCTCCAGGGGTCGAGATATCATTAATAACAGCCTAGAACTCGAATCAAAGCCGCGTAGCGAAAGGGACCAGGATCCCTGTCGCGTGCAGGATATTGCGTAAGGTGAAGGAATGTCCTTAATGGAGTTTCGGCTGGAATTTGAAGCCGCCGGGCTTCGACTGAGCAGTCGATCCTTAGTGTATGTGTACGTATCTACATATATGTATATGTATATGTGTGTGTTGGCGTATGCGAAGGACGCACGTATAAAGCCATGTGTACACGTGTCGGTAGTCAGTACGTCGGGTGTGGATGCACCATTACAGTGTATATAATCGGTCCAGGTCAACACGTCGACAGAGAACGTCCATTACTTCATCAAACCCCATGGTCATCGTCGACGGATCCGTCCACCGCCAATTTGCCAACAGTAGAGACGCCGGACAGTGTGTATAAACGGATCGACACTTTGACCATCACGGATGGTACGGCACTGGCCCAGGTAGGTTTAGTAAGTACACTGGTGAATCTCAATCGTAAGATTAGAACAGTCGACGAGGGAACGTTGAACAAGTTTTCGTGACGCGGGGATTTCTCGGGGTGGAAATATTTGAAATGTTGAAGGGCGAGAATTTCCAAGCGTGGAAAATTCATGGCGTAGGAATTCCGTGGCGTTAGAATTTGGAGACGCGGAAATTCGAACGCGTGGGTGTTGATACGAATGGAATTTCAAAGCTTAGGAATTTGGTTTTATGAAAATTTCAATGCGAGAAATTCTGTCGCGTGGAAATTTCAAAGCGCAGGAATTCCATCGCGTGGAAATTTCAAAGCGCAGGGATTCCATCGCGTGGAAATTTCAAGGCGCAGGAATTCCATTGCGTGGAAATTTCAAGGCGCAGGAATTCCATTGCGTGGAAATTTCAAAACGCAGGAATTCCATCGCGTGGAAATTTCGAAGCGCAGAAATTCCATCTGGTGGAAATTTCGAAGCGTGATATTTCAAAGCGCAGGAATTTCAAAGCACGGACTTATTCTAGCGCAGTACTTTCAAAATACAGAAAAAAGGGCGCGTAGAAATAACGGGGACAAAATATTTTAAATCGCTTTCACGGCCTGGTTTGGTCTGGTTTCGCAAAATAGAATAAAAATCCCGACTACAAAATTTACAAACTGAACTTTTGTGGGCGAGTTCTTTTGTAACAATTGTGAAGCCTAGGATTACGTAAGAGAGAGAGAGGTGGGGGGGGGAGTGGAATTAGAAATGTGCATTTGCATTCAGAATGCGCGGCTGGCATAGACAGTAGACCGGTGTCTTTTAATCTTTTTTAATATCTGCATTACGGAAGTGTCAACGCGATGTGAATAATAATATTATTGTTTAAAATACGCACGTCGTAGCGTTACGCGAACGCTAAATATTCATACGGTATAATTTATGTAAAATTTATTTGACGTATCTACACCATTATTGTTACCGCTAATTATTAATCAATTGTTCTCCGATTTCTTCGACAACGTAGGGTGATTTCCTATTATTCTGTTCCTATGGAAAATATTTTCACGATTCACGCAATTGTATTGAAATTCTAATGTTTTTATACCTACCGCAAGTATCGTAAACTTCACTTCACTTTTATGGGAAGCCGATAGCATATTTTCCATTCTGTTTTCCCACACACGAGAATCATTTTTAATTCCCACGGTTTTCCCTATACCGATTATTCGATAGATTGCAAATGTCCCACCGTCATTACAACTCCATGCAGTCCCATTGTAAATTAATCACGATAACCGATGAAATACACGATATAAAAATCATCGCAAGTATTTCTCACGCAACGTTATCAATCATTCTCCGCGGCTGCCTGCTTCTGATTGACAGTCTAATTTATCTCGACCGTACAATAGTATCAGAATGATAACGCCGATTATTGAATTTACGAATGCGGAAAACGTTATTGAAATTTCAATAGGGAGAAAAGAGGGGGAAAGGGAGAGAGAAGTACAAATGCATCTGTGTTACACAGAAACCGCCAATGGGGAATCTTGTTCCATCGTTCTCAGAATAAAATGATTCTCATTTTCCAATTGCCATTTTCAGAAACCGGAAAACATTCCGTGGAAAATATTCCTCAAGCAATTTCCTCAAATATGCAATTATTTCTCCATAAATAATATACCAACTTACCAACCCCCATACAATTCATTTCCACCACCACTCCCTTAGCCTACCCCATTGATCTCGTGCGATTAATCGCAAAATTCTCCAGCAACCCTTTCATTAATCGAAACCCTTAAGACGGACAACCCTTCTTAGAAAACGCCGCCATTCGACGCCGTGGTTCCCGTCGGATGTAACACCGTCGGGGTGTTCTACGAGTGGCACGCGCACCAGGACCAATGGGAGAAGCCACAGAACTGCAGAATTATCGATGCCGCGGTGGCATTGCGGCGCCGTGTCCATTAATTCGACGTTAGCCTAAGGGGCTTTAAATAATTAATCCCCGCGACTCAGCTGCCGCGATTAAACGACGCGATTAAACCAACCCATGGGGGTTTACCTAACGGAGGATCTGACTTTCCATGGGATCCTACGGGATCCCCCCTACTTCCTTCCCCTTTTTCCTTCCCCTCCCCCTCCCCATCCCTTCTCGATAGGGCGTGTCGAATGGTTTATCAATCGGGATGCGAAAAAATTTAATTACCGTCTAATTACTCTTAAGGGGATGGTTTCGCTGGAGGGTTGCTGTGCCGGTGAAAAGAACAAGTGGCGATGGTATATTTTATTTCTTTCTTTCTCTCTCTCTTCTTTCCCCCGGGGGTAAAAGTTCCCCCTACTTTCGCGGGACTGCTTTACTACCCCTGCCCTGGTAATTTGCGGAAGAGTAAAAGTTACTTCCGTTGCTTTCTTTCGCCCTTTACTTCGTTTTTTTCTCTCTCTCTCTCGCGCTCTCTCTCCTTTTTTTTCAACGAGTGAGTCTTTAAGTGTACAGTGTTTCTTTGCGGCAGGTGTATCTACGGAGTGTTTCTTTATCGAAGTTCTTTTTTTTTCTCTTTCTCCTTTCTTTCGCGTTCCGGTCGAGGCTCATCGAAAGTTAATTTACGCTTGTTATTCATTAGCCTAATTAGCCCCGGGCTGGGGGTGGTACAATTAAGGCTGGCGGTGTTTACGGGTTGCGAAAATAGAATTTCTAATTATTTCCGTTACATCGTCGAACGGAATTTTCTGATTTTCGATTTGGAGAACGTTTCGGTGTACCCGCTTTTGAAGTTCGCGTATGATTATTGTAATTAGCGGTTTTCAGTTTATGATTTCGTTTCATCGGGTATACTGTGTCCTTTTTCCATTGAATTCCGTAAAAAATACCGCGAATATTCCGAACAAATTCACGACGAAAATTTCGTGATTACCGTAGATTAATTTCGGGTTCATTCATTTTCAAATCTCACCCTCCTTTCCTTTTTTTTGTATACTTTAATCAAGTTTCGTTTTGAAAAGAGCCCGCAGGTTTATAGGAAACTTCGTCGTTCGTTCGTTGCCCGCGGGATAATTAAAAACGCGGTAAATAATGATCTCTCGTGATTAATGAAAAATTGAAAATTCATATTTTTAATAATGCGACGATTTCTCGGTTTGCGGGCCAATTGTCTCGTGATTTTCGATTTGTCAGCGATTTCGTTTTTTTTTCTCGAACAGATCTATTGCTATTGCACGTTCGCGCTATAATGATTAAAAGTCCCTTCGTACATTCAGATCGGGCGTGGTTGCCGCCGAACAAAAATGTTTCCGTTCCGGTTAAACTCACCGTGGCCGACGAAACTTTAAGCTTTCTTAAGAAACTGTTCTTAAGGGAAATCGCTACAGGAGAACCCCGGCGCAGTTGCTTAACTAACCAAAGAAAATTCTTTACCAGTGGCGGAAGCTATTTAGACACAGAATTCGATGCGGTTAATTCCAAATAGACAATTTCCCGGGAAAACTCTGCGAATTCACGCCGAACAATGAAAAACACGGAACTTACCCTATTAGGGCCACTCCCTCGGGAACTCCGGGAATAACAAACAATCGGAATAATTATAGAAAACGAAACGGTATACACATCTCCGTCGAATTATAAATGTTTTTTTTTCATTCGTATTAAGTTTAATTGAAATTAAACAAATATCCATTGAACAAATAATTTGTCATCAATTTCAACATAGAATTATTTTAATATAACATGGTTTTGTTAACGATAGGAACAAAATGATAATAAGATAATCTTTATCAGTAGTTTCACCGCACTCGAATCATTAATTTCTGCTATCACAATGAGAAACACGTTCTCCAGGAATGCCTTTCATAAAACAGGGATAAAGTTTTCCCAGCTGATGACGGCGAACGCTGGAAATGATTCGCGTTGACCTCTCGCTCCCCTTCACCGTTATCAGACCACCATCTTCTTTTCCACCCCGAAAACTCGTGGTTGGATATTCACGGGGTTTCCTCCGTCCCCCGGTGTCTTCGGTCTAATGAGATCGAATCAGTCCGTCGCATCTTTCCGCGCAGCCATAACTTCGTTATCCCTCGAAGGACGCATATATCCGACGGGTTCGTGACAAACTTCTTGATCATCCGGCTCTGTTCCCCGCGACCGGATAAATCAGGCATATCTTGTCGCGTTAATGGAGAATTAACCGACTAACTTGTTACGTTGTAAATCAGTCTGGAAGAATTTCCATCAGTGTTTGCAGTAACAGTAACTAAAAAGGCACTTTTGGTAAAGAATATATCAATAGAGATTATTGAAATAAAAATTATTGTGTTTAGTGTCTATAATTTTAACGAAAGTCTGTGTGTTTTTTAATGATTAATTAATGTATAGTTAGAATATTATTTAATGGTCACAGGTAAGAATTAGAAAGTGGACTGTTAGGATTTGAGTTTAGTATCGAGCGAGATCGCGGTTAAATAAAATAGAGGGAGCGAACGTTAAATTTTCAAGTTAGAATCCGGCCGGGCTGGAATTAAAATTGCAAGGGGTGGCACGGAAATCAGGTTTCCCCGGGACACCGAGTTTTATTGGTAAGTTTATCTAGTGTTCCCGTGGTCGAATAAAATTGTACGTGAGTTTGTCGCGGGACCAGCAGCCGGAATCTTGCAAATCGCCTGCATCCCTTATCGGAACGACGGAGAGAGATAATCGTACGTTACGTCCCCTCTCTCCCTTTGCGAGCTTAAGACCGGCGTTAAGCAACTAGTTGCACGGTCCATTACCACGTACCGATGTACAAGTATTCCCGGATTTCGGGGGATGGCGTTTAGATTAACCACGTGGCGCACCTGGATGGAATTAATTTTTTTAGGAAGCCGCGAAACGATCGCGATTCCACCAGGAAATTGTTTATGTGCAACTATGTATACGATTCGATGGGCGGTAACTATGATTATTTATATTTTTCTTTCTTTTTGTTGGGTTCTCCGGTTAGGAGGAAAAAAAGGATAATGTCTTTTTTATATTTTCGAAAGCATCGAAACGCCGGAAACGACGTCGTCGCGACGATCAACGCGTGCCGAGAAACAGTCCGATAATTTACGAGGACAATTAAATTTCTACGGCTCTCCGGCGACCGTTATCAATTACGTTTCCCTTGAATTTCCACGGGAAACTGTGACCGCTTGATAAAAAAAAAAACGAAAGACAAAAAAATTAATTCCCCGCTGCTGCGTGGCCGCGAATCAGAGCGTGGGAAAATTCGAGAAGATCACTCTGCGGTGGTGTAATAAGGCCGGGACCAAAGGATAGAGGGGAGAGGGTGGGGGAGGAAAAAATGAAGAAGAAGCGAATGAAAAATGAGACCGTTATGGGGTCGGGGGGAAAAAAACAGTATCTCCGAGTTCGGGATTTTTAAATTACCTATCTTGCCGGGGTTGCCAGCCCTTGGATAAAGAGGGCCGCGTGAAAGTCTCGTTAACGTGTTAATCTCTCGAACCCTCCAGGTTCAAGGGACCCTCCCACCCCCCTTTTTTTTATTCCCCCTTCTGTACCGGGGACACGATTTTCAGGTACGTACGCGTCCAACTTTGCCCCCCCTCTCCTCTCTTCTCTCACGACTAATTACCGTGGAACGGCGACGATAAATCGGCGGACTGTTTTTATCGCGACGGAGCGATCGACGCCGGACGTCGTCCGCGACGCTTAAGGGGAAATTAATATCACGGGATACCGTGGCGCGCGACAAGTCGAATCGCGACTTAATTAAGGTCGCACGAAGCGGTCTCCTTTCGCGTTATCGTCCGTCCGATTCCCCTTGTGTCCGTCTGACTTATACGCGGCGTTACTACTTACGAGTCTCCTACTCGCAATTTGTCGTGTGGCGAAACTACGCGTGACACGTGACATTGTATACAAGTGTAGAGTGTGAAAAAAATAGACAAATAGTCTTATTTCGTTCTATACATTTCAGAGAATCAAAGAATTGAAGAATTATCCTATAAATTTAACTCAATCGAATCAAACTTAACAAACATTTCAATAATCATAAAAATCTACATCGATCGAAGTATATACAACTATTCCAAGGAAACACGTCGACCAATCACACCCCGTGAACCGCCGTGAACCGGATAAAGACACCGGAAGTGCTTCCCCGCGATACATTTTTCCCGGGGGCAATAAGCATACGTAACGTGCATACACTACCTATCCCCTTCAAAGTTCCTACGCCATTGCTATTCCGCCGTTGACTCAGTGTCCCGTCCCACGCAAACTACTTTAGCTTCAAAGGACTTTACAATCAGTAGAAATTGTCCGATTTCCCTGGTATCTCTCGGTCAAAGGTTCCCCACCCCCGGTTCCGCGGTCGGCGCTTCCAATAACGAAGATCTATGTCGAGGTCTTCCCAGAAGGACCCGTACACCACATCGGACAGTGGAATATTCACTGACCAAACGACTTACGTGTCGTGGTTTAGTCCTCTGCTCCTCCTCCTCCACCCCTAACACCCCAAACCCTCCCTCACCCCACCCCCTTTCCAAAGAGTAGCCGCGACCCTTTCCATTTGCAAATTAAACGGCCAACGTCCTTGATTTCAATCCGTTGGAAACCAATCCCGGGGCTTTTCCATTGTGGCCCGACTTAAACCTGGGACAACTGGGCGTTTAATCTTAATCGATCTCTCCGGGTTGGATGTATATATGTATAAATATATATATAGATAAATGTAGTTATATATGTGTGTATGTATGTGTGTGTATATTGTGAATCTTTTATCCATTTCTTCCCTTTTCGTTTGCTTATTTCTTGCCTCTTTCATCTTGGCTTTCCTTTCAGAGAGATTCTCATTTCGTAGTGTGCGTGTGTGTGTGTGTGTTTTTTTTTCATTATTTTTCTTTTTTTTTCACCCGATTTCGTTCGTTCCGTCCCTATTTTTCTCTCTTTAGACACCTTCGTCTTCTATATATATGTATGTATATATGTATACTCTTTTAAAGTTGCCGCGCGAGATCTAGACGTACACGGTGTTCCTTTTTCGCCCGTCTTATCTTAATGGCTCGTAACGGCAATCGAAAGTTTAGTTATTATCGCGGACCTTTGTCGCGCAGACGATGGGGAAATCATATGGAAATATGGTGTGAGATAAAGGTCGAGGATATTGCGGAACGTTGGTGAAACCAGCGTTGGGTGGACGTGGAAAATTTTCTTTGGTTTTGAGATTCTTTTTTGGCATTGAATATTTTACGTGCTAATACTCCTTAGATAATATTTTAGCTTTCTTATTATCTAATAGAGATCGAAAATTGATTCCCGTTAAAAGTAGAAAACGTTCGCGTTTCCTTTTCGTGGAAATTTAACCACTTTAGAATTTCTACCTGAAATTCCTGCCTAACGTACCAGTTTTCCATTGCGCACTCGTCTTTTCAAATACTACTCAACGCACACGCACACACACATATGCAAGTGCTAGTAGGTCAAAAATTAGACAGGAAACTGCCAACTAAATTACGTTGAAAATAAAAAAGAGAAGAACACACGCCAGATGTTACAAACAACTAATTACCATTTGCCGAATAGCTAACACGTCAAGCGTATTAAGTTCAACTAGCTACCCTCGAACGTAACACCACTCACGTGCCACCCCTCGTTATACGGATTCAACCCTGAAGTTAAAGTAATAACGCCGGATACATTTCCATCGTAATTTCCACCGCGATTTCCCACGGCACGCGCCATTTCGCACTTAACACTAGGTTTACGGGACCCGTCAATTTGACGGATTTCAAACTTTGAAATGAAACACGCAATTAACCATAGCATTAATCTTAACTATTTTGCATCGTAAATTTATAATTTCATTTAAAGAGTTTATACGCACAATTATTATTTTCCTAAGCTTTATAAATTTTGAAAATTATACCTTGTATACCTATTTCTACGGAACCCGTCAATTTGACGGGTTAGCTGATTGCGTCAACAATCCTTATTATTTGCTTCGCTTGTAAAATTATACCTCCAATAGCAAATATAAGACTGAAAGAAAGGTCTAAGACCCCCCCCCCCAACTTATAATCTCAATAGCGCTTCGATAACGAATTGTGTAGCCCGGGTGTCAAATCCTCGCGTTATTCGAAACTCAAAGCGTGCAGCAGACTAAATGTCGTATCGAAAATAATAACGTAATAACTTAATAAAAAATTTGACTTATTAGTATTTTATTTTTACGCGAAGCCTTATATCGTTAAACTCAGATTTAGTTTAAATAAATTGATTTTTTAAAAATAAATACGTATTTTCATCCACCCGTCAATTTGACGGATGCTCGTAGAGATAGGTATATAAGAAACGCCCGTAAACCTAGTGTTAACGCGGTAATTCCGCTACATTCGAATCCGCGTACGTTTTAACCATAGGTGTAAACATACCTTTACTTTATCCGGCATAGCTTCCCCATTACATATGTTTGCCCGGAACTTAACGTAGTAACTTCGCTACGTCTGAAAGCATTCTGCGCCGCGCGACCTACGTGTACAGGGCGTTTCACGCGAGGTGCGATGCGGAAATTCCAAAAGTGAATTTTTCGAAGCACCGGAATTTAGCGGAAATGAACAAATTAAAGGCGTAGGAATTTCCATTGCGTAGGAATACGCTGGCGTAGAAATTTCCTTTGCGTAGGAATACGCTGGCGTAGGAATTTCCATTGCGTAGGAATACGCTGGCGCGGAAATGTCAAAGCTACAAAAGTCCCTAGCGTAAAGAATCAGAGACAATGTAATTCTTTTGCGTTACAATTCTGAAGCCCCAAGTGATCAGGCGTGGAAATTTGAATGCGCAGATTTTTCATAGCAGATATTTCAGAACGCACGAGAATAGCAAATATTAAAATTCCAAGCGCGTGAGAATTAGGTAAATATGCAAATTAAAGTACTTAAAACTCTGGTAAACGTATCGAATAAAATACATTTTCGAATATTTTTAATTAAAGAAACAATTCTCAGGTGTTATGAAACGCTCTGTAGATATATGTATATACGATACATGGGATTGTGTATGGCGGATGGGTTGGCGTATAAATCATGCGCATGCAAGTATGTAGCTACTCCAGTAAACGCTCTCGGCAAACAACGCGGTAATGAAATGTTCCCAGTGTTACCATACCGAAGGTATGCCCGGTATCTGGCAACGTCAACTCATTAACGACGACTTATTACGAATGAGAACCGGGTCAATTGTTCGACGCCGATGAACACACCTTTCTTCCGTTTTCCAGCTGGAACTTTCACTCCGCGGGCTTTCAATTCTCGAGGAACTTGCGGGCTACGTGTTCACTCTGTTATCAGTGGAATTACAATGATTGTAGTGTCACGTTCCGGGGTGTTTGAAATAATGAGCGGTTATCGGGTGGAATGGAATTTTTACGCCTTGAAATTTCGACGCATTAAAATTGCAAAGATTTTGACTTTGGAAACGTGGAAATATTACTTGGAAATTTGAACGTATGAGAAATTAATGTGAGAATTATTTTAGGTGCGCTGAAATACTGACGCCTTGATATTTTTACGCCAATGTATTTCGGTGCGTTGAAATACAGGAATTGAGAGATTTCTGTGGAATTTTCCGGGTATTGGAAGCTTTAATATTATCATGTTTAAAAGTTTCTAAGTCTTTCTATATTCTATTATACTACAGAGACTCTAATATAATAAAGACGCAGTGTATTTTTTTTCCTACCATCCACGAAAGAGATTCGAACAAAGCTTTCACTGGTATCAAAGTTTCGCTTCCAACTTTGACAAAACACGAACAACTGCTTTTAACGGAATTACCTTCACCCTTAAGATACGAACAGAATACATTCGTGAAGTCGCCGCGAAGAAAATGAGACGAAGACCTTCTCCAACCTAAAAACCAGCAAGAATGATAGGTTATTTTGAAAAGTGAACTACTAACTCGAAGTCCTTTCCGTGCTCGGGGAAAAAAGAATAAACAGAATGAAGGGGACACTACGGCCTGTGGGCCAGCGGTTTACAAAAACCGACATGGATCGAGTCGGTAAATGTCGATGATATTTCTTAACTTCCCCATCCAGAGTTTCTCACATTTAGCGTTTCTAAAGATTTAAATCTCTGCGCCTGTAATTTCGATGCTGTGGAAATTCGACGCCTGGAATTTTGACGCCCTGAAATTCGGCGCCTGGAATTTTAACGCTTTAAAAATTTGACGCCTGGAATTTCAACGCTTTAGAAATTTGGCGCTTGGAATTTCAACGCTTTAGAAATTTGACGCCTGGAATTTCAACGCCTTAGAAATTTGACGCCTGGAATTTCAACGCTTGGAATTTTAACGCTTTAGACATTTGGCGCCTGGAATTTCAGTGCTTTAGAAATTCGGTGCCTGGAATTTCCACGCGTTAGAAATTCGACGCTGTGGAAATTCAATGCCTCGAATTTCAACGCTTTAGAAATATGACGCCTGGAATTTCAACGCTTGGAAATTCGACGCCTGGAATTTCTACGCAATGAAAATTCGGCACCTGGAATTTCTGAGCGTACTGTGAAATTCTGCGAAAATCTCCATGGAACATTCCATACTTTCACAGGCTATTTCGACGATCCATCGCCAGCTCCTTTCGGCAAGTACCGACGTCTTCCCGTGATATTTGGGGAGGGTTTCGAAAAGGGGCGTCAAATAATGCCCGGTCCCACTCGCAAATTATTCGAGGAGAAATTCGGGAGAATTTTCCACGGGGAATCGCTGACGGAACCGTGGCGGTTGGATGCCGAGGACAAGGTAACTAAGACGCGATTATGTCTAATTAATTATGCACATTTCGGTGGCTGTTCCTTTCCCATTGTTACCGTGGTTCTCATCCTCTTAACGTATTACATCTCTTCGCACGAATTCACGTTAATTCGTCTAATTTCACGAGGGTGAAGAATAAAACGATAAAGAACGCAGCTTTCTCTAATTCCCGTGATAGCGAATTTCAATTCCACATTTCGAGGGGATTTTGTTCGCGAATATAATTGGCAATTCATTTGATATTCTATTTATAATGCGATTCGAATTTCTCAATTTAACGGCACACGCGATATCCAGTCAATATTAGGTTTCCATTTATTTATTAATTTAATTATTGATACGGGGCATCGGTTAAGCTTGGTTTAGATATATTTACTTATAGATATATTGAAAACACGTATACCTACTGTCTAAACAGAAATATGGCTAACACACAATGTCAAAATTGTTATTGTGTTTCATGTATCACGATTAACCGGATTTATCAATTATCCGCAAGTGACGAGTTAATGGAAACTTGTAATATTCATGCCGTAGTTTCACGTGCTTAATACAAGAATTCAATCCAATTACTACGTGTCGAATCATTCAGTTATTACATCACTTTGACATTTCCACGATTAAAAAGTACAATATCTTCCAAATTTTGGCGGAACGTAAAAATTGTTAACAAATCTTCAAAGTTTTCCATCCGATTTACGAATAATAACGATCGATCGGTTATTTCCGTTCGATTTCCGTGTATTCACGGAAATTCCGCGGCTTCTAGGATTGGCCGGCTGATACTCGACCGTTTCGCAGAAGCTACAAGCGAAATTCAAAACGGCGAAGCCAATTATGCCGCCGTCGCCGTCAAAAAAGCACGCGACACCTGGCGACTCGCACGGATGCTTCAGCAAGGTGACTTATTTCAGTCGCCTGACGAAACCAGTTAAAAGCAAATTAGGAGCGGAATTGCCGAATGTGAAGATCAAGCCGAATCCACTCGGCGGACCTGGTTATCCTGACATAGCACTTAACCCTTTTCCTGTGCACTGGCCTGATCCGTATGATCCGGTAATTAGGAGCAAAGATGGTAATGATTAATGAGTCAAGGCGTTTAATTAGTGATTAGATACCAGGAACGCTAAGATTATGTTTGAATCGTCTGGAAATATCTCGGTCTGGGGATTTTAATCATTTTGTGTTTCTACTCTTGATAGTTTCCACGCGTGGAAATTTTTACGCTTGACAGTTTCCATGCGTGGAAATTTCTACGCATCGAAATCTTTCTGCGTTAAAGTTTCCACGCGTGGAATTTCGCTCGCTTCGATATTGCTACCCTTGACAGTTTTAACGCGTGGAAATTTCTACGCATCGAAATCTTTCTGCTTTAAACTTTCCACGCATGGTAATTTCTACGCATCGAAATCTTTCTGCTTTAAACTTTCCACGCGTGGAAATTCGCTCCCTTCGATATTGCTGCGCTTTAAAATTTCCACGCATGGATATCTTAGTGGTTAAAAATTTCCACGCATGGAAATTTCCACGCGCTGCAATGACTACATTCGAAAACTTCATGAAAACGGCAACTTCTAATATCCGTCTCTGTAATTTGGACAAAAATATTCCGATTCTCTTCATTTGAAAAATGGTGTCTTGAAAAATTCCACGGCGTATCAACGGTGATCAAGAGATTTCTCGATCATTCGCGATTGAAATGGCTCACGTTCCCGTTCAGCAAGTTTTGATATTCCGTACTTTAGTCCTTCAGTGAATATAGAATGTGGTTTCCGCCCGGAACCTTTCGACTCGTCAAAACTTCAAACTCTTTCGCTGAACTGTTTCCGAGTTCGGCAACGAAGTTAATATAAATAATCGAGTCGAAATCGAACTTCCACTACACGCGTAACTTCCGTCGTTGTTTGATCTGCAACTTTTTTCTATAATCACAAAATTACACAAAATTACTCGACGTGTATTTAAATGTTTATAGTCACTTACATATTTTGTTGTTTAAATAATCTTTGAATGATGAAAGTAGATCATTCGTGCCAATTTTATCTATAATCATTTTTTTATTCGTTTCTGATGAGTGTGTGCAACAAAAAATGGAAATTCATTGTATCGCCGGAAGAATTCTAATTCTCGCATTCCCGCGCCGCTTCTTATTTCTAATTTTTTGTTCATTACACCTTTTTTTCCACGGTGGCAGACACGACAGACAATATTGCCGAGTAAAAAAGTAATATAAAGAGCGGCGTTTCCACTGCGGAAGCGGATTGGAGTGCTGTATCTTCTTTTTTTCTCCACGTGCAGCCTTTTTTGTGCTGAATTTTGTTTCGCAAGCCAGACCAGCTAATTACATTTTTGTCCTAAGGAAAAACAGAGGTCTGAAAACCATGGAGCAACTGTTCGTGTCTCTACCAACCGTGTGTATGCCTATGTGTCTATACGTGTGTTTACAGAGCCGGTAAAATTTTGTCCGAATTTGATTTCCTGCGCGGAAAACAAATTTTACCGCGGGAAAGTTAAGTCAATGTTATGGAAATTCGTGAGCGGTGTAATTTTTACGCGTTTATACATCAACCTCTAAAAGACAAAAATCAAGTTTCATTTACAAATGAAAATCCTGACACTTTTTATTAAAAATTTACTACAAAAACCATTGATACATCTATTGATACAATTCTTCATACTCACACACACCTACTTTTAACACCCTCACAATTCTCACTTTCGAAAAAAACTATTTTTCCCACAAATTTCCCCGTCCCCTTATCTTTTCTCCGGGCACCAAAGTCTCTCTCCCCGTCCCTGAGGACACCCTTCCCAACTCCCATCCCTTCGCCACCATATCAACCACTAAAAAGTGTTTTCCGGCAACTTACACTCTTCCATTTTCCAGTTCCGAGACCGGTCGGTCGATTTTTGACCGCCAGCGCCCCGAAGGAAACTTTCCCGCCGAATCCTTACCTGGTAAAGTATCCAGGGCCGACGTACGTGCGCCCGAAGGAAAGGGCGCATCCCACGATAGGGCCCGGACGATTCTGCGTCCCTTTCCCTAAGAAACCCGGCGGCAGTCACGACGGGTGTTTCGACAAATTCCCGTGGTACTCGAGCGAGCCTTACCAGGTGAAAATTAAACCAAAAACGGAATCGAAAGCGACCTTCGTCTCCGGCGGACCACCGCGAAGGACAAAATACACGAACAGCATCGTGCACCAGGTCACCCGGGTCTCGTGCAACTCGAACAATTACCTGGAATATCGGCCACGGGTTTATCCGCTGGACAAATAACGATTTTTCGACTTTACGATCTTGGAACTGGGATTGGCGAATTCGAGCTGGTAGAAAGTTGGACAATCGATCGTTGTTGTGTGATGTATCGATATATACGTGTTTGTGGAAAATGTATTTTGGGATAATAAATTGGACTTTTGAAATTTCCGAAAGATTTTAAGGCGATCTTGTTTTGTACGTTGGTGTTTATGGAATGATCAGTGGAAGTGGTGGAGATTATTGTGTTAGATGGAAAGTTTCGTATTTTGTACGCGTGGAAATTTCTGAGCGTAGAAATTAGTATGATTGTGAAATTTCTACGCGTAGAAATGTTTGCATTTTGACATTTCTACGCATTTAGAATCTCGCGGTCCTCTTCTTTCCGCGTTTTCGAATTTTAATTCAATTCACTTTCAGTGTACCATGATATTTACTGTATATAGATTCTTATTAAATATTCTAAGTATACTTAACGAAGTAATGCTAATTAATCCACACCGTATCGAAGTAACTTTCACATTTACAACGCACTCAAACTTTCGGAAGTTCTTCATATACGTTATCCTGAATAGAGATATCCCCCGTGTGATTTCGAATTCCATTTTAAGAGGGTGTATTAAACGGTTCGTTAAATTTTTTCTATATTTTCACAAAGCTGCGAGCGAAACGGTTAAAACACGTAAAACCCGGCGCTTCTATCTTTGCTTTCCGATTCAGCCGGGTGCATACCATTCGATTAATCGAATATTCCGGTAATTGGTGTTCGAATAATCGGATAATTGGCGGTCGGATAATCGAGATTCCGCTCTATCTGCATACGTGTTTGCTTGCCCCGGAGGCAGCGGATATTTATAAATAAACGAGTGCGTTTCATTACGTCGGAATCGGTGTAGACGCGATAAATATACCACACGGAACGTATTATAAACGATACCGTTATAAAGAGGGACGATAAATAATTAAACCGACTAATAAATGTTGCATTCCGTCCGACACGACAAACGTGTCCACCTGAATTGCAAATATCTTTTTGCGGGAACCACGGGGAAAAGCGGGTGGATGGAAAAGAAAGATCTCGTTGTTTAAAATTATTACACTTTGAAACGTAATTTTATGAATTTCCCTGTGATACAGGACAAATTAATTAGAACCTCGACGCATGTTTCGTTGGAGATTTAAAAATGCCAACAGGTGTCGGAAAAAAGCGAATGGGAAAAAAAAGATTTCCTCGGGAAATATGTTTCATAACAATCCACGTCTGTACAACGAATAAAAAGATATATACATATATATTACCGCGTATGTATGTAGGTATATACACATATGTACATCGATCGTAAAAAGAACAAGAAATTTTCATCGGCGAAATAGCAGCGGGTAACGTTCCCCATTGTTGTATTACGCAAATTTCGATAATATTTGTGGTGCGAAATTAACGCGCAAATATTTGCGCAAATAAAATTTTTGCAAATAACGTTATGAATCGGCAATATAGATTATTGCAAATATTATGATCGATCCGCGAACGGATTGTTTTTCGAATTATTTGCGGGCGGAGTTTAATATCAGTTTTTTCGCGGGGTTTTCATATGGGAATATTTTTCCGGCGATATCTCTAATACTTTATTTCCACGGGAAAAATTTCCGTCAGCAGCGTTATTCTCACCTCTGCCGTAGTACGTCTAAATAAACGTCAACGCGCGGGAGTCGCGGCTATTAAAAAATTTTCCAGCGAAAGCCGGCCACGTGGACGTTTAATATTAAAAACTATGCGAATCCACGGCCGCCGGCAGTTTATTTATTTATTAAAACGCTCACCGGGACGGCCATGACGATTTCTCTGTTCCGCTTCGACAAAGAATTTTACACCAACCGTTCGTTAGTCCGCTGGTATTTTTATACGGCTTGAAAAATAAATCGGAATTTTTATAATCACATTCCCATGATCATCGTTTCTTCTTTTTGTTTTTGTTCACCTGTATTTTTCTCTGCTTTATTTCGACCGGTCTCCGAGACTCGTTCGGAAGCGCGGAAGCGGATGCAGAGATTTACGTGGGGGGTGAAAAAAAAGTGCCGCACTGGCTGGAAATGTTTTCTTATGGGACGCGAAATACAGGTGTTTTCCAGGGGCCCGTGTGTACGTATATCCAGGTAAGTGAAAATCAAATGCACAATCGTTATGTTTGCCCGGAACAGACGAGTGCGTTAGCAACCTCTGCGTTAAAATATGTCGGTCGTGTACAGCCGGTGAGAAAATTTCGTTCGTAAATATGAAACGTACGGAACATTCGGTGCGTGAAATTTAGGGTACATTGAAAATCAATATTGTTACAGGATGACGTGTTCATTGTCCAATTGTTGAGATACTAAAATGATCCAAAACGAATAAGACAGTGAAAGAATCATTCCGATATCTCAGAAATTGTGAAAATGCAGAGCGATTTACGAAAACTGCGAAAAATCGTCAAATTCAACCAGTTTTTTGATCGGCATTCGCTCAATTTTAAAGATAGCGACCTGAAACTGGTACCATTGTTTTAGTTAGAAAATTCTACGCCAGATCAATGTATAATAGTTGTACTTTTCGAAAATTTAATTTTTCGCAAAAATCTGAAGGGGGTAGGTCAGGATTTTTTGCGATTTTCGAAAATCGCTCGCCATTTCCACAATTTTTTAGATATCAAAATGATTCTTTCACTGGCTTATTCCGCTTCGGGTTCCGCTTCCAAAACGCTCCGGATCATTTAAATAGCTCAAAAATTACGGAAATGACGAGCGATTTACGAAAATCGCGAAAAATCCTGACCTACCCCCTTCAGATTTTTGCGAAAAATTAAATTTTCGAAAAGTACAACTATTATACATTGATCTGCCGTAGAATTTCCTAACTAAAACAATCGTACAAGTTTCAGATCGCTATCTCAAAAATTGTGCGAATGCCGATCAAAAAACTGCTTTAAATTGATGAATTTTCGCGATTTTCGTAATTCTTTCGTCATTTCCGTAATTTTTGAGCTATTGAAATGATCCAAGACATTTTGGACGCGGAATTCGAAGCCGAATAAGACAGTGAAAGATTCAGATCGATATCTAAAGATTTGCGGAAATGCCGATAGAATTACGAAAATCGCGAAAAATCGTCAAATTATGACAGTTTTTTGGTCGGCGTTCGCTAAATTTTTGAGATAGCGACCTGAGACTTGTACCATTGTTTTAGTTAGGAAATTCTACGGCAGATCAATATATAATAGTTGTACTTTTCGAAAATTTAATTTTTTGCAAAAATCTGAAGGGGGTAGGTCAGGATTTTTTGCGATTTTCGTAAATCGCTCACCATTTCCACAATTTTTTAGATATCAAAATGATTCTTTCACTGGCTTATTCGGCTTCGGATTCCGCGTCCAAAACGCCCCGGATCACTTTAATAGCTCAAAAATTGCGGAAATGGCGGGCAAATTACGAAAATCGCAAAAAATCCTGACCTACCCCCTTCAGATTTTTGCGAAAAATTAAATTTTCGAAAAGTACAACTATTATACATTGATCTGGCGTAGAATTTCCTAACTAAAACAATGGTACAAGTTTCAGACCGCTATCTCAAAAATTGAGCGATTGCCGAACGAAAAACTGCATTAAATTGATGAATTCTCGCGATTTTCGTAATTCTGCCTCATCTCCATGACGGATATAGTCGTCAAACACACTTGACTGGTTAAAACTTCGCCAATGGAATTTCCACAAAATTCCCACCACCCACGACAAGTGTATTAGTAAATCCATTAAAAAAATCACTCGACCCTTCGGTGCTTCACGATATTTCTCACGAGGATCATGTCTAACGAAACCACCGCGGTCGAAAAACCGGCACGGCAAACACAATGGGGTTGTACGTGTGTCGGCCCGTTTCAAAGCGAATCACTCGGCCGCGTGCGAACTTACGTCTCTAATGAAATTCTAACGAACGTTCCGAACGGCCCAGAGTCCACTTCTGCCGGTTGCAATTAAACATTCCTCGTCAAACAGCGTGACGACCACCGCACCCGTGTTTAAAGGGCTGTCCGTTCGTGTCTTTGAACAGCGGTAAGTAAGGCCTCGTAATTAACGGCTTGTTTTGGTCCACCTGAAAAAAACCGACGGAATTTCCAAGCGTCGCGAAACACTTTCTCAATGTATCACCCACACATTTTACTATCACCATTTAAGTCGTAATTCCAAGCTACCAATTGTTTTATATATTTCCATGAGTATAATTTTTTACCCTGTTACTCAATCAAAACATATTTCGGGGTATTTATATAAAAAAAAATTGTCTTTTGAAATCTTTCGCGAACATTCTCCTCTTCTCGTTTCTCCACTTCGTTACAAATTGCCACGAGAGTAACATTTACGACCCTTTGCCACTAAGCCACCCGTTTAACTTCCGATTTAAATGAATAATTTCATCAAACAAATTTCTTTACCCCCACCCTCCAATTCCCGGCTGTTTTATAACCAGATAAACACGTACGTTTCATCGGATATCGAGCCAAAAGCAGCGTCGCGGATTTGAAATAAAATATCAGAGGGAATCTCGCGGACGCCGACAAAAAGCCGAACGAATTTCGCGTAACTCGCGTGTCTCCTACACAACGATCCCCTTTCCGCGTGTTAATAAACCACGAATGAATCCTCAATGACGGTGGGCGTGTTCTGTGGACCTTTTTTTTTATTTTTACCCCTCGTTGAAACTCGTTAGCGACTTTGTCGGGATAGAAAATGATATCGGGAGTCGATTCGTGTTTTTACCCCCTTTATTTTTATGCCCATCGCGTTTGACCGGTGAAAATAACATGGTGGAATCGTGATTCGGTTAAATACTGAGTTCGACGTGTGGCACTGCAACGTATCCGTGGGGAAGGGGGGGCTAGGGGGGGGGGGAAGGAGAGAAAAATATAAAAACATTTGGCGGCAAAGCACATTAATGTCGCGTGTCCGTGATATTTCCCGTATTCGTCGGTGATTAAAAGTCGCCGCGGGGAAGAAGATTTATATTCACGACCGAATGAATTTATTAATTCGCCTGTACTATTTATGAAAAACGTTTTTGCGACGCGAATAAAGGACCGCGATGGTTTTTTTTCGCACGGAAGTCGAATCTCGTCGGTTCCTCGCGAAACCAGTCGCGGGGAAAGTGAAATTCCGACGTGAAAAAACGACGAGACACGATTCTCGTTTTAATCGAGAATCATCTTTCGTTTTAACAAACAGACACTACGACCAGTATAAGCAGCTGTCGCGGCGCAAACTCTAATTGTGCCTTGATTTCGGCACGGTAAATTCGGCCCCCTTTAAATCACCTCGGAATCTTCCTGCAATTGCAATTAAATTTTCACCGTTATTAATTAACGGAGACTTATCTACTTTGCAAATCGTTATCCATAAATTATCCCCGCGAAAGCTCTCTCTCTCTCTCTCCCTCTCTCTCCTCATCCTTTTAAGTACAATAATAAATTTCTAATTAAACACATACACGTTCACCGTCAGATAAAAACTTGCGTCAATTAATTCTAACGTCATATATATATCATCCTCCTCTGTAAAAAAAAAATACAACAAATTCTAAACAGATTTCCCCGCAACTATTCGACAAACACCGAGTCCCGCGAGCGAAACAAAAGGAATCAAACAACGACGAAAAAAAAACACACACTCCGCATACCCAGGAACGGCGCAATAAGCGTTTCCGGGGGCGTGAAAAATCCACCGTCGACGATGCGGTGGCAGAGAAGGAACGTCGACGGCGAGGTATGATTCCATAGGATTTATTCCGTGACTGAGGCCGGCCATTTCTCCGTCCCGTGTCGTTGCGTCGGTATTAAACATTCCTGGCATTGCGATACACCTTCTCATCCCACCCCTCCTCCACCCCCTTTTCACTCCTTCTTATCCTATAGGCAGACGATCAGCCACGTAGTTGTGTACGTGCGGTGGCGGAAAATATGCGACATCGAATCCGAAATCTTTTCGGTGGATTTTCAGCGAATCGTGTTCGACGAACCGCGATTTCAAAGTGTTTGAATGAGGGAAGGGGGGAGGGGAGGGGGTATTTGGGAGAAAGGGTGACATTTATGTCGATTAATGTACTCTTTTGACCCCTGGAAGTTGTTCTAGTTTCTACAAGTGAAAAAAAGAGCGATTCAAAGAAATTTCGACGTGTCAAAAAAAAAACACAGTCGCAGAGAAATCGAGGGTCCTTAACGAAACGAGGGGAATCACTTGGTAAAGGGGGGTTAAAGAGCGAACGCGAACGAACAGGCGGAACGTCGAAAACGGGGAAACAGGGCGGTAAACGAGAGAACAAAACGGAGAGGCGTACGGGGCAGCGAACACGTGGAAAAAAGAAAGGAAATTCCCGCTGTAAGTTCGAAAGACGGCGTGTAACAACGAACAAAGGGGAACACCTGGAAACAGAATCAAGAACGGTGCTACGCAACGACAAAGCTAGAGAGAGAGAAAGAGGTAGACAGACAGATGGATGGAGAGAAAGGATGGAGAAATAAAAACTATAAAAAAAAAAGAAACAAAGAAAAAGAAAAAGAAGCGACTGCCGGAAGTAAACAAAACGAACAAAAGCGGGCCAGTAATAACAAGACAGAGAGGAAAGAATGGAACAAAACCGACAGACGAATGGAAAGAACGAAAGCACCAACCGGATCGCGGTGTACGTATGAAAGTGAGAGAGACGTAGAGAGAGAGAGAGAGAGAGAGAGAGAAAGAGGAAAAAGAGAGGATAGAAAGAAAGAAAGAAAGGCAAGCCGCATCCCGAGCTTTCAACGCGAAAGCTGCCGTAAAGCCGGCCGTTTCAACGAATGTTAGGAATATCTATCTCCGCGAACTAAAACCGGCATACACACCATAAGAATAGGTTGAATGGGGACCGACCGCGGCTCTAAAGAATATCGAATACCGCGTTATATCCCGCCGGGGTGAGAGCAAAGTTGCGCCCCATCCGTTTATATCACAGGGTGAGTCTTTTAACCCTTAACTGGCAACGGAAAATTCATGGTAAAATAGTTGGGGGTGTTAAAGAATTGTTTTTTTAGGGGACGAGGGATTAATACGGGATGATTAATGAAAGGGGAAAATGAAATTTTCAGGAGAAAGATTCCTGGGAAAATTGAAAGTGATTTTAAGGGGTGTTTTTTTTGGAAATAGGTGTGAAGGTTGAGTTTTAGGTTTTATAGGGGCTAATGATCATTTTTGGTGTATTTAAATGTATGTTCTTCTTGAGGGGAATAGGATACTTCTTTGGTGAGAATAATCTTGACGAAGAACAGATTCTTAGAGAGCGTCACACTTGTTTCGAGATTCTTCACCCCCCGGTCAAGTGTCGGAAGGGTTAAGTGCACTCGGGGTAGAAGAGATTATGACTACGAATGAGGCTTTTCCGTATCGCTTCATAGGAAATGATAGGAATTACAAGAAAATGAATATTTTCCATCATATAAGTTTCAAGGGGTGCCAATTTGAGAGGGTAGAAATATCAAAGATTAAAAATCCCACTAATTCTTTCCATTCCCATTAAAAAAATATCTAACTTCACTTTCGTCCAGAAACATGGCGTTCATTGCTCGCTTTCCAGCCACCTAAGTGGCACAATAATTTACGAAATACTTCTAAAACACCGTTTCACCTCTGTACCATCAAAGTTCTACGCTGTACACTAATGACAAGATTGCCAATACTCTTAGCCGATATCATACAGACCACAACAATCGCGAAACTCTTGATCAATTTAAACTTCGGCGGAAATTCAAGCGGCCAAGTCGACCGTAAATCGTCGTTACCGAAATTGGATCGTAATTTTCCCCCGGCGAAAAACCCACGTGTTCCCGTTAAGTTAAGACGATAAAAGTCCATTTCTTACGCACATTGCGACTCGCAATCCGTAACACATAGAACTCGCCGGAGAAATTACATCCGCCATGGGAACACCGTGGGATTTTTGAGTAATGGATACAGCGGGGAATGAAACTGTAAAAATGTTAGGGTCTTAAGGTTACCACCCTTGGAATGTGTAAGAAAATTGTTTAAAGGGTGTCCCGTAAAATGTGTCAAAAATAAAAAGGAAAATATATCTCCACTTTCGCAAGATTCACTTCAGCTTCATTCGCGCAATATATTATCCAACTTGAATTCGAATCTTGAAATTCTGTTTATATTTAACTTCTGCGTTACCATTCATTATTTAAATAAAAAGTGTCGTTGGCATTCGAAATTGCGATGGATTATTCTACTGAAAGAATATCGAGTTTCCAAGAATTTCATTCGACCTGTTAATTAAAAGTCGAATGCAGCGGGATTTCCCCGAGCACGTCGAGGGAAATGTTCCAAATACCTTAAGAAACGGCTGCAATCATTTCTATTTTCAATACCGGAAACCACGTGGTTTCTTCTCGAGAATTTCTCGGATCGCAAATTAATCACTGAGAGACGATCTTCAAGGTTGTAAATCATGGAAAGTACATTTTTTGAAAAATTATTGTGTTTTACAAAATACACAGTAGTTTTAAAGTTTTATGTTATTTTCCGAAGAAAATCTTGGAAAAATTAGTTTCAGAGTAACGTCAGAATTTTCGGAAAAGTAGTAAGTAGCGAGTGTACGAGAAAGAACCGAATTTCTCTACTCGGTCAACCTGCACTAATTTTACTAAAAACGTATAACTGTCACACGCAGCTTGTGCGTGTTGGTTATGGTACGTTTAACTGGGGCTCCTTTCAACCCAGAAAATAAAGGTTTCAACATTACAAAGGGTGCTTTAACATTAATCATTCCGGGACATAACCATACTCTTTTATTAACTTACTAAACTCGAAGTTACTCGGTAAAATTCTGAAAATTCTACAGAAAATTCCGCAGCTTAAATAAATAATTAAAATCCATCGTTTCTAAACTATCAGCGTGTTTTCAATAAATCCTAAACCAGCTAATTTCCGAAACGCCTAAAACCATAACATCGTCGTTCCATCAACGAAAAATTCTCCCATAAACGTAAATCCTGAAAGCGTAATCTTGAGTCACGAGCCCTAAAACCCTAGACGATTTTCTTCTTTTTTTTGTAAAACATGAATTCCATATTTTTTCCATTTTACCCGAAGCACGCGGTATAACCGTATACACTCTTCGTGAAAGTTTTAGATACTTTGGCAAATTCTAAACGCATTGTAACCCGGTCATTCGGTGTATCGTTCGGTACTTGTGAAATATTCACGGAATTCAATGGAATGGATGGTCCTCGCAATTCCATCGCGAGACCATCGGGAAAATTGTTCTATTAATAACGCTCTTAATTTTCATATAAGCCGTTTAATTCGAATATCTGTCCGGCACGCGCGATTCTACGTCTGTGTGTGTGTGTGTGTGTGGGTCTGTTTTGGTGCGACGATGGTAATTGTATGTTTTGAATCAAGCGTGATGGACGGAAATAGACGTTTAAACAAATTTATTTCGACGCACAGCGACGCGGAAGAGAATGCGATTGGAATCAGGAATTGCAGGATACAATTTCCGGTTGGGTATGTAGGGTAAACTGTGTCGTTATTGTTCCCCAGACAGTTATCTGACCATTTTGAGTCCCGTAGTAAAATTGATCATACTGAATAATGCCGCTGGAAATCCGGCAGAACGATGAGGACTCGTTGTTTGCGCGTCAAATCATCGAGGGAATTTTGTAATTGTAAACCCATCAATTATCCGCGGGTCTCGTTCCGCTTTAAATTGATTACCCGTCGACGTGGAATACTTTTTTTTAATGTTTAAATCACACACGATTTAGATTTTAATGTTTTATAAATAAAAGAGACTTGGTGCTTTTTTCGGAAGTTTCTTTTCACGAAAAAAAGACCCGAAGAAACTTAATATTAAAAACCTTTCCAGTGAAAAATATACACCGCACACTATCGCACGGTAACCTACTTTTAATACTCGGGCAAAAAAAATTACATACATTCCGCGAACCTTCCTCTTTAAGAATCCGTTCGGAAAAAAACATTTCATCTCGTTTCTTGTTTCGCGTATAAATCTGTTCAACGTATTTTCCGAGTAATATTCTCATTAATTCTATTAATTTCCAGTAATAATGTAATGGAAATCCGTTTTGAAACGCGCACAAGTGAAGCACACTCGCCGTGGGAATGGAAACACGGCGAAAAAATATTTTCCACCCCCGTGACCGGGAAATGGAATAAGATAAAATATCTCCGGATCCGTTGTAATCAGTAATTTCTCGGAACGTTGGAAGAAAATCCTATACCGTGAAATCTTTTTATACCTCTCCCCCCCCCTCCACCCCCTCCACTCCGCACCCCCACCGCCGGAATCCAACACTTAATCATATCGTCGTAAGTTTCATTTAAAAATTTTCACACGAAACCACTTGCTCTTTCGGCGTTTATTCCATCCGCCGTAGCAAAAAAAAACACAAAAATTCAGCGAATCCTTTCACCGTGGGACTTGAACGCGAGAGCGAAACGGTAAATCAATTTTTCCATTTTCTTTGCATGATTTCATTATCCCGGGATTTCCTGGTAGCGGGCAATTGCACCGATTACATCAAAGCGTCGTTCCCGGAGAAATATTACGTCGGATCGCGATGAATGAGCACAGAGGTGGGGGTTGTGTGGGGGAGAAGGGGAAAAGGGTAAGGGATGGCGAGGCAACTCATTAAAAATAATATTATTTATTAAGCCGGGGATGACGACTTCTTCGAAAAGAGAATCTTCCCGTTGCTCTCGCGACAAATACACAGAATTTTTCAAACGGACTAGAAATGCGGGAATTCGTTAACTCGGTCGCCTGAAAATCTGGGCAAAGTAGAAAAAAATGTCTGGCTAATAAAATCCCTCGCATTTTCGGTTTTTAATATCCCGTAATTAACACGACCCTGGAAACTAAAATGCTTTCATAGATTAGCGATTGTTTCACGTTGTCACCCTGCACACCTGTCTCACGCGGACCAATCAGGTGAGCATCGAAAACCCCGGCCAATCAGGAGAACGCCGGATTCATCCCTGTCCGCTTATTACACGCGGATGTCACCGCGTCGGCGAATAGAAAAAAGAAATCCCGGAAAACCGTGGAACCCGGAAAAACTCGATATTTCCCGAATATATGTGCTCGCGTTGCTCGGCGAGACTATCAGAAATCATAGAAATATTTCGGACTTCCGGTGCCTCTGACCCAGGTATTAAAGGTACAAAAATGTCGCCGGGATTTCAAAATTCCCACGGTGGGATACACGTGAATATCGTTGCTATAAAAAAGAGATAGAAAGATAATTAAAACTTTAATGCATCTTATGATAATAATAATAACGCGATTAATAAAAATAACGCAAATAATGGAAAAAGAAAAAGAAAAGAAAAGACAATAAAATGAGAATGAAAATGAAAACGAAAACAGAAAGCGACAGACAGACACGATCGATGTCACTCACGTTGCATCCGAAATCCCCCGAATTCCGATTTATCGCTCCTCGCATGTGCATATCCGGTAGAAAAGCTACGTTCCACCGAATACAGAAAAAGATAAACACACGAAAAAAAAGAAACAACCCGAAACGTGTCGAGTAACACGCCCAGACGCGGGGAGTCACTTTTCCACCGACGATTCGTCGCTATCTGCTCGACGGCGAGTCGCCGGAAAAATCCGTCGCGACGCACCGGGAAATGATAGAAACCGATGCCATCCCCGTTATCTGTCGTTCCCACTGTGGAATCAGGACCCCGTTGCCTATGGTTGTCGAGGGTACATGTTTCCCGGATATCGAGTCTTCCCCCTCCCCCTCCCCCTCCCCCTCCTCCTCATCCTCGTATTACGAAATTGTCTGAAATATTCACGCGTAAGCGACTTACGTCATCGAATGATATCCGCGAGACACTCTGCGTGATTTTTTGTCGTCATTCTCTCTCGTTTCATTTTTCCCTCTTTCCTTTCTACTCGCCGTCCCACGCGAATTCCGTCGCACGAGAAGAAACCACGACGGATTTTCTAATCGATGACGCGTCCGTGTCATTAATTTGCCAAATGCGTCGCGGAGGAAACGATGATTTTTCGTCGGTTCGCCGCGACGAATGATTTCGTGATCATCGCCGGTGTCGCTTTGGTAAGTTTCCAGAATCATCGGGAAAATATAACGAGGCCGTCGTTAAAGAGGAAATGAGAGGAGTGGGGGATGGGGAGGGGAGGGGAGGGGGATGCCGCTAAGTAATTAGAATCTGCCCGATTCTCACGGGGATCGTCGTCGATTCAGGTAGACAAAATAGATTACCAGGGAAAACGTCGTACCCTGATTATGCGAGGGGTTCTTTTTTTTTCTCCTTTCCCCGATTTATTCTTAGCCCGATAATTACACGTGGGATGTGTGTGTTTCACACGGTTTCGTCGGTGTGTAGCAATTATTACACGCGCGACGAACACACAATGGAACGACGATTATGGGTGAATAGAAAATGACGGTGGCAATTTTGGAACAATGCTCGCACGGCCGAATTTAGATTCACTCGAAACCGCGGATTATTAGCTTATATGGAAAATACTGTTTAAACAAAATGCTCCGCGGCCGAGATTATTAACTGGCGTATCGTTGTTTCGACCGGTTAATTGGTCGAAATACTGGTGGACGGGAGGGGAGGGGTGATTGTTTGGTCTCAACGAGCAAGAATTTTTTCCACTCGTCGTTTCGCGGAAGAAATTAAACCGCGTCGAATTCGAACGTTAAAACGGTCGCTGATAACGACACTGTGAATATATGCAACAAAGACTGCAAAAAAAATAGCATCCCACACGAGTATTCCTTCTGAAAATGCAAATATTATTTAAACAACAACCTAACGATATATTTTCCACAAAATAGATACTTTATCGACAATTATTTCCTCGAACAAATAAATTACAAATCAAAATCATCCCAAAGACACCCCATGAGATGGAGGGGGGAGGAAGAGGGGGTCGTAAAAGTAGAGGGTGGGGACACTTTGAACCCTTTTCAGCCAAAGGTTAAACAAACATCTCTAAATGAACGCTAGCAGTCACGCCGAATCTGACGTGAAAAACGTTCCTTTGGCTTTTGGAAAGATCGAAACGCGCAGACGTCTATGCGACAGACGAGTAAACGAGAGAACAGGAGAGAGGAGAGAGAAGGGGGGGGGGAGGGGAGTGAGGTCGAAGTCGTCTACGTATCCGATTGAAAGCGCACATATTTACTTGCGTACCTGCGAGGTATTGGAACAAACCGCAGACCCGGATGCGGTTTGCCGTTGCATCCGCAAGGTAAACGAAGGGCGGGAAACGTAAAAGAGTAAGCCGGAACGAGATGCGTAAACTCGCGCTTCCCGTTGGAATTAGCAGGCGAAATAGCATGTATTTTCCTTCGGGGTACGAAGAAGGTGGGGAGGGGGGAACACTTCCCGTGACTTTGGTGCGATTCATCCCGGTTCGAGGAGTCATTTCGGATGGAATTCAAACAGAGATCTCGACGTTTTCCGAAACGGTCTTTCTTCTCCCCGTCGACTTCGATTAACTCTCGATTTTGTGGTAGACGGAATATTCGCGGAGAGAGAGAGAGAGATTATTTAGACGAGTATGTTTCTTTTGGAGTCGCGAGAATTTTTCGTGGAAATTATCTGAAAATATTTGACGAGCTCGTGAATTCGAAAGATTCTTTCGGTTAGTTTGATACTTGAAATTCTACCGGATAGACTGGGATTTTATTATTGATACACAGTAGATTTTGCAAATGTAAGTTTGCATAATTTTTAGATGGAGAAGTTCTTGAAGATTTATTCGGAACTTCTTTCCAGGGAATCGAAGAAATGGTGAAGGGATTACAATGATTACAATGTTATTAGCGTGGATATCGAGTGTCGTGAAAAATCACCGGCTCTCGAATAACTCCTCCGGCAATGAATTCAATTGTTCCAAGGTTGTTTTTGTCTCGGAGGTGGCGTGGATTTACTCCACTTGTCCGCCCTTTCGGTTCTCGTCTCTTCTTCCGTCGTTTTCTCAGTGCTAGCGGTTGACATTGATAAACCGTGGACCCGCGGTTTTCTTCCAAACCGCCACGCAGGTAAGTACACAGTGACGTAAACACACACAAGGGTGAATTGTAAACGTTTCCGTGATATATGTGTGTGTGTGTATGTATAAATATGGGACATCCGTGGGTGGTTTCCGTGTGTCGCGGGAATCTCGGTTTATCAACGCCCGGAACAAACAATGGAATTGATTAATTATCCCGCCCCTTAAAGAGTTTTTGGCTTTCGTTTGGCGCGAAAGTTTGCTCGTCTCGTTTTCTGTCTCGCTTCGCATTTCTTTTTTCTTCGTCTTCTTCGTTTTTTTTCTTCTTCTTCTTCTTTTACAGAGAACCACCGGTACACACCATCAGGAATCCGGTTTTGGAGAACTCGTTACGGGGAAAGTGGCAATTTTTGCCGGGGAAGCTTTCGTCAGGTGTTAAGATGATATAGTTTTGAGAAACTGATTACGCGGAAGCGAGAGACGCTCCGTGGAAGTTAATTTATAAAGTTTGCGGCGCAGAATCATGGAACGTGTTATATATATGATTCATGATTTATATAAAAAATACCTAACGTTCCTTGTAAATTTTCCAAATTACTAACAAATGGAAATACGTAATCGAAATTACAAAATCCAACGATTATATGACACTTGGAATCTCTTTTAAGAACCCTAAAGCTTAATCCCACGCAAGGTAGAATCAAAATACCCTAAAATTCATCACAACAACGTATCAGAACGTTGCGTGGAAGAAAATGACATAACCCAGCCAGTTCCCGAAGGATCCTGGATCCTTTCCAACAGTCAGCTGTGCGAGTCTGTTTCTACAACCTTGTTCCCTATATGTTATCAGCTTTATTGAATCACCAGCCACTGTTACTCCGGACTTCTATCCCTTCGGGGCAATCTGCCATCCCTACGTGGGGGTTGGTTTACTTCCATATATATATATATACATATTTTTTTTTCCCTGCCGCAGAACTTACCTCCCCTACTTGCCGCATATCGTATAAGGTGTACCGAGTTAACTCTCGATTTTACGACGTCGTCTCTGTGCCTCCTATTTCAACTTCCAAATTCCTTTCAATTCTCTTTTTATCCATTCAGGGGCTTTCCTGCCTGAATATTCCACTCCCCCAAAGACTCTAACGGTTAAAACTCATAAAATGTCTGCTTTGGTCCACGTATGTACGTACGTACGTTTGTTTTACTTGCCGCGTATCGTTTCGGGGGATCTTTATTCCAGATCGGATTCGAATAACCAAAATCTGCGACGAAGATACCGGTTACGGTTGAATCGTACAATTTTTCTGGGCAGGATCACTGATTGTGGCTTATCAAATTATTAGGATAAACGTATCGTGGGTGTACCGAGTCAATTTTGATTCTCGATCGATTCGAATCGAGCGTTGGTGAAACTTTGCAAAAGAAAGAACAATGGAAAGACACGAGTAGAAAGTTC
Source organism: Mimumesa dahlbomi (assembly GCA_917499265.3). NCBI lineage: Eukaryota > Metazoa > Arthropoda > Insecta > Hymenoptera > Crabronidae > Mimumesa > Mimumesa dahlbomi. The sequence goes on from OU824118.1 coordinate 13,786,764, forward strand.
TAATTAGATGGAAATTAATAATCATGACGCACGTGGCTCGATTACACTTCTTTCATCCCACCGCCGTGGGTTTTCCAGTTTCTCGATATCGATGAAGACGCTAAACGACGCTCGGAGAAAAACCGCCCCTTAGAAAAAGATTTCGAACGGATGAGCGTCGAACGAGGCGCCGAATTGAATCTCGCGGTAATCTCACGATCAAACTGTATATACAGAGAGACGAGTATAGATATATATAGAAGACAGTTCTCTTTTTTTGTCGGTTTCAGTTTCATTGGCTCTCTGATTTACGCGTTATCGGCTGAAAGGAAGAAAAGGCGAGAGAGCAATGTAGCGAGAAAAAGGGAACCCGGGGAAATCGAAGGGTTGGGAAGGGAGATAGGTTTCAAGAAGGAAAGAAGAAAAAAAAACGGCACCGAGTAACTTGATCGATTCGCTGGGAATAGATAACGATTTTTTTCCACCCCGTAAAATAGTAATTAACCCCTGTACAACGGCCCGCACAGCACCCCAACATATTTTCATTTGTCATCCCTTAAGGTAAAGCGTTTAAAAATATTATTTTATTCAAATTTTCCACACGAAATCTTTCGCTATACCTTTGATAAACTAGACAAACTTTTATTCATCAAAATACACAATTAAGAGGGGCTCTCGTTGGATTTTAGTAAATTCGATCGAAACGACACGCATTCCCATGAATTTCGATGACTCGGAACACTCGAGGGCCAAGGTAAGCGAGCTGTTGCTTATCAAGTACCCGTAATTAACGCGCTTAAGGCGGCAACCGATCAATTAAGTGTGTTCTCAGTCTGTTCCACTTCTAATTCGTCTTTAGACCCGGATTAATCGACGAAAGCTGTTCGTCTCTTGCGTGGTTTAAAGATCAGGAGGAATAAATCAGTTTTTTAGTAACGAGGCGACACCACTGTATATTCGTATTCTAAAAGAGAGGAGAGGGATGAAAAGTGATGAAAATTCATTATACGGAAGCGAGGGGCAGTTTTCCAGTACCCTCTGCCGGTAGAATCTTCGCCGATGTGCCCGTAGTCATTTACAAATCCTGTTTAATGAAAGGGAATTTCCAAGGACCGGTGAAATTAATTCCCACGCGGACGGGTTAATATCGCTCGTTATACGCGGATGTTTTTCTTTCGTTAATTCCCTTCCCGGTAGAACAAACCAGTCGCCGCGGCATCGGAAAACATGCTTTCTGAAATGAAGTCGAGCTTTTATGCACGTCCCAGTCATTATCATTATGATTACTCCCACCCACCCCACCTCCGGTTAGTCTCCTTCATTTTTTTTCCCCTCATTTTTTCATTTTTCTTTTTTTTTCAAATCCGACACGACTGCATCATGAATGGTGGAAGCCGATGGCTTGTTATCCGATAGCCTAGATAACCCGGACGGTAATTATATTAATTGCACTATCGTTGGGTGCATCAGAGGTGCCCGATCGATTATCATTCACTTCGGAACCCTCCGATGGCAACGTTCTACCCGTAATTCAGTTAACCTTTTTGCCCGGACAATTTAAATTCACCGCGGGTTCCGCGTACGACGCCATATTCCCCGTTGCTTCGACTCTTTCATATATATATATATATATATATTCATTCAAATTTCCCTCATCCGCAAGTAAATATCACCACCCCTCCCCCCACTAACAATTTCTATAACCAATTGCTCCACAGTACATGTATATGTGTGTCCCTAAAGTAAGTAAAGTAGTGAAGTCGATAAGGGGACCAGTGGATAAAGACAAGATATCCAAAGAGACAACCTATATAAAAAAAACATCAAACAAAAAAAGATAAACGAAAAGAACATCCGAGAAAGAACAGTGGCAGGCCGGTAAATAAAAGGGTCTTGATTTAAAGGGTTAATATTACCGTTCCTAGTCCACGGTAACGTACACTCCAGTGGTCCGCACATTTATTAGCTTCACTCCCGGGTCGGGACGTGTCCGTATCGGGACAGCCTGTTTATCTCTTTGGCGAAAAAAATTCCGTCGGTCACGTAGGCATAAACGATAGCCAACAGAACGAATTGCCCGCCGCCGGTCCCCCCGTTTACCGTTCACCGTGATTTTTGGCAGATCACGGCCATTAGAACGTTCGGGGATTGGCCGACATTCCTGACCATGAATCAAGCGATGTAGGCTAAGCCTACTGCCGATCGAGCAACCAGATACTCCCGAGGTACACAACGCAATATGCCGTTGTCCCGGTGCACATACTAATCCCTTGAAACGGACCGATTCACTCTATCTGGCACGAACGCTTCCTGCCATATCATCCGCCCCTGGCTCCCTGTCCCGACTCACCTCTGCTCCCCCATCGCCCCCCCCCACCCCGCTGATCTGTGTCCGGCACTGGAAACGTCGAAACGCGATTCGGTGACGGGGGATTTTTCGTTTTTGAGTGAAATGGTAGTGGTTACTGTTGATCGCAGTGATTTAATTACACCGTGGGTACTTTTTTTATTGGATTTAAGTTTGTGTTACGTTTGGGGGATTTGTTCGTTTCATTTGTGTGATTGGTTCCTTTATCCTGGTGATGGGTGAATATTTAAATTATTTTCGAATTTTGGAGGATTGTTCTAAAAGTTACGATTATGGTTTAATTAGTGGTTTAGTGATCGTTAAATAGAACCTTTCTAGTGTCATCCAGATGATAGATCTGAATTAGATATAGATTAGTAATAGTGATTATAGAAATTATGAATTGTAATATATAGTATATATTATAGAATATACTTTAGAAAATGATTATAGAAAGTAAACGTGCACAGAGTGTCTTTTTCAAAATTTTCACTGCTATCCACCATACGATCATTCCTACCGACCGAATAAAATGACAAATCCCGAGGGACACACTGAAATATATCAGTTCGTTAATTGAAAGCGAAGATGGGAGCGCGGCGAGCAATCAACCGTCTGTACTTCGAATTACCGATCGTAAAACCAAGCGTGCAATTACCGAGAGAACGATTCTGGCGTTAAAAGAAATAAACAAAAAAAAGGAGAAACAAAAAAGGAATAAAAGAATGTGTGCCCGTCGAAACCACGCGGATTCTTATAATCTCTCCCTCGTCGATCGAAATCCGGAAACGACGATTCGAGGAGGCGGGAAGGAATTTTGATTCTACGGGGGGGGGGGGGGGGGGCGGAGGTCAAATGCTAAAATTAAAACTCACCAATGCGTGAATCGGACAGCCGAATACGATCGATAGAGATTTAATTAAAACCCAGTCATTCGGTGTTTACCGTACTTGTCCGGCGTCGAACGTTTCAATTCTAGCACGAATATACCTTTATAACAGATTGTTCAACCGTAACGATATGTAGACCGATATTCCCATTTATTACGCGTAAAGATAGAAACGTTATGGTGGCCATGCCACATCCGTACTTTCGTAACGCGGATAATTCATTCTCAAGATTCGGAATATACATGGTAAAAACAAATTCTATCACGAGAAATTTTTTCCAAAAAGAAAATTGTACCCATTCATAATTCCTAATAACAAAGATTTATAAAATTGTTAGGAATTCTCATAGAATCATATTTCAAATTCTAGTTTCGCATATCCACGTTCCACGTTTCCATTGGTTCACCATATAATAACCCATAACTCGGGGGGTATCAGTTTCCAATTGCAATTTACCATCAATCTGATCGATGGTGCCTGTCTCGGGGGTGGTTTGATAGGGTTAACCGTAAACACACCCGCGAAGTGCGCAACTTCCCTTAAAGAGTGGTAACCGTGCAGGAAGTAACTCGAGAGTTTCCTTGATTACAGTGTCGACACACTTCAAAACCTGAAGACGAACTGCGCCGACCCTGTCATTTCCAAGCACGCCGGCAACCTCAAGCCGTACTTTGTCCTAAGCAATTAATTACGAGCGTTGATCAAACTTAAAGAGTAATCAACGACCCCGTGGCTTCTCCCGCATGCCCTTCAAGTTTCGGTAATGCAATAACCGCTATAACTTACCTATAGAAGGGACAGTTTCATAGAGTCAAGGTATAGTATATTACAGAACGAACTGTACGATGAAAAAAATTCCATGGAAATATTCAACGTTTTACTGTTCACATTGTAGTATACATGTATGTATATAATTATTGTAGCGTGATTTAAATTGTATAAATTAATCATTTATTTAATACATTTAAAACACAAATAATTAATTTTATTTTACGATAAATAATTTCGGCATCTCGTACAAATTCGGATAATCCGTAACCGATGTATATTTTCTTTTCATACGTTTCATGAAATTAAACACAGAGGCGAACAGTATTTTCGGGTGGAATATTTCGAAACGCGGGCTTTATGTTCAGCGTGTTTTCGTTATTATTATTTTAACCCAATAGAATAGAGCTACGAAATAAAATATCGCCGCGATAAAGTAATTGTTGTATCAATCGGTCGGCAAATATTCCTGTAAAATGTTCATTATTTATACGTGTATTCGTACACACATCGGTGGAAATTTGTCGAACGTTTTCATTGGCGGAACTCATTATTTTTGAAAGTCCGTGAAAATAGGTCTATATGTATGTCCGCGGTGGTATTATTAAATCCCATTTCCCGTATATCTGCGAACATTATTATGAATCCTCTATGTGACATTGCATTAAAGAGCGACATTATTTTTGCATACATAAATTAAGCAAAAGTATTCGCGGCAAGCGTTGAAATATTAAAATCACATCGCGCATACATTTCCCTCGCGCTGGGCTCGCGTGTTACATTCATCACCGTGCGGAATATCTGTAACGTGTAATACGTGATTCTGTATTAATCCGCCGACTAGAAAAATATTTTGTTCGGAAAATTACGGGTCACCGGAATGGTTAAATTACCTGGATTTATGGATCGGTAAACTGCGTTATAATCCAATGTCTCAACAAAAAACTGATTTATACTTTTTCAATTCCTTATTCAATATTCTTATTTAATCTCATTTCTAAAATTTTTCACCCAGAAATGTTTCCGCCTTAAAAATTCCCTCACCCATAAATCTCATATACACAAAACAATTCTGAACAAAACCACAAATAAAAAATCGCTGTTTTGTTTGAACACAATCCCCGACTTCCACCCTTAGTAAAAAATAAAAAATCACCCTCTTCACGGGACCAGCATATCTGCACAACTTCCGCGACTCCTGGACGTCGGTCTACGTCGAAAAGTCTCTTAGCGACAATGGTCTACTCGATTCAAGTTAAACGGTCGTTAATGGAGGTCCGGACAGAGGATTAGCGGCTAGGTAATTGCGGAACGGCAACGGACAGACGCGAGGACCGGGGTCGGACAGTTTTCGCACGATATCAGAAACCTGGGTATCGTCTACGGGAACGATGATAGGTAAGCCAACGTAATGCGTCGTTCCATTTAAACCAGGAAGCGTAATGACGAGGGTGAGGGGTTGGGGGGGGGGGGGTTGGGGGTGGAAAGCAACGAGGAACTTGTTGTACGAGCTGCAGAGCGAGAGGGAAATAAGTTCGGCCGACTTTAGAGGAGGACACGTGAGAGTAAGAGATAACGAGGATGAGACGGTGTGGAGAAGGTAGACGAAGACAAATTTTAGTCGAGTTTCTCGTGAGGAAGAGAGAGAGAGAGAGAGAAAGATAGATGAACGCGAAAAGAAAATGGAGTAGGGTTTACAGTGACGGGACTAGGTTCACGGGAAAAATGTCAATTAGGCTAAATAGAAAGAGTGACAAAAAAAAGAACATTGAAAATGTCAGAAATTAAGAGAAAGTATTAAGATAAGAACTCTGTCTACTCTATAGTACAGTATACTAAGGAAATACATAAAAAGAAAAATACGAAGAAAATACCAGGAAGACGGAAATGTTATAGAAAGAGATTTACATGAGTTTTTCGAAAACTTCCGACGGGAACGCAATAAGAGAAAAAGTCCAGTTTCGCGAAAGTTTTCGAAAACCAGAACAAAAGATACATATATGTATATACCAACGGAATTACAAGACGGGTGTAGAGAATAATAAAAATAATAAGAACAGAGTGGAACAGAAAGACGAATAAAAGAGATATTTTCGTGCGGTTGATAAATCTGATAGAAGTATTTCGAGGTGGACGGAAGTAGAAAGTGGCAGAAACAGGTCTGCCAGGCGATTTAGCGATAGTTTGAAGCACCTCCGGCGATTACCCCGTGAACTTGACAAGGACCACTTATCTCACGAAGCGTAACACGGGCCAAGTTCGGTTTCGTAGTCGGGATTGGCCTGCCACCGCAACCTGGGGCAACTACATGCTGGCAAACCAAAGGTGCATGGGCCGGGCGATAAATGCGACTTTGATGACCGCGGAGTGACGCCGATTTAGAGTGGAATCGCAAAAACAGTGACCATCGGATTTCCATCGGTCATAGTTATACGAATTTTACAACAAAGATTCGATTTAACCATTTTTAATATTAACAAAGATTAAATCGTAGGAATTTTTGGGGCGCAGATTTCTTGGTGCGAAGAAATATCGTGGCTTATAATTTCATAATGTGAATTGTAATACAATTTACTAATCATTATAAATATCTGAATTTCTATAAATATTGTACACTTTTCTGGTTTAGAATTTCTCGTTAGAATTTCTGGCGAAGAAATATCGTGGCGTAAAATTTTATAATGTGAATTGTAATATAATTTACTAATAATTATAAATATCTGAATTTCTATAAATATTGTACACTTTTCTGGTTTAGAATTTGTCGTGGTAGTAGTATCGATCTTTTGAAGATTTCTACTTGACAGACATTGCATACATCACACGGTGATCGCATGCTGACCACGAAATACGAATCGCGGATTGCAACATCGCTAGAAGTCACTCCTTTGGGAGATGAGAGCGTGAACGATCCGTCGACAGCGACGAAATCGAATCGCAAGCACGCGATTTCTGAACATCCAATTAGAAGGAAGTGACAATAGGATTAATCCATTTCGATTTTAAGCCAGCAACAAATGAACAAATCATCAACGTGAAACTAAATAGGATATAAAGAAATTGATATGTCTCTCTGGTACTTAAAATTTATTTCCCCGTACGCTTCGATCGGTAAATTCTATTTTTCGCAACGATACGTCTATGCTAGAAAGACTTCCAATGATTTGAACAAATATTCCTATTTCCTTTGCCAGTGGAAAATTTGATGGAATTGCGATTGGTCGTTTGAAGATACTTTCATTGGGAAAAGATGAAATTTCTAATGTAATACTCTTTCCGTGTAATTTCTCCATACTTTGAAATGTATGTTCTGAATTTTTCATATCTCAGTGTCAGGATAATTGGTGAAATAATTGTTCGTACTTCACGAACGTTGGGGTGGCTGGAATAATACGTGGCATAAGTTAAACTAAACTTTGAGTCCCCGTCTGAGCACACACGCACACACATACACTCGTACAGACAACGTATATCTTCGTCTACTACAGAAGTCGGGCGTAACTTTGTTCAGTTCACGTTTTACGGCGGAAACGTTGCGTGTACTTCTTTATACTTCGGTTGTCTGTACTAAGTTCTTCAAGGACTTACTCGTCTACTCGGGGGACCCGAACACAGAGAGAGCATGCATCCTGATCCAAGGTATGCTAAACCAATCGTGGGATACGATGAAATGGATTCCATCGAGCGTCACGTTGTTTCACCTCGTAGCTCGTGAAATCGAAATCCGTCAGGAATAATGTCGGGAAATCTTAGTATTTTCCGCCGCGTGAGCCGCTGTTGATCTGAATTATGGCGAGGAGTGACGGTGTGACGTCACCGTGGGAAATTTACTCGCGTGAAAATCTCGAGGCGCGGAAATTTCGATGCGAGGGAATTTCAGTGCGTAGAAATATCAGCGCAGAGAATTTCAGAGCGTAGAAATTTGAATGCGAGGGAATTTCAGAGCGTAGAAATTTCGATGCGAGGGAATTTCAGGGCGTAGAAATTTCAACGTAGGGAATTTCAGGGCGCAGAAATTTCAACGCAGGGAATTTCAAAGCGTAGAAATTTGAATGCGAGGGAATTTCAGAGCGTAGAAATTTCGATGCGAGGGAATTTCAGGGCGTAGAAATTTCAACGCAGGGAATTTCAGGGCGTAGAAATTTCAATGCGAAGAAATTTCAGAGCGTTGAAATTTCGATGCAAGGGAATTTCTCGACGTAGAAATTTCAACGCAGGGAAACATGGATGCGTAGGAAATTTTGTTGTGCAGAAATTTCGGGTGTATCAAAATTTATTTCAACTCAGTTTCATATTTAAAATTCAGCTACAAACAACCCTCCTAATTCATCGACTTCTTAAACGCAAAGTCGTATTCCATTCAACCCACGCTGTATCGATGATAAACGATAGAAGCGTGCAACAATAGTTCAATTATTAACACAGCCAACATGCACAGCGTTCCACTAACACACACACACACACACACACTGGCAGTACTATCGTATGTCACAAACGTCTGCCCGAAAACCCCATAGCGGAGCCAAAACTCCGCTAACAACGAGCTTTTCGCGAAAGGAGACAAAATCATACTACATTATAATTTAATTAAAACCAACCCCTCCCCCTCCCACACCCACCCACCCTCCCTCCCCCTCTCTCCGTTCACGTTTCGCGCGGTAACACGAACACAACGGCAGCATTCATTTATGAAGCCGGCCAACGTTTGCGGATGCAAAACTGTCGACAAATTAGCGAAACCTGAATTCCTGGCCCCGTTCCCCCGGCGACTTGATAAACTTCTCAATTATCAAAATTAATTAAATTTGTTCGCCGATGTGCGGGGGTGTCGCGCGCCTCCCTCGCGCTAAGCGGTTGTATTAACTCGCGCACACGTGTGTGTGTGTGTGTGTGTGGAAAAGTGTCGGTAAAAGCGATATAAATCTCGCTAATAGTAATTCATGCCGACACCTCGGATCCACTGGAATTAACGAGTGGCGAACGCCGTCAACCTGTCGCATTACCAACTTGACGCTCACAGTTGTCGATTAACACTTCGCGATTCCTGTCTTTAGTTTCCGCGGAAACACCGTAGACTTTGTTAATTAAACGAATACGGCACCTTTGTTTTTTTGTTAGACATATTTTCCCACGTTTTTGTTTTGAACGACAGACTTTGAGAGCTTTTGGATAATATTTTGATTCAGTTTTGATTGGGAGAATCATTTTGGATGTGTTTGGTGAAAGTGTTTAGGGTGTAATTAACACGTCAATGATGGTAATTAAGCCGACGATGTTTAATATCACGTAACGTGTTACGATGGGGTGCGTTTTTTTCGTATCATAAAAAAAGGGATACAGCGAAATAAATAACGACGTGCGTGGCGCGTTGCATTCTGTTATCGGATAATTCGTCCGGTTTTAATGTAACATTTAATACCTACGTGACGATCCAATATGGAAGCGTATTTCGCGATGCACATGCGTTCGATTCCATAGCGTAGTAGTTACATTATCGACGGGGAAAAAAGAATGAACGAAAAATTCGATCGCCGTATTAAACATCATGCATGAAATATTACGTTAATTTAACGAACGTCTCGTCAAGAGAACGGATACTTTTTTCTTCCGATCGGATTCTATCGTTAAAAAAGAAACACATTTTATTTGAATAGTAAAAAAAGAAAATCGTTAGAGTGATATTTCCGATGATTATACCTTACCGTGTCGAGACACGTATAAAATTCCACGTAGATTTTCCAAAGAATAAGAAAAAACCATCGCGGCACAGTATGAATAATTCCTGACAGAAGGTTAAAACATGATGATACGAAACGATGCTTGATGTTTCGGTACTTACGAGGCGTTTTTCCGGCCATCAGTCGCGGTCCTTAATCCTCGAATAAAATTCTGACTCACGTGCGGACCACCGTATTTCCCGCAGAAATTTCTCTGTCGGTAATAACATCAAAAGATGCCATCACGGCATCGCGTTTAATAGGAATCGTAAATTTCTCGCAAGGTTTACCGGTTCCCGCCTCGGTTTTTGTTTGCTTGTCACGTGTAGTTTTACTTTGGCACACAAGTATTCGTGCGAGTGCGACGATTTCCCACCGCGAGAAAACACATTTCATGTTCCACATCTCGTCATTTTTATAGCGACACACCGCAGTTTCGATTCAGCGAATGGAATTTTAATCGATGGAAATTTTTCTGCGGAGAAATTTCCCTGCGTATGAATTTTCATACGTGGGAATTTCTACGCGAGGGAATTTTGTATTTGTAGAAATTCAGGGGCAGAATGCAACGTGTAAGAATCTAAAGGAACGTATTTTAAGGAAAGGTAGATATTACAGAAAAATAGTGGGTAGGAACTCGATAGAGAGAACAGTTATAAATAACTCTTTCTCTCGAGAGATGTACAGCTCCACGTTCTTTTCGAGTCTTCGCGAAAGGGTCAGGATTAAATCGAGCATTTCACGAGGCTCGGCCAGTAGTAGTAATGGAAAACGTATTACCGGAGCCGTAAGTTCCGTCAGTAGGGACACAGCCGGCCGACATTATAACGCGGATGTGCAGGCTGTACTTAACGACGAAACTCCGTGGAAACTGTAATTTTCGTGCGAGGGGGTCGGAAAAACTGGTCGATGGAGGTAGAAGTCGCGTCACCCTGCCGCCGTTGAAATACGACTGGTTGAAAAAAAGTTAAACAAATGGGATGCCGAAATGCTACGCTTTCGGCTAAACGAAGAAGCTGTAATGATTATTTGAAATACGTAAAAGGAACACTGGGAAAACTGTGCAAGATACTTTTTGGCGGAGAAATTCCTGCGCTGTGAAATTCCTACGCATGGAAATTCCAGCGAACTGAAATACCTACGCGTGGAAATTCCAGCGAACTGAAATACCTACGCGTGGAAATTTCTACGCTTCGAAATACCTACGCGTGGAAATTCCTACGCGTGGAAATTCCTGCGCTTTGAAATACCTACGCGTAGAAATTCCTGCGCTTTGAAATTCCTACGCGTAGAAACTCCTGCGCTTTGATATTCCTACGCGTAGAAACTCCTGCGCTTTGATATTCCTACTTGTGGAAATTCCTGCGCTTGGAAATTCCTACGCGTGCAAATTCCTGCGCTTTGAAATATCTACGCTTTAAAATCCCTACGCCTAGAAATTTCTACGCTTTGAAATTCCTACGGGTGGAAATTGCTGCGCTTTAAATACCTACGTGTGGAAATTGCTGTGCTTTAAATACCTACGCGTGGAAATTCCTGCGCCGATACATTCACATCGCCCTTTCCGCTCAGCATTATTTCAGGCTTCGAAATTCCCGAGCAATCTTCAAACACAAATTCACCGTCACGTCTGTGGGTCGCATTACGAAGTTCGTCATATTGTTAGCATCCGTGAATGCATTCCGTACGCGAACAATGTTACGTCAGGTGATTAAAGGTGCCGGCGCCCGAAGGGGAAAAACTATACCGTGAACGGGGGATCAAGAGATGATGATGAGTTTAGAGTAATTCACGTGCTCACGGTTTAATACGTGGAAACCGGTGGAAATGTAACCGTCAAGTTCCGTTTAATTCCTGTTACGGAATTAACACGTTACGTCCTATACGTAACACCATGTCTGTGTGCGTACACCGACACCGTGATAGTATTACACTGGAAATTGTACAATTATTTTTTCCTCTCGCTGTAAACCGGAGAATGGGGACGAGATCGTGTTTCCGTGAAACGAAGCGTCGTTACGAACTTCATCGAATCACTAGATTAATAATTACGTAATTTAAATAGACTTCTAAATTGAATATCAAACATATTTTTTTCTCCCCCCCCCCCCTCTCTCTCTCACATAAATCACAGAATAAAATTATTAGATCATATGAATGTTAAAATTCTCTGATATACACCCTGTAACTGAAATTCCACGAGGTAAAAAAAAAGTAGTTATTACAGATGGAAAGAATTCTTTAGATTGTGTACGTTTATAAATTGCGAAAAATACTTGGGTCCGCTGTACATACAACGTGAAATGTGAAAGCGAGGATGAACAGAATTTAATTGAACATCGAAATTTCCTCCTCCTCCTCCACCTCCTCCTCCCGGAGGTTGGCAAATAAAATTCTAACAATGCGCGGAAGCATCGTACTTTAATTCAAGCCCTCTGTGCTGCGTAATTTAAATTGCCGCAATATATCACGCGGTGTGACGTTACCCTCGAAATAATATGCTTCTAGTACCCTTTGCAGTACTGTTCAAACACCGGGCAGCTTCCTTTTGTTACCCCCCGGGCCCGCGGAACCGGCTTGATTTAATTTGCTTTTAAGTCTTTCATCGTTCAACGCCGCGCGGGATTTGATCCGTCGGAATTAAGAATTTATTAGCCATAAAGATTGTATACCTTTGTATTACACGATATTACTTCGAACTCGTTTCACCGCCCGCGGCACAATTCGCAATTCCCCGCGAGATACGAATGACTGATCCCCTTTTTGTACTTTTTTTTTTGTTCGTCGTTTTTTTTTTCTCTTTGTTTGGTTTGTTTTAAATAATTTACAAACCCGTTGAAATATTCGATACAACGTAACGGCGGGATTCAGGAAATTCCGACGTGGGAATTCACGGTATTCCCCGGTGCGAAACCATTCTTCAGCGTACAATTCGCATAGAACGGTGAAGATCGCTTTTATTTCGTTTCCGAGGCGACGTTGTTTGTCGTGGCGCTTAATTTTTCGGAAGATCGTGACGTAATGCGAAACGCTGTCCCACTTTGTGAAACGTTTCACATTTGTCGCTGGTTTATTATGACACTGCTGTGGGACTCTCTTTTAGTTTCCGTGGGATCGATTCACACCGAGGATATCGACGCGTAGAAATTTGCTGCGTAAGAATTTTCGAACGCGTGGTATTCCGGTGGCAGGGTTATTCTGGCGTAGGAATTTGCATACGCGAGGAATTTCGTGCGCAGAATTTTTCTGGCGTAGGAATTGGCACAAAACGGAGATTTCTAGGCGTAAATATAAATTAAAATCTGAACTCGATGCTTTCGGTGTGAAAGCGGACTAAAGATGAACCGCTCGCTATACGTATCCGCAAGTGTTTCTATCGCCAGGTGGATTTTCACCTGTTTGCCGTCGATCGTTGAATTACTTGAAACCGGAACACCATATCAAAGCTGTAACGTCAGTCCCATAGGATTTACAAAACTTTCATCGTACCCTGTTTCGACTGACGGATAAATCTGCCATAGTATTTGCCGAAAATGTCGAAAAAATAACGCGATAAAATTGGTTTGTAAATATTTGACCCGTTTATGAAAATTCCAGCCCCATTTCGTTTTCGAAATACCGAATTTCTCCGACGTGCATTCGCCTGGATCCGGCGTGCGACCCGGTATTTGATTGTCGAATATTAAAACGGTTATCAGATATTAGTATTGCCTCAAGTAGTTTAATACTAGGTGTATGATGCTAATTTATTGGATCACCAGGGTAGCGTTTCGTATTTTTATAAAACTTGCCACATTTTTTGCCGTTTTTCGTTCGGCATTCGCTCAATTTTTGAGATAGCGACCTGAGACTTGTACCATTGTTTTAGTTAGGAAATTCTACGGCAGATCAACATATAATAGTTGTACTTTTCGAAAATTTTATTTTTCGCAAAAATCTGAAGGGGGTAGGTCAGGATTTTTTGCGATTTTCGTAATTTGCCCGGCATTTTTCCAATTTTTTAGATATCATAATGATTCTTTCACGGTCTTATTCGGCTTCGGATTCCGCGTCCAAAACGTCCAGGATCACTTTAATATCTCAAAAATTGCGGAAATGGCGGGCAAATTACGAAAATCGCAAAAAATCCTGACCTACCCCCTTCAGATTTTTGCGAAAAATTAAATTTTCGAAAAGTACAACTATTATACATTGATCTGCCGTAGAATTTCCTAACTAAAACAATCGTACAAGTTTCAGGTCGCTATCTCAAGAATTGAGCGAATGCCGACCAAAAAACTGGTTGAAATTGATGATTTTTCGCGTTTTTCGTAATTCCTTCGTCATTTCCGCAAATTTTTAGATATCGATCTGAATCTTTCACGGTCTTATTCGGCTTCGGATTCCGTGTCCAAAACGTCCCGGATAGTTTTGATACCTCAAACATTGTGGAAATGGCGAGCGAATTACGAAAATCGCGAAAAATCGTCAAATTCACGCGGTTTTTTGGTCGGCATTCGCTCAATTTTTAAGATAGCGGTCTGAAACTTGTACCATTGTTTTAGTTAGGAAATTCTACGGCAGATCAACGTATAATAGTTGTACTTTTCGAAAATTTCATTTTTCGCAAAAATCTGAAGGCGGTAGGTCAGGATTTTTTGCGATTTTCGTAATTTGCCCGGCATTTTTCCAATTTTTTAGATATCAAAATGATTCTTTCACGGTCTTATTCGGCTTCGGATTCCGCGTCCAAAACGTCCAGGATCACTTTAATATCTCAAAAATTGCGGAAATGGCGGGCAAATTAAGAAAATCGCAAAAAATCCTGAACTACCCCCTTCAGATTTTTGCGAAAAAAAAAATTTTCGAAAAGTACAACTATTATACATTGATCTGGCGTAGAATTTCCTAACTAAAACAATGGTACAAGTTTCAGGTCGCTATCTCAAGAATTGAGCGAATGCCGACCAAAAAACTTGTTGAAATTGATGATTTTTCGCGTTTTTCGTAATTCCTTCGTCATTTCCGCAAATTTTTAGATATCGATCTGAATCTTTCACGGTCTTATTCGGCTTCAGATTCCGTGTCCAAAACGTCCCGGATCGTTTTGATACTTCAAACATTGTGGAAATGGCGAGCGAATTACGAAAATCGCGAAAAATCGTCAAATTCACGCGGTTTTTTGGTCGGCATTCGCTCAATTCTTGAGATAGCGGTCTGAAACTTGTACCATTGTTTTAGTTAGGAAATTCTACGGCAGATCAACGTATAATAGTTGTACTTTTCGAAAATTTCATTTTTCGCAAAAATCTGAAGGGGGTAGGTCAGGATTTTTTGCGATTTTCGTAATTTGCCCGGCATTTTTCCAATTTTTTAGATATCATAATGATTCTTTCACGGTCTTATTCGGCTTCGGATTCCGCGTCCAAAACGTCCAGGATCACTTTAATATCTCAAAAATTGCGGAAATGGCGGGCAAATTACGAAAATCGCAAAAAATCCTGACCTACCCCCTTCAGATTTTTGCGAAAAATTAAATTTTCGAAAAGTACAACTATTATACATTGATCTGCCGTAGAATTTCCTAACTAAAACAATCGTACAAGTTTCAGGTCGCTATCTCAAGAATTGAGCGAATGCCGACCAAAAAACTGGTTGAAATTGATGATTTTTCGCGTTTTTCGTAATTCCTTCGTCATTTCCGCAAATTTTTAGATATCGATCTGAATCTTTCACGGTCTTATTCGGCTTCGGATTCCGTGTCCAAAACGTCCCGGATAGTTTTGATACCTCAAACATTGTGGAAATGGCGAGCGAATTACGAAAATCGCGAAAAATCGTCAAATTCACGCGGTTTTTTGGTCGGCATTCGCTCAATTTTTAAGATAGCGGTCTGAAACTTGTACCATTGTTTTAGTTAGGAAATTCTACGGCAGATCAACGTATAATAGTTGTACTTTTCGAAAATTTCATTTTTCGCAAAAATCTGAAGGCGGTAGGTCAGGATTTTTTGCGATTTTCGTAATTTGCCCGGCATTTTTCCAATTTTTTAGATATCAAAATGATTCTTTCACGGTCTTATTCGGCTTCGGATTCCGCGTCCAAAACGTCCAGGATCACTTTAATATCTCAAAAATTGCGGAAATGGCGGGCAAATTAAGAAAATCGCAAAAAATCCTGAACTACCCCCTTCAGATTTTTGCGAAAAAAAAAATTTTCGAAAAGTACAACTATTATACATTGATCTGGCGTAGAATTTCCTAACTAAAACAATGGTACAAGTTTCAGGTCGCTATCTCAAGAATTGAGCGAATGCCGACCAAAAAACTTGTTGAAATTGATGATTTTTCGCGTTTTTCGTAATTCCTTCGTCATTTCCGCAAATTTTTAGATATCGATCTGAATCTTTCACGGTCTTATTCGGCTTCAGATTCCGTGTCCAAAACGTCCCGGATCGTTTTGATACTTCAAACATTGTGGAAATGGCGAGCGAATTACGAAAATCGCGAAAAATCGTCAAATTCACGCGGTTTTTTGGTCGGCATTCGCTCAATTCTTGAGATAGCGGTCTGAAACTTGTACCATTGTTTTAGTTAGGAAATTCTACGGCAGATCAACGTATAATAGTTGTACTTTTCGAAAATTTCATTTTTCGCAAAAATCTGAAGGGGGTAGGTCAGGATTTTTTGCGATTTTCGTAATTTGCCCGGCATTTTTCCAATTTTTTAGATATCATAATGATTCTTTCACGGTCTTATTCGGCTTCGGATTCCGCGTCCAAAACGTCCAGGATCACTTTAATATCTCAAAAATTGCGGAAATGGCCGGCAAATTACGAAAATCGCAAAAAATCCTGACCTACCCCCTTCAGATTTTTGCGAAAAATAAAATTTTCGAAAAGTAGAACTATTATATATTGATTTGCCGTAGAATTTTCTAACTAAAACAATGGTACAAGTTTCAGGTCGCTATCTTTAAAATTGCGCAAATGCCGATCAAAAAACTGTTCTAAATTCTTGTTTTTCGACTGTCGTACTTAAATTCCAATAAAAATCAGATCATCCCCTAGCTGTTTCATCTGCTACCGTCGATCGGGCCGCCTTTAATCTTAAACGTCGCGAGTGGGAAAAGTCGCAAACGTTTTCCACTTCACATTTTCACGCGGGCGGCCTGACGTTAATCTCACCTTGTATTCATCAGCCGTTGATCCCCGAAACACCGTCCAATTATTCGTGCTCCCGTCTTCCCGTCCGGTTTAATTCCGGCCGCGGCGACGGGAATTTTTCTTCCCGACGACAAAAGGGCCACCGGGGGGGAATCGTCATTGCAGGCAATCACGGACAGTGGGCCCGTCGTTTTGACGTCGGAGAACGGCAAGACAGACTGGCCGAAATTACGTGCGAACAAGGGCGCCCGACGAGACACGCACACAGGCGAGTTGTACAGGGTGATTCAGAACTTGCGAGAAGATTAAGGAATTTTGTACGTTACATATGTATTGTCTTTTTTATACGGGATTCAGGTTAAGGTGTAGGTTGATTGTGTGAAATAACTATGTGCTGATTGAATTGGTCGTAGGATACAATAGAACTTGCAGTTTTTATATTTTGAGATTGTTTAAATAATTTGATTTATAGAGTGTTCTATAATTGGACTTTTAAATGATATAAAAGAATGTCAGAAATAATTTTCAGTCCTCGATCGCTGTGAATTTGATGAAATACCCTCCGGTCTTTCATCCTATCAATGAATTCCTCAATACTATGGCACTTCTCCGAACTTTCCTGCACTTTTCCAAAAGTTTTCTCGTAAAATCTGCGGCTCCTTTATACTTTTTAATTTGCATTCAATGAATAAATCCAATACTTTGCAATCTACTTGCTTAAGTGTTATTTACCCAAGATTGTTTAACTCATTTTTGGACATACGGTATTATACATATATTCCTGGTTGCGTGTAATATGGAACGGTCTGTAGTTTCGGTGATTTTTAGGTGAATGTTTGTAGTACATACACCTTGTTTGCTTGTTTGTTCTTGTCGAGTGTTTCACAACCCCTCAAGAGAGCAAACGCTATTCTTCTTTCGGGTTCGCCATCGTTTTCGAAAGTCTCCCCCCTCCCCTCTCTCATTTCGGCACGTGATTCGACGTCTGCGACGCTTTTTCGGCGCCCGTTCAATCTTGACCTTACGGGACGACTTTTAAGGCTACTTTCACACCTAGGTGAAGCGTGAAAAATTCACCTCTCACACCGCAGTGGGAAGAAATTTTCAAAAACAAACATTTATAAGCGAAAAATTCACTGAGAGATCAAAATTTTCGTGCGCAGAAATTTCAAAACGCAAAGATCTTCACACGTCACGTTCTCACGGCGTAGAAATTTCAACGTGCAGGAATTTCATATCCTGAGAAATCCAGGGAAACGTTGAATTACAAACACGTGGACGGGGATGTATTAAAAAATTCTCCCTGCAGGAAGAATTTTACATTGACCTTAGTGTGAAACCAGCTTTACGCCGTATAACCCGTGTCTGGAAACTTTACGACGGGTGTTTGAATAAAACGACAACAATGCTGATGCGAGTGTTTTACTGCCGTCGTGAACTCCAGGTGGATGTGTTCTATAGTTTCTGCAAATGATTTTTGGTCGAAGGAAAAAAATGTTCTCGGTCCATTTTATTGCAGGAAAGGGAGACGTTACGTTTCCGCCAGTGAAACAGAGATCTTTTGATATATTTCCCCGTCGTAATTACAAGTTTCTTCTACCATTACACTTTAATATCTTTTTTTTATCACCACGAAGAATTCTCCCCGCGAACTATTTATAAAAAAACAAGTGTTTTTATCTACAGATAATTGAGATCGTTCGAATATATTGTATTTTGGATAGATGATAAACAAGCAATGAATACACCATGGAAATCTTTCCATATGGGTTCTATTTCCCTTTATGTGGCCTGTTTTACATATTCTGTTTCACACGTCCTTTGTAACTTTTTCTTAACGCACCCCCGTATGGGGTGGATTCTGCCCAACGGAAATTGCCTCCGTGCTCCGCATTCCGCGAAGCTTACTCGAACGAATTTACAACTCATTTGCATTCGGTTGTTATTTTCATAATTACCGCGGAGGGCAGTTTCGCCTAGGAAAAACGCGCTACGGCCCCATAACTGTCCCCTTCGGCGTTTCGATTTGAATATCAACAAATATATCATCCCGCGAACCACCCTCCAATGAATTCTTCCTCCATGATTTAATTCGTTGGACATTTTTTTCCTATTCGTCACTGAATAACTTTCCTGGTGTTCGAGATTTTGTTGTCAATTATTTTTCTGTTTTTTTCGCGCGTTTTTTTAAAATGTTTACATTAATTGTCACCCTGAAACAGAGGTTCCGGTTGACGTAAACTGTCCATTACCGAAACCGCCGCGCGAACTCGTCGACGCAAGTACCCCGCGTGACACATCGCCGCTGTATTTCACCGGCGAATTAATTAATGAACGCCGTATTTTATCGGCCGAGTCTTGACCCACTCGCAAACCCGGCGTCGTAATTTGTAATCCGTAACGACCGGGCGCTCGCGATAGATATCGCGACTCGCGAGGAAAAACCAGCGCCGAAAATTTCCGCGCGACGACTCGACGGGAATTGGCGATAACTCGAAAACGCCGGGCGTCGTCCCCCTCCCCTCATCGTGAAATTTATCTCGTTAGATGGATTCTAATTAACTGCCCTCCCGCGTCGCGATGGAGTTTGATTAAGCGATTAATTAATAAGCGAGAAACTTTCCGGCGAATCTGCCAGACGGATCTTCGAAGAATTCCCGCGAAATCTGGAATCGCGGGGACTCCCGACAGTTCCGCGAGTGGAATTTCGATCGACGGTATCACATAACAAGATTTCCCACTAACACGCGGGAAACTTGATACGCCCAGGAAATATGAAAATGTTTCTCATCTATTTAGAAAAAAAACAAATTTAATGGACGGAAAAAGTGGAAAATCCTGGAAAATGTCATTATATTCCAATGGTCTTTATATATAGATCTCTTCAATTCGATCCAGATGGATACGGGAAGGATTCACCGATCTATACGATTTTACGTATCGACGAAAAAATCCCTAGAAATTCCCCAAACAGATAAGGACACCGTTTCGCCCGTGGTAACCTTCTTAATAACACACACACACACGCAACACACACACTGACGACAGGTAAGTTCGGCAAACTTAATTTCACGCCACTCCTCGGGGTTGGCAACGTATGAAACTGCTTTAATAAACACGACCACCGTGAAGTTTCCCCCGTCGCTCGTTCCGCCGTCAAACGTTCACCGTCGCGCCGACGGGACTTCGAGGTTGGCGTCGCGATGTCCAAGAAGAAAGCGAGATCCGACGTCGCCAGGGTGAAGCAACACGATCACGACTCCTGGAGGACCCAATTGGACGCAACGGAGATCAACGATGACTCCTCATGGTGTCTCGTCGTCATGGTGGTGGAAACCATTGCCGAACATTCCAATTGTGTATCAATTTTTAACGCAGCTGCCGAGGAAGGTAAACGAAAGGCTATTCGTTGCCTGAATTACCAGAAGACGTTGGCAACGGTGAAACTCCTGGCCAAACAGGACCTGGACAAATCTCCGGTCATCCAGGGTGTCTGTCATCACGCTGCGAGGGTGTTGAACGAGAACGGTGGATATTTACCCACCTGGTTGATGGCCAGGGTAATCAAGTACCTGGTGTACAGGGCGAAGGAGGAAAGCGTTGGTATAGAGAAAAAAAAGATGCAATTAGAAGCGGAAATTGATAACGAGTACAGGATAATGCAGACGGTTGTTGACACTGGTTTGTAGAAATCTATTCGTTTAGGGGATTCGTAAATTTGATGAAAATCCGGGGGTGAGGGATGAATGAAATGTTTAGTTCGATGCCCGGTAATATGGAATCGGTGACGGGTTTCGTGTAATCAGTCGGTGAAAATTTGTTACTCGGCTGACGAGTAATTAAACTTGCGAAATTTGGATTTTAATTGGTACAGGCCCGGGGAAATCGATTACGATCTATGCGGAATGTGTTGTCGGATTTTCGAATATACATACATACGTACACGCACACACGTACATACGTGTACATATAATTTTAATCGAACGCCGGTTTAAAGATACATATTAATAAATGGAAAATAATGAACGGAAATACATATGGTGGCGATAGAACGTCACCGATGAAAATTCGTATTTAAATAACCGGTGCGCGATCGGGTTTATCTCGTATCGTTGGAAATATGTAAAGTGGAAATTAAACTGTGCGAAACTTTTTTCGTAACGTCCGTTTTTGATATTCCCGATAGATGAATGTTAATTAAACTTTTGATGAGAAGTCACATACACACACCCCTATATATAATATACATGTAGCATCAATTAAAAAAGTGAATACATATCGAACATTTCAATGCTGCATCTGTAGCTCCGCATTTTCATCCCGAAAATTCGTTTAATACATTTTCGATGTGGATTATCACGCGACACAGTTCCGTGTCACTTTTTTTTCTCGTTCTTTTTTCTTTTTTTTTTCTTTCTTGCTATTCAATTTGCCAGAAATTGTCGCTTTAACAGATCGTATTTTACGCCGAAAGAGGGACGACCCGGCGATCGGCAAGGCGAACACGAGACTTCGCGCGCGGGGCGAGGAATGGAGGGACGCCGTGTACGTCGACGACGCCCCATTAAAGGGGCCGAATCTTTATGTGATTCTCACAGGCTTTCACGATCCCGATTTGCCAGGCGAGCTGATAAACGCCGGGGTGCCTTTGACCTGCATCCTGCAGATCAAAAGGCCGAACGAGAACCTCGATCGCGGGCAAATTGAGAAAGAGATTTCTGACGTAAGAATCCAAAGCCTCTGATTCGCGGAAATTCTCCGGGAAATTCATGATCGAATCAATACGAAAGTCGTATGGGAACTTGACGAACTGAAACGAGGATGTTTATGCCATGATTCCGAAGCGGTAAGTCGCGTGGAACACGACTGGGAACTGTTGAAATCGATATTTTTGCAAACAGGGAAATTGAGAGAAAAGTAATATTTAAATATTGTAATTTTAGAGATATCGGTATGAATCTTTGTCACACTCTTTCGCTTCCAAATGATGCATCCAGAACATCCTCGATCATTTAAAAAAAAATAAATGTCTTATCGGTCGACATTTTCAAAATTTTGAGGATATCAAATCTGGGGGATATCTTTTCAAAGCGAATCCATCAATGAAAATATATCGATGAAATGTATACTCGTGAATTACAGTCTCGAAGGAATCGATCTCAGTCGGAGAAACTACATTTCGTCGAGAGATACAGCGCCAGAGGTTCGAAGCTGGTGAAATTCTGGACAACGATGGCGGATCGCATAAAAAATCCCGAGAAGTATCCGGTTTACTTGGACATCGCGTTCCTTACATTCTGCCCACCGGATATACCGACCGATTTCGGTGATCGGTACGAGGATCTCAAGAGAGAGATGTACGACAAGTTCTCTTACGTCGTCTACGACGTGTACGATCTTTATCGGCATCATGATAATTACCTGAAGAGCATGAAAGTGGAGACGAATATAGCGGACGACGATAAACCGAGATGCGACATGGAGATTTATCGAAAGACCTTGGACGATATTCCGCAGGAATGTGTCCCCGCGGCGGCCATATTGTGCGCCATGTTGCTTCAGATCGAGGCAGACGTTGGTGAAATTTCCATTAGTTTCCCACCGAGTATGGAAAATGACGTCACGAACGGAGAGGTAACTTCCATATTTAATTATGAATTTCATTGTAATCTTAAACGAACGACTAACATAACCTAGATATAAGTCTCTCCCCCTACCGCCATCTGTCGGCAGTTTTGACAATCACACGTAACATTCCGTCATTCCCAAGAACACAACCGAAGCGGTGACGGAGTCCAAAGACGCTGCTAGATCTACGACAACGTTGATCGAAGAAAATATGAAAATCCTCGATCGTCTGAATAATTTGAGCGTGGAATCCATCCAGGGGAATGAGGAGCCCGATTTGTCAGACATCGAGCTGGTTCTTCACGCGGATACGTTGCACACGATCGTCCGTCATTCCGTTGACCGTCGTGACGTCACAAAGCCCCGTATTTCGCGTGCGATTGATTTGCACGACAACATTCTGCGTGTTCTCCGGCAGCCGAGAATTATGGCCCTGTGGCACGAGCATGAGGCATTGCCACTCGCGAAGGTCAACGAGTATTCACGTCACCTCGACGGGATTCGACGGTGCTTCGACGTCGACGTCAGCGTCGAGGAGATCGAACACCACCTGCACATCCTAATTTTCGATAGAATGATCTTCGATCGAAAGATCCCATCGTCAAAACGAACACCTCGACCCCTGAAACGTCGACACACTGACCTTTGGATGGCAACACAAAAACGTAACAAGTCCCTACCGAACTTGCCCTTGAACTCCAAGGGCAATACCCGATGGAAAAGTGACACCAACATCGATTACGGTAAATCAGCCGTAATTGGCTCGGAATGTTCCTCTTTATTCGACTTGACAGACCCTAGAGAGGTTCTGGTCCCCGGTTACCTTAGGGAGAACGTCTTCAGGAACAGACACTCGCAGGAAGTGCCACTCGACGAGTTCTCCGACGTCGAGCCACTTTCCGCGGACGTGTTTCTTCAGGTTCTCTACGAGTGTCTTGTTTCGTTCGATTGCTTCCGTACGGTGTACTTCGAGCCGACCGACTCCACTCTGCTGTACTTTTTTAATAATTACAAGATGAACGGAGTCCACGAGACGGAACAGATCAGCAGCCTCCGGACGCCGGTCTCGCTACGCGAGTTCTGCGAGTACGTTGTAGAGGAGGAACTGGATTGGATAGGACGAAGCGAGGAAACTTACCGACGGCAGACGACGCCGTCGATAGGAAGATTGATGGTGAAGTCCGCGGAGAAATACGAGGAGACGATGATGTTCCGCGACGAGCACTTCATCCTGCCAAGATCTCTGAAGGCCAGGGATCTCAAGAGGTCCGCACACTTTATCACCACGAAGAAAACTGTGGATATAGGTATCAGGTTATCAGCAATTACATGGTAGATTATGTATTATTGAAATGACTTGTCATTGTTAAGGTAAATGAGATACTATTTGACTTTCGACGTCACCGCAATTGAATTTCAAAGGATAGATTCATCCTTGACCGTTTCATTGACTAATTAAACTTGGTAAACGAGTCGGCGAAACGCGTTGCAAATGAATCCCTTAACAAGCATCGGCAATGTTCACTGTCCGGATTCATCAGCCGGCCGAAATTCACCTCTCGAATCCGCGTAACAAAATAACTTGTAATCAAGTTTCCGCCGGCGGAACACGGTTATACGGGGTACACGCATTTAACTTTTCCTGGCTCCCTTATCTCGCCCGAGTGTAACTCAAACCGTTCTACGTTTTCAACGAGGCAAAAATAAGAAAGAAAGAAAGAACGAAACGAAAACGGAAACGAAGCTAGAAAACGAAAAACACACATATACACACACACACATAACCCAAACACGTAACATGTTTCAAGGTGCCCAATCCACGGTGGAAACGACGTCGGACGTCAAAAGGAAAAAACCTGAGAAAAAGTCCCGCGAAACACGGAAGAAAAAACGGAAAGCTGACAGGGACTCTGTCGGAACGTCGACCGATCAAACAAAAATCGATCATCCAAATATGGATCCCCAGCTGGATCCAGACGTGGTGTACGACTTCATCGGCTATGACCTGGGCAGGGTCAGGGTGCAACTGACGAACCAGACGAAGACGTTCACGTCGGCCGACGGTACGTCGGTGAAACTCGAGATCGACGACTGGCTCTACAAGACCAAGGATCTACGGATCACCGTTGTTCTCCGGGACTGCGCTTTACGATTGTTCCGCGGGATCGATGAAACTGCTCGTCAAACCGCGGAGGTGTTCCATTTAACGAGCGGGACGGGGATCATCGTCGCGTTTCGCAAACTGCCGGAGTGCCGTAAGGATTTCAAATGTTACGTCAGGCCCCGCGGTTACCGACGTGTTCTCGACGTCGACGACGGAATTTGCACGGGATTAGCGCTCTCGTCCGTCTCTTTTGGGACGAATAAAGACGCGTCCGTTTTTCCGTCCGTTTTTCCGTCCGTCCCGTGACTTTTTCGAACGTCACGTCAATGGGAATACACAGTGGTGGGGAGTACGAAGCAAAGTATTCGCAGAACGTGGCGTGTAAACAGAGAAAGGTTGCGAAGCTCGCTCGGCAATCCGTTTTAACAATGAATATTGATGGCTAATGGTCCGGCAAAACGTCAGTGCACACTTTTTCCTGGAAATTTGTTTACTCGCGCGGTGGAATCTACAAATGTTCCGTTACCCACTGACACTCCTAGACCCAGTCCTGTTTATATTCTTTTCACATTGAAATCGAATCCCTATGAAATATGGGAATGTCTTCAGATTGACAAAAACAATGTCGCGCGATAGCCACCGTTTTCCACGGTGTTCCCATTGATAGTTTCGCGTTTCCCGGGCCATTTGGCAATTAAATTAGGGTCAAGTGGCTGGGATAGAAATCAAAGTGTCCCGCTATTGTTCACCGAATGACGTAGAGCCTGTGGACTCGCCGGAGCGGGATTGGCGGGAATTCGGGTTCGACTTTCGTGCTTCTTGGCCCTCGGGATTGCTGATACAGCCAATCATCGGTGATGGACCGGAAAATCCGTTTTACATTCGTCAGTCGTACGTCACCGCTGGAACCGGAAACGGGATGGGAGAGGCTCGCAGGCTGTTCCTGCGAAACGGAACGGTCCTGAAGTATCTCGAGGACAACAGGATCATCGTTCTTCGTCCGAACGGCGACGTGGTGACTTGCTTGGCCATCGAGAATAAAAAACCACCCGACGAGACCGTCTCGAACGGTGAGATCAGGCTAAACGACCTATTCGTTTGAATAATACAGAAAAAAAGATCACCTCCGACGGATGGATCGAGTATTTTTAACCGGGAAACATGAAATCTAGGTGCAGGTAGATTTATTTTAGAACTCCTAGACGGTTGAGGATCACTTTTAACCTCAGAGTGACTTGTACGAAAATAGGGAGGTTCAGTCTGGTTTGTTTTTTTCACACTGACCTCCGAACTTTCTCAACTGGTTCGTTATTGATCTTCTGAAACAGCCTGCAAGCAGACTGACTCAGTTTAGCTGTGTTCTTAAGTTGAATAAAAATAATCGAAACGCGAAGATGTTGGCGAGCGAGAAACAATTGCTAATTTCCCTCACGACCTAGAAATATCAAATTGGCTAATTATTACAGTCCAATTCCCGGTTAAAGAGAAAGACCCGGGTGCAATAGAGGTTTCTGTTGATTCGGCGAGTGCGATAAAGTGGAAAGCTCTTTTTTTTAAAGCCGATGGACCGAAGGCGGAGCCCCGGCTCACAGCCAAGCAGAGAAGAATACTGTCCGGATCCTCTAAACCCCAATTGCCGAGAGTGATCGGAACGGATTCTTCAATTACGCAACCTGACACGTCGTCGATGACCCAAGCGACCGTTAAGTATCAAAAAAAAAATTCAAATGATCGAACGTATTAAAGTATTTCTCCATAGAATCCATTGTCACTTTGATTCCCTTTATATTTTGATTTGGGAATTCAATGAAATATTCAAATATTCTGTATATCGTATCGATCGATACGCGGTGGACATTTTGGCGGGATATTTATATTTAAGACGACTTCCGGTAAGACTCGCGGAGCGTGGAAATTGTCATATCCGGACAAGCACACACACGGTACTCCACACAATGCCACACACAGTGGACCGTGGGAAAGCTGGGCACGTACCGTGGCCGTAACAGTTCTGATCTGACGGCTTCAACAAGCTGAAGCTCGAGGGTCTACGGATATCCACACGCTGGTCGAAACTGTATTCATTGTTCGGTTTGCGCGTATTTTCCGCGAACAATGAGATATTTTGCTGCGTTTGGTCAAAACAGCGTTTAGAACGATCCCATGGTGATACTACGGAAGTTGTTCGGTGAACGGGAAACAGTAACTTTAAATATCTTTCCATATATGTCTTTCGATGAAAATTTATTAAATATTCAAGGGTGAAAGTGTATTTTTATTGGTCCTGTAGAAGAATGTGGGGAATAATGAGTAAAATAGACATTTATCAGCAGTCTTCTTTACTGTTTCTACTATTTGAAATTTCCACGCTTTGAAATTTCTAGGCTTTGAAATTTCCACGCCTTGAAATTTCCACGCCTTGAAATTTCCACGCCTTGGAATTTCTACGCTTTCAAATTTCCACGCCTTGAAATTTCTACGCCTTACTATTTCTAGGCTTTGAAATTTCCAGGCCTTGAAATTTCTACGCTTTGCAATTTCCACGCCTTAAAATTTCTAGGCTTTGAAATTTCCACGCCTTGAAATTTCCATGCCTTGGAATTTCTACGCTTTCAAATTTCCACGCTTTGAAATTTCCAGGCCTTGAAAATTCTACGCTTTGCAATTTCCACGACTTAAAATTTCTAGGCTTTGAAATTTCCACGCCTTAAAATTTCTAGTCTTTGAAATTTCCAGGCCTTGAAATTTCTACGCTTTGCAATTTCCACGCCTTAAAATTTCTAGGCCTTGAAATTTCCACGCCTTAAAATTTCTAGGCTTTGAAATTTCCACGCCTTGAAATTTCTAGGCTTTGAAATGTCCACGCTTTGAAATCTCTACGCTTTGGAATTTCCACGCCCTCAAATTTCTACGCTTTGAAATTTTCACGCCCTGAAATTTCTACGCCTTGAAATTTCCACGCTTCCACGCGTGTCTCTTACCGAACACCGTCGTCATATAGCGAATCATAAATGTTTTTACCGTCGTTTACCTTGAACGTTCACAATTCCAGAGCAGCTCGTCGATGGCGGCCTGGTTCAAAGTGTCGCGGTACACGGTACTGAATCACGACGGTCAACAGTACCAGGTGCTCGACGACTCGGTCGTAAGTGAACACCATCGATTACTGGTGAGGACAGCGTCGGACCACGAGGTCAACGAGAAATTCACACGTCGCGCCGACGGCACAGACATGTTGCTGAATTCGAACGGGGAATTGATCGTCGCGTTCCCCGGTAAACTACCTTAAATCTAAATCGAATCCCTATAAAAACTTATTTATAATTATCAAGGACAATTACTAATTAATAATTAACCTTATCTTCAGACTTGTACTGTTTTTATTATTGAGAAAAGAGAAAATTAAACATTGATATCAAAATTGGATTTAATATGCAATCATTTCTGTAGATTTTTTTTTTCATTTTCAGATGGAACACGTATCACGACAGGTTACAGGATAGAAAAAGAACCAGTGATGTGCGACTGGACCGAGGAGGAAATTCTTCGATACTTTGTATCCAATGGCGAAACAGACCGATACAGCATGTACTCTTCGGTTCTAAAATTTTCCGAGGAAAACTTCGGGATAGATACAGAACTCACCGACGAAATGACAGAGATATTGATCGAGGATGGCTTTGTCT
This sequence comes from Mimumesa dahlbomi, assembly GCA_917499265.3. NCBI lineage: Eukaryota > Metazoa > Arthropoda > Insecta > Hymenoptera > Crabronidae > Mimumesa > Mimumesa dahlbomi. Next base: position 13,815,027 of record OU824118.1, read on the forward strand.
CCGTGTTGTTGACGTGCTGCGTTGAACACAAGAACTATGCCACTGTGTTCTACGATCAGTCAGCAGTTAACTGCACTTTATCGATGCCCGACGATCTCAGAGTCAGCATATCGAGAAGAGGTCATTACGAAGTTTCGATGGCGGCTCAAGTTAATCTGAAGGTAATCGAAACCGCGCCACGAGATCCCCTCGATATTGGAAATCTAACGGCGGAGATTTCAAACGCTGTTAATATAGAACTATGTTTAAAGAAGAATTGTAGGTTCCTTTATGGCACTCGACACGGGACGTGGGATACATTGACCTGTGAAAATTTCGAAGGGTTGATATTCCAACACGCGGGAAACCGCGACCCGTTAAAATTTTAAAGCGTTGGAATTGCAATGCGTAGAAATTCTAAAGCACTGAAATTTCTACGCATTGAAATTTCAAGGCGTGGAAAACTCGATGCATAGAAATTTCAAACTGCAGGAATCGCAGCGCGTAGAAATTCCAAGGCACAGAAATCTCTACGCATTGAAATTTGAAAGCGTGGAAAACCCAACGCGTAGAAATTCCAAGGCACGGAAATCTCTACGCATTGAAATTTCGAGGCGCAGAAAGCACAATGCGTAGAAATAGCAAACCGCAGAAATTGCAACGCGTAGAAATTCCAAAGCGCAGAAATTTCTACACATTGAAAACTTAAAGCGTGGAAAACACGACGCGTAAAAATTTCACATTGCAGGAATTGCAATGCGTAGAAATTCCAAAGCTAGGAAATCTCTACGTATTGAAATTTCAAAGCGCAGAAAACACTGTGCATTGAAATTCTAACGCACAAAAATTGCAAAACATTAAAATTAAAACAGCAATTACATATTGTCAGATCGAAGACGAAGTGTTCACATTTACAAACAAAGTGTGTTCTTCGTGCGACGGTGTGTCAACGTCCACATACAACTTCACCCCAGACTCCTCCAATAGAATCTTCGTCTGTACCGATATCTTCGGCAACATGTTCGAGATTCAGAACGACGGGACGACACGTTACTATGAAAAAACTCCACGGAAATACGACTCCACCGTCCACGAGTCCAATAAGAACGAATCAAACGACAAGGAAACAGAAGACGAAAACGTCGAAGATAAACATCATTGTGATCACGATGGACAGTGCAACGACGTCAAGATATGTCGATACAGGTGACATAGATTTACATCTTCAAAAAAAAACACTCAAAATTTATCAAACCCTAAGATAACACTTAAAACCAAAACAATTCCAATTTTACCAATCTCTCTCTCATTTAAGCCAAAAATCTAATACTAATTATACAAATTCAAACATCTCAATCAACATCGAATATTTTTCAAAATCCTCACTTTTTCTCATTACATTATTTAATAGATCTATAGATAGTTACAATGAAAAATGTCACGTCTCTGTATTTCTTTAAAAATAATCGTGTGAAAAACTTCCCTGGTGAAAATATCAGTTCGTTAAGGTGTTCCACCTGAACAGAATATTTGCCATGAGTCGGAAACTGACTGCCGTCGAGTATCTTCATCGGTCTATCAAGCTGCAGACGGAGGTGGCGGCAGTCTTCGACAACGAGACCAGCGTGATCTTGTATCCAATTTCACGTCGACCGGAACTTCGTCGTCTGATTACGTTCGAGCCCGTGGAGTCACGATCAAAGGCTGGCCTACCGGTTAGAGTCCGACTTCCGTTTGTTTTTTCGATCACCAGACTGATTCGGTGGACTCAGGAAATTTTCGATCGATTTTTCTTTTTCTTTTTCTTTTTTTTTCCCCCTTCTTCACCGAACGTAGAAACGACACGGACACTTGGAGACTGATAAAGTTTGATTGGTTTAAACTTTCCACGATATACGAACGTGAATGTTGAAATGAAAATTCGAGATATTTATTTGCTTGACGTTTTATTGATTTTGATAAATTGAATTGCAGGGGTTGCGTAACTTTTACTAGAAATTTCTTTCGCGTATTGAAATGCCCTCGGGATGAGAGTCCTGTGATTTGAAATTTCTGTCCCTGGAATTTCAACAAGTTGGAATTTTTAGAAAATGAGAAGTTTTTTGTTTTTTCTATACGTTGTGATTTCTGTGACCATTAAATTTCGAACTTGAATGGTCAACGTTGATGAATTGACGTTGAAAATCTTTCGAAATCAATCCTGGCAGATCGAAATGTGACGGTCAATTTGATTTTTCATAATATTCCCAGCGTCTGAAGATCCGACCGACGAATTTCGACAGAAAAGGTCGTTTACGCAGCACGTACGCGATTCCATACAATTGGCTCTTTCCGTTCGGCAAAAACGGTGACGGAATTTCAGCAACTACACACGACGTTCCTTTGACGGTCGATATCGAACGGGCGATACCCAAATTACTGCGACTACGTATTCTCTACGGTTTCAAGGAGCCAGGTGGAAATGCGGTGATCGATCTGCAAAAAGCACTAGGACGCTATTGGATGTCCGTTAGTGAATTAATGTTCTTTTTACTAAGCCAGCTGTTCCAATTAAATTATTCCTCCCCTCGTCACATCCTCCTTCAATTTCTTTTATTTTCATATTGCATAAAATCATTGCAATTTTGAATCATCCCATCTCACCAAAAGTTCCCTATAATTAAAACCTACCTTAATCAACCTCAAAATCCCTATAACTCCATCAGCAACAGATTACCAACTTATCAACCAAATCCCATCACAAACAGATAATAAAATAATCCAACCATTTTCTCCGGTCATGAAAAATATTTAAAAACTTCATCTCTCAATAAACACATACACCCACACACCAATACAAAGTCTCGTTACCTTTACTTACCCACTCATCCTATTTCACCGAACTCTTCAACGGCGTCGGCAGTTAGCGCACGGCGTCTTCGAGCGTCGATCGATCAAACGGACGTCGCCGGGGACCGGTTACCAGCTGGAAAATCTGCTGGAGAACGATCTGCGTCGTTTCGCGTTCGGCGAGAAGACGTCCGTCGATCCGGGGATCTATCTGAGAGGATTGGAAAGGGAATTAAGAGGGCCGGAAAGGAAGAGGGCGAACGAATCGATGAAATTCGCCGAATTACTCAGGCAAAGGACTTCAAAGACGAAGGAGCTCGAGTGGTACAAGCACTGCATGAGGATGGGGATCATGATGCCGTACTTTCGGAATATCGCCGGCACGTGTTTCCTTTGGATAAAAGATTGCGTGGAAGAGGCGCTGGATGTATCGCGGATAACTCGATCGGATCTCGCGATCGAGGGGGGACCCGATGCCACCGGGGATGCGCGTTAGAATTTGAATTAATCCTGCGACCCTTTCAGCCGGCGGAATTAAAGAAACGAAATTGTATCCGGTGAATTAATGCGAGATTGGTATAGAGGATGCTACAAAATAGATGGACGTAATCGTAGTTAAAACACTATTTATACAAGAAATAGGAAGTTTTATGAAACACTTGTTTTTGATGATTTCGTATTGTACGATTGAAATAGTTAAAATATAATTGTTCGATATTTTAAGGAAGAATGTCCTTAGTGTATTAAATATTATATTTTTCTCGAAAAGGGCCTAGCGAAAATTGTTTCATTTATTTTGCCACTAGGATTCTCGCGATAGTCGGAGTAGCGATGTGTTTTTTTGTTTTTCCTTCGGAAGTAGAATTAATTCGGTCAGGAACTCCTCGAGAGATCGGTCCGGATTACGATTTCGAACAAACGGCGAGAGCGTAAGTTTACAGAAGTTCGGCCTAACAATTTCCCGGGGAGATCCGGCCTGATGTAATTAGCACGAGGCAATGAACTGTCGGCGAAGTACGGATGAGTTATCGCGGCGCGGGATAACTTGTTTTATTTACGTCGCCGGATGTCTCGCGTAACGAGCGACAGATACGTATGACGTACGTACTCGTAAACATGTACGTAAGTATATGTATATGTATTTCTTCGGAGAGTCGATGTTCAACGACAAATTTCACCGAATTTCCGTCGCGCGTCGAACTTACGACAAAAATAATTTGTAACACTCGTTCGCACGGATATTTCATCGGTTAAAGAAACAACAAAGTTATGTAAAAATTTGTCACCAGAGCAACGAATAGTCTGGGTGATTTATCCCCAGGATATTTGTTTACTAAATTTGATAGTACAATTCAACACAGACGCATCGCGGTGTATATGGACGTGAAAGAACATAAATTACACTGGCAAATGAACTTTTTATCGCCGGCAGTCAATCAAAACGTCAAATTCATAATAATTTCGCTATCGTTTCTCACCTTCACCGCTTTATTCCACGTCGCGTTAATCCATCCACATCGTTCACCCTTTATTCATTAACCCATGGCACGATATATCAAAGGATTATTTATTACTTTCGAAAATAATTCTTACAATATTCCATCGAATCTTTTCCTCCCCATCCGAACGCATCACAAATCAAAATTTCAATTCCATTAAATTTTCTATGAATTTCAATTGCATTAAACGCCCAGAACGATACACTCTCTCGCTAACTTTCCGCGTACATACCGTTCTACCAGATAAACCAACGTATTCGAAACCGAAAAGTTCCGTCGATCCTTCGATTCCCTCGTTTATTGTTTAATATCGAGCGGCAATATCGACGCCGTTACCGACGCTCGTTTAATACAGGTGTTTTACCTGTGTGCCCGGCATTCTCGTCTCGCATGCACGTTTTTAGCAGCCGGTGATTCCAGGGACGCGTGGCGGGAATACCGAAAAGTGGCAAGTTTGGAAAGGGCGGGCAGCCCCCGTAAAAGGGTGGTGGGAGGAGGGGGGAGGGGGTAACAGCCGTCACTGTGCCATATGCCTGGCACATTACACGGGGAAAGTAAGGAAGACTCGTAAAAGTACGGCCGACACACGTTTTTATTCCGTTTCCGGCATCGACCATTTTCCCGCGGCATTTTCCTGCGCCGTTTTGCGACCTTGGATTGAAAAACTGTGAAACTTCGAAGGAATTCAACCTCCATTGTAGCGTTCCTTCTTTTTTCCTTTTATTCTTTCTTCCCCCGGGAAACCTGGATTTACGCGACACTCCTGACTTTGACATTCGTACTTTTACTTATGTTCCTGTGTTTCCTGAATTATTATATTATTTTCTCTATTTTTATGCGTTAATTCTAAGCTGAAGGTGTGTCCCCTCGAGTTACGTAATACTTCTAGTTTGAATGATAATATATTTGTCCGCCCATTGACGGGCTATTTCTACTTTTCATTCTTCCTGTCTCAGTTTCTCGGTAAACTTCCACTTACGGTAACACTTACGGTTTTGACATTTATATTTCCACCGCAGTGTCCGTGTACGTACATGTTCATGTATATATGTATATACTATACATTCTCTTTTTCTTTCCACCAGCGTTCCGCTGGACGCGGGGTATAAAAACGAACATCCCCCGCACGCGGAATGTTCTGGCGTTCGAGTGCCACGTGCGTGGCGTATTATCCGAAGTCGTAAAAGTGTAATAGAATTTTATTTTTACGGCGTGCCGCGCCGCGCTCCCCGAACTATGCGGGAATCCGGGAGTAATTGAGAAAAAGCCCTGGGAAATTAATGGAATCGCACCGCCGAAACTACGCGGCCAACGTTTATTGCTGATCCAACTTCCGGCGATGACAGGGGGGACGTATAAAAAAAAAAGAAAGAAAAAAAAACAATCCCCCGTACGGTGAACGGGAAGCTTCAAACTCTAAATTGAATCTTTTCGAAGGTACCATCGCGTTTTACCCTTTTGTACAAGGAATATGAATATAAGGGTGAAAGGGCGAGGATGAAATTTCCTCGCCTTAAGTTTCCTGCACCCCAACAACAAAAACACTCATTTAGTATTGGTATATTTACGAGAAAATGACTCAATTGCAAAAAAGATACCATAATATAAACAAAGAATAAATCATGAACAAAATTATAAGAAATCCAAAGATATCCCACAAAGAAAAGTATGAGAATAATATCATTTTCAAATGTGGAGCGATGATATTAGAAACAGGGACGTATCCAAAGCGACAGGATTCAGCGAGTACCGCGCAGTGCCGTAACTGGCGTCAACTTTTGCCCCGCGTTTAATTGCTGAAGTCATTCCCGTCGCTTGTCATTGCGCCGCGGTCCGAGTGGGTCCTTTAAAATCATTACCGTGAACTTCTCGTACGGCCGGTGCTCGCCGGGTGCTCGTCAAAGGAAATGCACGTGCCGCCGGAATTCGTTCGGGATTATTTAAAGTCAACTACGCCGGGACCGCTCGACGCTCGTCGAGGAAACTTTCAAGCGACGGGGGTCGTCGCGACGCTATGTAGGTTCGACGGGTTGTGACTGAGGAATTTTGTGCGAGAGTGTCCAATCGTTACTGAAACTAGAACTATTAAGATATATGTGAAAATATTGGATAATAAATTGGTGGGGGATAATTTAGGATATATATTACAGAATTATTTAAGTAAGATTTAAATGAAAGTTCTAAAATATGTTTGGATAAAGAGAGTGAAGGAGGGTAGTAAATTGATCTATTTAATTGTTTATATAACTTTAGAAACATAGTAATAAAGAATTTTAGAAATTATACTCTTAGAAATTTAAGAGACTGTTATCAAGAAATTAGGAACCATTTTGATTGCGTTGGTAGTTTTTGGGGTTAATTATGGGACGTTGGAACACGAGGGGGTTGAAAACGAAGCTCCTAGAGTCTTAAAATATCGTAACCGGAAACGCAGCGCCAATGTTTGAACCAGTATTTATGCAGAAATTACGCAGCACCACCGAAACCGTGACTCGCATACCAACAAAGATGTGACATTGATTTACAGACGTATGTTCGCGTATGAAATTCGGCGCGGCTTCGTTGCGAATGTACGTTGCAACGAAATTAGGTGGACAAAAAAAAGGAAAGTTAAGTGAGAAAAATGCGCCCAGGGACGGGGGAGTTGTAATGAAAACAGTTTGTTGTTTCCGTTTGTCACGTAGGTTAATAAATCAGTGACATAAAATCTGATATCCGGTTCTCTTTGTTGCGGCTTCATCTGCAGACAATGGGGAACCATAAAACTGTTCCACGGAGGAAAAGGTCGCTGCTTAATTATAAAGAAGTTATCTCTGTCGCTGGCAATAAAAATGTAAGTAACGCACAATTATGGTGACCCCTTTTTTCAAACGTAATTGAGAAAAAGTGGTGTCACCGTTCCATCTTTTTTTTCCCCTCCTTCTTCTACTTCTTTTTCCTTTTCTTTATGATCTGCAGGCGAAATCAAACTGGGATGCGAATTCAGTGCCGTATTTCCGGTGGGTTCCCGAGCCTCTTGAAAGATTTCGCTCACGTATTTTCAACCTATATCATTTTCCCTTCCCAAACGTTATGTGACGTAACGCGAAGAAGAGAGAGAGAGAGAGAGAGAGAGGGAGAGAGGGAAAAAAAGTTAACTCACCCCGTGTTATACGTATCCCTTCAGCCGAGCAGGGACGTCCCCCTGGAGGCTCGATTTTTCCATCGATAATCTTTATCATCGACGTTTTTTTTATTAATGACGGATAGATACACAGCGGATGTATATTTCCATACGATCTTGCCTCGGTCGGTTCATGTTTGCGTCGTTAAAAATTATGTGATTCGATTAGAGATTGGGAAGTCATCTCTATTACCTTTTTCCCCCGTGGCGTCACGGTGGAATATGATCATTTAAATATTAAGGGAAATTACAATGATCGATTTTAGAACCGTAAAAAGGAAATTTGGAGGATCGAGATGGTGGAAATATTTGAACGTGGGAATTTTCGAGAAGATTTTCCAAGCACAGAAATTTTCCAGGGTTCGGATTTCAAGGCTGGTTTTTCAAAAATACTCAATCGTCATTTCTCCAATCAACCCTCTCAACAACGAACCCTACTCACACCACTGAACAAATCTCTCCTCGACTCCTTCAAAAATAGAAGAATAACACACCTGTCTCTAGTTTGACCAATGACGTTACAACACACTTTCTACTGCCCTGGTTCTTCTTCTCATATCCCACAAGCTTTTATAAATATCCCACAAAATTACGAAACTTGAATTTCTTTGTAAATAATATTTATAACATACCTATATATCGACACCCTTCCTGAATCACCCTATAGACTAAACATTCCGACCAAAGTAACTACTCTCGTTGTTCCACAAATTCTTCATACAATCAAAAGTGTAACCTTACGTGAAAAAGGTTTAAGAACCACTGGTCGTCGGCGTTAGAGGAGATCGAAACGAGAGGGTGAAACTGAGTGGGCGACCGATCCCGAAGTATTGCGCAAATATATCGAGTCGAGCCCGGTTTAGTTGAGCGTGTGTACGGACGTTTACGTATCGCGTTATTGGACAAAAGTTGCACCATCGGTTTTAGACGCGACGCGATCTGATATATCGCTCGGCGTGGATTTTTCGGCTGGGGGAGGGTGAAACTACGAGACGGGTCATTTTTCTCCTCGCTGCAGCTGGATATCGTGTACCATGCACACAAACACACACTCACACACAAACACAAACATATAGGGAACCCTTCTCCTTCCTTATCCCCGTAATTCTCATCGTTCCGTCTTTTTCGTCGTTCCTCTTTCTATCCACGAAAACAGAAATATATGAACTCTATTCGCTCTAACGGTTAGAACCAGTCAGGTTAGAGTTTAACCGGAAGCCCGGCAATGCTGAATCTATCTGACCGGATACTTCCGGTATGGCTAAAGACAGTTAACGTATTACGCGAGATATCGACGGTGTAGATCTTCCCTTTTGGTGATTCGATACGACGCACGGAGGGATCGATCCGACCAATGGCATTGTCGCGATTAACGCTGACACACCAGCGTTTTGTTGACGGTAATTGGACAGGCTTATAGATATTGGATACCGATAAATATATGTGTATTCGATGGTAGAAAGAAATATGCTCGACAAGTGAAATTGTGTCGATCACCGCCGGACGAATGATACTACGGTCAGTTTCACTTGAGAGTCTCTCAATAAAACTATCACTATCGTACAGAATTAAATGATTTTTCTGGTTGAAAAAGATTCTCGTAGAATTCTCATGGGGACGCTAACTTTAGGTTACAAGATTTAGTATAAAATCGGCTTTGTTTAAAAATGCAGATGATTATCGATAATGATCACTAACAAATCAGCACCGACGTTCAGCGTTAATTAGAACATTAACGCCCCGGTACCGCGGTGTTCGTCCGTGTGCGTTGTAACACCCGTGTAACCGTCGATCAATATCGTTTCGCAACGTTGTTAATATTATTCAACGGAATGCCGGGCGACGTGCAATTTACACTCGCCGTTTCGCCAATCTCGCATAATCCAACGGCGCTCGTATAGTTTCTCGCAGGTCGTTTCCACGGCGAAACTAATCGTTTCCCTGTTCCAGCGAATTTCGCAGCCCTTTTTTACGCGATTCTTCGTCCCTCGAAAATAGAATTTCCACGGTGGCGTCAAGAACCGTCTCACCAAGACACATCTCGATGCTAATTCTCGTAACGAGACACGGGGGGGAGGTGAATAAGGGGTGGGAGGGGGAGAGGAGAAACGGGGGTTGAAAGCTGGGAACGTACTCGAATTCCTCACAGAACACACCCTTCGCCTTCCTTTGCTTTCGGGGGATGAAAGCATCTCGGGTTAATTCGGTCGGACCACTTAAGCAGCTAATTTGCTTATAAGACTTCCGCGTTTCGAATCGCAAATTTTCCCCGCGCGACCCTTCGTCACTTTTCACGTCGAATTCCACGACATCTCTGTATGTGTGTGTGTGTGTGGTTTTTTTACTCGTTGTATATGTACTTCTTTCCAGGGGGTGGTAAAGTGAGGATTCGATTACAAAAAGGTTAAAGGTCGAGCTGCTCGAGTCGCGGCGCAAGTTTTCCACTTTAACAAGCGGCGGCTCGACGAACCGACGGGAAATTTGGAAAGTTATTATTAAGATGGAGTGCGAAGTTTAATTTCCAGTGGCGACGAGTGGAAATTAAAAGTTGCACCACCCCCTCCAACCCCCTTGTTGTTCCCGTTTGTTCCCACCCACGTTCTCCAGGTGGAAAATCATCTTAACCCTGGCATACTAATAAATTATTTATCCTAATTGAATGTTTCGGTAAGAAAACTTGGCCGGTCGGAATGAACCGCCATGAATATTCAGCGAACAAACACCTTACGCGGAAAGCGCAAAATTTCTTGCTGAAAATATTCATTAAACACATCAGCTATTTAACTCGTTCGCAAGAACTTCCTCGACGGTTGTTAGGACAAGGGCTTGGAAAGTAAATCGGTGGGCACCAACTCGATGATCTAGAATCCAAAAATCCAAAAAACAAATTCTCTATGTATCCAAAAAAAAAATTGTATCCAAAGAAAACTATAAATGTGACTCCTTTAACATTAGAACTACGAAAAAGATCGATTGCTCGCAACTTTTACAACGCTTTAAACAACACCCCCGCAAGGTGTTATTTATTTCTCCCTTATCGTCCGGCTGCTCCCACCGCCCCATAAAGGGTTAACTGGCACGATCAGCATAGTTGCCATAAATCAAGCAACATCGCGAAGGGAGATATTACGTAGCCGGGGTCTGCGAGAGAGGGCTGGATTGTTTTTGTTTGAGAATTCGAGAAGTCATGGAGATAGTGATACGACGCGGTTGCCTTCCCCGAAGGTGTCCCGGTCGCCGGTACGTGATCCGACTTCGAATTCGCATGTTGTACACGTCCCCGGCGTCGGCGTCGGCGTCGGCGTCGCCCCCGGGGGGCCAAAGATATGCCGGGCCACGAATTTAGCATCTTAAAATTTCCCCGCAAACTGTCGCGTTCTTTGAACGGAAACGAAGCGGCCCGACTCCGTTTCGTTTCTGTTGACCGTTCTCACAATGTATGTGTGTGTGATTCTACTATGATACGTGTCACCACACATACACGTACGTATATTACGAATCGAGTGAAGAACGATGGAAGGAATTTTGAAATTTTTTTGATTCGCTTGGTCGTGCGATTTTTAATCGATTATCTTTGTAGTTTTAGTAGATGGCAATTAACTTTGTCATTACTGGCAATGATTAAAAGTGTTTAGAAATATTACGTTTGTCACACTGTGAGAGTGATAATGACGCTTAGGAAAGAACACTTGAATGTAGACGATAAAAACCTTTCCAATTTCTCGTTTTGCTTCCCCTTTCTCATAGGAGTGAGAAAAAAAAATGGAAAGCCGAACCATTCCCACCCCAGGAAATTCTGCTCGAGTTTCAGACGGAACGCGAATGAAAAAGGACACCATGAACAATTCAACAAAACGCTGCAAACTTGATGTCACACGTTTCGCGACAATGCGCGTTAAAAATTCAGGTCGTTAAAACGTGAAACTGAATAATTCGCGTCCCGCGTGGCCGTTTCGCGCGGCTCTTTCTTCTCTCGTTCAGAGTGTTTTTTTTTTACCTCCCCTCTCCCCTCCATCCGAAATCGTAATTAATTTCACGAATTCGAGGACGTCGGGAATTTGATTATGATAATGCCGAACGGTTCCGGTCCGCGAGAATGTAAAGAGTTTAGCGGAAATTTTCATCGCCTCACGTGGAAAGTGGTGTGGTTTGCGGTGTGGTCGACGGAACACACGAGCGAACCGGAAATCCAGGATGCTTTTACTTGTAAATTATGTAATAGTCCGACGGTCTGGCGGCGAGATCAAAGAAAACGCCGAACCCACCGATACGGGTGAAATTGTCGCGGAAAATTTTCACTACCCGAAAAAATAGATTTTATTCTCTATTCTTGATCCACGACAGTTCCACCGACGAAAACGATTTCACGGAAATTCAATACACGTAAGCGGAGAGCATGTTACGGGGCGATAGAAACATAAAATAATTGAGCCTCGTGTAACTGCGCGTTCATGGAATTCTTTTCCGTACAAAGCGAATCGCGCGCATATCCTCGCCGATAATGTTGCGCGAATTTTTAGCCAGGAATAAAATAAAATATAACGGAATGTCTCGGCGTATATGCGAATTCCGGGATTCGTTGTCGAATTGTTGCTCGCCTCTGTATGTATGAGTGTATGTATGTCTATCGATGAAAATATATATTCCAATAGCTCGTATTGATTTACCATTTTCCAGTTTTTTCGAGAGAAATTAAATACAAATCAAACATTTGCTCCAGGATGATTATCAATATCGTTATCACAATAAAAGTCCTTTTTTCGACTAAAAAATGACTCGTACGATTACGTCACGGTTCCATTTCCAAAGAACCTACGAACATCGTGGAAAGTTCTCGTTAAATCGATAAAAATATCAATACTCGAAACACGGCACAGTTTCCGCAAGAGACGTTAAACGAAACGTCGAAAGTTTCGTCGGCTTTTCTTCCGGCAGAAATTTGTATTCGCCATGGAATTTTTTGTTCCCCCCGTTCTCTCTCTTCTTTTTTTTTCTTAAAGATTTTAGCTGCGGCTCATACCTACTCGCGAGATTATCCCTGCTTTCTCGATGTCTTCGAGAGAGCCAGGGTTTAATGAGTATCCGAGTACGGCCTCCGGTGCAATAAGCTTATTTGTTCCCGGCGCACGTAATCTCCTTGCGATGTTCACGGAAATCCCAATCGTTTGTGAGATAATCAAATACCTATCCTCGTAAAGTCGTTACTTCGTATTTTACATAATTCCGCCGGGGGCCAGAATTTTTTTCCCTCACCCGCGGAGAAGCTTAGAATATTACCTTTTTATTCCCGCGGAGAGACGGCACCGTCACAAAGGGCTTCAGACTGTCGTTAGACGACGCTAATGTAACGACTCTTTTTTATAAATAATATATCTTGTGCTTGGATGGATCGTTAAAATCGCTGGGCTTTGCAAAAGATCGGTAACTTTTCGATAATAGGACCGGTGATTTTAGGAGATCGATATTTGTACGCTTTGGAGAGAGCGTGCGTAGAAATTTTTTACGCAGGGGTGTTTCTGTACTTTGGAGTCTCAGTGCGTAAAAATTTCTATGCTCTGCAGTTTCGGCGCATTGAAATTTGCATGCCTTCGAATTTCTGTGTGTTGAAATTTCCATGCCTTCGAATTTCGGCGCGTTGAAATTTCCATGCTCTCGAATTTCTGCGCATTGAAATTTCAACGCATCGGTGTTTCTGTGCTTTGGAGTCCCTATGCGTAAGAATTTCCATGCTCTGGAATTTCTACGCGTTGAAATTGCCATGCTCTCGAATTTTTGCGCGTTGAAATTTCTACGCGTCGATATTTCCGCGGTTTGGAGTCTCAGTGCGTAAAAATTTCCAACCGCTACTATTTCCGCGCATTGGAATCTGGCTGCGTGGAAATTGCGGCGTTTCGAAGACTCCCAGCTGGCTCCGCGTTGTTTTTAAAAATCGTGACAACCAAGGTGGCGGACTCTTCGCTAGCAGTGCACGTAATAAGCGTGCATTCTCGCTATGGTCCACGGTTTTCCGTTGGGATTTTCGAGACTACGCGAAATACATCCGACCACAGGTGAATAAGGGATGAAAATCCGGCAGCGGGAATCCCGGTGCAGAAGTGATCGCTCGTTACCCGCGGATTTGCATGCAGATCGATTTTTATATCTTCCGTTACCTACTGACACTATAAACAATATAGAATGAATAATCCAAAAAAAAGTACTCAACTAATTGCCGCGCAAAAACTAAAACAATACTGATAAAAATGACCATCCCAACTTTCTCATTCTCGTACATTTCTCTCGAAACTCTGATACTTTAATAATTGATAACGATTAATTACCATAATTGACACTCTTACAATCCCTTTAGACTAACAAATAAGGTATCAAAGGTATTATCTACCGTACGATACCGAAACTCACACGAGTACAAGGCTTCACGGTGAAAATCCCCGGAATTAGTGGACAATTTTTGAATAAAGGTAAAACGACGATGAAAGAGAATGTATTTCGACGGGGGAAGGTTCGCGAAGAAATGAAAGTGGAAATTCCAGCATTTTCCATTGAAAGGACGAAAAAAGAAGAAAGAATTCGGATGGCTTGTTAACGCGTGACAGCGATTAGTTCCTTTTTATTTAATCATTGCGTCGCTGATAATTAAGAGAAAAGAAACCCAATGGCGAGATTAATTCGCCGCTCGAATAGAAGGAAAATAATATAAATGACGCCGGTTGTTTCGGCGTGACGGTCTATTTAGAGAATTTCTATCGAGCGCAAAATTTAATTATCCATCGCCGACGACGCGACGGAATCGGCGAACGTTGGAAATCCGCCGTAAATTTCGCGAATTCGATCAGCGCGACGTTCAAGTTTATTAAAGCGCGCGCAAAAAAAAAAAAAGTTCATTACTGATTTCCAATTTCGTTGCCGGCGTTTGAGAATCCGTTTAAAATACGCACTAATTAATAGGAACGACGGAGGTATGCGGAGTGATAAACAGTCATCCGTTTATAATGAATTTATTCCGAATACATCGGTAGAACTCGAAGAATTAATCGTGTGTACCGAACCAAAATGCGGAACTGCGTCGATAATTTTATTTCCACGGGACCGTCGAGATTCGAAATATACATATATGTATACATATATGTATAGATATATAATCGCTTGTATACCCTGTGTCCCGCGTGACACGGACCGAGAACATTAAACATCGTTGCCGGAAATCAGCGGAATGATTTCGAACAATAATTACTTTCGAATTTGCCCGAACAGATTTTTAATATCACTTTTCTTTAAATTCAAAGTTTAAGTTGAAATATATCTTAATAAACAAATGCTTATTATTTTAAATAGATAATAGCATATTAAAATTTGTTACCATGATGTGTACTTTTTCGAGAAATTTCATGCAGAGTTAACTAACTATTCTTTTAATCGACTCTATCGTATGTTTTCCATTATTTCGAAATCCAACAACTTTCCCATTAATTTCCCGTTAGATTGCCAGCACCGTTTCGACGAATCACAGAACAATCCCGTCGACGTCCGGACCGACGTCGGCAAGCCTGTCCAATTATCGGCACGTTACGTACTCGTCGCGACGCCGACGGCGGCGTCTCGCAGCCCGAAAACCGGAAAAGGCGGTGAAAAAAACTTTTGATAGCTCTGTAATAGATTCTTAAAGGGAAAAATTTTTCCACCGCGCGTAGGAAATTGTTCGTCTGGTTCGTCGAGAACGGAATGACGGCTGGACGTCAAACCGGCTTCGCTAAATCAAACGGACAAAAAAGGTACGCATTCTCTCTCCCTCGCACACACATACAGACACACATACACGATCTACTTAACCAATAATTCGCATAAAAAGACCGCCGGACCGGATGTAATTCCAGCAAGTTTAAATGGGAATTTAAAAATAAGTTCTCAATGGAACTCGAGCGGCCCTCTTCGGCTTTAAACAAAAGACCCGACGCACACACACGTTCACACACACGAGGCAACGTACGCTAAGGGTATTTTTTTTCTTCTTTTTCAATTTTTCAATCTACACAATGACACGTATCTCACCGAGCGAACGGCAGGAAGTCGGTGAAAACTATCGATTTCCTTCTCGCATCCGGCGTCGAAGTAAATCGTTATCTCGAAGAAAATTCTACCCCCCACCCACACACCCACACACATACACATACACACTCTTCTCATCCCCTAGCCAACGTAGCGTCGCCATCGAAACGAAAAGTAATTTCGTATGTGTCTCACGGCCGGCCGCGGAGAAACAGATAACCGTTACGTAATAAAAATGATCGCCGATAAGCATTCGAAACAGAAACTTTGCCCGCTCGTTCGCATGCAAACGCGTGTGCATCGCGCGCGCACACACATACATACATACGTGCTTCGTATGTAGGTATACGTACAGGGTTGGAACACGTAGAGAAAATCCGGGAGAAAATAACCGGCGTCTGTTACTGTGGCTGGTTTCAAAAATTATTCGTATTCGTCGAAGCGACTCGCTTATATCAGTAGAGAAAAAGGGGGGTGGGAGAGAGGGAGAGACACGTGGGTGGGATTTTCAATATGGCTGATGAAAGAGACCGCGTCGCACGTTTCGCGCGGAGACACGCCGGAATTTCATTGTTCTTCTATTATTTTTTTTTCTCTTTCTTTCTTTTTCCAACGTGACAATCGCTCGGCAATATTAGCGGAAATCATCGAATTAAATTTCCGGTAACGCCGGGATTCGTTTGTTTTTTTCTTGCAGTTTTCTCTTTTATCTCTATTTTTTATTGTCCAAGTAAAAGATACCCGTGACGGTTCGTTTAAATGATTGTCAGTCATTCGTTAGCCGATGAAAATCGTGCGAGTGAGCGACGCCCAGGTGTAAATTTGTAACGCACAGTTCGTTAGCTTTGTCATGGGTAATTCTTTCGATTGAATGCCGGGCCCTTTCACACGCGCGCGTTCCCTTTTTCCCCCCCTGTTTCGCGCTTTTAAAACGCGCCACGCGATTTTCAGCGCGGATAATTCTTTTCGATTGAACGCCGCGGGGCCTTTAATTCTTAACGGTTTCACGGTTTAACACGCGCACACGCGCTAATTCCGCGCTAAATCGCGGCGACGGGAATTCCTGTTTGCAGTCGCCCCGATAAAGGTCGACGGAATTTTCGAGATATCGATACCCGAATCTCGCGGAACCGCGTCGAGCGTGAAATTCCACGTGGAAAGCGTGCGCGACACGTTTTATTTGATCAAAGTAGGAATTTGTTCGTAAATTTCGATGATTTTGATTTCTTTTTTTATTAATTCGTCAACTTTCACATTTTTTCATTCGAATGTCTGACATTTTTTCATACATATATTTACGGCGATAACTCGACAGACTCTTCTACCACGAATTCACGACTAAGTCGCGTTCCAAGGGATGGAAAACGAAGTTAACTCATCGGGAAAAAGAAGAAATCATCGGACGACACGAAGAGAGCTAATATAGTCAACTTCAGCGACGTTCCTCGTTCCTCGAGGAACTCGACGGTGTATATGCATCATAGTTACCGCGACAGATCGCAACTGCGACGGATAAAACGTGACGGTAATGCACCTCGCGGAAGGGAATTTGCGAACGGAAGTATTACGTGCTTATCCGCAGCGAGTCGATATTACATAAACGATAGGAAAAAAAGTTATCTATATGTATACTTCGAAATCTGGACCTATCGAACTGGAGAATTTTTGGATATTTCTCCCTTTTCACATTTACTAAACATGAAATCCTTTAAGCGAGAATTTATTTTTATTTTCAATTTTCCATTTTCCAAGACATAAACTTTCTACCTTCCGAAATTTATAATTACCAAAATTCCGAGAGAAATTTTCCACACGTCGAAATCCTCGAAGAAACACGCGAACGGAAAGCATCGGTTTAAAATTCGATTTAATTGTTTGCACCGCGGAATGAGATTATCGAGGAATATGAATATCATGTAAATTTCCGCGAAGCCATGGTAAGCTCGTGTTTGATAAGCGCGAGCGGTGGACGGGAGCGGTGGAGAATTTATTTTGAGCGGCCAAGAAAATCCGTCCCTTGTTCCAGATTCATTCGTTATTGTACCTTTCTCATTGGCTTATCTTCCAGACAGATCCTCTTTATTTCTGTTTTTGCTGTTCGCGCTCCCCTTCAACGCTGTTGCTCTTATAAATGAATTGTTCTGCATAAGCCGGCGCGCAAATGAAATTGTTGTCTCGAAAGACCGCGCCGCGAACATAATTCCAAGCTAATTATTCATCGTACCCTCGAACGAGAATACCGATCGTCATGCGATTCGTCAAATATTTCCGCAATTAGAAAATCAATAAATGAAAATACGAGGTGGGCTTCCGAAGCTTTGGGAAAAAGTTCTTTAATTCAGCCGGCCGATATTGAACGCGTTCCGGGAATACGTTTTCCTGGAAAATGTGCCTTTGGATCGCACGAAGTGCACACACATAGACACGTATATAGGGTTTTTATATTGAAACGTTAATCTAGTAAAAATGTGTAGCGAACTCGAGTGTACTTAGCGGTCGCGGTGCGCGCAATCTTGCAAATGCGGTATTGTATTTGGCAAAGTGACGTCACTCTCCCGCCGCGAGTTATCCAATTGCCGCTAATTTATTTCGCCGAGATTACAGAGCCACGTTGAAAAACATATGCAAATATTTCGTTGAACCGGAGACATTAGTTTTGTAGGAAAAGTAACGATTGCATTAATCGTACACTCGGTATCGAAAAGACAGTGAAAAATTCAAATTGATATCTGGAAAATTGTAGAAATGCCGAAGGAATTATGAAAATCGCGAAAAATCGTCTAATTCAAGCAGTTTTTTGGTCGGCATTCGCTCAATTTTTGAGATAGCGACCTGAGACTTGTACCATTGTTTTAGTTAGGAAATTCTACGGCAGATCAACCTATAATAGTTGTACTTTTCGAAAATTTTATTTTTCGCAAAAATCTGAAGGGGGTAGGTCAGGATTTTTCGCGATTTTCGTAATTTCCCCGCCATTTCCGTAATTTTTGAGCTATTAAAATGATCCTGGGCGTTTTGGACGCGGATTTTGAAGCGGAATAAGCCAGTGAAAGAATCATTTTGATATCTAAAAAATTGTGGAAATGACGAGCGATTTACGAAAATCGCAAAAAATCCTGACCTACCCCCTTCAGATTTTTGCGAAAAATGAAATTTTCGAAAAGTACAACTATTATATATTGATCTGGCGTAGAATTTCCTAACTAAAACAATGGTACCAGTTTCAGGTCGCTATCTTTAAAATTGTGCGAATGCCGATCAAAAAACTGCTTTAAATTGATGAATTTTCGCGATTTTCGTAATTCTTTCGTCATTTCCGTAATTTTTGAGCTATTGAAATTATCCAAGACATTTTGTACGCGGAATTCGAAGCCGAATAAGACAGTGAAAGATTCAGATCGATATCTAAAGATTTGCGGAAATGCCGATAGAATTACGAAAATCGCGAAAAATCGTAAAATTATGACAGTTTTTTAGTCGGCGTTCGCTAAATTTTTGAGATAGCGACCTGAGACTTGTACCATTGTTTTAGTTAGGAAATTCTACGGCAGATCAACCTATAATAGTTGTACTTTTCGAAAATTTAATTTTTCGCAAAAATCTGAAGGGGGTAGGTCAGGATTTTTTGCGATTTTCGTAAATCGGTCGTCATTTTTACAATTTTTTAGATATCCTAATGATTCTTTCACTGGCTTATTCGGCTTCGGATTCCGCGTCCAAAACGCCCCGGATCATTTTAATATCTCAAAAATTACGGAAATGGCGAGCGATTTACGAAAATCGCAAAAAATCCTGACCTACCCCCTTCAGATTTTTGCGAAAAATTAAATTTTCGAAAAGTACAACTATTATATGTTGATCTGCCGTAGAATTTTCTAACTAAAACAATGGTACAACTTTCAGACCGCTATCTCAAAAATTGAGCGAATGCCAACCAAAAAACTGTCATAATTTGACGATTTTTCGGGATCAAATTCCCCTCCCTCTCTCTCTAATTTCTAATCAGTCTCACAGAACACCTGGGTTGATTCTTTCGACGATAACACTACTCGAAACACTTTTCACATTTTCGCGAGTCGCTTATTGTCAGTCGAACCGCGGCAACGTGAGGGGTCGAGCTGTAATTCAGCCAAAGTTCCCTAATTAATCAGGCCTCCAATTAGTCGGTGTAACGAAGGTCCGATGGATAGGGCGTATTTCTGGTGCGGGATAGAACGGTCGGAAGAAAGGGCGAGCTGTGCTGAAAGAGAAACACAGGAAATTGGAGAGTGGTACACTGGGTGAGTCACGTCGAAGTCGATCGACAAACGGTGCTGCCCGATTTCCCTCGAAATGACGTTCCGCCACGATCTCGTATCAGAGGAAGAGAGAAAGAGAGGAAGAGAGCGACAGAGAGAGAGAGAGAGAGAGAGAGGGTTTCCTCCTGTCGACACGTCCCTTTTAATATTATTAAAAATCGAGAGAGAAAATGCGCGGCTTGGATATTTCGGTAAACGAGATCCGTACTCACGTTTTACAGGTGATTTTACGGTTCGAAAAAAAAAGTACGAAGAGGAAAGTCGATTTTCTCTGTTTTTTATCTTTTCTCACCGGGAAATCACCATCGAAGCGTTACCAGAATGAAATATCTAACGATTGTTGAATAATAATTCCGGAAGCTACGCTGTGAAAGTGTGTATCAATTATTATTTCATTTTATTGCTCGACGAGGGTGAATCGGCTGAATGTGTTTGTGAATTTTTACATTTGTGTATAATTTACGGGGTTTGTTTTAAACTCGGATTTTTTATTCGCTCCGTTGAACCGTTATCGATAATACCGGCCGTTCGGCGTGCGAGCATGTGTGCGTGTGTTTTAAATTCCCTGTTTCGTGTGTATTTTTTGTTTCTTTTTTGGAATCCTTTCGACCGTTTGGAAACAGAAATACAGTTTTCTCTTGAATATTTATTTATAAACGTTTCCGCGTCGTTGTGCGAATCATCGTAAATAGGCGGCGTTCGAGAAGCGTCGAAATGAAAAATCTCGTCCACTTTTCCCCGTTCGGAAAACTTCCGACCGCGGGGGAATAATTTTCGGAACGCGATTACAACGAGGCGGGAATGAAATTGATTTAATCTTAATGAAATTTCACTTTAATCGAATAGTTTTTAACTATCACGTCGGAGAAGGGGGTGGAAAAATAATCGCGGGAACGAGCTAATGCTCTATTTAATCAAATAACTCGATGAAAATTGCACTTTTATCAATAAATGATTTTCCTCTTTATATCGTTGATTGCCGATAGAATCGTTCATTACGTGGTGGGTGGAACAAAAAAAAAAAAAAAAGGAAAAACGGTCAGATAATCAATGCCGGTCTAGCAACCCACTTCTTTATGAATGGCTGCATCAAAAACAGGCCGCGCCGATCAATTGTCGGCAGAGTGGTTTTTGTGTGTGATAACGCGCAATCAAAATGGTTCGTGAAAAGGTTTTAAATGTTCTCTGATTAACTCTGTATTAACTTTAGCAACGTACAACAATCGGCAATAACTTGCCGCGGAACTCCGCGAAAGGTATTATCAAAAACTCGACGACTATTCAAATGAGCAACCCACTTTGTAATGAAACTACTGAATAGAAAACACAAACACCCCGTGAAATATGGGACCGGGAAATCCGATTTTCATAATTAGCGGGAAATTTCGTAACTTTCCTGGTGTCGAGAGCGATTCCTTTCCGGGCGGAAAAAGTTCTGCGCCATGAAATTTCGACGCTTCGAAATTTCTGCGCTTTGAAATTCGTTCGCTTGGAATATCTCTCCGCTTCGAAATTTTGCGCCTTGAAATTCCTACTTGGAAATTCTTTCGCTTGGAATTTCCACGTCTCGAAATTTCTACGCTTGGAATTCCCACGTCTCGAAATTTCTACGCTTGGCATTTCTACGCTTGGAATTTCTACGCTTGGAACTTCCAGGTCTCGAAATTTCCACGCTTGGAATTTCCATGTCTCGAAATTTCTACGCTTGGAATTTCTACGCTTGGAATTTCTATGCTTGGAATTTCTACGCTTGGAACTCCCAGGTCTCGAAATTCCCACGCTTGGAATTTCCATGTCTCGAAATTTCTACGCTTGGAATTTCCATGTTTCGAAATTTCTACGCTTGGAATTCCCAGGTCTCGAAATGTCTATGCTTGAAATTTAACGCGTGAAATAAAAGTTCACCGACCAAACAAGAGGTCAATTTATACATCAATCCTAATGTATGTATCTCGATTTACGACCAAACGATTCCGATTAAATTCACTTTCGAAAAGATGCAGTCGCGTAACATTTCCACGGTGCTTTCGAGTCGCGGAAAATCGTGTGTGTCTGCAACGACATAAAATATAAATCCGATATGCTGGTGGTGGTGGTGATGGTAGTGGTGAGAGGCAGGGGTTCGCAATTGAACAGTCCGTATCGTCGACATTAGCAATTCTCGAGACGCTTAAAAGTTTATCCGCCTTAAACGATCGCGATTACTTCTCCGATTTGGAGGAACGATAAAATCCTCGTAAAGGACCTCGTAAAAGCACGTGGGTGCACGTATTCACGCACAGGCACGCCATCGTCGTATTTAAGATCAACCCGACGGGATTTGCGGCCGAAAAAAAATCTCCTGACGATCTTTAAGCCGGTACCGCTTAAATTTTCGCCAACGATAAAAATCACCCGAAAACATTTACGTTTCTCTTTCCATCCAATAAAACTGAAAATAGAAATTTGGTTGAATTTCTACGCTTTCATATTCTTACGCCAACGAATTTCAACGCATAGAAATCTTTACGTTTACAACGAATCAACGAATTTAAACTTTCCGATCGAAGGAATGGAAACTTTTGATCAATTTGCCGCGCGTCAATTATTGTCGGATTCATCAATTAATCATCGTGACGTCGGAGTAATTGCGAGATAAATAGCGTTATATTACATCGGCAAGTATTAATCGACAGGTAAGTTAGTCGGATAACGAATGATAATGAGATTAATCAGTGCTCAATAATTAAGTGTAATCGGATTTCTACGGTCCGCCGTCAACGTTCGTAAATATTTCGTGTGCCACTGATAAAGCTGTTCGCGAGATCCATATTCCGAGTGAATTTCCACGGGTCGGTTAGTGAAAACAGAGGTAGAAGTACAATTGAATATTCTCTAACCACCCGTTATTATTACAATTAAGCCGTATGAATAGTAATTCTCGCTAAATATTTATTTACCTATGCCTGATGCAAATGTTTCGTTAATTAGACACCATTCGCCGGGTTCACGCGTCATTTCCTATTGATTTCCGAGCTGTTCGATGGTCTCGTATGATTCCATGGGAAAATCATGCAAAATGTTCCCCTAGGCGATGACTCGATGACTGGACTTCGAAAATTCAAACACACAAACGAACCGATATCGCTAGGTATTCTATGAAACGCTCTTAAAATACTTATTCAGAAATTAATAATATTCATTTTTGTGTTTATCATCGAGGAAACAGTGAGTAAACGACAATAATGCAGTTATATTTATATTGGTGGAACATGGAACGGATAAATAAGTGTTCGTTTTAAAGAGGGAATTTTCGTTAATTAACGGGTGATCTCTTTTTTTTTTTTAAATAAACTTAGAAGACCATTATTTTCCACCGCGCTATTAGACGGAAGTTTCGCGTCCCTATGATATTAAAACGGGGCTGGGTCTTGGTTCAACAATCACGACCTCCTTCTTCACAGACCGAAGAAACTCGCCCTGGAGAGAAATAGTATGAAAGACGACGAACAGGTCCACGAATGAGTTTCGGCCCGTCGCGATGCCTCGAGAAATATAACCTGGTATTATTCAGCCTCGAGTTTCTTATTATATCGAGGCCGTTTTCAAGTACGCAAAGGTCTTCGCCGGTAGTGAAATTCCCTTCAAGCTTTCTCGACGGACGTTAAATTTCAGCCGGGAAATTTATCGCCGCCTCGAACGAGGAATGTGCAGTCCAACGACGTTTGACCTGTCCTCGTCAGCCGTGGAAAAAATGTACAGTATGAGATCTTGATATTTATGATACTGGGAATCATTGCGAAACGGTGGAGATTTATAAAGGTGGGAATCTCGGGCGTAGAATTTCGGGGCGCTGGAATTTCCAGGCGCATCAATTTTAAGGCATGGAAATTTCAGGCGTAGAGTTTCCAGGCTGGGAAATCGAAATGTCTGGAATTTCCAAGCGTGGAAATTGAAACGCGTGGAATAACCAAGCTTGGAATTTTCAGGCGTAGAATTTGAAACGCGTGGAATTTTCAAGCGTGGAATTTCCAAGCGTGGGGTTTCCAAGCGTGGAATTTCCAGGCTTGGAGTTTTCAGGCATAGAATTTGACAAGCGTGGAATTTTCAAGCGTGGAATTTCCAAGCGTGGACTTTCCAAGCGTGGAATTTCTAAGCGTCAAATTTCCAAGCGTGGAATTTTCAAGCGTGGAATTTCCAAGCGTAGAATTTCCAAGCGTCAAATTTCCAAGCGTCAAATTTCCAAGCATGGAATTTCCAAGCGTGAAATTTCCAAGCGTGAAATTTCCAAGCGTGGAGTCTCCAAGCATAAAATTTAAAAATCCAGAAATTTCAAAGGCTGACCACGATTAACAATTACGAATCACAGTAGCAACTTCAATATACCCACTGATATCCTTCCCCGTCTTAATTACAACATCAGCGTCGTTAAATCTTCGCCGAATTTCGCTCATTAATTACCCGCATGCCGGATGAAGACGGCATAAGGAGATAATACGTCCGATTCTCCGTTCCCGTGAGATTTTCTATCTTATTAAAAGAATCTTTCGCTGAAACGTGATAGAAAAATCTACGCGGGCTTGGTCAGCTATAATTAACCAAATGAAAATCCGGTTTTCCCGCAGGACGATTTTCCCCGACCTACTTGCGTCCAGTCGAAGACGAACAATTTGTGGTGTTTTTAACAAAATCAATGCGGCCGAGTCCTCGAAGCCTGGACAACAGCCAGATCCTGATTTCCTCTCCCCTCTTTCCCTCCTTCGAACTACCATTCGACTCCATACTCTGCAAATTTACCAGGCCTTTTACACGGCTTCGGATAAAAACCGTAGGATTCCGGCCAAACAGATCAGCGACGATCCCGGAACGGAAAAACAATGATGGAAACAGACGACGTACAGAGTTAATGGGACGAGGTGTAAAAGGGAAAATGAGAATACACGGGAATATCGCGAGTGTTCGTAGGCTCGTATAACGGTTTTTGTTTTGTTAACAAAATGAGAGGCAAATATTTGAATGGATCCTTTTATATCTGTTCCCAACGTTACAACATTTATTTATATTAACGTATATTTATACGATTCTCAAATTGAACGACGTTTAATCTATCGCGTTACGTTTAGTTAACAAAACAAGCGGGAAAAATGACATTTTTCCCGTCTCGTTTCGATGCCGCGTGGTGGGAAAATAATAGGATTGAAAAGAGTCGAAATTTGGAACGCGGAATGCTAGAAAATGTCAAGTAGAAATACATACGCGTGTATAGAAATGATTACGTTGTTCGGGTGGAAAGATATCTAAGAGATTCACGTGGGAAATATCAGAATTTCAGGATGAATGCGTCTGTAGATGTAACGAGGCATCGGGAAATATCAATGGGTTGCGGATATCCGACGTTTCTCAGGGTTGAAACGATAGTGTGTACCTTTTCACATATCTACATTCGCAAATTCTTACGCATGAATATTTCTACGCCTTGAAATATCCTCGTCTTAAAATTTCAACCCATCTATATTCCTTCAATGAATTTTCACCCTAAAAATTATTTCACCAACTTTTTATCCTATCCAAAATTTGAACAAATAAATAATACTCAAAATAAACCTATATACACATATACAATGCAATACAAAGAACACTATCGGTAAGTATAAGAGTGTAATCTTTCCCACGACAGAATTTCTTGAACCGAAACAAAAATGTGTTGTATTTCGCGTTACACCGGGGTCCATCTTGGTGTCGGATCGCGTGAATGTAAAAGATCCGGCCAGGATGATACGTGAGGGAGATGAATATCTCCGGATGGCAGTGTCGTTGTATCGTGGCATCGTTTTACCGCAGCCGTGATATAATATCTGGCGAGATAGCGACGCGGCCGTCGATTCAACCGGAATGTTGTATCACGATGCCTTTCCGAAATCGTGTCGATAGCACGAATACCGCAAATGTGCGCCGCCAGATATGGCTGAATGCGACGCCTGGCAAACGGCATAAAGACGATCCGAGATGGAATTCGCTGCTCGACACGTTTGAATAATACGCCACCGACCGCACGGGAGTTTGTTTAAAACGGATAGCAATGGGTAGCGTGTCAACCATATTTGAATTTAAAAGCTACAGTGGCTCAAAGTCGGAATCGTTCGCATGGTGATTTTGGGATTACGATGTATGTGTGTGTTTTATAGGAAATATATGTATAGGCGCGGTGGTTTGTATTATGTTGGAAACCATCGGGATTTTGGGCCAGTTGTGGTGGCACGAAATAGAAATGTCCTGGCGTAGGTATTTCAAGGCTGGGAGATATCAAGGCGAGAGAATTTCTAAGCGAAGAAATCACCAAATATAGAAATTTCTATGCGAAGGAGTTTCCAAGCGTGGAAATATCAAGGCGTAATAATCTCCAAACGTAGAAATTTCCACGTGCAAGAGTTTTCAAGCGTGGAAATATCAAGACGCAAGAATTTCAAGGCGTAGAAATCTCTAAATATAGAACTTTCCACGCGCAGGAGTTTCTAAGTGTGGAAATATCAAGGCGAAAGAATTTTGAAGCGCAGAAATCACAAAATATAGAAATTTCTACGCGCAGGAGTTTCCAAGCGTGGAAATATCAAGGCGTAGAAATCTCCAAATATAGAAATTTCAACGCGCAAGAGTTTTCAAGCGTTGAAATATCAAGGCGCAGAAATGTCCAAATGTAGAAATTTCCACGCGCAAGAGTTTTCAAGCGTAGAAACATCAAGGCGCAAGAATTTCAAGGCGCAGATATCTCCAAATATAGAAATTTCCACGCGCAAGATTTTTCAAGCGTAGAAATATCAAGGCACAAGAATTTCAAGGCGCAGAAATCTCTAAATATTGAAACTTCCATGCGAAAGAATGTGAAAGCGCAGAGATATTCCAAGCGTAGAAATCCATAGATCTTTTCCGGCGATCGAGACTTCAAAGTATGATCACGTCTTTATCACAGGCGATCAAGACTTTCGACCTGTAAACTTTACCCTCAATTTATGCTGGAAAATTTCGAGTCTATGAAACGAACCGTTCCGTGATAAAAACTGATACGTTCGACTGTCAGCAGTTTTAGTATCATCGGCAAAAGAATCCACTCTAATGAATACCATAACTATTCTCTCAAGTGAATCTCCGAGAAAACTGATCAATTGATTCCCAGTAGATCCCTCAATAAATAAATCACTAAACCATCTCATAAAAATTTTACCCCTAAACATTCTTCGTAATTTATCATCAATCTCCGCAACTTTTTTCCAA
Source organism: Mimumesa dahlbomi (assembly GCA_917499265.3). Lineage (NCBI taxonomy): Eukaryota > Metazoa > Arthropoda > Insecta > Hymenoptera > Crabronidae > Mimumesa > Mimumesa dahlbomi. The sequence goes on from OU824118.1 coordinate 13,842,089, forward strand.
AACAAAACCAAAAAACACACCCATTTCGTTCTTCCCAATTTCCCCATCCCGTTGTCCCTGTAATATAAAAATATTTCCATAAATTCCCGTATATTTTCATTGACCGCAAATCGAGACTAACAGAGAGAAAATACAAAAACGAAACTAGAAATCAAATTCTCCCCGTTACACTCGTAACTCTCAGCCCCCGTCGAATCTACGTCAATTACAAAAATCATCGAGTTCGAAAACATCTATTCAGTCCCCCACATATATGTACACACATTCATACACACACTTATACATACATTGCTATAGTTTATAATTTCCGGCGTCGACAATCACAGTTCGTCGAAGCTCGAAAGTTTCCGGGCGATCGACGGACGCGGTCCTCCTTTGAAAGTATCACGAAGAAACCATGAAACGATCGCTTATCGTGTCGAAAGGGGTTGACGGAGGGGGTGGCGGGGGTCCAAGGGGGGTGGCAAAAAACCGGGCGTGGAAAAGAAACGACGAGGACACACCCGTAAAACCCGATTAAACGGTCTGCGTCGGGGAGTTTTACCGATCGCCTGGGAAACTAGTTAAGCGCCAAATCTTTTTGATAAGAGATAACGAGTTCACCGGTTCCAACTTGCTCCCGACGATAGCACGACGCTCGTCAACTCACGGCTTCCTTTATGTAACTCGACGTATTTTCGAGATCCCCCCCCGGTAGGGAGGGATGGAGAAAAAAAGAGAAAAACGAACACCATGGCAATTTAATTCTTCGCCGGACGAGTTTTCGCTGAAAATACGGCATTTTCGATCCGACGTCGCGACGATCCGAAAACAACGCCGGATTTCGGAAGAAGATTGGAAGACGCAAGATTTTTGTTCACGTTAGTGACTTTCTGATGACGAGATTTAAAGAGTCAATCTAATATGTTGTGTAAAAAAAATACACTTTGCTTGTAAAGGGGTTGTTACGTCGATGGCGTTCGAATAATTGAAAAACTGATTGAATTACGATATTTATATGATTACGATGGGTGGAACAAAATATGGATGAACGAGATCGTTATGTCAGAATTCGTAGTGGACGGGTCGAATGAGATTGGAACGAAGGATGGATTCGTATTAAAATTTCAATGTATTCGGTCGGCGATATTACCGGGCTGTACTACTTGACATTTTGAAAAATTGGATCTAGCGGCCGATCGCCTAGGACGGTTGCCAAAAACTAATCCCTCCGGTCTCACCATGTTTCCTCCGTACTCCACTGAAAATTGTCCGTCTAATCGATTTTTATTACCATTGAGACCATTTTGGCAATCTCGGGAGATATTTTCAAACGTTCGGACAGCTAATTAATTCAGAATGAAAATCCTTAGCTCTCGAATCTGCCGTGCAACTCCAATGACACACTTTCCATATAAAAGTTTTAAATATAATTACGAAACTATTTTTACAATAATTTTTTTTGATACACCCCGTTCTGTTTGGACAACAGAAGAATGAAAAAACGTATTTCGAGATTCGGATTGTTTTCGTGGCGATCGACAGCCTGCCAATATCACAATCAATATTACCAACGGGGTAATTTTCGCGTGACAGATCTATCAATACCGTGAAATATGTAATTTGAAAAAAGTCCCCCGTCAAGCTCCGCATTTGCGGCCGACGGAATTTCGAAGCGGCGGGGAAAATTCCGGCGCGCGAACAACGCTGGCGAACGGAATTGCCCGATGAATAATGTAAAAACAAAACGGAGCCGGCGTTCTCGCGATTACCGTCGCCTTTTATCGCGTTTTAATTCGCCGCCGCGGAGCACGCCGCGGAATATTAAGCGGACGTTCCGCGATAAATTCATTCCGGCGTCCGTTCGCGGGCGCGAAAATGCGAGACGTTGACGTGCCGACGAAGATATAACGACGCTATCGCGGTCGAAAAGATTAATGAGGCCGCGAAATCGATCGACGAACTTCGAAGGAATTCGACGAAACGAATAAAGTGGACGGAAACACTCGACGATTTAGTGTGTGCGGAAATACAATTGTTTTTGAGATATGCAAAATGATTTATGGAATTTTTCAAAGCGTGAAGCACTGTAATCGTGATCGTGTTATGCGACAAAGTGCACAGTGTTTTGTAAATTGACTCAACGTTACAGTTTATTGTATGAGAATTGTTTTGATAGATCGAAGATTTAGTTAGAATAAGCTTTTCAGTGACTGCGATTTATACGAATGTAAAAATGTTGCTAATTATTGTAGAAGAATAGGTATTGAATAAACATGTTTGGATCTGTATTGGTGTTTTGAGACTCGGTAAAGAAGAAATCCGATTTTGCATAAGCGCGGAGAGAACTCGAAAAAGGAGAATATCAGCTGCAGAAAAGCACGAGATTCTTTATTGGAAAGTTCCCGGCAGATGGAAAGTTAGAGAGTGGACGCGACTAGGGATAAAGCTCCTACGTCTCTCCCATGACCATAAGTTTTCCTCGTTATCGACAGTGAGCGTGAAGAACAGACGCGAGATAGCACCTATGAACGTCCTACAGTTCTGTATTTTTATTCACGAAAGTTTATTAACATATTCGTGACGCTCTTCTGGTTAAAATGATACCAAACACTATAGCATTTATACAACATTACCCGTCCTTTGCATATTATGATGAATGATAAATAATGCAAATTATGTTGCAATTGATATGAAATTAATAAGAAACAGCTGGAAAAGGAAGATATTACTGACCGCGACGCGAAGCTAATGACCATGATGGAGAAGCCGAGTACTATGGGCGAAAATCAAGAATTCAAAACAGTTTTTTGATTGTCATTTGCTCAATTTTTTAGATAGCGATCTGAAACTTGTACCATTGTTTTAGTTAGGAAATTCTACGCCAGATCAATATATAATAGTTGTACTTTTCGAAAATTTAATTTTTCGCAAAAATCTGAAGGGGGTAGGTCAGGAAAATTTGCGATTTTCGTAAATCGCTCGCCATTTCCGTAATTGTTGAGCTATTTAAATGATCCTGGGCGTTTTGGACGTGGAATCCGAAGCCGAATAAGACAGTAAAGAATCATTTTGATATCTCAAAAATTGTGGAAATGACGAGCGATTTACGAAAAACGCGAAAAATCCTGACCTACCCCCTTCAGATTTTTGCGAAAAATGAAATTTTCGAAAAATACAACTATTATATATTGATCTGGCGTAGAATTTCCTAACTTAAACAATGGTACCAGTTTCAGATCGCTATCTTGAAAATTGAGCAAACGCCGAACGAAAAACTGGTGTAAATTGACGAATTTTCGCGAATTTCATAATTCCTTCGTCATTTCCGTAATTTTTGAGATATTTACATGGTCGAGGACGTTTTGGAAGCGGAATCGGAAGCCCAATAAGATCGTGAAAGATTCAGGTCGATATCTAAAAATTTGCAGAAATGACGTAGGAATTACGAATATGGCGAAAAATCGTCAAATTCAACCAGTTTTTTGATCGGCATTCGCACAATTTTTGAGATAGCGATCTGAAACTTGTACGATTGTTTTAGTTAGGAAATTCTACGGCAGATCAATATATAATAGTTGTACTTTTCGAAAATTTAATTTTTCGCAAAAATCTGAAGGGGGTAGGTCAGGATTTTTTGCGATTTTCGTAAATCGCTCGTCATTTCCACAATTTTTTCGATATCAAAATGATTCTTTCACTGGCTTATTCCGCTTCAAAATCCGCGTCCAAAACGCCCAGGATCATTTTAATAGCTCAAAAATTACGGAAATGACGAGCAATTTACGAAAATCGCAAAAAATCCTGACCTACCCCCTTCAGATTTTTGCGAAAAATTAAATTTTCGAAAAGTACAACTATTATACATTGATCTGGCGTAGAATTTCCTAACTAAAACAATGGTACAAGTCTCAGGTCGCTATCTCAAATATTGAGCGAATGCCGACCCAAAAACTGGATGAATTTCGTGTTGTTAATTTATTCTGACTTTAATGGAGGCGAGGAGGGGCTATATATATATTCTATTCGTAGCCAATTTGCTCGATATCATTTGCATCGAAACGACACATTCCAATACAAACGGCTATCGGTCATCGGATTCCCGAAAAAATAACTAATAAATTTCATTATCGATCGATGCAAATGATATCGATCCAGGTCTCACCACGTGGAGGTTGCTACATATGGAGACCCACCCTAACCACGGCACCCGTCCTCCCTCCATTAAAACGATACGAAACACAATCTTCATTCTCAGATGGAGAATGAAAATATCACGCGATCGCGACGCGGAGCTAACAAAAGTGTCGTGATACCAAAGACACGTCTGTCAATGGAACCACGACGAAAATATTGAAACGTTTCAATATTTCTATAACTAACCCCACCACCATCACACGCCAACTCCTCGCGGTAAAAAGAAACACACCAAAACACCTTAAACCCAAAAGAAAAAGAAAAAAAAAAGAAAAAAGAATCTAAATGTCGACTCAACGAGAAAAGCAACTCGGTAAATGTATACTAACGCGGGTGACTCTAAACGTTCACCATAGCTCGACGACAAAACAATTTAGACACTTACACGGTGGCTCGTGCCACGGTCTCGAGAAGTACCCACGAACCGGGACTTCCGGCCGAACCATGGTTAATCGATACGAAGGGATAAAGCGTATGGTCGATTTACAGGAAAGGGCCTACGCGAAAGATCCGAACCAGGGACAAATCGAAGATGAAATATATCCGAAGATATAGATCATCAAATCGAACTGTACACGGGTTAAGCCATATCAGGCTAATCGGTCCGGCCGCCACCGATAAGCCTGATACGTCCCATACCCCGCCAAATAGCAGTCCACCCGTGTACAGGTCCCCAGAACGAACTCGGGCTCACCTTTCCAGACGACCATAGGCCACCCAAAGTACCGACGGAACCATGGAACGACAGAAAGCCACGCTCCGTGAATATATCGCGAGATCGCGACTTAACCGAGTAGCCGTGAGGCTTACAAGGCCGACAACACCGTTTATCGTGTTGTTTTGACGCAGGGATATGAGAAACGTAGCAAATAACGTACAAGTGACTCTACTGAACTACGTGAAAAATTAAAAATTGAAGCTAAGAGACTGATATTAAAAATTGAAACTAAGAAAATGATATTAAAAATTAAAGGTAGTAAGTGAAGCTAACTATTGAATATAAAAATAGGTGATAAATTATTGAAAGTGTGAGTTGAAGTTAAAAATGAATCTAATTATCGCGGTACGAACAAACAAGTCGCGTTCTCTCGCTTGTCGACGAAAAACGGAATGGAATTGACGTGTGATATCCCCTTAAATTAACGTTTTGACACTATAGTGGCCAAAACGTCCCTTTTAGTCGCCTCGTACGACAGGCAGGGAATACCGTGGGTGTATTCTGTCCCCCACCCACAGGGGAATGTATTTTATATTTTCTAATTATTCAAAATAGGGCGAATCAGGAAGTTAATGTCTATGATAACATAGACTGCAGTTAAATGATAACGCGACGCGAAAATGACTTTAATATTTCACTCTATTTAACCTGCTAATGGCTAAATAGCGATTTCTTTATGTTCACGCAACACTAAAAATTATACTACTACTACTAACACTATACTACTTAACTTAATTCTATTCTGAAAGAAATGTTTATTAAAATAGTTGAACAAAACCGACTTGTCACGCGAGATTAATATCGATCGGTATAGAAAATCACGCCCGAGTTTAAACGATTTTTCGCAACACTAATTTTCTTCGCAATATTCATGAACTTTGTCGGAAAGAAATGTGTAAATTTGATTTGAAAAGAGTACGCGTTACGCGCGCGAAAACTAATGTTTTACTATTTCACAATCGCGTTGACTGATCGCACTGTAATTCGCGAGAATGAAACACGATCGTAAACACGGATTGATCTTGAGGAGATCAAAATTATTCGTAGTCGAAGAGATAATATTGCACAACGTCTTACGACGTTGTACAAAATAACATATTTTAATAAAGAATGCAATTTATAAATGATATCATGGCAATATTCCTTTTAACAAATGCTTGGATCAATTATTGTTTTAAATGGCATCGTACAAATTCGGCGATGTACGACGCGATTCGCGAGTCACTTGGCTGCTTTACATTTTTCGATGACGTTATAATTAGAAAATCAAATCGCGTATGTCCCGGTGACATTTCTTTCGAATATTTAATTGAAATATATATATGTAATAGTGTAAGAAGAACCGCGGGTCTCTTCGAGACAGATTCGTGAATTTAATTAAAAAGCAATGAAAATAAAAGAATAATCTATTTGAAATTATCAATAAATTCGCGAAGCTAAAGTGCAGCCAGAGGTGACAAAAGTAACGACCCGGCGCGGATGGCAAGTGTGCAAATTTCTATTATCTGCACACTGTATATCATACTCTACCCCTCTGCTTGTTTCAAAAATTTAATATCTTAATAATCAAAAACTGGACTCTAGTAGTGTCAAGAATATGACTTATTAAAAAGAAACTCTCAGAAACTTTGAAAAATGACTTTAAGTTTGAAAAGAATTTAATATAAAATTGCAATAAAAACTCTACTGTGAAAACTTATGAACGTAATTGAATAAGAAAAATGACTCGAATACTTTAATGCAAAATTCTACTAGTAAAACTTGTTAAAATAATTTAATATAGAAAAATGACTCGAAAACTATAATGCAGATCGGGGCAGAGTCTTCACGGGGAGCTCACCTCGACCCGTGGAACTAACTACAAATTTCTACTACTACAAATACTACAACTAGCGAGCATAGTGACTTAGTAGTAACTGAATGACCACCCATTTCGGAAATATCGAAACTCGACATTCCAAAATGGACAGTCATTAATAGTTGCCCTCTTCAAGACAAATTTTGTCGGGCCTCTTCGGCATATAGCCTCTTCATCTTCAAACGTTGTTGGTGTAGAGATTCTTCTTTCTTCAGGCCGGAGCTCAACCTAATTCTGCTCGAACATTCGGAACCAACATATGATAAAACCCTAACACGCGCCTAACACACAACAAATAATGTGGCTAACACGTGTAGACAAACAGCTTATTCTCAGAAGAATCAAACTGCAGTCAGTGCAAACGTGTTAGCCAGACAAGAAGACGAATGTTCGAGCAGAATTTTCTTAATATTAAAAAAGAAAAGATTATTAACCTGATTTCCAGGTACAGGATATCACTGCTCGCCTACAGACGAAACAGTGATACCTGCCCTGGCCCTTCCTACTTAAAATTAAAGCACACACACTCCAGAAAAAAATTTACCTGCCTACCTAGAACCTATATTTAAAAAAATGGCAAAAATCTCAAGCACACCAACACACTCGCTCCACGGTTCTCAATCAAAGTCGGTGTTTCCCCCTACGGGAGACGTCCCGGGACGTCTCCAACACCGACTCAAACCCCACACATACATTCAGGTACGTACCTTGTTTGCTGAAATCGACTCACAAGGCCAGCGATTATTGCGATTTATTTAGAATTTATTTAAAGGAATTTAATGAAAACTTGTTGTACGTAAAGTATAAAAATGGAAGACTTGTATTAATTCTTAAATGGAAAAATTACTATGCTCAATAATAATGCTTTTGCATTTTGACTTTAATTAAAAAGATTGAATTGAATAATCTGAGGTTCGAGATATAATCGAACTTAAATTGAATAATGTAAAATCGTGAAAATATTGAAGTTGAATTTAATCGCGAATTTGCAATAAAAATGATTCTTCAAAACCGACGCACAGTCCACGAAATATTTAATAAATATATCTCACACACACACACACGTGTGGACCGTACGTCGTGCACAATCGCTAGCGCTTGTGAGTCGCCACATGATTATAATAATTAAAACTATAAGCCACGTTCACCGCCATCACCCATTCGTGTAGCACCTGGGCACACGAATGAGTTCAAGCAAAGTAAAGAAATGAACGTGGCAATTACATAATAAGTGTTGATGTGTGCTGAAAATCCTGAGCTAGAAAATCATTATCAAAAATAGATCTTCTAACGGTCTAATCGTTCGTTTAATTCTCTTTATAAAAGTTACTTGGAAATATAATTTATCAAATGACTCGAATAAAATTTCAATCGATAATTAATTGAAGAATTGAAAAAATTTTAACTTTAAGCAATGAAAAGTAAGAAAACTTTTGATATATATGAAAGCTTGAATTGAAAATTGAAACCCTTGGTATAATTCCTTACTCAAAGTCGGTATTCGAAACAGTGACAAATGTGTTCAAAATAATTCTTTGAGACCAGAATCAACCATTCGCGAATTGGTCTTCTTGGGCATTTAAAGTATAGCAATTTAAATGAAATTAATTATGAATTAATTATGAAAAATATCGAAATTCGAACTAAATATAAATTCGTACGAATACGTATGACTCGATTTGAAACTCTAATAAATGAAATATTCTAAACTCGCGTTTTCTCGAAAATACATCTCGATTATACGGAAATATAAATAATTTACGCGGCCGCGAATGTAATGAAATCAAGTTTGAGTATCAAACTTCTAATTTAATTACGATAAAAACAAACGCGTGAAGCTAAGCCACAAGAAGACCCCTGCCTGAGCTAATTAAAACATTTACATATAAAAATCGGGAGTTACTACCCACGAGTGTTAAGTATAAAATACTTTACACTCGCGGTCACTATGCTCGCTACAATATGCAAATAAAATACAACCGATCACTCGTGCCGCTTCGGACCTTTGCGTCCTACGACATGATTGAGTGATCGGAGGAACCGTAAATTTTTTGACTCACCGGTCGTAGATTTCTTGCACCTTTCATTGTAGAGATGATACTACGACCGGCTCTCTGCAGTTGCGAAGTCATCTGTAACAGGAAAAAAGCAAAGACTGTATAGTTTAACCGTCTATCAATCCTCAAATCGTTCGTCTTTAATTCTAAATCGAATTCGATATTCCAAAATGTAATTTCATTGTTGACTAGAAGAATTAAAAGTAGAAAATTTTGCTGATATTTACCTGCAGCCCGATGCGACGGCGCCCGATGGAGATCCTCTCCGCAGCTGCTGCGTACCTCTACTCTCGCGATTCAAAGAATATACTAATTTCGCGACCGAATATTTTGTCGTTCAGCGGTTTTAAGTACGCGTATATCGAACAAGTACAATCTCTAATAGCGCAACAACACTGACTCTATTTCGCGATATACTTTTTCGGAGCAAGTGAATCTAAAGACCGCATTGCACGCGGCCAGCTAAACCGTTGCGAAGTCTTGTAGTTGCGAAGTCTTCTGTAACAGAAAAATAACAAAGTCTTTATAGTTTAACCGTCTATCATTCCTCAAATCGTTCTTCTTTAATTCTGACTCGAATTCGATAATTCAAAGTGTAATTTCATTGTTGATTAGAAGAGTTAAAAGTAGAAATTCTTGCTGATATTTACCTGCAGCCTGATGCGACGATGCCCGATGGAGGTCCTCTCCGCAGCTGCTGCGTACCTCTAACACTTCGCGGCGAGTGATTTAAAAAATAAAATAAAAAAAAAAGACTAGATTCGCGACCGAAGTTAATTATTTGCGGCGAACAAACTGACTCTACTCTCGCGAATGCAAAAATAAAAGAATTTCGCGACCGAATTTTCTGTTATCGAGCGGTTTTAAGTACGCGGGTATCGAGAAAGAATAATTATTTACTAATATCGCAACAACACTGACTCTATCTCGCGAAATACTTTTTCTCGGAGCAAGTGACTCTAAGACCGCATTGCGCGCGGCCACAAAAGCTGAAAATAAAATACATCGCGGACACGTACATACGTACGATATACCGCGCGGAATGTAACGAAATTCGGTTTTAAGTAACTTTAGTTTCCAAGCATTGTTATTAGGAATATTGCCATTCTTCTACTTTGATGTGAAATGAAATTAAAATTATAACTGTGAATTTAAAACGATCAGTCAACGCGATAGTCAGCAAGTAAAACATGTCAATTTTTCTTGTAAAACAACTACGGTGACAAGTAGGTTTTGTACTTATCGTCTTCGTCGAAAGGCCATCTCGAAAGTCCAACAAAAATTCCGCTGCGGACTGGACTTCTCTTTGCGTAATCGGATCTGAAATCAGAAACAGAAATACGATTAGAAATACCGCTAGAGTGTCGCCATAATTATAATAGAATGTACGCGAAAAGTGTGCGGAATGTATGCGGAATGTATGCGGAATGTATGCGGAATGTATGCGGAATGTATGCGGAATGTATGCGGAAAGTATGCGGAAAGTATGCGGAATGTACGCGGAATGCATGCGGAATGCATGCGGAATGTATGCGGAATGTATGCGGAATGTATGCGGAATGTATGCGGAAAGTATGTAGAAGACGCGTGAAAAATGAAATAGGCAAACGAAAAGATTGAAAGTAATTTAATGTACCCGGGAGAGCTCGGTAGGACACGTCTTAACGCTTCAACAACTTATCGGCGACTGAAGGGTACCGATGTACTTGTCAAAGTCAGACCATGTAAACGAATTTCACGGTCACGGCACAGACACAAGTTCAAACATACTCGTCGCGGATTTTATTTTATTTCTAATAATATAATATGCTACAGGTATGAAATTCGATCCGGGCTTAGTAGAACCGTAATTATTTAATATTTTGTTATTAACAATTAATAAATTTTTACGAACTTCGTAGAACCGTAATTATTTCACGTTCCGTGACTAACAATTAACAATTTTCGAGAGTTTGCGTAAAGAAAGAAGGATTTATTACTACATCACGCACAAGTCCGAACGAAAAAATTATTAGAATGAATATCAAAGATCAAATTGCAAATCGCGGTTGGTGAGTATTAAAAATATAGAAGACTTTTCGCAAATAGACCCGTAGTTATTACGTATTTGTGGTTAACAATTAAACAATTTTCGAGATTTTGCGTAATGAAGGAAGAAATGATTACCACGATCACGCACAAGTTCCAATAACAATTGCCAGAATGAATTTAAGAACAGTAGTTAGAAATTTAGGTAGGAAATTAATCAAAATAAAGAAAATTTTTCCCAACTTTGTACTTAAATGCTTGTCTAATATCTTTAAAACAACTATGCCAACTAATTTTATTTCCAGAATTATAATCATACGTCACTCGGTGTTAATAATGTGCGTGTAGTGAGTGGATTGTATTGTAAATGATCAGTACATAATCGGAAACATTCAAGGAAAGTGAAACATACCTGCGAAAGGTGATCGGGACCCGTTGGTAAGACGTGTTGACTCAAGGACGTTCTATCGTAGACTAATGACGCTCGCCGAGTGTATCGAAGTTCGGTAGTCCTTGAGGCGCTCAAGCGTAACAATTTCGTTGGGAATACAGGTACGGGCTATTCGGGCAGGTAGAGACGGTACGGACGACCTCGAAAGAGTGGGAGAGAGACACTTACGGGTATTTCCTCAGTGTTACTCTATCTTCCGGCCACACACAATCACTCTGATCTATTCCGCGTTACTATTAAGAATATATTAGTGGAGTTTGCAATTTGTGTGCATGATGGTGTGAAATTTAATTCTTAAATATAATAGTGAACATTTAATTGCAATATTTTCAAGATATAAAGTACATCGAGAAATGAATTGTGGATTTATATATTCGTACTGTGTGTTTGAAATTGGTGGGTGACAAGTAGTGGACCACGAGTTTTACTTATTTCTTTGAACTTTGATTTAAACAGTTTTAAAGTTGTGCTTTTGGACTTTCGTCGTCGTGTCCTGTGAATAGTTCTGCGTGCAAGTTATGTATTGAACTTATTTGGCATGATATTTCGAAAATTATGCCTACAGATGATAGATAGATACAGAGACGACGTTCGTTATGGTAGATATTTATTATATATTCTTCGATCTACGCTATCTACCATGGATAAACTGCAATCTCTGCGGGTACATTCGCTATACAAAATCGATATTATTCAGGTTTGCCTTGGACCTTCCTGTAAATTGTGCGTTTCTCACAGGATCATGCAGTGATTATCAGTTCTCGATAAGATCGATTGTGACTCTATAAAATTACTCGAAACACCCTCAAACAGCTGACACCGGCACTGCAAATTAGTTCAACTTATCCCCCGTGGATAAAAAGCAACTTTTGCAAATTCCAAACCCCGCTATTTCCACACGCAGAAGTTCGAATAGTAAACACTTCCACGCGCAAGAATTTCCCAGCGCAGAAATTTCACCACGCAAACATTTCCCCTCACAGAAATTTCCCAGGATGACAATTTCAAAGCGTCGAAATTTCCCCGCGGAAAATCCGGCGAAAATTTCGCCAACCGAAATCGCTGGAACGCGTTGACCGCGTAATTACGAGTTCTTTATCAAGTCGGATTAAACTGTGCGGCCGCGATCGGGAAATACCTTTTGTTTCGCAGCATCATCGGCCTCCTCGGTTAGCCGTGGAAATGGGAAGCCAATGATTGGCTCGCAGTTTATTCGCGGCCGCGAACGTGCAGTCAGACGACGCGTACCGAATAAATACGGCGGTGTTTGTAACGCGAGTCGGGTACCCGCGGGCGGAGAATTATCAAGGCAAATGATGTTTTCGACGAGCTCGCATCTGATTAATCGGCCGACGTCCAAACAGCTCGATCGAATTTTCGATCCGCGGTTCCATGCGCGCACTGATTTTCTGAAAAGCCACGGTCCACGCGGTTTTCAACCCTTCCGCGGTCCCGGGCCGCGATATAATCGAGATTACTACTTGTATTCTCTGTTTTCAAACTGTGGGAATTTTCACCGTCGAAAGAGACAACTGGAAAAATCGTGAAAGTGATTTTGAGAATTTTAGGACTCAATTGGTTGCGTTGATATTTTCGTTGATTCGCGAAATGATACTTCGTGACAGGGTAACAAGTTTCTTTTCTCACTCGTCGGAAGTTTCCCATCGACGAACGAAACTTCGTCAAAGCAATAGAGAATATATGTATATCATAACTCATCCCGCTGGATTAGAACAATCACGGAAACTAGAACGCCGCAACGGAAATAGTTAACAATTTACTTTCTAAATACAATGTTGCGGTCATATTTCATGTATCGTCTCCTCTCTCTTTCTCTCTCCGTCGCGCATCGCATGATCTTCGTTCCCGATCGAAATAAAATCTGCGGTTTTTTTCGTTCTACCGTCGACGTATTTTTTGTTTGCTCCCCCTCCCCACCCCCCTTTCCATCCACATAGCGGAAAACTCGTTTATTACGACGATTGTTTTTCCCTCTATGGAAAACACGACAGATGGATAAATTATCGGATCGCATCTATCCGTCGATTTTGTCTTTCCCGGCCGTCGAGGATTCATCGTCGGGCGGGCCGACGAGTGGCAATTGACGTTTCACCGTCGTAAAACCATTGTCCGTGAAAATTGTTTTTGCTAATGGCGTAGCAATTGCGAGTGATATCGCGACGTTGTAACGAGCCGCCGGATTACGCTCGAGCGCCAATTATTCCATTGTAATCGGCTCTATGGGATTTCATGGCGATCGACTTTCTCGTATTTTCTTCGTTTTTCTGTTTTTTTTCGGAGGGGAGAGGATAAATGACGGACTCGTGTGTATGTGTGTTGCGTGGAACAAGTGTTACGATGATATCGAAGGTAATGTGGTGAATAAAATTAATTGGTGTGATTGTACTTCTCGAAGGGGATAACGGAAATTCAAAATTGATTCGATAACAATTTCAAAGTCGATTATGGAAAGTTACCATTGAAGTTACCATGGGAAACGTAAGGGATGTCTTGACGGAAAATTGATATACGAAAAACAACATGTGCGTCACCCTGGTGGATGGAATTGATAGTAACAGCTGTTGTTGTTATCAACTATGGGGATGAAATGTTATTTTCATCAGTGTTTTCCAACAACAATTCCGATATTTCTTTGCTTGCTTTTAATCCCGGCTTGTAATCGATCTCCCGATACGTACAATATATATATATACATGTATGTATACATATGTAAATGTATACACGTATATCCGGCTGCGTCTACTAACGTTTTCGACAATTCTATGTTTTTTTTTATTTTTTAACACTTGACACACGATCCATCTTCCGCTGACAGTGGGTTTCTTTCTCGTCGGTTCTTTTTTTTCAACTTATACATATTGTTCGATGCTCGTCGCATTACGCAAAGTGTCCCCGACGGTAATGTTGAACACGAACGAAGTAATTTATTACGACTGAAACGCCTGGTAAACAAATTTAATCATTGCTCGCAATGTTATTCCAATTTCTATGTTTCTGCGTCCGATAATTACATTTCGGACTTTCAATTTCTGTCCAATTGGCCCGTTTTAAACGAGCGATGCATTTGTTTGACCGTTTTAAGAGTAATATAATTAAGTTTCTTGTCCCCTCCGTATATCCTATTTCGTACGTACTGGTGTTATACTATTTAAATACACGTGACCCAATATTCAAAGGGATGCCAAACAGGGGGGTAAACGTGGTTCACTCGAAACTCCTGAATTATTCAGACAGCGGAAATTTATTCCGCATTATATCAGGACATTATTGCGGTAATTTTGGAATTTTTCGGCCACGGGCCCTTTCTCGCGGCCACGGAGTCCCTTCGAGGCGTCCAAGTTATTAGCTTGGAAATTTCTGGCCCCGGTAATACCTCAGGCATAAATTTCCAAACGTGGAAACTTTCACCCTTTGAAGTTCTGTGCTTTGAAATCCCTGCCCTTCAAAATTTCCATTGCGTGAAATTTTAGAAATACAAAATTCCCAAGGCGTGAAATTTCCGCGATTCGAAATTTCTGCACTTCAATTTCCAGAACTTCGAATTCTTCTCATTTTCCAAATTTCTGCGAGTCAAAATCCTTCTACTTTCAAATTGAAGTAGACTCTACGTTCTACGCTGGAAAATTTCCAAATTCACATGAACGTCACTGTAATTCCCCCTCCCCTCCCCCGTTCCAACCCCGAAATTCTGAAAGTCTTCGTTAACGGGGCTTTTTTTCACCGAAGGGAAACTTCCAGCTTTGTGAAGTACAGGAGGTCAGCGAGGTCCATTGTCCGTGGGAATCGTTTTTAGACGTCGTCAAGATAATGGTGCTAGATAAAGGACATCCATTTATCTCACGAAATTACTTCAGCTTACTGTGTTCAATGAATTTTTCCGAGAACAACGCTTTCGGCAAATACATTCAATGTAGGACAATCTTTGTATTACACTGTCGTCTTCATTTTTTTTCTCTCTCTCTCTCCCCCTCGGACCCTTTGTGTCCACCCGACTACTATCCGGGAATCAGATCCGATAGCACATGTCTCTGTATTCGACAGGGAATTGCGACGATGTGTTCACATGGATAATCGAAATTCGATTGTTGCATCGAGTTCGTCGTTAAACAGGGAATTGCTTGGACGTTGATTAACATACTTTTCGATATCACTGTATATGGAAAGTTATTTGCGAATTTACACAGCTGTCGATACTCTGAGATTAGGTGATCTAAATATCTGAATACCTAAGTTAATCTAAATACACGCGGCGATCGATACGATGAGATACGCGAAGTTTTGTCGATATGGAAAATTATCATGCTCGCAAACTTAAAGAAAACATTTTCGAACGCGAGTCTTCACGCGGGAAAATTTCGGAGTTCCATCATTTCAACGCGGAATACTTTTATAACAAGTTGGAATTTTACCGGGTAGAAATTTCCACGTATAAAAATACCTTCTCCTAAAATTAGTAAACCATAGAAGTACTTTACTAAAAGCACAGCGTTCTCATAAAATACAAATCCAACTCACACAAAGTAATATCACGGCGTTCTGACATCGAGGAACTTTAATTAAATAAATTTATCTATTTAAAACGTCGCGATCTCCGTCCGAATGAAACTTTATTTATCTAATCCTCTCTCCCCCGTCTCTCCTCGACGGTCCACGAGCTTCGTAAGGTCCGTAAGGACGCATGTGCGGACACACGTGGTTATGGCGGGCATACACGTACACATGGATATGTGTACGGCCCATATGGGCCACTGCGACTGACAGGGAAATACTGCTGGTGCTAACTACTGCCTTTTGCTCTAAGTTATAGCGTCGCGTATGGATCCGCTCTCGACCCGTATACCTCTGTATTCGTTAATTTTTATTTTATATATACATACACATATGTATATAAATATATATATATATCACCCTTCCTTTTTAATTCGACGTCCAATTCCCCGACAATCGACAGTACGCTATGAGAATTGTTTTTTTTTATTTTTAACACCTCACATCTTTTCAGGGATAAATTTCAAATTAGCACAAGAATTAATATTTAATTCACTTTATATGCAAACACACACGTTTTATTTCGTGATACTTTGTCTTCTTAACTATAATTCTATTAAGTGAGAATGTTTCTTTATCCCGATGGAAATTGATAAAGAATAATTCTGCGGTATCATTTTTAATCTTACCGAACGATTTTTCTTATTCGTTAGAAAAAACACACACACACATACCAACACCTACGGTAGAATTCCGCGTGGAAAAATAGCTTCGAGACGGTTTGAACCGTCTCGGGCCGTGTAAAGGGATTTGGCGGTCTTGATTTATCCGGCGAGCGACCGTCCGCAAAATTTTTGATCCCCTGAATCTCATTTTTCCTGGGATTTCCGTCGCATAATGCGCCGACGATTCTGAACACTATTTACAGAATGCGTCGGAGGGCGGAGAGGGGAAGGGGTGGTGGAAGGGGAGGGGTAGTTTCGATTACGAAAAGCCGGAAATTGCACGTGGTGCGGCCGGGTATCGTTAAACGTCAAAAACGTGATTTGCGCCAATTTCGGCGGCGACGAGTAGGCGTGTCGTTGACACGTGCGAGTGTGTGTGCGTGTGTGTTCGTATGTGTGTACATACCGGTGTCTAATGCAGGCAATAAGTTTGCCGCACGTTTGCCGTCGACGTTTACGCAACACTGCGAAACCGCCGTTGTTTTTCATTTTTCAATTGTTCACGAATCCACGTATTCTTACGCGCGAACGAAATCATTCGCTGGATCATCGAATGATGTTGAGCAGCTGTTAATGACGTACAATTCCGATTAAGAATAATGAATGAGAAATCGAACGACGCGTTATTCTCACTGGGAAACCCGACGGCGGAGGAGTGTTTTCGATATTAATTTCCACGGGATTATTAAGAAACAGGGAAAAAAGTGATCGTTAAGGTCTACATAGACGATCCGCAATTACAAACTAATTACGCGGACCGTAATGGACCGTAATTTCCTCGATATAACCAGCGGAGCATCGTTGTTCCGTTTACCTGTGTCCGAATAACAATGAAAACGGAACAACTCGATGGGATTACGCTCCGCGCAGCTGAACACGAAACGACCGACTCTCGGAGCCGATGGTTTTGCGAAAATTAACCGACGAGACTGACGATACGAAGAAATGAAGAAACGAGATCGTGGGGTCGAGGGAAAAAAGTTGCCGCACCGAAGTATCATCGCGCTCTCGCCGTACGTTTGTGTCGGTGTTTCTGGTTGCGAAGGTAGGAATGAATTTCGTGTTGATCTGTGGATGGAATTTTATCGAGTGGGATAATGAATTTTTCATGGATTAGTGATAACTAATGGTGCTAAGGTGCTAAGGTCTGATATTTTTACGCCGCGATACTACAATGTGTGGAAATTCCTTTGCTCGGATATTCCTACGCCTTGAAATTCCTGCGCTCAAAAATTCCTGCGCCCTGAAATTCCTACGCGTGGAAATTCCTGCGCCCTGAAATTCCTACGCGTGGAAATTCCTGCGCCCAGAAATTCCTACACGTGGAAATTCCTGCGCCTTGAAATTTCTACGCATGGAAATTCCTGCGCCCAGAAATTCCTGTGCCTTGAAATTCCATACTTCCAAACTTCCAGTCATTCGAATTTCAGCGCTCAGAATTTCCAGCGCATAGACATTTCCACGCTTTGAAATTTCCATTCCTCAAAACTTTCAAACCTGGAAAGTCCAATGATCTTCAAAATCAAACCATAGAATTCCAACCCTCGGAATCATCCCCCAAAATGATCCCTGAACCGTTTCGTTCACCCCATCACGAGATTCTCGACAAATCTGCGAATTGATCTTCCCAAGCCTCTAAAGAGAGAAAAAAAAGCATTCTGCCACTCAGTCGTTCACCTTCTTCACACCTCCCTTCGAGCACGTTAGGCTACGAAACCACCCCCCGTCGAAGGACAAACGTTTTTCTTGTCGTTCGCAGGCCGGCGACAACGTGGCACCCGGTTGACGAGACGGGGACTAAACTATCGCCGCCGGCTCGGCGACGTGCGTTACAATTAATCAAGCAAAAACTGTCAACTGCCATGTCCCGGTGTGTACGTCACGCCGACGGGAAACTATCGACCGCAAACAATGGCCGGCAGCAGGAGTCGAGCGACCGGCAAAACTAGATCGTCCCATGGGGTTGTGCCTACTGTCACATCGAAAACCATCCCTCTCCCCCCCTCCCCCCTACGCCGTTATTCCACCCGTTTTTCCCTGTTCAACCCCCTTACACGGTGTTACATAATTTCCACGGTACACGAGTGAACTTTCCGAATCTCGTTTGCGACGTCATTAACGATCGAATTAGTATACTCGGGTTAATTAAAATATTTCTGCCGTCCATTGCCACTGAATCTGATTAACTTACGATATATACATATATATGTATATGTATATGTGTGGTGACGTTTGTTATTGGTCGAATTAAAACGGTACGGTTAATTAAAATGATTGGATTCTTTGTAAATCGAGTGTTTTATGTTAGTTTTTGTAAATGATAATATTGTCTTGGTTTTTAGAATACTTTGGTGTTAATGCGTAGACACTTTTTTTTTGTTCTTTCGCACGATTTTTCTATTCTCAGCCCCTCGCGGCGGGGTCAAATCCACCCCAATGTTATGGTATTTTAATTCGATAACGGAGAAAGTGGGTCAGCGGTGGAAAATATTTTCAGATTTATCCGCGGGTACGTCGAACGCCGTGGAAATATAAAAATACCGTAAAAATACGGGGCGGAAAGTATTTTCATATACTTAAACGGCAATTATCGGACGACAAACAGTTGCGCGTGGAAAACACGCGAAGTTTCCCCGGATTTCAACGTTTCAACGCACGAGAAACGAAGACAGAGAATTTGGTTGAACCAATAGAATAGAAAAAAAAAATATTTACACACGAGTACGTGAAAATCGTCGCACCCACGCGACTCGATACCGCGCGACAATTGAAAATCCGCGATAATAAGCCGAGCGGAAAGATAGCGAGTTTAACCGCGTTATTGTGAAATCAAACATTTCAATATTGAATATTCCGAACGGAAAAACCACGCGTATCGTATCCACTTGGATTTCTCCACTTACAGCGAACCGGAAGACATCCCCGTTCTTCCGACAATAGATTTTTGAAAAGTGCAAGAAATTAGAGGATTAATATTTGAAAAATTGACACAGTTTCCACATGATTTCATCGGTCACGTGATTTCCATCCAGGGAAATGTTTTCCCCAAGGTTCTTCGAGACACTTGAAAACTCGGCGTTGTTTGCGAATCGCAAAAGTCCGGAAAATGTGAGAAACTCGTGTGACGGACCTACGACACTGTTTGCTCACATCCGGTTTCCCCGGAACACGGTTTTACTTTCGGGGCAAATATTTCTGGGGTGAACGCGTTGACATTTCGCGGGGAAATTTTGAAAAGCATCGACATTTCTCCCGGGTGTTAATTTCCAAAACGATAAGAAAAATATCGAGACCTTGGAAAATTTGGATAATTGTTTTATATTTTGACTTTCGTGTAATTGCGATTGGTAGTACTCGTATCGTTCGTAGTAAATAAGAAACACGAGTTCCACGTTGAATGAAAAAGTGATACAAAAGGGACGTAGCGAAGATAAAACACTGTGCTTGTTTTTTTTTTTTTCTTTTGCTTCATCCGTCTTCTCGCGATCGACGCGTTCTCGTTACGCAAGATAAATATTCCATGTCTCATTTCCTCGGTAACTGGCGAACATGAAACTTATCTCACGATATTTCTCCTCTCGACGGTGGGATTTTCTCCCTCTGAATTGTCAACGGGACTTCTTGGAGATGTATCCGCGATTGAGAAAGATTCTTTACGACGACGTCTCTCTGTTCTACCCGGTTTTACCTGTGTTTCTGTTTTTTTCTTTTCTCGTTCTTTTTTATTACGAACGTTGTCAGTGCGATAGTCGCGGTGGAATTTTGTCGTTCCCGTCACGTCGTCGTTTTAGCGATAATTTGAACGTTTCGCCGTGGCGAGGACCAGCTAGGTCTTCTATGCATTCCTCGTTATGGCGGAGCAAGAGGGCGACGTTTAAATTCAGAACGTCGCCGAGTTTCGAAGTCGAAACGACGCGAAAGGATCGCGAGTGTCACCGGTGAACTGGAACCCCGATACTTCCCGAAAGAATATTCAAACGTTCCCGATACGGACGCGGCACGGGAATTTTAGGCGTCTCAATATAAATATTTGTCGACTCGCGCGCGGCAATCCGAATACGCGATTTCGCACTTGTGAATTAACCATTAACGTGCCAAGTGATTCCCAGGCGCGGAAATACCGGCGCGTGGAAATTTCATAGCTGCGAAATTCCTTGATAATAGAACTTTTGGCGTTTGAAAATTTCTATATTTTGAAATGTTTGCGTTGTAAAATTTCTACGTTTTGGGATTCCTGCGCACTGAGATCCCAAAGCATTGATATTTCTACGCGGCAAAATTCGTTGTTAATTGAACTTTTGGCGTTTCAAAATTTCTACACTTTGAAATTTCTACGCTTTGAAATACCTGTGATTTGGAATTGCTACGCTGTGAGATCCCTGCGCACTGAAATCCCAAAGCATTGATATTTCTACGCGGCACAATTCCTTGACAATTGAACTTTTGGCGTTTCAAAATTTCTACGCTTTGAAATACCTGTGATTTGAAATTTCTACGCTTTGAGATCCCTGCGCACTAAAATCCCAAAGCATTGACATTTCTACACGGCAAAATTCCTTGACAATTGAATTTTAGGCGTTTCAAAATTTCTACGCTTTGAAATTCCTGTGATTTGAAATTTCTACGCTTTGAAATGCCTGTGGTTTGAAATTTCTACGCTTTGAGATCCCTGCGCACTAAAATCCCAAATCATGTACATTTCTACGCAGTAAAACACCTGCGCAATGAAATGTCTGCGCTCCGAAATATTCTCAGAAAAAGAGTTCTCTGTTCCGAAACTTGCGAAAATTTCATCGAACGGCAATCGTTTCAGCAATTTACGCTCTCAATTTCTTTCCGCGAACTCTATAGCCCCCGGTGGAGAGCTTATTACACTCGATGGCCTTCTTTTTATCGAGACAGTCATGTGACTTTGAGTATAAAATTTTGAAGGAGACCACGGCTCCTCATCGTCGCGAATCGCTTGAAAGTTCGAGCACGTTCGCGTGCTAGTGGTTGCGCCCAGGCAACTTCTTCGGGTTTCTGGGACTTATGTAATTTCCCACTCAAGAATCGTGCCGCTGAATCGCGCCGAAATTACACGAACTTTCGTGAAAACTTTTTGCGATACGATGGACCCGACATAAATACCAATCATTTTCTCACCTTTCGCTCAAATACGGGTCACGGGCAAATATTTCGTGATTATATTAAATAAATCAACGTTACCGTAATATCTCAACTAGCTGTGATTTTTATTAATGAATAATTTCAAAAAAAAATAACTCGAACAATAAAACACTTTAACCAGAAATACCTCGTAAAGTGTGACGATAAATAAAAATGAAATCTGAAGCGGTGTCGGATCCCTGTTTTTACTCGTCCTCATTATTGCTTTACATCGGTAGATATAATGTTTTTTTCTTTCTCCCGTGACAATGGGAAACGCAATGGCGACACGTCGAGCACAGTTGACAAATGAAAGTCAGGTACGGTGAACCGTACCGCGATTAATTTCGCGTCACGTCAGCCAACCTGCTTGCCAGGTTTCGTAGCTTCGATAAACGACACGACGTTCGGCCCCTTTATGCAATTAACCCGCAAGCTTCCAGGAAAGACCGAATTAATTGGCCGCGAGAAACGAGAAAAACCGAAATTCGGTTGTACCCTGTGCTATTACAAACATTCTTTGACGCGTTCATTAGCAAAGAGCGTTTCCTTGATTAACTAACACACAGCATTGACACGACTAATGATAGAAGTGCGACTCGCGCGAAAAAAAATATTCGCGCATTTAATTAGAACGTTAATTACACCGGGTGCGAGAAGATTTTCGAAAAACTGAATATTTCCCCATTGCTTCTACTCACCAACGAATTCTAATCGATTAAATATTTAATTCCACGAACATAGTAATTAAAATGGGACAAAATGTTTCAGAAAGTTAAGAAGAGTGACAAAAATTCAATAGCAATTTTTAACCAAACTACAATTCGATCCCACGGAATTACGAAATCGAGAGATAAAAAAACCTCGTAAGAAAAATCCGGTTCATCGATGGAGCGATATCCGGGCTAAATGCGTGCCCCATAAAAAATATCCCCTCTTAGGGCTAATTTAGGGGACGCCTACAAGCGTCCCGTTTTACGCTTATCCGCCGATAAGCGTCCGAGTTGAAACACTCTGCCGCTATTATTCAAAAATCCCGATCTAAGCGTCGCGACGGCGAAACTGCCGCGATAATCCGCCGGTCGATTTGCGGCCCATGAATGCGTCGATTTTGCGTGCCATCGGGAAAATGGATAATCATTAATCATGCTTCGCTTCGAAGATTATCGTCCCCGATGCGTCGCGACGACGGATAAAGACGGCGACGGAATTCCGTGACGAGAATTCGCGTGCAGGAAATTTCACGGAAAAGTAAATCAGTCGATTTGTTCGCTAATTTCAACGTTATTTGTGTCTCAAAGGTATTTTGTTGAAACTAGAGTAATTAAAGGGGAAATGTGAATTGTTCATTATAGAAAATTTCTCATTAATTTTTTCAGATTTTTGTTTCCTGGTGAAATTGATAATTACAGGGTGTTTCGAATACGGTGAAAGGGAACTCGATCAAATCGTACGATTGCGAGATAAATAGAAAGTCGGTGAAAGAGACATTACCGGGTGGAACATAAATCTTTGTTACCCTAACGTTGCGCAATTTGTCGGGCGACGATGGGTTCGTGTTAGTCGAGCATTTTCAATGTTCCGCGACAAGTCTGACGCGGAAACACATGCACGGACGTGCGAGTATTTACAATATTAAAGCGGAAGAAAAGAAAATTCGTTTACCCGGGAACAATTTGTATTTTCATATTATTTTGTCGAGAAGCCACGACGCATTTCGTTAATAACTTTTTTAACGAGAATTTTATTCATTTTCTCGTCCAAGAAACGTTTGATTTAACGATCGAATTTCTTTCACAGGTGTTTGACAGAAATTGCGACAATATGTACGTGTGTATACCGTATATGTGTATGTACATATTTGGAATCTCGCGTAACGAATTCTACGGTCCTGGTCGAAAACCATAAAACAGAGTGTAATCTATCCGGCTCTCCAATTATCGAGCAATAATAACAATTACAGCGGTAACAACGCAGCAATGACATTAGCAACAACGATTACCATAATTGAACGATCGTATTAATAATTTTACCATCGATATCGGCAAACAACCGGTCATAGAATTATACAACATTGCGGAAAATGAAACACGACACCGGCGGCCCGCGCCCGACAAATAATTACCACAATTAGCGGCGCGGAATTATTCCGTTCGTGAAGTAATTTTGCCGATTTCGATCTCTGTTACTGTAAGAAAGATAAAGACGAACAGAAATCCAGGTAAGAAGTGACAAACAGGGGCGTACCTACGAATTTGATTAGTATACCAAAACTTTCAATTAAATATTTATTAAAATTTTCATTCTTTCTAAATATTTTTATAATTACTTCAACGAATATTTTGCATACTTTTTCATCTGTTACACAGTTTACTATTGACTTATTTGTGAGAATATTGTTAGATTTACTCGAAAAGTTTGTGAAAATTAACGAAAACTAGGTGCAGTAAATTTTCCAAAGAACGCGTGGAACTTTCGAGGCTGAGAATTGCTACGGCACTGGTATCGAGGATCGATACCTCGATCCGAACATCGGGATAAACCGATTAAGGAGATCCTATCGGTAAGTTTCCTAGTCCACTTTGCGACTAGCGAAAGTTCGACGCCGACGTGCCCGCCGGGAATCGGCGAAGGCAGTTTCCGGTCTGCAGACATCGGAAGATCTTTGCGACCCCGACTTATGTAAGTTCACAGGAATTTGCATGATGCGTGGGAACAGCGTTAGGCTTCTTTCGACAGGCCGGATATCCTGGAAATTTCCCCCGAAAGGGTAAATTTCGCGGGCGAGAGAACAAACCCCCGGTGGATGTGTTTTATTTTCGCACGAATTTTGGAAAATATGGAATTCGAATTGTAAAAATAGATTGGCGGGAGATTACGTAATAAAATGGAATATTTAATTACCATTTGGATAAATGGGCAATGAGAGAATTTTCAAGACGCGAAAATTTCTAAAGAATTAAAAATCTGTAGATATTTCTGCGCGCTAAAATTTGTACATTTTCAAATTTCTACGCCCCGCGATTTGGGAATAGAAGGATTGCTACGTGTAGAGTGCAGAATTGTCTGTTTCTGGAAATATTTATTCGCGTAAACTCGAAAGCGCAGACATTTCTGCTAACGAATCAGCCATAGAAATTGCGGACCATGCAAAAATACATTCCCTGTCGCGAAACTGAATAAAATAAAATTACACGCTCGTTAGACGTTACGTGACATTATTAACTTTTCAATTATTTGTTACACGAACAGTATACATACAGTATTTAATTGGGGACAGGCAAATTACGAGGACGATTTTCATATCGAACCGCGCATGAATATCGCAGAAGTGAATAATCAGCCAGAAGAATGTTACAGAAAGATCCATACATGGATTCCTAATTACTATTATAGTATTTGGACAAGCAGACATTCGATAATAATGAATCCAATTTGAAATGATGTCGACAATCTCCATTGCTATTCAAATACCAGGCTTGCTTTAATTAACATTGTCTGTCGGATGGTAATCATTATCTATAGACTCAGGTAACAGACCTAAAGAAAACGCAAAAAACATTTATTCCCATTTAATTAGAAACGACCAATGACATATTTATAAAAAAAATCTCGTCCCCATTCTCTCATACCTATAAATACATGTATATCATTAAACTTTTCTTTCGATAATATCTGTAATCTTCTCCGATACGTATCCCTAGAAAATCTAGAAGGGGTAATCACGAATTTATGCGATCGACAAGGGTGAATAAATCTTTGATCGAGTTGCGACAAAGTGGATTTAAAAGTCTCGTCGCGGGCCGAAAGGTTTTTCAGCGAAAGCTTCTTTTAGATTTGAAAAACACGAAGCCCGGCATCCCCGGTGCCACTTCACATGAAACATATGTATATGCAAAACTGGAGAACAGACTTCGCAATTTACCTATTTTACTCTCGCGTATATGTGTGTGGACATACATTCTGCATACTTCGCATATAATGTAGCGTCTCATTGTCTAACCGCGTTCTTTATGCACCGGAAACGATTTCTTTCGCATGTCGCAAAGAATATTTAATGATATTTACGTGGCACGTAAAATGCAAACAGGATTCATTCTGCTTAATACGATGCCGTCTACAATTTTTTAAAACATATTTCTTCGCCTTTGTGTCCCGGTTTTGCGTATATTCTCGTTTATATTATTACACATACATATATCCATGGTACTGTGTGAATTCCCCATGGGACACCGGGGAAATAGACAGAGAAACGACGGAATACGTGTCATCGGCTAATGCCGATCGATTTCACCGAAGTGACGAGGAAAAATAATAAAAAAAACATGCAAGTTTTCGAGGACGGCTGGGAAACGAGCGACCACCACGCGTGTTGTTCGATAAATACAATGGGAAAATGGATTATGCAGCCGGGGCGACACGATTTAAGTATTCAGAACGTGATTGATAGCGTGATTACTACGAGGACGAGAGAGATTAATTTCGTACGGGGACGTGAAACGATGGAAATTTTCTTTTGAGATTTCTCTTCCGTTGATATTTCACGTCCGCGAGAAAAATAAAGGCGAATGAAGAGAGAGAGAGAGAGAAAGAGGGGTGAGAGAGGGGAGTATGGGTAAATTCTTTTTACGTTCCGGATATTAGTATTCATATTTTGTTTTTAATGATATTACATTATAAATTCACTCGCGGAAGCATGTTTTTTAATACGAGTTCAGGGCAAAAATATTTTCAGCCAAGGAAAGCCAGGGATATTTGCATTTGAACGTGAAGCAAATTGAATGCTTGTTTTATTGACATCGCCGGTGATTCTCGTGACAGTTCGATATCATGCTGGTTTGCGAGATCTCTTTCGGAAAAGTTACTTGTTAATCCGTATTGTTGCCTTGGCGACCCTACGGAATTTACATTCCGACAAGAAGTCTGAATTCGTTCGGTAAAACGACACGGATACGATGTTTGAATGATGGGGCCTAATTGCCGTAGTACTCAGGAACATGATGAAATCACTTTTCAACGTTTTGTCACGGAGTTTCGAAATTGAATTCCTGCGGAATGTAAGAAATGCTCCCAGACCGATTGCTGTTTGGCGCGGACGCTTCATTAATATTCGCACATTCTGTTCGAATCGATTCGTTAAGCAAAACACTGGTAAGAAGTGCCAATAGTCGGAGGATATTCATTGCGATGGAATTCTTGCATTGTTTAAAGAAAAACAAGAATTTCAAACAGTTTTTTGCTCGGCGTTTGCGCAATTTTTGAGATAGCGTTCTAAAACTGGTACCATTGTTTTAGTTAGGAAATTCTACGCCAGATCAATATATAATAGTTGTACTTTTCGAAAATTTCATTTTTCGCAAAAATCTGAAGGGGGTAGGTCAGGATTTTTTGCGATTTTCGTAAATCGCTCGCTATTTCCACAATTTTTTAGATATCAAAAGGATTCTTTCACTGGCTTATTCGGCTTCAGATTCCACGTCCATAACGCCCAGGATCATTTTAATAGCTCAAAAATTACGGAAATGGCGGCCGATTTACGAAAATCGCAAAAAATCCTGACCTACCCCCTTCAGATTTTGGCGAAAAATGAAATTTTCGAAAAGTACAACTATTATACATTGATCTGCCGTAGAATTTCCTAACTAAAACAATGGTACCAGTCCCCGGTCGCTATCTTTAAAATTGAGCGAATGCCGATCAAAAAACTGTCATAATTTGACGATTTTTCGCAATTTTCGTAATTCTTTCGTCATTTTCGTAATTTTTGAGGTATCGATGTGATTCTTTCATTGCTCTATTTGGCTTCGGATTCCGCGTCGAAAACATCCTCGGCCATGTTAATAGCTCAAAAATTACGGAAATGACGAGCAAATTACGGAAATCGCGAAAAACCATGAATTTAAAGCAGTTTTTTGGTCGGCATTCGCTCAATTTTTGAGATAGCGGTCTGAAACTTGTACCATTGTTTTAGTTAGGAAATTCTACGCCAGATCAATATATAATAGTTGTACTTTTCGAAAATTTTATTTTTCGCAAAAATCTGAAGGGGGTAGGTCAGGATTTTTTGCGGTTTTCGTAATTTGGCTGTCATTTCCACAATTTTTTAGATATCGATCTGATTCTTTCTGCATCTTATTCGGCTTCGGATTCCGCTTCCAAAACGCCCTGGATCATTTAAATAGCTCAAAAATTACGGAAATGACGGGCGATTTACGAAAATCGCAAAAAATCCTGACCTACCCCCTTCACATTTTTGCGAAAAATTAAATTTTCGAAAAGTACAACTATTATACATTGATCTGGCGTAGAATTTCCTAACTAAAACAATGGTACAAGTTTCAGACCGCTATCTCAAAAATTGCGCAAACGCCGATCAAAAAACTGCTCTAATATCACGTCCCCTATTTTCTAATCATCCTAGTTCATTCTCACTGTAATTGAAACAAAAACCCGAAACATTCCAGTCGCCCGATTTATCCGATTCAGGATGAATCAAAAGTCAAGTGTCGCAGCTGACGGGAAGTAATCGCCGCCGATAAATCAAAGTATCGGTCGTTCATTTGTATTCGTGGCCGCGTTCTTTAGAGTAGCCTTTATTGTCGGACGACGAGCGTTCCTCGTAAAAAACAAAAACCGGAGTGACTCGGACGAGAGGGGGTTGGTCGACGGGGGTGTCGGGGGAGGGGGTTACGTGCTCGTAAATTTCCCGTTCGTGACGTGGCTGCGACCTTCCAATTACACCCGATGGATTAATCTCACGATCGAATCGTCGCTCGACGTTTCCCGGCCGTCGACCTACAACAAGAGTCCATCCGATCGTTTGTTTTGTCCCACCGCCATCTTTCCTTTCACCCTTCCTCCATTTTCTAATCATCCTTCGAAATGTTACTGTTCTCGCCCTTCCATTCGGACAAACATACGTGCCGTGTGAAAGAAAATTAGCGAGTACCACGTTTTCGGGGAGAATCATTTTTTTTTCCACCGCTGTTCTGGTGCCAGACTTGGAGGTGCTAATTGATTCCAGGTGAATTGGGAGCAATTTCACGCTGGCACGTCGGTAGATGGTGCGAACCGAGCGATCAACGGGGAAAGAATGTTCTTCCATTGTTTTCTGAAGTAATAAAAACAAAAGAAAATGTATAATATGTCTTGATCGTTGGATCAAGATCGTGACGAGGGGGCGGGTTGTTTTAATCCGATATATTGCGGGTGTCCTTTGTTTTAGAAAAAGACTCTCGTTATACACACCTATGTTTAGAACAAAAACAGAGGGGTGATCAAATATAACACCCTCCTTGCTCCAGCGGGGTTGGTAAGCCGTTGCCTCGAAGACACTTCAAGTTTTCCGTCGCACTTTTCCACCGAGAGTTATTCTTAGTTTTATATTTTATTAACCGGCGTCCATTCATTCCGCGGCCTCCGCGTTAAAACTAAACGAAATAGGAAAAATAAAGGGGGTGATTGATTATTCGACGTTATTAAGAAACAGAAGGGAAAAAAGTGTGAGCTTGGAAATCGATTGGGGAGGAAAAAAACAGCCGCTGATTCTTCATCGGATTGATCATTTTTCAAAATATTTATTTAAACGACGCTCGGACTCGATCGATCCATGAAATTCGACTTAAAATTAATTAAATTAGAATCTTTTTTATCGATCCCATCATACGTTTTATATTCTCCCTTAGATTAATTGCATTCCATGGTTTCAGGAGGAGTTGGGGCGAATTTGTTATTGTCAGCTGAAGTCTTGAACAATTTTTTATTCTACGACGTTTAGGATAAAGAGGTACCTTTGTAGGTCGGCTTTATTAAATACCGGAATCACACACTGTTCTTGTTGTATTTTCTAAACCCCTGTTTGAAATAGTTAACCGTGCGATTCACGCCCGGCCTTTACAAAGGGTTTTCTAGGACGAAGGGGGTAGTTTTATAGGTCAGCTTCATCAAGTACAAGAATCATATACATTCTTCCTGTAACGTATAAATACGTCTCTTGAAACGGTTAACCGTGTCTGGTTTACATCGTTAATTAAACTACTGCGATTCGGTAAATAATTAACCGTCGTTGACGGTACATTCGCGAGCGTCAGCATCGCGATGCTTAATTCTAAATACTTCACTCTAGTTTTAGAATTGACCCGCACAGTGGACTTTCGACGATGTCCGAATTAAATCCAAGGATGACACGACTGACAGTAGGGCAAACAATCATAGAATTTGTATATTCGTCATGTCTACAGAAACGTAGACCGATAAAATACGTGTGGAACTACTGGAACAAGAATACTTTCGAATAGCATTATTTCCATCACTTCCAAAGGAAATCATTTATCATTCAACAACCAGACACAAATATCTATCATTTAGTACTATTAAGTTTAACCATTAAAGTAATTAAATTTCCATTTACTTAAACAGTTACGTCCCAATCAAATGCTTTGACATTTAAATTTCAATTATTTTCAAAAAGTGTAGTCAATTCACTCGTCCTTTAAACGATTCGATTACCAGATACATATATTTATGAAAACATATATAATACTTGTTACGTAATAGATCCACGAGTCTATGAATGATCCGCAGTTACAGGGGTAACTCCGATGGAAGTTTAGCTATCCAGGGGGTTGAATTCCCATGAATCCCCGTGGATGCCGCGCGGGCGCCCGCGGGAAGCACGTGGTGGCAGAGGTCGCCACCACGGTGGCGTTCAAAAGCGGCGCAGTTCGTCGTCGGCCGCCCGAGCCGCATGAGCGCGAGTTATGTCAGCGTGTTATAGTCATCCGAAGAGAGTTCCGAATCCCATGGAAAAAGTCTCGGTGAGTTAGGACAACCATAACATACAAATCCTCGCGAATCTACGAATAATTCCATAAAAGATTCGATTAAATCACCAAAACGCGAAGCGAAGGAAAAAAGCAAAAAAAAAATAACAAAAATAGAACAACACCGTGATCTTCACTAACACCCCCATAAAAAATAAGTCTCCGCAGTGTCGTTGGCAGTCGACGGGTTTCGGTTTACCGAAGCGACAGTCGGAAATGAGATTCTTTGTGGCGTATCGATTCCATTTTTCCACCTGATAACCGTGCTATTTATTAATGGAATGTTCTAAACAATTTCTCGGTCCCTCGTCCCCACGCTGTCCCGGGGAATATATGACGTCACGGAGGGTTGCGTTGGTCATTGTAAACCGGGGGATGAAAGAACGCGACGTGGCTTCGATAACTGGCTCGTTTTCACGGGGAATTTCCCGTGGAAAATTGAAATTCCAATTTTACACCTGTAATAACTATTCAATATCGTGGCAATGAAACAGGGAGGGTATTTTTTTTCAATAATTAAATCTTCGTGATCATCTGCTTCTCCTCGTCAGATTTGAATTGAATTATAAGACACCGTGTTTTCATTTCGGAGAATTCGACGAAGAAATAATTACGAACTGCGAACTTTCGTTCGGCCATTAGCGATGAATTTCACGCCTACTCGACGATGATATCGTCATTCGTTAAAAAACAGCCCATCGCGGGCGATGATCGCGTCGTTTCGCCGCCATTGTTCCGCTAGCTGGCGTTATCGCGATCTCGCGAAATGAAAATCTCCGCGGGCTAATTGCGTAATAGCGGCGGTAGTTACGCGAAAGAATTTCCTACGGCAATTGCGCAAGATTGTCCGCCGCGTGCGCGCGGACAAAAGGATGAATTACACGGCAGATGCGGAACACAATTACACCGAGTTTCTAATTACTGATATTCCGGCGGCGGGACTTTCGGCCCCCAAAACCGTGCGAAACTGAATACACGTCGAACGAAACTGCGAACTCCGACGTTTCCAATCAGGATCATTTTCCTATCCAATCAAGACATTTTCCGACAAATTTTCCGGCAACTTCAAACAATTGCCAGAAACACAATGTGATATTACACACACACACATTCAATTCAGGTCACGTTTGGTTAACTTGAACTCTACTAAAAACCAATCGTCCATTTTCCCTTATCCGCGGGAAAAACACATGATTTTCCCGCGACGTGGAAAACCATCTCGAACGAAGAGACACCCCGGCGACATTAATCCCGCAAACTTAAGACGTTCTCGGCAATTAATTCTCGTTACGTGAAAACTCGGTAATTTTCCCATAATTTTCCCGGGGACCGCGCGCACAGCCACAACGAACGGCCCGAGTTTTCTTTCAGCCAGGTGTTCCAGGTGACCATGCACGTTCCCGCGGATCGATGCGACGCTCGACAAGACACGCCGTGCCTAATTACGTCGGCATCTTTTTGTCCACGCGCGGACTCGTTATCCGCGGCGGCTAATTAGTTTCCTGAACGGCGGGGCGCGAGATGAAAAAGAAATAGAAACGGAAAAAAACCGAAGAAATGCCGCGGGCCTTCTTGTAAACCGCGATAATTATCGCGCGCGTGAAAGTTCGCGTTTCGCGGCCACGCGACGACTTAAATAGAACTTTCTATATGGAGGAGGTAAAGGGAAAAGGGAAAAGGGAAAAGGGATGCAAGATACCGTGACACCCTGTCAAAGGGGGTGACTTTGAATTTCGCGGCGTTACTCGCCGAACGAAATCTTTCGGCGTGTCGTCAAAGTGGCCTCGCTGTCGCGATTTGAAAACCAGCTTCCCTTGATCCGCCGTCGAAACGACGGCATTCGGAACGTTTCCACGGAATCGGAATTCCATTGGAATTTCATTGAAATTCCGTGTCCCCCACGGGGGGAACATCGCGTGGGTTTTGTAGAAAACATAGATTTTCCGAAGCGACGAATTCGTTCGAACGAAATTCCGTGCGAAACGTTCGCGGCTAACGACGAGCCTAGTGAAATCGTAATGCCGCGTTTTCAATGTGCGACGGTGGATAAATATCGGTGGTATATTAAAGGGGAATCAATATTACTGGAAATTTCTATTAACATAAATTGATATAGCGGAGTCTGGAACGGTGTTGTTTTAACGTTTACAGGGTCGGTTTGCTTTGTAAGTGGAACGACGTTCCGGTGTAACATTTTGCTTACCGAACTTTATTTGTATTCTAAATTACGCGGAATTAATTACATCCCGTCCGAGCGTTTTGTGTACAATCGTTATACATATATACACACAGATATATGTATTCGATTCGGGGCCCGAATGAATTTATTTATAATTCCCGTTGATACTCTACGATGCGCCCGGGGTTTTTAATTCGATAGAAATTCAGCTCGTTTGTGTAACTTGATTTGTTTGGTCGTCGCCGCCGCCGCCGCCGCCTCTCGTTTTTACGCTCTTTAATTTAGCGATACTTATAATTGCGAAATCGGGATGCTTATTGAATTGCAACGGGAGCCCCGTAAATAACCGAGAACGATGGTATTTCCATAAAATTGACTTCGCTCACAGTGATGTACAGGCCGAGGAAAATAAACAACGAAAAAAAAACATAAAAAGGATAGTAAATCCCATTTATAAAACGACCTGATAAGGTATACATTATTCAAACAGTCGATTATCCGAGTATCCTATTATTCGAATGCTCTGATATCCAGCTAACGTCTTTCATTATACACGCTCTCGCGATCCAATTCTTCCGGCGCAATATACAGGGTGTTACTAAACATCGGGATCTAGTTTCCCGAAGCGATTCTACACGTTAACAAATCGAAAAAACCTAGCAACATATCTACAAGAGCAGGAACACCCGATAACTTTCCGCTCGTAGGGCAGTGAGGTATGTGAATTCCTTCAAACGGAAAGTTATCGAGAAGCCCCACATTGGACGCCTAATTTTCACGAGAAATTTAATTGAAAACGTATGAATTTCGCAATTACTGCGGAATTTCGTAATTATTTCTATTTCCACGAGAAATATATGTTTAATTAATGTTTATGGTGTTAGTGTGTGTCTTTGTGGGGAGGTGAAAAAATTCACGGTATTCCCGGGTAACTTTTTTTCTCCTGAAAAATGCGTCGGACATTATTCACGGATCGTCGGTCGGTTTTTTTTGCGTGTGTTTTCTCGCACCTTCGGTGAATACTTCGTCTACTTGTGAGAATCTAATTTTTTTCCTGTTTCTCTATAGATTCCTCGCTTTTATCTGTCGCCGGTTTCTATTCGCGATCGAGGGACTCGTTAGACGATACAATAATAATTAACGAACACTTCGGCGTCGACTTCCGTCGTCTAAAAGTATCGCGATATTAATTCCCCATAAATTTCACGATAAATTACGTCGGACGGTTTTATGACGGTCGTAAAAAAAGGAACTGTGCACGTATAAAAAAAACTGTCGCGTCGTTGTGTCCGCCCCAACGTTTCGTGGACGCGAACTTCTCGAAATGTCGAACTTCCCTTAACGACGCCCGTCACTTTTTATTCGGAAAACTTCGCAGCCGTCTCGGCAACCATAATTCCCGGACACCGTTACAACGAAATCCCATTGAACCACCCGTCGATACACGGAACTCCCTTCGACATCTCTAACATTCCCAAACATTAAACAACACACACGAAAATACAAAAAAAAAATGAACATTAGGTTGATGGTTAAAAAAATTCCTCAGAAAATGCGACAATTCACGCGCTCGCTTTTAGATTCCCGCGCTTTTCAAATTGTTAAAAAACACGTCGCAGGGGGTGTCCCGAAAATTCCTACGGGAATCACTCCCGATAGTTTCCCAAATACCACGTGTTTCCATTCGTTAATAATTTGTTAATAACTCGCGTTTTCACGTGACGAGTTAACTCACGCTCGTACTCGTATTACTCGCTTCAATTTACGAAACCCAGGAGACTGTAGAATTTCGCATAAGCTTTTATCACGTATTATTTCAATTACTATATAATAGTCGACTAATAAACACGAGATAGTTTCTGCATAAAATAGTCAATGGACGATATGAAAGATAATAGACGAAAAGAAACCACGATTCAGAATCTCGATCGAATTAAACATTCCAGTGACGGTCCATAAAATTCCATTGTATCCCCGCTGATCGATTCAAAGTTTCACACAGGTGGCATCGCTTCCGGATGTTCCGATTATGCGCGCGAATCCGAATGAAATCCGGGAGTTCACCAGGGGAGATTGTGTTAAAAAGCTCGGGGGCACGAAATTGGAATCATTACAATCAGTGGGGCATATTCAATCTCCAAATCTTCTAATTTAATTTGTCAGAGAAGGTGGGAGAGAGGAGGGGATGGGGGTGGGGGTGAACAGTTTCCTTTCATCGATGATTTAGAATCGCAACGACGAAATTTCCCCGGCAGGACAAGCCGGCTGAGTCGACCTGTTACTGCGAATGGATTAATTTAATTCGAGAATTAATTGTATAAGCTGAATTACTTTAAACGACGTTTTCAGACGCTCGGCAAACGGCGGATAAATTACGACCGGGAAGGGAGCATTTAATTGCGGTGATTAATGAACAGGAAAATTGGAAGGATTTTTATCTTGATCCTGTAGCAAAGAGACAAAGAAAAACACACAAACTTTGCTCCGTTTAATATAAAATCGAGAAGATTAATGGATCGCAATTATTCCTCCAATTTCACCGATTGGCACGGGATCAATTCGTTGTCTGAAAAATTCATGGTTTTCCTACGCCAGGTTTGCATCACCCTGTACAAAATTCAACCCTTGTTCGTTAGAAAGGAATCACGGGAAAAACCAGGTGAATTGTATTCGCGAAAACATGAGGTAGTCTTTGCACGATCCTCCTTTGAAATACAAACCGCCGAGTGCGGGCAGAAAATTCCACGGGGGTAGTTTTACGGAGGGGTTGGTCGAAAAGTTAGTTTTCTTCTCTAAAAGATCGCGTGTCACGTCGTTTGAAAACGTCCCCGGCGTGTGTATTCTAAATATTTCACTTCGAAAGTCAACACCTCGCGATGCAAAAGGTAACCAGAGATTTTTTCCAAATATTTCCAAAGTATTTCCCAGGAATTTATTTAATAGACAATAAAAAAACACATTTTCACCTCGCGGTGCTCGTCGATCTCTCCAGGTGGTCATAGAACGTTACGATCAACTTCGGAACAGAGTTACAGGTGTAAGACCCGAGACATTTTCTCGTTCACTCGATATTTATAATCGTCACAAAGCCCTCTGTGAACTTTCCGAAGCTTTCGGAGCGATTCGTTAGACAAACAGACGGGAACGGGGACGACAAAGCGGATGACAAGTCCGGTTTCCAAGCTGGCGAATGTAAATTACAAACGGTCTGCGGACCTTTCGGCATTTTCCTAATGTCCCTGGCCAACCTGCAGCATGCAGAATGCTAATTGTCCCTTTAACAAAGGCCGGAGGTTAGCGTCCTGAGAATAGCTCCGTTTCTTACCGCCCACCCCACCCTTTCTCTCTCACCACCTCTCTTTTCGCACCCTCCAGAGGGCTCGTTGGAAAATTTTATACGCCCTGGAAAATGATCCGAGCCTGTTGCAACGCCGGCGGAAAACTCGACACGTTTCCCAAGTACCGGTGAAACTGATTCTTTTCACGGGGACTCGGAAACAGTCTTTTCCCGTTCCCTGAACACCCTACCTTCGGGGGTGTGCCATTTTTTTGTTGTCTTTTTGCTACATATCGTTCTTCTAGTCCCCGCCCAAGTGTCTGTTAACTCAATTATATTATTCGATTGAAAAATTGTTGCATTCTGATCCCTCTAACGTTTATTCCGGGTTCTAAATGTCTGATAGACTAGTGTATTGGGTTTAATCTATAGGATTTATTATTCTTTATGAAGTATTCTATGTGAAATGATTTATAGAGGATTCCATGGATCATTGAGAACTTTTCAATTATTTGCTTCTTTGCTTTTTTCATCCGTGGGAGTGTATGAAGCGGTTCATTGAAGTTTTATTGAGAATTTGAGAGGCTGTCGATGATTCAGATAAGACCCTCGCAGTCTATTGGGGCCTAGATGAAGATCTTGGAAGCAGACCTCTCGAGTAGAACTTATCTAAAGGGGTCGGCACACGCTCGAAAGTTTGGGTTAGATAGACTCTGCGACGGCGCTTCGATAATCGATTCTACACGCCGTGTCGAATAATGGTTAACACGATCGGCGATCCGTCTTATCCGAACGCTCGCATGTAAACGATTCGGTACACCAATGAGAGGCCGTAAACCGTCCGTTCGATTTCCGTCGAACCTGTAAATACGTATGTATGTATGTATGTATGTGTGTACATACAGGAATGCGACCGACTGACAATCGCGTCAACGTCATCGACAGGAATCGTGTAAAGGTGCTCGCGAACGGTGAAAAAGTTGACCCACTCGAAGGCTTTTCATGTGTTGAGAACGACGGGCATTTGGAAATTCGTTGATTTGGGATTAAATGTGTTTTGGTATGTATATGCGTAGTATTTTACGCTTGGAAATTTCTACGCACCCAATTTTTAGCGCTTGGAAATTTCTAGGCGCCTAGAATTTGACGCTGGGAAATTTCTACGCCTGGTATTTGACGCTTGGAAATTTCTGCGCCTAGTATTTGACGCTTGGAAATTTCTAGGCGCCTAGAATTTGATGCTGGGAAATTTCTACGCCTAGTATTTGGCGCTTGGAAATTTCTATGCCTAGTATTGGACGCTTGGAAATTTCTACGCCTAGTATTTGACGCTTGGAAATATCTAGGCGCCTAGAATTTGACGCTTGGAAATTTCTACGCGTAGTATTTGACGCTTGGACATTTCTACGCGCCTGGTATTTGCGGCTGGGAAATTTCTACGCACCGAATTTCCTTGCCCCGAAATTTCTTCACATTCAAATTCCAAAATTCCAAAGTTCCCTCGCAAAATATTTCAACCCGACGATATCCCACCGTTCCCGAATTCCCACATTCTTTCTCCGGATCACTATTTCACCATTATCGCACGATGAACAAACAGTTTCCGCAATGACACAGTGATTCCGCCTAGTGGAATCTCCGGATTCAATGATTTCTTGGAGAAAACGCATTAGCCGTTAGATCGTCCGGTGTCCTTTCACCAACCGCCGGGGTAATCTGCTGTTAAAGCGGGTCTGGATCAATTCGGATTGATCACATCGGGTTACCGAATGCGAATGATATATCGCGCAGCCTTTGACTGGCGTCACCTTGCCGTCTTCTGATCGATCATCCACTCCACGTACGTGTATCGATTCCCGCACACCCATACACACACACACACACACCAACGCTTTTGATACCGTTTACTGATCCGTTGATCTCCGATTTGATATCGACTCGCGATACAATACCTGTTTCGTACACGGACTACAAAAGATCCGATCTCCGCGCGGATTTTCCCATTTGTTCGATCAATTTCGGAAAGTTACGCGACCGGGAACGTTTGACGAAAACGTTTCTAGTTTATTCTGGAAACGATTCGATATCGAGTCCTGCCTAATTTCGCGTCAATGTTTACCGATATCGGCCGGATAAATCGGGAACCAATACATGGAACCGATATTAACCGAATTCTCGGCGTCTCGCGGGTCGGAAATTAATTTCATCGTTGTTTTAAGTTCCCGTTCCGGACCGGAAATCGCTGTGGAATTATTCACGATTTATTTCCACCGGATTCTCGCGTCCCCCGTTCTTCGGCATCGACGACGAAGAAACGTAGCGTGACGCAAAGTAGTCGCGAGAAAGTAATACGCCGTTCAGGGAAGAAAACTTACGTTTTCCGCGCGGAGGATCGCGAAAGTTCCGCGTGTCTCTCGAACGAAATAAGAAATCTATCGAATCGAGGAATTCGCGCACTTTTCCGCCCGCGGATTACGTTGCCGCGTGGAATTTGTCGATGCTGGAGCTCGAATAATGCGAGAAATAATACCGAAAGTGTTATTTATAAAAATATTTGAGTTAAAATTCGGAAACTCTTCCTCAAACCCGTCGGAAGTGAAAATAAAATTCTCACCGGAATCTATTTTCTTTCTTTTTGATTCTTTTTTACAAAAAAACAATCATAATCTGTGTTTCAAAAGCGAGTGAGATGAGAGAATGATGAATCCAGTCTTGAGTGAAATTATAGAAATATGTTATTTCGTATAAGTTTCAATGCGACAGAATTTTCTTGAAATTTTCTGTTCAGTGATCTTCGGTAATATTTCCATCGAGCATTTTTTGCGGCGATCAAAGTTAGCGTATAATTTAATGGGATTCCGTGGGAACGCATGAATATTGGTGTGTTCGTGAAGCGTGCGTAATTTTTCCACCGACAAACAACGTTCCGTCGTATGAAAAGTGGCACGTGACGGGGAAAACACGGGAAACGTAATACACCGTCGGGAGTTGGAAAAGCATAGGGAATCGTTCTTTTTCGGCCTCGGGAAATTGTGTTAAATTTTAACATACTCTCCTTTCGAAAGTGGAAAATATATCGCGTGGAGTGGCATTTTTTTCTCATTTTTTCCTTTTTTTGTTCGCTGTTTTGTATGCATACGATCCCCGGGTCAGTTTTTCATCATCTGCGCGATGTCGATCGGACAATATGGTATCTCTGCGCCACGGTATAAGATCATCGAACGGGGCTACTTTAACTTTCAAATATTCTAATGTCACAGTTTGAAGGCACCAGCCACCGGAGAGGATACAAAAGAAGGGCTCACACCTGGCCAATAATAACGTTTAAAAACATTCATGCGGGTGGAATTTCGCGATACGAAAGTAACGTCGTTACCCGTGTAGATGTTTTTTTAAACAAATAATTTTATTTACATAGTGAATAATAAAATTAACGGTGATTCGTATGCATATACACATAGAATTTATTTTGTTTGTTACAATGAACGAGTGTAATGAAAATTTGTATGCTGGTAAATTTTGTTATGATAAATTACACGGAAATAACCATTTTTTTCTCGTTTTTTAATACGCGTTACATGAAATACGTGGCAATCAAATATTTACCTCGAGTTTTATTTAATATTTGACCGCCGCGAACACGTGTTCCCATGAAAATCCGCAGTCATTACGTGGGCCGCTCGCAGTCCAATAAAATGAACTGAAAATCTACTTCTCTCGAATTGACTGCTCGCTGCATTAAAGAAAGTTTCTCCGCTGCCTGGCGAAGTATCGATGACTTTTTTATTACGTAAGGGAAATCACGGGCATGAACAATTTACGTCTTTCGATCCTACGTCAATATAGCGCATACGATTTACGTATACACCGCCGTCCACGAGTCATTGGGAACTTATGGTAATTTCCAAACGCTGGAAATTTCAGACCTGAAGTTTCCTATGCGTCAGAAGATTCAACGCTGAAATTTCCAAACATCAGAAATTACAACGCTGAAATTTCCATACATTAGAAGTTTCAGCATTGAAATTCCCATGCGTGGGAAATTTCTACGCCAAAATTTGCAAGCGTCAGAAATATCAACGCTGAAATTTCCATGCATCAGAAGTTTCAGCACTGAAATTCCCATTTGTGGAAAATTTCTACGCAAAAGTTTCCAAGCGTCAGAAATATCAACGCTGAAATTTCCATGCATCAGAAGTTTCAGCGCTGAAATTCCCATGCGTGGGAAATTTCTACGCCAAAATTTCCAAGCATCAGAAACATCAACGTCAAAATTTCCAACGCCAGAAATTTCGAAAGAAATATCACTGCGTATCAAATATTGAAACGAGATAAACCACGGTCAGCGGTTTCATTCGGATCGCAATTACTTGATAA
This sequence comes from Mimumesa dahlbomi, assembly GCA_917499265.3. Taxonomy (NCBI): domain Eukaryota; kingdom Metazoa; phylum Arthropoda; class Insecta; order Hymenoptera; family Crabronidae; genus Mimumesa; species Mimumesa dahlbomi. The sequence continues at coordinate 13,882,414 of OU824118.1, forward strand.
TTTCGTCCGGCTGACAATCTAAATTTCCATAAATTACGTAACTTATGGACGGACGTGTATACATCCGTCGGGTCAGTGCATCCTCTCGGATTCTCTCGGCACTTCTGATACAGTCACGGGGCGCGAAAAATTACTGCCGCAGATTTCCCAACCCCACGAACGGGGAAAACCTCGCTACGAAAAATAACACACACACACACACACGGATGCCGGAAGGAGTTCGAGTCGATGTCGCGAATATCGCGAAAATATGCATTATTCACGGATGACTTGCAGTGTTGGGTGCATTTTATGGAATTAGAGTGGGGATGCGTTTCTCTTTTTATTTTTTTTTACATACCTCCATTCGAGCTACATGTTTTCGGTGTTCACCGGGGCAGGGAGAAACGCCGCGGGATTTTAGAATTCATTTTACAGGAAGATAATGAGGCTGTGTTAAATTAGGATTTACTCGGCGAAGAGTAATTTAAGAAAACTCCCAAGTGGGAGATTTAATTTAATTCGTACAAGCAGTTCTCTCTTTTCCCCCCTTTTTTTTAAAGAAACTAGTTAATTGAGATAAGCTTCTATAAAAATAAAAATTTCCGTATGAACCGCGTTACACAGTGCACACTGGGGTCTCGTGAATTCCACGTGTTTCTTTTTTTTTATCAAATAGCCCGTGACACTTTTTCACTTACATTCACCTGCTTCCTCTCTTTATGAATTCACTTAAATTCTTACATTTGTATTTAATTACTGAACATAATTATTCCTAGACAAAATATCATATGAAAATCAAGAAAAAAATTTAACAATTTCATCTTTTTATCACCTACCTACTGATCTTTTATCAAACTTTTATAATACTTTCTAACAATCGACGTATTGGTAATAATGGAAATTATCATTTACAGTAAATTACTCAGTTTAACCGGCGAATCCGTGGCGTCGCGACGCGGGCGTCGCCGTTTAAAGATTTACGCGTCGGCCGTAAATTACGCCGGGACGCACCGCGTCGTTACTTAGTCCTCTCTCGGTCATTTAAATGTCGCCGGTGCGGCGCATTAAAGAATGCACGCATAATTACAGGGTGCAGCGCGACGCGCAGGAAATTATAGATCGCGGCCCGGCGAAATTCAACGCGGCCGGTTAACCTGGTTCGAACTCGTTAATTATAAGTACGCCGACCTGTATAATCTGTCCGGCGTCGACTCTAATGCAAAACACCGATTTTTCATTCCCAACCTGCGTGGGTGGAAATGGATTTTCCGCGGAAACTGTCGCGCGTCGATGGAAATCACGAGAATTAATGGAAAATTTCGTGGATTCAATTTAAACATTTGGTAAATGTTAACTTGACAATGAAAGGGTGAATTTTTATTGAAATAATGTAAGGTGATGGAAAGAAAGGTTCACGAAAGGAGAAACGCAAAAATAATTAGCGAATCTCTCTCAATTAACCTTTAAGTGTAATTAGTTCGCGCTCGTTACAAATCCTTCGATTTCGGGGATGATTAGTATGCCCCGGGGACAATGCTAAACAATTTGCATGGTAAGACAAGACGGGTCCGTCTCTCCGTAATAGATCATTCATCGTTGTACAGGGTGTTCCAGAAATCTAGTGATCCTGAGACACGTAATTGCTTATCCAAAACTAAAACGTGCCTTCCAAGTTCAAACGTATAATTATAGATTAGAACTCGCGGTATAAAAATACCACAAGTACGTCATCAATGAAGGAGTACGCTTTTCAAAAAGACGTAGCAGTACCAAATCGTAGGGCACACTTTACAAAAAGACGTATTTCTACGTCAAAGTCAACTTTCGCGGGAAGAAAAGTTTGCTGCAAAAAAATCTCGATGAATTTTCTCACGCAGAATAATCAAGACTTTTGACCCACCCTGTAGGGCTCTCTGTGCGGCTGGCAGGACGTTAGGATCTTCCAACTAATTTACATTAATGCGCTTAGGAGCAGCAAGTTCCTGTTGACGTGATCACGTCAGCGAAGTTGCCGCGCAACAAGAAACAATTCCCGCGCCACGCGCGTTACTCTCAGCAGCACGTTCTTTCGTGTATTCTCTATTTACCTACACTCTGTGTATTTTTTTTGTCACGACACACCCCTGACGTGTGCCGTTACCACCCTCTTCGTCGGGGCTTCGTTATTTTCCTCTTCATTAAAAAATCTCTTCGTTATCGCGCGGCCGCGGTCTTTTCCCCTTTTGTCGCGGATTCTTCGTCACAGTTTCCATATTTTTCACCACGCGCGTTAACTTGCCGGGCCGAAAGGGGGCATCCGCCAGGTAAACACGTCCCTGAAGCGACGTAATGCGCTTTTTATTGCGTGCGAAGAAAAGAACGCGAGACGCTGCCAGTTAAGGGATGAAGGGAAGTCGAGGGTCGCGAATGAAATTTCCCACCCCCCTCCCCCTCCTTCGTTCTTTGACGGCGTCGATCGCTGAGTTTATGAAATTTTTTTTGGAAACTCTGACGCACTAGGTGGCACTGGGGTTCCCTTTCGAATCCTGGAACCTAATTTTCAGTTGTTTTGATAGAATTTATTTTGAAAAAGTTAGAGATTTAGCAGTTTTGTTTATGAAAGGTTTGTTTTTCTTTTCCCTTCTGCTATCAGATGTTGGTAACAAATTTTTTCACCACCCCATACACGTTTCACCAACACACGAACAATACTGTCGTCCTCATTTCCGCGACGTCAAAGACGCGCCGCGCAGACGAAAAGATTATTGCGGAATTCCGCCGCTAGGTCCTTTGGCGCGGCTGAAATTACGCGAATCAAGCGTTTTTATATTACCGGGATTACCCACAGGTGTGTGTGTGTGTGTGTTTTTTTGGCAGCGGCCACGAGTCTGAATGGAAGAAATGTATGCGGGGGAAACGTGATGAAAGTGCAACGCAATTAAAGTTCCGTTGGCCGTAATTTTATTTCGCGAAGGCATTCGCAAGAAGTTTCGGGATGCGGCGGCGGCATAACACAAAGAGACCGGCACGGTTTTCCGACCATTTTCCGACCGGTCGGTTCGCTTCTTTTTGAAATTACAGTCTTTACCTCCCCAGGTGTTATTAAAATACACGCGGAGACACAACGGGTCCCGCGCCGGCACTCGATTCCCGAGCACCCGGGATTCGAAGTTAAGTATAATTTACCCTAACTCGACGTTACGTCGGAACGCCGGGGAAATTAATTTTCCGCATTCTGAGAATCGCCCGACTGTCGGGGCGAACGGGTAATGAATATCCATCGTGTGTTCCACCGTGGAACTAGTAGTACGTATCAACGATCTCGCAGACACGCCGGCGAGGTCGTTCCGCCCTTAGAGAAGGGCGATTTTAAAATCTTATGGAAAGTTGAAAATGGAAATCTCATGAAACTTCGCCGTTTCAACGATAAAAACGAACCTATTTTCCAAAATATCACAGATCAAGAACAATAATAAAATATATAAAATTAAAAACAAAGATGGAGGAAAAAAACAGTATTAAAATTTCCAATTCAATCACGTGTCTTACGCACTCCGGGATAAAAAGCACCAGGGTGAGAAACTGACCTCCGTTCTGTTTCCCAGGGGGCAGATATTTCAGTTGAAGGGTATCATTGTTCCACGGGAGAAATGATCATCATGGGGGTCAGAGATCGTTGCAATAATCCTGCTAAAAATGGTAGAAAGTCCAAACGGGGATGAGGGGAAGGGGAGAGGAAACAGAAAGAGAGAGAGAGAGGGGGTGGTTGTTACCATTTCTTTTCTGCTTCGCGGTGGTAAAAATAGCCGACACGTTGGCAGCCCTGGGTACGGTGATCCCCCCTATAAATTCACCGGATTACGGAGTGGTACGTGCCAGGCTAGCCAACCGTTTCCTGGAAAACAAGTCTGTGCGCGTTCACTTCTTCTTCTTCTTCTCTTTCTTCTTCTTCTTCTTGTTCTTCCCTTAAATGACACGTGATCGACCGTGTTCGACCTTTTAAAACAGTTGCTGATAAACTACGCCGGACAAAAGGGACCCGCGGATTCGATTGGCCGCCGCCGAAAATTTTCCACCGTCGGGTTTCTTTGTACTTTCTTTCTTCCCGGGGACGCCATTGTTCTGCAGTTCCGTTGGTCTCGCGATTTCCACGCGGTTGAAATGTTTTTAACGTCGACGACCCGATAACCACGTGGCTCCTGGAGGTGAACTCCGTCGAACGGAATCGAATCACGGGAAACGGGGTTGTTCACCGATCTAACCGGCGGATTCCCTCTCCCTCTCTTTTTTCCGGCTTTTTTTTGTGTGTGTTTTATTTATCGATATACCCTCGCGGAACCGTGGAAATTCGGTCGGTTGGAGAAGAAAAAAAAGATTGGTGTACGTTTTACTTTTCAAAAGAAATCCAGACGAACCGATGACCCGACTTTTGTCGCCGATAGAAAAGATGTTGGACACTTTGCGATAATTTTGATAGTATTAGTGTCATTAGACGAGGGTGATAAAGTTTTGCACTTATTAACAGCAAGATAATAGTGTCCCAAAATGCTGGGAATTTCCCGCGAAAAAATTCGGTGCGATGTCCGACGGTTCTCCAACGCCATAAAGGGGCTCTCGCACAATGTAATTAATTTTAATTAAAATAAATACAAATTACGTCTCATTAACGAGTGTTATTACCCGAAAGGTTCGCGTTGTAAATTACACAGCTCGTTTTTTGGAACATAGTCGTTCGTTCCCTCTGGTTGAATTAATTTATCAGCAATTTCTTTTTAATTTGAAAATCACCAAATTAGATACAAGTTTGCGGATTTTTTATGGTGTGCGATTCGCTGATAAATTCGTTAATTCCGGCGGCAAACCGACTCCCATGGGTGGTCATGGGTTCAATTAAAAACTCGATGCCGCGGTGGGCCGTCGGTGACCGTCCGCGTACGTCTATTTAACGTAATTATTAACGGTGGACCGTAACTTCGCCATGGGTTACGATGCGCTCGTATAAACCCCATGAAACCGGCCGAACGGAGTTCCAAGTTCCGGGACGATCGTTCTTGATTACCGGGATCATGGGAATGATTCCCGTGATCCCGGTAATAAACGAAATAATGTCCAACGTTTAGGAAAATCGAGACGGAAGTCCGTCTTTAATGCGGCGTTTTAAGAAACACTGAAGGAAAACTGTAAAACAACTGTGCACATTGTGCTTCCCATGAAAATTTAAATGTTCATTTTATTTCACTGGGAGAAGAAAAATTTTAGGGGAAATTTTCCACTTGTGTGTCTGTGTTACGGTAAACAATATTTATTCGATTTTTTATTTGGAAACAGAAAAGTATATTAAATGTCTTTAGTTCTGAACGAAGAATCAACCACGTGGATAATTCGCATACCATCTGTTTACCCTCCCTCTCTCGTCGGTTTTCCTTAGATTATTCCGCTGGAAATCGTAACGAGTGCAACGTAACCGGGAAATGTAATTCCTACGGTAATTCAATTTCAGTGAATCAGCCCGGCACTTGACAGCCATCCATCTATCCATCCGTCCATCGCGAGACGAATAGAAATAACGGCATGGAAGAAATCAATATTTCCGTAAATGAATTTCAATATTTGCATAAGTATTACCCGATACTTTCAATGCTCCAAATTGCACGCTGGAAATGAATCTTTCATATTCCACGCGCCATCATAATTCCCCGTAATATCTCGATTCCGTCGAAACTCCCCAAATCTGGTTATCAAAACGAATACCGTAGGATTCCAAAAATAAAAAAAATCACTACTATCAACCTCTAAAATCTAAAAATCTCTCTCTATCTCTCCACAATGTTCAAAATCATCGAGTGATTAAATGTGAGAGCAGAGTATATACATATAAAAAAATCTTCCGTGACACCAGGATTTTAAAACCAATCGTAAAAGACGGGGCGAAAAGTTCGCCAGGTTGCCAGGGCCCGTAAAAACGGTCCGTGTATCCGAATTACGATCTCGCCGGTTAGATTTATTTCGCGATCGGCCCCGGCGAATCAGTGCTCCGCGCACGTAGCGTGAAATGCGGCGTTTCACGTCGCCCATAACGGACGTTTCCGATGGCCGCGGATGCATTATGAATCTCTTTTTATCACTGCGAGACGCGGCGCGAAGATGAAAGGGAATTTTTACGAGCCGATCGCGGCAAATGGATCGGCAGCGTGCATTGTATGACGTGGGTAGTGCCACTCGAAGGGAAATCACAGGCAAATAGAATTACCGGCGACGGTAAAGGAACGAATCTGTCTCTTAGCGAGCTACGTGATTCTTTTACTTACCGGAGAGACGTTTCTTTATTGCTCGTAGTACCGCTGCCACGTGGAGGAATAATTTCTATTTGGAAACGAGACAGGGTTTCCCTGGTGCACTTTCGATTTTTCGAAATGAGACACTATTGTTTTTTAATTATTTTTAGTGTCATGGATGGTGGGAGGGAAGAGTAATTTATTGTGTAAATTTCTGCGTTGAGATTTGTACACATAGAAATTTTGACACTCTGAAATATCTGCGCGGGAAACTTAAAGCTTTGAAATTTCCACGCGCAGATTCTCAAAGCGTTAGAGTTTCCGCGCCAAGAAATTTCTACGCGCAGATATTCCTGCGCCTTGAAACTCCTGCGCCTTGAAATTCCTGCGCCGTGAAACTCCTGCGCCTGGAAATTCCTGCGTCGTGAAATCTCTGCGCCTTGAAATTCCTATGCTTAGACATTCCTGCGCCTTGAAATTTCTGTGCCTTGAAATTCCTGCGCCTTGAAATTCCTGCGCCTTGAAACTGCTGTGCCTTGAAATTCCTGCGGGTTGAAATTCCTGCGCCTTGAAATTCCTGCGGCTTGAAATTTCTGCGCTCTGAAATCCCTGTGGCTTGAAATTTCTGCGCTCTGAAATCCCTGCGCCTTGAAATTCCTTTGCTTAGACATTCCTGCGCCTTGAAATTCCTGCGCGAAATATCGAGGTAATTTTAGTGTCTAATGAAATTCGGTCAATTCGAGCTAAAATTCTTTCGATTTCGTTAATAAAACAGCGTACAGTCTTCATTGTTTTAATTGTTGTATAATTATTAACCAAATTCGGGCGGTGAATGCAAAACGTTTGCCGCATAGAAACGGGACTTTCAATTCACGGAACGCCGCGACGAACAAGTCGAACCGATTGTTTCGCGGGGTAAAACACAGCGTCGTTATGTGACGGCAGCCGGAGAAAAAGAAATCCGGTCATTTGCATTCATCGACGGTCGCGAAATGCATATTGGAACTGTAACAGCGAATCGCGTAGCTCTGGTTCGAGGTTGAACATTTCTTCGAAAGCTACGTACTATTCCATGAGGATCATGATTTCAACCATAATTAAAATGAAATTGCCAGATAAAGTGTCGTAACACAAAAATGGCAAACAGAATTCAAATGATAATAATTTGAGGTGAAAAGAAATTGATCTATATCTCTAAAATGATCCATGAGATGTTGAAAATAAAAATCTGCATACTTGAGAATAAATAAAAATTCTTCGACGTACAGCCTGCTAGAAGTAAACAGTCTGTCGCGTCCGACTAGTGACGGACCGAAACTACTGACTCCGTGTACTAATTACAATTTCGTAGAATATTCATTTCCAATTCGGAACGAAACAGCTTGTCGCTGACGCGCATGAATTATTAAACATGTTTACCAGACTTCGTTTACTCCCGAAGATAAGCAATTTGTTTGAAAGCCTCTCAAATAACCCCTTCCAACGTTGCCTTTCTTTTTTTTTCGTCCAAATTTGCTGAAATCGTAATCAACAGGATACTCGCGAAAATCGACTACGAAGTTTCTCGTAAAACGTGATTAGCTCTCGTCGCGAAAAATTAACAACGTTTTATCATTAATTAACAAATCCTGGTGTACCGTCAGACGAATCTATTGTTAATTGTGTTTTTTTTCGGTCACGTTGATACGGATTTCGTTGTTTACCGCGGGTTGGAAGGGACGTTGATAAAAAAAAATATATATATCGAATACACTTATCTCGATTCCATCCGTGGCCGGTTTGCGAGGCTGGAATCCGTAAAGCGTTCGTGGAAAAACTCAATATTCCACGTTCATGCATCTCTATGTATGCATACGTTTCCGAGCAAAAACGATTTCGGAGTGCGTATCCGGAGGGGAACGAGCAGCCGTGGGATTTGGTGTATCCGAATAAAAATTTATTTATTCCATTTGCAAGAGATATAGGTCTTATTCCACGGCTGAGTATTTCGAATAGCCGTACCAGCGGATATTCAATTTCTCGTTTTACACTGTGTAGCTGACCGATCGTGTTGCGACACGGTAAGTTACAATTTCGACCGTAGAAACGTTATTAGTCGTTGTAATTCCAACGCATTGACATTTCGATGCGAATCGTATCTCAGCGCGCTGGAATTCTGGTCGATTGAAAATGTTACGCATCGAAATTCTGACGGCTTGAAAATTCAACGCATTCATATATCTAAAAATAAAACTATAATATTTCCTTCTTCAGTTATCACTCGTCAGGATTAATAAAATTTAATAGTGTCAGTAATATAAAAAAACCTCGAATCTCCTTAAATCTCGCGAGTCTCGAATCATAGTGTAAACGGGGAATTTCACCGCTTCACATTTCCCCCGCTTTGATCGCTCATATAAGCGTTTATAAACTGCGTCGATAATTACTAACACCTCTCCTCTTGGCTTTCGTTAGAAAACCGTTTTTCAACGAGCTGTGAAATGACTTGCAGTTACCGTGTTATGTGTGTCATGTGTCACTCAGAAAACCGGACTGAATTACCAAGCTGAACGTTTTTTCTTTTCTCTCTCTCTCTCTCTAACTGTAACTCTCACTCTCTCTCCCCCTCCCTCCCTCCCTCCCCGCAACGTGTCATCGTTGCCAGAAGTTGGTCGATAACGTTTGCAGTATAGTTATAGCTACCGTATGGTGACTACTGTATTTCTAATTAGTTTCCCGGACAGGTTTACCGCGGGCAAAGCTCGCCGGCCAATCGATGTTCCGGCAAGAGTCGATTGTTGTCGCGAGACAACGTATGGGATTGCGACCATTCTCGCCCAAAGAGTTTCATTACAAATGGACGTTTGACTAATGACGCTTCGGTTTGGAAAGTCGCGCTGTGTGTGGAAAGTGAACACCCGACGCCATTAGACGAGTCATTTATTTCGAAAGTGACCCCATATATTTCTCGTTTCGAGATAACTGGCATTCTTTAGTTTTGTTTTTATTCCGTCTCTCCTTCTCTCACTCTTTCTCGCTCGTTTTTATTTTTGTTATTTTACTTTGGTTTAGTTTTCCGAGTAAACGGGATGTACAGGGTGACCGGTAAGTAGGGTGAAATGAAATAGATTCCACTTGTAATGGCATCTCTTTCGTCTCTGCTTAAGTTTGGATGTTCTATTTGAACTTCTTTCACTTCTTCTTCTTCTTCTTCTTCGACTTTGCCCTTATTCATCCGACCCTAAATCTAATGGTATCTTTGATCTTCCCGGATGTCCGACGGACGTTTTAGTAGATCGTCGAAAAATGGGTCCTGGGTTTCGAGATGGCTTCGAGGAGGAGGAGAGGGAGAGGAGGGGTGGATTCGTTCCCGGAAGTTTGGTGAAACTGAATTACAATCTCGCAGTTTGCGATCGAGAAATTGGTTTCGTAGAACGTGAATTTTTCCCACGGTAAATAGAAACGTTGATTCAACGGCGAAGTAGAATCTTTCGGACCAGCGTTCGGTCACCGTGAAATCCACGGAATTAAAATGTTTATACGCCGGGATTTCTACGCGTTGAAATTTCCACGCGAATAATTCACTTGGAAACCGGACGATGTAATTTCTTAACCAACAATCGAATAATTGAATAAAAAAAAACCCGTCTGGCTCGCGCATGGTTAATTAGGTGCTCAAGAAACCCGCCGCTATATGTTTATTCGCGTCTAAAGAAAGTCATTTGGAAGAAAAAACGGCCGTCATTACCGTCGCGAGTTATAAAGTTGGAATAACACAGACGTAATGGTATCCTCTTTGGTTCGCGACCCTTCTTCTCTTCAACTACCAGCCCTTACCCATCCCGCCCCATTTTCCCTGCATGTCGGCCATTGACTGTTCCACCATTTACTTTATCTTTTTCCGCAACTTTTCTCGTCGAACAAAAACCTACACACTGCATTTTAAATTGATCTAATTTACGCTAATTGCACTTGATTTTATTCCGCCTATTTCCTCTGCCATTCTCACACACCCATCGTCTGTCAATAACTCTCTCTATCTTTCCGCAAAATCGTCACTTTCGATATGTCTTCCGTCGTTCGTCTTTGATTTTCAATTTCATCGTCAAGCTTCCGTATTTTAATTTCCGCTTCGTTTTTCATAATTATTCGAACCATCGTTAAATTTCCGAAATTTTCACTCCGCCCCTGAGTATCCCCAGCAAATGAAACGCTTACAACTCGACCCGCAAAATTCTGTAATTTAATCGAACGCGAATCACTCTTGCCACGAAGGATTACGTTGAAATCCGCGGAGTTAACCGAGGCCTTCGTTCGTTGCCAGTAGTGGTAATAATTTAAACAACACCGGTAATTATATTATTGCACCGGTAATAAAATAATACGGCCCCGCATTGGCGGCGGAAGCCGCGCGGCTCGTTTCGGTCGTCGGAATCTCATTTGCGGCGACAAATATTTGACCGGGCGGCGTTTTTGGACCGCTGTCAAACGAAGGCGGGGAAAAGCGGGAAAGTCGGCTGCGGTTCCCCGTGAGTTTTTTAATGAAAATCACCAACTCGAACGTGCCGATTAGGAATGAAAATTTTATCCACAGCGGAAGAGTTCACGGTTCAAAGGGCCGCGGGATTTGAATTTCGTCGGATCGACGGAGAAATGTGGTTTGACGGTATCGCGTGAAATTGACGGATGTTTTTTCGCTAATTCTTTGCCAGACGTATTGACGTAACACCGGTGTAATATTGGGTGGTTCATTAACATCGTTCCGATATTGGCTTCCGTGTCATTTCATGGGTTTTAATGATACCGAGGCCCTTCCGCTGGCGAACGCTGGTGAATCCAATTTCGTTTCTATGGCGAATGCATGCAAATTAGGAGCTGGCGGTTATTCCTTTTTTTAATACCTCGAGACAGCTGTGGTGTCACAGTCACCGATAAAAGTTAAAGAAGAAGCTGGGAACACCGTGTATACGGAATCATCGATTTCATTTGACGATACGATTTTCGAGAACTATGTTTTTCCGTATTTATTACAATTTCATCGATTTCGAATTATGGTTCTGCGAATAATTTCATGGAAAAAGAAAACTGTTCGATGGAAGTTGTTCTTTACTTTTGTGGGTGACTGTACTCGATGAGTTTTATAGAAAAATCTGATTCTCTATTCGATGTAATACGAAATATTGTGGTACAATATTAAATTCGACGTACAATGATCGGTCTGCGTTATATTTATTACATTTTCTAGGGCGCTCGTTAAATTATAATACGTTTCATTGAAAGCACGGGAGAATTGTTTGCCGTACAAAGACGTCGGTATGTAAATTCACGACGAACGTAAAAGTTCGTTTAAAGAATCGCTCGTGTAATAAGTAAAAGCTATCAAAGTGAAATACATGAAAAAACATGAATGCATCGTTTAACCCAGATTAGTTTGGCAGGCACACTTTGTTGCTGAACATGATACGTAGGTACAGTAACTAACTAACTAACTAAGTAACTAGAGTCACAACTTCGTGACTAGCAGAACTACAGTAACTTACAAGGAACTATGTATGTACAACATAGAAGACGATGTGTGGCAGAACGTGTTAGAATCGCGAGTAAAATCAAAACCAATATAGTACCTGTATGTATGTATAATACATACACGTAGACATAAGACACCATAAGATGTCAAAGCACTTAGATTTTCAAATTTGGCACATTGACAAATTTCAGAATTCGACAACTTCGCACTTTACGATGTTACGATTTTTTGTCTTCAAATTTCTGCGCACAGATGTTCGTCGATGTGGAATTTTAACGATTTGAAATATTAAAAGGCTTTAAATTTACACGCTCGAACGGTTCTACGTGCCCATTACTTCTACGACGTGCAATTCGAACGGTTTCAAATTCCACGCCGATAATATCACCCGAGGAATAGGAATTCCTATTATGCGATATTTCCAGAATATTTCGCAATAAGCATCGCGGAATATAATCGCAACTGTACAGAGAGGGCTCCCCTCCCCCCCAGACGTGTTCTTTCATCGTTAAACCGTCGCAATGACGAGGATGCTAGCTGTTCGTTGCACAAAAGAGGATCGATCGTCGGACCGACGTCGACGTCTCCGGGGTTAAGCCCTCGCGAGGTCTGACGTCGGTCCCTTCTGTCCCTTTGCTCGTTCAGCATCGTGTCCCACGGGACCGGGACACCAAAGCGATCCTTCTTTTATGCACGGCCACCGCGTTCACCTTTTGTCTCTGACTTATTAAATTAAGATCACCGGTGTGCACAACTCCCGGCTAATGTTTCGCGGAACGGGTGAAATTAAGAATTTCATCAAGCTTCGCGTGGCAATTCGGTTAGGAAATCTTTGCTAGAAATTCTCATTCGTTTAACAGCTCTGTAGTTCGCGGTGACAATAGTGTACCTTTGCTGTTGTACTAGCGAGAAATGGTTGTTCAATTAATTCTATTTAAATAGACTACACAATACGGATTTCTAAATAGGACAGTCTGATGTGTAATAATTATAATTGATAGCTTTCTGTGGTTTGAAATTAGAATCCGCGTGGAAATTTCTACGCCTTGAATTGCCTACGCACAGAAATCCCTGCGCTTTGAATTCCCTGCGCACAGAAATCCCTGCGCTTTGAAATCCCTGCGCTTTGAATTCCCTGCGCTTTGAAATCCCTGCGCCCTGAAATCCCTGCGCACAGAAATCCCTGCGCTTTGAAATCCCTGCGCTTTGAATTCCCTGCGCCTTGAAATCCCTGCGCTTTGAATTCCCTGCGCTTTGAAATCCCTGCGCCCTGAAATCCCTGCGCCGCGAAATCCCTGCGCCGCGAAATCCCTGCGCTTTGAAATCCCTGCGCTTTGAGATCTCTGCGCCTTGAGATCCCTGCGCCCTGAAATTCCTGTGCCCTGAAATTCCTGTGCCCTGAAATCCCTGCGCCCAGAAATCCCTGCGCACTGAATTTCCTCCCAAATTTTCCACTTTCCCCAATCTACACCACTTCCGAAGTTACTTTAAAACACATTTCCGCGACTAACCAAATTCCATAATCGCTGGGCAGAAAAATTCATGGCCCTTCACTGGCGGTGAAGTATTTTTTTTAAACTGTAACTCGTGGGATTAGGTACACTCATTATCCGCGTAGCGACTAAACGCTGTGGGAATTCGGGTCGAAATTCTTGCCGGAATTTCCGGGCAGACCGACGACTCGTATGAATGCGACGCGTGGCAGTTTGGTATGCGGAATTTTGACGAGCGGCATTCACCGCGCATTGTCGTATCTCCTATCACCATAATCTTGGCCCTTTGTCTCGATTCGCCTATTGTTAATTGTGCGACGTTCGCGTGCGCCGCCGCGGTCCATAAACTCCTCGGCAGATGGGGTCTTCGGGATCCCCGGTGTACAAACGTCGACGGATCCACGTTGTAGACGTGTTCGATTACGTCACGACGACCCGTAACCCGCGGCAATTAACGATCGCGTTGTAATTTCCGCGACGGACGAAGGTCACGGGAACTTTACAACGCTTCCGCCCCGTGTAATCCGCTTTTACCGTAGGCGATCTTTTTCACAAGGATTCACTAATTAATTAAAAACATTAACGCCACGATTATTTGTCCGTCGCGTCAACGAGCGACATTTTAACGGCGTTCGGATTAAATTTTCATAAAAATTGGTCCAAAAATTGTAAAGAACGGTGCTAGAGAGAGTCACGAAATTTCCGTGAATTTCTCTCGTTTTATTTTTCATCCCCGGAACGGAAGCTACGTAACGTTCTCAAGAAGTTCGGGTTTCCCGCTGTTTTTCACGGGTAACGAGATACGCTGTTTTCGCGGTTCGTAGGGAAAGAGAGAAATAGTAAAACAAGGTAGAGTAAACGAGAGAGAGAGAGAGGGAGAAAACAGTTACAAGTACACGTTCGTTTAATTCGGCGCATTTGATCGCGACTCGTAACGTCGAGTTAACGGCGCCGTTAGCAGTTTCAAGGTCGTTCCAGAGTTGCTCGTTTTCCAGCCACGTTTTCGCGACACCATTCTCGCGGCGAATCTCGTCATAAATATCGGCCAGGAAACGAGGTTCGTAAGTAACGCGGGGCACGGGCTTCCGAAATCCGAAAAGCTGTATCGTTACTCCGGCCGGAGTCTTTTGATGTCTCGAGAGCCCCGCTCTTCTTCGTGGTCGGTGGGTGAATGTGTGCTGGTGTCCCTGTGTGTGTCTATTTATCGCGATTCTCGAAGAAAATGGTCGTGAAAGTCGGTACAGAACTGTGCGGAATAACCTGGCGCACCTGACTGATTAATTCTTCGTAACGATCGAGAAATCGAGAAATCCTGAAGGAAATTTTCCGTAAATGTGAGATTTTCCGGGAAATTCGAAGATACTGTCGGAAAACCCAGGCAAACCGCAGGGTTTCCGTGAAACACAGACGCTGGAACGAAAGAACATCGCGTGCTTGCGAGAGAATCAAGTGTCTAAGTAATTACAACGGTGGATCAATTAACACTAGAACACGATAATTAACTGTATATAAAAACACATTTAAACAAGGAAACTCTATAAGATATATAGTTACAAATTGATCAATTTAATTACTTGCATATAAAACCATAGTTACCAAGAATCTCAGACAAAAACAATCATAACAAACAAGCTTCACAGTTCTGTTAATTAACATAGCGACAGTGAAATCCACGTGATCGCCCGACGAAAGAGTTTTCCCGAGAATCGTCGGAATCCCGGTTTCGATCCGAGGCAGCCGGTTTTCCGCGAAGACTAGTCGATTTTGCATTGCAAATTCGCTCGCTTTATTATTCGGACACAATAGTCCGGTCGTCTAACGACGCGCGGCCGCGCGCACATTTCAACAACGACGACTACGAGAACCGACGGAAATCGCGGTTTCCGCTTTACGACCGCGACCGGCTGCGACTGAATCCCTCGGGAAAACCGGGAAACTTCTCCCATCGGCTCTTTCCCACCGCGTCCCGTTTCGTTCGCGTTCCAGTTTTTCTTATTTCCTTCGTATTCTCTGCTGTTTTCTTACCTGTGTTCCACCCACGTCGCTTTTCCCGCGCTTTTCCTTTCATTCCTCGTCCGCATAGTCTCGCTACGGGAATGTTTATTTATGTGTTTTTTTTTGTTGTTTGTTGTTTTTTTCGCCGAAAGAAGTTTCTTAACCTGTCTCGTTATCTTTCTTTGTGGCACCGCTTTTGAAACGCTGCTTCTTTTCTGCGATTTTCTTTCTCCCGTGTCTCGTTTCGGGCCTTTCTTTGTCAGTCGCTTCTTCCACGGGTTTCCCGCGCTTTTCCGAGTTATTTTCGTGCTCTTTGTCGTTTTCATCCACCCCCACTTCCCCTCACCCTCTTCCCTGTCGGAGTCAGTCATCTTTTATTTCCTGTATCTTTTACATTTCCTCCTCCTTTTCTTCTCGGTTTCTCTATGTTTCCCTTTTTTTTCTCTCTCTCTCTCTCTTTCTTTTCGTTCATTTTTTTCGTCGAGTTTTTAAAAACCCCGCCGCACCGGTTTCTTTCAGCCGCAGTTTTCTTTTCCCGCAAAACCCACCCCCCACCCCCCACCCCCGTCGGAGTGCTCTAATTGTCCCGCATCCCGGCTTCCGGATGCATGCGCGCGGAACAATCGCCGCGGGATCGGCTTCTTAGCATGCGTTTTACATTTTAAATGAAGAATTAAGCTGCGGCGATGTTAGCGCGCCCGGCCCGCATATTTTAATGTCACGATCAGGCGGGTTTGAAATAGTGCCGCCGGAAGTCCGGTGGGAGAAACTTACTTATTTCCGATGTACAGTGCCTCGTGATTGTCGAAATATTTATCGATAACGGGATGAGATCATTTATAAGGATTTATGAAAATCAGAGAGAAAGATAGAAAATTATTTAATTAAATGTAACTTAATTGTAGCGTTATAATTAACGTTTGTAGAAATATCGATGATCTCGACAGATGAGGAGTTTTATTTAAAAGAAACTCTATAATCATTCAACGTTTTTATTATGGAACATTATTAATTAGAATTAAAAGGACGAAGGGACAGGGAAACGTGTAACTTTTGTTTAAATTACCGGAAAAGATGGCACAAAGAATTTAATTGATCAGAATTAATCCGATTAGACATCTGGGGAATGGTAACGCGAACGATTATCCAAGTCAGAGAACTTTCGAAAATAAATCGCCGTCCGCAGTATAACATCCGTGGAAATTAATTCGACGAAATTTTATAATTAACTTCGCAAGGCGAGGTCGAGAATCGAAGCACCGGGAACTAGCCGGCACACATACACAATTCTAATTTGTAAACTTGTTCGAAAGTTAAATCACCGAAACTAATTATAAATTTCCCCGATATCGCATCGAAAGTTTCCGAAGATTCTCCGTTTTCCGCGGAACGTTTCCACCATCGCTTCGGTACCTCGCGAATAAACCACACTATGTACGTGACATATTTAACGAGCCACACAAAGATGTCGCGAAAAGACTTTAAACATTTTCCGCCCGTCGTTGTTAACGGACGTACATTTTCTTCGTGAAAAAAAAAATGAACAGTTTGGACCATTCGCTTGGCACGGATGGTTTTCTTTTCCGCAAATTGTCCGAAATTGGGTTGCCAATTAAATTCGCAACGCTGATGGACCAGGGAATCTGTGTGTTTCAAATTTTCCGAACAATTTTCACGTTACTCGCGCAAACACAGAAAAATGCAAATGTGAAGCGAGGCCGGACGTTCGTTTAAATGTGTATGTGTGTGTGTGTGTGTGTTTGTGACATTTGTACGATAGTCGTGGAAATTTCGCGGTATCTGTTCGAGTGGACTTCCGTATTCCGCGTGCGTCCCGGAGCGGAAAATTTGTCCGATCATTACGCGCAACGTCATTATCTACTCATTGTTAGGAAATTCAGGTTTGGACGTATTGAGTTCTTAATGAGCTGCGAGCCGAATTCAACGGGATACGGAAACCACCAGGCATTATCCATCGACTGGTATTATGTTTGGATGGTCAACCAACCGTGAGCGACGAAATTTTTACGCATGGAAATTTCCTGCGCGTGGAAATTTCCGTGCTCGGAACCTTTCATGACTAGACATTTCCTAGGCATGGAAATTTCTGCGCTCGGAACTTTTAGTGCCTGGAAATTTCTGAGCTCGGAACTTTTCGTGCCTGAAAATTGCGTACGCGTGGAAATTTCTACGCTCGGAACCTTTCATGCCTGGAAATTTCTGTGCTTGGAACTTTTCGAGCCTGGAAACTGCTGCGCTTGGAATTTTCCGTGCCTGGAAATTTCTACGCTCGGAACTTTCCGTGCCTGGAAATCTCTGAAAAATGCGTAAAATTTCCAATGTTAATTAACAATGTTATCGCGAACCACAAGTCCAAGTGGAATTTCGACCACGTCGAACGTTTTCCTGCTCGTTATTAATCCGAGGAATACCTTCTGTCTGAGGAACACCGGATTCCACGACGGAGTTAGTACTTGGCAAACTCCATGACGGTAATGACATTAGTAATCATCAGCAACTGTCATATAGACGTAAATGTTACGGCGGGTACGCGCGTCGGCAATTGCGACTTATTATCGGTGATTCAGTTCGAATTAAGCGACACCGAAGTTTCCGCGAACGTGTCAAACGTAACGGGCGGTTAAGTGACACATTGGAATGTAAATAACACTCGACTAAATCCACTCGATTCGATTGTACCCTTCGCAGTAGTATCACTCGATATTTACGCGATCCACGGGAACGAATTTCCCTCGGATCTTATAAATCGCGACCGCTGTTGAAATTTCATTTCCCGAAAGAACACCGACGGAAAAAAAACAAGTAAAAATAGAATCCCATTTCGACCATGTGATAAAAACCGAAGTCCAAAACGTATCGCTAACGATAACGGTAACGATATTACCTGTTCGGGAAAGAAAAACAAAAAAACGAAATGTCCCGTAAAACATCAACTTTTACAGCTCGTTTCGGTAAACAATTTTCCTTCGAGAGCCACGAATAGAATTCTAATCGATTTCGTATGAAACACTCGGTGATCCGAGTTGCGTTTGATATGAAATGAAATGAAAATTCTCTCCATAGACGAGTGAAAGAAAACAACAAAAATAAAAACGAAGAACATAGAAAGAGTGAATAAAGAAACAAGCTACGAGGAAAATGATTTCCCGACGCTACCCGGTGCCCCCGTATAACGACAAAATCCGGGCCAGGTCTCGAAAACGTTGAATAATAATGACGAGATCGTAAAACGAATCGTTCGACGAACTCCGATTGTCATTCACGTTCCGCCCCTGTTATTCCGGCAGCCGTCGTCATTTGCGGAGACAGGGAGCAAAGGAGGAGGAGGAGGAGGAGGAGGAGGAACTGAAAGGAGGTGACATTCAACGAGACATTTCGAGGCATTCGGATGGAGAGAATGGATGATCGATCCGACTCCGAAGCCGGCGGTATGCAAATTGTCGTCATAAAATAAAGTGCATTATTAAGCCCCTTAACCAGTTGCTCGCTTCATTATTTTCCGTTCGCTTTATTCATCCAGTTTCGCGTTATACTCGCCTGCGAATCGTCGACGAAAAGAACGTCGGTCCCCCCCTTTTTTTTCTCTCTTTTTTTTTTGCGGCTGTAATCGAACAGCCGCCGGAATTTCCAAAGTTAACGAATTCAAGACTGGGATTCGGATCGTTTGGATAAAGTGTGGTAGCATCCGTTTCATGGAAATTCACCGTGACGGGAAAACCACTGTGCCGATGTTTGCGAAGGGAAAATGTCAAGGTCACGGGAAAGTGAGACTCTAGGGATTTCGAGGTATATAAGTGATTTAGAAAAGAACAGTTTTCACTCATACATTTTTAACCGAGTAATCTTCCACACGTAACAATATCAAGGCACTCTACTTAAGTTAAAAACCCAACAAATAACTATACGTAAAAATTTCAAACGACTACACAAACATTTATTAAAATATATCATCTTAAATTTCAAAATTCGATAGAAATTAATAAGACCCACGTATAAAACACAGCATTAATATAAAACGGCACAAACACACGTGCCTTTGACCCAATATTCACGGTTGGTAGATCAGGTTAACAACGAGGTATCGTCGGCAAATTGACGCAAAAAGAAATCCGAAATTTTAATAATAACTAACGCCGTGTTCCTCTCTTCCTCTCGTCGTCCCGTCGAAATCACTTTGCGCGTTCGAGTTAACGAGAGAACGTCGGAGAGACCTCGTCGATCTCGTTGGGGAAAATCCATTGAAGCCGGGCAACTTTTCGACATATTCGAATACGCGTATGAAAAGGACCACTCGAATACATGATTCCCGGCCGGTCGGGCCGAATATACGGCGCTATCACTGCGGTTTTTGCGCGTGACGATGCATGCGGCACTTTGATCGCATCTGGCTGTGTTACACCGCGCTGCCAAAACTGGATTCCGACGTGGTTTGCGAGGCCACACCGCGAAGACTATGGAAGCTATGGCAGTGTGCACGATTTCATAGAATTCGTGGAATATCTCGAATCGTAACGTGTAATTTTCCGGGCGTAATGCGAGTACGTTGATAAATATTAACGAAAATTATGGAAAATTAAATGAGAACGGTATAGTAACAGAATTTATATAAAATAAATCCCCTGTTTAAAAGCTGATCGTGGATAATTTTCTTTTATTTTCACGTTCGTGGAATTTCATCCCATCACACGATTAAGGGTTAATGAACAGTTCCTCGGGACGGTGAAAAGTTTCATCTGAAAAACGTATCAAGTTCCATGAAAGGGATTGTAATTGAACCTCCCCTTTTTACGTGTCCGCCTCTACGTTTCTGGGTGATATTAAAAATTCTATCGGGATTACGTTCTGTTCGCGATTGTATGTATAAGGTTTCCAGCGAATGTCCCGTTTGCCAAAAGGTGGGGGGGGATTGGTAAATGTTCGTCGAATTAACGTGGAATTAAATTGTTACGCGGAAGTAAGAACGGATTTTACATAATTCGCTGATTCGCAGACAGAGAAAGCCCGCGGTGGAATTTTCGACCGACCGAAGTGTACACAGATTTGGCAAACGACTGCGGATGCACGGTGATTCTAATTGTTATTGCATTTCTCTGTCGTAGATACGCAAATAGACGGTGTATAAACTAACGTAAACAGCGGAGGACAAATATTGCGGACGATCCCGTCGGTGATTACATTATTAATGGTAGCGGGGGTAATATTATTCTCGTGAGATGCGATTTTGAAAGTCGAATAAGTTTCAGTAATAAAAAACAATATGGTGGTCGCGTAAGTGTATTTTTAGGGACACGATGTTTCGGTTATCGTGGGAAACCGAGAATGTCGCGTTATCAATATTTGGAGAAGGAACTTTGAACTATGTCCAATATGTATCCTTAGAACAGAGGTTCTCAACCGAGGAATAATCGAATATTATCTATTATTCCCCATATTTGTTAATTTTTCACAATTACTTTAGCAATATTTTGATCCCAACATATAAAATTTCTCACCCATTCAAATTTCCCTACAAATATCTATCTCCACCCCTAAAATCCCTATTCCCAATTCCACCCCATCGAACTTCATAAACCCCCGAATCCCTGAAGCAAGTTCACCCGCGAAAAAAAAATAAAGGAAAACACAGAAAAAACAAATTCCACCGAACGAAATTGCCCAAGTTCCACTGTGCGAAACAACACACGTTTGAGCGTCGCTGTCCCGGAACTTTGACGGCAAAAGACCGGGGTGTTTGCGCAGCCCGTCCGAATGCACGGATCACAGGAAGGATTCCTGTTTGGCTTTCAGGGCGGCGAAGGAGCCTAGGGGGGTGGCCCGGCGGGATCAACAGCAGTCCCTGGGAAGCGGCGGGGGATGCGAAAACCGGCGGACGATGTCGATGAGACCGGCCTGGGGGCCGAAGTTGTTTCTCGTGCTGGTGACGACCACGATCGTTATCGGCAATTATCAGCGTCATCGCGAGAGGACTCATTTGCGCGGGCAGCTCGTTAACGGTCATAAAGTGACGCGGAACATCACCCGTTTGCAAGGTGAGAAAGCTCTATTCAAATATCGATGCTCGTCCCGATCCGTGAGATATTCATTTTTTTTTCTCTTCCCCCCCCCCCCCTCCCCGACTCATATTCAATCGATAAAGATTATGTGTGTAACGAGCTAACGATTTTTTCACCCTTTTTTGACTCGTAGAATCAAGTTCTGTAGTTTATTTTATGTATATCGGTAGTGATATGTTTTTTTTCAGGGAGTACGTGATATTATTGTTGTTCTTTTTTTATATATATGTGAACGTATATGTATAGGGTATATGGAAAATGACACTTCGCGATTACGAAACTGTTATTAATATACAGAATTATATATGTACAGT
The DNA here is from genome assembly GCA_917499265.3 of Mimumesa dahlbomi. Lineage (NCBI taxonomy): Eukaryota > Metazoa > Arthropoda > Insecta > Hymenoptera > Crabronidae > Mimumesa > Mimumesa dahlbomi. Next base: position 13,904,032 of record OU824118.1, read on the forward strand.
ACATATGTGTGTATGTATAAATAACGAGCATGAAACGAATATCGTGTTTCCCCACGGGACGCCAGTGAAATGCGATTAAAACAATACCGTTATTATTAGCGCGGCGTACCGTGAAGTATTGAACGCGTTAATCGGGACTTTTAAATACAACCTGTTATTCTGTATAATACTGCGATCGTTCAAGTGTCTATCGCGTAATTGAAACTCCCGTTAAACACTCGAACCACCCCCTCTCTCCCTCCCCCTCCTCTCTAACTCTCCGTATAACGGCGCAAAGTCGAGCTCGAAACGTGATAATCGGTGTATCGAAAAAAGCAAACAAAAAAAAAACAACAGAAAAAAAATGATCCACGGAATACGAAGAGACCAATCCGCAGGAGAAATATACGCGTCGAACCGCGTTGCTGGCTCGTTTTACGCAAGGAGGCCCACTGACCGGATATGAAAAAAATGCAATTGACAGTCATAAAAGCAATTTCGCCGCTGTCAACAGGCGACATGTATCGCCGAGCGGTTCTCTCATTTATTTTTTTTGGATGCGTCGCGGCGCGAACCGTCGGGACGCCCCGTCCGTCGAGAACCGACGACGTCGGGTCGTTTCGATAATGTTCTGCGTCGGACGGCGACAATTTCGCCCGAATTTGTATGTCCTCCTCTATTTTCGTGTGTTTTTTTTTCGATTTTGTTTCCGCGCGATCGCGAATCTACCGGACAAACTTGCCGGAGTGTGAAAATGTTCCTTTCGATGGGCCGGAAAAAATGTTTCACGTTCGATGTATGTCGGGCAGCGATTAAAGAGTCGCGAATTAATTAGTAGCGTCATGTGATGATTTTATGATTTTTGTTTCATCTCAACGGGAAATACTTCGCAGAAATCATTTTTTTGTGGAAGATCAATGACTCTTATCTAAGAACGATTCTTGTTGATGACTCTTATCGACGAAAGTAAAACTGACAAGTCATTCGGTGGTATACATATACATATACTCCCCTGTGTGTGTGTGTGTGTCTCTCTCTCTCTCTTTGTTTTTCGCCGAGGTACAGAACGAAATGTTGATTAAAATTGCGAGATCCCTGTCTCGTTTCCGTAATTAACGGTTCCTCCTTCGCCGCGTTCCATTACGAACTACATCGCGCGGCAATGAAGAACAAGTACGGTGGCCGATCTCGAGGAGGCTGGATTTAATTACGCGCTCGTCGTCGAGTCGATCACCGTTGTCGTCGCCGGCGTCGCCGTCGCGACGCGGAAAATCATTTGCCCCACTTGAATCGGCGGCGACGGAACTGGCGAACGATTTCAGGAAAAAATACATCGCGCACCTATCGACACGGTGTTCGTCACTTTGACGCGTGAAAATTGTCGGAAGTTTTCAATGTTTCTCTCCAACGAAGCATATCGATCGCTATCATCCCTGTAGTTGATTTTTTTAAAGGATAATCAATAGTAACTTAGATTATAATCGGAACAATGACAATTCAGGATTTTTTAAATCGCTGCAAATTTACGCAGGGTATAATTAACTGTTACTGACAATTCCCATTATTCCATTGCAATTTGAAAAAGTTTCGCGAGCTATTCACATGCGAGATAATGTTTTTTTGCGAATATAAGCCAAATCACTGGATCGAGAATTAAACTCGCAGAATCGTCGTCAGTCAGATTCCGATTTAATTGAAATTACGACTGTTGCCATCGCGACGCCCGCGAGCAAAGGATTTGTCCTGTGTTTTATCTAAAACTTTTGGATCATCGATTCGCGACGACGTTCTCCGAACGAGCGCGGCCCACCGTGCGGACGGAAGGGCTCTTAAAATCGAGCAAACAGCGTTCAAAGAAGTGGCAAACATCGGTATCAATGTATTCGATCGCGGCGCGGTTGTTTGAATCGAAACTTTTCTCCTCGATTCCATCGCCCCATTGAAACAGTGTCGTCAAAGTTTCATTCGAGTGTATCGATCATTCCCCGGGACTTTCCCGGCCGATTAAACGAAAGCTCGCGGAAGCCAAATTAATCAACGTTGTAATAAAATATTTACCCGTTTGATCTTTAAGAAATACGACATTCTTCTCCCTGAGAATAGAGATCAATCAATTTGAAAACAAGGGGACAAATTTAACTGCAAAAATGTTGTAGTCTTTCAACAAAAAATTCAAAATCCGACGGGAGTGACTCAAACACCGACAATCCCTTCACAGGAATCCGGAAGCCAGTTATTTTGATTTTTTAAAAAATACATCAATCACTTACCCCCGAAATATATCTCAATAAATTGAAAAAGAGAGCGATGAAATTTATCTGTTAATCCTGTTTCCAAAAATGTTCTAATTTCTCAATAAAAAATTCCAAAATTTCACGGGAGAGACTCAAATACCAAAAATCCCTTCACAGTATTCCAGATACGAGTTCCTAGCGTCTAGGGCAACCATCGTAGCCCTAAATCAGGGCGGGAACTCTTTCCGTCGGGTTCGCAGCGAGGAATAACGCGACGGTCTGCGGAATTAAGTGCGGCGGATCGTAGGATCTACGGTTCCGCTCTGATATAATAAACGACGCGTGGGGATTCGAAGTCGAAGAGCAAGGAACCGAGCAGGTTTAATTACCCGGCGTCCCGGAAGTTGATCACTGTGTGCGGCTAAGCCCAGAAACCGGTGATTCGTCTGCCGCCGCGAAAGTTACGTCGAACTTTCCCGCACCTTTCCCCCCTAACCCCCGTAGCCGCGGAAACTTTCGTTTCGCGGCCGAATTTTACGACGTAACTCCCCCGACGGAATTCCCGGGTCCCGCTCGCTACGGAATATACCGGTGGTATCTTTAAACTAGTGCTTTTTATTACTTTCTTGAGCCACGGTGACGCGGAACTTGAAACACGGGATTATTAATTGTAAGTGATTTTTTGCGATTTTCGTTATTCGCTCGGCATTTCCACAATTTTTTAGATATCGATCCGTTTCTTTCAGTGTCTTATTCGGTTTCGAATTCCTCGTCCAAAACGTCTTGGATCATTTGAATAGCTCAAAATTTACGGAAATGCCGAGTATATTACGAAAATCGCGAAAATTCATCAATTTAGTGCAGTTTTTTGGTCGTCATTCGCTCAATTTTAGAGATAGCGGTCTGAAACTTGTACCATTGTTTTAGTTAGGAAATTCTACGGCAGATCAATATATAATAGTTGTACTTTTCGAAAATTTAATTTTTCGCAAAAATCTGAAGGGGGTAGGTCAGGATTTTTTGCGGTTTTCGTAATTTGGCTGTCATTTCCACAATTTTTTAGATATCGATCCGATTCTTTCTGCATCTTATTCGGCTTCGGATTCCGCTTCCAAAACGCCGCGGATCATTTAAATAGCTCAAAAATTACGGAAATGACGAGCAATTTACGAAAATCGCAAAAAATCCTGACCTACCCCCTTCAGATTTTTGCGAAAAATTAAATTTTCGAAAAGTACAACTATTATACATTGATCTGGCGTAGAATTTCCTAACTAAAACAATGGTACAAGTTTCAGATCGCTATCTCAAAAATTGAGCGAATGCCGACCAAAAAACTGGTTGAATTTTACGATTTTACGTGATTTTCGTAATTCTTTTGTCATTTCCGCAATTTTTGAGATATCAAAACGATCCGGGACGTTTTGGACGCGGAATCGGAAGCTGAATAAGACCGTGAAAGATTCAGGTCGATATCCAACAATTTGCGCAAATGAGGAAGAAGTTACGAAAATCGCGAGAAATCCTCAAATTCAGGCGGTTTTTTGGTCGGCATTCGCTCAATTTTTGAGATAGCGATCTGAAACATGTACCATTGTTTTAGTTAGGAAATTCTACGGCTGATCAACATATAATAGTTGTACTTTTCGAAAATTTCATTTTTCGCAAAAATCTGAAGGGGGTAGGTCAGGATTTTTTGCGATTTTCGTAATTTGCCCGCCATTTCTACAATTTTTTAGATATCAAAATGATTCTTTCACTGGCTTATTCGGCTTCGGATTCCGCTTCCAAAACGCCCCGGATCATTTAAATATCTCAAAATTTGCGGAAATGGCGAAGGAATTACGAAAATCGCGAAAAATCCTGACCTACCCCCTTCAGATTTTTGCGAAAAATTAAATTTTCGAAAAGTACAACTATTATATGTTGATCTGCCGTAGAATTTTCTAACTAAAACAATGGTACAAGTTTCAGACCGCTATCTCAAAAATTGAGCGAATGCCGACCAAAAAACTGTCATAATTTGACGATTTTTCGCGAATTTCGTAATTCGCTCGCTGTTTCCGCAAATTTTTAGATATCCATGTGATTCTTTTACTGTCTTATTCTGCTTCCGATTGCGCGTCTAAAACGTTCTCGACCATGTTAATAGCTCAAAAATTACGGAAATGGCGAGTGATTTACGAATATAGTTTATTTTTCGCCAAAATTACAGAGATATGAGAATAATTCGTGTTTTCTTATTCTCCGTCTTTCAATTCTTCGCGATTGTACCTCCGTCGAAAAGGGAAAGGGAGAGGGGTGGAGGAGGGTGTATAAAATTCCTCAGCTTGGAAAACAAGGCGACCCTTTCACCGAAGATTTTCACAATCGTCGACGTAACGCGGGTAAATTAAATCGTCCGTCGCGACAATGGACGGGTCAATTCAGGCACGGGGTGCGAAGGGGTGCCGGAGGGGGTGCACAATTTAAGTAGCTTCTATTTTCCATCGCGTTGCCGTTGGAAAATTACGTTCACCCGTCTTTTGTTCCGCGGATCGCGGAGAAAAACGGCGACGGCTCGTGAATCGATCGAAAAACCCGACCAAGTTCGGGCGATAAGGTTGGTAAGCCTGGTAGCGAAAAGTTGAAGATAAGTGGATAGACTGATACGACGAGACGGGGAAAAAGGGACGACGTTAAGATGGCACCGAGACGAATTGTAAAGACACTTCATGCGCTTTTCTCGCTGCACTACGAAAACCAAAAGGCAAAGCTCGTTTCCGGACTCCGGCAGTCGTGCGACATTTTCTTTCCACCCGTTCGTCGTTGACGGGGTTGTACGTTCTTTTTTTTCTCGTTTCTGTTCTCTCTCTCTCTCGTCCTCTGTAAGTCTTTTTTTTCAAACAACCTGCTTCGAAGTTCGTGACACCGTTTCTTTAAACCGGAGTACTTTACCACGGTTTGTTTAAGTCTTAGAGTTTTGGGGTGTGAAATGTATATGTATATATATATGTATATATACGTACGTGGCCGCAATTTCCACGCGAGTAGAAAATCATCGGAAAAGTTAAGGGATTAAGGGAACCATCGATACGTTACGTTAGCACCTGTCGTTCGAGCGGTGTGTGAAAACTTTTGGTCTTCACGACACTGGGGGAAAGAAGTTCAGTTTCTGAGAGTCCTATAAAACGTGCAACTCACATCGAACAGAGTTCCACGAAGATTTGTGTGCGATACACGTATGTTTGTCTGTGTGGTACGTTCGACGGGGGACGTAATATTGGATTTTCATAAATGAGGTACAAGGAATCGATTAAGTAGAGCGAGAGAAATAAGAATCGCGACTGGATTACAATGAATAACCACCACACCTTCGTGGATAGTATCGAAATAAACGCGGCAGGTGTTAATTACCGTATAAAACGAGAGTTTAATGCACGAAACTCCGGAGCGAAAAAGTTTTCTCTGAATGAACAATTCGCCGGCCATTTTTCTCCCGGTGCGAAACGCTATCACGGGCTCCACCTTAATGGGAATCTCTACAGAGTTTGGGGGAAAAAAAGGAGATAAAAAAACGGGAATAATAGGCTCGAGTACAATATGAAACTTCTTGATTGCCGTTCGATGTGAGAACAATATTCTGTCCGGACTCGTTGAATGATTGCCGCAAACGGGGAGAAATTTCTGAAGGTTTCACGCGTAGGATTTTCGAAACGCTGATATTTCCAGCGCACGAATTTCCTGCGTAAGGACTTTTCCGGCGCAGGGATTTCAGGGCGCAGAAATTTCCATGCGTAAGAATTTCCAGGCGCAGAAATTTTCAGGCTTTAAAATTCAATGGCCAAACATATGAATTGTACAGTGTTGTTACAACGCTTTACCTCTAATTCCCTCTCATTCTTTTGTATATCTGTAAAAAAATCTATTCACTTAGAACGTAACATATTGAAACAAGTGGAATCACCGTAAGCGAGTGCATCGGGGGAATTTCGAAGACATTACTGTATCGATAAGATTTTAATTGCAGATCTCTCAATGTCGGGCGGAGCGTGCAAAACTCGTCGAACAAGCGATCCCCAATTAATTTCGTATTGACTGACGGAAGAAAATCTCATTCCGCTTTGATCCGTTTCTCCGACGATTAGATCGTCGATACGAACTCGTGTACACAATTCCCAACGCGGCCATAATCAAATTTGCGAACGGTTATTACCGGAATTGAAAAATGGCCCCGTTAAACGGCGAGCTTAACGGACCCTGAAAGATCGACGGCCCGCTAATGAATGGCGCGTTTATTAACCGCGAAACGGAGTGCTTAGGGAATAAATACGAACCGTGGGAAATAACGGATGGTAATTGGACACCGCGATATCAAATTTTAATTTCGACGAAACGAAACGTACATACGGATACGTCGTTCAGCGAAAATGGAGCCGAGTATCGAAAGATAAACTAAATCCCTTGGAAAGCAGAAAATGATTTTCAATCGGGGAAAAGTACGGAGCAGATTTTGAAAATGGAACATTTTATCGGAAATCTAAAACCTGTAACATTTTCGTAGGGTAACAAATGATTTTTCATAGAGTAAATCATACTGTTATTTGTCAGTGTCTTCAGTCAGTGAAATATATGAAATTTGTGACAAATTTAATAGCGCGTACAAATTTTTAATAGGATTATAGCGAAAGACTATAATTACACAGGGAATAGTAATATCGCTGAATTAAAATCAACGTTAAATATAAATATATTGCCAACCCAGAAATTAAATATTTCCACTGAATATCTCTAAAACGCGATTCCATGAATAATGGATGAAAAATGTTAAAGAAGAAGTATCGAAATATCGCACTACTGTTCTTTTTTTATCTGTCTCCATTAAAAGCCATTTTCTCGGGCCTATTTATGAACAGTGACAAGGGTTGCAACCCTTTGACGGTGCTCGATAATCATCGCCCGGTATAATGATTTAGCCGGTAAAGAATCTCCAAGGATTTTTTATCGTGTCAACTAATCTCTCAGCCTTAAAACGAAGATTTTCACCGATTTTCGTGTGTTGACAATCAATTCGAAATTGCTACTGTCACGATAGTAGAATTTTCGGTGTAATTCGTACCTTCCCTGCAACGTTCTAAATTACCGGCCGTTAATTACACCCGGACTGGTAAATTATACGGCGAATGTCTCACCTTCGGTTTCCGATAAATGAAATTCTTGCGCCGATACCTTGCGTCGATGTCGCACACGAATTTCGAACTTTCGAAGTTTTCCGAAGAATTTTGGAACCGTGAGAAACTCGAAATTTCGCGAAATTTCAACCAGTTTTTTGGTCGGCATTTGCTCAATATTTGAGATAGCGGTCTGAAACTTGTACCATTGTTTTAGTTAGGAAATTTTACGCCAGATCAATGTATAATAGTTGTACTTTTCGAAAATTTAATTTTTCGCAAAAATCTGAAGGGGGTAGGTCAGGATTTTTTGCGATTTTCGTAAATCGCTCGCCATTTCCACAATTTTTGAGCTATTAAAATGATCCGGGACGTTTTGGAAGCGGAATCCAAAGCCGAATAAGCCAGTGAAAGAATCAATTTGATATCTAAAAAATTGTGAAAATGGCAGGCGATTTACGAAAATCGCAAAAAATCCTGACCTACCCCCTTCAGATTTTTGCGAAAAATTAAATTTTCGAAAAGTACAATTATTATATGTTGATCTGCCGTAGAATTTTCTAACTAAAACAATGGTATAAGTTTCAGACTGCTATCTCAAAAATTGAGCGAATGCCGAACGAAAAACTGCTTGAATTTAATGATTTTTCGCGATTTTCGTAATTCTTTCGTCATTTCCGTAATTTTTGAGCTATTGAAATGATCCAAGACATTTTGGACGCGGTATTCGAAGCCGAATAAGGCAGTGAAAGATTCAGATCGATATCTAAAGATTTGCGGAAATGACGAAAGAATTACGAAAATCGCGAAAAATCGTCAAATTCAACAAGTTTTTTGGTCGGCATTCGCTCAATTTTTGAGATAGCGGTCTGAAACTTGTACGAGTGTTTTAGTTAGGAAATTCTACGCCAGATCAATGTATAATAGTTGTACTTTTCGAAAATTTAATTTTTCGCAAAAATCTGAAGGGGGTAGGTCAGGATTTTTTGCGATTTTCGTAAATCGCCTGCCATTTTCACAATTTTTTAGATATCAAATTGATTCTTTCACTGGCTTATTCGGCTTCGGATTCCGCTTCCAAAACGTCCCGGATCATTTTAATAGCTCAAAAATTGTGGAAATGGCGAGCGATTTACGAAAATCGCAAAAAATCCTGACCTACCCCCTTCAGATTTTTGCGAAAAATTAAATTTTCGAAAAGTACAACTATTATACATTGATCTGGCGTAAAATTTCCTAACTAAAACAATGGTACAAGTTTCAGATCGCTATCTCAAATATTGAGCAAATGCCGACCAAAAAACTGTTTGAATTTGACGATTTTTCGCGATTTTCGTAATTTTCTCGCCATTTCGATTATTTTCAGAAGCACTCGCGCGGAAATCACAAGTTTACCATTAGAAAACATTCTCCTCGCGATAAGAAACTATAAAAATCGAAATCGTCGATGGAAAACTCGACGTTGTGTTTTCCCAGGTACAGATATCACGTGCGCATCAATGTTTTCCGTGAATTATTGAGAAGTTCCTCGGTTTCCATTGTTTTTCTTTGTTTTACCGCGTGTATCGACTGCCATCCGCGGGACTCATTTGGCCGAATAAAATCGTCGTAAGTCCTCATGCAAGTGCAATTCCGAACTTCCGGCGCAGTGTCGCCGGAACGGCAAGATTCCGGCGGCGGTATTACGGTCTCCTTGAGAGAAACTTTTCGTATTTTTCCATTGAAATGTGAACTCGCGCGCGGAATATTGCGAACTGCACCTTCGGGGGAATAAAACTTCGGGACTGTTGACAGTTCTCATTTGTTCGCCGTGTATAAACTTTCGCATTTCCCGGCATACATATTTATATCGTCATCTTCGAGACAAAGAGCACGGTGTTGTTTAGTTTTCCCCCCCTTAACGGTTTTTTTCCCGTCTACGCGGAACAAACCGTTCGTTTTTCTTATCGACGTAAGAAATTTGTGCTTTTTTTTGTTTTTCAGCGAAACGTCACTCGGAGATTCCGAAAGACTTTAGGAAATTTATGACGCCCGAATGAACGGCACGAGATTAATTAACTACGATGTTTATCTTACGGTCCCATGGTAATTCGCATTTCCCGACGGCAATGCTGGCCTTTGAAATGTCAGTCGGAAAATTTGCTGCGCGCGCGCGCGCGAGCGTGTACCCGGTGAATTATTTACGGTAATTCCGGGTGTAATTTGTAACGAGAGATACCCGGTTGTGGAGCGCAAATGTAACATAATCTGTGCGAGCGCGAGTGTTCTAACGTTATGCTAAAGATGTTTACAGTTAAGCGGGAAACTATCCGCCGCCTGGATCCTCATGAAAGTCCAATCTCGCAGCCAGGATTTCTTGAAAGCGCCACTTACAGTAATACGATGTAATTTCGCGGAAGCCGCAGGAAATGCCGCCGACATGTAAAGAATATTATCGTAACCATTGTACGGCTATCGCGATAAGGATAACTGTAGAAAGTAAAATCGGACAAAGTGGAATTGGAACTGGTTTAATCATCGTAACTATCGTTCCTAGGATTCAAGTCAAAAGTAGTGGAAAAGGAAGATTGGTAAAAATTCGAAACTTTGTTGAAATTCGACCAACTTTTAATTTATTACATCAGACTTTATGTACCGAATATCAACATAGAATACAAATTTAGAGATTCTAAATAGATTATTAAGAAATTGTGACAAACGATCGGATTGTCCATTCTCTGCGGGAAAAATCGCAACATTTTTTCAACGTCGACTCGCTTTGCCTCCAAATGACATAACAAGTGAATTTACCAGCGATTACATCACGCGAACCGCGACTGTTACAACAGTACATATCGTCCATTACCGTCGGTAACACGTATCGGAAGTAATTCTTGCAAATTCGAATGAAAACCGCCGGATTTCGCATGCCCGCGGCGTGCTGCGGGAAACTTGCCGAACCATTCGAAATGAAATATTCAATTTGAAACTCGTTCGCGAGTTGTCGGCCGGTTCTACAAGTAGCCGGATCTTCCGCACGTGACGTTTATTCAAACGTTTTCCGAGCGTTGTAGGAACACGCCGCGTGTTCGAGACATTTCGGAAATCTGCCAAACTTCGTGCCGGGGGAGAAAAACATGAAGAAGAAGAGGAAGAAGAAGAGAGAGAAGGAGAAAAACAAACGGAAAGTAGGAACAAACAACTGCGTCGGCAAAGTGTACCCATTCGGGACGTGCCACTTCCGGTTTCACTAAAAACCCCGGATTGTTCTGATATTCATCGTCACTTCAACGAACTTTCGCGGAAACTCGTTGTAACGCCGTTTTAACGTTCGTCGGACAAGCGCGGTGGAAAAACAATTAACAACTTCGAATTCGCAGGCACCTGTTTTGTCTACAGGGCGTTCCATTTAATCGGAAGTAAGAAAATTTACGGAATAATTAGTGACAGATATAAACAAAAAAATACCTGGGGCTATGGTTGAAGGATGTGATTTATTAAAAATAAATTAAAAGGTGACCTTGAGGGTTATTAGACGTATCGTTGGAAAATCTGTTCGGGTAACGTCGGAAAAAATTCTTTTTACGTTCGTTAATTATCTCGATAGTATTTTTAATGGGACATCCTGCGTACGTATATCCGTTCGTTGGAAATATTAATTAAGAGAGGACTATCTATGAGAAGTTCTCATCGCGAACCAGTTATGGCTGTTCGAAAGATTACACCGGCGTGACCCAGATACGGGAGAAATACGCGAAAAATACGGAAAAATGTTTTTCCCCCGAGTTTCGAAATTTCCCGAAACCGTTCGACGTTCCGCGCAGACACGTCGATTTTCCCGGCTATCGTCGACGGAAAAATTCGCTCCCCCTTCCGTCGCGACGTCGACGCGAGCATTCTTCCGGCGCACCGCGGCCCACCGACGGGAAAATAAATAACCGTGGAATTTATTTACCTGTGGCATCGGGAATTTCGAAATCCCGGAATTTATGGCCGCGCTGATTGCCGTAATTCGATCATATTTCCCCGCGCGGTTTATGGGATCGCGATAGATCGCGGCTGTGCTTGGTAAATCGTTATAAATCGTGTGAATGATTTTATATAGTTGTGAATTGGAATTAGTTCGATTAAAATCAAAATAAAATCAGATTAGATGATGTTAGTCGGGAGATGGTTGAGATTGATAAGAGAATATCACTTTTTGTTACTTCGAAAGGAAATTAACACGTGTTGGTGAAATCCAATGGAAAGCATTTGTTAAATCGAATTGTTGGTTAAAACGTCGAGGCGAAACGAAAGTTTTCCCGCTGGCTATACCGCAGCATCGACAGCGGTTCGAACTTAAAGTGCAAATCTATTTGAAGGAAAATAGTTTTCGAGTGTTCGACCGTAAGAAGTTATACGGTTGCGAAGTTCGAACACGTCGGGGTGGAAAATGGCGGCTTCGGTTGGTAAGAACTCGAAAAACTTCTACCTGTGGGATGTTATGCCCGAGAACATTAAGGCTAAAAGTCGAAGCTTTACAGTATATAATAAAAAAAACTTCGCCCCGTAAATAGGTTTCGAAGCGTTATGATATTATCGCGTGCTTCCCCGCATTATGATTGTTAATCGTGGCTGCGAGGGAAATAGGAAAACTTTCGATTGTGCGTGAAAGATGAAACGTTCGAGGGTAGAAATTTCAGAGCGCAGGAATATTCACACGTAGGAATATCTAAGCGTAAGAATTTCCCAGCGTCGGAATTTTCACGCGTAGGAATTTCCAAGCATAGGAATTTCCAAGCATAGGAATTTCCACGCGTACAAATTTCCCAGCGTAGGAACTTTCACGCGTACAAATTTCCCAGCGTAGGAATTTCCACTCGTACAAATTTCCCAGCGTAGGAATTTCCACGCGTAGGAATTTCCCAGCATAACAATTTCCCAGCATAACAATTTCCAGGCGTAGAAATTTTCACGCGTGGAAATCTGAAAAAATGGACGAACACTCTCGCCTACTAAATCCATTTATAGATACGTTTGTTAAGTAGGAGGCGATTAGGATTCAAGCAGGTCTTAAAGGTTACTTTCGCGATATACGTTTTCACTTGAGCTAGACGCGGAAAAACTACTTTCTCGTCGAGAGTCTATCGCGATACAATGGTCATTGTCGCGGTCCGCCCGAGGCTATAGCATCCTGGTGGCTTCAGATTGCGAGTTATCCGCACCACGTCCCCACTGCCGGAACGCTGGTGAACATCGGGGAATAATGCGCCTGCAACTTTACGATCTGTCTGAACTCCAACATAAATATTTCAATTGCTGCTTAAAGCTTGCCAACTTCTCAGACATTTTCACCGTTTTATCACGTTCTCATTCTATAGAAAATCATAATCTAACTTCTGCGCTTGAAAGCTTCCCGGGACTTGACATTTCCACCCTGGGAAATTCCTGCGCTTTAATATTTCTACCTTTTAAAACGTTCACAGCCAAAAATTGCAACGTTTCTTTCAAATATTTACCTTTTGAAGTTGCGCGATAAATACTGCGCTGTAAAATGTCTCGAATTGAAAATTTCTACGCATGAAAATTTCTATTTCCAGAATCCACGCTCGGAAAAATTTCTCGTCGGTCGATTGATCGATCGTTCGAACGATCGTTAAAGATCCTGACGAACAGTTCGATTCGTTATTCCCCGTTTCGGTCGTATTTCTCACGTCCGACGATTGCGAAGCAATCGACACTTTGTAATTTGTTAGCTGACCGTTCGGCACGGTTGAAATTCAGTGGCTTTTAGCGCAGTAACCAGTAGATACCGAGTATCTTGATTGGATACAATATCTACGAGCCGGCGATAGTCGTACCGATTACTGTGTAACGTTCGCAACGGATACGAAACGGTAGAAGCAAACAGATAGCGGATGCGGGCGGGGCCCGCGAAAATCGACATTTTCGAAGATTTACAACGAACGTAAGCCGAGAAGCTCGCGAAATACGAGGATACAACGAACCTCGTCCACGGTCAATTACGAAATCGTGTCCCCCAAGTAGCCGCGAAACGTTAATAACCGACTGTTAATACAAAATTCGATATATGTATATCTCGTGTCGCGAATCAAATTATCTTGAACGTTTCGAATTCTCGCGGACGTTAATTACGCTTAGCGGAAATTTATCAGATCTGCCGGCTTAATCAGTGTACTCAAGAACGGAAGGAGACTTGCCGGCATATTTCAAGATCCCACTTCGAATTTAATCATTTAAATTATTCTACCGAAATCCTTCGTGAAATTAGTCGGAATTTACGGGGCGTTAATTTTGCGAACTTGTTAAATAGATTGTTAATTAGATGTCCGTGCGACAAATTGGCAATGCGTGTATGTAGATATGTATGTATGTATGTATGTATGTATGAGGATCGCGCGAGTGGATCGATAGGAGTAAACGGACAGTAGACAAACCCGGTGTAAGTCAGACGTTGATGTACACATTAGCTAATTGCGATCCGTCAGTGGATGAAGCGATGATACAATAATTATACAGGATACGGCGTGACGTTAATTAGTACACTTGTTTAAATTGTCCTCTCCCTTGAATCTCATTAACTATGTTTCAACCGAAGGGTAATTTTTTGTAATAAACATTCGATTATCACGTAAATTAATCGACTCGCGTTAACTTCCTACTTTTATAGTGGAAATAAAACAAAAGTATCTCAAGTACTTCGCTCGTTTATTATATAAACAACTCGCGATTAAATTCCCTGGTGAAAAAAATTCAACATCAACAATTCCACTTAAAATTCTCCCCGAACTAAATTATACCGACTGGGAACAAATTCCCCGGAAGTTTTGCGTAAAAAACAAAATGTTCGTTCCATGGTACGGATAATCGGCAGTAGAAAGGGTCGGTTTTAGGGCAGCCAGTAGATGCGGTCGGCCGAGGGTCTGGCACGTTGTCGGGTCGACATACCGAAGAAGACTTACGACGGTCATAAACAATTTCTCCCGCGGAATTTCGCAATTCCCGAAGCGACAGGGAATTGGAAACACAGTCTCATTGGCGATGGGATAAACAGTGACATGGAGCGTTTAGAATCGCGGACTATTGGTACGTAACGCAGAGAATGGAAGGCAAACAAAACGGCCCGATATGGTCACTCTTGATCAGTCGACGTTAATCTACGTGAGTTTCCGGTTCGCTGCATTGAAGGATTTGTAACGCGAGTCTGACCTGGTTCGTTTGGAAAATCGTTGGAGTTCATCGTTTTTACGCGGCAGCCTGTGGATTTTGTTGAAGTATATTTTCATTATTTGCGAATAATGGGAGACGGATAATCGGACTTTAGTATCAATGGATCAAATGGAGGAGGAGGAACCAATTGGAGATTCACTTTTTATATGGATGAAACGTCGAAATTTCTGACCCCTGGAATACCTCTGCGTAGAAATTCTTACGCCTTGAATTTTCCACGCCCACGAATCTCTGCGTCTTGAATTTTCCATACCTTCGAATCTCTGCGCCTTAAAATTGCAGCGCCTGGAAATTTCCACGCCTTCAAATTTCCACGCCTTCAAATTCCTACGCTCTGAAATTTCCACGCCTTCAAATTCCTGCGTCCTGAAATTTCCACGCATCGGGAAATTTTCCACGCCTGGGAATATCAACGCCGAAAAATTCGCGCGACCCTGAAAGAGGGCGTTAAATTTGAAATTCAATTTTCATTCGAAACGAAGCATTGCCGGGAACGTGGCAATGGCGACGGAAGAGGGACCCACGAGATTTAATATCGTGCATCGGTTAAAGGGTTACCCGGCGGATTAGGTTCAAAGTTTCATCGTTACAGGGAAGCATGCCACCTTGCCGGAATTGGCCCAGTGTTACCTGTGCATGGATACCGTTTCTTGCGCACGAAACTCATTACCGGGACACGACGATATGAACCTGTTACAACCTAATCCTGCCGCGGATGAAATGTGCCTCGAAATGACATACGCGGTTGAAAATAATATCGCGATTATTTCTATAGGAAGCTTTAAAAAAAAATCTCTCTCATCGCTTTATCAATTATTCGAATTCATGCGGTTTTTAATCGAGATTAATTTAAAATAAAAATGATAATCGTACAAATAACGTTACCTATGATTTTCATCAAAACTTGTGAAATATTATATCAACACAGAGAAACGCGAGGGGAAATAAGTTGATTACAGGATTTATGTCGTATCCTTACAAGCACACTAAAATTTTGATTGTCCCGAGCAAACAACCTAACCTCCGGGTTTACGTTTATTTCTCTACACATCGTCGTACCGCGCGATATTGGAACTGGCATGGCTGTTACGTTGATATTTCGCCAGAAATTAACTGAACTGCACGAACTAATTAGTCGAGCAATCAACGGAAAGATTTGATAATCAATAATAATCATCTTTATAAATCACAATCTCGAAATCACTACATAAAATTATATTTAGTAATAAAAAATTGCAATCGGGAAGAGAATCTCGATAGCGTGATTATTCGTGGAAACAGTGATACATCTCGGAATTAATAAAAGTGTAATTTTTTCATCGCTATTCTAACCATCGAATTACTCGTCCGTCTCGTTATTTTTCGCTGGTATTCCCACGCGTATCGCGTGCGCGAATATCAAAGATCTATACGCTAATCCCGTCAGAGGGGGGAGGGGGGGGAGGACATTTAAATTGCGTCACGTTCGGCTGAAATTTTCTTCGAATTAAAAAATGACAAGTTGAAAAAACTGCTGTACATTTATTAACGCCGGTGTTTTCTACTCGAGTTATTCTGCAAAAACGTATCGCGTACAATTAGCATACTTTTAATGAGTCGTTCCCGGATGACGATACGGAGAATTTTAATCGGGAAAGATCATATCCGAGGGAGAACTACAAGAAAAAAAAATGTGTCATTCGCTCAAGCGACTCATCAATTAGACATTGAAACCTTGTAGCGGGGACTTTTAAGAGAGTTTCAGAGTTGAAGATTTCGTCTGACGACGAATTAGCTGATTGTGAGTCAACACGGTTCTTGAAATTCTCTTTCTCTCTCTCTCTACTCTACTCTCTGCCTCTCTCTCGCTCTCTATCGTAGTGGTATAGAAGGCAACTCTTGACGTACTTCCTTGATTAGGCAAGTTCGTATCGGTAAAGTGGAAGCACGAAAGTTGGCGTCGGCGAGAGGAAGATACATAATTATGTACTCACCGCAACTGCAGGTCCATATCGTCTAGTTACTAACATTGCACCTTCTCCGTATCAAGTCTGACAGTTACACGAAGACTCCCAGCGTCTTCAATTACAAGAATGTCCCGTCGCAAACTCCGGAGTTGGACGGCGAACTCCAGACACGATCTAGGTTTTGTCTTTTTAGATACGAACGTTTGTTATTCTTCCTAATTTCTCATTTACACGATAAAGTGAGTATTTAAGGAATGTTTCCAATTGAAATTTTCACAAAATTTGATACTTTAGTGATAAATTTCTGTGTCTGAAAAATTCCAGCGATTCGAAAATTCCACAAATGGAAATCGCGCTCGGAAAATCCTCGAAAACCCTAAAAAAACGCGACCTCTCTTTATCAAGTCCCTGGGACTCGCATGAAAATAGAAAAAGCGACTCGACGTAAGCCGAAAATCGACCTAACATCGTTCGTGGTCCCACTCGAAAACCCAGCCGCACGTAACAAGCTATTTCCAATACCGTTTAAGTGTCCGCGAAATTTTTTTCCCGCCCCCCCCCCCCCCCCTAGGGTCAATATTGGTTTTCCAACGTTTCATTTACCTTGGTCTCGCATCGACGTTGCCGCGGCAATTTTTGCGAGCATTTTTCACCCGGCCACGTGATCGAGTGTCATTCCGTCGGCTTCTACAAAAGAAACGAAAAGCGGGACGACAAGTTGCCGCATCCTCGCCGCATCGGCCGTTGCATTTAGCCGGGGCGGTTTCTTCAGCGTTTCCGTAACACGCCGGGAAAACCCTGGCGAACGTCGTTTCGTCCCGGAGGCTCGTAGGTGGCAGACGAGAACGATGAAAAACGAGCGACAAGACGAATGGTTCGCCCTCTCCTTCGCGCGTTGCCATAAGGCAATGCGTGGAAACAAATGATCCTACGGATGTATATTTATTACCAGGCCGACGCTGCGGAGAAGAGGAATCCAACTGCATCCCGATTGCGAACGGGAAAGAAATTCACGACTTCCACGTCGGAAGATCAGCGGAGACCAGGGCGAAGGAAATACTGTATGGTGAATTATACAAACGCATTTCCGCGGCGGAGAAGGCGATAACTTTCGGTAATTCTCGCTGTGGGGTTGGGATTTTTTATGGGAATTTAGAACGATTCCTGGATTCGCTGGGGGAATCATTTGGAAATGTGTAATTAATCCGTAGGGTCGAGTGATCTGGAAATACGTGGGAGACTGATAATCGGAGTTTATTATCAATGGATCAAATGGAGGAGGAGGAGCCAATTGGAAATTCACTTTTCATACGGAACGAAGCGTGGAAATTCCTGACCCATAATTCCTGGCGCCTTGAAATTTCCAAGTTTTCAAATTCCCACGCCTTGAGATTTCCAAGTTTTCAAATTCCTGCGCCTTGAAATTTCCAAGTTTACAAATTCCTGCGCCTTGAAATTTCCAAGTTTTCAAATTCCTGCGCCTTCAAATTTCTAAGTTTTCAAATTCCTGCGCCGTGAAATTTCCAGGTTTTCAAATACCTGCGCCTTCAAATTTCCAAATTTTCAAATTCCTGCGCCGTTGCGGAGAAGAGGAATCCAATTGTGTACCAATTGCGAATGCGAAAGAAATTCGCGACTTCCACGTTGGAATATCAACGGAGACCAGGACAAAGGAAATACTATGGTGAATTATACAAACGCATTTCCACGGGAACGCGGGCGATAACTTTCGGTAATTCTCACGGTGTTACATGAATTTTTATGGGAATTTAGAACGATTCCCGTATTTGCCAGGGGAATCAATTGGAAATGTGTAATTAATCCCGGGGATCGAGTGATCTGGAAATACGTGGGCGATCGGACGCGACCCATTTCCTCCGACGTTCTATGTATGTAATAAAGTAATTATAGTCGACGGGCAATTAGGTTAAGCCTAAAATGTTAATCGGCAGAAGTCGTCGCGCAGATTAATACGTTAATATTCTCTGACGGAATTTGTCGAACACTTACGACGAGGAACGGGTGAAAGAAACTTTCATCGGGATAGTTCGTCGTTGGATTTGTATTCCCACGGTGAATAACGAACCATCCGCGGAGATTATCACGGTGGCGCGTGTGCCCGTAAATAACCGGATAATAATGATTTAATAATTCGTCGAGAGTCCTTGAACGCCGTCCGCCGCGCGTTAGCTTTTTGTTTGCCGGCAGGAATATTAAATCGGCCGGCTCTTTATTACGGGAATGAATACCGTCGGCGTATTCGCCCCTCGTCCACGGAGATTAGAAACGTAAGCTCTTGTTCTTACAGGCGTTGTCGCATCGGGTTATTCTAAATCGCGAGCCATAAATGTTTCGGCTGCCGTTGCGTTGCTTGTGAACGAAAAAAGAAAGGGAAAGAGAGATAGAGAAACATAAAAAACAAAATTACGTTCAAACGTTTCCCGTCGAGCGGCGGGTGTATTTTCGAATTTATTCTACCTGTGTCTACGCGGGAATCAAAAGACCCTTTTGAAAATAAAGGAGAAACGCGAACGGAAAAAATGTTCCTTTGAAAAATCGTTCTATACGAAGTCGAACGAAATTCGACATTTCGTCAGCGAGTGAAAGAAAACCCGACGACTTCGCCAAGTTTTTCCTGTTTTTTATTCTTTTTCGTTTTTTATTTCGCTTTATAAAGTCGAACATGTGTACCGTACGTTCGAGAGATAATCATCGAGCGTGATGGTAATTAACGAATAGGTGATCGACGGGGAACGATGATCGATAATAAAGCACTTTGCCGCGGTACTTTAATCTCGATCTCCATTCGAGGATCGGCTGGCAATAAGGGACACAGAGAAAGAAGAGAGAAAGAGAGAGAAAGAGAAAGAGATTTCCCAATGTGAGTTCAGCCGCTTCCCCATTAACGCTAATGAAAGATCCGTACAGTGACTTCGTCCTCCCTTTTTCTCATTCTCTTTATCTCTCTCTCCCCCGCCCACTCCCCCTCCTCCACTCTCTCTTCCCTCTCTTTCTCTATATCGTTCTATACACGAGTTTTCGAATGCCTAATGGACATGCACGGCTTAATTAACGCGCTTTCGTTCGCACGAATCAGAAGCTCGCTGCTCGTGCGAGGAAACCGGGCGATGAATATTTCTCGCGCATTATTAGAACGCCGCTAGCGAAACTTGCGCCGATAGAATTTTTATGAGTTCCGTCACTCGAGCCCTCGAGAGGTTAGGGCTGCTCGAGGGTTCCGCGAAATGGGAACTCTAGGGCGTTGATTTTTCAAATTGGCTCCTCGAGTATATTTTTCCCAGTGTTTTCGGAAATGATAATTTAGAATCGTCATTCCGACGTTCGTTGTCAATATTAATAATTATTATTCTATATCGAACTTTTCCAATCTTTTCACGTACGAGTTCTCTATTCAATATCCGTTTATTCGTGAAACACGGGTACGTTTCCTTGGCCGCGATGCATGAAAAATATGAATAACAAGTACATTATATAATACTATATTCACGGGGAAATACAGGAAATGTAACTGCTACTAACCGAAGTTTTCCGCGTCTTCCGAATAACGTATCGAGCCCTGTCAAGGCAAATAAAAAGGAGAATAACACGCCGGATATAACCATGCGAACGGAGAAAATAACAGTTTCGACGTTTCCAGTGAATATCGCGGGCAAAAGGAACACGTTTCGGGTTTCTATCGTGTAGAGGCCCGTTGTTCCGTGAACGGGCGACAATTACAGAACCCCTTACATGCCGCTCACAGTTACATCGCTGAGCACGTGCGTCGCGGAAAGGACATCGAAGTGCTTCCATGTTCCCGGGGTGCGGGGGAAACAACAATTCCAGGCGTCACAGCTGCCAATTCGCATTTACGACGGGGGATTATACGCGAGACGCCCGACATTTTAGTGCCGCTAAACCACCGGAAACGGGTAACGCACCGAGCCGTTCCGGAAACACGCTGACGAGTTTAACGGGAATTGCTAGACAATTATTTTTCATCGTTTAGATATTATTAGGCAATTAAAAGCGAAAGCAACTGGTTCAGATTTCACGTGTCTTTCGGTATTCGAATTAATATGTATTATTATATGTATATATATATGTATATTATATTATATATATTATATATATGTATTATATGTATATGTATTATGTATTAATTCGAATTAATGTGAATTTTTTCTCGCAATGTGAATTGCAATGCGTAAAAATTCCCAGGCATAAGTTTTCCCACGCGTGGAAACTTCACTCGCAGAAATTTCCGTACAAATTTTCAACGATGGAGGTTTCAAAACACAGGGACTTCAAAACGGAGAATTATCGAACCGTAGAATTCCGAAGATCGTTCGATTTCACTGTATGCGAAAATTCAAGGAGGCGAGAATCTGCCGTCGGAAGGATTCTCCGTGCGCGGTGGAAATTCAATGGCCGGAAATTTCCAATACAAGGGAAACTCAAGCCGCGGGAGCTTCGGAATCTGACACCGCGAATACACAGAAACTGACAATGCTCGACCTGACTGGTTGCACGTGAAACGCACCCGCCTAAGACCCGTCTACCCGAAGACGGTTTCCACAGTTTTCCGCGGAAATTGAAAATCCATCCGTTCCCGACACCGTACGATTTCCGAATAATCTCCACCGAATCGCGTACCGCACTCAACTTACTATTATTTGTCACGCTCTCGACTCAGGGGCCCGTGTTCTGCCTAGCAATGTTCAAACGTGTCTGTTCAATTACGGCAGCGCGTGGGAAATTCTCGTTATTCCCGCGGAATCGATGGAAAACTCGATACTCGTAGGGAAACTTGTATCGAAGTATTCCGAGGCTCGTGGAAACTGAGAAAGTTCTCCCGGTGACTCCGCTGAACAACAATGAAGCGCACCGAACTACTTGTTGGCGTCACAATAACAATCTCGTTAATTGGATTTGAAAGTGTAACACGCACGTCGCGGAAGTTTCTCGCGTTCGAAATGGAGAAAAGTGTACCGTTGACTCGTGTAATGTTGTTCATTGACGGGGATCGAGGAAATAACGTGAGAATAGAAAACGCACTTGAAACGAAACGTAAATTTTCACGCGTTCGCGGCGAATGGCGTGATATCTGGAATAATATAAATCTTTGTGAGTAGGTCAGAAATATATATATGTATATTCATATTTATCCTGCGATTCATGGGGGAAAAAAATAGATGTGTATATATATACGTATATACATACACCCAGGGAAATATCGGCATCCATATAAATGACGTGTACAAAACCCATCCATTCCGGGCATTTATAGTTTCGGGAAGAAGAATTAGTGATAAAAGGAAAGAGTAATTTGTCTCAATTAGAAAAGTTGTGTAACGTCGAAACAAAAAAAAACAAACATCAGTGTTCCTGAACGTAACCAAAACGAGAGAAAAATAAAAATAAAAAGATAAAAAGTAAAGAAACAAGTTGTTTCAACTCGTCGCGATGTGTTTCGCGTATCTAACGAAGATTCTATTGTAATATATTATCCGACGCGGTCGCTTAAACGAGAATCAAGATAAAAATAGAGGCCAAGAAACGGGACAAAAGGCGAAAGAGATGCTGCGAGCATTGAAATAGGATTATGAACGGCCGCGGGACTGATTATGTTTCTAGCCGTGGCGGACTATGGAATAATGAATTCTTTGTCCTCGTTATTAACAGCCGCGACATTATATTCCGCGTTACAGTATTTATTAAAATACCTTGGAAGAGGTGGTATGGAACATACTTGATTTAAATTGAAATGAAAAGAGAGAGAGAGAGAGAGCGTGGCTGACGAAACTCGCGTTCAATGAAAAATTGACCAACGCGGCAAACAGCGGGGTGAAGTTTTCTCAAGTGTGCAGCAATTAAGGTCGCGGCTGATTTTTTCGGAAAATTTATTGACATACTTTTACAGGCGGGGGGGGGGGGGGAGTTTGTGAAGAAGTCAGAACTTCCGGGGGTGAAACTCCCGCGGGATGGAAAGAATAGTTATAGTATCGACATCCGGGAACTGGTTGAACTGGATAAACTATAATATTTCCAAACGTGGAATTTTCAAAACATAGCAATTTCCAAACGTGGAATTTTCAAAACATAGCAATTTCCAAACGTGGAATTTTCAAAACATGGCAATTTCCAAGCGTGGAATTTTGATGACATGGCAATTTCCAAGCGTGGAATTTTCAAGGCATGGAAATTTTCAAGCGTGGAATTTTGATGACATGGCAATTTCCAAACGTGGAAATTTCCAAGCGTGTAATTTTCAAGGCATGGAAATTCCCAAGCGTGGAATTTTCAAGGCATGGAAAATTCCAAACGTGGAAATCTCAGAGGGTGGAAATCTCGTCACGGTAAAAACGACAAAGCGTTTCATGTATCGTCGTCTAAATATTGCAGCGCGGTTTCAATTTCCGATCTATTTAAACCGTCTCGTTTCTTAGTCGCAATTACATTTCCACGTCTATCCTTCTTTTCCGGTGCATTTTTCCGGCCGACTCGATATCCGCTTTCTCCCGTCGCCACGGAGAAAATTACCCATCCGTGGTTGATTCGATTGTGCCCGGGTTAACAGACTATAGAACTAAATGTCTTCGGCAGCGGTTCGCTTTTCCCCGAACCTTTCGGACAACGATGGTACACTATTCGCCGTTATAAAGCACTATCGAGCACCCGCACTAGATCCCCGGAATCATAATGAAATTTTAATCACGAACCCATCCACTCTCGATAACATATCGCTACGAGCGTTATCGTTATTTCATGCTTCATTAAAACGTTCGTTTCAGGACTGCGCTCTATCGTTTTCCGTTTACGTGAGTCGCGCGTGATTGGGATATCTTCGGATTAATATTCGCAACTTTCCCCCCCCCCTTCCCCCCTACCTACCTTTCCCCCGTCCTTTTGGCATGTTAATTCTCCGCTTCGACAAAGGGGAACGTTATCCGTTTTATTTCCCATTAACCGGATATTTATAGAAATATAAAATACTGGTATTTTGATATCCAAACAGGCAACAGAAAAGAATAATTGGGATTCACCCTTATAAAAATGTGAAAATTAATGTGGATAGGTATTTAAAAAATAGTATAAGAAAATGTTGCTCCGCGAGTCGATGGATTCTGTCGATATGATAAATTACAAAGTTATTGAAAATGTTCCGTTTTAAGTGACGTCATTGTTGGTCAAGGTCTTATCAAAATTTTCTTAACAGTACGTTTCTGAAAACGGGACGAAAGGTGACATCAAGAGGAGAAAACACATTACGTAACCGTGTATCTTGTCACCGCCACGTTCTCTTTGTTTTGTGGCGAACAGCGTGTACATTAAACGAGCGGGGGGAGGAATAAAAAGAATTTACATATTTATTTTAAACTCGAACCGCGAAACGTCCCTCCCGAGGAGGAGACGAATAAAAACTACCGGTCGCAGTCGTGAACCACTGACATTTATGTCGACTTTAATTGAATTATGTAAACTCGCATTGCCGGACGCCTGTACTTTTATTAACCTCACCTGTGCCATATCGTTCGGTTATATAATTAATTACTCTATTTCATTTCCAATCCGCGCGATCGGTGTCGTTTCTGCATTCGGATTTACCATCGCCGAGATAGGGGACGATTAAAATAAATCTACGGCCCTGGAAGCTGTCGCAAAACCAATGTAATTTGCAATTTGGGAAATCTATTTTTTCAGGTTCCAGTGTGCTTGTGAATTTTAACACACACTCGAATATTATTTTCTTCGCTTTTGAATTTTTCTGCGGCTGGAACTTTCCAGCGGCGCGAATTTCGAGGCGATTTCGAAATTTCCAACCGCGGAAATTTACGATAATGGATTGAAACGAGACTTGTTCCATGGTACGAGGCTCGCTGGTCGATGCCCTAGCTGCTTGTACAGCCCTGTAAGCGCAAGAAAGTATTGGTTATCCCGGACTCCTGAAGAAAATCAGGGATTGACCTCAACGGACTTTGCAGTTCTTTGCTTGGAAGCCACGCGCTTTCACGGCGCAACATCTTGGCTTCTTTGCCAACAATTTCTCAGGAAATATCTCCTTCGACTTACGTAACATACTTTTACATAGAGAAGCCCAAGATATTCTGCATAAAATGAATTGAATCGCCATACGTGTTTCGAAAGACGAAATTATTATATCTCGTTCAAATAAATTTCTACTATTTGATTAATCCATGAATTAGAAGTAGAATATTTTTAAAATAATTAGAAATATAATCGCACAAAGTGTAAGAGTTTTTCGTAAACTTCTTCGGAACATTTCCGCGAAAACTTCAACCCTTTCCGCAGCGTCGTTTCGCGTGAAGGAATCTTTTAATTATGGAAAACAGCTGTAACGCTGTTTACCTGTGTAACTTGCGGAAGTATGTAACCCTGATTCATGCGTCCGCCGCTAATTCAACGGATTAACCGGCCGCATTTAGGGAATGTAATTTTCTTAAGAAAGATAAATTACACCATCAAAGTATTAAAGTCAACACACTATGGTAATCCCTATAAAGAATGAAAAACTATCATTCTCGGAACAAGGGGTCTCTTATGTCCCACACACTCCTGCACCGAATTCACATATACACACCTACACATAGGGAGAAAATTAGGTCGGTCTAGTTTTCACGGTAAGCATCGACTAATTCAGCGGGAAAAGTTCGAAGTTCACCGCGAATCCATAGGGCAGCCCGATTCTCCAAATATTAATTAACTCATTAACAACATCCGCCGCGATTCACTAAAAACTTTCTCGAGCATTTCACTCGGAGCATTTCTATTCGCGTGACGCCAGCGTCGTTTCACGGCTGAACACCCATTCACGACCAATTACGTTCTCCGTGGAACCGAAAAAATTCCAAGGCACCGCTAGACCCGGATTGTCGGCCGCGTAAAAGAGGAAAACAAAAGGGAAGAAAAGCGACAGGTTGAAGTGGTGAAAACTTTTACCTCTCCCCCTCCCGCCCCCTCTCTTCACTTTCTGTTGGCCCATTTCTAGCCACTGTTCAACGGTTGACCGTGTCGTTTATGAAAAATAAGAACTATTTACAGGAATATATATATATATATATATTAATGTTATTAAATAATTCATAAAAATACCGGGTGTCCGATTAAAACATGGCAACGGAATCTTTTCGTTCTCGTTCGTTCGTTTTTTGTTCTTTTTTGCTTTCAGCCGTAGGTTTCTTTTTTTTTCTTTATCGTTTCATCCGACCAACCACCCTTCTTTCTCGTTTCACACCGGTGTCTCATCGCGCCAAGACCCGATCCCGATTGTTCAACGGGATCCCCGGGAACGTTCCTGCGCTTTGTCGCGCACGCGACGGAACATTGTGTTGCACTCGCCGGGAAGCGATTGCATTTGAATGGGAAGAAACGGGCGACAATGGTCTTCAGACGGATCGATTGTTTGACGGGGCTGATTCAATCTCGGCTACAAAGCCGTCTTGTCGCGGGCCGGAACGGCTTCCGCGAGGATTATGTAAAGAAATTAAAGGAACGGAGGTTTCCACTGGCGGGCGCATTGTTCTTGTTGCGTCGGGAATTATTCAGGACTGGCGAAAGTTTTTCGTAGAATGACATCTTTTTTGCGACGTGGAATTTAAGTGCGAAAGTGCTTTGGGATTTTTATGTCACGGTGTTTAGCAGGTGGATATTTTGACAGGTGGAAATTTTTGCTTAGGAAATTGCAAGGTGTGGAAATTTGAAAGCGAAGAAATTTGAAAACGTGGAAATTCAAGGCGCAGAAATTTCAAGGCGTGGAAATTCTAAAGCGTACAATTTTCAATGCGTGGAAATTACAAGGCGTACTATTTTCAATGCGTGGAAATTTAAAACCGTGGAAATTCAAGGCGCAGAAATTTTAAGGCGTGGAAATTTCAAGGCGTACAATTTTCAAGGCATGGAAATTCGAAAACGTGGAAATTTCAAGGCGTAGAGATTTTGAAAGCGTGGCAATTTCGTCGCTGTGCGATTCTTTGCGCCTTAGAAATTCTACGCTTGGAAATTCCTGCGCACACAAATCCTAGCGCCCCAAAATCCCAAAATCTTTCCACAGTTCGAACCTCCTAAACTTTCAAAACTTCACAATTCCCGCACAAGAAAGTTCTGAGTTAAACTTTCCAAGTTTAACAATTTCTACGCCTCGACAAGATTTTATTCTCCTTCGGTGAAAGAAGTCTATTATACGGCCATTTTTCGGGAGTCTATCCTATTGAAGAAAGGGAACGTCGATAAGGGACGAACAAGGTATTCGGAAGGTGTTAAGGAATTTATACGAGCCCCAAGGAAATACTTGTGTAATAAATTTTTTACTCTTTACACCGCAGAGAGAAATTCTTTGGATCGCTGGCTGAAATACTTCTTCGGGTTTGTGAGTAAATCTCATTGAATCTCTCGATGAACAATCTCGAGTATTTCAGGAATTTCACTTTTTATCCAAGCGTCTCGAGGCTTTAACGGATATTGCTTAGCCTTCGCTGGAAATAGATTTCGCGCAGCTGGCAACGCGAATAATTCGATCTGTAAATTCGAATCGTGGTTTTCGATCCCGTTGATTTACGTTGCGACCAGTTAGCAGATTTTTGTCCCACTATTTCTGAAAACATCGTTCACCCGGATTTTTGGCTCGCGGTTTCGTAACGGCGTACTTCTGGGGAAGAAGAAGAAGAAGAAAAAAAAATTGATGAATTCCAACGTTCGCTGAAGAGTTTTCTTTTTCACGTTTTTCAATTTTTAACGACGCAACGCCGTGGAGATTCGAGTGAAATTAATTTTTGATATTTCAGAAAAATCTCGAGGGCAACGTCGACGATCATCGACTGCTTTCGCGTTTCAACCGGATATCGGATTGACGTCGTCCGTGGTTTCATAAAACATTTAATTACTTTCTAATTAGGGCAGTCATTACCTAACACTTCTCTACACACCTCTGTAACATTTATCGCGTATACGTGCGCGACCCCACCGTTCTCACCAATTAAGAAAATACTTTGGAAAAGGTGATATAATTTCGAATGAATTTAGAAAAGAATAAAACATAAAAAAACACACACACACACGTAGGTACATACATGTATAGAAAATCAAAAACAACACCGTAAATCAGACTCTCGACGAATGTGATTTACCGTGCAATATTAATTTCCGACGATCATTGACAAACGCGGCCTCTCGCTGATAAATCAAGGATCCCGGAATGATTCATGGGATAAAGGTTGCAATTCCCACTCGCATTTTTCACGGTTCCCTATACAGGTGTACCGGGGCTTCCGTGAGAATCCCATTACGAGGCCGGCCGCCATGAAAGAGTGATGTCCGAAGCTTACGCGGAAAATCTTCGGGAAATTGTATCACCGAAACGAATTAGAATCGGGCCCCCAGTTTTTCTTTTTCTGTTTTTTTTTTTTGTTTCTCCTTTTCTTTCCCGCAGTTTTCTCCACTCGAAACCCCCCTCCCCCTCCCCCGCCCCGCCTGTTTTCCCATTCCGCGGAAGTGATCCTCTTTTCATTAAGAAGATTATAATCGGTGTACAAGCGTGTGACGTTCCGTAGATTTATGACGGCTTTATTCAAACGAGCGAAACGGTCTCACGCTGGGAATAGAAGGCTTTAATCCGGCTCGCAGTTTAGAACTAAACGAGCATTATTTATTATCGCGCACTTAAGCAGTTAATATTAGTCCGCGCGCGCGCGCGCGGACATTTTCGACGGGAGTTTTCGGTTAATTGAATCTTCCGCCGCTCGCCGGAATTGCACCAGGCGAAGGGCAATTCGCGAATCGTTTGCCGCGCAATTAGGATGAGTTTAATTGATAACCGCGGCCAGATTCGAATCGTTGTAGAAAGTATTTGGAAATGGTTATACAGGGTGATGCAAGTTCATTATTTTGGGAGGGAGGGAGATATTTGAAGAAATAGTTCGAAATTTATGTTATTAAGTTTATTGAGCGATATTGGAATAAAAGAAAATATGTTATTAATTCTATTTAATATAATTAATGGGATTCTTTTGTGTTCTATTTCTTCCTATCGATCTCTGTTTCTTTTTTCATGTTGTTCAACGTGATGCTGGCATCTAATTGATGGTTCGTTGCAGAAGAAATAACGGCGAACTTGCCGCCCCTGAGGATTCCACGATTACGGCATCACAGGGTCACCGATTGGGACCCATATTTTGAGAATGCGGAAGGTCAAGGAATTAATGGCTCGCAGAACGTGGCGCTGCATCTTGGCGCTACGGCCCTTTTGGATTGTCGGGTCGCCATGTTGTCTGGAAAAAAGGTAAAAAAAAATCTTGTACAATCAATTAGACACCAACGATTAGATTTTTGTAATTTTACTAAAACGAACTGTATGATACTTTTGATC
Source organism: Mimumesa dahlbomi (assembly GCA_917499265.3). Lineage (NCBI taxonomy): Eukaryota > Metazoa > Arthropoda > Insecta > Hymenoptera > Crabronidae > Mimumesa > Mimumesa dahlbomi. The sequence goes on from OU824118.1 coordinate 13,932,935, forward strand.
GCCAATTGGATCGATATCAATTAAAGGCTCGATAGTCTCGAATTAGGGCGCAATATGTTTAACGAAATTTTTCGCGCAACAAATTAATTATCAATTTATTACCAGCTCCGATGTCAGTATCCAATTACATCATGCCGGCCAATTAAGCCACATTGTAACGAACAATTGGTAATCAATACCATCAAAAAGCGCTCCGCGGACGGACAAAGAGAGAATTTCAAGTCATTAGAACTGGGAATTATCAAAAAATCCAATCAACCGCGTCGCGTCGTTGGGAAATAACATCCTTTAGGTATCAAGCGATGCTTGTCACCCGATAACTTTAATTTCACTTTACCCCTAGTTCACCCTAAACCAAAATTAACTGTCCAACCATTAACCAACCTGACAAAAAAACCCACCTCCTATCCAACTTCCTATCCTGTTCCCACAAAAATTATTTTACAATTAAACGTTATAAATAACAAACCTATCGAGGTTTCACAATTCCAATTGTTTCTCAAAAGACAATTGGTGAATTCACCACGTTAATTGGCAGCTGGCGATGATGATGTCTGATCGTTGAATCTGTGTCGCGAATTCCAGGTCATGTGGTTACGCCGCAACGCCGAGTGGGCGTCGCTTTTAACTCTGGGGAACACCACGCACATCTCCGACCCAAGATACAGCGTCAGCTTCCAGTATCCGAACAACTGGAGGCTGGCCATCGCCGGCGTAAGAAGGGAGGACCGCGGTTTGTACGTGTGCCAGGTGAACACGCATCCCCCGAGGATGCTCGTGACGAACGTCACTGTTCTAGGTAACGACGATCGCTGGTTGTTCGTCCAGGGTGGTGAAATGTTTTTCGTTTAACAACTTGAATGACGTTGAATGTCGTTGGGGGTCACCGGTGACCGAGGGGGTAAATTTTAGCGGTCTGTAGAAAATTATAATTGTGATAAATGTGGATGCTTGTGGATTTTTGATAATAGCATTGATATAGCTATGAAACATATAAAAATAGTTATAATTATATATAAAGTCTGTAGTCAAAGTATAGATATTGGATCTGAGGAAAATTCGTGGAACATTCAATTTATTTATGGGAATCTCTGGGGACAAAGTGATCTACTAAAAATCTTTTGTAGATTATCATTTATATCTTGACATAATTGATAAAGTATTCACTCTAACCACAAGAAATATAAATACAAAGTTCTATAGGTTAAAAGACTGTTGTTCAAACTCGCTCAAACTTCGTCAAACTTCGTCAAACTTTCGAGGAGAGATTTCAACGAATGATCGAAATAACTAAAAAGATTCGCTCACGTTCATCCGTGACCTTTGTCGACGATACAAACAAAACGATAACGGGGAAGAGGCTGGGGGGGGGGGAGGGGGTGAACTAATCAACCTTATCAGCACGTTGAAACACGTCCGATAGTCCGGTTTGAAAGTTCATTGTTAACTCAACGCCAGTTCGCATTTCCGTTACGTCTCCCTAACTGGAACACACCGCGGGGCATTCGTTGATTTTGATACGCTGAAACGTACGTGTGTGTGTGTGTGTTTATTCAAGAATTCGCAATCCGTCCCCCCATTCTTCAGTATTTACTATTGCCATGTTGTTACTGTATTGTTTCAGCCGTGTTCCGTGTCTGTGTTGAAAAACCGTCACACAACTAATTAAAGCGTTCCCTAAACACATAAAAAAGTGTGATAATGCTTTATCCTTTATATTTCCACCCATGGAAATGTGTATTTTACACAAATATGTCGCCAAGTTAATTGAGATCAACCAGTGATAAAGAAAATGGATAAAAACCGGTTGTGGGTTAACAAAAAATACAAATTCTTAGGAAAGTGGTATTTTTTTTTAATCGAAACGATCCCTATCCCTTAAAACAATCCCACCAGTAGCACTCTCATTACCTCGGCCTTATTTCCCCCTTAAAGGGGACTCTATCGAATGGCCACTCGAGCCTCGCTTCGAATTCTTCCACGAATCGAATCGAGCACCCAAAAGGGCGCCATTCACGCCCACTTTTCCACGTTCGAGGGCAAACCTTTAACGATCCTTTTTTCACCATTCACTCGTAAACGTCACGACGCTCCTCTCCAGCGACGTCGATTTCATTAGCCAAACGCATCGGCTTTAATTTCGCGAAAATCGCTCGGCGAATCGCGAACTCGCGAAAAAGTACTCGAAGGCCCTTTCGACCTCGCGACTGGAAATTGATTTGTCACTTCGACAGTCTCGTTAACTTGTCGCGAATACTTGCAACGAGGGTTTTTTTTTGTTTTATTGGTTTATAATAGAAATCCTCGAGCTTCGGTGGGCACTAGTTGTCTCGCGAGTACTTCCCACTGTTCAAAGGAAACGGATGTGAATTACAAATTATGGAAACTTCCGGTTTTACGTGGGACTTCGTGCGTGACGACCGGGAAAATTCATATTTCGATTAATATGGAAAATTACTAAGTGAAATATGTCGGTTTGCAACACTGTGACACTTTTATTCTCCCGGAAACCTGTTACATCGCTTATTTTCCATTTTGAACGAATAATAGTTAATACTAAATTCAAAATTTACGTGTTTTTTAGAATCTTCGGCTATTGTTTCGAATTTCGCGGACTTTGGAAAATTTAAGGTGAAAGTTCGAAGAGAATTCGCAGGAACAAATGCGTTGAATGAATTATTGAAGAAAACACTTCGCGAGTGAATCCGTCCGACGGAAGATCGACCTTGCTCTCTTTAAGTTTCCGTTAATGCCGCGGTTTCGTCCGAGTTGATCTTTAATTCACCGGGCATCGGACGGCCACTGGAAAGATTGTTATTCCATCGGCTAATGGGAAACGTCGGAGGGCTTAAGATCGAACGGAAAAGGTGAACGGTGCTTTCGCCGGACGGAATATAATTATTTATTCACCGTGATTAATAATTGTTCGCCCGAACTCGCTGATGAATCGCTGATTAAAGAAAACTCCGCTTCGGTTTTCTGCTTTTCATTCGGCGCGATAACGCGATAACTTTACGTCTCTCATCTTTGTGTGTGTGTGTTTTCAGGATTAAAAATGATTTTTTAAATTCACGAGCATCGTGAAACTTTTATCAGGGTGGTGGTAATATCATGTAAGGGCGGGTAATTTACTTTGATGTTAGAATATTCCTAAAATCAAGCGTGTAATAAATTTCAGTGTAATTTCACGTCAAACACTTTCCCGTAGTATTATTATTATTATTCGAATTATATTACGCAATATCGTTTCCTATAGGGGCTATAATTAAAAGCCAGAAGGTATAACGTGACTGGCAAATTTTACGAGTGCTGATTAATCGCCTTCCGTCGATATTACAGGGTAATGAAATATATATATTTATTTAAACAACAAACAAAGGTGAAAACTGCTACCCACCGTTGTTCCCGTCTACTTTATTTTTCATTACGCCGACGGAAAATCGCCTATCGAGTGTAACAATTAATTCGTTGCCCACAAATACACCGTAACGAGTTTCACGAACGATGCGCGAAATTTTTAATGGCACTACAAAGAACTAAGGGAACAAAAAAATAACAATTGTAATTTGTCACAGAAAGAAAGCAAATAATCCCAGACGTTCAAGGATTAAAAAGAATTCACTCCCCTAAAAAACAAATTATAATATATAAAAACTATGAATTTCAATCTTCACTGACCTAACCAGACCCCTAATAGCCAATCAATACCTAACAAGCTTGCAAACGTCCTTCGCTCGAGTGTTCCTTTCACCATCCTGATCTCAGCTGACCGAAAACTTTTCCGAAATTCGCCTCGCAATCCCTGAAAGACACACTTAATTTTTTTTATCAATTCATTCCATTCAACAAGACGATACACCACCGGGACACAGATTTCCCATGGATTCCCGGGGGAATCGGTTTTCGTTCGCGAAAACTTTCGGCACCGGTCGCCGGGTTCGCCGAAGAAATTCGCGGAAACTTCCGTTTAATCCAGTTAAGTGGCGGAACTTTTCCCCTGGTTTTTTTCCGCGGCCATCTTCTCGTTCTATTTTTTTCGTTATATCGTTCCGCCAGGTATCCCTTTAATTAGGAAGCCGAGGCTCCTTCGAGTCGTTTCGATTCGAAACGATTGGAAGTTATTCGGACCCTTATGAGCCTGGATAATAAAAGTTTAATTGGGGGAGGGTGGAGGGGGGAGGGAATTACGAGCTTACAGAGACGCGAACTAGATCGCGTTTATCGCTGGTTTTATTGAAACGACTCAATGTCGAGCACCTGTGTTTTGCCGGACAATCGATTACCTCGTTAGCCCACAATTTAATTCGGGGCGAAACGCGAGCCGCGTTTTATAATTCGAATTTCCGCGGGAAATTTCATTTTCGTTATGAGAATCTAATGATCTTGGATGGAAGTCGAAGTTACGAGTGATAATGAAGTTCGAGTGGAGTTTTAACGGGTTGGTTTTATTCCAATAGTTTTATTATAGTTTCTTTTCAACAGTTTTGAAGAAGTTGGGGAGGGTTTTTTTGGAATGAGAATTTATTTGATTAATTAATGATACGGGGATGAGTCGTAATGTTTCACGGGATCGATACAGGCATTCAATAAATTGGGATTCTAAGAAGATGAAAAATGTTCATCGGGCGCTAATTACTGAGATAATTAGGAGGCAAAAAAAGGGCTATTGAAATGTCCGCCCACAGTCAATTTCAGCCCTTCGTGATAATGGCGTTGCCTCGTACGAAACTTCGCAAAGACTTTGTTTGCTGATAGATACATACATACATAGATAAATAGTATATAATAAAGAATGTACGTATAGCAAAGGAAACTTCAGCGTTTTGAAATTCCTGCGCCCAGAAATTTCAGTGTTTTAAAATTCCTACGCCTAGAAATTTCAGCGTTTTGAAATTCCTACGCCCGGAAATTTCTACATTTTGAAATTCCTACGCCCAGAAATTTCGTCATTTTGAAATTCCTACATCCAGAAATTTCAGCGTTTCCAAATTCCTACGCCCAGAAATTTCAGCGCTTTGAAATTCCTACGCCCAGAAATTTCAGCGTTTCCAAATTCCTACGCCCAGAAATTTCAACGTTTTAAAATTCCTATGTCCTAAAATCTCAGCATTTTGAAATTCCTATGCTCAGAAATTTCAGCGTTTTCAAATTCCTACGCCCAGAAATTTCAGCGTTTTAAAATTCCTACGCTCTGAAATTTCCGCGCCAGAAAACTAATCTCCACCCCCATTTCTCTATCCCTACCCTTCGAACCTCCCTAACCAGCCCCGTTTCGCGAATCTGCGTCAAATAATCGCAACTTTCTCGGCAGGTGTATTATCCTCCCTAAATCTTCAGTTCTGCGATGACGAAAAGCGTTCTGGGAAATCATCTTATTGTGCCCCGTAATGTCTCGGCCCCGCTATCGATCTCGTAGCTTTGCCGTGGGAGCCCGCTGCATTGTGCCCTAATTGAACACGAGCTCCGCCGATACCGCGTGGCAAAGAGTGATTGATATTGTATGCGATGCCAAAGTAACAGTGCCGACATCTTTTTCCGCGACAAACGATCCGCCGGTGGGTTTCATCGATCAGTAGGATCGATCGATCGGTTCTCGATCGGCCGAACAATTTCTATGTTTCGCCTCGTACCTCTCTTTTCTTCTTTCACTGTTTTTCCCCCTCTGTTTCGTGTTTTTTTTTGTTACATTCCGGATAAAAGGGTTCTTTCCTTTGGCGTGCTTTTCAGAAGACGGGAGAATAAAAAAATGGGGAGAAAAAAAATCTAGCGCAGCGCTACTTTTGCATATCTTGTGCCTCGTGTTACTCGGATCCTTTCAGTCGCCTGCTCTCCGATGAAAATGAATCATCAATCTTCATATCGAAGCTTCTACGACGAAGACGAGTCATTCTTGTTTCATTGTATTTTTTTCTGTTTTTTTTTTTTTGAATAAGAAGAAGAGGTACTGTTTTTTCTCCTTCGCTTTTCGAACGCGTTATATCAGCGAGTGGAAGAAACGTCGGTTTCCATGGAGTTTTTTTTTCCCCCGTCGTCTGGGATTACTTAATATCGGAAAAGTGGAACTTGTGTGGCGCAATGAAGAGAAACGGATGATGGAATTAAATCTGTCCCACCGATGAACATTGGGGAGCCGAAAAAAAATAAATTTCTTTTTTTTATACCGATTAAGGGTACCTACATTCACCGAATATAATTTCCAAAGTGTGCCGCGAAGAAATCGTACGAACGATTTACTTGTCGTTCGGATTTGCAAGAGTCACCCGATAAGTTTCCGCTAGAAGGACTCCACCGAGCCCGGAGTCTCGTATCCGGAATGTTAACGGGAGTTCGTAGTAACTTTCTAGCTGGCAGATTGAAATTTCCATCGGAATTCACATTCAAAGTAGCATTTCTTTTTTTTACCGGCTCCAATTTGCGAATTCCAACCGTGGTGATTGGCGATCGACTTTCAAAAGGGGAACAATGTCTGTTATTCGTTAATTAAAGAAAAAAAACAGAGCGTTAGAGGTGAAACGTTTGCGTTCGCTTTCGCAGCGATTAAAAATTCTAATCGCAACGGGCGCACTTTTCCGCCGACAAAGGGACGCGATCATTTCCGTCGCTTTTCGAGGATCAATTTCTCATCGAGACGATCTATCAGTACTTTCACCGTTTCTCGATCACTAGAAGAAACGGGAGTTTCCACGTGATTTTACATTTCCACGGAATAAAACGGGGCCAGGTCGTCGGGTTTTAACAGAGTGCGATCATTTCTCTATAAACGCGCGCAGAATAATTCGAAGAACTAATTTGCGCTATGGTGCGAACGTGTCGGGTGTGAAAAAAATAAAAATATTCTCGACTTTATTTCATTGAAATAATTACGGAGCGTCCCAACGCCACTGCGACGCATTGTTTCGAATTACGGTGTAAAATCAGATTTTATTCGACCCAGTTAAAAGAATGGCCGTTGAAATTATACACAGATCTATCTGTGTGTGTGTGTGTGTGTGTAAGATTCGCATGCAGGTTGACAAACTTACGTCTCCATTGTGCGAATTTTCAGGTGTGAATTCGTCGTTAGACGTTTCCGCGGTAAACAACGCTGAAAAGGCGAATTATTTTTATTCAACGAGTCGAGGGTTACTTGCCTGCGTGTGTGTGTTTGTGTGTGTATGTAATTTCGTGTGCGTGTGAAAAAAGTCATGGGTGAATCTCTGTGACGTGGAATTCTCTCGCGAAACTTCGACGGAATCGAATTTCGTCGCCGTTGGAATTTGAACGCATTGAATGCACGTCCCGCGGAGATTTGATTTATTCGTTTTTTAATTATATCTCGATCGATTCTTCGACCGTTGAAGCCCGAAAACTGTCGATCAGCGTTAAACCGGCGAACGGACGCAGGATTGTCGAAAAGTGAAATCTTTTTCTTTCGAAATTCTATCAAATATCGTGTGCTATGGAATTTATAAAAAAAGAAAAAGAAATATAGAGATAACATTGTTCTTTTTAAACAAATAGATTTTCGTGTCACTTTTTAATTAATCGATAAGGATATTAAAGAATCTTTAATGAAATTGGGAAAGTTGAAAGTTTCCAGCGTGGAAACATATGACAAATATTGATAGTTTCCATAAACGTGACGTTCTTGATTCTTCGTCCCGAGTCGCCGGATATTCCGGTTATCCATTGGATTTCGTTATTTAAAACGTCCCGACAACGGTGTCCGAGAACCGTGGTATTATCAGCGAACGTAAGTGAAATACACTAGCCGTTTTATCGGAGAGGGAATTACACCGGAGATTTGTATATTCCGCGTTTTATAGGTCAGGACATGACAGCCTTCAGACCAACGAGAATATCGAATCTCTTCGCAGGTAGTTTTCGCGATTTTTGTGGAACGAACGGAACAATATGCGAAATATTACCGTGCCAGGAAACTTTTTCCCGAAAAGATTTTTTGTCATTGATATATTTGAATACTTTGAAATTTGTCCACTCCGTAGATTTTGAGCATTGGAATTTCTACGCAAAAGATCTTTTTAATGAAATGTCTACGCTTTCAAATATTTACGCACGGTAATGTTTGAACTTTGAAATATCTGCGCAAAGAATTCAGTTATCACTGCGACGACCATTTCCCAAATTCGTCTGTCACAATTCCAGCGATATTTCACGTATTTCGCATTCGTTTAAAACCGTTCCCCACTGGTGTTCAAAGTTCCGAAAAGCCGGTGTAGAAAGCGGAACAATTCCGCCCGGCAACTGGCATGAAGCGCACAAAAAATACTGCAAACTTCACAGAAACCGGTTGTGTTTGCCGTTCATTTTGTACAGGGAGTTTCATGGGTTCGACTGTAAACACTGTTACCGAGTTATCATCAATTCCCTGCCACTTCTCGTCAAACATCATTAAGTTCTTCATTAAACCGTGACAATTAAAACCATCTGATACTAATCAAAATTTTTTTCCTCGTAAATGTCTCTGCCGTCGTTAAGCATATCTAAAAAAATGGATTCCAGATGGAAGAATTGTTCGGGTGTAAATAGACTTTTAAAAGGAATTTCTCGTTGTAACGAGTTTCATGTCGTTTCGTGTCACCCGTTGCAAACGGTCCGTCGCGTATAATAAATGTTATAACGACGGTACTCTGGTGGTTGCATATTCGATTCCGCGTACACGTTGTTCATTGTAGATACAGTGTATGTATATGTATGTATGTACGTGTATGTATGTTGCTCGATGTTTTCGTCCGACTGACAGCTGTGCGAATCGTGTATAAACTTTTGAGCTATAACATTTCACGTGGCACGGGGGGATTGAAATTTCCCTGACGGACTGAATTTTAAACACGCGCTATTTTTCATGAAAATCATACGTCCTGCGTATGACGGACACTATCCACTTAAATGCGGTTTAACTTGGTGATCGTTGGTTTTCGTTCGTTCGGTGTCGCGTAAAAATAATTCCTAATTTGCGGTTTTACGAGGATCGGTCAAGAAGTGAAGCTGAACTCGAATTGTTAAGTTTGAGATACTCAAAAATCTGTGTATTTTGGAATTCTAGTAGTCAGAATTATTCTGTACCTTGAAATTCTACCGAAATTTCCGCGCTCAAAAGTTCCTTCGCGTCAAAAGTTCGTCAAAAATTGCCACGCTTTGAAATTCATGTTGAAAACCACGGTCGCCTTTGAATCGAACGATAACAAAAGAATACTTTCTACTCAAACGTCATAAACAGCCGCGGAAAAATTCGGCGATACGTGAAAGCTGCTCAAATTGAAAAAAAAGCGAAAAAATGCAGAAAAACTCCGTTAAAAGGACTCGGCACACGGCTACCACGGACACCCTTTTCCCCTGAACCTTTTAACCTATACTCCCTACACTTCGTGGTGTCTATATATCCGACGAACCGGGGCAAAAAATTAATCGATGAAAGGAGTGAGTCTAACAGCGCGTCGTTTAAAAAATACAACAACAAAAAAATAGAAAAGAAATCTCCGTGTAGCAGATTCAAAGGCGTGTGTATAAATCGCCGTGCCTCTTTCAGGCCTGGCGAAAAACTTTTGCGCCACGGTGAATTTAAATACCGTCCCCGTAAGGATTCAATTACCTTCACGGGAATCTTGCGGGATTCCATTGCGCCAGGTGTTTGTCGCGAAAGGTACACACTTTCGTATCCACGTCGGTTTTTACGAAAACTTGGACGAAAAAGTGTATCCTTGAATTCAAATGTTTTTTTTTAAACTTCTATGTGAATTTTTTGTTGATCCTGTAAATCATGCGATGAAAATCAAACGACTCACCAGGTATATTAGGATTCGGTTGGATCCGCAACGATTGTTCGACTGGCTAATTATTACCAGACGCGATTGTTAGCTTTATAAATATGAATCGTAGCCGGAACGTAATTAACCGACGCGAATTATCTTGATGGTCTAATGAATTTATCCGCGGAACCGAGTCGCTGAAAATGATTACAGCGACGGAAAGTTCTTTGTATTGTTTTCTTTTTGGAATTAACGTTCAAACGAGGCTTTCGCTGTTTTGTAAATTAATCCTGGAATAAGAAAAGAACGATCTTTCAGCCCCGGACATCAGGATCGTCGACGAGGCCAAGCACGAATTACGTGACCGGTACTACAAAACCGGAAGTGGTATCGAGCTGGCATGCGTGGTCCAGCCATCTTGTCCCGACTCCAGGGTCCCACATCCAATCTGGAGGAAAGATAGCGAGACGCTGCCGGATCACGTCAACGTTTATTACATTAACGGGTGAGCATGTATTCCTTTTTATTTTTATCAAAGATTAGACTCTTTTTCTGAATTAATTATATATTTATAATAGAATCTAGGGATAAAAATTTCGAGATCTAGGAATTTTCTGGCGTAAAAATTTCAGGGTCCCATGATTTCCCGCGATAAAATTCGTAAATTTCAAATTGGAAAATTGTGAAGATGGATGGTCCAAACGTCAAAAATCCTTGAATCTTTTTTGTCACTTTCAAGTCACGGAAAACCCGTGAGAAACCCGTACACTAAATATCATGCCCTCAGGTAGTAATTTTCATCAGACCTCACCTACATATTATACGTCCGACCTACTCGCGGTACTTTCTACGTATTTTGGCGCGTTAATTCGTAACCGGAGAACTCGTTTTTTCAAATTCCCTCCATTCGCGTCCGGGGTTCCTTTCTTCGCGAGGAAATTTCGTTTCGTCGTGTTTCGTTTCTCGTCTGGTTTGCCTCGAAATAAACAACGAAACGAGCGCACCCATAGAGAGTGATATAAATAAAATAAGACACTTAATCCGCCGGGATCCGCGTCTTCTCTTTCGTTTTAAAAACAAAAGTGAAGTGGAAACGCCAGAAATTCGATCGACTTGAAATGTCTTCCGATTTTTACCTTGCGAGTAATAATAATAATAATAATAATAAAAGAAGCCTACTCGAGTTAATCATTTTCGCAACGAATATCCCGGCGACCAGTCGACGATTCCACTTGTTTCTTGAAAATCTTTTAAGACGAGTCCACGGTGAATGGTCCATCGTTTCCGCGTCGCAGTAAACCTTGCTCAGCGCTTCCGGATTCCCCCAAGTTCAGTTTGATAAAGTACCCACGGCGAAGCCCCGCTGAATAGGTTATTAAAAACTTCCTCGTAATTGTATCTTCGGGAAATTTCCATCTTTCCCGAGCGACAAATTTCCACCGGCTCGACTTCGTAAAGTTCAACCGTTGTAAATTGTAAATTGGAAAAATTCTTTTCCGCCGATTCACCGGTTTCCCGTTTCCCTGTCACTTTTTCTTCCCCCCCCTCTCTCCCTCTCTCTCACTTCTCGTACCGATAAGTAACTTATTCATTTTTTACGCTCCACCGGGATTGATTCCTTTTCGCAAAATTAAATACTCAATTATATCTCAGTTCTTTTTTTCCGCTATTTTTTTATGTTCAATATCTTTCATTCTTGGTAATGAGAAGGTAATCCAAGAACTCTCGATGTAGAGAATAGAGAAACATAGTTTTACAAAATGATTTTACGCCGCAGAATTAACCCGTTAGACGAAATATAACGCAACAGTAGTATAACCAACGATTTCCGAGCCGCCGGATCCACGGAGTCGGCTGGCCACGTTTGTCGAAACGTGAACGTTCGTCGTTGGACGAAAAAAATGCGTTTTGTAACGCGGGGAAATGTTTCTTTCTTTTTCAGGTCAAACGAAGACGTGGTGACCAGGCTCCACATCGAGCGGGCGAAAAAGACTGACAGCGGTGAATACACGTGCTCAGTGAGCCAATTCAGTACGACCGCGGTGCACATTCACGTCCTAAATGGTAAATTAAACAAAAACCATGCGACCCCGACGTCGCGGACCGTAAAGGGACGACGTTGAAGAAAGAATGAAAGAAAGAAAGAAAAAAAAATATATGAAACGGGGAGGGAAATCTTCCGGCGCCCGCCTTGAAACGTGGGATCGCGCGATACGGCGTAGTAATTAAATTAAAAGTGCTTCCTTTATCGCGATCTCCATGAAGCGTCTGGAAATATGAATCGCGACTTGTCTCGCTCGAACGATTCAGGCAGATTTCCAAGACACTGTGTGTGTGTTTCACAAAATCTTGTTGTTAGAGGCTCCGAATATTTTCAAAATCTACTTTTATTATTGATTTTTCCCCTACATTTTTCGATATTCCGTATCCGATGATCACGGTGATAAAATTTTGAATTTTGACGAATAAAACAGGGAGATATACACACGTTAGCGTAATTGTACACTAGAATTTACAACCGGGTATTCTAATTTGCCATTCGACACGGCCAGTTTATTCGTCGTGAAAGTCGTAAGTCGAGCGAATCCGAAATTTTACCGTACTGGGAATACGGTCGATGTGTATCACGGTGTTAATGGGTGATCGTAAAAATGTTACACGGTGTTGGTGCGACCGGCAATGTACATACAGAGGCACGTGTCGTCTACAATCTGCCCGACATGTTTGCCGAACAGCTTTAAATAATAACGTAGTACCGGTGCGGCAGGTTCGAGCAATTTTCGCTGCTCGTTTTCGTTATCGGGGGTAACCCGGGGTATCTGTAATACCTTTCATCACGTTCGACGTGTGTCCGGCGCACGATGTATCGATGAAAAATTTGATTGCGTAATATCAGATTGAATGGAGAGCGAAACATTTTCTGATAACGCCGGCCGAAAAGCAATTTCCATGGAGTTCTGTGTTTTCGGCCGACGGTGGCATCGCGACGCGCGTTGGAAATCCACCGTTTCGGCATGTCGATTTTTAAGTGGATAGTTTTTATGTTTAATCGAGCCTACAGTAGATTTTAGATTACGATAAAACTGATGGACGAGGATATAGAAGTTTCTGAAGGAAAAATTTCTAGGGATTTTGAAACGCAGGTAGTTCTATGCGTGGAATATTGGAGCGTAGGAATTTGTAGATATAGGAAATTATAGGCGTAGGAATTTGAGGGTCTAGGGATATTGGGGCGCAGAAATTTTAGGTGTAGGAATTTGAGGGTCTAGGGATATTGGGACGCAGAAATTGTAGGCGTAGGAATTTGAGACTCTGGGCACATTGGGACGCAGAAATTGTAGGCGTAGGAATTTAAGGGTCTAGGGAAATTAGAGCGCAGAAATTTTAGGCGTAGGAATTTGAGACTCTAGGGATATTGGGGCGCAGAAATTTCTACATATAGGAAATTGTAGGTGTAGGGATTTTATGGTCTAGGGATATTGGGGCGCAGAAATGTTAGGCGTATAAATTGAAGGACCTAAGGACTTAAGGACGCAGAAATTTCAAAACGCAGAAACTTCGAGAGTTAGAAATTTCAGCCTCGTCCTTTTTCGGTATTCAACGTCGATATAAATTATTCCAAAAAAAACAAATCTGACGAGCGTTTATCTGAATGATTTCAGGTGAAAAGCAGGCAGCAGTTCATCATGATCAGTGGAACGCGGCACACACGAGTTACCACGAGAGAATGGACGAACTTTTCGTGACGCTGGTCAGCTTTCTTCTTCTTCGTGCTTGGAGATTCAACTCGCTCTAAACATAGAGATGTTAACGTTACAGCTGGTTAACAGGTGTTCTACGGAATCATTAAGCCGTTCAACAGACCAGTATTATGCGAACCGTATACATATACCGTCGAATACATTCCCACGGTATTTGCAACACGAATTGCAACCTGTTGTATCGATAACGTGGCGACAAACCGTGCGAAATAATAACAACCGAGTCGGCAGAATAAATCGAGATCATGTATTCGATTCGGTTGGTTCGTAAAATGTGAAGGAGACTAACGTTCTTTTGACAATTCGATCCGAAATTGTAAGGAATTTCGAAAGCTCGACAAATTTCGTCAAACATTGAATGAAATTGCCAACTTTGATATTGTTCTCTTGTCGCTTTATCAATTCCAGCGAGCGAACGTTTAGTTATAATTGATAACGATAAAATGCAGTGCTGCGACGAAGTTTCTTCCGAAACGATGTAACATGTATGTATGTATGTATGTATGTATGTATGTATGTATGTATGTATGTATGTATGTATGTATGTACATAATATCAGCGTAACTTCGCGTTGCAATGGAAATCGCGTTTTATTCCGCGGTGGTCCGAATGAAAATCAGCGAGTTGCTCATTAATCACGCGGCACGAGTCATCGTTCGAACTACATGCAATTCGAATCTGCGTCAGTGTCGAACTTTTCCGGGATGAAAATGAAAATAGATTTTTTTCCGCTCTCGCTTTCCTGCCATTCGAAAATATTTCCACGGGTCTTCGCGATTCTCGCGCGCCGTTTAATTGGTGAAAATGACGGAAGAACGAGTCAGTTAGACGTGTGAAAAATTGCGAACATTTTTTGCCGAACAAAACCTGTCGGATTGTTTTTAACAAACGGGGCGAATATCGAGTAGATCAGAGGTGCCGAACGATTACACGTTTCCCTCTTTCCAATGGCCTGTAAATAAGAAATGAATTCGTGATCGTGTCAACGGAGAGAAAACAATTAATCCGCTACGTAAGATCGATGTAATTCTATCTGCGCGTAAAACGCCTCTCCTTAAATGTGTGTACATTGTCCGATTAAATCGACCACTCTAGCAATACGCATACGTTCTCGTACAATAAAGTACAATTAAATAAGTAACCCCAGGTGATTCTTTATTAATACCCATCCGCTATTTGTCATTTTCCATTCAATTTCGCTCGCCATTTGCGAAGTTTTTGGAATACCTGAATCATTCTGGTTGATAGTAATGAAATCGCGAAAAATCGTCAAATTCAACCAGTTTTTTGGTCGGCATTCGCTCAATTTTTGAGATAGCGGTCTGAAACTTGAACCATTGTTTTAGTTAGGAAATTCTACGCCGGATCAATGTATAATAGTTGTACTTTTCGAAAATTTAATTTTTCGCAAAAATCTGAAGGGGGTAGGTCAGGATTTTTTGCGATTTTCGTAAATCGCTCGCCATTTCCGTAATTTTTGAGCTATTTAAATGATCCGGGACGTTTTGGACGCGGAATCCGAAGCGGAATAAGCCAGTGAAAGAATCATTTTGATATCTAAAAAATTGTGGAAATGGCGAGCGATTTACGAAAATCGCGAAAAATCCTGACCTACCCCCTTCAGATTTTTGCGAAAAATGAAATTTTCGAAAAGTACAACTATTATACATTGATCTGGCGTAGAATTTCCTAACTAAAACAATGGTACCAGTTTCAGGTCGCTATCTTTAAAATTGTGCGAATGCCGATCAAAAAACTGCTTTAAATTGATGAATTTTCGCGATTTTCGTAATTCTTTCGTCATTTCCGTAATTTTTGAGCTATTGAAATTATCCAAGACATTTTGGACGCGGAATTCGAAGCCGAATAAGACAGTGAAAGATTCAGATCGATATCTAAAGATTTGCGGAAATGCCGATAGAATTACGAAAATCGCGAAAAATCGTCAAATTATGACAGTTTTTTAGTCGGCATTCGCACAATTTTAAAGATAGCGACCTGAAACTGGTACCATTGTTTTAGTTAGGAAATTCTACGCCAGATCAATGTATAATAGTTGTACTTTTTGAAAATTTAATTTTTCGCAAAAATCTGAAGGGGGTAGGTCAGGATTTTTTGCGATTTTCGTAAATCGCTCGCCATTTCCACAATTTTTTAGATATCAAAATAATTCTTTCACTGCCTTATTCGGCTTCGGATTCCGCGTCCAAAACGCCCAAGGTCATGTCAATAGCTCAAAAATTACGGAAATGGCAAGCGATTTACGAAAATCGCAAAAAATCCTGACCTACCCCCTTCAGATTTTTGCGAAAAATGAAATTTTCGAAAAGTACAACTATTATACATTGATCTGACGTAAAATTTTCTAACTAAAACAATGGTACCAGTTTCAGAACGCTATCTCAAAAATTGAGCGAATGCCGAGCAAAAAACTGTCATAATTTGACGATTTTTCGCGATTTTCGTAATTCTATCGGCATTTCCGCAAATGTTTAGATATCGATCTGAATCTTTCACTGTCTTATTCGGCTTCGAATTCCGCGTCCAAAATGTCTTGGATCATTTCAATAGCTCAAAAATTGTGGAAATGACGAGAGAATTACGAAAATCGCGAAAATTCATCAATTTAAAGCAGTATTTCGTTCGGCATTCGCTCAATTTTTAAGATAGCGGTATGAAACTTGTACCGTTGTTTTAGTTAGGAAATTCTACGGCAGATCAACATATAATAGTTGTACTTTTCGAAAATTTAATTTTTCGCAAAAATCTGAAGGGGGTAGGTCAGGATTTTTTGCGATTTTCGTAAATCGCTCGCCATTTCCGTAATTTTTGAGATATTTAAATGATCCGGGACGTTTTGGACGCGGAATCCGAAGCGGAATAAGCCAGTGAAAGAATCATTTTGATATCTAGAAAATTGTGGAAATGGCGAGCGATTTACGAAAATCGCGAAAAATCCTGACCTACCCCCTTCAGAATTTTGCGAAAAATTAAATTTTCGAAAAGTACAACTATTATACATTGATCTGGCGTAGAATTTCCTAACTAAAACACTCGTACAAGTTTCAGACCGCTATCTCAAAAATTGAGCGAATGCCGACCAGAAAACTGGTTGAATTTGACGATTTTTCGCGATTTTCGTAATTTGGTCACCATTGTTAGCAATCGAAGAATAAGAGTTTGTTAAATATATGCTTGTATATCATTTTTACTCCCGCCAAAAGGAACAGAACATCAGTAGTACTCACAGAATATACATAAACCTGTACGTGCTATTAAATACGGACTGCAGTGAAAACCCGGTAACGTTGGGGGTGATACCAAAATGGTAAGGGGCTCTAGAGCTCCCAAACCCGGCGATATCGAAAAGCATGGGGTTGCATGGTCTATTCAATACCTCGTCTGTGATGACACAAAATTTGCCCAGTATCTCCGATCTACTCTTATGGTTGGTCTGTGGTTATCTCTTGTCTGTTTCTGTTGCAAGTTACCCCTTTCTGTACCGACAGTGGACAAAGTTTACCTGCGCGCGGTAATCTTAGAATCCTAGGAAGATGGCAGGCTAATTCTCTCGTATCTCTGCTGCGCTTTCAAAATTTTAAAATTGCATCCCTTACCCACAAGAGGTACGGAACATTCACCACTAAATAGTGTTATCATCAGCAAGAAACTTGCCGACATTCGCATCCCTCTTTATCAACCAATGACACGTACCATTGGAAAGTAACCGGAGACTACACTTTTCCAAAATATTTTAAAACCAAGGTATATAATCATTTCCTAAACAAATCTTTGTTACTTATTACAAATAAACCATTCGATGAAAGTAAAATCATTTACTACCCATTACAAGCCCTATTTAAATTCGGGGGATGAAAAGACGACGACTCGAAGACACCCTTGGGCAAACAATTTTGAAAATTCACTCCTCAAATGTCTACCCCACGAAACAAATATTCCCCATAGCAAACGTATCGCTATTCCACGACACCCTATCGCAACCATCCCCATTGACACGTTTCCACCCCCGAACAGAAACGTTTCGTTGTATCGATGCACCGGAACTTTCCGCGAGTCATTATTTGCGAAAGTTCTTCCGTGCAAGGTCTTGCGGGGGGTAAGTTGTGCAAGTTCCACCCTAGTTAGACAGTGCATCGCACGAACACCCTACCTACCCCTCTCGGAACTCGGCTAAGGTTTTCGTGCAACACGGGAGACTGAAACTTTCCAGGAATTCGTCGGGCGCTGATTCCAACGAAACCCATGGATACACGTGTCAATTGATCCGCACGATTGTCGAAAAAAAATAATCACGAGTTCGATGTCCCACCTCGTTTGCGTGTCAATTTTTTTTCTTTATTTTTTTAAACCTGACATTTGACTCTGGAGAAAATGTTAGCAAAGTAAGATACACCACGAGGTAATGAATAATAAAGTCGTCGGTCTGCGTGAAAAGTTCGCGGTTCGTTTGGGAATGTATCTTTTTTAGAGGGAATGTGTATGTGTGTGGGTGTGTGTTTTTTTTGTCGATATTTCAGAGACAGCGAATCAGCGAGCATCGGTAGAGAACTCCTGGGGAGATATACGCGCGATACGTATGAATATTCATGGGTATGCGGCTCCTTCTTTTTGCCCTTAAGTTCCGCAATTTGAATAACCGCGTCGTCGCGAAACGTCCGTTTGCAATTCATCGACGAAGTTGGATTCTTCGGGCCGAGGAACATCGGGTACTGTCGGTTGAACGTGTAATTATGTTACGGATGTAATTGCACGGGCTGTAATTAATTTCACGTAGGGGAGACCGGTGTCCCAGTTTTCAACAAATTCGTCCACCTTTTTCCGTGGAACATCGGGTGGTTACGTAAATAATTTCACGTTTACGGAGATCAATATTCATACATAAGTCTTGGAAAACTAAATTTCGTTTTTTAGACACATTTTTTTTTATTCGAATAGAACGAACAATCATTCGTTGATATAGTAGAGTATCAATCGTGACTGAGTCTGAGGATTCAACATTAGGAAAAATGTTTTCAACTGGAATTCGTCTATTTAATGTAATTAATAAATGTAATGAAAATGTAATGAAAACTCCACGATGAAAATTCGTTTCGAAACAGCGACGCCGCTCTATCGGACGGCTCGATAGCACTCGTATGGTTAATAAGTCGGCCGATGAAACGCAGCCAGTGACCAAATCCGTATCGATGTAGGCACAACATTGCCAAACGACGCGTTTGCGATTGCGGGACGCTTCGATATTGCCACTTCCGGTGTTCCGAGTTGCGATTGTGGCCTGTACGCCACTCACCTGCTTCCATTACCAGACTTCAGAGAGGTCCGTGTAATTGAATGGAACCCTGTACACAGCGTCCGTATCCCGTCCAATGGCGTTTCGTTTCCACCCGGGCAGATGAACCCGACGGATCTCGCCGTTGGGATTGAATGCATTCCGACAGAATCACATTTTCTTAGGAATCGAGGCTCGTTCAATTTTAATTTCAATTTCGATACATCTCACCTTCATTTCATTTTTTTACTTGAGGGAAATATTGTGGATTTTTATAAAATTGAAGGGGGGATTTGAAATCCTGGAGGGACTAGTTACGTCCCTGGAGGTTTCTTGGGAAAGGTGAAAGTTCACCCTTTTTTTGAGTTCGTTTTCAATTGGGAAAGGATCTTCGAGAATATTTTCCACGATGTTCAATCGTGATTCTCTTCAAGTTGCTTATTTTCTGATCGACGCCATTCAACGAGGAATCTTGCGGTTCCTTTTCATCGAAATTCGTTCTGATAGATATTCTGAGATCTTGCGATCGAGAATTAAACAATGATTTTCGAAAATCTTTCCCTGTAGAAACGTCCTGACGACGATGGTGACGAAAAATGATCGAATATCGAGGCAACTCTGGCAATTTTTCCATTTTTCAAAAAACGAACGGATTAAAAAAGGTTCCGAATTCAGGGAGAGTTGTTCATTTTTCGTTTTCATCGGTGAAACACAGAATTATATTTTATTGACTGCTCGGTGCCAGATCCGTCGCGAAACGATTCAGCGGAATTGCGATCGCGAAAATGCGAGATCCGATTGCTTATCAGTTTATCAGTTTGATGAATTTTTTGCCCGATCGACGAATCGCGAAAACTGAGTGCCTTTAACTGATTGCGGCGGCTTCGAGATTCAATTGCGAAACTGCAAGTTCGATCGGCTGATTGTGATAGCAAACTTTCACGTTTTTCTCTTAATACAATGTCTTTCGTCGTTGACGGAAATATGCTGTTATTTTTTTGAAATTTCCGCCAAGTTCGCAAAGATCGCGAAATTTTACGGGCTTTTTTTATATCGTACGAGGTTTACAGTGTTTGTTGCAATTTGCAGTATCTCTCTCGTATGCTTTCGCAGGCTTTACGACGTTTACCCAAAATTTTGAATTTATTTCCACCACACCGAGTCTCTGACAGATTTTCGTTTAGATACGAATTTCTACGATTTTTTTCAGCATTCTCATAACAAAGTTACCCACTTCCCACGGATTCTGTTACATTAAAACTTATCGCCCTTTAATTAACTTTAACATCGATAAATCCATCCAATCATTTTATATTCGATCATCAGAAAAAAGTCAGCGTCCCCGATGAAATCCGATAAACGAACAGTTCCTCGAAAAAATCCCATGGACCCCGTACAAGGGGCGCGAAAAAATAGTAAATGAAAGTAGTTACTGCGCGATAAATCACACTTTCATAATATATTACGATCGATAATAAATGAGCTGTCCGTGGAGCTCTATCATTCAAAGAATTAAAACTTCCGTAACATAAATCACGCCGGCCATTAAACCGTCTTGTGTTAAGTTCTTGTATTAAGTACAGGTCACCGTTTTCCCTTAACTATAGGTACTATACCGTTCGGTACAGCGAGCCCTTACGCCCACCATCCCACCACCTCCCACCCCCACCCTCGGAATCTTATGGGGAAAGTTCGCAGGGATGTATCAAGCGAAAAAGTCAACGACACTGACCCACATTCTACAGTCTTCAACCTTTCAGGGCTAATGGTGCTTTTAGATCCACTTAAAAGAATGTTTATAAAATATGACGGGCGGGGGATAAAAAGCCGTAAAGTACCGTGGCGTGTTCGGGAATTTATCGGGGCTACGAGACAGATACGTATACCCCCATAACAGCCACGGGGAAACTCGTATTTCGACGAAATGGTGATCGATCGATAGCAGGTGCGCGAAAATCCAGCTGAATCTGGTTGTTCCGGAGTCCCCCATACGTGTTACGGAGGATTTCTTCGCGAGACCGACGGCAATTCGGCCAAGTATTCAAAACGTCAGCGTTTTACGGTGTCCCGGGATATAAGCTTGTTACAGCGAACGGATTCATGTGTTATGGGGATTCCTTTTTGGGTTCTTTGAATCGTCGAAGTCAGTTTTCGACACTTCCGCGTGACGTTCGATAACATTTTGCATTTCTATTTTGACGCTACGAAGACGAGATTTATTAAAAATGAAACTTTTGGTACTGTTAAGTCTAATTATGAAAGAAATACATTTAGATTATAAAAAGGTACTTACACTTCAAATAATAGAAAAAGAGAAGTTCAAACGGGGTTGTATATCCTAATTAGAATTCCACCGATTAACGGAACGATTCCATCGAGACCCGACGCTTCGAATTTCGAGTTTATTCGGTCCAACGAGTAACGCAAAGTCTATGGCAGATTAAAAAGAAATCAACGAAGTGGGGCAAATAAATTTTCCATTTCCGGTCAGTGAAATTTCCGAAATTCCGCGCCGACGTCACCCGTGAAAAGAGAGACGTCCGACGGTTCTCACGGATTGAATCGTCGCAGTGATCGCAGTGATCGACGATCGAAATTCAATTATCGGGCCCCGCGTTTCCCATGCAAACGACGCGACGCCGAAAGCTATGCGTCGCGACGTCCTTTCGTCCTGATTCCGGCCGCGCTTTTCTCCGGCGTCCCAACGCCCGTCGCGATCGATCGATAATCCCGTGATACAGAAATTAATTGCGCCGAATGATTCGCGGTATCCTCGCCGTCGGTCATTCGTCGTCGGCGTTGTTTCGCGTGGTTAAAAAAAAAGGAAAAAAAAAAAACGAGAAATATTCAATCGAAACACGCGCGCGTCCCACCGTTTTTTCGCGGTCGCGCGTGTTCACTCGGCGTTGTTTTATAATTCAACGGGAACGAGGTTTTTACACGACGACCCGCCGGGCGAAATCGAAACCGCCAGGGAACGGAGAAACTGGAAATATTTACAAGTCAACGCCGATAGAGGAGCTTCCGGCTGTGGGGATTTGTTAATCGTGCGAAATCTCTCGAAAAATGAAATCATTTCGCTCTCCTTTTAAAATTAACACTAGAACGACAAAGACAGTGAAAATGTTCCAAAATTCTTATGAGAACCGCTTAAATTTAAAACATTGCGATTTCCAAAATTCTTCATAACCATATTTCAATATGCAAATAATTACACTGATTCAATCATATTTATCCAATTAATCCTCGGTCGTTCTAGTATTAATTATCATGGTTAAAAACGATTCAACTTGAATATTACATCGAGTTTAATTCGAATGAATGATTGTTACTTATCGACAAGGTAAGAGAGATTTCTGCAGGAAATAATGATATCCGGTTTGTTACGTTTATTTCGCGAACGAAGTAGTAGAGAACGATCTTTTTACCAATGGACTCTTACAAAGATTGTCGTTCGTGCCTGTGCAATTAGAGCATTTCCATAAGGATCTCGGATAGGGAACGGGAGAAAATGGCGAACAAATGACCCTGGAAATTATCGAAACTATCGACGAGCTCGCGAATGTCCTGAATGCAAATGTTTGCCGGGGATTTGCCGTCGATTTGCGAGAAGTCCTTGGGAGAAGCACAATATTCCAAAGTGTTTCGCTCACAGCCTCCGAAGTCTCCAGAGAAAGAAACGGCTCGCTTTAATATGAGTTTAAATGTTCTTTGATGGAAAAAGTATCGATAGGGGGAAACGGCATTGCCGAGGAACGTTCTCAGCCGGTTATGCATGTGTTTCCCGATGTACAGACTGTTTCATAACACGTGTAGACCCGTTCCAACGATTCACTCGACGTATGGAAATACATTACTAACGATATTTACGAGAAACTATACCCCACTCGATCTTATTCCCATATTTCATTCACTTTTCACTTCAACCATTTACATTTACGCGAGTTGCGAGAGGTTATCACTTTGTTTAATTTGAAACACACACATTTACACCCATGGAAATCCCTGAGAAATGGAAATTTGATAAGCAAAGAGTGCCAGGGGCGGGAATTTCGGGTGCACTGATTTTCCAGGCGCAGAAAACGTCAATATATTAAAATTTCACGTAAATGATGATTAAGTACCAGTGAAAAAAAAAGCTCTCGGGAAGTTTTTTCTTCCGATCCAGGTCTCACCTGTTATGAATCACTCCGTACAGGTAATACAATACGCCGTCGATGAGCGAAGTTGCGAGAAACGGCGTTCTTGTCGGCGATATTTATACCGCGGCGCTACCTGCAATTTTGTTGCAACTTTCTGCAGCCCCCCCCCCCTCTCCCCGGTAATTCTTTATGAGGTCGCTTTCATATGTTCCACACGGCAACCCCGTAAAACTCCATGGTTCCACCACGTTCCGCCAGAACTTGCGGTAGCGAGTTTATTTGACAGATTGAGAAACGCGCCGCCGAAAGGAATTCCGGTATTCACGCTCGTACTTTCGAATATACGCAACGACAGATATGTTATGGGAAAACTAGACACCTTGATCGCGATCATGGTGTTTGCAGGTATCCTAAAAAATCTGACTTATATTACGGGGATTAAAAGCACCATGAAGTTGAAGTTTTATTCGTGATAATATAAAAATTATTTAATTTAATCGGAAGATTTATTAATCCCAGTGTGTTCGAAATTATTTAAAAATCAAAACTCATCGTAAAAAGCATTGCGAAAAGAAAGAATATATTTTCGAATAATACGATACATCGGTTCCCCTCGACGAATCGAATATGTATATGATTAAATTGATATAAATAAATGAAATTCGGGCGAAATTGATGAAAATAAATCGAAGGTTTGTACATAAAATTCGACAAAATTCTATCGTGCATAACTCGCAACAAAACGTCAAAAAAAAAAAATAACAACGACAGCCGTAAATTTATCGTTCGTGTTTCCACCACGACATACATACGTTCCACGGTATTAGTCTACCCGAGGTGTATCTGTGTGTACATATGTATCTATGTACGTGTTTACCACGCGTACACGTTGAACTTCAGAATATAATATCTTCACCGTACGATAACCCTATCGGGCTAATGCATAAGGGTCAATTACATTGCGGTTCGCTCCCAAAGCTCGCGTTCCCTTTACCTAAGCCGCGACCATTATTAGCGGGCGCATTGTCATGGTGCATCCATGGCCGAAACTTTATCTACGCCTTATCAGACCGCGTCCACAAAAGCGGCCGCACGAAACAATAGTCACGCGTCTTGCGCGGAAAATGCATGCGGACGTCGGACGGCTGTTTAATCTACTCCCGTTAACTTGCCGGCGGTGTTCAGAGTTCACAGGTCAGTCGCTGGAACTACAACTAAATCGTAGAAATTAAAAAAAAAGAGAAACTTATCGGTTTTAGCGATTTAGCGAAGTCTGCGGTGATTTTCTTATGGTGGAATAATTGGAATATTTTTTTTTGTTGTATTTTTTTTGGTGGACGATTGATACGATGTTCGGAAATGTTGGCGGGGTGTGTTTGTGTGTTTGTCTCTGTTTTCCGCGTGTTTTGCATGCAACGCGCAAGGAAATTCAACGTAATTCCCGGCCGCAAAAGCTTCGCTAACAAGAGGCAAGAGGATTTTAGTTTCTCGAAATAAAGCTCCGGCACTCTCACGCTGACCACTGGCGCCCGTTGTTCTTGTTGTGGGATATGAACACAGTTGGGCGCTGCGACAAAATATGGCGAATATTAAGGAAGGAACGTGTGAAGCATTATTTTGCAGAATTTTATGAGAAACCGAGGAATTTGATTTAGACGGTTTCCGTGTGGAAATTCACAGGGATTCTAACGCTCGAGGATCTAGAAATTGTAATTGGACAAATTTTTAGATATCGATGCCTGTCTCATGTGTAAAATTCTATACGGAAGACATGTTTAATACTTTCACTTTACGATTTTCCAATTTTTCGCGAAATTCCAGTTTCACCAGTCATTTTCACAATTTGGGGGATGAAAATCTGCGCGAGTGAATACAAATTGTACGTGCGATTCGAAGCGGAATGAGCTGGTGAAAGGTTCAGGAGGATATCTAAAAAAAATATGAAAATGACAGGGCAAAAACCAAAAACCCCGACTTGGTACCTTCAAATTTTTCCGAAAAATCGGCCATTTTTCGAATGCCTTTTTCTGCGAGTCTTCGAGATCGATATCTCTAAAGTTCTTTGAATTAAAACCAAAACACTGCCTACAGAATACCATTTTCCCAAGTTTTCCCTTCCGAAATATAATCCCAAAAAAACGCGATACATCGATTCCCCTTCCCCTCCCGTTAATCTGATTACTCAGGGTGAAAACTCACTCGAATCTGCCCTCGAATCACCAGAATGTCCTGCCGCACTTCAAATCCGGTCGAATCGATTCGTTGGATCCGAAAAAAAGTCTTCTCATTTGCCGACTGTTATTACGCGAACTTTTCTAAGGAAGCTCGCTAGATCCGCTTCGCAAATTGCATCTGAATGGAAAGGGTCTAAGGGGTGGGGGACGGGGGTGAGTCGGGCTCGAATTAATTTCAATGCGGACAGACAGTTTTAATCGTTGTCTTTCAACGTGCCTGACGGCAACGGAAATCTCATCAGGCTGACTGCTCGAAGAAAACGAAGCAGCGTCGCGACGACGTTCATCCCCGGCGTCCGTAACGCGTCGCGACGTGTTACTGGAAATATGGCAGCGTTACCCCCGTCGTCGCGACGGAAACGTAATACTTTATACTAGCCCCGGCGATTTTTCTCGTTTAACATTCCGCCGGTCCGTGTCCAGTCGTCGCTGTCGGGACTTTAACAAAAAGTCCCTTTTCCCTTGCGGAAATTGCCCTACTTTTCCGAGCGGTCATAATCGAACCGCTTGAACACGCCCTTCGAGTCCGTCGACGAAAATTCAGTTTCGCTAATTCGCCGAATTCGGCCGGGGGAAAAGGTGAGGTTAGTTCATCGAGTTCCACGGCGGTACTCATTGTTCTTTTTTATTCTTTGAAATAAGCCGCTCAATTTCACGGGACTTACCCTGGTTACACTAATATACGTGGAGTCTTCTGTTTTTTTTTTTTTTTGGGTGCACAAATAAGTCTAACCTCGAGGCACTCAGAAAACACGCGGAAGAAACGCGAAGAAAAGTTCATATTTCTCAAAAGTACACTCAAAACACTAAGACATAGAATACATTTCGTACAAAAGTGTGATAAATTTAATACAGAAACTTACCTTCTTATTTCCGGGATTAATTCCATAAAAACGAATATGGTAATATTTTCCTCAACTGTGATCTTGGATATACATAATCATATCTTTCGTATTTCGTTCACACTCAAATTTCAAGTGTCAATTCTAAAACAAATAAACCACCCCTCTTTCTTCTTCATTCCAATTAAATTCCTCTGGACCACCCAGTATTTTTCACCGAACCCTCCGTTTTCCACGGATTAATTTCATGGGAATTCTCACACACCTTTCTCAAATTATGTATGTATATATGTACACGTATTCACCTGGCTGCATGTGTCAACAAACCGGTCGCAGCTGCGACACTAGCATCGAAAGATGCACGACACGGAAGAGGAGGGGGAGGGGGGGGAAGGGTGTATTTAGTGGCGTAATGAAGGGCAACCACAATTACGACGCGCGTCGGTCTCGAGGGCGCAATCGAACGTCCCGACGTCGTTCGTCCCCGATACGCAATGCGTAAATAGAACGTGAGCCGCGGCCGGTTCATGCAAATGGCCCGTTGAACGTCACGTCCGACGTCCGACGATAATTCCAAGCAAACCGACGTTGTAAACTGGCTGCTATTAGAAAACTGCTAATTCGCTGCGATCGCTCGAATAGATTTTGCCTATCGTAGCTGGCGAGGAAATCATTTAATTGGCATTCGAAACTTGAGAGTAAAAGAGTAATTCGTGAAAGATTTATTTGAGAATTTGTGAAGCAATATTAAGAATTAGAATCAGGGATTTTGGAATAGAGAAGTGATAACTGTGTGAAGTTTAGAGATTTTTAAATGAAATTCTGTGAGGATTAAGGAGAGAAATTTGTAATTTTTTGATATAGGAGCTTCTTATACATGAGAAGTCTATCTATATATAAGAAGCTTATAATTTTCTTATAAATGTAATAATTCATCGTGAAATGAACGATTAATACTGTCGATTATCGTAGAATCCGCGTGATTATAATCCGATATGGATGGGATGTGATTTTTAATCGGTAGAAATGAATGTCAAGCGATACCCGGTGTTATTTACCGGACGCGGGAATAATTCGAGTGACCCATAAACGATCTCGATAGCGATATTATTTTCAAACTTCCAGCATCGCGGGATCGCGATTGCGACAGCGGCCAAACAATAGGTTTCAATTGATGTAACGGATCCGTAGGTGCGGGGTTTCAAGCGGCAGCGATACTATTTCATTGGCGAAATTCGAATCCGATGCAGACAACGTCGAACATTCCCATATAAAAACATCGTATCTTGTTGTGAAAAGCTGCGGCCCGCATGCGGAAATCGATGTTCCGCGCGGGGAATATATGTATATCGATTCCACACTTTTTTTACGCGTTACAAACCAAATGCCCGCGAATGTAATTCTGATATTTCCCTGTCCCGTGTAATTCTCCCATTTTTTTTATTATTATATTATCATTCCACAGAAATAACGAAGTATCGACGATAAGTGGTCGACGTGGTGGTGTTTTCTTTTCTTTTTCCACGTGAAAAAAAGAAATGTAAATATCTCCGGCGGATACATTTATTCGACTTCGACGGTGTCGAATCGCGTTATCAAGAGGGATCGTCTCACGTGGGCCCATCAATCTAATAAATCATCTTCACGTCCGGCGCCGCCGGACGGCGGAACACTTGTAAATATGTAAGCGAAAGAAAATTTGCTTCGCGCGAAGCTGTTGCCGATGGAAAAATGATGAGAGCAACGTCGGCCCGTCAGAGAGAAGACTTAGTTACCGTTATTTATCACGAAAAGAAGAATTCCGACGAGTAGATCTCTCGAATCGATCGGTCGACTATCGATAGCAAGATAATATATTTTCTATGAGAGTGATGTGAAAAAAAAGAACAATAGATAATACAAATCTTAGAGATTCCCGGCAGGAAATCGCGCAATGACAAAAGCTTATGGCGGGCAGATTAAAATTTAGACCCTAATTTCACTTCGCCGAAGTTCCCGTCGACTTCGCGTTGAATCTGGAAGGGCGAGCTTATAGGCCCGTGACGGGGAAACTTTCCCCTTAAAACCAGAGCCATCCAGTTTCAAGGAACGACGGAACTTCGTTCCCCGTTGCCACCGGAAGCACGCTGGAATTAACTTTCAAGTCCCCCATGGGAAAACATTCAATTGCCACTCAAAAAAGAGGAGATCTATAAAATTCCTTTCGAAATTATCGCCCGAAACGCTTCTGTCGTTCGCCTAATTTACGCTGGAAATATCACACTCGCTCGTTACAGTCATTTTAAAGATATTCGTTTGCTCAACGAAAAGTATAATACTTGTTAGAGAATTATCCTGATTTTTCAGAAACGCGAAATTCCAAAATTCCACGGGAAATAACGGGGCGAACGTTTCCACGACGAGTATTATCGCGTCTCCCACGGAAATGGGATCGACTTAAATAAGGGCTGTATTTACTTGTAACGAAGGAATGCCGCAATTACTATACACCGACCCTCGGGGAGTAATTGACCCCGCAATTCCGTTTAGCCTGCTCCGCACTCCCTAAATACATCGCGAACACGATCTAGCAACATAAATAGGGTAATCTTGAATCGCAGCGCCACGGTTTACATCGTGTAAGGTTTGTTCCTGTTTGTCCGAGAAAATTTTGGATATTCTACTTACGGGCGAGCGATTACTTTTCACTGTGAAATTCCAGGTAAAAGGGATGCGAGCTTTTCACCTGATTTTTCGAGAAATTTTCAGTAACACGGGAAGAACGTTATTGTGAAAGAAAATATGAACTAATTCGGAAATTTTGTGTTATGTATTTTTCGTTTTTCTTTCACAGAATGTAATTTCATTGGTAGTAACGTTAGGATTTTTCGAAATAACACGTTCTACGGTGGGTTTTCGTTACCCGGCCGCTGGAAACTCGGTTAATAGGCGTTGTTAGCGGGAGAATAGCGGCAGTCGGGAATTAAATAATGATTAACCGTACACTTTACACGGCGCGAGTGATAACGATGAAAGTTACAACTTTCGCCACGACCTGTAACTCCTCTGGAAAAAATGCCAGGGAAATTTAGTAATTTGTTCGGTTTATGACGTTAACGTAGAACCTCGTAAACGTGGAGGGGGGGAAACATGCACCACAGGAAGTTGGGTTGCGGTTACCAAGGGGTAAGTACAGGAATTTCAAAATACGTGAACATTTCCATCAATAAAAAAAACATATCTTTCAAATTTCAAAACACGAAAATCTTCTCCCGTTGGAATATTTAAATTCTACCGTTCCAGAAGTTTCTCGACGAGTTAAAATTTCGCTGGGTCATAGGTCAGGCCCAAAATATTTTAGGGCGTAGAAAAGGGCTTTCTAAAATCCCTTCCAGAATTTATGCTGTCCACGCAGTGATTTAATATTCGAGTTGCCCGCTAACCGCGCAGTTTCAGTGACTGAAATCGACAGAAACAGTTTGCGTGTAGCTGTAACTTGGGAGAACCGCATTGCTTGCCAGTCACAAGGGAGCAATGGGGTTCACCACCACAGGCAGCCGCACGCATTGCGTACATACAGACCGAGCCAGGAGTAACTCTAATTTGCATATTACCGGAGAAAATTACACCCTGTTAAAAGAAACAATGAAATATATTACCCCGTTTCATTAGATTAACAAATTTCACATCCGATAACACCGTTCAACGTGATCAAAAATTTAATCTCCCGCGTGTCTGTGCGAACAATCATTTTAGATACACTACACACACACACACGTACACACTGTTTCATCGTGTCGTAAATACATAAAAAAAATACTGTGCCCCGTAAGAAAACGAGTGTTCATTTATCTCCATCAGTCCATGTATTTAAGCCAATATCGAATAAAAATTCCATTGAATTTTTTGTTACCCTGTCAATGTCACATTTTTCTTGCAACCTAACAATATGTACACTCACACAAACTCGGGTGCTTTATTCTCGCCACTGCTGAGTATACAGACACACACACGCACACATGTACAGGGTGGAATTAATACGGAGTGTGTTTAACATTTTACGCCACGCCAAGACGCCGCATCCGGATTACGTTGCAGCACGAATCCTGTTTTTTTTTCTTTCTTTTTCTTTTTTTTTTACGCTCGCATGGCAACCCGCGATTATTTCGTTAATATTCATACGGCAACGAAATTCGTTAGCGACGGTCGCTGCGTCATTTACGCATTCGGGTCGCCGTTATTTTATAGCCCCGTTAATTCGCCGACCATTTTTCACCGATGTAAATCGCACGGCTGATCGTCCGCTTTCTTTTTCCCCTTCCGCGATCGTGAATACTTAATTACCCATGTTAATTATGCTGTCCTCGGGTACCTTTTTCATCGGGGAACTGCGAAAGCTACCCGGAAGATTTTCTTACGAACTTCTCGGTCGAGTATTTGGAAACTCAGTGTGCGACGTTTTTCGTAATTGTTACAAGGGGAAATCCATTTTTTTTATAGATTAACAAATTGTGAAATTCCAAGGTAAAGATCTACATAAACGCAAGGTAGATTACCGAAAAGATAACGATGTAATTCGAACGTCGGAAAGAAATACGAAGAAAGCAGACTTTTCCTAAGTGGAGAGATCAAAATTTCTCTATGAAAAATACTAATTATCACGTAAAAGCGCTAATACCTTTTTTTCACCGGTACGATCCTCTTAATTGATGAACTTCCCATAAAAATATGAATGTAAATTAAACCCGCGAGAGTTCGCATCTTATTGCGGGGCCTGGGAATTTACATTCCACTTTGAGATGCAACTTCCCGAGTGTCTTTCATTCGTGTAAATTTCCCCTGAAAGATATTCTTTCAGCGATGAAGTAAAACAAGCAGAGTCGAAAGAATCTTCGAGCAGATTGCTTCCTTGAGAAGCGCTCGTTTTTCCCCCCCGTTTCTTTCATTTACCGGAGATTATTGCAGCGATGCGGCGCGTTCCACGAACGCGAAAAATCCCGCGTCTGAAATTACATCGCCGGAACGGTTCGGCCTGTAATGGTAATTAATCCCGTCTGGTGGCGCCATGAATTTTTTTCCCAGATTTACGAACTTCACCGCCGGCTGTAAATCGTTTCATCTCCTCGGAATATTTTTTAAGCACCCCGCCAGACTTCGGGGGATTAACCGTTCATAATCGACTAATAGGACGAAGCGATTTACATTAGAAAGTAAATCTTTAAGAACGAGACAGAAAAATAACCAATGAAATATTCAAGATTTTAATTATATCGAATTTAATGCGGAAAATCACGTGGGTGTTTCATGAATTATTTCCGGCGATATCTTGCGACGTTAAGATATTTTTTCTGGTATTTTCTCCGGATAAATAAACGATACTTTGCTGTGAGAAGGAAAAATAAATGGAAAATCCAGACAGTTGACGAATTACAGTTGACATTTGAGTGCATGGTTAACGCAGGGGGAATGGAAGGTCAGCCACGAAGAAAAAATAGAGGTGTCACAGGATCAAAGGCGGCCAGGATTTTCCACCTGGGGTAGAAATTCAAAGGGCCCTTTTACGACCTGGCCACTTTTCCCGAGAATTTTCGGTATCATTTCTTCCCGGGGTTGTTCTACGGTTTCCTGTTTCCCGCTACCAGATCGGACTTAATGACGGCCAATTCGCCGCCTTATCTTCGGAATATTCTAATCGAAATTCAGGCCGGAACGTGTAACTACGTTTTTACCAGATCACGCACACACACACACACACACACACACACACACACCATGGAAAATTTCCGACATCCGGTCGTCGAAATCGAGCGAGCGGTTGCTGACCATTTTGCGGTTCCGTGGCTGAAATATGTGTGTATGTGTGTATATATATGTATATGTACGTAGAAATATGTGTATTTAAGTTTAGGGGTGTGTGTCTATATATTCTAATCGGTATTTGAGAAACGCGAGGGAATTTCTACGACTTCACGGGGGAAATTAACCGAACACAATGCAAACGGAGTGATACGAGTGTAATTAAAAGAACGCATAACTTATTGCATCACTGCACGCGTAATCCCTGCACGGAGTTTAATTACCGCCGCGGATATATTTGTTGCTGTTATTTGTACTATTTCCGGTGTAATTAATACACCTGGTGAATTAGAGTAATCTCGTTAGCACGTGTGCGTGATATCGAATCCATTCGACCTCTCCACTCACACACACACATACGTACGCATGTACGCACGAGAGATCTATCTCTCTTCCATTATCTGTATTAACAAATCCTGCGAACAGACGTTACTCCCGGAATAGAATTCCGTTTCCGAAATATAATTCTCGATACCACATACCTCGCTAACTTTTCGACGTATTTCAATTTTACACGTGACACATATTTCCGTAACTTCCGGAATGTTCAAGGTCTTTCCGGTCGGTTTTCTAACAAACCCCAGAATTTCCTTTTGCCAATTGCGAAATATTTTTTTTCTTTCGCGTCCTTTCGAGAGCTGCGCGGGATAACACACGCTACACACCGTGTACGTGTGTACACCGGGGCGGTAATGTAATAGCAACGTGGCCGGTTCGTGCCACTGATTACAATATTCAAATTTTCCAATCTCCATATGTACGCGTGTCTACGTAGCACGCGTGCGTCTGCAATGAGAGCGGCCTCTGGAATTTCCCAGGCAAAACGTCAGCCCGCCTGTGTACGCGCCGTTTTGCATTTGATTCCCGGGATATCTTCCGGGCACACGTAGTGGTGTGCACGGTATGAGGACCACCTGGTGTGTTGACACACTACTGGGAGAGAGAGAGAGAGAGAGAGGACTCTAGAATCATCCCTCTAAGGGCTGGGAAAACCACCCAGAGGATTCGATTACAAAAGACACCTTTGTGGTAACAATGATTGATAATTAATTCCTTAATTTTTGTAAAGTTATACTTATGAAAGAGGTCTAAATCAATATTTCAAGAAAAATGAAAGTCTTGATAATTTGTTAATAAATGTTTCAAAACCTTTAAAAAATGTAAGTAATATCCAAAACTTTTAAAAAATTGACTTAAAAATTGATTTTCTTAAATATTTCCGCGGGTAAACCGATGCAAGTAGTCAGTTCTGCATTAATCAGACGGGTTATAATATTTTAAATACTATCGCTGCTCGCGATGATCAAGAAGATGAAGTACACGGTTGAGGACTCGAGAGATCACCCGAGAGAGAGTTATTAATAGCGATGGGAGGTACGCCCGTGGGATCGTGGGTCGGAGTGCTGGATAAAATAGAAAGAAGAAACGGTCGGAAAGTTAGAAGAAACTTTTTGAAAAGAGTAACTCGCGTAATATGGTTAACGTACTGTTTACGGTGAATTCGAATTGATCTAATTCCTTTGCAAAGAAAGTATACTATAAACTATGAAAAATTCGAAATTATAGTTTCTTCTTTTAACTACAAAAGGAAGATAATGCGTGGTGTTTAGAATCGAAATTGTTTCTAATCGAGGTGATTAGATTCCCCGCATGATCCAAACACATGGTATCTGATTCCCGACGAGGTACCCTATGATCTATGTTTCACCATCTATCTGAATGCTGATTACGCGAATTCCAACACGCGCGTAACAACACGTATTCGTAGTTCATGATGGTTCGCACTGTCAGTGGCAGAGAATCATCAGGGGTTTGCTTGAATGGAATCGCGCGGGTTATTCGGTTATAATCAGCGAGCTGTATACATTGATTAACGCGGCTTGATTAAACGCCGATGCAATTACGCGGCTTATCGGAATTCAACGTTTTTCAATTTGTTACACCGCAACGCCGGTTTCGCCCGCCCGCTCACTTTTCCGCGGCTGGCTGCGAAATTTTCCGAGAAACGTGGCGCGTTGCGGAATCTCGGTTATTTCGGCAACGTGTTGCCACGTGGCGAATGTGCGAGTGAAATTGTTATTAACCGAACGTGGGGTAGTGGTAAACTATGTTAAAAAGACTGGGGACTTTTATGATCGATTCGCCGTGAGATCGAAATGGAAAATACTTGGAAAATGTTAGATACTTTAAAACGAATAAAACCCGAAGTAATTCATAATGTGTACAAATGTTCCAGACATACAAACATCGTTACTTTTATATATTCTTCCGCTGAAACGTGACAGCACTAAAATTCCAAGTCATCCAAATATCACTACGATGATCAAAAATCAGAGGATTCAAATCGCGTGCGATTTCATCGAGAAAATCTCTCGATAGATTTCCACGTTCTACCTCGCCAGTTGCATCAATCACAAACTGATAATACCTTAATCGATAACCAGTAAGTTTCCCGTCGGAGCATGCTCGATCATTACGGTCGAAACTTGCGTGAACACTAAGGAGAAACCGAAATACTGGCGGTCCTGGCGAGAGAAACTGGCCGGGGAAGCCATTTGCCGAAAATTAATCGTACATATCCGAGAGAACGACGGAATAGAACCATTAGTACAAAGAGATACGAGTGGAAACGTGAGGCCACCCAATCCGCGTGAAATTTCTAATGGGAATAAAGATTTCGAATGTAAATGACAATTAATTAAACGATATAAAAAATGAACGAAAAATTTCACTACAAAGGGGGATGGTAAAAATTTTGAATTAGGGGAACGAAGACGAGTTTGTGATTCGTGTCATTTATACGAACACATCGTGGATTATGAAGAAAGTTCCACGTTCTCGTTTATGCCTTCGGTAATATCTTTACGGATCATTATCTATTATTGCAGCCAGTGTCTACGGTCGTTAATTTTAATTGCTGTACGTAGTGTGTTACTGCTCCGGCAAATGGCACGGCTACGGTTATCATATTAGATAACGTTTGAATAACTTTTTATCACCCACACACATATAAGTTAGAACATTCGAATACCAAAATAAAAAATTTCACGGACAATAAAGAACTCTATAATCGTGTTATTTTCAATATTCGAATCAACGAGTGTTTTCCCCTGATCGAAAGGGAACACGAGAAAATAGGATTCAATGGCCCAATTAAAATCAATTGAACCCTATTAACAACTTTCAAGGAACAGGGATGTGGTACACGGAAGGGTTAACGTGTGGCAAGGGTTAAGAGGGTGACTGCTGCAGGCTCGCAGAAGAGTGTGTGTGTGTATATATGTGTGTGGGTAACCGGCAATTAGCCGAGATATTATCAGATCGGTGATGCGATCCGGTAAAATCTATCTATTATCGTTAACCCCATGGCTGACCATTCGGACACACACAAACACCTCGATCTACGAATTCAATTGCCACCCCAGTTCGGGTCACGGGGTCGGCATACTTTCTTGGCGATTCGACGATAAGACTTGTTATCACGATGGGGGAAACGTAACGTCGAGTTCTGTTTTTTTGCTCGCCTGAAGATGACGGCTAATTTCAAAGCATTCCTTCAGTGACAATTTATTTTCTCCGCAGACAATTCTTTGGAAATCTCTTTCTCCCCCCACGCGGAAGTTCTTTGTTCAATTTGCATAAGTGATGTTTCCAATCTTTTCGTTGTACACGGTAAAAGGGTGTCTCGACTGGAGAAAGGGCTTAATTCTCGTTTCGATTTTCACGAAAAATAAAACGTTCTCTACACATCGAGTGTTGAATGTCTTCGCGAGTTCCGAGTTTCCCAGCGATACCAATTCAAGTTGAAACGTAAGAAAAAAAGGGGATGGGGTGGGGGACCAGCTCGGAAGAACAAGGTTCGAGGAGTCCTTAATCCCTCGGGATTAACCCTTTAACTACTTCGGGCTCATATTTACGCGGAAACTTTCCCGATTACCAGCGGATTTCCGCGGGCGGACAAAATAGCGAGGAAATAATACACGATGACGTAACTTCTAGTCCCTTTGAAAAATGTCATCTGTCGGATGGTCACGTGACAGCTGGTATCGGCGGGAAAATTAATTCGTAAATAATATTTTCCCTCTTCGGGAAAACCGATCGATATATCGGAATACAGTTTATTATTCCCTTCGATGGAAAAACGTTCTTGCGCGAAGTATTTCTCACTTTCGATATTATACGTCACGTTCGCTACAAACGATAACGAAGATTTTCTTTTTTTTTTTTATTATTAATCGCATCTCAGAATAACTTCGGAATAACTTCACACTTTCGATAATCGTACGATAATAATTCCTCGCGGACGATAAGTATCATTCGAGTGTCGTAAAACCATCGTTCCCTTTTTCTTCTTCTTCTTCTTCTTCTTCGATTTCCCCGACAGTTCGGAATGTTCATTGGTACACTTTCGCGACTGTTTACCGAGAGATTCTCGTCGGCGTATCACCACTACCTACCACGGTTCACAAAGGGCGTTCATTATTCCACGGTATTTATCGTAATCGATATCTTCATCGATCCGAAACGTATGCACGCCTCGGAATCGTCATTAATCAAGCATTTCCCCGTAACTCGGGCTCGCAGTCGGAAATTATTTCCTCGTCCGGTTGACCAATCGGCTGCTAAATAGCTCCGATATTAATTTGACGCATGATATTCTCATTAATTTCGCCGCCCGCGGATTCCAACGGTATCAACCCGTACGACGACGAGATATTTAAATGGGAATTAATCTGAGCGGAGGTCGACGTTGCCCGTTACCGTCGCGAAATGTCGTCACTTCCGCGATAATCTCCGCTCTCCTTTCTCTCTCTCTCCCTCTCTCGCTCCGAACCGGCTTATTTTGCAATTAAGAAATGCAAATCGATCGATGACCCGGTGAAACCGATCTTCGCCCCCTGGGGCGATCGTCGCGAATACATCTTGCAGGATTGAAAAAGTTCGTCGTAAAGGTTCGCACAGTGTATTATCTCCGGTTTTAATCCTCTCTCCATTTAGATGAGACGCCGGATCCCGCAAGTTCCTGCCCGGTTTAAGTCGTTTATCAACGGGGAACTCGCAACTCCCGGAACTTCCGCGGACTGTTTTCGTAATCCTCGCATACGGTTCGATCGGTGCCACCCGCGAGAACCGTGCGACCCATCGATTTGTTTATGGTGCGCGGAATTAATCGCGGCACGATTACAGGCTTTAGGGGAAATCGACTCGGTTGACTTAATATTCCGGCGATGGGGAAAAGCAATAATAGCTGGAATCTAGTGACAATGAAGTTCAACGACGTTGCTGGCGAAATACGACGCTGTTCGAGCAACAGTAACGATCCTCAAGACTGAGAATTGATTCCATCGTGTCGACGGAGACACTGGGATCGTGGAAAGTTCGCGGGAAAACCTGCTAGCGTTTCGAATCGTTCCTGTGACGTCACGCGAAGTGGAAATTAACACTATTATTACCAAAAGATATCAAAATTCACTTTTCCAGTGTAACTTAAAGTTATTCCCTATATTTAATCATTTCTCAGCAATTAATTTTGTAATTATTATTCTTTAATACGTTTTTTGAAATTAGCATTGCAGGTGTGTAAGTAACAAATAATTTATTTGACAATTATTAATTCCTTTCAAACATAAAAGACACCTTTCGCTCGGGATCTGCACAAAATCCCAAGTTACCTTTGACGGTGACACGGAGGGGTAGGAGAGGGGTTAAAGACAAGCCAGAGGTGGTGTTTTTGGATGCGCTGAGCGTTATTAAAGCGGAAGCCTGAAAAATGACGGCTCATAAAAGTCAAGACAAAAGGCGCCGCTGGCGATTGCGCGGCTCTTTTCCGACTCGCTGAATGCAGGACGCCCGGGACGTATGTCCAAATTAACTGGAAAATGTTACGGCATATAAATCTGGATAGCAGAAACCCGCCATTTTTTACTACCCCTCCCATTTAATAGTTTTTATTATTAGTCGGACTCTTTGATTAATATCCTATTGTCTGACCAAGTACAAGAGTTCCCGACTGATAGACCTGAACTACTCTTTTCCGGAAGAATTAGATCGAGGTTTTCGGGGTATTCAAACGGCATTAAATCCGCATATTTCCCCCAAACTATGGTGATATTCTTGTAGGGGACGTCCACCCGAGTAATTTAAGCCTAACTACGAGAAGATCCATCAAGCCAATCGCGAGATATTTTGATCTAAAAAGTCGAGGTTTTTGTAAGAAACGTCGTCTTCTTCCTCTCCTCCTTCTCCATCTCCATCTCCATGTTCAGCCTGTCACGCAGCCCGGTGTCAAACCCTAACATATGTTTCATACTATGCGAGATAATTTTTCTGCCGATAACGTAGATTTTATATATGTAGTATATGAAATTTCCTCTCACACACATCCAGATTGTTAACATATTAAATTAGAAATGTTTGTTACGTTACGTTTTTGACATCAAGCTTCGTAAAATTAAGGGTCAGAATGCGTATTCGAAACATATTCGATCATTTTTATATCTTGAAAATTGCGCGAATGGCGAGCGATGTATAAAAATCGCGAAAAATCGTCAAATTATGACAGTTTTTTGGTCGGCATTCGCTGAATTTTTGAGATAGCGATCTGAAACTGGTACCATTGTTTTAGTTAGGAAATTCTACGCCAGAACAATGTATAATAGTTGTACTTTTCGAAAATTTAATTTTTCGCAAAAATCTGAAGGGGGTAGGTCAGGATTTTTTGCGATTTTCGTAAATCGCCTGCCATTTCCACAATTTTTGAGCTATTAAAATGATCCTGGGCGTTTTGGACGCGGAATCCGAAGCCGAATAAGATGCAGAAAGAATCAGATCGATATCTAAAAAATTGTAGAAATGGCAGGCGATTTACGAAAATCGAAAAAAATCCTGACCTACCCCCTTCAGATTTTTGCGAAAAATTAAATTTTCGAAAAGTACAACTATTATACGTTGTTCTACCGTAGAATTTCCTAACTTAAACAATGGTACAAGTCTCAGGTCGCTATCTTTAAAATTGAGGGAATGCCGACCAAAAGACTGGTTGAATTTGACGATATTTCGCGATTTTCGTAATTCGGCCGCCATTTCCGTAATTTTTGAGCTATTAAAATGATCCAGGGCTCTTTGGACGCGAAATCCGAAGCCGAGTAAGATGCAAAAAGAATCAGATCGATATCTCGAAAATTGTGGAAATGACGAGCGAAAAACGAAAATGGTGAAAAATCCCTGACCTATCCCATTGTGCAGGTCAGGGATTCACCCACATTTTCGTTTTTCCCTCGCCATTTCCATAATTTTTGAGCTATTTTAGTGATCGAGGTCATTTTGGATGTGTAATTCAAAGCCGAATAAGACAGTGAAAGAATCAGATCGATGTCTAAAAAATTGTGGAAATGCCGAGGGAATTACGAAAATCACGAAAAATCGTGAAATTCAACCAGTTTTTTAGTCGGCATTCGCTCAATTTTTGTGATAGCGATCTGAAACTGGTACCATTGTTTTAGTTGGGAAATTCTACGCCAGATCTATGTATAATAGTTGTACTTTTCGAAATTTTGATTTTTCGCAAAAATCTGAAGGGGGTAGGTCAGGATTTTTTGCGATTTTCGTAAATCGCTTGCCATTTCCACAATTTTTGAGATATTAAAATGATTCTTTCACTGGCTTATTCGGATTCGCATTCCGCGTTCAAAACGGCCCGGATCATTTTAATATCTCAAAAATTGCTGAAATGGCAAGCGATTTACGAAAATCGCAAAAAATCCTGACCTACCCCCTTCAGATTTTTGCGAAAAATGAAATTTTCGAAAAGTACAACTATTATATGTTGATCTGCCGTAGAATTTCCCAGCTAAAACAATGGTACAAGTTTCAGACGGCTATCTCAACAATTGAGCGAATGCCGTTCAAAAAACCGCCTGAATTTGAGGATTTTTCACGATTTTCGTAATTTGCTCGCCATTTCCACAATGATTGAGATATTAAAACGATCCGGGACGTGTTGGACGCGGAATTCGAAGCCCAATAAGACAGTGAAAGATTCAGGTCGATATCTAAAAATTTGCGGAAATGACGAAAGAATCCACAAAAAGCATCGAAAATGCAAAGCTATGGGCCAAGTACAAGAGAATGTTACATTGGAATAGGTTGTTCATTAACATAAACTGCATTTTACACAGGATTTGAAATCAATCAAACTTGCTCACATTTGATTGATTTCAAATCCTGTGTAAAATGCAGTTTATGTTAATGAGCAACCAATTCCAATGTATCATTCTCTTGTACTTGGCCCATAGCTTTGCATTTTCGATGCTTTTTGTGGATATCCTATTGTCTGATATTTTGTTCGTCTCGAGTGTCTGTCAAGTTATCGAGTTCGTCCGAACGACAAAAGACGACGAGTTTAATTAATTTCTTTCAAATTCTCGCTTTCCCGGAACGTAGAAACGTAACGGTAAAGTCTGCCGCGGATATTTGATACGAAATAATATCATACGGCGAGATTTTCACGGCACCCCGGTGTACGATTCCGCGTAACAAAAATAACAGTGGCGTACGGCGCCGGGATTAATACAGGGACACCTGGGGGTACGTTTTTAACAAATTCAATTTTAACACGGTAAACATCCGGCAGAAAATTATGGACCCCATATTTCACCCTGGCGTTCGGAATAAAATTTCCAAAACGTGTTTCCAGAAAAAAAAATCCGCGAATTCGCGTGATTCTCGTTCGACAAAAAAAAAGAGAACTCGTTAACGAACCGTGTTCAACGCGTACGATTTAAATTAATGAAATTTACTTGTCCCTTTTTCCCTCGCACTCGTGACAATTATCGCTAATCCACGGACCTTTAAAAACATCAAAAAACACAAAAGAAATTCCCTTTTTTCTCTACCGCGAAAATCTAAACCGACGATATTCGGCGGTTCTCGTAAATTTTCACGTTTCCCCCCGCAATTATTGTCTAATTATCGTTCGTTCTCGGGGCGGGTTGTTCTCTGTTCGTTTTTTTTTTCTCTCGTTTTTTTTTCCTGGTTCCGATTCGCTGAAAGTCGGAGACAAAGGGCGCCGCCGGCGATTGCGCCTCTTTCTGCACGGCTGAATAGACGACGAAAGCTGCGCTAGAAACAGGGGTGAAAAGACGATCACCGAGGGGGTGGGGGGATAGAGGTGGGAGGGGGTGGGGCGGGGGTTCAAGTGGCGCGATACAGAGGGTGGTGTTTTGTCGCGGAATAAAAGTTGCCGGCAGCAACCCGGAAAACGCGTGTGACCTTATTCGGAATACTACGTCTGACTATGGTTGTCATGTAACTACTCCGCGCAGTCTGGCGCACTGAATAAGATGTCCTGAATAAGAATTTCTGTAGCTTTGCGAAAATAAAGGCGACCGTGCGCACGCTAGTTTTTTTTTTTATTTATTGATAAATTCTAATAAATAACGGTGTTACGAGGTGATACTGAATTTTAGAAGGGGGAATTTCAGAAGGAAAAACCTGGAACAATATAATATATGTACGACTTTTGGGGATGAATTTTAATAATTAATGATTTTCATGGATTTTCTGATATATGAGAATATTAAGGAGTGTTTATAGATTATTATTGAAGTAAGTACCTGTTCGTTGGAAAGAATGAGTAACGGTTGTATCGACATTTTTAAATACTCAATTTCACCGCAGAGTTATCGCCGATCTATGTTTTTAAGGGCGCAGTAAAGTCGACGGGGGGGGGGGGGGTGAGGTAGTGAGTTGCAGAAGTTCCCCGGCAATAAATGCGAATGGACGGACTTTAAGACACTGGAGGGCGGCTTTGAGAGGCTGCTAACTCAGAGAGCGGAACGAGTTCTGGATAAACATGAGCTGCAGGTGTTACCTGCGAACAAAATTTGTACGATTTATCACGGCGATCGACTCCAGTAATTACGCGGCACGGCCGAGTTCCCGGACGAATAAAATAAGTTGCTCTTTGGGAATCTTCTGTGCTTCCAGCGAAGTTTGTTTTCTCATTCGAACGTTTCTATCGCGGCGCGAAACCGTGGTAAACGGGATTCACACGTTGCGGAAGCTGTCTGACTATAAGTGAGTCGTCTTCGAGTTCTTTAAGTCGTTTCGCGTTAATCACGGCTCGAATTGAAAGGGTTTCTCTGTCCTCGTGACATTCATCTACGTCGATAAAGTGCGAAAGAAGTCTTTTAAATGTCAATTAGTGTCGATTAACCTTTCGTGGAAATTCCTCGGGAATTATCCGTGTAACGAAATGTTTCCACAGGTAATAGACGATCTACAAAATCCTTTGTGAGTCTTTAGAATTGAACGCACTGATTTTTTGAGAATTTTTTTTTTGTCGAATCGTATTGGATATGAAAATATTCCCGAGGAAATGATTTCACTTTTCACGGATAATAAATTTCTCTTACCGCGCGGCTCGCGAGCACGTGACAACATTTCGACCCGTTCTATGTTATTGCGCCAACTGTGAGCACGATATATGTATGTATGTATGCATGTATGTAATGTTAACTTGCACCGCTGATAGGAACACCGGCGGAGAACCGCGCGATAAATTTATCGCAATGTAATTAAACGTAACGTGACGAAACATGTTTCGCGATACGATAAGATGTTATTCTAGGGTGGTTGGATGTGTTACGATAAAGCCACCACGATACGCGGGGGATAATTAGCATACGCGCGTGTCAAGCACAAAGCGTAGAAATTAGCAGGCGTGGCAACTCGAGGACCGCGAAATTGAAAACGGAGCAAAAATTTCATATCAAAGACTTTTCAAAGCGCGAAACTATCCAAAATATGAAACTTTGGGTATCAAAACGTAGAAAGATATTATTTTAACAGATTTCTCAAAGAGTCTCCCACAATAAGGTTGTCAAAATAAAGATTTTACACATTTTCCACAGGAACAAAAAGGAAATGAACTTTCCACACATCTAAAAACCTCCGCCGAATTCAGCCAGTTCCCAAAAGAACAAAGGACGCAAAACGTCAGAAAATTAGCAGCGCGCAAGTTTTTCCGTCAACCCGAGCTCGATTTTCCTCCTCCTCCAAAAAAAAAATGTCTACGGCACCATTGAAGGAACGTAATTAAAAATTCATTCGGACGAAAGTGGAACGCTCGTTACTCAAAATGACGATTAACGACTAAACGAAAGAGAGACAGAGCTACACCCGACAAACACCCACACACACATACACGTACACGCACTTTCTCTCCCGGATTCGTGCAAAAAACAAGCGAAACAAAAATTACAAAACGTCACACATCGTGTAATAAGCTCGACAACTTTTTGCACGCCGGTAGAGGGAAAAGTATCAGTTGTTCCGCATGACTTTTTAACGAGCACCGTTGAATTAATTTCGCCGCGCACTGCTCCCGAGAGTGGCAGCCGCTTTGTTAGCCTTCGTTTACCTCGGGAAATTACAGCGTTCGCAACGTAGTTACCGAGTGTACATCCTTTAGTAGGAGTTGATGTCCCGTTAGTGGTACGACTACGTGTTTACTGCCCCACCGAAACAAGACCCGGGTCTCTCTCTCTCTCTCTCTGACCAGCTTCTATGGGGCTCGCAAGTTTATTTCCTTGACCCGCAACCGTGCACCACCACCGAGGAACACGTTCTACGTGCCCGTTTGACGAATCACACGTTCGTAAAGCTTTCCGGGATCTTTCGCTCCGCACGCTGCTCCGGTTGGATCATCAATCGTGCTCCTTCGAGGATTTTTCCAGGAATTTCAAACGATTCGAGATGTACGGGGCGAACCGTCGAACGGACGGAAGTTGCCACGCGGTGGAAATTTGACGACCTGGCTACGTCCTCGCGAAGAAATTTCCAACGTTCGGAAACTTTCATGTGTGGAAATTGTGCGTAGAAATATTAGTGAACCTTCGAAGCGAAGGAGTTTTTTTGAAATATTAAAATTTCTGCGCAGAAAAGAAAACAATGCTTCGGACGAAAAGAAAATTTGAAAAATTTCATTTTCACGTAAAAAGAAGACTCGCGTCTTCCGAGATCTTGGTGTAAACAAATTTCTGCTAGGTTTATCCACGGTAGAATGGAAGACATTTTTCTACCTTGTTT
Organism: Mimumesa dahlbomi; assembly: GCA_917499265.3. Classification (NCBI taxonomy): domain Eukaryota; kingdom Metazoa; phylum Arthropoda; class Insecta; order Hymenoptera; family Crabronidae; genus Mimumesa; species Mimumesa dahlbomi. Next base: position 13,976,878 of record OU824118.1, read on the forward strand.
CCCCGGCGGAGTTTCCACGACGAACGATCCACGGATAAATTTGGCGAACGCGATTTTACGGCTGGCCGATGTTCCTTATTGCGTGGTCACGTACAACAGCAACTGGCTTTGAAAGCACGTAGCGGTTTCCAGCCAGGTTTTAGGTTCCACGGAAGACTCACTCCTTCACCAGACGTGAACGCGGCACGTACTCGTCAAAGGAAACAAGCCTGTTTTGCGAGTTAAACGTGTGCTAACCGAATAAAGAGGAAACCTATTACGAATCCGGCCGAGCCCGATCGCGTGCCGAGTTGAATGACGGGTATTTCCGATACTATGTATCCGCGACGTATTGGCGACGTCACTCGATATTGCCTGTGTGTTCTATTTTGAGCGAGCCGGCATTGATATTGCACCTGCAACGATTCGATTCTGCTGTGTTCCTCAAAAAAAGAGAAAAAAGAAACAAAACAAAAATACCGACACTGTGCTCCAGTTGCTTCGCCCCAATCGGTCCAGTTGTGATACGTATTTGTTTCTTTTTATCGTCGAAAGACATCACTAGATTATTGTACCAAAGACAAAAATTACTGAAACTCGATTGCATTGATCGAACCATCATCTTGGGATATCAGGTGATATTAAATATCAAGGAATATAATACGAAAGTGTATAAACATCATTTCAAATTTGAACTTTCAACGATGCACAGTACTTTTAAAAAATCTCCATGGTATCAAAATTCCCAAGTGTCACCAAAACTTATAAATGATCCTCCAAGTGTATCACAAATACACTCGAAACAACCCTGACCCATATACACACGTGACCCTGGACGATCCTTTAAAAATCGCGATAACTTTCCTCGTTGCCTTTCAACCCACCACGGTTGCCAACTATATTACGCGGTGTTTCGTTAATACACGTTCCCAGGGGCGGCGGAGGGGGGCGGGAGAGGGGGCGCGGGTAAATACGAAACCGTATCAAAGTGCATTCCGGCGAAGGAACAATAAGTACTCGTCAAAGGGAACAAAGAGCGGCGGGCGGATTAAAGCAAAACCGGCCGGAAGAATGGCGTGAATGCAGATGCGGCGGGTCGAGTTTGAACGCGGCGTTAAATCTGGCCCGTGCATCGGACCCCCAGGATGCAACACGTGTTCGTGACATTGCATTCGCCGTCGTCTCCTGTCGGCCTTCCGGTATTTTCGATAAATTTCCTTTCGCCCGTGTAACGAACACGGGGACAATTTTCCCGCGAACAAGGCCGTTTCGAAGCTCGACTGGCGAATTTTCCGCGCGGTTTTCGTTGTAATTGTGACTTGAACGGAGTTGAATACGAAACGGGGTCGGTACATACCGTTCTCCTTTATTCGAACGCACGAGGAGATGTGAATTTAATGCAGCGAGATTTTATAATTTACTCCGGGAGCTGTGGAATAACGTCGGGCAGGTTTATTGAAAAAAAGAGGAAATAGTAAGGTTACATTTGTAGGAGGTGTAGGGGGGGGGGGCGAAGAGAACGAAACGGTGTCGGCGATATCGATTTTAATTGTTTGCGTTTAAAGGGACTGAGACTGTGTATCTGATTCTTTGAATACATTTCGTAACTGAGAAATACTCGTAGAAGGTACTTTTTAATATAAGAGCACTTATTTTAGTGACTTTGTGACGCTTCATTTGGATCATTCTGTACATACCTGCATTCACTTTGATGTTTCCGAAAGAGTGTTTATCGTTATACATTTCCCAGGAAATTAAAGTGTAACTATACGCGAATAATTCAGGAATGATAAAAAACGAAGAAATCTCCGAGAGATCAAAAGTCTCCAGTTTTGAAAACAGTGTCGTACCGACCGGTTTTGGTGCCCCGTACTTCTTTGTCTCAGTTTCCCGGCAGGTTTCGGCAAACGGCAACAATTTCCCGGGGTTTTCCGTGACGTCGACGGTCTAACGGCATCACGTCGGACAACAATGGGGTCGGGTGACGAAAACAATAACTCGGGCGGCGTGCTCGTCGGCGAAATTCTCGCGTCAGAGGAAAACAGTTAATTCATTTACGCGTCCTGTAATTTAAATGGAACATCAGGCTCCCTGTTAAACGCGACACCGACGGCGCAACCTCTTGTTTGTCAATCAAACGGGGCGGCGAAAGCATCGCGACGGAAATCGAATGCAAATTTGATAATTCGCCGGGCCGCGTGTCGTTTTTGATCGACCGATTGCGCGAACGTCACGCACTTAAGTCTTTCTAATCGGTTACAATTCACACCTCGGGTCATTAAGGGGAAATTCTAATGATCATCGAGTCATTTCACATCGTAAATTTGTCACCAACGCTTGTTCCATGGTTAAAAGTCTTTTTTTACTGAGATAATTCCGCGTTAGATGACAGTCGAAGATTTCTAGCACGATAAAACCGCAAAATGTGATAGGAAAACGTAATTACAGTATATCGGCAAATTTTAATGACAATGCATATTAAACGGGAGATACTTGAACGTGATTTTCTCGACGGAAAGTGTCAGCGGACACGGTTTCCCCTCGACAAAGTAGTACGAAAAATCAGTGGAAAATGGTGATAACATAATATTGATCCTAAATTACACGTTCGACTAATTACACAAATTCTAAAGAAAATCCGCTTTTACGACGAGTCCGATGCACGCTCGCCATCGCGGGGAACGTGACCATAGTTAGAATTCCCGCCACCGAAATTCACCATTGGCGAAATAAATTTATAGTACCCCTGTAACCATGCGCACAGGTTTTACCCATCGCACCGATATTCCCCGCTGTCGATTCTCGTTTAAATAGTTAACTCCCTTATTTTCCACGATCTTCCATGAAAGTTACATTACCGGGAAATATGTAATATTGGCTGGTCAATAATTTTTTGTCCCCCCTCCCAACCCGTTCAAAATGTAATTCAGACACTTCCCTTTGACAATTCCCGTCGCGCAAATTGCCTCTGATCATCAAAGTCGATCGGGTTGGAGAGAGAGAGAGAGAGGGAGAGAGAGTGAAAAAAAAGGAGGAAGAAAATGCTCATCGACGCGTCTTCATCCGTTAACAGATGAATTTGCTTCACGCGCGTGTGAATATCTGCCTTGTAATCCTCATCGTGCGAATTATCTTCGACAAAGCGTGCAACATCAAGGGTGTGCGAGGCAGCAACGTAATTGCAGACCGGCGTTGATTAACGTTCAAGATCGATCGACCGGCACTGATCGATTGTCTACCGCGATCGATAAACCCGTTGTCGATCGGGTTGCACCGTCGTCTCTTAAACCAACGCGATTTCGGGCTGCCCGCAATTTCCCGTCGATTCGCTTTCGCATCGTGCGTTGCTTTCCCTTCGAAAAAAAACTGTGCCAACGCACTGGGGTGCGCAGAAATTTGCGAAAAAAAATAGTATTTTGGCTCCGGAAAACGCGCGGAAAACACGAAGATCCCGGCGACTCAATTCCGCGAGGAAATACCGTCGTAAACGGTGAACGGTGCGATAACTACCCCACTTGATTGTAAAAAGTGAACCGGTAGATTATTCCATATCATTATCCGCTTCTCTTTTACGATACTAATTTCCCCGCTGCAATAATGATCATCGTAATATAGTTACTACCCTGTTATCCGCGATCCAGCGGGAAAAACGTGAATTTATCGCCTCGATTCCGTCACGTGACTTCCTTTTATCCGACCGAAAATAATCGACGTGAAATTTTCTTACGATTATATTTTCCCTCGGACTCGTTTCCGTTGCTCGTCTATACGATATACTAAATATATTTCAGATAATTTGATGAATCACCGTCGGGAACGAGCGCACCGCCGCTTCCCTTTGCAACGTCAAACTGTCTCGCTTTTCGTGCGGTAATTTGCATTGTGGAAATTCCGTTTGCCGTGGCGCAGGATATTGCGTAATGCAACCGGCGAAACGACGTTAATTAGACCGACCGATCGACTCGCGGCATGCCGGAAGACACGCGATATTTATTGCGTGTCCGCGGAGGTGGAGGAGAAAAAGAGAGATAGGGGAGGGGGAGGGGGGTAATTAGAAGGCTTTGGAAATTATCGGTGGAATTGATAATAAGACGTCAGACGGGTGCGCGGATGCCGCATGGATCTTTAACGCGATGTTTGGCCTTCCTAACCACGCCTCCCTTGTTTTTGGTAGGAATTCTCTTTGACAGAGCGCACACGGAGCCGCGTCCCAAGCAAACGTTAATTACGCTCATCGTTTGATGAGTTCGAAGCAAGAATCAAACCGTAGCAAGACTCCTCCCGTCGTTGAATCAATGTTTCAACGGAGTTTGAAAAATTGCTGCACCGGGAGTGACGTTACAAGGATAGCTTTAGCGGTGGTAATTATAAGGGTCGGTTCACACCGAGTAGATCGACGTGAATTTTTACTATTCAATATATTTTATTTTTTCCACAACATTTCCTACGAGTTAAATTATCTTTGCCTTGTAAAAAGGGTTTGTTTCGATTTTTATATAGGCGAGAACTTCTACGACCACGCGTTAAGGGTCTTAAGAGCCCTTTGATTTTCAGTGCCCTTCTACGTGCACGTGGAATTGCTTAAGGGACACCCTACAGCCCACAATAGGTTTCAGAATGATCGTGATGTAATTTTGTTCAGGTAAGTAGTTCAACCGTGGAACCTTTATTAAGGGTGTATGTATGTATATTGCAAGCCCTTCCGTCTACCTCTTAATTTTCGGTGAAACGCCCCTTCGCTCGAAAGTGAGTAACTCCGCATAATCTTTAGGGGGCTGTCGATCATTATCTACGATCAGACAGTCGTTAAAGAGATTAGTCTGCTCGTCGGGTTCTTCTGGCTATGAATATTATATCGCGTGCCCTCGAGCATTCTGTTGCGAAGAAGTCGCGCTCGTGAAATTGATTCACCTACACACGGGCACACCGATACCGCGCGGGCGGTAAATTAAGAAGACAGCTTTCGCGTGGAATTAACGGTGAAATATTTATACGACGCCCTATTCGTTAGAAAGTAGCTCTGAGAAAATCACTTGTACGTTATTGCCAATTCACAGGAAGATTTTTAACACTCTTGGATGTCGATAAAAATTTAGTTAATGCGATTAATCGACGAATTTGTGAAAATTTCGGATGATAACCGAGATTTGGTAAAATCTCAAGGGTAGTAGTGGATTAATACAGGTTTCCGTTTCTTGGTTCGAGACCTTTATAAAGGCTGATTCACCTCTCGACCCGTCCCCCTCAGGGACGTGTGATTAACCTACGTACCCCCCGTGCCTTGCGTAATAACGTCCCATTTAAGATTACGTAAACAGCATTGACATCGAGTGCCATTAAAAGCCCTCACCTTAACGGCGGAGTTTCCGATATTATAAATTCCCTGTACGTCGTTCGGTTCTGCGAACGATATCGTTAGCATCTCGGATAGCGTGTTAAGGATTTTCCACGGAATTGACAAACTGCACTGTTTAGTTCGCGGCGGCGTAATTAGAATGGTAATTACGTAGATAACTGCGAAGCTCGAATGAACGTTCGAAGTTCAATTTACCGGTGTGATTATTAAACGTGTACACGCAGAATGTTCCGTTACCAATATGGAAATTCCCTTTGGACCGGTGATATAATATCAGTAATCAAACGCAACGTATTCCGAGGCACACGGATAGGGAGCCTTCGAACGACCGGAAGATTTACGGATCCGCCATTAGTTTAAATATGTCGATCCTCCAACGTCGTAGAAAATTCTTACCCTCAACATCAACATATTACAATTTATAACAAACAAATTAAAAAAAGTCTATCGTACATAGACTCAAAGATGAGTAAGTATCTTCTAAATCACATTTCACAGAATAATTCGTTGTAATTTTGATTTCGAGTACGTCGTACCGATTAAGACAATTAAAACACCGATCGCCCGATACGATGTAACGCGTAGCTACGCGGGTAATCGTTCGGCGTGAGAATTTATAGCGGCGTTTATTAGCCGCGTACGCGAAATATCCTATTTCTATTGTGGAAACTCTCTTTAGTGTAACGTACAATGCTGGTGTGGAGCAGCGTGGCGTAATCCGGGCGATAACATTGATTACGGGAAGCGGTGAAACGATCCTCCCGTGGGTAAATCTCCCGCGTAATATTTATTGAGTACTCCGGTGAATCCGTAATTTTATCACGGAGAGGGCCCCGGTCAAGAATACCGGTGGTTGGCGCGACCGATATCGACGAACGACGGCTATGTATCGAATTTAACCGCGGTGGACGGCCACCCTGACTACAACTTAACGCGGGGGAAAATTTAATTGGTCGGCTTCGTTTCCGGACCGGACGCACCCGCGCCGCTGTTAATTAAGTGCCCGGCTCGAGTATCGAAGTCTCGTCGGAGCCGGACAACGATAAACAAATATTTCGCGTAAAAACAGAATGCTGACGGGCGATCCGGCGTTTCATCGAAAAATGAATAAACGATGCGAATTTAAACGCGCCGCGGCATCGTCGACGAGAATAATTTTGTATTTTATTACGAAAGGGCTTAACGGTGGTTCCCAGAGAGAGAAAGAGAAAAAAAGAACGTCGGATAAATAACGCAAAACGATTGGTGAAATCGAACGGGGAATGTATGGCTCGTGGAAAAATTCCACCGATGGTTTAGTTGGTTTATTGATACTCGTTTATGGTAATGGTGAAAAACAATTGGAGGCTGGTCTGGTGGTTCTACTTCGGGGATCTCTTAATTGCTTAACTGAGAGACCTGGGAGGTCGATGGGGTCAACTACGTCACGGAAAAGTGCCTGTGGTCCTTAGGGGCCTTTCAAGGAACCTTGCGAATCGACTTTGCATACGGCCCTGAGGGTACCCGTAGACACCCATTTCAAGCCTGTGGAAACCATTAAGTCTGAGCTATTAAAGCTGCTCCACACACTCAGCTTTTTCCACGGAGTTCCTCGCTACGCTGTTAAAACTGTGGAAAACTGAGCGTAGATCCGTTTCAAGTAGTATGGGTGCCCATGGGTGTTCTAAGGATCTTCAGACCTATGACCCTTGAAATTCCAGAATGTGTTCCCATTTTCCATCCTTCCTTAGTCTTTCTTCCTACCGGAAAACTTCATAGAAATACCGTAAACACGTTGTAAACGTTATTTTCTGAAAAATTTCAACGCACCAAGGATTTCTACGCGTCGAAAGATCAGTTTTGCTAAAAAACGTGAACCCGACAGAAAAGTGAATCGGAACGATGTGAAAAATAATGAACCGTCGCACGTTTCACGGGTTTCCAGCGCGATATAAATAATTTCCAATTCGAAGGGCACTCACGTCCACCGGCGGTAATTATGGGGCCGTTTAATTGTTGTTTCGGACAATGCATTTTAATCACGGTTATTTTACCGTTCGCCGGCGGGGTATAGAATTGTCAGTTGTCACCGTTGCCGTTGCGAAAGGCAGTCATCACGGTCAAACGGGCTTTAAATCAGAATGACGGATGAACCCGCGCGGCGATGCCCCTCGTAAACGTTGATCGACCGGACACGTTGCGCGGTTCGATCAATCATGCCACCGCGTCAATCGTCAACGCTCGAATAAATATCGGCAACAGTGATACGTGGGGGAAAAAAAAGCGATCGTCTTACCGGCCAATTTCGAAATTGACGGAACACAAAATATCGCGATCGCCTCTCGAACGGGAACATAGCTGAAAATCAATTTTTTTTTCATTCGTTGAATATTTTACGAAAGAGACAAAAGTACGATGAATAATTAAACTGGGGAAGGTTGGTATAGAGTTGTTGTTGTGTGTATAGTTGTTTTGTAAACGGTAGAGAGAGTCATCGGAAATTGAATTGCTGTTTGAACGTATGTATGTCTAATTGGACTGACCAATTGACTTCCAGCCGCGAAACGTTTACGGGATAGAACATAAAAGTGAATTCCTGGATGCTGTAATAGCATAGTCGGGAATGTGCCACTGCGAGTTTAGGACGAAATTGCCTACAGGTGGGATACGTGTTATGAATAAAACATTACAGGCCCTCAAATCATCCGCTAATTTGTGGACACCCTGTACCGCCGGCACTTAGACCCCTTAGGCATTTAGGGCGCTATTTTCTCTCGAGATTTTCCTACGTTACCCACTCCCCACCGCCACCCTTTATCTACTCAAACAAGCCCTAAATAATCCAAAAGTTTACAACCACGTACAGACCTATATAAATAATGAAGTACCCCACTAAAAACAACCCCATGAAACATGTTCTATGGGAAACGAAAGGGGGAGTGGTTTCTCCCAAGGGCACGTTCACCTTGAACGATCCAATTAATCTATCCTTGCCTGGATCACGCGTGATCGATCAAGAAAATGCGAACGGGTGTCCCATTCGATAATGAAAATATCAGAAACGATAGTTTTCGTGGCACGATCGTCCTTTAGCAGGCTGGAAAGACGTGGCTGGTAGCGCCGGGGTAAAACGAGCCAAGTGAATTAATTACCTATATCTGGAGGGTTTTAATTAAAGTTCCTGGAACTGTTTATGGTACGAGTACCGGGGATGTAGGCGCGTATGTGTGACCGCGTTAAGTTGGCAGCCGTGTGCGTGTCGAGTCGGTTGCACACGGGCACGTTTAACCGGTTCGCCACGTCTCCCGCGTACCTACCAAACTAGCACGATAGTTTCCATCCCTGTGCAACCACCCCTTTACTCTACCCCCTCCCCTCCCACCCTCCCCGTCATACTACCCCTAGATGTTACCCCCTGTAATACCGGCCTGTTGACCTCGACAACTTCGCGATACATCGATAGAGAAATCGATATCGATGCCGCACATACACACGGCTATGTCAAAAGTTAGAGGCAGATGGGTGTTTTATTGGTGACAAAATACATACAGGATGGATAATTAAATGATTGGTAGCGATATTACGACTTACTGATAATCTACGCTAGGCTAACGTTGATATAGTGGCAAATTGGTTGACTTTCGTATATTGTGTTATGTATATGTATGTATATGAATGTGTGTAGTACATCAAGTAGTGATCATTTAACCGTAACATTGCTGTCGCACGTAGCCAGACTACCAACGGTTCTCTATTTGTTTCGGTGAATAGGGAATGTTTAGCAATAGCGGTTACCACGGGTTTCGAATGGCGGTCGGAAGTTCAAAAGCATATTCTACATACTGCGGCAACGGTAATAGGCGAACGGGAAACGTCGGGTCTAGTATTGTTCCATCGGATTCTTCTTTTATGCGTGGCTGGCTGATACGGACGAAGAAAATTCAAGTCTGTCCTGAAAACTGGGACGTGTAATATCCCGGACGAGTGAACTGCAACAGTAACAGGTAGAGAATAGTGTCTCCTCCAGAGACTTACATACACAAACTTCCACACACACACACACATACATAGGTATCCCCTCATCTCGCTTCCAACACCATATTTTCCCAGAAAAAAAAGAACACCACCAGGTTTGTTCCCCCTGTATAAATTGCATCCACCCAGGATTAAAGTGAACACCATAAAACGCCTCTTCGTACCCTAAAACTTTCCCTTCGTAGACTTCTATCCTTCGTCCCTTTTTATCTTCGATTCTCTAGACTAGGCCAGCCTGTAACGATCTTCATCCAGCAAACTTCGCACCTGTCGTCGATCACCGTACGGAATGGGTTCCATTCGCAGGGGTTAATCTAGCCGGCCCTAGGCCGTGGAAAATCCTACGTGTCTATGTGTATGTACACGTACACACCGGCGAGGGAAAACTTATCGATCGCCACCACGACGTCGGTGTCCGTTCGGTGTCTGGACCCGACACGACTCGCAAGCCGGTAATTCGGCCACGCCAATCCGTGGTTAGTCGCGGTTATCCCGATCCCGAACGATCCGGGAACGTGGGAGGACCCACTGTTTTAACCGGGGCCCTTCCCGCTATCTTGTCCGTCCGGTGTTTTTTTTTTCCGGATCATCGATTTATGGCGGGAGGAACAAAGGGACTTTGCTAAACGATGGGGTTGGACCAGAGATTCCTATGGGGAATCTGTGTAGGAAATCTTTGGAAGATGAATATTTAAATTTGTCGATTCAAGGGTGAATCGTTCTATCTTTAAATGTGTGTTGATGTTATTATTAGTTACTTTTCCATTGGTCTTATTGGATGATGATATGATTGCACTTTTAAAGAGTTGTTTAGAGTTTGTGACAGGTAGAGATGAGAGTATGGTTATCCGGTAACTGTTCAAGGGATGAAGGGGAGGGGGGTGTGGAATAGGGTGAACTGTTAAATACTTTGACACGTGGTGAGCAAGAGTTTGAACAGAATGATAGACATATTATAACCATAATAGTCGTCCGCGGTCGGACTGTGTACTAACTAGATGGAGAAGTTGGTACGCTTGCGGTTATACGTTTCGACTGTGGAAGGTGGAAAACGGGGCTTTATAAACCCGTGAGTGCCGTAAATGGTTTATCCTTCGGATGAACGTGTAAAAGCGAAAGTAATTAACCGCTTTCATTCGAACCCCCGACACTCTTCTATTGTTTTTTCACCCCTGGAACTTCACTTTATCTAATATTCTCTCTAATATAAATTCATACGTAATACCACAGATATTTTCGATAGTTTCCAATCGACGTGGCCAACAACGGAAACCCTCGAACCTCGAGTCATCCGAGAACCATCAGTTTCTCTCGCGTTAATTGCTCCAAAGTGACATCCAACAGCGTGGCAATCTTGCCGATGTAATGCCTCTTCATCATCCGCCGACGGAGTTCCGGTTGGAATCGGTGAAAATCCACGGGCGGAACGGGACGGTTCGACGGTATGTCGCTCGGTCATTGGTCGAACGAGTTTTCCAATCCGGTCTGGGGGGGAGGGGGGGGCTACCTTACCTTCGATCCCCATCCTTACCTCGTTAACGAGCCTTCGAGGTAGCGCGGCGCGTCGTAAATCTCGATATCGCAGTTGGCTGTAGCTTAATTATAAGGTACACCGCGTGGGAGTTACGTACGGAATTACGTACGTTCCCGGGAGGTTCACGCCTTATTGCCGCGACGTCCGTCGTCGACGTCGCCGTCGTCGACGACGACCACCACCGCCTTGCCGCGCCACGAAACAGGAATTCCCGTTAGAACTGCGGCGAAAAGTTGTTATGCGAGCGTCGAGCGGATTTATCGGCAGGTTTTCTCTGCGTCGCGGCCTACAAAAAGCCAATTTGCACCCAGATGAGGGGGATGAAAGCTTGTTTACTGGGGAGACCCGGCACGGAACCGGTGACCCACGTGATTAGAACGCGTAATCCGCTGGCATTTCGTGTTCCTGCGGAACGATAGAATTCTATCGCGACGAGCATAGATTTTCACTTGTCTTTTATACTCGACCGAAGGTGAATACATCGATCCGGGAAACAGAGAGGCTCGCGAATTCATTTATCCCGGGTGGAAACGTCGTCCGGATCGGGAATCTTTCGCGAATCGCTGACGAATTGTAAATAGTAGCGTACAAAGAAACTGGGTCACCGTATGCAAATAGACGCACGCAGCACATTCACTTTAAACGTTTCCCAAAATTTCCAAAAAAAAAGAAAGAATACGATAACCCTATTTTTCTCTTCCAAAATCCTAACAAAAATCATTTACCCTATAACATACACTCGCCGCGGAAAGTATGTTGACAGATATAATTTTATCTTAATTTATTCAGATTTCTACATTTAAGTCACATTTTCCGAATTTTATGACTTCAATTGAATTGTTTTACAATTTTACTTGCATTTTAAAAACCTGGTATTGTATATTTTAGAATGCCTAAAATTTCTTACCGTTTATTTTAGAATGTCATTAAAATGATATTTAATAGGCGAATAGAAGGAGAATCCTTTAGAAAAATCGTGTTAGATTTTAATATTTCTGCAGAAGAGGTTGGGCGAATAGTAAATTAACTAGACAAGAAGGGTACAACAGAAAAATCTTCAAAAATCAGGACGGCCAAGCAAGACGACAGGATTGCATAACGATACGAGAAGTGCTTAAAAATCGGTTTGATTCCGCTAAACAATTAAAATCTGACATATGGGTGCCCATACCCCCAGACCCATATGGGTGCCCCATACCCCATACCCATATGGTACCCCAATACCCATATGGGTGCCCCATACCCGAGACCCATATGGGTGCCCCATACCCCATACCCATATGGTACCCCAATACCCATATGGGTGCCCCATACCCGAGACCCATATGGGTGCCCCATACCCCAGACCCATATGGGTGCCCCATACCCGAGACCCATATGGGTGCCCCATACCCCATACCCATATGGTACCCCAGACCCATATGGGTGCCCCATACCCGAGACCCATATGGGTGCCCCATACCCCATACCCATATGGTACCCCAATACCCATATGGGTGCCCCATACCCCAGACCCATATGGGTGCCCCATACCCCAGACCCATATGGGTGCCCCATACCCGAGACCCATATGGGTGCCCCATACCCCATACCCATATGGTACCCCAATACCCATATGGGTGCCCCATACCCCAGACCCATATGGGTGCCCCATACCCGAGACCCATATGGGTGCCCCATACCCCATACCCATATGGTACCCCAATACCCATATGGGTGCCCCATACCCCAGACCCATATGGGTGCCCCATACCCCAGACCCATATGGTACCCCAATACCCATATGGGTGCCCAATACCCCAAACCCATATGGGTGCCCCATACCCCATACCCATATGGTACCCCAATACCCATATGGGTGCCCCATACCCCAGACCCATATGGGTGCCCCATACCCGAGACCCATATGGGTGCCCCATACCCCAGACCCATATGGTACCCCAATACCCATATGGGTGCCCCATACCCCAGACCCATATGGGTGCCCCATACCCGAGACCCATATGGGTGCCCCATACCCCATACCCATATGGTACCCCAATACCCATATGGGTGCCCCATACCCCAGACCCATATGGGTGCCCAATACCCCAAACCCATATGGGTGCCCCATACCCCAGACCCATATGGGTGCCCCATACCCCAAACCCATATAGTACCCCAATACCCATATGGGTGCCCCATACCCCAGACCCATATGGGTGCCCCATACCCCAGACCCATATGGGTGCCCCATACCCGAGACCCATATGGGTGCCCCATACCCGAGACCCATATGGGTGCCCCATACCCCAGACCCATATGGTACCCCAATACCCATATGGGTGCCCCATACCCCAGACCCATATGGGTGCCCCATACCCCAGACCCATATGGTACCCCAATACCCATATGGGTGCCCTATACCCCAGACCCATATGGGTGCCCCATACCCCATACCCATATGGGTTCCCCATACCCCATACCCATATGGTACCCCAATACCCATATGGGTGCCCCATACCTCAGACCCATATGGGTGCCCCATACCACAAACCCATATGGGTGACCCATACCCCATACCCATATGGTACCCCAATACCCATATGGGTGCCCCATACCCCAGACCCATATGGGTGCCCCATACCCCAAACCCATATGGGTGCCCCATACCCCAGACCCATATGGTACCCCAATACCCATATGGGTGCCCCATACCCCAGACCCATATGGGTGCCCCATACCCCAGACCCATATGGTACCCCAATACCCATATGGGTGCCCCATACCTCAGACCCATATGGGTGCCCCATACCTCAGACCCATATGGGTGCCCCATACCCCATACCCATATGGGTTCCCCATACCCCATACCCATATGGTACCCCAATACCCATATGGGTGCCCCATACCTCAGACCCATATGGGTGCCCCATACCACAAACCCATATGGGTGACCCATACCCCATACCCATATGGTACCCCAATACCCATATGGGTGCCCCATACCCCAGACCCATATGGGTGCCCCATACCCCATACCCATATGGTACCCCAATACCCATATGGGTGCCCCATACCCCAGACCCATATGGGTGCCCCATACCCGAGACCCATATGGGTGCCCCATACCCCATACCCATATGGTACCCCAATACCCATATGGGTGCCCCATACCCCAGACCCATATGGGTGCCCCATACCCCAAACCCATATGGGTGCCCCATACCCCAGACCCATATGGTACCCCAATACCCATATGGGTGCCCCATACCCGAGACCCATATGGGTGCCCCATACCCCAGACCCATATGGGTGCCCCATACCCGAGACCCATATGGGTGCCCCATACCCCATACCCATATGGTACCCCAATACCCATATGGGTGCCCCATACCCCAGACCCATATGGGTGCCCCATACCCCATACCCATATGGTACCCCAATACCCATATGGGTGCCCCATACCCCCGTACCCACATGGTACCCCAATACCCATATGGGTGCCCCATACCCCAGACCCATATGGGTGCCCCATACCCCAGACCCATATGGTACCCCAATACCCATATGGGTGCCCCATACCTCAGACCCATATGGGTGCCCCATACCTCAGACCCATATGGGTGCCCCATACCACAAACCCATATGGGTGACCCATACCCCATACCCATATGGGTTCCCCATACCCCATACCCATATGGTACCCCAATACCCATATGGGTGCCCCATACCTCAGACCCATATGGGTGCCCCATACCACAAACCCATATGGGTGACCCATACCCCATACCCATATGGTACCCCAATACCCATATGGGTGCCCCATACCCCAGACCCATATGGGTGCCCCATACCCCAAACCCATATGGGTGCCCCATACCCCAGACCCATATGGTACCCCAATACCCATATGGGTGCCCCATACCCGAGACCCATATGGGTGCCCCATACCCCAGACCCATATGGGTGCCCCATACCCGAGACCCATATGGGTGCCCCATACCCCATACCCATATGGTACCCCAATACCCATATGGGTGCCCCATACCCCAGACCCATATGGGTGCCCCACACCCCAGACCCATATGGGTGCCCCATACCCCAGACCCATATGGGTGCCCCATACCCCAGACCCATATGGGTGCCCCATACCCCATACCCATATGGTACCCCAGACCCATATGGGTGCCCCATACCCGAGACCCATATGGGTGCCCCATACCCCATACCCATATGGTACCCCAGACCCGAGACCCATATGGGTGCCCCATACCCCATACCCATATGGTACCCCAATACCCATATGGGTGCCCCATACCCCAGACCCATATGGTACCCCAATACCCATATGGGTGCCCAATACCCCAAACCCATATGGGTGCCCCATACCCCATACCCATATGGTACCCCAATACCCATATGGGTGCCCCATACCCCAGACCCATATGGGTGCCCCATACCCCAGACCCATATGGTACCCCAATACCCATATGGGTGCCCCATACCCCAGACCCATATGGGTGCCCCATACCTCAGACCCATATGGGTGCCCCATACCACAAACCCATATGGGTGCCCCATACCCCAGACCCATATGGTACCCCAATACCCATATGGGTGCCCCATACCCCAGACCCATATGGGTGCCCCATACCACAAACCCATATGGGTGACCCATACCCCATACCCATATGGTACCCCAATACCCATATGGGTGCCCCATACCCCAAACCCATATGGGTGCCCCATACCCCAGACCCATATGGTACCCCAATACCCATATGGGTGCCCCATACCCCAGACCCATATGGGTGCCCCATACCCCAGACCCATATGGTACCCCAATACCCATATGGGTGCCCTATACCCCAGACCCATATGGGTGCCCCATACCCCAGACCCATATGGGTGCCCCATACCCCAGACCCATATGGGTGCCCCATACCCCAGACCCATATGGGTGCCCCATACCCCAGACCCATATGGTACCCCAATACCCATATGGGTGCCCCATACCTCAGACCCATATGGGTGCCCCATACCCCAGACCCATATGGGTGCCCCATACCCCAGACCCATATGGTACCCCAATACCCATATGGGTGCCCCATACCCCAGACCCATATGGGTGCCCCATACCCCAGACCCATATGGGTGCCCCATACCCCAGACCCATATGGGTGCCCCATACCCCATACCCATATGGTACCCCAATACCCATATGGGTGCCCCATACCCCAGACCCATATGGGTGCCCCATACCCCAGACCCATATGGTACCCCAATACCCATATGGGTGCCCCATACCCCAGACCCATATGGGTGCCCCATACCCCATACCCATATGGGTTCCCCATACCCCATACCCATATGGTACCCCAATACCCATATGGGTGCCCCATACCTCAGACCCATATGGGTGCCCCATACCACAAACCCATATGGGTGACCCATACCCCATACCCATATGGTACCCCAATACCCATATGGGTGCCCCATACCCCAGACCCATATGGGTGCCCAATACCCCATACCCATATGGTACCCCAATACCCATATGGGTGCCCAATACCCCAAACCCATATGGTACCCCAATACCCATATGGGTACCCATTTGCCCATCTGCCCATACCCATTATACTGTTTCTTATGTTCTAGAATTTCAAATTTTGTTTCTTTACTAAATTTACTTTTGTCAACATACTTTCCGCATACCATGTATCCATATAAAATGACATATTCTTTTATAGCTACATATCACGTATTGTTTATCATACAGTAAGATCTGTTACATATTGTTAAGCAATGTATATCAATTATTAACTCAATGTATCACAAATTTTCGAATTTAATAGTGGAAAACTACATTTTTTAAACATGTCAACATACTTTCCGCTGCTAGTGTATACACACATATATATGTAGGAGTGATTACGTGGTAGGGCAATGAACTCGCATGGCCGTTAGCCTAGTCGAATTAAAGAGACGAGCGTATGTGCGCGAAAAGATAAACACGGCCGCTCTCGAAAATCGACAGCGGTCGCGAGGCCGTTTACCTCGTTACACCGAAAAAACGTGGGGGACCGCGAACGCGAGGAATATGTGAAGACGAGCCGTGTCGCGCCGAGTTCAGTTAGCAACGAGCAGTTGACTATTAACGATCACGATTACGATTACGAACACGATTACGATAACGATTACGGAACTACGGCAACGAACCACGGCTTACGATTTACGATATACGATCCGAGAACATTTTCTGTAACTTCATTTGTGTGTGTATTCATATTCTGTTGTGTATTTCTCGTCCAGTGTTCTAAATAAAGGAACAGATTTTTAAATACAAACAATCCTGTTTCCTACATATGTGGTGCGGTATGGTGAACAATCTTTTGGTGGGGCCGTGTTCTGTACCAGCGTGTTTAACCGGCAAAAACTGTCTTGGACTGTTTTGTGTAGGGATATTTAAAAACCATATTCTTTACTCATCGCCAGTGCCCGACGAGAATGTGCTGCGGCAAGACATTGTAAATGGATGTGCGAAAATTAATAATAACCCGGAGGAAGTTTATGCCAATGTACGGCGTTCAATGAAGAAACCATTGCGGAAATTTATCGAGGTGAACGGACACCAATTTTAAAGAATTCGTTTAAAGGTAAGATGTATACTGTAATAGAATACGTAATACATTTTTTAGTGTAAATCACAGGACATGTCGGTGCCATATGTAAGATGTAGGTCAGCCGTAGGCATAGGGCGAGTCCGTACCATATGTAAAAAGTAGGTCAAACGTAGTCAGTAGAACAGGACATCACCAATCTGACGTGTCGGAGGCTGCATATCGGCAGGCGTCTTCGCGTCGGGCGTTAAACTACTAATTTTAGCACCTAAACTTTATAAAAATAATAACTTTTTTTTTGCTGTCTTCGAAAAGCAAGTCTCGATGCATGATCCACATTTTTCTCGAGGTGATAAACAGCCGCTAACATAGAAATAATTACGTTTGTTTTTTATTAACAAG
Source organism: Mimumesa dahlbomi (assembly GCA_917499265.3). Lineage (NCBI taxonomy): Eukaryota > Metazoa > Arthropoda > Insecta > Hymenoptera > Crabronidae > Mimumesa > Mimumesa dahlbomi. The sequence goes on from OU824118.1 coordinate 13,994,765, forward strand.
AATAAATGCAACTTAACGGTAGTAATCGCAGCGGCTACATTTTTTTTATTAAACTTTGATCTTTTCCGGTTATATCGCAATCAAAATCACTTTTCTACGACTTACCGTTTCGGAGATATAATTTTTTAAACATTTTTTACAAAAGGGGTTGTATCTCCGTAGGGGGGTGAGCTGCGCCCTCGACTTATAAGACTTTTTTTTCTTATTTTTATGCGTTCTATCCATAAACCCCAAGTGTTCCAGAATTTCTGTTACACCCTGTATACATCATTGGTTTTCGTCAACCGTGAAAGCCAGATATACACGCAAATCGTCGCGCCTGTTTTTGAAAACCCGAGGTTGAAGGCGCCGCTTCGCATTTTCTGCCAATTCCCGCGAAAAGGAACATCGCGTTTCGTTCCCCGCGGAAATAACGGAACACCATGTAGCCCCGGATAAGAGCGGCCGAACGAACGATATACCAAGGGTATTCCATAAGATTTTCGCCGTGTACGTTCGTACGTACGAGAGTGTTTCCCACCGGGGCGGGTATTTGCCCCCGTTTCAACTCCGAGGTGAAACTTGCGGCTGAGCAGAGATTCAGGAAGTACTCTCGATGCCAGCGAAGGTAACGGTAGAGACGAATCGGTATGGTATATATACATATATATATATATATACATACATACATACGTACGTACGTACATATACGACGGGGTAAACCGGGCCACGTGATGGATAGAGATAAAAAGTGCCTTCCAACGGTATTAGATAAATCGCACGGAATAGTTGCGTGGATTCCGTTACCGTAAGATAGACGAAGAAACACGGGGCGAGTAGAGGAGGAGAGGGGGAGGGGGATGTAAAAAGTTTCCCAAGTAAGTTACGGCGGCACGAATAAAGTTGTAAAATTGAACCGTTACTGTTTAGAAGTAGCTACGGCGAAATAAAAGAAACTCATTACGAGATTGAAAGATAGAAACATTTCTAGCAGGAACCGGATAAAATAGGAACGGGTCTATTTCATTTTATATCGAATCATTCATCGAATGATACTTTATATTATGAGCATAGAACCTGGAATTAAAACGAAAAGAATTAATAATGAAAAAATATCGAGGAAAATCTACAGACAAATAACACGATAAAAAGACAAATGTATGGGAAATATACATATTATTACAGGAGTGTAAAGTGTTCAAGGGTGAATATTTTTCGACGACCACACAGACACTGTCTGCTTCCTGTTTCCATGTATCGATAGCGACACCCGTGGAGAAGACATTTACACGCGAAAGCGGGTGAAAAAGGTACGGAGCGGATCTTATCGCGGGCAGAAGAGCGCTAAGTACATACGCTTGAATCGAACTTAATTCAGCGATATGATCTTAAACGAGTGCCGCGGTATCAGGCCGAGCGGACGCAACGAACGCTGAATGGACGAGTTTTAAAGCGGCAAGGCTGCGGGAAAGCCAGCCGACATACGTAAAGTGAAAAGGAACATGAAAAGGGAAAGCAAAAAGGACGGCGGGAGAACGAAGAAACTAAAAAAGACAGAGCGCCGGAAAAGTGGAACGCGGGAGAAGAGCGAGAAACGTGCGAAACGAAGGAACAATTTTCGTGGTTTGTTCGTAAAATTTCTTATACCCTGTTTCAATTCAAATTTTTCATTTTTTTTGGATGAAAAAAAAATTGGTGGGACTGGTATCGATCATCTTTCACCATGTGTCACGTGTCGAAAGTTTGCCGGAATTTGTTACGTGTAATTTGCAACCACAGTTTCGCACAGAGGATTTTTAATAAATATAATATTTTGCGCGAAAAGAGAAATCCTTTGTGGCGATTGTGAAAGTACGGTATAATGGGTATAGAACATTTTTTTTTTGCCCGAATACAACCGAGAGTGGATTTCATTAAAACGTATGGTAATTTTTTCAATATTACATTTCCGGAATATAAATAGTAGGTTTTTTGGTACTCGGGGGGCTTTGCGATTGTAATGTCGGCGAATGAAATGCTGCGAAAGGTAAATTCTCGGATTTTTCCAGACCGCCATTTAGCGTTTGATCTCCCGATTCCGTTTACAACGATGAAACGCGATAACGGTCGACGTATTTACACGCGACGGCGATACGCCATCATGTAATATTCACCGGGATATATTTTCCCGCGTAATTTATCCGCCGTCCGGGAAACCACCGCTCCGACAATCCCGGTTTGCGGTCCACGAGGAAGCCGATTCTTAAAACAATGGCTTCGTATCTTGGAATACAGAGAGGATTGGAAAAACGAACGGTTCCCCGTCGATAGCGGGGAAATTCTATCCGACTGTACCGGGTGTCCCGATCGAACGCTTCGCGGACGTGGTTCCTTTTTCTGGAAATTTCCAGAAAGGTGTAAAGTTACCGTGTCCTCTGTCACGTTGGAAAGTATTCGTACGTACACGAGAACGTTCGGAATTGGATTAGAATAAGATTCGGAAACTTACGGGACACTCTATATTCGCCGGATAATACGCGGGAACGTTCTACGTATCCGTGCGAAGATTAAATTTGAATAAAAAAAAAGTTACGGAATACGTGGCGAACGTTAAGTATGTCAAAAGAACGTACTTCCATGCTCGCCCCGGCGAAAGTAGGCGTCTTATACTTTTTAATTCCTCTATTTCCTCGCTTCCCTTTGAGGTCCGCCGACCCTCGACTGTGTCGCGCTTTAATAAGTACCGCTTTTAGCGGTACAATCACCCCCGCGACCGAAACTACTTGCCGCTGGTGACCGGCGAAACAAAGTTCCCTTTGTGTCGCGCGATTGCAAGACTTGTTCCACTTGCGATAGATACGGGGACATGAGGGCGAAGCGACGCTTTTCTTTCCTTTTTTTCCTTCTTCTTCTTCTTCGTTTTTTTTTTAAGTGGGCGTCCATGCATGAGTACGCTTCGACGCCGGCTTGTGTACATTTCTAAAGCGTCGGGGACGAGATTCTTGAAAACGTCGCAGAAAACCCGTGGCGTGATTAAGATATACTTTGTTAGGAAATGAAAACTACCGGGGCATTTTTTGTATTTTATTATTTTTTTTTTTTATATCAGTGGGAATGTATTTGTGAATAGTACTACTGGTAGATGTTGATATTAACGGATGGTTCGATTACATTTTCCAGCCCTTTTAGGGAAAGTGTGCCTTGGATTCGAGACGAATGTAGAATTTTCCTCGTAGGCAATTCGGATGGTTGTGAAGAAGCTTCGGGTGAGCGAACTGTAGAAGCATTGTTCTTTTACAGGAAGTTCCTGGATGCTATTTTCAGAATGAGATAGTGCAGCCTGGAATTCCGCTAGCCCAGTTGTTATCTATTACTTGCAGAAATATCTCATCCTAGGATGGTTCCATTCTAATGTAATTTTCCGGGCGAAATACTGGGCTTCAAAATAATCTTCTCCCATTTGAATTTTATGACCAGCGGAATTTACGAAGTCCCCGATATATACGTGGCGTTAACGGAAGTGCAATGCGAGGAAAGAAAAACATATTGCTCGATGAAGTTAGACGGGTTAGATGTAGAAATGTAATTGCAAATGAAATAAATCTAATGCAAAGAATCTAATTGGTGATTGGACACGGAATTCGAAGCCGAATAAGACAGTGAAAGATTGAAGTCGATATCTAATATTTGGCGAAAATGATGAAAGAATTACGAAAATCGTGAAAAATCGTCATATTCGACCAGTTTTTTGGTCGGCATTCGCTCAATTTTTGAGATAGCGGTCTGAAACTGGTACTATTGTTTTAGTTAGGAAATTCTACGGCAGATCAATGTATAATAGTTGTACTTTTCGAAAATTTAATTTTTTGCAAAAATCTGAAGGGGGTAGGTCAGGATTTTTTGCAATTTTCGTAAATCGCTCGCCATTTCCACAATTTTTTAAATATCAAAATGATTCTTTCACTGGCTTATTCGGCTTCCGAATCCGCGTCCAAAACGTCCCGGATCATTTAAATAGCTCAAAAATTACGGAAATGGCAGGCGATTTACGAAAATCGCGAAAAATCCTGACCTACCCCCTTCAGATTTTTGCGAAAAATGAAATTTTCGAAAAGTACAACTATTATATATTGATCTGCCGTAGAATTTCCTAACTAAAACAATCGTACAAGTTTCAGATCGCTATCTCAAAAATTGTGCGAATACCGATCAAAAAACTGCTTTAAATTGATGAATTTTCGCGATTTTCGTAATTCTTTCGTCATTTTCGTAATTTTTGAGCTATTGAAAGGATCCAAGACATTTTGGACGCGGAATTCGAAGCCGAATAAGACAGTGAAAGATTCAGATCGATATCTAAAGATTTGCGGAAATGCCGATAGAATTACGAAATCGCGAAAAATCGTCAAATTATGACAGTTTTTTGGTCGGCGTTCGCTAAATTTCTGAGATAGCGACCTGAGACTTGTACCATTGTTTTAGTTAGGAAATTCTACGGCAGATCAACATATAATAGTTGTACTTTTCGAAAATTTAATTTTTCGCAAAAATCTGAAGGGGGTAGGTCAGGAAAATTTGCGATTTTCGTAAATCGCTCGCCATTTCCACAATTTTTTAGATATCGAAATGATTCTTTCACTGGCTTATTCGGCTTCGGATTCCGCGTCCAAAACGCCCCGGATCACTTTAATAGCTCAAAAATTACGGAAATGGCGGGCGATTTACGAAAATCGCAAAAAATCCTGACCTACCCCCTTCAGATTTTTGCGAAAAATTAAATTTTCGAAAAGTACAACTATTATATATTGATCTGGCGTAGAATTTTCTAACTAAAACAATGGTACAAGTTTCAGACCGCTATCTCAAAAATTGAGCGAATGCCCACCAAAAAACTGGTCGAATATGACGATTTTTCACGATTTTCGTAATTTGCTCGCCCTTTCCGTAATTTTCTCGCTATTAAAATGTCACATTTCTCAAGAAATTCGCAAAATGTCTGTCTCAATCCAAAAGCTTAAAATCTCATTTTTACGTATCTAGGATACTCTATATTATTAGCGAATCTATAATGAAAGCATCCGCGAAACTCATACCATATAAATGGATCGATCATTGGATCCGGGGGGGATAGAGAGGAATCAGGGAAAGCCGCAACCGTTCGTACGGTAAGGATATAGGAGGTTTGCGAGATTAGATATCTGACTGTACATCCTTTATCGTGGCTCTAAATGTCCTGATGGAGCGTGGAATGTCGCGCATAGAGATTACCTCGGAAATTTTATTCCGAAATATACATTCCCCCATTCCGATACCGGCGGCACTCAAGCAAAATATCGTAGGCGTTTGCGGTGGTTGCGGTATATTTGCGAAAAAGTTTCCCGCCGCGGTGGACGTTCGACGGAAATTCAAGGGTGATATCAGCCACGCGGTATTTTTCCTCTCTTATTTTTTTTTTCTCCACCCCACCGAAAGAGAACTTCCGGTGGCTGCAACGTTTGTCAAAAGATAGCAAGGATGTATATTCAAATGAAGAAAAGACGATGGTCGAAAAATAAAGAGTAATTTTCCGAAATTTCCATCTCGTTTTATGTGTCACCCTCGTTTATTAAGTACGCCACGTAACGCGGCGATAATAACGCGGAATGTAAATGTAAAGTGTAGAAGATCCGTAACGTACGGGGAAACTGAAAACCGCGATATTAAAGACGAGCATAAGTATATTTTGCATACTGCGAATTCTAAATGAAAGGCACGTAATTTTCTCGCGAGTAGAATTTACATCACAGTACGTTCATCTCGTCTGTATTATAATTCCTTCTAATTCATCCTCGCAGATAGATATTTTATTACGAAGGATAGAAATATTTTCCCGTAACGGCCGATTTCGGGCTACTCAAGTTATAAATGACCGTGATTTGCCGGTGAAGTAAATACTTAATAAAAAAATACAAAAAAGTATAATTGAATTGCCGCAGATCTAAATTTCAATCTGTCGCGGAGCCTCACCGTCGTTCGAACGCGGGTGAATAAATTAAGATACGAAATGATTTAACCGGAACCCGGAAGCACGATTCGAAATTATTTTATTCCGCGGAAACTTTCGAAGCGAAATTCGAATCACCGGCGGGTATAATTTGTTAGATAGCGGAGTTAGTTGGGAGCACGCTCATACATATTTGCCACTGTGCTTTTACGTATACGTTACACGTAAGTGCATCCAATTACATTTAATTACAACTGCGTTACATCAAGCCCGATAGTTTGTAAAATGTTTCTACGCTCGCCTTCGTATGCAAGCCCGCGTAAGTTATCATCGTTTCATTATAAGCTTTGCATACAAAAAAACAGTTCGCCTTCATTAACGTAATATACATTTTTTTAATACCTCGTTTTTTTCTTCATCGTAACACGGCATTATGATTCTTACACGCGACATCGTTACGCGACGCCAGTCTACTGAAAATATTTCCCCTGCCTAACGAAAAAGATAATTGCGAAAATATCCTCGAACGACGCATTCGTCTCTACTGACTGCTGGATTACGTCGAAAGGTGAAATCAGTGAAAATTCAACAGAGAGAATGAAATTCAATAGAACTTTTCACAAGATTTTTCTAACTTAAACACACAATCCATCCAAATTACATCCCTAATTTTCCAACTTTATTTTCATTATCATTTTACAAATGAATTACAGCCCTTTAAAATTCATTCCATCAAACTATACTTTCACAAAAATATCCCAAACTTTTACAGACACATTTCATTTATTACAATTCCACCTGTACGATCCTCTACACCTGTCCTCGCGTCCCACAGCTCCGATATAAAGCGACGTAGCGTCGCGACGCCCAGGATTCGCGCGTCCCCCGTAACGCACGTTGTTTACAGCGCGTCGTAAAGCGAAGTGGATGCGTGTCCGTCGCGTAAACGGTACGTGTGATCGATCGTAAAACCCGTGTGGATCGACTTAATATACTCTCCGCTTGTGAAACGACACCCCTGTGACCGACACCTATCCTCTTTTCGCGTGTGTTAAAAAAAAAAAAAAAGGAAGAAAAAAAAAGGGTCGGGTGTACACGGGGGCAACACTTAAAAGAGCGCGTAAAAGGGAAAAAATCTTCTTTGACTTTGAGAGTATGTTTATCCCTTTGAAGCGCGCGTTCAACAGAAACACTTCTTTAATTTGAAAACGTACATAAGCTTTTCAGGTATACGCGCGCAAAGGACTCTCTTTCTCTCTCTTTCTCTCTTTCTCTCTCGCGTGGCTCGAAGGCGCGGCTGAAAAATCCATTTCAAAGTACATCAAAGTGCTACTTCCGACGAAGAAGAATGAGTTACACTCGAGTACTTTACTCCGGGGGTAGATAATATTCCACGGCTACCCGGGAATCGGGATATCTTTTCGCTACGTGTACGTCTCATCGTTCTTAATGCATCGATGTTTGGTTAATGGAAACGGTAGATTTTTACAAGAAACAATTTTATCAAAAATTTCGCCCGCGAGGCAACGTCGGATATTCGATTCGTTTCACGTTCAAACGATCTCTTTTTTCCCGCTTAACTTGGCAAGCTACGCGTGAAATAAAACTACGGTTCTTCGGGCTTTTAAACGGAAATTCATTCCGGCTACGGATTTACTATATTATTCATTAACCGTGAGCGACGTTTTAAACGGTAAACATACATATTTTATAGAAAGTATAAAGTGAACGATTTTAATCTGGATCTCCCGTGAATTTTTCTTCTACCAGAAGATTCAGGTGCGAAAGAATAGAGTCTCCAGTTGACTACATAAGATATTAAGTACAGTAAATAATAGAGTAAACAAGGTAGACAACGGAAGTTAGGTTCACCATGGGTTACGCTAAACGCCGCTGCATTGAGTGCATATTAAATTCGCACGTACACACACCCACACACACATAGGTAATAGTTACAAGTTCTGGTTAATAAAGTTCGCCGGCGATTCCACTGAACGAACAATTTACAGAAGTGTCAAAAACCGGAGTCGGGCAGAATTAATTGCCGTGTATTAAGTACCGCCGGTATGTATGTATGTACGTGTTTTCGGATACGTTTGCGTCTCGCCCGGGCGAAACACGTGGAAATGTAAACATCCCCCCCGTGGTTACGTAATCGATTATGAAAGCTTGTCAGCTTAACGCGGTCTAAGTTACAAACCGGTTCCACTAGCAATAGCAACTACCACCCATACTTGTCAGGGAGAAGCTTGAATCCGGCCTGGGAACGGCAGAGTAAATGTTTGCGGCGAAGGAGGATGAGCATTTATCACTCGCCGGAAAGTCAAACACGCTAATAAAGGCTAAGATATGTCTGTACAAGGGAGAAATTTCAAGGTGTATTGTCATCGACGCCATATACCGGGAAACTGTAATTAAGATACCGGAGATTCTCATCAATTTTCAAACGTGTTCCTCTACACGTTTAATAGAAACTTCCAACGATTTCCCGATACAATAATAACTTATTAATCAATCACTAATACTCTCTCTCTATTTGTGTGAACACACACTGACATATTAATTTCTTCGTCAAAGTAAAGAAACAAGTGGTTAATAGGTAGAAATTAGGGTCAAAGGTTTACAAAGGTGTCTAACAGGTTGATAGCGTAACTGCTATCGTTTCGAATGTAAAAAAAAAGGGCGGCAAAGGGTGCGATAGAACGAGAATGCGATCGTGTGTGTGAACGAGGAAGGACTAAGCGGTCGCACGACCCTCCTGCGGCTTCACGGTATTTCCAGCCGGCAACCTGGAACAATGGCCGAGATATGCGGCCTCGTATCATGAATATTTAGCACGGCGGTCGTGGTTCAACTCGGCCATCGAGAGATTCTACGTCCAACAGGGATACTTTCTGGTAACGTAGAACGCGTGTTACACGATTGACTAACGGCGGGCCCTTCGGAACAAATACGATAGAAAACGTTTACCGTAAAACGCCGGGAATCGACGAGTTATTTTTCATTTTACTCGTTGAACGAGTCTCTGTATTTTATTTTTTAACGGGGAATTTAAATGGGTTTTGGTTAGGGTACCTAAGAGTGACGTCACGTTAATTTCATTCTCATTGAACGTGGCATTTGCTTCTTTCGCGGGCATTTCTAGAAAAGGGTGTCGCGTTAAAATATGCATATTATTGCGGAGGGTGATTTCGAATCGAGATTTTGCACGGGCTTCCGCATAGCTTTTTACGTATAGCAGAAAAAGGTTTTCGATTGAAATATTTTCGGTGGCCACCGCGATGCGGGGAGATCGCTGGTATCGGGGTAATGATGAAACATATTTTCATTCTGTTTTTTACTTTGTTTTACCAGTATTTTGCGAACGATACCATTGGAATTTTGCATGCCGACGGTTTTCTGTTAAACGCCACTGTGCGCGTTATAATGAAACGTGCGAATATTGGATTCACAGGTAAAACCGTCAGAATAATATACGTATCGGTTTTGTCGGTGAATCAGTTTTCACATTCGAAGGTTTCAATGACAAATATACATATATATCGTACAGTTTTTGGAAATTGTTTCGCGGAATATTCGAATACCGTTCGTTTTTCCCACGCTCGCTGATAAGTTTTCCTCGGGGAAAAGCTGTTTCATTAAATCGTGTCACACGGTGTCGGCCGTGAGAATCTTTTACTCGCGCCTCCACATTCATTCGCGTAATTGAATGCCAAAGAAATTTTCCGCGAGGTTGAACAGCGGGGTTACGGGACGAAAAAAATCAGGAAAAAGACAGGAAAAAAAAAATTGAAGAAACTTCTTCGTCGCTGGTTCCCGGCGCGACGGGATTCCGCACCGGAGAAGATCTCCGCAAATGTGGAGATTAATAGGTGTGAACGAGCATGGCGAAATCACGTCGTTACGGAGGCCGCTGCTCGACGAACTTAGTAATTCCGCATTATAAAATCGTGCGGGCGGAAAAGAAAAAGGGGTTAAAAAAAAAAATTAGGAAAAAAGAAAAAACCACCACGGTGTGATACCCGACATGAAAGTCAAAGATCTTGAAAGTTAGACTCCGTCGACGAGCCGTGGAAGCCACTTTCAAAGTAATTGCCGATAATAGCGACGGGACGTAGGAAAAAGAAGAAAAAAAACGAACGGGAAAAAAAAGGAGAAGAACGAACGGTGCCGCGGATATAAGGGAACCAAAGGAAGAAAAAAAAGAATGGAAAGAGAGAAAAAATATCAAAACTTTGTCTGCATCGACTCGCCACATGCTCCAACTGTAATCCGACGACGTATAACGACGTTACTTAAGCGACGTATAACTTTCTAAGTCGCGCGACAAGATGTCCGGAGACGCGAGATCGAGGGAAAACAAAAAAAAAGAAAATAAGAAAAGCGAGAGGAGATGAGACGAGCGAAGTTGATCGACGAACTATATAGGCGACCGTGTAAGCTCCTGGCACGAATGAAAAGGCAAAGCACTTCCTCGCTACAAGTGTCAACTTCCACGTGACTGAGTTCGCGAAAACTTTCTTGGAAATCAAAGAATACAACTCTGGAATGTCTTTCAATTAGAAAAGAAAGAGAGAGAGAGAGTAATTGACGGTACTACGCTCGTCCCAGTTAACGGAATCCAACGAAACAAAAATCCGTATGCTTAACTGTATCGTTAGAAATATTTCTTTCACTCGGTATTATTGTGTTTCACTCTACCACATTGAAAATCGTACTGAAAGAAAGTCATCATCCCCGTATTTTCTATAGATCCCCAGAAAAAAAGATACTAATTAAAATAGGAAATATACTATAAACTCCACTTTTCATCGTCTATTTCCAACGATGAATAGCAACCAGATCATTCAACGTGACGTTCCCTTCGAGAGCGAAATAAATCATTGCGTGACTCGATGACACGTCGCGGTGAATATGGATGACGCATAAATTTTGCCAAGTTAACGTTAAGCGGTGTCAGAGGAGTCGATTTTCCGCGAGAAGGTCGAAGGTCGAGTGAGTTTTTTCGCGGCTCCCAGGAGAGGGTTGTTTGGCGAACGGCCAGCCTCTGTCAGCCCTGGCTTCTTCCCTTGGTCCTTCCCTCGGTCCTCCCTTATCCTCGTCCTCGAGAAGAAGAAGGCGGTAAACTCGAACGTACTTAATGGCCGTCGACGTTCGCGAATTTTGAGCGAGATTATCGCCGTCGTCGACGTACGGCCGTCAGGCTTGTAACAACGACGTGGAGCAGTTTGCTGAAACGATTAACGTCCCTCTCGACGATGACGATGACGACGACGACGACGACGTCGACGACGTCGGCCTCGTTCATAAAGTATTCGGATTTCGAGGGCGTCGCAGGTGAAAAAAAAAACGACGCCGGGAGGATGCCGCCGCGACGCCGTCGATCGATGGGGATGTTTGAACACCGCGAGAGGAATATGGTAAATCTTTATAAACAGTGCGGAAATTTCCCTCGGAAGCGATGAACGTGTCGGGTGGTAAATTTAAGTTCTCGCGGAGCTGAGGATTTTCACGCTCATAGATTCGTTCGAGGAATCTGATGAAATACGATGCTACATATTTCTTTGTGAATATGGGGAATATAGTACTTGCGGGATGTGAAATATTATAATGGGATTGATTTGGAATTTTTGTGGCTTAAGCGACTTCCTGTCGTTCGGAATTATCTGTAGGAGAAATTTCGAATGTTTTTGGATATAGTTCGTGCTGGAATATGTATGGATTAGTACGATGAAAGTTGCAAAAAACCTTCGAATATTCAAAGCGTTGAATATTTCAGCGCAACCCCAATGTCAGCCGTCTGAAGGTACCGGGGTTCGGAAACTCAATTAGTAATCATCTTAGTAATTTACCGGTTAAACCTGCACTCGGGAAATTTATACTTATTCCGAGTTAACTTTGAAATCTGTAAATGCCGGGCAAGATGATAAATTACTGACAATGTGAACGAGTTTCTATAATCGATAATAGTCGCAATTTTAATTATAATTAACATTCTATTTCCCGTCAAAGGAAAGTGGAATTACCAACACGCTCGGATGGAAAATAAATTCTGAAATAAATAAGAAATTCTACCGGTTTAGATATTCTGGAATATCGAAAAATTGCCGGTCTGTTTGCGCCATGCCAAAGATTTTATCAGGTGACACAGACACTATACTTTTCTCCTTCCACTTTGTGTCGTCGCGCGGCACGTTCCACCCTGCGACGGAAAACTAAGAACCCGACGTTGGGACTTCGGGGACCGGAGTCCTCGCCGTCGGAAGATTCTTTTCAGAGAATGAGAAAATCATATCAACGAAACGATCGCAAAAAGCCAGGTTCGAGGAATTTTGCGCGGCCACTGAAACGTTTCGCAGGGAATTTATTCAATTTAATTCGCACTATTGGTCGATGGAAGGATGGCACCGCAACACTGTACTACTTTTTCAAATGTCTGAAAGCAGCAGAGAGTCCAAATAATATATATAAAAACACTCTAAAAACTGTTAAAATGTTGTTAAAATATTACCTATATCATTTTTCCATATTTTAAATAGATAGAATTCACGTGGAGAAGAAAAAACAGTTTACGCGGGTCAAAGTGAACTGATTTCAGGAGACGTTAAAAAATCAGGAACCATGTTACCATGGAAAACGAGAGTGTTTCGAAAACCCGGCACGTAGCGGCCTTACATAACATCAATTTGCGTTAAGTCTTTGGCGAAAGTTTTACCGAGTCTCTGAAAGCTATAGCACGAACGACTGCAGCATTAATGGATAATAATTAGCGCGGCTTCTTCTCGAAGCTTCCGTTGAATACGGGTCTGAAGAGGCCTCGAAACTCTTCGCAGTTTTCGTTTGCCGAGCAAAAAGAAGAGAAACTTACGGGGAAAACTCGGCGCTGTATTCAATTAACTCGCGGCCGAAATGAGCCGTAAAATTGCGTTCGCCATTTTCATCCGTCTGACAATTAGTTTCCTCGTTTGGATACAGCTACGGAACGACGTGAAACATCGCCGGGAATCACCTGGAAATGCAACGAATTTAAATAACCGACTCGGATAATAGTCAATTTTGCGTATAGATTGCAATTTTACTATGAATACATTCGCTGGCGTCGTTTTAAAAACTCCGCAAGAAAGAGAGTTCGCGAACGTAACCTAGAAACATCGAACGATATAAAAAAGAAGATATCCCGTCACGTTTCGATAATTCCTATTCATCTCTTTGACGGAGCCGCGAAATTTGAACTTTAAACCTTAGATTTCCGTCGATTTCATTTTATTCTAAAGACGCTCATAAATCAATAAATTGAAATTAATTCTCATAAATCAAAATCAAAATCCATCTAAAACCATGGATTACAAGTAAGTACACAATCTAATCGACTTCCCCCTGTACATACACACATTCTTCACTATCCCCATACCAGACCCAACTTTTCACATACATAATTCATACGATCCCGTCCCGGAAAAGCATAAAGCTTAGCAAAAGACACCTGGTTCGTTTATTTACCGACAAACATTCTCGATTATTTCCCCGTCTCTCTTTCGCGCATTCCGGGAGGGGGGGGGGGGGGGTGGCTATCGTATAACGATAAATCGCGTTCGGTCGCCCTTTCGATACTCTCTTCCCGTTTCTCCTTTTTTTTCCGGCGCACGTAAAAGGGTCCCCCGGATTCCGAGACACCCAGATACGTGGCGGTAGACGGTTCGTTCCTCACAGAATGGCTCAATTCGTGCGGTCCCGGGTAGTAAAGCCGGTAAGTGGCACTCGAGGGAGACCAGGGGATTTTTCCGAATCACGAGGACGTCTCGTAAATTCGCGTGAGGCTTGCCGCTGCGAGAGATACTCCGGCTCGTCACAAACGTCATTGGCCGCGGAACGAGCCGTGATATGAGACACAAGAGCTTTTGGTGTAAACCTTTGAAGACGCTGGAGAGCGGGCTTTTTTGGAAAAAGCTTTCGACGAAAGTGCTACGTGCGCCTGGTTAGACGTAAATGCGCCACGAAGTACAGAAGGACCTCCGACACCGTGCTATATACATATATTGTATGTATATATGTGTGTATATATATATGTATACAGGGACAACCGAAAGTATCTTGAAATATTCAGTTAACGCTCCTGGCATCATAATAGGAGAGGACTTTAAGTTTCCAAGAGTCCCTTGTTCCAGACGGCACGCTACATCGACGTTGTTCTCCCCTGGATCCTCTCGATCCTTCGGATATCCTCGTTTATATTCCTTTCGGTTCTTATCACGTCTTCCGTTCTCCCCCGGTTCTATAATATTACGTTCGTCTCTGTTCTCATCGTTTCACCCGCGTTTCACCTGTTCCCGTTGATTCTAGTGACTCTTCTAGTAAGTTTCCCGTATACTTTTGTCATGTTTTTTATTTCCTGGTTACTTTCTCTGTTTGCACAGTGTGCTTTTCTATCGTTTCGCTACGAGTACGTCTATAGCTCCTTATTCTTCCATCCTGTTTTTATTTCCATCGACTACGATCGTTTTATTCGTTCGGTGTGTTGGTGTTTCATGTGTTTTTTTTTCTCATGCTCTCGATAACTTTTTAGATTCTTTGTACCTGATATATATATGTAGCTTCTCTGTCTTCTTTCTATCTCGTCCTCTTATCTTTCATAGCCCGTTCCACGTCTTCGGATGGTTTCGCTTTGCTCAGCCTCTCGCGTCGATATTACGTAAATTGAGCTTAAGCGATGTGGCCCTGTGGAAACCCCAGCCAAATGGGTCAGTCTCCAACCGAGCTACGACTGTGTAGCTCAGGGAATTTCGACGGAAGGGTTTAAACCGCCCACCAATGCCCGTGGACGATCCAACGAGCCGGATTCACCTTTCCCTATTTTTTTTCTCTCTTTTTCTTTCTCTCCGTCGTCTCTCCGTCGTCCGTTCTAGCCGTCGATGACGATGGTACTCGTGGATAAGTGAAATGCACAAGTTTTCTTCGATCCCGCGAAGTACGCCGATCAGGACTTCCTCTTAAAGGAGGAAACTCACGGAACTTCCAATCGTTTTCATCGACTTGTCGCTTCGCCCACTTTCCGTGGAATCACACGCATTTGCATATCATCCGGTTCGTATAGTCCCGGTGAATATCATAGAATAAAGCGGCCGTCTCACGGACTCCATTCCCCCCTGCTCTGATTCTAAATCAAAATAATCTACCTATCTCTAACACCGTATCAACTATCCAAAAACGAGGACGTATTTTCTCACCACTAGCAACGATATCCCTCACAGTTACACTCCTATCTCTCTCTATAGTCCACGTAAAACCTAATATAACATCACTCTAAATATAAAAAATACTCAAGACTAGAACGACCGAGGATTAATTCGATAAATTGAAAAATATTAGATAAATATGTTTGAAACAAAGAAATAAAGAGGGATAGTAAATGGATCAGTTAAATTATTTCCATATAGAAATATGGTTATACGAAGAATCTTGGAAATAACAACGTGTTAAATTTAAGCGCTTCTCATAAGAATTTCCTAACCAGTCACTTTGACTACCTCGGTCGTTCTACTGTCAAAAATAAAAAAAAAATACAAAAAATAAAATCCAAATAACAGCGTCTTAATTTCAAGGTTGCCTCTCGCTTCTGTCACTCGCTGCGGTGACCACGTAGTTTCTATTCGCCAAACACACACACACACACACACGGGGTGGGCACGGCTCGTTTAACCACGGCCTCGTATTTCGTCGCACGGTAACGCTGAATGGTGGGTGGTATCTTTGGGCAGGCCGATTGAAAGCGACGCGTTTCAGGACTTGCGGAACGAGGCCAGGCCGCAACTAACCGGAGTTGCGGACTCCCAGACCCCGACCTCGCCTGTAACGGACCTACTGTTTGCACAGATAAGAGTAATTAATGTCTCCGAGGCACCCGGCTTCCCGACCCCACCCCACATACACACATACACACACACACGTGGTCACGCCACCCTTAACTGCCCGGCTGGCCTCTTTCTTCGAACACACGCGGCCCGCGAACTAACGCGACAAGGGTTGCGACTCTATTAGAACGGCTAATGCCACTTGGACACTCCACCAAGGGGTGGGGAGGGGGGTGGGGGTGAAGAATGGAAGTCTCGATGGTATTGTACCGACGAGTGTAGATCGGTTTGGATATCCTCCGCTGCGTGATGGATGTAATTGTGCGAGGGAATTGTTTCGCGAGGTTACGGATGTTGTAATTTTATTAGTTACTTTGAAGAGTTTGGAGATTCGTGGAAATATCGAGTGTCTTTGACGTCACGTAACTCGGGGTGGATAGAAGAAATTATTAAATAGGGATAGAAAGTGGGGAGGGAAGTACGTGGATTAATGTATGAAAGTTACTAATTAGCCATCGGATTAGCACTTCGGCATTGAACGGTCGAAACTTCTTACTCGCCATATTATTAATTATCAATCGACGACTTTGAAATATCCGTTTTATTAATTCGACCGGCGGAAAGGTTCTCGCAGGAGTGCCACTTTACCCAGTGCTGAAAACTTGTACACTTTGGCTCTCTCGTATTTATAAATTTTTTTATTCGCTCCACTCGAGCCAGCAGACGCCGGTTTTCCGGCGGAATAATCAAATTCTTTGCGAGTCTGGAAGAATCTTGACCAATTTTTCCATTCGTATCCTTCGACGGGTGGAACGTTTTTCTTCGGACTACGCGACACGTCGGTTTACCGTTATGGCACGAGAACGAGCCATCGTCAGCCAGGAAACGGGCGTTTCCAGCCCGACGGGCGTTCGTGGTTTCTGTAAAGGATTAAACTTTGACTTTGTCCGACCGCCAAACACTTGTTCAAGTGGCCGGGGAATTTCACGCGTCAACCGTTTCCAATAAAACGACAAACTGCGGTTGAACAATAATCGAGTGAACCGTTTGATTCGCGAAAACATTTGAACGGCCGACCTATGGTATTTATTTCCACGTGGACAACGACACATTCAATGAAACAAATAGAAATAGTTCGTTATTATGAATTCATCGATATACAATACAGACAGATGTACGTACATATGTAGGTATATCGTGTCAGATATCACGGCGATAAATATCGAAGGTAAACGAGCGTTAATAAGATTAATTTAGCTTGTATCATCAATTTTCATCGCGCAGATTATATACATCGGATGAGAGTAATTAGCGTCGGCTGCCGTGGATTTTCCGTGGCGACAGCAACCGTCTCCAACTGCCAGCAACCATTACGGCGTGTTGGGACCGCGGTACAGTCACCACTGACCTTTCCTGATCCTTCTAAAGGATTAAACTTTAACACGTTTCTGCTAAGCACTTTATCGAATGCCCAACGACGCCGTTTCCATTTAAACGAAAACCGCCGTGCTAGCAATTTACCGAAATATTATCCCTGGAACTGTCGACGATCCTTCTGACGACGGACCGACGAATAGATAACGAAGACTGACGAGCTAAAAATTATCCAGCACGATAGACTTACCGGACGTTTGAACGTTCCACCGTTGACAATGAAGAAAGTCTAAATACGGGATAATGAAAATTGACGAATTAAATTAAAGTTCGTGACAATTGTATTTTTTCGCGCGTGTGCCCTGAATGACACGTTTTTATATTTCAACACAATCGGACTTTGTCGAAATTATATCTTTCATTGTGCGAAAGGTTCACGATAGATTTTTCTACAAAAGTTTCCGAAGGGCAATTAATGTTCACTTTTGATTAACGTAGGTTCCTGGAGTCTGGGTCAAACGATCGTTTCCAGAGAGGGAGAGAAAAAAATTGTACTTGAATATCTACGGTTAATAGGTTACGGAATTTCGCTCGAGTGTTATCTGTCCAATTAAGGAAACTTTCGTAGCATCGAGACGCATACCGAAAAGGGAAAAGCGAGAAGATTAGAAGGCCGTCTAGTCGGTATGAAATCATTTCCATCGGTGGCATATTCCGTCGAGTGTACTCGTTATTGTAAATACTCGAGCGATTCCGTTGCTAATTTGCACAATAACTCCGAAAGCAACGTAATTAAAATCTGTAAGTATTCATCGTTTCGCTTCGCGATTTAATTATCGAATACCCGACGGTATCTCTCTGTCTCGTTGGATTTCCGATATTATGGACAAATAAATCTGGTAGCCGGCGATACGAAGTCAAACGTGAAATTTCGCAACAAAAGTCCCGTTAGACGCTGGCGGAATAATCTATGAATGACGCGCACCGTCGAATCCGGCCGGTTCTCGTTTACCAAGGAATCATTTTGTTTTGCATGTCTGGCTAAATAATTGCTTATCGTTCGGTCGCCGAAAATCACGGGTACATAACGAAGAACCGACCGATAATTGTATCACGCGTCACGTCTCACGCATCGCGTAGTCCCTCATTTCGATATGAACAGAAAACCACGCGGAACGGCATCGCGAAATACCTATATATATATATATATATATATATATATGTGTGTGCACCGCGGGCATTGTTTTCGTGCCAATTTCGAATCCGTGCAAATAACAAATCCTGCCGGCAGAAATACATAGACGAAGAGCCCTCGAGCGCGCGCGCATATAGGGAAATTCAACATACATACCCGGCGAATTACATTGACTATTTTTTTTTTCTCCGTTACTAAATAAAATCGAACAAACAGACGAGATAAAAAGTGTCACGGTTGTTTGATACGCCGGAATATTGTGCTAGATAGGATGTGTCTATGTTTGTTCGGGCGTAACGAAAAATAACACGTTTTTTTATGATTAATCATTATTTTGTCGAACTATCAAAATACAAGTTCGACGTTCAACGCGATGGAAAATGAGCATACGTTTTTCATGGGCGTTGGTTATCGTTTCGAGTATTCTAGTGTTTCATTCTCGACAGTCGTGTTATTAATCCGTGTTAATTGTACGGACGTCGGTGTGCGAGTGAAGGACTCCCCAGACGTGTCTAAGATCTGACGAACGAACGGTAATGAAATAACCGTGACGAGAATCCTGCGAGACTTAACGCGATGTCTCGCGAGGCACAATTAGAATTGAAGGATCAACGAAAAGTTACACGAAACGACCGAATATGTGTGTGTGTGTGTGTGTGTGTGTTTATTCTAAATATATTTTCTTTATTTTTTCAACGGTGTAAAACATTCACCCTCTCCTTTCGTCCCCCTATTTTCCGTGGAATAAGTAACAACGGGTGGAAGTGATACCGCGAACAGAGTAACGAACCAACCACTGTGAATTCTGTGCGAAAGAGAAATTTCACTGAACGCGCCGGATAATACGACTAAAATGCAAATTGCGAAAAAATGTACTGCGAGGCACACGGAATGGAAACCGGAATGGTTTTCTCTTCGCGAGCTTCTCTATTATATTTTTTTGACTGTTATTCAGATAAGCGCGCTCCTTTTATTTCCCCCCCCCCTTTCGTTACGGCTAACAAGTTAATGCATTTATAAACAATGTGCCCGGTAATCTTAGAATACGAGCGACCGCGTACCCTTTTCTTCTCGCACGTGGGAGAATATTCACGGTTATAACGAAGCGAGTTTTAATAAAACGGCTCGTTTGTTTCGAAACCCAAAGATTGTCCCGGCTGTACCGTGGAAATACAAAGGTGGCAACGGTTTCCTTTCAGACGGGATACATATTATATTCGACGGGACAACAAATGATTCGTTAATTAACTGCGAGTCAATAACGTTCGGCAAACGATGCCGCGTGTCTATGGGAAATTTATTTGGAAATTTCACTACCGAACGTAGAAGACACTCCGCCGATGAAACAGACGCAAATAGTCCAGGATTTATTTAGATAGTTTTGTTTCGCAGTAAAATCAATTTGCTCTGCTTTCACGGAATTACGAAATGCATCCGTATTCGACGATCACGTTAATGCGAGAATAATTGAAATCCCTTGACTTCCGTCAAGAGACTTTTAACGAACGACGGAGGAACGCGGCCGTGGAACATTTATATTCACGCGTTTAAATATACCCGAGATCCTTCTTATTCCGTAACGGCAATCTCGTTCGCGAAATTTCCCCGGTCTTTTTATATTCGAAAAGTCTCGCGGGAGAATCGAGATTACCCCTGTTCTTCCGCGGTATTAAAAAATACACGAAAGAAAATGATTCGGTTGTCATTCCACGGGAAAGTTACATCGCGACTTTTGCTGATTAATTATGCAATACCGATGTTCGCGGAACTTCTTCCTCGTCTTCTTCTACTGTCTTCCTCCGTCTTTTCACGGGAAAGTAAATTCTTCGAAAGTACGCTCGTTGAATCCATTCGACGCACTTGAGAATTTCACAGCTGTAATATATACATATACATACTCGTAACTTTGACACGTGTCGATGGTATTCAACCGTGAAACTTTTCGAA
Organism: Mimumesa dahlbomi; assembly: GCA_917499265.3. Classification (NCBI taxonomy): domain Eukaryota; kingdom Metazoa; phylum Arthropoda; class Insecta; order Hymenoptera; family Crabronidae; genus Mimumesa; species Mimumesa dahlbomi. The sequence continues at coordinate 14,015,070 of OU824118.1, forward strand.
TAAAGTCTAACCTTTACCTTAATGTTGACAAATATACCTGTCGATGGGTTCGTTACAAATATTCATTATTTACAATTCGTTCACCTTCGTTCACATTTTCCTCGTGCATTCAATTTCTACGTAGATATTCTCTCATTTTGAAATTTGTACTTCGCGACGATTTCCCGTCGTCGCAAACAAAAACTGCGGCGTTCCGACGGGAACCGTCGCGAACGTTTTAACGTAAGATCGTTGAGTCGCGGCGAAATAAACGGCACGTTCGCGACATCGATTTTCGTCGTTTCGCGATGCACGCTGATAGGAACGAACGTGACTGCATACGCGACAAGCTTCTTCCCGTCGACGTAGAAAGTAATTCCGGCTCATCGGAATTCCGACGTCGTGGCCGTCGTGACGCGATACGAATTGTCCTGGCCCCGGTGACCCCAAGATTCTGTGGGATATTTCGTGGTGGTAACAAGATGTTCTTTGTTAATGATGTAAAAAAGTGTTTATTACTTAACTAATTAATATCTAACTCCCGATCACAATCTCCTCGCAATAAAAACTCCTCACAATAAAAACTCCTCGCAATAAAATAACACTCGCACCTCCTCGCAACCAATTCTCCTCTTTGACTCCCGATTTCGTTCTCCTCTTCGACTCCCGATTTCATTCTCCTCTTCGACTCCCGATTTCGTTCTGTCGTCTCCGGCATGCTCTTCGCTTCACGTAAACTCGCATTCACACTGTTTCATCCCTCATTCATTTTCACACGTATACACACATACTTGCCACGTGCCGACTTTTCGGTCACGGGTCACCATGCATTCTTCCAAGATCCACGCACAAAGAGTCACTCGATACATCCAACCGAAAAACTGTCACTCGGTCCAAACACTCTTTTCTCGCACCTCACGCAGTCACTCGATACAAACATTCCTCGCTCGCTCATGACAGTCGTCCAAACACTTTTTCCTCGCACTCCGTAATCACGCAATCCAACTTTCATAAAATATCATTCGTTCTAAAATATCAATACCACAATTCTGTTTTTTTTTTCGATTTTTCCGCCTTGAGAGACAAGCCGGCTAATAAGCGTTGCTGAGATCAAAAATCGGATTTCTAAGATCAACATTTTACCGCCATTGTCCGGCTCGATCGGTACGTCGTACACGTTTCCGTCGTAAAGACGAGTCATAAACATTTTACAATACACAAGCGACAACGACGACAACGTATTATATAATTTGCGGATTCATTATTAACGAGATTTCTACCGCGCTAGACTTAGACTGGATTTTAAACAGCTTCGAGTTAGTAGCCGTGCTATTCAAACTAACGCGCCCGTCGGATACCGCGACAGATATTAACTTCGACAGAGTAACATTGTTGCATTTCACTAATTACTGATTAAACCAAACTTGTTTAAAACTTTGTCATCTGCGTCGCTCACTCGAAACGTGTCGCGGGGAAGTTCGGCAATTATTCTAAGACAAAAACACCGCTGACGGGAGTCTCTCCGTAATTCGCACGACGGATTCGTGACATACTTCGTATTTTGTCACGTGTCACTATTATTCGCAAAACCAGATTAATTTCACCGATCGAAATCCACCATTCGTACACATTTCAACAATTCTTTAATTCCGTGCCTCGTGGCAGTAGATGTAGACAATAATAAAATCAAATTGAAATTTCAATTTTTCTTTTTTCACACGTCGGATAAAATTCTTGGCGTATCGAATTAAAATCATGTTCGTAGCTTCTGGACGTTTATCGTCGCGACGTTGTTTCGCCGTCGTTGGAGCGGAACATCGGGACGGTTAAAGAGTGGCTCATCAGCATAAATCCGGTCTGCGAAGTTACGGCCGCAATGGAAACTCGTCGTGTGGCGTAACGAAATCACGTTTCTTCTTCGCGCGGCGAACGACGCGACCGTCTCCCTTTCGCTCGCCGGTGGAAGTTGGCTTTTTATCGGTTAAACTTCTCGCGGGATCTTTCGCGCATAGCGAAGAAACTTCCAATGATGCGTCCGTCTCTCTTTAACACACTTCTGATCCGGGGAGAAGCCCGCGGTAACAGAGAATCCGCCGTAATTTAAAAAGTATTAAGTGGAACGCCGGGGAAATTTGAGAAGGTGTTAGCAACGCCTTTGGAAACGTAATGACGCGGAACCTTTTAACCGTATATGTATATATACGTATGAAATACATGAAAGATATACCTGGACAGGTGACACTTTTTTCCCGATCGATTTTACACGCGAGAAAGTCACCTGTCTACAGAATTTGCCTAATGACAATTAAATTTTCTATAATTTATTTCCGTAGAATACGGATAATAGAGAAAAAGTATGCGGGTTTTGCTTGGCATTTAAGGCGTTGTATCCATCGATTTCTAATTAAAGTTTCCAGAGGTAATCGCAGGTACGGAACGGCGTTGCGGGTATAGAGATTTCGTAGCCATGTGCTGACAATATTCACGTACGACGGAATGCGAATTACGTGCAGTTCGTTCGGTGCAATTAGCGTCGCAACCCGCGTCCCGGATTTCGTTGAATTCCCGAAGGAACTCTGGCGGCAAGTCAAAGTCAAAGACGATTATTAAGCGTATTAAATCATCGGACGTATTTTCCGCAATCTCTCTATCGTTCGGTCTGGATTCTCTTTTTTTTCATACCTTTTTATCCGGAAAACCAACCGCTGTTTCTTAACGGCGTTATATCAACGTCCACTTAAAACACTCCACGGGATCGATTCGTCTTCCCCACCCTCCCCCTCCCCCTCTTCCCCTTCGGGCGACGATATTTCCCGGCGTATCCCGCTACTAACACAGCGTCATCATTTTATCCGCCTGTTCACCATATCGATTTACATCTGGATCCATTAGCATCGTTACCCACGAACTTTCATACCGTTCGCCATTTCCGGCGACTCTTCGCCGTCATCGTGCTATCGTTGTCGGTCCTCACCGTTATATAACGTCTACCCCGTATGCAAATATACACTGTCTATTACGCTTGTCGTAGACGATGTTACGATCCCGAACAATGTTTACGGAACGTTATACGGTCCCGGCTCATGCACGCACACACACACACATACATATAGATTGAACGTGACGGATGGATCGTTGTGTCTCCGTACACATATATGTATACGTTCATACACACACACACACACAGGTTACCCCGTAATTATTAAAGTAATGGACGAGCGCACGCGGGGGTGGAAAACAGGCGCAATGAAAGGCGAACGAGGTTTTACTGTAATGACTGTAATCTTTTTTTTTCTTCTTCCACGGTCTTTTTCTTTTCTTTTTCTTTTTTTTTCTTGTTTTGTGTGCACCCAGTGGTTCGTGTGTATGACCCACCTACCGCGTAATTACAGCAAGAAAGCAAGTTTACAAGAACACACAGCCTTCTCGACCTGGCCGGTCGACCTCAGATGGATCGACATTCTTGTCTCGAAATTGCCCTCGTTAATCTTGCTTACGACAAAGATAGAATAACCCGTCGCACAACGTTCCACCCCCCTCCGGTAGACGTATAATCGATTACCGGTGTTTTCATATTACGCGTACCTCCCCCCCCCTCCCATGGGACGCATGAATATGTAACACAACCCACCCCCACCCCCCGTTTCACCCTCGATTTTCTTTGTCTGCTAATCTACATAAGGTGTCCCGAACCACGTCGCGGTAACCTCGACGTCGTGCGACGGGATCGTCGCGGGCAACGTACGTCGCGACGACGGAATTTCCACGTGGCGAGTGAATCGCGAAAATTCCGACCCTCTTCGTCGCATTGCGGTCGCGTTCGTTACGTTTCGCGTTGCGTGAAGCGTGTTTGCGAATCAACGTTCTATGTAATGCGTCATATAAAGGGGAGAGAAAGAGGGAGAGAGGGGTAAAAAAAAACGGGGATTTTGTGGAAATTATAACGGACGAGTGGCTATTTTTTTAATCGGTGGCGCGACGAATTGTTCGTTTCCAGGGACGGCTATACCGCCGTCATGGGGGCGGGTGGGGAGGGCGGGTTTTCGAGTGCGTTGAAATTAGTGTAAATTGTTGTAAAAATTCACAGCGTAAGAGCGGCGTCGCGACGTCCACCGCGAATTTATGGAATGCTGAAGAGGACGGCGACACAAAATATTTTGATAGCCTTGTCGGAAACGCGGCCGCGGTCGCCGTTGCGGTTTGCCTCGAGTATGCAAATAATCCCAAGTGCTTGTGTTGTCGTTTTAAAAAGCCGCGGGGCAACGGGAGGCAGCGGTGGAGGGGGGAGGGTGAGAATTAAATAGACAAGGGATAATACGAACTGCAACTGACTTGTTTGGCGGAATTCGTGCCGGTGGTACACGGTTAAATACTTGCGTAACACGAAGTTCGCGAAAAGGTTTGCGAATATCGTTTCACGGCTTAATTATTTACCCGGGAGGAAATTCGGCGAAACGTTTAAACACGTCGGAGCGCGTTACGAACGACGTAATTACCGATGTAACGGGAGGATATGAATTTCTTTATTTTTTTTTTCCTCCGCGGCAATTTCACTCGTTCCGTGGAACGACATCCTTCAAAGATACGGGATCCAAGCACATCCGCTTTATTTTCAGTGTTTAATAAACATCCCGTCCGACGTTACGTCGATATTCCGATGTAACGGTAAACCGACAGTTCGCCGATAATTTTCGTTCGCTGTAAAAATGTCTAATTTGATGCGCGATTATAATTACGCAACGCTTCCACTTTGTCCGAAACGCTCGCATCGGAGATTCGTTAATTAATTCGTGTGTAATCAAATGACGTCCTGGTTAATATATACATATCTACATATGTACTAACATACAAACACATACACACACATATATACAATATCCATATACACCGACAAAGAGAATTCTCGTTCCAACTTGAAAAAGACTCATTTATCGCGGCCACGGTAAAATATAGCTCAGGGGATGAATGGAAGGGATGACTATGGGGTGGGGCAGGGGGTGGGGGGTTTGATCCGGCAGAGAAAGCGACAAAATATTTCGACTCCGTTGTCTGAAAAACAGTCCTTTAGCAAATATGAAAACGAGTACGAGCACTTGTATCCCGTTTAAAAAGCGCACGGCTAGGTAAAAAATGATACCGTCCGGTACCGGGGTATTACGCGGAAGTGTATGCAGTGTGTGGTCCTGTGCGTGGCTGCATACGGATGACGGCGGGGGGGGGGGCACAGTCCTGCAACTGACCGTACCAGAGATTCCCGCATAACCCGTTTCTGTGTACCCTGTGCGGATAGATTTATATCGCAGCTTTGTTTAAATCTGGATTCCCGTAGAATTTATTCCACCTTGTGTTCTTTTTTTCTCTCTCTCTCTCTTCCTCTCTTTCTCTCTTTCTCCCTCGTCGGTCGACGCTCCGCCGTACGAATCTCTAATGCCCGTGAATCGCTGATCAAAGAAAACCCGCGCAGATTTTCTTTATTCTTTTTTTGTTCTTTTGTTTTCCATTGTCATACAGACAGCAATATTCCGTGCGACGAAGAAATTGAATGAAAAACACGCGGTGAGTTTCTCCCAGAAACGGTGCGCGCGCGTCCTCGCCACGCGTCGCGACGACACTTTAATCCGATTTATCACGGGCAGTCGTACACTCGCTTAGGTGGTGATAAGCGGAAGTGTCTGGTAATCCGATAGAAATTATGGAACCCCCGTGAAGCTACGGTGAGACGACGGAGAACGAGGGGGTGGGGAGTGGGAGAAAGATGTCTTCGCGGTGGTCCCGGGAACGGCGTCGCGACGTCCCATTGTTGCTGCGTCTGCAGCACGGGGGTCGTGTGTAAACACCGGTATCATAAAGCAGCGTTATCTAGATCGGACCGTTGGAGTTACGGGGTTGAAAGTACGAGCTATTAACTCGCGTAACGGGGAAACGTCCAGGTGACGACTCACCGAGGGTTGTTTATGCGTCTGTGTGTTATTAGCGACACTATATGCTTACTGTGGTTATCGATTCCCATTGAGATCAATCTGTTCTCTGTATATTACGATGTAAAAGTGACCCAAGTGATAGTCACGTGAGTGAAAAATTTCGAATTGTATAATTTTTACGGAGAGAATGTTGGGAATAATAATTAAATCGTTGAAGGAGTGACGGGAAAAAGATTCCACGCGATATTTTCGTTCGTTGTACTTTTTTTTCTCCCCCTATTGAGAGTACGTACGAACCACCGTAAATGCGAAACTCCGCGACGAGAACTTTTTATTGTCTCCGTACCTACCGGTAGTGTGTAATTTCCGTGACGCTACTGGAACCTGTCAAATACATTTAACAATAGGAACGCCCCAATTCAGGGTAATAACTCTCCGGCGAGGAAGTGAAGTAATCACCATATAACGAAATAATGACGCGTTTTACGTTCTGCGAAAAATTTACGAGCTATCTAAAACGAGTAAAATTTACTACCACCCGTAAAGGAAGTAATATCTATAATGAATTAAGGGTGAACAAAAAATCTTTACAACTAACTCGAAGACCCGGGGGACCTGAAATATCAATTCTAAAAAAACTTTCACTCGACGGGGAATAACGTTTTCCCTGTACGGGACCTGGGGAATCATTTCCTCGGTGAAAATGACCTGGCACTTCGACGCGTCGTTAATTCCAAGGGGCCCCTCGAATTTCTCGGGACATCGGGCAACGAAGTATCAGCACACTCTCGTCGGATTTTCGCGCACGGAATGCTCTCCGGAGCTTCTTTTAAAACCGCCCCGAAGAGAGATAATATTGACCGTCGTCTTCTACAGGGAAATCGATGATGCACCGGGTGTCTGGCTCCGAGTGTATCGTCGCCCTTCCGGACGATTAACGTCGACATCGGCACGCTTCCAGTTCCCACATTGTTAACCGGAAATTTTACGTAGAATCTATCTAGTATCATCGATTATTATTGCCTAATTATAATAATATAGACAAACTTTTGTAAAATTCTATATTATAAGAAACTAAATGGCTTAAAAATCGATTTTGCCGGATAAGTTATTTAGTTTCTTATATTGTTATATACGATCGTTAAATTTAGATAATTATTAATCTAATATCATGGCATTAAACCATTACCGACATAAAAATTCTATATTAGCCTGGATATCATAAATTGAAATAATGAGAATGTAGACAGGAGTTAATTCCTGATTGGTCAACAAAGTGTTAACAGAAAACTGGGATTTTCTGGTGGCCAACCAGAAATGTGGAAAATCCAATCGACGCGTTGCTGAAAATCATCGAATCACCGCTGGGCGACTCCAGAAGTTCTCCAGAAAAAAATGACCGATTTCCCGGAATCTGTATTGACGAATTCCGCTGGCAATCTTGCCGTAACTTCCGGAACGCGGTATTCGCAGGACGCGGGACAGGTATCCGTGAAACGTATCGGTATCGCGCGACAAATTGTAAATCAGATAAACGCGTACACAATTTGATTCGGTCGCCGAATCCGCGCTATTGGATTCGCACGCAGGAACATGGCAATTCGCTTGAAAAAAAAATATATATATACATATATACACAAATATACACACAACTACGTAGGTACGCGACACACCCCGGGACGCGGAGTAAAAAAAACATAAAAACGGGGTAAAAATCACAGCTCGTCGACACACTGTCCGCTGTTCGATTATCGAGATTACCTTCGTTTATAGAACATCGCGGACACGCGGCAGAGATGAAATAGCGTTACGGGAATAAACGAAAACGAGATACACATAAATCTGCGCAACGACTAGCCCGTGTTTAAAGAGCCCGACCCCGACGACATACTTTTTTTTTTCATTGTTGTTTTTTCGTTTCTGTTTTTATTTCCCCCCTACGTTTCCTGTTTATACGGGGGTGGGGGGTTGTGATACAGTGTTTGGAGAGGCAAGCAATACCCGCGGCTGTATACCCGCTGCCATCCGAAGGAGTTATGGGAAAGTCGCGCAAAAGGGTATACGATCCGTGTTATTAGTATCGCGGGAAGCCTCGTACCTTGTTTACCCGGCAATGGGACTGGAAATTGGATCACTCGCGGATCGTGCCCAGACGATGCTCGGACGTCTCGACCGTGTCCCCCCCCCCCCCCACGACGACGTCGAATTGACGGATGTGAGCAATTCCGCGCGATTCCACGGCCATCTCGTCGTATCCCGCTGGCCGGCGACGATGGGTTTAGGAACGATATCGAAGATCGAATGACGTGTGTTTACCGAAAGCGGGAAATCTTGATTTCCAACCTGGAAATAAGATTAACCGTCGAACATAAGAATTTCTGAAAAAGATCTGTCGAGGGGGGGAGAGGGGGATGACTGGGAGAGATGAAAATTTGCCGTGGAATCGAATTTGTCACTTTTTGTCTCGTCGATGAGCGTAATGGATTTTCCTTTGTGCGTCTGTTTGCGGGGAAAGTGAATTTTTTTTTTCGAGAATCAGATATCTCGGGTTCTTGCGTGAGTTGCTAAGGGACGATGAGTCTATTTTATCTGGGGATATAGAGGAATATGTATGGAAGAGTGCTAAGACAGGGTTTTCTTTTTCCTGTTGTACTGCAGACGAAGGTTCTGTCGACACCCGGGAAGTTTTCAAAGAAAATGAAGAGCGGTTGTTTTCAGATCTAACGGCGACGTGTTAGCGTGAGTTTCTATCGTATCGACGGAACTCACTTGACAAAGTTTCCGCTAGAGTGTATCTGCTGGAAAATTAGTCCTAGGGAAGTGTCCCACTACGGAAGCATCTCCTACCACGCAAAGCAAACTAGTCACAATCACCGTCGGGATTCACAATTTCTACATATTTATCACACGAATCGAATGCACGTAAATCTTTCAGAAACTCTTAAAAAAATTCTTTATAAAATGGAAAAATGAGGAAACCAAGATTACCGGAACAAATTTGATTTTTTTCATCAATTAGATTCTTTCTTCAGTGATCTTCTGCGGTAATTTCGATTATTTCAAATTTCTGTTCTATAATGATTACATCACCTGGGATGTACAATCACAGGTGGACCTATTGAATTAGTGAAAATGGACGTTTCTCCTCGCGACCGCTGTTTCTCGTTCACGACAATCTTTCTACGTGGCGGGAAAGTATTACCACGGTTTACACACGGATGCTTATTGGTCCACGGTGTGTACGGACGTGTAACGGATAGATTTCATCAGCAACATGGTCAGCTAGGTTCGTCGTGGTCCAGCATTTGTCGATTTCGAACGGAACGTCGGCCGAGTGCTCCGGAGACTCGTTGAATTTCTGAGCGTCCCGTTGAGTTACCGTTGCACGCGAATCGACTATCTGCCAGCTTCCCTTTCCGTCTTCGTTCCTCTTCCGATTTCTTCGGGACCATCTCCTTCTCGTTCGTTACACCTCCTCGTCGTCGACAACCCTGCTGCCGATGTAAGCGATTCGCCAGCGAACTTATACGGAATAATCGAAACTGTTGCAACGCGACACGGTTGCATAGCAAACGGAAACCGCGTCACGATGAACCAGATACAGTGTTCCGGTTTGTAAATGCTGAGGAAATTCTTATGAATGGATCCCAGTTGATTGTTTAACACGTTGACTACGATGAGGGACACCGATGACCGACGCTAAGTTTGACTGTAGGGCCGTGTCGGTCACTGGAGACCGACATGTCAATTTCTATTGATTAGTAGTCACACTCATGATTATCATAAGTGTCAATATGTACTTATTGTTTGACACCATCGTCATTCTCTCTCTCTCTCTCTCTTAGTTTCTGTCGCGATACGTTGTTGACGCGTGTACCGAGCGAAGCTGATTACGGAAAACGTTGAAAAAAAAATGGAAAAAATACGCGACGGCGGTGCCGAGAGTCGCGCTCCGATTTCGCTGTCGGTGTCTCCGCGTGAAATTAATGATAAATGAGTTCCGGTTCCCCATTATGGCAACGAAAACGACGTCTTGGAAAACGTCGGGGTGGTGGGTGGGAGAGGGGAAGGGGGTGTTTCGCGGAGGGGGAGATAAAATCTTTATTGTGCTTCCGGGATTTATTCTTCGAGGGAACCGGCGAACGGCGTGTATGTCAAATTTAACGGACGAAGGAGAGATACCGGAGAACGCGTAATTATGCGAAGATGGAGCGAACGGAATGATAAAGGGGGTAGCGGGGAGAATAATGGAGTGGAAAAGAGCAATATGGAACAGCGTTGTGTGTGTGTGTATGGAGCTAACAAAAGGACGGTATGGTTTGAAAAACAGAAGAAAAAAAAGGATAGAATGAAAACGGAATAGGGAAAAAAAGAATGAAGGCTGCGTGGTAAATAATAAAGTAGAATGGATGGAATGATGAAAATAATAGAATAACGCGGAAATTAAGTTCGCGAGGGGGAAATGCATACGATTTACATTTTAATTTATTTTTGAATAAGAGAATATGTTATAGAATACAGAGAGGAATTATAGAGGGATTCGTAAGAATGTTAAGTTTCGGTATGTAAAAAGTGCACATTAAATCAGCAGCATACCTTGAATTTGCATTTATGGCTGTTTTCCTGCGTACACCGTGTATCTGCATAATTCCTTTTTAACAAAATTGTAACGATCCCCCTTTTTTCCCTCTCTCTCTTTCTCTCTTCACGTGACTCCCGCGTATCTCTTTCCGCGACGTTCATTTTTCAAAGGTTTTTCTAAAGAATTTTGAATTAACCTAAATAAATAGCAACCACCGGGATTAATGTTGTGGGTTCATACAGGTTGAGTTAAAGTATTCTACATATTTAAGTTCTCCTAATTCTTGTTGCCTTCGCGGTGGAATGGGACCAGGTATCATCATGCTTGGAAATGTACGAGATGTACAAGCACAGACGACGTATAGAAGTAGACAGCAAATGAAATTGAGAGTTACTTTGGCACCCTTTGGGCCGGAAATGACGAAAGAATTACGAAAATCGCGAAAAATGGTCAAATTCAACTAGTTTTTTGATCGGCATTCGCTCAATTTTTGAGATAGCGACCTGAGACTGGTACCATTGTTTTAGTTAGGAAATTCTACGGTAGATCAATGTATAATAGTTGTACTTTTCGAAAATTTAATTTTTCGCAAAAATCTGAAGGGGGTAGGTCAGGATTTTTTGCGATTTTCGTAAATCGCCTGCGATTTCCACAATTTTTGAGATATCAAAATGATCCTGGGCGTTTTGGACGCGGATTCGGAAGCCGAATAAGCCAGTGAAAGAATCATTATGATATCTCAAAAATTGTGGAAATGGCGAGTGATTTACAAAAATCGCAAAAAATCCTGACCTACCCCCTTCAGATTTTTGCGAAAAATTAAAGTTTCGAAAAGTACAACTATTATACATTGATCTGCCGTAGAATTTCCTAACTAAAACAATGGTACAAGTTTCAGACTGCTATCTCAAAAATTGAGCGAATGCCGAACGAAAAACTGCTTGAATTTAATGATTTTTCGCGATTTTCGTAATTCTTTCGTCATTTCCGTAATTTTTGAGCTATTGAAATGATCCAAGACATTTTGGACGCGGAATTCGAAGCCGAATACGACAGTGAAAGATTCAGATCGATATCTGAAGATTTGCGGAAATGACGAAAGAATTACGAAAATCGCGAAAAATGGTCAAATTCAACTAGTTTTTTGATCGGCATTCGCTCAATTTTTGAGATAGCGACCTGAGACTGGTACCATTGTTTTAGTTAGGAAATTCTACGGTAGATCAATGTATAATAGTTGTACTTTTCGAAAATTTAATTTTTCGCAAAAATCTGAAGGGGGTAGGTCAGGATTTTTTGCGATTTTCGTAAATCGCCTGCGATTTCCACAATTTTTGAGATATTAAAATGATCCTGGGCGTTTTGGACGCGGATTCGGAAGCCGAATAAGCCAGTGAAAGAATCATTATGATATCTCAAAAATTGTGGAAATGGCGAGTGATTTACAAAAATCGCAAAAAATCCTGACCTACCCCCTTCAGATTTTTGCGAAAAATTAAATTTTCGAAAAGTACAACTATTATATGTTGATCTGGCGTAGAATTTCCTAACTAAAACAATGGTACAAGTTTCAGACCGCTATCTCAAAAATTGAGCGAATGCCGACCAATCAACTGGTTGAATTTTACGATTTTCGTAATTCGCTCCATATTCCCGATGACGTGCAGGATCCAGGACACGTTTTTAGCACAAGACACCGCGAGAAGCTTCGTCGCTTCTTCCGTCGCTCGTCGTCGGAAGCACGTGGTCCAATTTCCATGGCAGCGTCGTCGTCGTCGACTCCCGCAAATTGTATAAATTGTGCAGCCAACAGCCGGCCGCGAGGGCGACGTTAACGAATTAACTAATCCGCTTTGCCGTCGACTTCCGTCTCCCGTCGATAACAAGCGGAACAAAGTTCCCGCGCCTCGCGCGATATTAACCGATGCGTTAATCTTCTTATCGCCGGCATTCAGGTGACGCCCGGGAACGAAATAAAATTGAAGGGCGGCGTTCACCCGACGCCCAGCGTCGGGACGTCTGAGACGTCCGCGGAATAAACCGACTTAATATCGCGGAACCAATATCAAACTGAACGGTCGTTGGAACGTCGTTAGTGAGAAAGAGAGAGAGAGAGAGAGAAAGATTGATATCCAGATCGCGGAGATCCGGAAGGAAATCGAACCGCAGGAAACCGCGTCGCGACGCTCGCGGACGCGATATTAGCGGATCGGTTACAACGGTTCCGTAGGCAAATGCCATATTGATCGAGTGATTAATAATACCCCCGATATCCAGCCCTGGGATTTTTATTTCTCGTTGCTCGTTTGGCAACTCGCAAACCGCGAGAAATTACGCGGCAACTTGGTTCTACCCTTTACTTTGTTGTTAGTTCTCGCGAATACACATTTTCCCGGGAAAAACACCTTCGGACCGCATTGACGCGACGTTTTAATAAAAATATTAAAATCCACCGCTATACATACGGAATACCTGCGTCGCTTAAGACGTTCCTGTGTTATATCATTTCGGCAAGTGTATGGGAAGCAGATCGACGACGGTGATACCTCATTATCATAGTAACGCGGAACGATGAAACTCTCTGTGTTTTGATAACCGACGTCTCGTAAACGTCTACTTGGCATGACAATTATACGCGAGACGTGTATAGTATACTTGGCCCGTATAGAAGATCTCCCCTCATCCCCTCTCCCCCTCTCTGCCTTCCGTCCTAACAAGAAGAACAGAGTCGGCGCGATGCCAGAACTGTGATGTAAAGCGGATTAACGCATTCGCTAATGTCGCATTAGCGAAACCTTCGTGAAACTGTTGCCACTTGACGCGAGGTATCCAAGACGAAGCAATTACTTTTCCGACCGACGTGTTTTCCATGTTTCCCGTGCGAGCGACTACCAGGGGAAACCTGATATCCCCCTTTCGTGAAATTCCACGCGACTTCTCTTTGTCTATCTCTCCCATAGACGCGCGAGCGGATCAAGATGTTGCGGAGAGTAGAGTTCCATGTTTGTTCTGGGTCGTTATTGTAACTTCGAGAAACAACGCTGCGGTAATAGGGTGAACTCGCTTGGGGTAGTATAGTTTCGGTGTTATTAATAAAGAACGGCAAACATTTTCTCGTTAACGGAACGCTTTAATATCGCGAACACTTTTACAATTATCTTCTGTGTTGATCAGACGGAACATGTTTGATGTAGAAAGACTTTTTTTGTTCGATACAAATGTTCTACCTCAGACTCTACCGTACTTACAACAATCACGTGACAATTACTCTTTCACTTAAAAATCTGCATACAGACCGGAGTTGCGACTACTTATGGAAATAGCGTCGCCAACTGCACAGAGATCACAGATGTCGTTTTTTTTTTCTTTTTTTCACCTTGTCCTTTCACTCGACGTTGCTAAAGCGACTGTTTGCGCAGCTGGTGTAACGCTGTAACGGCGAAACGAATGCCACCGGGAGTTCGTTGGTGAAAGTATTTCGAACGGAAGGAAGTGGCTAATATAATACAATTTTTGTCCGTTGTTCTTTAAGTCCCGTGTTTCTTTCCCGGCGTCCGTGTAAAGTTGTCTGCGATCGTTGTGTGCGTACAAATACGTGCACGCGGTGTTAGGTGTCTTCGTAACGCACCGGTGTTTATCACGCCCCGTTGGAATAAGTTGCCCGCGAACGCCCGGAAAATTATACACCCGGGTGCTGTTGCCGAGCGTTTTCGGATGCTGGATTCCGGGATTTAACAGTTCGGAAGTCGCGATGGAAATACGCTTAACATAAACCGCGGCGTGTACGTACCACGTGAATCCCGGTGAATTTCACTGGACGAGAGAAATTTACGCGGGTTTAATAAGACACGATCGCGGGGTGGATCGAACGCACCTGCGCAGGTGAGATGGGATCGCTGTTTGTTCGTTAAAAGGGACAAAAGTGAAATAACGTATCCACGTGGAGATTGAGATGAAATGAAATGAATAAAAAAAATTGTGGAAACGTACGACGAGTGAAATGTAGTTAAACGACTACTCCAGCGATCACAGCGCCACCGCACAAGAGCAATAAATAATCCGAACGGTGTCGCAATCAGCGAAAGTCGTATGAACAATAGCGCGATAAGTTAAACGAAATCGATACACGTTAGAAGAACGAGGGGTGAAAGAACACGGGGAAGAGGAGAATTTAAAGCCGAGGAAACGTAGCCCCGATGGGGCAAAAAACGGCGCAATTTTTCTCGAATATCCTGTTCCATTAACGTATCTCTTCTAAAATAACGAAAACCTGGAAGACACATTAAACGCAATAATGACGATTTATAGGTTATCATTGATTTATCGTCGATACCGTGCGTGTCACGAGGGAAAAATAAATACGATCACACAGGAAGACAATACAAAGAAACTTCCGCCTCTATCGAGACAATATTATCGTTACAGTATAATCTAACAACGCTATATCACACACAATCAAATAAAAATAATATAAAAAAATCCAATCTTCGATACTTATTCCACCAATGACAAACATCTATGCGACGAATAACAAAGAATCTCAACATGTCGAATAATTACCTGCCAACCGCAACGATCCATAATGATCCAGAGGGAAGCAGGCCAGCCACCCTGACAAAACACTCCCTTTTCCTGAAAACGATCTCGTCACCCCTCGAGAGTACGGGGGTGGTGTCGCGAGGTGTCGGGATCGTTATCCCGCAGATGGTCCTCAATTAGAAAAGGGTGTTCGCGTGACGGGGCAGGTTTTTCGACTCGTTCCTACCCCACGGCGGCTTCCCCGAAACGTCATTCATCCTGGAAACGAGAGGGACACCCCCGTGAAGAGAGTGCGGGTGTAAACTACCCCCGGAGGGGGTGGGAGAGGCGTTCACTCGCGAGGACGAGCTGTTAGGCGATAAAGAAGCAGGCCGAGGACGGCGAAAGACAGAAGGGAAATTATGTGCCGGAAGAATGCCCGGGGTCGGCTACAAATAACGAGATTTCGGAACACCCCGGATTAGCCCAGCGTCGGACACCTTGTTTGCCGATGTGCTCTTCATGCCCGTGTAACTCCTGCGATTCTGATGCATGGCGTCGTGTATTTCGCTTAGTTATTATTATTCCGGCCGATTTCACCGTGGAGTGTACATATATTTTATAGATATATACTGTATATAGATATAAAGGGGGATAGAGATTTGTTTGCCACGTGGTTGAATTTCTAAAGATAGTTTGGAAATACTTGTTCGAATTGAGAAAAGGTGATTGTTTGGAATTGGTGATTAAATGTGTGAGGATTCACCTGTGAGTGAATTCTCGAGGGTCACGTCTTTTTTTTCGTTTTTTTTCTTAATAGAGGCGAAGATACTGACCCGTTTTCACGGCTGGCGAAGTTTCTAATCCGAACGTCACACACCGAAGCTACACATTATGCGAAGCCTTCCTATTTCCCACACCCGGTCCCCACACGACTTTTGGCTATTTCTGAACTAAAGAGATCGCTTGTGGGGAACTTCTTTCACAAGCAATTTTTTAGTGGTTTCGAAGTGCTTTCAAGGAACAGTTCAACCTAGTGCTTTTCAAAGGTGGGCGAGTTCACCCCGTGGGTGCAGCCGGTGCTTTCAAATGTTTGAACAAAAGGGGGAGAGATCGCGTTGGAAAGTGCTGGTTCATTTTTTATAGAAGTAATACACTTCTTATAGGGAAACGCGATGGTACTTATGCAATTTTCCCCCCTGTCCTGTCCCAGTGGCGAACGAAGTTCCCCCTCCACGTGTAATCTCCGGCATCTTCGATAATGAATATTCAAATTCTGGCAGGCACCGGGGGAAAAATGTTCAACGACAGATATTTAATTATAGTCAACTTGTTCCATCAATCGACGAATCCTATCTGTTACCGGTTATCAAAGGAAGTCGGGCGATAGCGTATTGCGAGAACGGTAGAAGTAGAAAGGGACAGTCATTAGTCAGACGTCACGCAAACGTCCGCCCACGTGTTCCGTTCCATGAACTTTGAATACCATTGAAAAAACCTTCTATTACGCTAATTGACGTGCCAATAATTCTCATCCTTATTTCAATCATTATCATGATTCATTATAAATTATAAATAAGAAAGTACTTTACAGAACTTACTTTGTTCGTTTCGAAGTACAGACATTTTTCCGTTTTAAATTCTACTTGAAACCGGATAAATAATCGATAAAGCAGCAACTCGGTGAGATTTCCGGTACGGTCCAGTTCCGTCTGGCAGAAAGATTCCAATTTAGCCGGCGCTACTACTCGCTTAATTGATTTTAACCGCGACTTGTAAATCTCTGCTTAACGACGAAACTTCGGGCACGCCGGTAACGGCCTGCTACCGGGAAGACGTAGGGTGCGGGAAAAGAGTGGCATTTGTTACGTGACGTGAAACAACGTCACCCTTAACGGCCACCCATATCGTCAATGTGACGTTGGAGTTACTACAACGCGACTCAGATAATAATTGAGTTGTTCTCATTTTTCAGTGTTACACTTTTTACTGTTCGAAAATGTATCTTCAAATTTTGACGTATAATTTTGAATCGTTTTTATTTCTACGCGAATATAATGTAAAATTTCACGTACAACATCTTAAAAATTGAGCGAATAGCAATTAAAAAATGGTGAGAATTTCACGATATATGTCTTTCTCTCTCTGCCAGAAAACCTGACACGTTGTGTGATATTGAATAACTGATAGGCTTTATTGTTACCCTCGTAATAGCCGGGGCTGTAACATTAATTACCGTAATATTATGTAACAAACGTTCGGGGCGTTAAAGCGAACGCGCCGGAATAGACTCTAAACTAAAGCTAATGTGACTTTTAATGAAATGAATGTAACGCGCTGTTTAACTCTCTAATTTCGCGTCGTCCGTGTTATTCTGAATTACCGTCGATTCGTGCGTTGTTCCGATACGTCCAGATATCTGTTGCATTGCGAAATATTGTCTCCGCGTTTGTCGATAAATAAAGAAACACCTCGACGTGTTAAAAACCCCGCGTTCCCGTATCTTCAACCTGGCTGCAAGAGTTACGGTATTGTTTTCGCGGCCATTGCGTCCCATAGAATTATTGGCGCAGATTGTTACGATAACGTACCGAAAATATGACGTAGCGTTACTCGTATTATCGCCGGCTTATCGATTTCAAATGAGTCATACATCGGCGATGCATAAATTTTTCATTGTTTCCGCCAGGCAAGATATTCGCGGCCGTCTACTTCACCGAGAACGATAATTAAAAAACGTGATACACAGTCTGGTAGAGTCAACGGTGTCTTATTTTAGTATTTCACACAATAAGGAAGTATTACGAATGATTAACAAATATATTAATTAACATATCATTCGATTACTCTCGCTCGATAAATATATTATAATTTTTCGCGGTGTTTCTTTCACGAATCAGACGGTTTTTTCATGCTGAACTTCTCTCACCCGCTAATTGATATCGTAATGTTTACCGTCAGGGCCGTAATATCTTGTTCCAACAGGGGTTCTTTCCTTTCAGAACACGTCGGACGTCCTTCAATGAAGCGGATGATTGACATCCCCGTAGGATCGGCGTGTTATCGTTGCGATCGGCGAACCGCATGCCGATGAGGAAACACAGAAGGGAGAATTCTCGACGGGCCCTTCGTCCTAAGAATCCTTTTTTTCTCCCCAAGCCGCCATACTCGACCCAATTTCATCCCGTTAAAACGTAACGCGTCGTACCGCGCGAACGTCCGACTTTTACGTGCCGCTTACACCTGTAAGTACTGTATAACTTTCCTACACAAGCTGCCGCACTTAACACGATCGCCCCGAAACACGTTTCTTTTTCCCACTGTACGTCATTTAACGACCCACTTGTCCCCCTCGTTTCACCCAAACGAATCCATTGGAACACTCCGAGAGACAAACGAATATTTCGAATGAGAACCGAAGAATTTCAAAAACGTTGCCATGAAATCTTAGAAGGTCAAATGGAAAAATTGTTTAATGAAAAATTTCGTGGAAAAGGAAATGGAAAGGTAGAAAACGTGGAAAACATTTACCGTTCGTATATTTAACGGTGTTATGTGGAAAACAACTAGACTAGACGTTCGGTAAACGGATAAGATTACGCTTGGTGTTGAAACGTCGGTTTACGAGGCCTCATTTAGCTTGTAAATTTCCAATTTCCGGTAACGATATACCCTGTAGTCGCGTATGATGTTCGAGTCTTTGAGGCTGTTCCCGTTGCACGTTGTTTAAGTGTTTAACTTACATCAGGGCTGTCCAACGTTCGCCGCGCACCTTCGCCGTGGAAAATAAGGCGAGAGAGAGCGGAGGATATTCTCTCTTTCTCTCACACACACACACACACACACACACTCGTCTCTTAGTAACGGAGACCACTGAATGGGAGGCTCATTTGCACACCTCTGGTTTAAGAGCACCTCTCCGCACAATGCGTTGCGTCTACAAAGAAATAGAAGGTTCCAGCTAACTCGTAATTTATATTTAAAGTTAATCAATCTGCGACAAAAGAAGAAGAAAACCACAGATAAAAAGAAACACACAAAATACACCTAGCCAACGATAGTATTCCGAAAGTATCAATAATTAATAACACTAACGTCACGTTCGAAACGTTCGGTATTTCGAAAGAAAAAAAAAATTGAGAAAAAAAAGGAACAAGAAGGGAACATAACTAGACGTCGCACTCCAGTATATTCAAGTATGTCTAGAAGCTGTTGAGGAAGTACGTGAAGTGCCATGTCGAGAGGGGGCGAAGGAGAAGGAGAAAGAGAAGGGGAGGGGGTGGGTAGTCGAAGGTTGACTTTGAAACACACTTTGAAAAAAAAAAGGAAAACGAGTACCTTTTCAAACGAATCTATGAATACCCGGGGAGAATATAGAAAATCAAAAAACCCTTTAGCAAATCCCAGGGGAACCTGGTCGAGGTGCCAGGTTCCCCTAATTCACCGAAGATTAAATTCCCATTGCCATAAGCGATTCTTCCATTCCGACGGTGTTTCTGGTCGATGAGCAATCTATTCCGGTGATAACGCTGGAACAAGTGTGGCTTTCTCTCTCTCACTCTCTCTCTCTCTCTCTCTCCCTTCCTCTACCTTTCTCTCGTTCCCCATACGGAGCTGCAAGGTTGTATGGGACACCATTGAGCGTGTCGTAGAACGTATCGGGTATATATAACCGTTACCTCCAATATCCGCGCAGGAACGGCATTAAGGTAGGTGCAATGTCGGAAATTTGAGGCGAACCGACCAGCCTCTGCCGACCACACGTACTTCTACCATCCACCCACACACACACAGATACCTCCTGCGGGTTCGTTCGAAGTTGAATGATTTCCGGGCCGCCATAGATCTCGCCGGAATTTAGCGCACAACGAACTCTTTGTGCACCTGGATCACCGTGTGTGTGTTTTTTTTGGGTGGGGGGTACTCCGATTTGGTTGGGGGAAAAGGTGAGAATTAGGTCGGAGCAAATTAATTAGACTTTGATAGTTTCGGTTGTCGAATGAGAATCGTTGGGGCCTTTTTGGAAAAATAGTGGATAATTGGTGTGTTTAAAATCTGGTGTATAATTGAATTTTCGGATCATTTTTCCGACACGGAGGGAAGTCGTTAGAATTTCAAAAGGAATTAACCGGACTCTCTGTGACAGGTTTAGATGTCCCATGGGGGTTCGTGGGATTTCGGGGAAATATTGGACGATAGATAGGAGAAAGCCGTTAAAAATGTCTGCGAGTAATTCAACCGGTCTTCTATTAATTTCTTTAGGTGAAAGAAGTTGTTCTTGTAAATCACCTTTACTCGTTCATAAATCACGTGTTTCTATACCGACAGGGGGGAAAGGAAAATCTGCAGTGTATCGAGCACTCTATATATCTTTTTATTATGGCCAAAGAAGGTTTTTAGGTAACGATCGATGGTAGATCATTCGCCGTACTTTTTCCTTCCCTCGGCCGCGTTTCACTGCGCACCTTTCGAAACCGTAAAAGAGTCGTTCTACCCTCCGTTTTTCCGACGGTCGAACGATCCGCTTCGACGTTATAGATTCCGACGAATAAAACTCGCATCTCCAACACAGACGTCACGGAAACACCGTCGACGATTGCCAATGTTTTTTAATTTAAATATTATATAATATATTTCTCGGACGAAAAATCTATGCTTTGGAAGACGAGGCGTTATTTTTCCAAAAATTTAAACGACTATCGACGTACACGTTATCTAGTTCATATATGTATATGTATACATACACTCGCACAAGGTTACACACACAGGTTCTCGTGTTCGTCGCGGCGACAGTTTGACATGTATGAACATGCCGCCTGCAGCGTCGCAAGAAATATCTGTCTATTGACAGCATGTCAAAACTGAGAGGGTTCTTATGTCACATTACGTTCAGGGAACTTAAATTCATTCCGTTATCCGTGTTTAAGCCGTTGATATTTCGAAAGGCACTCGGACAATGGATGTAAATATTGGCGAGTGTATGATAAACTGTAATTTTTTATTCGTTTTACCTATGGAAACGAGAATTTCCGAACATTCTTAACGTAACGGGGGCGTAAAGGTGTGAAACTGTATTTTTCCCGTTATCCAGCCGTTCAGGGGTTTAATGAGTATAATTGTCCGATGGAAATTAGGGACGGGGAGAAGTGACGTCATTAAACTGTTAGGCAAAATGTAAAATATTTTTCGAGATCGTTCTCCGCAAGTGGCGAGCTCCAAGACGGCGCCGGAGAAGGTTAAGTGACGTGATTAAGGTAATTGCACGCATTACTTGAAGAAATAGAAAAAAGAAAAGATGAAGAAGAAAGAAGAAAAAACCCTAGAGGACGAAACTTGCGGCTGGGGAAAGTTTATGGAAATTAGTCACGCTCTCGTGGTTTATATTATAATTATATGAAACGTTTCTCAATCTTTTTTTCACACAAGTTCAAAAACCACCTAAGAAGGCGAGCGGTCTTTTAATTCGGAAACTTACCTGTTTCAGATCCGGCCGACAAGTGGTCATCCAACAAGAATTGAAGTCGCATTAAAAAAAACAGATATTTTTCTCGCAATGAAACCTCGAGGTTCCGAAAACAACCACCAGTGGCTGAGTGCAGACCTGTAATTTCGTTCGAAGAAAAACCAACAAAAACGTACGTATCCGCCGCGCGATTCGACGAAATCTTCCCATAAAACCGGCAGCGCGCAGGTGAAATCAAAATTTCCAACTGCGGTCTCCTCGGTCCCCTTGCGGATACGATATCTATTTTCGCGACCGTGCGAAAAATAGAGAACCATGCCGAATTCCCGAATCCGAACAATGTTTCGTTCTCCAATAACGGAATCGCTTGAATAATACGAAATAATACTAAAAGAACAACCTTTCACAATAAGTAAAGTTTGAAATTCACAAAAATGTGGGAAAAAAATCAGCGATCGGTCGGCCGTTCGATTAATTCGGAAACGAACGCGGCAGCCCGACGAACCGGGGTGTGTGTGTGTTTCGGGCGTCGCGACGCCAAAAAGAGATGGCACGGAAATATGAAATTTATGAGGCGCCTCGTGGAAGCGCGCCGATCTCGCCCCGATCATGCCCGACGTCTTCCTGCGGCGTATAAAATATTTATGTAGGCGTACCTATTGCGCCGTGACGAAATTTCAAATTTTACTACCAACGCCGCCACCGTCGTGCGCCTCATATCCGTTTTTAGCCAGACGTCGGAAACGCGACGGAACGATAAAATCGCGACGTTCGATAATTCGATTCGTTTGTCAGCCACGGAAATCATCGGGCGTGCGTTCGCTCGTCGGAATTCGAGAGTTTCCCTCGTGGAAAACATATCTAACGAGAAGAATCTGATAACGTGTTAAACGTTTTTTTCAAAAAAATTGTCTGAGGAGAAGCATCCGTTGACGGGATAAACAATTTTCATTAAGATTAATCGTTAGTGGGTGGGGAGATGATGGAAAATTGATTGGAAAAAATAAAACACTGTGGATGATAGTATTTAGGATAAGTGTTGCATTTATCAGCTTTGATTTAATCATTCTACTCTTCGCATTAAATGGTTCGTGAAGAGGACACTAATTAAATTCATAGCTGGTCGAATAACACGACTTCAAACACAACTTACAATTATTCCCTCTATTCGACTAAAAAACCAATTCCATTCCAAGTAGATTAACCGTCCAAAGTAGATAAAATTAAAAAAAAAAAAAAGAAGAATCGAGAAACGCCTAGTCGAATGACCCCGATTCACCCGCCTTTCTTTCACACAATCAAAAACCTGTTATCAAGCTTCGCTTCTCCTCCGTTTTATCATTATCTTGAGACTCCGGAGAAAGAATAAAGCAAATTATATTCCTGCTTTCTTCGCTTCCGCGATCGTAACGATCCGTCGGAGAAATTATTCCCCATCCCCCCGGTGTATTATTCCTTTCCCACACTTAATTGCGGCGGCGTAATAAAGATATCGGGGCGATCGGTGAAATTCGATAACACGCGATAAGTGTTAATTCCCGTTTACACATCAATCAGCGGCCGCGTGATTTCGCCACCCCGTTGCTGACGTTGCTGCGCCCTCGTTACCGGAGGGGTAGGGGGTTTCTACCCGCCCTATCGCTAAGTAGGCCCTTTCGTCCGGGGCCCTGTGAAAGGTGAGTGTGTCGGCGGAACAGATCGCGTCGCGGTGGATCTCCATTTACGCCGCCCCCGGGATGAATGTGGAATAAAGAGGAGGGCTGGGATAGAAAAGATAGCGGTCCCACTAATGTAAACGGGGGAACGGCAAGGAGATGGTATCTGATTTAAAAAGATCCCGCGCGTCGTCGGACTTTCACGCTGTGGGAAACGTCAAAGGGGTTAGGGGGAAGGGGGAATTCGATAATGTGCGGGGGAACACAATGGGACTGACGCTAATTACTTCGAAATTACGAGGGCAAAGTGTCATCGAAAAATAGTCGATTATCGGTGTCAACAGGGGGGAGGGGGGAGTCGAATGTAACAGGGAAAATAATGGGGTACGATGAATGAAACCGAAGAGGAAATCGAGAAGCTGAAATTGGTAATTACAACTGTAAATTTCTAACGCTAAGTTGAAGACTTAGTAAAGAGAAGTCAAAAGATTTCCCGGGGAGAAAAAAAAAGTGTGTGTTATTTTTAATAAATTACGTTGTCGTCCGATAATGGAAACTTCAACGCTGTAATCGATTCCCCCCGTAAACTCGCCAGAGGGTTTACGAGTACCGTTAGAAATCTGCGATTCTCGCGGCGTGCACGAAGCCAAGATAAAGAGAAAGAGCGTGTATTATTCGTGGCAAGTGGCTGCGGGCGGGAAATAACAGCGGAAAATCGCGTCGGAGGGAAATCGGACGACACGCGAGGTCCCCGGGCGGCGTTGCCAATTACTTAAATATTATAATCGTGACCGTCGACACAGCGATACACGGTGTACACATATAATCACCTCGAACAAAGCGGTCGGTAAAAAAAAAGAAAAAAATCGCCAAATTAAACCGCGCCGATACGTAATTCCCAATGTGTCGATACGACGCGCGTAATTCCGAGAGCGTTAAAATTCCAAGAAAATTACAATCTCCATCAGTACGTGAACAACGACAACAACAATAACAACAACAAAAAATGGCCTGGGTGTCGGGGGTGCCGGAGAAACGGGGCAAAACGAAACACAAAGGCCAAGAGGGTGGGGAAGGGGGATGGGGAGGAGGGAAAAGAAGATATTCAAAACAGTCGGAGGGAGAGCGAGAAAGAGGGAACAGAAAAATGCGGGTGCAAATGACACGGCTAGACGGAAACGTCGGACGACGAACACCGTCGGACGAAGAGAGACAGTATTGGTCGCGGGATCAGGTGAGAAGGGGGTGGTATGGGGTCAGAAATATGCTCGCGCAGTGCCTTGGCTCTGCATGGGCCAACGGGAGAGGGTGGTTTGTAAAAGAAAGAAGGCCGAAGCGGGAACGAAAGGGTGGAAAAAGGTGGGGGAGGGGGTTGAGGGACGGTGGAAAGAGAGAGAGAGACGGAGAAACGCGACTGCGTGGGACAGGAATACGGTGGGAGAGAGAGAGAGGACCCGGAGAGGGAGAGACAGATAGATAGAGAGAGGGAGAGAGAGAGACAGTGAGCGAGAGAGCGAGAGAGGGGACGAGGGTTGGTTCGTCGAGCTCAGTTACGCCGCGCCCCTTGCGAAGAGCGCTGCGCCTCACGAGTGAGATTACGGTGTCTTCGCGGCCCGAAAACACCTTTTTTTTCCCCCGATCACCCGGAACGATTTTCCGCGCAGTGAAAACCATCGACTTTCACCGATACACCGCGACGGAACGGTGAACCCGGAGAACTGGTTCGGGTGTCGGTCGAACGGTGAGCAAAAGTTTCTCTCCAGCGATCTCGTGTCCGTCACGTTTCTATCCTACATCCGTTCGAATTCATTTGGAAATGATCGCCTGACGAGGAAAGTTGGAAAAGTGAAGGGAAAATTCACTCTATGGGATGACGGACCATGTTGTTGGCGAGTGCAGTGCGTTCGCGGGATCCACTACGTCGGGACGTCGATGTGACGGGTGTCAAGGTTCCGCGGGTCACGATGACGTAGGGACTCTGGAGGAAGACGTTTCCCCGAGGAATTAACCGGGTTGTCCAGGTGTTCGCGCGTCCAGGTATCATAGACAGTGAGAGGTGTCGAAACGACAGGTAGAATTTTAAAAGACAAAAGAGAGATCACATGTCACTGCGGTGCGAATAGAAGAAACGATTGGTGGAAGTCAACTCGCGAGAGATAAAGAGAGAGAAAGAGAGAGAGAGAGCGGTGGACCAAGAGTTTTTCCTCGCATTTTTCCTAAAGGCACCCATCAGTTCCCGTTCGGAGACGATCAAATCGAGAGTTCTCAGATGTCCGTGAGAAGGAAGTGCTCGGCGATGGACGAAGTGGAACCGGGCATCGAATCGACTGTTCTCGTACCTTGAGACCATCCATCAAAGGTAAACACACCGCGTTCTCTATCGACGCGTTCGAATGTTTTGCCACTCGATCGACCATCGTCGCCGACGATTTCCATAGGTTTTCCCGACGTGAGGGATAACGTACCGCGGGACAAAGACGCGGGGTGAACGAATCTACGTGTCGAACGTTGAATTCGTTTTTTTTTATTCACGATAATGTACGGTACATTTTATAAGTATCGTTATTCCTCGATTAAAAGAATCTGAATTTTAAATTAATACTAAGTACGTGGTATGAACGAGTATTATGAAAATCTTTTCGCGGGATTTTCACGCGGCGATATCGAACGGTAATTACCCAAAGGTAGATACATACTTTCCTGTGGGAAACTTGAGATATTCACCCGAATCACTGCGCTATCGAAAAGATCGAATTTTTAATGAAAGTAGCTTATATATTTTACGTAAGTCCGACTAAGAGTCCCGATGTCATGGACGCTCGAGAGCGTTCGCTAAACTTGACTTTAAAATTTAAATTAAGACTTACCGAGCGACGAAATCCCGACTTATTTACATTTCCAATTACCGGGAAGCCCCCTCCACCCTCCCCCCCCCCCACATTCTACTCGTCGATCCACGGGTTTCCATGAAATTGTTATTTGTTCCAATTGTAACCAGTGAGGCAAAGTGTAACCGGAGGCTTTAAACACCGCGTGGATTGTTAAACGATCGCGATCGGTCGACGATTCCGTCGCGACGGATCGTCGTCGTCGACGCGACGGAATCTGATTCCCAAACGAGACACCGTCGACGGTTCGAACCCGACACCCGGTACTTTCTCCGACGGAATCCGACGCATCGGTTCGCATCTCGAGGAGAATCGAACGACAGAGGACACGGTATGAATTTGTAGCTTATTCCCCGTGTAATTTGCATATCGGATAAATTACGCGGGTGGGGTAGGGGAGGGGGCGAGTACAGAAGTACTCAAATATCGGAGATACTTCGATAACTGGGCTAGCCGGTTAATGGGACCATATACCTATGGGGTTATCTGACCGAATGGGCTACAGGGCTTGCCCGAAACTTTCTGGATAATTAATTTATCCGATTACATAGAATTATCCGGATATCGGTGTGTTCGATTAATTCTGATTTTTCCGCCGTACTAACACATATAATCCCGGTACACTGAGTACACCTATATTTTCCGTTAGACCGGCGTTGAATGCGTGGAATATTTTCGTTCGAACGGTAATCAAATATTAATGACGATAGTATTATGTAATTCAACATAGTTTCCCGTGGAAACGATCGTCGTGAATGCTGCGAAAAATGAAGCACTTAAATCGTCAAAGGGTGAATTCCAGCGTCAACCACATTCCGGAAGGGGGTTACTGCTACGAAGGGGCGGATACGAGATAAATCGACAGGGGGGAGGGGGTGGGGGAAATACCCCTAAAGCTGGCTTGCGAGAATTTCTCGTGATTTTCGTGCGATTCGTTCTGTAACATGTTGTTTCATTGCGGTGGTAATTTTATAACATCTTTCGTTACCACGCGGTGACGTGTTTCGCTGGAATGGTAGAGGGAGAAACGAGGGGGGAGAGGTGAGGTGGAGAATTGCGGGAAAATTGCGGGCTGGATATTTCGAACGAGCGTTTCTCTACTAATTCCATATAAATTTGTCATAGATGGGCACGAGATATATGTATTAATGTTCTTTCACACGGACGCGTCAAATCCACCGCGGCGATGTACTCGGTGTACATACATTAAATTACCGGTGACCATTCTATGAAATCATGCTTTTAATAACGATAATACACTTAACCACCGCGTCCCTTCGTCCTTTCGTTCACCCCTCTATATCTTGCATCACGGTGAATAATACGAAATTCAAGTCGGCTCCATAAAAGCGTTTCATAAGACGACGTCCAACGAGATTCTCGTTTATGCGGCAAAAATTCCAAACGTCTTTTTATTTTTTCTCTTCTTCTTCCTCTTCCCGACGAAGAACTTTCTATATCAACCCGATGGAGTACACGGGAAATCAAGGGGAAAACTCACGTGGGGAGGGGGTTGGGGGTGGGGGTGGTAGTGGTGGTTGGTTTTTAGCCTACGCTCGGAGTCGGAAATATTGGGAGAGCACCGACTCCGGGTCCATTCTAGTGAAGGGGCCGTCGAAGTTGCCCGATTCGGGTAAACCGGGCGTACCTCGAAGTTTTAAAAGTCGGGCGTAACTCAAGTTTTCCGGTGGAACTCTCTTGTCGACGGGAATCAGGGTGTGCGAGCGCGCTTCGGGATTCCGAACGGCAGGGGCGTACACGTGTACGTATGTACGCGTGTGAATGTATGTCTGTATATGTGTGTGTGTGTGTGCGAGACTGTTGAATCGTCTAGGTCAAGCGATCCAGACCGATGGAACTTGAACTCCGTCGACTTTGTCCCCGATTTGTCGATTTCCGAACGTTTAACGTCGCACCGCCCGTTTCACCGGGGCGTCGAGTTTGCCCTACACGTCAGGGCCAGGGTCCCGCGGAGAAATGACGATTAAAGAGAGAGAGAGAGAGAGAGAGAGAGAGAGAGAGAGAGACGTCGTCGACGTCGAGCGTAGACACTCGGAACGGCGACGGGTGAAAAGTGACGTTTTGACAGACGATATCGCGCGACGGAGCTAGACGCGCGTTTCTACGTCGCGAAAACAATAATATTCGCGAATCGAATATCGTCTGTCTGAAGTGTAGAATTTCGCGAGTGTTTCGGGAGATCGTATAAATTAATCTCACGGTAGGTATCGGGGGATAGAGATCTAGAGGATAGAGAAGTAGTTGGGTGTCAAGTGTTCGATCTTCGCGAGATACGAGAATACTTAAACGAGACGGTCGGATACAGGTGTTTCAGAAGAGGGTCGATAAATTCCCGAAATATCATTCCCACTTCGGTATTACCGGGGAATACCTAAGGTAATTTGGATGAAATTTGTAGAAACGGTTGCGGATGATCTAGATCGAGACGACGAGATCATTTTTGTTTTCTATTCGCACAGTTTTTATTTTTCACCCGCGACGGGCACCATAGGAAGGAAACAAAGTCGTTGTGAAAATCCGGCGGGCTTTTCCGGCCATTGTCATTGGATTGGATGATTAATCACTCCGCCTATGTGTGTGTATGTGTGTTCCCAGTCATCTATATCTACACACAGACGCCACCGCACAATCGGTGCGCGCACCGGCATACGTTTCGGCGGACGTGAATTCGTCAATGTCGAAAATTCGAGTAAAAGCAACGTGAGCGATCGACCGTTCTCTCGGACTTTGTCGATGAACGTTGGTTCCGTTGCCGGTGTCTTTAACAAAACTCGATTTACCTTCTCATTCACACGTGCTCGCACCAACGTGACTATACATAGAAACGTCGATGTCCTGGTGGTAGAATTCTTCTTCGTAACGTCGCTCCCGTCAACGTGGACCTCCGAAAATGAATCAACGCCCCTCGTCGTTTGTTACATTAACATTCGCGTTCAATATCGCGTACAACGTTCACTATTGTAATTAATTCTTTCTGTCGCGTCCACGTGTTCCCCTTTGCCATGAGAATAAACACCGCTCGACCGTCGAGAGTTTCGCGACGAATTAATTAAATAACGGTTGTTCGTCAATTGACTCGACGGTGAAATGCCGCTGGAAATTCTAAGCAAAAGTGACACTACGCGTGTACGTACGTACGTACGTTACGTTACGTTTCTACCGGCAAACAGAGACAATCAAACGTGTGCTCCAAATGTGTCAGTTCCAGGAGAAAAAGGTTTCCTCGCTGTGTCTGCCTGCATTGATTTCCGCTTCCCCGTATCGCGGCGAACCGTGGCAAACTTTTACGCTGAAATTCCATAGACACTGTCTTGTTAATACGTGTGTACATACATATATGCACATACACACACCAACGTAACATATCTTAGGTCGAGAGAGGGGTAGCCATGAAACTGTCGCTGGATAAAGTAGAACGATATATAAATCCTGCCGGGTGATACAACGGTTATGGCATTATGGCGGCCACCTAACTTCGCGATAGTTTGGCAAACGGTTCTGGCAAGTTGCATCTCATCGAGGGGTAAATCGGCTGTCAAGTCGGGGGCTGGTATTAAAACGTCTTTTAGGAATCCAGCCGAAAGGGATACCAACTGAAAACCCTTCGCGACGTCTGCCAAGCAAAACGCGTTCCTAATTGACTGGTGAGTCCAATCTTCTTGCCTCTAGCTGTCTGTCGTTAGTCTCTCTCACTCTCTCTCTTTCTCTCTCTCTCGTTCGTAGGTACCTCTCTATTATCTTTCGACTGGTTGCATTCTACGTATGTACGTGAAAAGACACACACACACACGTAACAATCTGTCATACGCGGATTGTAAATGTTAAGTCTCTTAATCTACGCCGTTCGAGGCTTTAATCAGACCTCGTTGCCGCGGGTCCTGGATTATGACGAGATAATTGCCGGATGATTTCAACATTCCACCCAGGAACGCGAGCGCTAAAACTTTCAGCTGAAATTATAGAGAACTCCATACGGAATAGGATCAGAGCGGCTTCAAACTGATTTCCCGAAGTCTCACCTAACGTCCGGGAAAAACGATGGAAAATCTCTATCCGAGAAACTGGGCCACGGATTTTATCCGCGATTCCGTGACTAAAAATTACCAGCGTCGAAATACGTATACACAAGAATACCCGCGGTGATCTCATCATTTAACAAAAGTGTCTCACCGGTTGCCCTCCGGTAATCCTTGAAATCCACGTAAAACCCAAATCTACTTCACCACAGGTATCTTCAACACCATCGAACCGAAATTCTATGTATTGAGGTACGGTGAACGCCCGCGGCTATTGACATCGAGCCCATCTTGGCTGTCTGTCAGTCGGCCAAAACAGCGAAAGAGAGAGGAGAAAGAGAAATAGACATAGCGACATGACTCTTTCCCCATAGCCCATGTCCCTGTCCCTATCTACTCTTGCACGCACACTTATCTTCGCCGTTCGTAAGGACCGTATGATTAAGCGTTCGCTGTTCCGCCAGTGGACCTCGGTTCTATTTAAAAAATCCATGGTTATCCGATCGAACGTCGGTAAAAAAAAAAGGCTTGACCAGCCGCGGTATGTATGTATGTACGTACGTATCTACGTTGGACGCGATTACGTCCGCGTACTCCGGAATGATGACGCAATTTATGGCTTCGGGAACATAGGCGTCCTCGACGCTCTGACCCCGTTCGATCGTTTAATCCGGCCCCAGATAGGTACGTACGATTAGACGATTCGACGGAAGCGGAGAACCATTCAGTCCAATCCCTCTCTCTCTCTCACTCTCTCTTTCTCTTTCTCTCTCTGTGGACCCCCCCCCCCCCCCCCGCGCAACCCTTGAATCCGACAGCGGTGGCGTTCGTGCAGCTAGGATTGGGATACTCTCTGCCGGGCTTATGAGCTTTTCGGCGCGCGGATCAACGAGATCGTAGCTTCCAGCATGGTGACACGTATACGTACGTATAGGACCGCTCGCACATATACATACACACGTAGAAGTCGTCGGGTAACTAACAGTTCGACACGTACGACGATGGTGGAAAAAAATATGTGACGAGATACCGCAGGACGCGGGAGATTTTAAACTGAGGGTTGATTACTTCTCGAAGGGTCACAGGGTGATGGTTATTGGGTGCGGTAGATCCACATTGTCAGCAAACTATTCTTCGTATCAAACTTAGTGGTCAATCTCTCTCTCGATGTCTTAATTGAACAGAATTAATATCATTAATTTAATTATTCCTCCTTAATCAATATTTGCATAGACTATACATGACGTTATTTCATTTTCCTTTAAAAATGTCACCGAGTCGCTGATTCCCCCATGGAGAAAACTCGAGGTTCAAAGGGTTAATACCCGATCGAGGAGCAAAGATCAACACCGCGCGATCCGATCGAGCGAACGCGAAAGAAACAGCCGGCGGATACAAAGTTTACGACCACTCCCACGGGCCCGCGATTTGCATGTAGACAATGGCCCGTATTTTACGTTCCCACGTCGTATTCCGGGGAAAAAAGTGTACCCAGAAAGCTCGTCCGTTGTTCGTGGACCTCCGTGGCCCGCAGGATATCGCGTCTGATGTCTGGCTTACACGTGTAGCAGGGGCTTAATAGTCGTCGCTGGGAAATAAGTGCTCATAATGGAGCCCGTTAAATATGCGACGGATTTGCGAGCGAACGATGGGGTCGACTTATGGGAATCCGGAACTGGTGATCTTGTTGCAGGCTCCGTTGTTACCGACGTATTTAAGATGATTCTATCGCTCGGGAATCTGATAGTTTTGGGAAATGATATTTAAGATACTTCTGGATGACTTGTGAAATTGAAATGGTAAATGAAATAATTGTACGTTAAAAGATGAGTTTTTTATCGCCAAGGAAAATGACAGTTTGGATCATGTGAAAGGAAACGTCGAATAATTATGTAAAATAGCTGGAATACAATTTTTATCCGTGAAAAAGCCTGAAAAGCTTTCGCAATGGCTGGCGGCCGCTTTTCCCGGTACTTTTTATCATTCGGATAAAAAAATAACACAAGCTCGTTCCACGGATTATTAATGGATGCCGTGTACGGAGTGTAATTCCCGATGTACCCCTGTGCGGATCGTACGGGGTGTTTAAACAATATCTCTGAATCATAAATTATGATAATCCACAGTTTATCGTCGCGCGACTATTAAACCTGAAAATACGTGAAAATGTGATTCTACTTTATAAACTGCTAATTGTAATCGCATATTCCTTCTGGTTCCCTCGTTTTATCGTGACGGCGAATTAAAACGAATCGTATTAAACTACAACGTTTATCTAATTAATAGTCTGCCCCCGTGTTACGAGAAAAATAATTACATTGACCATCGCTGAATATTTTGAAACGACAACCAGTCGTAGATATTGAAACTCGTCGAATTCCACGAGGTTCTACGCGAACGGGGGTGGAAAAAAAAACCACCCCCGGTGTATCGAAAAAAATGGTACGCGAGGGGTAATAAAAAATCAAACGATAAAAGCTCACCTACGGGTATAGTTATAACGCACTTATCTATTCGATCCTGGTAGCATATACAACGAACTATAAACGGTAGAGAAAAATGAGGGAATCTAAGTTTTACGACCCCCTCCCCCCTCTCCTCGGAACGAATGATCTACATACAACGGGTTGGTTCGTGTTTATACACCGTGCATCTCTTGGCTAAAAGCATTGCATTGTGTATAAGGCACCCCTTAAAAAATGTACTTCCATAAACCGCACTTAAGGGCGTCCCATCGATTCTCCCTTCGTTCGTAATTACAACATTAAACAGCACGAAGCAACGGGGTAGAGCAACGTTCACCGAAGAGTCAGTTTCCCCGAGAATATATTTTCCATCGTGCGAACAAAAAACAAAAATCAATCGTTTCGTACGAGTTTCTTTAATTCTGTTGTTTTTTTTTCTACACGCAATTTTTCCAATTCATATGAAAAACACTGCGACTCCGTTCACGGGGAAAATATACGAAGCAAATCCCCGTTCGTCGTATAAATCAGTTTGCCGTTGCGAATCGCAGCCTTCTGTATTTTTTTCGCATTGATTTGCGAAAGAATTCCTTTTTACAATTAACTCGTTTCGCCGACATCTTTATTCAAATCTTTTTTTTTACCACCGGACGACGTTGATTCGCGACGAATAAAACAACGTAAACGTTCGGAACAACCTCGATGGCGATGAATTACATCGGGTGGCGAATTTTTACTTCGATCCGACGGACGCGTCGTATATTTGGAAAGCACCCGGTGTAAATCTGGCGGCGTGGAAATTCGCACGAATAAATGCAATTGAAATTACGCCTGGTTAAACACGCCCGTACGAGTTGTATCGCGTGATCGGCGTTACGACGCCGTAAACAAGGGGGTATCGTTTGTTATGATCTTCGGTGATCTAGTATTATGTGGCCAGAGTTTCAGCGACGTCCACCCGGAACGCCACATGGGGTCCGGTGACCCCGTGGTAGAGGCTGATTTTTCCAAAAAAAAAAAAACAAACTTTCATTGTAACTTTTCCCTGGAAATTTCAACGTACAGTTATCGCGGAATTTCATTTCGCTGAAATCCACGGTGGAAATATTGGCTGAATGATCGAGTATGATTTTTATATCTACGTAGATTGATGGTTTTTTTTCTACAGGGATTAATTACATTAAAAAACTAACTAGCGTCAATTGTGTTTGTAAGGATGCAGAGAAATATCGGAGACCGATGTGAAGTGTGTTATCGTTATCGATAATTAGTCTAGAGAAGACGCAAGACCCTCGACAAGTGAGATTGCGAGAATTAATTGATTTTCATCGTCGAATCGCTCGTAGTTTCGACCGTCGATCGTTGCTGCCGGGCAATGAAATTTCACAGAGAGACAAGAGAAAGGAAAGGCGAATGAAAGGAGAAAGGCTTCACTTTGTTTCACGTTCGATGACAGTAAACACTTTACCCGGGGGGAAACTGAGTTTCCCATGCAGCGGGAAAAAATTCGGGAAAGTCGACCGAACGTGTTTCATGTGCCACGCGTGTGTTTCTCTACGTGGCTACGTGAAATTTCGAGCGATGTGTGACCCACTTTGTCGGACACATCTCTGCGGGATACATACGACGTTCATATAATTATCGCAGTTTCCATTTACGCGTAATGTTTCTTTTTTTTTTCTCGCTCGCATCTTCGAAAAGCTTTTTCGCCGCGTTTTACGCGAATTGTTTTTTTTATAGTTGAAAATATATTTGAGAGAGTGAATCATTTTTATTCTTGGTGTTCGATAATCGTAAAATGATGGGAATGACAAATTTCTTTTGTAAATATCCGACGGTTAACGGCTATCTGTGTATTTCATTGACCATTCACGCGTAATCCCGCAATGATATTAGTAGAGAATAGCTATTAATATGATACATCCAGGGGATAATCATGAATTAAATAGAAGCCCATTGAATACACATACATACATACATACATATACACTCTAGGATTTGAATATAATTCCACCGGAGAGGGAATCAAGTAAAACAATTTTAACAGTCATTCGATCAAACGCTGTAGAATCTCCGGGATACATTTTCCGCGATACCTGCGGACCACCGAAAATTTGATTAACGGTTCGCCGTACATGACCGATTCGTATCGACATACGACTCTGAAATACAGTGCGGTACAATTCCCATAAATCTTTCACGGTTATATAAAATACAACTTCGACCGCATTCCGCGCGGTTTATTTAAATTGCATTAATTTCGAAATCGTACGACGTACGCGTTATTAATTCACCGAATGTCATTCACGTACGAACGTATCTTTCGTGCGTCTATACACATTAACAATCACTCGACAATCCATCGTTACATTAAACAACTACACTCTCCTCTTCACGAGTCAACGATTCAAAAAAAAATAATAAAAAATATCAGATTCTCACGATCTGCTCTTCGTCGTAGAATTGATCGGTAACTTTGCGCGAATAACTCTCGCTAACCACGCGAATCCACCTGTTAAACACACATACCCCCTCCCCCCTCCCTCTCTCTCACCTTCCCCCATTCGATCCCGTCATTTAAAGAATTTATTACGTTCGTGTGTGTGCAGTTCTGCGAAGGTCACGGATGAAAGCTCGTAAATATCGTCGACCGAAGTTCACCCTCGAAAGCGATTCTTTCCGCTATATCAATGGAGCCGTCGCGACGCTCGAGCAAGTCGGCGTCGGTGTAAGAATGCGCGTCTATTGATCCATTGTCGCGAAATACCTTATGAGCTGTTCGACCCCCCTTTGAGTTCCTTTCACCCGCGTGTCATTGTGCATCGATGCCCTCTTCCGATTTGTTCTCGAGTTCCTGGTTGCAAAAAAAAACTCGAAGAATTTGCCACTCGATCGGACGGACAGTGGGAGGGGGGGGGGGGGGGGACGAATTGATTCGTCCAATGGAAAACCGCCGGTGTGAAATATTTATCAAGTACATTGTCCGAATTTCCTCGAGTTCGGGATTAAATGGAAATTCCGATAGCCGATGCTTTTTATTCGGATTTTTTCATTAAAGCTGTTGGACCTTTCGTGTGTGTGTGTGTGTGTGTTTTTTTTATTTTCGACCGTCATTGTTCAACGATATTTTATAATACTCCGCGATGCACGGGTGATGTGTTTTTTTTTGTTCGTCTATTATTGAACAATGTTCCGTGACACCCGAGGAATTCAATTATTTATCCGTCCATGATGGTATTCGTGTGATGATTTTTTATTCCACCCTGCTAAAGAAGTTATCGTGGATTCCTGTAATTAGTATCGACAGTGTGAAGTAATAACGTTTTCCCTCGATGCGTCAGACTTTTATTCGGCAAACCGTAAACACATACGAACACCGAATTTCCAAATTGCCCTGATAAGAGGGATATTCCGACGTGGACTACCCGTGGGTTAAATTAACAATGGGGGATGGTTTTCGTGGCACGCCAGCAACGTTCTTCGGCAAATACATATTTCTTTCTATTTCCAAGCGGTTTTCTCGTTCCGCTTAGCCATCGGGGTCCTCTATTTGTTGTATTTACATTAGAGGCAGGATTACTCGCGGGACGTACCGTATAACGACTGCTTTTATTTGTACACTCGTGCCCCGCCCCCCTTTTCCACACACACACACACACACACACACACACGAACAGTGACCGAAGTTGCAATTATGTCGATATAACGTGGTACCCGCGGAGTAACGAACCGTGTTCGTACAACGCTCGGATCACACGCGAAATCGCGAAACGTAACGCGGGTAGATAGAGGACCACGTAATGCGCAAATTTCGCGGTGTAAATGATTTCGCGTCGAAAACCGCCGGATATGATTACCATAATCGCGGTCCGGCTGCGATCGATGCTGAAATAGTTTGTTGGCAAATGGACGGTGTATTTCGGTTTTGTTAAAAGTCCACTCCACCACCCCTCTTTCTCCTCTCCCTCTACATTTACGCGTGTAATTGTTATAAATGCTTTTGATAAAGAATCCATTAATACCGGGTGTTAATGCACGCGGTCGCGTTAATTGGGAACGAATAAACGAACATTCCGCTGTGCGCAACGAAATCTGCGGCGAGCTGATTTCACGCGGACAATAACGGACACCTTTTTGCCGACACCGTCAAAGAATCACCGTGTAATTCCATGTAACGGACGTATTTCCGGTGGAATAGATGTGGAGTTATTCGTTTAACCGTTGTTATCTTGGCTGTTGGAAATTTCCGCGGAATAGTGTGCCACGCGGACCGGAAACGCGACGTAGATTTTAAACTAGTAATTTCCTGTTTCCGGAACAATTGAAGAATCACGTGATACCCGTGAATTCACGGGGGTTTTACGGGGTGTCTTTTACGGTGTCGTATAAAGTCTGACGACTGGCTGTAAGTTTTTTCTGTCGCGTTGACGGTTCGCGTTTGATTATTTCTCGGGTGGACGTAGGGGGGAGGGGGAGTTGTTTTGTAATTAACGATGACAGTGGAACGATTATTTATTCATAGGACACCACTGTTAAGCCGGCGAACGTTAATCCGATGGCGTTCTTTCGAGATATTCAATTCGTTTAATTACCAACACCGCGAACTATAATATTATGTTGGCGTAGTTGATCGGGTCCGTTGCCATGGTGAATACGATACATTGTGTCTATGGTAAATTTTCAATTTATGATCATCGTCGGACGACCAATTACACACTCGATAGCGATTACAGGCGAATCGAATTAACGCTCGAGAAAAGAAAGGTTATTATTCTCGTACGCCGATATATATTAATAAATTGACACATTTATGGCTGCCAAGTCGTATCTCACGTTATTACAAACAACGTATTAATTGAAATTCTCGATAATTCTTGCGGCGGTCGAGTATGAAATCATCGCGATTAATTTTCCACGTACTTACTTTACCGCCACACTGTTTGATCGACGCTACCCTAGAGCGAAGATCTAAAAATGTAGATCACGATCGAAAAATTTCCACGAAACACGAGTTTCCGATTGAAGGTTCCAGGTATTCGAGTGTTTCGCATAATTCCGTTGCCAAAATACTTCGCGACTCGGTGTTTTCGCAACCCGGCAGTTTTTCCGCTCACCTTCTCGCTATTTTTCACTCTTTCCACGGCCGCCATCACGTCGAACCCGTAACTCCTTCGCCGTGGTTCTCGGGCTACGTGCCGGGCTCGCAAAGTTCGCGAAAAAAAAAATTCGCGATTGTTTTATATTTCCGCCGCGTGCCCTCTTCCAAGGGCCGCGGTTTCCCTTCGGCCCTTCGCGCGCGGTTGTATTTAAATGCACGGTATCGTTAGGACGGAAAAAGTCTTCCAGTTGTAGCCGGGATTAATTAAAAGTCCGAGTAATTACCGTGAGATCCCGATTATCCGGGCGTTCAATTACAGGGCTGACTTAGTTTCCGCGCGTTTCCTTGGATTCCACGATCGTTTTTCACGCTTACCTGACTTTTACGCGCTGCATCTTTCAAACTTCTCCGAGTGACGTCACGCGGAAAAGATACTCACCATTTTGTCATCCTATACATATATACAGACGTATATTTTCTAACAAAAAGAGAAACCGTTTCGAATCGCGAACGTTTCCCTTTATTAACCGGCCCTTTCCCTTTATTACCGTGCGGTTCCCGCGGGATCGGGAGGAGAATTTTCATTAAAAGCCGCACCGTTCCCGCGGGACCCCGAAGCGTTTCAAAGGATCGAGACGGACGGTCAATTATATTTTATAACTCTTCCCTTACGCATCTCGCTGACATGGTTTTATTATCTCCGTCGGAGAAACCAAAGTTTTCACCGTAAATCCAGCATGGTTTCGTTCGAAAAAGACCGTCGGGGAATTGCCGCGGATACTTTTCCCTTCGTTTTACAAAAGTACGTCGACTTCCGTCGTTGACGGAGGAACGTCGGTGTCCGCGTGTGAAACAACAAGTAATTTACCGTGTTCCGCGAGGCGTGGCGGGAGTTTCCTCGAGGTGGGGCACGTTTAAATAACAGCTCGATCTCCACTTTCAAGGACATCCCAAGGGTACCGTAGAGTCCTGCTAAATCTTTATGATTTATCGCCGGTTTCTTTCGCCGTGGATCGCAGCGTTTACTGTACAGTTTTATCCATGGCGTTCAACTCCGCGATTATAATTCGTTATCGTTAGACAAACGTCGAGTAGTATGACGGAGGAATTGTGTTCAATTCCCTTTCCCCCCTCTTCAGGTTTTCATTCGAAGATTTAATCGCCACTCGGGTAAACGACTTGTGTGTGTGTGTGTGTGTGTGTACGATTAGATCGATTTGCTTGCGAGTTTCCGTTGAAATCCAAACACGGACGATCGATTCCGACGTTTCTTCTATCTTTGGACGTTCGGAATCGATCGAGTCTCGAGGCTACCGTGAAACTATTTTGGCGGAAATTGTCAGGGAAACGTCGAACGAACGAGGAAGTCGCAGTCGTCGAAGAAGCTCGTTTCCACCGCGCGAACGGTTCGCTTCGTCCCATCAATACCTAATTGAACTTTTCCCTGTCTTCTAATTCTCACCGACTCACTCGCTCGGGGACCTCTGAATTCGCAAAATGGCAAAGCGGCAGACGGCACTGTTGGCCGTTGGAACCCTTGAGCTAGCTGCGCTATACGAATTGCAGCCCAATTAGCTGACACACCGCTGGGTAAATGTATTTTCAAGAAGGTCACGGTATTTTAAAGCAGCCAGGCCCGCGGGTGAACGTAAACGAACGTTCGCGGGGTGTCTCCATCGATCGGGGGATCGCGAATCGTCGGGTTGAATCCCTGATTCGATGTCGACGTCTGACCATTCGTACGTTCGAACCACTGATTTCTACTATTACTCCGCGAGAATTCTATCGCGACAGGATTAACTCGATGGATCGTTCTGAGGGAATAAGTTTAAATTGATTTGTTTTAAATAAACAAAGTCAATTAAGAATTAATGATGTGGATATTGGTAATATATTAAATCATATTATTCAAGCTCATTTATAAACCCATTCTCTCCCTCCCACTATTCACGCGTACTCTTCTCATCTCACTTGCCATGTTCTTAGAAGTAACATTCAAAGACCACTCGTTCATTCGTTAAAAAAAACACTCAGAAACAAGTTCCGACATCTAATAACGAACTTTCGGATCAACGAGTCATTATCGCCGGATATGGTAATGACGGAACCTCGGAGCTGCCGCGAATATCCCGCGACGAGTTCGCATCCGCACGATCGCGGGGAACATCCACTGAATTGCAAACCGTGCGAGAGTCCGACGGAGGAAGTTTCGTGACGAATCTCGTTTCGTACGTCCTCGCATAATTTCTCCATTGGAACATCCCCCGAGTTCGGTTGCCGTCGCGGCGCTACCTTTCGACGGCGTCGTTCCACACACACATACCCGCGATTCCCCTTTTCCAGTCGTTTCTCAGACCCGTCCGACCCGCACCGCTTCGCCGATCCTCTTCGCCCGCGGTCTGACGGCCATCGGCCAGGAATACAAATTGCCCGGTTGGCGTGTCGTCTCTCCCGAAGGAAAGCAGATAACGGCAATTAGAACATCATCCCGGTACCGCGGTGCATTCGTTTCAACTGACGCGGGACGACTGTTGGATTCGACTTTTGGGGAGAAATATGTATGGGAATAATGAATGAGAATATCGGGAATGATAAATGGGAAAGTGATACATGTGAAAGATCGAGTGTTTGATTGGATACTTGTACATTCGGACAATCACCGGTGTATGTCGATAATCAGGCCCAGTGGATGTCGACATTCACCGGTGTAAGTCGGAAATAATGATATTCAGCAAATATTTCGAATTTTCGTTTACTAACATGCCCTCATGTATTAATTACCTATATATCATTATTCATCGTACCCACACACTTATTATCTATACACACTCGAGTCATTTTAGAATTCAGCAGACGTGACGAAGCAACGATGAAACTTGGCGAACGTACGGACAGGGTGGACCTTTTTTTTCGCGTCGGGGATCGAGTCACGACGACAGTGAACCTAGGTCAGTGTCTGGGTTAGGTGCTCCCGGGGGAGACGGTTTACGCGGAATCGTCGGGATCTACGAGAGGGAAGGAGGAAGGGGGAGGGGGGAATTGAAACGGTTCCTAGTAATTGGAGTCGAACGAACGTTGTAACGGTGATGCGAACGAGGTATTTGAAATCCACGGGTACAGTTAACGCGGCGAGACGTATCGTCGTACGGTTCCCGTTGTGTGTGTGTGTGTATGTGTGTGGATGTGTTTTTTCATCCGTAATTATCCACGCTTCGCCGTACGTTTGCCCGCTACCTTTTCACGGTAGTCTTCACGTTTTAAACCGTTCGTGCCTGTCCGACGGAATACAAATGGTCCGGCGGCGTTTAGTACACGTGTCCGGCACGAGTAATTTACATGGTGAACAAAAAAAAAAAGAAATAAAAAGATAAAAAAAGAGAGAGAGAAAAAAACAAAGCCGGCCCGCGGCGAAAGTGCGGGAGGATTCCGCGATAAAAAATTCAATAAAATCAGCCCGCGAGTTAACGTCGTTCCCCTCTCACCCCTCCCCTCTTGTCCGTCGACGAGCGACCAGCCAACCGACGTACTTCCACCGTGCGAAAATCTAATTAATGAAACTTTCGACCAAAGCCCGAGTCGTTTGTCGGCCGCGATAATGCGTATGTACGTCGTAACTTCCTGGCTATGTTGCCGCCAATTATTGTCGTTGACTATACAACCCTCTTCGAAAACCCACCGGCGACGACGATATTTACGTCGGTTTAGTCGAGAACTCCGTTACGTACCGTCGATTCGACGTACGGAAAACTTTCCTCGTAAATTAGAATCCGAATCAATTGCGACGGTCAATGAAATCGATTTATACGGCGAAGCTAATGCGGTGCGTTTGAAGTTAAACGTTTCTTTTCGAAAATGACGGTGTAATTAGTGTTCGTGTAATTATGTATCGGTGTAATTGTTTCTCGTACGAAAGGTCTGGCTACATTCTACTTTCGCGTGGGCGTCCATGTTGTTATTCCTCCCGAAAATACCTGCTCGTTGTTCCCCGTTGCCACCGGTAATTAGTAACGAGTCCACGGTGGTCCCGGTTCTGTCGTTGACACATTTCTTTTTTCCAACTCCTCGCGACGCGTCGCGACGGCTCGTTCTTCGCGGACCGTTTAATTGCTATGCGTTTAGCCGCCGCGGAATGACGGATTGCGCGGCCGCCATTTAACGCCGTTCATTAGGAGAAACTCTCGGGGCCGCGTTGTTTCATTACACCGGGTCCAGAGTCACGTGATACCGTTCTACGTTTCATCTCGAATGACTTTTCCACGTCATTTTTCCCATTGCAGAAGAATTTCAAATTTCGTAATTTCTTTTTTATTAATCGTCAACGTGGAAAGAAAACTTTTGCCCCTCGTCTTTAGAGTATGTTGTTGTGTGTGTGTGTGTGTCTGTGTGTATGTGTGTATTTTTATTTTTTTAAACAGAACGTTTCGCCGACGTCATTCAGAGCACTCGTCAGCGTGATCTTTAACCAAAGATCTTAGAATATAGACGCCCTTAAATATTCACGCGTTATGGAAAACCCGTGAGGTATGCCATTTATACAAATTAAGTGTCACTCGTGACCTGTAGAAGCCGGTAGAAACCCTTGGCGACGCAGGTACGCGTATATCCTGAAGACCCCCGGCGGCATGTGGGAAAATGTAAAATCGTTCTACATCTCTTGTAGAACGTGATATTTGCACATCGCGTCGCAGAAGTTCCTCAAAACCGGTGAATCTTCCGCAATTTTCTTCCCATTCAGCAAACATTACCGCCACCCCCCACCCCCCTCCCCGCGAGCAGATTGGGCCGTGTCGAAATAATATTCACCGGAAATAATATTCACATCTTCGAAGATCCTACGTCGATCACCACGAGGCTCT
The DNA here is from genome assembly GCA_917499265.3 of Mimumesa dahlbomi. NCBI lineage: Eukaryota > Metazoa > Arthropoda > Insecta > Hymenoptera > Crabronidae > Mimumesa > Mimumesa dahlbomi. The sequence continues at coordinate 14,057,532 of OU824118.1, forward strand.
TATATTTTAATATTTCACATCAAATAATAAATCAAACCAAAGGTTTCCTTCGTTGAAACAAAAATGAATTTCACATAGGTAATTATACATATTTCATTCACCCGTGTAACTCGACGGAGATGAAGAATTTCGGGTACAACCTAACCGAGGCACGAATCAACGTACATATATCTGTTCTCAAGAAACTCGTATTCTGTAATTAGAAACACCTGTGCGAAAGGTATGCGATCGCGTTTACCGGTTGTCCAGTTTCAAAGTCAGTTTCCACGGGTGTCGACGCATCATCCACCTCGATTTTACCCGCGTGTCCAATAACACGGGGGTTTCTGGCGACGATACGGATGGCAGCTAGAGAGAGAGAGAGAGAGAGAGTTCGTGGGACGTTTCAAAGGCACGAATATCCGGTAAGATATATGAAACCAATCAGACGTTCCCGTTGCAGAGTTTCAGGGAGGACCGCGCCATACGGACAGCCCAACTTTCGCACTTTCCCATGCAAACTCTGCCAGAGTTCTGTCGATAGATTTGATTTCTCCGGTCGCGGTAACTAGCTGGCAAACGTATCGAAACTTTCCGCACCCTCCTTTCGCGACCTTTCCGCCCTTCCGCGATCCGGACGCCCTACGCCGCTGGATCACGTGAAAATTTTGTAATATTTCACAGATTTCTCGATTATCTGTTAGATATTATCTGGACAATCTATCGAATGTGGAGTGATTTTATTGTTTGAGTTATTTTTATTATTATTTGAATGAGATTTTGTTGGATGTTTGTTTAATGTAATATTTTTATGGATTTTATGGTGGTAATGGGATATTATTAAAAATTGTCCGCTGATGTTGTAGAGGTTTGAATTTGATTACATTTGGAACAAATTAGAGATTGTCGGCATTTGTAAAAGGAAACGAAAAACGCTGCCGGGTGAGAGAGATTTTTTCGTAGGACAGATGAGATTTTTCAATAAACTTTTTTCGCGTAGTTTCCTCTGTAGAATATATTTCGCGCGGGTGTCAAGCGTGACGGGTGGTGAGCAAATTTTTGTTTACGATTTTCCTTTGTTTCGCATCGGCAACCCAGTGGAAACTACATCTTCGGTGTGCCTATGGAAGTATTTCCCGTTCATTTTTTGTTTGCTCTTCTTGTTTTTTTCACAAAATGGGGTTGAAGGTCTTTTAACGGGACATTGTCCGCGCTGTAAATCTGTCGGTAGAGAAAATACACCCGTTTGACATACCGCGATGAGAGAAAGTCGGAAATAAAAACTGCGAGTTACGTAACGATCGAAAAGATGAGAGAAAAAGTATTCGCTAATTCCTTCTCGCGCTTTGTTTAAACTTGCAATTATACGTGTGTGAGGTGATCTAATTGAAATGTGATTTAATAATATTTTCGCAGGGAATAATACATATTCTTCGATCTATTGTTACCTTGGTTTCATGACGGTCGGAGATCAACAATAATTATTCATTTTCACGTATATTTGAAATATCTCGAAATACGTATGTATGTACACGTGGATTATACAATAAAATGTGAGAGCTATATTACCATATTTTATACATCCGCGGAACAAGTAATCCCTCAAAAAATACATGGCGCGGGACAGCATTCAAAGCGGAAACAGTAACTGCTTTAATTAGTTTACGCGGCTATTATTAAATTAATTAGAGGCGCAAAGGGGATGCTGAAATGAAATATTAAAATGTCAAATATTTCACTTATACATTTCGGGCAACCAGTGAACTCTGCGTTTTACTTTTTTATTTCCGCCAAATACGTACATAACGACTGTTTCTCTTTCAATAGCCGGCTTGTTGTAAACAAAGCTATTACATCATCACTCTCGGCATCGCGGAAACACAAACGTTACGTTACGTAAAGTACATATCAGAACCTGCTAGCAGAGACGTTTCTGTTTTCCCGTATCACACAAAATACTCACCGAAATAAAAGTCAATATAATCCGAATCCTCAAAACGAAATAACAAACCGTATGGAAAGTTCAAATAAACATTGGAAAATAACAGGTGAAACCACCCATCTCTGATATTTCTATTTATCGAATGTTCCGCCATTTAAAAATTCTACGTCCCCGAAAATTCCTCTTTCAAAATTTCCCACCTGCCTCCCTTTCCCCCAAATTTCCTCCTGACATTTTTTACATCCCACATAACTATCTCAACTTACAAATTTCCTCAAAATAGTGTTAAAATTCATTCAAAACGATTCCACGCGAAAATAACGCCACCTTTCCACTTTTCAACAAACGAATCGTCGTTTTCCTCCTTCGAAAATCTCTTTGCCGTGTGGTAGTATCGCACACCTGTTCTTATCGTCAACGACGCAGATTTCGGTGGTTCCCGGACCCATTGAACCGCGATTCCGTATCCGTTTGTCGACGTGGCGAGTAAATCGCTGAGGAGAGCGATACGCATTCCTACGTCGCTGATTCGCGGCAATCTTCCACATACCAACGACCCTCGCGAACACAGATACGTACGTACGTGTATATGTGTATCGCACCCCCTACACGTGCATATATCTCCATAGAGTTGAAATTCCCCGTCACCAACTAAATCCAGGCGAGGGGGGAGGTGGAACAGAAAGTCGACGATTTTCCATCGATGTCGTTTCACTTCGCGAAACTTATCGTAAGTCATTTATACCGGCTTATCCGCGCGCGACTCGCTTGCCCCGTGGGGATGAAGATTCTCGCGGGGGGGAAAAAAAAACAACAACAACAACAACGCTGGGATTACCGAACGACCGTTCAATCGTGATAAACTCGCAGAGAGACTCGACGGTTCGATGAACACGGTATTGCGTGTGGGTACATATTTCTCTTTTCCTCTCTTTCTCTTTTTTTTTATCGTGGATTTTAATTTATTTAGAACACCACGTTCAAGGGGGGATTATTTAATTTCTTGGTCACCGTTGTAAATGTAAGGGGGAAAGAATAAAAATGATAGTACTTAAGTACTTGTTCGAAAGTCGATCGACACACCTGGATTGCGATCGATCGATGGGAGCGATGGTTTTTCCAAGATCTTGGAAATAGTTCGCTCGGTAAATGCTCCAGACTCCATTCCGTCCTGACGGTCGAATGAATGTTTGATGGGCGTTACGGCTGCGGATTCCAACGTCGTAGCGACGCAAGCGTCGGTCTCGTCGAGCTCGCCGAGGTTACGCGAACCTCCGGGTCCCCGTTGTCCCCCGGGGAAGCTAAAGAATTGATACGGCCCTGCTCTTGCAGTCGATTCTTAGCGACGTCGTGTTACTTATCGCGTTGGAATTTTTCAAATCGAGCCACTTGACTTCCGACCGACTTGCCGGGCCAATATGGCGGACACTTGAATTGTTTGATCGTTTTTTTTTTTATTTTCTCGTATCACCTGTGTTTCACGGAAAGTGGAGCGTATTTATCGAGTCAGGATGAGCTTCGAGGAACGCCTGTCGGGGGATTGAAATTTTCCTCCGACGGGGATGATGAATCGTGAAATTTTCCATATGGAGCAACGAGACACTTCCGGCGCATCAGCTCGGTAAATAGGTTCCCCTCTCCCCCTGTCGGAACACAATACATCTCCGGCAAGATGCCTGTTCTTTTGTACCTACACATCCACACGAAGATCCCGTAAGTCGAGGGGATACTTTTCGGTACACCGCGGTGAAACGTTGTTCTTCAAGTCTGCGAGAATCCACGTGCATTTTAATCACTCTCAGAGAGTATTTTTAATACAAATTGCAAGATATTCGCGAATCAAAAATGATACCCATAGATTTGATACCATTATTATGGGTTAAAAAGTGACATAATAACAAATAAATAAAAAATGCACAGTACTTACCTTTTAAAGTGATAACTATCTAAATTTATCGACCGTGTAACAGTATAACAAATTAATTACCAAGTACTTGAAACTCTTTTAGTTATAATTAATTCCTTATCTTTTATCTATTTTAACTATTTAGAATTCCACCATGAATCTGTCGGTAAAACAGTAAATGTGCATACCAAAACAAATATAGGGGCACAGACGAGGTATTGGATAGACCAATCATCCCCATGCTTTTCGATGTCACTGGTTTGGAGGGCTCTAGACTCTAGACTCTAGACCATTTTTAGTGTCACTCGCTACGTTACCATTTTCGGTTCGAATCTAGGATGTCTGTCGATTATTAGTAAGAATACGATATAGAAGTTATAGTTTATGCGTATTAATAATTTACCTTTGTACTGCGAAAGAACCAGTTTTTGCCTGCCATTTCCACAATTTTTTAAATATCAAAACGATTCTTTGCTATCTTATTCGGCTTCGGATTCCGCGTCCAAAACGTCCGGGATCATTTAAATAGCTTAAAAATTACGGAAATGGCGAGCGATTTACGAAAATCGTGAAAAATCCTCAAATTCTGGCGGTTTTTTGAACGGCATTCGCTCAATTTTTGAGATAGCGATTTGAAACTGGTACCATTGTTTTAGTTGGAAAATTTTACGCTAGATCAATGTATAATAGTTGTACTTTTCGAAAATTTAATTTTTCGCAAAAATCTGAAGGGGGTAGGTCAGGATTTTTTGCGATTTTCGTAAATCGCTCGTCATTTCCACAATTTTTTAGATATCAAAATGATTCTTTCACTGGCTTATTCCGCTTCAAAATCCGCGTCCAAAACGCCCAGGATCATTTTAATAACTCAAAAATTACGGAAATGGCGGGGAAATTACGAAAATCGCGAAAAATCCTGACCTACCCCCTTCAGATTTTTGCGAAAAATTAAATTTTCGAAAAGTACAACTATTATATGTTGATCTGCCGTAGAATTTTCTAACTAAAACAATGGTACAAGTTTCAGACCGCTATCTCAAAAATTGAGCGAATGCCGACCAAAAAACTGTTATAATTTGACGATTTTTCGCGATTTTCGTAATTCTATCGGCATTTCCGCAAATCTTTAGATATCGATCTGAATCTTTCACTGTCTTATTCGGCTTCGAATTCCGCGTCCAAAATGTCTTGGATCATTTCAATAGCTCAAAAATTACGGAAATGATGAAAGAATTACGAAAATCGCGAAAATTCATCAATTTAAAGCAGTTTTTTGATCGGCATTCGCTCAATTTTTGAGATAGCGGTCTGAAACTTGTACCATTGTTTTAGTTAGAAAATTCTACGGCAGATCAACATATAATAGTTGTACTTTTCGAAAATTTAATTTTTCGCAAAAATCTGAAGGGGGTAGGTCAGGATTTTTCGCGATTTTCGTAATTTCCCCGCCATTTCCGTAATTTTTGAGTTATTAAAATGATCCTGGGCGTTTTGGAAGCGGAATCCGAAGCGGAATAAGCCAGTGAAAGAATCATTTTGATATCTAAAAAATTGTGGAAATGGCGAGCGATTTACGAAAATCGCAAAAAATCCTGACCTACCCCCTTCAGATTTTTGCGAAAAATGAAATTTTCGAAAGGTACAACTATTATATGTTGATCTGCCGTAGAATTTCCTAACTAAATCAATGGTACCAGTCTCAGATCGCTATCTTTAAAATTGACCGAATGCCGATCAAAAAACTGTCATAATTTCACGATTTTTCACGATTTTCGTAATTCGCACGTCATTTCCATAATTGTTGAGCTATTAAAATGATCCGGGACGTTTTGGACGCGGAATCCGAAGCCGAATAAGACAGTGAAAGAATTAGGTCGATATCTGAAAAATTGTGGAAATGATGAGGGAATAACGAAAATCGCGCAAATTCACCAAATTATGACAGTTTTTTGGTCCGCATTCGCTTAATTTTAGAGATAGCGATCTGAGACTTGTACCATTGATTTAGTTAGGAAATTCTACGGCAGATCAACATATAATAGTTGTACTTTTCGAAAATTTAATTTTTCGCAAAAATCTGAAGGGGGTAGGTCAGGATTTTTTGCGATTTTCGTAAATCGCTCGCCATTTCTACAATTTTTTAGATATCAAAATAATTCTTCCACTGTCTTATTTGGCTTCGGATTCCGCGTCCATAACGCCCCGGATCGTTTTAATAGCTCAAAAATTACGGAAATGGCAAGCGATTTACGAAAATCGCAAAAAATCCTGACCTACCCCCTTCAGATTTTTGCGAAAAATGAAATTTTCGAAAAGTACAACTATTATATATTGATCTGGCGTAGAATTTCCTAACTAAAACAATGGTACCAGTTTCAGATCGCTATCTCAAAAATTGAGCGAATGCCGACCAAAAAACTGGTTCAATTTGACGATTTTTCGCGATTTTCGTAATTCCTTTGTCATCACTAACGAATCGACAGGTACCACTAATGTGCTCGCGTCCATCGTACGATACTCGAAATTCATTTTCGACCCCGAGGACGGAATATAGAAGTTGGTCTGACGTTGCCAAATACGCAAACCCTTTACATTTGGTAACAGCGGCAGCATGTGGGCTTGTAACAACCTCACAAAAGGGGGTGGGGTGCGGTGCCCGTTTCGGAACCAACGATACTCTTAGTTAAAAAAATTCTGCTCCTTCGTCAAGGAGGCGCTGCAAATCCCTTGAATTCGAACGCGTCGATAATTCAGTTTCGTGAACATCGAACCCCGTAAGGTGATAGGTCTATCCAATACCTCGTCTGTGATAGGGGGTGTATACATGTACTTATTCATCAATTTCGCAGTTAAAGGGTTAAAAAGGGTTTGAACAGCGTTTTTCCCACGCGATTCCTCTGTCGTCGCGTAAAGTCGCGGCCAGGAAGCCTCGTTTCCCGGCGACGTGACAAATTACAGAGGTCCCCGTGAAATCCGGTCCGCAGCGACGTGATAAATTGCATAAGTCGATGGGAAGATCTGCTTTCACGGGTCCGCGAAAAGAGTCCGCGTCACCTTTCCACTCGATGCGGATGAAGTCGCCGGCGTCGAGATGATTTATCCCGTCGTATTTCACGGAGGTGCGTGCTCCAAATAACGCCACGGACGAATCGTCAATTGGTTCAGTGCACAGGCTGGAAACGGTGGGACGAATTTTAATCGCCTCGATAAAGAAGACTCTTGCGAATACTCGTTGGAAATTTTGAATAGTGTGTCGTTGATAAACTCTTCGCCGGAACTTCGAAGATTTCACGTTCAAATAATGGAAATACGAATGAAACTGGACGATTTTTAATTTGTATCGATACGTTATCGATAAATTTCGTTTGTTACAGATCGTGTGATAGCTGATAATAACCTGGTCGCGCGATAATGCACGCGTTAATGAATTCGCGCGTTAAGCGTTAAAAAAACAACGATCAATCTGTTTTCTCATTTTAGGAAGTATATCCCCCGTCGACGTTGTTCGTAAGAAAATCGGTCGTTGATGGAGTGTTAATTAATAACGCGTGGATAACCGTTTTTTAAACGACGTGATTAATTAATTAGCACAGTGGGAGGGGGAAGAGTTGTCGTTCGTGGGGAATGAGGATTCCGGAAACGAGATCCGCTGACCGCTTTCAGATTCTTCCTTAATTCGAGTCGTCTACTCTCTTAATGTCGACCCGTTGTCTTTTCTTTCTTCAAACGTCCCTTTTTTTTTTTACACGAGAATTGAATTCAACCGGATTTCTTTGCCTTAAACTACGTCCCCCTCACTCCTCACTCCTCTGTTCTTCCTTTTCCGTCGTATATAAATCCAGCCGTCTAACGATTCTCACTATTTCACGGTCCGCTACTAAATCTTCCTTTGTCCGGGATCTTTTATTCCTGTATTAACATCCAGGTATAATGTATGACACTTTCGGCCGTTAAATATGATCTTTCGCTCGCCCGGTTGAAATACAGCGTCGCGGAGCTTAAACGTTGCCAATATTCCGACGGTCCGCGTTTTGCGATTCGGCGGGGCCGAGGCAATCCGAAAGGGCGTGTCAAGATTCCTGATAGCCGGGACAGGACGTTGGCGGACGCGGGTATAATTCCGCCGTCGGGACGTCGATCGCGATATCGCGTGAAATACACCGTTCTATCTTTGCCGTCCGGCATACCAATTTTCGCAGGAAAATCCGCCGGGGAAACTCGGCATCCTCGGTAACCACGTGGGGATCATGTGTTTTTGTTGCTTTTTTTTCTTCTATTATTTTATTTTAATTCGATCCGCGGTTGGTAAAGTGGAGGACAAAGGTGCCGCGGTAATGATCCGTCGAAACGTTCGGAGATTTCGAGTGACTTGAATTTTCTTCAACTTTTTTCTTTCTTTTTCTCAAACGAATATGGCGGTAAGAGTTCTGATAAGCGTCGAGGAATCGCGAGTTCCGGCGAGAATGAAACATTGTTAGCGGAATGAGAATGCACGCCGACGTCGCTGAATGGGGAACATTTAAAGTCTACGACGGTCTCCCCGTCGGAGTGATACCTATTCCCGGTCGTTTGATGCGGACCTCGTTACCAGGGAGTCCTGGGAAAAATCCCTTCCCGTGGAGAGATTGTTCCCTGAAACCCGGCGGGAGTGCGGATACACAAAACGCGAAGGATTCCGGGAGAAGGATTTCTGGAAAACGTTCGAGTGGGCCGCATAAAGGGCTTCGTTTTATTACGAGAAAATTCGTCCGACGAGACCCCCGGGAAACTAATTTCCCGGATTCGCCGTACAACGATAGCTGAAAGCGTTCCCGTCGCGATGAAACTCTTTAAAGAATCTCTTCGGATAATTATCCTTCGTTAAACAGATTTCGCGAGATACAAAAATCGCTGTTGAACGTTCGTGAAACGTCCATTTTCAAATAATTACTGGCAAGACTTGCTCCGGGGATTAACCAAAGAATAGTAACTTAACCAACGTTAACGATCCACGTTGTCCATTCGAATGAAAAGAACAGAAACATGGTTGCAAGTGACATTCGCAAAATTTGAAGTAACTTCCGTCACCGCCCGCATTACTCTCTTTCCATCATCCTTCACACTTTCATATACACACGTCTACTGTATATGTACGCATAAAAAAAGGTGAACAAAGAACAGTGTCACAGTTACGCAGAGATGATAATGAATACACAGAGAGGGCCTTTTGCGGCCGTTGAATTTACACGGGACTCGTGCTACGGCAAACGAGCCACCATGGTTAATTTGATACCGTTTCGTTCTATTTCGCTCAACGATGGCAACCGTCCAGACAATAAAATTAACGCCGAACAAGTCTTCGGGGCACCGGTAGACCGCGGCAAAAACACCGTCGTTACCGGTGAATACCATTACACCTTTGATTATGGGCCTCGCGTTTGCCGCGGCGTTTCGTTATCCCCGCGTTTCTCACGGAAAGAGGTAAACACTCGCTATTGACTGGAAAAAGGTGGGGGAAGACAGCGGATATCGTGATGAACGGTATTTCTACCACGAGGTGTCAAACGAAACCTTTTAAATTGTAAATTAAAATTATAATTGCCAAAAATTGTTCGATTCTACATTTATCATACAACGAGGGAAAAAAATCACCGTCAAAATGTCTAACAAATCGTAAATTACAAAATTCTGACTTAGAACTCCCCCCACCCCTCCCCGACTTCTAAATACCGATGGTTTTCGCAATAATTCGCAGTCTACCGCGAAGCTGCGAACAGACACGTTGTCTTCGAGACAGGTATACAGAAAATCGTGATAGAAATGGGATTAAACCGTGACAATTGCGTTTCCGCGGACTTGTTTGTCGAGTATCGGGTATCCGGCAGCGCATACCGGCCACGTAATTTGCATAAGAGGTTCCTTCCCGACGGTCTCGAAGTTCGATCTCCATTATTCCATGTTTACACTGTCATTAACGGCTCGAATTAAGGAGAGAGAGAGGGAGAGAGTGAGGGAGAGGGAGAGATGGGGTTAAAACAATACGTGAACGTGACGTGCGGCGAACGTCCGGGTTATATTCCACGCGGAAGCCAGGTGTAAATTGATTCCGCGAGAACGAAGCTTCCGTTAATGAGCTTTCAAGAAACAACACCGGCAAACGTTCACGCGTTCACCAGGAGGTCGTACAAGTACGCGTTGAATCTTACCTCCGGTTACCGTGAGCCGACGAACTTTTTCCCGAACGTTCGGATTTTTCTTCCACTTCCAAAGGAGAAGTTCCAAACGAGTCCTTTTTAAAAGCATCGTTCTAAAATGCTCGCCGCGATCGTAAAACCGCTCCGCCAGCCTTGCCCGTTGTAATTTGCATCGAATTACCGGCCGTCCAGGATAACACGAACGTTCGACTGCGGCAGCCAATAGCGAGCGGTGGGCCACGTTAATAATTCCGGCTTCGATCCCGGCGGACGACGATCCAGGAAATTTCGCCGGTTGATCGAGAAATATTAAAAAGTTTACCGGGCAACCGACTCGCCACGATCATCGCTGCCCGTACCGTGGAATCGGTATATGTGTGTGTGTCTGTGGTTGTATGTATGTGTGTGTGTGTGTGTGTGTGTGTTCGGATTCATTGTCGGATCGCGCACGGTCGTCGAATGAAAATGGGAAAGATGGGCGTGGTCCCAGGGGCAACGATACGCGTTTCGAGTACTGGCGCCGGTCCAGTTCCGTTAGAACTAATATTTTTGCTTAACGAGTCCCGCTTTATGGGAATGCCGTTCCAGTTTCGCTAATTGGATCGCGAAATGTCCATCTTGGCCACCGAAACCCTCCGTCTGGTCGCGACAACTTCATTCGCGTCGCGATGAAAACGACGTGGGAATTGATTTATCAGGATTATTAATATCGCGCTAATATTTTCGTTTTTTTTTCTTCTCTTTTTCTCTTTTTTCATTTTATACGTCGACTAGGTCCCAGATAGATCTGGCAAAGTGTTTGGTCGGGCGTTAGGTATACGTATGTATGTATGTACGTATATATATATGTATAGAGGCTTTCGATGATGAAAGACACTTGGCTTCTATACACCCTACGAAGAGAATGTAGTTGCGTAACTCTCCGACGAAAGTCCGGGGCTACAAGTTCCGGGAAGTTAATAGGCTGTAAAATATCCTATAGCCACTGTTCCCTGTGCCAATATTATCTGCGAAAGTTTTAATATCGATTTCATTACTCGCCAGCCTTTCGATACGTCTTCTTAAGCGGACAGGAAGCTCCCCACGGCTGATCGCGTTAAGTTTCGTCGATAAGTACTTATTTCTCGTATAATTATCAAATTTCAGTAGACTCTCCTCCATCCGTTTCCGCCGGTAAATATATTTCGAATCTCAGATTGTACGTTTTCGTGCAACATATCAAACATTTCCTGCGATCCATTGATTATAATTTCGCTAATTTTCTATTGAAAAGAATACACCCATACACATACACACATTTATATACCTTCGTAGAATCTATACCTAGATTAATTCGAGCAAAACTGGCTTACGGAGAAGGGAAGAAACTTATCATGATCGAACCTGCCCCTTATCATCCCCCTTTCCAAACCAGCGACATATATAATCACGTTTATTATCATGATAATTTGGAATGTCAATATTTCTCGGAATCCGTATTACTCGGCATAATATTCCGGCGAAGATCGTCAAGCGTCTTAACGGGGAAATCCTCTTTTCCGCGCAGACACCGGCGTCATCAGGCTAGCTGCCGTAAGCAAGTAAAATATACTCCGGCTCATGCATTATTTATTTCCACGGTACTTAACCGCCGATCCGCTCAACTCGCCCGATAAATACCGAAGCGTTAGTCTCGGAACGCACAAAAGCGGACCGCGGAAACGGATCCGTTGTCCGTCGAAGATTTTCCACGGCACTTTCCCACCAATGATCCTCGTCGACGAAGACCAAGACGAAGAAGGGGTGGATGGGGGGGGGGGTGAGAACGAGGTGCGAAAGAAAAACCCTGTCCCTCCTAGGTGCCGTTTTCAGCCGGCCTTACGTCTATTTCCATGACAATGAAATACCAGGACGTCTCGAGTGGAATCCAGAATGAAATATCTCCGGCACTGTTCGCAGTTGGGGTTCGAATGACAATAGGGGGTGGGAGAGAGAGAGAGAGGGGGTAGGGGTTAGACGGTACTTCACCGTCATCGACGGGACACGTGGGGGGACGGATAGCGTCGTCGACGAAACCTGGAAATACGGACGGACCCGAGGACCAGGGTGGGAAAAACGTGTGGTACTTACCTGGTTGATAGATGAGCTGGAGAACTCGTCGATGAACACACGGATTTCTTCGACACACTTTTCCGGGGGGATGGGAATTGAGATTGCGATGGGAAAGAGTGAACAACCCTCCGAGGGGGGTGTGTATATATGTATCAACGTGTCCATGGAACACTCTCCCTTTCTGTATTTCGCGAAAATGCACTTGGTAGTCGTTTTTTGATCGTGAAATTCATGAACTGGGGGGATGAAATTTTCTATTGGAACAGCTTCCGTTTCTATGTATTTCGTCGACGAATTTTTCCGTCGGATCATAGACAATTAGAGCGACGTCGATCTCGCGACGGTCGAGAAAGACGAACACGAACGGGAGGATCCTGTAACGAGCGGAAACGGGATAAACAGAGGAACGGGATAATCTTATTGTTGCATCGTACACGTCAAAACCGGTATTGTATTACGGTATATACATTCTTCCCCGTCGCCGACGGGATTAGCTGTCCCGTCCCGTCGCCGTTTCTCGGACTTCGCGAACGGAATACGAAAACGGTCTTCCCCTCCGATCGTTTTATTTCCGACGACACATTCTATCACCCTTTGAATATCAATTAAACCTATAAAACGTTCTCGCACAGTTATGACGAACTACCACGGTGAAAATAACTCGCTCCACCGTCTACGTCGATCGGAACCGTCGACGTAACGAATTTAGATCGTTTCGCGATCGACGTCGCGCCGACGATATCGTTTCCACGACGATGTACGTCGGGACATTTAATTCATTAGGGAGTTAGACGTCGCGAAAGGATACGATGTGGTACCTTTACGTTAAAGCGACGTGTAGAAAGTGAAAATGGTTCGAAGCGTCGACGGGTTTGCCCGATATTCGCCGTGATACGATTATACAACGTTGTACATATTGCGCGAGCTGATCGTTGAGTTAACGCGAAGGGGGGAGGGGGCCCCGCCTGCTGTAAATGCATTTTCTTCGATATTCAGCGAGCAGAGACACGGGAATTGCCGAGCGAAAGGCACTTGCTTCGGATTAAAGCACGGGAAACGCCGGTACGTGTAACGCGAACACGCGAAATCAGGTAAAATATACACCGTGACTACGCTGTAAGTGTGTGTGTGTGTGTGTGTAGGTATATAACGTAGTATATGCATAGATATATGTATATGTATAGCGTTGAACACGTTACTCCCGCCTCCCTTCTTAACCTCTTTTATTTCAATTCGCACGAACGAAGCGAAAGATACGCTGGCACTTATTTACACCATTGTAAATACCATATTTCAACGCTGGCTAGGATTCAGCGAATATTCAAGCCGGTATTATACACGCCGGGGAAAGTGTACGTTTTAAAAAGAACCATGCTCGCGAAGAAGACACCCTACAGGGCGTTACGGAGAGTCCGTTTAGAAAGGTACGCCTACCATTTATAAAAATTAATCCAAAGTTACCCTAATTTTTAATTACCATAAGTCACATTAACTCTGATTTTAGATTGAAATCCATTAAACTTCACTCTTCTAAATATTACTAAATATCATTATTAATTATAGTAAATATTCCATCCTTGAAATAATAAAGTAACTATCTAGAAATCACTCATCTAAAATGATCAAAGACAAACAATTCTTCTGCCTCTGATTTCCAGAAATTTCTCTCGAAACTCCGACGATCTCGCGATTAACCCGGGTTCCCCGTGGCGGTGACTTTTGCGCCAACCTGTACGTTTTAAGACGCTACTAGGAATAAATGTTCTAGCGCGATATCCAAGTTGAAAAGTCCGTTCCGCCCGTCCTCGGGATTCCGTTTCGCATAGACGCACTTATTCAAATAAGCATCCGGGTCTCCTTCTCCTTTGGCCCGACTTGATGCAGCTTTGAAGGGGCCGCCGGTCGCGTTTGCTTAGATTTTCCACCGATGCCTGGCCCCACGATACGTTCGGGTCGTCTTCAGTGCCCGGGAAACAGCCGGGCGAGTCCTATGAAAGGCGGATTCGCTGAATAAAGCAGCCGGCTGATAACCGCGAACTGCCGCACTGCGGTGCCGGTCCGACTTGCAGAACGAACGCGATAGCAATTCCCGAAATTATACGTCGTTGCTAGGGACACGATTTAATTGATTCCCGTTCGCGTTAATGTGACGGATATTTACGTCGAAATGACAAAGGAAACATTCGTGGACCAGTTATTTGGTTAGATTTGATTAATATCGAAAATATTTGGGAAACACTGAGGGAGATTTTTTAAAGGAGGAATTTGTGAAAATTCAAGGTCATCGAGGGAGATGAATATTGATTAATGAGGGGAGAGGGGTTTGTGAAATTAGGGTAATATTGAATGGAGTCTAAAGGAGAGAACGATCGGGTATAGTAGTCCTTGCGTAGCCTTAGTGGATATTCTGCGAGGGAAAGGACAATTTCAAAGGGAAAATAGAGGGTGAAAAGTGCGCGGGAAAAGAAGCGCGAAATTAAGAGACGGGGAGGAAACGAACGTCGCTGAAACGGAAGCGTTTCGCCGTTCTTCTTTTTCTGCAGGTTAAAAAGAACGCGATTCGTCTTTCATTTAAAACGAATTAACTCCATCGCGTTACTTAACTTTCTCTCCTCCTCTCTCTCTCTCTCTCTCTCTCTCTCTCTCCCTCTCTCTCTCTCTCTCTGTGTCTCTCTGTTTCTCTCTTAAAGTCCGTCTAATTAGCAACTGTATTTTCTGCACTGTCGAGCAAACGTACGTTCCAGAAGCAGGCGCCGCGACGGTTTAGACTGCGCCTATTACCAAGCTGCAAAATATTGCGACTTTATACGGCTGTCGTGACGAAACTCGCTGTTGTCGTCGTTGTCGTTGTTTTTTATGTAGAAATGCGTGGACGTCGCGTTGTAATCCTGTGCGAAACACTCGTTCGAGATAGCTATGCAATGGTTACGTCGACCTGGACGAATTTTATTCGCACACGCATACAAAGTTGCGTGGAATTTAATTATGTTATCAACAATCGGTGTACGGGATTGAAAGTATCACTAGAAGTAACGGGAAAGTGTGGGAAATATTACCAGTGTACCTATATCTTCGTCTCATAGTTTTGCGGAGTCGTGGAAAAAAAACGAGAATAAAATGAAACGTGCTAACTGATTTTGCGAAAGAAATTGGATGGAACATCAAAGAACTGTGTTATTCAATGTGCCGGGTTTTAATATTTTTCGAAGTTCGAATGAAACAGTGAGAGCATTCCTGTTGGGTGATTAAACTCTAAAAGCTATTACTTTTGTATTTGTATTAATCAAAACCGAATTGATGAACCTTCTTTCTCTGTTTCATCGCTTTCGAACGTCCGCGGGCGGTATGATCGGGTTATAAAAAATAAAAAAGGGGAAAAATTTGTTAGCGCGTATAAAAGCGAGCGCAAGAGTCGGAGCCGTATTAAAATCCGCGGATATTTCCAACAAAGACGAGCAAACTATGGGCACGTTAACGTCGGTACGGGAGAGCGAAAAACGAGTTTCCGGTACGTCAAATGTCCGCCGGATTTACACGAGTTTTTCGCGAAACGATGAAAATTTATGGGAAAAATCATCACTTCGGACCCCGTACACTTTCCACCGGCGATGTTAAACAGCGAATTTGTCAGCGATACCGGAAAACACGTGTATTCGAATGTATCAAAAATTATTTTCATCTCAGGTATCGCGTATTTGTTCCGCTAAACACGTACGAGATATTCTGCGAGAAATGGCAAAGAAACACAAACGTTTCGCAATGTTCGAGAGAGAAAGAGAGAGAGAGAGAGAGAGAGAGAGAGAGACTCGCGAAGTTGTACGTGCCCGGGACTGCGAACAAAGCGGTAACAAAAATCGATGGGAGTTTTTCGTATTTCTACATTTTTCTATTTTTTGTTTCTCGTTTCTTTTTTGAACCACCGAAATCGGTACTTATAAAATAGTCGAGCTGCTGATAATCGATCACCGATAAACCGCCGCGTACGTGACCCGAACAAACGAAAAAGCTCCGCATCAATTTCGAGGGTCACGCGAGGACGAAAAAAAAACGAAGAGAAATAGGAAAAAAAAGCTTGCCGATATTTGTTCTGTCCTTTTCGACGAAGCTTACGCTATCGGTTTAACGCGTAATTCGTTTTTAACTGTGACACATCTGGCGGAAAAAAAGCGGTAAATAAACAAAGCGAGGCGACGCGATTAATTAACCTCGCTGTTAATTACCGTATCCCCGAATCCAGGGTGATCGTGATTCGTTGGTCGTTGCAGGATTTATGAAGGATTTCCGTAGAGCCTAATACGTTTCCCCACGTCGGCCCGTGAATTTCCCAAGTACGAATTTTCCCCCGCTCGAACCGAGAAATATTTCATTTTTGACCACCGAAATTGGGGAAAGTTGAGCGAGCCCGCAGGGAAAGGTGGGTGAAATGTAACCGCGAACTCGTTTGAAGTGAAAAGTGTTACGTTTCACGGCGAGGAACACGTGCCGCGCAAGAAACACTAAATTTAACTAGCTTGATTATTTCTCACCTTTCTCTCTCGAGAAGAAAAAAAAACGACAACAAAATGAAAAGAAAAGAGTACGTAATGAAAATTAAATGAAAATTCCGCGTTTTCGCGAAAGTGTGAATTGATTTTTCGAAATGACCGAGGAGAAACGCGAGGAACGGGATGAAATTTCACTTCGGTTTTTCCGCGCGAAACGCGCCATTTGTCTCGCCTTGAAAAAAAAATTAGCCGGGCTTCCGAGCGATACATATTTCATTTCGCAAAGAGAGGGAACGAAAGAAGGTGTATAAGAACGAGTAGGTGGCAGGGGGAACGGAGAGGCGGAGGTTGTTTTACATCAACGATACAATTCATCTCGGCGCACGACTTTTCAAGACCGTCTTGGATAAATGCGGAAGCACTCTAACGGCGTGTTAGAATAATTTACAATTTCGAGAGCGCGTTCCGCGAGACGAATGCCGCGAATACGAAGATGGAGCACGCGCGTAATAACCTGCGACAAGGTAACGCGAGGTTCGTTTACGAATTTTCACGGCGAAAATATCGTTTTCCGGCGTTTCCTGTACGGTTTTTTCATTGCCGTTCGCTCAATTTTTGAGATAGCGACCTGAAACTTGTACCATTGTTTTAGTTAGAAAATTCTACGGCAGATCAATGTATAATAGTTGTACTTTTCGAAAATTTAATTTTTCGCAAAAATCTGAAGGGGGTAGGTCAGGATTTTTTGCGATTTTCGTAAATCGCCTGCCATTTCCACAATTTTTTAGATATCAAAATGATTCTTTCACTGGCTTATTCGGCTTCGGAATCCGCGTCCAAAACGCTCAGGATCATTTTAATATCTTAAAAATTGTGGAAATGGCGAGCGATTTACGAAAATCGCAAAAAATCCTGACCTACCCCCTTCAGATTTTTGCGAAAAATTAAATTTTCGAAAAGTACAACTATTATACATTGATCTGGCGTAGAATTTCCTAACTAAAACAATGGTATAAGTTTCAGACCGCTATCTCAAAAATTGAGTCAATGAGAACCAAAAAACTATCACAATTTGACGATTTTTCGCGATTTTCGTAATTTCTACGTCTTTTCCGCAAATTTTTAGATATCGACCGGAATCTTTAACTGACTTATTCGGCTTCCGAATCCGCGTTCAAAACGTCCCGGATCATTTTGATATCTCAAAAATTTCGGAAATGACGTAGGAATTACGAAAATCGCGAAAAATCGTCAAATTGTGACAGTTTTTTGTTTCTCATTGACGCAATTTTTGAGATAGCGATCTGAAACTTGTACCATTGTTTTAGTTAGGAAATTCTACGCCAGATCAATGTATAATAGTTGTACTTTTCGAAAATTTAATTTTTCGCAAAAATCTGAAGGGGGTAGGTCAGGATTTTTTGCGATTTTCGTAAATCGCTCGCCATTTCCACAATTTTTGAGATATTAAAATGATCCTGGGCGTTTTGGACGCGGAATCCGAAGCCGAATAAGACAGTGGAAGAATTATTTTGCTATCTAAAAAATTGTAGAAATGGCGAGCGATTTATGAAAATCGCAAAAAATCCTGACCTACCCCCTTCAGATTTTTGCGAAAAATTAAATTTTCGAAAAGTACAACTATTATATGTTGATCTGGCGTAGAATTTCCTAACTAAAACAATGGTACAAGTTTCAGACCGCTATCTCAAAAATTGAGCGAATGCCGACCGAAAAACTGGTTGAATTTGACGATTTTTCGCGATTCTCGTAATTCGCTCGCCGCTTCCGCAGTTTCAAAACTGTCGATCTAAAACCCTTTCCACCATATTCTACGCGTAATTTCCCATGGTAACCGTACCTTGAAATTGTAGAATTCGATAGTTTTATTTTTTGCAAAAATCGAGCCCATGTTTTTCTTTTTATCAAATCTCACGTGTCCCTGTCGCAGTAATTTCTGCGGCTTCATTTGCCGCAATGTGTGTCGCGCAAAAACCTACAACGCGCGAATACAATTATGCATGAATTATCGATCGCAAATTGTGGAAAATATTCCGTGGTTTAATCACTCCCATTATTTGCGTAAAACGTGCAACGATTTCGAAATACACGAATGCCTGAAAGCGTGATATTTCCCAACGTAACGTAGGAAAAAAGATATTACATTTAGATTAAGATGTCACTTGATATAATCCGAATTCACTTACTCGGGGAAACCGTTGAAAATTCGGAAAATTCATCCTCGGAAATGCTCGCCGCACGAAACCGTTCCTCCTAATTAGGTTGATCCCCATTTAATTATCTGCAACTTCGGAGGCATATCCAATGTTTCATTTCGTCCCATCAAGGCTTATTATTCCACGAACAAACTCTATTATCTTCCGGCGAAAAAGAAACCTAATTTTCCTACGAGAAATTACTTACGTGTACTTTTTTTCGGCGATATTTTCCAATTTTCCCCTCGGACGATAGATTTACAAGCGAACGTAAATCAAGATCAGAGTTTTCTTTCGCCGGCCACTCGTAAATATCCAGAACGTGACAGTGTGCGTCCGGGATTCGCGAATGGTAATTAGATGTTCTTATTTATCATTCAGATTTCCTTGTTGACGTTACATTTCCATAGCTCGATATCCCGTAAGCGATTCCGGTCGAATAGCAGATGAACGGCATGCATTTTCCCCTTACGGGAAAACAGAAGGGTCCTTGGAACAACAGTATCTCGAGCGGAACCCGCTTGAAAATCATATCGGAGGAGTCGAAGGGCCGGAAGAACAAACGTCACGGTTAAACGGTTCCCACAGTTAGAAATTCAAATCCTTCGCGCGCTCCGTCGAACGGAATCCACGTTAGGTCGATCGTTTTTCTCGGATTTTCCGAAATATCCGTGTAATCGAGCCCTTCGCCCTTCAAATGCAAACACGAAGACGGCCGACTTATTCTCCGCGGGGAAACGTAATTATTTACGAAATAATTACGAACTCTCTAACTATCCCGAGCATAACCGGAAGTTTGATTAAAAGAATTTTGAAACAAAACGCGTAAGTCCGACGTTTCTCTCTGTTTTCTGTTTTTTCTTTCGGAAATAAGGAAAAGTTCCCGCGGAACTTTCGTCCCGTTGTGGCGAAGTTAAAGTTCGACGGAACGACCGGGCAGATTTCCCCAGAAGGTGACGCGTAACTTTCGAGCGTCAAAAATTCACCTTTCTTTCGAAATGAATTTGCGACGCGTCCCGAAAAAAAAAGAAAATTAAACGAATTGTGTCTCTCCTCGGGAAAAGAAAAACTGTCTCTTCACCGTCGACTCGCACCTCGTTGCCGACGTCGTTCCGACGGTGTCGGATCGTTATGGCAACGACGACGCGTCGGCCCGTGAAACTAGATCTCGAACGATTTCAAACACGGCACCGGAAACGCGCCCCGGAATCCACTGGAACGGGTATTGCGCACCATAAGGGTTATCCGCGGTAATACGGCCCGATTTCCATGCCACTTGTGCGCGAAAATAAGAGGAAAAACTGCCACCGTTGTCCGAACGTCGTTTTTCACGCAATGACAATCCCCGTTGGGAAAATACAGTGGCTTTATTGGTATGGAAAAAAAAGGGGCAGTCAAATATCGCTTGGCAGTTTCCCTGAAAACTGTCGAAACACCATGATTTTCTAAAATAAGAATTCACGCGACGATCGTCGTGAAAATCCTGACAATTTTAGCAACAAATCTATTTACAATTTGTGTATTCATTTAAATATAAGTTATTGTTTTTATTATAGAGTGCAGGTAATTTTAGATTTGGCGTAGGTGATGACAAATAAGTTATATTTTAAGTAGTGATCAAATTTGTGTAGGTATAGATCATTCGAGAAATTAAAATTCCGATAAAATTCCCTTTAACTCTGATACTGCGATGATTACACAGAGTTACACTGTGACGTAGATAGAATAACAGAACATGCAGAATAATGACTTCGAGTCATCGTCGCGAACGGAATCGCTAGGCAAGTACCTTAGTATCTCAGGCGGAGGGCAAGTTTTGTTATCTTAATCTTCTCATTGTCTAGACCTAGTTCTAACCAAACAATGCCGGTTACATTTCAGTAGTCTAGTCTCTCATAAGAGCAGACAGCTAGAATTCATGGTGTCTCACGGTGTCGGCGATACTCGCGTGTTTTGCACGCGAACTTTGTATCTATTATTCGAAGACAGAAATCATCTTATTGTTCGATCGACGTTGATCCAGCCAGCGATGCAAATCATGGCGTCGAGACGCTCTTCATGCATCTTGCCCTTTATTCCCTTAAAGATAATCATTTTTAAACGATTTTTTTAACTCCCACCCTATTCCCACTGGAATCCCTGTCCAACCAATGACCAACACACAGAAAATCGACATTCCTCATGGAAACACAAGTGTCCATAGAACCCTATAAGAATAAAAAAACGACGCCCCTATTTCAGGGTTAATCCATACGTCATGGGACTACGATCGCGGTCGTTCGGGACACTCGAAAATGTCGGGGGGGAGGGGAAAGGATCGTTTCGCATTTGCGGCCGTCGACTGACCTAAAAACGTCGCGCCGCACTTCCGGTTGCCGTGCGGACCGCGCGCGGAAAATTAAGTCTGCAATATTAATTCAGGAAGTACCGGGCGACAGCGTCGCGACAACGTCGGCGATATTTTTACCCCCACCACTGTTCCTCCCTCTCGCAGATTTTTTTTTCAGTTTCCCCGTGTTTTTTTTTTCTTTCTGATCCACATTAGCTTTTTTTCCCCTCCTCCCTTGGATCCTTTGTACCTCCCGGGGGGATAACGAATTAATTTTCGAAACGTCGACGAGGCGGGAACGCGAGATTCGTTGTTGGTTTTTCTTAGATGTGTCTGTTAATCGACCTGAATATTCGGTCGGGTTTTCACAGAAACGATTCTGATTTCGCTGATTACTCCCGCGAACGTACACGTATTCCCCGATACCCCGTTGCATTAAAAATATTGAACGTTCCGCCGTGACAAAACGGCCGCGCGATACTCGCGTGTGGAACCCGGTGAAATTTTGCTAATTTAAAGTGAAACACGACGTACGGCCACGCGGAAACCGTGGTAATTCGCTCGTGCCCCGACATAATGGTGAATCGTTTAATACAGATGTCGTTTTAAATGTTTCAAAAACGCGAGGAGACTCGGCGAACCCGCCGCGGTATAACGCGAGTTACCGGATTCATTTTTATGGAATATTTCAGGGAACCCGGACGAGAATGAAATCAACAGAATTTTACGATGAATTTCTACAAATTATCCCGATAATATGTCAAACATGTGAACACGTCTATGTTCACGTTTAACCAATCGATAACTCACACCCACAACCCTATATCCCTGAATTGGATCAAAATCCATACCTTCGATTAAAAAACTCTGTAGAATGTCCTCACACAAGAAATATCAAGCTCCCATTTTCCAAATCGAACCTAAGTAGGTACTTCCTTTTTCAAAAAAAAAAATATATAAATTCCCAAGGGAGATCTTCGGATCGCCAGATATTGAAATTCACGAAGCCCTCCGTTATCCCGACGTCCCTTTTCCAATTTCTCACTCAGCGTGCGTCATTTATTCGACGTCCGATACAAAGAAGCAGCGACACAGCTACCGGAAAGCTGACCGTTGCCTGATAACGATCGTTATCGTAAGTCCCGGCCGCCGCGGCCGGAAACGCCATTATGCAAATACGGACGCGCGAGAGTGCAGGTGTGTTAGGTGCACGTTGTTGTATGCAAGGCCGAATTATGCATTTCCGCGGGCGGCCCGCGAATCCCTGTAATTTGTTCCCGATTTAAACGTTCGTCGTCGATTACCCGTATGGATAATCGATACGCTGGAAATACGAGCGACTCGTTATGATAAAAAGAAAAAAAAAGAATGCTTTTAATTCTAACGGGACATTGGGAGTGAGTCACTTAGGGGGGTGCGAAGAAATTCCTGGTGGAAAGTTACAGGGCTGGACGAGGCTCGTAGAGTGACGGCTGGAAATAATTGAACGTTAATTGGTGAGTTGTTAATCACTGTAACGAGGGTTGTAACGATAATTGATACTTCACTTCCTCTTTATTTCAAGATTTTTATGACCCGGATGTGCTTTTCCTAAGATGTGATGTTTTTCTTATAATAATGTTTACTATAGAGTGTTCGAAATGAATGATAAATAAAAATCACTATTAAAAAGGTCGGTAAGGTAGGAATAAAGAGAAATTGTCACGGGTCGAGCTGAAAATAGATAGACAAAACGTCGAATTGAAATTCTGTCGGTGAACGAATTTACAAAGCCACGGTGATTCTCTGTTGAAACATCGTTTTTTTTTTGTTCGCCATTTTGGATTCCAAAGACCTGATACGCTTTTTATCGAGACAATGAACGTTCAAATTGCGTACAATCGATGCAAAGTGGTGCATGGATTTTTCTTTGATGTCACTCCGACTAACTTTCTCTTCGGTTTCATTTCTTTCTTTTCTTCTTCTTCTTCTCTCCCCCACTCCGTCCTCCCTTCTTTATTAGCTGTAGGCTTTCGCGGTTAACGATTCATAAAGTCGCTTTTTCGGATTCCTTCGCGTGGAAGCTAGCCGGCGAGCACTGCTCGCAAGTTGAATTGCTCGCGGAACAATGTTGCGTCTAAGCGTCGTCGAGAATACTGTATTCGAATACCGCAATTCAGACGGCAGAAATGCTGCGCTTCATTTGCGGAACAATATCCACTTCCTTCGTGCTTGTTCCGGACTTTTGTAAAAGTTAATACGCCGCTCCGCTGACATTACCAAACTAATTCCTGTCGAGGTTGTTAAGTCATTGGGTGAGTTGATTGTGACGGTGGGTGTTGAATGAAAAAAACACATTTAACACATAAACATATGTGGTACGGATACTTTAATTATTTCAGATTAAAATATTGTTCGTTTGATTGTCCCATCGGTTTCTTTTGAAATTTTCTGGCTTTATCAAAAGTCTTTCAGACTTCAGGGTGCATTTTCTATGTTCAAAGTGGCGGGGATGTTAATTCGTTAGTAAGGTGCGCACACGATGCACAATGGAACGTCTTGAAACATTTTCCGCCTATTAGCCGGCGGCTCGCGTACAAATCATTCGATTTGCACTTCATACACAAGCCGGTCATTAATTACTCGTATCGATAATCGATATACTAGTATAATTGGTAAGCGTGGCTCCGCGAGTACGGCGACGCGAATGATTGTGTTTCAGGTTCATTATCACTCGCGACGTAAATGCCGCGGAGAGAGAAAAAAGAAGAGCGTTATATTTAATAGCCGGAAAAGGAAAATCGTGCCGCGTATTAGCGATTTCAATTATTAAAAGGAACACGGGCCGCGTACATTCAGTCATTTCGTTGCCAATTCGTTCGCCATTTTCGCGACCGTCATTAATCTCCCTCGTAATCGATACCGTTGAATAATGAACAGTCACAGTTAAAAAAAAATGGAGAGGGTGAGAGAGACAGAGGGAGAGGGGAAAAAAAGAGTCGTCGAAAATACTGGCATCGGTAAATCTGTATTACGAAATTCGTACGTTTTACCAGCCCTTTTTTCCCCTTTTTCAATTTGCTCGCAGTTTTACATCGCCGCGCATGCAATGTTTCAGCGATTCGGACGCAGATTCGTAATTTATACGGTTTGCGTATTTATGATATCGCGAAATAGTAATTCTTCGCGCCCGGCGAGGTTGAAAGTCGAGTGAAAATAATTGCGGGAATCTCTTTTCTTTTTTTCTTTCCTCTTTTTTTTCCCCTTCAATATTCTAACGGTGCAACGAATCGGACGACCGCGAATCAAACCGCGGGGAAACATTTGTAACCGCAGTACTCGTAATTAAACGGTCCTGCTAATTAAATATTGATTGACGCTTTCCCGTCGGAGCGGCGAGAGCGTTAATGTCGTTCTCTAATTAGAAAATTTTCATACGATTTCATACCGGTTCCTCCCGTTTTTCATAAAATTCAATGAGCACACAATGTACACGCCGTCGTTAACTTTCAATAACGATTTTCATCGTGTATTTTCTCGTGCTGCCACGTTCCCATTAATCGATTAAATCGCGAATTTTAATTGTCGAGCAATTAACCGTTAATTCGCTCGACTCGATGACGGTAAAAAGAGCAACAAATTTTTGCTTTTTTTCGCACGCGATAATAAAGTATCGTCAGCGAAACGAATAACAATAGAAACACAGCGAAACTCCGTAGAAGGGTTCTTTATAGCTATCCCCTGCCCCCCTTCCCCATCCCTACCATTATCATGCAAATTATACAAATATATTCACGCGGAATATATCTCTGAAAGATCATATTCCAGTTATTCCCGGTATCCCGTGTTTCCTGTTTGTTCGCCGTTTAAACCGCAGTCTTTATTTATCCATAAAATAATACGCAGTCGTGCACCGGAATCCGGGAGTTCTTGATTTAACATTTTTCACGGTACTTTTGAAATTATTTCTAGTTCCTTTGTATAGCGAGGGAAATTCGCTTGTAACAGAGATTTCATTTTATTTTTAAATACCACTACTGTGCATGTATTTTTGAAATTTCCGCGGTTTTCGAATTTCCACGCGTCGAATTTTCCGTCGCGGTGAAATTTCCAGTTTTCCCGGCAGGCTTTCATAACGGCCAGCCTTCGAATTATTATAAATAACCGGCGGACAAAAGCGAGCGACGTGAATCGCCACGTCGGACGCCCCGGATCGAATAAAAATAGCGGGTGGAAAAAAGGCGAAGAAAAAAAGAAGGAAGGAAAGAGGAGGAAACTTCAGTCATTATGCGGAGTGTAGGGAACGTGTTTAAATATAGGCCAGATGCACGCGGAACGTTCAATGGAAACGGTAACGCGTGTCTGAACGACGCTGACGTGTAAAGCGGGATTTTTAATTTCGCGAACGCGAATCAATTTCGCTCGGAAGAATCGGAAAGAACACCCTACCGGCTCTGTTTCGAACGCGTGACAGCGATGACTGTTGTTCGGTGTCGTTGAAAGTTCACACGCAACTGTGAATATAATTTTTTTTTTTATTTAGAAACGAGACCCTGAGTTTCGGAAATTATTCTACACGCAGGTCTATTAATATTCGTAATTTGTGAGAATTATTAATCAAATCGAAATTAAGAAACAAGGATGATTCGGTGCTCAAAGTAAATAGGTAGATAGTACATCACCAGGTAACCGCTTATCAAGTATTCCTTAATTACAAGTATGTGCCGTCCGCGTTTGAATAACGGCCAATTATTTCGCCTTACGCAAGTATTTATGTACTCGCGCGATACCGCGGCGGACCGAATTCGTAAATAGGTCGTATGAATAAAATAAAAGTGAAGCACGACTTCCGTTCGTTGAGTCCGCTAAGTAAATTCCTGGTTACTGCGTGGAAATATTTCGAATTTTCCCTGTAATAAGTAAATAGAATTTATATAATATACAAGGCGTCTAATAATATGCGAAACGTTCCTGCGAATTCCAGGAGTTTTCGCGAAACGCCGTTTGACGGTAGAAAAATCGCTTGGGTTTTTCGGCGAATTTCGCGGATGCCCTTTATTCCCTCCAACCGTGACGTGTGGTTTAACGAAATGCTATTTACGAACTTCCCGTGGTTTGCGTGAAATTTAACGAGAACTTTCGCCGGCGACTTCGGCGAACTGTGTCGCGCAAATTGATGGAAACGCGAAAAATGACCGAATCTTTGTCGACGCGCGAAAAGTTTGGCGAACACCGATGGAACGTTTAAACGGCTAAACGCGGATGCCGCATTTAACGGTGAAAGCTTGAAAATTAAATGAGTGTCCGTAATTACCTGGATGGCCATAATTCCGCTAAATCACGTAATAATACGTATGGAGTCACCGTGTTTCGTATCCATTAACCGTGAAGTTTATGCTTTGAGCATCGACGACGGAAAATGTTTTATAAATTATCCGCCGAAAAAAGAAATAACAAAAAAGAGGGGGGCGGAGGGAATGTATAAAACCCTCGACGGTGCCGCCGGTGATTTTAAGAATTTAAGATGCTTTCACGTTGAATTACCACCGTTATTAAACTCCGCGGGCACACTTTAACGGATTGTCGTGAAAAGTTTAAACATCATTTTTTACGACGGCCCGGATTAAATGTAACAGAGTTTACCGAAGTTCGATCGCCGGACGAGGGTAATCCAATCGCGCGGCTTTCTATTTCCTACGGGGTTGTCACAATTAATGACTTTGCGAACAGAATATATGGCTTCCATATCGTCAGCCCTCCGGACTTCGATTTCAATGAGCGTAAACAAAGTCGTTGAAAATTCTCTAATACCGGAAGTGTTCGTTTCATGAAACCTTAACTTCCTCAAACCGAATACCTTCCATTTAATCAACCCGCCCGAACGGATAGTCCAAAATCCCAATAAATGTGTTGAACTACTTTCGAAAGTGGAAAGTGTCCCCCCCCCCAAAAAAAAAAATTCACTTTTACCCAGTTTCCACGTTTTAAAACGTGGCCATCGATTTTTCCCAATCGCGCGACGATTCTTCCGCGTCCTTGAAACCTCGAATCCGTTGATAATTCCCGCAACGACCGTTTATCAACGTGTCGCGGAATTTGCCGGCGCTGAATGCCGTGCAATTGCGCCGCTTTACAAATTAAACGTTCGGAACCGGTCGACCTATTGGCCCGGGTCCGGGCGAAGGGGTCAACCAGGAAGGATGCGGTAATATCACAGTCGCTGCCCTTGCCTGCCGCGGATTAATGCGATTTGAACGCGGGGATAATCAGGGAGTTTCGCAATTAACACGTACACGCGGCGGTAATTGAGTCAGACCACGCTCAAAATCGCGACGGTTTGTAATCGACGCGTTTTCTCTCCGTTCGCAACGATTTCCCTGTCAACGGAGCCCGATCGCTCGTGTAATTGCATTAATTGCGACCGCTTGTTCTTTGGGCCTGACGAAAAAGTTGCGGCGGAAGTGGGCAGTACTTTGATACAGTAAATGTGAGGGAATCGATCGAAATTCATTGGGAATTTAGCTGACGTACGTATTTTCGACGAGATGACGACTTCCGTGCGATATTTTAGTCGATTCGAAGCGGTGGAGGGAAGGAAATACACTTTTGGCGGATCATTTTAAGTTTGTACTACTGAAAATATTGTATGACATTTAGTTTCCGGGTCGCCATTCTGGGAATGTTGGAGATATCGATTTGAATCTTTCACGGTCTTATTCCATACTAAATTACACACTTATAACGTGCTTGAAATTATTATTATCTCAAAAATTGTAGAAATGGCAGGCGATAAACGAAAATCGTACAAAAATCGTGATCATTAATTTCGAATAAAATTCATACGAAATACTCTACTACCGATTTCTCAAAAATTATCTAATTTACTTAATACATATCGATCTTCACTTCGATTCTTGAAATGTTCTTCCTCGATTCTCGATTCTCCGCGGAAATCTCGGCAAACAGATCTCGGCGTCCCGGCGGCAATCATTCGGGCCAGCGGCAGCGATTAAATGCTTCCGGGCGTGAAGCGTCGATGATGAAACACACGGGCCGAGTCATCAGTAGCGTTTCATCGCGGCGGATGATTATTGACCCGGGTCCTTGACGTGCCAGCCACATTTGCGGGTTTCCTCGGTGGCCAGGTGTCTCCGCCGCGACATCACGCGAGTCGAAAGGCAAACACCACGCACACACACACACACACGGCCGATGGACACGTAGAGAAATGGATCTATATAGATAAATTGGACAAACAGATTCACCCGCCGGCAAACAGGTTACGGGAATCTGCTTTCACGCAAACACACGTCGGCCGAGGACCGATCGACAGTCATCCAGCGTCGTGATCGTGTGATCTTAATCAGGATTCAGACTGATAGATCAGTGGGATCTCGCAGGGAATGGACGAGGATTTTTACAGCACCTAGAAAACATAGGGAATCAGTGTAATGATTTTGTTAGAATTTTGCGAACTGACAAATTGGACTATCAATGTTTCGTATGTTAGGACCTAACAGTCAGTGACGACAGGATTCCTAAATTTCTGTAATAGGGTACTTTGATCCACATCGTATTTAACGTTTATTCAGATCCTACGTTTATCTTCACCATTTCGCCCAGTTGTCCCAGAACATTCCATCAAGATACCAGAATCCTTTGGCAGAATGGAAGAATCTCCAAGCGAAAGGGTTCACTCGAGCCAAGGAGCCCTTTCTTCAGCCCCGACCCTTCAGAAAGCATCCAGCGAGATCGTCCGCCACGTTCTTCTCGGCGGGGACAGAAAACACTTTGGCGAAGTTCGCCGGGTTGCTTTTTACGTGCGGCGTGGCACCAGGATCGATAAATAGAATCCGGCGAACGATTGACTGCTCCTGGAAGTCGTGTCCCCCGGCTGTCCCACGGGTGCCGACGACACCCCCTCCCCCCACCCCCGCCCGGGCGAGCCACGAAGATACACCTCGTCCCGAAAGTTCTTTAACTTATAATTGGATTCTTTTTTCACCGTCGAACAAGGTACGAATCGGGACGAAGACCCGCATCGACAATGAGAATGTGGCGGGAAAATGGGACGGCTCGACGAGAATTGGCTTCAAACTTGTTCCTTTCTTGTCCGTGGATATGATAGATGTGATGTTATGAGGACAGGGTGAGGGGTGAGAGGAATGGAGGGGCAGGAGGAGGGGAGGAGGACAAAGAATTCCAAGTTTCCGACAAAGAGAGAAAAAAAAAGGATAATTCTACGCTCGGCTACTTGTCGTTGTTGAACGTCGACGAGACTCTCGACGCTACAATCGATGTTTGAATTCAAATCTCCGCGCGATGCGTCACACTTAAGCAAACTCGCGACGTGAAAAGTTCCAACAGGAAGGTAGTTGGTGATTATTCGAGTTGGTGTGAAACGTTCCAGAAATCCTATCGGAATCCCTTAAAGCTTCCCGGTCGACGGACAATCATTCGCGAACGCCGCGCGCGGCACCGTTTGAAGACGTTCGAAGCCGTTTGACGACGTTCGAAGAACTATCTTCGAGTGGAAACCGTTTCGGTTTGCCCTTCCAACTTTTCGCCGAGTGGGGCGCGTTTATAATCGTCGAAAGTTTCGGTCGGCAAACTTCCTAAGCCTCCCGGAATCGACGGCATCCACCGGGGAGAATCGTCGTCGTCGTCGTCGTCGACGTAGCTTCTCGTCACCCACACCGTTGTCGTCGACGTTCGGCGTGTTGTTTGTGTGACGGTGAGAATTACACCGCGGTAGTCGGAGTCGACAGCCCCTTTCTTCGCGCGCTTTTGTCGCGCGCCGGCGAACAAGGTTAAGACGTTCAAAATGCAATTTCGGAACTCCGATAAATCGCTTCACCGCGAAATTCACCCTCCCCCCTTCTCCTCTTCTCCTCCCCTCCACCACCCCTCTCCCGGACGAGTTTGTACAGTCGCGGTGAATGCGAGTGTAATTTCTGAGCGGTTGAAGTTTAACGAAATAAACGGGCGACGGGTTTAAAAGGCCGCACTGCCGGCGACGACGACGACGTTTCGAATTACAGAGGACTCGTTTGCCGTGGCGTAATTGGAGAATCGATGTAACACGGTTTTCCTTATAATCGAGGGACTGCCCTTGGGCGGCGTTAATCGTGTTTCAGGGGAAAAAAACTGTTAACGTGACACTCTCGTCCCGGAGAGGGGAGAACGGTCGCGTTTTATGCGAATTAATCTGTCTTAAGTAGATTGAGGTTGTCTGCGTATGTACAGGACGTTTCAGTTTCTTCCCCTTGGGGAAAACTTGCGTGATATAAATTCTGCTTCAATGAAGTGATTACTATATCGATGCACGTTAAATTAACATTTATTATTATCTTCCGTCAAGTTACGTTCATATTCTGGTTTTAATACCCGTTTGATAATCTTCGAGGATTAGATTTTATAGCCCCAGGTGAATGTTAAAGATACCTGTTTCTCGCGGGGTAGCGTGATTAATAAAAGTCGAAGGCTCCACTCGCGCAATACCATTTCCCGTTGAAAGACCTATATATCGAACGGTATCGACTGCAGTGGATCTCGGAGTCCAGGTCGGCCGTGATGCGCCGCTTCCTGGCAACCGGCCAAAGCCGTTTCCGTAGACAAATGTCCATTCAACCGCGAGGAAGTAAGCCTGTTTACGCTTTGCTTTCTTTGCTACGTTTCTCTTTATATCGGCCTCCGTATCTCGGTCCTGGAACTGGGAAATCGGTCACGTACACAGACATCCAGGCCTGATCGATACGCCGACGCTAAGGTCAAACCCGCGTCGCACGTAAAACCATCCGGGATAGCCTTAAAATTTTCATCCCGCGTTCCCGGAACGTTGCCCGATCGAATGCTGCGGATGAAAATTATTGCGACTCTCGTAAAACGCGGGTTCAGTGGCTTTGAATAGGCGAATTCGATACGAGTCCGGTGAAATCACTTTGAGATCTCTATTGGCCGCTTTGGATATCGATTAGTGGAGTTAATCGATTTTATCGGTGAACAGATCGTTTGTTAAGCATTAAAGACAGACATTTTTGGAGCGTAGAATTTGCAAAAATCATAGAAATTCGTTAAACGTAGAAAAGATGGAAAATATTGATATTCCGTGGATCGAGAGACTTTAAAGCTGGAATGGGGAATAATATATGAATGAACGTTAATTAAATGGGATTCGTAGAGACGATTTTATAGTGCGGATAGAATTTATTACGGTCGGGAACGAGGAGACATCTGTAGATATTTATCGAAGTACTCGGTAGATGGGATAAAAGAGTTACGATGAATCTGAAAACGTTAGGTAATATCGTTTCACCCGGTGTGTAAATAAAATATCAGGCGTGGGTACCGTCTGAAAGTGTTTTCCTCTTAGGAACGCCGGGCCGTTCGAAATTCGAGTTGAATTCGCGAGTTTGGAAAAAGCTTACGTTGCATCTCGCCGCTGCCTTATGAATTTCAAAAATATTTTTTCCACCCTCCACCCCGCGGCGGAATTCACTTCGGGGGCCGAGTCTCGTTCGCGTTCACTTACCCCGAGTTATGTGGAGTTCCGTTTCGATCGGGGCTTCTTAAAGGAGTACCGGAAGGAAAATTGTATTTTCATAACGTGCCACTCGAACAAAACTCGCGGGACGCTCTTAACATCCTCGTGGAAAATCATTTCGCCGAGGCAGAAACAACCGCGGGCGTATTGCGCGAACAAAAGAAGAAAAGAAAAAGAAGAAGAAGAAATACAATAAACCGGCATGTACGGCGTACAAGGGAAAATCTTGAGTAACGAAATAAACGTAACGGAGAGAGTGAAGTAATGCTTGAATTATTTTAAAACGCTCGCAACGATACAAATACCAACTTCAAACGTACGCCGCTCTTAGCAGTTTTCGTTATTCTGTATCACATTCTTATTTCCTGTCTTTTGAGATGAACTCGCGTCAAAGGCAGATCCAGCGAATGGCTTCGTCCTGCAAGAATGGAACGTTTCCCTTTTGTAGGGTCCGGGAAATTAGCAAAAAAGAAGAAAAAAAAGACAAGGATTTCTCGTTATTCTCACACGGTAAACACGGAATAATTTATCAATTAACAACACGATTAATTCCCGTGGAATTAATTCAGCGTCCCACGATTTCCCGTTAAACGTCCGCGATTTCAAAGAAACTCTATGTATCTTTCGTTAATACACCTCGACCGTAATAACCCCCCACCACTCGTCGCTCCTCCCGGCGATCGTTCTTTTCTCTTCGTTTCGTCTAATATTATTTCACGACGAGCAATCGCCCGGAGAGGACCGTTTCGAGCGCTTCCAAATACGCCGAGCACTTTGCTCTCGGCATCGCGGCGGTATAATTACGTGTGAAAGGAGAACAGGATAAAGAAACAAGGAGAGAAAAAAAAACGGAGAGAGCGAGAAAGAGAGAGAGAGAGAGGCGGCGAAAATCTATTTGAGCTCGCTTAAAAATCATTTTCACTGGCGGAGAAGAAGCGTTCGGCCAAGGTAAACGGGATCCGCTGTTAACCGCGATTGAAGAATGAGATTGAGTCGCCCGTTTCACCGGGGTTTTCCCGATAATGAAGATGATCGAGTACGGTATACCGTGGATAACACGATCCGATCTCCGCCCGGGTGAAGAAGTGCGTTACACGGCTCGCCGAAGACGCCCGACACCACGGAGTATGAACGTAAGATACAGAAAGTGGAGGGAAGGGGTGAGAAGGAACAAGAAAAAAAAACATTGAAAGGGTAATCGAATAAGAAAGTCGCTGGCGATAAGAAAACCCTTGATTATGTGACGATGGAGGAAACTGAGGAGAAGACGGAACCGCGAACAAAAAGAAAACGAAAAAAAGAAAAGAAAAAAAACGCAACGGACGGACAAGCGAGTCGAGAAATAAAAAATGAGGAAGCAGACGAACGAGAGACACACACACACACACATGGTGAAGCGGAACGAAACGATAATGACGTCGAGAGACGCGTAAAAAGAGATCGAAGAAACGGACGAATAGAGGGCCAACGTACGGATGAACAGAGTAAGAGACGGGTTTGAAACATGAAGGGATGGAAAAAGGGATGGAAAGGGAACACCGCAGGAAGATCACCGCGCGGTTGCCTGCGGCTACACAGAGAAGAGAGAGAGAAGGGGTTCTGGTAAAGTGGGGAAGGGGGGAGAGGGAGGAGGAGTGCGGCAGACTTTATCGAGACCCTGGATTTATGGTTGAACGAGAGCAAGAGAGAGTACGAGTTGCCGGAGGGTGAGAATATGGGCGGACCGAAGGGAGAGGAAGGGAAAGTGTATCGTATCGTTCTTTTGCCTTCGCGCAGATACGGTATAATATGACACACCTTGTAGGTTTTTGTCCCGTGTACAATAGATACGGGGTGTACTATACCGGCTGATAAAGGGGACTGGCAAAGACACTTACACGACGACCATACTCGCTTGCTAGATGTAACTGTGAAGTGGAATTCGAAATTACTGAATGATCTAATAGTTTGTCTGTTTTATTTTTTTTTAAGAAACTCTGTTGTCGAGTATTTGACTCATGGATGACAATTGGAAGTGGTTGTGCAGACATTGTGTGACGATGGTCGTTCGGAACCACGTTTTACCAGCGTTGCTACAGAACGTCGACGATGGAATCGGCAGAATTCGATATTAAATTTAGCAAGGCGTGCGTTGCTCGAGAATACCACATACAGCATCCGATTGTATAACTATATTTCGGTAAAAAATAAGTTTTGTCACCCTTTCAATCCTTCTGGAGAATGTTGTGTCGCGTAATGAAGATGAGTCTCGGTGACGGCGATGAATATTCGAAAAACTCGATCATGGCGAACCTATCGTATAAAATTATCATACCGTCGGTTGACTTCCGCTGGGACACCGTGTATAACCGTACGACTCGCGTCTTGAATTCGTAAGAGTGGCAAAATGGGGGGGGGGTGGAAGAAAGAAAATGAGGAGAGTCCTCGTCCCATGAGAAATTCGGTGGCCACCCTGGTACCAATTATCGGAGGACGAGCGTGGAAAGAGGATGCGATTGGTCAGAAAAGACATCGTGACCCCTCCCCCCTTTCACCCTTTTTTTCCTCATTTTTTTTCTCCTTTTTTCCTTCGTCTCATCGCTCGAACAGTTTCGACGGCGACGGTGAAAATAAAAAAAAAGTGGCAAAAAAGCGAAACCGGACGGTGAAATTTCTCGGGCGTGTAATTTTTTCTTTCATTTTTTTTTCCTTGCCGTTTCGGCATCGGTAAGTTGCGGCCGGTATTCGGGCGGACAAAAGCTGTCAAGAGAATTTCAACGGCAGCCTCGGCGGAAATAAATCCGACGAATCAGCCGGCGCGAACTTCTGCTTGCGCGCGGAACTTTTCTGCTGATCCGACCGAGTCCGAGTTTTCAATATCGCGGATTTTATTGAATATAAATGTGTTCTTCGTCTGTCTTTGTCTTACACGTGTCATATTAAAGCGCGAGCAGGCGCGCACGTGTTTCCACGGTGGATTTCGGTAACACTTCGCGAATCTCGTCAGGTTTCCAAACGATATACGTATATATGTGTATCGTGAATTTCAGTGGAGAATTAAATTTGATTTTTTAAATTCAATCTCGCCGACTTAGCGTCGCCGGGACGCGCGGCCCGGCCAAACGCATTGAATTTCATCGTGATAGAGGCGACGATGAAAAAGAAATGACATATTTTAATTTACTCCTCGGTACCCCTGTCACTGTCACTTGACAATGGGAATTCTTTAAATAATTATCGTCGAGTTAGTGATTTTTAATTAGTTTCGTTTAAATACATGTATTATCCTCATAATTTTTAATAATACTGTTTTTTTTAACATCTCCAGCATTATAGAAAGGGTCACTGTACTAGTTCTCATGAGTTATCACAAAACACCCTTCACAATCGTGAAAACTGAGACGTGTTCCGCGACACTGGTGCGTCAGGTTGCAGCAGTGCCGGCGCGAGTGATTTTTTCACCCCGGGCGTTGAAACTCGAGCTCCGTCAACGGTAGTTTCTCGCTCGTTTCGCAGCGGCCATGTTCGACGGGCGCGTGAACGAGATTCGCGTTTTTATTGATTCACGTGGAATTAGTTGATCCGCGATGCACGCCGCGCGAAGAAACGTGGATACACTGGAAATAGCTTGCTCCAGATTCTCCTCGGCGGGTGAGTCATTGTTCCGATCTTTTTTACCGCGGGATGTCGGACGCTCGGTATTTATACGCGTTTCCCTTGCACTTTTAATAATGGGAGAACAGATTCCGCGATAGGTTTCCCCGGTTTTTGCGGAATCCGACCGGAAGTGTTGCGCGTTTTTACGTCACGCGTCGAGAGAGGTCTTGGAACGATTATTTATATCTTTCAGCACACTTTTTGCCCCACTGTTCCACCGTTCAACGAGAGTTACCGTTAACGCGGACTATTTAAGTTGAAAAAAACACTGTTATGCAACAACACGTAACGCTATCGGGTGGGAATGAAATTCCTTTTCCAAGGAAAGAAATTTCCGTACAGTAAACCAAACGAAATTAGGACACCGTGTGATTAACTGCTTAATCGTACAAGGTTTCGCGTTAACCCGATAAATTCAATCTGTATCCCCGGATCTTGCGGCTGACCCATGCAATCTGATTCCACTGGCAGTAGTAGAACCTACCGCCGGCCAGTCCCCAGAACGAGAACTAGAAAGCAATTACCACACCGACGGCACACAATTAAACCGGACATCCATTAACATAATTCCGCGACTCCGTGACCCCCTCTACTATTACTATATTCCATGGAATCCATTGTTTTCTATCCTGACGAACCACCTCGGTTCCACTGACAAAAAATAAACAACAGAAAAACAGTAGAAAATCCGTTCGTTTATCAACCGTCACTGAAAAGTGAACGGGCGGAATAAAGCCATACTAATTCGACGCTGATTAGCATCCAATAGGATCTTCATTAGGCGTTTATTCACGAGACACGTGAGCCCATGAAAAAGATCGTAGATTTACCAAATGACTGCGAAATGAAGCGTCGTCCATTCCATGGGCTTTAGCGTGCAAACCTTCCCTCCCCCCTCCCTCTCCATTCCCTTTCCCCCCTGGAGGGACATTTATCCCGGATACCGGGCCGAACTAAATCCAACATCGTCCCCGGAAACTATAGTGTCCGGCACGCGGAACGATGCACCGACCGAAGATGCAATTTCACCAGGAAATGACAATCCTGCGGTTAGCCCCACCTCCTCCCCCCCCCCTCCTCCCCCTCTACACCACCGTAGCCCGTCAACCCTTTATTTTGCGAGTCTCGTCGAGAGATCGCGCGCGATTTATTCGCGAGTCCTTCGAGGGACGTACAAACGACGTCGTTTATTTAACCGTCCTGAAGGATTACCCGACGGGAATCCTTGAATCCTGGCGGCGTTCAGGGAATCCGTCTGTGTCTGACTTCCCTACGCCACTTGCTTTATTTAAGTCCCTTTGTGCGGTTGTATGCGTGTGTGTGTGTGTGTGTTTTTTTGTTCGTTCACCATTGATATGACGCTCGTTGAAAGACAGAGATTCCCGGTGTCTTTCAAAGAAGTGGATAACTGGTGATCGAGGATGAATTTATGCTGTGAATTCTTCAGGGTTGACTGTTGGGAAGAAGGAAAGTTGAGAGACGGAAGTTCAAAGTTGAATTTAGAATGAAACCGCAGGGATGAACTACCGTTGGATACATCGCGAAGTAACCGAGACATTTTAATTACTATGTTAAAATTCCTAATGATTCACACGCGACTCGGAGATCCGGCGACCCTTTGCCCGAGGAAAGTCGCAGTTCTAAAACACCGGCATCGCGTCGTTTATTTTAATGGAATTTAATTAACGCCGGAAATTATATCACCGCGACGACTCCAAAGTTTTCTCCGCTAGTTTCGCATTGACGTGGTCGTTCCTTTGGCGGTGTACCGCGCGCTGGTGGTAACAAATGACCCGCCTATGTGTCTTCCACGTTTTCGTTGGAGGAAAGAGAAAAAAAAAATGAATAGAAAAAAAAGGGAGAGAGAGGACGGAGAGAAGAAAAACCGCGCTATCCAGCGGTGTATTGCAGATTGGAGCCAGTAGATATATCATTGCTGGCGACCGAGCCAAGTCGGCTTAGCACAAATTGCCCGAAACTAACAAAACGAGCTTAACACCTGAAAGTCTTCCGCCGGGACGTGACGTACGGTCGACGGAGACGACGAGGCGGACGAGAAAAAAAAATAGTGTCAAGTTTAGACCGCCGATTTAGACGGATATTTACAGTCCACGGAACCCGCGACCCCGTGAAACACTCGCCAGATATCCAATTGGGTGACCCCGATCGAAATTAATCCGCTAGAAGCATCGAGTCTTAATTAACGTTCCGCTACGCATTGGTCATCTTAATTTCAAACGTTGTCACGTCATGGCAGGGATGGTACAGAGTTCTCGGATAGAATGAAAAAACTATTTTACTCGAAATTTTCATAAATTTATCACAATTACATCAACTACTCGGAAGTTTGTCACCGTAGAAATAATTGTTGTAAATTATCTAAATCTACTCTCGCGAACTTTTAACCCACGACCCAATTTTCTCAAATTCACTCGTACACGTGTGTTCGCCATAGTCTACCGAATGAACAATTCATTCCGCATAATTAGTCGTTACAAGTGATTCGAGGGGCAATAAAATAACGCCGCGGATCGCACGCGATTAGTTCGCATGGAAGTCGTCGGAAGTGTTGTAATAACGGTAATTATTGTTAATCCGATTAAGTGGCGGGCAGCCCGGTCGTTATCGTCGAGATGGAAATTAATACTCGAAGTCGCGGCGAAAAGTTTGAATAATCGGAACGTTAAGTAATACAGTAATAAGTCGGTGCCCGAAGATACGTCACGCTGCGCATCACCGCGATTGGTCCGGCTCGGGCCCCCCCTCCCCCCCCCCCCGGAACTTTCCTACTCAATTAAAAGTTCTAAATGAGAGTGTTCCCCGTGAGCTCCGGTTCCTCGGTCACCGGACCATGGAGAGTCCACGATCGAACGCTCGAAGACCGAAACACACGGCCCGTTAAAAATAAAAAAGAAGAAAAAAAAAAGAACAGGCTAATTTAGATCGCACGTGGCCCATCATTATTTCGCCCGACTGCCGGAATCCCCGGGAAAGCTAGACCCGGACAACGAACCGTGTAACGAATCAACTTCCTCGAGTATAATTGCAATTGGACCGCGTGGAATACTTGGAAATGTGGGATTCTTGTTGCTGGAGCACGAGATGTCCAGATTGTTTATTTGTATTGTTTATTAACGCTTTAGCAAAGTCTCTTACGTATACATTATCATTTATCTAAGCAAACTTTTATAATTCCTATTTACCGATTTTTGGTAATTTTTACTACATTATTTGTATATTTCGACTTTAGTAATTATCTCGCAAATATACCAATACCACAGATGTTATTAAAAAAGAAAAAAAGAATGGTTTTGCACGGGATTGTGGAGGATAACGTGGGCCAACCTCGTGGGACAATTGCAGTGATACCACGCGAGCGATTATTTATGCGAAGGCGAGTTCGATTGAACGTGTATTAGTGCAAGGTCCCCGGTAGTCGTTAATAAGATAAGCATTCACGCGAGGGAGACGTATCAAAACGTCTTATCCGCGCATTAGTTTCGTCGTATCTGCGGCGCACGTAGAACGTCGCATGTGCTCGTTGGAACTGGGTTTCCTTCTTTTCACATTTTCTTTTTCCCTCTCTCTTTTTTTTATACATCTCTCCGTCTTGCCCAACGGACCACTATTATTAAGAGAAAAATACATTCAACGAGCCTAACGGGCAAAGTTTTCCAGGACTCGGTGTTCCCTTGGTAATAATTATTCTCTTGGATTATCATGGCAAAGAGATCTTGCCGGGGAGAGAACTTTGCGCGATTTTTTTTACTTTCCGCTTTTTTTTTCGTCGGAATTATCTCGGTTAAAGTGGGAAAACCGGCACTCGATCTCTCGTCCGCGAGTTACGAAAGTCGGTTATCGATCTTTTCCACGTGATCGATGATGACTTTCGTTGCCGAGTGCTCATTATATCCAGTATTCTTCGAGTACCACTTCCAACGAGATGATCTCCGGCCATTGTTTCAAGAAACGATTCTTTTGCATCCGGGGTTGATCCCCAGGTTAACAAACTCCCCAAAATCTTTTGACTTCCCTGTGAAAGTGAAATCAAAAATTTACGAATACGTAGATCCATTGTTATTCTATTTATCGATGGATCAACCGATCCACGTTCCCTTTAGGTGCCTTCGGTATAACACATTCATATACACGGCAATATCTCCTATGTGTCTCGGGATCCAGCGGACGTGTAACACGGACCTGGCGGATGATCCAGAGATAAGGGACCTGGGGGACGGTATAATCGGTGCCAAGTCCATTCCGTGGATCGATCGACGAAGACAGTTGGCCAGGCCTTCGCGTCCACCGGGTCGGCTGATTAACGAACAATACCGGCCGAATGCAGCAATCGAGTTACGAGTCGATATTGTGTGCTAGATCGATTTACCGGGCCGCTGAATCTGCGCCCGATTGTGGGTCCCCCCAACCCCCTTCCCCCCGCCCCCTCGCGAATGACAAACAATCCCGGTGCAATTCTTAACCGGGGAAATGTCGGGGATATTTCTCGGAAAATATCTTTCCACGTAGAACCGGCGAGGATTTCGAACGGCGCGTATTGTTGCCGGGCCTTTAAATCCGATTCACGTCCCTTGTAGAATCCGAACGGGTAGAACGGATGGGAATTGGACCGAATGTTTGTTCGGCAAAAAGAAGGAAACGAAAGTCGAGCGAATTATATTATCGCGGGACATAATTTCACCGGAGTTTACTACCGCTGGTTTCTACGCCAATGAGCGAACGCTCGAGTCATCGGTTGATTTACCTCGACGGGACAACTGTTGAATCGAATCCCTTTTTTTCGTGGACTCTTTATCTTCTCATTGAT
The DNA here is from genome assembly GCA_917499265.3 of Mimumesa dahlbomi. Classification (NCBI taxonomy): domain Eukaryota; kingdom Metazoa; phylum Arthropoda; class Insecta; order Hymenoptera; family Crabronidae; genus Mimumesa; species Mimumesa dahlbomi. The sequence goes on from OU824118.1 coordinate 14,097,635, forward strand.
AACACCACTGAATATCTTTCTGTATATATTATTAATATATTAACAATAATAATATAGAAAACGTATAAATATTGACACTTTTTATAATTATAATATTCTAACAAGTAGAAATTGCCTCGCAGATAATCGGTGACCCTCAGAAATGATACATCCAAGTTCCCTGCCGGTCACCCGTGACCCCCACAGCATTCAACCGGTTAAAACGTTCGTTTTGAAACGACGCGAGTTCATCTGCGGTTTATTGGCCGCGTGCGAGGCACATTTTCGGCCCGGGCGCATAATTTACGGGCAGAATTATCGAAATATAGGGTTATGGTGTGGCTCCGGGCTCACGGGGCCACCTGCGAAAATATATAGCCGGCCGTGTGGCGCATATGTGGCGAAGAACAGGAGACTCGTTATATTAACTCGCGGAAAAACCGGTGAAATATTAACGACTTGGACGGCGGCACCGTTTAATCCCACGCCGCCCACGGGGGTCATCAATAATTAAGGTGGACACAGTGTCCTCGGGTAAGGGCGTCGATAAGGCTGACTTTGATTGATTTACCGCAGCTTTTGTTGATGGGAGTGACGAAGGACTTCGTGGCGGCTGAATATTTTGACGGAACCCGGAGACAAATAGTTGGATATTATGAAACCCCCTTTTTTTAACTTGCTCTCGGAGAGTTTTTTGCTGAAATCAGTATAGGGTAGTCAAGTAGACATCGATTAATGTACTATTTGATCAGTCGAATTTTTATGCACAATTTTGAGCCACATTTTTGAAAGAAACATTTATTCTTTCAATTAAATTTAAGATAAATTTAGATACACAGGATCAAAGTGATTTTCACCGACACTTCCTAATTGGAAACAGTGTCATGGTAAGATAAATCTTGAAAGATACGAAAGTTAAATTTTTCACGTGACTAATCACTAAAGATTCCTAGGGCGCAACGGCGTTTTCTTAATTACCGTGGCAATTCTTCATGATGTGCAACATGGATAATATGCTTAAACGTTGCCGCGTGCGTAACAATCTACACCATCCACTCTCGTTATCGTTAACGTCCCAGGGTCGTTGCACCAAAAGGGTAATAAATATTATTCGTGACCTTTCCACGCCCCTTTTCGTACAGTCCTTTTTTCCACCCTTCCCGCGATAAAATCGCAACAATGGGGACGACGATGGTGGTATACGGGGGTGTGGGGGGTGGGAGAGGGGGAAACACCTTTTCGCCTGGTAACAAATTTCTTTGTCGGGTCTCGCGTACCTTTCGAAATAAAAGCAAGTCGGCCGGTTCTTTCGCTGATATCGCGACCGTGCGTTCGAGCAGTTAACAGGTAGTCGAGTCAGAGATTTCTTTATCGCGATACAATAACCCCCCCCCCCCCCTCGGGTTGCCCGGTTATACGTTTTTCCACGCTTATGCTCGTTTCCGTCTGACAGCCGGAAATTGTGAGCGATCGAGGTCAAGCTTCGCGTTACGTTTATCTACAGGGTGTATAAGTTACTGTTAGCATTTTTTTTTTCATTTAGAAAATTCGTAATTCAGATCTAAAATCAGATCTACAATCAGTTGGAAATTATTTTCCATGTTTTCTACCTGGTAAGGTATGTTATTGTTTTTCTTTTTGTTTGTCAGGTATACGTTAAGCAGTTTCGCGGCTTAAAATAAGGCGATTTCCCGACGGGAGACTTTCATTTCCGACGCCTAGAAAAATCCCACGGAAATAGAGCGCAAGCTACTTACCGATGACATCAATCCTTGTTTTCGTAGTTAACACCGCAGCATCCCGTGGATCGTTGCGGAACAACGTTCTAACATTGACCTGATATCGTCGCGCGCGCCCCCATTTCTTTTTTCCGTTCGGTATGCAGCTCTAAATACACTCCGTCGTAATGGCGCACGTAATCGCAACAATGCGACGTCGTTTAGCGGGAATACGTCGCCGACGTATGAATAGCTGGCGAATTATTTCGGGGGATCGCCTCCATTCGGAATTATTAGGTCGTTTATTGTAACGACCTTATTCTTTTCCACACAGTTCTTTCCTATCAGATATTAGATCACCGGTCTATGGTATCGCGTTACATTTTTCTGTTTATTAATTCGATACAATTTCATATAGAGCGATGGAAGTCTCATTTAACCCAGAAATCCCTCTAATCGCTCCATATTTATATTTTCCATCAATAACATATTAATTAGTCCCATCACACATTTTTCAATACCAACATTATTACTACAATGATGCAAAAGTATTAAATGACTTATAAAACAACTAAAAATACTTCTTTTTATACAAAATATCTACAATTTGCGGTGTTGAGAATCCATGGTAACGCCATAGAGGAAATCCACGGAAAATTCCCGGGAAATTCAAAGTATTAACAATTTACAGGGTGACGGGGGAACGTGGCGACGTAGAAAGTTGCCAGTCGCTGCGAAACAGATCCCCGAGAATTATGCTTTATGTCGGGGGCCGCAACGTTTCCACCGCGCGGAGCGGTTTTAGCACCTCGAAAGCTCTCGGGGTATCGGGGTCAAATCCTGGCCAGAATCGAGCCGTAATAAGCTCCATGGTTACACGTAATAAATCGACTCGGCAACTATCCAACGATTGCCAAGTGGCTCTCGGATATAAATCTTGCGAGATTTATCTCGAACGGGTACAAGGATTGAAATCATTTCGGTCTGCCGACTCGCGCTAAGTCAATACCGTTAATTAAACGCACCTGTTTTCCGGTAGATTTCGCAGTATTTTTTCTATCTTTTTTCCCGTTTATTTTTTTTAACAAGCGCGGGATAACGCGGTTGATCCTCGGAATTTAATCCGCAATGAATTCAGTCGAGTCTCGGATGAACCAGTTCGTTTTTTGGAATAATGTTTTTTTTTTTAGTCGTTCGGTTGTTTAATAGATTTTTCAGCAATTCTCACGGATTCTCCATACACGTGTACGGTTGCTGTGTCACGTGTATAGTACAGGCGGTAGGTTTTTGTTCGGAATCCCGCGGCGTTATGAATTTGTTCGGCACGTCGTTTCCTATGGTAAATTGTTCGGATCCCCGTGGAATGGATCGATGTCCCGTGGGTTTCGCGGGAAGTATTGACATTATTTTCGTTGGTTTACGGGGATTTCACATTCCCCATTAGGAGACGATAACGAAAAGCATTTCCACGTGGTCTGGGAGAAACACGAATCACATAATTGATTGTTACATCGACAAACAATTACGGATGATAACGAGGAAAATTTCTAAGCATCGTGGTTTTAATTAAAATTACTCCCACTGTGTTCCGTAACGAAAAACAGTTTTACGGATGGAAACCATAACGTCGGAGGGAAACGCGATAATCTCGGCCGCCTTGATTTCAATCGCGTTGGAGAATGTTTAAAAAAGATACACACACACACACACAAACGTTGTCCATTAAAGCCCGGCTAAACGCGGTTTCGCGTCGGCTGAATCTTTTAAATCTGCAATATTCAACGAGCAGTCAATCCGTCGCTATAAATCCGTAAATAATTCAACCCATCAATTCTACACGTTGCTCGCTTGAACCCTGAGCCCCGTCCGCATTACAAATATATACCTAACCTGAGTAAAAGAACAATAAAAAAATGCAATCACGCACCAGGTGTACTTTCCTCGTTCTTTCTTTCACGCCGCCGAAAATTAACTTTGAACTTTCTCAGACTTTTTCCCTCTAAAATTTTCCTCCAGATGATTCTCCGTCATTCCGACGGACCCGACGTCGGATGCGAATACGTCTGACCGATGCGTCAAAGTGCGGCAAACGATAAAAAAATGGAAAAAAAAATCTGCGAAACGCGAGAAAATTCTCGCGAGATTTTTCATCGACCCGACGGTTTCGCGGGTCATGTGATAAATCGACGCAGCATCCGAAATCGGGGGAAACGCTGGAATCACGGTTGGGCGGTAATTCACGCACGAGGCGTCGCGACGATGCGCGAACCGCCGCGTTTTACAATTACACTCACACCACCCCGCTGGTCACAATCGATCGGCAAACTGTCCCGAAACGAATAATATTAACGCTAAACCTACAACTACTGGATGAAATTTACGGTTTTCATACTTTTACACGCGTTATTTAAACGTATTTGAACGTTATTATATCGCTGATAAAATCTGAAATATGAAAGGATGATAAATTTCGACGGAATTTTATGAAAGTTCCAACGTACTGTATGTATAGAACTGGGTGATAAATTAACCGTTATCTGTGTTGATTCATAAAAACGATAACGTTTTTAATCACCGGTTATTTTGACCGAGCACGGTGGAAATAGGTGAACGTGGACCGTTGGTTGGCTTAGTGTTAATGGAAATGATTCGTGCGAGAAGAGAAATTATGATACAGCCCTGTCTAAAGTGCATAGGGTCGTCCCTGGGTTTTTCGAAATTTATACGAACTACCTGAGACTCACTATTTTCACGTCTGGTTTGCTTGCCGGGATTGTTAGACACTTTCGCAGTTGTTTTTTTTTTAAACGTTGTCGAGTGAATTTTTGAAATATCAAGCCGGTGTATCGGAGCGGTATAAAATTCCGTGTCGAACGCCTGCCCGTTCATGTTTCTATCTCGGAAATTGTAAACACGACTGAGAGTCGGGTGAAAAAATTCGGACCCCCGAAATTTTGTCGAAAATTGAAAAATGCGGAAGTCAAAATGTCGTACGTGCTTTTCGACGTAGAATTTCACACCGAACGATTTAGTATCATATATATATAGTTCCGCAAACGGTGGCTAAAAAAAACACAAGTAGATTTCATATTTTTTACGCCAAAATTCAACAACTTTAAACATATCGACGTGCGATCTTTACGAACGTGTTCCATCAGAAATTTCCCTTCGATATCGTTGCGTTCGATATACACAATAAGAATCTATCTTTTTTTTTTTAGAAAAATCTGATGTGTCCGTGTATGTACCGTAACCCTTTTAACGGGTACTCAAAATAGATAGACACTTCGAAACGACACCGTCACGTGCGCTCTACATGTTTCGACACTCTATAGCGTGCACTTTCCCCGTTTCGCGTCCGGGAGTACAAACAAAATTCGGTCGAAAAAGTGTTCGTAAATCTCTTTTTATTTCGACATCGGAACGGCTAACACGGCCGGACTGGATTTATGTTAATTACGACTAATCATTTCCCGACCAGAAAGCGAAAATTCCCCTAGCGAGTGTACTTTGCGCGCTAAAAGCTCCGAGGAGCATGGAAATATAGATTATGTAGTCATAAAACGTTACGCAACCGTCCATCTACGTGGAGTGGTTACAACGGCGACAATAATAATCAACGGGGGAAAAAATAAACGCGAAAGAAAAACAAATCGCGCGAAAAATCGCTACCGTGACGAAAAGCAACAAAAAAGAACGTTTATTGCTAAACGATAGATCTCGTGTTCGGAATTTTTCTTCTCGCTCGCTGATATATATGGTATACTGGATCGTTCATTAACGAGACGATGAGGAGAAAGAATAAAAAAAAAAAACGAAACAAAAAAAAGCGACCGGTTTTTCTTTCGCGTGCGATGACGAGAAAAACTGTCGAAATAATGAAGCTGCAAATTTGCAGGTGTAAGGTGGAATTTAATCTGCAATCGAATCGGCACGAATGGAAATTATAGACTGGCTCGATTTCATGCGTGCACATGTCGCGGTGGGGCATGAAAGTACTTCTGTTATACAGGGTGTGTCGAGAAATAACGTAACTAGTTTCGTTTTCAGTAATTTCGTTCGCGAAAATTACGAACCACAGAAATTTCATTCTTTATAAATTCAATTAAGATTAATCAGAGTATAAATAAAGTATCAAGGCACTTTATACGTGGATAAAAGATACGAATGAAAGTGTTCGTAATATTTGAACACACCCTGTATACGCGGCACGTGAAATCTCCGAACGAGAAATTGAAATGGCGAATCGAGCGGCTTCGACGGGAACAACGCGACTCGATGCGATTAACTGCAATCGCACGGTGCGAGTGTAAACACACTTCACCGTCGTATTTGCGTGCTCTTTTGGAATGCAATCGAACATTTATTCGTGCCGGAATATTAGGAGTCTGGCTAAAACTGATACCGGGTTGCCATCTTTCAAACCGGGGGAAGTTTGCTGTAGAACTTCCGCCGCAGAAGTTCCGTGCGAATCTTTAATTAAAATTCGCCCGGATCGTACTTACTTCGGTTGCATTATTTCCATTCGTAAAAAAATGGTGAAATTCATCCGAAAGACTGAGCGAGCTTCTTACCCCGCCGAGAAGGAGAGAGAAAAAAAAACGAAGAAAAGTGATACGAATCGCACTTTTCCAATCGGAGAAACGGCGAGAATTTCAAAAGACCCGGATAATTTCGTACAAAACGATCTCCGCGTGGAGCAGCCTCGTCACGCGAGTATTAAGAATCCCCAGGTTTCTACAATGAAATCACATAGACGGTCCACCGTCTCAGTTTAATACCTCGCTGATCCGACGATATTTCATTTCTCCCCGGCGTCGATGGCTCGCGGAACTGTTCGAGCATGCGCAATAGACGTTCCACCTTGCCCGAAGATATGATCTACCGCTCGAACCATGGGGTGATTTAGATCGACGAGGGCTCGACGATCGGGATTCGTCGATATTTTTTTCCATCTCGCAATAAGCGTCCTCGCGGAATTCCTTTTTCGCAACTGTCACCGAGACAATTTGGCTCACCTCCCCCCCCCCCTCTTCACCATCTTCTTCATTGTACTCTTAGGTTTTTTTTTAGAATGTGGAAATTAAGTTGGTATTGCGTCCTTATTGTGTGGGTGTATGAAAGTGTGTGTTTTTTTCAAGGATTCTCGCCTTTGAGAATTCTGTTAAAAAAATTCTAGGTTTTAACATTTTTACGAGACGAAAGTAATACCGTCCCGTGCGAAATACGCGCTGCGGTTCGGTGTCAAAGTCGTATTATGCAAAGGATGAAAAACTCAGCGAATCGCGGGGCGACGTTAACTTCGCCAAATAAATTACAACGGCTAGACTGCTACCATGGTTTTCTCGTCTGATTCCGAATATAATATTAGTATCGAATCCACGACTACACGTGTACAAAGTAACAATTAGTCAGTTATCGATCACATTTCACTGTTCGTCTATCATGAAAAAAAATTCCTGTGTACACAATGTCTCGACGAGAAAAAATTACAAATTTTCGAGATGACTTTTCCTCGGGATTCGATGCTATATTACAAGCGGATGGATCATGTGTGTGAGTGATAAACTCGTCGCGACGTCAAAGTACAGACTACACTCGTCTGTCCATCTACGGATCAGCAGATTCTCTGGAATTTTTCCGATCGATCCGACGGAGACGTCTTTCTTCGTCGACGTTGTTCGAATGACTGCGTCACGATTCCCCACGTTGGTATTTTCCGCCCCCCCCCCCCACCTCCCATTTTTTTATTAATACCTTTTTCTGCTCGCGTGCACGAATTTCTCGACGAACACTTTACACTTCATCGAAGCGAGCATTCTATTCTCCCGATATTTCTATAGTATTTTTTTCCGTCCACCGTACGACGGAACGTTACTCGGAGAATGTTCGCGATTTCGAATCGCCGGAAATCTGAATTCTTAGCTCGCTGAATGTTAATCGTAACTCGCAGTGAAATATTTTATCGCACCGAAATCTAGGACGATCGATTAAATTTCTAAGTGAAGTACATCGTAAAAAATACTTTGCAAAACAATACGTAATAGGGAGGTGGTAAAATGAATTCCTAACTTATCTCACTTGCGTTTAATCGCTGTAACTTGACCCTGGGGTACTTAGGTAGCTTTAAGTAATTACTCGAGAATGATTCGCCAGGAAAGCTCGACATTCCACGGATTTTCTTTAATCCGTGACAATGGATCGTCTCTCAGGACACAGGGTCCTGACGGGGTCTGTCTGACAAACTATCGGTACATTCTCCTTTGACGTCTTTACACAGTTAGCGAACTTTCTATCCGCCGGCGTTCCTGATTGAAGTTTCCCCCCGAGTTTCCCCGAGGAAATTTTTAAGATCGTGTAAAGCGCGGATTGATACACGATCGTCGCGCGGATGGCGGAAGAAAAAGGAAAAATGTTGTTCGAACACGCGTGAATCGATCTCGCCGATGGAACGTCGCACGCCATTGGGTTCTCGATCGTACACGACGTTAAACGGCGTGCTAGTTCGTTGGGCTGACGATACATCTTCGATCCACTTCCCTTGAGTGACGATAGCTCAATGAAACTATCTTTCGAAGGGTATTACATAAGACGATCGTCCATAAGTCATGGGACGCTTGGGAAGTTGGATTAAGAATGTCTGAAGTTTGGCGAGTGATTGTAATTCGAATGAAAGCATCGTTTAATGTATTTAATGTGTTTATCGAACGAGATCTAAGGGCTACGAAAAGTAAATATTTTGGAAAATCTAGTGTCAGAAATTTTCGGAGCTTTAGTGATAGTTACGCGCGGAAATTCTTACGTATTGAAATTTAGTGTCTTGGAAATTTTTACGCATTGAAATTTAGAGCCTTGGAAATTCTTATGCATTGAAATTTAAAGCCTTGGAAATTCTTACGCACTGAAATTTAGAGCCTTGGAAATTCTTACGCACTGAAATTTAGAGCCTTGGAAATCTTACTCATTGAAATTTAGAGCCTTGGAAATTCTTACGCATTGAAATTTAGAGCCTTGGAAATTCTTACGCACTGAAATTTAGTGCCTTGGAAATTCCTCCATCCGAAAATTGACCGATTTTGAAGATTCTGGCGAATGAAAATTTCTGTAGTTTGAAATTTTGTGATGAACACTTTCGTGCAATAAATTTCTGCGCCTCGGAACTTTCGTTGCTCGAAAATTTCTGCGCCTCGGAAGGTCTGGCGGTTCAATACATACATATATCACGTACTGACATCGAGTAACGTAAAGTTACTTTGCGCGAGTAACTAACGATGAACGGTGTTTCGGACGAACTTCGGAAGTCGATGTATCGAACTCAGAACTATAAGAAAGGTTCGGCGAGCGGCGAGCAGTCGTATTAAAGCGGACATATCGAGGAAAAACGTGGCCGGAATTAAACCGACGCGGGATATAATTTAATAATCGAGCCTCTTTAAAACGGCGGCTCGACTTTCCCGGGATATTTTTGGAAAAAAAAATGAAGCCCGTTCGTGCCTGTACACCTCTTGAACTTCTAAATTATTCGAATTATTATTCGATGGAAATTTATACCGGTAATTTCGTACAATCCACGGGATAAAAATAAAATAACCAGCATATAATGTGAAATTTAGCCGAGTGAAAATTTATGCAAATCACGTTTGAATTTACGTCGATATTCTCGTGTCGTTTGTATTACGCCGATGATCCATGGATCGTTATCGATACATCGTGATATACATTCTGTCAGTTGAAAACCACAGAATCCACATAAAATAAAAAAAAAAACATGCTCGTGAGACACGTTTTTAAACGATACGTCCACTCGCGGCGGTGTAGACTTAATTAATTGAAGTACGCCGCGCAATGGGATTTACATGAATGTATTTATATAAGATTTCACGCAATGCCGTTCTGCTTGCGGTTCGAATTTGCCCGCGGCAATTCCGCGGACCGTAACTTCCACTGCTGATCCATTACTTCGCACGTGTAAATAGCACACGCACCGTGTCCGTGAATATTCATTACATTTACGTGGGAAATTTCATTTGTTCGCTTATTCTTCCGCGTTACAAAATGATTGTTCGGTCGCGGTAATTACTCGCGGGAAATATTTGACGTACAAACCTTAATCGGTCGTTACGATATGGCTTTTGCTAGGAAGATCGCTGGTCGAAAAATGGAATGAAAATTTTCATTTTACCTGAAATACTTGTACGGTATACTACATCAAGTATTCCGTTGGTATTGGGGGAATCTTGAAATCGGCTTGAGAATTTCAAGTAAGCGGCTTTTTTTCGAAAACTCCGGGGAATCTTTCTCCGCGCTGCCCTTTTCATTTCTTATTCTCCTCTGTCTATTTTTACCTCGTTCTTCGTTTCCCCCGACTTAATCTGTTCCCTTAAACCCGGACTCCCGGGCAATCCCGATTTTCCTCGTCCTTTCCCGCCGATACTCCATTAAACTTAGAGTAACATCTTTCCTACGGATTCAAGCACCATTACCTTCCGCCGCTACGGACGGAAATATAATAGATAGTCGACTTTCCGCGCTGACACTGGCCGAGCATCGCGATCTGCGTGTTGGAAATTTTCAAACGACAAACTCTCGACTGCCTGGACATTTCTAACCCACAAAATTTCAGTGGGACAACATTTCGTTACGTCACAAATTAATATTATCGAAATATCGGAACGGCACAGTGTTCTAACGCAAAAAGTTAGAAACTTTAGAAATTTCTGGGCACCAGAAGTTCCAAAACAGGAAAATTACATCGGGAAGATATTTTTGAGTGCGAGGTGTTTCAAATGATAAACATTTCAACGCACAGAAATTTCTTCCTGTCAAAAGTCCCAAAGTTTCCAAATATACAGGTAATCAAAGGTTGAAAGTGATGTAACCGCGATACAAGTCAGCCGAGCGAGAAATGTAACGATGGACTATTTCTTTATCGAAAATACGAACGGGGAAGATTCTTTGAAAGCCATAGGAACACCATTGTCTCTCAACAAAGGACCGATTAACAGTGAACTGTTGGACTAGCCGAGTCGACAATGGACCGTCGATATTTCTATTCGCAATGTTAAACGATTGCAACTCCGCCTGCCGGATTGCGCGGAGTTTTCGAAAAGCTCGCACAATGCGGCCGCGTTTATAAATGTTTATCAGGTGTTAAATAATAAACCGCCGCGAGACGGATAAGTTTACTGCAAACGACGTCTTCTTACGTTGTCTTGTCCCATTTCGTTTCATTAAAATGAATAGGAATTCCGCGAACTCCGGCGACGCATACAGGCTGACCCATTTTAGTCGGTCCACTTGAACGCGTCACCGTAAAAATGAATGGCAAAAAAAGTGGAAAATTTCCAGTCGAAACTCGAACAACGTTTTCATATCTTCGCGACATAAACCGTCGAATAAAACTCCATTCATTTCGAGCGCACTATTTTTGCTTTTCCCCCCGGGAGATTCTACGTGGGAAAACGTAAACAATTCCATCAAAAATATTTCTCCCCGTTCGTCAAAAACACAAAAACCTATTTCGTCGTTCGACTATTGCCAAGAAATTTCTCAACTTTCATTCGAAAAATCACTCCGATAATTTCCAAGGTATCAAAACGGATCCGTTGAAATGAAACGTCCTGTATACACGTTGCACATGTATAGAGGACTGTATGGTAAACACCGTAACGGATACGCAGGGCAATTTGTATTCACTGCGGCCCTTTGAGGAGCGCATTTGAAGGAAACTTGCTCGCGTAGATACGAACAATTCCTTTCCAGTTACAAGTTTACATTGTAAAACACCGGGGGGACCCTTTGTGCCCGACGACGACGCTACTTACACATCGGCGTCCGACGTCGCAGCGTCGGTAATTACGCGAGTGGCTGACAACCAAGTGCCGGAGAGATACTTAACGGCAACTCGTGAATATTTTGTCGGGCTTCTCGCGTCAATGAACGATTCAATTTTCCACCCGAACATCCAACCTCGAAACCTGGGAGATTTAACGGGACGCCAAAGGGTGGAAAGGGAGGAGGAGGTGGGGGGGGGGGGGGAGAGGGATGGCGAGAACGCTAAGGACTATTGCTTTGTAAATTACGACGAGCCATCGGAATAAACCAAATTTATCTTAACAGCTTCGCAGCTGAATCGGATAAAGCACAGGCGTTCGCTGGAATCCCATAAACCGGTCGAAACAAGGTAATCCGGACGCAAACAAGGTTATCTTACAATATCAAATAAAACAATGGTAGTGATTACATTAGAGTATCTGCGAATTCGATCATTTACTATCACCAAGAAATTAGCGAAACTCATTGTAATTTAAAACTGACAAATTATATGTAACCACAATTTGTTGAGATATACTAAACTTTTAGCGATATTTCACTAATGATTATTATCCTTTAAAACGTCTAACTGATTTCATTAGTCCCCTTATCAGCGAGTGTTATAATTTACTGTAAAGTGTACACGTCAATCGTAACGGGGAAAAGATTACGCACGCGCTCTGTAGATAAATATTTACCGTTACGGGGAAGGGGGGGGGAATTTCGATGTACGCCATGGAATATCCACAAACACGGAAGACCGATAGTCGTCGACGATAATCACAGTAATGGGATTGCCGGCGCAGTTCCTGCGGCCGAAAGGTCGCCGCGGTGGAAATTTATTATGCACACACCGGCCGACGTACGTGCGTGTGTGTACACGTCAGTCGCTGGCGACGCCCGACTCAATTAATGCCACGCTAATTGGTGCCGCGGTCATTGCAGGCCGCTCGGTAATTTCATTTCATCCCGTGCACGCGGACCTGGACCATTCTTCTTCTTCTTCATTTTTTTTTCACCGATTTTAGACATTTTCTTCCTAATATCGATGCGATTGTCGTCGCGACGCTAGACGTCGTTGAGACGGAGAAATTTTGGACCGATTAGAAAATGCTGGTATTTCCATGGGTGAATGGTAAAAAGTGGAAATTTCCACACGGTGGAAACTTTCACAGGGGTGAATTGTCACGGAAATTTATGTAATTACGATTTCCAGGCGTAGAAATTTCCCTGCGAGCATATTTCCACGCGTAGAAATGGAACATCTGCATACTTTCACGCGTGAAAACGCCAACGCGTGGAATAATCCCTATAGTTTGGAAATTTCATCATAAATTCAGCCCAGCGTTACCTTTACGACGGAATGTAAATTTGAAGATTACATTAACCATCTATCGACGTAATCTCCGTAACAAATATTCAGTTCGATAATCCTTCTGTTTGTCCACTTCTCCTGTAATCTTACGGTATCATTCATCCTATATAACATATACATATACATATATATATCTTTTCATAAACCTTCCATGCACAACAGCGAACTCCCACGAGTATACAAAACCGATTTCTCACAGACACACACACACAAAACGTACCCTTACACGGGAAACTGTCCTATCCACCAGGGAACACAATATCCAATAGTTTCTCTATTTGTTTATCAATATTATTTCCACCCAGCCGGTGTCTTTCTTATCGACGGGAAATCGGATCAAAGGAAATTGTTACGCGAACGTCGGAGACCACTAATTTCGAACCGAGACAACGTCTTAGACGACGTTACCATGGTATCCCTTTCTCAGGATTATCCTCGGAGCTCGACATTATCTTTTTCCAAAGCCACCAAGCTTTCCCGCTCATGTTCCATTGCCCATCATTCCGATCCCCCGTATCCCGTTTGCCCGTTTTGGTTCTAAGCCAGATAAATACGTTGATTCTCAAACCGGTTCGTGTCTACCGTTTCTGTTATTCCCCGGCATCGTGCGAACGATTTTCCGTTGCGAATAAACATAATTTATTCTCATCCTCCCCTCCCCTAATTTTTCCCACCACTTAGTGGAGTTGATTCTGAAAGTTTTCGCGCAATTATTATATCACGCGGACAGCTCGACGCAACAAGTATCTTCGTTCGGTGTCGCGTTATTTTTTATAGTTCTGTTCCCCATTGTTTCGGTGGCGTCCCGTTGCCCCCGTGGTTGGGTTTGTTTTCCGATTCCGATCTTCCAGACGGTTACAATGGGTCTCATTGTTTACGGGATCGATATTTCATATCGCCCTAAGTGGGCGGAAAATTTCAATCGTACGGTTCACGGGTCCATTGTTACCGGTTAAGTTTTGATAGAGTATAAGTTCTCGTTTTATTCGCGACCCACGACGGTTTTCTCATATTTTTCGCTAGGGAAGAATTCCGGCTGTAAAATTCTTGGCCGGGCGAGCTAATAAATTCGGCGGAAGTTGCCGGCCGGAATTTATAGATTGTATAGAAACTAGTTAGGAAAGTTCATGAACACTTGACACACGGATATGTCACTCGGCGTGTAGAACTCATTATAAGTTCCGGGTCCACTTCTGCAGATTTTGCATCGAGTGCTACATGGTCAGGACGCAGAAATTCCATGGACACTGAAAGTGTACTTGTGTGGGAATTTCAAAGCGCGGGAATTCCCACGCGTGAAAAGTTTTGGGCCTGGAAATTTTCTTGCGCAAAAATTTCAGGGCGCAGAAATTTTCTTGCGCAAGAATTTCAGGGCGCAGAAATTTTCATGCCTGGGATTTTCAGAGCTGAGAAATTTTCTTGCGTAGGAATTTCAGGGCGTAAAAATTTCTATGGGTAAGAAATTCAAGGCGCAGGAATTCCATCGCGTAGAAATTTCCACGCGTAGAAGTTTCAGAGCTGACGAATTTTCTTGCGTAGAAATTTCAGGGCGTAGGAAATTTCCACGGGTAGAAAACTCAAGGCGCAGAAATTCCATCGCGTAGGATTTTCAGAGATCAGAAATTTCCACGTGTAGAAAATTCAGAGCGAGAGAATTTCCACGCGTAGAAAATTCACAGCGAGAGAATTTCCACGCGTAGAAAATTCAGAGCGAGAGACTTTATACGCGTAGAGATTTCAGAGCGCAAAGTTTTCAAATTCTATAGAAACTATAGCATGGTTCATAAACGCATTGATATCTCATTGGGTATAGAGAACTCATTATAAGTTCAACCTCTGTTTCCAGCGACAATGCATCGAGTGCCCCGCGTACGTTCGATGGTTTTTTCCCCCCTCCCTTTCTCTTTCAGCCTCTGTTTTCTAAATATAATCACGTTGGAGAAACGGGCTCTCGATATCGGTGCTTCGAATGCTTAATCGATGACATGTTAAATCGGCGGGGAAAAACTCGTTTGTGCGTTAACGAGGGTGCTTATCGATAACTGGCGGGATTGTCAGAAGGATGCATGCCGATTGTGGAGTGAAAAAGAAGAAAAAAAAATACTATTTTCCGTCAGGACAAGTGTATTTCATCCACTTACTACGAGGGTTATCAGTTTCACAATTGTCCCGAGGACTCTTTTACTACAAATCATCGAACACTCGGATGTTTACGCGTTAATATGTTTTTGTATCAATTGAAAATTTCCAATAACAGAAGTTTCATCCCCAGTTACATTTCAACCCCCCCAACATTAACCCCATCACAAAATTACTTTCACCGATACCCTTCACCACCCAAGAAACTATAAAAAAAATTCATCGACACCTTCCATCGTACTTAAAAAATATAAATATACATATACATGTACATAACCATCATCCCCCACCATAAAATCTGACGTTCCCGTAAATCTTTCCCCCTCATTATGCACGTTTCTTGCGAAGTAGCGCGCTGCTCCACTTTACTCAGCCGTATCTACGCAAGATTACGTTCGCTCGGACGTAATCGGGAAAGTCGGTGGCTGGCCTGTCGCCAAATCGTTTCGACGTTGCCTTCTTCCACCGTGGTAATATTTCAATTCCCCAGAATACTTTAGCCGGAAGTGGGAACAGCGAGTCCCGCGTTGGTCGCCCGACAACCCCGATGGACGCCCGAAGGGGGTGGGTCGAAGGGGTTACTTTCGACTTCGTGGCATTTGTAAAAGCGACCGGGACAAGCGTGGAGGGGGGTGAGGGGGGATGACTATCTGGCAAACGAAACTCGGACTGGCCCCGAAAGTTTCGCCAGAAAGTGTTCTTATTTATCCCGGCGTGTTTCTCTATTTATTGTATTTCGCCGGGTTATTTATCGTCCCGACGGGCAACCGTTTGTCCCCGGGATTCGAAAGGGTTATTTGTGCACCCCTCGACAAGCTCGACGACCCTTCCTCCCCTAATCGCTGGGAAAATCTAATGTCGCGTTGTAAATAAGTATCGTTGTATTCTGTAAGCGTAGGGAAACTGGAGGGAAATTCATGGGCAAGGAAATGATGGAGAAAGATAGAGTAATTGATTAATTATTGTTGAAGATATTTTATTGTAATTAATGTACGATGTTGTATTTCTTTTACAGAATTCCTGGGTGTGGACGTAGGGCACGTGGTGATCGGTTGGAATTTCAGGGTAAGCGAGAATAGATAAATTCATAATTTCCCCGATAATCGCGTATTTTCATTGCGAGTGTCGTAGGGGACGAAGACAAAAAAAATATCGCGTGGACTAATTTCGCTTACAAGCCCGTTCCATAGAAAACTTTCTACCAGTGAGGACAAAAGGTGTTACACGTGTGTACCAGCGTGTATGTAACTAAAAAAAAAGACAGAGTGACACCCTCGACGCGAACAAATATTTGAAAAAAAAACAAAAAAAAAGAGAGAACCAGAATTCTATCTTCGGATTACGGAAACACACGCGACACAGTGAAACCAAACTTTCAGCGCGAACCTAATTACCACTCAAAGCGCGCTTTCAAACAATGAGAGTCCCCTCTGTCCTTAATTTCTCCAATGATTCCAGTCCACCCTTATAAAAAAACCGAAAAAAAATGAATCCCGATCTGTGTCATTCGCGAACGGAGTCATCGCGTCAAATGCAAAAAAAATAATTCTTTTTTATTACGAGATCAACGGGGGGCTCCCGAGTGAATCAAAAGCTAGGCACGGCACTGGGCGTGGCGGGGAATTTCGGTGAAATTCGCGTGTAAATTGCTCGCAATTTACGTAGTCGTTGCTGCATCTCGACCGATACGTAATTCGAACTTCTGTCAGAGCCGGATGTTCCCGCGTAAATGGGACGCGGTTCCGACTGGCGTAATTTTCTCTTTGCCGGACGAACCCGAGAGAGGTGGTGGGGGGCGACGACGTTGGATACGTACGTACCTGGGGTGTATCTTGACCATGGAGACGCGGATGGACCATTACCGGGAGCGGGAGCGGTCTATGGAGGCAAATTGCTGGCCCGGTGATTACAGATTGACCGTTCCAAAGCCACCGGGCTCTTACGCGGCCGTGTTTCGACGAAGGGCGTAAAGACAGGCTCGTCGGGTTACCGACGACACGTAGGGCTACAACGGATTATAGCGAAATCAACGGTAATTGGGCTGTTGAACTTTTAATGACGGAGTAGTGGCGGATGGGACTGTGATTCTGGAGCCCCGAGATGCGTTGCTGAAGGTTTACGATGTTTGTGGGGGTACCTCGAAGGGAGAGGGATTTATAAATGCGTAGAAATTTTGGACGATCGAGGATCCTGCGACGGGGAAACTTTAGGGCGCGGAAATTTTAACGCGTAGGAAATTTTGGGAGCAGGAATTTCATACAGTGGAAATTTTAAGGTGTAGGAATTTCATACCGTAGAAATTTTAAAGCGTAGGAATTTCATACCGTGGAAATTTTAAAGCGTAGGAATTTCATACCGTGGAAATTTTGACGCGTAGGAATTTCATACCGTGGAAAGTATAGAGCGTAGAAATTTTAAAGCATCAAAAACTTAGAACACAGAAATTCCAAGGCGTGGATTATTCAGGCGCAGGAATTTCAACGCGTAGGGAATTCAGAGAGCAGGAATTTCATACCGTGGAAAGTATAGAGCGTAGAAAATTTCAAGCATACAAATCCAAAGGTACAGAAATTCCAAGGCATAGAGTTTTCGTGCGCAGAAATTTCAACACGTTGAAATTTCATTGCGTAGAAATCTTACAGCCCAGAAATTCCTACGCCTACCAACCAGAGGGCGTAAAAAGATCAATACATAGAAATCTCGCATCCCCTTAACTATCATTCATTATCAAGTCAAATCCAGGTGCGACGACTATGCAAATCACCTGGAATTATTTCTCGTCTCCCGATGATAGTCCACGGGAACGTTCGCAATGAGCGTAACCCATCCCGACTTCCAAAGTATATTATCTTACTTCCAGAAATGAAAGCACGTTCGTTATTCATACGAGTGTTGCACGGTTACGAGCAACGACTGCGACAGTTGCTCGCACCAACACACGTAAACACACGTGCATTCGTTCCACGGATAGCAGTCACCCACGTCAGATTTAATCTCGTCCCCAAAAATCCTCGTAACGTAGGTCACCTCCCCCCCCCCCCTTCTCCCCCTAAGGCCACAAGTCATTCGTAGAATTACACGACCGGTATCTCTTGAATTGTGGCCGCAATAATAATCCGGCTTTTATTATTTCTTTTATTCCGAAAGTACTTTCATTTTACACCGTCGACCATAAGTTTCCTTGGGCGTAAGAGAAAAGAAAAAAGGGGGAAAAGAGATTCAGTGGGACAATAAAATATACCTCGGCAGTCTTGCGTTGACGGGAAGAATATTTTAATGACCATTGATTATTTTTTTTTTTATTTCTTTATCTCTGTTTCAACGAACACAGAAGCGTGCAAGTGTCACTGTACGTGGCAAGTTAACCCGTTAACGTCAACCGACTCGATTCGGAGATTTTCTTCTCCCGGGAGAGAAAAGAAAGGAGAGAGAGAGAGAGAGAGAGACAGTGAAATAGGGGAGATTTATTCGAAATATGAAAAGTCACTTCGCGTAGAGAACGGTGACTTCAAGCGGAAATGCACATACCGCAGGTGATTTCTTTAAATTTTAATTCTTCGCGGTGTATTCCAGTCTTCCAGTCGACGTCCGCAAATAAGAGGAGACCGCGCGAACCAGTTTCACGTTTAAATATTTCGTCGTTCGATTTCAGATTCGCGGGAAGTCACGAAATTTTCAATTAACCCGTGTTAAGATTTCATTTTTAACGGCCGGGATGCACGGTTCGTCGCTTTATTGGCGCGACGTCGACGGCTGTGTTTGACAATCGATATAAACGTCAGGAATACGTCGGTATAAATTTCACGAGTGACGGAGTAGCGAAACGCAAAGTCCGGAGGATCGGGGTGAATAAAAAGCCGAAGGAAACCGTAGGTGGATGATCGATTTCCCGCCATAAATGACTGCGGTTCTCGTACACATGTATAACATATACGTACGTACATATATACATGTATGAATATGGTTCTCTCCTTTTTTTACGATTAATAACGAAACTTTGAAACGTGGCTTGAAAATTGTTCGTTCAAGATTTCTCACGTTATTCGATAACCGATTGGAAATATACGATTTTTCGTACGAGTGTGGTAGCACACGTTTGAAACGAAATTTACAAGTCTCGATCGAGGCCGCGGATGATGTAAGACGAATCGGTTTTGGAACGAATAAGAAAGGAATAGAATCGAGGAGAGATAGAGGGGTGGGGGGAGGGGGAAGAAATACGGTATCAAGGTTTTCGCTATCCAGTGTCCTTGGAAGTCGGCCAAACTTATGTCGGAGACAAAGGGCGAAATTGCGAGGTCCGCATTATTTTTGCATACAAACGCGCCGAGCTTACATTCCGCTCTCTCGTTTCCCAACGTTAAATTCTAATGTCACTCAGCGTGTCTTTTCTTGTATCGCGTTACAAATTTTACACCACTGTGTACCGTCCAAGCATGGGGATTCCCTCACCATGAATATTTACACGAGCGAAATTCCTGCATCTCGAAGTTCCACGCGTGATACTTCGCGGCGTAAAGAAATGTTTCGGGTAAAGAGATTTCTATGCGCGAAGATTCCAGTGGCGGAAAAATTCAAATTCTCGCGGGTAAATTTTCTCGTTTGTGCAAACATCTTTCCAACTGTCCGGAAGAAGGGACAGCAGAAGTCCTCGGGTTCTCGTGGCGAAAGAAAACTTTCTTCCGGCAGCGGCGCTGATTTTCCGGTACTAATGGCGTGCGATCCGTGTCGCCCACCTTTGAACTGACGTAACGTATTGCACCGCGATGCAATCAGCAGCCCCGTTTGACACAGTTCCGCGGCCCTTAACGAGCCTGAATTCCTCGGCCGTCGTTCGCTGCGATCGGCGGCAGGAACTTCGCGACGGAATCGTTCCTCGTAAATTACAAAACACTACCACGTTACAAGGTTCTGTATTTCCACGTAACGTGATGCCAATTGTCGTGGCTACTATCCACCTTAAAAACGGAATCCCCTGGACTTAACAGGAGTGTCGCATCGTGATTTAAAAACAGATTTAGGAAATCGCAAAAAATCGTTAAATTCAACCAGTTTTTTGATCGGCATTCGCTCAATTTTTGAGATAGCGACCTGAAACTTGTACCATTGTTTTAGTTAGGAAATTCTACGGTAGATCAATATATAATAGTTGTACTTTTCGAAAATTTAATTTTTCGCAAAAATCTGAAGGGGGTAGGTCAGGATTTTTTGCGATTTTCGTAATTCGGCCGCCATTTCCACAATTTTTGAGATATTAAAATGATTCTTTCACTGGCTTATCTGGCTTCGGATTCCGCGTCCAAAACGTCCCAGGTCATGTTAATAGCTCAAAAATTACGGAAATGGCGGCCGAATTACGAAAATCGCAAAAATTCCTGACCTACCCCCTTCAGATTTTTGCGAAAAATAAAATTTTCGAAAAGTACAACTATTATACATCAATCTGGCGTAGAATTTCCTAACTAAAACAATGGTACAAGTTTCAGGTCGCTATCTCTAAAATTGAGCGAATGCCGACCAAAAAACTGTCATAATTTGACGATTTTTCGCGATTTTCGTAATTTGCTCATCATTTCCATAATTGTTGAGCTATTAAAATGATCCGGGACGTTTTGGAAGCGGAATCCGAAGCCGAATAAGACAGTAAAAGAATTAGGTCGATATCTGAAAAATTGTAGAAATGATGAGGGAATAACGAAAATCGCGCAAATTCACCAAATTATGACAGTTTTTTGGTCCGCATTCGTTCAATTATTGAGATAGCGGTCTGAAACTTGTACCATTGTTTTAGTTAGGAAATTCTACGGTAGATCAATATATAATAGTTGTACTTTTCGAAAATTTAATTTTTCGCAAAAATCTGAAGGGGGTAGGTCAGGATTTTTTGCGATTTTCGTAAATCGCCTGCCATTTCCACAATTTTTGAGCTATTAAAATGATCCTGGGCGTTTTGGATGCGGAATCCGAAGCGGAATAAGCCAGTGAAAGAATCACTATGATATCTCAAAAATTGTGGAAATGGCGAGCGATTTACGAAAATCGCAAAAATTCCTGACCTACCCCCTTCAGATTTTGGCGAAAAATAAAATTTTCGAAAAGTACAACTATTATACATTGATCTGGCGTAGAATTTCCTAACTAAAACAATGGTACAAGTTTCAGGTCGCTATCTCAAAAATTGAGCGAATGCCGAACGAAAAACTGCTTGAATTTGACCATTTTTCGCAATTTTCGTAATTCACTGGCCATTTCTGTAATGTGGAAGATTAAAGAATCCTTAAAGACGTTACAACGAGAACTTTTATCACTCTACCATCGAACCCGGGTTACCGACACGGCGTGGTGATAACACGCAAATAGAATTTTATGCGAGATTAGATATACGTCCGTGTCGCGGGGGATTTTCACTTGGGAATGTAACTTGTGTCCGAGAAGCTGCGCAGATGCCAAATGCGGTGATCGTGGGACCACGTAAAATCCGGCTGGAGAGTAGCAGCGGTCCCTTATCATTCGTATCTATCGGGGCGAGCGACGTCGATGCCGTTTGGCGCGACATCTGGTCGCCCAGTGTGTACGTATGTATGTGTATACATATTTCCTCTTTTTTCCCCCGGCCACGTTCGAATCGAACTTTTGACGAGTTAAACGTCATTTCCGAACTTCCGGCGGCCTCTGTCCGTGCTCCAAATGATCTCAGGAAATCCAGTAAAAGCGACGCGGAGCGTCCCCATCAGCGTCGCGACGCCGCGCCGCGTCTTTTACGAACTCCGCGGCTTCCGGAAGCGACTTCGCGAAAAACGGCAGTAAAAAGACGCACACCGTTTCCAAGTAGAAGTAGTCGGAAAAAAAAACACGTACACATACACATATATGTACATACTATAATGAGACGCACATACACGAGCGAACAGAAGAGAACAGAACCGGAGCTGAATAAAAGTTATTGTTGATTATACTCCGCGCAGCGTCGACGTGTTTCAACGTTCCTCGCCCTTTACCTGTGTTATTCCATCCACTGCGTGCGAGATAAAGAAGTTTAAGCCGTGGTTTATATTCCGCGTAGTGCGTTGTAAAATTACATTCACGTGAGAAACGATGGTACCCGCGTTCACCGTTGTGGATACAGCCCCCGTATGCTGGTGCTTCGCATAACCGTAAAGAAGGGAAAAAAAACAAAAGAAGACAAGAAACCATCTTCCCCCCTCCTCCTCATCTAAGGTTGTTCTTTTACCGTGAAATTCTTATCCCGGCAAACGTCCTGCGGGAACAATGTATATTGTCACCGGGGAATTGGTTAATTAATACGTTACCTACAGGAAGAGTGTTAATAGGCTATTATTAATTAACGCTTAACGACCGGTAGCTTATTAATAGATCTTCCAATTGCCAATATTTTCTGCTTGGAATGCGAAATTAATAGATGCAAATGATTTTTTTAATAATATCAATGTTCGAGCAGTTAAATGTGAAATTGAGGCAAGTCCACTATCTTAAAATATCATGTAGATAGTTTTCATTATAATTTCTTTGAAAACTGTACTTGCCGCTCCATTTTCAAAACGAACTGACTCATTTCGCTCCTGTCTTTCCTATATACACTGTACATTTCACTTGCAGCGGTGGATAAAGTGTAAAAACCAGACCTACCATTTAGCCATCGTTGAAAAAAAGCAGGTAACCCCGCGAATGGCACAAAGGAAGCGGTCCGCGGAAGACACTCGACTGCTAGCAGCAGTCTCGCGAAAAAATATCGCAAGAATATCGTCCACGGTTCGTTAAATCCGGTCGCGGTGACGCCCGGCGTCGAAGTACCGGCGTCCCTTTTTTTTTTCACCCTCGTTTCCCCGTCGGAACAGCCGGCAAGGACGTGTCCTTTCACGGAGTCTCCTCTGTCTCCCCACTTATCCTTCGTTTTATCTCTTAAGCTCTATTCGATTGTACCGTGCGAATAAAAAAAGAACAAAAAAGAGAGAAACGAACGGAGAGAATGATCGAAGACGAGCACCGCCACGGAAAAGAACGAACGGTGGAACACGTCAGGTATAGATAGATAGAAGGGAAAGAAGAAAGTGGCCGGGGGTGGGGGGATGGGGGGTGCGGAGGGGTTGACATCATTTTTCGCAAGTTCAAACCCCGGGAACTGGAAGAACGGAGTCCAATTTTTGTCTCTCTGCAGGTCTCTCTATCGACTGGATATTTACAGAGTCGTTTCGGACTTGGTGCGAAACGATTCTTCCCCCGTTCTTTCTAGTGCTTCTTCTTCTTCTTCTTCTTCTTCTTCTTCTTCTACTTCTTCTTGTTCGCTGCGTCTATCGAGTCGAACGGTGGGTCTGTTCTTTTCAGATTTCAACCCCCCACCCCCGATCCAACCCCCGCATGCCCGTAAACCCTATCTTTTCTTCGACTCGCAGCTCTTCATTCGTAGGAAAGTTTCCCGTAGGATAGAGGGTTTGGTTGATGGCTCGGTGGGATGGGATTTTACCATGGAAGCGGTTGAACGGTGTAACCGGTATCGGCTTATCTCGTTGTCGCGTGTGATACTTTCGAGCTTGCGTTCGACGGGCCGGAGATTTCGCGCGAACTTTGCATTTTCACTTTCGAGACCCGTACACGTCGTCGTCGCCGACGGTTGACGTGGAAAATTATGGGAGAAATACTTGTAACCGAAGAACGCTGAACCTGTGATCGAACAATGACATTTTAAATGACGCATGCGTTGATTTTTATTAACATATTTCTTACATTACAAAAAAAAGAACTTATGAACAAAAATATTTAAAATGTAAATTATATATTTGTCCTTTTTCATAAAAAAGGTTCTCCATCACCGTTTTAGGCACTCGATCACCTTCCCCCTTCATTTTTTCCCAAGTTACCACTGTCAACAGGTAACAGAAATAAAAACGAATAGCTCGACGGATAAGCGGAACGTTTAATGAACCAGCGGAAACAGTTCCAAATATGAAAAAAACCCTCTTATATAATATTATTTCCTAGGGGGAGAAACTGCCAGTCGTGTTTCCAGATCCCGACTTTTCATTCGTTGAAATTTTTCCCATGGAACGTACGAAGGTCGACGATCCAAGGTGATACTGCCGTAGGAAACGAGGTCGGCTTGGAATTTACAGAAAAAATTTGCATCCGCGACATGGAACCATCGTCGTCGTCACCAACACCAGCGTACGCCAAACTGAACATCTTACTATTTCGCGCCTTATCGAGGGACCGTTCTCTTCGTCTGTGTCTTCTTCCTGTTTCACCTTCCGCTGGCTCTTTCAAGGAGTCCTATACATAGACATAGACCCACGGGTATTCAGGGTGAAGGGGGGTGGGGGTGGATAAGGGAAGGTATCGAGACGATGGTCTCACTTTAGGGGTGCCGGAACAGTCGACTTTTACCATCCCTGGTTTCACCCTTCCTCTCTCCTCTTCTTCACCCTTCCCAGTTGTCCCTTCTAGGTACTTTAACTTCCACGGGGTAGTTACGTACCTGGCAACCTGTAGTTTTCGGTAATACGAACCCCAAACGGGGAAGTAAAGCCCTGGCAATTGGTGGTGAACGACAGATTCATTTGATCACCTTCTGAAATGATTTTTAATTGTGTAGTGACTCATTTATGTAACGTATATGATTGTTACTAGGGATGAGTGTGATAATTATGGGTGGAATTGATTTATTTTAACGATTACATTGTATCAGGTATGACATTTTCGGAAGTTGATCTATTTCAAGCATCGAAATTTCTACGATTTAAGATTTCTTACAATATAAATTCCCACGTTTAAACATTCCCGCGTAAAAACCATCTCAGCATTTCCGTGAAAAACATCGAGAGACACTCGTCCAAGTTCGACTTCGGAACTACTTCGACTCGTTACCGCGGCACATTAACGCACCCGGTGTTTCCGCCGGAAGTGGAAATCACGCTCCAGCGAGTTCTTTAAAAACACGCTAAAATTCCTCCGCGGAATAATTAGCCAGCGCTGCGATGCTAAATGAACAAGTAAACACTTTCGCCAATCAAAAACCGCGAGGCTACCAAATAGAAAATTAGTCTTCATAAATCCCGTTACTTCCGGTCCAAGAGAATCGCGTTCCTACGGATGTATTTTAATCAGTTCCCCGGTTCTGTAACTGTGGTTACAGCGTCTTAACACACACACAGTTACACCGTGACGATTCCGCGCGTTCATTCGTACTATTTCCCGACGAAGACTCATAAACGTGGCCGACCGGCGTTCTATAAAACGCTCCCCCGTCGCTCGCAGAGTGGATATCCGTGTTTCGTTACCTGCGGGAACCGCCTCCCGTTCCCTGTATTCTTGTCTCCCCCGTTAACCCATCTATTGTTTGTCTCTGTGTACGTATGTGTGTGTGTACATATATTTGTACGTGACGATGCGTTGCCTGAGAAACAAACCCGAATCGTTTCCGTGGACTCTGTGTATTTACGTTTATTTATCCATAGATGACGGGGGGAGGGGTGGGGGTGTGATATAATTATCCGTCGTCTCGTTACAAAGGTATGCTTTCACGGTACAGTTTACTAGAGACATGCTTACCTGCGAGAATTGTCACTGGTTTGACGCGAGAATTCGAAACGGTCAGTTTCGACGCTTTGAAGGTTTCCGAGGGTTTTTGTTCTGGAAGTTCTTGATGTTGGTAATACTTTGTTGTTTCTGAAAAGACTAATTTTTAGGTATTTCTGGTCCTCCTTGGACTCCATATTCAGTAACTATGTTGATATAAAAATATATCTAAGTATAGATACTTATTATAATAATAATTTTCTACTGATCACCAAAATCAATCGAGCCGGTCACCGGTGACCCCCGTGGCTTTCAACGTGTTAACAAACATTAGAAACTTTCGAAAACCACTGCAATCGCGACACTCAACGTGCCGAACTGCATGTCCAACAGTCGCGGCGAAAATATTCGCAAACGTGTTACGGGGTTCGGTTCAACTGCTCCAGAGTTGCCGAAACTCGACGCCAACACCATCGCAAAGGTATCGTTGAACACCTGACTACTCACCCGCATTGGCAAGTGATCCACCCTGGAAGCTGGTGATCCGTTCTCCGGAGACCATGCATAATGGAGGCTAAGGATGACGCGTTTCACGTTTGACATCCGCCGCCGCACTTACAATTAACGATCGGAGCCCTTAAATCCAACCCTTACCGCAGAAATGTCCCTTTGTGTCATGTTGTTGGGTAAAACGGTGATAAAATGGTGTGACACAGGTGTGCTAATCATTGGATTACTTACTTTTCTCGCAGAAATTTGACAAAATTTAAAATATTCCACTTTTCGAATGAGATTTGTTTCGTTGTTTATTTAACGATGTTTTTAATATTTCATATTTAACGGGTGGGAAGTTTCTTTCGCGCTACGATCATCAGGGGAAATTGGATTGCGTGCGGACGTGGAATTCAACGTGTTCGGTACGAGCCAGGAGAATTTATTTGTGTAGGGTGGTTTGTGTGTGTGTGTGTGTATTTTTTGTTTTAATAACTCGTCGGAGTACGTTGGTAATTAATATTAAGTGACCGTGGTTTTTCATGGGTATAATTCATGCGGGGTGGGCGATAAGTACTCGTTTGCACGGGGAAATGATTATACGTGTGAGAGAGAATGATTTTTCGCGGCGGAAAGGTGATCGATAGGGGGTAAATGTTTTCTTGTTTTTTTTTCGTTAACTGTCCACGCGATGTTGTAACGTTGCGTAATTGCGACGGGAATGAAGATTTGTAGCACGTTTGTAAACACGACGTTCCGAAATGTCGGTGGGCAGGAAACAAAAAAAAAACATTCGTGCCGGAGTGTTTCGTTCGCGATGTTCCAATGATAAAAAATGCGTGACAACGAAATTTGTGGAAAAGCTTCGGGAAAAGTGCGCGTTTGTCAGCCGTCGAATCAGTGGAAATGTTGAAATTCTTTCGCGCAACTGCGCCGCGTTATTTTCATCAGCTTTTAGCGCAAAGCCGTGTAGCTCTCCGTTAGATTTTCGAAACGAATTTTTTGTTCGCATTCAACGGATTTCACGGGTTGCTTAATCATACCTGTCGGACCGATTAATAAGGGCATAGTTTTTCGCAAATGTTCGAGTGTTACCTCCGTTCGTCCGGTAACGTGTGGAAATTTGCCCAAAAAATATCCACGCATTAAAATTAACGCAGTGGAAATTTGACGCCCTGAAATTTCTACGCGGTGGAAATTTGACGCCCTGAAATTTCTACACGGTGGAAATTTGACGCCCTGGAATTTCTACGCGGTGGAAATTTGACGCCCTGGAATTTCTACGCGGTGGAAATTTGACATCCTGGAATTTCTACGCGGTGGAAATTTGACACCCTGGAATTTCTACGCGGTGGAAATTTCGTGATTATTTTAAAAATCCGCGAACATTCTCGCTGCAAGAAAGAACAATCGCCTCGCGTGCGAGATTAAAGAAGCCATTAATTGTCGTGCATAAGTAAGACATTCATATACTCGCGAGTTACACCTGTATATGTTGTAGAACTGGCGAACGTAGCCTGTTTAACTTGACACTCGTGATAGAGTGAATTAAATATTACACGATCCGAGCCGGTTAAAACAGCTGTTCACCGTGGCGGGTTAGCAAAGATTTCTGAAACCACGCTTTCCTTTTTCCCCTTTCTTTTTTTTCTTCCTTCAAACTGCGAACACGCGGTCGCATGAATTATTTGCAGATAATCCAAGCGGAATGTGAATTTTAATCAGAAAACCCGAGCGTGTCTCGGTATCCTGTAAAACTTGGTCGCTCGGTGAAACGAAATCTGACTGAAAACATTTCTTCGACAAAACTCGGTAAATATTTAACCCTATCGGACAATCCACGAAACTCTACCTATAAAATTTAAAAAAACACACATACATACCCTAGCATACGATTTATTTATACGATAATGTAATCAAACCAAGCAAGATATATAACAAAAAAAATCCCAATTACATTTCTATCA
Source organism: Mimumesa dahlbomi (assembly GCA_917499265.3). NCBI lineage: Eukaryota > Metazoa > Arthropoda > Insecta > Hymenoptera > Crabronidae > Mimumesa > Mimumesa dahlbomi. The sequence goes on from OU824118.1 coordinate 14,125,648, forward strand.
TTTAACATTGAACTCCGTAAAATTTTCCAATGTAATCCCGGGGTGAAACAGGGTCGAAAAATCGCCGTCGATGGTTTCAATTAGGAAACGGAATGCCACGTAGTCGGTTCAATTACAAAAGGCCTTCACGGCCTCGGCGACGAGCGTTGATTTAGATTTCGTGGCGTACTGCAGAACAACGCCGACAGGAAACAACCCTCGGCCCTCGGGTTCACCGCACGCCACGCTATCCGGCTTCTGACGTAACATATTGCGCCTAGATACAATCAACCCCGGCATTTGACACACTCTCGCACACACGTCCACCCATCCATGGTGGTATACGTCGATGAATCGAGCGAGGTGTCGAAGCCCTTCGACGATGAAATACAATTTTAAAAGCAATTCCGTCGTTTCGCCTAGACACCGGTTATTTTAATCACGCTGTCGATTTCGCGATAAAAACGGAAAGTCAACGTTTCTTCGTGTTGGTTGTCTGATAATATTTGCGTTGGTAACACGTCCGACGGGTGAGAAGAACAACGATGAAAGTGGAATCCACTTTCTGATGGATCGCGCGGCCCGCGGGAGTGCTTCGTTGGATATTTTTTTTGTTTCTTTTTTTTTCAAGTTTCTAACCGCCGGACGTGGATGCACGGTTATTGAGTAAGTTTCAGCCGACGAGGCGGCCGGTAATAAAGTTAATTAAAAAGTGTACGCAGACAAATTATGGAGGGGGAGGAAAAAAAGAGGGAAGAAAGGAAGCAGAGAGCAAGTTAGCCGAGGAACGTGTTTTCTTGATCTGACAACGATGGTTTATCATTCGAGATTTAATTGACAGAAACGTTTAATGACTTTTCGTTACGCGACGTGGACATCTATGGAATCATTAATTGAAATGATCTACCGGAAATAAGGAAGGAATTACGAAGATGGCGAAAAATCGTTAAATTCAACCAGTTTTTCGTTCGGCATTCGCTCAATTTTTGAGATAGCAGTCTGAAACTTGTGCCATTGTTTTAGTTAGGAAATTCTACGCCAGATCAATGTATAATAGTTGTACTTTTCGAAAATTTAATTTTTCGCAAAAATCTGAAGGGGGTAGGTCAGGATTTTTTGCGATTTTCGTAAATCACTCGCCATTTCCATAATTTTTTAGATATCAAAATGATTCTTGCACTGGCCTATTCGGCTTCGGATTCCGCATCCAAAACGCCCAGGATCATTTTAATAGCTCAAAAATTGTGGAAATGGCGAGTGATTTACGAAAATCGCAAAAAATCCTGACCTACCCCCTTCAGATTTTTGCGAAAAATTAAATTTTCGAAAAGTACAACTATTATACATTGATTTGCCGTAGAATTTCCTAACTAAAACAATGGTACAAGTTTCAGGTCGCTATCTCAAAAATTGAGCGAATGCCGACCAAAAAACTGTCGTAATTTGACGATTTTTCGCGATTCTCGTAATTTGCGCGCTCAATTCTCAATTTCGGCCTCAGATACCTGACACTCGAAACCCATTGGATGTTCAGTCTACTCCTATACGTCGTCTGTGGTTACACGTTCCGTATTCATTCGTGAATTCCAGCGAATGTACTTTTCCACTTAAAGCTTTCATTAAACTGCAGAACTCGGGATTCTTTTCGACGGTACGTATACTTGTACTCATAAAGTATGTCTTTTCCTCGCGCGCCCTGCTACTTAGACGGTAAACTTTGCAATTAAGTAACTCGAGCTCGCGTAATTACACCCGACCCCCCTCGCGATGTCGCCCCCGTTGTAATTGTTTTCTTTTTTTTTATGTCTCTCTCTCTTTCTCTCTCTTCGTCTCCCTGACCCGTCGTTCTGCCCTCGTGAAAAGTGCCGCGCGGTCCTAGACTCGCGAAACGGTAATTACGAGGACGGAAATTGCGAGGACAAAGTACATATACCGATCGTCGACGACGGAGGAGGACCGTCGCGTTCCCGTGGGACCGGTTCCAAAAGAATTCTTCCCGAATTAAACGACACCCAACCGCGCAATTCGTAGGAGTGACTTTTTTAAAAAGCGACACAAAGACTATCTCATTTGCCTTTTCCCGTTTCATGGTACCTTCCGAACCATCGTCTCGAGTGTTAAACTTTACTTATCACGTGCAACAAAAATTAATAGAAAAATAGTCTATTAATAGGCTTCCGGTAGATGAAGTATTAATTAAAATCTGAAATCGTAGCTCAGTCAAAAGTGAGTCACTTCTTTATCGGTCAAAAAACAGTAAGAAAACGTAAAAGTGGGACTTTTCTTTTCCTGAGACGAATTCATTGAGTCCCCAATCGGCCCGAGAATACGACCAGCGAAAGAAACGATGGAATTCGATTTGCCGAACGTCCAGCGCGGTTCTTTTTCTCTCGTTCGAGTGTAATTACACCGCGTGAATCGGCGATGCTTGATTTCGGGCCGGCCGAGGGAAGAAACCGAAGGGCGAAACACAAAAAAAAAACGGGAGAAAAAGGGGGGAAAACCAGCGACGGAATGTGCCGACGACGGTGTAATTAGGCGCAGTCATAATCGTCAAGGGGAACGACGTCGTCCGAGGGGACCGAAATTGGAATTCCAGCGGATGACTTCTTCTTAAATGCTCCTCGGTCCGTGATGGTATTTCAATAAAACTCACCGCGTCGGGACGCGACACGATATACCGACGATGCACGAAATCCATTGGAACACCGTGTATTCATCCGTCGCGACGCCCCTGTGACTTTCAAACATTTTCGGAAAAATGAAGAAAGTGTGAAAATCTTACGATCGTCACGTGTCAAGGTGGATTTTTACGCAATGTTAATTTATATCAACGTTCTTAAGGAAATTCAACGATTCTATCTCGTAATTTCAGTGAGTTTCTACGAGGAACGCGTTAACACGTTTCCCCGGGGTAGTTTCGCGTTTTTTATATCGTGATATTTAAAACGGTAGTTCTCGCGAATGTTTATGGGGCGCGCGATTGTCGCGGAAGAAATAAATTACAATTAACGCGTGACGAGGCGCAGGTGGAGCAGCGACATACGAGTATGACAAGTATAATGATTCTACTATTCATGGAATATCCGGACTGCGCGGAGTAACAACTATTTTAATGATTACTTAGTTTTGCATGGCGTTTGTAACATTAACACTATCAACGGAGTTTCAACGAGGATCTGGAAACACTTTCTAAATAGATAAAATAGAATGTCGACACCTTAATAACTTGATTTCATTTGTCTACGATTATCGGAAAACGAACGAATATAATCTATTATTCTATTGTATAACGAATATATGACGTTTAATAATTAATCATCAATCCCGTTGATCAAACCCGACAAATTTTACCTGCGAGTTTACGGATTCCGAGTTACACATTGTCAGAGAAGAACATAAAATCTGGCCTGTAAAACGGAGGAGAAAACGTGGTTCCAAGTGCCTTCAAGTCGCAGCGTGACCTCTCGATCCTGTTATACAATGTATATGTATACGTACATACTACTTGCCTCGTACCCCCTTGTACACCATAAAACACCGGTGCCCTTCTCGTATGCATACAACGACAACGGGATCCATAGCACTTACGTCTCCGAAGCCGTTATGGAACGATAAAGTGAGCCCCATCCGGAGTGCTGCCCTTCAGGAAGATGGAAGATGTCGGAAGTATCACGAACGACGGATATTGTCTCGTGCATCTTCTACGATCGGGTGCTTAATATTCCATGCGAGCACCAGATCACTTGAAGCAGAGGCCTGCTGTGTTTGAAGCCCTTCTCATAAGAGAGAGGGAGAGAGAGAGAAGGAGACCACCTAAGCGAGAATAAGGGATGCTTTAGTTTTTTGTTCTTCGCGTGCTGAACGACGAGAATGTTTTGTTAAAGGTGTCTAGAGGGTGAAGGGAATTGTGGTGGGGAGGAGTGATTAAAGATGAATTTAGTGTTTGGTTTTTGGACTTGGAAATTTGTAAAGTTTGGAGGTTTCTGCGCTTTAAGATTTCTACGCTCTAAAATTTCTACGCTTTGAAATTCTACGCTCTAAAATTTCTACGCATTGAAATTCTACGCTCTAAGATTTCTACGCTTTGAAATTCTACGCTCTAAGATTTCTACGCTTTGAAATTCTACGCTCTAAGATTTCTACGCTTTGAAATTCTACGCTCTAAGATTTCTACGCTCTAAGATTTCTAAGCACAGAGATTCTACGCTCTAAGATTTCTACGTGCAGAGATTCTACGCTCTCAGATTTCTACGGTCTAAGATTTCTACGCTTTGAAATTCTACGCTCTAAAATTTATACGCTTTGAAATTCCACGCTCTAAGATTTCTACGTGCAGAAATTCTACACTCTAAGATTTCTACGCTCTAAGATTTCTACGCCCAGAAATTCTGCGCTTTGAAATTCCTAGACCCTAAAATACCAATAGATTTAAGTAGATCCTAAGAGGTGAAATATCAACGCGTTGAGATGTCTGCGCATCGAAATTTCCACCCTTTCCAATTCCATCCCTCAAAATTCCTTCCCTCCGAATTTCCCAACCCTCAAAAACCCCGCGCATCAAATTTCCCGTCCATTGAAATCCCGCGGTCAGAAAATTCCCGTAGCCTCGAATGGCCACGCCGGAAAATCTCCGGGCTTCCAGCCATCCGAGCTTTAAAAACTCTTGACAAATTCCCCATAAAGAATACAGGATCTTCCGACTCCCTACATCTAACCGGGGTTCTCCACTGTTCCCTGAAAAATACGAAAAACTAGGAGCTGCCGTGTCGTTCTCGGTAGCAAAGCGTTAAAATATCACGGACACCGGACGTCTCGGGTGCCCGCGGCCAGATCATTGTATATTGTTGAAACGTCCGTGATGTTAGAAAGTTTCGAGAGACGTTGCTGTTCTATAGATGCCCTCCTCCCCGGTAATGGCACGAACTCGACCGAACTTCTCCATTGTATAGGTAGGATCTCTTCAGTGAAACTTTGTTTATTGACACATGCTGGCCATGTGAGTTCATTTGACCGACTACCACCACGTTCGTTCTACCATTTTCCCAACATGGCTCTACCGGTCAACTTTCCACGGACCATTATCATTCTCGAACTATGTATACATTTCTCTTCCTTTTCCCACTTAAAAAATAACAAAACTTACATCTAACTTTCCATAAATATGTCACATATTTCTGTTTCTATAGATATATTATCTCCTAGGTTTAATTTTTCTATGTCTTTATTACAAATTACAGATGTTTAAACGGTGTATTAAAATGACATTCTCGTCGGTTTCTAATGACTACTCTGGGAAAACTGGTGGATATTCACCGACACGTTTGTCCGAACGGAAATTCCACAGGATCGGCAACACATTCGCGTCCCTTTGAGTATCGGATTGAATGCAGAGATTTGGATACCGCGGGGAACCGCCTCAAACGGCACCGCATTCAATGACGGAACCGACGCAATTTGTTTTCAAGACTTCACCGGAGTCTGGGTTCACTTTGTACGGCTTTTAAGGGATCCCCCGGTAGCGTACGGATCTATACCATTGTATCCGGGGCACGATTTTAGAAAAGGAAGATTACCCGCTTATACCGGATAATACCGTACAATGGTTTATCATGGGAAACACAACATTTCCTTACATCGTTCGAAAACACTATCCGCGTGGAACGTGAAACGAAACAGAGTTCATCGATCGATGTATTTTTAAACTTTAAATAATCGCTTAGGGCCCTGTTGGGCCCGAATGATTTTCAACCAGGTGTTATTCCAGGTGTTCAAGGGGAATAAAAAACGAATAGTTGAATGAATTTGTACTTTGTTAAGGGTGCAAGAATTTTGAGAAGACTGTTTAATTTTATAAAAAATATTGTGAATGGGACTAGGAACGATTAGATAGACTCTTTGTGGAAGTGGTCGAGGAGGTAATTCTCGTCGGTGAAGATCAAAGTGCCGGTATTCGGTTACCACTACAGATCGAATGTAAGCTTATTTAGCGGTATATATCTTGCAACGCTGATAGGGATTTGCCAACGTTTACCACACGATTAATCGAGTATCAGCGTACCATCAGCAACGTAGCCTCTTATTGACGGAAACAATTAACACCACGGTGTTCTTAACCACCGTCGCAGTGATTATCCACAGATCCTTCAATCGTTATCGTTAACGATATCAATTTCTATCGTAGAAAATGATTCAAGAAAATAACAAATTTATACGTAATTTATAAATAGTATCAAGTTCATTTAAATCAAATCCCTTAAAAATGATTTTCTAAAAAACATTAAACGCAGTTTCCCTTCGCACAATCACGCGAAGAAATCACTTACCTCCACCACAGTACCTTCCCCTTCTTTCTCCACTCCCGAGATATCATGGAAACCGTGTAGAATTCGATAGGAATTTCCTAGATCCAGGATCGAGCAGGATTACGATCGGAAAGGAGTACGGAAGGATACCGAAGGATATGGCGGCACGTTCTACCGTAACGTGTCACGATGGGCCTGCATGTAAGGGAGGAGGGCGAAGGGTAGAACTCGCTATGTACCGCATTAAGGTTTAACGGGGCACGTATAACGCTGGTCTTGTTACCGCGGGTTATAAAAGGAGGACACTTTAAAAGCTTCTCGAAAGTCGTCGCACACGCGTCACCCTTTTGCCTATGGTTGTTTGCGTTAGCCCCGACACTCGAAAACTTACTTAACACCAAAATACATGGTATGTATGTATGTATATGTATGTATTGTCCCGTGTAACCGTCGCTTTGTATTCGGTGAACCCCCGTCGGAATTGTCTCCGTATCGTTATCGTTGCTTCCTTTCAATTCGAAATTAACCACCACCTCTTTGACAACTAGCGATAAGATCGGATGATCAGAGTGTTACATTGTGTGTTCCGAAGTGGCGAAAGATGAAAGACAAATATTGAAGCGTTCGAGCGTAGAACACATAGTGTATATGTATATGTATATGTACGTAAAAGGTGTACCGTGGGGTATAACCCATTACACGTAATAATACGAGGGAACACGATTTTCTGGAGTACGTTCGTCGGCCACGCGATGGGCAACTTCGCTGTTGGTATAAATAGCCCGGTTCGAGCGAGATGCACGCCACTTGTTCACCGCGATTTACATCGTTCGGACACTCGGTTAGGTGTGGGCTAGGTCTGGGCTAGGTCTATCGAAGGTAGGTACAGGCTGCTCCAGTTTCGCGATACTACGAACGATATGTTTGTTTGATTACCATCAATCACGTTTTCTTATTGTCAGATAATGTCAGGGAAACTTAAGACAAATACTATATCTAATACTTATTTATCTTATTTATATATGTATACTTTAATTATTTGTCTTTCAATTCAGTAGACATTCATCCGGTAAAATGGATCTAAAGTTACCCTGGCGAGTTGAAATCTTTCCGGAGTTTCAAAAATGAAGTTCGTAACGATGGGATCGAGATGATATTAACGCAGAAAGAAAAAATACTTTGGTTCCAATGACCCGTATCCGACGTGGTCGAAAGATTCTCGATGACGTCGGTCACGAAAGTATCTCGTAGCGTTGCGTCCGAAAGTCACAGTGGACGGAAATTTTCCCATCGGAGAGCAAATGTCCGTGTCACTTACGGGCATTGTCGTCGAACCGGGCTACTTTCGCGGATCGCTAGTTTTCGGATGGCAATCGACCGGCGAGCTATGATTTTTCTCCCGTCCGACGGTTACGGGGGCTTCTTCGTATCTCGGAAGTTTAACGGTATAAGCTCGCTGGAAGTTCGAGAGCCGTTTAATAAAACCGTATAGGGGTGGTTCGGTTATTTACGAAATAGAGCCGGTTAAGGTTGCCGGTGTAATGGGCCGACGGTTTACGTGGGTGTGAATTTTCAAGGGGGTAATCGGCGACGTGCACGCGATTCGATTAGAAAAATGTTAATTACCTACCCCGGTAGATAAAAGCCGATTTTCACGGCGGAGAAACATGGAGAGAAATTTAAGAAAATTTTCTTACGACGCTGTGCGGCTTTTAGAAAATTACGATGCTTTTAAATTACATGTATAACCGTGTATAAGTGCGTATATGCGTGTGTGTGTGTGTGTGTTCGAATTCTTTAATCCTTATATTGCGAGGCTGCTTCTTCTTCCAAGTTCTCTCCCGAAAATTTAATAATCCGAGGGAATTTCAATTTCGTGGCGTTTCCGCGAGCTGCTGTACCTGCGCGACAGGCGCGTTTTAGAACTGAAAAATTCCTGTACAAATATTCGACCGTATATTACTGCGTTACACCGATTTCCGTGGGGGAGGGGGGAGGGTGGTGCCGCCTTACGGCGTTGGAGTTGCGAAATTTCTTCGCGCAATTTTCCTCGTTGTCGGAAAAAACGAGAACACGAGGAAAATATCTTTCGAAATAATTTCAATGGTTTTCTTTTCCTCGTGTTTCGTTCTTGGAGATACGTCGAAGGAAAGTTTCCCAGAACAGATATATATGTATGTACATATCACGTAACATACACATTAATTATATTCCTCGTGGTACAGATACGAATATACATACTTAAATACATATATTTAATGAAACACATTCCGCCAAAGGATACCTAATTACCCTGCAGATAGAACAATGGTTAATTTTACGATATTACATCGAAGCTACACACATATTACATCCGCGCACACACGCGCGTCGTTGTAACGATCGGTAATACACCGTTATAACGGTGATAAGAATTTTAATCGAACCCCGCTGTCCGCGTATAAGCGACAAAATTTCACGTGTACACGTTCAAACACCGCTAGCTACGGTATAACCGAGCTATCGTCATAAAGTCCGCATTCCTCTTGATTACGCGATACGAATTGACATACAAACGAAGACCGGATTTAACACAGGGCCGGGCATAAAATTTAACCGGGAATTAAACGAAACTACCGGCAATCGGCGTATCTCATTCGACGGCAAATTGAACTTTAAGTTCCACTTACGCTCTAAGTGGAAACGATGGAACGGGGCCTTCAGAATCTTAGCTTCCCTATTACCCGTCACGATGAATCAGCCGGTAAAGTAGTGTTAAACGAAAGTACTTCGGGCCGAGCACATAAATATACGCGGAATCACGAGGAAACCTACAAGTCTCCCCTCATTTGGCCCCGACAAAACGCGTTCCTTAATCAACGAAGTGCGGATAACTCGTCGTCGTCGTCGTCGTGTCCGTTATCCGTATCAATTTCCCTCCGGAGACGCGTGTACGCTTAATTCACAATTCCAAAACACGATTCCCTGGCAACGTTAAACACACCGTGACGCAATCTGTGAAATTAGTACAAGTTCAAGGGGTTATCAAAAGATCGCTTCGCGAAACGATGGACATATTTTGCTTGGGAAACTCTGGGGATATGGTGTCAACTCTCTGGGTGTGATTTATACGGACAAGAGTTGATCCTGGGAGAAAAAAATGTCTAAACTTTAAAATTTAGTATTTCAAATTTTACGCTCTAAGATTTTTACGTGTCCAAACGTTGCGATTTAGAAATTCCAAGCAGTGGAATAACAACGCGTTGAGATTTCTGCGCATCGAACTTTCCACATTTTAAATTTCGCGCTCTAAGATTTTTACGTGTCCAAACGTTGCGATTTAGAAATTCCAAGCAGTGGAATAACAACGCGTTGAGATTTCTGCGCATCGAACTTTCCACATTTTAAATTTCGCGCTCTAAGATTTTTACGCGTTGAAACTTTGCGCTTTAGAAATTCCAAGCCGTGAAATAACAATGCGTTGAGATTTCTGCGCATCGAAATTTGCACACTTTCAAATTTAGCGCTCTAAAATTTTCACGCGTTGAAACTTTGCGCTTTCGAAATTCCAAGCAGTGGAATAACAACGCGTTGAGATTTCTGCGCATCGAACTTTCCACATTTTAAATTTCGCGCTCTAAGATTTTTACGTGTCCAAACGTTGCGATTTAGAAATTCCAAGCAGTGGAATAACAACGCGTTGAGATTTCTGCGCATCGAACTTTCCACATTTTAAATTTCGCGCTCTAAGATTTTTACGTGTCCAAACGTTGCGATTTAGAAATTCCAAGCAGTGGAATAACAACGCGTTGAGATTTCTGCGCATCGAACTTTCCACATTTTAAATTTCGCGCTCTAAGATTTTTACGCGTTGAAACTTTGCGCTTTAGAAATTCCAAGCCGTGAAATAACAATGCGTTGAGATTTCTGCGCATCGAAATTTGCACACTTTCAAATTTAGCGCTCTAAAATTTTCACGCGTTGAAACTTTGCGCTTTCGAAATTCCAAGCAGTGGAATAACAACGCGTTGAGATTTCTGCGCATCGAACTTTCCACATTTTAAATTTCGCGCTCTAAGATTTTTACGTGTCCAAACGTTGCGATTTAGAAATTCCAAGCAGTGGAATAACAACGCGTTGAGATTTCTGCGCATCGAACTTTCCACATTTTAAATTTCGCGCTCTAAGATTTTTACGTGTCCAAACGTTGCGATTTAGAAATTCCAAGCAGTGGAATAACAACGCGTTGAGATTTCTGCGCATCGAACTTTCCACATTTTAAATTTCGCGCTCTAAGATTTTTACGCGTTGAAACTTTGCGCTTTAGAAATTCCAAGCCGTGAAATAACAATGCGTTGAGATTTCTGCGCATCGAAATTTGCACACTTTCAAATTTAGCGCTCTAAAATTTTCACGCGTTGAAACTTTGCGCTTTCGAAATTCCAAGCTGTGAAATAACAACGCGTTGAGATTTCTGCGCATCGAAACATCCACACTTTTAAATTCCGCGCATTAAAGGTCTTTCGCCCCAAATTTCTCAGTCCCCGAACAAGAACAAAAAAGAAACAAAATTAAAAGAAGACGTTGACCGACAAGACTGCAGTAATTTCCTCCGAGAAACCCTCGACGCTAGTTAAAGCGAGTGTCTTAGGAGAGCTGCGTGGTGGATCGTCGAAATTAGTGCTAACATTAATAAAGCTGAGAGCTCCCTTAAGCCAGCCCTTCGCGAATCCTGGACCGGTTACTCTCTTTCGGCGGGTCGAAGTGCACCGGGTCGTGTCTCGGAATTGTCGCACACTTTTCACCGTCCCGACGCTATAGAACGGGCACCCTAAACGCCACGAGGGCGTCGCGACGCTAAGATATGGACGGTTAACGCGTCGTCGTAGATTTCAACGAGGAATTGGAAGAATCGATCGCGTTCGATTTTACAGGCTTCTCTTTAATGGCGTTACGATCCACGATATCCGGTTCCTTCGAAGCACTTTTCGCGAAAGTTTCTTTTTCACACGGAATCGTTGAAATTTCCGTGAAAGTCTAAAGTTTCGTGTCGGGAGCAATTTCGACGAATTGGTCGCAGTTTTTGGATGTGTTTCTTTCCCGTTTTGGACGTCGCGATGAAATGTATAGTCGTTGTCCGCAGGTTTGTTTTTAGGATGTCAATTTTTCGAACGAATACTTTTTACTATTTGAATTATAGTAGAATTTTAGTAGATGATTTGAATTATATGTGGTAGAAATAGAAACATGGAGGATTATCACCTAGCAATTATAATTCATTATTAACAATCTCTCAAAAGGGAAGTCCCACTATTTTTTCAGCCTCATCCTCCCCCAGGGTTCCCCGTGAAAGAAACACCCCCGTTGTCTTCTTTTCATCCCTGCATCTGCGCACCCTTTAACCTCCCAGTGTCCGTAACCCTGACATCCCTTTTCCACCCTTTCTTTCCATCCCGCTGGACCTTTGTCCGCTTCTTTCGCCCTTCTTCCTGTAGCCCTTGTTCCACCCTCGCCGAGGAGACTCTCAATGTCAATGTTCACCACCTCCTTCTTCACCATGCGTTTATACAACCGGGACTCACCCTGGTAATACGAAAGATCCTGGTTTTTATTTCCTTTGCACCAGGAGTCCGGGTGACGTAGAACGTTAACCTGGTCGGTGTACTTTCTCAAAGAAAAATGTTTGATAATTTCATTTTGGTTTTCACAGACCACCCCGTTAGTCTCAAAATCCTCTGATTTCTTTCGACGAGTCCCCGAATTCGATTGTTCGAGAATTCCACGAGGTAATTGGAGCAATTCCGCGTGCTGTCAGGATCGAAACTTGATCCAGATAAACTTGGATGGCACGCACGATAGCCAGCCTTCGTTGGCACAACTAATTTGAGCATGTAAATACGATATCGGTCTGCTAGACTGCATCACGAAGGGGAAAGAGGGGATAGGGAGGGGGGGGGGGGGTTGTTGGAGTCCTTGGCTAACTCGATCCGTTGCTGTACCCTCGCTGTTAATCGATCTTCGATCATGCAAATACCGTTAACACCGTCGCCAGTGAAGCCGTGTGTAGTGGAAACCGACTCGCAGAAATATTCATACGATTGTTAACACGTTCAATGCCACGTACAGATTTTCCATTGATTGTCCCTATGATTCTACCATATATTCACAAAATAGCAATATGTATACTTTGAGTATATATTTTCTGTAGAAATAGTAAAAAGAATATTGATGGAAAAACAGAGAATTCATTCGGTATATCTAAAAATATATGATAAATACATATAAATGAAGTACATATACCGAAATATAGATATGAAGATTTTCAGAAAACACCCTATTATAAATTTGAGCGATTTTTAAAAGAAAATAGCCACCACTGATTTCATCTACCCTGGTCGTTCTACTGTTAAACGAACCCGACGAGAGTCATCTATCGACCGGTTGTATCTCACGCTACCGAACATGCTCTAAAGAATGCACACTTTTACGCTCGTTACGTCCGATATTTGACAAGCGTGACCGGGTCGAACGTTGTCCCTCGTTGTTTTCCCCGTCACTTTGATTTTTGCCCCAATTTTCTATCTCATCTTCGTCACACAACGATGTTCACACGCAAAAGGATACCTTGTTCTCGGAGTCCAAGCTTCCGGATCATCGACATACACGAATACACTCGATTCTTTGCCATCGTTCGAGGACACGCGTCATTCAGACGGTGGGGGGGGGGGGAGCGGTAAACAATAATACAAAGACGGAAGGGGCAAACAAAGGGTCTCCTCGGAGACGACGGGACGGGACCCTAGTGTGAGCACAGTCATCGCATGACCGTGACGGTAAACACTCGTCTTGAGAGGAGCTTCGCAACTTCCCGTTGACAGTGCGGTGCGCGAGAGTGTGTCTGTGTGTGTGTACGCGTGCGGACGTGTGTGTCCACGGGAAGCACTTCCAGGTCCGCGTTCACTTTGGAAAACTGATTCTCGAATGACCTACGAGATCCGATTCTCCTTGATATTGTAAAAGTTCATTTCTTTCTAATTTCAAAGTCAATCTTAACACCGAATTTCCATTTAATTATTTTTATTTTTACATTATTGGTACCCTCGTACAAATTAACGCGAGCTACCTTTTTACAAACGATTGAAAGTTTCGTTACCCTTCGTATCCACGGGACGACGATCAAGAATATTAAAATACATCGTTGAGTGCAGCTTCCAGCGGGTGAGCACGAAATTCGATTCGAGAATCGAATAGCCCTCTATATATGTATATGTATGTATAGTATATGTATGTATTACCGGCGTATCGATAGAGGCAAAGAAGATCGACGCGAGAAGACAGACTTTTAAATGGGGTCGACTCGTGTAAAACGGTGCCGCTGAATCCCAAAGGGGATTTCGGGGTTGAAAGTGGTGAGGAAGCGAAGTAGGGGGGGGGGTGGGTTTCGCAGTGGTGTGCCAGCCAATATTGTATTTACATGGGCGAATTAGTTGCTCCAACGAGCGGCAGCGAAGTTTCGGATGAAATTTCGTTTCGGCTCGCTACGATACGCCGGGGCGCCGTGAAAGTATCGGCTTAATTCCGCTAATAAAATCTTTCGTAGCTTGCGGCGGCCTGGAAACGTAAGTCGAAAAGCGGAGTTAGTGCGCTTTAACTTTCAACCCCTTCCCGTCGCGATTTGATTACCTTGCCCTCCCATCCCCCCTCTCCCCCACCCCCTGGACCGAATGGAATAAGAAACCCTCGATACTCGGCCACCGAACTACCCCCCGGCCAAGATTTTCCTCGACTTTTTCGGCTATCGCGGCTGAAACGTATAACGTTTGATGTTGCTTTTATACCGTGGTACACACACATAGACTCAGTTTTTACCGTGAGTATGTCTGGGTGTATTTTTAAGATACATCGCGGCTGCAATGAAACGGCTTTTACAGTGGTACGTTCTTTAATCTCGTTAATTTCAAACGAACCCGAACATCGAGTTCAGAAGTCGGTGAATATATGAGTTCGTAGACCCGCGTGGGGGTCACCGGTGACCGGCAAGTGAGTTTGATACAAAAAAAAACGTGTGTAAAATTTGGAAACAGTGAAATTCATGAAAATCAGTGTCATATCGTGTCCACTTTTCTCTCGGGAGAAGAGAAAGACAATCATTTGACATCCTTGAACAACTTTTCCCATCGAATTCCCATACTTCCCATTGAGTTCCAGTGAATCAGATCGAATCAGTGTACGATAAATATCATCTGGATACTCGTAATTCACGAATCGCATCCGAATTCCGTGATCCCGTTATCGTAACGGAGCGACCGCGGAACAACACGGAATATAAAACGTTGAAATTGGCGTAATAAGAATATCATGGGAAAACAGTAGCTTGGTATCCGGGTCTTGTTTCCCGGTTAAAGATTGTGAAACGTGACGAACGATCGAGCCGTGCGAAGAAACGGGAGGAACGAGTGGAATCCTGGAAGACAAAGGCTCGGAACGTGCCACGTTCACGTATCGGAAGAGAAAAAAGTGTGCGAACGTTCATTTCTCTCTCCAGTTCTCTCTCTCTCTCTCTTTCTCTCTCTTTTTTTTCACCATAATTTTGCCCGTCAACGAGGTAGAAATGGGACGGCAGTTTAATTATTTTTCACGGGACGTGCCGGGAAAAGGTTGAAATTCATCGTGTCTACTTCGAAATCCGTTGCAAAGACGGCGGGTAATAAGTAGAAGAACGGAATTCTACTTGAAATGACTATTAGCGTCAGGTACAGTGACCCGCGTAAATATTCCGACATTCCGACGTGTTTTACAGCCAATGTTCCCCGGGGCGAACCAATTACCATGTCAACGTGTTCGCGTATTTTTTTTTCACGGATCGAGGATTTGCAGAAATTATTCGCACAGATCTGTTTTCCGGAAAATTCTGTCCAATAGCGAAGACGAATTTTACACGCGTAACGTTTGTTTCTCGAGCGGAGATGTATGTGTGTATATGTGAGATTTTCCTTTTGTTCCGTTCACCCGTGGGGAATTTGTATCTGTTGCGTTTCCCATACTAATTTCGCGGGTTCTTCCCCCCGGGAACTGTTTAACATAGAGATACGTATTTATTTTTTTTCTGCTAGTTATCGGCTCGAAACAGATGATGAACGTATTCGAAAACCGAGGCCGGGCTTTTTGTTTATACGAGAATCGGCGAGAACCTCCGACGCGAATCGTAATAATTCACGTGATCTAAGTAATTGTTCCGCACAGAATTAACGGAACGGCCAACCGAACGTTCGTCGGGGAAAATGAGGATTTCGATGAGGAACAATAAGCCGCGGAATATATCAGTACAGCCGTTGCAGAAATTACTCGATGAACGGTAATTATGGTGGAGAAGTTTATTTAACGAGACTCATATACACATTTGGGAAATATTGGTGATATAATTGAGTGGAAGAAATAGAAAAATTATGAAAATTTAAACACGTCTAATAAAAGTATTGTCAGAATATCTAAATTAATGTCCATAAATTGATTTTCTCATTAAAAAGTGACCACTTCAAGAATACTTTTCGTATTCGCTGTATGTATATCTAATTACCATCGTGAATTGTTTGAATATTAGAAGCTCGTTAGTTGGTAATCTGCGGTGGTTAAGCGACGCTAGTTAAATAAAAGTAATAATGAAGTAACGGAGTTCGGCAGTGTATGGAATTGAACGAAATACATTTCCTCGAGTGCTGTTTACCCTTCGCCGGCACTCTATAACTTTCCTAACGACCGCCAAGTGGTCGCTTAAGCACCGACTACGGCCATTTTGCGACATTCATTTTCCCATTACGTTCTAGCCGATGAATCGTTGCCGATCGTCGAGTATAACGATACATTTACAGGCGTCGATAATCGTCAGCGTCCGTCTTGACGTTCTTTTTACGATCCGTCGACGAGCATTGTTTCAAAATACTTTGGTGTGATAGCAAAAAGACAATCTGTTACGTTTGTTGATAAAGTCAGATTATAAACGATTCGCATTTCCGGAGTTTCCACCAATAAAGACACATTGATGGTTCTACGTTTTTTTTTTCGAAAATTCGTTTCGAAACAAGTCTCAGTTTTTCGATACATTTTTCGTCGTTTGACGATCGGACAATACAGAGAACTGGTTACATTTAACACGCCCCTGGCGAAAGTAATATAAAATATTGCAGTCCCCGTCTCCATGGCGACCATGGTATCGCGGTATTTCTTCGCTGTATCTGAAATTCGAAACCTTTCATCGCTAATATTCGTGGCAAAAAGTAATCCACTTTTATCGTCTTAAGGTTTCCATTGCGAAGATTCTCCGCTTCGTTTTAATTTCCCATTAAGCAATCGAGACCGGTGATAAATGAAAGAAAACTTGGCGGGAGGAGGAAGAAAAAAAGAAGAAAAGGGTGGAAGGAAAGTAAATTGCCGGGAAAACCCGTAGGAAACGTTGTAAATTATTCGAGTGTTATCGCGTCGTTTTTAAAGACAAACCCTGGATTAACTGGATGGAATTAAGTTAAACGGAAATAAACGGATTATTGAGGCTTCACTTTACTGGAGCATCAAATTGTGTCCTCTAGAGAAAAGATCCAATCAAGCGAAAGAAAACCGATCTCCGTACTTCTCTATTCATTACTTCTTTTTTTCTCCCTCTCCACGCCATCGATACGCATGTATCAAAACGAACACTATCATTACGTTTTTATTTCGTGGAAAATATGTGACCGAACTATCTCAATTTTTCTAATCAAATTATTCTCAGACATCTATGATAATTCTAATTAAATTTTGAATGAGTTGAAACTATCGAACTATATTTAAATTTCCTCGCAGCGAACAATATCGGAATGTTAATCCACGATGAAACGCAGAACGTAGAACATTTTTGGAGAAACAATTTGCGGGATAAGTAGGTGTTAAAGTGTTTCGCGAGAAAATTTGTCGTATTGTACGTGCCCGATTGTTTCGCACGTAGCACATAAAACCGTGCAAGCTTCTCGCGTTTTCGTATTTCTCATCTAAGCTTCAACTTTTCCGGGGAAAACTGCGGTCCGGGAACAATTCGCACATTCCATATTGATTCGAGTAAGTGCCGTCGCATCTACGGCACGCGCGTACGTATGTATGTACGTGTATATATATGTATGTGCAATTTCCCGAAGATTTGAAACTCGAATGAAACTTGTCGGCAAGTTTTCGCTGTAGCGACGCTACGTCGATTTTCACCGAAGACGAACGGCGACATTTTAATTGCAAATCTAAAGATTTCGCGCGTGAAGGCAACATTAACATATTCGTCTCAATTTATAGACAAATAAAAACGTTGGTTTCGCTGAAACAACGCATAAGTTAATCGCAAGACTCTCTAAATCGTCGAGATCACCGACATTTTTCCCCCCTGGTAGTTTACTAATTAAACAAAAACTAATTCCCACGTATTTGCTGGCGGTACTTAATGGAAATCTTGAGTGTACAAAGTTAAATTGACATTGCTAAAAAGTTAATGAAAATCCCATGGGAACCGTAACTTTTACCCAGCGTGCCACGCAGTGTCACTTAATCCATCTTATTTCCATAATACAGAGCGTTTCAAAAACAATGTTAACTATTTTCCACGGAGATTTTTCTCGAAATCCAAACTTTGCACTAAAAAAAAACAAACAACCAAATAAAAACGCTTGGGCACAGTTTGCATGGGGAATCGCCGCATCCTTCGACGAACCCCGTAGGTTCTACGGTGTGGAATATCCAACAATGAGAAACGCTGTGGAAAATTCGTTCCGCAAAGTGGCCACCGCTTTTCCACGTTTCCCTGTTAAAAGTGCCTACGTGAGTGCAGCGTCTTGGAGCTCGATCGAGGGCAAAGTAAAGCTCGTCGGTGTATTTGCTAAACGACTGCCGAGAAATCGAATCCCTTTTTCAGACACGGTGCTCCTTTTTATCACCACCGTATCGCGGTCCCCATAACCGCGATGTTTCTGTCACCGTATCACTTTTATTCTTGGATGGAAACAAAAAACTACACACACCCGCAAGTTTCCTTCTTTTATGGGAAATAATATGTGGGATGCGTTGGGGGGGGGGGATGGAAAAACAAGAGGATCGGTGAATTTTTAAAAAAAAATTTGTTTCATGTTTTTAATGCGTACGGGTAGCGAGATAACGATTGTTGAACTTTCCACGACATCGTGTGTCAGACGTGTTTGATGGTGATTGTGAAATATAATACGAATAGAAGTACATACCATACATACATACATATACACGAAGACGTCCAGAGATTTCAATGGGAATATTTATTTCGCGCTTTGGTACGAAATTTTAATTTAAATATATGTATACATATACATATCGTACGTATGAGTCTCTAATGAACAGCAGTTTGCCGTCGGGCACTATAATCCGGTTTTAATAATTTTTGAATTCTGTTTAATTACCGCTAATCAGTGGATTCATACGCGGACGGAAATTACAATTTTCACGGAGCGCCTCGAATGAAATGATAATTACTTCCCGCATCGGTGGAGATATTTTTAACAAACGTCGCGAGCCAGCATCGAATATTCCCCGACGTTTTTGTCATTATCAATAGCTAATGCGAGTACGACAATATTATTCATTAGTTCCGGAATTTATCTCCCCGCCCGAAAACGGGAAGAACGCGCACCGACGGACATTTACAACGCGCTCGTGATTTCCAAGTTGTTCTCCTGCAATATAAATACAGCGATATGGTAAAACGACCGTACATTTCGCGTTCGTTGCCGTGCGAAACCCTTTCTGCCCGCGGATTATCCAGTGTACCACGGAAACAGATCCGAAGGGAACACATCCTGCGTTTCCTCTCGCGATAATAATGACACATGACGTAGTTTTTCAGGTCGTTAACCGAAAAAAACCCGCGAACATCCGCAACAGGGAAATTTCGAAAAAAAAAATATCCGTGACAAGGGATTCTTGTCTTGCGACGAAAGAGTGTGTAACTCGAACGTTATTTTGATAGTTTCAGGGTGAATTTAATGAAATCCACCGGAAGAGAGTGAGATTTTAGGAAATTTTCATTAGAAACTCTAGGAGAAATTAATTTCTCAATAGTTTGAAATAGAAATGTACTTTGGCGGGTAAATATAGATCGATCGAAGTAGATTAAATTCTAATGTTACTTGAAAATACATCGCGATTGATAATTCCGGTAAATTCAACGGAGGAAATGAAAGATTCTACGACCTAGAAATCGAAGTTTTCATTAGAGATTTTCCGCGAACGGAGACGCAATATAAATTAATAGAATTTCTCTGTTTATTTTGCAGTTTTTGCCGTGCGTGGATCGGGAAAGATTCTCCAGTGCCCCAGATACACATGGTGAGTCGGAGAACCAGGTATTTCTTATCGCTGTTTGCTTGTTGTTTCTTCGTTTCTCGCGAAAATTTCGCGCTCGCCGATCCGTTGTGTTTATTAAACGCGGAAGATACGAAACGTTGCGAAGCGTTTCGATTTTCAACCAGAAATCGCAATGGAGTATCCGCGCAAACAAAACAGAGAAGAAAAATATCGGAAAACTTTGTTAAATGTTTAACAGGCAATCCCAGTTCAATTTCAATTTCGATTTCAATCACGAGACACAGGAACGGGGGACGCGTGCCCCGGGTAAACGCCTTTAAACGAATTTTCAAACGCATTTGTGGCGCAATAACTTTTTCCACGTTCGTTATGTTCCACGCGTGATCAATAGTTCGAACGATTACCAGTCCGCGGGACACATTTGTCCCGCATCAATCCTCTTAATAGTAATAATCTGATTTTAGAACAATCAGCAGCGAGCAGACTTTTGTAAAAAAGAAAAAAGAAAGTTTCAATTAGAATTTTAAACGTGACATTTTATTATATTCGACGATTGACAGGGGATTATAAGTAATCTTATCCATTCGCTATGACATTATTCAACGATTTCATCAAATTTCCATCCAAGTTGAAAGAATCACGTTCACGTGAATTTATGAAACGCAAAGTGTATCGAAAACGAAAAAAACACGGAGACGAGAAGTGGAATAATATGCACAAGCCAGCGGCTTAATTACACACTAATTTACATGAACGACCGTAAAAAAAAGGAGGCTAATTAATCACGTGCTCGCATCATGCAAAACGATTCTCATATTCCTTGGAAATAACTCGTTCGCTTAATGAACCTTCAAAGTTTCCTTGGTAGCGTCGTCCACTTTGCTTACCGCGCACACACACACACAACCGTGTATTTGTATGCGAGTCGGTGCAATAAAAGATGATTACTAATTACAGCGGGTGAGTTTTATCGAGCCGCGACACATTAATGCGATTCCCTCGTTATTCCGGCGACCGTCTATTATCCCCTGTTTCATCGAATTCCGGACTGGATACGGGGAACAATTTTTTTTTCCTTTTAATCCCGGGAAGACACGGACGCGGAAAAACTAATCGCGTTACGCTGATTATCCGCGGGCCGGAGGTTCAAAAGCGACGGAAAAATACCGCAACGATTACGTAATCGCCGGAAAAACGAGAAAAACGCTCCCCCGATTACGAATGTTCAGAGACGTTTAATGGTTTTTCTATTTATGTGTATATTTGTATGTGTGGTGGATACGTCTTCGTATATTATTTTATTGCTTGTTAATTGTAAGAATATCGCATTTTTTATTCATTTTTTGATCTCGCGGTTTCTCTGCAAATAGTTGTCCCCTTTTCAATCTCAGTATTGTTTATTAGTAACGTTAAAACGTCACGTTCGGCAGAAGAAATTTAAATCCAATAATTTGAACCGCAGGTCACGAACCGGAATTCGAATTTTCGGAAATGTCCCGACGCCCGCATAAAAGCGGTAAAATTACCACGCAACATTCTCGTGAATCTAATTCCGATTCGTTTGCGCCAACGGAATAATCTAATTACCCTGAAATATAATAATTAAAACACCAGCGTTCCCACCTGCGTTTCATCGATTTTCGAAATATTTCAAAGGAGAAAAAAACGATGGGAAAAAAACACAATTTTCCGACCTCGATACGCGAGATAAAGTGAACGAAGTATTACATTTAAAGATCGTTCGAAGAACCGTTCACGATTCGGGCTTTGAAAATCGCAAAAAAACGGTATTCCATCTGTCCGGTGGCAATTTTTCGGGGCGAAAAAGCGTTTTGTGCCAGTCGCGACAAAAGGTGACAGGAAACAAGCGGAAAACCGAAGTATCGACCAACGTGTCGCCAGACTCGCGTAAGCGGAGTTAACCAGTTTAATCCTCTCCTTCGTTTTTTTTCCACTATCCCCTTTAAACGGGTTTTTCAGCCGCGTCTTTTTTTCCCCCCGAGTCTTCCCGTAAGTTTCCGCGGTGCCGGGGGAGTAATAATAAAAATAAATACCCTCTCGGTTACTCTGCGAGCTGGGAGAGTTCCACGGGGAAAATGAAAAAGATGTACGTACCTACGATACATACGTGTGTGTACGTACGCAAATCAGCTATTTATTCAGCGATATGATTTTCCAAACGGACCCCCGCCGGAACTTTTCCACAGGTAACGAAGATTCTCGCGGCTGAAGTGTTTTTTTCTTCACTCGATATTCGCGGTGGATGCGAGCGAAGTGCAAATGACGGCGAGTAGTTCCGGTAACTCGGGAAAACAAGGCGATTTGTTTAATCGATCGGAACGTTTCACCTTTCGCATCGGGAGCCTTGCGCTCGGCTAAGGGAACGTTATGAAATGGAATCTCAAGTTGCCGGGAAAATCGAGACGCTGGGAACGCGACACAACGCGGTGTGAAAATCAAGACGAGAGTTGGGAAATGAATTTTTGTCACACCGAACGATCACTTTCTGGGAAATCGACAGAAATAATGGGAAAAGTGACTTTTTACCAAATGCAAACACCGTGTCGCGTTTTCATTTCTCTGGAGATTGATTCATGTTAAATTGTGACACTATCGATCATTTAACTCGTCGGAAAATGACCGAAAACTGACAACACCGGTTGCACAGTGTCCCCTGTGAAAAAAAGACATTTCCACGTTGAGTGTCTTTATTTTAATAAACGCGAACGCGGAAAAACGGATGAAAGCGACGAGAAGTAAAACGGGAGAAATAAATTTCACAATGACGGATCCCCTTAACGTTTAAACGACGGGGCTCGACGAGCAACGAAATCGGTTCAGAGAGCGGAAAAGCTGCGAGAATCGCGAGGTATCGACCGGGAAAACCCGATTCCCAAGATGAAATCGTGGGACGATCGTTCTTGCGAAAAGACTTTTCGCGAAAGCTTGCGAAAACGGGACCAAGATGTCCGTAATACATTGCGGTGTCCGTTCGAGGGGGAAAAAAACGGGAGAATACACAACCGGAGACGGATACGGTGGAATATCAACAGTTCCGTGAAAGAACCGCGGTGAAATAAACACAAAGAGGGGGGAAATATTTACATTCGATGAATCCTCGTGAAAATCAGAGAATTGAATGGCTCGCGAAATATTTGCCGAGCTTTCTTCCGTGGTCACCGGCGGTGTTTGCTGCGGAAAATAGACTCCGGGAACCGTTGCAACACGTTCTCTCGCTGATCGCGTAAAATATCCGACGAAATGTAGTTTCACATATTTTTTAAAAATGACTCTGACACGAGAAAAATCTTGCAAAAAGATTGTAGTAATTAATCAAAGCGCCAGGTGGCTCTTATATTAACCTGATCGAATCTCCAGGTAACCCAATAGAATTATAATCAAATTTTGTCCCTCGTAGGATATACAGCGGCGAACCACAAGAATTTTAGCTATACAGGGTGTTCCAATTTTCATCGATCCCTCGAGACATCAGGGAATTAATTACTAAACGATGTTTCGTTGATGAAGATCAAAGAACATCATGCGAAACATTTGGTTTTGATTCCCAATGATTCCCGTGATATTCCAGTGGGTAGAATAAAATGAAACGACCTGTACGCGCGATATCTACTCCACCAGGGGAAAAAAGCGTAGTAAATTAACACAGATTAGATCGAACCGTAGACACCAATGCAGTTCTAACGACATATTTCCGAGCCACTGATCCGAGGATTACACAGCCGGTAAGCAGCTAGTTCCGGGCAGGAAAAAAAAATCGAAGAAAAAGAGTAGTCAAAGCCAGTGGTGTTTCAGGTAGCGTCTCTGACTATCGGACTGTGCGGACCCTGAATCGATCGTCCTGTGCTTTTCGGCCGTTTACGTCGCTTCCCGTTGACTTTACGCGACGAAAAATAAATAACGAGACGTTCTTCCTGCATTCTCCGGCGAACGGATCAAGTTCCCCGGAAACCGGAAATAAACTTTAGACACACGAAAGATGTCACGAAAGATGATTTTGATTGAGAATTGATGAAATTTATCGAGTTGATACCATTTTAATCGAAATTTATTCGTCTCGAAGATTCTCACGTTAGAATTATTGGGGATTCTATATACGTAGAGGGTGATAAACAAAAGGAAGACTTTAAAAAAAATGTAGGTTACAAGAGCGCGTAGCTAAAAAGTCACGCGAACGCAACCGAGGCGATGCGAAAGAGAAATTCTTTTCCCTGGTCGTTCCTTCGAGGCATTTCATTTTCAAGTGAAAGCAAAATTCCGTCACTTGTACCCGGCTGTAAATATTCCGCAAACACGCAGTGGTACGTACGTATGTATGCACGTACGTATACTATACGTGTGTCGATGCATTTGCGCAACATTTGAATCTCAAATATTGTACGTTCGTTGGAGCCGTTCGGAAAACCTCGATACACTACGGGGAAAAGGATTTTTCCCTCGTTTTTTTTTTCGTTCCCGTAACTTATCATCTTTCCGCGTTTCTTCGTGTGTATGTATATGTATTTCTTTTTTATTTTTCGCGTCTCCCGGTTGGCGTGCCTGGTAGTTTCTGCGTTCGGGTTAAATTAAATCCGTTTATTTTCGCGTTTTTTTTTTACCGAATCGTAGCTTATGATCTTTCCATAATTCCTATCGTTTCTCATTCTTTTTCTTTTTTTTTTATTGTTTGTTCTGGGTGTTCGTATGCCGCGTAAATAAAACACTAGCGTTCTCACACGCCTCGCAAATACACTAGGAATATTCCCACACGGACACCCGCGGCATTAAAAACTCACGCGCACTTCCCGCCGTGTAATAAAATACAATTTTTTAGACCGACACCGATGCTGGTTTTTTTTACCAAGCATGGTTTCGCTGATTGATTCTCTGCATTGTTATTTATTATCACGAATCGACGGCACGCGAGTGATAAAACTGGGACTGTCGGACCCCGTGGAGTATAAATATGAAATTTTAGTTTGTTTAGAGAAACTTGGACCTTTCAATATTCACGACGAGACACTTTTATTTCTCTAGTACAGAATTTTTTAAATTTCCATTAATAACTTAACATTTCATCCGTGAAGTTTGCGATAAATGTACAATATTAATGCTACAAAGATTCTCCGGTTCAAATCTCAAGAAAGATACTTATTTATCTATTAATCGAATCGCCCAAAAATTCCTAACGTTCCCGGCATCGAAATGAAAGCATAAACAATCACTGATAACACGGAACGCGAGATTTGGCGATAAATTCGTAAATCTCGGCCCGTCGATTCCGAGATACCGGAAATTCGAAAGGTGAAAGAAAGCAAAGGGAAGGGGGGAGAAAAAAAATACTCATCGTCCCAATTAATACGGAATCCCCTCGCGACCCTTCGCCGTCCGAAGGGTTGGAAAATGCGACCTTTCACCCGACGCCCTTAACGACGGTGGTGATTGATAGGAGTCGGTGTCGGCAACATACGATCGCTCTTCCCGCCGATCGTGTTTCCGGTTGACGAATCGCTAATGAAAACGCAGCCAGGTCGATAGCCCCGTTCCGCCCCACGGCATTTGTCGCATGCCGCAAAATACGGCTGGATGTCCTATGCTTTACGACCCATACGAACCCCTATTTACGTACACCGACTGTTTTCCGGGGGAAATGCGAAACAGATTTAACTTCGCGCCACCGCGATTTCGGGAATTTTATTTTGGAGACTGCTTGAACGTGTACACGTATACATGTATACGTAGGTACATTCGCAGGGCAAACCGATAAACTTAACTATTAGAATTATTTAAAATTTAAGTGTCACAGTACTTGATCGTATCATTACTTTTTATATTCAAAATTACTTTCTTTAATAATTGGGCTTAATAGCACCAAATGATAGAAATTTGTCTAGCTGCTGAATAATAAATGATTTTAATAATGTGTATTAGGTAATTAATGATACTGAGAGATCTCACGCACACTTTATCAATTTTCCGCGCGTTATGTTTTATTGGATTTAAATCGAAGTGACAAGTGTATGGCGTATATGGACGTGTATGTATGTGTATTGTAGAAACGTACGTGCACGCGTTTGGATAATTAAACGTTTCTTGATGGACGGAGCACCGGCGAACGTATTCCCGCGTTCATTTCGCGCTATCGATGGCCGCGCCATTGTTCCACGTTGTAAATTAGACGGGAAATTTTCGATTGGAATCGGTGGACACGGAGAGTAATGGAAGAAAAGTAACGGTGACATCCGAAGCGGATGGAGAGCTGGATTAACGGTGAATACGTGTGTGCGTGCGTGTGTCTGTGTGTGTCACGGTTCTGTGTAAACCGAGGAGATTGAATTTGTTCGGGCCCGGACACATATAGTTTAATTAAAACGGCTTTGCATTGTGTCTAGGCCAAGAGAGCAGAATCGGGCTGGTGGAATTATAGGACGAATACCGGAATTGATGGTAGAAAAAAAGATACGTACTGTAAATGATAATTCAGGTGTTAATTACATTACTCTGATCTTCTCGTGTGTCGATATCTGTGAAATCTTTGGACCCAGTTTTTCTGGGACTTTTTCTTCGCATGGAATCTTAGAAAATTTAGATATTTGTCTTCAATAATATACAATAAATCATCCTATGTTATGCTTTATGGGAGAAATAACAAAAGTTTCCTATTTAAATAATAATTCCATTGTGCAAGTAAAAAAATGAATGGCCTTCCCTTTCAGTGTCGAGATAACTATCCGCAATGAAAACAATTCGTCCGCCGGTTTTCCAAAGTTACGACGAAACCGCGACGGAGTGAAATTACATACATATCCCCGCGAGAGGAAAATCCGCGGGTGATTTTCCCATCCGCGGCACTTAACTCCGACTGTTTCACGATTGTTGGGAAACGCGCGAAAAATTCGCCGCGGAGCGTGTGAAAACACCGGGAAATTTTTCGTTTGTCAAAACCGTTCCGCTTCGTCGTGGAAACACAGCTACTACTACGTCGTTGACGGGACGTTCTCTTTTTTCTCCTAATTGTACGTGTAATTGTCGTAAATGGAAGAAGGAAGAAGGAGACCGGCTTTTCCGGAATTTTCTTTTCCTTTTTCCACCGTATCCTTCGGTCCACGTACAATTAGTAAGCCACGCGGTGAAACGTCGCGATCCTCCGTCGGACCGTTTTGAAAGGCGCCGTGAAATTCAGCGTGATCGTCAGGGAAACGAGATTCGCGACGTAAAATTTAATTATCGTCCCGTAAAATGACGGAAGCGTCGCCGGAACTATTATTTTGTTTTCTATGCTCCCGGAGCCGGGCGCGTGATACCATTGTAAAGGGATTAACTCGGTACCTGCCGAAATTACGCTCCGTCCGCGTGTTTCGTAATTAAAATATGTCCGTAATTAAACGTCAGTCTATTACCATGATTTTCCGTACGTTTACACGTTCTCCGCCCCGCGGTGGTACGAAAATATCAGGTTAAATAATTACGATGCGAAGGACACGTTTCACAATACGGATATCCCGCAATATTTCCGATAATTTTCGCGATCCGAATCCGATAGAATTTTAATGTATCGTCCCGACAAAGAAAATTAAATGTTCTCCATTATATTATTAACAAACATACGTATACATATGTAGATATTTATACATATATCATGTATCAATAACAAAACGAGAAATTTGCACACGTGCACACGGTGATATTTAATGGTGTAAAGAGACAGAATTTATACGACACTCGGCTACACGGGAACTAGATTAAACAGCTCCACATACACACGTGCGCACGATTTTGCATGCGGTTTTGTTCACGGGTTTCGAAACCGGCTCCACCGCCGGCAAAACTGTGCGTTTATGGACAACACCGCATCCATCTTATATGTTTTATGTATTAGTAGTCGGCAACAGTTTTGATCCGACAGTGTTTGCAGTACGGCATAATTCGTACGACCGGGTTCCCTAAAACCGCAGGGCACAAAACCGCCGTAGCCGTCTACGGACGTGTGTGTAAGTTACGACGAGTCTGTGTTTTTGAAACCGCATCGCGCGGTCGTACACACTTCCTCTGTGTGTGTGGGTATGCGTGTTCGTGTTGGATACGCCGAGGGCATGGAATTTCATTCGCAGATTTAATTGAGAAAAAAGAGAAACCTTTTTCGGGGTGGTACAGGATTTATGGGAAACGTTGTACGGTCGTATTTTTTTCTTTGACGGGACAATGGAACTCAAGTAGCTTATGGCACGCAATTTGAAACCATGTCTTTCGATTGTCATTTTCGAATCACTTGAATATTTAAAAAATTACGGGAATGATGATAGAATTACGAAAATCGCGAAAAATGGTAAAATTCGACCAGTTTTTTGGTCGGCATTCGCTCAATTTTAAAGATAGAGACCTGAGACTGATACCATTGTTTTAGTTAGAAAATTCTACGCCAGATCAATGTATAATAGTTGTACTTTTCGAAAATTTAATTTTTCGCAAAAATCTGAAGGGGGTAGGTCAGGATTTTTTGCGATTTTCGTAATTCCTTCGCCATTTCTACAATTTTTGAGCTATTAAAATGATCCTGGACGTTTTGGACGCGGAATCCGAAACCGAATAAGCCAGTGAAAGAATCATTATGATATCTCAAAAATTGTGGAAATGGCGAGTGATTTACGAAAATCGCAAAAAATCCTGACCTACCCCCTTCAGATTTTGGCGAAAAATTAAATTTTCGAAAAGTACAACTATTATATATTGATCTGGCGTAGAATTTCCTAACTAAAACAATGGTACAAGTTTCAGACCGCTATCTCAAAAATTGAGCGAATGCCGATCAAAAAACTAGTTGAATTTGACCATTTTTCGCGATTTTCGTAATTCTTTCGTCATTTCCACAATCTTTTAGATATCGACCTGATTCTTTCACTATGTTATTCGGCTTCGGATTCCGCGTGCAAAACGTCCCGAATCACTTTGATATCTCAAAAACTGCGGAAATGACCAAGGAATTGCAAAAATCGCAAAATATCGTCAAATTCAACTAGTTTTTTGATCGGCATTCGCTCAATTTTAAAGATAGCGACCTGAGACTTGTACCATTGTTTTAGTTGGGAAATTCTACGGCAGATCAATGTATAATAGTTGTACTTTTCGAAAATTTAATTTTTCGCAAAAATCTGAAGGGGGTAGGTCAGGATTTTTTGCGATTTTCGTAATTCCTTCGCCATTTCTACAATTTTCGAGCTATTAAAATGATCCTGGACGTTTTGGACGCGGAATCCGAAACCGAATAAGCCAGTGAAAGAATCATTATGATATCTCAAAAATTGTGGAAATGGCGAGTGATTTACGAAAATCGCAAAAAATCCTGACCTACCCCCTTCAGATTTTTGCGAAAAATTAAATTTTCGAAAAGTACAACTATTATACATGGATTTTATAGAGAATTTCATGCCCGATTCAATGGTACCAGTCTCAGGTCGCTATCTCAAAAACTGAGCGAATGGCAATCAAAAAACTGCGTTAAGTTACCGCCGGTGAAATGGATCACGTTTTCTTCGAGTTCGAAAGTATCTGCGGGACAACGAGGGATACCTCCATCGGTGGAACGTAGTGGCACAAAGTAAGAAGCCTGGAGAGGAGGAGAAAAAAACATAAAATAAAGGAAAAGACCACGTGTCTTACGGACGGCTTCGTGACCACGTAAATTCAAATCCCAGAAGACGCGGACGACAAGACGGGAGAAAGAACTGCATGCTTTCCCCAACTTTCTTCCCTTTGTTCGCATGGAGAACCACTCGTCGAATTGTTTACGCCTGAGTGTCAAGGGTCCCGAGAAGAATATTGAAACCAGCGTAACGCGAATTTCCCAATCGTTTTGTACACTTATGCAACGGTGATCGAACTCATCAAAAGGTAATTAGACGATGGTCACATTTTCTTAGTATTGAAAATTGCAATATTCAATTGGATACAAATTTACCGCTGCCATTTCCACACATTAAAGGTTCCATGACTGAAAGTTTTCAACGCAGAGAATTTTTGCTACATTCAATTTCCCGCGCTTGGAAAATCTTATACGTGGAAATTACCACAGGATAAAGTCTTTTCGCGCGTGAAAATTTCCCGACACTTTGAAATTCCTGCGAGAAAAACCACGTGGGTGTATCAATTGATTTCTCCAAACCGACCAAGTGTGATGGAAATTCCACCGGTCCTGCCACCGTATTTCCCGGGGTTTCACCCGTGAAAACTTCATTTTCCTCTCACGAGATTCTTCGTGTCCACCGGAAAATGCGGCGAACTGCATTTCTCCCTGCATATCTCCGCAAATATGCGGCGGAAAGGTTCCACCCCCACCTGTCACCCCCCGGTGCCACCCTTTCGAGCAACGAAAATTCACCGGGCAAATTCCGAAATCCTCCTTTCCGTCGTAATTAACCGCGATAGTTATGGTCCGCCTATTATCTAAATTTCCGATGTCGCTAATGCACGCACGGAGAATCGCGGTAGCCGCGCATACAGATGCAGATCTACGTGACCGAAATTCCACCCACCTGTTTATATGTATATCCTTTAATCAATCGGGAAACGGCTGATCAATTATTCCGCGCAACGTACGAATTATCGTTTCGACGATCGTCCCGGTGAAAATTAAAACGAACGGGACAAAAAATCGTTGGATACGTATAGATGGAATCGGATCAGAGGGTTGGGGGAGAGGGGAAGGGGAGGGGAGGCAATTAGAGCGAGCGGGTAGCGTAAAATAAAAGGGTGAAATTATGTCGCGACACGTGGTGTCAGGTTGCATGAAAGCGTGTAATTAAGTAATTATAATTAAATGAAAAATTAGCGTTGCCAGCTACAGCTACTGTCTCTCTCTCTCTCTCTCTCTCGCTATGTTTCCCCCTATTTCTGTCTGTCTCTCTCGCTCTTTGTTTCTGTGTACATGACGGGTACATTTCGACAGTTTCTCTGTGTTAGTTGTTACTTTCCCTTTGATCGTAGGGGTAACCCCGGCCCAGCGACACGCTGACGAACGAAAAATAAACTAGCGCAATTGAACGGACCCGGGATAATGAGCTGCAACAATCGCAGCCAGTTACCTTGATTATCAGCTTTATTAACGCGCATATTCACGCGCGATTCGGCGCAGCTGGCCCGGTACTTGTGTCTCTCGTAATCTGTAATTTCGTAGAGAACTGGTTGACGAGTCCACGGGTGTCCATTGGTTATTAGCTTTGTTTGGTAATTTTAGAATTTTCCGCATTGACGTTGAGGCAATCGACGATAGTAGTCATTCCAATTTCTACGTTTTAAATTTTATTTCTCTTGTAATTTTCAAAACGTCGAAATTTCGGTGTTTGGAGTTGTTAAGCATTGAAATTTTGATACCTGGAATTGTCAGGCATCGAAATTTGAAAGTTTGGAATTTTCTCAAAGTTGAAATCTTCGAACATTAAATTTCTGCGCACTGAAATTTTCCAGCATCGAAATTCGAGGGTTTTGGAATTGCGGGATATTAGAATTTCATGGTTGTTAAGTGTGTATGCGTGAAAGATTTGACTCTAGTGTCAGGTAGTCACAATTCCAGCGAGAATATTCCGGCGGATTCGAGCGTGCTTCGTTAAATCATCTTCATACGATAATAGAATTCGATTACGTTCCACGGCACGCAGTTACACCGTCGGACCGTGAACAGGTGGCAGTATTACAAATCTCGCGTAACGAACAATTCCCGCGGAATTACCGGTTAATCGCGAGGCCGGCGAGTTATTGGCATTAAAAATTCCAGCAGTGCTCAACGGCGGGCATAACAGGTCAACTATTACCATAATTGTTGGTTCTGCTAACGCAGCTGCGCTATTATCGTGATTTCGATAGTTCCATGGTCACCCACCCTTGCACAATTTCGCCCTTACGTACCAGATTTCATTCGTTTTAAGTGAAACTAATCAGAAATATGTGATCACTCAATTAATCATCTAACGAGAATTAACAATCGTGAAACAAATTATTTAAATAATTCATTCTACAATTTTCTAATTCCCCATATATTGTACTATCCAGTGTTCTAACTGAATGATTACATCTATTGTAGATTGCTTTAATACATTATTATATACTTGGACATGACAAAGTAGAAATTTGATCAAAAGCCGAATTATTCCATTACGTTTCACATAAGCATTTCAAAAACGGATGACCAGTCCAATTTCCCCCGTTTCAATAGGACCAACAACGAAACAAGAACGAACAACGAAATTTCCCAAATCACAATGCATCTCGGGTTCAACGACTCGGAACTTTATAATTATCGAAAACTGGATCTGCTCGACGAAAACTTAACGGAATCACCGGCAACGTAGTCGGGCGTAATTACACGTAATAAGTGTCAGCGAGTTATCAGCATGAAAAAATTGCCGCAGTGCTTAGCCGATACAAAGGGCACCACCCCATTACCATAATTGCTGGTTCCGTGAACACACGTACACACACACACCGTGATACCAGGGTGACCAATATACACGACCACGTGTTCGTAATCCCCTCTACGTATATCGTCGTTCGCGGCGGTTTGGTTTACAGCCCCCGGAGAGACGTTCCTTTACCACCCCCCTTCCCTCCCCCTCCCCCTAGCACCCCATTCATCCCCTGTCACGTCGAATCGGCCGCGGAATGCGAGAATGGACGAGTGTGTGTACGCAAGGGTGAGTGTACGTGTATGTACAGGGTGTATCTTAATGAAAGGAGATGGTCTGGGTTGGTGGTGGTGATTTACGGGGTGAAAAGTGCGACTAGGGAATTTGGATTCTTTTAACGCACTCGTAGTCGATGATTTTTTATTCACTTTTGAGAAAGTACAATTCAGGTGAAACGGGGGCAAGTCTGTAGGTGTGTTATATAGAATGATGTAGTAGGGTGTCAACTGTTGTGGACGTGTGGGTGGCGAGGGAAGGGTAGCGAGGGGTTGGATATGGATTGCTTGGATTATTGGGGACTTTTTCGGGGAAAGTTTTGTAGTATACGTTTTTCTACGTGGAAATTCTCCGTGAATACAATGATATAAGATTCGAATCGATATCTCTGATATCGTGAAATCCATAGGAAAATGAGTTATGAAATTTGTCTATGGTTCTGATTTCCATTTAGAAAATTTTCCAAATTTCCACCATGGTCGTATTCTCTATCTAACGTTTTCGTAATTTCACCAAGGAAATCTGTTTTCTACTCATTTCGCGTTCGTCATTTGCGGAATTATTTCACCGAATTTACAGAAATCGGTCAATGCGACAAAAAAAGTCGTGACATCCAGAAACACCCTGTATAACGGCGCAATATCGCACGTGGTTTTTTCGTATTGCCATGCGCTGCCCTGGCGACCCACGGCGGGAGATTTTCCTCGTCCCTTCGGGCGCCCTTTGATCTGTCATTCGTGGAACGACCCCACGGTACCGCGGTTCGGAAAGAACTCGAATTTTCAGGACGCGCAGAACGAACTCGATACGCTCTCCCCGTGGGAGAGGTGGAAAAAATTGCAAAAGTGAATTAAACGGTGCACGGACTAGGACACATTTTTTTTATTTATTATCTCTCTGGGAGTTTCAAAAGTCTCTTTTTTACTTACACGTCATCGAACATTGTATCACTTCTCAAATTGCTGAAAGTAAATAGAAAATATTGAAGTATATAAATTCTAATTTTTCAATCGATTAGATTTTGATTGTCCTTTCAACCTATCAGAGTGAAAATCGAGAACAGAGATACATAGGTACCTTGTGCGAAGAAATTCCAAACAGATTGATGATACACAGGTTATTTTTTTCGTTCGTTTTTTGCCAGCGACACAAGCGTGTCCTAAGACACGAGATGATTAATTAACGGCAAACCGGTGTGCGTGTAACTGGACCACAGTGTGACACGGTTTAACGGTGGCAGGATCGATTAGAAATTCCTGAACGGTTATTCGCGGGCATAGCTGGTCGGTGGAAAGGCATCCCACCGAATATTGTCATGGGTCGCGCGTAAATTATGCAACGAGGCACCATAGTATGCGAAACGATGCCAGCGTCGACGGCCCGCGTCCATTATGGGCATCGTGACAACGACGCCGACGAGTACCATGACGCCAATCGGGGTTTTCAGAATGAGGCGTCGCGACGCTCTGTAATCCATCCTCCTGACAGCGGTTTTGCTAATGTTCGCAGGGACGAAGAAACGGCGAGCGAAGAAATTGCTATGTCGGTTTACGTGGCTTCGAAATTTCAACGCGTAGAAATCTCAACGCGTAGAAATTTCAAAATGTAGAAATCCAAAGCGTAGAAATTTCAAAGCGTAGAAATTCAAAGCGTAGAAATCCAAAGCGTAGAAATCCAAAGCGTAGAAATTTCAAAGCGTAGAAATTTCAGCGCGTAGAAATTTCAAAGCATAGAAATTTCAGCACGTAGAAATTTCAAAGCATAGAAACTTCAGCGCGTAGAAATTTCGAAGCGTAGAAATGTCAAAGCGCAGAAATTTCAAAGCGTAGAAATTCCAACGCGCAGAAATTTCAAAGCGTTTTCAAATTCTACACTTTGGAACGTGGGCCTCAAAAGCGTCTGCCCTTTAAATTTCACTAGTCACATTTCCATTATATTGCCAGGTCATAAAATACAGGACGAAAGAATACAACGATGCCAATCGACGCTAGAGAATCAGTCGTCGCGACGCCTTACGATTCATCCCGTTGACATTGGTCTCTTAATATTTCATGCGAAAGAAAGTCGAAAGATCGACGCTGAATCTCCATAGAATCAAAAAATTCATACTTTATGGTATTACGGAGTGGAATTCTTAAGGGATCCGGAATAATTCATTCACACGAATATTTCTCGTAAGCTTTGTTTCTTTTGTCATTCGGTTTCAAAAAAGAGAGAGCTTTAAAGGGACGATATAAATCGCACGGAGGTTATCGATAGTGATAATAATTGACAAGGGTGAACCGTCGCGTCATAAAATATTAAACGTTGACCCGATTGTGTCACTCTTAATCCTCGACAGTGATATTGTTGTTAGTATTCCGATCATTGGGATCGGTAAAGAGGAGGTAATGAGGGGAAATGTTAAAGCCAGAAATTACACGGAAAGGTCGTACATTGAAAAGAACCTCGTTAAAAAGGGACATAAAAAATCGATGGTCAATTAAAACACGAACGAAGGATAAAAATTTTACTCCCACCGTTACACGTTCACAGATTTTCACCGATTTCCTTCTCGCTTTTCGCGGTCATCCTAAGAAAAATAATAATTAAAAGTTTCGCGTAAAAATCACCGTGAATCCCGAGTTGTCTCGTGATAGAAGTGCAACGTGACGTCGTCCGACGTTAATTTACTATTTAAATGTAAATATGTTTACCGGTATTAGGAATTCGATGTTCGCCGAACGTCCGAACGAGATATCGGCATATCGGGCAACGAAGTTGCCAGGCGTCGCGACGCGTCGTATTATCGGG
Source organism: Mimumesa dahlbomi (assembly GCA_917499265.3). NCBI lineage: Eukaryota > Metazoa > Arthropoda > Insecta > Hymenoptera > Crabronidae > Mimumesa > Mimumesa dahlbomi. The sequence goes on from OU824118.1 coordinate 14,160,716, forward strand.
ATGCGCACCGATGCAGAAACCCGACGACAAAAAAACGAGCTGCGAGAAAAATCCGCGCGAAACATCCGCCCCCTCGATTCTGAACGGTGTCTTTTATTTATATAATATATCTTTTTTTCACAGGAAGTTGAAGAGAAATTATAAACGCGGATATTTTTGGACTGTGATCACCTTTCTTCTATCGTTTCCGCGGACAAAGTAACGCGGAAGGGAAAAAAGTTTCGATTTATTAACACTTGGCGCGCCAATTAGGTCGGCTTTGAGCAACTCGGCCTCTTTATTTAAAGTGCTAAAGCTTGAGTGCTTAGAATAATCTAGACCGCGTGTTAGCCAGACATTTTTCGTACGCAAATCATGTTTTTTTATATTTTACAATCCCTGGAAATTACTTTTCTTAAAGTTCTGACGCTCCGCAATTCCTGTGTCTTAAAGTTTTGACCCTTTGAAATTTCTGCTGTCTATAATTTCAAGGTTTTGCAACTCCTACATTCCAAATTTCAAGATTTTCACATATCTACGCTCCAAAATTTCAGAACTTTAACATTTCTAACCCTTAAAGTTCCAAACCCTTTAAAATCCTCCTCTTTGAAACTTCTACCCCCTGAAATTCAAAACTCCACCTATTTCTCTACCCAAAACTAATTTTCCGCGAAATACCAAAATGTCCAAAGTTCATTCGGTTGATTTAACCCTCCATCAGCCGGTATTTCGCTTCGTATTAACTTAGAAACGGTAGGAACCGGCTCCCCTCGAACTAACGACGTTAATGGACGTTAAGCGTAATGGGGGGCTAATTATAACGACACGCCGGCTTATATTTTCCCGTCGTCCTCTCGGTTCACCCGGAATATGGCGGTTACATCGAGCCAACGCCATAAACTCGAAACGTAATGGTGTTCCATGCGCCGGTTAAACGTTCCAGTACGACACACCTGTGGGCTCCCGTCGGACACATTTTACTCGCTCTTTTATTTATTTACCCGTAACGAGCGCACTCGATTCCACGCCGTCCTTTTCCGCCGCCATTATGCGGCCGTCACACTTTTTCCAGAATTTCCTTTCTGGTTTCGGACAACGACGGCGTTCGAATTTTGTTGCGCGAAATCTAACGGGACCGGCCGGGTAATTTTTTTTTTTTTTTCGAACAGGGTTACCGGCAAACCGTTCGATCGTTGGGAATTTTATGGCTTTCGAAGAGAAGATCAGGTTTTATGGCGGAACGTATTTTTTGGTGTATCGGGTCACTGATTGCCTACCGGCTCGATATTTAACGAGTTTAACGTAGTGGTTTCTGAGCCAGGATATTTTTATTGCCGGAACGCGCTCGGACCGCGAGGGATGAAAACGATTTGACGATTCGATGCGTAGACACTTTGACGCGTGGATACTTTTGTGCGTTGAAAGTGAACAGTGTGGGAATTTGATTGTCTTGAAACTTTGGAGCACAGGAATTTCAAAGGTTTGAAACTTTAAAGCGCAGGAATTTCAAAGGCTTCAAACTTTGGGGCGCAGGAATTTCAGAGGCTTCAAACTTTGGAGCACAGGAATTTCAAAAGCTTAAAACTTTGGGGCGCAGGAATTTCAAAGGCTCCAAACTTTGGGGCGCAGGAATTCCAAAGGCTTGAAACTTTGGGGCGCAGGAATTTCGAGGCTCCAAACTTTGGGGCGCAGGAATTTCAAAGGCTTGAGACTTTGGAGCGCAGGAATTTCAAAGGCTTGAAACTTTGGGCGCAGGAATTTCAAAGGCTTCAAACTTTGAGGCGCAGAAATTTTAAAGCCTTGGAACTTTAAAGCGCAGGAATTTCAAAGCCTTGAAACTTTGATGCGCAGGAATTTCAAAGGCTTGAAACTTTGAGGCGCAAAAATGTCAAAGCCTTGAAACATTAATAAACGCCACGCATCCATACGATACATATTCATCGCACCCATACAAATTACCAACCTCTTAACACATCCGGTGATTAATGTGTTCCAATGAACAGTGTATTTTTAACCATCCCCTCGCAAGGTAGTACTACGACCGCGGGAAGAATTCGCGGCTAGTTTACGTGTTGTTGGGTGTTCCAAAAGAAGAAGAAGAAGAAGAAGAAGAAAAAAAAAGAATAAAGAGGAGCACCGCTCCATTATACTCGAGATCCATTAACGTCCTTAATTCGCGGAAGCTCGGCAACGAACGTTCCGCAGAGAGGCTCCGTTCTGAATGAAAACTTCTTTCCCATCGACCACCGTCAACCACGATTAATGCTCTTTTCCGTTCCACCAGGGGAAATCGGGAAAAATCACGGATACCCCACCGCCGTCGTTCGAAGAAAAAGCATTTACAGCTCGAACTCTGAAAAGTTTCTATTAATTCGTAACGAGTCCTAATAACGATTCGGTGCGGCGTGACGGGCTTACAAATTACCCGATAGGGGGAAAAAAAACGAACGACGAGGTGAAACTGAGATATCGCCGACAATTACATTTCAATTTCGTTAACGCTCCTTTCCCCCTCTCGTTGGAAAACCGTCGGGACGACGAGCGCGTTCGTTCAAATTTGATTCTCGATTTTACGGAAGTGATATATATGTATATCAAGTGCACCCCTGTTACGTCATTTGACTTTGCATACCATTATCATTTTCAGACAATAATCCTCTTTTACGTTAAAACGCTCGTAGATTGATATTTTAATCATAATTTATATCGAACGATTTATATTTGTCATTTTCCACGTTACGTAATTCGTTTGGAAAATTCGACCAATCGGGATTACGAAGGTTTAAATACGATCCGCGAAAGATTAACCGTTTTTTAAATGACGTGGAATGATTTTTTCGAAATATTCCACGGTTCTATTCGTTTGCGCAATGATTCTCGGTGCGGCAAAAGGTGGCAGGTCTTTTTCTAGATGAACCGGAGTCATAATGGCGGGGATTTCTGATGGCGCTTACAGATCGCCCAAAAAAAGTCACACATCCTTAAACGTCTTTTTATCGAGCGGTGTCAGGGACGATTAATGCCCTCGAGTTCCGTATGAAAGCCCGGTAGAAATCGTCTATTCATAATTCATCGTCATAAAACGTTTCTTCGATTTCGCCCGGGGATTTAATTGCCCCGGCAATTAATTGCGATCCGTCGAACTGCGATCGAGTTTCCACGCGGCGATCGGATAGCATCCGGTTGGATTTATATGAAAAATTTTCCCTCGCCCCTAACTGCGAAATTCGGGATCGTTAATTGATATGCAAATTTACCCATAATCTTCGTTAAACAGTATAATACAGCCAAAGAAATTCTCGTTTAATTGCCGGCGAAACGTTTAAATCCGACGTGAAAATTACATAAATTCGATCCTCCTAACTTCGATCGAACAAAAAAAAAATAGAAATAAAAAGGAATTTACGTTAACCGGTGAACAAAATTTCAATTCCAAATGCTAAGAGCATCGTGAAAAATTACCCAGTAGAGCAGCGGCAAATAAAGATGTGAATTGCAGAACGTTTAAATTACACTCTTAACGAATTAAATTCCAAAGGTATTGAGATAATAATTTTCAAATAATAATTGTGTACGTTACGTTTCTATCGTTTTACGTCAAACTATAAGACATCGCCAGGGACGCCAGTTAATATCTGTAAAACGTTTCCACGGAAGCCGATTCTAAACGACCGCGATTCTTTCGAAGTCGCTCGGCTTCAAATTGCCAGAGAAGCAGTACGTAGCAACCCATTACCCTTATAGTCCATTAATGTTCCCCCCCCCCCCCCTCCCCCCGTTTGGAACCAGGTCCCGGCATTCCTCTTCGTTCCTTCGAAATCTTCTTCCTGCGTCCGTCGTAATCACAGCACTCGCTATCTGTATTTCTAAAATCTAGCGCAACGCGGAAAACCACCCCAAGAAGTCGAAAATCTGCGCTTTTCTTCGGATTTTGGATTTAAAATCAAACTATCCGGGAAATTTGATAAGGAAACAGAAATATCCAGACATATTACTTATTTTGTAGAATTTAAACGTGTGTTGTTAGCATGAATTCTTACAAAAATGTTATTTTTTTATATTATTGCGTCTGTTTGTTCGTGTATATATGTATGTGTGTGTATATAGAATACTTTTCACTGACTTTAGGAACGAATTTCTGTTACAGCGGCGGAAGTTCGAGGCCGGAAGTAAATGCTAATTGTCGAATGGATCGCTTCGAAGATGCGGTGAGTGAGTATATCCTTTCTACGGTGGTTGTTCGACTCTCCCCCATCCCCCTACCCCTCTTCAACAATTGTATTTAACATGTTTTCCCGAGAAAACACGTCGAATTGTTCGTCGACCGCGTGAAACCTGACATCGATCGCGAGCGGAGCTCCTCGCCACGCGAAATGTTTCACTTTCCGCGGAAAACTTCCGCGTAACGTCCCGCGGAAACTTAACGAAGTTGTGGGAATTCATTAAAGAAAAAAAATAAAAGAAAAGGAAGGAAGAAACACTGCCAGCGTGAATTTCGCGCGGAAACCGCGTACGGTTGTAACGCGTGGAAAAGTTTCTCGCCGGCGAGAAAGCCAGTCATGCAAATTAAACAGTTGGAACAATTCATTAGTGGAAAAGGGGGTATTACGTAATACAGAAAATAACAATACCTACCGGTATCACGCAAAAAAGGAACGACGAAATTGCTTAAGAATTGAGAGAAGAAAAAAAAGTGAGAGAGAGAAACAAACAAAAATAAGGTCTTGCGGTAGAAAAAGAAGATGAAGAAGAAGAAGAAGAAGAAGAAGAAGAAGAAAGAGAGAGAGAAAAAGACCAGTGAAATGTGCTTTCCCTCGTTCTTTTCCATGACAAGTAGGAAAAAGATCAACATTCACCTCATTTCCCATCTTCCCTCGCCACTTCGGTGTTGTTTTTTTTTCTCTCTCTCTCTCTCTTTTTTTTTCGTCCCGTTTTCTCCGTTCAACGGACGCATTATAAACCGACTGCACCCTTCAAAGGTCGCTGCTGACTCCTCTCCTATCTCTGTGAAATAACGAGGGTGTAATTTTCCGGGACGCATATTATTATCATCGGCAGGACACGGCTTCTTCCGAGCGGTACCGGTTCTCCTTGTTTCTTCGTCCACCATTCTTCGTGTTTTGCATATTCGGCTGTTCGGGCGGCGTCGCATCCGTCCTGTTTTCCATCGCTTTTGTCGAAATGCAACGTTGCGACTGCCTGGCTCGCTTCGTTACCGCAGATTCTTCTCTTTATCCACCTTTCGCTCTTCCATCTTTTCGCAGCATCTATCTTTCAGTCTCTTTCTCCCTGTCCGCCTTATTTTTTCTTCTATATCTCTCTCTTTTTCCCTTTTCGGCGTTCACTGTACTTTTCTGTGACATTTTCTCCCTAAATCGACGGATATGCTTTTTATTTTACTTTGAGCACTTCTGTTTCTCGTTCGTGACGTGAGTTGTGTTTCGAATTGTGTGTATAATTCACGCATAATGGAAGAGAAGAAGAAATTTGTGTCTCTAGTCCAATCAAATAGGATCCCAGAAGCGTCGACGCGTAGGAAAGTTTTTAACGTCGATAAACGAAACATGGTAATACTATTGGCGGACGGTTAACGAGCGGAAAATCTCTGACGTTCCTCGAAAGGCAAATAATTCGCTCCTGGAGGAGGCAAGATGGCTCGGTGAAATCTCATTTGATTTTTTAACGATACTACGCTCCTTTTGCAAACACCGTTCCCGAGAGCGGCACAGGTAGCCGGATTCTTCCGCGAGATTAATATTCTACCGTCTTAAGAGCCGGGGAACAAATTGCCAGCCATCCGTAAACGTCATCCGTACGACAGTAGATAATGTCTACTTAAATCGGCCGTAATTTGTCTGGCTGTGCACCATTACTACGAAAACGCTCGGTTGCATCTGGCGATCCAGCGGCTCTAATTTTGCTGTATTAGTCACAGAATCGCGCTATCATACACCCACGTTTCCACCCATCATAGTAATTTCTGCGTTTTATTCACTCGATTTCGACTGCGAGTAATACCACCGACTCTAACTAAGTACGTAGATATCAATGTCGATTAAAAGTAACCTGGTACTCTATATTTTAACAAAATTTCTTCATTTTTCATCCCTCTAAATAGACGTATATTTTAATTTAAACAAAAAAGGGACAAATTATCTCGTGAATTGTCTCATTACGAATGATATTTAAGCGTTTAGTTGGCGGATTCTATGGTTAGGCGAGTTCCACGTTGTTTCCACGTAGAAATTCCGCAAGCACAACGCCCGCACGTACGACACAGTATAGCATTTGGCAGTACACACGGTTATAACGGATTAATATCCCGGTGTCGGGTACATATCTTTGGTGGAACGGTAGACAATGTCTACCTACATCAGACGTAATTTGTCAAACCACACGCTGCCGCAGAAGTGGAAGCTTTACTTCCATCTGATGGTCCGCCAGCCACCGCCTGCCTTCGACAATACCCAAATCAACCCGAAGTTTCGCATAATCTCGTTTGCGGGATGGTCACGTGATGGGTAATTGGTCATTGACGTTCACATCGGTCCGGATTGGCTACTCGCGATAATTGCCCGCGGTTTCCACCCGGTGTATTTAACTGAGGTGCGAATGGGATTTTAATGCGTGGAAATTTTTGGAGTAGAAACATATTGGAGGAGATATTTTGGGGTGGGAATTTGAAAGCGTCGGAATTGCTATGCTTGGAAAATTTAAAGCGCAGAAATTTCACTGCGTAACAATTTCCACGCGTGGGAATTTCACTGCGTAACTACTTCCATGCGTAGGAAATTCACTGCGTAACAATTTCCACGCGTGGGAATTTCTCTGCGTAACAATTTCCACGTGTGGGAATTTCACTGCGTAACAATTTCCATGCGTAGGAATTTCAAGGCTTGAAAATTGGATTCATAGGAATTTCAAGGCATGAAAATTACATGCATAAGAATTTCAAGGCGTGAAAATTGTAAGCATAGGAATTTCAAGGCATGAAAATTACATGCATAGGAATTTCAAGGCGTGAAAATTGCATGCATAGGCATTTCCAGACGTTAAAATTTCATTCAGTGATATTTCAAGGTGTCAACAGTCCCACGCGTAGAAATTCCAGCGCGTAAACACTCTGTAACCCAGAATGTTCTACGCAAACCAAACTCAACACCCAAAAACATTCCATCCCGTAAAAAACACGACCCTCGAAAACTTCTCGATGACTTCGGGGCACGCGAACCTCAAACCTCGCAGCGGATCAAATCATGAATCTCTCTCTAAAAGAAAACATCCCCAAACTCTCATCCGACAAGTTTCTATATCAACCAACCTTCGTAAACCCCGCACGAAATGAAACTCCTACAAAATAATTATCGCAATCGGGAACTTTAATAGTTTTAGACCCACCTTTGGTAAACATCAATTACCTCTCTCATCTTGCCTGAAATTTCTCTCGGAAGCTTAAATAAATATGTATTTATCCATCCCTCCGTCAAATACATCGTTCCGCAGGAAAATATCCCCATCCATGTATGTATACATCCTATAACCCACAGCCGTACACACACACAAACACACTCACCGTCATCTAATTTATACGATGTACTTTGATACGGATCATCCATATTAACCAGTGTATGCCCGACTGTCGTACACACAAACTGGCAGTTCGTTAGCTTGATCTCCGTTGTCCATCGAAATACCATGGTGTTCCATGGTAACCCGGCTACTCTCTTTCTCTCATCTACTTTCTCACGGGACACCGTAGAAACTATGTGTGTGTCCAGTCGGCCGCGAGACAGAGAGTTGCGCAATTTAATATTCGGCCGGTTTGATATTCAGTGGACAGATATTAGCATGTAGAGAAGCGTGATGTCGGACACAAGTTTCAAGATGAATTCCGTTTCCTGTATACACGCAGCTGTAGTGGTTTCCCGTGATAAGGCTCGACCGATAAATTTCCCGCGGCTTGGAATTTCCCGCGTTTCCGGAAACTTCGAGTTTTAAGCTGCCGATTATATCGACGTAATAATAGATCTCTAATTGGAGTAATTGTTCGAGACTCGATCGAGGAAACTCGGGACGATTCGATTATATGCTTGTGTCGCGTATTGTTAGAATAAATAAGATGTCGGGCGACATCTTGGAATGTGTGCGCGAATAAAATTTCATCCCCTCCTGGCTCGGGAGGGTTCGAATTCTTGCTTGTTAATTTAGGGATTAATTTCGGGATGTTCGGCGGAAATCCCATGAGAAATGGGTAGGGAAAGTTTTAGGGGGGTCGTAAGTACTTGTTACCAACCCCCGAGGTTCAGTGTTTTTGGGGTAATTTGTTTAATTTCATTTCAACGGGACTTCAAAGTTTATGGAAATATTTGAATTTTATTTCTCGATAGTTGGTGCTATTCAATAGTTCTCTAATACAATTATAATAGGTGTAGTTTTCGAAAAATTGTGGAAATGGGGAGCGAATGAGAAAAATCGTGAAAAATCGTCAAATTCGACCAGTTTTTTGATTGCCATTTGCTCAATTTTTGAGATAGCGGTCTGAAACTTGCACCATTGTTTTAGTTAGGAAATTCTACGTCAGAACAATGTATAATAGTTGTACTTTTCGAAAATTTAATTTTTCACAAAAATCTGAAGGGGGTAGGTCAGGATTTTTTGCGATTTTCGTAAATCGCTCGCTATTTACACAATTTTTTAGATATCATAATGATTCTTTCACTGGCTTATTTGGCTTTGGATTCCGCGTCCAAAACGCCCCGGATCATTTTAATAGCTCAAAAATTACGGAAATGGCGGGCAAATTTCGAAAATCGCAAAAATTCCTGACCTACCCCCTTCAGATTTTTGCGAAAAATTAAATTTTCGAAAAGTACAACTATTATATGTTGATCTGGCGTAGAATTTCCTAACTAAAACAATGGTGCAAGTTTCAGACCGCTATCTCAAAAATTGAGCGAATGCCGATCAAAAAACTAGTTGAATTTGACGATTTTTTGCGATTTTTGCAATTCCTTGGTCATTTCCGCAGTTTTTGAGATATCAAAGTGATTCGGGACGTTTTGCACGCGGAATCCGAAGCCGAATAACATAGTGAAAGAATCAGGTCGATATCTAAAAGATTGTGGAAATGACGAAAGAATTACGAAAATCGCGAAAAATGGTGAAATTCAACTAGTTTTTTGATCGGCATTCGCTCAATTTTTGAGATAGCGGTCTGAAACTTGTACCATTGTTTTAGTTAGGAAATTCTACGCCAGATCAATATATAATAGTTGTACTTTTCGAAAATTTAATTTTTCGCAAAAATCTGAAGGGGGTAGGTCAGGAATTTTTGCGATTTTCGTAATTTGCCCGTCATTTCCGTAATTTTTGAGCTATTAAAATGATCCGGGGCGTTTTGGACGCGGAATCCAAAGCCAAATAAGCCAGTGAAAGAATCATTATGATATCTAAAAAATTGTGTAAATAGCGAGCGATTTACGAAAATCGCAAAAAATCCTGACCTACCCCCTTCAGATTTTTGTGAAAAATTAAATTTTCGAAAAGTACAACTATTATACATTGATCTATCGTAGAATTTTCCAACTAAAACAATGGTACCAGTTTCAGATCGCTATCTTTAAAATTGAGCGAATGCCGACCGAAAAACTGCTTGAATTTAACGATTTTTCGCGATTCTCGTAAATTAATCTCATTGATAACCGGTACTACATTTCACGTAGAATTCACGCGGTTCCAATAACCGACCGAATAACGTTTAGCGAGGCTTCGGTAAACTTTACAAATCTCCGGGCGAATTTTAATTGCGTGCTTTAATCGCGGCCCATGGAAATCGGGCCGCGGAACCCGATCCGTTTCGATTCCGACTGGATTGTCAATTAACTCTGAACATTTCTAAAGCGAATATCAACCCGGCGCTGCTCTTTCCCGTCACTTTTTCGGCCTGTCTTTCTTTCTTTTTTTTCTTTTTTTTTTTGGGTTCAGTTTCCCCGACGAAATTCCCGTTCATCAACTTTACGCGTCCGTTAACGACGTTTCAACGGGGAATATTAGTGCCGTAGTAATTATTCGCAATCGGGGCTCTATTTCCGAAACCGTAAAACCTTCCGGCTCGACGGATACCAGAAAAGCTTGCCGGGCCTCCGGTTTCCCAATTTCGCATGGCAATTTGATACCGCGGAACGATCAACGCCGTATCAATGGAATCGCGGGTACCATGGGAGGGGGGGCCGGGGGGGGGGCAATTTTTTTTGTCTACTTTCTAGTACACACTTTTTTTTTCTCGTCGAACCCCAAAACGCTGCCCGCGAATCGCGTGTACCGGTTTTAACGTCAGATTATTTGACGTCGATTGTTCCCGCGATATTTTTTTTTATTCACCGATCGACGATCGACGCTTTGTGATCGCCGGTCAAAATCACCGCGCGTGAATTTCCAGCGTCGTTAAAAGTCGTCCGTCGCAGCGTCACGCGTCGCGTATTATTTCGTTGTTGTTGTTGTTGTTGTTTTCTTTTTTCCTTTTTTTGGTTGCCCGTCATTGGAAAATTTTCGGTTCTCATGAACTAAAACGTCAATCTGACCGAACCTTATCCGTTGTTACGTTGTTACCGGTTGTTTTCACCCGCTGTTGTGCTCCACGCGTGAATTAGACGGTGGATTAAGGTTTTTATTTTTATCCAACCGTACCGGGGAAACATCGTGTGAATCGCCGACGATTTCGGGGATAAAATAAAATACCGAGGAACGAGAAGATAAAGGAGAAATAATAAAATGTCGCTTTATTTTTACCGTCACCGGTGTCGTAAAAGAAGTGTCATTTTATACACTCGTTTAATTCTTTACACACATATATATACACTTATATACATTATATATATAAATGGAGGGTTTCGTTTTTATATTGTCGCAGAAAGATCGGCTCCCCAGACGTGAAATATTATTTCTTTAAATAAAAATATAACTCCGTCGTAATGTTACGCGGGCGTCGGCCGGCCTGCGGGAATCGCGGGTATATAAATTTTTATTTCAACATTTCGCTCGTCCTTTTTTTTCCTCCCCCCTCCCTCGTCCCGCGCGCCGTCGAGTCGATAAAATTCATCTGCGGCTAAAAATTCTCGGGAAATACGTCCTCGGTCCAATAACCGGTAATTTGGTTCCCAATAGAAACGGAGAAGCCGCTGCTGTAACCACCCACCGGCAGCTGCAATAATTTTTTCACGAGAGCCCTTTTTTTTCGATAGCTCGCTGCATTGAGTTATCGCGCCGTGGTTTACGGCGGATTAACCGTTATCATTGCTACCCACTTTTTTTTTTACACGCTCGTGAATCGCACACCTCTGCGAACAAGTGTGTGTGTGTGTGTGTGTGTACCGCGGTTTAACCAAACATCGGAGGAAATATTACGTCGCTCGTCGACCGGATACCCCGAACGACACTTCTATTTATTTCTTTTAGCGCCGTTCCTCCCGCGAGCTTTTATCATCGCAACTTTTAAACTTCCCGCCGTTTGAACCGAAAGTACGAAGTTTCGGAGCGATTATCAATGTGAGAAAATTGTAAATTAACACTTTTTCACATAGGAATTTGGAAACGTGAAGATTTTTAGGGTGTTTATATGTATAAGAAGCATGGGAATTGAAAACTGTGAATATTGCAATGTATAGTAATTTCGATACGAAGAAATATCGACGCGATAAATTTCCGAATCGCTTCGCACCGTGGGAGAGTGCTCCTTCCGAAATTAATTACTGCCTCATTGAAACGTCACACGTCCGAATGAAAATATTGATATTCCCAAGCAGCGTCAAGCACCGACGTATATTTCACATGAATAAATAAACAATCGACGTCACGTTAAATTCAATGGCGCGTCCCAATTTATTCCCATGGACATCTTTTCGTACGTGTCTCGATAACATATAAATTTCTCTTCCCACTCGAGGTACGAGGGTTCGCACGACCCTATTTCGAAGGGACAATCAACTATGGCGCTCGAGGTAAAAAAAAAAAAAGAAAAACCTTCCGTTTCGGTAAATTGCGCGACCAATTTCACACTCGGACAGGAATGGAAAACGCGGCAACAATTTTTGCACCGCTGCGATTTCTTTTTTCCCGTTTTTTTTTTCTTTTTTTTTTATTTCGATGCATCGAGCTATGGCGTGACGGTTTACACCGAGTTAATTGGCGTCCTAGTTGTGGTTTTTCAAGTTCCCAACGATAAGCTTATTCCCGACGTCCCGTTGGAATCTGTTTTTCCAGAAATCCACGGATACCAACTTATGCACACATAGTTTCCAGTAAACGATCATAATTTCTTCTTCATTATCCGATTAGAATGAAATATAAAAAAAAAGTCAGATCGGATAGAAAAGAAGAACAAAATAATAATACTCCAAATCGGTTTTGCATCGGAGTTTATTAAAAATAATAATGTAGATCAAAATCATTGATAACTATAACGTCGAGGAGCTACTCTCACGTTGTATTTTCACGGGAAACATTCCTCCCACCGGTCGTTTAATGACGTAAGTAGATTACGAGTGTTCAAGCCTCGAACGTATCGCGATAATTTAAATAGTTCCGGAAGTATCGAAGCAGACGAAATTCCGCAACCGCTGAGTGTTACCAAACTGTATAAATTATGCACAACCTCGATACTCAACTACAATATTAATTATTAATCATTACCTACCATACCGTACCGTACCACGGTCGGCAATTTATTTCATATTAAAGAAATAAAGAAATCTAGAAAATTTCAACTCCAAATAAATAATCAAACCCTTAAAATTTTAAATCCTCGCACATTCTACCGTGTCATCGATTATTTCTACCAATCGAGAAACAAATACGATTGGATTACGCGTGGAAATCTCATTGAAAATTACTGATATTTCGCGGCACGGAATTTGTCGCGGATTAGAATGCAATTTGCCCGGATTTATCGCGGAATCACTGTATCGGAGGATTTCCGGCGTGGTTAAGTTAACCTGCCGGAGTGGCGGCGGTGTATTAAAGTGTATTACCGGGGAAAGTGCGAACGGAGAACACCATACAGGGATTATAGCCGACAAGGTATCCCGGGCAGGAGAATTTATAACTCGGTGTTGGCCGGCGAAACGAAACACCCGAATGTATACAGACTTGGAAATAGAATGTCCGTCGAAGTTCTAATTGATAGTTCGCATGCCGGTTATCTACTAATTAAACCGGCATATATAATTAATTTATGATCACATTACGCGGGATAGCGCGCGTGTTATATCTACGAATTAGGATTTACATTATACGTGTAGAGAAATTAATTACACGGGCGGCGGGCATGACTGCATTAAAACTACGAGGTAATTAATACACCCGCTTGATTAATTATAATTTAATTACCGTTACGGTTAGCATTATTCTTGGTATTTCGAGCGAGAATACGTATAGTATTATATACGTACCTACGTTCGGGTTGGTAATGAAATTTTTCGCCGGTTCTCGATTAGTTTGTTTTCCGTTTTGATTTCTTTTAATGGAAACAGGTGTCCGTTTTACGATAGCCAGAGACGCGCGTCGTAAAAACGAGATTCAAGGGATCTGAATTTAAAAGTCGAAAGGATTTCGTGGTACCTCGCTTCGAGGAGTGTTTTGCAAGTCTCACATAAATGGAAATCGACCGGTGCTACATTCAAATAGGGACATCCAGCTTCGAGACACATCGACCGAAATGTTTCTAACCGCGATGGGAATTTTCATTAGGAAATGTTTCCAACCGTCCGGTAAGAGAAAAAAAAATCGGCACGTTAGTCACGCACGATCGCGATGATCTCGCGAATTACGACCGTGGCAATTTCGAAAGTGAAATCCCATCATGAAAAGTAAAAATACTTTCCTTGGATCCCCGTTCGCTGACCAATACCACGATATTTTCAAGGTGACACATTTCAACGCGTAAAAAAACGTCGGTAATCTGAATCTCGCAAGACTCTCTTGTCTTATGAACGTATCCATACACACACACACACACACACACACACTTACACATACACACGAACGTACATATTCCACCAGCGACGCGTCGTAAATGAAAAAGCATCAGGTGGAGGGGGTTGCGGGACGCCGGCGTTTCCCTTTCCAATTTCAAACTATTTCATATTCAGGGGCCAAGCTCGTATGATATTCAGCCGCGGACATTAGCATGTAAAGGATGTAGCAAGAGAACGAAAAGTGTGGGGTGGTGTATGTATGTACGTATGTATGTGTGCGGCCACCGTGTCCCGTCGTGCCGTAATAATCCCATTAGAAGACCGCTCGTTGCCTCGGTACATCTATTCGGCCACGTACTCATCTGGTTACTCGTCCACGTCGCCAGGAAATAGTCGATTTTCACTGCAACGTCCTTTTGACAACGCTATTGCTCATCGGAATAAACTCCCTTAACGCCCCGCTTCACCGGATGAATTTCACTTGACCTTGAAACCGATGACGTCACTGGTCCACGATCATGTCACCATCTACGCTTTTACCTTTACGTTTTCCTAGGGGAAAAGTGGAAATTCGGGAAATTTCGCTCGATAGGCCCATAGTTTCACTGTGGTCAAGGCTGACCTTGAGAACGATTACGTCACAGGTCTATAGTTACGCGAAACTTTCTTTATAATATCTTGACATTCATGAAAACGGGTCAAAAGTAACTCGACCTTTCGCAAAAGTATTTAGGGTAGTTTCTCCAGAGTTCCTGAACAGGACGGGATATTCCTGCACACTGAAATTCCAAGGGGAGAAAAAAAATCTGTTTCCCAAAGAAATCGACGTCATCGGATCTCGCTTAAATCAACAATCCATTTCCAGCAAGTGTAACAACATTAGCGGGATACGTTTCGAGAACATTCCGCCATAATTCGCTGTTGGGGCGAACGGTCGATCGAATTTCCATGAAATCGAATTGAATTATCCCGCGCAGGTATTCTTCGTCGGTCGACGGCGATGAAAACGAGCAAAGGCGAGCCCGGATCGCGGTTCGAGATGTTTGATACGATTTTAACGAAGCTACCAGCCAGCCGCCGTTTCACCGGCGGAATGTAGATCCCGGGATTTATGGTTTTCATTTCTTGGACGGTGTCGGACGTGTTACTCGCCGCGGACGTGAGCGAAATATTCAAGAAACGCGAGGAACACGCGGCCGTGTTCAACGATGTAACACGTGGTGCCCGTGTCCGCGGAACACGAGTCCGTAATGTAGCCCAATTCGGGTTTTTCTCCTTTGTTTTTTTATTTTTTCTTTTTGTTTTTTCTTTTTTACTCGAGCGACTCGAATAAGAATGGGAACGTTCGCTGGCTTTGCACTTTCGACCACCGTATGTTCCGCGGGATTTTAGGCGAACCGATATCACGTGTTACAGGATGTATGAAAGAAACTATACAACGTGTGGACATGTGTTTGTTTCGTGGATATTAATTAGGGTGGTACTAGTTGGGATAGGTAAAAAGTAGAATGAAAGTTTTATAGAGTCAATTATCTGGTTTTTAATGACTCGTACAATCGATTGGTGGAAAGTACTTTTTCGTTCGTTGTAATTAACGAACAATGCACCGGTCGGCAATGTGTTCTGAAGCTTTGAAGTGCTTTTTTTTTATCCTACCGGAAGTTACTAAAAGAACTGACGGAAAAGAAACGGAACGGGTTGCAACTATCAGAGTTTCCGTTCAGATTGGTTGATAGGAGAATTTTGTATTCTATAATTTATCACAGTTTGCCAGTTCGAACTGTAGTTCGGTTACAACCGATCCGAGAATTCCCATTGAGAACACGCTGTTGAACAAGCATCCAACTAATTATCTGTTAGCGACGGAGTTGCAACTGTAATTTTCATCCAATAATCATAATTGGCCCGACCGTGGAGTAGAATTTCTTGGTAGAAAGCGGGTCGGAAGAGGGGCCTGCGCGTAAGAGTGAACGTTCATTTGAATATTCAAATATAACCGGAGATATCCGCGACTATCCAGTGGCGTCAGCGTTCGAAATAAATCAACGATCTATTCGATTGATTAAGCGAAAGACTAATCACCGCGATTTTTCATTTCGTACCTTACTCACTCACCCCCTCATTCCACCCCTCGATGACAATAAATCCAGCATCATAATCGCCAGTCAAAAGCAGCATTTCCATTTTTTAATCACTCTTTCGATTTATTCAATAGTCCTCAGACAATAAAAACGTTTTAATTTACGCAAAAATTATTCGATTCCCCGAATATAAATTGACGAGTGAGAAAAATGAATTCCCTAGAATGTCATTGGAAAGTTTGGGGATTTTTTGGCGAAAAAAAAGGAAAGTCAGCGTCCAAGAAGACCTTTAACTATCCTCGATCCGAGTCACCCCCGGGGGAATAAGCTGGTGAACAAGCGTCCAACTAATTATCCCTTAACAACGAGACTTGCAACTGCGATTCTTATCCAATAATCATAATTGGCCCGGGGGACTTTCTTGAAAGAGTCGGCCGCCATAACGAACCGAACGTGCCAGATTAGAATCGGCACAGGAGTATCTCGACCTGGCAGCCACCAGGACTCCTTTCATCCTGACCGCGTCGAACTGGGTCGACGACGGGATCGATCCTGACCGTCAAAGGACGCCGGAAGTTCGGGAACAATCGGAGGATTCTTGGAATCGATCAGCGCCTCTCGAAAGGCCCACCGAAGGCTGAACAAACTTTGCGACTTGGATTAATTGTCGTTTGCGAGGTGTCTTTGACGCGTTGAATGCCTTGGGGGTCACCGGTGACCGATAGAGAAATATTTCTTTGATATATAATAGAAATTACACACAAACGTATATACATTATAAATGTAATTTTCTTAGGTCGAAATTATTGCGTCAATATCTTTCGTTTGGTGGAAATTACTTGCAATGGAAATGTTGTGGCCTAGATATTTGTATGCAGAGAAATTTCGTTGCGTGGAAATGTGTAATGGTGCAATTGTCGTTGTGAGGAAATTTTGAGACTTAGAAATTTTGTCCCGTGGAAATGTCCTGACCCGAAATCTCCGTCGCGTGATTTCCCAAAGTGGTTGTCGGTTAATTTGGAGTCGCGTTTAGGTTAATTGGACGTACCGGTTTGAAGCGTTGATGAATACGTATTTTTTGTGATACCAAGTGTTTACGACGTGGAGAGATCTCGAGATTTTCGGTTAATTAAACTATATATCGGCGCTGCGATTGAAATATTCTGATAAAATGTTCATGGTACTCGAAGTATTACCGTTATCGATGTGGACAAACATTTTAATTCGGCGCAATGAGCCTCGAATATTTTCAATGATTCGTAAATGAGACGCAGAAGTGCCCTTTCGGTATTTTTATATATTTATAAATTAACGGTGGGTCGGAAAAATATTCACGGTTTTTTTGCATATCACCGCTCATCACCGTCGACAACATTTTCGATTTAATTACACCCTCACGGATCCCCCGGGTATTAAAAACTTAAACCATTGTATTTGTTTAATTAGAAAATTGCCGTCATTCACGTCGAATAAATAAATTTCGATCGACGTCTACTCGTCCGGAATATAACGTTGAAAAATGCTCGGCGATGCTTCGAGTATTTTTAAGTGAAATTGGATTACGGGACAGTTTTTTCGCCGTAAATCGTAACATTCGCGAAAGGAACGTAAAACATTTCGACGAGAGCTAGCGGAAACTTGATAGCATGATTACATTCTTTACAGAGATGTCGACAAAATATTAATTAACTTAATGTGCCCCGGGGGAATTGCGGAATTAATGGATCTAATTGGCATCTTAATTATTTCCATATATTTCCAACTCTAGGGCCAATTAAACCCTCGTAGCTGTGACGACGATATTTTACCCTGTCTCTCCTTCTACGTCAAAAAATATGTCCTTGACGTTATCAATAATCACAAAAATTCAGAAAAGTCTTAAAAACTCTCCATATTCCTCAAAATTCGTCACAATTCGCCTGATTCGTCGACCGGCATTTCGCGTCCGTCATCGACGGGGGCACGTTTCACCGCGTCGATCTTTAATATTTCGCCGTGGAAACGCGATCTCCAAAGAAACTTCGTCGCAAAAATTGGCGCGTATCACCCGTTCGAAATCCCACCCCCCCCCCATCCCCCCTTCGTCGACCCGCTCGTCGTTCGTCGTTCGTCGTCTACGTAATAACGGGCGAGCACGACGGCGGAGGTGTACGTGTTCCCCGGGTATATATTCCAGCGACGGAGCGTGGGTGGAAAGTTGCAGGAAGTCTGACGAGCCGTCGGAGGAAGCGGCTCCTCTCCCGGGAGGCTGGAAGTAAAAGCAATTGCTTCTCCGCCACGGTGGCGTCTCATTTCTGCCGCGAGACTCGTGGACTGCCCGAGAAGAGGTTATTATCCGTCGCGTGACAAAGAGGGAGAGAGAAAGAGAGAAAGAGTGAGAGAGAGGGACGGGGAGAGAAATACTGGGAGAAACAGAAAAGACTCGTTCGAGGCTCGTCGACGTCGTAAAGCAACCTATTCTCGTATCGCGAGGCTTCCACGTTCTTCTTTTTCCACGAATTTTCCTCGACTTCCTGCCACGGGACTGTGTCTGATGCAATATTCGACGGAAAAGAGGGAGGGAGAGGGGGGTGGAACATTTTCGGATAGAAAAGGTTTTCCGGAAAAATACATGGTGATCCACTTAAAAAAGTTCTAGGGGACTGAGAAGTTCTCGGGGCGACGCTTTGGGAAGCAGGCATTTTTTATGGGATCCCGTAAGTTGGAAAGGTGAGATCGAGGAATCCTGCGGGCCAGGTGATTCCACGTGGAAAGAGAAACCACCGTTTTCTTTGTGATATCTCGGAACTCTTCTCTGTTTAATTTACCCTACTGTCGATGGTACCGTAATAAACGATAGAATTTCTCGATTTTTCATTTCATTCGATTACATTGTCCCGGAAATACATGTCGAACATTCGATAACGGGAAACGTTGCCCAGAAACAATTTCCTTCAATATCGCGGGAGCGAAACAATTACAAAAATTACAATATCGCACGTTTGTTCGTATCGACAAGTAAGTGAGATATGTGAGGGAAATAAATAGAAGTTCACGTTCCACACAAATATCAATAACAATTATTCAATCCCCCCTCCCCACCCCTCCCCTCTATTCCAATTTCCGCCTCCATCTTGATCACCGTACCCGCAAGTAACAACTAATTAACCCGTTCGGGTATTTAATTACACCCGAGATAAGGGCACGGAAGTCCCCCGGGTGGGTGGATCCACCGACATAAATAAGACTAATCTCGATCCCGCGATTTATCATCCCGCATACATGTATTCGATCGCGTCGCGACGCTCTACCAGCCGCCGCCGGATACATCGGTCCTTCTGGTTCCCATTGGCGGTATCGTGTGTGCGTTATCGGGCACGTTATCCGGCCGCCGATCGAGACACGTCCGATAAAAGCCGGAGCACCGTTTTCGCATCCGCCCTTATGGCTCCGGGCTACGTGTTTCGCGAGCGGAATCGCACGAAAGGACACCCAGTTATGTATGTATATGTATATGTATATTTGGTTTCGCTAACACAGACACGACGACGAACGTCGCGCGATTTCCGTGCGATCGGTGATCGAGATCCAGAGACTCGCTGCGATCTAACAATTGGCGTTGTGAAGATTTTTGTAAGAAATCAGTAAACTGCAGTGATCGATTTGATTCTCAAAAGGGTTTCTTCGTTCGAATGTTCCTTCGTTTATAGCGATGGTGTTTCCATCACTTTTGCCCGTAGACTTTATATAGTACTTTATTTAAGTACTTATAAAAAGATAAAAGCTTTTTTTATGTGTCTGGTGCTCCAAGTAACCGTGGTGATCCGTGGATTTTGAAAAAGAGGTAATTTCATGAGAAACGATCATTTCCTGAAAAAATGGCAGGGTCGCGAGAATTTGGGGCGAAATGACTCATTTCAGTGGTAATTAGGGAATTTAATGACGAGACACCCTTCGCGAGAGGCGATATTTTTTTCGGTACAGGGCCTGCGGTTGAGATCACGCGAAATTCCATCGTTTCGCGGCAACCCTTTGAGGATGGAATTCGCGTTAATCATTCGAAGACGGAATTTAAATGTCTGGAAGTGTAGTTTCCAGGGGCGTACACGGCGCGCAGCGTAATTTAATAACCAACGCGATGCGCTGGAATTTCCGTTGCCGATGTAACGACGCGTTCCCTTGGTTCTTCGAAACTTAACCATACGACTAAGTTAGATTTTGACATTGTATATGGAATTAGGATGCAGCCCCGTCGTACGAGTTAGTATTGTTAGAATTTTGTTAAGGAACTAGCAGCGACGTGGAGGGAAAAACAATTACGCGATTACGTTACCGTACCATATTTTTTTTTTCTGGGAACTATTTCGAAATTAATGCTCGTGCTAGTTAAACATTTCAATGCGAGTTTCTTAGTGGGAAAACACGAGCGCAGACGAGAGGGTTAATTAAGGAGAAATTCTCATTTAATATAATACCGCGACAGTGCTGGATCTTGTAACGTTATCTAGCTGAAGACATATTTGGAAGTTTCTATGGTGGAGTGAAACTTGAATGTAATTCGAAGTATTACATTAAAGACATCCGTGTATGTACGTGGTATATTTCTTGAAATATTCCGGAATCATTGTAGTTTCTATAAAACCCCACCCTAGATCCAACAAGTCTCACACGTAATAAAACACACGCCCTTTATCTCTCCTCGTTTACCTTCGAGTTAAATATGACAGAAAATTTATGTAGCCCAAGAACTTCATAAGAGGACTTCAACAGGTACCCTTTCCCTTTATGGGAATTCCTATTGAGACGACATGGGAAAAGCAACCCCACGAATGATAAAGTTGATATCACACCGAGGGTGTTGAACGTGACAACTGCATTTCAAATGATTTATCTGCTGATTTATCTGCTGATTTATCATATATTTCTACGCACCAAAGTTGCTACGTCTAAAACACAATTACGCTCTGAATTTCCTACGCTTAAAACATATCTACGCCTTGAAATTTCTACGCACTAAAATTCCTACGCCCAGAAATATCTACGTTCTGAATTTCCTACGCCTAAAACATATCCACGCCTTGAAATTTCTACGCACCAAAATTCCTACGCTCAGAAATATCTACGTTCTGAATTTCCTACGCCTTGAAATTACTACGCACCAAAGTTCCTACGCTCAGAAATATGTACGTTCTGAATTTTCTACGCCTTGAAATTTCTACGTACCAAAGTTCCCACGCCTCAGATATAACTCTGCGTTGAATTCCCTACAAAATTTACGCTTGGAACTTCAAGGGCCTAAAAAGTTCACACGCACTGAAGTCACCCATCCATTCAACACCGAACTGAACTAGATTTAATAATTTCTTTGTGAAATCAGCCTACCAAAGGATCGCTACACAGGTATCGGTTATTTCGGCGCGTGAGTGGAATCAATTGAAAGGCAGAAAGGGCCGAAGTTCCATTAAACCCATAGAGATGCACGGCCTCCCTTGTACACTTGGTTTAACCCTACGGTCCGACCCTCCTGCAGGTGGCGGCAAGACCGGCGAAGTTTCCCATAGAAACCGACGAGACAATGACTCGTAATTAAGACCAAGATGGACCGGCCGATGTTACGATAGTCGGGAATCCAATTCCCACGATGAAGTTCCAGTTTTCGCAAGCACGTTGCCAAAGTGGAACGGTGTGATTGAAAACGATTTGGCAATCAATTAGAATCGATAATTATTATTGATTGATTTTACATATCTTTCCACGATTGTAAATAACGTGACACGTGACACCGTTAAAAAGTGGTTCATGGTGAAAATTCACTGCGCAGAGATTTCTGGCTCACGGTGGGCAGATAAAATATACAACAGGTAGCTTGCATTAAATTGGAAAACACAGTCTGCCACGTAATCCCGAAATCAGTATCCGCCAGATTCCGACAGTCACTATATTCTCCCGAAAACCCTATCGCAGGGACGAAGGTAATTGAATGTGAAATTCGAGTAGCAAAATCCTCTGTGCGAGGGTTTCATTTTCCGAAAAAAATGTACAGCCTTTCGGAGAATAGTGACTTCTTCCAAAGGATGTAGTTTTCAAAGAATAATATTTAAACATACTTTACACAACCAAGAACTTTCACATAACAATAAATAATAACAATATTATATACAATTTCATGATTTCCGACGGGATTTTACAAATTCCCTGGATGACAATCACCTAAATTTGAATACCAAGAATATTTCGACGTCTCAATAAAAAAAGAAACCAGTTCTCAAGCGCGTCTTTGAAACCAAGTACTCACTCGCGCCCTAGGAACATTTCTACCAAGGTTCCCGCAGGAGTCTCGATTCCGTGGCACTGAATAATTCATCGAAGAAGCCTCGCCATTAATTCGAGTGTCAACGTTCCGCCGGGATAGAGACTTTGGGACGAAGCTGTGCATTTTTAATTAATCGCCCAGCCGCCGAAAGACGCGAGACACGGTGTCGCGTCTTTTAATTCGCGCGGCGAACGGACCCGCGGACTATCACCAGGTTCCTTAATGACGTCCACGGGACAATGACGACGTGGTGGACGAATGGACAAGGATTTCTCACCGTTTGCCACTCGTAGACAAACGGTACGTTGCTCTCGAAGAAGACAACCGGTCGCTGAGATGTTTCGCGTGCGTGATTCCATCAACGGTGAGAAACAGGGGAAATGGAATTAAGAAGATGAGGTAAGAAAGACGAACAATGGGGCGAAGGGACAATGGACGGGAAGGTGAGAAGAGAGGGTTGCGAGAAAACTTGAGCAGACAGGGCGAAGGAACGAAGAAACATGGATGGGAGTGGAGGAGAAGAAAGTAGGGTTCAAAGAAAATGGGGCGAGAAGTCGAGGAAGAAGAGGAATTAGAAGAAAGTGGGGAAGTGTAAGGAGAAAGAAAGATTTGGATCAACGGATGAAAGTTGAGAGAAAGTCGGAGATGGAAAGGAAAGGAGAAGAGTGTGATAAGGGCAAAGACGGGAGGAAAAACGGAAGAGACTCCGGACGGGAGGAACGTCCGAGATGATTAAAAACACGGTGGAAAAAAAGAAGATGGGAAGGAGAATCAAGGAGGACAAGGTGCAATTAAAACAACTGCTCGCAGTTTTCAGTCGCGGAGGGGAATCACGTTAAACAAATTCCAGCAACTTATACACGAAACACGAGTGGAAAATAATAAAAACACCTCGGTACAAGAAACCAAATTAAATCCCGTGTAATAAAGTAATGCAGCTAAACAAGACAAAAGGAGAGTAACAAATCCCGGAAACTGCGAAAGTCGAAAAAGTAAAGGGAACTTAGCCGAAACAAAGGAAGAGAGAGAGAGAGAGAGAGAAAAAGAAAAAAAAAGTACGCAGCCAGCAAGCGAGGTAAAAAGGCAATAAAATTAAAGAAACACGGAGAACAAGGGAAGAATATTCGAAGGGCGAGAGCAAGTAGAACCGGAGAGGAAAAGCTGCGGAATAGAGACACGGTATTGGTCGACACGTGACCGGAATTCCAGCCGGAATATCTGTCCTACAGGCAGCACACGTGTCACCCCGGATGGAATCAAAGCGTGTACGCCCCTGCCGACGGCAAACCGAACCGGCATTTCGGTGTCGCGAATGGAACCGATTTTTCGTTTTTTTTTCTCCTTTTTTTCTGCGCCACCGGTGATTACGCGGAACGTAGCATGCAATCGATACGAAAAAAAAAACGAAGAGCAAGGGAACGAGTGACAGAAACGTAAATAGGGGATCCGTTAAAAGGACCGGGGATTTTTTCCAATAATTTCAATCCATTTTCTATCCGACTGTTGTTACTATGAAAAACTTATCAGCCGGTTTTATTTGCGGAGAGTTTTGTTCCGCGTGGTTCTCCGGTTTCATACACGTTCCACGTCGTTCGCAGTTCGAAGTTGCCGCGTTTAATTAGAGAACTAACCGGTGAGTAGTAAAGAAAAATAGATTCCCACCGGGAAAGGTATCTGCGGGTGATCGAAATTTTCCAAACAAACGAAGTGCTAAATTAGATTCGCACGTACGCGATCCCTGTTTTTCCTCCGGGTTTGTTATTCCGTTCGATAACTAACCAACGAGTAATTCTTGTTTACCACTAATTTACATGTCTGCCCGTGGAAGTCGTAAAAAAAAAGAGCTGCAGTTGCACGTCCCGGTTCCCATGGCACGTTCGCCGAAACGCTTTAGCCTGCTTTCCGTGTCCCCTGGAACTCACTGCATCGCGAAAAAAAAAAAGAATAGCGTTTCCCCCCACGTGCGCAAAAAAAGAAGGAACGTCGACTCTGCTAAACGAGTCACGTAAAAAATTCGCAGGCCTACAAAATAATCCCGGAAGAACCTAGAATCCTTAAAAATGAATATAACTCTCCTCTAACTCTGACAAATATCTAAATAATTGGTTCGATGATTCGTTGAATGGACGGAGCATCGAGACAGAGCGGACACGCCCATTTGGCCCGTTATTCTGAAGCGCCCTGTAGAATTCAATTCGACAACGTAGCCCAGAGACATTTTTGCCCCGTTAATTAAAGTTTTTCTCGAATCGATTGCAAAGTTTCTTTCCCTGGCAAATAAGAAAGCAAAGGAAATAATCCAAACTTGTTTTCCGAAATCCTCTTACGGTAAGCTCGTCGGTATCCCCGTGTCCGGCGTATAGTTCATTCCAAGCACTACAGAGGATAAGACCAACTCCGTGTCCACATCTTTGAATCACCGATGCACAGACACGTCACGTGACCAACATCGTCACAGATGTTTTACGAAGATCTCCGAAAGAACCAGCTAGGGTCCAGGATGCGTCAGATATATTCTCACATTAGCCGCTAAAACCACCCTCGCCACGATCACTTTCGTTAAGTGACTAAGGGAAATTTCTGCGAATTCCGGCTACCCAAGACACTTCTATATTTCACGTGGAAACATTTCCTTGTCATAAGTTCGGATCTAGGAAATTTCAACCGCGACCAATTTCCCGGAAACTTTTCAACCTTCTCCGACAGCGACCGCGGTCTCGAAACAACATCAGCTAGTGCCCTGAAAGTGTTCCGAAAGTGTTCTCACACCGAGACAAAGGAGGCACGCGCATTATTTACACGTTACTCCGGCCGATCGCGATAACTCGTCTGTGATTCGATAAGGAGTAAATTAAAGCCAGCGGCGTCCTTGTTGTACCGCCGAGAGGAGGCGTAACAATGGCACGAATCCAAGACCGCGAAATAATCTTCCTGACGGCTCTTCGGAATAAGTTTGCCAGTATCTCTTTCGCGGTATTGTTAAGCCGGGGCCAAAGTACTGGCGGGCGTGCAGACCTCCGAATGTAGGACAATTAAAAGTAAGTTTAATTATTTGCGGGTCAAGTTTCCGGAACTGGCTGATAACTTCTGTTCTCGTCTACCCCGGACCCAGGTTCTCTGGCTGATTTTACTCTAATATAACAACGTACCGTCAGACAGAATGCGTAAGAGGAATCCAGGAGTATTTTGTACCCGGTCACTCGGGGAACATCGTCTGACGCCGATCCGTCGGCTTGGAAAACGATTCGTTCGGTCCACCATACGACCTTGGACCATTTTCTATCTCTGGTTCGTCCCTCTGGGTTACTCCCATCCAGACTTTTCTCGTTCCACTGGGAGTTGCAGGCAAGTGCATTTGCGGAATAATGAATCGGTAGATATTTGGAAGATTCTTCAGGGTCTCTATACTGATCACCTTCATATCATTTGTAAGTAGTTTTATCCACAAAAGGGTGTGATGAGCCCTGGTATGTCCCTTAGAGGACATCAGTAAGATGAGTACACAGTGATAGGGTCTGTTGTTCACCAGATTATTCCGCAGACTATCGCAAAGCTAGGGTGTCCCTGATCCCAAAGGAAGCAACGACAGAAGGTGGGTTTATGGGCTACCGAATTTGTCCAGGGTTTTCGTGCCCGTCGAACTGTGACCTGGACCGGCAAAAGGGTCCTCTTAAAGCCTCCTTTGACTCGCATGGAAACGGCTAGAGAAATTCGCCCGCTCCGTCGGGCGTCTTGGTGGAGTCCTCACGGGGTCCCGTTGCCCGACGTCTGGACCGACGTCGCGGAAACCGCGGGTCTATCGATTCCACGTGTCACAAAGCCCGGGGACGTCGGCGCCGGGACGCTCACTCAAGCAATTGTAGCGACAAGCTCGAAAACCCGAAAGCGCGAAACGGGGTTCAACGACGGAGGGCGAGAGTGCATGACGGAAACCGACGATAGTGAACGGCGTGGGCGAAAGAGAAACGAAGGTGGAAAAAAAAAGGGTAAAACGTGAAATGAAGAGGGAAGGGAGCGGCAAAGTGGAACGATGAGGGAAAAAGAGAGAGAACGGAGTGGGAAAAGAAACGAACGGGAGAGAGGGAGAGAGCTAATGTGCGAGAAAGAAAAAATGGTAAAGAGGAGAGAAAAAGTGAGGCAGAGGAAATAAGAGAAAGAGAGAAAGAGAGAGGCATCGTGGTAATTAGCTGCCGCTCTAAACTCGTGCAGCCGGTTGGATCAAGTACTTTTCTGGAAAAGTGCCTAATTCCACGCTCGACATGCCCGACGGGGGTCGAAGACCTCCCTTCCCACGTCTATTTCAACCCTCCATCCTTCTACCTTCTCTGTCTGCTCAGCCTGGATGTCTTCGTCGAGCCGTTTTTTGCTGGGAAAAACCACCCCGAAGCGGTTGACCAACCTTTCTAAGCGCAGCGATGAGTGACCGTGCCCTTTTCTTTCTCGACGAAGAGAGGATTTTTTTCTACACCTTCCTATTTAAAGACTTCGCGACAGTTTCCACGAATTAGTATTCACCTGGTGTATCGGTGTGACTCCTGCTGAAGGACTAGTCTCCGAAATGCATCTAAACAAAAGCTTCGAACGTCTATAAGACTTTTAGGCGATCAGGACAATAAGGTGATATAAACTTGGAGAACTGCATCCGAGTCACCAGGACTCGGTTCACCCGTAAGAGTCCTTCAGGATGTTCAAACGGGAAGACTGATAACCTGTGCAACGTTGGAAACACTTGGAGAAATGGATCCAGAGTCGTTTGGAGTCTTTTGTCCCGGACTATCCCTGCGTCTTCCTTCCGGGTTCTTCGTCTCCGTGCACTTAGTCTAGTTGGTCTTAGACCCTGATAGCATACCAACCGTGCACTCTTCCGGGTCGAGCTCGTGCTCGATGGAAGTTTTACAAGTTTCCCGGGAAGCCTGGTCTTCGGAACTGCGAAAGCTGCGGCGGTGCTTTGACTATGGGGGTAAACCACTACGGGCACTTTCAGCCGCACGCGCATCAATTAAGAGCACTTCCCGTTATTATGTTTGCGTAACTTCACGCTAAACAAAGTACACGATAATCGAGGGGAACTCGTCGGGATTATTCGAAGTATGTAGGTGTGTATGTACGTATGTATGTATCTATGTACGTCAAACGAGCCACGGCGAATGGATCGAATGAGAAGTCACTTTATTTTAAGTGGAGTTCACTCTAAAGAGGAACAGGTGAATAAGTAAAAAAGACTGAAAATATACCACGCAAAACCGAACCCGTAGATACGATAATACCGGGATACGTTTCATACCTGTTCGGCGAATAATTCACTTCGAAATACCGTCTATCCCGGGAACAGTTACGTCGTTGTAATTATAACGCTAGCATCAGCCCGACAGCTGGAACATCATTGATATTACCCGACTAACAAATCGCGAAATGAACACATCCTCCCCACCCCTCTGTCCCCCTGTCCCCCTCCCTTTCTATTGTCCCCGGTCGTCCCGGTCTTGGCGGTGAATAAAGGACAAAATTTTAACGGGCAATTTTCAATGCGACCGGGATCGAATGTTTGCGTTGAATGGACTGGTTTCAATAAAATCAAGTAATCAGCTACGCGGTCCGCCCGCTGCCGGCTCTCCACGGTGAAAAGACATTCAGAAAAAAAAAAAAAATGTCCGAGTGTTGCCGGGAACGTGTCGCGCGTCTGCAACACGCGTGGCTCGTGTGTTTCTTTGCCTCGTCGTCTCTTAATTAAATTCGCGCTGAAACTCCGCGTATCGGTTTATCGGCAATCGACGGACGAACATCCGTTGTTCCAGGGCCGTACATCCTATCGGGTTCCGATCGATACCGATTCCCCCGGTTGAAAAATGAAACGCAACACTGTGACGAAAGGATTCTGAACGAGATCGGAAAGACGAGTTAATTAAAGATATGGGAATGGAGTCCCCTGGATTCTTTCGATATTTACTAATTTCGTTAACACGTTCGAATCGGAAGTTTATTACCGACAGATGATCATTGGACGAATCGTCGACCAACGAGCGAGTCAGTTTACTATGTACACAGGGTATATTTATGGGCTGGACGATGTACGTACATCGCTGTTGATACACACTCGTCAATGTTTCCTCACGGTGTTTATACGCGGTGTAATTTAATAACTCGAATCGACGTTGACGATGTTAGGTATTCACTGATAAAATGACGAAATCATATCGAACGGCGAAAAACTGCCGACTGGTCCAGATAAAACGTACATAATCCCGTGAAAGTCCACGTAAACACCCAAAATCACACGAACAGTAGAAAATTGTCACACTGGAGACTCCGTCGCGACACATTGACACGTGATTTCGTCGTAAATCTCGCGCGTGTGTGGGTGGGCCGCAGAATTTAGCCGCGGCCTGTCACGCCGGCGAAATGTAATTATCCGGGTTTTATTCGGCGGCTTTAATAACATCGGACGTCGGTTAAAGTGGACCCGGGGCCCACGCAATCACGCCGGGATGTTAATCAGATAAAGTAAGATCAAATCCTCCGAAATCGCTCGTAAACCGGCCGCGTTTCATAAGCGTGAACGAAGCGAGACGGTTCGAGGTCTCCCGGAATCCCGGATTTTCCTTGTATAATACTTTCTCCTTTTTTTTCTTTTCTCGCATCTTCAACTTAATATTTCCACCGTTCATTTCTTTCTTCCATGCGGTCTCCGTTACATTCTCCACTTGTGTTACACGGTCGCGTTTCCCCCCACCCCTTATCATGGTCGTTCAAAGATTTTAATCAGCCGTAACGACTTTTCCCGAACGACACACCCCTCCCCCACTTTTCCTGGGATATCTTTCCCGTGAAACGCACGTTTCCCTTTCATGAGCCGGGAAAATGGAAAGCGTCGCGCGACGTTAAGTTTCTCGCGACGCTGGGCGTCGAGTAAAGTCTAGGAGGAATTATGGGAATTTTGAAGGTACGAGGGGTGATTATATTTTTTTTCGAATCATCTCTTTCTCCCGTGGGAGACTACCGTAGGTCTATCAATAAAATCTAGGGATATCGTTCATCGTGAAACTAGAACAACCGGGGGAAACGCGAGGCAAGAAACTAAAAATACATCCACGAAATATTCAGACGTTTCTTCGTTCCTGCATTTTCCGCCTGGTTTTTCCTCTTTTTCTTTCGCCCGTCTGTTCTCCGGTATTCCATAACTTTTTCTCTCTCTCTCTCTCCTTTCGCTCCTCTTCGCGGATTCCCGTCACTTTTTCCGAGCCCTTTTTTTTCCTATCCACCTCGCCCCTGGTTTCCTCGCCGTTCCGCTATATTCCGCGTATCAAGGTTCCGTAAAAAAAAAGAAAAAGATCTGTAAAAAGTGCTGCCACGTTGTTGTGTTGTGTTGTTTTTTTCTCCCCTTGAAAACTGGCTTCAATTTTTTCCCGATATCTTCGCGTTTTTCGTAATCAGCCACCTTGATAACACGGTGAACGATAAAATACTGTTCGGCTCACGTTTCTTTTTTTCTGTTTTTTTTTCTCTGCTTCGTTTCTTGTCTCATTTTTTACCCCTTTTTTCCCCCAGCTTCTCGTTTTCTCTTTCCGCTGTTCGCACTGCTTTGTCCCGTCTCTTCTAGCGACGCTTGGCATTTTTCTCCGCCCTCCTCGCTCGCCCCTGTAATTTTATTTATCGCCCTCCGGGACTCCCCTCCGCGCGATACACCCCTGCTCGGACCCCCTACCCTTCAACCCTCCTTCGTCTTGCTCATCTTACTTTCATTCCGATTCTTACTCCGGCTTATTCGCACCCTTGAACTCGTGATTTTCGCGAACAGGTGTCGGCCGCATTAAGAGTCACAATGCCGAGGCTACGGCGCGTTAAATTGAAGGTTCTTTTTGTTCGCGAAAAAAAAGGAAAAAGGAGGGAATGGAAGACACCCGGATTTCGCGGCGGTGAAACTCTCCACCCGGAATCCGAGTCGATTTATCGCCGGGTCCTCCACGGAATTCTCGCGACTTCCCTCCGTGTCCGTGAAAATACTTGTTTTTTTTCTTCTTTTTTTTTTAATAAATCCGACGTCTGTGTACGTCGCTTTAAACGGTGGATTCGTGAACCTTCGTAGGGGAAAATTCATGGGTGGAATTCACGCGTGGTAAACGTGCAAAGAAACGGATGAGAATTGAAAAGAAATCTGAAGGTGGTTCGATAACGAGGTTCGAATGTTTCCGGAAAACGTAAGAACAGATTTTCCCGATTGGAAAGTAGGAGGAAGACTTGGGTTTTCACACGTACTCGTAATACAATATTAATTGCACCACGGTCCGGTCGTTAGCCAAGTTGCACGCAGTCGATCGCGATTACGCTTTGAGGCGAAGCGGATCAGCTATTTAAAATCCAGCTACGTTACGCGATCCCGATACCCCGGCGTGCCCGCTGGGCGTAATTAGAGCGAACCGTTTGAGTTTATTATACTCCTTTGAGAATCCTAACGAGCGCCCCGGAGCTACGCGGAACTCTTGTAACGCGCTGGGCCCTGTCTTCGAGTTCCTTGCGGTTTCTTCGACCTCGCGACGATCATCTCTCGGAAGTGCCATGTCGAGTCGAAATGTATGCGGTTTTTTTTGGGTCTTGTTAAGTCTGGATTCCGAGTTTCCTTGGAATTTGAATGCGTGGAATTTTAAGGACTTGGAATTCGAAGGCGTGGAATTTGAAGGCGTGGAATTCGAAGGCATGGAATTCGAAGGCGTGGAATTCTAAGGCGTGGAATTTTAAGGCGTGGAATTCGAAGGCGTGGAATTTGAAAGCGTGGAATTTTAAGGCGTGGAATTTTGAAGCGTGGATTTCGAAGGCGTGGAATTCTAAAGCATGAAACTCTAAGGCGTGGAAATCTATGGCGTGGAATTCTGAAGCTTGGAATTCAAAGGTATGAAACTCTAAGGCGTGGAATTCTAAGGCGTGGAATTTTAAGGCGTGGAATTTTAAGGCATGAAACTCTAAGGCGTAGAATTCGAAGGTGTAGAATTCTAAGGTATGGAATTCTGAGGCTTGGAATTCTAAGGCTTGGAATTCTGAGGCTTGGAATTCCAAGGCAAAGAATTGTAGATCCTGGAACTTGGGAAACTGGAAATCCTCAAAAGCCAGAACACTTCTATCACAGACGTAGAGATAAATTTTTGGGGTTAACATTTACGAGATCATCCGAGACCAAAGAGCTTAAATTTCACTTGAAAACTCACGTTTCCCAGCGTAATCATTTAATATTTCCATTATACCTACTTATCATCGACAATTAAAACACATATCCCTTTAAACGACAAAGATGTAATTACGTTGATACACGGATAGAAAGATCCTTCCGTAGATTCTGCTTATGGCCCCGTAAACCTTATGAATAATGGAAACGGCACGGTGCACGATAAATACGAATTTAAATATACAAACATGATAAAGTTGATGTACTAAACGAAACTTAAAGCGAAGAACCCAAAACCCCCTCGGATGGACGATGTCGAATTACATTTAAATACGAACGCGAGCACCGAACGGTAAAAGGAAAACAAGCGTTAACTTTCCACCGACCGTTATAAAAATAATTGAAAGTTTTAAACGACACAAAAAAAAAATAAACATGAAACTCCGTGGAACGATGGAAACGCGACTAAAACGAAGCTTTCGAAAATAAAAGGAAAACGTTATCCATTGTAGGAATTCGTTTTTTGTCCCGCGGAAAGACAAAAATATCCGATCGATTTCCGCGGACTGACTTCGCTGAAAAAAAAAGAAAAAATAGGAAAAACAAAAAAACAAAAAGAGGACAAATAACTGCGCAATACGTTTTCAATACGCTGAGTGGACAACGAAATAAAAGCTCCGCGAAAACCTCCTTTCTATTCTATAAAGAAAGGATTTGCTTCCGTACGGAATTTATTTCCTGTGGCTTCGCCGGAGTACTTTTGATATTGCTTTTATCACGTTGTACCAAAGTCGATTCCATTTTCCGGGCGGACCGCAGATGCGGCGGGAATAATATTTTCAAAAGAAGGTCGAAAAGCGCAACGATAATAACGATACGTTAACAGACGGGGGGAGGAGGGGATTCCTTCCAGCGGTTTTCTTTTTACCTATTCCAACAGATTTCTCTATTTTCATTCTTCCGGCGGAACGTCCCGAGTTTATAAAATGTCACCGCGTCCCGTCGTCGGTGGTAGGAAGGGAAAAAAAACAATCCCCGTAACACGGGAAACGTGATAACGGGAAATGAAAATATTATCGTCAAGGTGTTCCACCAATAATATCTTCGATTTTCCCGATAAGATAATCCACGAGTAAATAGAATCATCCTCGATTTCGTTTTATTTTCTTTTCTTAGAAATCCCGCGATAAATTACGCTGAAAGACACTTCCTTTATTTCCCACCGACTGTTTCCCGCGAAAGTTTTCATAATTTCCCAGGCATACAAGGCAACGGTTAAATTGATGTACTTACAACAACTTAATTCCCCCTCCGAACGAATGAACGTCGAGATTAAACTGCGAAAAAGCTGCGGGTTGTTTAATCATAATAATTATAATTACCGCGGAACAAAGTGCGAGTGTCACAGTTTACGAAAGGTGAGAGGCGAGAGATCAGGATGAGAGAAAACGTTGCCGTAGAATTTGTTTTTTATTAACAAGAAAGACTACTGTAAAATGGACGACATATTTGTAAAGTTCTTTCGCGGGGAGTAAATCTCGTTGTCGCTAATTTTCCTTGGGAAAAGAAAGCCCGCAAGAAAGTTCCATTTTCGACCGGGTTTCGAGAGATTACACCGGTTACAAACTACTTCGCACGGATTCCTGATACGTATTTTAATGTACCGGGTGTGCCGTAAGTATCCGGCGAGCTTAACAAGGTGTTCCGGTTACCGTTGTCGCCGCACATGTTTTTCTGCGAACGTTACGTAATCTTGAACAATGTTTCGTAATACTCGGGGAAACGCGAAGGTTAACTGGTTTCCTGGAATTTACGGAAGTTCAGTTGAGTTGCAAAGCCCCGGAGGTTCGGGGCGCTGAAATCTCAAGGCGCAGAAATTCCAGCGCACGAGAATTTAAACCCGAAGACTTTGTAGGGAGTGGGAAAACAATTTGTTTCTGTAATTCTGGGAAACTGAATGTAAAATGTAAAAGGTATACAAAATGTGAAAAGGTACATTCAATTCGCTACGTAATACATTTTTTACGTATTTTCACTTTCACCGTTTCCACAAACGGATCGTTTCCTCGAAAATTTTCCATTTCTTTTCACGCGGAACAATACAATCCGTTGCATCATCGTTGTTCCTCCCCGGGGAGGGTCCAATTAAAATAAAATGTTGCCTCGTAAAATTAACAAATGGTTTAACAAACGTTCGGGTTTTAAACGAGGGTTGGTAAAAATTCCGGAATAATCAAATTGAGGGTAAAAAAAAAACGAGAGAAAAACAGGAAACAAAAGTAGAACGGAATCGAGGTAGGTAACGAGCGTATGTTTTACTGCGACGATCCTCCCTTTTCCGATGTATTCTTGGCGCTAGCTTCTCTCGCAACGACAATTATCTTTAACCCGGTAACGACACGGAATTTTCGTGAACGTTCAAGAAGTCGTTCGAATTATTCCGATAATTACCAGGAACGAAATTATCCCTGAACGCTGTTTCGACCGGCCGAAACACGCGTCCCGGCGATGGTTTAATTTCGTAAAGATACCGCGGACGTTTGCGGTCTCTTGTTTTCGAGTGAAATGGCGTCGGGTCGCGTCTCCCGACCGAAGGTGATATTTAAATGCTAAGTAGACTCACGAACGACCGTTTCACCCGGCCGAATAATCCTTGAATACGTTTCATGCCACGCCGTAAATAGCCGACGGTCTCGAGATCCAATTTCCAGAAACGGCGAAATTTCTTCGGGTCGAGACCTTCGCGACTGCCTATTGGCCACTCGATGGGAAGACGATTTTATTGGACGAAGGTACGTATGTACGTGTTCCTCGTAAGCCCTACGAAAGCCAGACGGTTTTGGAAACGAGGTAAATTTTTACGTATGGAATTTCACGGCGCTGAAAATTCGGACCTGGGATCGTTGGAGCGTTGAAATTTCAAGGCGCAAGAATTTCGACGCGTTGAAATTTCAAGGCGCAAGAATTTCGAAGCGTGGAAATTTCAAGGCGCAAGAATTTCGAAGCGTTGAAATTTCAAGGCGCAAGAATTTCGAAGCGTGGAAATTTCAAGGCGCCAGAATTTCGAAGCGTTGAATATTCAAGGCGCAAGAATTTCGAAGCGTTGAAATTTCAAGGCGCAAGAATTTCGAAGCGTAGAAATTTCGAACACTGAAAAGTTTTAGGCACGAAAATTCAAACGCACAGCAAAAGCAAACTTTATTAATTGTAACCGCAATACTTTCAATAATTCTTTCAAAATTGACACAAGGTACATAAAAACACGTATACCTATCTTTTCCAAAGAAGAACTGTCCCCAAAAGGGCTGTAATATTTCTAATATTCTCGTGTCAGCCCTTAGAGCTAAAAACCACGCTCTCCTCTGCCGCGGTAAAAAAAAATCGTAGAAATCAAAGAGCTGGAATAAAAACCGTGGACAAAGAGAGGTTGCCGATATTTCGTTGGGAAGGAGTCGTTCACACGTCACGAAGATGAGAGATCGTCGATAGGTTCTGAAAAATAAATTGCACCTCGGATGAAAGCTTTCTAACTTCATCGGCGAAAGTTCCTCTGACTTTACGGCGGCTCGATGAGATGTATTTTTACTCTTTCCGAATACCGGAACTTCGAGATCCAATTTTCTCGAATGTCCAAAGCACAGAGGAGGGGAGGGGGAGGGGGAACGCCATGAACCTTGACTGGTTATATAACCTTGATCATCGCTTTATGACACTAGTCCTCTTTGTGTGGAAGCCGATCCCGCGACCCTTGCAACACGATAAGGGAACACCGTTACCACACACCGTAAAGGACCGACTAACCCATTTACATCGACCCTATACCGCTGTTTATGCCTTTAGTACCAACGTTAAAAAAAAAGGAAAAGAATCGTTCGGACGGGGTTTAAAAAACAACATTCTGAGTGCCACGATATTTGAAACCAGGTAGAAATAACAGGAAATACTATAGATAATGATACTATTAAATGTAACAATGTGTAAGTGAAAGAATAATTGAAAGATGCTGTATAATGACAGAGATAATATTTGGAAACTTTGTGGCAGAAGAAAAAGATGCTCGAAGCGCGGAAATTTCACTGCGCAGAAACCCTATGGCGCAGAAATCCGATAATGTATTTGAGAGTCTACGGTAATGTTTTCATGAATTTCGAACTGTGATCCTTATGGGGTGATAAGGGAGTCGCGAGAGTACATACTCCCCGAAGTAGTTTCCCTGAATGTCGAACTTTAAGCCTATGGAGATGATAAGGGTAGCCATGGATCAGGGCTATGCGAAAAGAACACGCATAGTTAGAAGATAACGGGGCTCTGAAATCCTTTGTTATATCCTCCATTGAACCCGCGGAGTTTCGTTCCTATTCACAATTTTTTGTGTTCCCTTCCAACCGCGGTAAGAGTACTCTCTTTTTTTTTATACAATATACTTACATAGAACACCGGAAATTTTATAAAGTTTCATTATAAAATTTTTTACATAAAATCGCTTGAAACCGAACGAAATTAACTACCTACTTAATTCTACCTAACAATACGTCCGTGATAATTAGTCAGGTAAGAAAATTATGTCCGATATTTAAACATTTATTCGAAGGTTTTTGAATCGTTCAATATTCACGAATCGATGGAGGGGGAAGGGGGGGGAGGAAGGGATCCTTTTTTTCCGCGGTCAAACTATTTTTTCGTTCGTGTTTACCTAACCATGGTGTAAACGTCGACTGTTCGCGTCTCGCATACTCCACGGGGGAGGTCTGTAACATTACGATTATGAATATTCAATTCCGTCCCGAATAGTTACGGAAATTTCCCGGTGAATATTAAAGACGCGACGAAACGTTCGCCGTTTGCGAACTACCCACGGGACTTTCTTAGACCGCCGTTACGCACGTATTCATTAAACGGTGTTATATTATTCGGGGCTGAGAACGAGCATGATAGCGTAAGTACACACGTTCTATTATCATAAGTGTAATTCCGCAAACACTTGATGCTTACAATATGATAACATTAACTCCAACGTTTCAATGGCATGTTCCAAGCGTGCAATTATTAACCCCGGACCCGTTATCGCGTGTATAATTTTACACACTGTACAGCGAAACTGGAATTCACGGGAAAATTGAATACACGGAAACGGGAGAATGAAGAAATTTCCACCAAACGGTAATTTCCAAGCTTGAACGTCTTCCGCACAGAAATTTCCAAACGTAGAAAATAATACAAATCCTTCGTAAACGGGAAGACCGAACGAATTCAAATAAAATTCCACAAGTATTCCAAATGGAAATTAAATAAAAGTCCGGGTGTTAATATCTCGAGAAAATTCCCGCCGAAATTTTCCCGTCCCAGCACAGACGTTCCGGCTTTAATGAATACCTTAAATAACTGACTGACCTTTTTAAAAGATCCGGAATCGCGTGTAAACGTATTCGCCCACGGTTTTTCCGGCGGTGATCTTTCCCATGGCATGGTACTGCCTCGGATCACTAAACGGAGCGTAATAAACGTTACTTTTCCGCGGGAAACTGCTACACTTCCTTGGAAAAGCTGGCAAGATTATGCTGAAATCGACCGGGCGCCCTTATTACCCCGGCGTTGCCGCGCCTTCAAGTATATTGCAAACGGGGGCTGCATTACAGTATATTGAATGGCATCGCGGCGGCCATTAAACATATTACACGGCCGTACTCGGCGGCGGCTATGTAGAATCGCGAATAAAAAGGAGTGATTTATGCCACGCGTTGCATAAAGGAAGAAATACCCGGCTGAAAACAGAAGTATCCTTCGGCGAATAATAAAATTTCGATTTAATTTCACCGGGGCTACGGGGAAACAACAACGTCACACACGTACGTGTGTGTGTGTGTGCGTGCGTATAGGTATATATGTACACGCGATGGAACTAATTGAAGAATGAGATTATCGTACCACCGCTCCTCCCGGTATTGTTCAAATTGCACAAAGCCTCGCGAAAATAAACGAATTAATGAAAACAATCGATGCGAGCTCTCAGTTACGCCGTGGGACGTTACAGTGTGTGTGTGTGTGTGTGAGTGTGTGAGTGTGTACGTTAACGCAGTTGTACGTGTGTCGAGTGTTTCTTTGTTTTAATACCTGGATTATCAGTGGAACGGGAGCGTAAGTAGCCAGACACGAATTATTGGGAATAAATATTCCAATGAAATTATCGGAGGACCGTGCAAAGAGGAAAGTAAATCTTTCTCTTTTTTTGTACATGTGTTCTTTTTTAATTAGGTGCTCGTTTTATGTCATTACCGGCTGTAATATTCGCGTCTGAATGAATATACGTCACCGTTTATGTCCCGACGTGGAGAACATCCACGCCTAATTACGAATTCAGTCGTCCGCTGCAATATCGGCTGAATCGCTGACTTTCAAATAGTTCATTTTAACGATTGAAAGGCTGGAAATCGCTCGATTCTAAGTCGAGAGTACGATTGGGGACGCTCGACAACTTTCCAATTTGAGTTTCCGTGAATCCTCTTTCAGACTGATGATCCTGAATCATCGCAAAGTGGGAAATTATTATTTAATTATATAATTGAATAATTTTGAACGATTTTGAAAATTGATAGACACCCCGAAAAAACTGTGACACTTTCGGTAATGAAGTTTCTCGCCGAAATGGAAAAGTTGACGACAAACTGACGTTATCGCCTGAATTGCGATTAGGAGCAAAACAACCGGGGGAATGGCACGAGGTAATTCAAAGAATCGCCGGCCGGATTAGAATTTAAGATTCACGCGAATCTGCAGGAAAAGTGGAGCGGCTGTAATGACTATACATAAGATGCAAATCAAGCGAAATCAGGGTGCTCGATCGTGGAACACGATAGACCGAATTTCACCATAGAATCGAGCGGAAGCGATGAGACTTTCACGTTGGACGAGTGAAAAAAGAAATAATCACACCGTGTAGCTTATCAGTGATAATTACACAATTAGAATTACCAAACTTGAATCCTGGAACGAGAAGAATCCTTTATCACATCTTTTCAAGACATATTACGATAAATGTACATATTCGAAAGAAAGGGACAAAGAAGAATAGTAAATTGATCGATTTAATTCTTTACATTTCGAAACATTTCAGAAAACACCCTTTTTCAAGTTTCAGCGCTTTTTTACAAGAAATTCGGAACCAGTCGGTTTAACTGCCTCGATAGTTCCACCGTTAACGGAGAAATTCGGCTTACTTCTGGGTTCCCGTTTACGATCGACCCATCATTTCAGCCGGGCATCACGATCAGATAGGAAGGTATAGTCACCTATAGAACGATCCGGAGGTCAAAGAGTCGCACGTCGTCACCGATCCCTCATGCATTATCCATTTCGTCGGATGCCGAAGGATACGTGGCTCTCCTCGCAACTCTTATCCATCGATAAAGACATTTTGTCGCGACTCATGAATCACTCCGCCTCGATTTTCGGAATCCGACAGGAGAAGCACGTGAACTTGTTATCGAAACTAGTTCCCCGTATCGAACACGAATTATTTTCACCGGATTTAATCGCGTATCGTACAAACGCCACATAATGTAAGTCGTGCGTTACATTTACCAACTCGTTTCTTGGTATCGAGATCAATTGCTGAGTGAAAAAGTGGGAGGAATGTCTGAAACAACTGGAACGCGAAAAAATCGATCGTTCAATAATAATTGATCGGGGGAACAGTGAAATTTAGACGATGTCCGAATATCCATTTACCTGAATCACTGTATTTGATTCCCTGGGACGATGGGAGAAATATTCATAGAAATAAATCGAATATTCAAGTTTATGCAGTATAAATACGATGAGATCGAAAGACACTTGTAAACTTTCACAATACTATATCGAAACTAAGAGTTCTCCGCAATGAAGTGCGATACTTGTACACCGAATAGCGGCGGGTATAATTCTAATTGTGACATCGATCCCGTAACCAGCGACATTTACGTGTAATTAAATTTTAATAACGCCGATATCAAAACCTTCGCTCGCGATCGGAGTCGCTCGTTAATTAATAAATCGAATGATTAAACCGTGTCAACGAGCTTTGTATAAATCCTATTTAACAAGGGGTGGAGGGGAGGGGAGGAGAGGGGGCTCGTCGATAATATGATTTTACACGAGATTTACACACAGACACGCGTCCGAGGGGGTGGAAATAATTCATAAATCCCATAGAGCGTCCTTATCGGGAACGTCGCGAATAAAGTCCACGTATCTGGCAGCGACAGCTTAGCCGAGGAACATATTGTCGATAATAACGTGTCGCTTTTATCATTCTATCTTTTGTTTTTTTTTTCCTTCCTTCCTTTCTCCCTCCACGAAATCGTTTAAATTCCCGTCGAATAAAACCATCGTCCCGGTTGGTAAAGTAAGAAACTTTGTATCCCGTTCGAAATCCATTCGACCGACGAATTTAGCGTTCGATAAACCTCGCCAATTGTTCGCGAAAGATAATCATTTATATGGAATTAACTTTGCGGACAAAAATTACGCCGGCATGTGTGTGTGTGTGTGTGAATGTGTGTATCATAATATTTAATAAAACCTGGCGGGATAAATGGAAGATTATAACGCGCAAAATGTAAATCGTATTAATTCGATCGAATCCGGCAGTTTGTATTCGTTCGACCGACGGAAAATTTGCATTCGCGTTAATATCGTCGAATCGCTCCTCTTTCTGAAATTTCGCAAATTTATCAAAGGCCGACCGATTTTCGTTCAATTACGAAGCCGTCAACGTTACGTTGTTCGAGAAACGTGTAGTTTCAAGGACGATCGGCATAACCGGATGCGATTACGTAACGATACATATTCCATCGCGTAATCAACCAGCGGCGCGGCTCAAAATCTAATAACCGTAAATAATTCCGCGGTATACATATAATTCAAGTAATTCGTGCGACGAAAATTCGGCGAATCGAACGGCGTTATTTTGCCCCCGCGTGTGTTCCGGGGAACGTGATTAATACACTGCGATATAATAATTTGTCGTAAAAGGCCAGCTACGAACGAACATTTACCGATCACCCGTTTTATCAATTCTATGAATTGTTTCCGCACACCGTGTATAATCCTCGGTACCGGAAATGTCCAGCCTTGAGTGGAAGAAATATAATATTACATACAGTGGAATGGTAGGAGTAATTAGCGAGCTCGAGTTTATATAGATTGTGTAACGAAATTAATTCGGGATACTTTATCAAATTCAACGACGAACCTCTGTCGAAAGGCTTTGTAATACGTTTCGTTAAATTCCAGCCCGTTTTTTTCTAACAACGTTAATATATTTAACGAACACAAAGCAGCCATTCATACGTTGAATTCTATTTCCTGATTCGATAATACCGGGACGGCGAACGGTAGAAAAATGTATTATTAAATCATACACAACGTGTATTAATAATTCACCGATGTTATCAGCGGACAAAAACCAACGGTTTGTGAATTAATTAACTGGACCGTGAAACCTGGTCCGGATATTTTCACGAGACTGTCCCGAATTGACGGCAACCGTTAAACGCCGGAACATAATGTTTCCCGTAATGAAAATATTCCCAGTATTTATATCGTCGGCCATATTGACCGCTCGGGCCCTCCACCGTGTTATTTATTTTATATTCGCGAAACAACGACAATGTACATATACATACATACATATCTATTGATGTATCGCCTTGCAAATATTGTTCGTTGTCCGCACGAATGTTAGCGAACATTTCTCTCGTCGAAAAATGATGCGACACGATGCCACAGAGTTACGAGACAACGTACGAGAAGATCCGATTAATTATCATTCGTTAAAATTCTAATTAAGTAATCGGAGTACTCAGACACACCGCAAGTGTTTTCAGAAATTAATTTCATCGCGCGAGATATGAGGTGGAGGGACGAAACTCTCGATAACTTGCCGATTAAGAAGCTCCTCGTTCGCGTAGTCTCGCGGGGTGGTAAGTTACGGAGAGTGTTGGGTTCTTCTCTTCGTTTTCTCGCGGGTTCTACAGTTTCCCGGATGTCTGATTAAATATTTCTCAATTTTTCCAGCGTTCACGTCCCGGATTATTCAGCCGGCGAGTTAAAAAGCTAATTTTCTAAGCCTTCGATGCCCCATCCCCGACTCGTCGTACTTACATTAATTCCGCAAGTAATTACTTATTAAAATGAAAGTGCTAAACTCGGCGTAACTGACTTTCCGCTCTCGCACACACTTTCATCTGGCGGCGTTAATGTTACTCGCGTATATGTGTGTGTGTTAATCACGAAGAATTCATTTTTGCAGAAGAAAAAGTCATCCATATAAAATTGCACAAAAATCCATCATTCATTCCTGCGATTTCATCGAACTTTATACTCACTCCCATTTAATTGATTGATCATCCAAATGATTTACAATGAAAAAATCATCTTTCACACAACTATAAAATGTTACACAGACTTCAAAAGAAAATTATCAAAAATCCAACGATCATTCTTTCGATATTTCGATGAAATTCACAACAATCATTATCCAAGCAACAAGGGACGCCGCGACGTCTAATGACCGTCGCCTAGTCGACGAAGTTCCTCGTCTAACGACGTCGCGACGTCGGTGCAAGTGTTCGCGGCGACGCGAGCGCAGTTTTCGAAAACTTAGGCCAATGGAAAATCTCCCGTTCCACGCTAATAACCACGTAGTTCTGTCGCAGTTTACCGAATGCATCGGAACTTCCCGGCTGTCCCTTCTCGCCGGGGACATAATTATCATCGACACGAAGTTGATAACATCCGAGTAGTATAACACCGACGTTAGTCGAACGCAACCGGCGTGATAATTAACGGAACGCGGAACCGGAAGAAAGCGGAAGACGAGCCCCGGATAAGTCGGGTGAAATCGATAATTAATAAACGGCACGAAATAATTAAACGAAACTAATTACCCACCGGAAGATTCCGCTTAGGCGAAAACAGACTCCACAGAAGGGTGAAAACGCGAGATTTGAGAGAAAACAGAAAAAAAGATGAAAGATCCAAGGTGAATCGTGTGTTAATTATTATATTCCTGTGTTTAATTAACGAGCCCAATTAGACGTGGACTAATAATCACAGATACATTGGATATTTATCGTGATAAGGTTCGATGGATATTATCAACTAATTTTACGTTCACGTTGACGTGAATTTACTAAGATACTAAGTATCAAATATATTCATTTACATTAAAAGTGTATTATAAAAAAGAACCGTGAGTAAAATTCAGAATTCGATCGGAGAAACGAACCATCTTCCTCCGCGGGTGACGGTGAAACTTTCTTAAATCCCGGCGAGCGTATAATTATTAAACAGAACGGAATTATGGAGCGGGCGGCATTAGCCGACGCCCGGTTTTCCAGCCGGGGAAATCTCATGGTTAATTCAGAACGGTGAGGCATGGTTGTAACAACTGTCGGCGGACGGGACTGTTAGAACTAAACGACGTTAGAAAACAGACGAGTCGACATTGGGACGGGAAAATTGACGCGGAAACACGTGGCCGTCGAACCACGCGGTGAAAAACCAACGTGCGTTAAAATAAAAACGCGTTAAGATCGAGAGATCACGGTAACGATGTCGTTGAACGTCTATTATCGAGAATAGTCTTGGAAAATTGTGAAAAACATTACTATATTTTCCAATTTTTGGAATATTTATCGACGAGTTGTTCGCTCTGTTCCCGATTACAAATTCAAATTAGTCGACTAATTGGATTTCAAAAATCCAGCGAAATTGAAACGATTTCTTTAATAATTCAAGATCAAAGTAGTTTTAACATTAAGAATATTTGTAAAATTCATGGACAGCACACATTTCGTGCGGAGAATTCAAGATGTTCGGACCTGACGGCGTCCATATTCACGAGTGTCTCGTCGGGAAGGGTTCTCAAGGTCGCAGGTTTAATTTATCAAGCGAAACACCCCTATACAAGTGTCCCCGGTTCGATTCATCTTCGGTTAGATATCCCCGAATTAGAATTCGGATCGCGTGGGTCCCGCGGGAGCTCGGAGATCGTGCGTGAAATCATGAGAAACTGGGAAATTCGGGGACGGAATCAATGGTGTGCGTCGCGATGGAATTTTTGGCAAGCCTCGGCGTCGATAACGTGAGATATTTTCCAGAAACGGACCAACGGGGGGACAATCTGGACCGCTTGAACGAAATTCCGACGCCCGACGTCGTTTTCATCATCTTTTTCGCATATTTTTCACCCACGTCTCAATATTTCTATAATATTTATATCCATGAAATTAATCTTGCATTAAAGATAATATTTTCAAAGAAATCCCGATCGATTCCACCAGGCAGATAATTCGCGGCGATAAATAACGCCATCACAGCGAGCGCGTAAATTTCAATTTTTTCGTTGGCCGTCGCGGAAAAAGCTTCCGCGCTTTTTAACGCCGTAAATATACATATTATGCAAGGGTCCGGCGGGGAATCGGGTTTCAGCGGAAACGTGCAATAAATGTTCATATTATATCCGTACGTTCTTCTACCAACACACGGATACCGGTTGGCGGGGAGGGGAAGGGGGAGGGGGTGGGGGGAGAAGGAAGGAAGGACAAATAATACAATCGGAATATTTACCTCGGTAAGAGTTAAACGCGTTCGCGGTGGCCGCATGGAAATACAGCTGGAACACGGCCAGGGGCGGAAGGTTTTTGCGTAAATACACCGTCTGAAACAGTTAAAGGGTAAAAGGTGAATATCTGGAATTTATTTTTATAGACTAACGGACCAGAAAGAGGAGATCTACGTGCTTTATATTATTCCGCGGCGTAACAGATGGTATCGTACCCGCGTTATTTACCGACCTTGTAAACGTCGACGAGCTGGATCTTTATTTATCATCAATTCTACCGTCGCACTTTCCGTAAACGTTCCATGGAAAGTACGAAGCGATCGGACAGCCCTGGTTTTCCGACGTAACGCGGACAATCGAGAGTGAACGGACAAATTTCAGACGTTTTAGGAAAAGTTTTGCAAAGCATCAGGTTTTTCGATTACCAATTTTAATAGGGTAAAGTTTTAATGCTGAAAACTTTGCTGAAAATATATTATATTGTAAGAATTTGTTAAACTTGCCGCGAAGAAGTCTACAGTTACATCGCCCTGTTATTGATCTCAAAATTACGTAACTTTCCGTAATTACGTAACGTATCCATTCATCTACGTTTTTAAATAAATTGTCCGTTGATTTGGCAGAATAATTTCACGATTTTCCCGTTTCTTAATTCTTCCATTTCACGTCAGAGTTGCGCAATCGATGTGGAAGTAACGATTCCCGTTCAACCGGGGGGGTTAACGGGTCGGCGAGGATCCCTTCGAAGGGTCAACCTGTATTCGGATTCAGCCAGGAAGCTTTTGACGTTCGCTGAAA
This sequence comes from Mimumesa dahlbomi, assembly GCA_917499265.3. Classification (NCBI taxonomy): domain Eukaryota; kingdom Metazoa; phylum Arthropoda; class Insecta; order Hymenoptera; family Crabronidae; genus Mimumesa; species Mimumesa dahlbomi. The sequence continues at coordinate 14,205,594 of OU824118.1, forward strand.
GGCACCGGAAACGTGAACGTCTGCCGTGAAAGACGAAAAGACACGTCGACGATGCCAGACGCGCGATACGTGACGTTCGGGGGCCGCGTTTCCAGCGATTTCAGCGCGCTTTGATTTCGCTGCGTCGCTGAAACACACCGGGACAGATAATGGCGACGGTGCCCGGTGAATTTTCTTCCCCGCTTTCGAACGGATACGGGCACGGACAGCACCACCGACTCAGCGTCCGCTGCTGAGCGAGTCGTTAGTAAAACGGTCGCGGAAAGCGATTTTTCCGCTTCGAATCGGGAAAATGACGCGGTGCCTTGTGATTTTAATTTGTGATCCACGGAATTAAATCGAAGCTTTCCTTTTTAGAAAGTTGGAACAATTTGGAAAGTCTGAATATATATGTATAAATATATATTTAAGTTTAAATATTGTATATGTATAATATAATATAGTGTTCGTCGCTGGATTTTTGAGATCAGAGTGGAATTGTTTGTATTTGGAAATGAATCACATTCATTGTTGTTCACTTTTTATAAATTAACGCGATTATATTTCCGAGACACCCGATAGCGTAGAGGTAATAATCTTCCGTGGACTTCCCACGAGTTCTCTTTTTTCTTCCCCCCCATTTTGAAGGACCGTCGTAAGAACTCGAAAGTTTCTCACGGAACTCGAATCGCGAGGGTTGGATAAAAACAGGTGGGGCGGGGAAGGGGGAGCAGCACCGATTCTTTGTTTCGTTCAATGAATTCCCCATCCGACGGTGCTTAATTATAGTTTAATTAAAATCCGTGCTCGCAGCCCGTGGGAAAGTTTCCGAAGTTAATCCCCCGACAGAGCCGACGATACTTTCATATTAGCGAGGCACCGCGGCCGCTAAAATAAAACGGGCTAATTGCATTAAGGGGGCGTCGCGACGCTGCCCACTTCCGTTTCACTTCGTACGCGTTCACCATCTCAAGACAATCCCAGGTTTACGTGATTTTCAAAATCAATGATTCTCAATCGCGTCGAAGTGTCAAGGATGCAAGAGTGTTATTTTTTATTTATTTTTTATCTCGTTCACCCAGTCGCTGGTGCGTTTGAAAACCGATTAAACTCTAAATAGACGAACATCCATTGGGACGAATTTCGCGTACACGCGAATGTTTGAGGAAAGTCACGAAAATCTCGTTTCGCTTGTACCGCCGGCTTGTGTCGCAAACGCTATTGACAAGCCGCCGAGCTCTAAGTTCTACTTTACGACTCTTCTCTCGCGGAAAATGATTTTTCCGCCGTGGTTGCCGGGTGAAAGGAATTGGGTTAGCGGGTTAAAATTGTGGAAAGTGAAAGAGAATGCTGGCAATGGGACTATTTAAATAATGTCGCCCTTGTTCGCCGTCGAATTTCTACGCTGTACACGTTTATTCAACAAAAGAAATTAGTCCGCAGCAACAGGTTGCTAAATGACGGATAAATTGATTAGCAACCGTCCGTCTCTGCCGTCGAATCACCCTTCCGCGTTCCGCTAACCAACGACAAATTGCGATCTCTTTTTCAAAATCCACCCCAAAACTACCAAGCTTCCGAAAATTTAAATTCCAGGATAAAAATTTTCCTCACAAAAACACTCTTCGCATTTTTAAACCCACAAATCCGTTTCTACTTTCATTATAAACAAAACAAGAACACCATAGTCATATATTAACAAGTTGGAAAGCCAAAAAAATACCCACACATTCCTAAATTAATCCTCGATTCACTTAAACCTAACATAAAACACTAACAGACACAAAATTCCATCCAATCCCCTGATGAAAAAGTTTCGACATAACGAAACACCGTAAAACAACCCACTTTTACACGACTTCCCGGATTCTCCTACAGGAACGTTCTAAACACACCAACACAGTATAGAACGGATTCAATGAAGATACCAGGGTATCTCTACCAACACCATAAACTTCGAGGATATCGAATGTGTGCATCGTGTTCGCGGCAACGAAATTATCCGAATATCGTCGGCCGTGTCTAGCGGCGTCGCGAATTTAATAATCGGTTAACCGGTGGCCCCGTATAGATAAATCGTGTGGCGGTGTGGGTGACGTGTGTGCGGTGTGTGTTTCAGATGACAGCGATGCCGGACCGCGATAGCGGCAACAGATAAGGAAGGGGCCACGCGGCCGGGCAGTCATGTGGAGTGTCATGTGGCTCCTTCGGCTCCTAACGACTTGCTGCCTCGCTCACCTGTCGGCGTCCGACACCCACACAGGTAGGTAAAGCGTACGCAAAGCGTGACACGCGAAATTGCAGTCGATCCGTTTAATAATTACTGTGAAAAGTGTTTCTTTTCTTGGGGAATTTGAAGAACTTTTGGAAGAGATGAAAAATGATAAGAAATATGTAAATGATAATTAAATTTATAGTTCTTCTCATTATGGATATTTTATGGGAAAATAGGGTCTTTCAGTGTTGAAACAATTGTGGAGAGATAGAAAGAATATTTGGAGAATTAAAACACAAACTTAACTAGTGTTATGTGAATAATTTATCTCGTTGATATTCATTTAAGATGGAAACATAGGGCGAGGGATGAAAGTAAAATAATGGGGACGATATTTTCGACGATTTCGCGGTTTTTAAAACGCTTTCCGCCGTCGAGCCACGAGAAAGCCGCGGAAAGGAAATATATTCCGCGTTCTAAATATGAGATTCGTGATAAGTGGACGGGAAAAACTGCGAGAACTACTTGTTCGGTATTCCTGCGGCGTCGTTCGCGCGTCCCACGTAGCCGTAATAAATAGAATTCCTGGCAATGCCATAAGTCGTATAGCCGCGCATCATAATAAGTAGATTAATACAACGAAACCGCGGCACTGCGGCAACGAAAGAAAAAAAAAACGAAACCACCAACCCTCACCGTCGTCTGTTTGTTTCTTGCAATTCCGTTCACGCAGCCGCGTTACGTGCCGCACGTTCCTCGCGTGAATATAATTGTCGTTCGCGTAATTCTTCGACAAAAAAAACACGCGCACGAAAATTCTCATAATTTCCGAGCCTCGTTAATTACTACGTGCCCGGTATTTTCCGAACCGTGGAAATTCAATGAATGCCGTGAATTACGTAATCGAAGCAGATATTTACAACGAAAAATCCACATGAATTTCGATAAAAGTACCAAAAACCTGGTGAACGTAATTAAGTAAACAATATGATGATATTAAATTGATTAACTGTATAAAATATAAAGTGAAGACATAATTAATGAAATGTACATAAGGCTTTTCGATGTTATCAATTATATAATAGACATTGTTACGTGAAAACATGAGTTATTTCGATACTTCGTTGTTTCAACAGAAAACGCGAATTCGTCGGCAGCGGAAAATGTGGAAACGTTGAAACGCGGTTCGTATTCCTTGTTCGTCACCTGGTTCACACCTGTTCGGCGCGCGGTGAGTTACGGGTCGGCGGTGTCGACGGCCATAAAGATCCCATCTGCAATTTCGAATCGGCCGACCTTTAACACGAAAGGCGGCGTGATACGAGCACCGACTCGCGTGACAATACAAGATTGCCTAATAAAATACCGCGAGCAGACGAAACGTCCACGTAATATTTATACAAGACCGTGATAATAAATAAACATCGTCGTTGCTAAAAAGAAACTCGCCGTTTTCCCACGAAAAAAGTATAAAACATCGCCGACGATCCTCTTTCATCTGAATTTATTTATCAAACTACACGTCACGTGATATTAATTTCTCAAATTCTAATCTATCAAAACGAACTACTCCATTACGTCTACCATTCCTTCTAATAAATATCTCAAAATTCTTAGATATCCAATAGACACATTTTCTTCCGAAACTACTGTGCACATCGCGAAAAATCGCCATATTCAACCAGTTTTTTGGTCGGCATTCGCTCAATTTTTGAGATAGCGATCTGAAACTTGTACCATTATTTTAGTTAGGAAATTCTACGCCAGATCAACATATAATAGTTGTACTTTTCGAAAATTTAATTTTTCGCCAAAATCTGAAGGGGGTAGGTCAGGATTTTTGGCGATTTTCGTAAATCGCTTGCCATTTCCACAATTTTTTAGATATCATAATGATTCTTTCACTGGCTTATTCGGCTTCGGATTCCGCGTCCAAAACGTCCCGGATCATTTTAATAGCTCAAAAATTACGGAAATGGCGAGCGATTTACGAAAATCGCAAAAAATCCTGACCTACCCCCTTCAGATTTTTGCGAAAAATTAAATTTTCGAAAAGTACAACTATTATACATTGATTTGCCGTAGAATTTCCTAACTAAAACAATGGTACCAGTTTCAGACCGCTATCTCAAAAATTGAGCGAATGCCGACCAAAAAACTGGTGGAATTCTACGATTTTTCGCGATTTTGGTAATTCCTTTGTCATTTCCGCAATTTTTGAGATATCGAAACGATTCGAGACGTTTTGGACGCGGATTCGGAAGCCGAATAAAACCCTGAAAGACTCAGGTCGATATCTATAAATTTGTGGAAATGACGAAGGAATTACGAAAATCGCGAAAAATCGTCATTTTCAACCAGTTTTTTCATCGGCATTCGGTCTATTTTAAAGATAGCGACCTGAGACTTGTACCATTGTTTTAGTTGGGAAATTCTACGGCAGATCAATATATAATAGTTGTACTTTTCGAAAATTTAATTTTTCGCCAAAATCTGAAGGGGGTAGGTCAGGATTTTTTGCGATTTTCGTAAATCGCTCGCCATTTCCGTAATTTTTGAGCTATTAAAATGATCCGGGACGTTTTGGACGCGGAATCCGAAGCCGAATAAGCCAGTGAAAGAATCATTATGATATCTAAAAAATTGTGGAAATGGCAAGCGATTTACGAAAATCGCGAAAAATCCTGACCTACCCCCTTCAGATTTTTGCGAAAAATTAAATTTTCGAAAAGTACAACTATTATACATTGATTTGCCGTAGAATTTCCTAACTAAAACAATGGTACAAGTTTCAGACATCTATCTCAAAAATTGAGCGAATGCCGATCGAAAAACTGCTTGAATTTAACTATTTTTCGCGATTTTCGTAATTTGCTCCTCATTTCGTCTTCGTGACAGAAAAATTTGCCCAGCACATCCGGTCTACACTTATGAGTAGTCTGTGGTTGTATCTCCGTGATCGCGGTCGAAACGCAGCCCGTGAAACCCGACAAAAAGTGTCGAAAAAACGCGGGAAATGGTTGACAGGTGGTGCAGATAAACGTTCCCGCCAATCGACAAGATAAAGGATTCTCCATTGGCTTCCATTCCGACTGACATTCGACCAGCGGCGCGAACGCGGTCGTTCTAAGCGATTAATCAACGTTGAACGACGTGAACGACCATGAAGATCGTATCGAGAGTATCAAATCGCTCGGACGGTCACGATAGGTGTGCTCAAGTGTCGAAGCCCAGATATGGTACAATCGTGTACAACCGCCGCGTCCTTCATACAGTCCGTTTTGATGGATAGTCCTCGTTTCGGCGTTTAGGCTCTTGAACCCCGTCGGATCTGTCGCCCAAAGTAGCAAAGTGTGACAATTAGTCATGGAATTAATTTTCTCATTTACCGTCCGACAGTTGCCCCTATTTGTTCCGAATTAATGAACTTTACTTACTTTGTTTACCATCGCACTTGTGAAATTTGGAAGATATTTTAAATTCTGAAAGATTATGAGAAATTATTATCAATTATACTATCACGGTTAACATTAAATCGACGATCACGTGGCAAATTTATGTGACTTTAAATGTTCACCTCGTAAAAGACTTAATAGTTATTGTTTAACGCGATGTACAAATACATGGGGTATTTAACACAATATGGGGACACTAGGCGTAATAACCAAGTATACGAGGATTGTATATGTGTGCGTGTACGTGTCGGTAACGAGTGTTTTGTTGCGCGGCGAACATGATTTGCCGGTGGACCGCGTGAAAATGACACGCGTCGTAAAGCGAAGATTGGAGCGGCTCCAATCGCCATTGATCTACCGGCTGCTGCAACTCCGCCGGAGGAACGGTTCATTAAATGAACCGCGGAATTAGTTTCCATGAAATTCAGATCGCACCGGCAGCCATAAATCCGGCACACGGTCCGTATGTAAATTCGAGTCCGGCGAACGCGACCGTTTTCTTCTTATTACCTCGTGTTGCCGCGAAACAGACACACGTGGCACTTACGGTCCGTTCACAAACACACGGGATGATATTTTTTCCAACACATATACACATATATCGTATTTCCTCGTATCTCTTTAAACTGTCTCACCGTGTGTTCGTTTCCAATTCGACTAAAATATCGAAACACCTGGAATTTAGTTTGCAGATTCTTTCTCACCGGTGATTCCATTGTCGGATTAATTGACGAATCGTTTCGAATTCAGCTGATCGTAAGACAGGTACATATACATATACATATACAATATGTATATACAATGGCAAATAGGAATCCACGAGCAGCCGGGTGTGTCGGAAATTCGGATCTCTTAATATTCGTTCACTCTATTATTTGTTCCGCGATAATCAAGAGAACTGCGAGCGAAAACTTGTCGAGAATATATGTACTTCATAAAATCCCGAGCGTATTTTATAATCCGGCCGGGCAAAATCGCTGAACGATAGAAACGATCCAGCGCGGGGGAATTTTTGTTTTTATCCGTGCGGAATATTTTATACTCCACCGGAACCAAAAAAAAAAAAAGAAGAAAAACGAGTGTCACGGACGGTAAATAAAAGTTATCGACTGGGTCATCGGCTAATGATTTACACTAACGAAACACAGGGAAATCGGTGGTACGGAATTTCGCTGTGTAACAGAAATATGACGGCACTGGATCCCCCCTCCCCCCGCGATCTACGTAAATCCGTGACACGTGGATCGAAATACTTCGCACGGATAGATCCGGCCCCGTAAGTCAGCCGATCGATTTGATTTACGAAACACACGGGGAATCCGCCGAAAGAACAATCTATTAACTGAACCGTTGGATTAGTTTCCATGAAATTCGGATCGCAGCCGTTGGTATGAATCCGTCGCTGCGACGATCTATAAATTCGGCACCCGGCGACGTAGAAATCCGGGGGATCCGATGACGTGTAATTCCAGGGTATTCCAGTTCCTCGTTTCTTATTGTAGTGATACAACGCATGGATATTATAAAATGATTCCCGAAACGAAGTCTCACAATTTTATTAATAATGTCGAGTAAAAATCATAATCATAATTATCTACAAACTAATTTTTCATTCATTCAAAGCGAAACACAGATCCAGAAAAGTTTTATTCAAATCTGTCGAATGATCTCGGGAAAATGTGCCGGAAAAGTGGAGATTTCCCGCGGTGGACATCGGAAGTCCATATAATTCGATTATTTAATCCCGAGTTCCATAACGTAGGTGTAATTATTTAACAAGTAAGTTTCTGCCGGAGGATTTCGCGTCGCGGATTATCGTCGAATCGTAAATCATCTCGACGGATCCATTCGTCTTCGTGAACACACGTCTTCCGTACCTACGTATGTATGTTTGTATGTATGTATGTATGTCCGACCGTACTATTTTCCGGGTTGCATATATTCCCCGCATTTGTTTGCCATTGTATCTGGCAAGGAGCATGTTGAATGTGCTACGGCGTTGTTTCGCACGGACTTAACGTACGGACAGTTGAAAATGAATAGACCCGTATCCGAGTATCGGGCAAATGAATAGACAACTTTTCGGGAAGATTAATTTCGCCTGTACTTTTTTCCCTTCGTCGCGGAGAACGAAATTCACCGGGTAACACCGTACCCACGAGTCGCGAGAGAAAGGAATTCAATGGGACTAGAAACAGGAACGACGTGTTAAAATCGTGAAACAAGTGGAGAGTGCGTTATAATTCAAGGGAAAAAGTGAATTATCAAAGTATTATACATTTTTAACGTAGTATAACCCTCGAAAAATGAACATTTTACAAGCGTTACTTTAACGAGTGACAATTGAAAATCTGTAATAAAACCACCGAATGAAATTACATTATAAAATCATTCGTTTCCCTCGTAAAAACGGTTAGAGAAAGAATCAAAGGCACTTTTCACAGGATTAAATACACGAGCCTGTAATATTTTCGCGAATTCATTCGTTCAACATTTTTCTATGTGTATATATATCCCGGGGACGTAGATTTTCTCTCGAATTCCCACTTCAGCGGGCGTTAACGGTCACCCGTAAACAAAATTCCCGTTTTAACGTCTCGCGTTGCTCGTGAAAACCGGAACCGAACGACTATGGATCTCCCTGGATCATTTTACCATAGAACTTCCGCGGCATGTGCAGTTCTGAGGAACGGTTATTCCCAAAGATCGCGGAATCCCGGGGTGTTCACGCCGTTAAGTTTAACCTCCTGTTTGCGAAGAAAAGAACGTTTCGCCAGCCGAGGAGTTCGCGACTCGCGAATCACCGGCGAAACGTGTTTTTCCGCGACTCGGAACTGGTTATCTTCCCCGGTTAACGTTGCTCTATGGGTTTATCGCTCCCCCTCCGTAACGTGCAAGCTCGCAAAGTGTCCGCTGTTTCCTGCTTCCCGTTGCCCTAAACAACAATGACGGCCCGAGATCCGTCGACTTGACGGTGGACGAAAATCAACGTCGAGCTTTTTCATTTACTGGATCTCGCTATCCACTTTAACGACGTTATTCGCAGAGTAAAACGATCACCATAGGGGATGAAAAAATATTGAAATTATAGAAGAATCAATTCTGAAAATCTATAGTATCCCAATATTTTACTAGATACACGATATTTCTGTCTCCGCCAACTATTTCACACTTTCTGGAATCAAAATATCCCTACATCTCGATGAAATTCACCGCGAGCGTAATCTAGCGGAAAGTTATCGAGAGCGGTCACGTCCAACGTACCAAAGGCTTGTGTTTCCACCTGCACGTCGACGAATCGGAAACACATTCCGAATTCGCTGTCTAAAGTGGATCCCTACCGTTCTCATCTTTCGTACCGTCTTTTTATCCGGCAACGGGAGACGTCACGGAGAATCGAAAGAGGGATTACATACATACATACTATACACCGACACGCGACACACGCGCACGCGCACCATCCTCCGAAAAGGATCCCAAGGTGTTCTGACAGTCACGTTTCCGGCTCCGTTAGAACTGGCAAGTATCTTTTCGCAGTTTACCCGATCTCACGTCTGGCACACCGGAAACGCGTTCGGAATTCGACATTCCGTCTGTGAGCGTCTTCTACCCGCCGGGTTGACTTACAATTAGCGAATTTTCCTCGCGACTTTCGCGGCGAACGGCGCCCATCCACGCGTCACTTTTCCTACGATTTCGAATACGGACACGGAACCGTGGAACCGTGATTTTCGCGAGATTTATCGACGCGAACTGGATTCGAGATACGGGTGTCCTCTCTCTCTCTCTCTCTCTCTCTCTCTCTCTCTCTCTCTCTCTCTCTCTCTCTCTATCTTTCTCTCTATTTTATTTCTTCTATTCTGTTCGTTCGCGAAACGGGATAGAATTTTCGATGCGAGTTTTCGGGCGGGGTTCCCGACGAAAACGACGATAGACGGATTAAACGTTCGAAGAAATAACGGCGAGAGGCAATAACGAGTAACGTTATTGAAAAAATTGCGAACGTCAGCGGATAGGATTAACGAGCGGTATCGATATCTGCGATCGGAAATGCTTCCAGGGCGATCCGAACGTCGGACGTTCGCTTTTCGCTTTTTTTTTTCTTTCATACTTTATGTGTGATAACCGGCCACTTCTCGCGCTGGCGAAACGTCGAAAATACGATTATCCGAGCTCGATGATAACTTCGATACCTGGGAGGATGATTAAAATTAACTGTGTTTGTACATAGAACGACATGAAATAGTTGGAAATTTATATTGAAATCGATACGCTTTAAACGAACAAGATTGGAGAAATTTTTGATGAAATTGATTGTGATAATTCAAATTTGATTAACAGCGGACCTCATAAATACTCGAATATCGTGGTACTTTTAAACGATATTTTTGTGTTCATATAAAATAAGTATCTTAATCGTCAGAATATCGATATATTTGTTATTTCGTTATAATCGATATCGTAAAAGTATCCGTATCAATTTCTTTCACTTTTATTTCATATTCGCTTCACGTAATATCGCATCGAAAGTTAATCAGTTTTCCCATCGAGCTAATTTCTTTGCAGTAAATAGAACGATGGGACAATCAAGTATCGCGATGTAGCTTCCAATAACATTGACTGTAAATCCTGTAAACACAGGATTGGCGTTGCCTATATGTATGTATGTATTAGAACGGTACGTGACGAGGCGGAGCCACAATTACAAAGGCAAAGTCACCCCTATTGGGAGGTCGGCGATATTAGGTATAAGTGGCTCATTAGGACACGGAAACCATGTCACGTATTATTATCCGATTAGGTGCGATTCTGATTGACGCATCCGAATCGACCTGCAAATGTTTAAGCGACCTTGCAAAAACATATACGCTATAGAACAGCCTACCGTGGGATCGCTAATTAGAACGAGGTAAATGTAACGTAATTTCATTATCACATGGCTTGCAATTAGAACCAGACTTTACATTTAGAATTCTTCTACATATGAAATGTGAATAATTTCATTATTCCATTGTTTCTCATTTACATCGACATCTATTGTATCTCCAGAATTATCAATTTTCCAAAAAGTCTTTGAATCGAAATTTCCTTAAAACTGAAAAAAGTCTACCAAACGTTATTTTTTATACTTCAAGATGCGAGAGACACCTCGGTTCGCACATCATTTGAATTTACCCGCCGTAAATGACGCGTGCGAAGTATTAATAAAAGAGACTTACATTCTGGCGGCGCTCTTTCATGTATATTCCTTATCTTCTTTTTCCTTGGTGCTTCACGGTGACGTTTACGGCTGACTTTCCCACGAAATGACCGGGACATCTGTTCCGTCTCGCGACGTTCGAGTGGAAATTGAATTACGAACGGCCACGGGGACTTATTCCGTCAAGGAAACGGTCGGCGAAACGTTTTGCGTCGGAACTTCTTCCCTCCGTCGCCGTTTAAACGTCGCCGGAAGTACGTGGGGGGTCGGTCGGACCAGCTTTAAATTCTCATTCCATTCGCATTCGTTATTTGCGAACGCGAATAAACTCCGGCCGGCAAAAAATAACGGCCGCGAAGTTGGCAAATGAGAAATTATTGCGCGCGAGTTACCGCGAACTCTAAACCAGCGAGGAAGAACGGCAACTTGAAGATATATATATATATATATATATGTATAGGAGAGAGAGAGAAGAGGAGAGAAGGTGTTAAATTCATTCCCATAACGGAGCGAGAGGGACGCGCGGCTCCTGCAACTTCATTTTTCAGCAAATTACTGCCTAACTGCCTTAATCACACACCGCGAATATCAACACTCGATGAACAGAGAGATTCATGAAAAAGAAACATTTCCGAGTATAGTTTATCAAGGCGGATTACGCGAGTTTGCGATATTTTTTAGATCTAGGATCTTCATTGTCCCTAATTTGTAAATATCAGAATTCCATCGTTAGAAATTTCTTTGATTTAAAATTTCCGCGGCTTAAAATTTCCACGTCCTAAATTCGTCGTACTGTAAGATAGAAAACGTGATGAACGCATGTAAAATGGAACAGGAATCTCGAACGATCGCTCAGATCGATCCACGACCGACTTGTACGTACACGATCTACACGATCTACACGATCGAAACAGTTCGACGGTTTCCGTCGGTAGACAATTATTTTCTACAGTGTCGCAGGCGGCGTTAATCTACGCTCCGCCAGTGAATACGGTGATTTAACGGTTGACTCGCTCTCGGAAACACATTTACGGACCGCTGTAATTAGACGGTATCGAACGGCGTCGATATTTCGATACACGGCCGACGGTTTTCGTAAATTTTTCGACGGACGATTTTAGTTTTTCACGGAACCCACCGCCGAGTTAGTGTCTCTACGTGAATACAGTGATTTAACGGTTCACTTATCTTCGCAGGCACCGCTGTAATTAGACGGAATCGATATCGTCGACATTTTCCGTCGAGAGAGAGAGAGATTTTTGACAGACTTTGCGTGCACGAGACTGACGGATGATTTCGCGGAAATACGTGTGGGTTTGCGAGCCGGAAATGATCGGGGAAATCCAAGGGTATCGACTTCTCCGATCGAGAATTATTTAGCATATAAATAAGTTTATCCCGTTGTATTACACGGTTTTTCTTTCACCACGGATCCACGTTTTTATTTTTATATCACCTCTGCTGAAATATTCTTCAACGGTGTCGTGTATCGTTGCCACGTGGGTCCCCGAGACTTGATTTCCCTGACCGAATCGTGAATATTTCACACCTCGCGTCTCCGAGATAAAGAAAATTATATTTAGTCCGTTTTTCGCTCAGGGATAATAAAATGGTATTTCAATTTCATTACAGTAAATCGAATAATCAGAATGTTGGGTGAAATTACCGAATATTCCTATGGATAATCGAAAATAGTGAAAATCAATTTTCCTAGAAAAAAATTCAACCACCCTAGGTCTCATTTGCAGCGTTTCCCCTGCGAAAGTGTTCGCGACATATTAATTTCCCTGCCGACAACACGCCGGCAAGACTGAAAAGTAATTTCTCTCTGTACATTACCGCGCGTCATCGATAATCCTCGATGCACCTCTCACACAGAAATTCCCGGTGATTTATTATCCCGAAGGATCTCCGGGATTGCCGCGATTACACAGACCGCCACGAAGAATCTTTCGGCCGCATTTTTCCCCGTGTAATGTATGTATACATACACCGCGTTCCATTACGGCGACCGGTCTTGTCGCGTGGAACGTATACACGTACACACACATATACACGCATGGTTCTCGTCGACGTGTCGTCGACGGTGATTTATTAATACACAGGCCGAATCGACGTGAAATTATATCAGGAACGATCCCGCGTGTCGGACAACGTTTCGCGAGGACACGAGACGAAAATGTTCGACGAGACGCCCGACGACGCGGCTCCGTCGACGTGTTCGACACACGGACACGTGTCACAGACACACGGATGTGACGGGGACAAGTGGAAAAGTATACCCGTGCAAGCTGCATTCGCGAATAAACGAGACTACATAATATGTTGAAGTTGTGAAAAGTAAGAATTGTAATATTGGAAATTGGTTATCAGAGTTATCTAATTAATACTTTCACTGTGAAATGTATATACATATATACACTGTCAAGACTATAAATGTATATGTATACATATAGGAAAGGTGTGTATATAGGCTCTAAGTAGTTTATATATATAAAAATATGAAAAGCGTAAAGATTTACGTATGTTCGGCCTTTATATTGTTGTTACTGTAACATCTTTCCTCTTTTACCGACTGATCCAACATGAAATTTATCGTTCTACGTGTCATGTACCCTACGAATATCGGTAATTGTTCCGAATATCGTGTCGTCAGTATCGATGGTACTCTCCGAGAGTGAGCCTCAGTCAAAAGGTTAATCAAACTTTCGTAACACCGCACGCGATAGTGTGCCTATCCCACACGAACTACCCTTTTACTCGTCTCCACACACACACACTCAGTACATACTTACTCAATTTTTCATCCAAATCGTCGCGGAACTATTATCAACTGTCACGCATCGTTATTAAAACAAACCCGAGAACCATACCACGAAATTAACGCTCTTCTTCCCCAAAACACTCTCTCTCCCCTTCCCCACCCCTTCCACCCTAGTATATCACTCCCTAACGGTATCACGATACGTACTCCCAAACGTGTGCGTGTCTATATACGTGTGAGTATCCCATCGTGCGAGACATCGAATATTCAACGAGGAGAACACGCTTCGAGTACCCCGCGAAACGTATTCCGCAAATTTATGCCGAGGCGTCGATCGTCGATCACTATTATGATGAACAACGAGCGGTCACGCGAATACGAGAGACTTGCGAGTGGGAAGAGAGGAGAGGAGAGACGGTAAAAGGGGGTGAGAGAGAGGGGGAGAGGGAAATAGAGGAATCCCGGATAGATAGAAGCACGAGTGGCTGAGAAAAAGCAGATATCGGTCGACAGTCTCGAATTTATCGTAACGATGACCCACCCTCCCCCCAACCCCCCACCCCCTTCAACGATTTACTTCCCTTACCGCATGTCGGTCCCGATAGTCCGACCGCATATTGACCCAGGTCAACGCTTCGCCTCGTAATATCTTCCACGTACGTACATACAATGCACTTAGCATGCGCCATAGAAACGCATTCTCGCGGAACGGAAGATCGCTCGGCTTGAAATAAGATGACGGTTTAAGAACGACTTTTTCTGAGTGAATTCACCGTAATGCGGAGTATTCGAGATTTACGTCGAGACAGAAATGTTTCGGGGAGGGGGGAGGAGTGACGTTTTCCCTGTGTGTTTCGTACAAATATTTTTTTGGTAAATTAATTTTTAAGGGAATTTAAAGAAAATAAGGAAAAATGGAAAGATATGTACTTGGAAACAAATCTCTGACAATTGTAAAATTTGATCTGGGTTAGGTTATTAGTTGTGGGTTCGAGAAATGATATTTTATTTTGATTTGAAAACAGGTCTCGTTGTTGTAGATCGTATTTTTGAAATAGACTTTTATTGAAGCATTTCAGGGACTCGTCGGTGTGATATAAGTGACGGTCGGTGAACAAATGTCTCGGTATATTGTACGATTGCGTGTATATCTTCAGCCATTCGACGTTCTCAAAAATGTCCACGTTCGGATCGTAAATTATTTACCGTCGTACTCGGCGAGCGTGGAATCGTCCGGGGGAACGGTACGTTCTTTACGAATGCTTGTTAGAATACTTTGTAGGTGCGTCGTTGACGGAACGCAACCGGATTCGGCAACCGTCGGTGAATCTTTTTCAGCGGAACGAAGGCGACGTAAAAATTTTTACGCGTTCCGGGTGAGCGTAGTTATTTTGACCACCGAGGTTTTCATAGTTCCGCATAAAACAAAGAAAAAAAGAGGAAAGAATCTCCATTAGCGAGAAGGAGGAGCGCGGTAAAATTTTTACATTTCGTACGTGCAATATTTTTGACCGCGAATTTCATACTTTCACGTAAAATGAACAAAAAAAAGAGAAGGAAAACCGGATTAACCTGGCCCCGATAAAAAGCAACGTGCGATGGTTGAAGTACACACTCCCTGCAACAAAGGCTCGCTCTCGTAAAAAAAACAACCCTTCCCATTTACCGTACGGTAGACAACGAATTAAAAAATTGTCGAAAATTTAATTGTTTCATATTCCTCGCTCGCAACCTCACCTCCAAATGAGTTTCATGTACAAACAATCACGCCAATAGCACATCATCCTCAAAAACACTAATCACCCTTCCAACCCTATACATTCAAAGAAACCCGTTTCGATATCACCCCAATTGCAATTGTATTTCCATAGGGTTTAACCAAGATCATACCACACTGTCTTACTTCGTAAACTCAGGATTTACGACAGTTCCCAATAGTTGCACAATATCCAACCCAAGATGTCCCAAACTAACAATTTCTCAACCTACATCCAATAACACTCCAACACACCCAAATAGTATTCTTCATCCCGATAATCGAAGTCCTAATCAAAAAGAAACACGGCCACCGCTTTCGGTGCAGAATTATTAATCGCGAAACCGCCGAATCATCGGATTGGA
Organism: Mimumesa dahlbomi; assembly: GCA_917499265.3. Classification (NCBI taxonomy): domain Eukaryota; kingdom Metazoa; phylum Arthropoda; class Insecta; order Hymenoptera; family Crabronidae; genus Mimumesa; species Mimumesa dahlbomi. The sequence goes on from OU824118.1 coordinate 14,221,328, forward strand.
CCCCCGACGGGCCTCATTATCCGAAATTAGTAACCGCGTGCTCGAAAACACAGCCTGGTGGTGGCCGCTGTCACGTGGGCGGGCTGATCCGTATCGAGGAGAACGTCGAAGAGACAAGGGGGGAGGGGAGGGAGGGGGGAGGGAGGGGGGTTATCCGATGTAAGTGGTGGCGGATCCGTGATTCCAGCCGGCAGCTACAAGCACGTGTAACGCGCGGCCCCATGCATAAAACATGAGGACGCCATAGAACCGTGCCCCTCGAATCGGAATTATTTACCGCGGTTAGCCGGGGCCTCTCGGCGAGAATCACGCCGTTTCGGAATCGACTTCGCGTGCGCCCCCTCGACGCTGATCATCGTGACGCCGGGCGTCGTTCGCGAATTTTAGTAGTGCGTCTTGGGAGGTATGAACATTGTACAGTATGAAAATTAGGTTATAATAAGCGTAATTCTGATATTCGATATTGGATCCTGTTTGGGAATTGTGTCGAAGGGGATTTTGAATAGTTACTTTACGCGGGAATGATTTTTTTTGATTGATTGGGCTGTTTTAGGTCAATTCGAATCTTTTATCAATATGGGGACCCATAAAAGTAGCAGGTTGAAGTTCGAGAAAGTCTAGTGGTGGGATTCTAATTATTCTAGCAAAAAAGTAAAGAATCTTAGATATTGTTTTGAATTCGATAGTTGGACGTTCTTTTCTCTATCAATCAAGATAACAACAGGACGTGCAATCAGCAGAAGCAATCGGTTGTATCGCGAAGTTCACGTCCGCGAGGCTGCGAAGTCGCATCGCGGAGTTTTGAAGTGAAACAGGTCAACGGTAACCGCGGCATCCAAAGTATCTACTCCGGGGGCAGAAGTACCGGCTGCAACTTAACCAGAAATTCTATTTAAAGTTAAGTTACTATCGTCCCGGCGCATTCCGTGGGTATTAAATATTTCGTAAATTTCATTAACGATCGCCGGGACGTTTAACGAGACGGTGAAGAAGGATATTTTCCGCCGTCCCAGTGGAAACTGCGGGAACGACGTAAAGGGCAGCGTAAGTACCGTTTTCCCACGGCAATCCGATCTTCCTTTGGAAAGCCTCGGTTACGTAATCGTAATCCGCTTTTAGAAATTATGTCACGGCTGAGAGAGTGTTCGCGGAAAGCGGTCTTTGATTCGAATATCGACTTTATAGCGTTCCGCCGCCGCTAATACGTCAGCCATTTTAAGGCGGATTTTCGATGTTAATGTGCCGGCTGCGGATCCGCGTTTAATATTCAATTTAACTCGTCGGCTTCTGTTTAGTTTACGTACCACGCAACCGGAAACGTTCTAATATCGTTTCGCGGTGCGACGGGTTTAGCAGCGACAGTTGATTCTATGTAAATTAAATCGTTGGGAAATGTAATGAGTAGACTAAATCCGGAGGCCCTGCAATTCCCATGCATTCGAAATTCTACGGCTTTCGCGGTTTGTATACGAAGTTGCAAATTGTCATACGATCATATTTCTAAGCTCTACAATTTTAGACCTTTCAATTTTTCCCAGATCAGAAATTTCCACGTTTCGTCTATACCTAATTATCGATATCTCAAAAGAGTTCCTGGGCCACAAAATTACGTATTAATTAGCTAATTACCGACCCCTCGACGATCCGAATTTCCACGAAAAGTGTGCACACCCGTTTATCTCACCCGAGGCCGTCCATTAACGTATGGATTTCCCGGGGAAACCGGGCGATCTCTCATTTTCCCCGTCGACATTCAACTAATCCCGTCACGTCTCCGCGTCCGGCGTTTTTCCTTCCGCGAACTTCGTTTTTCCGCAGCGAGGCGGAATAGTGCACACGGTGCAACGCCGGGGAAAAGCGCCAAGTCAGAAGTCTCGAGTGTTTGCAAGACTCGAAATGGGTCGATTGAAGCTTGCGAGATTCTCGCGTCTGATGAGGATAGAGGCGCGATTGTGCCGGGCGAACAGACGCAGCGATGGGTGTGGGGGGGGGGGGGGGGAACAGAGAAAAAAAAGAAAATATTCGCAAATTGCTCGAGGCGATTACTCGATAAATGCTTAAAGAGAACTCGATTGTGAAAAGCCGTGAGAAATGAAACTAGCGTGTATCCCGACTCGATTAATGCGGCGAAACGTCGTTTGCCGTGAACCGTTACGATTTCACTTATTTGCCGATCGCTTGATTAGAATCGTTCTCGTTTGTACGATAAAAAAGCCTGGAACTCGATTTTTTTTCTCTCTTTAATGAGGATCCACCCGAGAAAACTATAATTCCGCTTTTATTTATCAAGATGATATTTCACAAATTATTTCTTTCGACTTTCTTCACTTTTTCCCAGTGTAATTTTGTCCTCTTTTGAATTCACTGGCCGAACGGTTCTTTGAAAGTTTCGAAAGCGTTCAAAAATAAAAGAAGATAAATTGAAAAAAAAAATACTTTCCAAGTGGTTTTTGAAGTACTCACGTAGCCGGGGGTCTCGGAATTCTACGAGAACGTTTGCCGGGACTCGTCGGTAACGTTTGTCTATTTTATCGAAGTCGAAGCAGAACGAAGGGGAATCCCCTAGCTCGTGTTTTTCGACTTTGGTTTTTTACCTCGGGTGTTCACGGAAGAACGAACTCTATTAAAAATATAAAATACTTCACGTGAAACAGACGCATTCTACTGTGAGTTAAAGTCGGCGACGGGGAATAATAAAACGAACGAGCATACCGGTTGATATCGGGATAAGCATACGAATCCCACGAAGATCCTAATTTGCATCGAAACTACAAATTTTAATACGAATCACCCTCCTCTTACCCCCCTCCCCCCTACTCTCTCTCTTCTCTGTATAAAAGAATATAAGCACACTTTGAAATAAAGTCCGGCAAATATGCATCCCGAATCTAAACTAAACCTGTAACCCAGTTTGAAAGTTATGTTAATTTTAGTATACTCATGTGAATTCTATGAGATTGCATAAACCTACCGCGCGCGCGACAGTGTGTGTTAACACATTACGTAACGCTCGTTTCCGTGCCCCGCCTTTCTGATAATAAATGTTTAATGAAACTCGCTACCTAACCGGTCCTAACACCGGCCAAACTTTCTCAACGGGAAGTACTCTCGTAGAATTGAAAATTAAAAAACACCCAGACAAACACACACACACACACAAACACATATATAAACGTAGAAAATTTGAAAATCACACGACCGAGGTCCCAATTTAAAAGTATCACCGCATCCGGCGCGGTCCGCGCGTTAAAAAAAAACCTATTTCAGTTTCCACACGACGTACGCGGAACATTTTTACTAAACGTTTCCTCCCCGGGCTGTATTCGAAAGTAACAATCACGGGTGTGTTTGAACAAAAGATCTAACCAGGGAAAAGAAGCGATTCCGAAGCGCCGGAAATCGGGATGTCATTCTCCAATATGGGCTCGATGAATTTCCGGCCCCCGAGTTCGTTCGCAGTGCTTTTCCATCTGCCTCCAAGTGCACTCGCCCACACACACACACACATACACACACACACGTGCTGGCATAGACACACGTACGCGGAGAATTTGCCACAAAGAAAAAAAGAGGATCACGCGAAGAGATCCGGAGAGAATCGAACGAGAAAACCAGAAACGGGGGAAGAACCGACGTCGCTCCGTCGGTACCAATGTCAATACGACGTATAACGATTTTCATATTCGAGGAGGCGGACCCCCTTGGTGCTTCCTCGTCGGTATCCGGGACACGCTTTCGACAACGCCGGAATTCCCGATCAGCTTTTCTTCCCCGAGGGCGAAGGAAAATTTCCGCGGCAAAGAGAAAGCATCGGGATGTGGGAGTGATAGATGAAGATAGGCAGGTCTATGAGGGGTGGGTGGGATGGGGAGGATTGGGGGGTGGGTTTTATTATGGCGGAGAGTATATCGGGATGGGAGAATACTTGGGGAATTTTATATTTTTTAACGGCCTAGTCGACGACGAGGGTTACTGGTGGTTCGGACATTAGAGATTGAAACGTTCGGATTTGGTTTTATCTTTCGGTAATTCGTTTGAAAATCTTTGGGATAAGGTGAAATCCCCTGGGAAACGATTAAGAATCACTGGTTTATGATAGTATTAGTTTTGCTTGCGAAAAATTTCGATGGATTGTTTCGTAAATCTCAGACAACAGTTTGAATTATGTTTGAAGAAAGTAAGAATGGACGATAAAAAGGTTTAGTTAGTTTCGGAAACTAGGGAGATAGAATAGGGATAATTATTTCCATCGTTATGTACGTACATACGAGGTGTGGCAGAGGAGAGGGTTAATTATACGAGTAGCAATTATCCGAAGTTTGATTATCTCGATACCCATTATTCGAACTTCCATTATCTGAATACTCATTGCGTAGTTCAATTATATAGGCATCCATTATCTCAAGTTCAATTATCGCTACCTTCTGCTATCTCGAATCTTCTCGTGGAATTTCCGAAACGCGAACGGTTCGCCGTAACTTCGCCCGACCTTTGAAATCCACTTTTTATACTCGTGATAAACGTGAATATCGAAAATATAATTAAATTTCCCAAAATTCCATGCTTTCCCCTTACCGTTTATAATTTCTATCGAATTTTCCTCGATGGTAATTTTCAGACCCGAAATTTTCCGCGCGTCGCGACCTTTCGCGGCTACAAACTCGCGAGCATTAAAAAAAAAACGGGAATAATTCGATTACCAAACATTCCATATCTTTCACTTACGGTTGCCGCGGAGAACAACGTGCGTCGCCATGGGAACAACGCTGCCGCCACAAAAACAAAAAAGAAAGACGACAAAACTCGCCCAACAATGCCGCGAAAAGCACGGAGAAACCGGTAAATGGAATACAGATAGAAAACACCGGGAAAAAAACGGCAGAAAACGATAGAGAACAGAGCAAGTGTAAAAAGAGAAACACATAAACGAGGAAAGCCACGAAAAAGAGAAGAAACCAGAATAAATAAAAAAAACAAAAGCACAGACTCAACGGGGAGCGTCGTGTACGAAAAAAATAAAAAGATTCTCTCGCACACCACGTCATACCGATCCCCTTTGACGTGCGACTTCCGCCATAGATTATCTTTATTCCTTTCTTTTCCCACCGCAATCCCCGGAAAGTCTGAATCGGTTCCGCGGGAAAAGTCGCGAAAGTTTCCGGTTAATACCAGATTGTAAGAAACTCGTAGTCGTCGGGTCATGCCTCTCTCGATTCGTCCCTGAAATCGTTAAGAAAAAAAAGGGAGGCTAGAAAAAATATTAAGAAGAAATCGAATGGGGTGTAAAAAATTCTTCCCCTGACTTCCCGGAATTATCTCACCGCACCCTGGATTATCCATTGTATATAGGATGAAACGTAACAAAGTATGTATGTATTGTACATACATAAAAGAGAAAGAAAAATACAACGAGGGAAAAACCAAACAAAGTCAAAGAAAACATACACACGCGGGAAAAAGCAAAGCTAATGGACATAGATTTTCGGGACGCCGGCAGCTCACATTTACAGCGTTATAAATTCCTATCTAACTGATACATCGCGGCAGGAGTTTCGCTACGTAGACAAATATCTACATGTTATGTGTATTTATTGTTTTCCGATGTAGTGCGAATCGAAGGCTTAGCCGGAGAAATATATATATAGATATATATTCCGGAGACGGTGTCTGACATCAAACACCGGTCCCCGGCCATTCCCGCGCGTTATTTCCGCCGCTGCCGTTACCAGGAGTGTAATAAATTTTACGACACCTGCAATATATGTCCGTGTTTATGAATAAACACCCCCTAAGAATCTTCGACTTTATCTCTGGATATCGTGTTCTCCCGTCGTAAAGAACGTCCGACGGACGAGAAACAGGTGCGCTTTCGTCGATTCAGGTGATTCGTTAAACTTTCAAGATGATCCTGTGTGATTAACGCGTTGACTGCCTCGTATATGTGTCATTTAAGTTTTTTAAAACTGATACATATAAGTTTGAGAGTCTTATCCTGGATCCAGGATAAGATCTAGTTTCATAATACCATTTAACAGGTCCCTCTATTTGAAAGATCATAATTTAGATCTTTGGCGATCCTCTGAAAATTTTTGGATTGCATATAGGGGGAATGAATGCATAGCTTTTAATTACTAACACATATTTAGATATATCAATTAACTGTCCGCAGATCTACCGTTGACGACGGACTCGGTATCCACGAAATCGACGACGACGGCGAAGCGATCGGTGCCGACGGATGCGCCGATGCTGAACTACATCTTCGATGCTCATAGCACGCTGAACAAGCATCAGCATCATCACGATCATCGGTGGGGCCCACATTTCCAAGGGGAGAGCAAAAACATGACGGTACAGGCCGGTGGCAGGGCTGTCCTGGACTGCAGGATATCATTCCTGCAGGACAAAACCGTAAGTTCACTCTAAACATTTCTATTCCGAATACTCAAGGATGTGGGATGTAATTATCATTATCCGGTAGAGATAATCTTCGCCATGTTTTTCTTCAATTAGTTCTTTCTATCCCCTTTATTCCCTATTACACCGGAGGACTAGGGATCAGCACGTTTAACGTGCCGCCAGAACAGCTGTCTCGTTTCGAATTAATTGAATCCGCGCGAAGTTATTATATGCATCGTCCTACATGGCTCAGAACGGATTATCCCGGTTTTATATGAATTTCATCCCCGTCACCCTCTACGTATCCCGGGTACTACCCTCCACGTACGTATCCCATAGACCCGGTAACGATGGTCCGGTTAACTTCGTCGCTGATGTCCAAGACACCTGTTACCCAATTGTCTTGCTGAACTCGAGGCTCCTAGCAATTTACCACCTGGACACAGGGTTAAAAAATACAGAATCCACTTGTCCAGGGTTTAATTATGTCACGAAGGTGTTTTATAAAATCATCAAAGCAAATCAGCGGTGACCAGTGACCCTTTTAGCAAGATCCTTTTAATCAACGCTGCGGAGAGAGAGAGAGAGAGAGAGAGAGAGAGAGTGTTGCGTGTGTTCGGTATGTAAAATTTATCCAAACTAGCAGCGTGACTCGCTGATTTGTCGTTTCCCCTGGAGGTGTGAAACTTTAGCCAGGCAACGTGGGGGACAGCGATGACAGGTGGTGGCCGGGCGAGGCGTGGGGAATGTCTGCGCGAGTAGACGTCGATGAATTTACGAGCGACGCGTGCACTAGCTCGAACGAACCCTCTGTACGCGGTGAACTTTGCGTGGAAATATTTGGAAAAGGTGTCGAAAGGATGGATGTTGCCCGGGAATCATCCAACTTTCGTTCGATGCTGATGTTACATATGTATACATACGTACGTACGTACGTGTGACACACGTGCTTCGGCGAAGTTTTTAATAGAGATCCCGATACTTGGAATCACTTTCGAGTTTGTTCGGAGTCCCTTCAGCGTCTCTCGAATCTGGTAACCAAAATTCGGATGGCCGACTAATGGAATATCTACATTCCCGGATAGTCGGAGAACTTTCAACATAAAGTTCCCGAGACCTCTAACTCGAACATTCGATCAAGCCTTATTGAATTTTACCGTGTTCCAAGCTGAGTTATTCAAATTATACGTACACATAGACCAACGGTCTCGGGTTAGAGATCCTTGAGGTTTGATCCTTGGAAAATATCGATCGGAAACATGGGTATTTCAAATTTTACGATAGAAGTGGGGGAAGGATGGGGGAGGTGGTATATCGGTGTATACCTGTACGTCGTAGACACGCATGGTCAAACTGTCTCCCTTCGTATTAGCCTAATGCGTACATGCACGTGGGACATCAATACGATGCGCGTTGCGTGCAAAGCACGATGATTCAGCCCACTAATGAAGCCGCCCACCTACAAATCGAGTGTCTCTGAATAATTAAATGATTTACGGTAATGGCAACGGAGAAAGGGTAACGTTCAGTCGACACGTAATCGATCAATCCCGCAACGTCACATGGAATGCCAAATAAACTGTCAGGGGAGTCATCAGACGAGTCGAATAAAATCATGCATCCCTGATTGACCGACTTTTACGTTCTTAATGTTTTATCTGATTTTATAATTACACCTTTTCCCAAGAAACAATCAGAATTTTTCCCTATACACCTTATATTCAAATTTATTGCAACCCTTTTGCACTCCAGGATTCGATAGATCTATACGTACACGATATAATGACAAATCCCCGATAAATACATCACGCACCCTAACTCCTTCCAGCCGGTTCTCTATCGGTAAACCCGAACCACCCCAGGAACTTGCTAAGCCTAGTCAAAGTTTCGCGAGAGTGTTTTTTGTTGCCCCTTGCTGGAACGAAGTTTAAGATCCCGTGGATCCCTGGGAGGATCCCGGGTTCACGTGCAACGTTCAACGTAATAAACCCGCGTGAAATTTGTAGAGATCGCAGCCGTCCCGTGTCGCTGATCGCGCGGGAAGATTCAGCGCGGCGGTGTCTCTGTGTGGATACAGCTGATAAATCTGGTACTTACCGGGCTTAGCCTAGTTGTGTGCGGTAGTTATGATCTTTTTAGGTAAATTTACTCGGGCGGAGCCTGGAAACACCGAAACCCCGTGAAACTCAGTCTCTCCTATTCTCTCACTCACTCTCTCACTGTCTCTCTCTCTCTCTCTCTGCAAGCTCATCCAGCAGGAGTAGTTATATCCAAGAGAGCGTTACACTTCGCCGGAGCCACGACCCCGCTAGCCTCAGCGTAATATTAGGCTATTAATGTCGTTGCCGTTGCTGTTACTGTTAACGACGATGTCGGCTAACGCGATTATCCATGCATGATTATCTCCCGGTATGCACGGCCCGCCAGAAAGATCCATAGATCAGTCGTTCAAGGCGGCAAATCGAGGGACTATACTTTTTGAAGAGATTTGAAAATTAAGTGTCGAAGCAGTTGATTGGATATTAAATGGATCACGTTTTGGAGTAGAATGTGTGTGGTGGGTTAAAATAGTATATGTTGTAGTCTTTGGTTTAGTATACATATTGTGGAATCAATTTACCGGAAACGACCAACAGCCTTTTCGCGGAAGTAACATCGATGATTTCGGCCGCGTACTCGTTCGCGATTCGGTGTTTCGTTCGAATTGCGAGAACGTTCCCGTGCGGCAGGTTTATCGCGGTCATTTGTCGATGATTAAATGTTACGGCTTGATAGTATTTTCGATACGTCGCGCGAGAGTGTGTTTATTGTTGTTAATTATCGCGGTCGTCCGGCCGAAGTGGGTGTATGTGATTGTATATTTGGAAATTTGTCGATTATGGGTGGGGTCGAATTTATGGGGCGTCATGGATTTTGGAGGAACAAATCAACCTGAATCTTTTACCACCTTGTTGCCCTTCAAATGACGCGTCCGAAACATCCCGGACCATTTGAATATCTCAAAAATTGCGGAAATGCCGAGCAAATTACGAAAATCGCGAAAAATCGTTAAATTCAGACAGTTTTTTGGTCGGCATTCGCTCAATTTTTGAGATAGCGATCTGAAACTTGTACCATTGTTTTAGTTGGAAAATTCTACGCCAGATCAATGTATAATAGTTGTACTTTTCGAAAATTTAATTTTTCGCAAAAATCTGAAGGGGGTAGGTCAGGATTTTTTGCGATTTTCGTAATTCCCTCGCCATTTCCGTAATTTTTGAGCTATTTAAATGATCCAGGACGTTTTGGACGCGGATTCGGAAGCCGAATAAGCCAGTGAAAGAATCATTACGATATCTCAAATATTGTAGAAATGGCGAGCGATTTACGAAAATCGCAAAAAATCCTGACCTACCCCCTTCAGATTTTTGCGAAAAATTAAATTTTCGAAAAGTACAACTATTATATATTGATCTGGCGTAGAATTTCCTAACTAAAACAATGGTACAAGTTTCAGACCGCTATCTCAAAAATTGAGCGAATGCCGAATGCAGAACTGCTTCAGATTGATGAATTTTCGTGATTTTTGTAATTCATTCGTCATTTCCGTAATTTTTGAGCTATTAAAATGATCCTTGGCGTTTTGGACGCGGAATCGGAAGCCGAATAATACCGTGAAAAATTCAGGTCGATATCTATAAATTTGTGGAAATGACGAAGGAATTACGAAAATCGCGAAAAATCGTCATTTTCAACCAGTTTTTTCATCGGCATTCGGTCTATTTTAAAGATAGCGACCTGAGACTTGTACCATTGTTTTAGTTGGGAAATTCTACGGCAGATCAATGTATAATAGTTGTACTTTTCGAAAATTTAATTTTTCGCCAAAATCTGAAGGGGGTAGGTCAGGATTTTTTGCGATTTTCGTAATTCCCTCGCCATTTCCGTAATTTTTGAGCTATTTAAATGATCCAGGACGTTTTGGACGCGGATTCGGAAGCCGAATAAGCCAGTGAAAGAATCATTACGATATCTCAAATATTGTAGAAATGGCGAGCGATTTACGAAAATCGCAAAAAATCCTGACCTACCCCCTTCAGATTTTTGCGAAAAATTAAATTTTCGAAAAGTACAACTATTATATATTGATCTGTTGTAGAATTTCCTGACTAAAACAATGGTACAAGTTTCAGACCGCTATCTCAAAAATTGAGCCAATGAGAACCAAAAAACTATCACAACTTGACGATTTTTCGCGATTTGCGTAATTCCTACGTCATATCTGTAAATTTTTAGATATCGATCTGAATCTTTCACTGTCTTATTCTGTTTCGGATTCCGCGAAATTCCGTAAAATTCTACGTCGAAAAGGAGGGTAATACTTTGATTACACAATTTTCCATTTTTCGCCAAAATTGGAGGCTACCAGGTCAGAATTCCTGACGATTTTCGTTTCTCTCCGGCAATTTCCACCATTTTTTAGATAGAAAAATGATCCGGCACGTTTTAAAAATGGATTTCCATGCGGATGAAGCTGGTGGAAGAATCGAATCGATATCTAAAAAATTGAGGAAACTGCAGTGGAAAACCAAAAATCGCCAAAACTCCAATGACCTCGGTTTTCCGAGAAATTGAAAAATCATGAAAGTAAATTATTCTGCACATTCCCCACGTAGAATTTCACTCCCACCGTTTCGTTAACCCCGTTCGAAATTCACCAAAGACACCCAAAAAACTAAAACCCCTCATATTTTCCCATTTCTCGTTTACCGAAGTTAATTAAAAATCGTCAACGATCGTCAGTGTTTCAAACACCCAGAGTCACGCGAAATCCTTAAACATTTTTCACCTTAAATTTTCCAAAGCCAGCCGTAGAACAACGTACAGGCACTTATACATTATACATACATGGTGCCGCGTATTCATGAAGTTCGGCCGCACGTATGATAACAGGCCGGCCCGTTGATATCCATGTCGAAGACGTACGGTATCACGTGCGTTTAACGGGGATATACTCGTGAAACACTATCCAATTCCCGTTATTCCCCCCCACGTGTGGGGGGGGGTCGTGGGGTAGGTCGAATGGCCGGTGAAACGCACAACGATCAACGCACTCGAAATCGCACAGTCGATTCGCGTGCTGCGGCCGATCCGATAACGCACTCTTTCCGCCCCGTTGTTTACGTGCTAGCCAATTTCCACGTGACGCAACCATAAACTTCGCGTACAGCGAACGTGAACCCCGGCGTGACGTGTCGCACTGTTACCCGGTCGCTGTCGATCCTCGAAATCCCTGTAACAATCGCCCTGACACCTGTTGATGACTATCGTTGCCAGGCTGCGTAGATTAATATTTTAAAAAACGAAATAAAAGAGTCACCACACACAACACGATCGATGATCGACCACTCGATAATCAGATAATCCGTGAGCTTTTATTAAATAATTCTAACACAGATATATTTTAAAACAGACACTCTGAGTGGAGAAACTATTTTTGATGTCCCGTAAACTTTTCATGTAACCAAAAGTGTCCCCTCACATCAAAAAGTTAGAAACCACTATTCCAAGGTGGTGTACATATATATACTACAACAAACTAAGTCCCAATGACGAAACACTACGAAAAGGAGTGGAGAGGGTGGGGGGCTAATAGGGAATACTAGAGCAAACGAACCCAGGCAGTGTCATTTGCCGGCAGGTGTCCTGGGTGCGCAGGCAGGAGAACGGCGAGAAGATGGACCTTCTGACGGTGGGTCAGCACACCTACATCGGGGATTCCAGGTACACCGTGGAGTTCCAGTACCCGGACAACTGGCGTTTACAGATCAAGCCGGTGAACAGCAGCGACGAGGGCCAGTACGAGTGTCAGATCAGCACTCATCCGCCCAAGTTCATCCACGTGAATCTCCACATTAACGGTGAGTATCCCATTCGACCGGGGTGTCCACCGGGTGACGCACCCGGGTGTATCGGGCGACTACATAGCCGCCACCGCTGGGAATCGATGCAGGTGAACGGCATTGTCTTTCGCGTCACGTTAAACCGCCCTGTTTCCGGGGTCCTTTCTTATTAGCGCAGGGATTGTTTTTGTTCCGTGACTGGCGTGCCGAAGACGGACATTTCTCGGGAACGTATTCGAAACTGACGCGCGGAGAGAAACAGGATTAGGTACCACGGTGCTCTTCGGAATCCACTTTTCCTTCATCCCCCGTCGATTCCGTCCGGTTTGCTTCGCACTCGTTCACTCCGTGTCGCATCACTTTTCTAACCTGTTTGTTTGATACCATGTTATGGTGTGTTAACACGTTGAACGCTGTGGGGGTCACCGGTGACCGGTACCGATTAATAGAGAATCATAATTGTAATAAATGTCAGTACTTATAAATTGTTTGATACCATAGAGACCACAGTGGTGCGAAGAAATTAATGCGTTACATTAATCATATGAAAATAGTTAATTTATACATTAAATACACCCTTAAAATATATACATCGCGATGTTGCAAATTTATAGTGACACCATAGGCAGTCCATGGAAAATTCCCATGGCATTCGACGTGTTAATAACTCTACATTATTATCCCAGTATTCCATGGAATGCCCCATGGGGGGCAGGAAGAAAGAAAGAGAGTTCTAAACCGGCTTCTCCCGTGTTCGCGACGAGTAACGTCGGGGTAAGAAAAAGAAGGACGCGCCGGCGAATGGGAAGTCTCGTAAATGACGACTTGATGCAAAATAAATTGAAGTGGAACGAGCGACGCCCCGAGACCGTATTACCCGTCTCGCCCGCCGGTGAAACAAAGAGGACCGGGAAGCACTAGGATTTAAGTATCCCCCCAACGGCGATCGAAGAAATTGGTTGGATTCGTCGTTGCGGCGAGTGGCCGGTTAAGAAGAAAATTGATGTCGGAGCGACACGCTTGAAAGCGGAATTGTATGCCGTAGCTTTTAACCGGAAACGCTACGCTCGTTGTACGTTTGTGTGTATGTATGCATGCGAGTGTGTGTGTGTATATGTATACATACGTACTTAGGTACAAGTGGAAAGATAGAGACACCTGAGACGTCGTCGCGGGATTATTGAGTTGTCGGCGATTCGATCGTGCCGCGTCGGGTTACACGAAGGAAATTAAAGTTCTCGGCGACGGACGACAAAGGGCGTCGCGACGCCTCGGAAGTGGCGAGAGCCCGTCGATCGGAGATCGTTCGATGGAAATTAAGAGGTCGGTAGGTTCTCTCCGATGCAGATTTTCATCCGATGAACGCGTTTCGATGGGGATCGTTTAAATTGGACAACCAGAGTGGAGTAAAACAAAAGACAGTCGTGGATGGAATATACGAGAACCCGAGGTTAAAAGAGAGACAAAGAGAGAGAGAGGAAAAGAACAGTCTGGTATTCAGCGGGAGATCGGAGAAAATTCAGAACGTTTGATCGTTTGCACGACTACGGTAACGCGAGCCTAGCGTTGAGGATCTGTCGAAGAGGTAATTGAAACGACGACGTCAGCGACGACGAACGGAGTTTTACGTCGGGCTTTTCGCGTCCCGCGGAAAATATTCCGCCGTCTGTTATTCCGTTCGTTGAATGTTTTAAACAACTGATGTTTCGTTTGTCGTTTTAAAGGAGACCCCGCGAAACGAGAGATCCGTGTTTTATCGTCCTAAAGAGAAATGTGAAATGTCACTTTCCACTCTGTCGTCGTTTCACCGTCACTTTCGCTTGGTTTACAAGGATGTTTCAAACAACGTTTGAATTAACGCGAATTTTGTATGTTAAAGATATAGAGAATAGAAAGTAACAACAACGGGAAGGATTCTGTAAAGGTTTCAAGATATGGCAAAGATTTTCGTGACTTTAACGGCAGACAGCGGCGAGTAATGAAAACCCGTGGGAAAATAACGTTCGTCGATGTAATTTCCTTTCATTTCCGCGGGACACACACGGCAGCCGTGGAAAAGAAACGCGGGGCAACCGGTGAAAAGTAAAATACGACGCTCGGCTGGTTCATAGAGCGCAAAATGACGATTTTGACGCAGATCAAAGGGAACCGGAAAACGCACTCGTCTTCGAATGAGATTTTTCATCGTTAATATACATCGAGTTAGCCGAAACGCGAACGGACGGGAAAAAGCAGAACGACGAGCGGATGGACGACGCGTATGATAAAAAAAATGTGACACTGATCTGAAAACATCACGTCACGAAGCAACTTTGAAAAAACGCAAACGAAACGACGGACTGACGTTTGAAAATGTTTTGCATAATTTCAGTACCTCCGATCGACTCAACGATTTAACCAACGCACTGTATCGCGATGACACGAACGATACGTACCGCAGGTGTTCGAATGATCGAACAACTTTTTAAAAAACGGGACCAACAACGTTTTCCTTTGTGCTAGAAAAATAGTTCCCATCCGACATATTTCCAATCCATGGTACCTGCGTTTTACCAGTCGCGTCCATTATTTAGGCGAGCTTTGTTTGCGTCGGCATGACTCGGAAAATAAACAAATAAATGGAAACATCGCGGTAAAAAAAATCAAAAAGAGTCCCTCGGAGGGTAGAAAAACAACACACTCAAACACATACACACACATAGATACAGGCTTTTTGGGTCCGCGCCATGCGCGGCGGAGTGTGATATCACATTTTCGGACGGGTCTCCATATACTTCACCATTTTCCAGTCGCGCTTTTATCTCCGACAAAAGACGATAAGAGAACATCGCGCGCTCATCGAAATGACGGTGTCATAAGGGGAGAAAGAGCGAGAAAGAGCACTCTCCGTGAATTGGTTGAAGAGTGGTCGAAAGCGGGTTGAGAGCCTGAGATGGGGTCGCAGAAAAAAAAAAGAGAGAGAGAGAGAAGAGGGCTGGGTGAATGGGTGGGGGAAAGAACGGTCGGAATAGACAAACGAGCCGGTGAAGCCAGAAGGAAAAACGAAGGGAAAGTACCCCATGGACGATCGTGCAAATTGGTTCCTTTACGGGGACCCTTACAGCGATCTGCGAAGAGGATAATTGAAACCGAAATGGTATCCGGGAAAGTTACAATTGAATATCACGTATCAAGTGTTTCGTATACGGTATACGTGTGTGAGTGTTTTGTATACGTTGATAAAGAAGGACTAAAAATGACGGAAAAGAAATAATCGTTGCTTGTCAGATAATAGCTACTATTAATTAACAGCTACAGTATTCCACTATCCGTCGTGAAAGGTATTTAAATATTCTATATTTTAAAAGAGTCGCATTTACAACGGATAAATGCGGAGCGTTCGACTGAAAAGTGGAATATTTTTTTCAGCCAGCCCGTTGATTCGATCGCAACGTCGATTCAGTTTCCATTCACTCGGAAGGAATTAAACCGTACAGACCGATGGAAGAAGTGTTAACGATGGCACACCAACGTAATTACGTGCCCGATCTTTTTTTTTGTTCGTCCGACAGTTTAACCTTTAACCCTTAAGTGGTGATATGCAGTTTTCGCGAAATAATTAATGACACGGGATTACAAAGACCGCATTAGCGAGGGTGGTGGAAAAAATTGGGTGAAAAAATGGTGTGTATCGGTATTATCCTGGATTTTACTAATAACGCAATAACAGGGTTCGAATTAATAATTAATATCGTGTTTGAACATTTCACCTCGAATGTCCAGTATTTATTGTCTGAAAAATAATTGAATCGATCACTATCGAGCAAACGTATTCGATGTGTTAAATGCAAGATTATATTGTATTCATCCCGCACTCAATGATCGATCGATACAGATTAAACATGTACGATGCGACACCCATAGATCAATATTGAACGAATTATGCAGTGTTTGGAAAGCTATAGATCATTGTTAGGTACACATTATCACACGGTTAGGAGTAAAGAGATTCTAATTGAATCGCTACATGACACTTTGAACAAATTATCTAATCAGGTAAACATGATTAATTTGTTAACAGTGCACACAGCCGCACGGAAGTCACGGGACAGGTGTGGAATCGATTGTGAGATTCTTGTGGAAAATTTCACCTAGCAAAAGACAGACAAATTTCCCAAAAAAATCAAACCCGTGTCGAATACCGTAAATAGCAGTTTCATTTCGATCGTAATTCCTCGATGAATTTGAGTGGCCGCTAATCCGAATCTATTCGTGTCGCATAAATAATAGGCGAGCGTGCACGCGAGGCGTTAATTAACGGGTACATTCCGATCGATCGAGAACCGTGCGGTACGCCATAGATAAAAAAAGGCAAACAAACAAATGATCTTTGATACCGCGAGCGTTTCTCGAGAGGCGGTATACGTGTCTCATTGAACCGCGGGAAATTATGGGCGTACGCATTGAAAAGAACCGAGTTAAAAGCCGGTCCTTAACGAAATTCCTCCCCTTTGATACTCGTGTTTATTAAACGGATTAAAGAACAGAAAGAATATAGAGAACTCATTGTACGGCCGCGCACAAAGGGGAAGCACGGGACAAATAAAGAGTAAGAGGTAAAAAACAAGGGGTAAAGAGAGTAGATGAGAGAAAGAGAGAGAGAGAGAGAAGAAACAAAGGAGAAAGAGGAAGATCGCGGGGAAGTTAAAGCGAAGTGCAGGAAAGAGGGAGGAAAAGAAATATGAAAAAAGGTAAGGTACGGAAAAGCGGGTTATATATGACGGAAAATAAGATAGAAAAAGGTAACGGCGAATAAAATAGAGACAAACTCGTGGAACTAATTAGAAAGGTAAAATAAAGCGTGGAAAAGAGAACGAACGCAGCAGAAAGAATTGGAGGAAAGTATAATGGAAAAAGAAATTCACGCGAAAGATGAAGTTACGAAAGAAATTCCGAGAAAATAGAATATCTGGCGAAATGAAAAAACCTTACAATTAAAAAGCAAAGTAACATCGAATAAGTGAAAATGACACAATTCTAATTATCATTGTTAAATTTCAACTAAACTATTTCTTCGATTCAAATCCTCTGGTTTCCTAAAAAAAACTGAGACAACCAGGTCCCGGATGCGGACCCTCGCGTGTCTGACCCCTTTTAAACCTCACTACTTCATGCTGCCATCTCTCGCTAACGAGACGTAATAAAGGTTTCCCAAAATTTCCCAACATTCCCACATTCTCCCTTACATCGTCCGCAAATAATTCACCCAGCCAAAGATCAATTAAAATCCCCCAGTAATTCCAAACAAAACAGAATGTCGTCGGTTAATTAGTCCAGGGGCGTACGACGCCACTTATCTCCCAGCAGAGGGCAGAATTCCGGCCCGCGGAAAATAATTTCCGTCAGCGGACTAATTACCACAGGACCGACCGGAAAGTGGCTGCGCCCACGGAGTGCCGTAAAGGAGACCGAAACCGGAGAAAGAGAAACCCAGAGATCCCGGCTGCAATCCGCAGGTGATCGAAGAAATTGGCTTCGTTCGCCGGGCCCTTGCGGCGGACGAGGATCGCTTAGAGGGATAATTGAAGCCGAAGTGGCGTAGCCGGAATAGCGGCGGAGTGCTGCTCGCACGAAAACGGGGTCTGGGAAAGCGGAAGAACTTCATTCCGCCGTGGATAGAATCGAGAAACGACGAGTCGTTCGCCGGAACAAAAGAAGGAGGGAAAAATGGACAACGCGCACGGAAAATTGTAAAAGTACGCGTGGAAGTTCGTAAACGGGTTTCTTAAAACGTGGAGGGAGAGAGAGAGAGAGAATGAAAAAAAAGGAGGAAGAAAAAGAAACGATGAACTCTGGAAAAGGGAAGCGGGAGGATAAAAAAGGTGTTCGAGGCAAGGTTGTTGACAATATTTTTCGGTAACAAGGTGCGACGAGTTGGAAAAGGAAATTGCATTTGTTAAGGATGATGGCGAAAGTTACCTGGAATTATCCGGTAAAGCGATGTGTTAGGGAATCAACCGTAACCGCGTTCGAGTTACTTCACAATTCGCCGCGGGGTAAAGTAGACTAGTCTGCGCGGAACTTCTTTAACGGTGTGCTTCTTCGTGAAGTCTGACGATTATCGATCTCGACGAGGTGTAACGTGACGTTGGGATCTTTTCTTGGGATCGATTAAGCCCTAAAATCACCCCCTATTAAGACACCCCTGGTTTTTTGACAAATTTTTTGCGAATCTAAATTTATAGTTTTTTTTCTTCATCTTTTGACGTATATTATCGATCATGAAAAACGATCCCAGACATTCCGTTAAAATTGGTATTCCAACAAATTAGAATAGTGGTGATAACAAGGTCGACGAGATTATCGGTCGAACGCCTGGTCGTCGGCCGTCTGTTCGACGAAAACCGCGCCAGAATTCGACGGAGTCGTTCGTAAGATCCCGCGGTTGGTACCTGACATTCGTCAATTTTCCGGTGTAACTTCAGTTTGGCCCAGTTCCCGCCGGGAATATGTACCGGCGGTGGTAACAAATACTTGGCATGCCGGCGATCAGTTTCGAAAGGGGAACTTTGTAACTGTTACATAGTTGAGAGTTAATTCCGCGGGATGTTCTTTCACGCGGATTAAACGTACGACGAGCGAATAATATATATATATATACATATGTATATCGTTGCCGGTGGAAAAACAGACGCGGAATAGTTCGCGACGGGTTTACATTGTTCTAGCAACAATAGGGGTGAATTTAAATAAACCTTGCGGGACCGGACGGATGGTAGCATGTTTTTCCAGATATGAGAATTATTTTGATAAACTTCGGCTATTATTCGTTGAACCACCGGAATACATACATATAGAATGTGACGGACAGAGGCTGTGTTTTCGATATACACAGAGAAACATTATTGTATCTATTATGAAAACGTAGCCCGCGAGTGGTCTGTTAATTAAATTTCAATTATTCGGATCCATTGGAATTTCTTTGCGATCGGTTTCACTCGATTAGACGGAACATGGTGATACGAAACGTGACGTTCCCGGGGTCCCCCGAACGAGGCATCAATTATTAAACTTCCACGTCGTAGCTTCTTGCCAGACCGTTAATAATTCACTCTTCCGCTTCTCTCCGAACGACGTGATAAATAAAATAAACACAAAGCATCGATCAGTAGCACACACACACACACACACATACACACACGGAGACAGACACAGTCTTGTGTCATCACCTATTAATACCTCTTTTCATTACCTTCTTTCAATCGATATCGATTTCCGCGTTACTCTATCGTAACTAAAGCACGCTTGCTAAATTTCACAAAAGGATTTTGTAATGAAAAAAGGGGAAGAACAAAAAATGACGTGGAAGCTATCAAGCATATTTTATATGAATATTTAATGTACAGATGGTCACAGAGGACCACGTGCGGGTCACCGAGTCTCCCAGCACCCTAGGCCACGGGTTTTCCTCGCTATTTTAGAACGTAGACATTTTTAGAAATGGAAATTTTAGAGCTCGCTATTTTCTTACCGTGGAAACTTCGGGCGTGGAAATTTTAATGCATAAATATTTAGAGCGTGGAAATTTTATTCACAGAAACCTCCCGAAGCGTGTCAGTATCAAAAAACATTAAAATATAAGACCATTGGTGTCAACAATAAAAAAAAAAACGAACCACTCAGATCTTTCTAGGAAAAGTCTCAATTTCAAAGTGATCGAAACGATCCAAATGAAGAAGAGCACATAGATTTCCAACACACACAGACATCCAACTCGAGATCGATGAGTATCGTGCGACCATGAATCAGTGTCGACGTGTTTAGCTGACCAACAGGATTTGGGGAAAGATCCTGCAGGATAATCTCTGTGGAACCGCGACGGAACCCTGTCACCGTAGACGCGCCACGCGTCCCAGGGACTTCGGCCGGGGGATCAGCCCTTAATCCCGAGGGAAGGTACACCTTGAGGGAGATAAAGTCGTTCCCGGATTCGGTATGCAGCGACCTTTGCCACGTTCACTTGTCGCCTGTCTCCTTGACCCTTCGGCAAATCTCGTGTTTTACACGATGCCCTCCCACCAACGTTGATCGTCGGTCACCGGTGACCTCACCACGTTCAAGATTTTAAATATTTCACATAATCACGCGGACTATCGCATGAACAATTCACATACAGGGATGTCCTTGAATTTTATTTCTTTCCTGGAAACATTTGACTTCGTGAAACCTCGATCGCGTTCCTATTGGCTGAGATAACTCATTCATAGTGCCCGATAAATCGTTGCGGTCCAGCCGTCGATCGATTCTCCGTTCGAACGACGAAAAGGTACGCGTGGTATAAAAAAAAATAGAAAAATAAGAATAAAAGGAGCGTGGCAGTGTGGCGAGCAAGTTACGTCGAAAGATTCGCAAAGTATGCCGGGATCGGGGCCGTTGTCCCGGAAAATCCTCGAATATTTTTCCATTAATGGAACCGCCCGGAGCCCGGCGTTGTTTCGTATAAGCTTGACAACGACGACACCGACGTCCTCGTACGTACACACTCTCACTCACACACACACATATGAGAAACCTACACCACACGTTTGCCGGCCACGTTCCTGCTGATACCACTGGAGGAATTAGTCGGATAGAAAAAAAAATAGAGAAGAAAACAGGCGGAACGAAAGAAAAGAAAAAAACCGGGGGGAGAGGAGAGGGGTGAGAGAAGGCCGGCGGAAAAATACCAGACGCGCCGGAACGTGGAAAATCCTGTATTGTAACGCGGGTGAAGCGGACGGAGTGAAAAGTTGCCGCGGAAGAACATTTTCCGGAGTATTCACGGTACCGAAGCACGCCGAGTAGCTGATCTATATCCAAAACATTCCTCTCCTTCGCGATTCCTTTCACCCCGTTCACGTTACCACTCCCTCTCCCCCTCCCTCCCTTTTCCCTCCCCTAGGTCTGGCAGGTACACACCGAGAATGGGCTGGAAACGGTCCAGGGATTTCTGGAAGAAGAGATTTCCAGTCGGGATTTCGGTCGTTAGGCGCACGAACGCGCCAACGATGACGCATTCACCGTTGTTTATCGTCATTCTGCGAACAATTTGATATTCGTAAAGTGTACTCCACGGTACGTGGGTGAACGAATGTGAAAATAAAATATCACGTTACACGTGGTTATGGTTTAAAAGCAGTCAACGGTAGAATTTCGTAGAGTCGGATAACGATTCGTTTATATTTGGATAGTTGAATGATTCCATGGAAATATTGAGAGTTTTTTCCCGATAGAAACGGAATACCATTTCATCTGTCAATCATGGTATCGGTTGGTTCATCGATAGAAATCCGATTTATGAATATGTGGTATACATTTAGACGTTACTTGTAGAGAAGTATCTACGATACTATTCTCATGGATTTGTGGTATTATTTAGTATTGTTAAACAAATCATTCGTATTCGTCTGATATTCGTCTTTACTCGTACGCCCGTAAAATCGAAAATGGTCTGGAAACATACCGCGGGTTTTGACCGAACGGTTCTTTTCTTTTTTTCTTGTTCTTTTTTCCTCTTCCCTTTCCCGTGGGATTTTTCTTTCTATATTTCGGGACGTTCTCGAAAGCTCACGGACGCATGATAAACTTCGCATTGGAAACGGTCCAAAAGAAGGGGAGCGAAAGAACACATTTGAATTGTGACTCGGTCGTTAGATGCCTTTACGCATGGCGAGGAACGTATTGTCCGTATTTATCGGGTTTATAAAATATTGGCCGGAAAGCTTGACGTAATCCCGTCGAATCTGGGCCGAATGCAATTTTAAGAAGTACATTTAATCCTGCCTTCGATTCGTCGAAATCCTCGGGCTATTATTTATCGTGTATCGAGGAAATCGACGAACATGTCGGGTATTAATATTCATGCCCGCCAACGTAAAAGCGGTGGCTTTTAGCCGACGTGAAATTATTGAAAACTGCGACGGATAATCGCGTGTGGCGAGAAAGTTATTGTTAAATTGAAAGTGTGCACTTTTTGCTGGGATTTTTCACACGTGCGGAGTTTCTGTGTTTGGAGGGTTTAAAGCCTTGGAATTTCGAGGCTTAGAAATTTCAAAGGTTTAAGAATTTAACCCTCTGGATATTGAAAACGTAGATATGTTTAGGATTTCGAGTTTCCTAACGCAGAGTTTTGAAAACCTTGGAATTTCTAGGCGTAGAAATTCTATGCCTTGAAATTCCAAAGCTTTGAGATTTCTACGCTCTGAGTTCCCTACGTTATGAAATTCCAAAGTCTTAAAATCTCTACGCTTTCAAATTCCAAAGCTTTCAGATTTCTACGCTCTGAGTTCTCTGCGTTATAAAATTCCAAAGCCTTAAAATCTCTAAACCTTCAAATTCCAAAGCTTTGAGATTTCTACGCTCTGAGTTCCCTGCGTTATAAAATTCCAAAGCCTTGAAATCTCTACACTTTGAAATTCCAAAGCCTAACAACTTCAAAATCACCGGAAACACCCTACACTTTAAAATCCATCATTCCGAAAAAGGTAACAGTTCCAGAAAATCGCTCCCTAAACTCCTGTACATCATCCAGGCCCGTCTTGTCCCAAAATTTCACGGAAACTCCGCAATCATCTCCGAAACTAACCTGCTATCCGTACGTTCTATCAAACGGCTCCCATCTAGAAGATAGTTACTGTGACGATAATGTCCCCTGTATCTAAAGTACAGAGGAAATAGCGTTCGTACGTGCACGAAGTTAGCGTTAAGTAAGATACACGCTCTATCTGATTCGCCTAATCGGATTTCAGCGCCGTCCGTCCAAATAGTGGACGCCCTGGGTGAACCGCTGAGGGACAAATACTACGAGGCCGACAGCACCATCGAACTATTGTGTGTGGTACGTCATATAGCGATGCAGGTGCAATACAGCGTCGTCCAATGGCTCCATGGGAACAGGGTGCTCAACTACGACACTACCAGGGGCGGTATCAGGTGATTCAAGACCTCAAATATTACACTTTCTATTTTTTTTTACCTACCCGTAATAACCATCAACCGTGGTATCCTGTCACTCGTATCATCCGCGAAACTTTATCACGAGTCGTTACGGCACTGATGAAGCGTTTAAATCGCGGAATATCATCGCCCACGGTCGTAAACCCAGCGAGTGTTTTCGAATTTATGGGAAAATTGCGTTTTCATGGGGACCCGGTTCTTATTATCCTCCGTGTTCTTGTAATTTTTAATGTTTCTAACCTGGGATACTTGCAACGTTATTGCCACTCGTTGCGTTAAGGTGTGGTGTGGGTGAATTGTGAAATTGGTGGAAATTCATTTGTGAGTCATGCGGTATGAATTTTCAAGTTCACTCTCGCCGCTGGAACATCTGTGATCTATAATATCTATCCTCGCGCTGTTCGGTGGATCGAGGGTGTGGTGGTGGGGAGAAAGAAATTGATTTGGAAACGATGTTGAAGTTTCCGAGGGAAAAGTTCAATTAGATGATTTTCTGCATGCATCGTCGAATAAGTTCGCGACGGGCGGGGAATTCGTTATCCGAGTTCTAGATAATGTAAAAACGTCGCCATTTGTTCCGAGTTTATAATAAGACTAAATCGAGAAACTTTCGTTTGCCGGCGAGTTTAAATTAAAGCTGTGATTTTACATTCGAAAAATAAAGGAGAACGACGGCTACCGTTTTCGTAAATCATGGGACTGTCCCTATGAATATAAAACGAAAAGAATTCGACCTCTCGTTCTCCCTCCTACGAACGTGAGAAATATTCATGACATATTTTTACATCACGCAGAAATTTGTTGACCAACTTCCGAGAAATCAGACACTCTCAAAAGGGAATCTATTTCCTCACTCGTCATTCCCACGGGATCTGCATCCGAAGCGTTTGACAGGCGACGATTTCAAAGTTAAAAAGTTCTGCGCAGAAAATTTCCAGCTTAAATAGTACGAATAATTAGAATTTCAATACCTAAAGGATAAATCCTCATAAATCTTAATAGTTTCAAAGTTCAAAGCATAGAATGTCAACGCTTATAAATCTTCTACACTGAAATATTTCCTCACGTGATAATTTCAACTTTCAAAATCTCAACCCACAAGAATGTCAGTGACGTCATAATTTCCGATCCCAGAAATATTTCAAACGTTCGAAATCTCGACCAATTTCAACCGTCTCGAATTTCAACGCCTACGGATTCAAACCGTCGAAATTTACACGCGTCTACGCTCATCCCTCGTGTAACTTACCATTCCGCGTATATAAGCAAATCGCCGTCGGGTTGGTCATAAATCATGCACGATACCCTAAGCGGGAAGGAGTGGTGGTGGTAGTAGTGGTGGTAGTAGTAGTACATACTCGACAATCCTGGTCGTGCTTCGCGTACCGGGGCGAAACTCGATCTCGTTACGCTCGTTACCCCGAAGTTATAATCCAATGTCAACAATTCGGGATGCCTTTCCACCCTGCGTTTTCCCATGCCTGTCCGTGATCCACGTTATATCAACCCAGACAGAGATAAACCCAAGAAAACGCGATTTCTAATGAGAGAACGGATAAAAAATCGCCGTAAAACTATGAATAAAATTAATAACCGACGGTATGATAAATTTTTATTACAACATCTATAATATTAAGTAATTCTCACCTTGAAATTTCAATACGTTGAAAAATCTGTAAAAAATTCTAATCACCAATGAGCAGTCCTACTTTTTAACATCTCGTAGATCTCCTTTCAGCAGAAATTGTCAAATAATTTCCACTCTGTACAATCTCACCGATGACGTATAATACATATACATATACCCCATCTAGAAAACTACCTCGGTAAACTGGCGGCGTCACTTAAATTCCCTCGTTTCGTCGGAGATAATAAGAAACCCGTTGCCAGGCCGCCCTCGTAAACAATATCAAACGAAAGCTAAATAAAGGAAACATCTAATTTCGTCAATCCCGCATTACGGTCTCTCCGGACGGAAAATATATTTTTCCCCAGCCTTATTTGCCAGCCTTCGTTCCGCGAACTTGAGCACGCCGACGATTGAAGGCAAAGGGAAGTGGGGGGGGCGTCGCGACGCTGCAAATACACACGTGCGTTCTCTGGGCCTGAAGTTTCACGGGAGACGGTAAATGGAATTAGTTTGCCCTTCGCTGTCCGTGTATACCTGTGTAAACGGGGACGTCCTGGCAAGCCACGTGGCCCGTGGAAACCGCAAAACCGTAAACACTTTCCGGCACGTTATTTTTTTTTCACCGTTGATGCGACGCTGGCGAAAGCGTCGTCGTGTCATTGTTATCCGTCGTTGGACGCCGTTTTAATTAAAAGCGAGCGGCTACTTGACGAGGGGGCTGGAAAGAGAAGGGTGGGGGAGGGGGTGGCAAAGGATCGTATTTTGATACCGACTTTCCGCTGTTGACTACGGACATTGTTATGGTGGATGATAAAAAAAAGTACGGGGTAAGGTAAATGAACGGAGATAAAGTTAATCGGTGATATATGAGATTATTCCGCGAGATACTACTGCAGGCCGACTTTATTTCAGGCTTATACTACTTCATATTGTTTTTAGTGTCGCGTGTTACTTTTAAGCGTTACGTCCCGTAGCGTTCGTATTTCGTATTTTCATCTGGGTGTGGACAGTGTACAGGGTGTCCCGGTTTCTGTCGACTAGATTCCCCTTAACATTTTCCAGCAGTGGAAATAGGAGAAACATGTCAGACAAATAGATCCGCGAAGGAAGTATTATTTCTTTGTTAGACCACTGTCATTAATTCGACAGAAATAATTAATTAATAAATCAATTAATCGAACAAACTGTTCGAAGGTCAGTTTGCAAATCTTCCAAACACTCAACGAAACACAAAATACATATGTGGAAAATCCATCTCAATACGTCAACGACGCTGACGTAATTCCACGTATAATGCTCGTGTAAAAGTAAACGCGTTACTTACGCGAACGTATTAATTATTTTCTCGTTTGTCTCGCTCGCAATCAGAGAAACGCGATCAATCAGGCGACCGGCAAGACGTTCGCTCGCTACACGCGAGACGCGAACCTAAGATATCCACACGGGACTAACACTTATCGCCAACGGAAACCCGGGAGTTGCACACACACACACACACACGTCCGAACGGTCGTCGCGGCCGATACATTAATTATCCACCGGGTAATGACGGCGATGTGTTAATTTCACGCTACATAGTTTCCACGTATCGGCCGGGATTATACGTTCGCGGGAATAAATCATCATTTTTCACGCGAGACCTCTCGCGATTAATAAACAAATCTATTAATTCGAATGTAGAACCGGTTAAACGGGTCGCGTGAAGTCATCGATTAAAATAATAGCCGACACGATTAATCATTCGTGTATGTGTGTGTGTTTGTACGTACACACGTGGTGGTCGGGTAAATGTCAGTATCGCAGTGTTTCCATTCTGTTTATTATAAATTCTGTTCGAGCGAATCGAACGACAATGCCTGGAGAGGATATTTCTTTACCGAAAGGATGAAAATTCCAGAAAAAAAGTAAGTAAAAGAACTCGCAACGTTATCCGCCGGTAATCCTGTTACTTAAGTGAGTCTACTCACTTTCCGCGATGCAATTAACCGCCACGAGATACCGTTCGGCGAGTAAATATATGTATACGTACGCAGGGACGACTCGAAACGGTTCGGTGCCCGATCCAGGATAAACAGCGTCGTTTGATTGGAATTCCGTTTTCGCGGGAGGCTGGGAAATTAGAGTCTTTGAAAGCTTGGAAAGTTTCTTGGAAGTTTCTTTGAGGCTTCTTCGTTGATTCGTAAACAAAGTTCCGAAATTTCGAGGGTCAACAATTTAAATATCCAAACATTTCCGGGGGCCCCGAAAAGTGCGGGGCGCAGAAATCCACGGTCCCCGGAAACTGTCAAAGCCTGCAACGTTACCGGATCGAAAAAAACGATCCTGATAAGCTCCCGCTGTTGTTTAACGCCCGTGAAACATCACGGATCAACGGGCAATCGTTCCCTGCAGCAGATAACGAACGAACAAATTGAAGCCCGGGAAACTTTTTCAATTAGAGCCCGACGCCTTCCACGTCTTCCTCGGCAGAAATTGCACCCCCCTTTATCTTACTTTTCTCGATGGGACCGATATGAATGAGCTCGAACGACAATGCACTTGCACCCTGTCCAAGGGTACCCCAAGGTCATCGTCAATTTGCTGTTTTATATTAACGACGAGCGCATAGTATTTCAAACGAAGTGAATTTTTTAATCGGATGAAAATTACGATTATGAATCGTGTGATAGAAAAAAAAGGGGAAAAATTGGGAAACTTCTCACGCTATTCTCTCACGTTTCGAACTAAAACCGCGAGAACTCGTCGTAACGACGTTGAAATAAATAAATCACGCTGCAACGGACCACTAGAAAAAAAAACACAACGAAGATAAAAAGCTCGTCATCCGACGCGTACGCGATTTAAATCCCTAATTTATCGACGCTAGTTCGTGTTAAACGCGACGAACAAGCTTGTGACAGAGAGAAAGGGAGGGGGGAGGGTGAAAGTGGGGGAAGAAAATTGAATAAAAAACAAAATAGAGGGAAGAAGGCCGTAGGGCAATCTCGGAAAAAGGGTACATTTTACAGATACGCTTTTTGGCCGAGCTACCGAAAAAAAAACGACGGAACGAGCACCGACGAAAATCCGTTGGAAATTGAAATTTCAACACCGTACCGTATATGCATGTTCCAGCGTGAAAACGGACCTAATGGAAGAGGGGGCCAATTCGACTCTCAGTATAGCGAGGGTGGGACCAGCTGACAGCGGCAACTACACGTGCCATCTCACCACCATGCCGGATCAACCTGCCACGGTTCACGTGCACGTACTGAACGGTGAGAATAAACAAGTGACAATGGAAAAAGAATCGACCGAAAAAACAGTAACATTGTATACATATACTATCGTTCATCGGTACGCGAACGTTTCCCTAATTGCAACTATTTGAACAAAGTTTTATAATGGTAATATATTTTTTTCGAATTTTTAAGTCAAAAGGAAAAACACTGTAAAATATATTTGTTCACGTGACGAAGGATATAAATGAAACAGAAAAATAACAAAATTTTCATAACGTAACGCGATAACCGTGAGAACCTTCGAGATAAAGCTAACGTCATTAAGACGAATGGCATTTGTTTGAGGGAAGGAAAAAAAGTTGCGAGGTAAACGTAAAGTTCATTCGTTGCACGAGAACGGACTGGTCTATGGGCTATCTAATAAATGTCGGGCCGGAAAGAACGAGTATCGTTGGATGCTGCAACTCTTGTCCGGGAAAAGAGATATCATTCCCTGTTCGCGGTTTCCACGATTTATAGTAACAGAGCGATAATTAATTATAACAGGGAAAAATTGCGCCGGACTCGAAGAAAACGATAATCCGTCATAATTTAGATAGAAATTGTCCGGAGTTAAATTAATTCGACGGTTACGTATATATATCATTTAATAATTCATTTGTTATTCATGAATCTCTGTTTCTACGAGAAACGGAGGAACGATTCTGTGGCTTAACATTCATAGGAAAATTGTAACAGGGATTCCATTTAAAGGGATTAGCGTCGGTCAGCCGAGTGTTAATACCATCCAATGTTACCGAAGG
The DNA here is from genome assembly GCA_917499265.3 of Mimumesa dahlbomi. Lineage (NCBI taxonomy): Eukaryota > Metazoa > Arthropoda > Insecta > Hymenoptera > Crabronidae > Mimumesa > Mimumesa dahlbomi. The sequence continues at coordinate 14,250,237 of OU824118.1, forward strand.
CTAACACCGTCTAATGCGTTTTAAATGCAAACATTTACACCTACCTATTTCGTCCGGAGGAGATGCTTTAGCGAATGCATGCAAATAGAAGGATATCACTGGGTGTAAAACACTCAGGACGACGATAACTCTCGGTCACAGGGATACGTTTCAAGTAGTCCAGGCATATAAACGGGCAGACATTCCGTTTCTCAAATTTTCCAGCGCAGAAATTTCCAGCCACAGAATCTTCGGAAAAATCCAAATTTCAAACGCGTGAAACTTTCAAACTCGTAGAAATTTCATCGCCAAAAATTTCACTTTGGTAACCAAACCGAATTCCCACGTTTGAGTGTACCTACCGGATGTTTCAGGAGAAAGCTTAGCCGAGTTGCATCACGGTGCGGCCGATATCTACGGTTCCGGCAGATCACTGCTCCTCCTGTTCTCCTGCTGGTTGCAGCAGGTACTCAGATGAAGGCCCGACCGAGTCCCAGAAAAGTGGAAGGAAGAAAAGCCAGGCCACGGGGCCCGACGCCTAGCGTCGTGACGTACACCGACGCACAGACACTTTCTGTTACGATCGTGAAGAAGAAAAAGAAGGAGAAGAAGAAGAAGAAGAAGAAGAAGAAATCGGACACCTGGGAGTGCGAATAAAAGAGAGAAGGGGGTGGTGAGGTGGTGGGGCGGGGGGAGATAGAGGAGAGAAAGTTAAAAGAGGAGGGGGAGGGGAGGGGGTTGGAAACGAGAGAATGGAGAGGAAGGGAAGAGGTTGGCAGCGCTATTTTAGCATTGTTCTTCGCCCGATTGAAAGTGACTCTTTCTGCGTCGCTTCTGTTCTTCCACCTACGCCCCTGTTCCCTTGTCCCGTCGCTGATTCTTGCTGTTTAAAGACTCTCGCTCGTTCTACGGACCCGTCAAAATTCCCAGGCTTTTGCACCTTTTGTCCCGCCGCACTTTTGTTCCCCCGTCGAACAAACGAAACATTGTTTTCTTCCTCTTTCTTTCTCCCCCTTCGCCTTCTCCTCCTCCTTTTCCTCCTCTTTTTCCTCCTCCTTTCTTTTTTTTTGATACGAGAAAAGGAACACGACAAAAGAGGTGTAAGCTTTGAACGAAACTCGGCCGGAAGTCGATGTACTTTTTCTTTTTTCTTCTATTTTCTTGTGTTTTTTTTTTGTTGATACTCGCAATAATTTCCAAAATCCTTTCATTTCCGACGCGGAAAGAGTCCAAGACGCTTGCCAATACGGTTCGAGAAGCGCTATTGTATACGTACACAACGTTTTTCGGTGCTCCAATGGATATCGAATGCCGACACGCCCTAAAACCGTAACCGACCGTATTAAGTGTGCACTGGTATGCGTGCGTGGGTGCGTGTATGTGTGTGTGTGTGCGCGTACGTGTAGCGTGGATCGCACGCCGCACCGATTTTTCGAGATATCAATTCCGAACGACGACGACGACGTCGTCGGGACGTTCGATGGAAGCCGTACTTTACTATGCAACATACTCGTCGAGCATCCGGATTCGTCGAACGGATACCGGTGCTCGTTTGGAAAGCGTCGCGACGCTATTTTCTACGCGACCGCTGCGAGAAACATTCAAGTTTGTTCTGGACTTTATGCAGCCGTCGTTACGTCACCGCTTTTCCATGTCGCGCGTCAATTAGAAATGTTATTTTTATTTTCATCTACCCGTTTGTCATTCCCCCTCTCTCTCTCTCTTTCTCTCTCTCTGTCTGTCTGTCTGTCTGTCTCTGTACTCTCTTTCACATCTAAAATTTCTATCTCCACCTCTATCTCTACCCGTCCGCGTTGTTCACGACGTAATTAAAGTCCACGATAGCGTTTTATATTTATTACACCGGACCAATCGTTGGTTCGATACGAAACTGCGATACGTCAGTTAATTAACGAACTACTACGCCCCCGTCATATCTCCGTAAGAATAAAACCCGTAGCGTCTGCACGAACCACGTAGATCAGAGTGTGTCGAATTCTGTCGAAAAAATAAAGGAAAAAACTTAAGGAGGTATAACGAAAAAGATAAAAAAAAACGTATTTGCGAAACAAAACAACAGGAATCCTCGGATGTACGTGTAATGTAAATCTAAATGATATCTAATTAGACGACGGTCCAGGTGAAATTTGAATGATCCTCGTGCGCGGGTGGAACGCTTACCATAGACGATGACGACGATGACGACTATGGCGTGTGTAGATGTATGTGTACGCATGTGTGCGTATGGACCACTCAAGCGAGGCTCGCATTATCAGTATTAACTAGTTTTCTAAAGAGCCGAGTTTTCGACAAACGACACGTGAAACAGTCCGACAAAGTCGTCGCTGAAGTGATCCAGGGATCGATGACACCGACCACAAAAGAAATACACAGAGATCGTTGACCAAACGGTATCGTTCCACTGTCCAACGTTACATGATAAACTATGATTAGACGTAATTAGATGAATTACACCGGCGTGTATAAATTGCTCAGACTTGACAGCCAACGAATACCGAGAAGCAATGGAAACATCTAAAATGCCGCGCTTATCGTTGACCTTTTTCACTGAAACGAGAATAATTAATCGTTGTACAGCACTTTCAATCACGTTTTCATTTTTTTTTCTCGCGAGATTTCATCGCTGCTGATATTCTCGCTATACACCTGATACGTAAAGCTGATTTTTTTGGAAAATCTCACCTGTCTTTCCTGATTTTTCCTCTTTTTCTCTCACGATGACACAGCGAAATGGGAGACACTTTTTAATAAAACTTTGACGCGTGATATTTTCTTACGTAACACCTGGAGAAATTAATCACCCGGGTGCGGGACGGTGTTACCGGAAAGTTGGAAATTGGGTGTATCGTTGCGTGATTCGAAAGACTGAAAGTAAAAGAAGATTCGAAGCGCCGAAAGTTTCCGGCTGGAAGATTCGAAAGTGGCGGAGAATTTCCAACGCGCGAGATTTCCTGCGAAACGGGAAGCTTCGCGGAAAGTTTCGGCGAGTAAAAAAGAAAAATTGAGCGACTCGATGATAGTTTTACAAACTGCCAACCTGATCCCTGCGTCGATCAAGCTCATCGATTATAATTAGTTCCGTGGGGGGAGAAATGTTTTTAGCATACAGAGACGAGGTGAAATTGAAATTTACGAGTGCCACACGTGTTTTACATGAACTCGTTGTTTTCGACGTTCGTTGATCCGTCATTTCAATGATCAAAGACGCGGACGTGTCGCGAGCAGCCAACTGAATGTCTGTATCGAAGCAGATCGCACAGTAATTATTAACATTCGAGATAACATTCAAAGTTTTTCGCCAAGCGCGAGATTACAAAATATACGATATGCGTTTTACAACATCTTGTTTCTTTCTTTCACGACACATCTTCCCCGCTGCTATAATCCTATCAACGTTCATAACGAAGTTTCCAAGCCAGGTAAGAATTTTTATAATAATTATTATAGAATTAGACTAGTTTTCAAAAGTATCAATTCATGAAACCTCTGGAATAAAAGATAATCAATCCTAAATTAAGTTAAATCCCAATTATTAAAAACTCATTTAAAAAAAGATTAGTTCGAATCAAAAGTAAACAACAAGTAGATTAATTTCTACTTTCGCAGAAATAAAGCCAGCGTGAAATTTCCATTCGAACGCGACGTTCGAGGAATCCAGAGCCACTGGAATAAAGTACTCCGTAATCAGAAAGATATTTCGCCGTGAACTTTTGCGGGTAAAGCGATCGTAACGTTTCAGCAAAGATCCCCCCCGGAACTTGTTTGCAAAATTGGACGCTTCCCGTCGGAAACGTCCACTTCGGGACTTACTCGTGCCGGACAAACTCGACGCGGAATTATTCCGTGTGCGAGTGGTTGCCGAGAAATCCAGGTGCAGGCGGAGATTGAAGTTGGAGAAAGGTATCTGTACGTGTGGAAACGTTGCTCCATCGATCCTCGTTGATGCTTTAGAAACTCTATTCGTACGCCGCCGGGTCGGAACCACCACCCAGCATGGATCCACCGTCTGACGGGTTTCGGCATAGCAAAAACCGAGTTACCGATGTAGGGGAAATTACGGGGATAATGTAGCGTACGTCCGAAGTTTCACGTTTGTGAATTACCATTTGAAGACCCCACGGAAATTGCCGGCCGCCGGAGGGTTGAAGGGTCGCAATTTTTCGGCGGTTCAAGTTTCGAAACACGGAATTTCCAAGGTAGAGGAAATTTCGGAGTGTGGAGGTGAAAGGTGGGGAAATTTCGAAGCGTGACATTTTGAAGGCATGGAAGTTTCTGTGCCGAGAATTTCAGGGCGTAGCAATTTCAAAGCCCAGAATTTCAAGGCATACAAATTTCAAAGTCTAGAATTTCAAGGCATATAAAATTCAAGGCGTGACAACTTCAAAGCCCAGAATTTCAAGGCGTAGCAATTTTAAAACCCTGCATTTCAAGGCATAACAATTTCAAAGCCGGGAATTTCAAGGCGTAGCAATTTCAAAACCCTGAATTTCAAGGCATAACAATTTCAAAGCCCAGAATTTCAAGGCATAGCAATTTCAAGGCACAAAAATTTCAAGGCATAGCATTTTCAAAACCCAGAATTTCAAAGCCTAGAATTTCTTGGTATCGAGATTTCTGTGCCTGGAAAATTCTATGCTTTGAAGTTCTGAACCTTGAAATTACTCTGCTTTGAAATTCTGGTCATGGACATTTCCGAGGGCAGAATTTCAAGGCACAAACCCTTCGACGATCCAAATTTTCATATAAAGTACATTTCACCGATTAAACTTGACATCCCCGACCTGATTAACCCGTTCGCATCCGCTTCGTGGAAAAGTGTTCTATTTATAAAGCGTCCCGGAGCTGATCAATTTTCCATGGGAACACCTCCGCTTTTAAATATATAAAATTTGGTTTTTCCTCGATCCTCTACCATGCAACAAAGTATCCAACTTTCCCTACGAGTTCACAGTAAATTTACCTTTCGCAAAGGACCGAAGAACATTGGTTGACGTTCAGGCGATTCGAGTTCGAAGATAACTACAAGTAAACGAGAGGGGTGGGGGATGGAGGGGGAAAGGATCTAACTAGTTTTAGGACGATCGCGTGCCTGTCGATCTTTTCTGCAGCCCATCGAGCCGCTATGCGCCGTAACATCGATCGTGACTACCGCATGAGCGGACAGGTGAGTTGATTGGACGCGCCTTAAGGTAATCCGGCGACCAGCAGCGTGGGGAAACTTGTTACGGATTAATTTTTCCATTTTTTTTCCTTCCCTTTTTGTTTCGTCCCCGCCGTTCCTACGGGGACTCGTTTGTTATTTGTGCGGAGGAAACTGTGGGAAAGTTACTCGTGGAAACAGTGATCCATATTTATCTATTTTTTTTTTGTTCACGGCTGACTTTTGCGTGTCCGCCGCGACGTCTTTCATTGTGATTCTATCGCGGTGACATTGTTAGGGGAAAGTTTGTTTGTTGTAACTATCAGGGGTTGCTGTTTCCATTTGTTTGTTTATTTTTTGTTTTTTAAATAAAATGTATACAAATGTATGATCACGGAATAATCCATGTCGAACGTTTGCTTGTTCCTTGTTACGTAATTTTCATTCGGATGAACGAACAATTGGATTATCACAACGAGATCATTTCTGTATATTTCCCTCGCTGGTTTCGACAAATTTGCTAACATACTGGCAATGGTAAAAAATTACCGTCGAATTTCGACGAAATTTCGTGTTTTTTTTCGACTCTCCGTTAAACGAACGGATTTTTAATTACACCGAGGCTTTTCAAAGAGTAATGCTTCTTCCCGTTAATTACTACGTATATGAAAAATAATTCGCCACGATGACGGAAGCGGTTGTGGTAAGACAGGCTCTTATCAGTTTGTACATTAATTAAAACGCAAGGGAACGGACGCGGCGTAACTTGCCATCGCGGCAGGTAGTTCATAGAAGACATTTTTGCGAGACTCGAACTTTCCAACAGACAAATTACCCGCATACTCTTCCGAAATGTTTAAGACTGTAATCAGCGGACTAAAGATACCGTAATATCGGGGGGAGGGGGAAAGAGGGGGAGGTGGGGGATGAAGCAAATTTATTCGTTTTACCATGCTATCGCGCTAACTTTCCGTAATGAATGGAAAACTCTCGAGTTCTCGGTATTTTCATGGCGAAAGTTAAAACACGGAAATCTGGAGGGGGAAACTTAGCGAATTAACGGGCTCGTTACAATCTGTTTACGAGTTGTCGCGCTTTCACCGGTGTTTTACAACGTGAGAATTTTAAATATACACTCTTCCGTCGGGTCACTGTAAAAGAAAAACGTGGTGAAGTGATGTTCGACCGGAAAAAAAAATGAACTTGTGGAGTAACATTTTTTTTCGCGTGAAATTAAGATGGATCGCGTTGAAAGATGGCCCGTAAATTTCTTCGCGTCCCCCCCTGTAGGATTTCGGGAAACCAAAGCCTAGGGGATGACCGAGAACATTCCGGCTTTTTTTTCTGTTCACACTCACAAGTTTTACGACCCTGTTGGAAATAAAAGAACGACGAAGTTTTGTCGTCGCTCGATACGTCGTTTCGCTGCGAGTATTCCGCCGCGTTTCCAAACGGAGTTCCGATCTTTATCCGGCCTTTATGTTTCGCACGCGATAGAAGTCGATCGGTAGGTCGGTATAGCGGCGATATTTTAAAGGACACCGTTGTACACGTGGAATTCGTAAGAAACTCGAAACGAACATGGCCGTACAATAAGAAACGATCGGTGGAGGAACTCGTGTTCCGATTCGATTTTTTCGAGATCTCTCGAAACCTCGCCGATAAAAGCGCTATCGAGTGCGCGAGATAAGACCGTGCCGAGCGAGAAATTCTGAAATTCTTCTAACCGAAGGAAAATCCCCACGGCGAGTTTTCCGTAGGCAAACAAAAGAATCCCCGGGAAAGCGTATGTATGTATGGATGTGTATATATATGTGTGTATGTACAATATATACACACATGCCGCGGAAACCGTCCGCGAAGGAAACGCAGTCCGATAAACGGACGCTAATAAACGAAAACACGAGTCGAATGAAATGAAAGAAACACAAAACGAGGGGAGTTGAGAATACAAAATTCAATTCCCTCCGGAAAGCCTCGATCTTTTGTTTGGAAAACTAATAACTCGTTAACACGGTTTCTTCTTATACATATACTTACATACGTACGTACATATAATACATATATCTCCAGCGAGACACACGTATATCTATAATACACACGTGAATGTAAAAAAGAAAAAAAAAAGGAGAAAAACGGGGGAAAACGGGAAGCGAAGGAAACGCAAGGGAAAATACGTCCTTAGATAAAATTCTCGTTTGTTCGCATTTAAACGTGCTCGCGACGGAAGCGCGTTCAGAGACGCGAGGCAGAATATTTCTCTTCCCATGTATCCCGTGCTTCCAGGTGGAACACGGCTCTTATCTTTATCCCGTCTTTACGTTCACGGGCAATGTAGTCCGATCGTTTCTCTCTTTCTCTCTTTCCTTCTTACTCTCCGCGTCTAGGAAGCGCGAGCTACGCAAAGAGAAGGGGAATGTAAAAAAAAAAAAAATGAAAATGAAAAGTACATGAATAAAATAAAAGTTGGTTAAAGGTACGCGATGGAAGTTTCGAAAAGTCACCGTGAAAAATGGGAACTCGCGATTTTCATCGGGATCCTTGCGAGTTCGATGATTTTTATCTGCGAGACCGTCGGGCAGGTCGGCCGTTCAAACTCAAGCGGGTTCTCGTAAACATCGCCCGGGCTATCGATAATAAAACTACGATATCGAGGAATATCCTCGTTTATTCCGCGACGCGCGTTTTTACTGCGCGATCGAAAGTTTAACGCGGCGAGATTGTTACCGAAAAATTTTATCCCGTGAAGCCCGCGATCAGACACGATCCGCTGCACCTTTCCGGGACGAAATTGTTTCGGTAACGGGATTTTTATGTAACTTCGGAAGATGATCGTAATATGGAGAGACTGATTTCGAAGTTACGAGAAATAGATCTATAAAGAGCAGGGAACGGCGAGGGGGTAGTTTTATGCGAACGGTGGGAAAATGTTGCCCGCTGCGAATGTTACGAACGTACACAACGAATCGCGTAGGGAAATTTACAGGTAGATTCGTTGTATCCAGTGACACGAAACGATTGAGAAATTTAGCGACTCTTTGAAGAGGAATTTAAACAGCGGTCATTCAAAGCGTAGGAATTTCAGTGCGTAACAATTTCAAAGCGTAGAAATTTCAGTGCCAAACAATTTCAAAGCGTAGAAATTTCTGGGCGTGACAATTTCAAAGCGTAGAAATTTTAGGGCGTGACAATTTCAAAGCGTAGAAATTTCAGGGCGTAACAATTTCAAAGCGTAGAAATTTCAGGGCGTGACAACTTCAAAGCGTAGAAATCTCAGTGCGTGGCAATTTCAAAGCGTAGAAATTCTCACGCATAAGAATCTCAAAGCGTACAAATCCTTCATAGAACAATTTCAAAGCGTAGAATTTTCAAAGCACGTGCTCAGAATAATCAGACCGCATCCCTCAAAAATCACATTTCCTCCCCCTCTCCCCTACATCTTCCAATCCACCCTAAAAACGTCAAACAATTCTCCTCCTAATCCACTCTAATTCACTATCGCAATAAACACGTCCATCTAAGGAAAAAAAAGAAACGAGCAGAGAAAAAAAAACTAAGTAAAAATCCCGTGGGAAAAGATCACCGGTCCCGCTTCTATCCGTCCTGCTCGAAGTTTAAAGATACCGGTGCGATAAAAAGTCGTCGAGAAATACGGCACGGAATATCTATCCGGCTATATCCCATCCTATGCATCTGACAAGTATATCCCCTATCTTTATCCCGTCACGGCCGATATAACCCGATCATTTCTTTCTCCCGAGTGACTCTCTAAGAAGGCGAAGACGTGGAAAAATTTGTTATTTTTGCTTTCCACTGGAATCGCGTTCACCATCTCTCTCTCTCTCCCACCCCCTCTCTCTCTCTCTCTCTGTCTCTCCTCGTGTATGCATATGCACATAAGTGAAGGTGGATGTGACCCACATACAGGAAGGCATTATATCGCGAGAGAGCCACTCTCGCGGGAGCTGGACGCGGGAAGATAGCAACGCCGGTACCGCCGTTATAAATCGTCGCGATTTCATCCAGCCCTGGCTTTGCGTGTCGTGGATACGTGGCACACACACACAACACGTTCACGGAGAACCGTGCACACGTGTGCGGGGGGACGGAAAGTTTATTAGTCGTCTCAAAAACCGGCCGCCCTGCCGTGAAATTATTAAGGATACACCCGGGCGAATGATATCTTTTTCAGGGGGGAAAAAGGAAGAGAGAAGGGTACCACGTAGCGATGGCGACGCGACGCCGGGCGTCGGTTTCCGTGGAAAATGTTTAACACGTATTAACTTGTATCGTTGACAAATATATATACATATATAGAAAGTACACGTGCGCTCGGTGTTTCCTGGATAAATGTGAACGATAAGTTTGGAAATTGTTCGTGCGCGATTATAACGATCGAAATATCTGATCGGAAATTGGAAATATGATATTTTTTACACGATTACACCCGACACCGATACAAACGCATCGTTACACGTACGCGAGTGCGACGTGTGCGCGCTGGTTCATTACGAAATTAACGAGATTTTAAATCGTTATTATTTTCCCAGGGATAACGACGTCTCGAGCGTCGCGACGCCACCGTATCGGAGTACTAATATCTGTTTCTCGTCGTTTTACACGGGTATTAATCGTTCGAATGACGGAGGGACGCGGAATACTCGCGCGACCCAGTTACGTTTTTTTTTCCGTCGGTAACCGGGTTGACGTTAATGACAGGCATTTTGAGAAGTGGACGTAAACGTTTTCTATTTCGGCGCGATGAACGTCGGGCACCCGAATTTTCGCATGAAATTTTCATCCGTGAACCAGATAAAAAAAAACAAATTGTTATTCTTTGTTTCTCTCCACTCGCAGGTGAATCGTTTCGATTAATCAACGTTTCCGGCGGGGAAATTTGCAATTCGATTGTTATTTAGGAAAAATATACCGTACCGCGGGCCGTTTTCGTTTTCGCGATTTAATTGCGAAATTGACCGACGTCGTTTGTCGATGTTGAACGATAAGATCGCGCTTGGGAAACGATATATTTCCATCGCCTATTCCGAAGTCACGGGAAGAACAAACGAAAATGCTGAGACACGGCAACGTGCTACGTGAGACGCGTGGAAAATATCGGCGTTATTTCGAAGTTACCCTTAACGCGAACTCTTGGAGAACGAAAGGGAATACCGAATGCATCGGACGTATCTAGATCTATAGAAAAAGAAGACAAATAACGTTGCAGAACGATACAATTCTCCGAATAAAATCTCTCTTTAACTTTTTCATCGTTCTACTATCAATAATCATTTCAATTCCAATCCATAAAATTACCGTCTTAATTAACTTTCCCAAATCTATCCTCTCATCTATCTCGACGCTTCTGAGAATCTATCGAATGTAAAAAATATCGAGATACCCCTATCTGTCTCACGTTTAGTCGCATAAAATAAAGACTCGACATTTCCGGCGAAATTTTGACCCCCCTGTGAAATGTTTAGGGGTTGCAACGGTCGCGACGTATCGATTTCAATCGCGACGGAGCATCGGGACTCGTTAAATCGTGTACCATCAATCGCGAGACAAATGAATACATGACAACGGACGATCAATTTCCGTTTCGAATGAAGGCGCGGCACGGCAAAAAGGATTTACAGGGGCGACGATAAGTGATAAACGACTGTCCAATATTCGGCGCAATATTTCGCCCGCCCCGCCGGTTAGATAAACGGCGAAACGATGCCCCGAATATATACGGTGCGGGGAAGAATTACCTGGAACACCGTTGCGGTGGAGGAACAAAGACAAACGGCATATAGAAATACACTTTTCCAGCCGGTTTCAATTGCGACCCCGTTTATCGGCCAATTATTAATTACACGCCCGATATTTCTGCGGGGCACGCAATCGTAAATATTCCGCGACTGTTACCGAAAACAAGGATACTTTCCGTGTGTGGGCGTTGAATCACGGGGCAAAAAAGCAGAAAAAAAGAAATTCAACCGCGAACCAATCGCTGCCGCGAGTAAATCACTCGAGCTTATTACGAATACCGCGACGTTTATTGGAAAGAAATAAGGGCCAATCGATATTTTTGACGGCAGGAATTTCGAACGAGTTTCCATTGGTCCCAGAAAAAGTAACGTCAGCGTCGAGCGTCGGGACGCCATGGAATTTCGAACCGATAGATCCTGGGAATGAAAAGTGGATCCCTAAAGTGATACATCGAGACTCGACTTCTGTCTGCTCGTAAGTTTCGAAGGTCATTACCCATCCGCCCCTAAGATTTACAGACACGCCCGATAACTATCCGGGGCCCATCGACGGCCTCGCCCAACCCGTGAAACAAGACACCGTGAAATACGACGATGTAGGTGTCGCCCTCGTTGACCGGGGATACTCTAATTTCCGTCTAACGGTGCTACGGTCAGTGTGACAATGAAACATCCCGATTTAACAATTTGCGAACAATTCCAAAGCCGAGTAAGACAGTGAAAGAATCAGTTTGATATTTAAACAATTGTGAAAATGCCGGGAGAATTACGAAAATTCCGAAAAATCGTGAAATTCAACCAGATTTTTGATCGGCATTCGCTCAATTTTTGAGATAGCGATCTGAAACTTGTACCATTGTTTTAGTTAGGAAATTCTACGGCAGATCAACATATAATAGTTGTACTTTTCGAAAATTTAACTTTTCGCAAAAATCTGAAGGGGGTAGGTCAGGATTTTTTGCGATTTTCGTAAATTGCTCGTCATTTCCGTAATTTTTGAGCTATTTAAATGATCCAGGGCGTTTTGGAAGCGGAATCCGAAGCCGAATAAGATGCAGAAAGAATCAGATCGATATCTAAAAAATTGTGGAAATGACAGCCAAATTACGAAAACCGCAAAAAATCCTGACCTACCCCCTTCAGATTTTTGCGAAAAATTAAATTTTCGAAAAGTACAACTATTATATGTTGATCTGCCGTAGAATTTCCTAACTAAAACAATGGTACAAGTTTCAGATCGCTATCTCAAAAATTGAGCGAATGCCGACCAAAAAACCGCCTGAAATTGAGGATTTCTCGCGATTTTCGTAACTTCTTCCTCATTTGCGCAAATTGTTGGATATCGACCTGAATCTTTCACGGTCTTATTCAGCTTCCGATTCCGCGTCCAAAACGTCCCGGATCGTTTTGATATCTCAAAAATTGCGGAAATGACAAAAGAATTACGAAAATCACGTAAAATCGTAAAATTCAACCAGTTTTTTGGTCGGCATTCGCTCAATTTTTGAGATAGCGATCTGAAACTTGTACCATTGTTTTAGTTAGGAAATTCTACGCCTGATCAATGTATAATAGTTGTACTTTTCGAAAATTTAATTTTTCGCAAAAATCTGAAGGGGGTAGGTCAGGATTTTTCGCGATTTTCGTAATTTGCCCGCCATTTCCACAATTTTTGAGATATTAAAAAGATCCTGGACGTTTTGGACGCGGAATCCGAAGCCGAATAAGCCAGTGAAAGAATCATTATGATATCTAAAAAATTGTGGAAATGGCGAACGAATGAAAAAAATCGCCAAAAATCCTGACCTACCCCCTTCAGATTTTTGCGAAAAATTAAATTTTCGAAAAGTACAACTATTATACATTGATCTGGCGTAGAATTTTCCAACTAAAACAATGGTACCAGTCTCAGGTCGCTATCTCAAAAATTGAGCGAATGCCAGTCAAAAAACTGTCACAATTTGACGATTTTTCGCCAATTTCGTAATTCGCTCGTCATTTCCGCAATTTTTTAGATATCAAAATGATTCTTTCACTGGCTTATTTCGCTTCGAAATCCTCTCGTTATTCGAGGATACTCTCTAATTTCCGTCTAACGGAGGTACGGTCATTGTGACAACGAAACGTCCCGATTTAACGATTTGCGAGGCCGCGATTGAACGAAATGCAGGGACGTCTGGTGAAACATCCGTAACCCGAAGGAAGTTAGATTGGACGGGGTCGTATCAGGGTCGGGAGACCGTTTTGAGGTCGTGACCACCAATCCCAGATCGCGAAACTTTCTCGACGTGGTTACGCCACTGGACCCCGTCCACGTGGACACGTGACTCCGTGCCAACTCTCGATCGCAACCCCCGTGGCACCTAAATACACGAATAACAGGGGTGTGTCCAAACGTGGCCCTGCTCTTCCAAATAGTCGAATAAATAAAATCCCGCGAAACATCGTTCCGCAAACGTGGGACGAAATGTGGTTTGTTATTGTGTGACCACCAATTCCGCAGCACACGTTGTACCTACTACCTTGTTCACCTCTACATTCTATATGATATAGAAGACACTGTCTGATAGACTGATTCGTCAATGGAAAGAAAAAACAACTGATTTATACAGGGTGTTCCAAACTTAGGAGTCAATTTTTTTCTTAAACTTTGATCTCTCCCGTTAATGTAAAAGTACAAATACACTCTTCCACGATTAAATCTAAACTCTTCTAAAAACGTGTGTCTTTCAACATAGTCCTCTTCGGACCCAAGTTTATCTAGTTATCTTCATCTCTAATCTTCATATCTTTCGTTACACACCGTGTGTATACATATATACGAAAACATGTCAAAAGAAAATTACGATATTCTCGTTAGACGTGCCACACCCGTGGGTCCTCCCGTTAGTTTTTGGAACTATCGTGTGTCTCAGCGTTGTTGCGGGTATCGGGCACCACGTAGTTCGTGACCAAAACGTGGAATCATAAACGCCGCCCCGTAGCCGTGAAAGTTCCCGGTCTAGCACTTCGGTGTATGTACATCGTCGGAGTTCATCGCAGTTCAGGCATGTGATGCCGCGGCGGAACGTGAGATTCACGTTCGTTGTCAGATCCCCCGGAAAATTGAAGTGCTTTTGTCGCGGCCTCCCGCACACGGATAATCCGCTAAATTACGAATTACACCGGCTATCTTTCACCTGGCAAACGAACGGTCCCGCGTGCAACCGTCCATTACCGTTAATTAGATCGCGCCCCCCTCACCCTGCGAAGTGTTGATCAAAATATTTTCACACCGATAAACACCCTCCGGACGTACGCGGTGTCGATCAAACAACTAGCCGGAAGTCGAAAAAAACAACACGTGTCGCCATGGTCGCACCGATGAACTTTCAATTCCCGCGTTTTGACCCACTTTTTCCCACGATCAGTTTTTTTTTTGCGAAGGTGACATTATTGCGTTGAAAAACTGAGCAATCGTGTTTGCGCCGCGTTTTCCGTGTTTGAAGAGATTCAGCGGGTGTACCAACGGTCCCTGGGATAGAGTAATAAAAAAAAGGGGATACTAAAAGACTACTTGGTGTCGAAACGTAGCTGGAACGACTGCAATTGTAGGGTTTCAACAACTTTCTAAGAAGTGCCCTGATAAAACACGAAGACCTTTGTTCTTTTAATCCCTTTCTCTTAGGACTCTTTCTAAAACACTTCACAATCAATTAAACATTCAAATTCCTTCTTTCAATTGTGCCTAATGCAATTCTCCCATGTTTCCCATTAACTTCACTCTCTCGATATCCATCCAGGAATCATTTCCCGTCCCCTTTTGTTAGGACGTTAAAAAGACAAGCCTAATCCTTTCGCGGCCCAGCGGGAACGTAAAAGAAATCACGATGTATCGCATCCGTCTAATAAAACGTACTCACACGACGGAATTACGTGTCACGTATCTGTCCGTACCCTCGTCAGCTAGCTCCCTATACGTATACATGTATATGTACGTATGCACGTCTCCACGGGAGAGGAGAGCGCGTCTCTCGCGGGACGCATTTACGAGGCCGGATAACATTTTACGGGGAGACGAACGAACAACATTGAAGCGATACTTTATCGGAGAATCCGTTACGCGGGGCGAAAGCACCCGGAGGCTTTGGCGGAGATCGGGACGAACCCGTCTGGCCGGAAGACACCTGGATTTTCGACTGCCGCCACCCTCGCAAATTCAATCCACCCCGTTCGAAAACCCTCCGCAAACAAGGGACAGGATGATGAAAGGGACGCCGGTCGCCAACGACTTATGCAGATACTTGTTGCGGACTCACCCTAACTTCGTGGGGATTTCGAGGGTGAATTATTAAAATGATGATACTAAAAGAATTTTATTGGATATTATAGGAATTCGTAATTGGGTTTGTAGGGGGATATTGTTGTGGGTGTGATACGTCGAATGTGTTTGGATATACGTGTCGATTCGATGAATATCGAGGCGATAACAATGTAGGGTTAGTGACAACATTGCAATAGCTGTTCCGAGATCTCTATTCATAAAGTTCCATCTCGGTGATTGAAAACGTAGTCAAACAACGCAATACGATCGGATGTATCCCGCGTCACTAGGATTATAAAGATATTCCTCCCCAGGGAAATGCTGATGCATCCTCGCAGATTCGATTGACGAACGCGAGAATATCGACGCGAAAGAATATTCAAGATGCGACGTGGATAGACGAGTATCTTCAGTTTTCAGGGAAGTCCGAGAAATTCGGATACCTAAGTGATTTGGAATGTTTAATGCGTAGGAATTTCGAAGCGTAGAAAATTTGGGGCGCAGAAATTTCCAAATCTAGAAAATTTGGGGCGCAGAAATTTCCAAATCTAGGAAATTTGGGGCGCAGCAATTTCCAAATCTTGGAAATTTGACGCGTAGAGATTTCAAAATCTAGGAAACTTGACGCGCAGGAATTTCCAAATCTAGGAAATTTCAGGCGCAGAAATTTCAACACATAGAAACACCAATGCCTAGGGACTTCCAGGCGTGCTCTATATCTACTTCGATTGAAATGGATTGCGTTTCAACACGTTTCTCATAATTGTATACCTGCGACGGACAGCTTTCGGCTATAATACCAGTGAATCACTGATATGCCGATGAAGCTGTGATTGTTCCCGAAGTTTCGTCTATCTCGATTGGAAGCTGCCAAACTTTCAAAAAGGCTTCCAGAGGGGAGTACGAGTCAGCGGGCAACGCGAGGACAAACTTTACCTACCAAAACGTTGGCACAATGAAACGCGGTGCGTGTATACAGACGTACTACAAACACACACACACAAACAAAATTCTATCTACTCTCCGTATTGTCTGGGAGCCCGGGAAGATAGCGAACGGAATAGATCTTACGCTACTTGAAGCGAAATACCTTCCAACCAGAACAGAAAACGTGTACACACCGCAACAAAGACAATAAAGAGAATCCGTAACGTCTTTTACCCTCGTTAAGTAAATGCATTTCAGGGAAAAAGAAAACGGAAACAAACGAAACCAGAGGAAAATTTCTATCGGTCACCCAAAACAATTTCCTAAATTTCCAAACCAACAAGACAATCTCCACCATCGTTCTTCCGATCGAACAAATAACACCCGTCGCATCGTTGTCCCCCGTACGATAAGTTAACGAGTGAAATTAACATACACACAACGGCCGTATTTCTGTCGGGAACAGTTAGAAGCTTATTTCCGACGTCACGTAAAAATCCAACCTGGATCGCGGCCAGCGGCGATAAGTTTGTTTTGCAAAATATACATACATCCGTCGCAGTTAAAGTCACGCTTCTAATTACGAGCCGTAACGAATGTCTAGTTCTAACGTCGACGTCGACACCTTGCTCGTCGAACCGTTGCGTCTTCGTCTATTAACAGACGTCCGCGTAACGTCGTTATGAAATATGTACGATATATGTCAGTGGAAAAAAGGAGGGGTAAAAAGGAGGGGAAAAGGGAGAAATTACATCTCGTTGGCGAAAACCATTAACACACCGCGGAATCGACGAAATTCCAAAGACGTTACTGTAACGGTGGAAATGGACGAAAACAGGGGCGTATGTGCGGGACATTTCGTGATATAACCGACCGATAAATCTCGACGGCAAGTTCTTAGATAGTTTTATGTGGCCTGTTGGAAAGTTTTCCCCCGCCCGGTAACTACCCGCGATGTCGGACCATTGCTAATTGTGACGGGGGGAAATTTATCACGGATTCAGCACATAAAGTACACGCTAAATACCTGGTCCGAGTAGTCTCAACGTTAACAGTCAACCATTAATATAAACCTTTCGACGTTTCGCCTCCTCTCTTTCACCCCCCACTCTTCCAACCACCCCCTCTTCTCGCTGACTTACCCCTCTATCACGATTCAAATTCGAGACGCGGAGAATATTACGCCTCGAATGTGACTAGATTGCGGAATTATACGATGTAACTTCGAATACTTCACTGTACGCGGGCGCGCGCGCGCGGTGAACTGACTAACTTTAGATTCCTCGGTGGATATTGTTGTTTTAAGAGAAACACTGAGTCCGGGTATTCTAATATTCCGAGGCTATGTGCCGGGAAAACTAATTCGCACGTGTACAACGAGGAAAATTTCTAACGGCCGTAAGACGGCTTTAAACGTATACGTAATAAATATGATCGAGATACCGGTTTTAATTAAATTCCTCCCCACAAATGATAGTAGATATTATTCTTTAATTTCTTATGGGAAAGAAATTGAAATTGTTTACAAAATCGCGTCGAACGGCAAGTAGAAAATTTTCCCGTAGCACACTTTTCGAAATCGATCACCGTTTTCAAATATGTACATATTTTCCGCGGAATTTTCAAAATACACCCACACATCACACTTTCCACCCGCCGACTGTTGTGTCCACGCTCGGAAATTCTTCGCCGACGAGATTCCTGTGCTCTCGAACGATCAAAATCAAACGAACCCGCTCTTTTGTGCCAAGCTATACCGCGACAAAGTCTCCGGACGGCGAAGAATTTCTATGAAGCAAAGAACACCTCCGTCGGAACGTCGTCGTCGTCGACGTCGACGTCGGACACCGAATACCGTGGGTCGGTCACCATTTCTCCGGGCGTCCTGAAGAAGAAAGAAAGAGACAGAGGGGAGAGGTGGGAGAAAAAAAGAGTCGCAGTTCGAGGAGAAAATGAAAATTGCGAGATCGGGTATCACGTGGACATCACCGGATATCCGAAGTGCGGCAGACGGTGTTCCGTGGCGCGCGAAGGGAAAAGAACGCCCGACGTTGAGAAATGAGAAAGGTGGTCAGCCCGGAACAAAATCCCGCTATTTTCCGGGCGTCGAGTGATAGAGCGCCGAATGACGTGGAAGCCGGCAAGCGAACTCATGGTTTAAACATCGACCCCCCCCCCCCCCCCGGGAGGGGGAGGTTAATATGAACAAGAGGGTCGTTGCCGAGGGAACGCCGTCGACGGAGCACCAGATTCGTCGGGAACGAAAGAATTCGGTTTAAGGACCGCAGGTATTGCCAGTCCGTCTAATTTGGCGAGGATACGGGAGTAAATAGCGAACGGGGGGATACTTATGGGGAGGAGTTAAAACGATTGAACTGGAAGTTAAAGCTATGGTTTGTCGCGGAGATGAAAGGCTTTCGGCTGACTGTAGATCGTTTCGCTGTCGGGGATTTATAGTGTGCGGGGATATCGACGATTAGAGAGAATGAAAAGCTTCGAAATTTTGCTAAATGAAATTTGTTGGATCTGGGAATAGCTATTTGGTGAAAATGTTCTGTCTAGGATATTCGAACGCGTGGGAAAGTCATGTTTTTGAGATTATCAGGCGTAAGGATTTGGCGTAGAGATTCAACGACTCGTAGGTTTTTTTTATTCTAATTAATGGGAAAGTAATTGGAATCTGGGAACATACAAAAGGGTGATGGTTATTTTGATAGGAGTGAATGATACAATTTTGAAAAATTCTCCCTATGCGTACAAGTGACAGAAATTTCAATTGCGACAACTATTCGGTAGATAGCGCCAGCTCGCGGTCGTATGCTAGAAAAGTATACTGATAACGCGAAATCGTAACGACTACTTTACCTACTTTCGCAATCGTTAACTATTTCACCAGAGAGTCACGAAATTTCTGAAACTCACCGTACTCGGAAGCCGAAACCTTACGGAACTTTCATAGATCGCGCGAATTACCGATCACATTTATTCGGATCTATCGAAAGTGTGATTAATAGATGCTCCAATTAACCCGTAGGACCCGTGTGACGTCACAACGGCGACCGCATGATTTCGCTGATGTACCAACACATCTATCCGATGACACGCCGTATATTTCATTGTTAAAATGAAAGTCCGAGAATAACAACATATACTTTCGAAAATGTTCATCACAATAATCCACAAAAAAAAGAACCAGAGTCCTCGCGACAAGCACATCGAATATCCATCTATAATTCACTTAATCATCGACAGATTTTTTCTTCGAATTTCCTAAAAAGCTACGCGGCAAAAAACCGGGCAAAAACCCGCTTAATGTAATTTAAAGTCCGCCTACTCAATTAAAATACCAGACGCTGATTGATCGTGTCACAATAAAACCGATAATGAATCAATACCTCGCTGATTAACATTTAACGAGCTCGGCACCGTCGCTCGCGGCAAAAAAAACCACCGCAAGGACCAGGCCGGCAAAAAAAAAAGAAAAGGAACGCCGCGTGCGAAGAACGGCGTCGCGATGTCTTTCGCGCGACGCGGAACTCGATCAGTCGAGTTTCCGCGGCGCGAGTTGCCGCGTCGCAGCGGATTTTCGAATTTTCTTTGATCGCGACGCGCGACCGTCGCCATGAGAATGCGAAACGGCGTGGAAAACGCGCCCGGAGTTTTCGCGTTTCGGTGAAAAGAGTTCGCGAGCGGAAAAATCAAAGGGGGCGATCGATGACTGATTTTTTTTTTGTTTTTTTGTCTCTCGCGAAAGTGATTCCGGGGTTTCGCGATCGTCTCGCTGGCGACACGCGGTTCCCGTGAATGTGAGTTCTTTTTTTCTGTGTGTATGTGTGTGTGTGTTTTTTTTCGGGGTCATAATTGTTCGGTAAAAATGTGGCGTCGAGTACCCGGTGGACGGAAGTGCAACTTGTTGCGCGTTTAAAAATGTTTCTCCGTTTTTTTGTTGTTGTTGTTTATTTTTTGTTTCGAGGAGGTGGAAATTTTAAGTCTATTAAGTCCGGTGAAATGGGATCGTTTGTGGGACTTGTTTAACGCGTTAATTACTCGGTGTGTGTTACATCATTGCTGCGAGAATGCGTGTAATTGTGCATAATTGTAGAACGGTCGTTTCAAACGTAGGAAAAAGCTTATCAATTTCGTCGGTGTCAACGATGAAATGCAACTTTACGTTACTTTCGCTTCGTAAACAAAAGAATCATTTCCACTTTTTTCTGCGAAATTTGTCCGAATTATTCTTACGGTTTTTCCTAACGACGTCCGTTTTCACGATTGTTCCTCTTGCTTTCACTGTACCGGTTAACAGAAACGCAAAAGTGGAACGTAAAAAGGTATTCGCTGTTTCTACGGCGTGTTAGTCGCGCACGATTAACCGAATTCGTTTTCGCGAAACGAAAACGAGCCCCGCTGTTGCGGTTTCGTCCCGCGAAACCACCGTGAAACCGGAAACTTTGACGTGTGTCGGTGCACGAGAACGCACACCTGCGCGTTTTCAAACACACACACGGTTTACGGTTGTTTCCAGGAATACCAGTGAATCGATCGACTCATTAACGTCACGCAAATGGGAGCTCGAATTATGAATAAACATAAACATATGCACCAGTCCGGCTCCATGGCAATGATGCGTCTGAATGTGTGCGTTCTTTTTCTATTTTTTTTTTGTCTCTTTCAATTACCCGATAATGCGCCGGGATTTATACAAAACATTCAATCTTGATCCCATTACAGTATCAAGTTGTAACAGGTGATTTTTTTTTTAAATTCCGTGATTATTACATAAATGAATTCGCTCGGCCGTCCGTGAATTTAATTAGCGCGCGAATTCCCGCCGTATGGAAATGTTTACGGGAATTTTTGATTATACTTCATCGAATCCCATTAATTCAACACTTTTTCATATATTTATACGGGAACCTGTCACATTCTGACAAATCTCCAGAACCGCGGGATGACGGAATATTTTCGTACGACTATCCAACGTTCACCAAAATAAAACAATCGATCGTAACACGAATTAACATTCTGCAACGCGAGCCGAAAAAAGAGACACCAATCCCATCGATAGTAATCGAATCTCATTAATTCGACCACGTTGACCTTCGGTGGGTCGCGCGTCTCGTCGAAATTCGGCGAACTTTTGATTCGCCGGAGCTTCGTCAGTGTCGTCGGGACGCTGGACACCGGGCGTCGACGAGGTCGGTATGTTTTTGTCGAAGCGAGTCTGAATCGCGTAGGAAAAGAAAAAAAAATAAAGATCGCGCGAGCAAAGATCGCGGTGAATTAACGTGCCGCATAGAACGAAAGGTGTCATCGTCCGGTGGAAATCATTTACTTTTCTACGCGAAACTCGCCGACCGACGATCGGAAACCAATTACGGTAGTGATGTACTACTAATGAATAGGGAAGGGGGAGGGGGGGGGGGAGCAATTAGCGTGCGGAACGATCGATATTAATTTCGATCGGTAATCGTTAACGACACGAACAACTCGAGCGGATACCTTTTTTCGTTATCAAACGCAACAAGATTTATTGCAATCTTTATTATTGTTTACGAATTAATCCCTACTTTCGTATCGAACTCTCGATGGAAGTTCGGCGTAAACAAATCGTTAACTTTTGATCTTTTCTGAAATGAATTTCAGCGTCAAAGAGTCGTCTTGTTTCATTCTCTTCTTTTTTTCTGTCGTCCCTGGAGGGACACGGAGTTCGTCGCTTGTACTTTTACAGAGATCCCTTTAATAAGGGTCTGTTTTTGGATCTTTTTAATCAATTCGGACAGCGGTACGATGTAGTATACGCAAACGAAACTGCACGGGTTATTAATTCACGCTTGAAGAAGCTAAAACGTGTCTGATGAGAAATACGTTGGAATGTATTCGGCGCTTTAATTATGATAATTCCCTCGGATAGGAGGCTTCAGAAGTTATTAGTAACAATATTTATCAATGGCGGAGATGAATTATCGCGACTTCTTGCGTCGTTCGTTACCGTCGAAGCGTGGCTGCGTTTATTTAATTAAAATATTGTTGTAAGAAAGGACACGATTGATCGATGATAGGAAAAGTAACAACGCTTTTTCCCGCTATGTCACACGGAGACACGCACTCGTCCGCCCGTCTTATTTACACCGCGTGGAAAACGAAAGGAAGTCGAGCGTTGCCGCGTTTGACCTAACTTCCGTGCCGTTTAATGATTATTCACTCGGTCTAATCGAGACCGCGTCTAAAAAAAGGAACAAAAACAACCGGTAGAATCACATTATCGGGATTTCTCAATAAAAACAACAAAAAAAAAACGCGAACTATCAAACGCTCGCGGAGAACCGTGTGTTACGATTAATTAGCTTAAAAGTAGTCATTAAAAAGCGTGATGATTTACTATCGATTCTTTTTTTTTGTTTTACCCGCGACTCCGAACAGGTAGTCGTCGCATCGGTCTGCGTGTTCGCGACACATTAAAACGAAACGTAAAATGATAATGAACAATGCCTGTGTGTACACGGACAACACGTAAACACACGCACACACACACAGACACACACGAACGGTAAAAAGAAGCGAGACATTCGGAAGATTTGAGAGTGGAGCGTAGTGCCGGGCAAATGGCGCGAAAGATGCAATCAAGACGGTGAAATAGAACGAGGCGAATCTAAAAGTCAAGTGCAGTGTTCGGCGGATCCAAGTATAAAGTGAAGTAGCGCCACCGGCGGGACCTTGTGACTCTTTGAAAGACCGCCGATTTTATATACGGGAACGTGTACTTGCTGAACGACGCTTAACGGCACGCGGGAATTCGAGGCCCGTAATGAAAAGCGCATCGAGTGGACGAATCGCAGGTGAGAATCATCGAATTACCATAGGGGCGATGAATTTCATTTCTTTATTGAAATTGCGGCAAATATAACGGGTGACTAATGTCATCGTCAGCGTAGAGAGTGTATCATTCAATAATTAGTTTACGGCTCTTTCGCAGGAACTTTAAAATATAACAAACCAATGAAAATTTCAAAGCGTGATATTTCCTTCGTTTCGGAAACTCCAGCTACGAGAATTTGCGCGCAAAATCCAAAATTGCATATTAAAATTACACGTACATTACATATTAATCCATCTACTTTAAGGAAAGGTATCTCAATGATCCAGAAATTTCGAAACGTCTTATTTCCACCGCTTCGAAACTTCCAGCAAAACGAATTTCGCGCGCAAATTCTCAAATCCAAAATCACAGATTAACACCTTCGTCCGTCTACTTTAAGGCAAGGTATCTCAATGATCCGGAGACATCATCCGTTTGTGCTTGGCGCGCGAAAAGGATGATGACCACGTCGTATCCACCGAGCATTCCCGGGATCCCGATACCAGCCTGCGACAACCTGACCAACTTCGCCGGGCATTCCCGTGGCCTTGACCTGGCCCTGGACGCGCGACCACCCATCAACTTCAGCGACTTCGAGCACCTTCTTCATCACGGGAACATCACCTGCCTGGAACATGCGCCCCGTCTCACTAACGCCACGTACTTCAAGGTGGTGGTTCTCGCCGTCATGTCGATCCTCAGCCTGGCGGCGAACGTGGCGACGATCTACTCGATCACGAAGAACAGACGGCGACAACACAACTGGTCCGCCATTTACACGTTGATCCTACACCTGGCGGTGGCAGATTTGTTGGTTACCGTGTTCTGTATCGGAGGTGAGGCGATTTGGAGCTACACGGTTGCCTGGGTATGGGGGAACGTGGCCTGCAAGGTGTTCAAGTTCCTTCAGGTGTTCAGCCTCTACCTGAGCACGTTCGTTCTCGTGTTGATCGGCGTGGATCGATTCGTCGCCGTACGATACCCTATGAAGGGCCTGAACACGGCCCACAGATGTCTGAGACTTGTAACCCTCGCCTGGATCCTCTCTTTGATCTTCGCCGCGCCTCAGGTGAGTTTCGTTCGTGTCGAACGCCACTGTAACGTTGCGGCAAAGTTCCGCGGGTAAGTTATATACCTTAAAACAGGGAAATCGAAACGCGCTGGTAATCATGGTGCTTTTCATTGGCGTGTCCTCTCGGTCGACCTAGTTTTCAAGTCACGGGGACAACTCGGAACAGAGTCGTTGAGAAAAGAAAAAAAAACACACACACTCCCAGCGACTGTATGAAATTAAACGGATAATTTTCATGCAACCGGCTGTTTGATAATCGCCGACGATTATTGTGCCACTGGATAAACCGTCACGATTTCATGCCAGGATCGCTGGTTGGTAATGATGGAAAAAGATGCCGGGAACTAGTTCTCCCCTCCCTCAACGACGTGTACGATAAAATTGTAAGTTTCTAATTATTCAGCGATTAATACATCGACGACAGATGTCAGGTGTTTTTTCTTCTCTTGTAACGATGCAATTTCATATTTTTTTCTCCGTACGCTTCGCCGTCGAAAAAACTACTATATGCCGGGTGAAATAGCTCTACCTTTGCGGATATTATTTAACTCGCCGCGTCTACAAGGATGCCAACGTAAGAGAATTTTTCGAAACGGTAACACAAATACCTGGCAGCACTCTTTAAAGTGTTTTACAGACGGTAAACAAGGCGATAATCCTTCTTTTTTCTTCCTCTTCGTCCAATAGCTCATTGTTTTTACTTGTTGAAATTCAATCGCACTGAGTAATGACGTGATTTTAACGTCATTTAGCTGCTCGTTACCTAATTGATCGCCACTTAAGCCGCACGGCCGACAGAATCGACGGTACGAAAGCGTCGTGACACCGATAGACGCATTTTTATTGTACTTTTTTTTTAACTAATCGACGAGTCGGGTTCGCCTCGTCGCAACTACACGTGGAATAATTGCTCGCTCGACAGTCTGCATCGAAGTCTAGGGAACTCGCGAAAATAGACAGGATATTATTGGCGCGAACTACGTTTCTAAAAACTTTTCCGGGAAAGTTCAAATAACCGTGGATTTTTGGGCCAAAAGGTTTCCCTTTGATCAGGCCGCAACTTCTGTCATCCAAGACAGAATTATCGTGTCTTTCGTTTTGAGATATTCGAACGAATTTTACGAGCTGGAAAACCATAACCTTTGGGGTTTGTGGAACGATAACAGAGACTTTTATAATTTAATTATCGTCCCTCGTTGACGAGGGATAGAATCAGATTTTCCTTATTTTCCGAGAGATTTGTATCGATCGGCTTTCGCAATTGATACGAACAAAAATGAGTATAACAACTCGATACGGTCGATTTAATAATGGTCTGGAAGTTAATTAAGAGTGGTTAATTAACACGTTGCAGCGTCGAAGGTGATACAAACATCTCCCGGTGTCATTAATTCGCACCGATAATGAATGAACGATAGTTTAAGACTACAATGCCTGCACTTTGTCAAGTTAATACACTCGTTTACAATCTCACTTAACTTGACCCTACATTGAATGGCGATAACGGGATTTTTTACATTCCCGGAAAAAAAGGACGTTACAAAAAAGGATTGTAAACATCGAATCAGAGTTTGTGAATCATGCGAGTGAATTAACTCGTTTAAGATCAATCTTCTGGAACAGCGGTTCCCAAACTGACCAACCAGACGAAAAATGTAAAAAGTCAAATTACCAAAAAAGAGCAAGCACACACACGCACACATTCTACTCTTTCAGCGAGATTCTCAATTCCTCTGACTTTACTTCGGTTGAATTTAACTCCGAAAAAAGCTCGGTGAATCCAACAGCCCGGTAGAAACGAAAGGATTTGAGAACCGACGCCGTAAATGGAATTTCATTCTTCTAGAGACAAGGAATCACAAGGCCGAGCCGTTTTTATTCGATACGTGAACGAGATACCGCAGAGAAATGTTACACCGATGTAACATTCGCGGAAGGAATACCATCGGAACATCACAAACAACAGTACCGTAGATAAAACACCGGACTACTAATTTCTATAAACACGACAAGGTCTTCCGGCGGCCATATTTCCCGGCAGAACCGCAGATTCCTCTGTCCAGGGCCTCTTCATAAATTCCACCGACCTCTTGATAAGTTCCCGAAAGTTCTACGATGCCTCTTGCGTGACTGCGAAAGTAAAATTATATCTATCACACATCTAGCAGAAACATTCGGAAACTTCGGCGCAATCGCACAAAACAATTCGAAATTTCTAGAACATTTAGAACTCAAGATCGATTATCAGCCATTCACAGGTCAAATCGATTAACTCCACTTTTAAATGATTTGAAATTTACATGTGAAATCACTTGATGAAATGATAACTCTTCCCATTCAAAATTCATGTCTTCAATAATTACCCTTAACAGCACCAAATGACAAAATTTCTTTCTTTTTTTATATTTAATAAAGTTAATCGATTTGGAAAGTGACCAGATCCTTCCCACAACCTTCTAAAGATGAGACGGTAGATCCGCTATAGTCGCTGGCCGCCATTTCGCCAATCTCGTTGACGTCCTTGGGCTGATGTTGACCTATGGTGGCCGGTGTCCTCGACCTGGTTCGTTTCCTGACCTCCCGACCTCTTCCCAGGCCGCCGCAACTGCACTTCCTCGGCCTTCGAGGTCTTCTCTTGCAACCCCTACTTCGCCGTCTTCTCCTGGAGCGTTTACTCTTGCACTTGCACGACCTTCGTCTGCTTCGTCTGCTTCGTCGGCGACGGGACTTGCAGCCTCTTCTGTGTCTGCGTTTGCCGCTCCTCAGCGATAGATCCAGAAGATCTATCTCCTGCTCGGCCACCTCCTGGCACGTGGTGTCCGAAGTGGTGGGCAGGATATAGTGACTCCCGTCTTTTCGCAAGATCCCGTAAGCCACGGCGCGTTTTAGGGCGGTTTGCATCTGGGTGTCGGGTTAAAGGGACCGCGGTTAATCGGGGAAACATTAGGATTTATCGAGGAATTAATCGGATCGGATCGGAGGGATCAACATTCCATAGAGATCATCCGTGGTAGATTAGATGGTAATTTTTTTACACGACTTGTCGTTCAGACTATTGGATGTTTTGACTAAAGATGTATATATGTATTGTTGCACAATATTTCATTACATAATCACAATCAATATGTGTGTTAATATATTGTACTATTCGTAATGTCTGATTCTTTTTATAATAATGTACTTTGTACTAGACGAAAGATTGGTCATAAAATACATATTTTAGCGTATTAAACTAAATATGTCTGCACCATCGGTGGTACACGTGGCCCGAAGGTCAAGTTTAACGTCCACACGTCATCGATGGTACACGTGGCACGGAACGTGTTAAATTCCCGTGTCGGAAGCTGGACGCGACTAACCTGACGGCGCGCAACCTTAGCGGGAATTTGATAGACGGACGAGAGGTAGTTCAGAATTTCACGGGAAGTGGATCCCTTCTGCTCGCAGAGATTTTTTATCGCCGAGACCACCAGGGCCAGAGTCTTCGACGGAGGGTCAGCCATGACGAATCACGCTGCGACGCTGGGCGTCGTGGCGTCCGTTATCCTGGACTTCGTACTTGCTGGAAACCCGTATTTCGCGTTATTCCATCGGGAAAATGAAATGAGAGAAGAACGAACGGCTTTCCGTTTACGGGAATAAAAGAAAAAACATCGCCTCGTTTTTCGGAAATTCACAAATGTATCTTTCACTAGCGAATGGTTTTTGGAATTGCTATAGATAAACAAAGTGGCGAAACAGCCGATGAACCGGCAAGAAATTGGCAGTTGCGGAGGAGTAAACGAAAAAATCAGAGTGTACCTTGAAATTTTGGTAGACCGCGTCGGCGTCCAGACGCTATTCTTAAAATTCTTTTCACCGACGGTCTGTGCGACGTTTATGCCATTTTTTTTTAGCCTCGACCTCTTCTGAAAGAACACCACGAATTTTCTGTCGATTCTTTTCGACGGGCCAAAAAGGATCGTCCGTGTCACGGTCGCCGTCAAATGACCGACGACGAACGAACGTCGACATTTACAAATGAACGATGATCTCTCTATGTCGCTATCGATAATAGCCTTTCTTTTTAAATATAAAGCGTGGTCTACTCTCTACCCTCGTGCCTTACACGGTGTCCGAAAAAATGTATGATTAATGCGCCAGATATCACGCTCCACCGAGTTACGCAACGACGAAATTATTTTCGTTCTGTCGAAATGAAAATAACACCTCAACGAGAGATCCTCAAGTAGAATTACCGCGGTTACGCGAGTTCGAGCTCGCAGACGTTAAACTCGCTGCCCGATGATTTATGGGAAGCTTCTATTACGCCTGTTTTCATCGTACATACGTCGGACATTTTCACCCATCTGTTTCCACTTGCAGGTCGTGATATTTCACGTGGCCCAGGGCCCGTTCATCGAAGAATTCACGCAGTGCGTGACTCACGGTTTCTACACGGAGGTCTGGCAGGAACAGCTCTACGTGTCCTTCAGCCTGTTCTTCATGTTCCTTCTACCACTTGCCATACTCATCACGACATACGTGTCCACCGTGATTACGATTGCCCGTAAGAAAATATATGTTTTTTTTCCATGAAGAACTTATGTCCACGCTAAATACAGCCCACTGTGTCATCTTGTCATAAATACACGTCATTTTCACCCGGCGGACTGTCAACCGGGGGCCATTGAAATGAAAATTATTCCAGAAAGCGAGAGGATATTCAAATTAGAACTGGCGAACAGGAACGTGTACCACATGAACGGGGATGTAAATAGGAGGCGATTGATGCACCGTGCGAAAACCAAATCGCTCCGAATCAGCGTGGTGATCGTGGCGGCGTTCGTATTGTGGTGGACACCCTACTACACGATGATGATCATTTTCATGTTTCTCAATCCCGACGAACGCGTACGTATTACGTGTGGATTTACAAGGCGAACGTTCTAGACTCCTGGGGAACGGCGGGCACCTCGTTTCCGAAACACGTGTAAATTATGCTAATCGCGTCAGCGAGCTGTGACAGATCGCGTACGGATGAAAACAGTGCTGTTTGCGAAATATGAAGAGCATGAAATTAGATAATCGATTCGATTTATGTCTCCGGCGGACATCGTTAATGATGCAGTTTGCAATTTACAACATTTTTCCGTCGGCAATATACATGCATATACATACGATGCATATCGAAGCGACAAGTTAACGAGCACCCATCATTTTCAGCTTAGCGAGGAATTGCAGAGCGGAATCTTTTTCTTCGGAATGAGCAACAGTTTGGTAAATCCGCTGATATACGGGGCGTTTCATCTGTGGCCGCGAAAGGGACGGAAGAATTCATATCACAGGTAAATCATGGTTATCCCGTCCCGGTAGATAGTCGTGATATCTAGGTAAAGCAAAAGTCTTATTTAACGATATGCTATTCGCGTTTGACAAGAACGGTATGAAAAAATAGTGAGTTTTTCCCGTTTCGGCGATTATTACCTGTCGAAATAACGATAAACGTTACTGACTTCTTCTATAATATTCCTTTTTACTCTGTAATATAATAGCATGGCAAACGTTTAACACGTACAATGTTAATTGCAATGATATGCAACGCTGAATAAAAACGGTTCATAAATATTGATTCGATTTGTAATGATCAGTGACATATGGTAATGCGACGATTTCAATTCACGTGTGCCACAGAAATATTCCGTTTCTGTGCCGAAGTTTTACTCGACTATTAGACGTTAATTGAGGAACCCCGAGATTATTTGATTCCCTTTCAATTGATTATCATCGTGAATGTCATTTTCAGGGACACGTCCACCACGCAGCGACGAATCACACAATCCTCCAAGAACAACGGCAACTTTAGACAGGACACCCGAGAAATACGAGTACCATTTCTCTCGCAGAATTCGAACACGACCATTCACGTTGGCGAACAACGAATATAAATGGTTGACGAGTGTACGTTTCTTTGGGAAAACAAGAGAGAGGCAGTAAGGGAGAGAGAGAGAGAGAGAGAGAAGTGTATCTGCATTCGCAGCTGAACGATGTTGTTGCGGTGGGAACTTCTTTCAACGATGTTACATAAACGCTAAGCGGAATTGGAACTGTGTAAATTATTTGACTGTAATGTGTTGCGATGACAGACAATTTATCAGTGATTCTCAAACATTTCGCTATCACCGACATACATGCATGCCTGTTCTTGCCGCCTGATTATAGTATTGTAAAGTTGCCAAACTATACATATGTGTTTCGCGACACCTAGAATTATGAACAAGAGATATCGATAGATACGTTGGAAAATTGAGCAACGTTTCCGCAAAAAAGATTTCAAGTTTTTGCAGAAATGTTGTCAAAGATATATTGCATATTTCAACCGATTTTAGGCTCCCATTTGCGTAGTTTACAAAATATCGAAGTGAATCTTGGACCGTCAGATTCGGCGTGAAATTCTACGTCGAACGTGTATATAATAATTTCTTTCTATGATCACTTTTACCTTCGTCATTTACACAATTTTACAGTAAGTGTTTCCCTTATTATATTTCATGCGTTAACATTCTGTGTTTACTACTTTTGCAGGCGAGATATAAATATGTATACGTAAATTTATCACTCCTATTAGTTTCGATGTATATGGATTTAAAGTAGAAATAAGGTGTAGACATTAGAGTTTGGGCATGTAAGTTTGCAAGTTAGTTTTTCAATATATATTAATACTTCATTTCTATGATTTTGTGTCATGCATATACATTGCACGTATTACAAGATTAATAACAATTCTGTTTTTGGTAAAACTGAGTTTTCATTCATAAATATTCTTCCCATTCTTTCCACCATCCATTCCACTCGTTTGGTACATCTGATCCTGTTATCAAACCCGCTATCAAAATAGTCAAAAGTTACCAGGGAATTATCAAATATTTTGACAGGAAAATATTTGCACTAAACTTTCACTGCCTTTAACAAAGTTGACAGAACTGGTTAGGAAAAATGCCGTCGATTGGTCGCTCTTTAAGACACCAGAAAACTGACCAATGAGAGACGTTCAACATTTCTTAGCAAGGAAGTGGCAGTCGTGGCGAAATTATTATAAGTCTCTAGAACTTTTATTCATTCTTTATGGCGTAAGGCTTACGAACTATGTTACACCATATAAAGGTAAATAATGCTTTTCCGGTTTACACATTCTAACGATACAAACTGTTGACCGGTATTCTAATGTTATGGTAAAGTATCGCAAAAGTAAGTCGAAAGTAATTCTCGAAAATGTTTAGTAGAAAATATTGCAAAATATGAAATGAAATATAATATATATGTCGTTGTGTTTTAAGTTATTCGTGGTTAAAATACATAACCTCAAAGAAGCGCTTAATTTCTATAGAAAATTTCTATATATCTCTTATGACCTGAATGAAATTTTATTATTAAACTAAATTGTTTGAAATTCAATTGTTTTTCAGAAATGACCAGAAATTTGTTAAGCCCGAACGCAAAAAGTTCACAACCTTTTAAAAAAAGAAAAATAGATCCACTCAGTATGGACGTAAATAATACTGATAATTTTAATCGTGAAAGTAGTTTTAACAGTCAGAATGATGTAGACAGTGAATCGCCTCCTGATAATACAGGTTTAACTACAAAGTGTAAGAATGAAGAAAGTGAAGAAGATACTACGCCAAATGAATCTCCACAAAATACTCCAAAAAAAATAGCTAGTAATCACCAGACTTGTCTGACAAGCCATACAAGTTGTAACTCAATAAAAATGGAAGAAGAAAACAATGAAGTAAATAACACAGCTATTGTTAACAACAACAATGAATTAAACAATGACAGTACAAGGCAGTCATTGATTAGTGTATGTAAAATGGAAGATTTATGCGAAACTCCTACAAAGACATTTACAGCAGATGATAACATCGATATCGAAGCTTGTAAAATTGAAAATGATGCAAATAATCTTCCACCTACTACTCCTAGTTCTAATTCAAACACAAGTTTTTCAATGTCACATTCCCAAACCATTAAAACCTTGGAAGAAACACCAGTATCAACTAAAAAGGAAAGACTTATTTTCCAAGAGAAAACACCAAAACAAACACCATCCAGGAAGAAAAGGAGAAAAATTAGCAGTGCTAGTGATTATGATCAATTGTCTGATACTATCAAATCAGAATTATGCGATGCTGTCAATATACAGGATATGGAAGCTATTGATCTTTTACATGACATGGAGAATATGATACATTTTGAAGATAGTAAAATTTCACCTGCTATTTTATTATCATCTGTAAATGATACTAATGAAAATGCTGATGAAAAAAATGTAGAAACTATCAAGGATCCCCTTGAGGATCCTCTTTTCATTGCCACCAATGATGAAGAAGAAACATGGAGTGAAAAGACTGAAGATAACCAATTAGAATTTAACAAGAATAGTGATATTAAAGATAAGAATATTCCTCGTCGCAGTATGAGGAAACCAGTTCCAGAAAGCCCCAACAAATCAGAAAGTAATAAGGAAGAAACATGTACAGATACAGCTAATATGGAAAGCCTGGAGAAAACATATGAGATGATAGATGACATTTTAGATGACTTGGATTTCACAGACGATGAAGAAGATTGTTCTGAATTTATGAGAGCAGTAAATATATCATTTCAACATGTAACTAATGAAGCATATCTTAAAATTAATGAATAATTAACCAACATTGTTGTTACAGCAACTGTACAAACTAAAGGTAAACTTGCAACACAAAGTACCACCCCAACATAAAATAGAAAGTACTGCAGGCTCACATCCACTAAATCTAAGAGAAAAAGGTTTATTTCTAAGACATGGCCCACTCAGGAAAGGTGTGTTTTCTCCTACTGAGGATGCAGTTATTATTAAGAATTGGAACATATTCTGTAAAGTATGTTCTTTGGTCATATAATCTTTTATTTATTTTAAATATTTTGTAACACATGTCACCCAGAGTTCTAATAACTATATAGGTTCATGATTGGGATCCAAGAGACGTTTACCCATTTCTTACTATAAAACACGCAAACAAGTATTACATATCCAGTCTGCAAGAAAGGCAAAAATTTGTTCAATTCTTGGCAAATGGATTGCCATGGCGATCTTTGTACAGTGTTTATCAGAGATTCAAGAAGTTGTATACAGTAACTGAAAGAAACAACAACCGGTATGATAATATAGATTATGTTTGATTTTTCATTGAAAGATAACTAAATATATTATATATTTGTTTCGTAGATACTCTAAATTCGAGGATTGGCAAATTTTAAAATATATGGAAAACCGGATTACGGACAAAGCTACGAAAAAATGGTCGGAATTAGCTGAAAAATTAGGACGTACGAAACATTCAATTTTGCTACGATACAAAAAACTTAAAAAGGCTCAAAGCGTCGGCAAAAAACGTAAGTTGTTTTTCTTTTCAATTTTGACACTTCTGGAATTACTGATTTTCCAAGTATCGTATAAATTCGATTTCATTACAGTTGTATCGCGAGTTGATTGGACAATGCCCTTAACTTGTAGATTCATAAAGGAATTATTAAATACAACGTTAAGTGAGAATATAGGCGAATTAAAGAATGCTGTTATTCCTAAACCTGTTTGGTCCAGGTTGGAAAAGAAACTATTTATAGAACAAAATTCACTAAAAACCTTTTGGTTGGAACAACTACACATGCAATTATATTGCCCGCATACTATTTATTTAAATGATATAAAAATAGAATTAATTGAATAGTAAGTTAAAGCTTTATTCAATATTAGCTAAAAATCATAATTATTTGTTATAATCTCTACTATATTTTATCGTAGCATGTATGTGAAAGGAATCACAAATACCCGAGAAATAATATGGCCAAATGTAGCAAGATACTTTGATGGAATGACCACTATATTTTTATGTAAAGTATTCTTCAGTCTAGTTAGAGAGGTTACTTCGAAAACAGGTTTCAAGGATTTCGGTGGTGCGTATAAAGTAATACAAAATGAAGTTTCTATTCAAACATGAATGGTCATTTATAACTTACAGATGTCATGGAATACATGTATAATGAAAAAATTCATGAAATTCGGGACCAATGGACTGATAAATGCCTCCCGAGAATATCATATAGGAATGGTAAAATCGCTATTGTAGATGGAAATGTAAATAATGTTACTCACGTCGAAGAGAACGTGGATACTGAAAAGTAATTTTACACTAAAGTTGTTTTAAATAAATTCATTTAATATCTGGAACTACTGCAGCATGAAATAAAAGTATATTTTTTTTTTGTAAATATTTGAGTTTATTTTTAAAAAAGGATCGGTATAATTTATTTTCCGATTATTCATAGAATAGTATACGTACATTCCGTTGTTTGTTTGTCTAACCATACAATGTAATCTTAAGCCTTGCTTTTTTTCGATTCTTTTTCCAATGCCTTCTC
Source organism: Mimumesa dahlbomi (assembly GCA_917499265.3). Lineage (NCBI taxonomy): Eukaryota > Metazoa > Arthropoda > Insecta > Hymenoptera > Crabronidae > Mimumesa > Mimumesa dahlbomi. The sequence continues at coordinate 14,284,737 of OU824118.1, forward strand.
CTTTGCTCTTTGGTACAGCGGCACAAGCTTTCCTTCCTTTGCAAGCACTTTAAGTACTTCCATAATCAAAGGGAGATAGTTATGTTTTCTTCTAATATTTTCGATCTGATATCGTTTAGACTTTCGAACTTCCTCTTCTACCAGTGTTTGCAAACGCTCCAATTCCGCCGGGTCGCAAACGTTCGCCTTTTGTCGTTCGTAAAGTGTTTTCCTGTCAGTCACTATAGCCATTAAATTAAAGTGTATTTCCCCTTCGTTATACCTGTGAAAATAAATGATAAATTCAGAAAAATGATTTCAGTAAAATAGGAAACTGTTAAAAAACAAGAATGTTTTTAGAGCATACTTGTTTATTCGTTTCTGTATTATTGGCTTTGCTGCTTGAACCCATTGTTCGTTGGTTGGGCATGGTCCTAAATCCATTGGTCCATCTTTCAATCCATCTAACTCGTACAATCTGCCATCAATTGGCACATAGCTCACAAAATGAAATACATCGTCATCTTTAGATGCCTGCCTAGAGTCGTACTCGAATAATGTTTGCCTGTAATTGATTGTATTTGTATAATAGTCAATTTGTGTATGATATGGTAAAAGTCAATCTGTAAAAACTACCTCGAAAAAGAATTGTGGACTTCACGTATCACATCAGAATTACTAAGAGCAAGACCTCTCATGTTAGCATCAAAGCTTTGGCAGAAATTTTTAAATTCTTCTAAATTTGGCCCTAGCGATATGTCAGAATGCTTGCAATTTAAAAGAACACTCAATATTGCCTGTGTTGCACATGCATTATTGATCACCTGAAAAGAAATACGTAAGTAAGTTATATTACACTATGGGGGGAGTATCTGTATGATCATCGCACAATGTATACCTGTTTGGCAAAGAATATTTTGTCCAATCTACTGTCCTGGACAATACTCCCAGATGGTTCATCGTCTTGGACCCATTTGAATAAAAATATTAAACCATGAATGGGCCTGCAAAGATCAATCATTTGTTAACATCTTACATTAAGTCACAACGGCTCATTATTTACTTTATGTTGTTATAAATGTGGATTTTTTTGTTTACATTAAGTAAACAAATGTACGAGTATCTAGAGATACAATTAAGTCAATGAAAAATCATGTCTCGGTTAGAAGTCGTCTAGGTTTAACAGATTCATTTTCTCCGCAATAATTTTATGAAGAATCACAAGTGATTTTGATCGATCGTTTACACGGATAGGTTAGGCGTCTCAAAAAATTAAAGCTCACTTTAAGTTATCAAACTGATCATCGTCCAAGCTCCATAATTCTTCCACCTGTGCGCCTTTAACGCCTGTAATTGAAAAAAAGTGTTAAGCATATAAATACAAAGGAATATCGAAGAATATGTCAATACCACGGATACTTGTCAATAATGGTATTGTTTGTCTGACAGAAACGTAAAATTATTAATGGAACGCTTGTGATAGTATGTAGTGAATCCGCAAGAACCGGATACATATTTACCAAATTCTTTGATTAATTCGGTAAAAACACCCGGATCACTTTCAATGAGACACCAATTCCCTGCAGAGTCCGCCATGTTTAGCTTGTCACTTACACTTACGCCGCAGCTTGAAAAATTCTACTCACACAACTTCACACACCTTTATTTCTGTTCTTTCGTTTGCCTCATGATGAAATAAAAATTCGGGCAGATGACATTGCACTCTTCCTGTGCAAAGTATGTTGTTTTATCAATGTAGACATAAAACTAACAATATCAGATGGCCAAGGGGAAATAAATGAATTTGAAATTTTAAACAATTTCCAATCGTGTCTCATCAATGTTTACAACGTTTATATCGATTTCTAATATACGAATGGATTTAATAATGACACAATAAACTTTAAGGGTAGATAACGCCCATAAGAATATGCAAAAGATTGTTATAAGTACAGGGTCGAGAATTACCCTGTGCAAAGATAAAATAGATATCATTTGAAATAATAACACGGTGGTGAATAACTTCCGGCTTTAATATAAGGATTTAGAAAATCTTGCAGAATCTTGACAATATAAAAAACAATTCTACTTAAACACAGCCTGGCTTATTAAGTGATTGGATTAATAAAACAGTAGAAAGTTATACGATCATTTTATAAGGATCAATAATCAATATTACAACACTAAAGCACAATTTACATTATGTACAAGCAATAAATAAATCAAAGTTTTAAAATATATTAACTAATCGTCGTTGACAGTGCTTGCTGTTTCGCGTTACAAAGTTGCGGCGCCGTGATAGACAGAGAGACAGAATATATCGTTTGTAATATAAAAAGAATTTGTACTTGCTGATATCAGAATAGAAAATGATCAGCATGTCGGAAAGAACATTGACAAAATAATACATTACACATAGCCAAACGCACGTACATCGTTGATATATTTAAAGTATTTGTGTAATTTAGAGATAGATGTATTGCTTTAGTTTTTTTAATGGATCAGCTCAATAGGTACTCAGAAATACGATAGCACTTGGAGTAAATCTCATACAAATGTTTTTAGCGATGTATTTTTAACGCGTGTAATGAAAATTGCATAAATCTATGATAACATACTATATGTAGCTTTTATATAATAATTCAATTCTTTGTCGAAGCACCTAGCATTGTATTTTGTGATTTTAATATTAGTTATTATTCTCCGTTTGACATAATGACGAGAGAATATCTTCGTATCGCTGCATATTCGTTTCAAAAGTTTCCAGCTGCTTGGTAAGATCACCTACTTGTTCCGCAAGTGTCCTTTCTTCCATGAATGCTTGAAGTTGCGGTGCACTTTGACATTCACGATAGAAAGCTCCTAAATCGCTGTTGGTATTCGTAACAGCGAAAGGAGTTTTCTGAAATGATAACGTCACCAGAATTTAGATACATCACGAACCGACAGCACGCTATAAGACTAGGAACGTTAATTACCAAATCTACCATAATAAAATCGTCGTTGGCACTTGTCATTGAGCAACTACTCCTTCTGGATCCGTTTTGCGAGTTGCATTTCAACGTCGTGTTGTCGTTTGTAAGTCTTTCATTATTTCCATTACTACTATCTGTTGCAGTGGCTGTTGTTGCAGTCTTTGTGCTTGTGGTCTCTGTGGTTGAGACAGGAGGAGGTGAAGTTTGTCTAGGAGTTAGTAGTGAACTAAAAGGTACGTCTGGTATGACAAGGTCTTCTTCATTAACAATTACAGGCTTATTGACTACAAACGCTCCCACTTTAATAGTGTCACTCAGAGATTTCGAATTTTCTTCGCTGAAATTAAAATAGGAATAATCAAAATTAATTTACAGTCTTCAGTAATCAACTTCTACATCCAGTTTGAACTTACCTTTGCTGATACCTTGCATGACGTGGGCTTAAGTCTGAATGAAAGTGATCACTTTTAAGCATTATAGAATCCCGCCCAGTATGTGTGGGCGAGATAGTCATTTTTGTTCTATAAGACACTGACAAATGAATTGTACCCACGGGTGTGCATAGTTGTCCCACTCGCACATGCTTATAATTATCCCCTGTAAAAGATGAATTTATAACAACTGCACCGTAAAGATTCTTAAATCTATTCCTGATTGAAAGATTTATTAGGTTATTTAATGGTTCATACCTAATGTATGTAGTTGTGGTTCTCCCATATAAATCCTATAGCAAATTACATAGGAATCTGGGCCTTGCCTTCTACTCAATTTATAGGCTGGAGTGATTCTTGATACAGACAGCAAAGATTTTAACAAAATACCCATTCTGTTATATACTGTGTAGGTCACTCTGACAGTAGGATCACTGTGTTCAGGTAAAATACCAAGACTCCATGTTTCCAACACCATTGTATCGCCTTCAACAGTTCTCAATGAGATTTCAATACAAAGTGGGGTACTGGAATTTACTATTTCTCCGCACAATGCTCTTCTAGCTTCAGTCAAAACTTCAGGTAGATCATGAATTGCTAGGTTGAACTGTACAACGAAAGGAGACATATGTAGAAAACTGTGAACATGTCATTAATCCATCATAATTAGTAAAAACTTTGATCGAAAGCTTCTGACTAGATACATATTGATTAGAATTCAACACGTTTATAGTGCATATACAAGGCGGACTGTTTCACAATCTATACCATTCGATTCTCAACAACAAACATGTCTGAGATCACCTTGAACAAAAAACTCACCCAATCTGTTCCGGATGAGTTTGGCTTGCACTTTGTGCTGACCTTTTCACCTGACCTCGACTGCACTATAATTTGAGCAGCTTTCAATGCCAGGAATTTCGTAAACTTATCCAAATCCTTCTTATCTTGCATGTTCAGTTTCAACGTGGACATTTTAATGCTGTGTTTTTCGTACGAAACATTAAAGGAGAGATACGGATGTCCAATCAAAAAATCGGATCTCGCCGAACTGAGTGAAATTTCGGGTACACCAGAACATTCCTCGAATTGTCCACGAAGCTACATGGTGCGATAGTTTCTGACAGTCGCACGCGTGTACCATCGCACACGATACACCTTACGGTTTCTCTTCTTTCGATTAGTGGCAAATCCAGATGTTTTCCTCAAAATGTGACAATCTGTCAACAGTATGAACATCATATCGTCGCATCGTGTTGCGTGTAGCTGCGTGGCAGGTGGTAACCCACCACGAGTAGATCGGATTTATTTCCTGGGATGAATATACAATTATATCGCGCTATCGATCGGTTGCGTAAAACGAAATCGGTTATCGGTTGGCTCCGGTTCCGTTCGTCGGCCGAGCTTATTGTTTTTACTCGTACGATACGCGTAAGTACCGAATATAGTTTCTTGTTTCACTATTTTTATGACACGCCGCGGATCGATCGTGTTCCGTATCGCAATTACCTTAAGATAAGAGGCGTTCGCATGAATAACAAATGATCATTGATCCGCTGACTCAGCGAAACATCGTGTTCCTTTTTATATCAATTTGCATTTACGCGTGACGCGTGAAACACAGAAACGAATGCGAACACTTCCTTATTAAGAGTTCAAAGTTTATAAACTTCGAACCACAAAGTGCAGCCGCGTTCGGAAAACAACTGCCGAGCGCTGTCGGCGTACACTGCCACTGAGCTTTTGACACTTTGAATCTATCGAATTCGATATACTGTCAATTTCGTCATACATTACAGAATGATTATTAGTTACAGCATAGTTCGAGAGGCCATCGTAAGGGATAATGGATGAATATAATAAGATTATTTATCGATAGATTATTATGGAATGTCAGTGTTCTAGTTGCTGATTGGTTGTCTGGTTAGCGTAACAGTGATTGATTCGAAATGGAGTGCACTTTATTACATATAGATTTTACTGCTATTTCCAGTATCACTTCAAACTGCGTATTAGGGGATTTTCATGATTTCCCTACAGGCGGTACATATTCCTATCTTCTATGCAATATTATTGGTTTCAATCTAGTACAATTTTAATAGTATTATTTCAAAACAACTGTTATCACTAGAGGGAAAGTTTGTTCTGTTTTAGCTCGAATGAATTAGTTCTTTATCTATAATTGAACATACTTTTTAATTCATTGAATGAAATGTCATTTTAGAGAAAATTACTCCATTTCAATGTGTAATCTTTCTACAATGCTGGTGCAGGCATCTTCTTACCTCAACCATGTTAAAATTACAGGATTTAAAACGCGGGAAATGTAGGACTTACGTTATTTATAACATTCTGTATTTGAGCGCCATCTACCATTCCATTTCGAAAACTGTTTCATTAATCTTTGCTCCAAAATAAACATCTTTCAATTCAAAACCCGATACAAATGTGTGATAAACGAAACTAGCATTAAAAGAAGTTTTACCGGAATTTATTCACGATTACTTTTTTTCCACCGTCCCTTCAATTTTCACAGTGAGTATATATTTCATCGAAGTGAACTCAAAGGAATCATCTTAGAGAAAAGTACAATAAATGGAAGTTATCTTTCAGCGACAAACGATACACAGTTTTAGCGTTATCTAAAAAAACTGTCGCACTTTGCGCAACTATTCCCGTCAATGATATATCGATACACGGTTACCCAATATCTATAACACGAAATGCATCCCACATCTTTCGACATTTTAAGTTATCTTTACCCACAGTGGCAAGAAACCATGGAAAGAGAACGAGAGCGAGGGAGAAAGACAGAGTGAGGGAAAAATAGAAACGGCAAGAGAGGGAACATATATGTATTGTATGACCGCGTAGATGAAGAGATGAGATAATCGAGGCCGATAAAACAGTAAGAGTGGTTTATTAAGCATTACATACGAATTGACGATGATGTAACAACGCCACGTGGCGAGTCACGTGGACGTGTGAACAGTGCAATTCTTCTATGAAACCGTTTATCGATCCGTCATCGACACCGTTAAATACATTTTCAATACATACTCATATACATACGAATACAAAACTCGATATCTATGTGATGTTCCTTGTAACTCTCATACGTATATCCGAATGTCATTCCGACGGAAATATTTCTCTACCCACTCAGACGAGATTGCTCGTAGGACTATCTATCTATCCTTCTATGTATTGTTATCGTGGCTACTTTTACTCTGAGTGAAATTTTTGAAACGAAGATACTTTTCCGTATAAATAAGAAAAGCTTTCATGTTACAGATAACGAAAGGAAAAGTTCTGTCTATTCGTTAGACGTACAATCTAAAGGATGGCTATTTTATCGCTAATAAATAATCCGGAACAGTGTCCAGACTTTTACATCACATTCGTCCACGGTATACATATATACATATATCCCTCGAAATTTCTGTCGCACACCTTTTTCCCATGGAAAACGTTAGCGTTTTCGGGTAGTCCGGCTGAAATGATTAAAATAAGAAAGCGGTTTACTTTTATGGTGGACTGTACGGTCACACCACACAGCATGCCAACTGCAATGGAAATTTCCACTGGAAGCAGTCGGTCGCCACCGTCTTGTAGACGCTTCGTAGCCGCGCCTAAAAACCAGATTGCGTCCGTCGGGAGACTAAACCGAAGGCCGTTCTTGCCTTTAATCGATTAGTTGCATCGACCGGACTCGCGATTTTCCGGGTCACCTGGTAATTTCAGCGTACCCTTAGCCTGGCCGAGAACGTAATTGCCATCGTATCCTCGTCCGGATTAATTATCCGCTCATTTTTATTCCAACATAGTAGAACGGAATGCTACATCGATATGCGAAATTACGGCACACGACGCTGTGATATCACAGTAGCGAGATAATCGAGGGAACAATTGACGTTGTTGCGTGATCCGTCGGTAACAGATATCGAGACGCGGAGTCACCAAGTTTTTGAAAAATAGAAAATAGTCCGTCATGCAAGTTATTCAATGAAACTGTTTAAACGCGTAGTCATCGTCCGTTGCCATGCTTTTCTTAGCAGAGCTTATAGACGAAACAAGGTTTTCCATGATGCATGACTCAGATTCGCTATTATCAGCACGTGACGATTCCATTCGTGGAACATTTCGCGTTCTATTCTCTACCGACTGTGACATTTTATCGGGCTTAGAAATCATCTCCCGCCACCGTCACGAGGTTTCCGGTAATTGAAATTTCATTCTACGTACTTCCCTTCATCGATTGTATCAATGACGGTACGCCTCGTTGACGAATCGTAAGCGAATTTGAAAAAATTCAATTACGTACGATTCCGGGTAATGCGTGACTCTCGTTTAATTCCTTCCCCCGATGATCACGATTGTAAAGATAAGAATATAAACACAGCTGCGGAAACCAGTCAGTTTCATCGTCATTAATACCAAAACCAACTTACACTGGTACAATCGTGCTGCAACGTCTTCTTAAAATACACCATAGAATGCCGTCTTTACCATCTGCAAACATACCGACCCGGACGTCTAGTTTTATACGGTGTGTCAAACACTCAAACGTGACGCTGGAAGAAAAGAAACTAGATTACCAGAGCTAGGAACCAAACAAAAGTTTCCAAAGCGTACTGGATTGTAATTGAAAACTGTGACATGGTCCGGACGTCGGCGGGAACACAGAATATCCCCTGTTAGCGGAATACTTTTGACAGGAAATGTACAAGGGGGTCGAGGGGCCTCGCGTGGCCTGGTCCCCTCCCGGGATAAGAAGGCTTAAGAGGGCCTGCTGGGCGTTTGCCATAACGTTTGCAAGACTTACTCGCCTTCGTATTAGATACGTTTGTACGCAGTTCGGTCGACTTCGTGAACGCACTTGTGTTCGACACGATTAAACCACATGCAACGTCGACCTTTCGGCGACGAGGATTAACCCTTTTTCATCCGTTTCTCCGTGAACGATTCAAAGGCGCGAAATCAGAGCGACAAGGGGGACAGTAGATGCTCGAACGTTACGATTCAATTTTTATATTTTTCTCCAGGGAACATGTGGACGTCTCTATTGGCTCGTTTCATGGGAAATCAAAGACACATCCAATATCTGGGATTTTGTATACAAATCGCGTACATCATAGCCGTTGTTATGCGATAAAAGAATGCAAGGTTGTTTCTTTGGAAATTTCGAGAACTTTCCAAGTTACAGGGTTGGCTCGACTCCTCGGTTCCGACGTCCTCGTCAAGGAGTACGCGCATGTTGGAGAATTCACCGACATCGACAAGTGCGTTAAAAAAAAAAAGAAGTACCGGGAAGCAGAAAAGTTCACAACTGGCAGCGCCGCGTATTTACCTTCGTCGTTTTTCTCGTTTTTACATAATCTTATCGCGCTCGCACGTACGTTCCCGCGTGCGTTTATCTCGCGCCAGAACTACCGTCGAATTAACGAGGCCGTCGCCGACGGAGACGTATCCCTGCGTCGCATGGACGCGCAATTTAAACGTATCCTAGAAGACGCAACTTAAATTACCATCTAGACGTCGTTTGTTTTCTTAACCGCGTACATACATCGCATGCTCTTATTGGCAGCCGGGTGATTTATAAACACACCGTAAACGCACAAAGTACCGAACATAACGTGCACGCGGTGTATCCGTGCTGGACAAGCCGAAGAGTAACTTTTTCCCCCGGAACGTTAGTAAAACGCTGCGATAATATTGCTGATACATATGTAACAACACTAAAAATTCGTACGGAATGAATAAACTATTCGTTAAATAATATACGTAATAATAATACATACTACGCGCATACCGCGAGTTCCTTGAAAAATGTATATTTTTATTTCGCACGCGTCTTTCCTACCTACGCGTTTAAAAAAAATGTAGAAGAAATACGAAGCGTGCGAAAATAGATTGCCGGAATGCAGACAATATTTAAAATGCACGAGTTCTGACGTTCTCGTGGCTTTTTTCCCGTTTTCTTCTATTTTTTTTTAAATACGTGTACACCCATGCACGCGTGTATTTACATCGGTCGATGTGTGCGTTACGGTAACGGTAAGCGAATGATTTACATCGAAAGAATCTTATCGGCAGTTATCGACGTTCGTCGCTGGCGATTTGCTGCCTGCATAAAAAGAAATATTTATTCGTGCAGTCCGGCTTATCCGGCATATTAAACTGCGAAGTACAAGGTCGAATTTCGTGCAACGTGTGTTCCACGGAATGGAGTCACGTTTATGGTTGTCCGACCACGTGTTCCTCGCGACGAAGAACACAAACGAATGTGTATGTTCGCTGTGAGAAACGAGTGGCAGCAATATGAATTTTTAACAGGCGCACATTTTTTTTACGGCCGTTAAGTTCGACCAGTATAGATTAAGCACAATTGATCCATCAATATTGATCTACTTTCCGAGATAAGTGAACCGATTAATTAACTCGCTAGGTATCAAGGAACGAGTACGACTTCGCAGATTGAATCGAGATACTAAAGCTCCTTATGTAATTAAATGAGTATTATATGTAGAGAAACCAAGCGTAAAGTCACTTTGATGTAAAGTGTATGTTGGTCAGAGTATTAAACATCACGCGATCGAGTTTTATAACTATTTGGCCACCGTAATATTCCTGTGATCGTTATTAACCATCCGAACCAATTACGAAGTCCACTAACCATTCTCGTAATTAGAATCTGACCTTGTTTGTTCCACTCTGCGCTCCATTTTGATTCACACCCTTCCATTTCTCACGCCAGAGGGTTGATTTTTCCGATAAAGCATTTACAAGTTGACATTCAAGAGTGCAATTCAAATACACACTCAAGTATTTCTTCTTCTTTACTTGTACTTTGCGAAACAGACATCTGTCACGCTCGATCTTCGCGGATAACAATCGATTCTTCGCGTTCGCTGTTTCGAGGTAAACAGACAACACGATAACATAACAAATATTCAAATATCAGACACTCGAGAGATACACAGCCGGCAAGTTAACGATATAAAGTCAGACATTCGTGAAATAACATCGGACGGAGATAATCAGCGGTTATCTACATATTTGAACATCAATTTTCCCCGGGTAATATCCATCCTAAAACGATTGTAAAACGAGCTTCCAGGGTTTCACCGTCTCAGCCTTGAAATCGCGGGGACATCACGATGAAATTTGTAAACAGAAAAGCGATAAAAATGATATACGCCAGTTGGTCTACATTGAGGACGGATTTCGTCTCGGAAAGTTCAGGGTTAAAAGGGGGATGGGTAGTCTGTTACACATACATATATATAACAATACTACCAAATACAGAGTTAACCGAATTTAGGTCAAACAAACCGTATATATATATATGTCACAGTTTTCTGCTCGTCAACAAATCCACGATTGCGTGGGCGAACTTCAGAATCATCGTAATACTTTCGCCCGGTTTTTGCGTGTATTTACGTCACAGTTCCCGACCATTTATTTTATTTCTGGTCTATACGTACACACACTTGGCAAACGCCGGCTTCGACGGCGAGGCGCCCTAGATGTTTTCACGGGAATCTATCTGAATTTCATTCTCAAGTACATAAGTATGTATACATACATACGTATTATGTATGTAGTGATGGTAATCGCAATTAATCCATCGTTTCACGATAAAGGGGACCTTGTATTTCTTTTCTTACTAGTCTACATGTATACCTATGTATGTTCTTCTGAATTTGCACGGTGAACTGCAGTGGTTTTTTTATGATTATCACGATCCAACGAATTCAACGATACCTCGATCAATGGGGACACAGATTTAGATAGAATCGATCACGACCGGGCGCGCGTCGCCAGACGCACATTCGAACGTTAACGTTATCACGCCGTAAAAATAGTAACAAAAAGGGAAATAAATCGGATCACGTCGAGCGACCGAACGAGTGTAACTTGTCTTTGTGTGTCACGGACACCGCTGCGGGAACGAGCGAGACTTGGTCTGCCATCTCAGCGACAGAATGGATTCTTAATATTAATAAAGTCTATCACGGAATAATAACTCGAACGAACTTGAAATGCTACGTCTCTATTAGTCTAAACCGTGTCAATACACCTTCTTTTCCATTTCAACTTCAACTACGCCGCGTGTATCGCAAAGTCGCGTTAAAAATCTACCTGGCGTCTAATGACGTACAATTTCCGTGTAATTGATTGCACGGAAATCGGGCATCTCTCGGAAATGCAGGAAATAGAAGAAAATACGTAGAATGGGGGTGTTCGAACTCTGCGAATCAAAGTGTATGCATGTAGTTTATATGTGGATTTTGCGTTGCACGGTCGCATAGTGGAAAGTTTTCTTCGACGCTAATACGTCGCGGAACGGAGCTAGGCAAGTCTCGCGTTACCTGCGATATCAGCATCGCAAAGTCCAAATCCTAAGCGTGATATCGTATTGCCGTGACAAAGCTTTCCTGCGGTGGCCATCTAGCGACGTTGCACTTCTCTGACGGCGCTCGCAGTTTTGCGTGTCTCGATAGACACACATACGTACGTATGTGTGTAGAAATATACGTACACGTAATTCGTATATGCGTCGCGTAACGCGAAAATATGCGGCGTAAGGATAAAACGTTATCCGTAACAATAACACACAACGAACTCGGAAGTTATGCGGTGTCGCAACGAAACTCTCGATCGAATTTAATAACGCGTACTAACGAAACACAGACGCATTCCTGCGATTGCGTTGGTATTCGATAATATTTTATGTTACGTGCTTTTTTATTAATCGTTAATTATTATTTAATGCCAGACGAATCGCAGTCCGGCGTGCGAAAGAACGAGGTATGCACGTATCTGGCGTACACGCTTTTATTATTCGGTGTTATCGTTTGATACTCGATACAATTTCATCTTACGCGGTTTCTTGATAATTAGGTATTATCAATCGAGCATGTTCGAGGAATATCGACGCGTTTCAAACGTTGTGATACGTACACAGTTTGTATATGCGGCGTCGACGATTGAAATTTTCGTCTTAGAAATATGGTCGACGGGCCACCCGGGGTAGAAATATTCCATGACGTCACGGAACGGTGGTTGCAGCTGTGGTACTAGCTACCGAACCCCTCACTTTCCATCTTACCCTAACGACATCCCTCCATTATCTACCGAAGATCCGGGGATCCATTCGTTTCTTTTTCTTCGAATCGGCCTTTTACCTCCTATCTCGTCCCAACGAAACGCAAAGTCGAAACGGAGCATATTAATCTTTTATCGCGTAAAGTTAATGGCTCAGGTGCGGGCTAATAATGTCATCGATAAGTACACCAAATATAATTGGAATTACCGATAATTCTTAACTGCGAAACATCACATGATTCATCATCGAACAACGTACGAACATATATCTGCATATCATCCGTAGGAAAATCACCCGTCGCGATTGAAACAGATCAATTTTTCTTCTCAATTAATCCGTCCACGGATCAAGTGGAGAAAAAAAAGGAGGAAAAGAAGTCGTGGAAATAGAAATAATAAAATGTACCGTAACGGAAGAAAAAACCACGGCAAAAAAGGGTCGTTAATTATATTCCAGGAAACGGGACGGGGAAAAAAGGTTAATTCCTACGACGACCTTCTTTATTTCCTTCGTTTTATAACTTCTCAAACGACGCACGAGCGGTAATATCGTTAATTCGACGGCGACTTCGACGCATATCCATCGTATAGACGTATACCCCGCAATTGGCGTAAGTTGAGAGAAAGAAGTGCCAGCGACAGACCGTGTACGAAACGTTAAATCGCCGAGTCAACGATGTCGTTAACCTCGGGATCCCGTGGAAATAAATCAGGACCCATTCGGCAGAGCTGAACGCGTCGACGTACGAACCGTCTCTAATCATATTCGACGTATGCACATTGGCCACGTTTATTATTAGCCGACACGCGCCGACCGATTACCCCGATCGTTAATTTGAATCTCGCCGGAGCGTAATAGGATCGAATGGAAGTAATTAAGGGCCGCGTCGTCAAACTGGTTCCGATCTTAATTCTTTATTTGACGAAGTAGTACGAGCCCCGCCGCGAGACGTCGGCTTTTTCCTACGATTGCACTCGCGGGAGAAATAGCCGCGGTGAAGAATGATGTGGCAAAAGTTGCTGGACGCGGGGAACGGTATCACTTGAAAATCATCGACTTTTTTGTTCGAACATTGGCGGAACGTATAATCACCGATGGGATACGAAAGAAGCTCTAAATACAGATAATTGCACGTTCCGTTAATTACTGGAATTTGACTTGTCTTCGGGAGACGATGATAAAAATGTTGTCGCATTCTTTAGGATTTTATTTCGAAACCGATTGGGAAAAGGTGAAACGTACGAAAGAGTACGGGGCGACGATGATTTCCACGTGTGTTATTTCAATTTTCCGCCAGAGAACGGATGAGTGGATGAGGGAAATGACCGATCTTCGACTCATCGATGTCGTCATTGTTAACGGAAGTAGAGGTAGAGCGTCTGTTGCACGGTAAAACGACCGCGTGCGTATTCCGGGAAGGAAAAAGGAAGAGAAACATGCGTTCGTTGAACGAACGGACAAAAGTGAAATTAATATGCGTCGATTCGATCGTCGGATATTGTAACAAGGTGTCAACGACGTTATTGACCTTGATCCCGAATGAATTGAAATCACGTGGAAATAAATAACGGTGACGACGCGGTGAGATCAACTAATCTCGACGTGTACACGTGTTAGCTATATTTATCGTCGATCGTAGAACGTGAGGTCAGAATCCGAAAAAGAAAAAAAAATGAAAAAACCTCCCAGATTTCCGATTGATTCTCCGAAACTGAATCGTTCTCGTTCACAATCGAGCGGAACGTCATTCGGCATACGATTAACGTATCCGCGACAGAATTGAACTTTACACTCAGTCTTTATTGCTCGCGATCTAGTCGCGTCGATCTTTGTAGGAAAACCACGCGGTTTGTCGACGGGACTCGTCCAAAAGAATCAATTATCCTCCATTGCCCGTATTAAATCCCTATCCAACCATAACCATTTACCCCTCGTAAAATATTCGTCGAACGTCCGCCGGGCAGGTCCCGGTCGGCGAAGGTTTCATGGAAAAACCATTCGAGGAAATAAAAATGGGTGTCTCGTAGCACCCCGTCGCCCCCGCTTGCCAATTGTGAATGGTACATTGTTAACCTTGATCCTGGGACAGTCGAAGTACATAGGAGCCGATACGACGCGATTACAGGATCCCGATGGGCGATAATGATGCAGAAACGAGCCCGTTCGTAAATGGATTTGGCATGTGCGATGGGAGTGGCGAATGGGTTTCACGAACATACGAGGAGAGGTGAGGAGAGGAGGACGGGAGGACGGGAGGGTAGAGGTGACGGAGGTGGCGGAGGAGGGGGAGGAGGAGGAAAAAGGGAAACGGACGCTGAATGAAGCGGAAAAGGACAGAACGAAAGGAAAGAAAGAAGGGAGAGGTGGATAGGTTTTCGTAGAGGTTCCAGGGGAGATGGAAGAAAAAGAAAGAAGTCTAGGAGAAGAGAACAACGACAACGAGGACGATGGGAAGTGGTGGTAACGATGGTAGCTGTTGGTGGTGGGTGATGGGAAGAATGAGTGCTAGTGGTGGTGGTGGTGGTAGTGGTGGATAGTGGAGATGGTGGTGGTGGGGTAGTGGTGGTGGTGAACGTCGTCCGAGAACCCACGAAGAGGTGAGCGTTGACCGTGATCAGGAGGGTTGGCGGCAAGAGGGGAAGGAGGGGAGGGGTTCCCCGAGGTTGTCGATGCCTCGGTGGGGGAAGCTTAGCCGTCAGGTCGTTGTGTGAGTGCCTTTGGGCGACGAGGAAAGGGACGAGGGAGGTATATATCGGGGTATAGGAGATGGTGGGGGAAAAAGCCGACGAAACCGTGCGCGTTACGGCCTCCCACGTCGTGGATCGTCATTCCTAGCCGAGTCTCTTCGACAGTCGCGACACTTCTCCAGGACGAGACTTCGACGGTCCCGTTTCTTCTATTTTTTTTTTCTCCACGCTATTTATTCCCTTCCCCGTGAACACGTTTGTTAAACAACACGCGTGGTAACATCCTGATACACAGAGCTGTCGGTGTGTGTGTGCGTGTTTTTTTCTAAAAGAAAAAAAAAACACAACAAAAAGGGAAAAGGATCACAGCCTACCGAAATCTCTCCCTTCTCTACCTATCCCCCTCCCCGATAGTATTCGCCTATTCGTTTTCTCCCACCCTGGAATCTTCCCTACGGGTAGTTCTACGTTTCTCTCTGTCACTCGCACTCTCTCTCTTTTTTCTCTTCTGTCTCGCTCTCCTGTCGAAAACCATAGAAGAAAGTCCGGGGAAAGAAAGGAGGAAGATCAGTGCGACTACGTCCGTCGACGACGACTCTTTGTAAATACATATACATATGGAGAGATAGAGATATATATATCTATACAAATATATATTTCGTCTGCTGCATATAGACGTCGCAAACGCCACAGCGTACACACGAGGGGTTTTATTTAGATATCGATAAAGATATTGTATATATACATATACGTATATACAAGTATATACACGCGTATATACATGTGCGCGCGTGGGTACGTACGATTTCGTTGAGATCGGCAAAAGTGAATATTCGAAGACGACGCGACGCGGCGACGATTATAAAAGGGAAGGAGGAAAGGAAACTTGGACGATTCGTTGATCGGCCGAGAAACTAATACAGAGAGGTACCTACACGGTAGAGAGAAAGAAAATAAACGCAGAACCTCGGGCAGAATCGTTAGAGACACGATTGACAGAGGTTCGGTCGGCCTTACCGAGGCAAGGAATTTTCAAGGATGTCGCACAAGATGCAGAATCAAGGAGCAACGGTTCACGGGGGCAAATTTCAGGTGAGTCATTGACAATTACTTATCGCTTGTCGGTGAATTACTACTTTTTCGTTCGCCGTAATTTCACGACGACACTAACGACGTTCTCGGAATCGTATCGAGGGTTGTGTAACGGGCGTCGCGACGGTTCATTAAAAATTCGCAACGAAACGCCCGACGAAACGGGTCTATGCGGATTAACGGTTACGGTCGACGAATAGGAATATATTAAGTGTTAGCAAAAGGTGTACTTACGTTCGATTTAATGCGAATAATCGATTCAGCCGAAAATAGCCCTGGCAAATTAGCGTGTTCGTTAAAACTGTTTTCAGTCTATTTTAAGTACGAGTCAATGAAACGACTTGTTATGTCTGGCCCGAGGAAAATATCGTTAATTCGAAACACCCGTGAACCTGTTTCTATCGGCGGCTGAATGTACTCCACCGCGAAATGATCCGTGAAATTATCCAATACGTCGTTTCGTCCAAAGGATTTTATTTCGCGCAGTTACGACTCGCCGCGGATAATTATTGTTCGAAAATCGATTTGCATTTCTTGAATACGGTTATCGGGTCGGCTTCGTATCTAAAACGGTCGGAGGCGCTCGCGGACGCATTTCCATATTTAAATTTCGCCGAACCACTTATTCAGACATGCACGCACCACGTGGCGTTGCACCGGTAACGGTGCAAAAATTCGCCCGTCAAATGTCGCTATCGTTTGCGATACCAGCGTCGACGCGGCGACGAGTAATTTTCAACCTGAATTGAAAAAAAAAATGGGGGAACGAAAAAAAGTGTCACGTGGACGCGATAAAAGGAGGTCGCGTCGCGAAAATGTTGCCGCGAAAAGCGCGCGTCGCGTGCATTATCTCGTCGTTGTTATTATTTTCGTACGTGTCGGTTACTTTCCATTATTGCCCAATCGTAAATTTACGCGCGCAACGCGAACGTTAGAACGCAAATACGCGAGTTTTGCGCAATTCGAATGATTGTAATTTTTGAACAGTTTCCCGCGCGACTCTATTTCGTCATTCGTACGTCGAACGAATCGCGCGTAAGAAATAAAAAAAGAAAACGACGGTAGTTTCGGTCGGTAAGTGTACGTATATGTATATATTTTTTTTTTGGAAAAATTCGTTCGAGAGACGCGCGAGATATCCGAATAACGCTGTGATAAAGCATCCCTTATCATCCAACGTTTATCTTCGTATCAGTAGTGCGATGCACACTCGTAACTCGTCCGACACGTAACGCACGTGAATCGGCGATTTCGTTACGATAAAATAAAAAATGTCCAGATACGCGAGATTTTTGTGGAACGACCGCGACTGATATCCGGATAAGAGAATAGTTTCCCCGAGATACCGCTCGGTGTAATTCGATCGATATCATCGATTTCGGCTGACGGTAACTGGTTACCCTATTAAATTCCTATCGGCTCGAATTACTTACTGTGGCGAAATCCGAGGGGGAAAAAACAAAATAGGTGGGAAGCCACAGGAGACTGTCGACAGGGGTAAGGACTACGTCGATGCTAATCGTGAAATTATTTCGGAACTGATTACGCACCGTTTTGTTTACTTTCCAATCGCGCGATTTTAGCACGCTCTCTTTCGCGCGCCGCACTTTAATCTGTATTTTCACGTCGCAGACGCGAAGTCTAATATTTGTCTTGATCTCGGGACCTTTTGCTCCGAGTGTGTTATAATCGGCTGGGAAAATACAAACATTCTTTCGTATGAGTAATTCGTATTCCGTGAACGACGATAAAAATCGTTAATTTCTTATTTCGGAGGGCGGAATGAGTTCTTTTCGCACCACGTCGACGATGATCTCGTCAGACAGATATTTCCGGCGAGAACGACCTTGTGTTAACTATTACCAATCAAGCCGCCCGACTCCCCCCTCGCAGAATTTACCCTAGTTACGATTACGTCCGTCAAAGACGACGTAAGTAAAGCACGCTTACTTATCTTGCAGTGGAAAGAGAGAGCTTTGACGGGATTATGACGAACGCGGAGCTTGTTCTGGTCGGCTTTGATTCGAGTCGCGGTGAACGAACGTGACTCCTTTATTACTCGTTGTGACTCCTAGTTTCTACTATGACCTCGATCGATTACCGACGAGCATAGTTTTCCCTGCAACTCGGTTGCCGTACGTTGACTTCGCATTGACGACGGCCGTCCATGAATCGTCCGCCACGAGGACGATGAACGGAGAAAAAGAAAGTATTTTCGAGCACTGCTCTACGGATCGCTCTAATTATTCGTTTGCAATTTTAACAGCTACTCGTACAATTGGTTTTCTTCTTTTTTTTCCCTCCGATCGTAATCTTAATTAGTGCTTTTGCAATTGCGGCTCGTTTAAGCTTATCTTGTCCATAAAAATGGAACATTAATTCTAAACTTGTCGCGCTAATCGCTGGATGTGTTTCTCTTTTTTCTTTTCCTGTTACTCGGAACTTACGTAGCGTTTCGTAATTTACAATTTTTCTGCCTCGATTTCCCGTGTCGTCATCACCCGTTCGATCAAACTGATAACGCGAGAGATCTCGCGACATTGAACGAGCCGTCGGAATTCCGCTGCCGGGTTTAGTTCGAAACCGACCGGATTTCAATTTCGCGGTTACGTTTTCCGTGTTTAAAAAATAGACTCGCCGATAACGTGACGTAAAACGCTCTCAGAACAGGATGGGACAAAGACCGGTGGCGAGGCGGACGAGCGGCGGAAGATTTCTCTGCGACTCTCGCAACAAGATTTCGGAGAAACCGACGCTCGCAAAAGAGCCTTTCAACGGGGGCCCCTCTTCTCTCGCGGCTGCTAAAAATTTCCTCGTTATTCATTCCGTCCCCCGTCCGTTGTAGAAACTTAAAAAAAGACTCGCCGATCCGTGGATGCTCGTCCAGCCGGTCTTCCGGGCCTTCGACCCTTTTGTTTCGTAACCAAAACTAGTTTCCTTTTTTTTTTTGTTTCGGGACCGGTGTGATAGACGTTTATACCTATATGTTTATATATATGTATTCATCTGTGTATACGTTGGATATATACATACGTACACAGATGTGTGTGTATTATGTATAATAGAATTTGACGGCTGAAATTGTGCAAGTTTAGGTCAATTGCTGTTCGACAATGACGTGTCTCGAAGTCATGGCGACTACCACACGGCCACACTACGTCATGGAAATTTCCTCACCCGACACCTTTCCTCCCTCCCTCTCTTTTTCTCTCCCTTCTCTTTCTCGTCGGTTCGCTCGTTCCTTCTTGCTTTTTCCCCTTCCTTCCTTCCTTCCTCCCTCTCTATTTCACTTTCCCCCTCTTCCCTAGTCCCTCTTCCTGACCTCTCCTTTTTCGTCCCCCACCCGGACCCTTTTCGTCTCGGTAACCCGAAGCAAGTCTCTCTGTGTTTCGTTGCTCTCCCGACGACCGCCCCGAAATGGTTTACATTTTCGAACCTACCACGATGTGTTTTTCCCCGTCGCTCAACTTCCGGATAGGCTAATTACACGGCCGACCTAGACGCACACGCGAGACCGCTTCGTTTCCGGTCTCGTTGTAGAATCTATGTATGTATGTATGTATGTACAACGATCCTGGATGTAGGAAGTGGTTTTCGAGCGGAACGTCCTTGCCGCGAGGACCCGTCGACGGAGAAGTCGACTACGATAAGAACCGGCGGAATTTCTTTCGCTCGTGACGCAAACCTTTGATTAATTTCCGTCCACTCGTCGCACGGTTAAACCCTTTGATTTTCAATATTCGCCGGTAATAATGGTGTCGCGGACGACCGCGGCGATGTTAGGTAACCAGTCGCACACCTATATCTTTTATGGCGCCAGATGATTCATACGCCCATATTGCGTGTCTACCTGCTATCTGGATGTATAATTTCTTTAACGCACGAGGATATACCGGTGGGCGCTAGGAAAGACTCGTTATCCGGCGAACGGCGTAGTTTTTCTTTTTTTCGTATGGTAAAAATAGAAAATGGAAAATGAAATTGGTAACTATTACCGTCGATCCTCCAATGAAGTTACTTCGTCGAATATAGATAGTGGGTTGAAAAGAAGTCGTTAAATACGTTAATGCTACTATTTACCTGGCATTTTTACGATACACACTAGTCGCGCGTGAAAGTTACCTTGCTTCCAGTGGACATTAGGTAAAATTGAGAGGAAAAAAAAGAAAAGAAAACGTCCGACGATGGGAATCGTGTCGATCCGAGCGATTGTACGTACAACGTTGGGGGGAATTCGACAAAGTGAACGTATACCCGGATGGAGGAAGAATACGCGGAAGAGTTCTTGACATTTTTACGCCGGATACGCGATCAAGGATCGTCGAGATGACGGAAGACAAAAAATGCACGAGGTTATCAATACGTACTGGTCGAGTTTAATCGTGACGTTTCTTCGAATCGAACAAACGGATAACGTGAAATTTCGTTCGCGACGTCGGGTTCGCGAGTAACGTCACCCGACGGAAGTCATTTCTACATACAATAATCGCTAAATGCATAACAAACGTTCGTAGCTGATGAAACTGTCTTCGTTTCCGACGTACTCACGGAATTATACGGAGTACCGTGAAACAATGGAAGTAACACTTCTCGATTTTGTAAGTGGAACGCTTGAACTTTCAAGGTCCACACGCGTTCGCAATCGAACCGTGAAATTCTGTGGCTAAACGAGATTACTTTAATCCTTTGATCGAGTTTCGCAAATGTCCACGCTCATTCCCAACGCTTTTCCGCCGGTGGAACAGCGTTTTTCACGCGAAACGTGGGAGATGTTTAGATAACATAGAAACTATATCGTGCCTCTGCCATAGATAAATCGTCGACCGGAAGTTCCGCGTCCACCGGTTACAATAATAAGTCAAAAGCTATATATAGCTTGGATAGATGCCCGAATAGTAAATTTGGATGACCTCACTCGTAACACGTTGAAATCTGCATACGCGTTTTGCTCGAATGCAAGTCGAAGAATGGTTGCTCGACGTCATGAACCACGGTCAGTATCCTGTGCGACAGTGGTTCTCAACTTTGAGGATAACGATCTCGTTTTCATTACGAAAGTATTCCGTTTTCGAGCTCGTCGATTCCCGTCGACGAGATAAATCTGATGAAATCGGTTCTAAATCTCCGAGCGGAATTCGGTGGGACGATTTGGGAACCACTGTCGTACGTTTTAACGCGGTGGAGGTCCGTGCACACCCACACGCTGACGTGTCCGTGCGAGGGGGTGGAATATTGCATGTCTAATGAGGGAGAAAGAGAGAAAGAACAGACCGTTCGATTGTCGGACGAGAGTTCAGCGTTCGCGAAGTAGCAGAAGTCACGCGAGTACGTCTGGTCGGGGCTTTGGAATGACACGATATGAAACACGAATAGAATCTCGTAGACACATGTATGTACTACGTACACCGGTCGATTTTATGTTTTTATAGACACAAACTTTATCGATATCACCCATATCGATCGGAAAACGTGGGACTCGTTAACACATTATCGTTGATCCACTTTTAAAATGGATCTTTCTTCAACCTCTATAGATTTCTAGAGAATCTTTTAATTATTAAATCTTCTATTACATCTCAAAAATTTCTGAAAACGGAGCGCAATCGATAAAGATTCTACTTAACGTTTCTCTTTAGAAATTCTTAGATATTCCTCAAGGTATCATTCTCACTTTTTACTTATCCAGAAATTGAGAAACGTCGACGAGCCTCTCCCGTTGACGGAGGCGTTAAGACGGATTCGTTAACCGGCGGGAAATCACGCGGCTAAATTGAAGAAGGTCAATGGTATTGGTAACCAGTTCTCCGGGTAGGCGGTGCGTGTGTCCGTGCGACACACGCGTGTTGTAATTCAGGGGCGGCGGTGTGTGATAGCACGAGCTTATCCACGTGTGACCGTGTCTCTCTTCTGCGTGCCTTACGTCGGGGGCTGAACGACGTTGCCTACGTAACGAGCGATAGAGCGTTCGATTGTCGGCACGCAGTCGAGTTCACTGGTCTCTCGTGGAGGAGTTTAAGTCACGCGAGACCGTCTCGAGTCGCCGTACAAACGTCGTTCTATCTACCGACGCCGATATACGGGGTGTGGAATATCGAAACGGTATCGTCAGCGCGACGAAGGGACTCCCTTAGGTCTAGAAATCGAAACTCGACAATTTTCCTTGGGTGGAAAAAGGGCGCGATATATGGGGTGTGGAATATCAAAGGTCTGGAAATGGAACCTCTTCGATTTTCCATGGGTGGTAAAAGGGCACGATATACGGGGGGTGAAATATCGAAAGAGTATCGTCATCGTGACGAAGGGTCTGAAAATCGAAGCTCTCGTTTGTCGATTCTTCTGCTACACGCAGCGCGGTTGTCTGTTTTGCAATGAAACACTTGGAAATGGAAAGTCGACTGATAATTTATATTTCTCGGTCAATGTTGGACTTTTCCTTGTTACGTAATATCGTTCCGGGTTGAAACGATGTCACAGTCGTCTCGACAACGGTCTTCGTTGGACAGATTTAAATATACCCGGTGATAATTAAACGAATCTGTCCGGAAAAGATGCAGCCGATTTAGAAGTCCCTAAAAATAACGTCGAAACCGATGCTTCCCCCGATGTTTTTCTATGTATATCTCGATGTACGTGTGCGTATGTGTTTCGTCTACTTCGAGGAGGAAAAGTCAGATATTTTGAGCGACGTGAGTTTCCACGGTTGCGTGGAAACGTTTCACCCTGTATATAAAGGTCCTTTGCATTTTGCGAAAGGGGTCCAATACGTGATAACATTGTCGTTGGAAACGTATACGTATACACGAACACGCGTATATTAAAACGGATAAATTCTATGCGACGTTATGTAAAGTATCGCAAGACAGCGTTGTAAATTTGTGTGTCACGCATGATCCTAAGTAGACAGTGGTATACATACTTGTAGCGTGCATTCGGACACGAGTATAACGTTACACAAGTAACAGTATATATTTCGCATTCGTGTATTCTTCGTTACACTTATCTTACTGCCCGCATAAATGCATATTCGCACGCATGACAAGCTAGACCTATTTCTCGAGGCGTCACGATTCTACATATTTTATCGTCCGTGTATGATATTTCTGCACACACGCGAAAAACAGACGTAATCCTGGTGTAGTCTATGTTACGCCAGTAATCGGTGTATTAAAACATATTAACGATCGTTTGTCACGATCAATTCTATGGATACTTCGTTCCAAATATTTCACTCCGTTTTATCATCTTTCGATAAATATATCCCGTTCAATAATCCTTACGTATTCTACATACGTTACCCTCGATGCTGTAAGAAGACCGTCGATTCGATAATAGCGATCAAATACGATTTCATAACGTAGAAGCCTTCAATGCCCAGAGAGAGAATATGAAATGATATCGGTAACATAACGGAATGACTCACTTACGAGTGATTTAGTCCATTCGGCGTGTTCGCTCGCGAGATTCTATGCAAAACGACGCGGTGATCCCGGTGGTGGAAAATCGCGGTAGAAAACGAAGAAGGTCAATGCTGTAACGAGTCACGTATCCGTGATAATGTACACGGACCGGTAATTCAGGGGCAAAAAAGGAACGGTTGCTCCTCCCACGCGCGCGCAAGTGTGCGTGTGTTACGCACCGGGATGAGGATGTGACGTTACTCACTCACAGATTTGTTAATTTGTTATTACGGCCCGACCCGGCCGGTTAGCTCGCATTAAAGGACCGCGTGCGTGGACAACGAGATATCACGAATTCTATTCACCGACGCGATTCAGGGTCCGCGAATCATAATGCCGGATTGCAGCGTTTGCTCACATCCACGAGTCACATGCACTTGATTTCAACCCCGGCCACCGGCGTGTCGTCACTCGTCGCGGTCGTTTGAAAAGGAGCGCAAAAATAGCAACCTTTGAACCGCTCGTAATTTCGTCCAATCGAGAGAACCCATTACAAAACGGTTTTGATCAGCCGGGATTCGTCGTTTAGTCGCCGTATGATAATAATTTGGACGCTCGACCCTCGCTACCCGTTGATCTTTTCTTTTTTTCTTTTTCATTCTTACACGCTCGGGACAAGTGCACGTAATTGACTCGGAAATGGGTCACTGCTACTTCTTTTTCTCCACGGCGACGCGGCCAATATCTTTGTATCAGACGGTCGATTGACTCGCGTGATTCAAAAGCGAATCGCCTGACAGCCCTTCTGTAAGGTTCCGAGAATCTCCGAGTGGTAAACGCTGGATATAAAATATAATATGGCCTGCACTGACTTTTCGAAATTTCGATTTTTCGCGATTTTCGTAACTCACTCGCCATTTTCACAATTTTTTAGATATCGACCGGGATCTTTAATTGACTTATTCGGCTTCGGATTCCGCGTCCAAAACGTCCTCGATCATTTTAATAGCTCAAAGTTT
The DNA here is from genome assembly GCA_917499265.3 of Mimumesa dahlbomi. Lineage (NCBI taxonomy): Eukaryota > Metazoa > Arthropoda > Insecta > Hymenoptera > Crabronidae > Mimumesa > Mimumesa dahlbomi. The sequence goes on from OU824118.1 coordinate 14,309,429, forward strand.
ACGGAAATGACGAAAGAATTACGAAAATCGCGAAAAATCGTCAAATTCAACCAGTTTTTTGGTCGGCATTCGCTCAATTTTTGAGATAGCGGTCTGAAACTTGTACCATTGTTTTAGTTAGGAAATTCTACGGCAGATCAATATATAATAGTTGTACTTTTCGAAAATTTAATTTTTCGCAAAAATCTGAAGGGGGTAGGTCAGGATTTTTTTCGATTTTCGTAATTCCCTCGCCATTTCCGTAATTTTTGAGCTATTTAAATGATCCAGGACGTTTTGGACGCGGATTCGGAAGCCGAATAACCCAGTGAAAGAATCATTACGATATCTCAAAAATTGTGGAAATGGCGGGCAATTTACGAAAATCGCAAAAAATCCTGACCTACCCCCTTCAGATTTTTACGAAAAATTAAATTTTCGAAAAGTACAACTATTATATATTGATCTGCCGTAGAATTTCCTAACTAAAACAATGGTACCAGTCTCAGGTCGCTATCTCAAAAATTGAGCGAATGCCGACCAAAAAACTGGTTGAATTTGACGATTTTTCGCGTTTTTCGTAATTCTTTCGTCATTTCCGCAATTATTGAGATATTAAAATGATCCGGGACGTTTTAAAAGCGGATTCGGAAGCCGAATAAGTCAGTTAAAGATTCCGGTCGATATCGAAAAGTTTGCGGAAAGACGAAGAAATTACGAAAATCGCGAAAAATCGTCAAATTCAACCAGTTTTTTGGTCGGCATTCGCTCAATTTTTGAGATAGCGGTCTGAAACTTGTACCATTGTTTTAGTTAGGAAATTCTACGGCAGATCAATATATAATAGTTGTACTTTTCGAAAATTTAATTTTTCGTAAAAATCTGAAGGGGGTAGGTCAGGATTTTTTGCGATTTTCGTAAATTGCCCGCCATTTCCACAATTTTTGAGATATCGTAATGATTCTTTCACTGGCTTATTCGGCTTCCGAATCCGCGTCCAAAACGTCCTGGATCATTTAAATAGCTCAAAAATTACGGAAATGGCGAGGGAATTACGAAAATCGCAAAAAATCCTGACCTACCCCCTTCAGATTTTTGCGAAAAATTAAATTTTCGAAAAGTACAACTATTATATATTGATCTGCCGTAGAATTTCCTAACTAAAACAATGGTACCAGTCTCAGGTCGCTATCTCAAAAATTGAGCGAATGCCGACCAAAAAACTGGTTGAATTTGACGATTTTTCGCGTTTTTCGTAATTCTTTCGTCATTTCCGCAATTATTGAGATATTAAAATGATCCGGGACGTTTTAAAAGCGGATTCGGAAGCCGAATAAGTCAGTTAAAGATTCCGGTCGATATCGAAAAGTTTGCGGAAAAGACGAAGAAATTACGAAAATCGCGAAAAATCGTCAAATTCAACCAGTTTTTTGGTCGGCATTCGCTCAATTTTTGAGATAGCGGTCTGAAACTTGTACCATTGTTTTAGTTAGGAAATTCTACGGCAGATCAATATATAATAGTTGTACTTTTCGAAAATTTAATTTTTCGTAAAAATCTGAAGGGGGTAGGTCAGGATTTTTTGCGATTTTCGTAAATTGCCCGCCATTTCCACAATTTTTGAGATATCGTAATGATTCTTTCACTGGGTTATTCGGCTTCCGAATCCGCGTCCAAAACGTCCTGGATCATTTAAATAGCTCAAAAATTACGGAAATGGCGAGGGAATTACGAAAATCGCAAAAAATCCTGACCTACCCCCTTCAGATTTTTGCGAAAAATTAAATTTTCGAAAAGTACAACTATTATATATTGATCTGCCGTAGAATTTCCTAACTAAAACAATGGTACCAGTCTCAGGTCGCTATCTCAAAAATTGAGTCAATGAGAACCAAAAAACTGTCATAATTTGGCGATTTTTCGCGATTTTCGTATTTTGCTCGCCATTGTTAGCAATCGAAGAATAACATCGATCGGGAAGTAGATTTTAATTAAAAACACAACGGTAAATGTAGTCGACTATTCACGCGAAAGTCTCTCTGCCAGGAAATGTTGCGCAATCCGTTTCTAAAGAGATCGTAACTCCAGTGTCACGCGAAACTACGCAAAAAGTCTCCCCGGAAAAGCGCATCGTCTCTATGTTTACAATTTGCATCATCCAGCGATATCAGTGTACACTCGAGTGTCGTTTGCACGTCTTTCACATTATCTCGGCGCATGCGAGCGAAATGTGTTTGTTCGCGGGACTCGAGCACGACGACGATAGGACGACCGTGGCTGATTAGACTTCAAGGCCTCGGTCGCGTCGGGGCCCCTCGTGATATCGCGGATCCATTTCCCCCTTCCCGTTTAATTTCGGCACCGCGGGTAGCTCGTTGAACGAACCCACCCTTCGCCCTCTGGATTTTCGATGCTTCCGTTCGTCCGCGATCTCGCTCTAACGATCCTTCGCTTCCGGCGATGTAATCAGCTTCACGATATAACGACCTTCCCTTCTGGTCGGCGAGTTTATCAAAGAATCGTTTAGATAGATCGCAACCGGCCGGAATCGGTTCTAATGGGTCCCTACAATCGGTTTAACAGATTGAATAGTCCGGGGGTCACCGGTAACCGGCAGTTTTTTATTGATTAATAGAAAATCGATCATTGATTTTCATCATTTATCTTCCTTAACGTTTCCACGTTTGCTCTTTTCGTCGACATGAAAATGTATTTATATATCGAACGGTTAACGCGAAACGATAAGCCGAGACGATTTCTTACATAATTTCGTTGCTTTTTCAAATGATAAGAAAATCGATCTCGCAACACGTCCCGCGAACGAGTACGTACGTTCTTTTTTTTCCTTCTCTCCCTCTCTCTCTCGTACCATAAGTCACCGGAGAGTTCGCCAGCGATTCGCATAATACGCGTGAGTCAGACAGGGTCACGCAAGATGCTCGTAGAATGTGACTGGCAACGAGACTATTCACACCGCCGTCAAGTCCCCCGAGTATGTAGGTGGAACTCGTTTCGCGACGCCGAAAATATCGCGCGCGTTCTTCGTCGACGATCGTCAGGGGGGACAATTTTTGCAACGGGGAGGGAACGCAAATTCTTGCGCCCCGGCCAAACGAGCCGATCGAAAAACTTTCCGTCAAGCGATTATCGTTACCCGCGGAATACGTACGCGGCGTCGCGACGTCCACGCACCTTCGACGCCGTCTTCGTGCGTGAGTCGTCGGTCGCGTTGCCGAATATAATTTTCTAGTCCACCATCGAGAGGGAAACGGAGCGACAGAGAAAGAGAGAGAGAGATAGAGAGAGGAGCCCACGGCGTTACCAAAACGAATGTCGTCCCTGTGACGACGACGTCGGCGTCGGCGTCGGGGGCCTTTCGCCGAGGCGCCGCGACCGAAATAACGTCGACGACGTGCCAACGCGATCCACGCGACGTCTGTATGTAATCAGCGTCCACGGACGTCGAAGAGGAAAACGTGTAGAGAACACTGTGTGTATGTGTCTCTCTATCTCTCTCTCTCTTTCTCTCTCTGGGCGTCGTTCGGTAAATATTTACAGGATGCAAAATCATCGGGGGTAGAGAAAAAATGTACCCGCCTCGCATAGACTTTCAACGTTAACCGCGTGTCTAACGGAATAATGACATAAAGCGACCCGAAATAAACTGGACGCGCTGCGAGGATGTTAATTGTTCGGGTAATTATTGTGGACGCCACGCTAAACGGCTTGTATTATGGAAATGGTTATTTTCGTGCCGCGAAAGGAAACTTTTAGCTCGGCTGGTATGCTCGAGGAATTAGTCGAATCTGTTGGTCGACGCTATTGAGACGCCCGTCGTCTCGACGATCGTGTAATTTCGGGTGTTCGTTCTTCGTGTAATTATATTTAAATACCCCCACACATGTAACATCTTTTATATTATATTCATACGTGGCAATGAAACAAGGATCTATATCGCACGAAAGCTCCGTCTCTGCCAATAGACTTTCTTTGTGAAAGGCGATCAATTTTCCACCTAACGATTTTGGCACTTCGAGTAGAAAGTCTCCTTCGTCGAAGACAGGAGCTTCTTGGCATCCCCCGAGCGCAAAAAAGGGTTAACAATGATCCCACAGATCGTTTCAACGTTCCCTTCGTTCGACAGGCTCCAACGAATCGGTAACGGATATCGCCGTAGCGCGTAACCACGGAGAAAATTCTATTTCCGGAGCGGTTCGGCACAAGCCGCTCGGAATATCTCTGAAAATCATTGCGTTCCACCGCGCGATGAAAATAATTCAGTCGTCCGAAAGTTATCGCGTCTTCATCCTTCTCCCCTCTGTCTCGAAACTCCCTCGAATTCCCTTTCACTCGAAATTCGCGAATCATCGACGAAAACCAACCGTAGATTTGATTTTCGATATAATTTCCAATATGGCCCAGGTGATCGTTTCCCATCTCCCAGCGTTTCCTCGGTCACGGTGGTGGACACTGCAGGTGACGTAAACGGGGTCCATCTGTCGCATCGTTCAAACAGATATTCAATTAAGCTTGGTTAGCGGTCAGATGGTCGGCAGAGAGACACGACGCTCACGTGAGAGGCAGCCACGTCTATTTGCTCTTCCTATTTTCGTAAGCGGTACGGTATATAAAGAGCCCGTCCTCGGGACATTGCCGAAAGATTTGGCAGCGATCCGCGGTTTTCTGCGTCGCGGTGGCAACTCGGTGCCGTAGATAGAGCGGACAGAGACGCCTAGTGCGAAGTCGTCACCCGCGGTGCCATAGTTCGGACGACCTGTGGCAAAACGTTTCGTTCACCGCCGGCGCACACCGAAAAACCGTTCTTCTTCGGTTTCTTCTCCTCTTTTCCCACCCCAGGCATACTTTCGGATAACTACTTCGGCGTGTTTCGCGGTCTCGTGGCTTTCCTAGACACCTGGGTGGGGGAGCACCAGTCTCAAGATAGAGTCCCGCGGGTCTTGCTGCTCTGTTTTCGCGTGGTGGTGTGCTTTCCCGAGCGGGTGGTGGTAACGCTTGCACCACTGATATTCCTTTTGTTTTATCTTTCTTTATTTTGTCTTTACGTTGTGTCGTTCTTCTTCCGCGAAATGATTTCGAGAAACGAAACCGTTCGGGGGACGTGGTGTCGTTGCGATTGAAAACTATCGCACGTGGACTGGAATCTCGTAGACGAGGAGTGTCGAGAGGTGATATCGGGTTTTGTGTTTGGCAGTGGTACGTCGAATCGATCGATATCCCTCGGGTTTTCATCGATATAGTACACGTTTTCGTATCCCACGTGCTCAAAGGTGAGCGCGGGCTTCCAATCGAGCGGTTTCTCGCAGAACACTGCCACCTAGAGAACGTCACGGTTTTGTCTTAGCGAATAGACAAATCATCCACTGGCAAACGAACTGGAACAAATTCGAACGACTGTTCACCGTTGGCCGTTCTAGTCGAGATGGATATCGCTGGCACGAATGGAAGATAAATGAGACACGTGGAGTGCTGACGACATCCGTCGCGGAAAAACCGTCCGACGTTACGCCGCGATTCGCGTGAATTTCCAAAGACGAACCCCGTGCTGAGCGGCTCGACGAAGGAATGAGAAACAGTGTGACGTGGGGGATAGTGTGAATAAGAAATAAAATAAAAATGGGAAACTCTGACAGCGCGCACGACGTGGAAATGAGCTCCTTGTCGACGATGGAGAACGATCGGCCTCACGTCAGGGTGAATACAGTGAATTAATTGAGCCGTTTACTTGACGAATTGATTATCTCTATAAAACATAAAGTGAAGAATATTGATAAAGTGCGCGTGAAGCCCATGGCTGTCATAAATTATCTAATTTTGAGAAATTAATATTGATTATCAAAAGTCTCGATCAACTACTTTGACATTTAAATTTCAAAATAATTCACACACTGGAGTTAATCAATATTTTGCCTGTGAACGGCTCACAATCAGCTGCAAATGCATACAGAATTGCGTCTATGATATTTATGCAAAATATGTGTTTTCCCCGAGGAAACAAATATTGTCTCTCATCACCCGTTTTATGAGAAACACTTCTCTCACGATTCCATGTTTGTCCACCGAGGGGACACGGTATTTGCAAACATCCGCGGTCTGCGTAGGATTTTTCGCGATTTCTCAAGGACTAGACGTCGTCACCGCGAAAATATCGCGAACGAATCGCGGGGGGAGGGGGTCGACAAATCGAACACGAGCGTCCGTACTCGTTGGACGCGAGAATTGCGAAATCGAGCACCATTGACAGGTCGAACAGGTTGTAAAAGCGGACCGCGAGGTATAATTGGCCGGCCGCGTAGAGGCGCCAGGTAAACAGAGAGGCAAGGCACATATGTGCCCGCGTTGCTCGCCGATTTGATACATAAACCGCGTACATACCACGTCCGTCTATGTAAAGACAGACCTAGTCCAACAACGTATCGCGACGGACACATGCTAACGGCCGTTGGCCCGACGTAATATCCGAAAATGTCAATGAGTGCGACGTCCTCTCGCGCGACACGTATCCAAGAAAGTTTTGCGCACCACGCGCAGCTATAGCGCACGGCGCTACTTTGTTTTTGTTGTCGCGAAACTTGCGTCAATTATTTGCTATCGTGAGATATCTGACTTTAACCCTGGTATTGTCGATTTTGCTATCTAACGCGAGTATCGCGTGACTCGGGATAGTAGGAGATTAATGTTGGATCTGAATTAATTAGGACAATGACCACTCCCTCTTTTTTTTGTTATTCAAAAGGATTGATGACTACCGTGGATAGTGAACGTCTTTCCCGAGAACGTCGAAAATTCTATTACTCTTTTCAGGGAGGAATCTCTATGTTTATTAATCCTCCGTTTTTTTCTTTTCCTTTCCAGAGAACACCAATGCGCCCGATGATAGCGGAATACGACCCAAAGAAGCACGGTGTGAAAACAGAACTCTCAGACATGGTTCTCGTCAAGTAAGTTCGCAAAACATGGTTTAAAGAAACCGACGCGAAAGAACGGTTCAACGATAGTCGAGCGATTCGCTATCTGCTACCACGACCAATCATCACCATTGCTTTCTTGCCAAACCCAATTGCTCCGTGCTCAAGCAAACGTGAGTGACAAACCCGAGGATCATATATTGTGCATTACATCGTTATATGTGTATTCTCTCATTCTCTGTAGTTTGTTACTATTTGTTTCTGCTTATTATTTTTTTTTGGTAAAGTCTATCACTCTAATCGTTTAGACTCTGCCCAAAAAAAAAAAGAAAAATTAGATGATCTCATCGTGCATACCGCCTGCGATTTTCGCTGACGTAGAATCATCGTAGTTAATTAATTCAAGGGATGCTTGACGATTGACCGTTGAATCGTGACGAGTATTTCGCTGGTTGTGTGCGAATTAAAGCCGTGCTTGTCTCTATCAGCACTGTGTGTGCCGTACCGCTTACGTATGTGTATATTAGACACGTATATTACCAGTAATTCTTGTTCCATTGCGAAAATCATTGAATCCGTTACACCTGCACAATCATGTAAGCTTAAACTGTGCCGCGTAACGATTACCGACGAACTTGATTCCATTCGATTTCGCGACGTATAAATGTGTGTACATACTTAATATCGTCTAGTTCACGGTCACGTAGGCTTTGGTATGATTATTTTTTTTAGTTCCTATCACTTTTAAGATCGGTAGAATTTGTCACGTTGAGTTCTGCGGCTGTTGCAACGTTTTAATTAGAGCGATTCGAGTGTTATATTATTTTATCTGTAATTTCGTAGTACGCTAGAGCGATGAGAGTGAATATAAAGAGAGAAAAGAAATGACAAAAATGAGAGGATACAATATATACGCGAAACATGCACGTGTTTTTCGTGTAAGATCGATTTACCGCACAAACGAACGATTTTCTCGATCATCGATTCAGCGGCAAGACGACGAAATCATTGGATATTTTGCGCACAAAACGGAGTTTCTCTTTACTGCACCTTCCGTATTTTATCGTTGAAGTTCGTGTCGACGGTGTCGTTGCATATTTGTTGCTTTTCTGTTCTTTTTTTTTTAAATCGGTCGACACGAACGCCGCCGCGGCATTTAGAACGCTGATCTTTGACATTTTTCTGTCCGTTACCGTCCCGCACGGTCTCTGTTTTGTTTTTTTTTCCTATCGCGTAAGCAAATTATAGCAACACGTTACGTAAGATTTTCCGACGTTTCCACCGACGATTTTGCGCCTGGTTGAATATAATCGATCGCACGACCGCCAATGGCAGTGCGCGAGATTCGCAAGTGGAAAAATAGTATTGCGTAACAAAACCAGAAGTAGTTTCGTGTGTGTATTTTTATTTCGTTCCTCGTCTTCGTCCCACCGCGCTTTGCTCGAATCGAACGATTATTTCGTCGAATATGTAAACTCGCGCGTAGTTGGACAAAAAAAGATAAATAAAAACGGGAAACACTCGTAGGTAATATCACGTCGAAACGACGTCGACGTCGTCGTCGTCGTACATTTCATTCGAAACACCTGTTGAGCGACGCATCGTTCAGGTACGCGAGCAATTAAGATAACTCGACGCTGCGTGTAATTATTTTACAAGGCCAATTACCGTTGAGACGAATCGTTCCGAGTGATTTCCGTGTAACATAAAAAAAAGAAAAATGCAAAAAAAGACCTAGGATATCTAATTACGCGACTATGTAACAGTCTCTCGTTACAGATACATCTTAACGCGAACAGTAAAAAAAAATCTCCGGTTAGACGTAACGAAGCAACGTTAATACGTATCGCGTTCAATAAGTTTGAAGAAACGAACGAAAATAATGATACTGTAATCGCAACGATAAGGTGCAGAAAGGAGAATCCTCGCAGGTTTCTTCGTCACTGGCTGAGAATTCTTTCGTACAGAGGCCATGCGGTGTGCAAGCGAAATAATGTTCCTAAAGGATAAAGAATCTGTCTTTACTATATAATATGTGCATTTATATGATTCCAGACTTGCGTATAAACTGCGGGCATAGATTCGGGCTCTATGAAAGTGCTCTGCAAATAACGTGAAAAGTGACAAAAAAAAAAAGAAATACCGTAATAAGAACGTCACGGTCGGATGGACAATAATATTAACAATATCGCGATTTAAATTATCTGACGATCTTGCAATCGACTGACGTTTGACAACGACGATACTTTATCGTAACAAAACTATCACTTAGAATTAAACCGACCTGCACAGACAGTGAAAAAAAAAATAACGCCGTTGATCAAACAACGGTAGACGCGACGCTTACCCGACGCTTTACCCGACCTACGCGACGTACGGATAAAAAAAAAAAAAAAAAAACAATGAAAGAACAGGAAAAGAATCGGTTCTACGGACCTCGTCGGCCGAGTAGAAAAACAAAAAGAAAGCGAAAAAAAAAGTGAATACAAAAAAAAAACATACAGTATGTAAACGAACTATAAACGAATTGGCATTGAGTTTTAATAGAATTTTGACGCGCGTGTCTAACAACACGCTCGGCGACGTGCAAAATGTCAGAAAGCAAAGAAGGCTTGTTAGTCGTCGTACTGCGTCGTGGCGCTGGGCGTCGCGGTGTAGCAGTGCGGTGGTTGCAGCTGCCTCTAAGCCTGTTCGCGGCGCGTGAACTCTCGTCACGTGTCACGTGACACACACAGACTCTATTCCGGAGCTTTCTCTACAGAAAGCTTCGCACGACTATGGAGAGAAACTACCGCACCTCAATGGGTACCTATATACCTACACACCTACCTTTTTACAATTTTTTCTACACACTCGTCTTGTTGTTACATATACGGTCTCGTCGGAATACACTTGTCGTTACGTTTACTTACACCCACGTACAGATCGGGACGGATACACGTAGATACTTGGTTAATAAGAAACGTTGAAAACGTAAATGGGATAATGATATACATTATAATAATAATAATGATAATGATAATGATGATGATATGGAGGAGGATGATGATAATAATAATAATTGATGACATCGGACTAAACCCGCTTGCGAGTGTAATTGTTTCCGTTATCGGGGATCGATTGTAACGTGTACCGTTGGAATCGTTCGAATTCTATTTTTTTTTTACGATTGTTTGTTTTTTTCTAATTTCACTCGGTGGCCTGAAATCGCTGCCGCGAATCGAATGTCGCAGCGCAGAAGCAGAGGAAAAAGTACAGCGCGCGCTAACTAATCGCCGTGGAATTTGCGAACGGTTGATGAAAAAAAATGACGAAATTTGTATTCGCGGACTCGATCGAAATCGTTCCCCGGTGTTTCGCGACATCGGTGTAATTCGAGCAACGTCGGCACGATTTTTCGTCGGGTCGCGGTTAAAATTAATATACTTCGCGACGCGGGTGTATTATGCCGGCGGGAAACGCGGTTATGCCAAAAATTCTTACCCGGAAGACCGTCTAAATTTGCACTTTGATAAACAGACTTTTGCCGTGCCAGATGTCATAGCTCCGACTTATGAAACGTGTTGCGCCATGTACTTTTTCCACGAACGAGAGACAGAATAAAACCGATGAACGAACAGACACAGTAGTAATAAAACGAAAGTCCGATTAATAATAATAATAATAATAATAATCATAATAATAAAAAAATGATGAACGAAAGACAACAAAGATAGTCGCGACACCCGAATGACTGATCGAGCTTGCAACTCGTTATGAGCATTCTCAAAATTCGATTTCCTCGAACATTCTTTCGGCACTCTTACGTACTGGATACATTACGAATACGATAGACGGAAAGTTAGAGCGACAGAGAGGAAATCGAACATGACTGCCCGTAGTAGTAACAAACGCTGAAAAAAAAAAACAGATCCTGATTATTTTGCTGAGAAATATACATATTATAGTCGATATTTCACGGGATGCACGAGGCAAACGTAATCACGTTAAAACCAAAGAATTTTCACGGACAGAATAAATTTATCCGTATCATTACGGAACGTATTAATAACAATGATAACGAGTATCCATTTCTCGAGAGACACGCGGACGACCGTGTGTTCGTGCCTTATCAACCGTGAGATCTCGTCGTTACATTCGAGTATCATTATTGAGCGTCCACTCACCGCTAGTACCATTTCCTCTACTCTAGAATTAATGCTTGTTACGAGTGTCAGCTTTTGCCTAAGCAGTACGCGCAAATCGCGCAAACGGATCATGCCTACCTCTCGTCCATTCGAGCTCGTTGATGCGTAATATTAAATTCATAAGCGTTGCGTGCTCAGTGGTACAGTCGAGTAATCTGAATTCTCTTAATTCCTCCCAGAATCGCGTTCTATCCTCCCTGAGAAAGGATTTTCGCATTCGTATCTGATTATAATTTTCTGTGAAAGAAGTAAGAAACCGTTGTCGTTTACTTGCTGGACCATTTTATAGATATTTTTATGCAAATTAATCGTTATTCCGGCGACGGATCAAAGAATTCGGATCAAATTTTTTTCGTCGTCGAAGCGTAATTTGGATCTTGTTGGGAGGAAACGATATCGAGTACTTAATTGTTCGTTTCTTAGGAGAAGTACACGTTTTTAGAACGACGTATCGTCGCACATAGACTCTACCACCGAGCACAAGCTTTCGAATAAGATCATCACAGTAGATCGAACAGAACTCGGATCCTCTCTGTTCCTACTTTCCGTCATCCTCGCGTGGCGTGCATGCGTGCGAATCGAACAAACGGCAGAAAAACATATTGATAAATAATGAACGAAACTCATTGGCATTCTCTCTTAATCCCTCATATCGTGAAAAAAAAAGATTTGAAAATCAAAGTAAGAAAAAAATAACACGCCTGGTACAGGTGCCGAACAGAATCAAGAGATAAGTAATTATAATATATCCCACGCAACACTTTTTTTACTCACGTGATCACGCGCGCTATCAGAAATATAATTAAATAAATAAATATATATATATATATATATATATACGTATATATATTATAAATACATATACATATATATATCCATATACATCCCTTAAAAAACGGAATATCGTTGACGACATCCATTCTAACGACGTCGGTTTTGCAGATACAAGTGCGAGAAAAATGACGTACCCATTACCGTCACTAACGGATCGACGTTGCCTCTGGTGGAACGAACCAACGACGAGGAGGCGGCGCTCTACGATCCGTTCGAGCACCGGAAGCTCGCCCATCCGACCTCGGACCTGGACACCCTTATTCATCTGCTGAAGGGCAGCCTCGGTACCGGCATCCTGGCGATGCCGATGGCCTTCCGGAACGCCGGCCTGGCGTTCGGTTTGTTCGCCACGTTCTTCATCGGCGCCGTCTGCACCTATTGCGTCCACATCCTGGTGAAGTGCGCCCATGACCTCTGCAGGCGGACGCAGACGCCCAGCCTGGGGTTCGCCGACGTCGCCGAGGCGGCGTTCCTCGTCGGGCCGGAGCCCGTGCAGAAATACGCTCGACTTGCCAAGTAAGTTCTCTGTTTTGTTTCTCCGGATATCCTATGGGACACTGTATAGGTTTACTGAGATAGGGAATATTTGAAGAGTTCATTTTGTTTGGTCAATGGTTGTCTGGAATCGTTTTGTAGAAATGTAGAAATTGTTGGGTTTAACGATGATTGTAAATGTAATCGATTGAGTCGATTAAGATTGAGTTTTAGGCAGTCAAAGATGAACCATATGTATTATAATACATGTATAGTTATGTTTAATCCGCGAAGATTTCACGCACAGTGTCGCGTGTGCGACGTTCGCCTGATCGGATCGATAGGGATTATTATTTGAAACGTCGGAAGTATCGATAAGCGGATTACTATAAGTACTATGATCGACGGATCGAGATTCGGAAGTGTTCGTATCATTGTTATTTATAGGGGACAAGTGCGCCAGGTATGCCTGGCGCTCGTACATTGTAATTAACTTATAATTAAATCGGTACCTCGATCGAGCGCCCGATTTCTACCACTTGAGGGACGGCGTAAAAAAAAATTGCCGCATATATCACGATATTTTTGCAAATGTAACGCGTTATCCTACGCGTAGGACTTTGTCGCGTCGAAAAATAGACACGCGTACTTGGGTAAATTCATCGGCGTTCTAGACATGTAAACGCCGCACCTTGATCCACTATCGTCGCGCTTGTGATCGAATTCTTCGCGGGTCTATGTAAAAGCGACGTCGCGTCTGTGAGAAAACGACCAACTGCCAAGGTATTTTACGCAAACACACGCGGGACGCGTTGGAAGAGAGCTACGCACGCTTCTTGGCCAATATAAATACACATATACATACATATTCTCATCACATACTGCCCATTCTACCTTAATCATATATATCCTGTTTAAAAATCCAACAAAAATACATTTTCACTTTAATTTCAGGTCGATTAACCACGTGTGTCTGTTTCTTTTGTTTCAGGGCAACGATTAATTCGTTTCTAGTGATCGATTTGATAGGTTGCTGCTGCGTGTACATAGTGTTTATATCGACCAACGTGAAAGAGGTGGTCGATTATTACACGGAAACCGACAAAGATCTGAGGCTGTACATGGCTGTGCTTTTGCCCTTGCTGATCGTTTTCTCGCTCGTCAGGAACCTTAAATACCTGGCGCCGTTCTCGATGGTGGCGAACGTGCTAATTGCCACCGGGATGGGCATCACTTTCTACTACATCTTCAGGGACCTACCCAGCATCAGCGACGTGCCGAACTTTTCGAGTTGGTCGCAGCTGCCACTGTTCTTCGGTACCGCCATCTTCGCCCTCGAAGGCATCGGTGTCGTAAGTGTTCGTCATACGTTTGTACTAATACAGTTCGCGCGTCTGTTATGTAAATTGGCCGTTCTTCGTATTCCGTTCGACGCGCAATCTGGCGTACACGTACCGGTTAAATCGCATTTGATACTTCGATCACGTAACGAGCGGTTACAAGAGAATGGTTCATTGGCGTCGAACCGACGGCGGGAATGCCGTCGACGGTTCGGCGAAATTCACGTATTTATCGGAGGACTCTTTTTTTGATAAAAAATGATGGTTTTAGATACAACTTTTGATAGCGATGTTTATGAAAAATTAGGTAAAGTACCGGTGAAAAGATGTAGATTTATTGGATGATAATTAATCTGCATAATTGTTAAAAAAGAAAGAAACAATACTTGAAATACCGATATCACGGGTTAACGTTGAAGTTGTTCATGTATCGCGTGTTTAAGCCTCGGTGATAAGCGATAGAATCGGGTAAAATTGATATTAATTACACGCGTGAAAGGAAGAATTCAACGGCTGAACACTTATCGCGCGTGAAACGGCTGACATCTGGGAACGATAAAACGTGGAATGACAGTGACGAGATTCTAAGTGCTGTCTGGCTGTCCGCGTATGAAATTTCAACGTAATAGTCGCGAGATATTACGTAAGCATCGGCGTGCATAATAACCAGAAACAAATCGTGTAACCGCGAACAATCCCTTTGTTGGATTTATGGTGTATATAATATGATTACGAGCGACACCAGTCCCGCAGAATTCTATCCGATATAACAACGGTCGATTATAATTATCATTAATTCAAATCACTAAAATTAACCCCATTTTAAATATTATTAATGCTACTCTAATTAACATCTATAATCTCTTCATCGATCGTAAATTAATCAAACGGGGAATCTGCGATGTTTTCAGGTGATGCCTCTCGAGAACAACATGAAAACGCCGACCCACTTCACCGGCTGCCCGGGTGTGCTCAATACCGGCATGTTCTTCGTGGTGTTGTTGTACAGCACCGTCGGTTTCTTCGGCTACTGGAAATACGGCGAGGACACGAAGGCCTCCATCACCTTGAACCCCGAGCAGGGCGACGTCCTGGCACAATCCGCGAAACTGATGATCGCCGTGGCGATCTTCCTGACCTACGGCCTTCAGTTCTACGTACCCATGGAAATCATCTGGAAGAACGCCAAACAGTACTTCGGCTCGAGGAAGGCCCTCGCCGAGTACAGTATCCGCATTTCCCTGGTGATCTTCACCGTCGGCGTGGCAATCGCCATCCCGAATCTCGGCCCCTTCATCTCGTTGGTGGGCGCCGTTTGTCTGTCCACCCTGGGCCTGATGTTCCCGTCCGTGATCGAGCTGGTCACCGTCTGGGAACAGGAGGAGGGACTCGGCAAATGTTACTGGAGGCTGTGGAAGAACATCGCCATCATCTCGTTCGGCATCCTTGGCTTCCTGACCGGCAGCTACGTCAGCATCCAGGAGATCCTCGAAGGCAAATGAAGCGCCAGGATCGAAGGGACTGCGGTGCGACGGAATAATCGCTCAGCGCGTACCACAGAGGATGCCGGGCGTGTTTCGACGCCTTTTTTACGCGCTCCCGTCGGGCCGACGGGTCCTCGTCGGGGCGACGAGGACGTACGTCGCGGGGCATCCATGGACACGGGTCACAAGCACGGTCACACGCGAGCTTTCGAACTTCTTCTCGCTCCATTTCTATCGGTAGTACGACGACTGTAACGACGACGAAGATGTCAACCGTATGAGGTGATCTCCATCCTCTTACTGGCCGACTCGGAGTTTCTTCTTCATCTTGTTTTTTTTTAAATACCGTTCTATTTCTATTTTACTTTCTTTTCGATCGTAGAGAGAGAAAGAGTAGGTGTATTATCACCGAAGTGTATACATGGAATTCCGTTGAAAGGAGTTCGTGTATCTCAGTTCGAATGATACTAGAAACCGTCGTACCAGCGGAGTACGCGAACTCTTTTTCCTTTCTTTTCTTCTCTTCTTTATCGTGCATTACACGGCGACGTAGACTCGGCGCCACAGCTTCGTTTTTTCCCCTGCAACTCGTATATAACCGATATAATATGTATATCGTATTGAGAGATACGGCTTTGATGTATACGTTCGAGAGCACGATCGATCTTCGCCGATCTACGTCAGAGTCGTCGCTGCTGACGTCGCGCAATACACAGTTGTACGTCGATATATAATAAGGATCATTGATACTGCTATTTACTTTGTTCGAGTGTATATATATGTTAGGGTGAACGGGAAGATCTCGGGAAATCTTGATATTCTCTCAACTAATTGAGAAAACTTCGAAATTCCATCTATCTATCGATATCCGAGATTTTCACCTAACAATATAACACATATATACATATATGCACTGCGAATCATTCACGTATACGTATACCATCTAGATCTCAGTATTGAACGGTTAACATATTAACGTACCGACGGACGGAACGGTGCAACTGGCGAATCGCAATAAATTCTTTTTTACATTGTTCCTAGAAACGAAATTTCTCGTCCATCAACACGTCTGATTTACGGCGTGTTGCAAATTGCAGTGATAAATCACGGGGCTCTCGCGGGGACGGCGCGTGTAATCGCGTGCGGGTATATAAATTTTGCACTCGTCCGCAGAAATGTTAACATCGCCGACAAGCGAGCGGCTGTCACGCGAACCGCGAAATTCGCGCGAGCGACGCCGAAGAGGAAATTACGGGACGTCGACGTGTCGAACCGTGTATCGCGTGCGAAAATCCGCATGGAAGAGGAGGAAGGAGGAAGGAGGAGGAGGAGGAGGACGACGACGACGACGAGGAGGATGAGGAGGAGGAAGTGGAAGAGGAAGAGAGTGGTGTTAATACACGAGGGCTCCCGGTGGTGTCGTAACAGATGCACCACGCGCGGCATTAATGATTCTTATTGTACGTCGCCGCGTGCATACGAGACGTTCGAGCGATTAACCGAGCAAAGTCAAAGTCCGCGGGTGCAACGGCACTACGTGAAAATCCACGCGGAACTGCGCTGAGACGAGTATTACATAAGGAACGTGGAGAGGCGCGCGATTTATTTTTTTTTTAAATATTTTTTCCCCCCCTCGTTCGTTGTACGTATTTATAATTCGCGTTGCGTCGGTCGCGGGCACGGGGCGAAGCTTTTTATCGACTTGACAACTGCAGGACGGTTTCCCTTCCCCCCCCCCCCCCCCACTACAACCACCCTCATTTTTTTTTATTATTAATAATAATATTATTATTGCTACGGTAACGTACGTACGTGTTCGTGGGTACGGGTATACATATAGATATAAATTTACTACTTAAGCGTCGTTTTTAAACCTACGAGCAGGGACCGTTCGCGTTTTTTTGGCTTTAATAACGTGCGTTCTTTCAATTAATCGCGACAAGAGAACGATCTGTAAGATAAATAGATTTCAGCGGGCAATGCTGTGATCGATCCATTCGCCGCCCAAGAGGAACTTATACAGTCACGATTTCGACGTAAACAATACTTGAAAAGCAATAATAGAAATTTGTTGTCCGAAGTACAAAAAGCGTGTGTAGCGCATGAGAATTTTTTTCGTAGATTTTTATCGCGCTGCTTTTATGGCGCGTGTCGCATCGAGTAAACGAATATTTGTAGTACTTAAAAAATTGACAATGCGCGAAAGTTGTAATATCTGTGAAAATAGTCGAATTATTTTATAAATCGTTTATAAAAAAATTTCATATTATACATATACACACAAACATATATATTTGACATTCAGCATTCGATCGATCGACGTATTCCCGATAAAAAAAAAACTGCTGATCTGTTCCTAGTGCATAGTGCACAAAAACGTACAAAAAATGGTTACTGATTAAGAATAATACGCAGGATGGCACGTAGGTGTGATATACTATCGTGATGCACGCTTGCTAGTCTGTAAGAAATTTTGTTTTTTGCGATAGACCGACGCGCGCTGTGCGTCGGTGTGCGAGATTATGACGCTAATTGGAACTTTTATTCAACTCGACAGAACGGAAGGTCGAATCTAGCGCGCCAGAAGACGATTCTTCTCTTTTCTTTTTCTTGTTTTTGTTCGACTGAGAACAATAAGACGTCAGAGCCGATGCTCGACAATAAAAATTTCTATTTCCAACGTCACAGTGAATTGTCACGCGAACATTCTCGTATCGGCAACTCGAAAACCTAATGTCAACGATGAAACAGCAATAGCGATCGAAAACATTTGAAAATTCACGGAACAGTACAAAACTATGTAAGATTCGATATAATAGTCCAATTCTTATATACATTTTCGGATAAAATACAAAGGATTCGAATTGCAGTATTAAAGTAAATTTAAAAATCAACATCCGGACATTCCGCGCGAAACCCGCGCGGATATCGATGGATCGATATACATATTTTACGTGTAGGCGACAAAACGAAGACGCGGTTTTTAACCTTCGTTGAAGCTATATTTCCCTTAAGGTATTTTCTGATTATCCGGAGAACGGACACACAGGTAGACGTTATACCAACTAGCGTAGAGCTAGATGACTAGAACTATCCGACTCGTACTATTTCGATCGTTCTTTCACTGCGGAACTATCGTGCACGCTGTGTTCATGCCCGTAACAGAAAGAGAAACAATAATATACAAAGTTCAGTGCCTTCGTTCTCTCGGCCCGCGAAAATCAATATAATAATCAAACGTATACGCTGCGCGCCGCTTGAATGGTTGACGATCCATATAATTTGATAAACATGATTTTACATCTGAAACGTCGGGAATTCCGTGAATTCAGGAAACCTGGAGGGCCGATGCACGATAGTTATCGCCGTTCATTATAATCATCGCAGATACTCGCTTTACCGAACGGAGTAGAATATACACCGCTCCTCGTCGAACCGCAGAATACTGCTATTTACCAAGCTTCATCCATGTTTCGCGTAACGTACTCTTCTATCATTTCTATCTATTCGCATGATGATTTCTTTTTTACATGTATACAATACACACGTGAACAGTCCGAGATAGTTTATCGATTATAGATGACGACATTTGTTTTCCCTCTTCTCTTATTCTTTTTTTTTATAAAACCTTCAAGTAAAAAGATTCGTTTGCGATCATAGTTCTACGGAACATCGTTAACAGGCAAATGTGGGAACGCGTGTTCCGCACGCGTTTCGCACTTTTGTACTTCCATGATTAATTATGCGCCTGTATGGAATCATTGTTGCCGCGCAAAAATTATATCATTTAACGTGCACACGTGTCGCGTGCATATAGTTAATTTATCAGTCAATGTACCAAACGTTATTATATTTAATATACGATTGATTTGCAAAAAAAATGAATGGAAGCTGTTGATTTACACGTTGAATTCCTGATTTCCTTGGAAATATATTTACACCGACATCTGCGTTCTGGGAAACGCGTTCTATTCCTAGTTGTGCGAGATTACAATGCAAATTGGAAATTTGACTTAGGACAATTAGATACAGTTACGAATAGCACCGTAACTTTGACGGTAAACATGTTATTGTTTTTAATTGCTTTCTGTGTATTCTACCACATTCGGTGCAGAGCACACAAGTTAAATTACTCCGAAAACATGTTTATCGCGTTTTGATACGCCTTTCGAAACTCGTTCACCGGAAGGTATTTGCACGGAGAAAAAAGAATTGGCATTTTATCGCTCGATGGTAAATTCCAAGTGCCTGGAAGTCTGTGAAGCTGGTGAGCGCGTTAGAAATGTAACGGGAAATATAAAAATGAGTAATCTTGACAATTGCGGCATAAAGATTACAGGCCGTGACGCAATTTAAATTCCAAAGAAACTGTCCGACTGTCACCTCGATGAGGATATTCGAAAATTTACTGGGGCAAGGCAGCGTCGTAATTAATCGTGCCGCATTTTGTATACCCATGCAAATATTTAATGATATGCATGATGTAATATCAGTGACGGTGGGTCTATGTAAATATACACAAACGGATATCTAAAGTTACAGAAATACATGTTCAAACCACCAGCTGATATTTTCCTCGACATTGCGCAACGTGTATTATTAGCGCTTAACTTCCTTATGCGTGTCTCAATATTGACAGAAGCGGGCGACAGTCAAACGGAATTAGTGATGATTCACGTAAATCTACGTTATCTGAATTTTCCACCTGCAACTTCTGCATACTTTTATCGCCTCGATTACTCCACGTATCGCGAAGCATTACTGCGACTCTGTCGCAAAGAATAAACTCCTGTGGAGTAGTTAACCTATCAATTTTATTCATCGAGTATTCTTTTATTCAGCAAGATACAGTGTAACAAATGTTTCGGGAAACTCAGGGAAAATAGTATTAAAATATTGTTTACTTTTGAAAACGCAGCGTAAGCTCAACCGCACATGAGAATCCGGTCGTAGTGATAACGATAACAGCCAATGGAAACTCGGTTTAACGCTCGACCTTGCGACGTGACAGAAGCAAGATGGCTGATGCGACTGCGAACATCGGCGATGTCAAGTGACATAGCGTCGCATAAGTCGAACACTGTCAAACAAAACACTGTTCCCTTCTAGAGACACTCTAAATACGAATAACGGTCCACGAATTCCACACACGACCGTGTCATAGCTATGTTGAACGACGTACCGAAAAGATTACTGAGAAGCTCCGAAACTACAGAGGTACGTTTTCCACCGATGTCACGCGACCCGAGAAATCATCGAACCAAGGATCAATGCCCACTTCATTCACTAGAATTGCAAGCGCACCCCCCATTTTGCAATTCGACAATCCCATACCGCGGGGAGCAGTACAATTTTTATAGCAAATTACGTGACGTACCATTCACCTTAGATTCGATTCGGTGTTTACTCCTATTCAATGTTTTCGCATCCGCACCCTGTATTCCACGTTCTGCCTGTTTTCGTCGAAATTGGTAATAAATCCAGTCTTATTCATCAGAAGTATTTTAATGCAATTGTATTTTAACACAAGATATTTTCTGTTTACTTGCAACACGTTGCTTTGGCTATTCTATTTATGTAATCGCAGTATTAAGTATTCCGAAATGACAGTATTCACGGGCGTTTAAAATTACTCGACGCGCCATCTAGGGAAGCAGGTGGAACTAAGAAACCCGCAGACACATAAGCGGGATATATGAATTTGGGCAACTAATAATGTAACATTTACAGGCCGACGTACGAGAAGATGAAGAACAAGCGAAGAAGTTTCAAGATATTATCGATCTGCTACTGGCAGCGGGATACTTTAGAGCTAGGATAAAAGGTTTATCGAATTTCGATAAGGTAAAACGCGGGACACACTTTTGGAGTATAATTCTAAGAATGTCAGACGTAATTGTGTTTCGTTAATGTCTAGGTAATTGGTGGAATGACGTGGTGTATAGAATCATGTAATTTCGACGTAGACGTCGATTTACTGTTTCGAGAGAATCTAACAATTGGTCAAAAAATGTAAGTATACACGTAGGTCAGCAAAATAATGTTAGTGTCTGATTGAAGAAGCTCATTTTCCTTGTAGATCGTTAACTGAAAAGATCGTGGCCATGCTACCTAAAATGAATTGTCCGTACCGGATAGAACCCCATCAAATTCAAGGTTTAGATTGCATTCATATATTTCCCGTTATTCAGGTAAAGAACACTACCTTGTTATATCCCTGAAAATAGTAATTTTTGTTAATTAACATGTATTAACAACGTAATCAATTATAGTGGCTAGTAAAACGATCAATGGAAACTCGAGAAGAAAAGGCTGACTTCGTGCGATCGTTCGCATTAAATCAATTTCACAAGAAACATTCTTTCACCGAAGATACTGGCACCGCGACAACAGCTAAAGAAAATACAATACGAAACATTCGACTGGTCAAGGTAATCATTTTCGTCATGAAAATTGGTTGGGTAATGTATTTTATACGTTTGCTTCGTATTGTAGAGATCGTACGAGCCACGTCGTCTTTTCAAGCACAAAGATGGATCGGTAAGAGATGAATCCAATAGATTTTTGGGAACTCTTTTGGAGTACGAGGCGCCCCTATATTATTCTCCGAAGCATGATGCGGCATCACCGGGTGCAAGTCCAACTGATAAAGGAGGTGATCGACAAGAAGAATCAACGGAAAAAGTACGTATCTTATCAGCAACTATGTTTCTATCCCAGTTACATATTATTAGAGCAAAATCATTTTTTAATAGAAAAGTACGGAAGAGCTAGCTGGAACCATGGCTGCTATCGATGAAAATTCTGTAAGTAGTTCAGAAGTTGAACGGACGGATAATACTATATTCTTTCGATTACTTATTGTATGTATTTTACATAGGTTCGTCTAAGCGTAACTGCTGTCGGGAACATCGTCGGTATTCAAGCACAAGAAATTGCAAAAGTGGCAGAAAAATATGCTTCTATGTCCACTTCCGAAACGACCGTAAGTTTTAATTAAATACCCTTGAATATTGCATCCCATAATTTCACACTATTACTAATTTCAGGAAAATGATACCGATTCCTCAGCAGCCGTAACCGCATTGCAGAAGCAGAAAGCTGCTCTTCAAAATCGCGTGCGAAAGCTAACGAAGGAAAGGGATGGCTTGTCCGCTAAAGTTTTAGAGTGCACTGACCGCACAAACGAATCTCGCGCAAAACGACTGGCTATAGAGCGGGCCTTGAAGAAAGCACAAGAAATGGGAATCAATGAAAACGATAGGTGATTACCGTCTAATGTAAACTTCAATATCGTTAATTACCTTGATCCGAAAGAGTTCTGTTTCCACATTTTAGTCTCTATAAACGTTTAGAAGAACTTCTGCTAGTCCACGATGGTTTGAAAGAACAGGAGCACAATTTCCGGGAGCAATGCAAATCGGATTTGAATCAACTGCGTGGTATGTTACAAGAAATAGAGAATGGTACGCCGGAGGAGGAAGAAGATCGTTCGAAAGAGTACGATGAGCAAAAAGAAGCAGTTACACGAGCTAGGTTACAGCTGGCTAAAAAGAACAGGACTATAGCGTCTTTGACAAGACAACTGGACGACGTTCCAGGCCGCTCCGAGCTCACACAGTATCAACGACGGTTTATGGAACTGTACAATCAAGGTTTGATATTGTTTGATCTATTCTTCGCACAAGTATTTGATAATTATTCATATGTATTAGATATTTATAATTTTTATTGCAGTTTCAGCGAAGCATAAAGAGACGAAACAATATTATACGTTATATAATACCCTCGATGACACAAAACTTTATCTGAGCAAAGAATTATCGTTATTGAATTCCATCCAAGATAATTATAACGAGTAAGTGATAATCGTGTTATGCGTACACTTTCCTTATTTACATAAAAGATCTGATTTTTACTCTTTGCTTCATCTTAGGGCAATGGCATCGGCAAGTGGGAAAGAACAATTTCTAAAACAGTTCGAAGCGATCGTCGCAGGTGTGAAACGCAACAAGTCGAAGGTAGGCAGATTTCTTCTGATTAAATCGCTTCGTTGAATTTATTTCATTAAGATTTATGGAATTTTACATTTCCAATGCTTCTCGCAAAAAGTCTTATGGTTTAAGTAACACTATCGTGTTTCGTGTAGGTGGAGAAACGATGCGCCGATGAGAAAAATAGGAGGGACGCTCTTAGCCAACAACTTGTTACTTTGATAGAGCAACAACGTAAATACGTTGCTGCGGTCAGACAACTCACTATTGAATGTCGTAAAAATGAGGCCTTGCTCGCGCAACTGCGTGGTCCGTAACTACAATACTTCATTCCACTTATTTCGAGGTCTATGGAATCTTCGCTATTTCTCATTAAATCGTCTCCTCAAAGAATTTCATTTGGCGATTAAATAATGCAGTTAAAAATCAAAATCACAAGAATTAAGGGGAGGGGGTGGACACAACAATAGCTTCTATTCTAATATTTATATTGTATATATCGTTAATACATAAATGTATTCCTGTTTTTCAGATGCGTACGTGCGAACGTAAATTGAATAAATGAAATTCGAATGTTTCTCGACCAGTCTTTTCTCTCGTCTCTATACATCGGAAGAATCATAAACCGCCTCTATCAGAGCCTGCGTCATTCCCTTTCTCCTCGATCATTGCATTTATTAATCCCTACGTAAATACTAATTTTAATCCTTCCTTTTGTTCGACGTAGATAAATCGCGCAGTGTTGTAACAAGTCGAGCGCATACGATGAGACGGACGCAAAAAGTAAACGCTACTGCACGATTTAAAATAGTAAACAGCCCCGCGAGTCACATGACAGTGCCGTCGTCTTTATCGAAGTATAGATCGACGCGTATAATGTACATACACACGATTGCCACGAGATAGCGATCTTAGACCGATAATAGACCACTACTTGCAGCTCCTCTATTCCTCCCTTTCATTGCACGGCGATCGGTCTGTTTTTCTTCGTCCCTCCGTCAGAGCCCTCTTCGTGCGTTATTCCACATTACCTATCGCCATTGTTCGTCTCACAGTGCTTATGTGTTCACGTGTTTTCACGGGCTTCTTCGCGGGGATCTATCCTGGTCGTTATCGGGTGCACGGTGATCATCGGAACGATCTACTCGTTAAAGTTCCGTACGATGTAGCGGCGATGACCGTTTACACGACGCACTGATAAAGATACGTATAATGACAATCCCGACGGGTGAAAGAACCGTGAGCTTGAGCTTATTCCTTTCAAACTAAGGGAACATGTGCTATCTATACGGTGGCTTTTAATATTGTGATAGATACATATGAAAGAATTATTGCGCGCAAGATGGCAAAAGATGAAGGAGACGACCTCTTGCCGGACAAGGACGCGGCGAAGGGTTTCTATGCGAAATATGAGCCCAAAGAAATCCTTGGAAGGTTCGTCACGTGATATTTGACAAAAAAAAGAATCAAAGAATATATAGCGCACTATTTTTATTTGTCATAAGTACGCGCGTGCGATAGATATGTTTCGTGTTTGTATTATTAGACACTGCGGTGCAAGCGGTTACGATTACAGTAAATGAATCGAAAATTTCAAATGGGCACTGTCGGAATAAACGGACACGTAAAATTATGTAATTCTCAGATGTTTTGCTGCCGCGGCAACAGAAATTTACGAGATTTTGAGGAAATGATGCTAGTAAATATGATTCATTGTTTTGGACAGGTTATAGCTCTGGACGGAACGCTTTGTGTGCAGAAACGACACACACGTCTGGCTCTAATATTATCATATTTTTCTTGACGTTTGACACTCGTAAATGTGAATGTGATTATGAAAATTTTGACAATTCAATGAATGGCTGCAATCGCAATTGCTCGATACTTTCCGTGATCCGTGAATTTTTTTTAACCATTTCAATGCTGAACCTTACACTATATTTTTTTGTTTTTAAAGCATACAATTGTTTTATCAATATGGCATTAAGTTCGAACGAAAAATAATCAGTCTCCAATATGGAAGATTTGTTGGGTTGAAATTTATCAGGAGAATTAAATGTACTCACGTTTACAGAGGAATATCATCGACCGTAAGGAGATGTATAGAAAAAGAAACAGGTATAGAGTATGCAGCTAAAATCATAGATATAAGTAATGAAAGCAACGAAGATGGGCATACCATGAAGGATGCTACACTGCAGGAAGTGCATATTCTTCGAAGAGTAGCTGGCCATCCTTATATTAGTGAGACTTTAATTACACACTATGAACCAATGTAAGAATATCGTTACTTAGTTGACATATTGTGTTTCAGTTGAGCTACATGATGTGTTCGAGTCCAGCACATTCATATTCCTTATTTTTGAAATCTGTAAAAATGGAGAGTTGTTCGACTACCTCACATCTGTTGTTACTCTGTCGGAGAAGAAAACACGTTATATCATGAGACAAGTGTTTGAAGGTGTTTTGCATGTACATAATCAAGGAATAGTACACAGAGATCTAAAGCCAGAGAATATATTGCTGGACGATAATTTAAATGTGAAAATCACTGACTTTGGTTTTGCTAGAATCTTAAAGCCAGGAGACAAGTTATATGGTTTGTACATATTCTATAAACAACAATTAAAATATATCTTGAGTATAACATCATCAATCTAATCACTATTTCATTTTTAGACCTTTGTGGTACTCCTGGGTATTTGGCACCAGAGGTGCTAAAGTGCAATATGTTTGAAAATGCAGAAGGGTATGGAAGTGAGGTAGACATGTAAGTTGGTGATATTCATTATGTAATCTTTGGTATGCAAACCCAAATTGTTTTGATGATTTAGAGTAACATCAATGTTACATTATCCTTATTTTACATGTTTTATTAAAAACATTGACCAACCATTTCTTGTTCATTTTTAGATGGGCCTGTGGAGTAATTATGTTTACTTTATTAGTTGGTTGCCCTCCATTCTGGCATCGAAAACAAATGGTCATGCTTAGAAATATTATGGAGGGAAATTACTCATTTACATCTCCTGAATGGGCAGATATTACAGGTAAGTCCTTATACATATCATAATTTCAGAAAAGTTTGTGTAAATCTAATGCTCATAACATCTCAATGTTAGTGAGGTACATTATATTCAAAGATATTGTTTTACCTGCACTTCAATATACACTATACAGACTTTTATTATTAGAAGATAAAATACATCACAGTAAACAAATATTTCTTGAATAATTTATATTAAAAACGTGAGATCAGTACATAAGTTTTCCAAACACTGTGCGAGACACAGACATGAACTTTTAGGTGGGAGCCTTACTCATTGAATATAAATGATAATCAAGTATGCAATAAAGCTGCGATAATGGCAGATCAGTATAATAGTAAATACAGGTAAGGTAATGTATATCTGATGCACATACATATTGTGGATTATTAGGTTCTTATTTTATGAGCAGTACTAATGGCTTACAGTTTACTGTTTTATCCATTATTGGATTATTTTATCAATTACTAATGTGTATGACTTTAAAATTCGTAATTCTCTTTTCAGAAGCACCAAAAGATCTGATAAGAAAGTTACTAGTCATTGACCCTAAGAAGAGGATTTCTATTAAAGATGCTTTGGAGCATTCATTTTTCCATACAGTGGTATGTATGTTTACAAAGAAATATCATACAAAATTAGAATGAAAGCAGATGAGATTCTTCTCTACAATTGAATTTATTTGATAAATAATTCACATCAAATTTTTATATAAGATATAAATACATAACATTTAATCTTCTACACATTTCATTTACGTTTCACTTTTCCGTTCCAATACTTCGCTATATATGTACAAGAATGATATCAGAAATACGAAAGGAAGTTAGTATCGTAAATTGTTATTTATCATTTTTCTATAAATGAAATTTTGTTATTAGTTTCTGTACAATTAATTTGTTTGCTTTATAAAATACCTGCTTCTGTTAAATATCGAACATTAGCTTCGGAATCTTTATTTCGTTAACGCAAGAAACTAATATGGTACAAAGTACGCTAATTTGCTGTGGTGGTGATGTTTCTTGGACAAAAACATTCATTTTCTCGGTATAAACAAAAATTTATGGAATTGCAGCTGTGGGATCAAGACATCGCTCCTCTAAAACGTTCACTGTCATCTAATTCGCGACGTCTGAGTAGGATATCTCAGTTAGCTTTGGTAAATTATTTTTTTATTTTGTTCAACGTTAAATGTGGGTTCTACTGATTATTGTACTTGCATAGTATACATAACAATTAACATTTTCGTTTTTACATTAATATTTCCGTTTACTTTAATAGAGTGGATGGTTTATCCGCATATTTCGTTTTACATGTTTGTCTCGTATTTTACACTGTACCGTTTGTCAAGTATACTGTATTAACAAAACTTTAATACAACTGTACCAGGGTTAAAACTTCAAATTTTGTGATTCACAAAAATTTTTGTACGTTTTATAATATCATCTAAAATGGGCAGAATTTTTGCAAAATAAAGAATTCAATTTGCATACTTAAGCATGGATAATACTAAAAATGCATGAACTCTCAGGGGAAAGAACTATGCAAAGAATATTCCTTGCAACTACAATTTTTCTCTTGTGACTATTGTTTTGGTTATTTTTACCAGGAATCATAAAATGCCATAAATGGAAAACTTAGGTCGAACTATTTCCAACGTTATTTAATGTACTGTTTTCTGCACATAATTTAACCATTGTTCACAACAGTTCTAACATTCTCTTCTTGTATTACTATACTGCAATTGACACTGTGTTTGTTCTCGCTGTATTGTGCAACACACATTCATACCACGTATAATTATAATTATATTCCAGAAAACTATGTAATAGACACGTGAAGTCAATCGCCCCATTTTAATATTTATTTTTTATTTCGTATAGGAATTGAAGGCAAAGTCGTTCAATGCAAGAAAGAGGTTCCAGTTGGCTATCATTTGTGTTCGTGCAGTCATTCGTATTAAACGACTTCACACGACTCCCGAACCACTTTCGACTCAGGTGGCGTGCACTGATCCTTACAGAATCAAAATTCTGCGAAAGGTAATTCTTTTCATATTTCTTGTATTTGAGATGCTCGTAATTTAAGAGTTATTGAGTAATAAGGGATCGGAGTAAAATGTATTTTTCAATGTTGTCTCGTACATGTGTATATACTTTTTGGTAGATAGTTAGAAAAATGTTTTAGTTAATGTATAAGAGAATAATGTTGTGATAACTTGGTTTATAGGTTATCGATGGTTGTGCATTCAGAGTGTATGGCCATTGGGTAAAGAAAGGTGAAGGACAAAATCGGGCAGCGCTTTTTGAAAATACACCAAAGACAGAATTGAAACACCTTTATGTTAGTAACTTGAGCAGATAACCAATGCTTTCATAAAGCATTATTTAGTTAAAATTATTACTTTTAATATTAGTCAACATTACAATATCCGGGCAGTATATTAAATATAAAAAAAATAAATAATTTCTATAATATAAAACATATATAGAACTTTTTCTTAACGTTGGTCGTGAATCATACCAAGTTTGCAAATAGTTTCGTATAAATCGCAAAATATTTGCACAAAAATGGCTACCTACCTTTGCAGTATGTATTGAATAACCAGTATCCTGAATGAAAGTTTGTAATGTCTTTAATTACTTTACGTAGATATTCTAATTGGGATGTTTGGATTCCAGATCCTTTGCGTAGGAAATAAACAACTGTTGAAATTTCGAACGGCTTTTTACGCGGTCTAAATGATTGTTTTAATACATAATGCTGCTCAATAAATATAAATTACGCATCTTTCCAAAAAGAGCTTTAAAAAATGTACGCGATCGTGCAAGTATTGAAATGGAGCATACGTAAATTAAAGATCAGTTTCGTTGGAGTATCAAAATGATAAGTGTTCATAAACGCGTCCTTAAAAGACCTGTTTTTTAACAAAATTTGATTTATAGTATTTTTTGCTCTCTTTATGTTGCTGTGTAGTATAAGACATATTTTCAAAGTGGCAAAACAATTGTTCATTATTTGTTAACAGATAAAAACAAATAAGGTTTTGAGATAAAACTATGTTGAATTTAGGAAAAGGTGCTTATACGTGCAAACATAAAAGTATGATACATAATAGATCGAATTTAGTAAACGAATTATAGCGATATTAAAAATCCCTATTTTTTCTGAGAATGTATTGCTTTTGTTTGTACGTTTCCTATGAAATATCTCCTATAGATTTGTACGTAGGAGAATTGTAATTTATTAAAATATAGCAAATTGTAAGAAACGTTGTATTAATACTTTTACTGTAGTATATTTTTCGAGTGATAAAAATACGTTGACGTTTGTAACAATTGTTCGACAAGATTGTATATGATCTATGTTTGATAGATCAAATAGTTAAGTAGTACAAATTGAGCTTTTCACAATATTTCAACTACAGTAAAAGATTAAAAACTGTCCGAAAAAAATTAAAGTGTATTTTATGTAATTATAAATCCATTTGCCTTGTAACAAAATGAAAAATATTCCATGGTCTTGTTGTTTTAGTAAGATCTGTATAGATTATAGTATGTAATATCTTGTGCAAAATCTAGTCACATTTTCTACTGCTGAATTTGTCTTAAGACACAGACAAAAAGAAACTTGTATAAAGTTTAATTAATTTCTGTTAAGGAAATAAACTGAGATTATGCCATGATTTGGAGTATATTCAAAACATAAAAGTGCACCTACTGCTGTATTTTATTTATATGTTGTTTACAACTTTCATGGAAGTCAAAGAAATTAATTTTACGTTGTAAAATGTTTTAAGGACGAGTATATTTCTAACAGAAAGCAAATGAAATATATATTGTTCAGAATTTCAATGATTTGTTATTACATAATGGATTACATTGAGAGTCTTTTCTCTTGAAGAACAATTTTTGATTTTTACATCCTAGTAACTACATGTAAGTAACTAATGGGCACTAATTTTACATTGAATACATATATTGTGTGTATTGCATATATCTATCTCTTGTATAATTTTTGTGCTTTTGTTTATTTGTGAAAATGTATTTGTACACTGTATATCTAATAGATTTGATTAAGGGAAAGTAGCTTGTTATAGATTTTTTCTCCGTGTTTACCTAACTTTGCTTTTTCAACAAAAAGTCTTTTCCCGAAGCAAGAAACATCTAAGTTATTTTACGGGCCGCGTGTTTCATTAGATCGATCGAACGTCGAAGATTAACGTAACGCGTATCTTGTAGTAACCGCGGCGAATCGCAATGAATCCGAATGAAACGCGAGGACGAGAATTGACTTTCGAAAAAGTGACGGGACGTATTTTTGGCGCGCGCGCGCAAAAGTAAACAATGAACAGTGTGTGGTGGTAGATGTGGCAACAGCGCGCGGCGCTGATCCATGTGACAGAGAAGGAACGTGACAAAAGGTGGCAGAGGGTGACGCCGCCGAGATCGGAGTGAGTATTTGCCCGGGCGAGCCGGGTGTCGGGTGTGCTGTGTACGATTCTCGCGATATTCGTCCGTTCTGGCGTCCACCGGAAGGTAAGCCTGCTCGCAAACGATATCGGCTGGCACCGAAATCACGCCGAGCAATGATTCCCGTGATGATACGCGAGAAAATGTAAGAAAATCGGGAAAAAAGTGCACTGGGTAACGGGCGATATACAGCAGCTCGACACATCTCTTACACGCCCAGCGGACTGCTGCGTCACATGGGCCGCGTTCATTGGTCGATACAGCCAGGTGACGTCATGAACCGCGCTTTGATTGGTCTATACCTCGGACCCCAGACACGTGAATCGTGGCCAAGCAAGCATGGCTGTTGATGCGCAGTGGTTAGCACTTGTAAAATGTTTCTGCCACGCGCTAGATCGATCAGGTTATAACCGTCGTGTGCTGTGAATCGTCGCGAGATCGTCCGCTGTTAAAAAAAACTTACGAGTGCCCTCGTGGTTCTCACGCATGTGTCGCATGCCTGACAGCGGAAATACTGCAGAAATTCTCGGCGAGAAATTGATTTCTACCGTGAAAGTGGGTTCCAGCGTGTTTCCATTGTGACCAGAATACCAGTCGCGTCCTATCCGTAAGTTTCCGTTTGTTTTTCACGCATTTCTCCCATTACCACGCCCGTTTAAAAGTCTCCGCGGAACATTATCTCGTCCGGACTATCGCCTATTTAATTAACATGTGTATAGGTGGTTGCGTGGCGTGTTTTCCGTGCCATAATAGACCCAACCAATCGCGCGGTACTTCAGCCCGTGACGTCATGACATAGCAGCCTCCCATTGGACGGCGGTGCGTGCGTCGCCCGTCTAACGTGTGTGTTGCTTTGTCAGTTTAAGGAGCTCGTTCGGAGTACTGCACGCTTCTTGACTTTTCGTAGCTCTTCCAGCTTCCTTCTGCTCGCCGGCTCGACCCTAAGTGCATCGTCGGAGTTCCTATTTTTGCATGGTTGCACGTCTACACGGAATGCAACTCTACTGGCCAGTGATCGTGGCACGCTTTCGCGATTATGCTGTGCCCGGGATATATCTACTTTTCAAATCGCTGCCGGAACCTCGTTTCTCCGCTTCGCCTTTCCCGCCTCTCTGTCTCGTCAACCTTTTTTTTCTTTCCTTCCTTCTTTCTTTCTTCACTGACTGATTTCTCGGACTGCGCCGCCAATACACTCTACGTGCTTGTATTCGCGTACACGCTCTTGCGCATACGAACGCCACGTAACGACTCCGGTTCCTGCTTTTGATGCTATACCACGAAAACAGTCAAATTAATCCGCCAAGATTAAATGCAACGATGCCTTTGGAAACAAGTGTGTATAATGACATCAAGTTTCATCAACATTTTATTCGTCGTCGAACAATCGTGAACTTCATCTTTATTTCGGTAAAAAAAAGCTGTGTATCCTAAAAGCATTTGAAATTTTGTTTTGTACCGGTCGAATGTTGTGAACGTGAGTATTAGTGCGAAGTTTAAGTGACGATTATCTTCGATAAGCTAACTATGGTCTCAATAATTTCTCTCACCTTCATTATTTATTGAACAAATAACACCGTATACGTAAACAAAGTAATTCCAGTTTCAAAGTAAACTTTCTGTCGAAGAATAAAAAATTTACATCGCATTATCATTTACAGAAGACTTTTTAAATGTTTTTCTTGTGAAACTTAAAGTAACTATAAACTGCGATAAATTTTTCAAATATCTATATCTACTACGTGGTAACACGTTTCACAAGTGAAGATACGACACAACGTAACGCTGGTCGATATTATTTAAAAACAGATACAATTAAAATTTCATTACTCATTTTCCCAATTAACTACTGCCCGATTATTCGATAGTTCCGTGTTTACTCCGTTCTCCAAACAAACAGAACGTCGTCAATTAAAGCCCAGTCGTCGCACGAACCCCGGCGATACCGTTTGCCAACGAAACATTGTTCGATAAAAGAGTGCTGGCTCGTGTTTTTTTTTAAAACATTTTTTTTGCGTCTTATTTTTCGTTTTGACTGCCAGGTTCGATTCGTCTCCGGCGATCGGAACTCTGCGCTCCAGGAAAGCGGCTGGCGCGCCTGCGCGCTCCCCTCCCCCGCACCCATGCTATTACGAAAATGGGAGGGGGGCGAGGCTTCCCGCGCGACTGCGTTACGTCACGCGTACGTCACGTGACGTATACCGAGACACCGGTCGTGTACCGTCTGCAGCTCCGTTCAAACAACCTAGGAAATATTATCGAACATCGAGAAAGCCCACGAAACGTTTTAAAACAATACCACCGTAGTGTCCTGTGTGTATCTCGTCGAACGATCTCGCGGTGATGATCCTAGCCAGACCGAGATGTGACGTGCAAGGGTACAGAGATTTACTCCCCTAGGTGGATTGAATCCATGTCGTTAATGAGACTCTCTGTAGTTCATACGAGACGTCTTTTTACCGTTAGGCAAACATAATCTTGGTAGACGAACGGGACATTATATTTAAGTAGACCTCCTTTTTTCCCCCCTCTCATCAAGGTCACCGTAATCAACCGTACAAATAATACACTAATTCCACATTCGATATAATACATTTTTTATTTTTCTCGCACAATTGCAGATCGGCACACGCGGCAGCAGGGAAAGAAGAGGTTTCTCCTTCTCTCCCCGTCCTCTCCATCTCCCTTGGGACCTAGGGAAGAGAGGAGGTCGTCGTGGAGCTGAACGTCGGCGTCAGGATGAGCCTGGAGACGCTGCTGGAGGCGGCGAGGTTCGTCGAGCAGCAGGAGAAGAAGAGGGAGCGCCTCGCCAGCGGATCCTCCTCCTCCTCCGACCACCCGCTCGCCGTCCCCCACTCGAACCATCACAACGAGCCACGTGGTGAGTACCACGCGCCACTTTCCGCCGCCGACCGCTCTCGCGACGCGTATGGGACAGGGACGGATTCGGCTGGACGCGAGAGAGATACTTTTTGCGAAAATGTTCGCCGGGATAGAGGCAATCATGCCCTGGATACGTGTGAGAACTTTGAAAAAACAATTTACTGAAATTTCTCGGATGTACGGGGACACTTTGGAAAGGTTTGACTTTCTTATTGTGTTTTACGAATTCAGATTGCGGGCTCTGTGATAAACAAAATTTCT
Organism: Mimumesa dahlbomi; assembly: GCA_917499265.3. NCBI lineage: Eukaryota > Metazoa > Arthropoda > Insecta > Hymenoptera > Crabronidae > Mimumesa > Mimumesa dahlbomi. The sequence continues at coordinate 14,343,307 of OU824118.1, forward strand.
ATTGAAAGGGGTGTCATTGCTAATACTGCCTCGGGCGCTAAACGGTCTTGGTTGGTCCCTGACTTCGGGATGTCGTAATACGACGATTTTGAGGTTTGAAACTGTTCCATTGGTTTGATGAGTTTTTGCATCGTCTGAAGTAAAAGGGTGAATGGTTTCCTATGGTTTCGAAGGTTACTGGAAAGACAGGATCGGTGATAAAGATAGATTCGTTTGTGGAGACTGGCTCGGTGTATGTAGGAATCTTTATTACTGCTCGGGAAAGTTGTTTGCATGTTGGACGATTGTCGCCGGCGTACCACGGTGGCGGCATCAATACGCCTCTGCTGTGAATAATCGTGTGATATTAAATAGCGTGATGCCCTTCCTTTGAGATACAAAAATATTGATTATATTCTGTCAATACCGCACGGAAAAATAACGTTCTCAAGCGAGGGAAAAGGGATAAATATTGATCTTTTGGCAGAAATTACTGGAGAATTGTATCGAGCTACCATTTCGATCGGGACAAGCCTTTAATTAACACCCTTCGTTAAGTATCTCGCAATTTTATTGAAAAAGAAACTAACGGCCAGGATTTTCTGCGAGATGAGAAACACTGCGGTATACATGCGAATAGCACGCGATGACCCACGCGTTCACCGCCTCCAAATTAGGTATGATTTCCCTCGCGGCAGTGGCTCTCAAACGAACCGGCAACCTGTTATAAAACGAATCGACGTGCAAAATGTTACGTTGTCCGGTCACGCTAAAGTACCCTTTAAAAAGGTGTCACAAATTTTCGAAGAAACTCGTAATCACCGAATACGAACCGGACGTTGATATTTTCGGAATTGTTTCGACTCCGATGCCAACACAGGGCAATTCTCGTTGAAGCTATGAAGACGTCGGTAAAGGTAACTGCTGAAGGCGATAATAATCGCGAAACTGACTGGCCGATCGCTCGAGGGGGACCATCGTCGTGTCCCTTTGATTCCCGTGTTTTCCCAGGTCAATGACTCGACCGGCCGATCCTGCAAAGCGAGTCTTGACACACGCGAAAGAGTTCCCGGGCACGAACCGCGGCGACTGCACGCCACTATGCCATCGGTCTCTTTCTGTATTCTAAGATTACATTGACTTTGTCAGCAGCCGAATGATTCCGTGCGATAACCTCGAAAAACTCGCGGAACGACCTGCGCGCCGGTGATTGTACACTACGATCACTGTCGAGGTGAACCGGTAGTCCCCTGCCTCTTACCATTCTGCAACAAAGACTATCTCCCTATGCCTGTTCGCCAATAGTTTGCATCGTCTTAAAATCAAAATTTTGATCCGCGACGGTATAGAACCGATTTTGAAAACCTGTTCGAAATCTCGTGTTAACCGGAATCGTATGGGACGCGTCGGTACGCGTCACGACGCCGATTTACAATCGCACGATTGAGAAGACGCGATCGCGGCTATAGTAGTTTACTAACGCCGTGTCCCGGAAGATCCGAGAGTACCGGCGAGTAAAAGGGTACACCGGTATGCACCAGGGAGAGGCGAACGTCGATTCGGCTTTGACCATATTGCATCCCAGGCAACAACGTACCTTCTGGACGTCGTCGAACCGACGTTGAAGCGAGAGGAGGAACGGATAACGTGCACGTACAGTGCCACGGAGAGCGCACGTACAAAAGCAAAGAGGCACCGAAGGGTGGCGGAAGTTGGAGTTAGGTAGGAGAGGTACAGAGAGAAGGGTATACGTCAGTCTGCGTTGAGTGACGAGGGGAAAAACGAGTAAGGGGGGAGGGGAGGGGAGGGACAGAGAGAAGCGGGGGAGGAGACGGAGGGATTAGACGAAGTGGCGGAGAGGGGGGCGATGCGATATCGCTTTTGGAGGGGTAACGATGGTGACCGTGGTGCTACGGTGACGATGGTAGGAACGAACCTAGGTAACTAAAGTAGTGGGGGGTCGGAGAGACCCCCGGTCACTGACTCTAGAAACTACGACAGCTTTTGTGCTTCATTCACGAGCGCGCCACCTACTCGCGCACTGGCGTTTATGTTTGCCAGTGTTCCTCTCTGTTCTGTACTTTTTTTTCTCTCTCTCCGTGTGTTTTTTGTTATTGTTGTTGTTGTTGTTGTTGTTCTTGCTTCCCCACCGTCCTTTCCAGCCCTTTCTCTTTTCTTCTCGGTTCTCCCACCCCTCTCCCCTTTCCCCACACTGTCTTGTTTTATCTCTTTGTATCAATGCGTATCACTGTCTACCCCCAGCCGCACGCGGCTTTTTCCATCGTTATCGCGTAAACGCATCTGATTTATCGCGCGGTTCGTTACAATCAGCGGCAATCCCCGGGCGGTGATGCACTGCACACACGGTTATGTAGGAGGAGGCCAATGGATGATGGTGGTGTGTATCGGGATGAGGCGGGGAGGGGGGGGGGGAGCACAGGAGGTGGGAAAGGGACAAGCGTAGGTAACCACGCGAGGTGCATTGTACGTCCGCGAAAGGAAGGAAGGCAAAAAAATGCATACGATACAGGTCAGATCGATCTTCCCGTTTCGCGGGTTCGTTCGCGTCGACGCGCGCCCGGATGAACGTGCCAGGTGAGCTAGAAAGTGCGTGTCAGGTGTTGCACCGTGTTTCATTTCTCTATGATAGCTCGACGGAACGTATCGGACCCGGCGAAATCGGCCCGAGGAAACGCTGCTGGGAGAGCTACCGTCGCGTGTTGTCACCGGAGAAAATCATTGCGGTTGATTATACAATACAGTTGATTTGTCTTCTGGGTTAAACGAACGTGTTTCTTTAGGGTTGATGAAATTTGTCGGCTCGGTTACGACACAGAGCGGACGAAGAAAATCTATACTAGGAATTATACGTGTACGTATACGTAAAGCTCGCTGACGTATTCTAGCTTCGAACCTATTTTTCTCATGGGTCGCGATGAAACCTTAAAGGAAGGTGAATATACACGTATCGGGAGATCGATCCCTTGTTTTCACGGTCACGCCTCTATGCGCACGGTTCAAATGCGACCAGGGAAATACACTGACGATGACACGCTTCGCCGTTATACTACATATACCAACACGCCGAATAATATCTTTCCGTCGATATTATCTTGTCAGGAAGAGTAGACCTTTGTCACGGAATAGCCGGAGCGATAAACTTCCCGCGACGGACACGAAATTGTTTTAACAAAAATTTCTTTCAACCTCTGTGTTATGTAATGATACTCGTACATTATCGGTATACGTATGTATATGTATAGTCGTCGTGATAAAGTTTTCTTACAATTTCTATACGTGACTACCCGACAATTTCTATACGAACGTTATTCTTTCCCCTTTTCAAGATAGTCAACAAAGATACAGCGATCACCGGAAAGAAATAGAGAATCCAAGAGTCGTAGGCGAGAGGCGCAAAGGTTCAAACGACGATGTCTTGTTAAAACCTCGGTAGGTCAGTAGTGACTTACGAAGTGGAAAACTAAGTACCGGTCTCGCACACGACCTCGATCGTAATACGGATGATTTAAACGTTGTAATTCGCTCCCTATCTCCGCGCATCCGGTCCGTTACCGTGTGCGCGTGCTCGCTGGCACGGCCGGTGCGTGATTATACCTGATATAACAGGCAACGCGCGTTAAACGATAACTTAAATCTGTCTCTATCGTATGTGTACTTATACGATGCTTCACAGCATCGCAGTTGAATCACAATATGCGTGAAGTTCGGAGGAGGAGAAGGAGGAGAGGGATTCACGCAAGTTTCAAAAATATTGAATCAACTCGTTCTCCAAACGTCTTACTCGAACTCTCTCGAGTAGAATGGTATCCGATATACTTGTGTTTCCCTTACCAGAAATGTTCAATGAACCGTTCTACGAGACTCGCTGTTGCCATTCCCGACAATAACATTGTACGCGAGAGACCGCGTCCGTATCTCACGTGAAATCCGCGGTTGCATAAACGGCGAACGGCGTTGTCTGTCGCATCTTTAAATAATGCCTCCACGAGACCGTGTGTCCCGCGTGAACGTCAACAACGTTAAAAGCGGCAAGCGTAGCAGGTACCTGGCTATTCCAGAATTCTAGATGTACAATCGACCGCCAGCGTGGCTAACCACTCCTACCGCACAGCATCAGAGAGAGAGAGAGAGAGAGAGAAAGATAGAGGAGTCGGGGGGCTTTTGCCGTGCATTCTTCTGTAGCTCGCACAGGGGCGCTCGTAACCCACTCGTCGTCACTGCCGGGACATTCGTCACACAGGCCAGATACGTGCAGGTTGGCCGCCTCTTTCGTTCTACGAGAGAAAAAGAGAGAGATAGACACAGAGAGAGAGAGAGAGAGAGAGAGAGGGACGGACATACGGGAGAGGAGAGTACAGAGAACTAGAGGGACACAGGGGATAGAGGACGAAAGTGCGAGACGGATAACGAGCGATGGAGCAAGAGAAAGAGAGACACTGCACATACACACGTACATACATTCACGCACATACAGAAGAGAGGTTTTCAAGAGCGGAGTGTAGGCAGAGACGCGGATGCGTAATTACCGGTGGAACAGGGCAAAGCCGGGGCAAAATCAAAGTCCAGTCCCCCGGTCAAATTGGATTAAATCGAATAGAACAGATCAAGAGAGGAGAGAGGGACGGGAGGGAGGGACAATCTAGGGAGAGAAAGAGAGAGAGAACGGTGTGTACATACATATAGCCTCTGAACCATAGTATAGAGAAGAGTGTATACGGAGGATATACGATGGCGCACCGTATCGGTGGACGAGCACGCGGGCAAATGAGCGGAGCCAGTGCGCATGCGCCCTGTCCCCGGCGAGCCCCCACCACGCGTGTCCGGCCGCGTGGCGTCCTGATCAATTGCAACGTTGCCGCGTCCTCGGCTGACCCGGAGAACGAACGATAGAGAGAGACGGGACTAGACGTCCCCGGCGTTTTCATTTTTCCCCCACCTTCGCGCCGTCACGGGGACACCTATCGTTTGCTTCACCCTGCGACCCAGGGGAATACCCTTGCCTATCCCCACCAACCTACCACGTGGAGACGCGCCTCTTTCAATTTTTCATACCTTATCGACCTGTGGATTCAGTCGTCTATACGGCCGGCAGTGATGCGCCGCCGAAGAAAATCCAGGAAGGACCCGGGTAGTAGGGCGACGTGGAAGTGCAACGATGACGTGTTGCGCTTCGCTGCGTTTTCCACGACGGAGATGCCTTCCTGGTCTCGGCGTGTCGCCGATTATCGATGACATTGTCCGGTTAAAAGAGAGGGAGGCCTGTTTAACCGTGATAATTCCCCAGAGAATTTCTATCACAATGCGTCGAACGCACCGGTATTATAATATGGTCTAACCAGAGAGAGTGTATGTAAAGAAACTTTGTATAAAAGGTAGAGACTTGGTTTAACATTTATTTCGCTGTATTTGCCTGCTTGGGAGAACGTGTTATTTAATTTTGCTTGTTATCGTTTGTTTCCAGGTGCCAAATTGAAGAGGGAACGCACGGAACAAGATGACTTATTCTGTGAGGAGAAAATGCTCATTATCGACGGTGAGTACTCTGATTCAACGTTAAATACCGTAATTTCTCCACGTTTTGGAAATCGCGAGGATCGTTTGAACGTTAAAAATCAAAGGCATCGCGGAACAAAACGACGACTCGAAGTTCGTTTGCGCGCAAACGATTGAGTAATTAAAACTTGGCCGGCAGTGACGCGCACGCGTTACGCGCGGGTTTCACGTTGAAACTGTGTTGTTTTATTTTTACAATTTCATTTAACAACGTACTATTCTAGTTACTCGTCAGGCGTATAAACCGGCGCGCTCTCTTAACTAACTAATCGATTGTCCTCCCTATTACGGCGATCGTGCATAATTCATCGGTGCTCCCTGTAATTCCACACGCCCAGCTTTGATTCCTAACTTGTCGTTAGCCGTACGAGAAGCCAGTTTCTCTACGTGACGAGACGCGTACCGTACACGTTCCCCGTAATCAACTGGTGTACCCTCGCCGAATACAGAAAATCACGGTGTATACCCGTGATACAACATCAACAGTAACAACAACAAAAAAAGAGAGAGGCAGCATCTAGCAGACTCTATTAATCGAATATCGATTCATCGATATCATTCACCTCCCAACCACGGATCCATCGACTGTCTAAATACCTTCAAGTACCGAATTCCACCGTTTCGGATTTCACGTCGTCCCGTAGGTTCACGTCGGTCCCCGTTCGCCGACAAGGACAGAGCGTCGCGAGCGACTGGAGTTCTCAGCGAGAACGGAGATGTCACGGAAGGAGGCGGCGGCGGCGGTGGCGGCGGCGTCGCCGGGAGGGAGGGGGGGAGAGGTCGGCCGCCGTCGCCACCGGCGGCAGAGGTGGGGCAAGGGGGCAGGGGATCGTCATCCTCAGGTTGGAGGCGGTGGCACTTAAGTTTAGACTTCAGTCGGCACCCGCGACTCACGCGGTACGAGTTTCCGTCGACCGAACCGTCCGCGCGCCGGCTAGAGAGTGATCCACGATCGAACTTGCGAATCAAGGATTCAGGTTTTCTGGATTGACACTGTCGGAGGGGATGGTTTATACGGGATCGATATCGTTTTAGGATCGATAGACGCGGGACGTTAAAGGGTGCATCGACAGGTTCACGAAGGGTTCGTTGATCGAGAGTTCGGTATAGTGTTCGTTTATTATACTTACCGATACTTGGGACGCAAGTTTTATCAGTAGGTTTTCGATTACACGAGACACTGTTAGTGAGATCGCTGGAGTATAGATAGAGAATTGCACGGTAATCGTATCGAATGTCTTTGACACTTTGTGTCTTTTTTCTCCAATCTCGAAGATTCATCTTGATACCAGAAGTATAAATTTCTTTTAAAAATATTCTAATCTATAGAAAGTACCATAACTGCCAGAGGATTAGTATCGTTTCATTCACGCCAAAGATCGACGAAAAGATTTCATCGATCGATCCGCTACCCTTTAATATTCCACGTGCAAAAGTACAGAGAGGGTTAATTGTTGTTCGCTGGTATTCTCTTTCTTCTTTTTTCTTTTTTTTTTTTATCTGCACCCGTCGAAATTTCCCAACGACCTTCGGCAACGTCCAATTAAGGATCGCGCGATATCGGAGTCGTCCGATGTCGGAGGACGAGGCGTCGGGATCACACGGAAAGGGTTCGTCGTCGGAATCGACAGGGCGCGTTGCCGAGAGCGTTTCGAAAGTTCTCATTTTTCCTCCGGTGTATAGACGGGGCGACCTCGTCGTATTCACTCGTCGTAACCGCTTCCCCCCTCTGTGAAACTGTGCCGCAGCCCTCTCTCTTTTCCACGCGCTTCGCATTCCCGTCGTTTCCACTTCTTTTCGACTCGTTGCCCGTTCGACGCGTCCTGGACGACAGCTTTATCGGTCGTCGCAAGGCTATGTGTGCTCTCGACGACGGCACCACCACCACCACCACCACCATCACCATCACTGGACGACGAACGGATATCTACCTCGAATTCTACTCGCAAAAGAAACCTCGCCAAGTATCCCGGATACCGAATGGGACTCGTCGTTAAGGGTTTGAGATCCGAAGTTCCTGTTCAAGAAAGTTCCGTAAACCGGCGTCGAAAAGCTTCGTCGTCGCAAATATACACATATATATATATATACATACATACACACACATACAACGCAGTATTTTCATCCGTCTCTTGTGTAAGTTTCCGGCACCGGACCGACGTGTTTCTTTTTTACCCGAAGAAAAGTATTCGAACGAATACGAGTCGATAGGTCCGACAGGTATTGATCGTAAGATCTAAGATTTATCGAACGATAACAACGAGATCGAAAGGGCAACCCTGCCCGTGGGATACCGGTGGGAATATTACGAACAGGGGGAACAAGTATTCCCGAAAGTGTGGTCTACCCGGTACCGCGTGTGTACCTAAAAGAAGTCTTAGTGCGCGTGTGCCTCGTTTCTTCGTTGTTTTCCTGGTTTTCGTCGTTGTCCCCCCCTCGTGCCGAAGAGCACCCTGAGCATCGCGAACCCTCGGGAACATGGGAGTTCTTCTGGTGTCGGATGGCACACCGGCGGTTCAACCTCACATGAACTTAAACACGGTGAAACCCGCCGGGGCGCAGGCCGCGATCGACGTCGCCGGCGAGACGAACAACAATGTTAACGGACTCAGGGACGCGAATAGCCTGACGTCGACGCAGGTCGTCGGTATAATCGACGTCGTGGTCAACGACGAACCGGTACGCAGCTGGATGCCGCCCCCGCCCAAGAAAAAATGGATACGGCATTATCTGCTCGGTGAGCTCATCCTTACTCTGGTTCCTATAAATTTTGCCCAGTACGTCTAACACTTGGGTCTAGAAACGTTCCCGATGTTTTTGCTTTGAAAAATGTCGATGATTTCTCGGCTGAAAAAACTCCGAAACTATTTACGGATTAATTTATTTGATTGGAGGGTGAAATTAAAGTTTTCACAGCACCATTGGGAGTGATTGAGTTAATTTTCGATGAAGATTCATTCATGGATTAGAGAACGTTGTTTCTATTAGACTTCGAATTGTCCTCATCGCGTGTCTGTTCGATTTTTATGATTGGGAGAACGATCGGAATAAAATTCGCGTGGCATCGTTCGCCAGTCGCGTTCTGGATATGTCAATCGACGAGATTATTTTTATTGAGAAACGGTGAGGCCATTTTCGCGATCTATTTTTAAATTGTTTGCAATCGAGCGAACACGATCCTGTAATTGCCGCGCATTATCAAATAATGAATACAGATGGATGTATTATGCAGTTCGGCTCGATGAAATTACGATTGTCGGGGAGGCGGTAGACGTCGGGAAATCGCGCGATTTTCCTGCAGTTTTCCCTCCGTTTCTCGCGGCGGACACACGCACACGCGGTGGGAATAATCGATTAAAAAAAACTAGTTTCTTCGATCCGCGGATAGACGTATGGAAAACAGCATGATGAAACAAAGTTGCGCATCGTGGAAAACGTCGTGCACGATAATCTATAATGGTCAACTGTAGTGTAAACGATATTTCGTTTTACGTAACGATAATCGTGCCGTGCTGCTTATAACGCGACGCGGCAATTTCAATTCACCTTCTCCGATGATGATGATGAAACCCGGACTGTTCGCGAGGATTTTTTTTTCTTTTCCGAAGGAAAACAAAAATCGATCGTAATACGGAGAGAAGACCGATTGATTCCATCCCTCGGGCCGTACTTTAGCCGTGCCGATAAAGTCGATGAAACGAAACGAGATAAGGTGTATGTATCCAAGATTTTTTTTTTTTATTTTGCACGCGAACTCACTTTATATCGAACCGATACGAACACCGACGCGTAATATTAACGCTACCGACGGTGCGAAGTATCTAATTTTTTCAACCTAGCCCGCGAACAACGTTTCGAGTTGTAACGGAGTAGTTTTACGATGAACTATTGTATTCCGAAAATGTATATTAACACCTTGAACATGTAAAGGAAAAAATAAATGTCATTATCGGTCTCGCGGTCGCTCGCTGCAAAGAGGTTTCGGTTTGTGGAAACGCGCGACGAGATAAGTCGCGAAGTTTCTGCGACTCGACTTCGGTTTTATGAAATCGTAAAACGTTCGAGATATAATTCCATCGATATACGTTTCTTCTTTTAGTCACGCTGCTACGTCTATTTAGATAGTTGTATCGAATCGCGGGTAATACCTGGGGATCTCGTCGGAAATCCTTCTATGAAATCGGAGTTACTCAAATCCTCTAGAATGTCGCGTCACGGATGAAGGTCGTTAATCAAAATCACGTGAAAACGAGCTGTGTACTATCGAACTTCCATGGAAATAGAATCAGCTATAATTATAGCACAAGCTTCGTGAAGTAATTATATAATTCTCTATCGAGAAAACGAGAGAAAAAAAAATGTGTAACAGTGTCATCGTATTCAAAGTTTATCGTATTACGACGAATTCTCGTTGACTAATGAACGTGTGTCACGTGACACGTTATCATCAGATTTTTCATTTCCCCGAGTGAAAACAGAATCGATCTTCGAACGTCACGATTATTTCCTCAAATTCGTTCGAAGGGATTCACCTTACACGGTAATCCATGTTTTGGAAACAAAGTGTCTGGGGATATTAGCGGTTATCTGTTTGCAATTTATTCGGCCATTAATCGCGGCCAATTATTCTCCTTATCTCGGACGATTCGCTCTCCGGATTCGCGGCGAATTTCTCCCGTTGCTGGACGTTAATCAACATTTTGGCCCGGTTCGGCCGATTCTAATTTTAGATCTATTTCGTTTGGCCTGTTACCAAGGTAATTGCACACGAGTGCCTGAAATCATACGGTTCGCGGCACCGCGGATTTTCCGCGTCCCGTCTTTCCTCCTGGATGTCCACTTGTCGATCCGTTATCTGGCGGCACGTGGTTGCGCGACTCCGTATCGTGGCCGTGACACTGCACTTAACCATCGAGTACTCGTAACGATTCCGTCGTAGCAGTTTTCAGTCCTAGTAAGCGGCGCTCGATCGAAAGTAAACGCACCTCGGCGAAATATCCGAACTCGAATACCGACGTTTCTTTTTCCGCGATGTTTTTTCCCCATGGGAAACCTTTCCGCGATTTCTGTGAAAGGAGGAAATTATAATATAAATATATTATGTATGTAGAAAGGCATGGGGAGGGGTATAGAATTTTTTAACAAAATCATAAAGAGACATTGGGAATCTTGATCTAGGCGGATACTATCTTGTCTTCACACGAAGCCAGAGATTTTTTTTTAGAGGAAATGTGAAGTTATTTTTAAAACCTATCACTGCCGGATCTTTTTCAATTCCGCGGAGATCTAGAATTCTTATTCGGTTATATAGACAAGTACCTTTCGATGAAAGGTGTATTTTGGTAGAGTGTAGATCAATTTTATGGGACAGGGGACAATTGTAATTTCGATTTGTTAACGTTAACGATACGTGTATACGAGATTCTTGTGGACGTTCGGAAGAACACCTTATCAGTGGCAGTGCAGTCGTGGTAACCTTTCCGATTAGGCTGATATCAGGTGAACGAGGCTTCGTGCAAGGAGAAAAGCGTTGGAAGGAACCGTGTCGTTTTTTTTTTTCTTTCGAGACTATCGAGGATGCTTCGACTTTAAGTGGTTACGCACGCACGGACTATAAATATTCTTTAGCTGGACGTTGGGTTCTCGCGTTACAGCAGGACCACTGATTGAGACTGGCGAGACTAGATTGGCCAAAAGTTTAAATACTGATCACGATTAGGTCTGTACGCGTGTCCTATTCGATTTCACGTTGAAACGATTAACACACCTTTAACTTTCAAGATACCTGCGCGTTTATCTACATTTGAAAAACTTGACTTTGTCTGTTCGGTTTTAGATTTTTCAAAGTTAACGTTTCATATTTCCCCCCACTCCTTGCAACCTCGTTCTCGATAATAAAATGTTTACGCGATGAAATCTGAGTAATAATCTGTATCCCACGATCAACCTAGAAACGAAGAAAAGCTGGGTTACCGAGTGTTATCAGAATCAGATGCTATTATGTGAAACAACCCCGGAAAATGAAACACTAATGTCTTAATGTTCGCGATATAGCTTAACCACGAAACACACACACACACACCCCACGAGTCCGTAGTATTCGTTTAAAAAAGAAAGCAATTCGTTCCAGTACTTTTCATTCGAAGACGAAAGTGGACGGTAATTCTTTCGTATCGTGGAATGATTTCGCAGTGAATATTTCGCTTAATAAACTTGTAAGAAAAGACCACTACTTTACTTCTTCACCTCGCGATTAAGAATTTCGTTAAAGTGTAAAATTCAGAAGGTCGTTTCCAACGGAACACACCCGCGCACGTTATCGCGGCGACTAATCATCGTCTGGAACTGTTTCCCTTCTGGCCAGGTTAAGCGTTCCCAGGTAATATCGTGCACGATTTGAAAATTATTTCGAAGCCAGAAGGCAACGCCGGCCGGCGAGATTTCGTCACACCGACGGCGGATTATCGGGCGGAGTTGGTTCGTCGTCGGTTTCGATATTCAACCGAGAACCGGGCACGCTTACATTTACATGTAGTTACTTTGACCTCCAGTCTAAGGCTGATTTCATGCCGATTTCGCAGATAAAGAGGCGGTCACGTTCCTTTGTCTCTACCCATTTTAGCCCATCGCGTGGAATTAGCATTCGAACGTCCGTCTAGACGGGCGAGAGAAGAAGCCTTCCTCCTCTTCTTCGTCTTCTTCCTCTCTCGGTACTCGAAGAGACTATTTTTTTTTTCGCGAGGCTTTCTTTTAACCGTTCCGTTTTTCAAAAACTTTCCGGACAGCTCCATCGCGACACGGCGAATGAGTGTCCGCGACGAAAAGAACACGTTAAAAATACATCACCGGTGAAACCCGACCGCCTTTGAATTAACGTTACCGCATCGATGATGGTATAATTATTTCAAGTTGCATTGTACACCGATTTACATCGATTCGCCGCGCGAACCTGCGCGTATCGTGTCGCGTTATGCTTTATCTCGCGCATTCACGCGATCCACGGGTTTTTTTTTCTTCGTATTCGGCGTGTGTGGCACGCTGGTAAACAAGAATCGTTTACGTTCAATTCATTGCCAAATTCCGTGATCACCCGGCAAATATTCTGTCTTATGAACGATTTCATCGTGAGATTCGAGTGTTGGTCCATAAACGGACGTCGAAGAAGTCCATAAAGATTCGTTCTCGCAGGTGAGACGTCGTGTGCCATTGAACGTCGGTTTTGGAGTCCGAAAATCCGCGGAGGTCGCTATTTTTAGGTCAGGGATCTTCCATTCGGTATCTCTTTCTCTCTCCTTCTCTTTCTCTCTCTGTGTCTCTGTGTCTCTCACTATCTGCCTGGCTACGGTTTGTGTACCTCGACTATATTTCGTCGATTTTATCCTCGTCCGTACCTTTCTTAATCATCCCAGATTTCTTCGTTACGTCTGTCGCTTTTAATAGGAACAATCATTCTCGTACGCGAATTGCTAGGAATTCGTTGGATCGTTTCCCGGTAGAGTACGATACGTTTCCGATATCATTTCGTAGAAGTTTAACATATTTCTGCGTTATAGATCACGCCTGTAGACGAGCGGTAATTACGACGGTAATTTAACCGCGTGAACTTGACGTCCGGCTAATTTCAGCGGACGCTTTTGATACGTTTTATCTGGTGAAATTCGTGTCGCGAACGGCATGCGATTACGTTTCTCCCGACGTAGGTACGTGCGTACGTCGACGGTGACGGGGAACACGTTTGACGGTCGGGTGAATAAAATGTTTGTAAAATATGTGGCGGAAAGCGTGAAACGTCATTCGTGTGTCGCGATCGACGAGATCGAACCGCGTCTGTCGTAAGCGTCGAACCTGGTTGCGTAATTTCCGGACTTCCTGACTCCGATTTCAGAAGTCTATCTGATAAAACGGACCGTGCCCGATATAAGTCGATGACTCTAAGAAATACGTACGAAACGAATCGTGTACAGATTGCACAACGGAACCGACGAAAGTTCAACGACGAATCGCGAGATTTCGCGCAACGGCAACGTTTGAAGTGTCGAACTCGTCATTGGGACGATGATAAAAGTCGTTTGTTAAATGCCGTTGACGTTAATTCCACTCGTCGGCTCGCGGCTCGAACGGACGAACGAACGAACGCTCAGCCTTTGTGATATATATTATACATTCCCGACGCTGAAAACGGTAGATAAATACGTGAATGCTTGTAAAAAAATTCCGGTTGAACCGTTGAACTGATTGGCATATACCTAATTTGAAAGGAAAATTAAGCTTGGCTGGTGACAGCAAACGACTGCGCGTATATTTATCGTGCTTTTACGAATGTCTAAAAAATGCAAAAATGTCGTAGACACAATATTTCTTTCTTTACTTTTTTTCTTTATATATATATATATATTCCGCCCGACCGTTGTCCCTAGATACCGGAAACTCGAGAAATCCCTATATTCGTAATTCTTTCGCCATTTCCGTAATTTTTTAGCTATTCAAATGATCCAAGAAGTTTTGAACGCGGAATTCGAAACCGAATAAGGTAGTGCAAGATTCAGGTCGATATCTAAAGATTTGCGGAAATGACGAAAGAATTACGAAAATCGCGAAAAATCGTCAAATTCAACCAGTTTTTTGGTCGGCATTCGATTAATTTTTGAGATAGCGACCTGAAACTTGTACCATTGTTTTAGTTGGAAAATTCTACGCCAGATCAACATATAATAGTTGTACTTTTCGAAAATTTAATTTTTCGCAAAAATCTGAAGGGGGTAGGTCAGGATTTTTTGCGATTTTCGTAAATCGGCCGTCATTTCCGTAATTTTTGAGCTATTAAAATGATCCGGGGCGTTATGGAAGCAGAATCCGAAGCCGAATAAGACAGTGAAAGAATCATTACGATATCTCAAAAATTGCGGAAATGGCGGTAAAATTACGAAAATCGCAAAAAATCCTGACCTACCCCCTTCAGATTTTTGCGAAAAATTAAATTTTCGAAAAGTACAACTATTATATGTTGATCTGGCGTAGAATTTTCCAACTAAAACAATGGTACAAGTCTCAGGTCGCTATCTCAAAAATTGAGCGAATGCCGACCAAAAAACTGTCATAATTTGGCGATTTTTCGCTGGTGCGCGCTCAGCACAGAGATCGCCACACTTAACTGGTTAAAAAGTTTCTTACTTCAACGCGGTGTAATCCTTCAACGACATTTCATTTTCATGACGACGCGTCAGCTTGTCGAGAACTTCCACCGTTCCCAAAGAAATAAACCGAACTTCCATACATACTTGCACCCGTCCACGCGACCGAATGAAAACTTTTCAAACAATGTCTGCCGGTCGGAAGTATCGAACCATCGCAAGACAGTCTAGATTCAATTTCGCCTGTATCAAGGGTACGACGGAGAGACGCCGGACGTCGGTGTAAGTTCGCGACGCTCCCGTTGTTTATCTTGGAAAGGTCTTGTTATCGCGTGTAACGGCCCGCTAATATTTCGCTGTTGTTCACCGAGGAGGAACAACCGTTGCCAGGCGTTCACCGAGCGCAAGGTGCAACCGTCGTCGTCGTTGTCGTCGACGACGACGTCGTCGGTTGCTCGGCTTCTTGCTTGCTTGCTTACTTCTTGTTCTCATGGTACGTACACGCCGTCTTTAAGCTCGGAATAGATTTAGGAAGCGTCGAGCTATGCGACGGGGCTTTGCCAAGTCTCTTGGTACATGAATGAGTTAGTTGCATGTGCGTACACGTGCCGCGCTAATTTATAGCATCGCGACGGAGAAACGGAGAAGTGAAACCCACGAGCGCGCCGCGAGAATCTCGCGCGTCCTACAGGACTTTACTCGATAGAGCAACCCCGGGGAAACGTGGCACAAATTTTACGACGCTGCTAGATTTGACGTTTACGGCGCATCCTTCTTATTATTATTGTCTGGCCGACAACAGTGTTGCCGAAAGTTTCGCCGCGTAATTACGAAACCTGGCACCCGGTAAATAGTTTATTGTTTTATAAATCACCGAAGTACAGGACATGGAAAGGGGGCGGGGAGGGGGAGGGGGGACTGGTTGACTATTTCTGCAATTAGAATCGTTCTACGGTTAGATACGCTAGAAATACGATGAAATTATTCGTCGTTACGTGCTACGACGATAGGTAAACAAACGGTAAAGACGACGATTTCGCTTCGATCGTTATATGTATTTCCTCAATGAAATTGAGATTATTTCGTAAAGGGGAAGAAACACGAGTAAAAGTGTTTTTATTCGCGATCGAGTAAAGAGATACGAGGAGAATGACTCGGTGAATACTTGTTAGCTGATAGTTCCCACGTTGTCTTCGACTTTCTTTTCTCGTTGACACCGCGAATGCGCATGTATGCATACGTAATTTCTCCTGTCAATTTCGCGACTGTTCCGTGTGACATTGAAAACGTTCTAATCGGTGTATTGTACATGCGTATATGTATACATATATGTACGTGTACCCACGCGCATTAACGATTCGATAGGCGTACCGTACGATTCAGTCGAACCCATCGCCACTCCAGAGATGCATCCGCTAATCTTAGGCGAGAGCGCAGTCATTCAGGTTCAGGCGTAGAATAGAATGGGCCGGGAGCTTTGTCGTCTGCATCATAGAACGCCAGGAATTGCGGTGCCACCGTGAATGCCGCTCCCGAATGAAACTTTCCGAGATCGCCCGCCGGGAATTACCGCTATAAAATCTTCGGCTTTGTAAAGCTCACTCCCGTGGCGGAAGCATTCGTCCGAGAATTTCGTGATCTCAAGTTTAATTAATGCATCGTTTAATCCGCCGAAATTATTCGATGAACAGACATCCCGCATTTTAGTTTCTCGTACGTATGTACCCAGGTTATAATAGTATACTCGTTTTAATACACCGGTCGGATTGAATCATCGATTATAATCGTAGGCTATTGTTTTATAATAGAAGGATTTACAAGTTCGGTATATATATCGGTGTGACGGTGGTATATCTGTCTGCGATAGAATCGATCTTTAAAGTAGGATGAACCAGGATAGTCTGGCGCACGGGTAAACATTTTCGTTCGTATTCGTCATTGATAACTTCAACGAACGTTTTCCTTTTGTGTTTCAGAAGAGGAACCGTTGGAAAATAATAGGACGAACGGAAATCACTCGGCAGGTTCCCGAGGGAGTCCCGTGATCTCAAGTACGCGAGTAACGCCACCCTCGGTGGGTGTAAATCCCGGTCACCTGACCGCCCTTCACTCCGCATCCCATCATCATCACCATCATCATCAGCCGCAGCAACAGCAGCAACAACAACCGCCGCAACAACAGCAACAGCAACAGCAGCAGCAACAACCGCAATCGCAACCGCAACCACAACAACCACCACAGACACAGCAACAGCAACAGCAACCGCACCATCATCACCATCATCACAACAACCACAACAACACACACAATCATTACATGGAAAATCATAACTCGAACCCGTCGCAGCAGAACGCCGGCAATCTCGTCGTCGACGTTGAACCCAGCCACGACAATAAGAAACACCGGAACGGGTAAGGATCTATTATTTCTCTTCGCTTTTCCACCAGATTTTTTTCCACCTTTTTTTTTTGTACACGTAGCTCTACTCCACTTTTGCACTCGTTCTTTTGGTATTCCTTCGTACCACCGTACCGCTACCATCGCTTTCCTCTTCCTTCTTCTCCTCATTTTGAATTTCAATACCTACCCCAACATTCCCTTTGATTTCATTCAGAATCGCCTCGTTTTTCTACCGTTCGCTTATTTCTCCCTAGCTTTTCATCGTCCTTTCACAGTCCTTTCCTATTCCTTCGTTTCCTTTCTAAGCGTTTCCCTATTTCGCCGCACGCGGACGAGTACCTTTGAGTTTCCTGTAATTTCCATGCGTTCCGTATTCTCTTCTTTTTTTTCCTACCCCCAGCAGCTTCGACCCACGCTCTTCGAATTCATTCCACCGATATCTTTTCACTCCGCTTCTATTTTCCCCTCTTTCGTCGTTTTGTCGCGCGCACGCGTCTTATTTCTTTGAATCTCTCTCTCTTTCTCTCTCTCCGTCGTCCTTCTTTCTCCGATTTCTTCGCTCACATTTTTCCGTCTTCCGCTGTCGATACGTCAGCCTGTTGCTTCGCACGCTCTCCCTCTCTCTCTCTCTTTTTCTCTCTTTCTCTCTCTCTCTCTCTCTCTGTCTTCTTTCGCCGCTCTTCTCCCGACGCTGCTACCCATTCACGCGGTGCACGTGTCCAGGGTGAATGGCACGTGCACGCCGCGACGCGTCGCCTTGCCGTGAGAGCAAGACGCGTGGTATAGTGACGCGACGCATGATTATCGCGTAGGATTGCGTCGCGTTTTCGCGCCGATCGCCACGCAACACGCGTTCCCCGTGTCGTCTGTCGTGTTCGCTTCTGACGGACGTTTAGGAAAGTCGACGGTCGCGTGCAAAGTACGTGTCCTATTAGAAGGTGAACCCTCGCGGTGAATTTAGGGGACTTTATAGATTTTTTTTTAATTGGATCGCTTTTCGATGGGCGTGTTTTTTTAATAAATAAAGATTATAGGGGTTCATGTACGTTATTGGAGAATATCTAATTGGCGTATTTATACGTAATTTGACAATTGTGCCGCAGGAAGAAAGTCAAGTTTAGAAAATATAGATCACGGACACGTAACTCGAAAGTTCCGCGACGTAGCGAGGGTTAAGTTACACGTGTAGCGGTGTTCCGTGGGTTTTATACGGTTATCGATCGCACCAAGTGCTATGGTCAAATCGTAACGATTACGATTCTGAGTGAAATTTGGTGCCAGAGAAAAATACACATTTGCAGAGCTGTCTGCGGTGTCCTAAGCAGGCCGCTTTGAAAATGTGCGACAAAATTATGGAAGAAGTGAAAATTGTTCGCTTCCGGAGAGTCTTTTTTCAAAGTAAAATAAGTTCACGTTCCTGATGTCCTTACGACTTTGTTCTAGATCGGTGGTGCT
The DNA here is from genome assembly GCA_917499265.3 of Mimumesa dahlbomi. Lineage (NCBI taxonomy): Eukaryota > Metazoa > Arthropoda > Insecta > Hymenoptera > Crabronidae > Mimumesa > Mimumesa dahlbomi. Next base: position 14,361,847 of record OU824118.1, read on the forward strand.
GCGATCTGGTACGAGAGAAGTGCACAATAAATTGGAGAAAAATCGAAGAGCACATCTCAAAGAATGCTTCGAATTACTCAAGAGGCAGCTACCGTCGCAGGACGAGAAAAAATCTTCGAACCTTTCCATTCTCCACGCTGCAATAAGGCATATACAGGTATGTAAAGCAAAGTTCTACGATACTCCCGTTCGCGTGTTACATTTAACAAGAGTTTCAGTGATCGCAAAGCGACATTATTTCACGTTTCCCGGGGAACACGATCGCGTGAAAAGTTACATGTTTTTTCATAATTTTCGGATAGAAATTTGATTTTCTCTTTCGTGGCACGGCGGTACGCATTTTCACTCGTATCGCATAAAAATAACTCGAATGAGCCACCTCTTTACTCTAGATTTATCTTCGGTCTCCGGCGTGATTCCTGTAGCGCGAAATAACAGCCAATAGCGACACAGTCTGGTTCGATAGGATTTTGCAGACATTATCCTTGAACAAGCATTTAAATTTTTCGTTTTCTGATCGATCACGTCCGTCTGTAGTTTGCAATAATTATATCGTTAATGGTCCCTGTATCTTATCAACGACCTCCAAGCTCGATTTCACTACGTCGGTATACACGTATACGTATACACATTTTGAAAGGCAAGAGGAATAAAAAAAAAAGACGAAGATTTCAATTTCGTATCTTCGTTGCTCCGCGCGATCGAACAAAAGAACATGCGCGTCAAGAGTTTGACTTTCGCGTGCGATCGGCACATCGTAATACCATATTTGTTTTTTTGTACACCGGGCTAATGCGCTTTTTAACACGGCAAGTGAAGCGACAAAAAAACGTGTCGCAAAGTGGTATTTGCAAAACATTATCAATGCCGGGTTCGCGTAAGCGCGTTCGCGACGGTTTCCAGGCTGATTTATTATTTTTTTTTTTTTTACTTAGACACGCGCACTTGGATGGTAAGCACGTCCGACCGCCGAGATTAGTGCTGAATGCGAAACACTTTCCTATCGTGGTAGAGAAGAAAAGAAAAAAATACTGCTAATTACGTTCTCGGTTATGCCGCAACGGTTTTCACTGGCGCGGCCTTACCGTTTCCAACCGAGAGATTAAATAATATTTCGCACGAGTACTCCTCGCCGACGGAGAGATATTTGCACTCCCGCTAAATTTAGGCACGCGTGTAAAATTCCACGTTTTATTCACGGTCGATGCACTTCTCGATGCAGAGCGGACGATCTCACCTGAGAGTGAGAGAGAGAGAGAAAAAAATAGAGAGAAATAAAACGACAAATCGCGTACCGTCTAAGTTCCATTAAGCGTACCGCGATCCGGTGTTTATTTCGCTGAAATTATCTTTTATTTGAAAGATACAAACCAATTAATCTCCATTCCGTTAATCGGTTTGGTTAACATATTGCGCCTCGCGAAGTACATATCAGTGCATGATGTAATATACCGCTGCGGTAAATACCAATTAGTCTATCGAAGATACGGCACAGTATCGGGTACAGAAATAAATCACTCTATTTTATCAATAGCAAGTTAAGTCAGAAATGTCTGCAACATATTTGCCATCGAAAGGAATAGATACCGACTGTATACACACACACACACGCTCTAAATGCATATGTGTACATGTATTAGAGTATATATAAATGAATTCCGACTATCTTTATAGTCGGATTTCCATGTAGAACGAGTCTAACCGTGATTCTACGGTATCGTCCTGATTTTCATTTAATTTCCAAATTTATTTTCACCGGGTACCGGTATCGTGTAAGTACGACCGGCCAGAACGGGGGAGTTGTGAAACGGACGTTAACTCTACGTGCGACGACCAGAAGCTCGCGCGAATGTGCGCCGGTATCGCGTATCTGCGTCCCCGCGAAGGTCGACCACACCTCCTCCTTTCCCTTCTTTCGTGATTCAGCTTCAACCCTACCACCGTCTTCGTCGACCTCCTCCTCTTTCCCCCGCGAGTTCAACCGATACCCACGTATTTCTCTTTGCCACCTTCTACTCTCCTCTCTCTTCCGTCCCGCCCCCCCCCATTCGCTCTCTCTCCGACTCGTTTACTTTCCCCACCTAGCCGTCTCTATCTTTCATCCCTGTCGCGCAGTCGGGTTGTCTCTCCTTTTCCATCCCCGTCGCGATATTTTTCTTTCTCACCGAATCATCTGTCTCGCTCCGATACCCTATGTAGCATCGATACTACACACGTAAAACCCCCCATGGTCGTAGTTGTATCATATTTCTCTTTCTCTTTCTGCTTCTTGTTGTTGTTCCACCTCCTTTTCTTCTTCTTCTTTCTTTTCTTTCTTTGCTCACGCCGCCGCGTGCATCCACCGGTATATCATTCCACTTCTGGCGAGGGATTATTTTCCATCTCCTCCACTACTACCTTTCTTCTGCTCGTCTTATCTCTCGCATCGTGAGTGGGCCTCTCTCCTCGTCGCACCGTGTACCGCACGTTTGTTTCTGGAAGCATGGGTTCTCTGCCACCACTTCTCTCTCTCTCTCCCTCTCTCTTCCTCCTGACTTTATCCGGCTCAGCCTCTCTCTTTCTTATTCACTCCCACCGTTTGTAACTTCGTGTACTCTCTCTCTCTTTCTCTCTCTGTCTCTCTGTCTCCGTCGTCCTCCTGCTCATCCTCCCCCACTTTCGCGAAACGAATACCTCTGTCCTTCTCGCACGCGGGTTCGCGCGAATGCAGCTGCGCGCGTGTGCAGGCACACGTACGGCACACGTACGTACGTCGCTTTACCTATATTGGTTCCACGTGACTGCGCGGCCATCGGTGTCACTCCGCATGGCACGTACTAGCGTGTCCCGTACTTTTATCGTTCGGCGCCATTGTTGGCGGCCCCTGAGTGTGCGAAACGCTCCGACACCAACAACCACCACCACTACCACTACTACTATTACCACCACCACTACTACCTCTACCACCACCAGGGCTACATCGACGCGCGCCGAAATCGGGTTCAATTGCCGTGGATTATCGGCTCCCGCGATCCCGGGTTAATCCTTTTCCCGGGGAGTTTCCACGATCGTGCGAGAAGACTCGCACAGTTAGGTACGGCGGTTCGTTGAGAATTATTGAAAATTGTATCGTTAAATGGAACGCCGCGCGAAACGGCGTGGAAAATGATTCACGTGCACGCGGCCCCGGCCCCGGTGGCGCGATATTCAATCGTCCCGAGTTTACGAATAAAAGGAGAATGATTTAAATTGGATCTCGTTTCACGGCGAACGTTTTACGGTCCTAGAAACGACGAGATTATAAAGGGGATGTTGTTAAACTACGCGGAGATCACCGGGGGACCGTAAATTTCACCGTGGAACCGTCCGGATTTCGTTTAAATTATACGACTCGTTTCGTTGGTAAAAGTCCCGGTGTAAGTCACATTTGAAATAAAAAAAACGGGGAATGAGCCAAAGTAGCCTACGTTACAGCAATCGATGAGACGTTCGTTTCGTCATCCGTACATTTCGTACGAAAATACAAAAGTGGACTGGGGCAAACCGCTTTACAAAATAAACGAGTCGTATATTAACGACGGCCGGTAATAAAATTAATTCACGCTGCCCGATGCGAAATGATTTATCGCGAGTCCGATAACGATCCCGCTTCTCGATCACGTTCGGACCGAGATGCGATTCAAAATTCTGCGCGTACCTTTACCCCTCCCCTCCTTCTCGCTCGTCTTTTGTGACGCACGTACGTACGTACATACATACCTACATACATACATACATACGTACACGACACACGATTACCGATACAATAATAACTTTACGCGTAGCTGCCAGACTTTCAAGATCGTTGAGTAAGACACGCGGTATTATTCGCGAGAATGCCATGTAGCACGGTTGCCGCACACAGGTGCAACCCGTTGAAAAAAATACCAAAAAAAAAACATATGAAACGATCCCGCCACCGATCCATGTGATAGCGCGTCCGAAATTCGAGCGTGTTTTCAACGCGAAGATTAATAATCAAGCGGCAAGATAAGCGGCACTCTTTTCCACATGCATCGACGGAACGTGGAGTGCAGTGTAATTATTTGGCGCTAAAGTGGCCGCGATAACAGAAATGTTAGTACAATCAGACGGCACAACGAGGAGGAGGAGGAGGAGGAGGAGGAGGGGGAGGAGGGGATCAAGGGAGGGGGTACGAGTACCATTGCCAAGTGGATCGCATAAAAGAGTGCTCGACCAAAAAAAGAAAAGAAAAAAAGAAAGATAGATATCGCCAAGGGGGGAGCGGCTGGGGGAAACAAGTAAAACGTGTCGAGGGCGCAAACGGAAGAAACCAATAATCCCAGGCGAAGCGTGTAACGTCGTTCTATTTGATTTACATCAAAAGCAGCACCGTTTCACTCGCTATTTTTCTCCCTCCCACCTCTTCACCTCTCTTCTTTTTGTTTTCCCACCAATCCCGCCACTTTGCGAAAAAAATACGATTCTACGCTCACACATAGACCGCTAAACGCGCAGAGCAGAGTACATACATAGTATAGGCACAAGCCTCGAATGAAGTTTAATAAAGTAAGCGGTTCAGTGGCACGTATATGACGTGGCGGCTAGCGAACGGTGGTAGCAAGAAATGAAAACGCTATTTGTGTATGTACGTACTGGTGTATGTATGGACTGGTACATACGTATGTACGCCTAGTACGATATTGTGCGCGGATCCCTGTCGGAGGCGGTTTACCCACGTGCTAGTGAACCGCGCGTGCGCCTATTCATGCAACGGCCTTCGTCCGTCTTCCTCCTCGTCCCCCCGTTTTGCTATCCCTCTCTCTTTTCATTCCTTAGTCTTCGCCTCTGTCTGTCTATTTCTGTTTCTATATCTCCGTCTCTGTTTCTCTTTGGCGAAACGCTCTCTTTCTCGTACGCTTCTCCTCTCCACGTGTATAACCGTCTCTCTCTCTGTTCCCCCTCTATCTGTCTCTGTCCTTATCTTATCCCCACTTTGCCGGTTTCGCGTATTTCGTCTCTTTTCGTTCTTCTCGGAAGTGTTTCTCTCTTTCTTTGGTTTCCCTCTCTTTTTATCATCGTCTTTCTCCTCTCCGTCTGACGATTGTACGACGCTCTTTCTTTCTATTTATCAACCGGCTGTCTCGGTCAATTTCTCGCTCTTTCTTTTTCGCTGTTTCTCTCTTTCGCTCTTTCTTTTGCTTCGCCATCGACTTACTCTCTCTCTCTCCGTCTTATACCCTCCTTTCCTCTCCGTTCGACGACGATTGTGTACCACGTGTATAGCACACTACACTCGCCGGTAGCGCTAACGTTTCGTTGTCACGTGCGTTCCTCCGCGAAACACTTCTGCCGATGTCAAACAAAACTGTTATCACGTTTTAGAGGGAGACGTACGTTTTCAACGGCTTACATATAGATCTGTTGTGCCGTATTTCTACCTTTTTTTCGCGTTATTATTTCACCGAGTCTCCCTTCTGTTTGCCAGACCGTCGCGATCCTCTAGTACCAAACCCGTCTACGGGTTTAGTCTCGTTTTATTTCTAGCTGTTTGTAAAACCCGACACGGCTCCACGATAACTCCGATTGTATTTTTTTTATAACGAAGCACCGAGTCGATAGATATCGTTTATCTAGCGCACCGGCTTTTACGTGATCCGCTTTCAATGAAATTTCTTGATCAAATGTTTACCACATCTTCCCGACTAAACAGACACGTGGCCCCCGAGACACCTTACAAACGCCGCCACGCAGCTCCGCGCAAATAGGATTTAAATTCTGCCGCAGAAATGTAACGACCATGCACATATTTCTCTCTCTCTCTTTCTCTGTCTCTCTCTTTGGACTTCTCTCCTCTCCCGTGCATCGCCGGTTCCCCGTCGCCGGTGTTCGTCGTCACACGTGCACGTTCCGTCACGCATGCTCGTGCTGACGTCAAATGCAAGACTTATCGTATTTCGAGGGAGAGGTATCCTGAATCTGCAGGAGTATCGTGTGACGTTCGCGCACAAGTATTCGCGAAAGTGAGACGAAATTATTTCCACCGGGGAACTCTCTCTCTCCGGGTTCGCTTTTTTTCTTTCTTTTCTCGAAATCGCGCTGCAAATTTCCGTACACCGTAGCCCGGTATCCAGGTGAACTCCGCGATCTGTAATTAGAGTCCTACCTGCGCGGTGTATTAAATTAAATTCTCGCAGGACGAGGAGTTCAGGGTACATCGTTTAATTTTAACGCGAACGTCCTACGGAGAGAAGTAGCGCGGCGATATTTCCGCGTGTCTCTGTGTAATACCTTTTGTTGATGTTGTTAGTTGGTGGAGAATTTAGAACGATGCGATACGTTGCATTGTCGATTGGGGAGACATTCACCGCGGCCACGTGCGTGAATAATTGATATCTGTCTCGCGCACAGGTCTTACGTAAGGCAGCGAGATTTTTCCATTTAATCGGTCCTTTTAACGGTCGACGATAGTCAACTTTCACAAATATGTATACATAGACACTCTTTTATATATACAATCATTGTAAAACAAAAAAAAAAAGAACTTCAGGGGACGCGAGAGGTATTTTAACCCGCGTGTTTCCATTGAAAACTGAGAGAAAAAAAAAACACAAATAGACGCAGCCGGGTAGCATTGTTGTCGTAGCATCGTTCGAATGTTTTCCATGAATGAACGACTGTGTTACAGACGTTAAGACGAAAGGAACGGGATTACGAGCATGAGATGGAAAGGCTCGCCAGGGAGAAGATCGCCGCCCAACAAAGATTGGTAGCACTAAAGAAGGAACTTGCGGCTACATGGGATCATATTGATTTTAATACTCTCTTACCGGAACAGAATTCGGCGGTCGATGTAACAGCTACAAAGAATGGTGAGTTCAGGTCAATCGTGTCCAGGAACTCATTTTCTTTGATTACAATATTCCCGATACAATAGCCTCTAAAAAATTCCGTACACAAGGTATTCCCTAATATTTTTCACCGTTGTTATTTTAAATGATATTTATCGTTCAAGTTGCAGAGAGCATGGACGTGGACGTTACCGGGCTCGCCCGAGGTGGCACCAGGTATAGCAGTACAAGTAGCCTAAGCAGCGCGGCCACGGCCAGCTCGCCGCAGACGTTACAAACCACCAGCACCACTTCCAACATTCACAATCAAGTCGCCACGGCGGCGGTTGTCTGTCAGACACAGGGCCTGAACCTTGCGCAAAGCTCCAGGGAAAGTCCGCCGGCGAGCGCAAGTCCCGGGACGCCCGTACCCAGCATTCCTACCCCGGCACAGGTAAACTTAATAGTATGTACACCAATTTATTCATTATTATCTTCTAAATGCACTCGACCCCATGGACAAATCGTGGTATACAGCGATGTTGTGTGAACGAGTTGCGATAGCATGCACGCATTTATATAGTCGTTCACTTTTCGTTTCGGTGAATGACTCTAAAGGTGCGTCACACCGTTTCGACAAACGAATCGAATTGAATTATATTTGAATCTCATTTTATTAAAGTTCTTTATCATAAACTATAGTATACATATACGTCCTAAATTTATACATATATATATCATTCCAAAGTCTTTATCGTCATATTTTTCAAAGTTCTCCTGATAATCGTAAGATTCGTTATTCCAGGAGAAAGTCACCACATCGCCGACCGGTATCGTGCAGCAGCCGCATCAGTTACACCTGCCGATCGGCGCCCAGATGTTGAACACCACACAGGGCCTGGCGACGATCGTGCCGACCCTTCAGCACATCGGGCCCAGTTTGAGGGTGATACCCGGCGACACGAGGCAGCTCCTCGTCACCCATACCGCCGGCAGTAACGAGTCCAGGCCCCTCACGTTGGCGGTGCAGAACTCGTCGGATCAATCGAGGCCGCTGATCGCCGTGCAATCGAACACTGGAAGCGAGCCAAGGCCCGTGGCGCTGGTCGTTCACTCGTCCACGGCCACCGACAACCGGGTGACGTTCGTGCACTCGAATCTGTCCAACAACGACAGGCCGTTGGCCCTCGCCGTGCAGTCGTCCGCTAACGACGTCAGGCCGGTCACATTCGTCCACTCGGCGAACGAGGGAAGGCCGTTAGTCCTGGCGACGCATTCGCCCGCGTTGAACGTGTCGAGTGAGTGGCTTCCGATGTCGTATGGAAACGTAATTAGAGGAGTTCTAGCCCTACGAGTTAATCCGGTGGAGTAATTTTATTCTTAACTGGGATACGGGATTATGCTTAACCAAACCCCCCCGCCTCGTTCCTAAATGGCACCGGGGTGGTTAGAGTGGATGCTGGGTCGCCCTTCTAATTCGCTGAGAAGTTTCCTATTGTCGTTGCAACGGGAACTTTAACTTATTCGCGGGAACGTTGTTTCTGTTATTTGCTTGTTTGGTATCTGGGATGATCTCGGGGGGAGAGTGATAAGAGTGTAGATCTGTAAAAGACGATATATACGTTTGGAACGTTTTGTGATATATTTATTAACGAATTGATGATCGGTGACCCGGCGTCCATCCGTAAAGGGTTAATTAGGGTGCGACGTAATAACGTTAAGCGTGTCAAATGTCACTGCTACCGTGGAGTCTGTAGTTGAGAATCAAGCGAGTCGAATTACTATAGTATAGATCCTTCGTGGTTCACTGTTTCGAAGGAGTTTCGCGTGCAATTTGCCCAGAGTCGGTTCGATGATCACGATATCTGGTATTGGTAGAGCCCGTTAATTAATCGGTTAGAGTCTAATGGCGTTAGGGAATTGTGTTGCAGACGCTCAAACGAGGATAAGAGCGGGAGATGCGCAGACAACGCATAAAATGGTCGGCGGCGTGACATTGGTGGGCGGAAATGGATCGGAGCTGACAAGACTTCCCGGTGGCGCGGAATTGAATATACTCCCAGCAAATGGTACGATTTATATCCCGTTCTGTGTTTAATCAAACAATCAAACAAAAAAAATCGCTGCACCATTTACCAAGGTCATGTCGTAATTGTTGCGACTTGGAAATGAGTTGGTGCTAAAGAAAATACTTGTTCGCAGAGCAGTTCGTATCCATGTCCTATACCAATCGCTTTGAAAATGAGTAACAAAATCATCGACAGTGTTTCCGTTGTACATCTAGTAGTAGTGTATTTTTGGTTTTTTGTAAAATTTATTATTTACATTTACATGGTAAATGCACATTAAATTTTCAGATATCGACCTGAATCTTTCACTGTCTTATTCGCCTTTGGATTCCGCGTCCAAAACGCCCTCGATCATTAAAATATCTCAAAAATTGTGGAAATGACGGAAGAATTACGAAAATCGCGAGAAATCGTCAAATTTTGACAGTTTTTTGATCGGCATTCGCTCAATTTTTGAGATAGCGATCTGGGACTGGCACCATTGTTTTAGTTAGGAAATTCTACGCCAGATCAACATATAATAGTTGTACTTTTCGAAAATTTAATTTTTCGCCAAAATCTGAAGGGGGTAGGTCAGGATTTTTCGCGATTTTCGTAAATCGCTCGCCATTTCCGTAATTTTTGAGATATTAAAATGATCCGGGGCGTTTTGGACGCGGATTTCGAAGCCGAATAAGCCAGTGAAAGAATCATTATGATATCTAAAAAATTGTGAAAATGACGGCCGATTTACGAAAATCGCAAAAAATCCTGACCTACCCCCTTCAGATTTTTGCGAAAAATTAAATTTTCGAAAAGTACAACTATTATATATTGATCTGGCGTAGAATTTCCTAACTAAAACAATGGTACAAGTTTCAGGTCGCTATCTCAAAAATTGAGCGAATGCCAACCAAAAAACTGGTTGAATCTGACGATTTTTCGCGATTTTCGTAATTTGCGCTAATTTCTGTAATTTTTTAGCTATTGATGATATGCTATGAAAATTTATCTCTATGTGAAATTCACATTTCTGTCGCAGGATTGACGCTTAGCCATGCGGGAGTGTCGCTACAAACAACGACAGGTAAACCAGGTTCAACGGTAATGCAAAACGCTCCGTCCACAGAGGGTATAGCTCACATTGTTGGTCAACATACACCTCTATCCGGCTTGACACCGATCGTCACGCCGATGACCGTTGTCTCGCAAGGGAATCAAGTAACCGCTCACATCCTGGCACCGTCCAGCCTGGCGGGGAAAATGATCACCACACCGATCCTCAAATCCGTGGGACAAATGCCCCTTGTAAACGCTCAGTATATTAACACTACGACCTTAGTAAAACCTGTTGTTGTCGTGAGTTCACCGTCAACGTCGACGCCACAGTCAACGACGGCTTCCAGTACACAACCTTCCTCGACCTCGCACTCGACCGTCTGACAGAATCAAAGGAAAGTCAAGTTAGCTTGAAACAAGGCTAGGTTGTATCATTATCATTGTCATCATCATCATCATCATCATCATCATCGTTATTATCATCGTCATCATTATCATCATTATCATCATCATCATTATTATCGTCATCGGTGTAACGAAACATGGAGCGACAGAGGTCACGATAAAGAAGAATTGTTTAATCGTGTGGATTTTACATTTCGTTATTACTCGACGTCTCTAGATCGCGTAGGGCCAAGGATTACATATGATGACGACGTACAGTCAACGTGTAGTAGTAGGGTTAAGGCAGGCACGGTTGTACGAGTTCTGGTGGAAGAAACTTTGTCCGTCATGCTATCCCCGACATCGAAGAGAAATGTTCTATTTTTAAATCTTTACTTGCGTTCCTTCAGGATTAAATTCAATGTTCAAGCTCTTCCAAAGAGTAAACTGACTGAGAAGGTGTTGGAAAGCCCTTGCTCAACTTGTGCGATTGTACATGGTACCTTGAATATCCGGAGTAACATTTGTCACGCAATTCAAGTAGAAATCATTACAGGAACAATGCAATACGGCAGCCCCGAAATGATTCTTTTTTTCGTCGTTTACGAACAGCAAATAATAGATAACTATCGTGTGTGCGGCAAGACCAAAGCTTTGACGTAAATATTTAGTTCCTTAAGTTAACAGATATCATCGTCGTTCCAATCGTATTTGTTGTTTTCTTTTCACTTTTTTTTTCTCGTGATAATCCGCGGATTCTTTGGACAAAACACAAAGTAGAAGACGTTTCCAATTACTAATCTAGAATATCGTTGTTCCGACATCGTACCAATTCCGTCATCGTTTTCGTCGAGCTATCGATTCGAATTCTGTGTTTCGTTTCCGTCGGTACGTTCTTAAAGTCGTGATTTCGCACGCGTGTTCTTTTTATTAATTAAAGAATACTAAGAAACTAAAAGGAGAAATTCGTATCGACGCGATCGAGCACTTGATGCGCAGCAGATATCGTTTTTTTTTCTTTTTTTTTTCCACGACTTTTAAATCGATTGACCAAAATTCCAATTCTATTTTTTCCGGTACCTTGTTGCAATTGAAGAAGTTTAGCAAAATGATTAATGACTGTGTTTAGAGTGATGTTAAATTAGACACTTGTACGGTAAGATTGGTTTAAGTGTTTTCGAAATTGATAGAAATCTGAACAATTGGATGGATGGATATGCTTGTGCTTTTTAAATTTATCGTAATAGTGGCTGTGGAGAAACGGTTATCGACACTTTATCGTTACGCCTGATGTTTACTTTCGAAAGAAAAAAAAACAAGTTAGATCGTAAATTGACACTTTCGTTTAAATCGAAAGGCACCGCCGAGGAAACACGGTTATGTTTATAATATGCTCAAGTATTTATTCGCTTATATTTATTCTACAAACGTAACTGAGCATTCATTTGTTTCTTTTTTTTTGTTTTTCGACCTGGCTTCTGAATTTCGACACCTTTAAAGCGGGTTTAAATTTCGCTCACCTGTGACTCGAGAACATTTGAACACACACTGGTATGCGTATGTTGTAAGGTAATAGTTCATTCTCTTTTTGAATTTGTGTACATATGATGGGCTCTGATTAAGATCGCAATACGAACGTTGTTTTCGCATAATACCGGGTATATGTTCGGATAAACGAAAAGAAAAAAAACACAAAAATACTAAGGAAAACTCCGTTATCGACTCTTTGAGAAAATCTGAATTATCTGTATTACATGTAATGGTTTATCGTACTATTTGAAAAAAAAACGAAATTGTTTTCTATGCGTAAGTGATAAAAAAAATGAAATGAAATTTATATTTCATCTTTGCAACATTAATCTTTGAGCTTTCATTTGATATACTCGATGGCGAGACCGTTAACGGCATTTATACAGCTAAAATAGAACAACGGTATAATTAATGCCGCGTTAATAAATTCGCGGCGTTTCTATGTTTCGCGACAGCCGTGAATAATCCAATACACTTTAAAGCAATCTATGTTTAATCGTGCATATATATGAAATTTCACATTTACACTCGCTGTGAAACATTTGTTCCGCGTTATCGGCAAAGTTTTTACCAATCATCGGGGAAAAGAAAAGCGAGGTCTTTTTAAATTGTAAATTATTATTATTATTATTCGCATAAACGATCCTTTTCGATAAATAATTCGTTAACAGCTTTTTCAAGAAGACTTTGAACAGAAGTACAAAGCATGCTCTCTCACGATGAAAAATTTGTAATATTTTTTAGATACATTTACACGTGTACTTCTGTTATGTGATAACGATTTCTCCGTGCAAGTTCGTTGATCCCTTGTCTCGCGTTTTAAATCGACAACACCCAGAGGAAAGAAACCGAAAATATTCTACCGTCATTAATTAACTTCGATGGAAATCTATAATCGCGAATTAATTCGAGAATTTCGATAGCATGCAACGCGTTTATTCTTCTATTTCTTTATTATGATGTAGAAATATATCACACCGCATAGATTTTTCTTTCAAGTTCACCAGTTTCCAATTTCCACGTCAGTCTGGATTTCGCGAATCAAAGAAACCTCTGTAGGCCGAGTATTTTCATTTTTTTCCGGGTGTCGGGCGTCCTATTACCTAAATGAAACAAAATGAAACACGAGAAATCAAGCAATACGCGAGAGCATGAAGATGGACATTCGTCCGAAGTGTGAGCTAGGGTATACAGGCTGGTCTTTTTATACGCGTGTGTGTGTGAGAGTGTGCGTGCGACTGTTAACGGTCTCCTTTCAGATATCACGATTTGTACACTAGTATTATTATTACTTGTATCTGCGTATACACACATATATATCTTGTTTTTTATTTTTTAAATTATTTAATCAAAGGCTTGGTCGGTCAGCGAAAGCTGATGTGTAAAGTATGTAATATGTGGCCACTGTGTCTATCAAACAAATTCGTTAAAAGGTAACGATCTATTAAGTTATTGGTTATATATGGGGAGCGATGATTTATTTTTCTCTGTCCTCCAGAAACGATCGTCTGGAACAATTGCGAAAACCCTTCTCGCTGTACACATTTAAGGATCGAGAGAACGAAATTTTTTACCGTGGCAAGTTACGAATTCGTCGCTAGAATTGTCAAGTAAATAGTTGAAGAAATGTTTTTCGTTGACCGGAGACGCTCTGCCGCGAGATAATCTCTCTTTCTTTTTCTTTTTCGTTCATTTTGTCTAATGAATTTTTCTTTTCTTATGTAATCATCTACATAATGATCCTGGATAATTAGCATTGCCCGGTCGGAAGTTATACTTTGATGTCGTTAAGTATAACGCGACGAGACGGAATATATTTTTTGAACTATTTACCATTTGTTATTCGAAACATGCATATTTTACCGATTTCCACGATCCAAAAGCACACACACACACACAGACACACGTACACGTACACGCGAGCGTGTTCTTTAGTTGCGCGGAAAGAAATTTCGCCAAATGAAAAACGGAAGGAAAGTCCTCTCGTTCGAAGAAACGTAAAAAAAAATAAATTCGATTCGCGATACTAGTCATTTTATTCGTTCCACTTCTACTGACGTGACTACTGACTTACCGGGCTTTCGGAACCTCGTGATTCGGCGCTGTTATTTAATCCCGATCCTTATAAATCGTGCAATGGATGTAAATAGTCGTACTAGATATGTTTTTCCTTTTCTTTTCCTTCGGGGCATTCTTAAAAAACATAGACATACAGACACACACACACACATATAACCGTGAACGATAACGGAGAAACAGAGTGGCAGACAAAGAAACATTTAAAACTGTTCAACCGAACGCAACGCGGCAAAACCGCAGGAGTCCGTGACGATCGAAAAATCAATTAGAACATCCTCTCTATTTTATTAACGAGATATATACACGAAACGATATCGACGAACCCTCGATTCCGAGGTGTTCGTTATTTCCCTCTTCTATCTCTATTTTTTTTCTTCGTGTCTCATCCCACGTTGGGCTCCTCGCGTTCGTTCCGCGTTGCGTTCGGTACGCAAGCGAATACAGAGATAATGAACAAACGCAAAAACAACAACAGCAAGAAAAAATAACAAGCAAACAAAATGAAATCGATAGTAAGACGAATCAAAGAGCCGAGGCGATCGCGGATTCGCTGCATCGCCAGCGGGCGCGGAATAAGAGAGTAAAAAAAAAACGAGAAAGATGAAGCGACTACCGTCGAAGAGCGATCAAAATGTCCTTTTGTATATATTAAAACAGAAAGAAAAAATAACGAAAGAAAAATGAAAGAATAAACGCTTTCCGTCGGCGGTCGCGAATTCTGCCGACGGGAACGGCGAGGGGCGGGGAGGGGGGAGGGGAGGGCGGGGTGGGGTGGAATAAAATAAATCGGTAGAGGTTTATCGGGGGGGAAAAGAAAGTAACGGAGAACGTGCGGGGAATATATGTGTACATGAACAATGTGATATAAGTAATTAATAAAATTAATTAGCACTATAGCGTTTAAGCAACAAACTGTTAAACCGTTTACAGCGTAGACGTACGATGCTAACTATTATTTACTAACATCCTAAAAGAATCGCAAGAATAAAAAAAAATCTAATTGTACATAGAGTTACGAGAAAGAGAGGGAGAGAGAGAGAGGAAGAGAACGAGAGAACGAACGAGATAGAGAGAAAGTGAGACGGACGGATAAACATTTAAAAAAAAATCATGAGATATAATTATATTGAATATGAGAAACAAAAGAGTGATTAGTAGCGACAGGGTGAGAATGTGGGGGAGAGAGTGAGAGGGAGAGAGAGAGTGTGTGCGCGAGCGTGAACGTACGAAAGAGAGTTCGAATTTTTGTTGTTGTGGCGACTGGTCTGGTTTATTAATTTTTTTTTCCGTTTTTTTTTTTAAATTAAATCAGCGATAATCGTGTGTCCCTCGTGATATAGAAGCCCGTAGTAGGATTGTGTACTCTCGTGCATGAATGTGTAATTACGGAGAAAAGAAAAAGAAGAAAAAATAATAATTAATGAATAATAAATAATAATTAACGAGAAAAACCGCGTGGACAAGTGTGCGTGCGGCCGTGCGTCTTTAGTGAGAGTGTTGTTGTTGTTGTAGTCTATATGTCGAATTTTGTTATATGCCATCGCTGGTATATATGAGAAAAACACGGTATATATATCTCACGACTCTTCGAACGACTTGTTGTGGCGTTAGAAAAAATGGAAAACGAAGTAACGAGAGAGAGAGAGAGAGAGAGCGTAGCGGAATTCTCCGCCGCGGACAACACTTTTTGTTTTAAAAAAGAGTGCGACGAATTTCAATACAATCTATTACAATAAAAATGTGAGCGTGAAGGTTGCCCAAATCCTCCTTGTAATAGTCTAGAAAAGGCGCCGTTCGAAGCTCTCGGTTCGATCAAACGACGATAATTAATCGAATCTTAATCAATCGAACCGACGAAAAAAAATACTCAACGAGTCCCTGTGTATTTGTCAAGACACACGGTTACACTCGTAATAATAACACATTTACTTGTCGTTGAAATTTATCGAAATAATTTTTATCAGTTACCACGCTTTATCCAGTAATTAATTACAGAAACATCGATAATAATTTATTATGAATTAATTACTGTACAAAGAAGTGTCAACGCAATCCCACCACTTTATACTAAGTTTCCTTTGAATTATCAGATCTCAGGCGAAACTGGTACCAACCAGAGGTATCCTTCCTTCACTTTCTCGAAAATTGAACCAAAAAAATCCTCAATTCGATTGCCAGTGTCAAACGTACGATCGAGCCGAACGCATCGAACGCAGCGAAACCATTGTGCGCTTACACCATACATATGAAGTACATAGCGAACGAAGATATTCGGAGGATAATCGTAGGTATAGTAATCGATACACACTTTGACGTCGCAAGGGCAGTTGCCTCGTCTTACCTTGACGGTCAGGTGGAAAACCGAGACTCCGCCTGATCATGTTCGCCCGTATCTACTTACAAGCTCGTTGTAAGAACACGAGCGGCTCAGAAATCGTCCCGAAAGGCAGGTTCGGCTGAATGTGAAAATCAAAAACAACACACGAGAAAAAGCAAAACAGAAAACAAAAATAACAAGAAAGAAAAGACGTCGGATCTATCGCTTAGTGATTAGCGTTTAGATGAAAAAAAAAACAGAAACGTGTGCAAGTGCACCGCAACTGCGAACGCGCGACTTTTCGTAATTTCTTACGCGATTTTTTAAAACAGACACACAAAAGAATGCCGACGTGCTAGTGAAGGAACGAGTGATCGGTTTTTTTTCGTTCGTTTTTTATTTTATCGGAAAAATTAGCAAGTTCGATCGCAGTCCGGTTGATTGATTCGTATCGTTAGATTAAATAGAACATGTCCGTATTCATCGTGATTGTTAATTAAAGTGTTAAATAATATTCTCTTTTTTGCTTTCTGTTATCAATACCGCGATATCGATTCGTCGATCGATAAATGTTTCAATACGTTCGCCGATGCGTTCGCACGCAATGCAACTGCAGACTATCAAAGCACATGCTGTCATTTTAATTTATGTCCGATTCGCGTGGAGAAAACGACACTAACTGAGATTCGTTTCGTTGCTGAGAGCGGGATGATACCGATAGGCGCGTTTTTCTCTTGTGGCTGACTTGCACACAAATAAACTGATGATTAGTTTAGCCGTTGTTTCCTTGAACCTGGATGGTCCACACAACAAAAAAAAAAGAACAAACTCGACTGAATCCCGCATTTTTATTTACCCGACACGGAGCTACTTTCTTTCTTTTTACAATTGATCGAAAATAAACAGTTCCGTTACTATCGAGTGATTTTCAGCAATGATACTTCGCTTCTTTTCGGCAGGAAATCAATTACATGAGATCTAGACATATGTACGTATGTATAGATGAGAGGAATCAAATAATACGTTGTCTGTGGAAATATCGCAAATCCATAGGGCGGTGAACAGCCTTAAAGAAGAGACAACGAGAAGCTGATCTGAACGATGGGAATGGATTGCGACTGCAAAAGAAAGAAATTTATTTTTCACATTTCACCTATGACAATCGCTAAATTTATCGAACAAGTTTTAATATTCATTTTGTTGCTGTTGTAGTTTTTTTTTCTTCGCGATCACACGACAAACGTTGTATCGTCGATAAAAGACGCATTGATTACAATCAGTGGCTGACGATCACGTTCGTAAAACCATCCGCGTTTCGCGAGGAATAATTAGAAGCTTGGCGAAGAGAATTCCTTCGGTGATGTCGATTGTGTGTGTGATTTTTTTTTAGTTCTTTTTTATATTTTTTCAATTTTATGATCCATTTATTAAAAATATGCACTAATTCACATTGTGTATTCCATTACTTTCAGTTAGAGTAGAGTATGACACAATTAATTATATTGTCTTCTATCTACGCATTGAGACACTTCTAGCACATAATTCTCAAAATATACATTATCTCGTGTTCATCGTTTACAAAAGACTAGATTAATTCTTCATTTTTTTTTCTAGACACTTTGGTAAATTTGGAATTTCTAACTAGAACCGTGAAACGTTTCGTTTTCTCAATTTCATTTTCCTAAACATTTTTTTTGGTCAGGTTCGCAGGTATATATTTCTCGTCCGCTTTGAAGATCATCGCGTTATTCATTCATTATTTATTCATTTATTTATTTATTTCTTGTTTGCCCTTTCCTTTCGCACGCATCGCGTATATCTACGAATTTTGCAAAGATTCACACTGGAATTGTTGTAATTATGATTTCTTTTTTTTTTTTGTTATTTTTCTTTGTTCTCTTTAGTACGAATGACGGCACACCACGCATTGTTTTTTTTGTTTGTTTGTTTGTTCGTACAACGACTGTACGATCGAAGAAAGTTGCGATCCACGCGACCAAAAGTCACAACGGCGTCGTTACAGCGTCTCCAGGTCGAATTTTCGGGGCATCCGGCGACGAGAAAGTGGTCGTCGAGGAAATTGTCATGGATTTCGGTGACGCTTCTACGCGGAATGTCGCCGATTTTGCGGATTCTCGATTGCGGGAAAAAGAAAACTCTCGACGGTACCCGGTTTCGTTACCTATAACCACGTACCCGTGACTTTTAGTCACGGTGACGGTGAATGTACTCGCAGTGTAGTTTACAATAGGTATAATCTTAGCTTAAAAGCTCGCTTTCTCGCGGAACATAAATATATTTATATATATATATAAAAAAAGAAAAAAAAAATGAGGATCAAACACGAACCATTTCAACGGCAACGAATAAATTCACGTATACACAAGTGCATGTTCTACATGATACACGGTGACTTGCATTACCTTTCTCTCTCATTTTTCTGTTTGTTTGTTGTCGTTTTTAATTACAATGGTTCCCCGATCGAGAATCGTCGCGAGTCACGCAAAGTTTTGGTAAAATAATAACGTACTATCGTATATTAGTAAAGTATGGTATATATTACACATCTCTCTTTAAAAAGGTACTCTTGATTGCGTATATAATATGGCGCTCCGTGTGGATCACGGATTTAAAGGAATAGAATAAAGTAATAGAATTAAAAAAAAAAAATCTGTTAAAGCTACGCGGTACGCTTAGAACGATCCTTAAACGACGAGGATCCTCGATCTGTTTTACAATGTGATGTGTATATCGAAGACGGCGGATGAGATACATGGTACTTTTGCGGTGGTTCGTCAAATTTTTCGTTTTTTTCTTCCCCCATTGTGTCAAGCTGACGATAACCCTCGTTTATCGTGTTTTTTTAAAAGAAATCTCATTTTCCTAGCTGAATTTCTGATTTCTCGTCTATACTTTTTGAAGTTTCCAGAAGAAATGCAGGTGAAAACATATCTAAAAGACGGGTAAAGAAGGGAAAACGAAAAATCTTACGGTCCACCCGTAGCGAATGGCTATACATCGAAATAAGCGCGGCAAAATTCGTCGAACTATGGAATGTGCAGCCAAAGTATAGAATTATCCTAAAACGAAAGATCACTCGCGTAACGCGGTCATTATATCTTAATTAGAAACGCTTGGTTCGCAAAACGTGACGACAAACTTGCGGAGACCAGTTCGGTGTAATTCTAAATCGCTCGTCGGTAGAGCATCTCCACGTTCGATTCGCAAATACTTTTGGCGATAACGCAATGGGATATACTGGCCACGGAGTATGTACAGTTATTTATAAATATCGTTTCGCAGCTGGACGAATCAATCCTCAGACCTCGGCGGTACGAGTGAGATTCGATTGCAAAAGGGTTTTCAATTCCTTTCTGATTCTCAGAAAAACGCATATATTTTTTCAACCCTACATCCACAATTTCAGAAAAACAATTGTAAATGGCAGTATTTAGGCTCTACCGATCAATTATATCGATCCGTAGGAAATTCGATTTTAATTTTGATATAATTCACCGACAAGTTTGATGCTTAAGACGTAATTCGTGATAATGAAACAGAAAATCCGCGGCCTGAGAGTTCAAGTCGTTCAGATGGAAATAATTGTGCGCTGAAGAACGTAAGCAGTTTGTTTGCAAGGTAATTGACTAAAATTTCCGTATCCTCCGATACTCGTTCGTTAAACGAGAACAGCTCGCGGAAGAGTATTTCAGGGGCAAGTAGCAAAGTATCAAGAATCTCGCGGTTATGTGAATTTCAGTTCCCTCTTCGATATACAAACGGATCGCGGTGCTTTTGACTCGAAGGCAAAGGTGACGAGAAAATTTACACGATACACGCACGTTTTCCCTCGTCGAGGTATAGATTCGCTTCGAAGAGTACGTCAGGTCGATTATCAATGGCTGTGTATTAATCCGTAACACCGAATTTCCAGAAAAGACGAAAAAGATGCGTTATCTTGCTTCCCGCATCGATTGGCAACGTTCTTAATTTAAGGTAATTATATTATCTTCTAGTATCACGGTGAAAAGCGTTGGTCCACAGGGAAAGAAAATTAGAAATGGATTTTTTCACGGTTATCAAAACCGTACGAAAGAAAAAAAATAATTAAACGAGCAAGGATGCCTGCGATTGATGTCCGAAAGATCGATGTTATGGATTAATGATATTTTAACTACCATCGGGTGGAAACGGTGAATCGGCTCGGACTGTACTCGTATAAACAATTCCGTTCGTTTGTCGTTCTCTAGTTTCTGTTTTCTGTTTTTCATTTCGTTTCTCATAAACTCGGCGCCGTGCACCGTCGACGAGTTAGTTACGCGATTTTCTTGATTATATTAGTTTCATATCTTTCATTTTTTGTTTGTTAGTAAAATAGTCGAAATATCGTTTCGATTAATTAGTAAAATATTAGTAAAATATCTCGTTTACGAGTTACAACGAACAGATGATAAAACAAACACCTTAGATTAAATTTAATAAAAGCTACGGGCTATCATCTCGCGATGCGTTCTCGCGTAAAAAACACAATTCGCTTAACTAGGCTCAAACGACAAGGCGTCATCTTACTATAACAGGGACAGGGGGACAGGGGGATAGGGGGGAGGAGAGTGGGGGCGTAGTTTTATAATATATTAATTAGAAGTATTATTCCAACGCGAAGTTATGGAATGGAGAAGAGATTCTGCGAAAAATACAAGCGCTGAAACGAACATTTCCCCTTTCACGTTTCTTGGGAAACGTGATTTGGCTCGAGTTCTTATGAAATAAAATCGTCGTAGAAAATACACACGCTTTTCGAAGTTACACTTAGAAATCGTCTAGAGATTCGCTGGTGGTTACGGTGGCGAGGCAAATTAGTGCTCGCTCGATTAAGAATTCGTCCAGCGAGGATGTTTCCTTGGGAACGTGTTAAACGATAGGTGGATATTCGTGACGGTAGAAGGAACGTACATATATAGGACAGGAGATAATTGTAATTATTATCGGTAAGATCCGAAGATGATTCGAAACTTATTTACATTTTTTACGGTTAATCGTGAAATTAATCTATATGTTCTGTAATAGACAGCCGAATACAATTAATTCCACGTGACTGAGTATACGTGTTAATTAATCATTCACGATTTCACTACACCGGACAGCTACTGGTCTTTTCTCGATGAAACTAAGTTTGGAAGAGATTGGAGCAATGTTCTTCGTTATCCAGGCTAAAAGTTACGGTGGAATATCGACGTATCCTGCGATCATCTTCGTATCTCACGAAATACATCCGCTAGGAGTAGAATCAAAGGGGGGGGGGGCGAGGTATACGAAAATTGTGTTATCGTGATGTCTGCGACGTTCTGTAAGCGTAATCCGAACGAAAAATAATCCATCGCGTAGACGTTTCTCACGGATTCTCGAAGTGTTTTGAATCACGCGTCAGCGGATTCCGAAGATCATCGAATAATCCTACAAGTGTGCCATTGGGAGACGAACAGACGACACCTGTTCGCAAGCTATCGTCCAGTTTTTCTAACGTCGTTCCATTATTTTTCCAAAAATTTCTTCATTTCCAATATTATAAGAAACAGACTACCTGTTGCCGCATTCTTTTCCAAGTCAAAGTGGAAAAAGAATACGAGACGTTATAAATGCTGTTGGAATGTTATGGATCAGGTGTCGTCTTGTCGGCTCCCGATGAGCAATTATCTAAATCCAGACGGTAATTAATCTACCGCCGGGGAATAAAAATCGAACACCACCTCGCGAGAACTGATTTTCGATCAGCGAATAACAGAGGGTCTAGTTTTTTTTTCACGAATTGGAGAAATTCCTCGAGGCTTGGTTTTCGTCGAATTTGAAATGGCGCGTTCTCGTATTGACTACTCATCGGAAAGGGTGCACTAAACGTTACTAAAATAGCTTATATAAAACATCTGCTTGACAGCGATAGATTTTATAATTTGATTTAATCAGCATTATAGTTTCGATCGCTTATCATTAAAAATACTATATCAACATGGACTTTGCACTTACGGATTACGACGTCGTCTTTTACCTTTTGTTCTTTTATTTCTCTTTGTTTCTTTCATTCTCTCTTCTTTTTGTTACCACACCCCTTTCGAGGGTCGTAAGTTCTCTGTTATCTCTTTGTTTCCTTTGTACTGCTCTAGATGCGCTACTCGTATTTGTTTAATTTTACTTTTGTTCGCTTGGGGAAGACTTTTTTTTACTGGTTTGACGATCTCACGTCTTTGCACTTCCTTGTGTCCACTGTTTCTCGGTGTTCGCTATCGACGAGACCGTGAAAATAGCTTTTCCCACCGATCGCGTTGAATGGGAAAGAAAAAGTCGCGTAGAAAGGAGGCAAACGGTTCGCGAGAAAGCTAGTTCTGCAAGGAAGTAATCAAATAATATTTCCGCGCCCACAGATAAATCGAAAGCAGCGAAAAATAAAGAATCTACCGAACGTTTTACATTTTCTGCAAATATACGAAGCGTCGTTTAGAAATGTAAATTATCGTCGACTATCCTTGTTAATTACCGAACATATTTTCGGGTAGAGGGGCGGGTGAGCGATAGAATTAATTCAAACGCGATATTTGTTATCGTTCTTAACGTAATTACAAACTCGAGGCTTACAATCGCGGATCGGCGTTTATCCATGATAAAATGACATTAGAACTCCGGTGTATATAGTTCCGATGTTACACATTCGTTACGTTAGTTTATAATTTCGATGACAAGAGCTCGGCTGTTCGGAGTTCCATTGCATCTGCCAAATTATACCAGGTACGACAATGTTTCCACGCGATCACTATTGCGAACTGAATAAAAACGTGCGATACAACGGAATGCTGGGTACGCAATACCGATTTTTGTTTCGCCGGTGAGACGACACCGCCGTATTTACAGATTGGCACTTTGTTCGGCTTGAAATATAGTTCGATTATTTGTCTCCTTTTGTTTCCGCGTTTTTTTTCATCTCCCTTATCGTTTTCATTAATGCGATTACTTCCGATGCGTGGTCAACCGAGAGAATTTCGGAACGGCGCGACGAAAAAGGAAAAACAAATGTGCCCATTTGCAACGGTGGCTCAGTTTTAGCTGAAGTGACGCTTAAATGAGTACTGCGCCTAAAAATATACGCGCTGCACGTGTATCTCGGCGTAGTAATTTCAGAAAAACTGTCTTTTGTAGGAACTGAATGGTTTTGAAGAGGGCTTGAACAGTAGTTTACGTAAGATGTAGCAATCTGCGAAAAATATCTATATGTATATAAATATGTATAGCTAAGTTTCAATATTCACGTGCAACTTTCTTGACACTTTCGTTGCCGGTCAATTTTCGCGCAGCTTAAATCCGATTGCCATGAATTTTTATCATTAACAGAACAATGAAACTGATACAATTTCGCAATTGTATCTGACCAGAGAAATTAATACAATTCTGCCTAATAAAATAAATTTGTTTGATTTTCATGTCAAAACTATTATCTCAATTCGTTCGAACGATTATTTTGATTAATTTGAAATCAATTTATCATTACATAGCTTCAAGAATCGTGAACACGTGACGTCACGTGACTTGCGTTTCTAAAATAATAAAAGACGTAGGACTACGTCGACGGTAACCACGTATATCTCGTAGAAATCGTTACGTGAACGGCTGTGAAAGTGTCAACTATTTAAGCGGCGCTTAAATGTTAAAACGGAGCGCGATGCGAATGGGCAAATGAAATTAGCTTCTTTGAGATACGCTTCTCCGACGCGTTTCCTTAAACGAGATAGATAGAAACCTCTGTTGCTATTATACACACGTTACTACGAGTATGTACAACGACTACGGACAAGTTGACTTCCACGTCGTCTACTCCGTACAGAATGTCTACTCTTTCTTTCCCCCTTATTATTTTTTTTTCTTTGTTAAGTTACTTATTTATGTTGAACACAATGATCGAAAACTCTCAATCACAATAGATTCGCAAATGTAACTGCATACATTCGATTACTATGTTTACTCGATTACCGGCTAAATCGTTCTATACGACTCGATTTCTCAATTTTATAGTCGTAATTTCATTTCATTTCTCTCTCTTATCATTCGTTCTTCAAATCCGTCAATCTTTCATATCTTTTTCCTCCGTCCACTCGTTTCTACTCTTCTGTCTGTAACGATCACATTTTGCATTCCTTGGCAAACGCACGATCGGTGTACCGCTTCCTGTTGTTCGGTTTGCGAGTTTCTTACGGTTATCACCGGTTGACGATACGACGAGCAGGAATCGAAGTGCGCACGTTTTCCTTTCCGTTTTTCCTGTTTTCTGTTTTCGACTCTCGCGTGTAAATACAAAATAAATGCGATGTGCGTTGCACGTGACCAACGTGTAAATAGTTAAAGGAACGGGGCCCCGCGTTCTCGTGGAGAACGATCACGATGGATCTATCGATCGATCGATCGATCGATCAACGCACATTACGGCACGCGACGGTCCCGCGTGCCGGGTTCAACCGCTTGTGTTCAGCAGCATATATTGCGATCTCTCGTCTAACCATGAGGTAGAATAATTCGGGAAAGAGAAAAAATATGGAGTGTCATCGGTGATGGATTATAGAATTAGCGGAGAAACCTTTTTTTGGCAGTATCAGATTTTGCACCTCCTTCCGACTTGATTCCGAATTAACGTTTCGCCTGGTCGCCGTTTCTACCAATTCAGAATATCGCCGTTACCGCATTACTTCGCGCCTGGTATTTTTCCTAAGACCTGAAACGAAACGCCAAGAACATTCATATATACATCGATCAGAGATTACCAACTATCTAGCGGAACGTAAGAACGTCTAATGACAGTAATTATAATATCTATATATACATATACAATCTTAATTACTGCTCGCGGCGGTATGAAACGAACTATTAAATTCTCTGTCAAAACGATAAGATATCCACGTTCCGTGGGAATATCGAATAACGATAGCAACATACTTTTGAAAGATCTACACCGGTCAGGGCTTGAACAGCCGGAGGTACTTGACCCACAAGGCGTGTAATTTCTCCGCTTGTCGCATCGCTTCCACCCAAAAGAACGATCTCCTCCGTTCTCGCCAATGGTGCCGCTACTTCCGCGGCGATCTGAAAAGAAATGATAATTTTTATCAAACGATTCTTCATACAACGACAACCGGATAAATTCCGGTAATCGAAAAGATTGGATATCACGAAGAGAAGAGAAGAGGAAGTACTCTTTACCTTTGGCAAAGCGTTCAAAGCGATATTGAGGATGGCTGCCTCGCCGTATTTTTTATAAACAGCGGCCTTCATTCGCATACGTTCAGCTTCCGATATTCCAACCGCCTCCAAAGCCTGTGCCTCGGCTTCTCCGATCAATCGAATCCTCTCAGCTTCGGCTTTGGCCGCGTTCACGGTCTGCGTCCTAAAAAAAAGAGAACGAGGAAACCAGTGAAAGCACGCTGACGCTCGTGAAACACTCGGTGAAGCCTGATTTATTCATTCTCGCTGCTCGTTTCCTTGCAGTTTCACCGTCTACTTAATAAGGATTGATCTTTATTTTCTATTTCTGTATTCCGATAGATCTTTAAATCGTGTTTCCGCGTTGAAATCAGTTTTCTAACCGGGTGTTAAAATATCCTACAAGTATCCTAGCTAGCGAGATAAAATCAGTTGGGACTTCTGTTGAGATTCGTTTTGGAAATTTCTATGGTTGGAAATTTCTTCTGCGGGAAATTTACCTCTTTCCTTCGGCCACTCTGCCGATTTTGTAGTGTTCGGCTTCCGCGGGTAATCGCACGGTACTCTGAAGCTCGTGCTCCTTTCGGCGAACCTCTTGTTCCTCTACCTCGATTAATTTGCGCCTTTCGACAACCTCGATCTGAATCTCTTCGTTTCGTATCCGTTGTTTGATTTTCGCCGCTTGAAGTTCGTAGGCCAGCT
Organism: Mimumesa dahlbomi; assembly: GCA_917499265.3. NCBI lineage: Eukaryota > Metazoa > Arthropoda > Insecta > Hymenoptera > Crabronidae > Mimumesa > Mimumesa dahlbomi. The sequence goes on from OU824118.1 coordinate 14,388,009, forward strand.
GAGCCTCGGCTTTCTGCGGTGAGATTTCGCGAGAAAAATTTATCATTACTCGTGGAAACATCGGTGTCAGCGGTTAATAGACAAAGAGACGAGAAAAATGATCTTACCGCTGTGTTAACTTCCTGGTCGAAATGAGCTTTCTGCAATTGGAAGAGTCTGGCATTGTCCTCGATCTTTGTGTCCGTATTATACTTAATATCCATCGCTGCCTTCTCGCACTCCGCTTCCTAGAAAACATACAATTCAGCTAAATTTCTCCCTTCTCGTAATAATATACCCTTTAAAAAAATGAATATCATTCAATTTTCCGTGCTACGTTAACTCCTTTTGAAATAAATCTTTCTCCTAATAGATGACAATGAGAATATGATAGACTTCGGCAATGTAGTCGCGTCTGGCAATTATTTCCAATGATACTCGATTATAATTCTCCGCCGTTCGTTGTTCAACGTCGAATAATTTATCCCGTTTACCCGGGCAGACGTCGGGGGTGTTTATCACCGTTGTTGAGGATGTGTGTGTGTGTGTGTGTCTGTGTGATACATACCCGAATGCCGGCGTCGCGGTTCGCCTCGGCGACGCCAACGTCGGCGTCTCGTTTAACGGCCGCGGTCTGGGCTTTTCCGAGCGACGCCAAGTATTGAACGTCGTCGTAGACGTCCTTTATCGTGAACGACAAGATCTCGATACCCATACGACCGACGTCCGGGGCGGCGACCTCGCGCACCAGTGCCGCAAACTGATCGCGATCTTTGTACACCTCCTCCACCGACAGCGTACCTGGAAAATGATTAACGATGAGGTTTTGCGGAGTTTCGATTGATTCGCTGATTAGAACTCGCTCGCCATTTCCACAATTTTTTAGATACCATAATGATTCTTTCATTGGCTTATTTCGCTTGGAAATCGGCATCCAAAACGTTCCAGATCCTTTAAATATCTCAAAGATTGTGGATATGACGAGCAAATTACCAAAATCGCGAAAAATCGCCAAATTATGACAGTTTTTTGGTCGGCATTTGCTCAATTTTTGAGATAGCGATCTGGGACTGGCACCATTGTTTTAGTTAGGAAATTCTACGGTAGATCAATATATAATAGTTGTACTTTTCGAAAATTTAATTTTTCGCAAAAATCTGAAGGGGGTAGGTCAGGATTTTTTGCGATTTTCGTAAATTGCCCGTCATTTCCGTAATTTTTAAGATATTAAAATGATCCAGGACGTTTTGGACGCGGAATCCGAAGACAAATAAGCCAGTGAAAGAATCATTGTGATATCTCAAAAATTGTGGAAATGGCGAGCGATTTACGAAAATTGCAAAAAATCCTGACCTACCCCCTTCAGATTTTTGCGAAAAATGAAATTTTCGAAAAGTACAACTATTATATATTGATCTGCCGTAGAATTTCCTAACTAAAACAATGGTACAAGTCTCAGGTCGCTATCTCAAAAATTGAGCGAATGCCGAACGAAAAACTGCTTTAAATTCATGAATATTCGTGATTTTCGGAATTCTTTCGTCATTTCCGTAATTTTTGAACTATTCAAATGATCCAAGACGTTTTGGACGCGGAATTCGAAACCGAATAAGGCAGTGAAAGATTCAGGTCGATATCTAAAGATTTGTGGAAATGACGCGCAAATAACGAAAATCGCGAAAAATCGCCAAATTATGACAGTTTTTTGGTCGGCGTTCGCTCAATTTTTGAGATAGCGACCTGAGACTTGTACCATTGTTTTAGTTAGGAAATTCTACGCCAGATCAATATATAATAGTTGTACTTTTCGAAAATTTAATTTTTCGCCAAAATCTGAAGGGGATAGGTCAGGATTTTTTGCGATTTTCGTAAATCGCCCGCCATTTCCACAATTTATTAGATATCACAATGATTCTTTCACTGTCTTATTTGGCTTCGGATCCCGCGTCCAAAACGCCCAGGATCATTTTAATATCTCAAAAATTACGGAAATGGCGGGCAAATTACGAAAATCGCAAAAAATCCTGACCTACCCCCTTCAGATTTTTGCGAAAAATTAAATTTTCGAAAAGTACAACTATTATATATTGATCTGCCGTAGAATTTCCTAACTAAAACAATGGTACAAGTTTCAGGTCGCTATCTCATAAATTGAGCGAATGCCGACCAAAAAACTGTCATAATTTGGCGATTTTTCGCGATTTTCGTAATTTCCTCGCCATTTCTGTAATTTTTGAGCTATTAACCAGTTAAATTGTTTGACGACTATACTCGTCATCGCTTGATTATCGTGAAACCTGTCCTAAATCCCGAATTATGTTTTTCAATCGAAGATAGGGAACTTGCAGGCTTGCGGGAAAGGGAAGAATAGGATTTCAATAGGACTCAATTTTTTTTCCATTCGGTTATCGAGGCTGACAATCGCACGACGGGAATAAAAGGCTCTTCGGTAGTTTCGTGGGTTAACGACCGAACTTCCGACGACCCTCCGCCTTTCACTCGAAGGGTAAATATGACCCATTTTCGCTACACGTGGCGACAAACGTGCGTTCGTCACGCGAAGGGTGCTCTTTTCCATCGTGACACGTCCGCGCCCTTTCGCGTTATTTTCCCTTGGCTTTTCGACGTGCGTATCTCTATTTCATCTCCGCGCTTTGAAACTTCTAACGCCCGGAAATGTCTGCGCTTGGAAGTTTCCGGCGTCCCAACATTTCCACGCGGTGAAATTTCTATTGATTCGAAGTTCCAACGCTCGCAAAGTTTCTGCGTTATAAAATTTCTATTCGTTCGAACTTTCGGCGTTAAAATTTTGTTTACGCATTGAAATTTCTATTAATTCGAACTTCCAACGACTACAAAGTTTCTGCGCTCTAAAATTTCTATTCGTTCGAATTTTTGGCGTTATAAAATTTCTCCACGTTGAAATTTCTACTCTTTTGAACTTCCGGCATCCGGAAATATATCAAACGCGTTCCACGTCTGCCTCCGACGTTGAAAAATGAATGGAATTTACCTAGTATGGCGCGCAAGTGACCCTCGAGGGTGGACAGAATGGTAGTTTTAATTTCGTTAACGCTTTTGCCGAGGAACTGCTCGCTGGCGGTGTGCAGAAGCTCGTCGGCCTTCATGATCTTGCACTGTGCCACCCCGGTGACGGTGAGCGGGACACCCTGGGCGGTCTCCACGTTCTCGCACACGGGGTTCAATGTCATCACCTCCAGCGAGAGACGCTGGACGTCGGTGACGAACCACCAGGTGAACGCGTAGCCCCCCACTATCGTCCGTTTTTTCATAGATCCGCAACATCCTCCTGAAATGACAATAAAAAACATCAATTAAATACCTGATATTCTCATAATTAATTAATCTTTATTAGAGTAAAATCATTAGCCATAAATGATTATAAAAGCTGGTACATTTCCAACATTCTTTTTCTCCCACACAGCTTCCTTTATTCCACAAAATATCGTTAGGGCAGGTAACGGTGCAGCCCAGTGGTTCTTAACATTTTTAAACTCAGGGAACACTTTTGATTACGCGACAAATTTGCGGCACACCGAAAGTAGTTCCCTCCCTCTCAATTGTCCAGCCAGAATGCTCATTTTCTATCATATCTATATTAAGACTAAGAACCAGTGGTCTAGCGTCAGGCAACGTATTCCCCTGAAAGTTGTTTATGACAATGCCGCGATTTAATTTGTAATTCAACGGCGATCGTTAAACAAGCGACGGCGGCGGTGTTGCAACGGAAAGTAGGTCGTTCCTGACGCGGCGGCCACGCCACTCTTTACCGTAAGCCCACTTGGTGACGTCACAAAAACGATTCCTCGAACGCCGGTCGTCGCCGGCGACGTGAGACGTCTCACGTAACTTGCGATTTTAGATTTTGAAACGACTCGATTCCCGTCACCCCCACCCCTGTCTCCCCTAAAAGATTGGTAAACGTTTCGAATCGCCTTGAATTCGATAGGTGAAAATATTTATAGCGACGCCTGATATTATGCTGGACGTCGTTCTGTCTATAGATATAGAAATTAGATCGATGACGATCGCTGACCTTGTAAATCTATTCGCACCGTCGATCGCACGTCCGCGAAAAATGTTACCGAATATAGAAATATTCGTAACGATGATCAGGAATGTCTGTTTGTATGTGTGTTACGGTTATCTGGATACCGTTTAGAGTTTTGTTGGCGTCGCGACGCCTACGTCGAAGTTTTTTCGTTCAATTGTGAGAATATTTGTTTTTGAAATCGATGATAGATTTTAAATTCGGGATTGCATTTATGCAATGACTGTGTAACAACTTTGATGGGTGTCAAATATTATTATATATAGTAATATTCATTTGAAAATACACGTGTGTACGTAGAAACCTGGCGTAAGTTAACCTGTGACGTGTAGTAACGTCTAATAAGTTTTCTACGGAGCGTAAAGTTCCATTTCTACGAGAACCGCTTTGAATGATAGTCTACCGGGAGAAGTATAGTTTAAAGGTGCGTATCCACAATGATTTCTAAAACCTTAGAAATTTTTATACATCCAAGTTTCATCCCTCTCAAACTTCCGCACCTGGAAATTTCAAAAGGTACAATTTTCCACGCGTTTCAATTTCCAGGCATCTAAATTTCAAATAATAACACCTAAATTTTCCCAAAACCATACTATCTTAAAAATTTATTCCCAGTTTACAATACGTTAAAATTTCAGCGTTCAAATATTCCCTGGTGCTAAATAGCCCGCCAAAAAGTCTGAAAAATCTCATTGAATTTCACTTCCGTGATCGCGGCGTCTATCCAACTCCCGTAAAACACCTGTGGAAACGTACCTTTAGAAGGTAGGCGTAGATGAGGATTCGGGGGAGGGGTCGGTGGTAAATCAGGCGGAAGGGGACAAGCGGGGAAGTCGATGACCGTTATGCGGCGTCTTCGGCGTCGAAAGGTTCCCGCTCCGATCCTCGTGGATCCAGCATGCGGACACCCGTGGCAGCAAGGTCATGGTCAGTGTTACACCATCCTCCGATCGGTTACCTGCACGAATTTTCCACCGGGTGAAAAATCAACACGTTGGACACCCACGAGTTCCTAATCAATTTCTAAAATTCTCTTCGATCTGTTTCCGCAATCTCGTGCGATTGGAATTTTGAAATCGGGGTTCCAAAACGGAACTACGGAGTCTTTTTTTGAAAGTTCATCACCGGAAAGTGGATCTTCAACAAGTGTTTTGGATTTTTTGACGAAACTGGAATATTTCTATTTTCCCATGAGAATTTGTTCCACTCGCTGAAATTCCATTGCGGGTTGATAATTCTGTCGGTGTGAACGTGAGTTATTAATATAACGGTACAAATAAGTCAACCTGGTATTCTCGGAGAGATTCACGAGGAGTCGAGGATCCTCAGGGAAGATGAAATCCCTGTGGAAATGTGACCAGGATGAGAATTTGGAAATCGACGCGATATAAAGGGAATCCGAGAAAAATCATTGAGATGGACGTATATCGTGAGATCTGAGAGCATCGATCACTTCCTAGGAGAAGCTTCTAGATCGCACGTTCACCGCTGTCACCCGGCAAGTAGGTGAACAAGTGTGGCTTTCCTTTTCAAATATATTAAATTCCAATTAAGCCAGAATCTTATCTACCGAAATAGAACCGTCAAATTTTCGCGTTAATAGCTCCATCGACTTTGCTTAAAAGAGCTGTCATTAGATCAGTGATAGCGAGACAGATAAATGACAAGTAAACAACAATCCCATTGCCAAGTTAATCGTGACTGACTGGTCAAAGTCATTTAATTACCGTGATCAGTGAAAATCGTTCGCCGGAAAATTATCGTCGACTGAGAAATTGTCGTGTCGAACGTATTCGCAACGGTAAACAGGTTAAATCGAGAGTCATTGTCATCGACGACGTTCAAGTTGGTATCGTGCCGGTGGTAGCACGGAAACCTAGAAAAAAAAATACTTGACTATACGACGAAGTTTATCGTGCGTCTAATTTCCCGGTGGAAATTACAAACGATCGAATAGTACGGCGGGAATTTTTCACGATCGTTCAGTTATTTAAAGTCGTGCGAATCGAAAGGTGTCGGCGACGGAACATCATTTATACAACGTGCTTGTGTTCAAGCTTTTCCCCGGTTTTCCCTGGAGATACAAGTACGTGTGTGTGTGTGTGTGCTTTTTTTCTCCTCTTGAAACGGTGCAGACCTACTTTCGCGCGCCGCGCCGTTTGAACGTTCTCCAGATACATGATTTTTTAAATACCGTTTTATATTATTCAGATTTTCCCCCTGAGCGTGACGATACTCCCGAGGAACGTTCACTTCGTTCTCCGTTAACCGTGTTTCTTTGTTGTTGCGTTCGCGTTGATGCGAATCGTTGCTTGAGCTACGATTCGTAATATTTGGGATAAGGAAAAAAATTTATAATGTAGTTTTAATGCTGGAAAGAAGTTTGTGGCGTTATTTCTACGCTTTGAAATTTGTAGATTTTTAATATTCGCACGCGTTGAAAGTGTCACGCTTTGAAATTTGTAGATTTACAAATTCCCACGCGATCAAATTTGTAGATTTACAAATTCGCACGCGTTGAAAGTGTCACGCTTTGAAATTTGTAGATTTACAAATTCCCACGCGATCAAATTTGTAGATTTACAAATTCGCACGCGTTGAAAGTGTCACGCTTTGAAATTTGTAGATTTACAAATTCGCACGCGTGGAAAGTGTCCCGCTTTGAAATTTGTAGATTTACAAATTCGCAAGCGTTGAAATTTGTAGATTTACAAATTCGCAAGCGTTGAAATTTGTAGATTTACAAATTCGCAAGCGTTGAATTTTGTAGATTTACAAATTCGCAAGCGTTGAAAGTTTCACGCTTTGAATTTGCCGCGTTTTCCACTTCCCACGCGTTTCATCTTTCACACGATAGATTATTAAAGTTGGAAATTACCAAAATTCGAAGATAAGATTGCCTGACCGCGTTTTTCAAGTATTTGCCGAATTCTAACGGCGATTTGTACACGGGTAGTAAAAACTTTCGACGGAAAGACGTGAGGATCACGACGGGCACACTGCCCGCGTTAATAGAGAATTACTTAACAGCTGAAAGTTTCACGCGCAATTGATATTCGTCTCGCACATACATTACGGTCCCCAAACCACGTGGGATCATCGTTGAATTTTCTTCGCTTGATTTCTACATGGCTTACGAATATATTGTTTCTATTCGGCAGTATCGAAACATTCCCGAACGAAGACGGTTCCCTTGGGGATGACCACCAGTTATTTCGATCAAAATTCAAAGTAATTTCTCCAAAAAAAGTTTCGCTCAATCCATTCTATCGTGTTTCTAATACTTTTTCTATTTTAAATTAAATAAAAGTCTACGTTACATCACCCTGTTATTTCATCGTGTTTTATTAGAAATATTTATAGAATGATTTATTAACTAATAGATTATTATTTATAGGGTATACGCGTGGAGTTATTAATAAAAGTTTATCGTTGATGTTAATGGAACATTGTAGGTCATCGAGAGAAGCAATTTTCACTGACGAATCATGGGTATCGAGAGCGTACTGACGGGTGGATTGACTTCCGCTTCGACCGGACTTTCATGGTTCTTTCCGGTTCTCGCTGCGGTGCTCGTTTACTTTCAATACGAAGTCATGGACAACGAGGCACCGCCGATTAACATACCTTCCGAGGTTCTGTTACCATCTTACGATTTCATCGTGATCGGCGGTGGTTCTGCAGGTACAGTTTTAATCTTTTATTTATCACGTATACAATAATGAATCATAATATTGGGTTATCGAAGTGAAAATCTCTGATTATCAAATTTGACCCCAGATTAAAATGGGAATTTTCTATTTTGTGTCATTTTTAATAATAATGTTTGTTTAATAATTTAAAGGGGCCGTCGTTGCGAGTCGATTGTCGGAAATTGAAAACTGGAACGTTCTGCTTTTGGAAGCTGGAGGTGATGAGACCGAGATCTCGGATGTTCCGGTGTTAGCTGGTTATCTACAGCTTACCCAACTCGATTGGCAATACAAGACTGAGCCTCAAGGAGACTTCTGCCTGGGTAAATATTATACTCCGCGAATGATAATCATTGGACGTATTGATGTAGGCATAGAGTAAATGTTATTAATTGTCGATGAGCATACTTGATGTTAACTATTGTCGAGTGTTTAGCTAGGGATAATGACTCTCTTTAACGACTAATAGATTCCCATTAAGTGCTTAAGTTATACGCGTGGAAATTTTAAGACGATCCAATTTCGATGCGTGGAAATTCATACTCGTCGCAAATTCTACTCTTTAAATTTTCATGCGTGGAATTTCGAAGCGTAGAGTTTTCCACGCGTGGAAATTTTAAAGCATCTAATTTTCGACGTATGGAAATTTCAAAGCATGGAATTTCGATGCGTGGAAATTTCAAAGCATGGAATTTCCGACGCTTGGAAATTTCAAAGCATCGAATATTCGACGCGTGGAAATTTCAAAGCATGGAATTTCGACGCGTGGAAATTTCAAAGCATGGAATTTCCGACGCTTGGAAATTTCAAAGCACCGAATATTTGACGCATGGAAATTTTAAAGCATGGAATTTTCGACGCGTGGAAATTCCAAAGCATCGAATTTTCGACGCGTGGGAATTTCAAAACATCTAATTTTCAATACGTGGAAATTCCACAGCATCGAATTTTCAACACATTAAATTTTCAACGCGTGGAAATTTCAAAGTATGGAATTTCCCACACATTAAATTTTCAACGCGTGGAAACTTTAAAGCATAGAATTTCCACAAATCATCACCACAAGCCCACATTAAAACCCCAAAATTCCCAATTTCAGCCATGGAGAACGGTCGCTGCAACTGGCCACGAGGCAAAGTGATCGGTGGTAGCAGTGTTCTCAACTATATGCTCTATTTACGCGGCAACAAAAGGGACTACGACACCTGGGAGCAGCAGGGTAACCCCGGTTGGGGTTGGAAAGACGCCCTACATTATTTCAAAAAATCCGAGGACAATCAAAACCCCTATCTAGCTCGCACCTCGTACCACTCCACCGGTGGTTACCTGACCGTCCAGGAAGCTCCTTGGCACACTCCCCTCGCCGCAGCCTTCGTTCAAGCTGGTCAAGAAATGGGCTACGAGAACCGCGACATCAACGGGGAACAACACACCGGGTTCATGATCGCCCAGGGTACCATCCGAAGAGGAAGTCGTTGCTCCACGGCGAAAGCTTTCCTGAGACCCGCGAGACTACGGAAGAATCTCCACGTCGCCATGCATTCCCACGTGACGAAGATCCTGATCGATCCGAAGACAAAAAGAACTTACGGGGTGGAGTTCGTTAGGGATGAAAAGGTGTTCAGGGTACGAGCGAAGAAGGAAGTGATAGTTTCAGGGGGTTCCGTGAACTCCCCTCAACTTCTCATGTTGTCCGGCCTGGGACCCAGACAACACCTCACGGAGATGGGAATCCCGGTGATCCAGGATCTACAAGTTGGTCAGAATCTCCAGGATCATATCGGATTGGGTGGATTGACTTTCATGGTGAACCAAGAGATATCTATGGTGGAGAAACGTCTACATAGTGTGAACGCGGTGATGCAATACGCGGTATTTGGCGATGGCCCTTTGACGGTGTTGGGAGGTGTCGAAGGACTAGCGTTCGTTAACACGAAATATGTTAACGCTTCAGATGATTTTCCTGATATTGAATTACACTTTATATCTGGATCGACGAACTCCGATGGTGGGAGACAGTTGAGGAAGGTTCATGGGCTGTCGAAGAAATTTTACGACGCTGTTTTCGGGCCCATTAACGATCAGGATGTGTGGAGCGTTATACCGATGCTTTTAAGACCCAAAAGCAAAGGTGAAATTAAACTAAAGAGTAAGAATCCGTTCGATCATCCGCTGATCTATCCGAATTACTTTAAAGATCGAGCAGATATCGATACGCTGATCGAGGGGGTGAAAATTAGTGTTGCTCTCAGTCGAACAGCGTCGTTTAAACGATTTGGTAGTGAATTAAATTCACAACAATTTCCCGGTTGCAAACACGTGCCGATGTATACCGATCCCTATTGGGAATGTATGATCAGGTATTATTCAGCTACGATTTATCATCCGGTAGGCACGTGTAAAATGGGTCCATATTGGGATCCAGAAGCTGTCGTAGATCCTCAGCTTCGAGTTTATGGTGTCAGTGGTCTGAGAGTTATTGACGCGTCGATTATGCCAAATCTCGTTAGTGGAAACACTAACGCACCTGCGATCATGATCGGGGAGAAAGGATCCGATATGATAAAAGAATTTTGGCTGAAAAGACGGGGTCGAAGTCTCAGAAATCCGTTCGTGAAGTAATTTCGTTGTAGAAACATTTTCAACAGAGAGAAACTCGTTACGGAAAGTTAGGTCAGATGATCTTGGCGATGATCTTAGATGAGCGATATTGTTTGTAAATATTAAACGAATAATTTATTAGGATAAAGGTGATAATTGATAAGGTGCGCGGCAAAATGATGCGAGGCATCGAGTTCACAGTTTCGAGATATCTGTTAGATTGTATTTTGTATCCTATTTTTACGATTTAAAATCTCTGCGTTAAGATTACAATGAAACTGTGGTTCTCCGATGATTCTCCATAATTAAATCTGTGACTGTAGGGCAAAACTATACGAGTCACTCGTGCCAATTTCTGTTGTTTCGCCTTGCAACGAAAGACAGTAATACTTAAGAGAAAATTACAACGATAAACTGTGTATCTATTGTAGAAAATGTTTTGTAAATAATGACACACACTTCTCGACCGAGAATGCGACTTTTTATTTGGCAAGAACATTCTGCCAGGGAAAAAACACAAAAGTTTCCTCTTCCTGTTGACCGAATTCGATGACAAGTGTTTATTAATATCAAATTGACGAATATCACGACGCGACAAGAGGAAGCGTCGGTTCTCGCGGTGTCCGACGATAAAACGAAACGAATTTACGTTGTCATCGCGTACACGGATTTTTCCAATTAACAATCACGCGGACACGACCGACACGACGAACCGCTCGTTGACATTTTCCTCGCGAGAATTTCTCACCGACGTTTTAACGAACGTTGCACAATCTGCATTCGAGTGCTCGAGCACGTACCGAAAATCGCTGACGCGAGTATTTTTTTTTTATTTTATTTATTACGGAGAGAGACGAACCGTCGAAAGAATTTCTTTCAAAAGCGGCTTTCGGACAGTCGATTTTCACGCTTTACGGAAAGCATGTTACCATGGGAGAAACGATATAGCAAAGTGTCATCGAGGATTGATTGTACGGTATCGTTATAATTAATCAAAGTGATATTATTATACCACCAAACTTACGTTAATCATAACAATCTTTTCGATTCAGACGAACATCTTTAAACGGAGATAGTGTGATCGATTAAAAAAGAAAGAAACAATCTAGAAAGAAGATGACTTTTATCGGCAGATTATCCGCGCTTCGAATCGCATCATCGTATGGCCCTGAGCTGAGTTATTTGATACTCTTGCGATTATTAATCGCCTTATTGAGAAGAGATATCGTTGACAGGGAGCACAGGGTAAAATCGGTACCGCCGACGATGCTGTCGGATAATTACGATTTCGTGATAATCGGCGGCGGATCCGCGGGTTCGGTGCTCGCGAATCGTCTATCGGAAAACGGAAATTGGACGGTGCTCCTATTGGAGGCTGGCACGGACGAGCCAGTTTTATCCGACATCCCATTAACTTTTCCAGCCCTTCAGCTTACGCCGCTGGATTGGAAATTTAAAACAGAACCCTCCGCTAATTACTGCCAGGCTATGAAGAATCGCCAATGTAACTGGCCACGCGGAAAGGTATTCTAAATTAACATTCATTCCATTTTAGGGATCTTCTTAATTTAAATTGGTGTGAATCGATTCGAGGTAATTCTTGCGGGGAATTTCTACGCGCCAAAGTTGCTGCGTTCTCAAATTTCTACGCCCCGAAATCCCTGCGTTCTCAAATTCCTACGCGCCAAAGTTCCTACGTGCTCAAATTTCTACGCGCTGAAATCCCTGAGTTCTCAAATTTCTACGCACCGAAATTCCTACGTTTTCAAATCCCTACGCGCCTAAATTCCTACGCGCCGAAATTTCTACGTTCTCAAATTTCTACACGCTGAAATCCCTGAGTTCTCAAATTTCTACGCACCGAAATTCCCACGTTTTCAATTTCTACGCGCCAAAGTTCCTGCGTTCTCAAATTTCTACGCGCTAAAATTCCTGCGCTGAAATCTTTCTCAATCTTACAATCAATTTCCATACATCGCAACTATTTTCCTGAAGGTGCTCGGTGGTAGCAGCGTGTTAAACGCGATGCTCTACGTCCGCGGTAACAGGAAAGATTACGACGCCTGGAAGGACGCCGGTAATCCCGGTTGGGATTACGCGAGCGTGTTGCCCTTCTTCAAGAAGTCCGAGGATATGACGCTAAAGGAACTACAGGATTCGCCTTATCACCAGAAGGGCGGCCATTTGACCGTAGAACATTTCAAACAACGAACTCCCGTCACTGATTACTTTCTAAAGGCTGGTCGTGAAATGGGATACGAAACCGTGGATGTGAATGGACCGCGGCAAACGGGCTTTACGTATTCTCATGGAACTCTTAGAGACGGGTTACGTTGCAGCGCAGCTAAAGCTTTTCTGCGTTCTGCTTCGAAACGGAAAAATCTTCACGTAAGCACTCATTCCATGGTAGAGAAGATTCTTGTGCGGGATGGTAAGTTAAATGGTGTTCACCGTATTCAGGGAAATGAATCTCCTGGCGGTGAAGATTTTCAATTGATATTTTAGCATGCGTGTCTTAGAAGACATTATAACAAAGGAAATTGGATAATCTGTGCTTTTAAATTTTGAATACATTTAAAATTGTTGCAATTGTAAAAGTTTGACGCGAGCCAATTATAATGCGTGAGAACTGCAACGTTTAAAATCCGCGAGCGTTTGAATCACCACGGTTTCGCAGCTACCTATATCAATTATTTTCACCGATAGAAAATGGTTCGAAAACCGCTTACGCCATCAAATTTCGCAATGGATCGAAACGCCGCGTGATTAAGGCAAATCGCGAAATTATTCTGTCTGCCGGCGCGATACAATCACCGCAAATCTTGATGCTGTCTGGCATCGGTCCGAAGGATCATCTAAATCAGCTGGGGATTCGTGTAATTCACGAATCGATCGGCGTGGGGAAAAATCTGCAAGATCACGTGGCAATGGGTGGACTCGCTTATCTCGTCGACCCGCCGATGAATTTTAACAAATCGAAATCTTTCACTTTCATTTTACCGAAAACCGTCACTGCCAAGGAGGTTAAAGAATTCATCTGGAATGCCACTGGACCATTATACGTGTTACCTGTCTGCGAAGCCCTGGCTTTTATCAACACAAAGTGAGTTCGAGAAATTATTAATTAAGACTCATATTAAAATTTCATCGATTCGAATAATCTGCGATCGATAAACGTTGAACGAATGAAAATCCGATTCTTTGAATTGAATTTCTTGCTTTCAGATTCGCAGATAAGAGGAGAGATTATCCGGATATTCAATTATTTTTTACTTCGTCGGCCGACAATACCGACGGTGGTCTTTTCGGAAAAAGGGACTGCGGCCTCGATGACGATTTTTTCGCTAATATGTTCGAAAACATTTTGTACAAAGACACCTACTCCGTGATGCCTCTTCTACTGAGGCCTCGCAGCAGAGGGTACATTAAACTTCGGTCCAAGAACCCGGATCAGCATCCCATTATCGTGCCTAATTACTTCGAGGATCCCCACGATCTTGACGTCTTGGTAGACAAAACGTTTTCTCATCCCTCTCGTCATTACCCCTCATAGACACTGTTACCTCATGGAATATGATTCACATTCTTTATATTTAAAGATCACATTCCGAAACGTGCAAACGAGAATACTATTAATGATAAATTAATCCCTTACTTAATTGTCTCTCAACTACGATCACTGTCAAAAAGAATTCAAAATTTATCAGTCTTTCAAAATGATCCAATACCAATGATGATCATTCGTTTCACGATTCCTCCCATTCTAGCGTTAGTATATATAATAATAATACAAAAAATGTCTATAAATCACAGGTAGAGGGTGCGAAATTCGTGCACAAAATGATCGATACACCGTCGATGAGGAGTTTGAACGCCAGACCGAATCCAAACGTAATCCCCGAGTGCTCGTCGTGGGGTTTCGCATCCGATGACTATTGGCGGTGTCACGCGCGTCATTACACAATGACGATCTATCATCCCACGGGGACATGTAAAATGGGCCCCGCGAAGGACGCGTCGGCGGTGGTCGATGCCAGATTAAAAGTTCACGGGGTGAACGGACTGAGGGTGATCGATGCCTCGATCATGCCAAATATTGTCTCCGGAAACACGAACGCTCCGACCATTATGATCGCCGAGAAAGGCGCGCACATGATAAAGGAAGATTGGTTAAATGATAACGTTTAACAGCGAGGCACGCGGTCGTTGTGTTTGTTTTCGTAATTAAGTCTGTCGACACGTGCGATGCTGCGAATATATCTGGCAGTATTTCATTGCTAAATGTACGGGGGATCAGTGGAAAAGAAAAAGAAATGAAGAAATGAAAAGAGTTATTGTATGATTTTGGAATTTCGATATTTATCGATATTTTGATTTTTTAGTGATGCGAATTCATGGGAATTGAGATTTTTCGCGAGACTGGAGTGCGATGACCTCGGGTAATAAACCCCACGGTAATTTCAGGTGACTCTTACAATTGGTAATAAAGCAATCGACCTTCCCTAATCTCGCAAATATTATTCCAATGTTAATCCCTTCGTTACCGGCAGCGTTCGATAACGCTGATAACGAGGGCAGGATCGCTGTTTCACGTTTGCGCGGATTAGCGACAAGTTTTTTTTTGTCTACAAACCCAAATCCCACCCTGATTAGAGTACCAATTAGACACCTCTCGAATTTAGAAATAAATCTAACTGGGGAACAAGTGTTTCCCGCAAGACAACGATCCCGTTTCTCACATCTCACCGCGCGAGTCCGAGTGAACCACACGGAATCGCTTGGGTTGCGAACAACTCGTTTTCTTCCGTAGGTGGAAAAAAAATCATCCGAATGAAAGTGAAACCAATTCGCTTGAACGCGAAACAGACGCGGCTTTAGTTCGTCTTACAAAGAACACTTAAAAACCAACGAACCGCACCGTGGCGTCCGTGTTCGACGGTTAGGCTAATTACCATTGCGAAGCGGCATTCGCGTAATCGAAAAATAACAAATATCGTTAAACATTTAATTGCACTCGACACCCGCACATCGATGATTTATCGTATCCTAATTAAAATATCGATCAAATCAGCTCCCCCTACACCTCTCCCTCGAACTCGAAGGGCAAACGAGCGAATGATGACGATTAGCGAAAATCATCGTTGTAAATCGTGGCTGCCACACGCGTGTAAGTTTCTCGCTGTCAAATATATGCACAAGTGTGTGTATTACGAATCCCTAATGCCACTTTCTTCCACCACGCGCGAACCGGTACGGCACACATATACCCGAAATGTGAACTGCGATATGCTTCACTTCCTCGGATAAACTAGTATAAGCTGTACTCGGGTACCGAAGTGGCGAGCCTAGATCAGTGTAATTATATAATAACCCGGCTGGATCATTGTAGCGCCCGGTAAGACCCAGCGAAACTCTTTGTTTTAACGAATTACCACGGGAACGATGATTGGAACTCCGTTTACGAATTTTATCGAGTCTCCCTGCGAATTGGGAGAATTATATTTTTTCTCCCTGGTTATTGTCCGTCGAAATCTACTAATGATTTCGACCGTCATTATCGAGAAACTTATTCCTGATTCTAATCACAAAACATGTGACACGTTTGCACGCTGTTCGAAGAGTAATTGATAAATGTTTATTGGAATTTTTCGTAGAATTTATGTGTAATTGGGAGTATTTTTTTTCTTCGGAATAATTCCGGTTAATTTGCATTTTATGTCGGAGAATGTTACGCCAATTTGCACCGGTAGCTCCGCGGCGAACTAAAGACCATTCCTTCCAGGTTTCCGAGTGTTAAATACGTCCCACGCTTTTTCTATATTTCTTCTATTTAATTTCCTCTCGCGGTTCACTTTGATCTCGCGAGGGGGAGAATCGGGTCCGCGTGGTGCAGGCTTAATAATCCAGAAGCGACTGTCTCGGCGTGTCCGAACAGAAAGAACGTCCATACATTCTCTATTTCTCAATATGAGAAACTCGAGCGATTTTTTTCATCCATTTTCACGTTAACTTCGCACCGTTAGAAAGCTTCCATCGATATTGTTAGTTTTACCTGTATTATATCCATTCGTCGCTAACTTAAATCATGAACGGGTAAACAGCTATTTCTAAAAATATACAAAAAGAACAACAACAACAATAATATCAACGACAACAGATAACGGAGCTTCCGAATCTAGATTTTTTTATCCATAACGTCGATCGAAATCCATGTCCGTTGAAACACTTGCTGGAGATTACTCCATAACGGTCTGATATTTCCACAGCGTTTCGCTACACATTCCTGGACGAAGTTTCCACGAATTTCGTCAGACGGTAACACGTTTTCTCTCGCGTAATTTATTTTCATTTGTCCGCGCGAATTCGATCGGTATTCGCCGAGAGGCAGCTGAATTACTCGTCAGTCGTAAGGCTCGTTATCGGCGTGACGGTGTCACGCGACGATGTAAAACAAATTCAAGCATGTCCCCGTCAACGTCATTGCACCATCTTCCGTGATTAATCTCACGTTGACAGCCATCCATTGACGTATTCTCGTTTTCACCCGAATCGAACCCGCCGAATTACGCTCGACGGGTATAAACCGTCGTCCTTAAACGTCGACGGATTTCAGTTCGTCAGGGACCTTTGTAGAATCGGACGAGTTATTTTCTATAGTAACGCTAACGTGGTCCTCGTCATACTAACACATTTTATTGAACATTTCTAGTGAATTTCGCGTGAGTTTGATCGATGAATAAAATCACAATAAATCGATAATTAACTTTTGTTTCTATTAACAAAACTTTGTTCATTTTTCACTTAAATATATGTTCTACGATTATTTAACAAAACTGAACAACATTTCTTGGTGAATACTAGTTTTATTTATACGATTCTCGTTATTCAGCACGAATCTACGAAATACGTGGTTGTAAGTGAGCCGCGCGTTCTAGTGACAGACTGCAAACAAACGTAAAAGTACATTTCACGCGTGCAATGTGTTAAGGCTACGCTTTCCGCGACGTTGGCGCGGAGTGAAACCATAAAGCTTGCTGCAATTTAGAGTGATTCACGTTCGCCTCGCGCGTTGCAAATCGCCCGCCGCCGGACCCTCGCATCCTGGTAATCATTCGGATTTGCTTCGTTTACGTAACGAGCGTGTGCGCCTACATTTTTCTTTTGTCCCGCTCGTTCGCCGCTCTTTTTTCTTTATTTTTTTTATAACGCGTTCTTTCGCGCTCCTCCGCGGGGACCGACGACCGGCGTCGAAAGTCTACTTCTGCCGCGGATTCGCTGCCGGACGGCTCCGAAATAGGAGAGCAGCTTTTTTTTTTGTTTGTGGAACTCGTTCGCTTGGGTGATCGACGCTTAACACCTGTAGCTGTTAATCGCAACTTGGAATTAGTTGAAATTAGAGATTCGCGAGTTGCTATTCGATGGAATAAATTATTCGGAATGTGCGTTTCCTGATGAGTTCTAAACAACAAGATGACTCGAGTAAGGATCACCCCGTGACCCATTGGACGATGGTTAATTACGAATACTAGTTGATTGCTTTCCACGTGTGACACATGCCTGGAAAGCCGTGTGAAGTGCGAGCGGTGAAAATTAGAAGGGAAGAACAGTGGGAAGTTCATCGAGTGGGTCGTTAACGAAAGTGTTAATTTCGGTGGTATTCTTTTGACATATAGTCACGTGACCCTCTAAACTTCTGCATTATTAACGCTTTACCCTATTTAATCAATTCCACAAATAAATATATCATTATTAATTCTATTATTAATATAAACCTTTATCTTCACAGTATTTCATTCGTTAAAATTAACAAGTTTGATGAATAATTTCGACTTATCAAATCCTCTACGGTAGAATCGTTCGTTTCTTCTCAGAATACACTTATCGAACTCCATGTGTGCCACACGTGTGTTCGGTGAAAGAGCCGCGGGAGATCGAGTATATTTACATCGGTTATATACCACGTTTCTCACCGTGACTGTACCATCTTCCTCGCTAAACTTGGACCACCTCCGCGGTGTGCCTCGGCCACGACGCTTATTTCGTCGACGTCTTATTTCCGCGAACCCGTTCAGCATCTCCGACGGTCCCTCGACGGAACTTTCATTCAGGAATCCGAGCCGCGCGGGATGCATTGAACTCTCTCTCCGCGAGTCGCCCGACCGTCTCTCGATCGCCTTCGGGGACAAAGAAAAAAAAAAACGGTTCGATCGCCCAGGGTCAAGATCGACGAAATTCAACGACCTCCCGCTTTGTCGTACAAATTCTCGATTATAAATGGAAATCCTGACGAGTCCGTATCGATTAAACGTTACCAATAAATCGATCGAGAGATTCAATCGGGTAGCTGTTGCGATTTTTTCGGAAAGTTTGTACGTAAAATGTGTTGCAAATAGTAATCGTAAACGATCTTTCTCTATATGTATAATTCTCCACATATTTATATTCAAAATTACCATTTTATACTCGTTATAATGCAAAACCTCGTTATTTCTTCGTGATGAGTACACTAGTGAAAACTAAATAAAGTAGTTAATGTCTATCTATGATTTCCCACGATTCTGCGGTAAAAGTATCGATCCATTCCGTGTTGATTAATTCCTCGCAAGTAACGCGGAGCGTCTCGCTGGAGAATTACGGGAGGGTTAAGAAACTGTCCGGCTGTTCCTGCTGCCCGAGTTCCGTTTAACCGACGATGACGTCAGGTCACTCTTTCTCCGAGCCCGGGAGAGTGTGTACGGCACACGGTCGCTTAATTAGTGTGTCTAGCGCGGTCGCGGATGCTCTTACCAAACGATCCCCGGGCGAGAAAATGAATCGTTGTTGCTCTGCATAGCGGGGCTTTCACGCAGAAACTCGCCGAGCAACGCCGGTCTCGCATGAGTTCCTCTCTCGTCGATTTAATAAAAGAGAAGCGTTAAAGAGTCGCTCTCTCACCTACCCAAATGCCGCCGAAATGTTCGTCGCGCCGGAATGACACGGTTTTGCTGTTCGCCGCGTGGTTTTCCGTCAGGAGGAGTATCTCGAGTAAAATTGCCCGTCGATTGTCGCGACTTTCACGTGGTGAAGGATTCGATGTTGATTCGTGTAAGGGATCACACAGTGTCGGAAGCCTATGAGTTAGTTTCCCTGCACGCGGATGGAGAGTGAGTATGTATTCCCAGTTGTACGAAATACAACCCCGGAGAGGGTAACTAATTCATTCTACTAGCAAGTGTTTCTGTTATTTTTCATAAAATGTTGCTTTTGTTTTTTTTTTCTGTCCCTCGTTGGAACTCCGGCGAGTCGATAAGATCACGTGAAAGGGAGAATTGTATCTAAGTGTAATTACTCAGTGGGTTATCACGGTGTCTAGGTGCTCGAGAATGTACTCGAAAAGATACACTCTTACTTTCCACAGTGCATTGCCACCGGTAGATTATTTCTACTCCGGTGAAATGATTCCGTCCGACCGCGGTTTCTTGTCGTTGATGTTGTTGTTGTTGTTTTTTTGATTTTATTGTGATCGCCGGGTGAAATTGTAACGCGATTCATTTGCCTTGGTTGCGCGTCGGAACGGACTTTCACGTCTCCGCGGATCCCACCGTCGGTTTCCGAGTTGCCTCTGAGATGATTGGCTTTTACTCGATAAGTTTCCGTCGCCGATGTGTTCGACCGACGTGCTCGTGTCGGTGAAATGATTTCATACCGTCCGTAAGTGTCGATTTTCCTTTTCTTTTCAACGTCCTGGCGCATTCCGCGGACGTTCCGCATCGCGGAGAAAACGCTCGATTAACGAGAACGTAACGAGAATTGCGATAAAAATCGAGGAAGTCGGGAATTCGATAAGTACACCTGCTATTGCGATGTGTCTATGCAATTATATCGCACTAATGTCTCTATCAAACTAGGCAATTAGCGCCCGAAGTGGCACGTAAGAATAAATGAATACGTAACTAATTACTTAACAAATTACTCGGCAACTTTGTAATCGTCGATGGCGAATTGTAAATCATTATTATTTAACTGGAATATATATAAATATATCTCCTTCGAATGATAAGTTACACATGTGATAAATAAATGTTTTACATATTTCGCCTGTCGATTAGCGGCTCAACGACGACGCATATTCATGACAGTAAATACGTGTGTGCTTTAATTAAAAATGTACCTCTCGATTCAATTTCATTCATTAATGAATGAATTAATCGACATTTGGTACGGCGCAGCTGATCTAATACACAAACGCGCCCCGAAAATAGCAGTAATTATGCAAATTGCACGGAATTATCCGGTTAATTACACCTGTCCGAGTGTAAATGACGTTTATTTACCGCGATAAGAAACAAAAATATCGTCGGTTTATCTTCTGCTTGCAGGTGACATTGGCCTCTAAGTTAACAAAATGCGGTTTCACATCCTGCTCGCACTTCTGGTTCAATTAACAAATGGTTTCCTCGGTCGACCGTTTCAGGTAAATCTCATTACCCTATCTTATAGTTGTCGATTCACCTGTCACGATAAAAAAAATAATCGCTCACCAGTTATCATGATCTCTTGTCGATACGCGGTCATTGAAAAATAAATCCATGATTCTAAATTGACATTATTTTCTTTTTTTTTATTTAATTATAATCTCCTGCGATCTGTGATTTGTATGACATTCTAGACAATCACCCATAGATTCTACACTAACAACATTTACATTTTGCAACCTTATTGGATGTTAGTGTACCTTCTCCGCCATAACGTTCCGAGACTTTGTGCCAAATAATTTGGCTGATGGGCCAGCGAATGCGGGCGTTATCGATGTGGGTGAAGGTTTCCCTGCAATTCTTAGGCATCCTTAATATACAGCGAACCCGTGTCATTTTTCTGCAATTTTCGTTAACAAACCATGTGTGCATCACTCGCGAAGGTTTCTCATCGGCAAGATTTTCTTCACGTTATGCAGAGAAGTTTCGTGTACTTTCTAGCGATCGTCAACGTGATCTCGTCGCATTTGGTTCGTATTAACAACGCGTCTCCCTCTGTTCGACGATCGGTTGCCAGTTTAATTTCCCCCTTTCGATTCGCGTAAGATAGAAGGTACAACAACACAGGTAGCCAAACGTATCGCGAGATGTTGCGTCATCCCGATAAAACACGAAGGATCTAACGATGAACTCGTTAACGATTTTACAGCCGACCCCTTTAATTAGTTCCAGCCGAACCGGTTAACCAGCAGCACAGGATGTTGCCAATGCAATTTCCAAGACACCAAGTACATGGCCTCCACGTGCGGCGGGACGCCCTCGTTCATGAGACTGGTTCAAAATTTGGTCTCATCCAGCTGCGAGATCGCTGATCCCTGTCGCAGGCTCGGGAAGGACGAGGTTCCCGAGGGAGAATGGTGAGATCAGTTTTTTCGTTTGCCAGCCTCGTCCGTGTTATGTCAAAGATGGAGGCAACTCCCCTTTCTCTCCCTCAAGAGAGTCACGACAAAAGATTCAATTTGTGGAAAGATGGCACTCTCAACTACTTTTGTCTGCTGCAAAGTGGTGGCAGAATAAGATCTTTAGAGACAGTATAAAGCCTGCTAAAACAATACTGTTTCATCTACCGTCTTGAAACACCTTGTAGAATCGTGGAAACTTTAAATTTCAGTGAATTTTTGTGTATGATTCTCCGTAGGTTGTAGTTATTTTTAAAATATATATTCAATAGCTTTTCTATATTCATTTTTCGGCTTCGATATATTTATAATCGACTACAAAAGGTCTTGATATATCATTGGAGACGTTAATTGTGTATATTTATGTTATTAATCAGGTTCGACTTCATAGTTGTGGGTGCCGGGGTAGCCGGCCCTATAATCGCCAGAAGGTTAAGCGATAACCCATGGTGGAAGGTCCTGTTGATCGAAGCGGGACCGGAAGAGCCATCGATGACTGCCATTCCGGGACTCGCGTTCAACGCGGTGAATTCCAGTCTCGATTGGAACTTCAAAACGGAACCCACGCAACCACATCCGACCGCGTGTTTGGGTATGTAACGCGGTTTTTACACGGTTACACATATATGTAGATTATGCAAATCTCACCCCGTTTGTTTCACTTTCGTGAACCGCCCGACGAGAGATTCACAGTGTTCCGTGTAGCTCGCTAATTATCAGCCATTAGAACAGAGAAACAATAGCAATAAACGACGGATGAATTACGGGGAAAGTGAGGAAGAAAGTTTTACTCGATACGGGGTTCATTAGTCATTCGTCTCACGGGAAACCCTCTGATTAATGTACGTCATTAAACATATCCCCAAGTTTCGCATGATTTATCCGATGATTAGGGCCACCGATGACCCGCGTGACAATTTCTACTGATCAGTAGAAAGTCATAATTAGAATGAAACTTCTAGAAATAGTTAAAATAAGGATAGGACACGTTCGAATTATTTGATTATCAAATCATACAATTCTTATTGTCACCATTTAGAAAATCATGGCGTGTGCACCTGGCCCAGGGGGAAAATGATGTCCGGCACAGGTGGGATGTACGGAATGATGTATGTCCGAGGTCATCCGGAGGTGTACAACAGCTGGGCCAGAGCCGGGGCGACCGGCTGGTCCTACGACGAGATCACGCACTACTTTGAACGAGCTGAGAATCCGATAGATCAGTCCCTGGTGTCCGACAGGCCCAGGATGGTCCCAACCCCGGGTCCCATGAAGATTCAGTACTACCCGCACAAACCGCAATTCGCGGACGAACTGTTGAAAGCTGCTGGTCAGCTGGGCTACAGAACCTCGAAACTCAAGGAGTACCAGCAGACTGGTTTCATGGTTGCCCCGATGGCTACCGAGAACGGAATGCGTGGAACAACGTCCAGGGCCTACCTGAGACCGGTACATGACAGAAGAAACCTGAAGGTGACGATCAACGCTCAGGTGACAAAGATTCTGATAGGACAATGGGACAACAAGGCCTACGGCGTGGAAATGATAGATAAGAACGGTTACAAACGTATCGTCAAGGTCAATAAAGAGGTCATATTGACAGCTGGTGCTGTAGGATCACCTCAGATCCTGATGAACTCTGGTATAGGACCCAAAGAACACCTGACCAAATTGGGTATCAACGTGGTGAAAGATCTTCCGGTGGGAAAGAATCTTCACAATCACGTCTCGGTTGGTGTTCACTTCAGCATCAAGGACACCGCATACGAGGCTATGACCATGGACTCTGTGAACGAGTACCTAGAGACCAAATCCGGTCCCCTGGCGAGCACCGGGGTCACCCAGGTGACGGCGTTCTTCGAGAGTTACTACTCGGTGAACGGCGTCCCGGATATCCAGGTGTTCTTCGACGGATTCAGCTCCAAGTGTCCGAAGACCGGTTTGGAGTTCGAGTGCCTGAACGCGGCTCTCACCGTGTGTCCTGGTAGGAGAGAGATCGTCGCCAGGCCGACGACGGTGACGGTCGAAAGTCGCGGGTACATGAAACTGAGATCAGCGAACCCAGTGGCGCCACCGCTCATCTATCCGAACTACTTCGCTGACCCGAAGGACCTGAAGGTCCTAGTGCAGGGGGTGAAGAAGGTGATAGAACTGACGAACACCCAGGCAATGAAGAAGTGGGACCTGAGACTGGAACCTGTGATACATCCTCTTTGCACCAAGTATGAGAGGATTTGATTTTCGTACAATCTAGGTTTAGATAGTTCTTGCTAAATATTGATGATAACCTTCGTTTTCTATTTTTAGCTACCACTTCGCTACCGATGCCTACTGGGAGTGTTTAGTGAGAGCTGCAACTGGTCCTGAAAACCATCAAGCAGGTACCTGCAAAATGGGTGCCTACGAAGATCCCACAGCAGTGGTGGACCCGGAACTTCGTGTTCGTGGAATACCAAACATTCGAGTAGCAGACGCTGCCATCTTCCCTATCGTGCCGAACGGCAATCCTATCGCGGCTATCATGATGGTCGCTGAGAAAGCGGCGGACATGATCAGTCACACGTGGCCAAAAATGTGAACCTCGACGACGGATTTTAACGGACTCCTCGAGAACGTTAGAATAAAGACTATTTTCTCGTTAACGGTGCCTGCGTTACTTTTACCTTTTACCACGTCGACTCCTAGAACGTATGATAATTCATCGAACCCAGGGAACTGTACTTTGATAATTGAAAATTCGATAGACTGATATATTTTAGAATAGGAAAGTACAATAGTAGGAATGAGGAAAAATAATTAAATAGAATTTTAGGAGGGTGGAATGTATCAGTTGGAAATGATTCAAGTATCAACGGCAAACATTTCCCGTAGAAAATAAGGAAGCTATATCGATCTCCCCGGAAGATATCCCCGGCTATTGTTAAACTTATATTGTGTCGGAAAAAAGGCGGGTCAAGTGGGTGAACCCTATTTCATCTTCACAATAGGAGGTCAGAGTTCCCGAGTCTGACAATATTCAAAGACACCCATGAACAGTATTTCAACGCGTAGAAAAAGTTGGATAAACAATTTGACACTTTTATGAAACGATACAGAAGAAAATGGGGCACTCATAGGAACGTAGCTTTGCTAATCTTTGAGTAATTTCTATTTGATATTAAAACGTAATAGGATCTATTTCTGATATCACGTGAGAACATCTTGCGAGGGGCAATTGTTAATCGTCACATAAATACGATCAGATTCATGCTGGATTTTTCTTATTCTATGATTGCAATTCAATACGTATACTTCATATGATCTATCGTGCGGAAGGTTGCGGCTAACATGGTCAATTATGGAAAGATATGTAATGCAAGAAGATAAGAAGAAACGATATGAAGCGAGGTTTTTACAGACGGGACATATATATATGTATATATATGTTAAATAGATCGCCGCTTGACTTCGGAGGGGAACGAAGTTCCGCCCGACGAAACGTTTTACTTTGGATTCGACTGCCACGGTGTTTGGATCGTAGATCACTGCTGAAGGATCTATCGGTAGGTGGGACTTGACTTCGACTTCCACGGTTCACTCTACTAGTCGATATTACAAGTTTGTTAGTGGTATTATTAACGACACAACTTTTATTCGCGATATTCGTGACTCGGCTGGTGAAAAATGTTACTTGTCCAACGCGAGGGAGTTTCATTGTTCATCGAGCGACATAGTCGTGGTTAAATATCATATTTCATGGGAATTCAATTCACCTCGGTAACGTGCTTTCATGATAATACTTCGAGTGCCATAGCCGCCACACCTGGATGACTTGTAAGTTTCCAAGAGTTCCTATTTATGAGCGAGAGTCTTATTTACTCAAGGTGGGACACTTTTTGTTAAGCATATCCATATGATTACTGAGTTCTTCGAGGAAACGTACTCTCCCGCCTTAAAATACGGTTCGTTGGATTTTCAAATTTTTAAATGACATTTAATATCAATTCGTTAACGGTCATAAGTCACCTTACAATACTCGTTAGACATGAAAACAGTACTTTATCCCTGCGGACGAAAAAAAATTCCAAATTACGATCAAACGTTCCCAATAATCCTTGCAAACAGCACTCTGGACTCTCTCGTCATCCCGATTCTTTCCAGAACATGGAATCCTGTCTAACCGCGGGCTGCGCGGCGTCCGTGTCGCCGTCACCGACGGCCCTCTTCTCGCAGCTGGTGCACACGTTGCTGGCGGCCCAGTGCACCCTGGGGAACAGCGCCGACTACCCGCCGAACCGTGCCGACGAGATCCTCTCGTCGAAACGGGAATTCGACTTCGTCGTCGTCGGCGCAGGAACCGCCGGTTCCGTTTTGGCGCACAGACTGACGGAGGTGACGAATTGGAACGTTTTGCTGATAGAGGCTGGTGACGATCCGTTGCCGATATCCGACGTCCCGTCGCTGGTTCTTCTGATGTACAAATCGCCCCAGGACTACGCGTACGAAGTGGAACCCAACGATGGTTACTGTCAGGGTGCCGCCACCAAAAAGTGTCGATGGTCCAAGGGCAAGGCCCTTGGCGGTAGCACGGTCATCAACGCCATGTTACACGTCCACGGGAACGACCGGGATTACAACGAGTGGTCGGAGTTCGGGAACGAAGGCTGGGACTACGAGCAGGTGTTGCCCTACCTGAGGAAGTCGGTGAACTGCGCGAAAGAGTACGTGGACAAATGGGGAAACAGGTACTGCGACACGAAGGGACCGTTGCCTCTGAGGAACTACAACTATAGTATGACGAATGTTCAGGAACTGATCATCAACGGTACCAAGGAACTGGGTGTAAAGAATTTAGATACTTTCCTGGGTGCGGAATATGTCGGTTATGGGAAGGCTTTGGGTACCATGAACAACGGTCGAAGGGTCAACGCGGCAAGGGCGTTCCTGTCCCCGGTGAAAGATAGAAAGAATCTTTACGTGATGAAGTCTACGAGGGTCGACGAGATTTTATTCGATGGAAATCGAGCGGCAGGGGTCAGAGCGACCATGAAGGACGGCACGTCCGTCGAGATCAAAGTAACAAAAGAAGTGATTCTTTCCGCCGGAAGTATCGCCAGTCCCCAGATACTGATGTTGTCCGGTATCGGACCCAAGGATCATTTAACCGAGATGGGAATCACACCCAGGATGGATCTTCCCGTGGGAAAAAATCTTCAGGATCACATAGTCTGGTTGGGTTTGATGTTAACTTATGTGAATCAAAGTGCTCAGATGCCTGGCCCGAAAATGATGATGGACTACGCGTACGAATTTCTGATGCATTCCTCTGGCGAGTTAGCTACGGTTGGCAGCATCGATCTGTTGGGATTCATCAACGTCACCGACTACAAGGCGAAGTACCCTGACGTCGAGTTCCATCACACCCACCTGCCACGTTGGCAGGTGGCGAAAGCAAAGTCTCTGATGAGGGCGTTCGATCTGAACGAGGAGATGATCGAGGGGGTGGGCACCCTGATCGAGTACTTCGACGTGCTGCTCTTCTGTCCAGCTCTTCTCAAGCCGAAGAGTCGAGGGTACCTGAAGCTACGAACCACGAATCCGAAGGATCAGCCGCTGATCCACGCGAACTACTTCGAGAACTACGACGACATCAAGATACTCCTGAAGTCCGTGGACTTCGTCAAGGCGCTGCAGAACACCGAGACGTTCAAGAAACTGGGAATCCAGCTGCAACACCCGGACATCCCGGGTTGTCGTCACCTGCAGCCCGACTCGGATGCTTATTGGGAGTGTAACATCAGAAATCTAGCGACAACGGTGTTCCATCCGATCGGAACGGCCAAGATGGGACCTTCCGGCGATCCAACAGCCGTCGTGGATCCTCGACTTAAAGTACGCGGGATCGAGGGATTGCGGGTGATCGATGCATCCATCATGCCGACGATCGTCAGTGGAAATAGTAACGCTGCTACGCTGATGATCGCGGAGAAAGGAGCGGATATGGTCAAAGAAGATTGGTCGAAGAAGGATGAACTTTAATCGTCCTGCCCCCTGATTTTTTTGGGACTCGATTACCATGAATATGTGTCACTTACATTTGTCACTTAAAACGATTTTAACTTATTCCTAAATTTATCATATTTCTTGAATAATTTATATATAATATGTTTAATACATCGAATGATTTGGCTGTTTACAGAAATTTAAAGGAACTCTAAAGTATTTCTTGTGAGACATTTTTAATGGACACGAATGACCCATTCGTGGTAATCACAAATTAATCATCGTAAATCAACTGTATACGAAAAATGAAATAAAGTCGACGATTATCTTATTCGCTAGTGACGTTTACATGGATGAAATTCTCTAAGAGAATTTCTTAGATTTCGTAGAAACTAATTACAGTATCACGACAGAAGTTCTTCGACACCTTGAAATAAATGACGTAGAGTATAACGATTTAATTTTAAGCACCGTTTAATTCGTTACTTCAGAATGCACGGTAAGTTTCCAGTAGATAGCGTGACTCGCGAATTCTGCATAAGTCGAAATGTACTCGCGGCGAAAAAAATAATCTAGATAAAAATGTAACAGGAAACGAAACGAACGTTGCAAAAGAATGATTTATTCAAGTTTGCCCTAATCGCCGCCCGAACTGGGTTTTCTCGACTCGCATAGAAAGTGTACGTTAATCTTCCAACAAGAAAAATCCATTGAATTTTATTACCGTCCTTCCAGCGGTTTATTACCAAATAGAAGAGCGCATAATGTTTACTAATAAACAATGGATTGGAAAGCGAAGGTGAAATATATTCGCGGTTACATGCAAATACGTGAAAGAAAGCGTTCCGGGGGGGCATTATAAAATAAATAAAACTTCAATGACGAAACAAACGATTCGTCGATTTCGATACGCGAAATCGGTAGCAACCTTTACGATCCAATTTCCATTGCAATCCTTTCCGAAAGAATTAAACGACCAGTCAAAGTATTAGAATGTACCAACGTTGTACGGCTAGAGTTGCAGGTATTTACGATACTGCTTAATTAAGTCCGAAGAAAACAATTCGTTCTTGGCGGAGTCCCCGGCGAACGAAAGCGTCGACCGACCGGTTGGAAAAGGGTTCGTCGAAATTACGCGCGGCAAGAAACGCCGCAAGAAATAACGGCACCCGCGTTCCTGTTTTCAAACAGCGATACAACATACAGTCGCTTTCCTTCGAACCGATCAGCATGGTCCGCGATATCACCGGGAATTCGCGTCCAGCATCCACGGTTGTGATTTTCAACTCACCGTGATTTCGAATCTCTGCATTTCTCTCGAGACGTTCGTCAGGAGAACATCTTTTACAACGTAACAACCGTTTGGTGACTATTGGTTGACCGTAGTTATGACAGAATTAATTAACGTCAACCGTACCGTGACGGGACGAAAGATTTTTAATTATGGTGACTCCTGAGTGCACGAAGTAAGCTTTTAGCGAGTGTTG
The DNA here is from genome assembly GCA_917499265.3 of Mimumesa dahlbomi. NCBI lineage: Eukaryota > Metazoa > Arthropoda > Insecta > Hymenoptera > Crabronidae > Mimumesa > Mimumesa dahlbomi. The sequence continues at coordinate 14,417,235 of OU824118.1, forward strand.
AAACAATCACGTGATTTCTTTGGAATTAGTAAGTAGATAATTAATAACAAAATTTGATAATTAATAATGATCTATGTATCGATCCTGGTTATTATAATTAATTAAATGTGATTTTAGTCCTGGAATTTTGATTCATCCAAATTTTGATCGTTTCAAGTAAAGTGATATTTACTTTGGAATCAATTCTTCCAGTTCATTCGAACTCCTCGTCTACATCAGTGGCTTCGTATTCTATCAGAGAGACTCGAAAACCACATTCCGTGTACGATGTCGTGGGTGCCACCCGATCTGGCGAATCTCTGCTCGCCCCACTTCAACGTTTCCACCTGTCAGCCTTCCACGTTCCTGTTTCTGGCGTTTATCGCCAGGCTCTTCGGGTACTCGACCGATCCGCATCACCATCTCTTCGGTAACTCGAAACTCCACGATTCCAACGGCAACTTCGAGCTCGACACGAGGCTGACGGCCGACAGACGAAGTTCCCCGCCGTATCATCCGGTGGATTACTCTTCGGGGTTCGCCGGACAGAGCCAGGAATTATTAGCGAGATACGTGGAAGGTTATGGTTCGCAGACCGAAACTCGTCCGGGCGAGGATGAACGATTTACGACGGCAATTAACGTCCGAGTGGAAATGCCGACTATGAATTTCAGGCGAGCTTACGAATTTTATCCCCGAACTGGTGTCACGTGGCCGGCCAACGTGTGGAGAGGAAATTTTAGACGTGTCCTTCGAAACGATTCCATCGCCGTCGAAGGTATCTGAATTTTTTTCGAATTTTTTTTTACAACCAGAATTTGCATATTAACGAAGAAATTTTTTTACAGATACCTATTTTCCACCGAGGGAATCTGTACAGGAGGTTTCGATTTCCGGAAAGATATTGGGAGAAATTAGTCGAAGAGCCGATAACAGCGTACCTGAAGAACAGAATTTTTATTCGAGGGAATCCAGCTTGTATAATTCTTGGTGGCGAGCCAATCGATTGAACGATCACGAATTAATTAGTAAATTACAAGATTCTGCCGGTGTTACAGGAACAGATGGTCAGGGGAACTTTCCGAAATTCCACGATTATTTCAGCAGGGAATACGATTTTATTATCGTTGGCGCCGGATCCGCCGGATGTGTCCTTGCGAATCGGCTGAGCGAAATAAAAAGATGGAAGGTAATTATATTCCCCACGAGTTATTTGATTGATTAATTATTATTCGCATTCTCGTACGTTCAGATCGTAGAGTTTCCCTACCGTTTCTAGGATATAATATACGACTCGAGAACCACTGGAATTAACATAGCTATTCGGTAACTAATACAATTTGCGCATCGATTAACATGTTAAACAGTGCAAATCTCACCTATAAACGAACTATCGTAATTAATCGATACGTACTTTTGGACCAAGCTAAAAAAAAAAATGGTGATCCGATAAAAATCAAAGTAAAACGCGCTCGCGATCTCATTGACCCTTCATTTTTTTGTGGATCATTTTAAGATCAGGAATTTCTCGCGGAAAAAAAGTAAAAAAAAAGACTCAACCAGGAGTGAAGGTACAAACGAAGTTTCGTCCGCGTTTTACGCCACAAAGTGGCATTTACATAGCCGGGGCTTAAAAGAGAATGTGTAGTTACCGAGGGGAAGGAACGGAAAAAAATGAAAAAAAAATTCGAAAGATCGGAATGCGTTCCGCGGTGCACGGAAATAGGGCCAACGAGACTTTTACAGTCCGTTAACACCTGCGCGGCTCTCGGTTAACATTCGACGGACGCGACAGAAGCTAATCGAATTTCAATTTCAACGATAGTTTCATATATCTCAATTGTATTATAATGAACCGCTTAAAATGTCGCGGACGAGAGCGATATTCAAATCGCGCGAGGTGGAGGTACAAGATTAAGGAAAAAATATAAAAAAAAGCATGTATTATTCAGCGACATTTAAATGGCACGGGCGAATCAGAGATGGGCGATATAAAAATTGGAAAATTATACTTATTAGCGTGCCGCTTCCAGTATATCGCCACAGTCGCGATAACACACCTAGGAAAAGTTATCGCGAAACAAAAAAAAAATCGCTGGTTGTGCGTAACGAAGTCGGCTAATCTTCCCGCCGTAAAGCCGACAAATAATACTCGGGGCTTCGCTGAAACGGGTCATAGAACACGAGATCGCCGGTGATCATGTTATGACCATTCTCTGGCTTCCTGGCTATTAAACGTGTCCCCACACACACACACATTCATACCGTGTCGTTTATTAAATCACCGGCGAAAGTGTCTCCCGAACGAATTTCAAATTACCGAAAAATCTCCCCATGAAACCTGGAAACCCTCATAACGTGGAATATCGAAACGAACACAATTTTCTAGATTTTCACCGGTCATTTCCACAATGTTCGTTTCAATTCACAATGTTTAATTTCATCTTTCGAATCTCCCCTATTTTTTAGTCGCGAAAGTTTAAAGTGGAGAAAAACCAACCCAACGCTACATTTCAGAATGTTTGTTTCTCGTTTTAGATACTATTGCTGGAAGCAGGAATAGAGGAGCCGCTGGTTGCCGATGTTCCGGCGTTCGCGCCCATGTTACAGAGCAGCAATATCGATTGGATGTATCGCACACAACCCGAGGAACATTCCTGTCGATCGAGGAGGGGGCGAGGCTGCGGCTGGACGAGGGGAAAAGTGCGTACACAAAGGCACCATTAGGCCAAGTGACAAAAGAATGCATTAACTAAATTAATGCTACGCGAGTCAAGCGTCGGTTTATTTTTGGCAACAAAAGACCCGAGTTCTCCCCCTGTTTTTTTTTCTTTTTTTCTCCTCGCTTTTCTCCCCCCTTTCTCCACGTGCTCGAACACCGAACGCCTCCGCACGTGGATCAAACGAAAGAAAAACACGTCCGAATTATTTTGTATTCGACGTGATGAATGAAGGTTGGATAGAAAGGGAGAGACTGTAAATGACATCACCGTGGATGTTTAGTTTCTCGTCCGAAATGTTTGCACGAAATACAGGTCGCTTTCAGGAAACGTAGAAACGTGCAAAGATATATTCTTATCGAGCTTTTAAAGTAACAAACGTGGCTATGGTAATCGAGAAACAATTTCCTCTCGTGTCTACTTTTCATCGCTTACGTTTGCATCTACAGCTTCGCGGATGGATTTTGAATACATCGTTAAATGAATTATCGTGTACACAGGTAATGGGCGGTTCGAGTACGGTTAATTATATGATATACATCAGAGGCAATCCGAGTGATTACGACGAATGGGCTGGACAAGGAAACCATGGATGGAGCTACGACGACGTATTACCGTACTTTCTAAAATCCGAGAACAACGAAGACCCAGAGGTGAACGGTTTGGTCCATCTCCATCAATTTCATCCCAGAAAACCAACAATATATCATTCATTCCCAATCCCAATCGATTAACACCACTTTATGAAATCATTTCCACCTAAACTATCAAAGCACTTTACCATTTCATATTCAATATTAATTTCTATAATAATTAGACTTCACAGTTAATCTATTATTCCTCAATTGACCCTCTCATTTGAATACACGCAAAATCTATGGATTTATCCCTTCTTTCAGGTCCTACAGGACAATCCTCGTTATCACAGCCGCGGTGGTTATCAGACCGTCGAACGGTTTCCCTACACGGACCCCAACACCGACATCCTGATCGAAGCGTGGCAGGAACTGGGCTATCGCACTGTGGATGCCAACACGGAAAACCAGCTGGGCGTGACGAGACTGCAAACGACGTCGATCCACGGCAAGCGTCAAAGTACGAACGACGCCTTTGTCAGGCCCGTCAGGTACAAGCGAAAGAACCTGCGCGTAGAAACTCAGGCACACGTCACGAGAATCCTGATGGACCCGGAGACCAACCTGGCCACGGGAGTGGAATACGTTTCCCGCACGGGATTCACGAAAGTGGTCCACGCCAGGAAGGAAGTGATCCTTTCGGCAGGTGCGATCAATTCCCCAAAGATTCTAATGTTATCTGGAATCGGTCCAACGGAAGATCTAACTCGTCATGGTATTAGAGTGATCAAGGATCTAGCTGTAGGTAAAAATCTTCAGGATCACGTGACAATGGATGGTCTAGTGATAGCGTTGAACAAGACATCCATGGCTAAGACCATAGAAGAGATAAAGAGAGACGTTTATCGATATAAAAAGTCTCGAATGGGTCCGTTAACAGCCACGGGACCTCTATCGTGTGGCATGTTTTTAAAGACAATTTTTGAAGAACGTCACGGATCACCAGATATTCAGTACAGTTTCGATGCCAGCGATCAAATGGATTTTCTCACTGCACCAGCAGATTTTGGAAGGCTTGCAGTGCTGCCTTTGTCGTATTACGACGCCATTAATATCAGACCGATCCTGTTGGCGCCGAGGAGTCGCGGGTTTCTGACTTTGAACCACTCGGATCCGCTGTGGGGTGCCCCTTTAATTTACCCGAGATACTTCACCGCTTACCCCGATCTCGACGTGATGGTGGAAGGGGTGCGGGCAGCTTTAAGGCTGTTTCGCACGAGGTCGTTTGAAAAACATGGAATGAGGCTGATCGACGTACCCCTGCCGGTCTGCGAGTATTTCCCGTTTGGTTCTACCGACTACTGGAAGTGTGTAATTATGGAATATACGGCTACTATTTTCCATCCGGTTGGTACTTGTAAAATGGGGCCCAAAAAGGACCCAGAGGCTGTCGTGGATAACAGATTAAGGGTGTACGGTGTCGATGGTTTGAGAGTGGTGGACGCTTCCATAATGCCGACCATCGTTAGGGGGAACACAAACGCGCCGACTATCATGATCGCGGAGAAAGCCAGCGATATGATCAAAGAGGATTGGCTGGGCGGTTAGAAACTGATGGAAAATCGAATTATGGAAATTGAGACGTGTGTTTTGGTTTTGGTAGACTGTGAATACTCATGGAAATGTGTATTTCTTTGGATGTTGGTTAAAAAGAGGGTGACAGGAAGTATTTTTCAGATTTAGGTAGCTTTTTGAAATGGTTACTGAAAAATAATTGTCATATATCACGTATACGTTTGCAAACTTGATTATGTCGATTTGTACAAAGGTGGGGATAAGAATTTTATTATGCAGTTTATTAAAAAATAACCGTTTAAACTGTTACCGGATTTCTCTGTAAGTTTCCACGCCACTCGTCGCGTATTTACGCCGGTTGTTTAGAAAAATCGCGGTCCATTGTCCACAAGGCACTTTTGATTCAGGTAATTCGCGGTTTAAAAAGGATTTCACGGAAAACATGAATACCTATACGGCGCTAATCGCAGAGAAAGTTGGCGACATTATTTAAGCAACGAAGAGCCGTGCATTGAACGTTTCCGGATACCGTGATTTCGCTTGGAAGATACTCTTTTTTTTTCTCTCCCCCATTTCGAGAAGGAGTTCTGCCACCGACATCGATGGCAGAATTATTTTTTTTTCCCCTTCGGAAGAAACGAACCCGTTCCCATCCGCATGTTCGTGCGTGCCGCGATACGCTTGTTCGCTGGGGAAACGAACAAGTGGCAATTAGTCGCTCGATAACATGCCACCGAGCAGCCATGGGTGCACGAGTGTTGCCTATCGACAGGCTTCAAACGAAATGTTGCGCCTGACATACGTCCCGCGGTGTCGGTAACAAGCAATTGAGAAACGTTCGCTAATTCCACCGAATAATTTACCTTCACTGAGAATGCACGTGTGTTTTATATAAAGCTCTTTGCTTGATTCTTTGTCGAGGACTTCGTCTTACCTGGAACAAACGAGAAAAGGATTGTTACAAATTATGGACAATGAAATTGTATAATAATGTTATTCGGGAATTAGAAGATTTCATGGTATTTGTTTTATATACTTTTTTTCAGGGATATATGATATATAATATTGATTATAGTAAATGTTTGACAGAAAGTGATCACAAAGTGTCGGACTAACGTGTTGGTAAATGTGTCTCGTTACAGTCGACATTTTTGTCACTGTGCAAAAAGTGTCTTTCAATACCTACCACTTATTATAACAGACATATTCAGAGCATATATTTTCCATGGCCCAGTTTCCCAGGAAACGGTAATAAGCAGTGTCACGTGTGATGAAATTGATTAGCTTATCGACGCGCAACATCAATGGCGGCCGAACACTAATATCGATTCAAATAAAATATTGTACAATTGAAAAAGACCACGACGGTAACTAACACGTGTCGGTAACTAATCGCATAGTCGGCTTAAGCGTAATTACGCTACGCACTTGGGCTAATAAGAAAAAACTTTCACTCTCACGGTGTTTCCCAATTTTTGAAATACCCGCGCGCAAACGGTATGAAATTCGAGTGAAAAGGCAAGTCGAGCGGTTTGATTTCAAAATCACCCGGGCGAAAGTGAAATTTTTTTTATCGGTTGTGCGATACGAATAGGCTCGAGGGACGGGGTGGGAAACAAAATATATCGAATAGAGAGGATTAGAGAAAGCGAGCCTTTATTTTCTTTCGGACCTTTGAAAGTCGAGGACCCCATCGACGAATAGAGAATGGAGAACAAAAATTTCAGCAACACCGTTCTGCCGTTGGGCGGAAGATAATTATGCGCGTCTACTATCGAAGTTTTTTACGTAATGTCAATAATTACATTTTCAGCTTATTAACACTCGAATGTTTGACACGTCGTTATCACTTTCATCTGGTGTCGCCATGCGCCCGGCATAGAAAAAAGAAATCAATTCGGCGTTTAAACACTAAATAAATCAACCTACTTGCTAATTACGACGGCGCTTTGTAATTAGAAAGGATTCCAGCGGATGAATACACCTTTACGATGTGCTAATTAACCGAGGTCAAGGCTCCTGTAGTACATCTATTATATTTTTTTTTAAAGAGGCTTATTAGATCTAACAGATTCTAAAAATAAGATAAACGATGCTAATTACGGTTACAGAAAATAAACGCGCAGGTTTTCAATGGAATAAATATATATCGTCGAGTAAAAACATACTAAAGAATCATAAATTATCGTGGAGAGCAGGATCGACTGGAGTTTCGCTGCGACTTTTTTGATCTCCCAGATAAAAATCTAATTATTTACCCTGCACTCGATAAGTCACCGATCTAAAAAAAAAGACTCGTTGCAACATTTCCAGTGATTAGTCGAATCGAGTGCAACCAGATCGCCGATAAAAGTATTACACACATATTACATATTACATCATTCCCATCTAATTTTCTAATTGATCCAGCAGAATCCGGAATTTTACACAGCGACATTCTATCCGCGGAAATTTATTCCAAGAAGAAAGTAACATACCGTCTACCCGTCGAAGTCGATTCGACAATATTTTCACATCCGAAACCGGAGATAGATTTGACTCCGCTGATCATCGATTACCTAATTTATTGCAACACAATCGCATCCTTCATCCTCGCGGTCCTCTAATCACACAAAGAACCGGTCTCCGAACAAAAACTCATTTAACAATCATCCTTTCCGCGCGTATCGATCATCGCATACTTTAATAAATCTGCAGGCAAAAAATTTCGCGAACTATCGATGAAAATCGGATCCTTGAAACGCGGTCGAAATTCGCAGAATTGTCGATCGCATCCGGGAGAACGTGCCGCGATCAAGGATTCAGTTCTATAATAACATAACAATATAAAAAAAATATATATATACGTATATATATGTATATATCATTAGCGAGGAAGAAAATTTATAGAATTGTCTATGTGGTGTCGATAACAACCCCGTCGGGTCAAAGATGCAAGTACAGAGGGCAGACGAGTGTTTCTGTATGTCAAAGTGGTGGTACAAGCGCAAGGTTTATACGTTCAACGTAATGTTCGAAGTCTCAGTCTTTCGCTTTCTCTGACTCCGCGAGCTACTCGATCGTGCACGGTGTCTTAATTCCACGTGGTTTTCGAATGTGGTCCACGGGAACGCCGGGTTTTTGAGAGCGGCGACCAGACGACCGACCGGTGGAACGGATTTTATCGTGGCTGTGGATCCCACCCAGAGGAGGCAACAAAAAAAATGTAATTCAACACGTAACTCATTTGCGATCATTTTACGTAAAATAAGTCTCGTTTGCGAAGGAACGACCCACGACTCGGGAATTACAGTTTTCTTTTGACGTAGGGAATTTTGGTTGACGGAACACTGCATCCGGGGTTGGAATTTAATTGAGAAATTCTATAGATTACTAATGAGAGTTTACGAGGGATTACACCTGCAAATTTGTGACATTTTTTAATACTTTATGATGTACTTTTAGTCAATTATATTGAGATTTTTTAATGATTTAGATTAATGACACTTTTTTCGAGAGTTTTATGTAATCAATGAATTATATTTACAAGTTGTCTATGTGTATTACCGATTAGAAGTATAATACACCTGTCGGTTACGACAGAGAGTAAATTAAAAAAGGCCATAAATAATTTGTAACTAATCATTAAGACTTTCATTAGAAAAGTTATATACATAGTAGTATACAGCAATGGATAAGATGATTTACGTTACTACTTACAAATGCAAAGAAAACAAGTATTATTCTTTCATAGAGTTCTTTCTCGCACATATGTAAATTTCCGTCGTGACAATTGAATTATCTCACGGCAAAGATTACAGAAGTATTAATTCTAACGCGACAATCTTGAATATAAACTAGGTTCCCATGATATACGGTGATCTCTAAATTAAATCCCCCGATGATTCATTCGCTAGACGACGAGAGATCTATGACCGACAAAGATATCGATGACAGATTGATTCCGATAATTAGAAATCAATTAAACTGTCGTAACACATCTGTCATCACGGGTGGAAATCAATTTTTCACGTAGAATATTGAAAAGAGTTTTTCGTAGAAAATCCAAGGAAATTGTAAAGTAATTATACAATCGTCTTGCGTGCAACGAACAACAGACGAACAATGTTCGCCGAAAAGAAAGTAAGTATGCCAAAGTGGCTTTAATCGAATAATGCGTTCGGTGTAAACGAGATACGGTGATGTCATGCTAAACGACGCAATAATGAGTATGGACTCTCTGAAAAAAAGAAAGAGAATAAGAAAATGAAAGAATTGCGTAAACTACAAAGCCGGCATCGAATTGTCTTGCATGTGTTTTCCGGTTCCTGATCGTAATACGGTGACGAAGTATCAACGAACTTGCGACTACGACAGGTGGCTTTTGTGCCAGTCAATGAGACTCGTTAACACATAGGTGAGAGATGCCGCCTCGCAGTTTCTCATTTATTGTCTCGTAAATCCGTGTTCGTATTACCACGACGGTATAATAACCCGTGACTGTCAAATCGACGGAGAATACATTCTCATCGACGACATACGTGGGTGTGAAAATATCGATCTACCGTTTAAGATCGTTATTCTTCGCATAGATCTCGAACAGAGATCTAGAAACGATCGATCAAACGTGTCCCCGAAAATCGAGCGACATTATGATGAACTGCGAGTACTTTCGGTAAGTGTTTCATCGTGACACAGTTCGGTACACTGAATCGCAAGAACGAGTAACGTTTAAGCGATGAGATACGTCTAAAACGAGAACGCCGTTTTGTAATAAATTTCGGCAATTTCACGGGTCGAACGTGTTATGGCATTTGTTGAAATACAGGTCGTCGCGTAGACGCGTCGTCCTTGATGAATCGGTAATAATTACAACGAATGACTCGACGATCGACCGGTACCAACGAAACGGGTAATAAATTAATGCGAATTAACGAAATGCATATGAGATCACCTGGATCTAAAGTTTGATTACTATTCAGTAGCTATCTGCATAGTTTTGTTTTTCATTCGACCAATGCTACAGACTTGACAGGTATGAACATAATATTCGCAAAGTTATTCAGTGTGATAACGTATAAATAATCGTATGAAAAAAAAAAACAAACTGGCGAAGAAAGTGCGATTGCATAATGACCAACACCAGACCCCATAAAACAGTGGTTCGCAAACATGCGTTTCTTAAAACAGGGATGAAACAGCAAGATTTTTCGCATTCCTCGTTCCGGCGGTATATGAATATTAATAGATCATACGACACCGTGAAACAGCTAATATACTAATCAAAAATTCGAAACTGCTGATGTCGTCGGAATGTTTGAGGTCCATCAACACTAACCCAACCTCTTCGACTTGCTGCATCATAAACGGTGACACACAAAGGCAAACGAGAACTCTCGCAATCATAGAGGACCCGTTTAATTATTATCGAACCCCGAAATCGGTCGAATGTCGAAAATTCATCGACAACTATCCTCCGCTGTTCGGCGTATTACAAAAGCTTGGCCAATCACGATCCGAAAATAGACATCTCAAATATTCGGGGCCTGATATGTGGATGAGTAAACTTTTCGTATTGTGCAAAGATCGAAGTCCAAGGGGCCCGTACCATCCCGCGGATGTCCAACTTTCACGTCCATACCGAGGAGTCCCCCAAAAAGCTCCCGGCGGTGGTTCGATATTGTTTATCTTGTCAGCAAAAAATGTTTTATAATGTCCCCAATGTTGCGTCACCGTTCACCCGACGAAAAACTCTATAGTTAACTATACGTCGTGGTTTACAGATGATATAAAAGTTTCATCCTGTTACAGATTCCCACGGGAAGCCGTAGAAGACAACGAATCGGTGTGACATCGATTATCCTGTGGGATTGAGAAATTCCCCGCGGGAATTTCACAAGAATTTCAAGACTACAAGAATCGAACGACTATGCGTGATTATGCGCTTGCAAGTCGCGCAGAATGCAACCACGTGTTCCTTTAGATAATGTCAAATTCATTTGGAGACCCTTTCACTTCGAGTTCGAGGTTCGACGATATTCGCAACGAGTGAATAATATTGACGATCGTTTCCTCGAATGAGTCATTCTGTTATAATATACGATATATCACGAGTTCGTCGGGCTTCCCAAAGTCCGAGGAAAAAAATTTCGATCAGTTTTAACGAAAAAATCAATTAGAATGGGGATCGTGACCGTGACCGCGGTGGCGATCAAAGCCGCCACCATTCTCATAGGCAAAATCGCTATAGTTCCTATCCTGATCGCCGCGTTGGCCTATTTCAACTACGACCTGATGGACCCGGAGAATCAGCCGAAGGTCACGAAGAATCTGCGAAAGGAGTACGACTTCGTGGTGGTCGGCGGCGGTTCCGCCGGAAGTGTGATCGTTAACAGGTTGACGGAGAATCCCGAATGGACCGTGTTGCTGCTGGAGGCCGGTGGCCACGAGACGGAAATCACGGATGTACCGATATTGTCGCTGTATTTGCATAAGAGCAAGGTGGATTGGAAATATAGAACGCAACCACAAGACACAGCTTGTCAGGCTATGGTGGATAAGCGATGTTGCTGGACAAGGGGAAAGGTGAAAGTTTAACCCTTTATTGTTTTTTTTTTAATTCGATTTTAATGACTCTTCGTTTAATGATAATTGTGAAGCTTTATAAGAGTTCGTCGCGTGCACGAAATTGTCTTTTAACCGGATCCAAATTACAACAAAAGGAATGTGTTCCCGGGATTGCAACATCTCGAGATCGCGAGTGTCAAGTACGTTATCAGACCGAGGTGAAAGTAAGATCTTGTCGACGTTTCACGAAATAATATCTTCCCGATGTCTCCCTATGGGCACTACGATAACAAAAAAAAAAAAAGAAAATCATCACGGAAGCTCGAGTATACCTATCGACCACATTCCTGTGAATAACTAGCGAACGGTATGAAAGAAAAACACACGTGGCGACGGGTCAGTTGCGTAAATAAAATGCTTCGCGGCTCGTCGACGGAATTATATGTATACAGTGCCTTTCATTTGCTCTCGTTAACAATTCGGCTATGTACTAATGCGACTCGAAAGCGCAGGTCGACACGAACGCATGCACGTGCACGCAGTTCAATTAGGCTGCACCGGTGCATTAATATTAAAGCAATAAGAAATTAATAATATCCCGTGCCGCTCGCCGACTGAATCTAAATCGTTCGAACAGGCTGTCGCCTGAAATCCACTTTTTTTTTACGACGTACATACGTCGACATTTTTATCGTGTTCCTATTAATATCGGTCTATCAAATTACAGGTTCTCGGAGGCTCGAGTGTTCTGAACACGATGCTCTATATCCGCGGAAATCGACGGGATTATGACCAATGGGAGAGCTTCGGCAACTACGGCTGGGGTTACGAGGACGTTTTGCCGTACTTCAAGAAGTCGCAAGATCAAAGGAATCCGTATTTAGCGCGTAACAGCAAGTACCATAACGTCGGTAGGTTTCTCTTCCTTTTATTGTTTGTATATAAAATGGTCTTGGAAATGATAATGATTCGTCGCGGAATTTCCCAGAATTTTCGCGTGAAAATAGGTTTAATAATTCTAGTAATTATGATACTTAATCATTGATAACACTGAAATCTGACGAAGGGATATTGTATGTTCTTTTACGCGGTGAGAAGTCGTACGTCCACCGCGGAATAAGGTCAAGTTATTTCATTCGCAGTGGATCAATCACCGATGAACCGGTTCGCGATTAAACCAGAAAAGGTGTTCTCAGTTACGCTAGTCTCAAATATAGCGCGACGAGGACTATAATTAGATACACACCTATAATCCTAAGCCAGATATATCTAAAGTCAACCTCAAGATGACACTTTTCTCTTAAAATACCTGACTTAATAATTTTTTTCCAATAATCACCACAATACAAATCACTCTCCAACCCACCTGAAAAATTGGAAAAAATTCAATCCAACGTCAATGTGTCCAACCCAGTTCCAACTAAAAACACGTTAACCAATTCGACGTTTCAATTTCAAGGTGGCTACCTGACGGTGCAGGACGCCCCGTACAACACTCCCCTGGGAGTAGCGTTCCTCCAGGCCGGCGAGGAGATGGGCTACGAGATCGTGGACGTGAACGGCGACCAGCAGACAGGTTTCGCCTTCTATCAATACACCATGAGACGCGGGGCCAGATGCAGCGCCGCGAAAGCGTTCGTAAGGCCCATTTGGCAGCGCAAGAACTTCCACCTGTCCCTCTGGAGCCACGTGACCAGGGTGCTGATCGATCCGAGATCGAAACGTGCCTACGGCGTGGAGTTCATCCGCGATGGGAAAAGGGAGGTGGTGTACGCCAGGAAGGAAGTGATCCTCTCGGCGGGAGCGATAAACAGTCCCCAGTTGCTGATGTTGTCCGGAGTCGGACCCAGGGAACACCTGGAACAGGTGGGAATCCCGGTGATCCACGACTCGCCCGGCGTCGGACAGAATCTCCAGGATCACATCGCCGTCGGCGGTCTAGCGTTCCTCATCGATCATCGGATCAGCATAGTACTGAATCGCCTGGTGAACGCGAACTCGGCGCTCAGGTACGCGGTCACCGAGGACGGTCCTCTGACCTCCAGCGTCGGCCTGGAGGTCGTCGCGTTCATCTCCACCAAGTACGCGAATCAGTCGGACGACTGGCCCGACATAGAGTTCATGTTGACGTCGGCGTCGACGAACTCCGACGGTGGTACCAATATCAAGTATGCCCACGGTCTTACCGACGAGTTCTACAACGAGGTGTTCGGCAAGATCAACAACAGGGACGTGTTCGGTGTGTTCCCGATGATGCTGCGACCTAAGTCACGTGGTTTCATTAAACTGAGATCGAAGAATCCGTTGGACTATCCGCTGATGTATCACAATTACCTGACGGACCCCCACGACGTGGGGGTGTTACGGGAAGGTGTCAAGGCCGCGATAGCATTTGGCGAGACAAGTAGCATGAAGAGATTCGGTGCGAGATTCCATAGCACACCATTGCCAAATTGTAAACATATCCCACAGTTCACCGATGAGTACTGGGACTGTGCAGTTCGTCAGTACACAATGACGATTTATCATATGAGCTGTACAGCGAAAATGGGCCCACGGACGGACCCAATGGCGGTTGTGGATCCGGAACTCAGGGTCTACGGGATCGACGGGTTGAGGGTGATCGACGCGTCGATCATGCCGACGATCACCAACGGGAATATCAATGCACCTGTTATCATGATCGGGGAGAAAGGCGCGGATATGATTAAACGACAATGGCTGTCACGTCGGAAGAGGGACAACGTGACGATCGTCGGCTCGTGAGCAGGTGAATTCCACGCGAGAAATCGGAATGCAAATCAACTGTGCCCTAGTTAACTCGTTAAGTCTACCAAGTACGCTTAGTTGGCTAGAATAATTACGATTTAGTAATAAACTGTCTTTTTTTGTATTTGCGTCGAGTAAGGATACGTAGTACGCGTGTGTACTTTCACGTGCCCGTCTACCCGTCCGTAATGCCTATGCCATAATTTTCATCAGGTCAACTCGATATATTGTATAACTGTGTGGAGTCACGAGCATTTTGTTGTACCTCCCCAACCGTCGCGAATGTTTTACGTTTAATACATAATACTTATATGTTTTGTATTGTATAGTTTCGTACGTGTGTCTATTAGAATTTGTAATTCATTTTTCCTATTAACTAATGGAAAGATGTTTAATTCTAATTTAATTTAACCCCGGAAGACCCATTTTCGCGCTTATCTTTCTCTACGGATAATTATCGAAATTCTACTGTGTTCACAGGTATTCACCTACGAACGTATGTATGCATGTATACCTAGGGTCCACGGTAGTGTGTTCGAATGTGAAAACGAAGCGAGTACGTTAAGCAGACGCCTGCTAAAGTCGCCAGCTGGTAGAACCCGGTGGCCGCGAAAGTGTTAATAAGGAATTTCTCCCCGTGGAAATCGAGTCGACCCGTCGATTACAAATAGGAGAGTCGATTTTATAAACCGATTAGATTTTCCACACTGGGAGTCGTCGGTTCGTGTAACGAGTGAAAATGTGTGTACTTGTCGATAAGAATGATAGATAAACCCACTCTTCGAGCTTATATTTAAAAGGATCGTTGATCATTTGGTAGGAACAACAGCGACGTAACAATTTAGAATTGTATATACGTAGATTGTACATAGTACTTGTTACCGATAACGCTAAGTGATAACGATATTGTTGTACGTGAAGATGAATGAAATCAATTACGGGTCGTATATGATAGAATATGTTAATCATCTAAGAATTAAGAGATAAGCAAGATTACAAATATATTAACAACGTTATAAGTGATGTGGTAATTATCAGTGCTTCCGTGGGTCAAACGATAAGACTAACAATTTAGAAAATGTATACCATTTTTCATTGGTCAACCCAATCGGAATAATAGCACTCTGGCCTGTCGTTAGAACGAGCGGTATGGTTTTTGTTAATGCGTCGCAGATCGATAAAAGCATCTGCCGGAAATAATTTTCTGTTACGTTATCGTTGCTCGCCGGACGAATTATGTCTGCGCTTTCCCAATGTTGACCACTTTTACTTTTACAGCCCGGTTATTCCGCACCGACGTCATACACTACTTTCATTAATTTTGTACGAAAATGTGGAATAAACGGAAAACAAAATAATTATCCATCGAAATTATTACAAACGCATCGTTCGCATCGATTCGCAAAAGATCGCGTTGGAATCTAGAGTTGAGAAACTTCAGAGGTGTGTATCCGTGTTAATAAACTGATCATAAAATGATGACGTACTTCATTAGGGAGGTCATTTCATATCTACACTTTTTATTGCGTTTTAACTTGAGTGGCTTGTCGAACGAGTATAACGAAACCATCGTAAATTGTCTCGCGATAAAAAAGAACGTATACGAGACTCGGTAATTTTTATGAAAATTTATGATCCGCGATCCCTTTGTTACTACTTTCGCTGGACATTGTACCCGATCCAACGATAATCTCGTTGCGCTTGCGACCACGTTATGATAGAATTTATGTAATAAATAGCTGCTCGAGTTACGGTGTGCAATTACGTGAAATAATATCGAAGATCGAACGAACCGCGGCGTTCAATTATGAAAAACAACAACGTGACATAATCACTGTAATTTTGTGCCAACGTTAAATCGTCCGTGTAAAATCCCCTCGGATTTTGGAAAATTGGGAGAATGTACGTTTTCCGACCGATGATCGCGACGCAACGAAATTACGTCACTAGGGCGTCGCTTCGATTCGAACGAGGTATGTCAGCTAGAAATTTCAGTTTACCCGTTTTTCGGTGAAAGGAGACCTTTTTTCAAATCTATCGCAGCCGAATTCCGCGTCCCCAAGACGTCCTTGAACACATCGCGTTGATTCGCTCAACAAATGAAAGTAAATTTCACCTGCAGCAGGTTGCATAACCTGCCCGGCGCCGATATGAAATCGCAAACTTCTCAGGCTCACGGATAAAATGCTACGTGATCTCGTCCACGTTTTCCCAAAATCGACGCGCGCAAATTACAAAGAATTCGACATTTTGAAACAACGTCCACGTTTTGTTAAAAGAAACTCAACTTCTACTGACGTACTTTTCCGTTACGTATAAGAATCCGGCTTTTGACTGGAATTCGTATTTAATAGCACGTACGCGGTATATGTATATTCTGTGAGTACTAGTGATATTCTATTCCTTTTGGCGGGAGAAAGAATGATATACAAACATGAATTCAAAGTACTCTTATTCTTCGATTGCTAACAATGGCGAGCAAAATACGAAAATCACAAAAATCGTCAAATTATGACAGTTTTTTGGTCGGCATTCGCTCAATTTTTGAGATAGCGACCTGAGACTGGTACCATTGTTTTAGTTAGGAAATTCTACGGCAGATCAATATATAATAGTTGTACTTTTCGAAAATTTAATTTTTCGCAAAAATCTGAAGGGGGTAGGTCAGGATTTTTTGCGATTTTCGTAATTCCTTCGCCATTTCTACAATTTTTGAGCTATTAAAATGATCCTGGACGTTTTGGACGCGGAATCCGAAACCGAATAAGCCAGTGAAAGAATCATTATGATATCTCAAAAATTGTGGAAATGGCGAGTGATTTACGAAAATCGCAAAAAATCCTGACCTACCCCCTTCAGATTTTTGCGAAAAATTAAATTTTCGAAAAGTACAACTATTATATATTGATCTGCCGTAGAATTTCCTAACTAAAACAATGGTACAAGTCTCAGGTCGCTATCTCAAAAATTGAGCGAATGCCGACGGAAAAACTGCTTTAAATTGACGATTTTTCACGATTTTCGGAATTCTTTAGTCATTTCCGTAATTTTTGAGCTATTCAAATGATCCAAATCGTTTTGGACGCGGAATTCGAAACCGAATAAGGCAGTGAAAGATTCAGGTCGATATCTAAAGATTTGTGGAAATGCCGTGCAAATAACGAAAATCGCGAAAAATCGTC
Source organism: Mimumesa dahlbomi (assembly GCA_917499265.3). Lineage (NCBI taxonomy): Eukaryota > Metazoa > Arthropoda > Insecta > Hymenoptera > Crabronidae > Mimumesa > Mimumesa dahlbomi. Next base: position 14,434,581 of record OU824118.1, read on the forward strand.
AAATTCAACCAGATTTTTGGTCGGCATTCGCTCAATTTTTGAGATAGCGACCTGAGACTTGTACCATTGTTTTAGTTAGAAAATTCTACGGCAGATCAATATATAATAGTTGTACTTTTCGAAAATTTAATTTTTCGCAAAAATCTGAAGGGGGTAGGTCAGGATTTTTTGCGATTTTCGTAATTCCTTCGCCATTTCTACAATTTTTGAGCTATTAAAATGATCCTGGACGTTTTGGACGCGGAATCCGAAACCGAATAAGCCAGTGAAAGAATCATTATGATATCTCAAAAATTGTGGAAATGGCGAGTGATTTACGAAAATCGCAAAAAATCCTGACCTACCCCCTTCAGATTTTTGCGAAAAATTAAATTTTCGAAAAGTACAACTATTATATATTGATCTGCCGTAGAATTTCCTAACTAAAACAATGGTACAAGTCTCAGGTCGCTATCTCAAAAATTGAGCGAATGCCGACGGAAAAACTGCTTTAAATTGACGATTTTTCACGATTTTCGGAATTCTTTAGTCATTTCCGTAATTTTTGAGCTATTCAAATGATCCAAATCGTTTTGGACGCGGAATTCGAAACCGAATAAGGCAGTGAAAGATTCAGGTCGATATCTAAAGATTTGTGGAAATGCCGCGCAAATAACGAAAATCGCGAAAAATCGTCAAATTCAACCAGATTTTTGGTCGGCATTCGCTCAATTTTTGAGATAGCGACCTGAGACTTGTACCATTGTTTTAGTTAGAAAATTCTACGGCAGATCAATATATAATAGTTGTACTTTTCGAAAATTTAATTTTTCGCAAAAATCTGAAGGGGGTAGGTCAGGATTTTTTGCGATTTTCGTAATTCCTTCGCCATTTCTACAATTTTTGAGCTATTAAAATGATCCTGGACGTTTTGGACGCGGAATCCGAAACCGAATAAGCCAGTGAAAGAATCATTATGATATCTCAAAAATTGTGGAAATGGCGAGTGATTTACGAAAATCGCAAAAAATCCTGACCTACCCCCTTCAGATTTTTGCGAAAAATTAAATTTTCGAAAAGTACAACTATTATATATTGATCTGCCGTAGAATTTCCTAACTAAAACAATGGTACAAGTCTCAGGTCGCTATCTCAAAAATTGAGCGAATGCCGACGGAAAAACTGCTTTAAATTGACGATTTTTCACGATTTTCGGAATTCTTTAGTCATTTCCGTAATTTTTGAGCTATTCAAATGATCCAAATCGTTTTGGACGCGGAATTCGAAACCGAATAAGGCAGTGAAAGATTCAGGTCGATATCTAAAGATTTGTGGAAATGCCGCGCAAATAACGAAAATCGCGAAAAATCGTCAAATTCAACCAGATTTTTGGTCGGCATTCGCTCAATTTTTGAGATAGCGACCTGAGACTTGTACCATTGTTTTAGTTAGAAAATTCTACGGCAGATCAATATATAATAGTTGTACTTTTCGAAAATTTAATTTTTCGCAAAAATCTGAAGGGGGTAGGTCAGGATTTTTTGCGATTTTCGTAATTCCTTCGCCATTTCTACAATTTTTGAGCTATTAAAATGATCCTGGACGTTTTGGACGCGGAATCCGAAACCGAATAAGCCAGTGAAAGAATCATTATGATATCTCAAAAATTGTGGAAATGGCGAGTGATTTACGAAAATCGCAAAAAATCCTGACCTACCCCCTTCAGATTTTTGCGAAAAATTAAATTTTCGAAAAGTACAACTATTATATATTGATCTGCCGTAGAATTTCCTAACTAAAACAATGGTACAAGTCTCAGGTCGCTATCTCAAAAATTGAGCGAATGCCGACCAAAAAACTGTCTAAATTTGATAATTTTTCGCGATTTTCGTAATTCGCTCGCCGTTTCCGCAACTTATGGGTAGTCTGTGGTGACATATCTATTCTACTTCTAGTCTATGGCAGTACACACAGGTGCGAGGGTAACGTAATTTATTCGTGGCGATCTCTGCACGCAAAACACCAAAACCAGGACCAGTAAGGCCCCGATAACGTCGGGGCCTTACTCGACCGATAAAGCAGATCTACGAACGAACCAGAACATCGGTAACAGTGGTCGTTACATTATCCCGCTATTGTAACTGCATAAACGGCTCGAAACTTAAAAGAAGATCACACCAAGAGAAAGTGGTAGTAATAATTAACCTTCGTTTCCAACTATCTTAGAAATTCATCCGTGAAAAAACAACAAAAAACTTCCATATTTCCAGAGCACAGTACTTTATGAAACTTCCACCGCGTAACGATTTAAAATATTATAATGTATTTAACGAGGCAGAAAAGCATCCCGAAGCGAGCGTCGCTTTCTATGATTGCGTATTCAGCATCGGTACCGCGGAGAGATTGAACTAGTCGGTAAAAATAATAAAATAAAAACATCCTCAATCGAAATGTGTTCCACGCGTGGGACCCCGGGTGAAACGCGTGCCGCTTCCTTCGACGATTTGGCAATGTTCGTCGGAGAAAAGGATCTACAAAATGTAGTCGCTGGAAATCTGCGGCAAATCGTAATTTCTCGCGGAAAGGTCTTCGGTCGTCGAATCAATATTTTGACAAGGTTTCAGTCTTCGAATCGTTCCGTACGAAACCACCCGACGAACCTGGAAAAGATGTGCTAACAACCGATTTACGAGGAGCGTTTAAACTATTGACACTTAACGGGAGAACTTTTAACGGCTTGTTAAAGAGGAGCGTCGTTCTGTTTGAATTTCCAAAAACCTTGTTAAAATCCAATAAAAGTTACGGTAGGACAGAATAATTTCGCGTTTCGTAACACGGTGACGTTTCATAGGTCCCCGTGTCGCTTTGATCTTTTGAGGAAGTTTGACGGGAACGTGCCGACGACGGTGTTACGACATCGCGTATGTTGCACGCGTACAACTTGGAAATCTCGACAAAAAATACAGGAGGTAGAGAGAGGAACATTGTTGATACATGTAACGTTAACAAAACCACAGGAAACCGGATGAACGTGATTTCCTTTAGTGTCCCGGAAAAATAAGTGGGACAACGAAACGAGTCGTTCTGTATCGGATTACTTTCGATCGCGGAACACGATCCGTATCGCGAGAAAGATCTCGATCGAGACGGGTATGTAGGATCTACGATTTGGACGTTCGATCGCCGTGCGAAAAACTTCTCGTCCGCGAGTTTGGAAAACAACACAGGCGAACACTGTGTGAGAAATCGCGTTTTCACCGCGGCGATTAATTAAAGTCTGATGAAATCGAAAAGATTGCGATACGTCTGACCGCGGCGTAACAGAAACGATTACGAGTGATCGGGAGAGGATCGAAGATGCGGGAGAATAAATTATTATATACGCGTTAAGATGACGAAACGATGGGATACGACAATTATTTTTTTCTGAATACATATGAATACCATAAAGTTATCCGGACGCCCTTGGATTCGATCGAATGAAAAACGTATGTAGTATGTAATAGAAAAACTGACAACTGCCACTGGAACTGTGCGTGTTTAAAACATAATTAACACCACTCGTTACATAGGAAAGGTAGTATACCCAAGGCTTTCACGAAAATATAAAAAAGCATATGGATATTTATAATTTAATTTGATGACTCCTTATTCGATAATGCCGAGGAGAGAGAGTATAGAAAGTAAAAACTACGACAAAAATTTCTATCCCCGTAAAGACCGCGGTAACGATGTTCCACTTAAATGGGGTCACTAATAACGCTATCGATGACACCGACATTAAAACCGCTCGTCAATTTGCAACAGTAATCTATTTACTTTCACGAAGCCCTCGGTTACCCTAAAAACCGGACGATTTTACGGAAAATTTCTAGCTAACGTTTCAATTATAGCCGTGAAATTGCAATTTAACGACCTTGACTCATTGCTGCGAAAAAGAAATCAAAGTGGAAGTACCAGACGACAAAATCCCGCTTGAAATCATTATACTTATACATTCTGTTTTCAACTGGAGATGACTGAGAGCTATTCAAATTTTGAGCTATTCAAAATCAGCGATGTTCCGGGTTGGCCGAAGTTTCACCGGCATGAAATCGCGAGTAATCGCGACAAGGGAGGGAGTGGGGTGAAAATCAGGAAGATCTTTCACCGCGATTTTAGTTGCAAGGCCAAGGTTAATAGGGAAACCAGAGTGAGGTACGTACAACAGCCTGAGCGAACGTCCGAATCGGATGTACAGGTCGATTCATAAAACGCGAGACATGATTTTCATTAATAATTCTTACTTTCAATTCAGATTCGAAACTTTTGGCGTCCAGAAGTTTTTACGTTTCTTTTCGTTTTCGCTGCAATGTTTAATTGCGTGATAAGGAAGAGCCGGTTTAATTAGGAAAAAGATCATTCTCGATGAATGATCATTGAATCAAGAGGGGATCCGTGAGTTTTGGAGGGCCGTGTACAAACGAGAACCAAAGTCGGGGCCCTGAATGGCACGTAGACCGTAGAAGAGAGAAAGTGCGCGGGTAAATACGGGCCTGGCTTGCAGCTCATGAAAGCAGAGGAGAAAGACGGCGACACATCGCGCCGAAACTTTTAATTCGCGGTCTCGAAAGGAACCGATATCCCGTTCGATTAGTAATCAACTCTCTACGGCCCGATTAAACGCGTCACCATAACTTCAAAATCAATTAATATCCACACTCACACAGAAGAATTGTCTAAACTTTACAAAATTCTAATTTCTGTACAGTTCACAATTTTTCTCGCGATAATTACACCTGTGAAAACTTTTCATTCCATTTCCTTATGCCCAATTCTAACAAACACGTTTCTCGCTATAATAATTCTATCAATGCATATAAAACACCGTTCAAAAAACAAGAAGACAATCGTAAATAGAAATTATATGACAATTAGAAACACTGGGCGTAGAAACTTTGGTGTTGTTAAATGGAAAGATGGGAAAATCGGTGGAATTTTTGCGACGGGCCCCGCGGGTCACGTCTCGCAGTTTTCGTTGCTGGCATTGAACGGGGCCTGCCGGGGGGGCCCCCGACTGGTTTTCACTCTCGGCGTTCACCGCAACGCGGTCGGATTCAACCGGTACTACTCCCGATCCGCTGCCATTTACCGGTTTATCCGCCAGGAACGTTGCACGGCTCGTCTTCTGGGAGCTTTAAATACATTTTCGTCCGCGGATGCGCGCTTTATGAAGAAGACGCGGTACAGCAAAGTGTCCGTGAAACGTGGGAAAGTCGAAGTGCCATGAGAAAGTGCAGTAAGTAGGAGACGAACGAGAAAAAAAGTGTACGACCGATGGATCACCAGGTTCCGGGATGTGCGATCGATAAGGGGTAATCGAAATTTTCGTGCACGCGAGTGACGAATCACGTGATCGAGCGACGCTCCGTCAATTTTCTGTGGTATTTAAACGGTGTCCTTTTAAGTCATTTCACGCGGAACGTCCCAGCTGTATGGTACAATGTTTGGTTAATATTTGATGACATTGATCGTAGGTTACACTCGATGTATTTCGAGAGAGAATGTACTCGTGAATTTATTTGATAATTATGTGTAAGAATAATAGGAAGTATTCGATTGGTTCGCTCGATCTTTTTCATTTGGAACGATCGATTAACGAAGAGAAATTTTACGTGGAATATTTAACGGTAGAATATTGACGGATTGCCATGCTGGCATCGCAGTTATGCTTACTTGTGTCTGTGAAGCACACTGTTCGAAGAGAAAATCACGCGAATCGCAACCGGTGTAACTTTAAACACGATTTTTAAAGAACGATGGAGAATTCATACGGCGACACGTTGCTTCTCTGTTTCGTTTTCGACTACGTGTAGAATCAACAAAAGATCTAAATCGTGGGAACAGCACTTTCCAGCGGGCAGCATGTGAAATTTTAATAAAAGAATAGAGCGAAGCGTAGAAACTAGATTGCATTACTAACGTGCATGTAATGTAACTCACTTTCCACTAAACGCCGATTACATCGATTTCATTTGCTCGTATTCATTACCGCTTAATTCCTAATGGATCAATGTCGATTCAAATTAAAATGATTACACGGCGAACCGAACCGATTGTTTTCACGGTGTTTCATGTGAATCACTCGTGTGAAATTATTAATATCAACAGAAAATTGTCTACCCAACACATAGTACAATATTTTTCAAACATTTCTGTCAGTTCTTGACCCCTCGGAGTTCACACGAGATCCCACAACGCAACGTTTAATTAATTAACACATGGAAATGTATATTAGGAAATGTAATGTAGCTCCATAATGATGATAGCACGTTACGGTTTATTGTCTATACGATGATATAATAGATTCCCCCGAGTGCTATTAATTATGTCCCGCTACAAAACGGTCTATTATCATCCCTAACGCGGCGACTAGTAATTTGCACAAGGAAGCGAATGCTGGAATCGAAGCCAAAACTATTATTACCGCGTGCTAACGACTTCGCGATGAATTTCATCTATCGTTCGAACCTGCGTGACGAACCACCGGCGTCGGTTTGCAATGGAATTAATTTCATAATGGAATTTCAGATAATCGCGACTCATACCGCAGAATTGCACGTGGACGGTTCATTTTGTCGAATGGCACGCAATTGGAAGTCGCTCGTTCGAGGTGGAAATAAACGGAAATGGCGATAGGTCTGGCTACTTTTCTAAGTACTACATCGATCCTTGGATTCGGCCTGATTCCCCTTTTAGGGATCAGCTTGACGATATTTAGGTACAATCAAGCGGACCCGGAAGCGCATCCGACAAATGCTCGCCAGGTACGATTTAAATCAACAAAATTTTAATGAAATTATTATTAAATTTAAATGAAATTGTCTACAAAGATAATAGCAGCCATAATCTATTTGATAACACCTTTCCACTAGAGATACAATCAAATAATTTGCAATTTCAATGCAGCAAATGTTACCAATGGTCGGTAAAACAGATTCTAGATCACCTCTGTACATCCTTGTCGAATCACTCTGACCTTAATTAGCCTCGCAACTAAGTTATAATATCATAAAATTGTTCCTTATCATCGCGATCTAACTTTGTCATTCGTTTTAACGACGCGTCGTTAGCGGCTCGCTTTCAAAGTACACGATTCATCTCTCTCTCTATTCTAACACGTATTTCCAGCTGCTGCGAATGTACGACTTCATCGTCGTCGGCGGCGGAAGCGCCGGTGCCGTGGTGGCGTCCAGGTTGTCCGAGGTGTCCAACTGGACTGTGTTGCTCGTCGAGGCTGGCGGCGACGAGAATGAAATCTCGGATGTTCCTCTTCTGGCCGGCTACACGCAGCTGTCGGAGTTCGACTGGAAATATCAAACCTCGCCGCCGACAGTGTCGGCCTACTGTCTGGCGATGACTGGCGACAGGTGCAACTGGCCACGTGGTAAAGTCCTGGGTGGCAGCAGTGTCCTCAACGCCATGGTTTACGTCCGTGGCAATCGGTAATCGAAACTCTTATCAATTTTCTGGAAAATCCTGATAACACGTTAAATTCCGTGCGATTTTTTTTAGTGGACTGCTTACAATGCCACCATAGATTTGCAACTTGGCGATGTGTACATTTTATATAGAAATAGAACTATTTTTCAGTGGTTTATAACGTATTAAGTTCATCACACCATTAGATTTTCTACTGATCAACAGATATTGTTGCGCTGGTCACAGGTGACCGGCATTGAACATGACGTCAATGTCCCATCACCTGTGACCCTCACGGTATTCCACGTGTTAAATCCTAATCGATTCTCTGCAAATTGAATTCACTACCCCAAACAATTGAACGCACCCACTAAGTCTATCAATCGTTCCAGGTACGATTACGACAATTGGGCCAGATTGGGTAACCACGGCTGGAGTTACGACGAGGTTCTCCCCTATTTCCTGAAATCCGAGGACAACCGCAATCCTTACCTGGCAAGGACACCCTATCACAACATGGGTGGATACCTGACCGTGCAGGAGTCACCGTGGAGGACCCCGTTATCGATCGCCTTCCTCCAGGGTGGCCAGGAGTTGGGTTACGAGAACCGCGACCTGAACGGAGCCAATCAGACCGGCTTTATGCTGACGCAGTCGACGATCCGTCGAGGAAGCCGTTGCTCCACGGCGAAGGCGTTCTTGAGACCCGTTCGCAACAGAGAGAACCTTCATATCGCGATGCACGCTCAAGCTTTGAGGGTTCTTTTCAACAAGGACAAAAGGGCCACTGGGGTCGAGATACTCCGCGACGGCCGTCAGGAAGTGATTCACGTCAGACGGGAAGTCGTTCTATCGGCGGGTTCGATCAACTCGCCGCAGCTTCTGATGTTATCGGGTATCGGGCCCGAGGAACACTTGACGGAGCTTGGAATCCCGGTGATATCTAATCTTCGCGTCGGGGATAATCTACAGGATCATGTGGGTCTCGGAGGGTTGACATTTCTGTTGAACGAACCGATCAGTCTGAAGAAAAATCGATTCCAAACGATGCCTGTGATGGTCGAGTACGTTCTAAACGAAAGGGGCCCGATGACCACCGCTGGGGTCGAAGGTTTAGCTTTTGTCAATTCAAGATACGCTGATCCATCCGGGGACTATCCGGATATTCAGTTTCATTTCGCTCCTAGTTCCATTAATTCCGACGGTGGTGATCAGATTAAAAAGATCCTGGGCCTGAGGGACAGAGTGTACAACACTATGTACAAACCCCTAAACAACGCAGAGACCTGGTCTATCTTACCTCTGCTACTAAGGCCCAAAAGTTCCGGGTGGGTTCGTTTGAAAAGTAAAAACCCACTCGTGTATCCAGATATTAATCCGAATTATTTCACGCATAAAGAAGATATCGATATCCTGGTGGAGGGTATTCGAATCGCTATGGAACTGTCAAACACCACCGCGTTCCAGCGTTTTGGGTCCAGGCCCCATACGATCCGGATGCCCGGTTGCCATCGGTATCCGTTCGACACGTACGACTACTGGGAGTGCGCGATTCGGCATTTCACTTTCACGATTTACCACCCAACCGGAACGTGCAAAATGGGACCAAAGACGGACCCAACGGCGGTCGTGGATCCGCGATTAAAAGTCTACGGGGTGAAGGGACTGCGGGTGGTGGACGCTTCTATTATGCCTGTGATCGTCAGTGGAAATCCGAACGCGCCCACCATAATGATCGGCGAGAAGGCGAGCGACATTATCAAGGAGGATTGGAGATACAAGAAGAAACGGTATGCCGGAAGATGATGCGACGAAACACGGACGTTGATCATTAACCCATTAAAATGCTAGTGAAAGTAAGTCGATTCGTAACGTAAAACCGAACGAAGAAGCTCGTTACTTTTATCGGGGGAATAATAAACATTTTTACGGCTCAATCAAACTCCTCGAGGAGAACTGAAAGCATGGGTTTTGGGACTTACGGGGTTATGATAGAATTTAGGGTCCTGTTGTTACGTAACTTAGGAAATGATGTACAAGTATCGTTGTTAATATTTATATTTATGTCTATATAGTATTTAATTCTATGGACACTAATATATTTTGTAAATACTATCCTTAGTGATGTCTTGCGAATGGTAAATCCGCTCGAGGATTACAGCTAGTATTAATTAGAATCACCCTACAGACAACCAAATATCATTGTAATAAGTTCGTGCCATCGTTCGCAGCTACACTTGAAAGCTGAAAATTTCAAATGATTTGCATTTACAGCCATGGATTATTTTTATACTGGACGCGAGTGAAACGTGTAACGTTGCTGTTTTCAATAAAAAGAATTCTATTGTTACGAAATGATCGTGTTCGCACGGTACTGTTTCATTTAACTTTCCGCCGTGAAAACCGAACGGAATCACGGAAACGCGCGGTTTTCACTCGCCGTTTCACGCGATTCACGGCTACTCCCCCGGCGATTTAACTGCACGATCGGCAAAACACGAGCGAAATCTCGCCGGATGCCTTGTTTTTTTTTCTCCTCTCTCCTCGTTCCTTCGAGCCGACGTCCACTTGAAAATTCAAGATCGTCGACAAGATCGAAATACCTACGGCGAGTGAGAGATGATCTCGGAAGCGGAGCTCGTAACGTACTTTCGTTTCGCGGGCAAACAACCGTCGTTTTATATAACAGGTTCCGTGCCAAAACGCTCGTTACGGGATTCCTATTCTCGCGTATACATATATATTCTCATTCCGCCCCGTTTCCGCTTCCTCGTCTCGTCCATTATGGCGGGACACGAATTAAGATCACCGTCACGCGTGGACCTTACGATTTAATTAACTTCGCACGATTTACCAGCGTAATCCGTGAACCACCTAACATCCGTGTCGAATGATCGCTATCCGTTGTAAATACGTGTATCACTAGGGAATTTCTCTGTCCGGAATCTATGAGGATCAGTGGACCCGAAACATTCGTCCAATTTACGCAAATTGGCCTAATATCCTTCGCTCGTGGCTATTAGTAAGTTTCTCTCAATTAAAGCACACGTAGCGCAGGCGTTAATTTGCCCGACACGAAAATTACTACTGGCACGAATTTTTAATCTCAAAGTCCTTCGGAGTACCGTGATTTTCCAGTATCCGGGAAACTGGGTAAACGCAATGTAATCCAAGCGAGCCAGGCTACCGTGACGGAACAAATAATTCCGGCAGTATAATCCAAACGTGTCGTGAAAATATTCTCCCAGGTATAGAACCATCAATCTCGTCGCGTGCGACGGAAACATAACGAGCGGAATAAACGATCGGCCGTATCGATAACGCTTCAATAATTATTATTAAACCGACGGCCTCACTAATCATAACTATTAGGCGTGGCGATGACGTTCGAGGTGAAAGACTTTCGAATTTCCCGTCGCGGCGTGAAAAAAAAAAGAAACATTCTCGAACCCGCATTGTTCCACGTCCGCGTAATGATTCCGGCCGAATGACGTTCACGCTAACGAAGTAGCGTGCCGACTAATTTACGCCGCAGTTACACGACGGAAATTAACGAGTAAGAAGAAGAAGAAAGAATCCAAAAAAAAAAACAGACACAGAGGGAGAGATACAACTTCTGATACTCGATACGGCCTGTTCCCGGCGCCAAGTTAATAAGCGGATACTTTTATATATCGAGGGAGAGAAAAAAAAGGGGGCAACCAATAAACGTTGTCCAATGGATTTCATGGATTCTCGGTTGTGAACATCGTGCGAAGAAAAGTGGACAGTGAAAGTCGGCGTGGTGCCGATGCGTTTTACGCAGAACCGAGCTCATTTGTATTTTCGATTTGCATCGGTGTGAGGCGGTATGAAAATATTTTACACGCGGTGGAACTAATGAAAGAAAGCGCCTACGGTCAACACAGCGAGCGGTCGTGTTCGTGTTAGAGCCGCCACCGCTGTGTTATTCCGATAAACTTTCTTCCCGGCAGCATCACGGCTCATAGTTCGGATTATCACCGGAAAATGTTCAGGAAGGAACACGTACGCGCGTAGAAATTGTTGATACACTGGAAACTACCGGAAGTTCGTAAGAGTTTTACGAGGAACTCGATGGTACACACAGCTGATTCGATGTTGGAGAGCGAAGCTTGGAAGTTTCAAATGATTTTATAGATAAGTAGATTAGATAAGTAGAGGAATATTATTTCATTAAATGTCTCGGTAAAATATGAAATCTTAGCATTCGATGCAACGGTCATTCTTTGATCTTTGATACCATTCTCCGGGTACTACTTTCGAACGATATATAATAATTAAAGTGTTAATAGGGGTGAAAAAGAAATCCAAAGATCGTTTGGGATTAAGATAAGAAAAAAAGGGAAGGGATATGGTAATATAATGACGAATGAAAAAGTTGATCTGTTTCCCGTGATATTTTCAGACACGGTTACCGTAATCGTTCGTCGAAAGTGTTGCGAACCAGCTCGACATCTCTCACCTGTGCGTCGCGGCGACACAAAGCAAGCATTAGGCAAACCAGCCTCTAAGTAACACGCACGTAACATAGTGATTATTGATAATTGCCCGGTCCCACGTAATACCTGCGAATGACGATTAGAAAGCAGCACGCGCTAAATTGATCATCGTATTGTGGTTAACTGGAAATCACTCGACAATTTAGCGATACGATTCTAACAATAACAGTAAACATTTTCCACAAGAAATTTCCCGATGCGATTCGTCGACGAGAATTTTCACCTGGACTTTTATTCTTTCCCAAATTTCTATCTTGATAACTCAATATTTCTACGCACAGTTTCTTTATCAAAAACAATAGCAAACTGAATAAATTTCATTGTATCATGCGAAGATTTTTTTTTCAGCCAAGGTATATGAAATAAGCAGAGGTATAGGATCAAATCGAAAAGCGTCGTGGAAGAGCAGCTGCTCGTTACTTGACAACGTTTCCGGACCGTTGACGCGGAGAACGCTCGACAACAAATTTTCAACGCGCGATTAAACATTTCCAAGTAATTACGTCTCCTCCCGGCGGTCGCTCGCCACCACTGGCTTGCCCTTTGTGTCCGAGCAGAATCGTTGCCTTCCACTTAAGATCGGATGATATTTAACCGAACGGAATTACCGTTCGCTCGATTAATTTGCATATGTATTTGTTTCACGCGAGGCGAACAGTGGAAACGATACGAAACGGCGGTTTCGACATCGGCTGTCAATGCCGGTCGGATGTCGGATGTTTGTTTCTCGTTGTAATTACATGCCTTAAACGGTGTCATTAACGTCAAGTATTGTGGAATGAATCTCATTACCGTCGGCGTGACTGCTTACAACAAGGTTTTCTCGTGTACGTTTACGAAATCATTCTATTCTGTTTTTTATAGCTGCCGCGTCCCGTTAGGAGGATTTAACGATTAATAAAACCGTGACATCCACCGGATCGACAAATTCTTACGGGCCTAACTGCGTGACGCAACGGTAATTAAGCGGGCGACATTGTTCGGGACGATGTTTTGTATTCGAGGGAATTTATACACCCAGCGCGGAGAGCTTGTATTCTTTCACCGATCGGATAAGATAAGGTACTTTTACGATTTAATGGGTCTACGTGAATCGATAGAAATCTTGATCGGGGTGAGTGTCTTTCACTTTTTAGTTAATAAGTGGGAAAATTTGTCGAGCACTCGAAGCTGGGAAATAAACGTCTTAATTGCTCGCGACAGCTAAGCAATTATTGTTTCAGTGCCGTCGGAATATTGATTAGACTTCAATGACATCTGCAGCGCCGACCGTCAAACGTTGAAAAAAATACCGTTAACCAGTCCGGACGAGTCGTTTGGCATGACGAAACTTGTTTGATCGTCGAACGCGGCTATTTGTACGAACTTTCCTAACGTGCACGAAATTCGTAGATAGTTCCGCGTAACGAGCAGTAATTCCAATTCTTTAGCGTGACAGCGGTCACGTAAACCCGAGAAGATCTTTGCACACCGACCGCCAATAACGTTGGGACACGCGATAACAAAAAAAAAAAATCACGCGGCAACTGCACCTGCGACGACAGATCGATTTAAAAGAAACTTCAGAAACTCTGCAATTAAATCGCAGGAACCAATCGAAACTGTTAAAGTTTCATTTATTCACAAAGTAACGGTAATATTTTACGACATCTTCTTCACCGTCGAAAAAACACACTTATAAAATAAATATCACCGAGACTTTCGTTTCAAAAAACCGTTAAATAACCCTGTGACCCTAATTAATAAACTCAACTTCGTCGTTAATTTAAGTTCAACCCTTCAGAAATAAAAAAAGACTCTTCAAATCCTTTTGCTTGATGTTCGACCTTCGAAAAACTACCTTTCCCCAAAAATAGACCCCACGAGAGTGTTTCCCAAGCAAAACCCACACTACTCACGATCCTCCAGCACGCCGAGTGTGTGCCTTGGTGGTGTGTTCGCACAGCAATGGTTGTGTTTGTGTAAGCACACCGCCGGTTACCACATTGTCGGCGGAGGATAGGTGTGCGTAGGTAACCACAGGAAGAGAATACTTTCACTGCCAAAGTACGGTCTGGGAGCCTTCGTAGAGGACGAGGAAACCCGGCCGCGCCGACAAGGACGGCTCCAGTGAAATGGTAGGGACCATATCGGTGCAGTACCGTATCGTTCTTCCGAGTGTCATTACCGGTGCTACCTGACGGTCACTCGTCGATCGTCCGGTTACGTGTGAACTCGCGAAAAAAAAATCAGATAAAAAAACACATATCGTCCAAGAAGAAAAATCGAATATTCCAAAAGAATCTCACGGTTAACAAAGTAAACGGGTTTGTTACGCGGGTGAAACGAAAAACTATCGGGAAAACGCGAACGGAATCATTGTTACGTTTGACACACCCGGAAGACCGAAACTATTCCGACGGAAAGTACTATTAGAGAAAGCTGGACGACGTTGAAATTCTTTGTGCAACCGACGCCGATTATATTAATGTGTACCCAGTGAGACGCGTTGCTTTCGCGGATTCCCGATAAATCGATTTTCGGGATGATCGATTTCCGTGCACGTACGATACCGTGTGTTCGACTCGTGTTGAATCATAGGCGGTCGATTGTCGCTGGAATGAAAGGAGAATGTTCGAGGTTGTGCGTCGAGATGTCATCGTGATTCGAACGGTTTACGTGACACGGGTACGTAGGTACGTTGTACGTCATACCGGTTAACCGATCGATTATCCCGGGATCGGACACGTTATTACGAATGTCGCGAACGATAGACAACCGCCGAAACGAATCGCATTACTCGCTCGCGGTTTGCGTAAAACCGCAGGGAATCTGCGTGTATTAAGGTCGCGGATTCTCGGCTAAGTGGACGGATTATGAAGACGGTTGCATCTCATCCGCGTGGCATTACGTATGAGAGATGATATCTGACGATGGAAATTGATCGATTGTGTAAGTACGAGTAACGTAATCAAATAATTTCGCGGATAATCGCCGGCATGGAGATATTCAGGTGTTTTTTTCTTTCCTGTTTTTTTCGTGTTTGATTGTGAGAAAAGGGTGAACGTGTGAACAATATCGGATAATAATTATCGACGCGAAACATGGCTTCCGATTTTCATGATACACGGCCGGATGATGCGGATTACACGTTGCCGTTTCACCCGAAGTATTTGGGACAGGTTTTGAGACGTTACGTAACCAACGATGTGTTCTTCCCCCCTTCGCTCGTGGAAGATGTCCATGTCACGCAGAAATCTTGTCTTATTATCGAACGAGAAACTCGGGTCCATCGGCGAATATTCCGGAAACACCCGCCGTTTCGCAATCTTAGAAATCCTCCGGCAATCGGACCGTGAATTCGTTTCGAAAACGATTATAAAAATCGATAGAGAGAGGGAGAGAGAGAAAAAAAGAGATACGAGTCCGCACTTTGGAACTCGATTGTCCGTTGATCGAAGCGTTTAATCCTTTCTAATGGAACGCACACATTTCACCCGGTATCGTTTCGCAAGTGGCGAACAAACGACTATCGTTTACATACGAATTTGCTACCGATATGTCTTGCCCGCGGTGAAACACCGCGTTAAGTATCCAATTGAAACGGATAGATTGGCCAACATATATGTATAATCCGATTGCGCGACGCGAAACGTTCTTCGGACTTTCGATCGACGATCGCCCCGCTTTGTCAATGTCTATGGGTTCCGATTGTCGATCGTAAAAGCGTTTCCCAGTGCGCGATGAATCGCGGTTTAAGAGAGATTGCAATTAAAAGCGGCGACTCACTTTGAAAACCGTTCGCGTCGGGAACACAGTGCCGCCGCGGAAGTCTTACCTGAAACAGAAACAGAAACAGACATTTTATAGAGATGATCGTTAAACAACGTTATACGGACGGTGGGTTTTATCGCGGGGTACATTAACCACGGCGAGGATTGTTTTAAAGCAAGAAGATAATGGTCGTAGGACGCATAGTACCGAGCGTTACAGTTAAGGCAATTGAACGACGCTGTAAGAATACTGCCGGAACCTTCTTCCGGCGCCGATCTAACGAGCAATTTTCTGAAAGAAAAGATCCAGCCAGTTTCCGGCTTACTTTCCTATGCGAAACGTTAAATTCTGCGGGCTGAAGTACTTTCCGTTTCTTCGATCATCGAGCGAGAACGGTATTATTTATGGTGGTCTAATCTCGACGGCGTTCGGATAGTCCCATTGAATCCGTCGGTTTCTCTTTTTAATGCGAACTCGATGCAATGTTATTCAAGAGAAAAACGTGGGAGTTACGTTCTTCCGTGGTTCGAGACAACAAATTTTAGTGCTCGTTACTTCGGATCGCTACGGACAATTATTTCAACGGACTCGAAAACGCTTCCCCCAAGACTTATCTCCGAGGTGAAAGATCCGATTTGATAAAACAAAAGAAGTATCGAATGTTCTCTAACCCTGTGTCTTATCTACGAACAGTGTCTTATCGAAACCGGTCAAAAGAAAGGTCTGTGTTAATTAAACAGACACGTTCCGCCATAATCGGTCCCCACCATCTGGTCCCAAGCCCATCTCAGTTTCTCCTAAAATTTCCTCCTCGTTATCGCGCACCTTTCTATTTACCTTCTAACTATTCAAATCTTCCGTAACTATCCGTTTGACATACGAGCACGCGTCCCACGTATCGCTAAATTCCTCGAACTCCTTTTTTTTCTTTATTTTCGCTGATAATTAGGTTAATAATACACCTGCTTCCTAATGACCGATCGGAAATGTTGTCATGGTCAGGACACGCGGTACATACATACATACAACGCATACAACCAGGTGTAGAGCACGGTCGGCCAGACGAACGAGAGAAAGAGAGAACACGACGGAGAGAGGGGTCTCCCTAACGTAACCATGACTCTCGTAGAGGGAAACAAGCACGGCAGAGGTTTACGCCGGTGAAACACTTTCTCCTTTCGCCGTTATGAGATCACCATCACGCTCTTCCACGGACAGGGGCATAACTTCGTCAATTTGCTGGCTGATTTACACGTGGATTAGAATAGTCTGTGGCACGACCTACGGGATCCTCGTTAGATGAAAAAGGGAAAGAACTTAGGTGGCCCCGCTATTTATTTGATTTTTATTTTCATTTTTTTTCTTCTTTTATACCGAGCACGTTTCGTATAAATGTCTCGCGGTAATTCACGTAGACTTTTACTCTTCCTTCCGCGTCGGATAAACGGGTTTAGTTCGTGACACGAAGCGATATACCCACGCTGATTACTCGCAGTTCCGTTTCGCGGATGTTCGCGATGGGAAATCGTTAAATACTATTCATCCGTCGTGACACGTGAAACGCGGCAATTGTACGTACAGTAGGTATGTACGTACGAGTCCACGCCGGTCGTCTGTCTGCCGTGGACCGATTATTAATTCAGTGAAAACCACTTTGCGAGAGTAATCGTTATCGTCCGCGCGACGAAACGGATTATTGCCACGATGCAAGGAGAACGGCGAATAATTTCTGCGTCGATGATTTCGACGGTGTATTTATAGAAGTATGTTTCTTTCCTGTTCCAGGAGGCCGTAGACTCCACTTTGTGAAGTAACTTTCGACATTACGCGCCAGGTGCGAGTGCTGTCTGGACACCATGAAGAATATCAACGTCCGCGTGGCATTCGCAGTACGTAGGGTCGAAAAAATTGGCACCAGGCCTCCCGATATTTGTTCGTGACAAAATCCATATTCAGCGAAAAAGTACATCGTCCACGTGAACGACAAATACACGTTCCCAATATTAATCATAAACGAGTCTAAATTCGTGTGTGTTAAAATCAACAGTGATTCAAATCCATAAAACAAAATGGTTTTTAGTACAATCGTGGTGACATCCGCGTTAAAAGGGGCGCTCGGCCTGGTAGGTACGAGCCTGTGGTTGGTTCCCCTGTTAATAGCCGGACTGTCCTATTATCGTTACGATCAACTGGACCCGGAAAGTCGACCGATCAATAAGTATCCACTATACCCGGAATACGATTTCATCGTCGTCGGCGGTGGTTCGGCTGGCGCGGTGGTCGCCAACAGACTCTCCGAGATACCGAACTGGAACGTTCTACTCCTGGAGGCTGGGCCGGACGAGAACGAGATCACGGACGTGCCCTCTCTGGCCGCGTACCTGCAGCTGACGAAGCTCGACTGGAAGTACAAAACCGAACCCACCGGAAGAGCGTGTCTCGCGATGAAAGGTGGTCGTTGCAACTGGCCACGTGGCAAAGTTCTCGGTGGATCCAGCGTGCTGAATTACATGCTGTACGTTCGCGGGAACAGGCACGACTACGATCACTGGGAGTCCCTAGGTAATCCCGGTTGGGGTTACGATCAGGCACTTTACTACTTCAAGAAGTCGGAAGACAATCGAAATCCGTATTTACAGAAGACCCCCTATCATTCTACTGGTGGTTATTTAACCGTACAGGAATCCCCGTGGAAGACCCCACTGGTTGTGGCGTTTGTTCAAGCCGGCACGGAGATCGGTTACGAGAACAGAGACATCAACGGTGAACGTCAAACGGGATTCATGATAGCCCAGGGAACGATTCGTCGAGGTAGCAGGTGTTCCACCGCGAAAGCGTTTCTACGACCGATCCGATTGCGACGGAACATTCATACGGCGATGAATGCCCACGTGACAAAGGTGATGATCGATCCGTTGACGATGAGGGCGACGGGAGTGGAATTTATCAGAGACGGTCGCAGACAGATCGTTCGTGCGAGGAAGGAAGTGATATTATCCGCTGGGGCGGTGAACAGTGCTCAGATCTTAATGTTGTCCGGGATCGGACCTGGAGAGCATCTCCGTCACATTGGTATCCCGGTGATGAAAGACTTGAGGGTGGGTGATAACCTTCAGGATCACGTGGGAATGGGTGGCTTGACGTTTCTGATCGACAAGCCTGTCTCCATTGTTCAGGATCGTTTCCAACCGACCCCCGTGACGATGCACTACGTGGCCAACGGAAGGGGACCGATGACCACCCTGGGTGGCGTCGAGGGTTACGCATTCGTCAATACCAAGTACGCGAATCGATCGCTCGATTTTCCGGATATTCAGTTCCATATGGCGCCAGCGTCCATCAGCTCCGACGCCGGCATCCAAGTGAGAAAGGTTCTCGGTATAACGGACGAAGTTTACAACACGGTGTACAGACCCATAGCCAATAGGGACGCGTGGACGATAATGCCGTTGTTACTCAGACCCAGGTCACGTGGTACGGTTCGTCTGCGAAGTAACAATCCGTTTCACAGTCCCATCATCAATGCGAATTATTTTGCGGAACCATTGGACATAGCCACACTTGTGGAAGGGGCGAAAATCGCGATGAAGGTCAGCGAGGCGAAAGTATTCAAACAATTCGGATCGAGGGTTCACCGGGTCAAACTACCGGGTTGCAGACACTTGAAGTTTGCCTCGGACGCTTATTGGGAGTGTCATATTCGACATATTTCGATGACCATTTATCATCCAGTTGGAACGGCAAAAATGGGCCCGCCCACGGACCCGGAGGCCGTGGTTGATCACAGGTTAAGAGTTTACGGCGTGCAAGGTCTCAGGGTCATCGACGCGTCCATCATGCCGACCATTTGCAGCGGGAACACTAATGCCCCTGTGATCATGATCGGGGAGAAGGGGGCGGATCTTATAAAAAACGACTGGCTGGCGGGAACTATGCAACGTTAGTGGAAGGAAAACGAGACTTTGATGTTAGGTCTCATAATGGAAGATGGGACTGAATTGTGAGTAATAATAACATGTGCGAAACGTTCGATGAAACGTGCCACAGTTGTCTTTATTAGTAAAATGACGAGGATCACGGTAGTCCTGATAAAGCATACTGTACAAATGTTACTATGCTATTTATATGTTAACAAAACAACCCTTGTTGTTGGTTTACTTATGTTACGTTTTTCGACGAGTTTATTGTTCAAACGACAATCAAATATATGTTTTCGAAGGTGTCCAAACACCTGCTTTGTGATACGTCGACTACATTTTATAAGTTTGTTAATACAGTTTTAAAAGATGTTAGGTTTGATAGATATTAGGAATTAGTCTGGTTATTCGGTAGGAATTCTACTGAATGAATAGTGTGATAGGGGAAATAACATTGTGCGTTACCATTTGTCAAATATTAACTCTACACCAAATTTAAGATTAAACGGTATTTTCCTAATAGCAGAATTTACCTCAGGTGAAGCGTACCATTTACGTGCCATATACCATTATAGTTTGTATGTTACGTAAATATAATTAATAAAAACTGCGTTAAGATTTGTTGTTCAAAGAAATAATATAAGAAGCTAGCGCTACGCAAAACATATGTATTCCCAGATATATTTAACTTGTTGACGTATTGTATATTTGTAAAATAAATAATCCTTACATAGAATCACTCCCATATCGATGTACTTCGATTAAGACAATATTTTTAATGAAGAACATGCTGTCCGGTGAAGAGAAACGAAGCAGAGCAAAAAATGGTGCGTACTAAATGCCTTAAAACACCAATTAATAGTACTTTTTACGAACATATCTCGAAACCACACTTTCCCCAATCCGATCCAGGAAATTACAACGAACTCGTCAAACTCTCGCCAAGTTGATTTATATTATATACCTTAGTGTAAAAAACCAACATTCACACATTTTATAAAACATACATACATGCCTTTTTCCAGTAAACCCAACATTCCGTCGCTACACGTTTTCCACTCAAGACTCAGGAAAATGAAGCGTCCCGCGTCGCTAACTGCGACTCGATAAGTTTATCCAGAGTGCAACAATGTATCAACAATATACGATAGTGTGCACACGTGAGTCGCGTAGATGACGCACACACGGACGCACGTGCGGGTACCTATAAATTCATCAAGCCTGCAGTCGCGAACACAATTGTATCATTGTTGTGACAGTAGACGTTTCGTCAATCAGAGAAAGCATGCTGCTCATCGTCGCAGTTTCTTGTCTCCTTCACTGCATCGTCCACATCACGGCCCACGAAAGGAGGTACAAAAATCTGTATGGCTTCGAGGACTTCAATATAACCTCCGACCCTTCGCTGGTGCTCGGTGGAATCAGCTTCCTGCTGAGATCCGATCAATTCGCGAAAGAAGCCCAACCGGACACTACCCCCAGAGAAAACTCTCGTTATGACTTCATCATCGTTGGTGCGGGAACAGCGGGATCCACGTTGGCCTCTCGGTTAACCGAGTCTCCCGACGTGGAAGTCCTCCTCATAGAAGCCGGTGACGAGGAAGGTCTATGGATGGACATTCCCTTGCTCCCACCACTTTTGCAAACGGATCTCAACATAAACTGGGCCTATCAGTCGGAACCATCCGATGGATACTGTCTCGGTATGGTGAACCATCAGTGCAACATACCCAGAGGTAAAATGATGGGTGGGACAAGTTCCTTGAACTACATGATCGCCACCAGGGGTTACCGCGGTGATTTCGATCGGTGGGAGGAACTCGGGAACCCGGGTTGGTCGTACAAGGATGTTTTACCGTATTTCAAGAAGCTGGAGGACATGCTTATCCCGGAGTTAGCAACTGATAAAAAGTACCATGGGACTAAGGGACCGGTATCAATTACGTACCCACCCTTTCACACTCCCTTATCGGACGCATTCTTAAATGCTGCGCAGGAACTGGGATTCCCATTGGTGGACTACAATGCGGAGGATTTCATGGGTTTTTCTCGTATACAGTCAACCACTCTCAACGGTTTACGTATGAGCGCCAATAAAGCGTATTTGCGTAATAAAGTTCGTAGGAATCTGCATGTGACGAAACGAAGCTTGGTCAGTAAAGTTCTGATAAATCCATCAACGAAAAGAGCGAGAGGCGTTGAGTTTCAGAAAAACAATAGAACGTACACGGTTTACGCGAGGAAAGAGGTTATACTAAGTGCGGGATTCATAGGATCCCCTCAGATTTTGATGTTGTCGGGAATAGGACCCAAGGAACACTTGAAAGAAATGGGAATAAAAGTGATAAAAGATTTGCCCGTCGGTTTGAATCTACAGGATCACGTGGCCTATCCTGGGGTAGCTTTTACCGTTGATCAACCTGTTGGATTGTTGATGGCGGAGATAGCGAGATCTGGAACACCCTATATCAGAGACTATCTTGTTCAGCAAACAGGACCACTCTCGGTGATCGGTGGTGGAACCGAGTGCATAGGTTTCATGAACGCTTTCGACCCGTTGAATCCGAACGCGACACCCAACCTCGAGCAATTATTTTTCAGTGCATCGCTTGGCTCGGACACCACGCTTTTGAACGTTATTGGAATCAACTCAAAAATCCAGAAACTTCTTGCACCCCTTCAGCAGGAATTCTCGTGGAGTACTTTGCCTGTTCTATTGAAACCCAAAAGTCGTGGGGATATAAAATTAAGATCCACCGATATCAATGACAAACCGATCATCAGACTGAATATTCTGGATCATCCTGATGACATTCGTACACTGATTGCCGGGGTGAACATATCTCTGGCTCTGGGTGAAACGGAAGCTATGCGGAAATTCAATTCGAAGCTGTTCGAGTTCGAGCTGGACGAATGCGACGAGTACTACGGAAATTTCGATCAGTACATGGAATGTTACCTGCGACAGTTGGCGATAACGATTTATCACAACTGCGGGACATGCAAAATGGGACCGGAGTCGGACTGCACGTCGGTGGTAAACTCGCAGCTCAAAGTATGCCATTTTTTAAATATAGTTTTCTTGTATAACGGTGGGAAATAGGGGTACTACATTTTAACTGTGTTTCAGGTAATCGGTGTCGATGGTTTAAGGGTAGTTGACGCTTCCATCATGCCGGAAGTACCGTCGGCGCACATAAATCTGCCTACGTTTATGATAGCGGAGAAAGCTGCGGATATGATTAAAGACTACTGGGGATTGTAGTATTATAACATATTTAAAATCATTTGTCAATACTTATAGTAGCTCCCTTCATTTACCCACCCCATATTCTGTACAATATAGGATTAATAATGTATGCAGCGTACACAATTCAGTGATACAGAATTTCCACGAAACCTTTCGATTCGAGGAAATGAATTGATTCGAAGAAGAATAAGAGTCAAAGCGTCAAAACAATAATAATCACTGAGCCTGTAATCTGCCATTACCTTAAATAATATATGTCTTTCCTGAACAACACTTATTGATACTTAATTGCGATGATTTTCTATCGAATATACGTGAAACAAGAAGGTATGACTTTCGGAGAATCGTATTGTATAATCTCATACACGGGCTCCAAATAAACACAAAATTCGCTCGATATTAATTTGCACTTAACAGAGATCTCTTCGATCCGAAGAAGATGTCTCGCAATCTTACAATTCCGATGCTTCACCTAAATACATACAAAAACAGACATTGCAAACATGTTTCTTCTTTGCTAACCATGGAGAGTTCAAAAGATAAAAAACACGTTATATACCATATAAATCACACCGAAGTTATGTTGGGAGTTGACGGATCGTCCTTGCCGATCTTATGCGAATTAACAAATTTAACGAGAAGTAGAATCAAGAATGTATGAACAAACAGACTACATACTCTAATTAAGTACACGTATCTGACGCACAAACGTACGTACGTCTACGTATATATACATCGGTACCAAGACACCCAGCATCATTCCATCTTTGTTGCAAACAGAAATCGTTTCCCAATCGAAGAAAGTATGCTCGTCAACAGTGTCTACCTTTATTTACTACTCCTCTTCCTTTGTGTCATCGCTGAAGAACCAAAGTACAAAAACCTATATGGGTTCGAAGACTTCAACATAACATCCGATCCGTTGTTGTTAACCGGTATGGTTAACATTCTACAAAAGTCCGATCGATACGCAAAAGAAGCACAGCCGGACGTAACACCAACTCGAAATTCCCGTTACGATTTCATCGTAGTAGGCGCAGGGACAGCAGGGTGTGCTTTGGCATCCCGTTTAAGCGAAATTCCCAGTGCGAAGGTGCTTCTGATAGAAGCTGGCGACGAGGAAGGTCTATGGATGGACATTCCTTTGATATCACCCTTACAGAGCGATCCAAATGTCAACTGGAACTACGAGATGGAACCATCCGACAAATACTGTCTTGGTATGGTGAATCACCAGTGTAAACTACCCAGAGGTAAAGTAATGGGTGGTACCAGTACCCTGAATCAAATGATCGCCACCAGGGGCTACCGCGATGATTTCAATCGCTGGGAGAAACTCGGGAACAAAGGTTGGTCGTACAAAGACGTGTTACCGTACTTCAAGAAGCTGGAGAACATGCTAATCCCAGAACTAGCATCCAATAAAAAATACCATGGTACGAAAGGACCGGTTACACTCACGTATCCCTCTTTTCACACCCCATTGGCCGACGCGTATTTGAAGGCCGCACGGGAATTGGGATTCTCTCTGATAGACTACAACGGAGAGGACAACATAGGGTTTTCACGACCGCAGTCAACGACCCTGAACGGTTTTCGTATGAGCTCCAATAGGGCGTACCTGCGCAACAAGTTCCGCAGGAATCTGCACGTGACCAAAGGAAGCTTGGTCAGTAAAGTGTTGATAAATGAATATTCAAGAAGGGCGTACGGTGTACAGTTCACGAAGGACAATAAGACGTACACAGTGTACGCGAGAAAGGAGATCATATTGAGTGCAGGGGTTATAGGGTCACCTCAGATCTTAATGTTGTCCGGGATAGGACCCAGGGATCATTTGAATGACTTGGGAATAAACGTGGTGAAAGATTCGCCGGTCGGTTTGAATTATCAAGACCACGTGGTCTACACCGGGGTGTCCTTTACGGTGGATCAACCTGTTAGCTTGTTACCTGAGGAGATAACGAGATCTGGTACGCCATATATCAGAGATTATCTCACGCAGCAGACGGGACCACTTACTACGCTCGGTGGAACCGAGGCTATAGGTTTCATGAACGCTTTTGATCCACTGAATCCCAACGAGTGTCCTAATATCGAGCAAATCTTTTACGCTTCGTCTATCGGTGGGGGTTTCCGACCGGAAATCCAACAATTGTTTACCCCCCTCGAGGGGAAATTTTCTTGGACAGCGTTGTCCGTCTTATTGAAACCGAAAAGTCGTGGATACGTAAAACTAAGATCCAATGATATCAACGATAAACCGATTATCGTGCCAAATTATCTGGATCATCCTGATGATGTACGAACGCTCATTGCCGGGGTGAACATTTCCTTGGCACTGGGTCAGACGAAAGCTATGCAGAGATTCAATTCGACCCTGTTCGAGCTGGAACTGGAGCAGTGCGACCGGAACAAAGGAAACTTTGATGAATACATGGAGTGCTATATAAGAGAACTGATGACGAACGGTTATCACGATTGCGGAACATGTAGAATGGGACCGGAGAAGGAGACCACGTCGGTGGTGAATTCTGAGTTGAAAGTATGTATCGTAATTCTATAAAACACTTTTACGAATGTTTCGAATGTCCATTTTATGACGTTTATAAAATCGTATGAACTTTCGCTGACTTTCAGGTGATCGGTATAAACGGTTTAAGGGTCGTTGATGCTTCTATCATGCCGGAAATTACATCGGCACACTTAAATATACCTGTATACATGATAGCTGAAAAAGCAGCGGATCTAATTAAGAAATACTGGGGCCTCTAGTGCCTGGGTTAACTTTACACGAATGAAATGCAGAAACTGGCACGTATCGCGTATCGTATAATTAATTATCCTTAATGAACATATTGCACTGTTGTTGACGATACTCTTTATAAGATAAGAACTAATATAAATCGTGCTGCTCGCCCCCGAAGAAGGGGCCGCAGATAAGACAGAATATCGACAAAGAAACGACAATATCAGAAAGCAGGTCTGTTGTTTGAACAGTTGCGCATCGCAGCTCGATAATACAGAGAAAGTGCAATAAACAGCTCTAAAAAGGTATTTTCAAAGATTAACAATTGCCAACGTACAGAAACAACGAAGAACCAACGCTGGTTTGTGTCAATAACGATCCCCGGACAGAGTGAAAATAACAGGTACGTATCTTAATCATAGTTATCATTTAGCAGACCGGTTTTTCAGCGTATTATAACATACTCTGTATGACTCTCAAATAGAATTACGTAACGTCTATGCGACGTGATATGTCTTTCATTTCCTCCTGCGAAAGATTTAAATATTTCCTTATCAGCAGCGATCATTTTATTTGACACTCTCTTATTATTTTTTTATCCCACCACCCCCGTTCTTTCCTCTGACACTCATTATCTTAAGTGAAGCAACTTGAAACGTTTCTATATGTATAAACGAACAATCAGGGATGATCGATCATACTGGTAGGCGATCCCTATCCTTCGAGGTGTCCTCACAATAAACAACGAAATCAGGTCGACTGCTTACCTGCGTCACTTCGGAATCCCAATGACGAATCTAAGGGTCAGTGACAACCTACAGGATCACGTGGGAAGGAGTAGTCTAACGTTTGTGATCAATAAGCCACTGTTATTGTTTTGGATCGTTCTCTATCGACCCCGAAAGTGTTCTTATCGGTAACGTCGGACTCTGTATATTTCGAAAACAATGTATAATCTCGTCGGAAGGGTAAAATTGATTTCCCTACCGAATGCGAACGACGCGGTGGACACGGGTGAATAGTTTGCAGTGCGGAAGGTCTCAGGATAATTGACGCGTCAATCATGCCGACAATTTGTAACGCGAACAAGGGTGAAACGGGGGGGGGGGGGGGCCGTGTCAAAAGCGGCTGGCCGCCGAAACTATGCAACATTAATGAATCTCACGTAAGACTTACAGACAGTGGAATTCGATCGACGCAAACACAGGGATTAAATTACGTGAGATTACGGGAAGGATGCTTTGTATAACGATGTTACGTTGTTAGGACAATATTACGTATCGTGATACCGTCGAATTCTGTATCTAAAGAAAATACGATTACGCGACGTGATAAGTTGATAGCTCGGTATTACACGTGTGGCGGAGACATTTTGTGTAATATCACGGTTATGTATATGAATATGATCACGCAACGGTACGTGATAAATTTCACTTGACAATTTTTTTGATAAAGCTGCCGTATCTTATTATTTAACTAGCTGCGCATACCCATCGTTGGCAGACAACGTACAAAATGTCCTTCGATTCTGTTTCTGTCATGAAACTGCGAATTGCATTTGTTTATTGAAGTTGTAATGAGTACGTGAAAATAAAGTATCCCTGTTTGTACCTTACAACGTGGCACTCACCGTCGTTTACACTTGTGGATGCTCTAAAAAGACGTTGTAACCTAATGTCCCTGAATAATTTTGTCAAAAACAATGAAACACTTTTAGCGAAAATCACGCACAAAACATCACGTTGTTTACATATTTGATCCGGCAGTAATCGAATAGCTTAGGCAATATTTGCTCGGCTGCTAATTTATGAAATTTGTCTACAGCGGTACTAATTTGTATATTTCGCAATGTATTCATAAAATAGACTGTTGTTTACCTAGTTCGGTGAAAAGATTAGCTATTTCTATTTCATGTTTGACAATAAAACTCAGAGCTATTCGTTCGAGTTTATCGCTAGAGAAATACTCTTCTGCCTCGCAAGATAACAACCATAACGACTTTCCACTTAACATACATCACCGATGAAAGATTTGCGAGAAAATTGTATTGTTTACAGGATTTTCAGTGCCAAACAAAAAGTTCCCCTAATATTAGGTTGCACACACAATAATCTAGACCCGCGGGCAATAACTTTCCGTACTCTTTACAATTTCTATGCGTCACCTAAGCACACAAAAAACAGACATTGCAAATGATTTTTTTTTTGTTTTACTAAACACAGAGAGGCCGAAAGATAAAAAGTTGATATACGAGGTATAAATTACAACGATGATACCCGTGCCGGGGTTAAAAGAAACATGCCTGGTTGACGTTCGGTGCTTTACTGCGAATCGACAAGTTAATCGGGAGGTTTCAATGAAGTGTGAGCAAAAACGGTACTGATCTTAAGCACACCTATCTGACGCACATTCGTACCTATATATACGTCAGCCGGCAGGTGCGTGTATCGTTATACCCCGATTGTGACAAATAGTGTTCGTCGATCAAAGAAAGCATGCTCGTCACCGGCGTGCTCTCCTGCCTTCTGCTGTTATTCCAACGGACAACAGCCGACGAGGAATTGATCTACAAAAATCTCTACGGCTACAAAGACTTCAATATCACCGTCGATCCATTATTGTTAACCGGTGCGGTAAATTTTCTGCAAAAGAGTGATCAATATGCGAGTGACGCGCAACCGGACGTAACACCGAAACGTTACACCAATTACGATTTCATCGTGATAGGCGCGGGAACCGGTGGATCCACCATCGCGTCTCGATTAAGCGAGATACCAGGTATAAACGTCCTTCTGATAGAAGCTGGCGATGAAGAAGGAAAATGGATGGACGTTCCACTGTTTCCACCCGTTTTGGAGGCCGATCCAAACGTGAACTGGGCCTACCTGACGGAACCGTCGGACAAATGTTGCGGCGGTATGGTGAATCAACAATGCAAAGTACCCAGGGGCAAAGTGATGGGTGGTAGCAGCACCATAAACTATATGATCGCCACCAGGGGATACCGAGAAGATTTCAATCGCTGGGAGCAATTGGGAAACAAGGGTTGGTCGTACGACGATGTTTTACCGTACTTCAAGAAGCTGGAGAACATGCTTATCCCGGAACTGGCAACCGATAAAAAATACCACGGTACAAAGGGACCCGTAACGATCACGTATCCTCCATTCAGTACCCCTTTGGCGGAGGCGTATTTGAAAGCCGCCGAGGAACTAGGATTTCCAATAGTGGACATAAACGCGAAAGATATCCACGGTTTTACCCGTTTACAATCGACGACACTGAAGGGTGTTCGTATGAGCTCCAATAGGGCGTACTTGCACAACAAAATGAGGAATAATCTGCACGTGACGAAACGTAGTATGGTCAGAAAGATATTAATAAACGAATATTCGAAGAAAGTGTTCGGCGTGGAGTACATAAAGAATAATAGAACGTACACAATATACGCGAATAAAGAGGTAATACTAAGTGCGGGGACTGTAGGATCCCCTCAGATCTTAATGTTGTCTGGAATCGGCCCCAGGAGTCATTTGAACGAATTCGGGATACACGTGATTAAAGATTTGCCAGTGGGTTTGAATTTTCAAGATCACGTAGCGTTCATCGGAACAGCTTTTACCGTCGATCAACCTGTTAGCTTGTTGCTCGAAGAAATCGTTCGAACTGGTACACCCTACGTTAGAGATTACTTTACACAACAGACTGGACCACTTTCGGTGATCGGTGGATGCGAGGCCGCAGGATTTCTGAACGCTTTTGATCCATTGAATATGACCGCCACTCCCACCACGGAACATTTGTTCCTTAGTACGTCGATCGGGGCGGATTCTACGCTTTTGGACGCACTTGGAATCGGACCGGAAGTCAGAAAGGCCTTTGCACCTCTCCAGGGACAATTCTCGTGGTCACCTTTGTCCATATTGTTGAAACCGAAGAGTCAGGGTAGAATAAAACTTAGGTCGGCTAATATCAATGACAAACCGATCATCATATCGAATTATTTGGAGCATCCTGATGACGTTAAAACACTGGTGGCCAGTGTGAAGATAGCCATGGAGTTTGGTACAACGAAAGCTATGCAGAGATTCAATTCGACGTTGTTCAAGTTCGATTTAGAGAAGTGCAAGCAGTTCGAAGGGGATTATGATCTGTACATGGAATGCTACGTACGAGAACTGACGACAAGCGTTTATCACCTGGTGGGCACGTGCAAAATGGGACCAGAGAATGACAGGTCATCGGTCGTAAATCCGCGGCTGCAGGTAAGTCATTCGTGTCAGACTTTCGTTATTGAGTTTCGCTAATGAGGAATTAAACGAACATTTGTGTACACATCGATTAAAACATCGCAGGTTTATATCTCAGCCCGGTAAACACTTCGCGATTTCCGATAAATAAAAGACAATTTGTATTTGCGGCAGAACTGTTCGAGGAAGATACACAAAATCAGATAATTAAATATTAACTGTATTTTTTTAGGTAATCGGTATCGAAGGTTTAAGAGTGGTTGACGCTTCAATCATGCCGGAAGTACCGTCGGCACACACAAACCTGCCTACGTACATGATAGCAGAAAAAGCAGCGGATCTAATTAAGAAACATTGGGGATTCTAGTATTCGCGCGAATTAATTGCGGTGAATAGCAACGGGCAATGACACTTGTTTAATTTTAAAACGAAAGATAAGATTCATTAACGAGCGATCTACTTCTGAGAAGGTATAAAGTCAGATAAAGAATATTCATCTGTCTCGTTTCATCGTATATGAATAATACAAATAAATCCCAATGGCGCACACGCGTTACGTATCGTATAAGTTATAATTAATTTTAAATAACACGTTGCAATTATTTTCTCCGTACTTGTTGTAATATATGAATAAAAATCAATTCTGTTAACACTTCCTCGACATTTATAAGAAAGAAATTTGAAATTATGATAGAGTTTCTTTTCAACGGTCCTAAGGAGATTTCACCGATCCATTTACTTTCGAATTTAAAATGCTAACGTATTCGAAACTCATTACGTAACGCTGTATTGGAACGACTCGTCGGCAATCCGACGTGGGGGGATTTAAGATAAAGCTCCCACAGACTCTCCAATTATGTTAACACGATATTCGTAAGTTTCGATTTGTATGAGTAACAAACAAATGCCATACACGACAAGAATACGAAATAATTATCACTTTCAATCTCATTGTATACCGCGATTTACAAACGGAAGAATTTTAATAGTTTCTACCTTCTTTTATCTAACGACTTCCGAGCTAATGATATTTTAATTTACCATGGAAATTCCCCCTTGATATCAGACGGTCACGTGGGCATCAGGTATGCATTTATTTATTAATACTAATGCTTAAACAATCGCGGTCACGTTTACTAGAATTCACGTATCCAAATATAAATGTCCACCGACCCTTCTGCGTGACATGCGAAAGTACGTTTAGAAATGAGATATAATTCGCAGCGTTACGTGCACGGTTTACCGAACGACACACGCCGGTATTGATTTCCATACGTACAGTGAAATTGAAATGCTTATCAATGCTTCGTACGTTCTCTAAAGATTCCGCCGACACTCTGCTCCGAAGCGCAGGAATTCCGACACGATGAAATTCCACAACCTAGGAATTTCGGTGCGCCGAAATTTCAACGCCTAGCAATTTCCAAGGCCCGCGAAATTTCAACGTCCACGATTACACGTACATACACACGTGTGTACAAGGCTGTGCGAATCGAATATAAACCCGAAACGGTGGCCGAGATGAAGCGGATGCACGGCGTAACAGGGAAAATGTGAGAAGGGGTCGACGCAGTACACGCCGACGTTACTCAAGTCCCCGGTAAGTATTACGTGAACCGCTTCGAGAAAGCGCATTTCTCCGGTAGATCTCGAGGCGGAGAGTGGACATCGCGACGCCTAGGAAGTGGTCACGGAAACCTTCGAAAAAATCGCTCTTTGTCCGCGTGTCGACGGGTCACGGTGATCTTCTGACTCCCGCTGGATTATGACAATATCTATCCGAACGAAGTGAACCATTCTGTTAAATATAGTTCAGGTATGTAACTGATAACCATAACGACATTTTAGTAGACCGGTTTGTAGCTCGTTACGGCATAGTACGTATCGTTTTCAAATGCGATCGCGTAACACTGGTGTAACGTGTTATTTTTGTTTATTTTCTTTTGAGATAAATATTGACAATGTTCTCTCGTATTTTTCTTTATGTTTCTCAAATTTCTCACGAGTCGAAGTGGAATATATTATGATTATTAGTTATAAGAAACTATTTTTCCAGCGCCATGATTCGCGAAGTACTTTCATTGTACGTTCTGTCGTTCGTTGTCACGCTTGGAGCGTCTCAAACGTTTCTGGATGTGCTAAGGGGTTACGGGCCACCGTTTGAAACGTTAAACAGAATCGATCCGAGTAACAATAGGTACGACTTCATCGTCGTAGGAGCTGGCTCGGCTGGTTCTGTATTAGCCAACCGTCTCTCAGAGAATAAAAAATGGAAAGTGCTACTCCTCGAGGCAGGTGGACCCGAGACTCTCCTCCATCAGATTCCGATCCTAGTTGGCTACTTTCAGCTATCGAATTTTAACTGGGGCTACAAGGTCGAGCCGCAGAAGAACGCGTGTCTGGGAATGATCGACCGAGAATGCTCGTGGCCGAGAGGAAAAGCCCTCGGCGGTACAAGCACTCTGAACTACATGATCCATACACGTGGATCGAAATTCGATTACGATCTATGGGCCGCGTTGGGAAACGAGGGCTGGTCTTACAACGATGTCTTACATTATTACAAAAAAAGCGAGAAATTCAGTGTTCCAGGTTAGAGAGCTTTATCTATTTATAAATCTATTTTTAAACACTTTTACACCCAAGTCAAATTGATCCGCTGCGCTATCTTTAAACGTCTAAAATTCAAATTGATACGTTGAAGAAGCGAATTAAAATTCATTTCCTCGTGAAATGGATTAATTCGACTTCCGGGTGAGTGTTATCCGTACCGTGTACCGTACGCGTGAAAATCCTTTCAATTACGCCAGTATTTACTGTTCACCGCGCGCGTCCAACGGATAATAACATTCCGCGACGATAATGAAACGCTTGTTTCGTGTTCAGGAATCAATAACTCGTCGTATCACGGCGACGACGGTTACCTGAACGTCCAGCATGTCCCGTATCACACGGAGCTGGCCAAAGCGTTCCTAAAAGCCGGCAAACAACTGGGTTACAAGATCGTCGACTATAACGGCGAGGATCAAATTGGATTCTCGTACATCCAAGTGAACATGGACAGGGGGACCCGGTGCAGCGCGTCCAGGGCTTATTTGCGGTTGAACAGATCGAACCTGGACATCATCACCGGCGCCACGGTGACCAAAGTTTTAATCGACAGCAACAAACGAGCGTACGGTGTCGAATATGTTCAAAATCAAGTCCTCAAGAAAGTTTACGCCAGCAAAGAAGTCCTGTTATCCGCCGGTACGATAGATTCTGCCAAATTATTAATGCTGTCCGGCGTCGGACCTAAAGAACATCTGGAAGAACTTGGTATCGAGGTAGTGAAAGACGCCAAGGTCGGCTACGGCATGTACGAGCACGTCGGTTTCCTGGGCCTGACTTTCATGGTGAATCAAAGCGTATCGCTGTCGCAGAGCAAATTGGCAAATCCCAATGTAATTCTACAGTATTTCCTCCAGAGGACGGGTATAATGTCCGTTCCCGGTGGCGCGGAGGCTATCGCCTTCCTCAGAACGAAATACGCGACCGACGTCAGGCCGGACGTGGAGTTGTTGTTCGTTTCGGGATCACTACACTCCGACAACGGTCTGACCTTGAGGAGAGCCCTGAGAATATCGGACGAGGTGTACAACACTGTGTTCAAACCCATTCATAATCGAGACGCGTGGTCCGTCTGGCCCATCGTGCAGAATCCAAGGAGCGTCGGTCGTTTAACGTTAAAATCGAAGGATCCGTCCGAACCGCCGATAATCCAGCCGAACTTTTTCACGCACCCGGCCGACGTGGAGATCATTCTGGAGGGGATCAAGCACGCTATTAATATATCGCGGACGGAACCGTTTCAACGGTACGGCAGCCGAATACACGATATCAAGATTCCCGGATGCTCGGCGTTCGACTTCGGCAGCGACGACTACTGGCGCTGTGCTATAAAACACTTGCCATCGATGATGAACCACGAAATCGGCACGGCGAAAATGGGGCCAGCGTCCGACCCGTTCGCGGTCGTGGACCCGAAACTCCGGGTTTACGGTATTCGGGGACTGAGGGTGGTGGACGCTTCGATAATGCCCACCATGCCGACCGGTCATGTAAACGCCGGTATTTTTATGATCGGTGAGAAAGCCGCGGATATGATCAAACGATCTTGGCAAAATATAGTTTAACGACAAACTCTGCCTGGAAAAATACGTCGACTACGAAAGGTTACCGGGGACAAATTGCGGTAGAAGCGAGGACTATTATTTTATTTTTTTCCTCGTGCAATAATCGACTACAATATCCACGCGAGTGCGGTCATTTCGCTCAATTAACCGAGCGAAAGACGGATAAATTATTCGCGTGTACACGATGTCCCGCGACAATCAGATGACCTACATTACCGTTCGTATTGATAAATGGGAAGGCCGGGCAGAAAAACACGCAACGAGTGTGTCAATGGTGACGTAGCGAGGATGAGTCATGGTTTCCCTTTCGATTCGCTTCCTTGTACGAACGGAGGAAAACGACCGGCGGAATTTTCCCGTCGATACTTAATTACATTATCGTTTTGTAAAAAGATTGTGTCAAGATTGAATGTTTCGTACGTAGGGAAACGTATGTCGGAATTCTGCGATAAGTCTGACATTTTTTTTCGAGTATGTTTTATATTACGTAATTCTAAGTACTAATTGTTGCCGGAGAATTACTGTTTGTACCGAGTAACAATGCTTCGTATATATAGATATATGTGTTCTATATGGGACGTAATGACATCTGATCTTGATACTTGAGAGTTTCATAGTTGAAGGATGATGTAATAGCTCAAGCAAAGAACAGCACTATTATTAAGGGGAAACAGTGGATGATGAGCTGTTGCATGTGTGTACAATTATAACACGTACATGTAACATTTATCACACGGAGGATTATGATTTTCATACAATACGTATACTACTTGTACTTTATGAGCCATGGTATGAATAACTTTTTCTATGTAATACATTTTTTATAAAAATGTGTATATCTATATAAAAGAACTGATATATTAAATGTAGTAATAAAAGGATTTGATAAAAAGTGTTGTCAATTACTTTCACAGTGACACGTACACACAGACCATTAACTCGGTGCTCTCATTCCCAATTGCCTGAATGAAACTATGTACGTGTACAAGTTTATTGATATCACCTTGAAGCAAGACATGCTAAATATTTATTCTACCAAGATTTTTATGCAAATATTAAAATAAAAATATATGTTAACTATAAATATGCAAAGCATATTAATAACTTATCCCAAAATTCACATGTGATTTTTCTGTATACACATAACAACCTTTTATTATATGTTTCATTCATTACTTCTTATCCTTCTGCATAATAATACTAACAGGTGTACGATGCTTGGCATTAATCAATATGCGCATATATAAATCCTTATCAGATACTAGTAATATACGTTTGGAGGTTCACTGTCATTTGGTAAGCTTTGTGAGTATGATGACATTAAGATAAGTGTGTAACATTAACTACAGGAAATCTGAGACCCTAAACAACGCTTTGCAGATATTCAAGCTTGAATACTCCATATAGACTTGATGCTAGGATACATCAAAGCGATAAGAAAAAGGTCAGTGCTTTGTAACCAATGTAAGAGTGTCAGAGGAATGGTCCAGCGAGAAACGCGAATAATATGATAAGATAGAAATTTTTCGTGAAACACGTCAGATCCGTTTTCCGGCAACGGTGTCTTTTATACGCCGGTGACGTTAACGCAATAGCTTGGACAGATTCAAGCGTGGCAGCTCTAGGTTAATATATTGCACAGCTTGAACGAAACATACACACAGCATGCTTTATTTGTAATTTGTACACGTACCTGACACTACGAGGGCTTCGTTTGGACCACAGGTGTGAATGTTTCCCATTGCCAGATCAACTTGTTCGTAATGAAGATGCAACAACAAACCGGCACAGGCAGCAAATCCAGCACTTAACACGATTATCACTAACACTAGTCCGTACGCGGCACGGACGACGATCGGATACGGATTACTTCAAAAACACCGGTAAATCATTAATAACATATAATAATCCGTACTAGCCGAGAGTCGTAAGGTTACGGTGTTACTCAAAGCCACTACCCAAAATTATTTGTAGCTTTTGCAAAACCCTAGCTAAACGGAACTACCAACCTATCGACAATCACACACAGCGACATCTTTTTAAAGTTTGATTTCTTGGTCTAGTTGAGTTTCCCTCGAATGTAATTAATATTAGCAAACTATTTTGATGAATCTTATTGAATCGGCGATGTACACGGAGCTTCCCTTTCGAAACGATTGAAGTTTGCTGATTTAATATGTAGAAGGTCACCGGTTGGTGATAATGATTGTCACCGGCTGAGCTTTTCTTCGAGATAAATTCAGATTAATAGGTCGACCTCCCTATTACTCTTTTGAAGTTATTGGTGGAAATATATAGAAGCTATATGAATTAAGTGATTGTAATATAATAACTTAGGTTTATCTGACTCGATAACAATTTCTGCATCACGCTTTTATTGCAAGAATGAAATTAATGATTCGTAATAAAGCTCGTTAGAAATGTCAAACAACAATTCTACTGTCGCTATTTCAAACTTGACAATTGGCAATATTTCTTACTGTGGCAACACTGCTTAGACTTGAATACACGCAGTTCAGTATGTGGTAATGTAGCACAACATAACCTGAACATTCTTGTGCTGTTGTTATTGGTTTCGTTTATTGACTCAATAGAAGAAAAATACGCTTACAATTTGATGCATGCGTAATTGTTTAGGATATATTTAGTGTACAGTATTGAAGAACAACATCAAGATGTCGGAGGACGAAGTAGAAAGCTTTGAAATTACGGATTATGATCTTGACAATGAATTTAACATCAATCGTCCCAGACGAAAATTGTCAAAAAAGCAACAAATGCTTGGTAAGGATGTACCAAAAATTTCGATATAACTTTAGTGTAGTATGTCAAATGCTAACCATTACTCAAGCTTCTTTTGCTGCTTTAGGCATTTGGGCAGATGATAGTGACGAAGAAGAACTATCTGCCAGACCGTCTTTCAAAACTTTTGACAAAGGACCAAGGAATTACACAGCCCCTGTTAATTTTGTGGCAGGAGGTATACAACAAGCAGGGAAACCAAAGGAAGAAACAGAAGACAAAGATGATGACGATGATGAGGATACAAGTAAATCACACAGAGATTTTGCAAATAGCTCCAGGTAACCTATACAATTCCAGAATTGTCTTTCATTTGTGAAGATCAAGATAAATATGTTTTTTGATTTCAGTTCTGAAGATGAACGGCCAAGTAAAGTAAGATCTCGTACTTCATTTGCATTGAGTTCTGATGGAGATATTGCAGGTTTACGGAAAAAGAAACACCAAGTGAATCCACTGCTAATGAAAAGCGGAATGGGTAGTTGGGAGGTTCATACAAAAGGAATTGGAGCCAAGTTACTGCTACAGGTATTTACATAACTTTAAGAAATGCACATTATTACTCCAATAATATATTAATACATTTATCCATATTTTAGATGGGTTTCGAACCTGGTAAAGGATTGGGCAAGCAATTACAAGGTATAAGTGCACCAGTAGAAGCACATTTGAGAAAAGGTAGAGGTGCAATCGGAGCATATGGCCCTGAGAAAGTGCCTAAAGTACCAGAAAAGAAAAAGGAGGAGGACATTGAAGATTCAAAAGAATCAAAGGTTAAATTATCACAATGGCGAAAAGGAGATGGAAGTGCTATCAAAAAGAAAATGAAATACGTATACAGAAGTGTCGATCAGGTGTTGGAAGATGGGAAATTGAAACCTGCTAAAAAAGTTCAAGTACCCAATGAAATGAGTAGAGTTAAAGTTATAGATATGACTGGTCCTGAACAAAGAATTCTGAGTGGTTATCATGCAATTGCTGGGGGTCAACAAAGGCCTGATGAGACTGTTGTAGTTACTGATAAGAAAGCTAGAGTTAATTTTGCTTTGCCAGAGCTGCAACATAATTTGAATCTATTGGTAGACATGTGTGAGCAGGATATTATACAGAATGACAGAAGAACTAGGCACTTAAGCGATAGAGTAATCGCACTGGAAGCTGAAAAGAAAAATTTATCAAAAATCGTCGATCAACATGGTCAGTTGATTGATACCCTCGAAAATGTGCTTGCCATTGTAGACAGATTAATGAACGAGACGAATGAGTTATCGTTACAAGAAACGGCAGAAGCATTTAGAGACTTGCAGGAAAAGTATTACGAAGAATACAAAATGTACGAACTCGGTGAGCTGGCCAGTAGCTTTGTTGGTCCGAAAATAAAGGATTGTTTAACCAGTTGGAATCCATTGATGCAACCAAAGCAACCTATGAAATTATTTGAACAATGGAAGGCCATTTTAGAAAGTGGTACTAGTACACTTCAGACAAGAACAATGCATCCATATGATCAACTTGTTTGGAATGCCTGGATGCCATCAATCAGAGGAGCAATACAGTAAGTATCCCAATCTTTGAAGACTAATACAAAACGGGAACATAACTTTATAATAATATCCTTTTCTAGGCAATGGACGTGCAGACAGCCAGACCCACTTATCGAATTAGTAGAACATTGGATACCTTTACTTCCTGGTTGGATATTAGAAAATATTTTAGATCTCTTGATACTTCCGAAACTTACGCTGGAAGTTGAGGAATGGAATCCCCTTACCGATACCGTACCTATTCACACATGGATTCATCCATGGCTACCATTACTACGTTAGTATTTCTTCTACTAATTAAGTTAATTAGGTTTCGTCGTGCAAGTGACTAGTGAATAATCATATTTCTTGTAGGTAATCGATTGGATACTTTAATATATCCAATAATACGTCGCAAATTGGGTTCAGCATTGGGTGGTTGGCACCCATCCGATAGGTCGGCGAGGTTGATGTTACAACCATGGGCTCAAGTTTTCGCTAAAGGGGATATGGATGCATTTTTAGTGAAAAATATTATACCGAAATTGCAGATAGCGCTCTCCGAATTTGTCATAAACCCACATCAACAACATTTAGATCAATGGGATTGGGTATACGAGTGGAAAGAATTAATTCCAACTC
Source organism: Mimumesa dahlbomi (assembly GCA_917499265.3). Taxonomy (NCBI): domain Eukaryota; kingdom Metazoa; phylum Arthropoda; class Insecta; order Hymenoptera; family Crabronidae; genus Mimumesa; species Mimumesa dahlbomi. Next base: position 14,473,602 of record OU824118.1, read on the forward strand.
ACATAATGGCTGGATTACTTGATAAATTCTTCTTTCCCAAATGGTTACAAGTTCTGGCCCTTTGGCTTAATCATTCCCCGAATTACGATCAAGTGACGAACTGGTATATGGGTTGGAAAGGCATGTTGAGTGAAAAGTTGTTAGCAGAACCAATAGTAAAAGGTATGCATATAAATGTTCCGAAGATACTTTATGGTACGTTCGATTAATAAATTTCTATGAAACTTGTATTCATAAACTCTTTAATGCCCGTTACAGAACACTTCAAAAAAGCATTGGATATGATGAACAGAGCGGTCACAGCGCCCCAGAGTCATCAACCGGGTGCCATGGAACAGGTTTCGTATCTGACCAGTTTAGAAAGAACTCAGCCGACGATGTCACAGATGCCACCGATTGCACAACCAAGGATGGAGGTACGATTGGTCGCATCATATTATGCAAACATTCTTCTCACCTATGAAATGCTGCAGTGCTATTATCGTATTTCTGACGGTATGCTTTTCTATTTACAGAGGCTCGCTGAAGCTGTACGGACAGCATCGCAGATACCGCAAGGTTTTAAGGACCTTGTGCAAAAGAAATGCGAGGAAAGGGGTATTCTGTTTATGCCTATACCGAATCGGTACAGAGAGGCTAAGCAAGTGTACAAAGTCGGTAACGTTCAAGCTTATATCGACGGAAACGTATTGTTTGTGTGTCATAACGGCATGAATTGGATGCCGACACACCTGAACGCTTTACTCGACATGTCAGAATTGTAGACATGACGATATCACAATTTAAAATGTAGTCGACATTTCGATTGTGTATGTAATTATTTATTCTGTACATATACTGTAAGATATCGCGTAAGAAATAATAATGGAATTGAAAATTGTACAATTTTGTGCATATGAGGTGAACATTGATTGTCAGATTTTATACGATCCGAGCGATGCAATAAATCATTGTTACGTGAACATATCTAAATATGCATCTCCCATTTTATTATCTACACATTTTTCGTTTTTAGAACGTTGCAAGTCGTTTCGTGAGAAGATATCATCAATGCAGTATCAGTTTCGAAGTACGATAAAAATCGACGTATTTATACCGGTAATTCCGCGATATCGTAGGACTAGTTAATTCAGTATCCTTTACCATAAACAATTATAATCGTACGTTACGATAAGAAACCGATTAAGTACTCCGTTAACGTTGGTAGTCCATTAAACGACAATCCAGTCTAGCGTAGGTACAATTCGATCTCTGCAACGGAATAATAAATATTTTTCCCGTCTACTCTCAGCTCCTTCCTCTTCTCGTATATAGTCGTTCCTTTACACATCGCACCTCAGTCGTATATCGAGTCACTATCCAAAGCAGTGACGAGCAACCTTTCTTGCAGCGGGTCAAAATTATAAACCCGATAATTCGCGTTATAAAACCCAATTCCATCACAGACTCCTCAATCTATACAGTAGATTTTTTTTATTTGAAATATATGTAACACCAATCAGATTCTTCCTCTACCAAACTCTCGGACACTATCAAAAGGTGTTACAAATCCACGACAGATATAAATGATTCCAGGTGTAATTTCCGTGTAATATAAATCAACGAAACGTGTCATCCTTTTAACCAGACAGCATGGGGCCGCCGGTTGCTCATCACTGCTAACGGAGCGTTTCGCGCCAGAAGACGAACATCTCTTTTTCCACCGCGTTCCGCGGGCCCTGCGTTCGCGGATGTTTGTCTTATTGACCACTTCTGTTCGAGCGGGTCGAAGTCGAACGCGTGTAGGCGCCCCTGGTTATCCCACTACCGAGGCGCAGCTATAAAACTCCTCGATATGGAAAGTTGCACGTGATTCCTGGCGAAGTCGTATGTACGTATGTAGCTACAGAGTCGCCCAATAGGCTCCGTGTATCAACCACCACGGTGTGCGCGCTGGTCCTGGGACCATGGGCGCCACCATGGACGAGGCAAATGGTTGTACAGGATCGCTCCGATGGGTGCCCCGTAACGGCTGTGGTCTGTGTTCGTTTGGTGAAACATGGGCGCAATTACGGGGGTGTGAGTAGGGATCGATGAAATTATCTTTACGTAATAGGATCCTATTTATCGAAAAAATATACTATACCAATGGATGTAGATGTATTACATTCGCAAGTTTAATCATTGTTAATGAATCTATCAAAGATTATAACATTCACTATTATACCTTCGATATAAGTATCATTGATAGTATAGAATGGTAGTATTTTATATAGAATTATAGAATAAGATAATTATTATTATAAACAATCATTTATTCTACTGATTTGTTATATGTATCCCGATAAACTGTCTCGAATTCCAGTCGCCAGTAGCAAGTCCGAGATAGCAATAAAAATCAAAGTAATTTCAGCGTTTCACCCGTCATCCCTCGTAAACGGATAAAATTCAATCGGCGCCAATGGTATACCACTACTAATATCGTCTCATCTCATACAAGTACAGGACTGGTCCTGTAAGAGGATGGACATCTTTCGCCTACACGCCTAGCAGATCTCTGCTCTCGGGTGTCGAGGAAATTTGCATCGGATCGGAGTGTGTCTGCCTAGTAACTGGCTACGTTGCAACGGACTCTCTCCACGGTGGTGGGTTGGTGCGCTGGTGTGCGTGCGATATGCATACGAGCACTTGTCGAACGTTGGTCAGATCTTTAACCGTCTATCGTATTCGGAAAGAGCTCGGTTGTCGCCTCGCGAGGGAAAATACTGGGCCGACGACCGCGCTCGCGTTTTGCGGGGAAAGATGGAAAAAGACGGGGGGGAAGGAACGAAAAATGTCAGGTAAAACGGCGACCACGGGCGAACGGAAAAGGAAAGAGTCGCGTGTCAGGAATTCTTGGAAGTACTTGTAATACTTTCGACGTGCACCGCGAATGTAGTTATACGTATGTACGTACGGAGTGCCGGGGAGCTGACGGTAATAAAATTAATTCGTACGGACTGCTGATTTCGTATGCACACGATTTCTGGCCTGTTATATTCGTTTTTGGGTTACACAGAGGAGTTAGGATTAGGTTAGATTGATTGTATGTTGAACGTTTTTCAGTTGTTACTTTCTTGCTACCGATATGACCGAGAATGTCACAGACGCGATACCTGCGGAATTGCGCAAATGGCAATGATAAAACTCAGTTGTTGTGGGAGTAATTCATGAATTGCTTCCACTACAAAAGTACAGCGTAAGTTCTCTCGGTTGTGTGTTGAGAAAACTTGTTCCTCTAACAGTAGGAATTATTTCCAATACGACGCGACTCTTAATAACAGAATAAATAGGTTGCAGCATTATATCGCAATGAATGAAGTCACCTTCATAACAGGTGAAAGACTGCAGGTATACATATGTACACGTACGATACTTTCATGCAGTTTAAACATTGAAATCTCCTAAGAGACAGGAATGGCGCTCCACTTACGATGAAAATAATTGCATCTAGGTCACTGTTACAACCTGATTTGCATGAAAAAAGGCTACAAATTTTCCGTTTTACGTTCGAAGATAAAGACCACTACCGCTCGTGCACTTATCTACGAAACCGTATTACGTTAGAAAAGACAAGGAATAACGACGAACATTTTGCTATCACGAATGTATGTATGTACAAAGTAATGAAAATCCATTTGATTACTTTTAATCTATGAAAATAGATAGCATCATCCACGACGGGCAATTTAAATGAAATTACTTTCCTGCTTGTATTCAATGACTCGTTTATTATTTTTCTGATATCGCAAGGTAAAGCGCTCAAGTTAATTACCACGGCGAAGATAATTCTTTGGTGCGAGCGCTCCATTCATTAATGCTCTAATCTCCTACGTACCAATTACCACCTGTTGTATAATTCGTTACAAGGCCCGTCGAGTATTAAATTCCATCGCCATAAATTTCAATTCGAACAGTAATAATTAAATTACCCGAAGATCCGCGCGACATATGGCCGCATCTCGGGGCATCGCGCACCTAAGAAATCGGTTCCGGTAATGGAACGGAACGTTTATTAGCTCAAAAATTACAGAAATTGTGCGCAAACTACGAAAATCACAAAAATCGTCAAATTCAGACAGTTTTTTGGTCGGCATTCGCTCAATTTTTGAGATAGCGACCTGAGACTTGTACCATTGTTTTAGTTAGGAAATTCTACAGCAGATCAATATATAATAGTTGTACTTTTCGAAAATTTAATTTTTCGCAAAAATCTGAAGGGGGTAGGTCAGGATTTTTTGCGATTTTCGTAAATCGCTCGCCATTTCCACAATTTTTGAGATATCATAATGATTCTTTCACTGGCTTATTCGGTTTCGGATTCCGCGTCCAAAACGTCCCGGATCATTCTAATATCTCAAAAATTGTAGAAATGGCAAAGGAATTACGAAAATCGCAAAAAATCCTGACCTACCCCCTTCAGATTTTGGCGAAAAATTAAATTTTCGAAAAGTACAACTATTATACATTGATCTGCCGTAGAATTTTCTAACTAAAACAATGGTACAAGTCTCAGGTCGCTATCTTAAAAATTGAGCAAATGCCGAACGAAAAACTGCTTTAAATTGATGAATATTCGTGATTTTCGGAATTCTTTCGTCATTTCCGTAATTTTTGAACTATTCAAATGATCCAAGACGTTTTGGACGCGGAATTCGAAACCGAATAAGGCAGTGAAAGATCCAGGTCGATATCTAAAGATTTGTGGAAATGACGCGCAAATAACGAAAATCGCGAAAAATCGTCAAATTCAAGCAGTTTTTTGGTCGGCATTCGCTCAATTTTTGAGATAGCGACCTGAGACTTGTACCATTGTTTTAGTTAGGAAATTCTACAGCAGATCAATATATAATAGTTGTACTTTTCGAAAATTTAATTTTTCGCAAAAATCTGAAGGGGGTAGGTCAGGATTTTTTGCGATTTTCGTAAATCACTCGCCATTTCCACAATTTTTGAGATATCATAATGATTCTTTCACTGACTTATTCGGTTTCGGATTCCGCGTCCAAAACGTCCAGGATCATTTTAATAGCTCAAAAATTGTAGAAATGGCGAAGGAATTACGAAAATCGCAAAAAATCCTGACCTACCCCCTTCAGATTTTTGCGAAAAATTAAATTTTCGAAAAGTACAACTATTATATATTGATCTGGCGTAGAATTTCCTAACTAAATCAATGGTACCAGTTTCAGACCGCTATCTCAAAAATTGAGCAAATGCCGAACGAAAAACTGCTTTAAATTGATGAATATTCGTGATTTTCGGAATTCTTTCGTCATTTCCGTAATTTTTGAACTATTCAAATGATCCAAGACGTTTTGGACGCGGAATTCGAAACCAAATAAGGCAGTGAAAGATTCAGGTCGATATCTAAAGATTTGTGGAAATGACGCGCAAATAACGAAAATCGCGAAAAATCGTGAAATTCAACCAGTTTTTTGGTCGGCATTCGCTCAATTTTTGAGATAGCGACCTGAGACTTGTACCATTGTTTTAGTTAGGAAATTCTACGGCAGATCAATATATAATAGTTGTACTTTTCGAAAATTTAATTTTTCGCCAAAATCTGAAGGGGGTAGGTCAGGATTTTTTGCGATTTTCGTAAATCGCTCGCCATTTCCACAATTTTTGAGATATCATAATGATTCTTTCACTGGCTTATTCGGTTTCGGATTCCGCGTCCAAAACGTCCAGGATCATTTTAATAGCTCAAAAATTGTAGAAATGGCAAAGGAATTACGAAAATCGCAAAAAATCCTGACCTACCCCCTTCAGATTTTGGCGAAAAATTAAATTTTCGAAAAGTACAACTATTATACATTGATCTGCTGTAGAATTTTCTAACTAAAACAATGGTACAAGTCTCAGGTCGCTATCTTAAAAATTGAGCGAATGCCGACCAAAAAACTGGTTGAATTTCACGATTTTTCGCGATTTTCGTAATTCCCTCGCTGTTTCCGCAAATTTTTAGATATCCATCTGATTCTTTCACTGTCTTACTCGGCATCGGATTCAGCGCCCAAAACGTCCTCGTTCATTTTAATATTGCGGGAAATGTAAGACGTTTTAAATAGTTCATTACGGAGGTCGATGTACTGAAATAGGCAGACATTCACAGACGAATGTTTTCAGCAAAACGTGATCGCGCCCAAACATTCCAATCCCACGCAAATCGCCGTCCCTAAGTCCCTCCGCGAAATGCCAAGTACTCGCAGGAGAGCCAAACGTCACGACAATTTAGCAATTGACATTTTGTGGTTACAATTTCATCCGACAACCTACGGAATTACCATTCACAATCTATGGTAATGCGAAAGAAATTTATTAAAAATATCAATCCACGTCTTTCTCTGTATAATACGTATCTTTCATAGTTTCGCTCACGAGAGATCGTCTAATCGTGGATCCAGGGAAGTGATTTTTATTCATCGCGATAATTGCATAAGCGAAATAACGCCGTATAATTTAAATGTCCATCGCTAAACGCGTGACGGCGGATCTACTAAGCGAACGATTAGGATTACATAATCGTCGCGATATATTCGGTGGATGATTTACGCGATTCGGTATTCCAAGGAATTAACAGAGCCGCGATGTTAACTTTATCGCTGCCTTGAACGTGGGCGTCGAGAGGAGATTTCGAGGAGGGAGAGGTTTACATGTGCTTTGCATTCTTGAAAGGTACAAAAGAATCTTAATGCCGCAACACAGCCACAACCGTTTTGGATAATATCAGGCTTAGCAATAAATATCGTTACTTTCTCTCTATTTTATTACATTGTTATATACACCGGCATCTATAATACGATAGATTAATGACGTTGGATCACCGTAAAATACCATTCATTCTCTGATTGCCAGATTACTGTTTTACCGATGAATCTAAATAATAAGATAAAGATCTCAGCTAATAGAAAGTTTTCAAAGTATGTAACCATAGTTGAAAACTGAAGACTCCATGCCGAGGCATCGGCGTGCCGATAGAAATAACAGGTTTCCTCTAATTTCGTCTCTGTTTCTTTTCCCCTTTTTTTCTTTTCATTTCTCTCTCACCGTATCCCGCGATTGAAACTTCCTATCATCTTGATTCCCGAGATAGCCGTTTCCTGTTTCGAATACGCGGCAATTTAAGTAAGCGCACGTTGATTCGGTCCGGAGCGACGGGTTAATACCGAATCGCATCGCTACATTACTTTCCAAGGATGCTGCTGCTCTATCGTCGGGGAAATAGCGATGCACACGTTTATATACGCAAGAAGCTTAATGCGTACAACGCATAATGCATATCTGTACAAGATATAACCCGACAGGCTTCCTTTAGTCTCGATCGTTATTTTGCTCCTCTTTCCGCATTATCCGAAAGGCCTCCCAGGTCGTGGCTCCTGCTATAATGCACCGAACTATATTGCGGTGCTGGAACGGGCACTTATACGCGTTGTTCCGTGCAGAAACGTCATTTATATCCCGATGGAGGGAACGGGAGACGTAAATGTAGTTTTATAAGCGGATATCGAAACTCGAATACTCGATCGAAGAGTAAGAAGAAGCTATTACATGTACTTTTTGTCTACGATGGTTAAGAGAAACAAATTCGACGGTGAAATTTTCGAATTAGCGATTAAGTTGTTTGTTGTTCTCGATAAGGAATGTCGTCTTTGTTGTTTTTTTGTTATTAGTAGAAGAAAATTAGATCGTATTCGAAAGTTTCGTTCTATCGATAGGCAAGGTACACGTGACAGCTGGATGTTTCAGTGAAACGAACTTCGCCCACGTTTCACGCTCTAAGCACTAAACAGTCTCTCGACGATACATTTTTATAGAGTCTGGCAGAACGGGTTTCCGCGTGACGTAAAATTTTATTCCGATCCGCCTTACACGGAACATCCATAGCGGAAATTTAGACGATGGTTTCACCCTTGAACTTAATCGCGATTGTTTCGGATATTTTATTTTTATTACTACGCGAGAGATGAGATATCAGTTGTGGAACGTGGGAAATAAAAATGTTCCGCAACGTGAGACAAATTTGGAGTAACGAAGGTAGGCGTGTAATTTTTTCAATATCATTACTTCAAAGTTTCTACTAATAATAATAATCCATAGAAATATCCTCCCTTCGAAACTCCATTCGCAAAATTTCCATCCGAAGAAACTCGATTACTTCAAGCGACCGTAGAAATCCCAAGAAATTAGCTTACAAAAATAAAACATTCCTTCCTTCTTATATTATGTTTTTTTGTGGCTCGACCGAAATCCTGACGGAACCGTGAACTCACAGATGAGTCAGAGAGGGAAAAGGCTGGTATGCCACGGGTGAGCGAACACGAAGAGAGCACCCGGTGTATCCGACGCGAGCAACAGGTGTGACTCGTGTACCACTGGTAGGTACTTACGCGAATAATCTGGCTCGGTGTTTCGTTGGCAGGTGTATATGTATACCTATGTAGACGTAAGTACGTGTCGGAGGGAAATGACGTGAGTTATTGCCGGTTGCGATATTATTTCGTTACGAATTGCGCGCGCGCGAACGATCGGTGAATAGGCAGCGTGAACTTTCATAGATTTCACCGGTAGATATCATATTTCTTGGTAAACGAAAAACTTGATTAAACCACCAGGCAGATGGATATACCGTGATATACCTACCGAACATATTTTTCTATTCCCTGGACTTAATTACAGATGGAATTTCTAAAATATCCACGGTATGTCTGTGTGAAACTGGATGGACAAAAAAGAACACGAAAGATCCTCGAGTAATTTAACGGTTCTATTAGCAGTAAAATAATATCGGATAAAATTGAAGTTAATACAAGATTAACACAGTCAGCTTGTGGCACGTTGAAATAATGGTAAAGTAACGTAATTAAAATTTCTAATAATCCCGCAAGATTACATCGTCCCGTCGTGCACCTGCGATTAGATCAAGAGTGTATACATACATATATTTATGGAAATCGAATAAAAAGATGTTCCCGGGGCAGAACGATGTTCTCTTGGTCCTTTAATCAAGAAGGAAGAACCTATAACGACGTGGCGCGTAATGAGTAATGACATCTGGTCGGCAAAGGGCGGGGCTAACAGGTCCCACGCGGTCTCCGCTGTTATGCGTTACACGGCTCTGCGTACACTCACACTATCGTTCTCTTTCTGCTCGTTTAAACACTTACGAACTCGATTTAAACGACCTCCATCCGTGCAACTGCCTCTCGTCGGAGTTGTTCGTGTCGTTCCTGTAAAGCCCGCTTACAGATTTATACCCTCGAAATTGTTTATGCGTACATTACACGAAACTCGAACGTGTAAAATAAGACAACAAATAAAAAAAAAACGAAACACGCGAAGATATTATTATGAGAAAGTAAAGGAATGTATTTATATCAAGTTTTACAAATATGTATAAGGCAAATGATTTCTCATCGGACGACACGATGACACGTGTATCTTACTCGAAGCTCCCTAAATAGTTTTATAACAATATAAATATAGAGAATATGAAATTTTTGTTCTTAGAGCAGATTCAAGGGGATACGATAGTCGTATAGAGAAGAGAGATACACACAAAGCTACGATTGTACATCCATTTCATAATGTAACCGTGTTAATGCCAGATACAGATGTACTCGCGGTATCGAAAGTGCAATATGTTCGCGTTAAAGCATCCGCGTGCTAAATATGGAATAAGCGTATCTCACAATCATATGACCGACTGGGTGCATTTCAGTTTTGTCGCTGACGTCTGAATCGTAATTGCATACGAAATATTATAGTCCTACGTGGAGATTTCCTAATACGGGCGCAACCGTGTAAGGAAAGATAAACTACCCTACATTAGGATGTCTAGCATCTTCTAACATTTTGTACACTGAAATGAGCCTGTTGCGTAACGGTTTTAATAGCGAAGAACTATATTACCCGGTGTAAATGTAACCGTGGATACAGGTTTCCCCTACCCGGTATCGCGTTCGAAGTTTTCACACCGTTCGCAAACTTTGCTCGCACACGTTCGTCGCGGTGTCCCAATTGAAATTTCCGGTTAACAACATCGTTTTTTCTTTCCACATAAATTATCGGTAAGATCGATAAAACATATTGTCAAATCGATAAGCATGTAATTATCATTTATATCCATACATTATACTATACTCTATACATACTTAACAACACAATATACAACGCTGAGAGAGAAGAATGTAAATAAAGAAAAAGAAAGAATTATTACGCCAAATAACCAGATCTCTCGGAGTTACGCGAGGCATACGAGAACCTCCGGTCGCCACGTAATGTCGTTATTAAGCAAAAATATCGCACCGTTTTCAGGATATTAACGAACAAGTTTAACACGATACGCGAACGGTGCCAGCTCGTATATCGGGACGGTCTGAATGTTCTATGAACGAATACGACAAATCCATGCTTCGGTTCTGACCTTCTTTGGCGCGACAGCGTGGGCGCATTTACTTCGGACGGAATTACAGTCCGCACTTACTCCATCTTACCTCAGTCATTTCAATATAAGTAACTGCAATCGTGAACCGTGACCGGTGTGCCCGTAGCCATCTGGTTTACGTAATTACACGCACACGGACGCATCTCGAATCAAAGTACGTACGTATGTATGTATGTACACACGTAATACGTCCGGAAGTAATCCGCGTGGTCGCGATGTTCCGTGATCGAGGAGGTCTCGAAATTCGTCGCGAACATCGTTCGTTGGAAACTTAGTTCCGTTCGTGTTTACATATATGCGGTATGGAAATCACTGGCACGAATTTTCTAACGAAAGTCATTACTATGCGCACGAACAATTTATCCCGGGCACGGTATTATTATTTCCAAGCTTTCGAATAATAACGAGATAATAATACACGCGATTCCCAAGTGGTAAAGAAACGAAAGAATCTTGTAGGAAGATCAAAAGACTTAGACGGCGATTCGAAATTATACGTGCCGCGTTTTAAACGGACAAGATGAAATTCAATATTAGGAGACGTTCGGTCTGCCGCGATATTGCATCAGGAATGAAATTTGGCGGAATGCCAGAGGAATGTAAATCATTTCAACGGACCGATCTCTCCGCGGAATCGTTACGGGATATGCAAAAACTGCAGTAAGATGCCAGATGTCGTTTGGCCACGGGAATAGGCGTGGTACAGAGAGTAATACTTTTGCAATCAATCATACGTTTGACTATATTATCTACACGCCGAAAGTGGGTTATTTCGCAGGAAGTCTGTTACTCGCGGCTAGTGCCATAATCGAGCAACATAATCGCAGTTCTGTTGGCTTTACACGGTTGTATGTTATGTATGTACAGTATGTATGTATTGTATATAATACGCGTGCAACGTCGAGTAAAAGTACAGATGACTGAACTTTATCGTTTATCGGTTGGATTGAACGACGTTTAGAAAAAATCATTCGCGCAAGGCTATCTGCTTCCGCATATACACGTACTTATCGCAAATCGACGCCCTGACGTGCACCAACATCTTGCTCGGATCTGTAAAACTGCTATTCGCATAGTCACGCGTGTTTTCATTGTGGAATAACTTTGCAGTTTCGTTTCGATGTACGCCTAGATAAATGATACGTATGTTTAGCACGATCGAGAGTCGTTCCTGTAAACGGTAACTCTTTACATTGTGCTCGGCACTCTCCCAACCAACATTACATATATTGTTTCATTGTTTCATAGAATTTATTCGTTCAAATCTACATTTTTCCCGAATAAACTCCAAAAAATTCAACAGGTACAAAATTCCAAAACGCAACAATTTCATCACCAGCAATATTTTTCATCCCAAAAATTAAAAATCTCCTCCCCATTACCTCTCGTCCTCCAAAAAGACACCCTTGTACCTCAAAATCCTTTCGCGTACCGTCCGGTGGCCTCGGATTCAAAAACCGCGAAAAACCCTTCGAAGGGGGGTGCGCCCGCACCGGTCGAGAGATCCTCAAGCGGCGGGTACGGGTACGGTGAGCCGAAGGGGACCGAGGCCTGCCGAGGCCCGGCGAACGACGCTAGTAGTCCGGCCGAGCCGCGCCGTCGCGATGCATCGGCTCTGTTTCCCTCGCGCGTTGCCCGAGATTCCTTCGAACCGCGCCGGCGCTCGCTTTTTTGAAAATACGCGCCAGTCGCGACGTTGCTAAACACCGGGCACTCTGTCTCTCGCGACCGAGATTTTACACGCCACGAGCGACAGTGATACGAACAATTTTGTGAACGGGTGTGGTGAGAAGGGCGAAGTGTTAAAGGGAGGAAAAAATAAATAGAATTACCGGCTCGATTGTGACGAGGACATTGAGAACACGATACCAGTGTGCGATGTACGTGACAATCGACGAGTAAAGTGCACGCGCGTGTCGCGTGTCGCTTTTCAGGTGGTCGAAGTTTTCCGCGTCACGACGGAAGTCGATCTTTGGGAGAGAAGAACTCGCGAGAGGATCTCGTTGACAAAAGTGGAAGCTGAGAACGGGCCCGTTATGGATTCCTATCCGATGGTGAGTCTTTTCACGATGTGAAATTACTTCTTCTTCTTCCCGCGAAACGAGCTGTGACTCGCTGACATCACCGGTGATATATATTGTTCGGAGAATTAACGCCGGTTGCGTGTGTGAGGATATTGTCAGTTTGATTTGAACGTTAGAAAGAGTGTTCAAGATGAAATTATCACGTTCGTGCGTTAATAATAGGAGACGTTTGATCGTTGAATGAAACGATACACTTTCGTCGAGGGAAACCAATCACACATGTAACGTAACACCGTTCCACGTGTTTCAAGTATGTAGTAGGTTCCATTCGCGTGATTACGTAGCACCGTACACAATCGAACTGCACGGAGTGTTACACTTTTTACCATTCTAAACGTCGCGATTGCGAAACGTTGAACGGAATCGTTAAACGGAAACCAAACCGGGGGAATGAATATCGCATACTCGTGTATATGTACCGCGGTAATTCATCGTGTTCCTGGGTATTTTACGAGGAATAGAGACATTTATCGTTATTGGTAGCAAGAATTCGATCTGTACAGCAGACGCTATTATGTCATCAAGAACGATACGCACAATGGACGCCTAAGTATCGCGGCGACCGTGCCAGATATTTTCATAACCGTGAACGGAATGATAATAACGTCTCTGGTAATAGACGATCCCTGGAAAACACGATCGTTACCGATCCACGCGAACGCGACGCTAATCACGTATCCTGTCCACGTAAAAAAAAATATATAAAAAAGAAAATGACAAGGGAAATCCCCGTTCGCCGTTAATGATCGCGTTTTCGCGTCACTCGTCGTTAGCCGAATCGGTGTACGATCCGCGAAAAGAGATTCTCGTTGCGCGTCGGGGTCAAGATCGAGGTTATTCGGCTTCGCGATGAAAACCCCGGCGGAACATGCAATTAATTGCGGAGGCTATCGCAACACATCTTCGCGCTGATGTTCATAACCGGACAGATAATATACTCGGGGAAACTGAACGCGAGACGCGGACCGTGTTGCTAGTTTGCTGAAACCATGCTGGATGAGGTCTCTGGGTTAAGTGCGAGGATAGCGATCTTTACCGTGGTATTATCGTGATCGCCGTGAGCTTCTCGAAAAGAGCACACTTCCAGTGTTCGGAATCTACAGAAAATGCGGATTTCTCGCGGTCGTCCGCATTAACGCGACGATAACCGTGTCTCTCAACTTCCATGTCCATTTTTTTTTATTTTTTTTTACCAAGGGGAACACCTAACCGAGAGATTAACAATCGGACAATCTGAAAAAACTTATCATTTCATTCGAATGTTAATATAACTCGCTGCCTAGGGATATGGAATTCGTTAACAATTAGTGTTCGATTATTAATAACTATATCGATCAAAACGAGGAACCGTTTTCTGTAGCATTTAATTCCCGTTGGAAAAGATACACAAGGGACAAAGGAATTCCACAGCCGAAAGGTCAAGATCGGGCCGCATTTTCTGCCACGATTGGAAATTCTAGAACGATGCAATTAATCGCGGCATCTTTGTGTCTCGGAGCCGGGCAGAAATAGCTCGATGGGGGTTTTAACGTGGCACGGAATCATGTTATTAGTCAGCCCGGGACAATGAGAGCCTCGGACGTGCGAGTTCATCGGGCGAGACGAGCCTCACCTGCATAGGTGAACCGAGCGTTCGCGTATCAGTCGCCGTAGGACGGCCGCTATTATTTCGACCTTCCCGCGCATACCACGACGTGATTGCTACCTGCTTTTTGCTTCCTTCCTCCGGGGAACGAAATCCTTGGAATCGTCCGCGGATGAAGTCATTTTGACGGTGAGAGACTTGAAACGCGAAACCTTGCGATTTTTCGTGACACGTTTAATGAAACTTATCATTATCGAGAGGTGTATTAAGTACTTTGGATTTTTTAAATCTCCCCGTCGGATTGTAATAACGATTATTTATGGGAGGAATGTTCTCTTTTTTTCATTATCGATGGAAACACTTTTGATAAAAGTAGTTTGGTTTGGTTTGTGTTATGACGTACAAGTACGTATGTATGTACTACATACGTGTATGATTTTTAACAGTTAAATATTCAGACACTCTGAGACGGTGTCGGTGTTCCTTTTTTTTCTCTCCGTACTTCCACAAAACCCTCGTGACAACGTGTATGCTTTATAAGGAGCTTGTTAAATTTTACAACCAGTTATTATGCTCTCGATTCCGGCAAAACCGAAGAAATAATAATGGACTGCTCGTCTCACTTACAAACTTGCCATACGCTCCTATGTATGTTCATACATACGTACATATACACCGTCCGTGATATTAATCACATATTTCTAACAGCACGAAAAAATAACTTTCTCCGAACCAAAGAAAAGATCCAAAAAAGAAAGAAACGTTACAATATTTAGCATCTACGGCGGAAAAAATAAATTCTCCTTAAGTATAAACGATGCTTCGTTTCGACGAATCCGATTGAAACACCTGCCAATAAATTCATCGGTCTTATACGGTAATAATAATGAAATATACGAAGAGTGAGACAGCGAAAGAGAGACTACCTTTGTACATTGTCAACGTGTTTGACACCCCGAACGATTTCTCGCCTTGTTTTCCTCTCGCGTGCAACGAACGAGAGAAAACGGCGCCTCCCGATCGCCGTCGATAAAACGAGAATCCGTGTTCCCGTCCCCTTGTCTTCTTGACATACATAATAACGCGCGTACCGTCGCATAATTCCTCCATAAATTATCGAGCGGATATATTCTAATTCCCGTGCGTGGGTAAACGGTTATTATTGCAGCTTCGCCGCGGCAACGGAATGACTCGATGCATACGAGTTAAAGCATTTGCCTCTTCGACGGCACAGTGCCTGGAAACTTATGATGCCATATGGGACACGTCCGTACCTCTCCCCCTCCCCCCCCCCCTCCTCCCTATCCCTCTCCTGGAATAATTTATGATAGCTTTCTTAAAACGATACTGGATTCCAGCTGGTGAAGCGTGCGTATAAACGAGGATTGATTGCATCCTCGCCGTCTCGTGTGTATACGCACCTGAAGACGAGGAGATTGTTTAAAAGGCAATAGCGTGATGATTACAGGGCCCGATCCGGGCCCCGGGTAGGTGCGAAACGATTATTTAAATGTCACGTCCCGGCGACGTTGCTCTCCAGACGCATTTCTACCGTTTTCCATAAAGAATAAACGCTCGCGTTATAGTTACGCGGCGGTATGGTTAGATAATTTTACTTGAGAATCACACGAGGGTGATGTAGAAAATCGTATGAAAGACGAAAGGTTTCTCGAGATCGAGCTGAATATCAGAATATTTGTCGAGAATTTGTGTAATTCGAATAATCGATGAAATATGGGGTCCAATCGAAGAGAATGTAAAGGTGCGTATTTCCAAATGTAATTTTCTTTACGTAATTACAATCGTATTATGCGTTACAACGAATCGCGCATTTATCGTCGATTGAAACAGCGTGCCGTTCGCTCATTAATTTGTTTATTGCCGGTCGTACACGATTTTCGTAATCAGAGAACGTATTGTGTACAGGCGCTCGTGTCCGTGGCATGTTGTATACCCGTGTATACGTTCGTAATGTTCTTGTATCCATTCCGGAGAAATAATCACCGTACGTCGTGTGATTAATAACTCTACTAGTTTCTTACGGGTCAGCCATTTTCATCGTTGTTCAACGCGGACCATTTAGCATCGTGTGTACGTACGTAATACACACGTCGCGGATAAGAAAACGCGTGGGCTTATCTGGATCCGTGGTCTTCCATTCGGAGTCGGTCACAATGGCATTGAACGATCCCCCCGATCAATTAAATATCGCTCGAATAAATATGAGCTAACGAAGCCGGTCGCGTTCGCCGATCCGATAAATCGCGAACGGTGTCGGTAACCATAACGCCCGAAATTGATCGCTTTAGAAAGTCCACTGTTTCGAAAAGTGTCCACGCGGACGGAACACCTCGGTATAATTGAACTTGATAAATTACCCTGGCCCGCTGATTGCACGTTATTACACGTAACTTCGTTATTTACGAGCCGCGCTCGCGTATCGTCCGGAATCTGTATCGCGTAAAAATCAAAACTCACGGAGCGTAATCTCGCGTACGATAATACTTCATTTCGTACATTAAAATATTCTACTGAATATACTTACTTCACTACGTAAAACTTTAATATTATATCAGATTATAATTAATGATTTCATTCGAATTGCCAGATGTGATTTCATTCACCCGTCGTAATTCACGTCTTCGACGTTCGTTAAACCGACAGGATTTTCACTCGTGTTTCCCTCGTTTCTTGGTTATGACATTCTTGTTACCCTTACGACGACAACGAGAACGACAACGACAACGACGACGACGACGACGACGAAGAAGAAACGTGTTCTTTATTTCCCGTTGGGACGCCGCGTATTCCTCCGCGGTTTTATCTTCTTACTATACTTAAAATCTACCGATCCTAGATTCCCCGTCAAGCGTGACGAGACTACGATGAATGGGACAGGACTCTTCTTCCTCGTACTCGATGAATGAGACAGGATCTCTTCCTTTCCAGAACCACGGTTCCCGGGAACTGGTCGACGTTGGAACTCGTTAGGTCTGCGTGCATAACAAAGTAATCCGGATTGATGCACAGATACATTATACTCCTATCTTTCTTCTTCTTCGTTACTTTTTTCCCCTCCCCACCTCGTCTACCCTCCGCAAACTACTTTATTATCCGTGTTTGATGCATCTGCGTAATCCCGTGTTTCCGTAATACGTCTACGCGGACCCGTATATCTTCATCAGACCATTCACTTAAATTTCAATCCCATACACTCCGTATACCGAATACATTTGAAGTCTCCTGACCGACGTACACCACCGACGTTGACGTTCTAACGCTCTAAATGATTCATACATATTTCATTTATATTTTTTAAAATGTATAATATTTTCAAAAGGTGCCGCGTAACGTTTCTCAGGTGTTTCGGAAGATCTTTCAAATTCTACTGAATAATTATACATCTCCTTTTGTAAATTAATCAATCGTACATCCCTCATTCACCAAATCGGTGTGAAAAATATATTTCACCCTGGTGCTGTAGTGATATATTTCATCCCCTGGGATATGGAACGATTGAATAATCACTTAGTTGTATACTAACGAGGCTGCGATCGTATAAAATCATCTTACCCGTCGAAAACATCGGCGCCAAAGACACCTAATCTCGGTTACGTGACCGCGGCGATGAATGAGCTTCCTCCGTCGCGTCTCCAGGTTCTACCGCTCCGTGGAACGGCGAACGAGTATGCTATCAGTGTCCCGTTTCCCGCAACAACAGGAACAAAAAGTCAAACCAGTAAAAAAAAACACGTCGATGGAATAACGCGGCGAGCCGGCGCTGCCGCGACGTTTCTTCTCCGCGATCAACAATGGCGATCACGTGTGTCGCGGCGCTTCGGTTTTGCACGCGTGTGCGTGTCCCGACGGTATGTGCTCACTCTTGTGTGTGTGTGTGTGTGTGTGTGTCGCATAGTCGTGTCGTTCGTTGAACACGGCAAGATCCCATAGACGGTGCGACGGGGGTTGAAGGAAGGGGTTAGAGCCACGCATGAATGGGAGCTTCATTCATGTGGTCGCCGTACGGTGCCTCCCGACTTCTGCTTTTGTTTCTATCGGGACTTAGAAGCTGAAGACAATACCGCGCGGCGTGCATTGTGTCGTTATTAAGAAAGAATGTCGTACCAGTTTTTTACGAGTCGACTGTGTGGAATTGATCGGAAGCGACTGGTTAGGTTGATTATCTAAATCGTAGGAATGGAAGGGTGATTAAGCGCGAATGTAATTATTAGATTTGTTTGATAATTTAGAGTGAAAAGATTCGAAAGAAGAGATAGATTAATTTGTTATTTTTATGGTAATTACGAAGAAAGGATATTTTAGGTTTTGAAGCAGGAAAATACTAATATTGTGTTTCTAATTTATTAGAGATTGTTTATAAATAAATAGAATGTAATTGGTGGGAAGATAATTTCTTCTAATGGTTGACTCTGTGTTTTTTTTTTTGTGAAAAAGAACAATTCTTTTTTCATCCGACACGTTCTAATAATACGCGTCGCATAAAAGCGTCACGGCTTCGGGGAACTTGTATAATTAGAATACAGTCACGTTATTCGAGGATCGATCGCGGCGTGACCCCTTGTCACGGATCACACGTCCGCCCGGTAGCTTCCCCCATGGAAATAGTCACGGTGACAGACGAAGTTTCTCGGCAGTGACAATCGGTAGTCAGGAACCCGTAAATCAAGGGTCGATCGTGCGGTCAGATAACATCATTGTGCTCGGCGACGGTAAGGATAAACCGTACGTGTGCTTGTGTACGAACGTTTCTACACCGCCATCCACAAGTCACGTGAAAAACATCGAACGATCGAAACAGCCCAGATATCATCGATCTAAACCCTTAACGACTCATTCCCCTGAAATTGCTCAGAATTATCGTAAATTTCATTCAAATGAAAATGATCTTATAAGATCAACGTTGATCTAAATCCAAGCGAGTATCTCGTAACTTATGAAAGACGGTGTACATACATACATACATACACACATTGGCCAGACGGAATAAATACTCGGCTGGATCGTTTTATATCGAGCTGCTATCTCGACCTTTCTTCTCGATTCGTATATGGTATAAGGGCTGCTTACGTACATACATACATGTACACGAGCGTGGTGTACGTATTCATATAGGATCGTTTCCACGTCGGCGACGGAGGCGCCCGTCTATCTTTTACCGGCTCGCGAAACGAAACCTAAGTACCCGCCGCGGTTTGATGAATGGACCGTAGGATAGACGTAGCACGTGGGTGGAATTACAGACGATTCGCCGCTCGAGTTCCCCACGTTATAGGAAACGCGGAACGATCTACGGTTCACGATCGTTCGCGCGATAGAATCGGTGGAACGAACATACGTGTGTGTGTGTGTGTGTGTGTGTGTGTGTGTATAATCGAGTCACGTCGCGGCGGAATCTGATACGTCGACCGTGATGCCTGTGTTTTGCGTATTCGAAAGTTTCGAGAGGAATCAATCGATTCGAGGGTAACGGGGGATTGATTTTCTCCCCTGATTTTTTCCGCGATTCATCTACGAAGCAACATTTACAAATGATGCTCGTCGAACGAATAGATTAAACCGGCGTGGTGATGGGAGATCGAAGGAAGAAAAAAAGGGAAAAGATCTCCGGTGATTTGTGATTGTTTCGCAGATAATGCTAGGTACGTTTAACCTAAAGAGGAGAAAGCTACGGATCGGTTGGCGGATTAAACGGAGCAAATTGTCGCGAATCACCGTTTCCTTTAACGATCCAATAAAATCGTCCTGCGCTATGCCGCTTCGTTATCCCCGGGTTTCTCGAGATCATCGAGCACTCGGATATAACATTCCTTGGTATATATGATTCTATTTTACGATTAAAAAACAGCGTAATATCATTAGGGGCAGCGGATTTCCTTTCTCTTCGAGTATATTGATTGCCTCTTAAGACGTTTCTCTTATTGCCAACTGTTTTTCCATCGCGTGTACCTTATACCAATCGTTCCATTAACTTCCACGTTCTTCATGTATCGAGATAGATTTTAAACTATCGGCTAAATGACGTGTCGATACCTAGATACATGTGTAAATAGATTCTCAAATATAAACATTCTTTTTTCGGCCGTTTCACAATGATGGAGGAAGTTTTGGACGCGTACCTAATCCGAAACCGAAGAAGTCAGTGAAAGAATCAGATCGATATCTAAAGATTTACGGAAATGGCAAGCAAATTACGAAAATCGCGAAAAATCGTCAAATTCCATCAGTTTTTTGGTCGGCATTCGCTCAATTTTTGAGATAGCGACCTGAGACTTGTACCATTGTTTTAGTTAGAAAATTCTACGCCAGATCAATGTATAATAGTTGTACTTTTCGAAAATTTAATTTTTCGCAAAAATCTGAAGGGGGTAGGTCAGGATTTTTTGCGATTTTCGTAATTCCTTCGCCATTTCTACAATTTTTGAGCTATTAAAATGATCCTGGACGTTTTGGACGCGGAATCCGAAACCGAATAAGCCAGTGAAAGAATCATTATGATATCTCAAAAATTGTGGAAATGGCGAGCGATTTACGAAAATCGCAAAAAATCCTGACCTACCCCCTTCAGATTTTGGCGAAAAATTAAATTTTCGAAAAGTATAACTATTATATATTGATCTGCCGTAGAATTTCCTAACTAAAACAATGGTACAAGTTTCAGAGCGCTATCTCAAAAATTGAGCGAATGCCGACCAAAAAACTGGTTGAATTTCACGATTTTTCACGATTTTCGTAATTCGCTCGCCATTTCTGTAATTTGCTCGCCATTACTATAATTTTTGAGCTACTAAACGATAGATATACCTATTCCCGGAGATCTTTTAAAAGTCGATGAAAGGCGCGAGAAAAACAGCGTAATGAATAAGTACGTAATCCATCGGTGGTAACGGCGATTTATAAAATCCACGTACGTTACGTTAGGATGTTCGTTCGCGTGGATACGCGGATCGAACGCCAGCGAAAGAAGAAGAAGAACCCGTGGAATGTTCACGAGGTTCGTCGGCATCGGTTGCTGTTTTCTAGGAATGCGCGAGGGCACCACGCCGAGGGGATTCACGTAGACGATCTTATTTGTAGAGCCGGCTATTATCCACGAAAAACGTGGCTGAATAATGTCCAGGTTGGCGATGCCGAGCCGCTCGAATACGATGTTTGATGAATGAAGACGAAGAAGAAGAAACGGTGAACCGGACGAGCGAGGTCTGGCTGACTTCCTCTCAATGGGACGAGTCTGTCGGCTGTCTTTTTAAAGCCAGATCCCTCGGTGTCGTTAGGCTCTCGATAATTCGTTCGGTCGTTTTCTCCGTATATGGACCGCGAACAGACCGTGTTACGCGTGTTTATTCGTTTACCTGCGCCATCGGCGTCGTTACCTAATAATCACCGCGCAGGAGTCCGTGACACGCGGGGAATCCGGTGACAATAAATTAGGGTTAATCGACCACCCGCTAGCGACGGATTTTCAACTTGGAAATCTGATGTTTCTGGTTGTAATAATCGTCATCGTATATAAGCGTGTGTCTGTGTGTGTGATTTTTTAATGATGCCTGGGAAGGCCAAGTATTAATCATAGAGATATTCATTTCGATATACGTTATTGTAGTTTCCCATTTTTTTTGTATGTTACCTACTTCCATATCAAGGTTTTCACAGTGAAACGAGATTCCGTGATTCATAGTCTAATTATGTTCATTAATAACGCGCAGTTTATTAAAACGATCCCGTCATGAATAATTCGCTTCCTGCACCAAGGTTCTCTTTAATAACGATCACGGAAAAACCGAGTTATTTCTGGTTCTTGTGTTTCAGCGATTCTGATTGCCGCCGCGGTAACTGTAACCCGCGGGTTTCATTAATACCGCCGCGATTCGCCCGCGAAGTTCCTTATCTCGTGGACGACCGCTTTGTGATTTACGGGCCGGCCGGTTCTATTTAATAAACGGACGATGCATGAAAGCGAACCCGGAAGATCCATCGATCCTAGATATCATCGAGTTCTGCCATTTCGGTATCGCCGCGGTTGCGTTCGCCGTTGGTGTTCCCCCCGACGTTCCTTTGCTTTTTCCCAAAACCAGAAGAGACCTAAGTAACACCAGGTGCACGCACTTTAAGGAGAAATGTTCTGAGTTTGGTTCGTGAAAAAAATCACCTATCGCCGACGGCTCGCGTTTACGAATAGAACGTGTGTATGCATCTATGCATGTATGTGCATACTAACGTATGTACTCGTTCAGTATGTATTGCCTCATCTTCTTCGCGAACCTAACAGGGAATATTACACCGCATCCAGCTTTCTCCTGTCGAACGTTCAATTTTTTTTTTTAAAGTCACAGCTGATCGTTAATTTATTCGTTAGACACACGGCTCGTCGTGCTCGTGCGGTTTTCCACTTGGTTTCACGTTGATAAATGAAGTTGTTAACCGCACGGTTCAAACGACCGACCAAGGTGTATTCTAATCGAATTAAATGTACGTAAGTTTCTTTTTTCCCCTGTGTATTTTGAAGTCCGTTTTAACGTGGATCCACGGAAAAATGGATCGTTTCATCGCGATCGGGTCAACGGCCGGTTTTCTAATTAGGGAATCGTTCTGGGGATCGCGGGGGCAATCCATCACTTCTACAGAGCCAGCGACATTCCATTGTGTCTACGTAGTCGCGACAACTCCGACGAACCGAAAATAAAGCTTTAAACAGGTGTGGTCAACGTGGAAATAGAATAGGCGAGTTCTCGTGGATTGGCGTGAGACAACGCGCGGATTTCGACACGCGACACGGACTTCTATGAAAAATACGTTGCGCAATCCGCGACGGGCCGACTTTTCGAAACTTCGCGCCGAGACATTGTTACACTTATACAATCGGGGCGCGATGGATTAAACGATGATGATGACGATGATGTGTCGGCCGCGGGTGGGCGAACTCGTCGTGACACCTCGTTAGTCAATATTCGGCCGATGTCTATGCAGACCGAGGGCCAAAGTTTACGAACACAAGGTTACCATGGAGTATTACCATCGAATAAAAATTTTCTCATCCTTTAGTATATCAAAAAAGTAGAAACTATCATTGACTTATTGTTACGATTAAAAGAACACTTAAAATAATATCTGTGAGGTAAAGAAACATTGAATGGGATAAAAAACCTAAAGACAATATATATCTATTGTATATTAATTCATTTTTAATTAAAGTATCATATGGTACGACGAATCACGACTGCAATTTTCGATATCTCGTTAATCGCATAATATTCGTTAAATTTTCTAATTAATGGTACTTTCGGATAGGTCGAATAATTCCGGCGAGATGAATGCGGCGCATATGTATCGGCAAGTAGCTACCTAAATTGTTTCTGTCCCGTTTTGATTAATGGCACGGTAGTGGTTCGTTTGTCCGCAATATCACCGCTAATTGCGATCGTTCTTTCGACGTGGTGGGTCAGTGTGTACAGGTAACAGCGCGGTTCCCCGAGGTAGAAAATAATGAGGATACGAGAAACATCGGGGGCCGTTTTACAAAACCGATGATCGATTCCATTGGCACGTACACACACGTACATACATACATACGCGGGGGCCTTCTACCGGTGGCGTCGACGACGTATCATTACAAACTTCGCTCCATCATTTTTAATTAAGAGTACTACGGAGCCGAGCCGAGCCGATCTCATTTGCTTATCGACACCCGTATCTTCCCCGGCTCGATCGACTCGTTACGATGTAGGTAGAACTAGTTTTATATCCCACAAAACCACGCGTATTCACGATCATCGACGCTTTTTACGGTTATCCAGTGATTCCAGTGGACTGTCGTCCCGTTTCGTTTTTTTTTTCTTTTTCTATCTTTCAACGTTTCAATGGGCTCGATTACCCTTAGCGTCGATGACTTTAATTACGATACTTACGAAGGAAAATGTAAATCGATCGTCTAACGTTCAGAACACGTAACATTGAGTGTTATCCCGTGTAAAAGTTTGTTTTTAGCAATGTAAACGCACCTCCTTGTTAATTGTTCGTCGGTGTAGGTTTCGATTATGAGGGAAGATAACTTTTGAGAATGTTTACGTCGTGATATGACGTAAATATTATCGTCAGAATCCAGCGATGGGAATATACGTATTTGTGAAGTATCTGGTCCGGCGTTACGCGACGAACAGTGGATAACGCGAATTCGTAAGAATTACGAATAAACAAATACATAATGCGCAGAGGCCAGAGCGTCACTCGCGTGGGTGTCCGGTATTTTCGTTCTAACCTAATTCAGTAGTTCTAGAGTTACATGGTGCCATCCTAAATATAAAATCTAGCGCGCACGTCGTCGCGGTGTCTGTAAGGCCTTAGTTGTGCTTTATTACAATTTTTTACAATTTCTTCGAATTTTTTTTTTGTCCTAGGAATAATTCGCGTATTTATAAGATTCGTACCGTTATTTATCTCGCATCAGGAGTACCCGATAACAATAAATCCTCGGGAATCACGTAGACTGTCAATTACATAGTGACGGTTAAACAAAAAGTTACTCGATTGCTTTAGAACGCAAAAACGCGGTGATTATGAATTTTTTATGCGGTTTTGTACGGAATGACCGGCACGTTAAAGGATACTTTATTATGCAACGATTCGCACCGATATAACGTATTACCGTGGCTTCGAATTACGAAATCGAGATCGTGATAACTAAAATCTGTTGTTACGTAACTTTTCTTGCCGATGA
Source organism: Mimumesa dahlbomi (assembly GCA_917499265.3). NCBI lineage: Eukaryota > Metazoa > Arthropoda > Insecta > Hymenoptera > Crabronidae > Mimumesa > Mimumesa dahlbomi. The sequence goes on from OU824118.1 coordinate 14,498,471, forward strand.
TTGCTCTTTTTATCTTCCCGGTAGACTATTAATCCTTCGTTATCCCTCTATCGCGTGATTCTGATGTTTTATCAAAAAAACACAGGATATTTAAACTCTGTACCATAAATTCGACACTACACATAAATCGTCCCGTTAACGGATCTTATCCGAGCACAAATTATTACAAAAGCCAATCAAACGTGACCCGGTGCTTCATTTACCGCGGCAATCAGCCGCGATTTCGATTCGACAAGCATCGGCTTCGATTCCGCGTGATAAAATTCGACAATTAAGAGTCCGCCCGTCGGTGTCGGTGGATCCTCGCACGCGACTCGTATAAAATACTGTACACACCTACATACATACATATAATCCGTATATCGTGGCGTGTTTAACGCCGGTGGCCATTAACAATCCAGCTAACGATCCTGACAGCCATATTTCCTCGAATTAGCGGATATGGCGATCGAAGGAGGAGGTTTCTGCACGATCGTGCCTCTTTAGAATGGCCGGGGACTCGATCGAAGGTGGGCTTCACGGTTCCAGGGTGGGAGAATTTCCACCGGGAGGCAACTGCCAATCGCGATCGACCGATTCGATTGCCCATGCATCCGACGACAGATTGCAACGGAATAATAGAGAGCCGATCGGTACCCTTTTTCCGTCCCTGCCGCCGTCGTTGACATTTACATTCGGACATACGTACATACATACATACATACATACCTAGGCCAAGCGGACTCTCGCTAACCGGCGTCTCTTTTCTCGATCGTCCAATCAAAGTTCCAGAGAGGGACTTGTGCAAGTGATACCAACCGGTACGCTTGTTTTTTTATCCGTTCTTGCCCGGCTTCTTTCAGCTCGATCGTTTTCCATCGCGAGTATACGTTTACCCAGATGTATCGATGTATTTATGAAGATCGATAATGGAATTCTTTATATTTCATGTCTCATTTTTTTCTTCTTTTCTATCTATTTATCAGCGCGGAAATACCGTGGAAAAATTTAGATCGAAATCCCGCCTCGTTAGAATGAAAACCGGCGACGTCTTGTGCAAGCGAAATCGCGTGTCCGGCATTAACTGTAACCCCGTTTCCCGCAGTTTCTTTTTATCCGGTTTCTTTCGCACGTCCGTCGCGTTGTATGTACTCCCTTCGTATTCCAAACGGTCGTCGAGAGTGACTTTTATCGATATTCGTTCGAGAGAGGTGTACGGTATTGCGTATCCCGTCGCGATTAGCAAACGCTCGGCGATAGAAAGAGACAGAGAAAAAGAAGTAAATAAATAAAATGTATCACGGACAATCGTACAAAGAGCAGATATTAAACGTGGCAGAAGGTCGTGTGAAAGTATGGACAGTGATTGCGAGATAGGGCGAATTAACCGGGGTACGCTATGTATACCCTGTCGAGACGTATTTTTAATAGAATCGTTAATCAATGTCATCGAAATCTGTATATTAAACGGTCTACCGACCGTGGAATCGTTAACGTGCCTTTTTTTTCTTCTTTTTTTTCTCTCTCGCGCGGTGCGAATCGACTATCATCGTCGTCATCATCGTCGGATATCTTCTACCAAGTATAGATTTAGTTCTGCGTGTTTAATAGGAAAACACCCACGCGAAACGAGCGTTCCCCGGTACCAGTTGCGTCATTGCCAAATTAAAAGCGGTACACCTTGAATAGTTTCCTCCGTGGAAAAAGGTGCGCGCGAAGCGATTTAACGGTATTGGTAGTCAGAGTTGTATTCCTTTCAGATTTCTACGGGCGTGTGGGCGATCCAATTGGCCTAACTGTAAGGTGGCCCATCGTCGACACAGGAAATACTCGTTTTCTCTTCTTTAGGCCACGGAAAGACTGCACCGGCTCCGACGTCGTCGTCGTCGTCGTCGTCGTCGTCGGGTACAGTTGAATCACTTTTCGTGATGTTTCGAAAGCGACCGGACTCGCGGTGTTACGAATATTACGTGTTACAGGAGGAAAAGGAGAGAAAAAAAATAAGGAGCGGGAAATAAAAGTTATCCGGTGTAAAGTATTAAAAAAAAACAAAAAAACAAAAAAAGATCCCGTGACAAGGTGAAAGCTGTACTCTCCGTTTGACGGAGATCGACGTTCGCTTCCTGCGATGCTCTGCGATATTCCACCGCGTTGTATAAATACTCTTTTAAATACACACATCGCGATATAAGTGACGCACCATTCGATAAACGTACAGACTTGAATTTTCTTTGCGATCGACGACTACGGTCCATTAAAATAGATCACCGAATCGGACGTGTTTAATGAAACGAATTATGCTAATCGCCCCGATTAACATGGCTGCCGGCTATCTGAAACTAAACGCGGCGCCATTAAATCGACGAAATAAACGGAGAAGTGGAACGACGGGACGAGATAGAAATGATTTCCATAACACTCGATCCTGCACGGGACTGTAACAATTAATTCGTTCTCCATTAAGCATGTCGGATCAACGAGTCCCCCTTAACGTTTTACTATCGAGCACCAAGATTCCCTTGGTTATACCCGGACCCCCTCCCCCCCTGTATTTGCATGCGATCGACCGTCGATGCAGAAATCATGCCCATTATGCATTCTCGAAGCGCATAAACGAGTCTTCGACGTTCTCGGCTGCATTATCGAGGAAGCGTCCTTCGAGTTTGACTCGAAGCACCTCGTTTGCCCGACGAACCGGTTCAAACGTGATTCGTCGTTCGACGTCCTCCGTTCCGGCGGCCAAAAAACTAATCCGTCGAAACTTTCTACCTTCCGATTCCTCGATGACCAAAATCATCACCCACGCGTCACTTTCGCGCAACGCCACGAAACGCGAAGTTTTCGATTACCCAATAGGTTCCTACGCGCGGGTTTTAATTTCTGCCTGTGACACCAGCACGGAGTAGTTAACGTACTTTCACTAATTACGTTTGTTTCACCTCCGATCGGAAGGTCCGACCGGGGTTTGCGGTCTAACCACTCGATATCATTCCGCGCGATGACTTACGGAATGTTTTCAAATGTTACGTCGGAGCTGCGTACCTCGCCGATGAAGCTTCATATTTAAAGGTTGTCTAGCGATCGTTCGATTTAAGATAGATTCATTGGAGCTGTCCGTTCTCCGTGTACCATAAGCTTTCTATTAACCTACACGTTTAAAATTCATCACCGCGAGCGCGAGGTTAACGAGCTTGTAACAATGCGCAAAAGTCAGGCAACCGGGTTCAACATTTCAATCGTAAATGATATTCGTTATGATTCGATCGAACTGTCTGGAAGATGGCGGATTGGAATTCCGTATCGTGTTGGCATTTAGCTTCATTTCTATTGTAGATCTCGTTCATACTCCCGGATTTCTCCTTTGATAAATGGTTCGTCAGTTTGATCAATTCTTTTGTTACATCCTAGGGATAGACTTTTTAAGAACTAGAAAAATACAAAAATGAACGTAATACAGATAAAGTAAATAAGAAATATAAATAAAAATATCGTTGATATGAGCGAGATGGAAAAAGCAAAAAATGACAATCGTTAAGGCGGTCATAGACGATGCGTCGCGGGTTTATGGGACTGTATCCGACACCGTGGAGGCGTATATTATATCCCGCATAGGTTAAACCACCCCGCCTACTTGGCCGACGTGTCCCAATACCTGGCAGCGATATGTCAACAGCTACTTTCCACTTCGCGTTCTGGCAGCGAGTTTTATCGGCGACGCTCGTGGAACGACGTTACGCCGACTGTACACAACCATGGCGTCGTATGTATCTACATACATAGTTACAAAACGGTTGACAAACTGCCACATTAACGTACGATTATGTTTCCGATAACGGCGCCCGTCGAAAAAACGGTCCATTGTTACCGCACCACGCATCGATACGTCGAGAAAAACTGGGATTCTATGAGACGTCTGTATTAACGTTGGAACCAATGGTAGTTGTTAAAACAACGGGATTCTACTTTCTATGGAATTTTTATTGTAATGCAATTTTTATTGATAGTGCAATTCATTTTCTACGCCCTACTCTAATTTCGATAATACGTGTCAATATAGTATACAGTACAACAAATGTGAAGTTGTGGCACCAGGAGGTTAACACTGTTTCTTAAAAATGGCGTAACATAGTTCAAAACTAAATCAAAATTAGTCTACGCAATCTTGAAATTGTCATATTCTCATTTTTACCAATTTTCCAAAGTCTTCCTAGTAGAGACACTTATTCCCAACGGATGTCACTATCAAAGAAGGAAAAAAAAGAAAATTTAAAGCAAGCGATCTCATTTTCAAGTACCCGGCGGTGTCTCTAAACATCTTTCAGACACGTCAAACATTTCGGCGTCCCATCGTTCCTCCTGAAAAAAATCCACGGGTCTCATTTTTCACGCTAACGATCCCACGCGACGTCTTTTCACAAATATACCGGTCTTCGTCGCGCCGCGGGCAAAGATGCATAATAAATCGCGTGCATTAGCGGATGGACGAGACAGACGTGTACAGCCGAAGAGTGGAGATTGGCCGTCGTCCGGTGTGCACACCAGTGTGGGAAACCTGAGCCCCCCGACACCGGCCGGAGCCTTCAAGGCTCATTAACCCGCGAGATAGCGCGGGTTATGCCGGATTACGCTATTTCTTCGCGAGAGATCAGCCGCTGCGGGAAAATCTAACTTTCCGTGTTAACCTACCGGGAAAATGTGGAGCAACATTCAGGGAAACACACCTGAAAAGGTGTGGATCCACACGGAACGCAATTTCCGTCTATTCGATAAACGGTATTAAAAAATGAATCTCATTCGGTATTCATTGGCAGAATTCTATGTCACCCGGTATATAATATTCAATGTAACTTGTATACACACTTTCTCGCGTACAAGTGTACGATTTTCCAAGCGTTTATACTATCAAGTATACTTTTCAATGTATCAAAAAGACGCGAGTGGATTCCGCGGCTCGATTTAATACTCTCTTTAAAATCCTCGTCGGATGAATTTACCGGCGATGAATTTAGAAAACGCGTGGCGTTACCCGCGAGGCTTCTTAAAATCTCACGTTTCGCGTCGCGTGTATTTTCAATTTACCCCTCTCCCTCTCTCCCTCTCTCTCTATCCACCGTTCGAGGAACACGCGGTTTCGCGTCTTTATCCGGCGGTGGTATAAATACGGTAGTTAATTCGTTTGCATCGCGGCCCGTCCGGTTTAATGACGTTTCATTGTACTTGGACGGTGTTCCGCACGGGTGTCGTGGTACCAGCGAGAACCACTTACGTTTCTTACGACATCGGCTGTGGTCCGCGCGAATGTTAACGACGACGCGGGTATTAGCCGTAGCATATGTAAGTATGTACATGTACGTACATACGTATGTAGGATGAACATTCGAGGCATAGTCGTGTTTCCCATGCGGCGGTATGTACCTACCACCGACGTGCAGAAATAACAGCCGAAGGAGGGCGCAAAAGTTATGCGGTCTGCCGGCCCCGTCGGCCACGGAATTCGCGGACGTAAACTCGAAATAATTATTGCGATTAGGTAGCAGGATCAGCGGTAACGGCCTATGCCGATGAAGAGTTGTCTTTTATTCTTCTATATATGGAAAATCGGCTCGCTGGTATTCCGTTCCTGGGAGTAAACGAAAACCGCAGTCATCCTGTCGTTCTACTTATGGGGAAGATGATCGAAGAAATTATGTTATCAAATTGAGTCTCTGTGAAAGGAATAGGGTTTAGTCTGGCCTGTTTGTGGGACAAATGAAAACAGCGTTTATCCTGTTTATAAAAAGAGGACATCACGGTCAGGACAATCATCATCTTTTCTTTAATATTATTACAGATTTGATACACTATACTCGTATTAATACGTCACTTCCTGGTCCCACACGAGTCTGAATCTGCATAACTGTTACTACTGCGATCCTTGGAATCGTCCGGGAACACCGCGGCCTCCACCCGGATCAGGAATTCACCGGAGTGCGTGGGTTGCAATTTAACCCGGGAATTTTGGAATTGAACGATGCAGGATCGATTTTGTTGCCGGACGAGAAATAGTTTTGTTGTTCGCGAACAGCGTCGTCGTTTTATTTATAATTGACGTGGAACACAGTATTTTCGTCCTGGATGCTGATTCGAGGTTTATCGGGGATAATGGTGTAAGGTTTCCAGATACATCGCGTGCTCTAGCAGGTACTATTTTCGATTCTCATTCATTTCGTAAACAGTCGTATTCCAAATAGGCAAAACCGAATGTCTCGGCCTCTTCGTGTAGACGATTTGTTGGCAGCGCTCGAGATGCCTGATTTCTTGTTCCCATTTGTCCAGTCGTATAATCCGTGCGTTCTAACAAAGCGATTCCACCGCCGACGATATCGAGACCCTAGATCGCAATAAGTTTACCCGCAAGTTTCATTTTTTTTTTATTTTTTATTCCCTTCAGTCGAATATCAACCTGCGGATAAGAGAAAACAATGATTTTCCGTAAGAAAATACGACGTCGTTCCGCGTTATCCGCGAGGCGTCGATATTTTCTCTCGTTCGGGTACAAATCACCGACGAAATCGTTAAAGTAATAATTTCGTTGACACGTTAAGACCGTGCAGTGGAATTATGTTTCTGCTCGGAGGGCGGCAAACAGGTTCGGGACGGACTGGCCGTGCCCTCGATCAACCACGTCGAAGATTTGACTCGATATTTCCCCGTCGCGCTCCCTCGGCATCGAGGAGTAGTCACGCGAGGACTTGCCCACGGGAGAAAAAGAAGAGGCGAACCAGGCAGGAGAAAACAAAAGAGAGGAAAAAGAAATAAAAAATGAAACGGACGAGATCAAGAACGAAGTGGCTTGCGCGCGTCTCGATTCCTCGTTGGTGGTTTGCGGGGTTAAATATACCCTCGTGGTCACGTCATACTCGCGAATCTCAAGAGAGACGGTCGAACAGAGTGAGAGACAGAGAGACAGAGAGAAAGAGAGAGAACGAGAAGTATGGCGCAGAGAAGCGAGGAAGAGCGGTGAAGGGGATAGAAAGTAGAGAAAGAGGAACGAGGAAATAGTAGGGGAAAAAGAAGGAAGGTTAACGAGTCACTCGGAGTATCGAGAAAAGAAACTGATCCAAATAGGGAAAAAAAGTAATAGAATCATCACAAAGCAAAAAAAATTTAATCACAACCATTAATAGACAAACCAACAAATAATTCCTCTACTCTCCTTTCATTCACGGAAGAAACTTTTAATCACAAGCGGGAAGAAATAGCGATGAAAGAAGAAGAACAAGGAGAAAAAAGACCATGTTGAACAGAGGAAGAGAGAGAGAGAGAGAGAGAGGGAGGGAGAGAGACGTTCGGGACGTCTGCTATTACAGAGCACCGCGGTCACGGCGCACAGCCCGATATGGAGCAATCTCAGATTTCCATCCGCCCAAATCAAGAATATACGCCCTCGCCTCCGCTCTTCTTCTTCTTCCTCCGTCTTCTTTGCCGCTGCCGTCGTCGCTGTCGTCGTCTTCGTCGTCGCGGCGGAGGTGGAGGCGCTGCTCGGGGTTGGTGCTTGGCCGTTCGTGCTGGTAACAGTGCCAAAACTGCCTCAAAACGGATCGCTCCGTTCCGTCGTTTCTCTTCTCCTCTCTCTCTCTCTCATTCTCTCTTTCTCTCTCTTTCTTTCTTTCTCCCTTTCTCTCTCTTTCTTTCTTTCTCCCTTTCTCTCATTTCCTATTTATCTCCCTCACTCTTTCACACTGTTCTCGTCCCCCCTCCCTCTATCTTTCCTCTCTCATCGTCACATAGTCTATCACGGACACGTGCCCTCAGTCCACTTTCTTCTCCTTGCCATCCTTCATCATCTACCACCACCACCACCACCACCACTACCACCACCACCACTAGGAATCTCCGACAGCACCCTGATCACCCAGGTCCCCACACCGCTGGCTTGTACCGACGAGTTTTCCCGCTTTTCCACTGGCCGGCGCAACGAAACAGTGAAGTGAGACCGCGAACTCCCCGTGGGCGAGAGTACAACAAGTGTTTCGGGACGTTCGATTCGGTGGATTTATTTTCGCGACGGATAACGCCAGTGTGGATACGTGGGTAATCGAGGTCAACAGTCGAAGAGGATACCGACACGATCGGTGGAATTTATATGCGATTCGTCGCGGAGGACAACGTCACCGCGGTTGCCAGCGAGAGGCGCGCGCGATCGAGATTCTATTTATCAGGAAGATCCGATCCAGGATTCGTTCATGTTGCCGGAAAGCAATTTTCCCGTTACAGGTAATGCTTCTTTCCTCGTCGTTGTTTGTTGTTGTTGTTGTTGTTGTTGTTGTTGTCGTCGTCGTTGTGTTTTTTGGATACTTCTTTCGTATCGGATCCGTGTGGGAAGATTCTCTCGGTGTTTTGTTGTCGTTACTTTCCCACGTGGCGGCGACTGGTTCGTCCGTGTGTAGGTGTGTTTTGGGTAAAAAGGGGGTTATATAGTGTCATCGTAATCGGGCCAGTGGATCACGGTCCATCGAGATGTTCGATACAATTGGATTCCGGCCTTCGAGTGCCCTCTTTTTAAATGCGTCAAAATTGAAATCAAAGGATTTTTCATCTAAATCATTTTCCTCTCGTTTCTACCAATTCTCATCGTCTATCACCGCGATACAAAGATTCCAGGTGTTTCTATATCATCCGTCTCGATGATTCTTCCGCGATGGAATCCCGGATGAACAATTTCGAACGATTCCAAAGTTCTCCCGGCAACCGTTTGAACGGGGCTCACCGGTATTCTCCAAGTTTCGCGATTATTACATCGCCTTGACATATTCTCGCGCATTGCAGCTGACTTACCGTTTTTAACCTAGTTGCGCCCCTGCCAATTGAGAGACCGAGCACATGCTCGCCCGCGTCTCTTATGCCCAGCGTTTGCCACGAAACCGTCCACTTGTTGCCCGTAATCGTGTACACGCGTCGGCCCCGTAAACGACGCCCGTCCACGCGGTGATTCTTTTGCGATTCTCAAATTTCCCATCTTTTCCTCGAAGAGTCTTTCCTTTACCCTTAAGACACCAGGTGTCCTGGTGAAAATATGTCCTGTTAAAACTTTATCGTCCAATTTTCACCGCGAGTCATTCGAACGATCGAAGAACGCAAATTTGCGTTAACGGCGCGAAAAAAAAGGATTTTAAATACATAGAGGATTCCGATTGGCGGGAATGGAGAACCGTGCATAGATGACGATGACGATGACGATGCACTCATACACAGATAGACGGGTGAAACACGGGCAACGGGAAAGTGTCTCGAAACGGGGCGCAGTCGTAAAGATACACCGCGGCGCGGGGCCGTCATCCATAATCCCAAATATGGAGTGAGAAATTTGAGAGAACCGAAAATAGTGGCGCTACGCCAACCGCTAAAAATAGCCAAAAAATAAATTGTAGTTACGCGGCCGCCTGCATCATTCTATAACTGGTCTTCAATGAATCGGGCCACCTCCCGCACAACGCCGTTATATTAATACCATCTCCGATTCGTCGGTAAGCTATATTGCTCCCGTTTTTGGCGTGTGCCTCGCGAGAACTCGAAACGTAAGACCGTATTTAAATCGTCGTGATAACGGAACATTATTTCGTACGATAAACTTCTATTTTTTTCTTCCCCTCGATCTTCTCCATAAGACTTACGTTCATTGGGGCGAGTCTTAGTCTAGATCCGTTTCGTTAGAGACGATTAATCGACCGGTTTATAATTACACGTGTCCCCTCCCCTCTCTCTCTCTCTCCTATGTAACGAGGAATCACACGGTTGACGATTAATTAGCGTTCTCCCGTTTTGGATCGGAATTCACCGTGAGTCTCGTTGGAAACGTTAGATCGTCCGAGAATTAAAAATTCGAATAAAAATACCCCTGTCGTTCTATCTCGCATTTATCAGCTGATCGGATCGAGACGATCGTGATTTCCCATCGACGATCTCATTGCCAGAACGAATGTTTTCGTGCCGGGCGAAAAAAGAACGTATTTGTAGAAGCGGTTGACACGCTGCTAGAACTTGTTCGCCGTCACACGATCCGTCGCCGGTGGATTTATTATAGTTATCGGAGTATCATCCCTATTTTTGACATCGTGCATATTTCAGCGTCGCGTTACCGGGCAACGTACCTGCGCGGGCTTTTCGCGTACATTTGATGGTAAAAGGCGTGAAACCCGATCGACTAAGGCCAAGTACGGGCCAGGAATTGCGGGTGTTGGGTGGGCCTGTACGTGTGTCCGTTTCTATTTTCGGGCGGGAATATTTTTATCCGACAGTGCTGTAAAGTCAGTATGTACAATACGCTTCTTCATCGCCACTTCTGTCTCTCTCTCTCTCCCTCTCTGTTTCTCTCATTTTCAGTTTAGTTTAGTTATCTCTGTCTGTCTCTCACTATATCTTCTTATTCGTTTTTTCGCTCCGCAATTGTACTCTCGGACGTATTACGTCTTCTCTCTGTTTCTCTTGGACATTGTTACACCAGGGTGATTCTTGGCGAAGCAAACCAACGGTGGGAATCGTTGCACTCCGTGTCGATTAGTCGCTACTGTCTACTAATCGGTTAATTACCGTCGGTGTTTTATCAAAATGTCTTCCAACACGCGTGACATCCCCTTCGAAACAATTGTCACTGCAATTGTATTCGTAGAAAAGGATGTGCAGTTCAGGCGTGACGTAGACTTTTCGGAAGAAGATTTGGCGATGATAAAAGATATGGAATTCTAGGTAAACGGTGAATTATTCCCCCGCAGATGTGCCTTACCGATTCTATATTTACCATATCCTTTATTTGCTGGTATCTATAGAGCTAAGCTAGTCGAGAATAGGATTTCTTCGCGAAACGCCGCTGCCGCCGTGCTTTCCGCGGGTGACGTTGAAATAAAGGTGTATTTAGAACTGGAACGCGTCATTAAAAAATACCACACACGTATTAATAAACCATCCGTTAGTCCGTTAGCTGTTCCCTAAACAGAACGAGCATCGTTACCATCGTTTCCATTTCAAGCGATGATTGTCACACTAAAAACAAACTCGACACTCGTAAATTCGTGCCGTCGAAATGTCGACTGTTATTTATTTTGACACTTTCCGCAGATATTTTCCTGAACTTCGAGTACCTCGGGTTTATTACATACACACACACACACACACGCTCACACACACTACATTAATGTTTCGATGAGCCCCGTAGCGTTACGGGGAATTACTAGTGACAGGTGTAGATGGAAATTCTAAAGCATTCCTATGGCGATCCGTCCCGTAATATAAATGATAGCTCCGTTTTCCCATTACACGGTTTCGTGTCTGCGTGCCCACACAAGACAGGATGGTGCAACCGCGTCGCATACTTATTAAAACGATTTGCATGTGGGCATTTGTTTAGTTTCTTCCATTTCTCACGCCCGGCCGTCGCCGCGAATGGAAACGCAACTCGCGCTTCGAGACTCGCCATTAGCCCCGACAATGTTTCATTAACAAGAAGGTTATGAATATTCCGCAACGTAGGCACCCCGATGTAAAAACCCACGCGATAACCTTTCATTCGGACCTACATACGTTCTATTCGACGCGTGACGAACGAACCAACGAACGAAAGTGAAAAGTTTAACGTAAACTTCACTTCCGAATTTCCATGTCAGGCGAATAAAACCAAGTAAAATCAAGATTCTTATCTTTTCAGCGAAATTACGCGAGATTCTTTCAATTTACTTACCTATGTGATATCGTTTCATTCGAATAACATGTAAACAATTTGTTTTCATACTTCTATAGATACTGTTACACGCTGGTCGGCAATCACGCGTAACAGTACCGAGTTAATTTCATTCATTCAGTTGTGTATACATACATACATATATACACTAGCGAAACAATTACGGATGTTAATGGCATGGAACGGTGCTGTCATTAGAATAGAACCCGTCGACGAAAGCAGATTTCCCTGACGTGGCTGTAATTCGATTTTCCAGGGGGCACTATGCAAACCGAGGAAGTCGTGCCCCGCGCCCAATCTGCCGGCATAGACCCCACGGACACTAGCACGTTGCAGCATCACCTGCATCACACGCATACAAAGTGCACTCTGCCGTCGCTGATACACATGGCGGTGAAACAGGAGCCGCAGGAGGAGGAGGAACGGAGTGAAACGAACGTGTTGAGGTGAGCTGATAACCATCGTCATCCGCGATTATTTGAAATCACATGTTTTTGCAAACTTCTCTACGATTATGTCGCTACAAATCTTCTCGCGTCCATTGTCGATTCATTTTTTCAGAAAATTTAGTTCGTAGAATGGTAAAGTAGGCGACAAAATTAGTTTCGATGAAATTTGGAAATTGTGTATTAATAAATATGAGATATTGATCGATGAAAAATCATAGCGACGTTTGAGGTAGTATTGAATGGGATACGGGGAGGAATGGTTGGGAGTGGAAGATTAATGGGATGTTGAATTTGATAGTCCGCAAGCAGACGCAGATAACTCGCCGACCTCTATTGATAAGCTTGGTCACGAGGCTCATCATCAGATACAGGAGCTCGATGAGAGTCCCGGGCAGACGGTCCCGGATGCTGGAAACAGGGGAAGGACCAGGTAATTTATCATCTTTATTTCTAATCCTAAATGAACCGCGTCCATCCCTTTAATTTTCTACTTTTTCATCACACATATTTCACTTTTCACATTCTTTTCTTAAAACATATTCCATTAGTCAAACCTGTACAGTATCATTTCGTTTTGACTCTTCGGTGTCCGAATTAATGTGATTTCCGTCGGTCTGGCAGCAAAATCGATTTAAGCGTCATTAATTCCGTCGATACCTCTCGCAGCGAGAGAGAGAAAGAGAGAGAAGTGACGTTATACGTCGATATCGAACCGGTTAATTCAAGTAAGAGAGGTATCACTTTCGCGCGTCGATGTTTATCGAAGTTTTCAACGAAATTTATCCCCAGTTACGGTTTCGACACGGCCATAATTCTCGTGTCCGTGGCAGCGGACTGATACGTTCTCTCACTTCGCTAACGACCCTTTCGATGTAAAACTCCGTGGCACTCGAGAAAGCACTTTAGACAGGTAGCCAGGAAGGATAAGCGCCGGGAAAACTGGTTCGCCGGGAGTGCACGTCGGCTCTTCGGGAATCGTTCAACGGGGGAAAAAAGGATTTCTTTGCCGCCGCGACGTTGAAATGCCGCGAGTCGATTACCGTTATTGAATTTCATTAAACCGCACGCGGCTCCGGAGTTGCTCACCGGAGTTGCTGGAAGACGAGTGCGAGATATGTTCTATGCATATATGCTCGGAGGTGCTACGCTACGAGGTATAAATTGCCGTTAAGGTGTGGTTCGGAATCCAGCCACGAAGAAAACAGCATTAATGAAACAGCAGTATCGACCGTGTAACGATTGTTGTAAAAGACTCGGTTTAAGGAGAGTTTCTTCTTTTATCGTTGCTGTATGTCGTTTCAATACACTTTGTTCGACTAGATTTCGAATTAACCCTTTGACTGTGGCTTATGATAATTGACTGTCAATTAAAACGGTAGTTGAAGGTTTGATACCATTTTTAGGGTTTATCAGAATCGGTTGAGAAAATAGCAAGGGTGTTATTATAAAAAAGATTTAGAGGGCGAACTTTATAAAACACTTTATTATTAATAATACCAATCCTCTCCCTACCAATTCTCTCTCCCCCCACTCTTTCTCCATTTTAACAAAAATATTCCCTTATTCGTTTCAGTCGGGGTCGCAGGAAGTCCCGATGGAAGCTGAAGTTCCATCACCAGGCGCTTCCTCCGGAGTACCTGGACCACTACGAGGCCTCCCTGGCCCAGGAGGCGTTGAACTCGTCGCCGACGCACCTGGTGGAGCCGACGGTCCCCAGTCCGGCGCCGACCAGCTCCACCTCCACGCCGAGTCCCATCGCGGACGTTCACGGGTGGCTCCAGCGAATCGCGGCGATGCAACAGGAACTCTGTCCGACGCCGCAGTGTCCACCGGTGAACCAGCCGTCGGGCTCCAGGAGGTCGGTGATCACGTCGACGTCCTCGCACGCGTACAACCCGGGTCACCAGAGTCATCAGCAGACGGCCAGCAGCAGGCCGCCGATGAAGTACTCGGATTTACCGTACATGGGGGAGATCACCCTGGACAACAGCAAACCCAGACGAGGCAGGAAGCCGAAGAAGGCGGACATTTGTCATTTGATTTATAAAAACTACGGGACGATACTCCCGGGGACCCCGGGTCACGAGGAGAGGAGACTAACCCCACGTGACAAACTGGACTGTCGGGATCGAGTGTCCCCGCAGATACCCTTCCAACGGACAGACGTGCAGAACAGGATCAGCAGTCTGCTCGAGAAGAGGCTCACCCAGGAGTCGAGAAGATCCTTTGGACTTGTCGAGGGCTCCAAGGAACAGGACGAACCCCTGAATCTCTGTATAAGGGATCTGAACCAATTGAAGATCAGACTACTAAGGAAACATGGGAACGTTTACGAGTCGGGACAGGTGAAAAGCGAGGCTTCTAGCGACGGTGAAGATGTAGAGTGTATAGGGACTAGTTTCCCCTTGGACCCAGCTTACCGTCCCATCGACCCCGTCGGTCGTACCGGGAATAATGTGAATCATAATAATAATATAATCGACCCGATGCTCGGTAGCAATCCTGGATTCGTCTACTGGCCCAACGCCGGGGTGTTCATCCACCCTATGGCCCTACAGTCACAGTTGTTGTACTACCAGAAGATGGCGCAGAACGACAAGTGTTATCCGCGGAACGACCAAGCCCCGAAAGAGCAGAAGATCGTCCCCAAGTCCATCTACTCGATGATGGAGACCAAGAGTCCACCCCTGGTTCCTCCGATCGTGCAACCGACTCCCCAGGCGATTCAGGTTCCACCGCCCGAGTCACCCAGACCCAAACGAAACGCCCCGATCGTACAAGGTCAAGGTCAGCCGACGAAACGAAAACGTTCGGCCATCTTCATCCCGCCGATGCCCACCGAGAACAACAACAACCCCGCCACCGAGGTCAGTATATGCAAGTTCAAGTTCACCGGTGGCGCGAAGCCTAGTCTCCAGGAGAAGAAGAGTCTTTCCGTGGATTCCGGAGGGAACTTCAGGTACTACAGTGGCACCGGGGACAAGAGTATGCGAGGTTACGAGTTCTTCCCGAGGGAGGCCCTTCAGCAGTCCGCGGGACAGGCGGGTTCCTCGGCGGGTGCCTTTTTGAACGCCGCCGGCGAGAGGATCCCCCCGACGCCGTGCCAGAGGACGGTCAACCAGGAGGAGGGACGTCGCAAGAGGAAAACCAGGAAGTCCCTTCAACGGGAGAAGCTGGAGCAAACGTTCAAAGAGAAGGGTTTCCTCATTCAGACGCAACAGCTGGAGTCCGCGGAGGGTGCGACCTACTGCAAGTTCAGACAGCTCAGGAAGTTCACCAGGTACCTGTTCCGCAGCTGGAAGGACTATCTACCGGGGAATGTGCGCGAGTTGACGGGTACGGGGGACGGTGAGCTACCCGACGCCGACGTCGACGCCGATAATGTGTTACCGACGTCGGTGGTCCCTCATCCTAACATGGTCGACGTGCCCACGGGGTTCGACGATCATCGAGCCCTACCCTTGACGTGAGCAGGATGAACACCCAGGTCCTGGTGACCAGGATTTCTGGCCGAGGTGTCCCGTGCTAACCTACCGACGCACCTGTCACTGGGAAACGACATCCCGGGTGCGATTGATTTGTGTGAAATTTATACGTGTCGATGATTAATCGATTCTCTAAAGGAACACGATGTTTCGATCGGTTCGGTATAAAATATAAAAGAGGAGGGATGATTAGAGGGAGATTCAGTCGCACCCCGACCACGTTTCTCGTCGGTTGTGCCACATGCTCGGCTGTTGTTCGCGACGACCGGGAGACGAGCGGGAAATTCGACACGGACAAACGTGATCGTTGCTGTAAATGTGATTTGCATTTATCGCGTTCTGTGCAATACAGCGGTATCATAGCTGCCTTATTTACCACGTCGGTAAAGAATCGTTTTGCGAGATTGATATAGATTGTAACGTGAGAGTGACGAAAACAACGAGATCCTGTTGGAACTTTTACTTTTTCCCCGAGGACACTTCGCGGAGAATTCGATTTTTTTCGCAAAGTTCAGAACGGCTCGTTTTTTCATTAGCGAGTTTAAACGTCGACGGATACATTGTGTATACATTAACATCGTATCGATCGTACGAACGAATGTTGAGCTGGTGTTGTGTGATCGCTGCTACGAAAGCGATGTAAATTAGCGACGAAGATAAAACAGGTGCCGTTTCGTGCGCGACGACGTCCCCCGACGATAACCCGCGAGTTTCGCTTTGCTCGCGCCGCGACGACACGTACGATTTAATAATAATGTAAATTCGAATCGTAGCTCCGTGCCAAAGATGGGAGACTGGAATGCATGTATGTAACGTAACGCTGAAAGAACGTGTGTTAACCAAAGAGTGGTTTCGTGCTCACCGATTAGGAAAGCGGACGCAACGATTATTCTGTGTTAAAAGGGGTTGGGGAGGGGGAAAAACGTGAGACGATAAATTCAGGTTTCTAACTGTTCGATTAAGCCGCGACGATATCACTTCTTATCTAGTTCTCTCTTTTTCGTTCTATCTTTTTTTATCTCGGCCGAATTTTCGCAATGCATTTCGCTAGGTTCTGATAGAACGAGACTCGATTTAAGAGAAGAAGAAACAAATGGGAGAAGGAAAAGGATGAGGATAGAAAAACACAGCAATCTTTTTTTTTCCTCTCGCAAGTTACACGTTAAATTATGTAATAACGTCTAACGAAATCTAGTCTTATTTATACTCTTGTTAAATCAAAAGCCGTGTTTTACTTTTTTTATTATTATTATTATTATTATAATTATATTATTATACACAAGCGATTTTATTTATATACTATGGCGACGTCGCGCATGCTATCCATCGTTCGAGACGTTCTCGATTTTTTTTCTTTCTTAATTTCTCAATGAAACGATGGTGGACAATAATTATGGGTGACAAGGTGGAGATTATTATTGTAAAATTACGTCATCGGGGATTCCGTGAACGTTGCCCGTTCGTACCTGAAGCTCGCGGAACGTTCCTCGATTGGACGAAGCATTTCCACCGACGATTTCTCGCGTTCTTTTATTGTTTTTTTCTCGTTCGAACGACGTCTGCGATATTTTCCATCGACTCCCCAGTCGTGTCCGCCAATCGTCCGGCAAAACAGTGAACGCTCGCGAACAATAGCAATCGGAGTAACGAGGATTAGTGTAGCAAGGAACCGTCCCCGTATTCGTTATCATTATTATATCCAGCGCAGCGACACGTGAGAACAATTTTCTACGTATGCCGATTGTAAAGAGATCGATTCTTATAGTCCGTAATAATAAAACGTAATTGTTATTGATATTTCAACCACCCAGTATCGTTAATAACCGACGACCACCCGGTGTCTCGTATATCGATAAGATAATCAACGTTATTTCCAATGTTAACCAGACCATATCGAGAAATTATGATTTCCCATCAATTAAATTTACCATCTGAAAAATTTCATACAGCCATCTACCACGTACGTAATTTCGCACGGAATTTACGTAGAAGTTTTAACGATTTCCACGAGACGAAGATGATAATTCGATAAGGAAATCACTCGTTAGAATACGTCATCGTTTTTTACTTTGAATTTTATATAGGGAACAGGTTTCGGAGGGGTGTTCGGCCGAAGTTTTAATTAAAACTTCTCCGACGCGTTTTCATTGATGCCAGGGACTCTCTGTCCGGCTCCACCAAGCTATCCGGCAGGTATATACGCACACACGAACGCGCATCGCGTCGTGTCGCACACCGACGAGTGCGTACCGCCGGCCATTCATGCATACGCCCATTCATACGTCTCCCCGGCTCACCTTGAACACTTTTTATCGGCGGCCGATGCGCTCTGCCGCCACCGCCGACGACGTCGCGGCGCAAGGCATCGCGAGAAATCCTCCGTCGTTTCGCGGAGAAACGCGCGAAATTGGGAGTGACATTTTTTTTCTTGCATTTTAGCTCTATTGCAATTACCAGTCGAAAGGGGCGAATCCAGAGTTTGGATGAAATTGGAGATTTCACGTGAAGTTTGAGGGTGATTAATAATACACATTTGGAATTAGGTATGGTAGAATGATACTAAAAGTTTGTATTATGTGGTCGATATTGTAAAAAGAACTTGGATAACTGTATTTTAAAAATTTATCGAGGAAACTATTAACGTTGCGTCGTTAAGTAAAGTAGTTTTAGGTTTTTAATTGTCTAGGTATAATAATTTGCAAATTACCTCATGATTCTCTTTTTGTGTAATGTTTTTCAATGGAATGTGCATGGTATTATTTTGATTTTTTTTTTAAACAAGTTGGTCGTTCGAACAATGTGGTTCACGTTGTCGTACGACGTTCATCGATGCGAGGTATTCTAAATCAAATTTTTCCGCACGATTCGCCCCATCGTCGTCGTCTTTCTTCCCGTCGTCGTCGCCGTCGTCGTCGTCGTCTTTCTGCGAGGCGCGCACAATGACTGCAGGTTTCCTAATACGGCCTCGCCGCGGAGCCCGATGAAAAAAAGAGGAATTTTGGCGACCACGAGGGGCCTGGGAAGGAACGTCTCGCGTTAGACGTCGCCGGTACAAAAATTTAATAATCGCGGCCTGTTAATCCCTATCTGGAAAACGTGCGTGTCTGTGTGTGTCTCTTTTTTTTTTAACGTTGTGTCACGTCTCGACGAAACAAATACGGAGACGATGCAACGGTTGAAATCGTAGCTTCATTTTTTAAATTAGTTAGTTTATATTTTAACTGTTTCCAGCATTTATTTGGAGAGTTGGAGCGAACGGTAAGAATTTGAGTTTTATCGTGTACCTCGAATGGACAATTATATCAGTTTTGAAAGGTAGAATTCGTCGCTGCACCCAATTCACTGTAACCGGAGGCTATTGCCGAACAAGTTTCTGGGAAAACAGTGATGCAAACTTCCTGAGCCGCAGTTACGTGGTCGGTTACGTTGGTGTTCAATTTATAGACACTCGGTATGAGACAATTTCCTGTCGGACGGTTCCAATACGAGCGTTACATTTCCCCCACGTCAACCACCATTTACCTAACAAATAAAACATTCCTTTCATCAAAATCCTCCCTCATCCTATCCTCTTCGACTTTACATTCCAACGAATCAACAAAGACAAAAACCAACCAATAAAAAAGACAATACGAACCAACGAATCCCAAGGATTCATCCCGGATCGAATAAATACCACTCGCGAAACATTCCAAGTGCGCAGAAAATCCCGAGGTAAGAGAGCGTGGCAGATTCTGCGCAGAAATTTCGCGGCCGCTAATTGCCGAGATCCGCCGCGGAATCCGCGGATCGTTGACAATTCTCCACCGAAAATTCCGCGACAAAGGTATGGAAAGTGTCTGAAAGTCCTCTCTCTCTCTCTCTCCCCCCTTTGTCCGTTGGTTCTTGGCGTGCACATGGCGAGTGCCATATACGGCGGAAAGATAAGGACTTCGCGCGTCCGGTAAATCGGCGATTTAAGGTGCGTCAGGCCCGTAGCAGATAGCGAGAATTGCATCCAGCATGAAGCGTGAAGCTGGCGAGCAGGATCGGATAGGAGCTGTGGCCGGTTCGAGCGAAGGAAGACAGGTTCGTGGTCTACGGACAGGTTCGTTCGCGAAAAACTTCAATTTGTCTCGCGCGTTCCGTATCCCGCCGGGATCTCGGCTCGCGTGGTAATATGCATGCTGCGCCCGGAGAAAATTATACCGGCAGAAATACGAACCGGAGAGAAAGCAAACTTGGACATGTTTTTAGCTGGGCTATCGTATTATACAGGCCCGTTCATAAGTCACGGGATCAAGGGAGATCGGGGGATCGGTTTGGATGGACGTTCTGTCGGGTAATGGGATTTTATTATTTGTTCGATGAGTAACTAGGAGTTTGTGTGGGTATTGAAAGGATTTCTAGGTAATGAAAATATATGTATAAGTTTATTGGAGGATGTGCTTTGGTAGTAGTCAGGTAAATTCTTAATTTTTCATTGAATTAATCCTCGTGATCGATATATTGAACTTCGGTATATTCTTTTAGGTGATCTAATCGATACACGTCTCATGACTTGTGGACGAGGGTGTACGACCCGTGAGATATCGAATAAGCGTAAACACGGCACAATGTTTCCCCGTTGACACGCGTAGAAGATTGCGGGACTTACTTTGCACGACGAGCCTGTCCGGCGTATCGCAAACTATTCTTTTCTTTTGTGATTCATCGCCCAGCGAAGGATATTTCGTCGGATTTATCATCGACGGAGGGTAAACGATGATTCGAATGTAAAATTCAACCCTGGATCTAAAAGTATCGCACACCTTCAGAAGGAATCGAGACGCTATAATTGAACACTCTTATATTACCCACAGACCATCCAGGAGTATAAATAAACAAGCGATAAACAAATCTTGGATGAAATCTAAAAAATTCAAGGTGATCGAGGCCCGAAGGAACGTTCCCCTCCTATCGTTAACACAGCCTCTTCTATAATTAATTATTCCTACGCGTCTTAATTGATTCGCACCTTAACGTTTCGTCATTCGCCACGCGAAGTTTCCATTATTTCCGAGCGAGAACGCCTGACAATGGCGACAGCCAGTCAAAGAACCAAAGTCCATCTTTCTAAAAGCTATCTGAAAGGCAAACCGTGCCGCTTAACTATACGCAAGATACGCGGTACAACGTTACATAAATTTTTCCCCACCGACATTCTGCTAAACCTCTCCATAATTATATATTCAATGGCAATTGAATGCTCGCCGGGCGTGGGTAGAATGTACATTTTTTGTTGTTGTTCTACAATGAAAAAAAAAATCGAAAGAAAAACATAAGTACATATAAGAAAAAAAAAATCACACGCATACAAACAATTCTCATGGACCGTATTAATTAAATCACGCTCGAAAGTCATGCTCGTTATAATGGACGATGACTCCGTAGAAGGTGCGCCGGCTTAATTTGGCATTGGCGAAATAGTAACGGCAACGGACAGCAGTCCGGCTTCTTAACGCGCTCATTGTCCTGTCCTCGAAAACTGGACGAACGTCCGGTTAATAATTAATTAACGGTGACGTCCCGCGTATTGTATTTCATCGGACGTTTCCATCCGCGAGGAATCCGTCCCGTGGTGGAGGCACGCGGAATTATCTCCGCGTTAATCGTTGAACTTATATATGTATATGTATATGTATGTTGTGTGTATATCGTATATATGTATATATATATTCGTTCGTTTTATGTTTTTCGTTTATAGCCGGCTACTTATTAAAGGTCGGTCTTCCGCGCTTCTTCCTTTCAGGATCTGTCCGTATTTGGTGACCAATTAAAATTCGACTCGTTAAAAATGGACGTTCCGCGAAGAGCGGCTTTCAACTATTTCGCTGGTTTCATAATAACAGATCTCGCGTAAACGCTGTCCGCGATGAATCGCGTGCGATACGATAGAATCATTCTTCCTTTTTTTGTTACTTTTTTCTTTCTTTTACGGTTATTAGCTTGCGAATGAAGTATCCAGGTGGAACCAAAGTGAAAGGTGAGGTCTCATGAATTAAGAGGGATTAAGAAATATTCGAAGAGCATGGAGATAAGTTTAGGATCGTTTCAAGACGACACCGGGTCTACAAGTGCACTTGCAGTTATGTTTGCACGCGTGTTAATCACTCCGATGGATGTTAAACGAATCTTAGATAAACGGTAAGTGTACAGGTGCGCGAATCACCTGACACGTTCATCGATATACCGATGAAATTAATGTAAATCCGCGATTTAATAGTCACGATCGGTTCGTTAAATCTGTACTCATTCGTACGATTACGATTATAATTCGACCGTTTACTTTTTATCTTATCGTTCGCGTATTTCACGCGAGACTTACATAGTCCGCGGTTTAAATAGCCGTACAGAGACGTGGCCCGTTGTACCCGACCTGGTTTTTCCCCGTTGGTGTTGTCTGAGAAAGCATATTATTTGGCACGTGCAGTTCTTGAAAATATTTTACTTTCAAATGATACCACGATCGTTTGTCCACAAAAGCTTAAGGCGTTTTGTTTATTCACCGTTTCTCTTTCAACGGTTTTCCTCTTTTCTTTTCTTCCCCCAACCTGTTGATCATTCTTATCGCACGGACTGCCTCCTCCACGTCACTTATTATTTCCACATTCACCATAGAAGTTTTCTTCGCTGTTGTTTCAGCCGAGGAGGCTGTACGATACTTCGAGCGTTACAATTGATTCTCGCGGAAAGATGCGCACACGCACGTGCGTGACATGTTTGCTCTTCCCTCGTATTGTTGCCCTCCAAATCGCGGGAAATTCATTGGGAAAACGATGGTAAGATAGATACGTTTTTTATTTTCCCCGAGACGCCCGAAGATTTTCCTCCGATCGGCAAAAAGACCGCAAAATGAAAAACGTGTAAGTTATGCGGAAAACGTTACGCACCCGAACGAAGAACGAAACACCACACGTTCTTATACATACATATATGTACATACGTATAGAAATAGCAAGGCTGATTTCCATCTCCGTGCGGAAGCCGTTCGTCGATACAATCTCTATTTAGAAGCGAGATTGTCTTGCGCGAAGCATATCTCTATAAATAATCTCGGCCATTGTAGCGTGCGGATTTAAATGAAATAAATTTTCCGGCACGTTCGTTATTTAATACCGACGGGAACCTATCTTGTCCGGCTGCTGAGATACGCTATCTGCCGCGATTAACTTGTTTCAAGCGTTTCTTTGCGAGCAACGATCAGCCCGGCATCTCAGCCATCTTGTACGTATGTACTTTAAAGTACAGAGACTTCCAACTACATCAACGATATCCACCGTTTTAATTTCTTTATCCCGTCGTCGGTTTCTATATAAAAAGGCGACGCTACGTATTTAGAACGTTTTTCATTGAAATCCATTTCAAAAATAATAATTTACATATGTATAATTCATTGAAAGTGTGCCACGATCGATTGATAAATAAATGAACGAAACTATCACGTTGTAAATAAAGGAGAACGATGAACTTTTTCACCGTTCCCCGTGAAAAACCCACCTATCGTTAGCATCGTAATAACAACACCAATCCTGCGTCAGTCTATTAGCGAGCTAATCAACCGTCCAATTATCTTAGCAACCGGAAATCTCGTTGCCGAAAAGTGACACGTACAAAAAGCTAATAAACACCGGCGCACGATGTGCCAGGCCATTCGCGCGATTAATCCGCCGCGCGATTAAGATGCACCGTGTCACCGTGTGCTCGCGCAATTCACGTAATTCGTGTAATTAACCCCTTAGGCCGCATTCCCGTCCGTTCGTCGGCCGTTCTCTCGCTGGTTCGTTCGTTCGTTCATCGTTTGCGGATTTCGCGCAAGAACGAGTTCATGAATGAAACTTGGCCGGTGCGCGACAAAAACGGTCTCTTCCCTTTTTTTCCAAGGGTGACGGTCGAGGTGGGGAAGAGAGGCAGAGAAACCAGAGAATGAGAGAGAGAGAGCGAGAGAGAGAGAGGGATACGAGAGGAGAGTGACCGTGGCCGCGTATGTACACGTAGGAAACTGGTATCGGCACAATGCAGACGGAATACGCTATCGGATTCAACGGCGGACGGCAAGAAAGAGACGCCACCGGAAATCATCATTCTCCGCGGGTAGTTTTAATCGAAGGAAAACCGGAATACGGCGCGAGCTGACTGACAATAAGAACCGCGCCGGATTCCGCGATCGTACTTTTTCTACCTTTCGTTTTACCCCTCCCCGGGCTCCCCCCGTCATCCCGTCCGCCCCTGGGTTAGTCTTTCCATCGAGTGGTACCACGTTTCCGCCGATTAATTAATAAAAGGAATCGCGTCCCGCGGGGAACGATGAGATTACCGGGAATACGAGCTCCGTGTCGCTGCACACTCGAAAAGTATGCTTTTTAAACAAAATGTTTCTAAGTGTGACCGTATATTCACTGACTCTACCGTGGAGAAATATCATACTGTACATATTCTGTAATTGTCACGATTTATCTGCTGGTAATAATCTGAATCGCATCGATTCAATGTGATAATAATTGTCCCCGGAAATTCTGTCGATCGAATATACACATAATCACTACGTTTTATTAATCAATTGGGATTACTTAAACGTTAATAAAATTACCGATATCACTGTCGAAAGATCGTTGTGAACCCTCCGTTTCCGAGTGACACTTCGCGACTACGATCGTGCGAATGCAACGATAGTCTGACAGTGTCGCGGACGTTTCTTTTTTTTCGTGAAAACCGCACGTAATATGAAATAACAATCGCGCGTAATATTTATCGTCTGGGCGCGATGTTTTCCAGGAAAACCGGCGATGAAAACACGACGTTGGCGGCACGTCCCGGGGTCTAAATTGAAAAAGACGTGCCACGGTTTTGGTCTTTGGCACAATCGGCAAAGTTTCGACACTTGAAAAAACACGTGGCTGATGATGGTCGGTTTCATTGGCTAGTGCGATACGTGTTTTGAAAAGAAAAAGGGATCGTCGTGACGCCGTCCGTTCGAAATTGTGAAATTGATGAGTCATAAATATTCCGTCCGTTTGCGACGGTTTTGTTTAAAACTCACCGATACGTAATTAAAGAAATTGTGTCACTCGGTGCTACATTCCTCGCGGTGTTTCCGAAATGATGTAAAAAAACATATCCTCCTTTATCGCAATCGTTATAAACACATTATTACAAGTATATTTCGTTAAACACACAATCATTCCGATGATTAACGATGATTAACGAATTACATGCTGTTCCGCAACGAACGATCGAATTATCGCGAAAAAATATTCCTCGTCTCCTTCCTCTCGCCCCCCCCCCCCCCTCCCGTCGTCGCTCCATCGTCTGAAATTCTCAATTCTCATGGTCATCCATCGCTGACAGTTGTCCAAACATATATTCGCAATGATGAATAGAAAAATACATAATATAATGTGTACAATGTGCACCCAGCGCAGATAAGCGTGAAAATACGAGATCGTTTTAAAATATTTACCGAAAGGCTACGTGAAAATAAACGCGAGAAAAAATCCCGGTGTCGTTCCAGAAATTCGTGTCACCAGGTTCGTAATCACGCTTATCAGCTTGTTACAATTACGTGGTACGCTGCGAGACGATCCAAGAGGTACATTTTTCACGCGGAATCGCCTCGGAGTCGCCTCCATTTTAACGCTAAAAATGCAAGGAAATATCGCGATCGAGTTGGCGGTCTTCGATTAAATCGTTTCGATCTCGTCGAACGTTCGATCTATCCGACGGGGGTTCCGGTTTACCGTAACAACGTACCGGCTAGGTTTTACCAGGACGATATCGTGCCACGTACGCCAGCTGGTCCAACTTCTTGTCCAGCGCCGACAGCTGCGGCGAAAACGAAAAATCCGAATCAGAATCGGCGGGGGCAAGAACCCCCGGTTCCCTGGAGGGGATGCTGGTGCCCGCGGGTACCCGGGGGGCGAGGGGGACAGCGAATCTTAGGGGGGGAAGATGCAACAAGACGCGGCAGGACGAGGGAACCGGATGCAACGAAATCGCCGCTGCCGAGTCATGTTTTCAAATCGATCACAAGTTTCTTATTCTACTTGAACGAACTCGGTCTATTCCACTGAAATTCGGAAGGGGGTATAATCTACTTGGAAATAGGATTCGACCTATTCTACTTAAGGTGAGTTATCTGGACGCTTCATGGAATTGGAATAGTTTGAACTATTCGTGTACTCAAAATGATGAATATTTGAATAGGATTTATTTACAGCATGTTTATGGAGTTAATTGAAGTAAATGAAGATTTATGTCCCGGGTGTTTGAGAAGTATAAAGTAGTTTAAATAAACACGATACTTGGACATCCTACTTTATCCTCAGATGGACACCATCGCAGGATCCTTCCTTCTCGTTACAGCCGACAGGAGTTCCTCGTCAAAGGACATCGAGGTCTTCCATTACCAGTTGATCAGAATTCGTATTCTGGCGGGTCTATAACAAATCAATTCGTTTCGCTGAATCTTCTTTGGTCTCATATCGCGGAATACAATCCCAAGAAGGGGTCCTAAGATCCTTTATCCTTTTCGTGTCACTTTCGACGTTACCGACTTTTCGCAAGGATCCGAATGAAACAGCATGAACAAGGTATACGTATAATCTGTGTGTACTAACTACTTGTCAATCCTTTTGACGGAAGTGGAACTATCTCAGCACTATCCTGTTGTAATAACTTACATAGAAATTAATTGATTGCTTGATTAATCGACTTATTTGTGCGTTTACAGACGAACACAGCACTGTGCGGGTCATCCGAAGCAATTATCATCAACCGCAGTGTTTCTAGTGCACGCGACGAATTATTTAAGACCGATTTAGTAACAATACTGTTAAATATATGTATACTTAGCCTGTAAGTTCTATTCTTGTAAAATTCAATAGTTAAATAAATTGTTTTTATGGTACACCACGAGTTTCATACTTTAAATCCACGATTCCGTGCCACCTCCTATGACGTCATGTATTCCTGTTACAAAGTTTCAATTTCGAGAAGTTTCAGAGTATTTCAAACTTTTCTACTAGGAGAACATGATAGCACAGGAGGTGGCACGATTTCGGCCCCGTGACGTCATCATTTTCAAGGTCACGCGATGTAGGACAACTGTGCCGCGTATCTTTCGATCAAAATTTCGGAATTTTACACTTTTCTACTAGGAGAACATGATAGCACAAGAGGTGGCATGATTTCGACTCCGTGACGTCATCATTTTCAAGGTCACGCGATGTAGGACAACTGTGCCGCGTATCTTTCGATCAAAATTTCGGAATTTTACACTTTTCTACTGGGAGAACATGATAGCACAGGAGGTGGCACGATTTCGACTCCGTGACGTCATCATTTTCAAGGTCACGCGATGTAGGACAACTGTGCCGCGTATCTTTCGATCAAAATTTCGGAATTTTACACTTTTCGACTAGGAGAACATGATAGCACAAGAGGTGGCATGATTTCGATTCCGTGACGTCATCATTTTCAAGGTCACGCGATGTAGGACAACTGTGCCGCGTATCTTTCGATCAAAATTTCGGAATTTTACACTTTTCTACTAGGAGAACATGATAGCACAGGAGGTGGCACGATTTCGGCCCCGTGACGTCATCATTTTCAAGGTCATGCGATGTAGGACAACTGTGCCGCGTATCTTTCGATCAAAATTTCGGAATTTTACACTTTTCTACTAGGAGAACATGATAGCACAGGAGGTGGCACGATTTCGGCCCCGTGACGTCATCATTTTCAAGGTCATCCCATATACGAAACATCCTAGCAATTTCCACTCGAAATTTCTCATTTTTGGGCTATTTTTATTACGTGACTATGACAGCGTAAGAGATAGGGCATCGTTGGCTACCACCAGCATCCGACAAGGCCTCTCTCTGGTCGCGGGTGGATGCCGAAACATCTTGGCAATTTCGGTATCAGATCTCTACCTCTTGTCCTGTCCAGCACGTCCCCGGAAGCTTCGGATTCTCGTGCGATTACCGAACGAGGAAAATCATCTGCTGATTCAGCCGGACAACAACAGAGAAGGTAAAACGCATAAGGAAAAAGCAGGTGAAAGAAGTGCGGAAAGAAAGGTGTACATAGAACAGATGTAGGCGTTTGTGTTTTCACGCGAAGATAGCGCCGCGCCAATTGTTGTTTGGACAATTGGACGGGAGCCCCATATAAAGCAGCCCATCGTCGGAATCTGCATCAAACGCAAACCGCAATCCAGCAAGATGAAGGTAATCGTGCTCACAGCATGCATCGCTGTGCTAACAGTGGTCTCCGCTCGTCCGTCGAACGATTTGCTCGACCTGAACCTAGGACAAGTACTCGACGCCGAGGTACAGTCTGAACTTTTGGTCGGAGACGACGACAACCGTGGTCTTCTCGGCGGCGGTGGTTACAGCGGAGGAAACGGCGGCGGAGGCGGAAACGGAGGTGGAGGCGGAAACGGAGGTGGAGGTGGAGGCGGAAACGGAGGTGGAGGTGGAGGCGGAATCGGTGGCGGAATCGGAGGTGGAGGAGGCAATGGTGGAGGCGGTGGAGGTTACGGTGGCGGCTACGGCGGGGTAATTATACAATCATATTGTCATATTAATTGTCCATCGTGCTGCGTTTTAAAATTCCATACGACCACGGAGTGGAAGTCTTTATTAATTGCGAAAAGAAAAAAAAAACATCCGGGAGAAATCTATAGTGTTTTAAAACTTCCGATAGATTGAAAGTATAAATAATAATAATTTGATGGTTGCAGGGTATCGACGATTGCGACGATGAGATAACGATTCGACCAAGGAGACGAGAACGAGACGACGACTGTGACGACGACGACCGCGACGACCGCCACGATCGCCACGACCGCGACGACCGCCACGACCGCGACGATCGCCACGATCGCCACGACCGCCACGACCGCGACGACCGCGACGACCGCGACGACCGCGACGACCGCGACGGTGGATACGGTGGTGGCAGAAGATGGGGTGAAATCCGTGGAGATGATGGACATCGCGACTCATGGGGCAGACACCGTTCATGGGGTGGCTCATGGCGTGGTGGATACGGAGGCGGTGGAAACGGAGGCGGTGGAAACGGCGGCGGTGGAAACGGAGGCGGTGGAAACGGAGGCGGTGGAAACGGAGGCGGTGGAAACGGAGGCGGTGGAAACGGTGGCGGTGGAAACGGAGGCGGTGGAAACGGAGGCGGTGGACGCGGAGGCGGTCGAAGACGTAACAAAGACCTGCTCGACCTGAACCTCGGCAATGTTCTCGACGCCGAAGTTCAAAGTAATCTATTGAGCGGACTCTTGGGTGGTAAAAAGGGAGGTGGACTTTTAGGCTAGAATCATAATAAGATTATATTGTAATCAATGCGTGTGAGATGTAATTCGTCATTATATGTTTACCATATATTCTGCATGATCTACTTTTTTTTTAGTATTGTACAGAATTCATGAAGAAAGAAAAGTATCGCATTAACATTTCATAAAGATAAACGATATTTCATAATGATAAACGATATTTCGTAACGATCAACCTGATATTAATGTAGAATTGGTAATAACAAAAATAAAGACGATTCGATAAAATACGTTGGGCGCATTTTTACTCGAGCAACACCAATGTCCCTTTATTATAATACTTTATACCCACGAATTCTTTTTATACAAATTTCTTCCTGACACCTTTTTTATCCCGTAAGTAAATCGGGATGAAATTATAATAAAACTATAAAATGTGTAAGAATCAGTGATTCAAACTCTTGATCAACGTTATTATATTACTATACGGTGAAGAATCTTTATCGTATACGAGAATCGGTAGGAAAAGATGGTGGGAAACGAAGAGAGTATCCAGAGAATAGTAGATATGGTATATTCAACTTTAACTAGTATTTCATAATAATCATATACGTATGTATAGTCGTATAGACAATGCCGTCGCAAATGTACAATATTTGACAGGTTTGAATTAATTACGCAGGATTCATTAAAATAGTGTTTAGCACTTACACGTATAATAATAATGTATATGTATATAACGCATACGTCGTAATCCGGCCCGCCCTTCGTTAAACGATCGATCCCCCTGATTCTATCGTTTTTCCAAGGTTTTTCAATTTCCATGATCGTTTGAAAATACATACATCGTGCTGTAACGTCGGGCGGGCCTTCTCCGAAAAAATGTACAGTTTACAAGCTCGACTAAACAATTCTAAGAGTGTCATAAATCCTTGAGAGCGCGCTACCCACATTTATAATTGGAAGGACACTTGCAAAATTATCTTTGCCGCGGAAAAGATCTATTCGCGTTTTGAGTCGTGAGTGTATTCAAGAATCGTTATGACGTTATCAAACGTTACTCGGTAATTTATTAATAGTAAAATGTATCTCGACGAACGACCGACGAACGACGTCGTTCTGACGAACTTTCACTTTCGCCGAGCCAAGTATTTCTGCGCACTGATTTTTAAACGTACGTACTTACTTATATTCTTTTTTTAGCATCTTTTCACAGAACACGATCGAAAATATACAAAATGATCCGGGTACAAATGAATCGCTCGAAGGGGTAAAAGATTCTGTCTGTTTTTAATCGTGAAAATGGAAAATGAAAGTTGCTATCAAAACGGTCGG
Organism: Mimumesa dahlbomi; assembly: GCA_917499265.3. Lineage (NCBI taxonomy): Eukaryota > Metazoa > Arthropoda > Insecta > Hymenoptera > Crabronidae > Mimumesa > Mimumesa dahlbomi. The sequence goes on from OU824118.1 coordinate 14,528,741, forward strand.
TCGAGTTCCCGTCGTTTATAATTGCGTTGTCATCCTCGAATTCTCTATACTCGTTACTCGTTATCGTGATAATAATAAGCTAATCAATAGCGATACTCGTATATCGTACGTAATAACGGTGTATTCGTAAATGTGATATATGTATATTATATTTATATGTATATTAACGTTAGGTATCCTTACGTAATAATAATAGTAGTAATAATAATAATAATCTCTAGTATCATCGTTATCACTAATTCTTGTTATCGTTACGATATATATTATAATTTATTTATTTATTTGCATTGATAACTAGAAAGTAGTAGTAAAAACAGAGTTTATTTTTTCCTTTTGTCTCGTCGTGCCGCAAGTCGATCGCGAGAATCAGAATTTATTGCCGGATACGATTTCGCGATCGATTTGACTGCTTACGTTAAAGTCAACAAGTATTGTCGACGAGGTATACTACTAGCGGATAGTATAGGCAACTACGGTGATATGATTGAGTTTCGGTAAAATCTCGTTTCAGTAGCTTCAAACGTTTCGGTCGTGTGCCGAAATTCGAAAACGTCCCGTTTTCGTTCCTGGCTCCTTTGTTTTCTCATTATTTTTTAATTCTCCGCCTCCAATCTTCACGGGATATCAAGACTCGACCACGAAGTTTCATTCTAAAAATACAGCACCGCGTGAACAGGTACGTGAGAGATTGTTACATCGGTTGATCTCGATTTGCATAAAAACGACTGTATCGGTGAGTCACGAAAATCGGTGCCCGCGATACGAGTCGCTCTGATCGTCGATCATTTTCGAGCACCATACGGATTACCGGTGGAAAAGTGTTAATTAAAAGTCACTTCGTTCACGCGGACATTAAGGTTACCAACTTATGTAAGTTTCTGTTAAAATTATATCGGGAAAAAGACTGTGTTGGATTGTCGAATGAAAAAACATTGTCCAAATGCAATGAATCATTTCACGTTAAGTAAAATTCCATTCCGATAATCCGGGACTTACGGTACACCGACTTTGCACGTTATGATTTCACGCAAGTATACATCGTGGACAGATTTGAAAATTCAAGTGTCTATTTACAGTCGACAATAGTCTGCCGCGGGATACGACGGAAGCTTTTGAAGCTAGATCATGCCAGCCGTAAGGCGAAGATAAGTCGATAGAGAGATCGTCGAAAAATAGAAAATCGTGGACTTTGTTCGTTCTGTAAAGAAATGTTTTTTTTTGTCATTTTTGTTTGCTTTTTTTTCGTTATTTAGGTCCGGATCACCCAATCGGGTTCGTTATAGCGATTATCTTAACAAGTAGGATGCAAGTCTAACGCGTTTGGTCTGTTTTTTTGTTGTATTTCATTCCCTGTAAAACATTACGGATTGATTGTTGCACGGATTAAGGTCGTTTTGTGTTGGTCTTTGATCTTTGCCGCTCCTCGACTCTCTAGATTCGTTATAGATCGAAATTGTATTCTATCGTTAACAATATCATTTTTCCGCCTAAGAGTAATTTCATCGTTAGAGTGAAACTGAGTTTGTAATTGTTTTAAAGAATTTATATATCTCAATTTTAGGGTGTTACACCTTTCTCGTAGCTCCCGAATAATTACTCGAGCAAAAATCGATCTATACGTTTGCGTTCGCCAATTGCGATCGTCGTTGCGAAAACGGTTTATCACGCGATCGTCGGTTTCTAACGTTTTGAGTGATCCCGAGGAACATTCACGAGTGTGGGCTCATTTTTCTCAATCGAATGACGATCTATAGCGATCTATATATCTAAATATTTCTCGTGCGTCGAAATCACACGGGGATGAGAACGAAGTTTCATCGAGTGATCCAAGCGTATAATATTGCGATTCCATTATTTTGTTTTAAACACCAGGAAGCAACGAATTATCATTTAATTAGGTCGTCTTAAATATCGAATCGAAGTAATCGGTACGCAAATACGTTGCTGCAGTAATAATCGCCCGGCAGACACTTTGCCGGCGAGAAGAAAGCAAACACCTGCGACGAACATATTTGGAAAAGAAATATACACGATGAAAGGCAGAAGAGTTCAAGGTTTTGCAAATTATTTAGATACACTGATATCCCAGTTACTCACATACTTACATTCTCGTTCTCGCAAACACACAATGCCTGTGGACAAACATTGGATTGTGGATCGATGTTTATTCTGACACGAGTGACATTTTTTTTTCGAGAATGAGGAAAAAATTAATGAAACAACACACAAAACACGATGAAATCGAAATCCGTCGACGGTCTTAATTCGACTCGACGTTATTCTCTAATTGTTAGTTCGGTAATTAACGATATTTCATTAGACGACCGTGGCGCGTCGATAGATCGTTAGATCGACGATCCAGCGTGAAACTGTTTCGCGATGGCGATCGAACAATCGAAGGCAGAGGCAATCGCGTGAATTAAAACAGACTTTCTAACGTAGGTTTCCCGTTTGAACTAGATCCACGTGTTATCACATACTAAGCTGCGAGCACAGCAGAATTTTCGTATCGCAATTCGTTACTCTAGATCGCTGTTGCGGCAACGTCACGCGTACGCATTGTGTACATACATATGTATATTATTTATACAAATATCCCATCGTCGATTAATAAGAAGGAACTAATTCGTTCGGTTATTAATTCCTCTTATTAATGAACCACCAATGACGGTCGAAACGAATCGAATTTAATATCATTAATATTCTTCGTTACTCGGTAGGATGTTTAAAGCTATCTTTTTTTTTCTTACGCTTTACGCGCGGGCGTTCGATAATCCTCGTCTTTATGGATCATGTTTTGAAGTATCTTATTTTTTATAGCTTCGGCAAGTATCTCTTCTCATAGCCTTCTTGCTGAGAATAGCGTTGCAGTGGTTCGTTTAAGAGCTCGTTAAAACGGTCTTTTAACGTTGTCTTTTAACGATCGAGAAACTTTGGAAAATCGTTGGATCTTTGGAAACTTCGTTCGAGGTATCCAAAGCGTTTACACAACAATCGAATGCAAGATTCGCATGAATTATCGCTAAGTTTTGTAGCTATAGTTCTTTTTTTGTTGAAGTGTTTCCGTCGATTCAAGGGGAACTCGGATTTCTAGTTCTATCGATCGCAGTTCCGGCGTCGATAAAAAAGAAAAATCAGGGATGAATATTCCTCGAAACTTTTCCCCCTCGTGCCTCGTTTCAATAAGGGTGCTTCGTTTAATAAATATCCAACATTCGAACGGTAATTACTAACGCCGACGCGCAAAGTGTTAACAGGTTTAGCGCCGAAGGAAATTTCGAGTCCGATTTGAAAGTTGGACAGTAATTAAAACAATAAAAGTCACACAGCTGAACAAAGATCGCGTGAAAACTGATTGGCGAAAATTTCGAGTGATTACTCGCACGATAATTATCGAATTATTATACCTAGTAATGTGTGAATAGAATTACGACGCTGAACCTGTCAAGTGTATATGTTATTTTCGATTGAATATATATATTATATTATTTTTATATATATGTGTGTATGTACGCGATATATGTGTACGTACGCTATAATTAAAAATTATATTACACAAATTTTCGGCCGATTCACGAACACTACTTGCATTTGAATTTTATTCCGCGACGATATCGTACAATATTTATTAACACACGCGCGTGACACGCGTACATATGTATGTATAGGTGTAGGTAAGGTATTTAAGTGTACATTAACGTGTTTTAATAAAGACTGAAATATTGTCGCGAGTATATTACATGTTTATATAGTTATATATAGATATACATATATAATATATTTCTCTATCTTTCTTTTTTCACTATTCGGAACAATCGTTTCTATATGTTCGAATAACATGATATTTAATCCTATAGTTTATGCAAACAAGAATGTTCTCAAGTGTGTTTCGATAAAGCTTTCAATTTGCGTAAGTTCGATGTACAAATTTGGAAGAAAACTGACAACGACCAACGAAAACAGAAACTCGGATTAGTTATTACAACGAAAGAAATTTCTTATTCTCATTTCTTTACGCACAACGTACAAAGATTATTCTTAGATATGACCGATTCGATTTCACTGCCGAGTGGATTATTTTCATTTCGTTAAATATTCATTTATTCGTTCGATCACCGGGAATTTGATGAGCATCCATCGCGAGTATCACCGTATTACATCAATACACTAATTGCGACGTTGTATTTTAATTTTTTATTCGAAACGTTTAAATATTTTATACGATTCTGATTCGAGAATTCAAGCGTATTAAAATTATTCATCTCTCGTACGAACGGTGTCTGTCCGTGCGACAATATAATAGTTTTTTTTTGTAATCTCTCGTTTTCAAGGAACCCTTAGAAATCTGTGTAGTAAAAATATTGAAGCAAAGTGAAGCTCGGAAAATACATCTCGTAAGGAATACGCGTCAAGGGATATTGTCTGGAAAAAGAGGCCGTTCTAGTGTTACAGAAAATTTGCACTAATTATCATTAAACAATGCACGTGTTCACCCTACAGAAGATTATAAAATAATTTGTTCACCTAGTCAGCTTCGTTCGGAGTCGGTTTTAAAACTATGAAACACCTAGTAACGATGAAACGATTCTCGTTTATTAACACGTCGATATTCTGAAAAAATCCGCTGTTACAGTTTACACGTTTACAGAAATCGATAAGAGTAAAAATATTTCGTTGATAGTCACCGTTCACAACGACAACCTACCGCGAAAAATAAATAGGTGGTTTTTATTACTTATGAAATGATTATGCGCGTATCCACGTACACTTGATTGTCTCTACTCATTGTTGGCAATATAACCACTAAGCAATAATTCGTTAGAAATTTCATTCATTTAAGCTTAATCGTTCCGCTTGTATATGTATAATATATAACAATTTCATTTCGCTCCTATCATTTGGTCGAATTTCATCGATTCGAGATTTTCGAAATATTGTGGAACGAGTATCAAAACTCTGTGTACATTAAAACTCAAATTTAAATAAACCAATTGGTGTAAACCGTTGTTCACGGTAACATCTAAATTTTGTAAAAAAACACACACCCAATTAAATACACGTTCCGTTCGCTATTTGAAAATACGATTAAAGAGGAAATATTCAACTTTGTTTGTACTTCAGAAATTAATCCGACGTTTCACCGCTTTTACGAAACAGAAAAAATTCGTGCTGTACCTTCAGAGCCTATATTGCCATTATAATTTGCTAATAATCTACAATGTTTTCTACACGTTCTTTACAACGCTATCTTACGCTAGATTCTACTTATCAGTTGCGCTATAGTGGAGTAAGTCGAGTGAGAGGCACCATAGAGTTTATATTACACGTTCTTTCATGCTTCAGCGCGTTTCAGAGAGTATTTTACACAGACTACTCTTGTAAATCTATATCGATTAATTTCGGGACGAGTATTCACCGTATTCGTGAAAAAAAGGATCGAAACTTAGTCTATTAGGTATTCTTCTTATTCATCGAATTATCGTACGAAAAAGAACTCGATTGCCGTGATAGAACTCGATTTAATTAACAATTAATCAAACAAAACAATTAACAAGAAATCAAATCACATTTTCGACTATCAATTAAATTGAAAACAGTAAGCGTAATACATATCTCTGGCATGCATATTCGACTAGATACTTGAAGTTCTTCTTTACAGAAACCGTCAAACGTTAAAATCTAAATAAAAAGAGATAACGAATCTATCAATACGAAGCGGGAATTCGTTTCTACATTACGTTACGTTAGAAACAAGCAGATAGTGTCTTTTTTTTACCTCGTAAGAAACTTGGAATGTAGTATAATATTATTATGTCCTATTCTCCCTAGGATTTTAAAAATACTCTTAAAAGTCGCATCGTTTAAGAAAAATCTCTACCTTCCCTATTTATATATATATAATATGTATATTTACATAGTTGCGGTAGCATCTAATCGTAGATAGATATAATATTTTCAGTGCAATATTTCGCCTGACGAGAGGAAACGAAAATCGTAATAATAATCATAATAATATCTTATAGCTTACATGAGACTGGTCCTTCGAGCATTGCAAGTGTTACGCTTTACGAAGTTTGATTGAAGTTACTTGCCGGAAATTTCCACGCGCCAGAGTGTCCAACGCTGAGAAGTTTCCGACGCGAAAATTTCACGCGTGGAAATATATATTTATTTCTGCCAGTCGTCGGGTAACGTGCCAATCGCACGGTAAGAGACGTTTCAAATTCCAATTGGCCGGTCTATGCGTCGAAACGGATGAAAAGTGAAGAACAAAAAGACTCGTCGTTTATATGTTTTTTTGCATTTTCTGTTTTTGCTTGCTCTAAAAGACACGCGAGACTCGCTTAAAATTAATAACGACGTGAATTCTTGCGATCGTAAATTTTACGCATACCCTTTTTACGGTGTGCGGGGTAATGTTACGTTACAACGTGCCGTATGTCGATAACCTACGTATAAAATATAAATATATATATATGTATGTTTGTATATATGTATATATATTTATGTATAATATCTCTATGCAGAATAAATCCGATTTCTTTTCATTTTTTTTGTTTTCTGTCGCGGTTACGTATGTACATGACAAAACATTTTTTTTTTTTTGGTTGTAGCGTGTCTTTGGTTTTTGTTTCTTTTTTTACGCCGTTCCCGATTCTCCTCCGGTTTCGCTAAAACGTACAATTCGTTTATTCATTGTACATTCCTGAGGTGATACCACGTACACATTTACCCAGGAATAATTGAAGTAGTATTTATATATCGAAGACTAATATATTATGTATCTTTTACACGGTTAGTTATTTTGAAGTACCCGTTTAGATTTACCGATGAAATTCTGCATCTATACGACATATTGCTCTTATTTAAGGGACAAGCGCTGTTAAAAGTGTGAAAGTGGTGAGATGCAATCTTTTTTTTTGTTAAAAAAACTGGAGTTTACCGTATTTATTATAATAATATGAAGATTAACTGTAAGCACTTTACACGTCTCTCCGGAACGTATCGCGTAACTTTCACGTATCTTTTTATATTTTTTTTTCGTTCTTTCCTTTGTGCTAGATTGAAAGAGATCGATGAAGTACAGAGTAATTCGACACGGTTGTTTTTTTTCTCGTTTTCCTTTATCCTTTGTACAACGTGTACGTAACGTGTACGCACCCGTTCACGATATATATATATAACGCATAAATGTTTTTTAAAAGTCCGTGACTAGTTTAAGGCTCAGTAATTGATCGTCATTACCAGCAGAGACTAAAAATTACGATATTATGTATAATATGTATATGTTATATAATAATAAGCCTATATAGAATCTGATCTAGGAAGTTTTTATTTATTTGCTTATTGTTCCTCTCTATTATTCCTAGTTGGCCCGAATGATGTTCCCAATACGTTCCCTTTTTTTTTAATCATTTTTTTTTGTTTGTTCGTTTACGTTTTTATGTTATCCATTCTTTCGGCGAACCGTGACGAACGCATGGCGTGTAACGTCGATTAACCATGTAACGAAACACAGCGTGGTCGGTCTACGTTTAAAACGTCGCGCGCGTTTCGCGCTACGAGTTTCAATCGCGAAGGTTTCACTTGGAGCGCGATAAATCGAGTAAAGTTTTTACGATCGCGCGTACATATCGGTGATTCACGATTAAACTAACGCAGTTGCCAACGTTCTGATTTTTCGCGAAACAACATCGCTTACAGTTTTATCGTGAATATCCGTGCCACCCTTCTCTGTCCTCGTCGCATCTCATTTTTTTTTTGTGGGTTTATTGAAATTTTTATACGTTTAACGATAAATCGTTCCTGTGCGTTTATCTTGATCGTTTCCCCCCTTAATTTTCACGATTACGTATATCGAGGACCGCGGATCCTTCGTCGGAAGTATCGACCGGACGACGTCGATCGCCCATTCGTCGAGTGTTTGTGTGTATCACTCCCGTCGACTCGTATCATTTTCAACCATCATTCTTCTACGAATTATTTCCATTGATCTTCCATCCTCGTTGTCAGTTTCCCTTTGAATTATTACGTCATCGCGAGTTTGTTCTAATATCGTTTCCTACTTTTTTTCTCGGTTCTCCGTCGCTTTCGTCTCGATCGTCAGGGATTCGTTGCGCGACGTCGGGGAACGTTCGAGTCGACGTGGAGATAGGAACAAGAGTCATCACGTGCTCTTGCTGAGCATGTTCGGGGCGACGGTGGTGATCGTCACGCGGGGCAGGCTCCACGACGATGGCACGAGAACGCCGGGGGCTCTCTGTTACACGTCGTCCTCTATGCTCCGCAGCGGTATCTGCTGCTTCTGGGCCACCGCGTTCAGCACGTACACCAGCTGGTCCAGCTTCTTGTCCATCACGGACAGCTGTGAACAGTTGGGCAAATATTAGCTCCACCGTCGGTAAAACAGTTTTCCTGGATCTATCGCCTGATTTTATCGTTCCTGGATCGTGCGTCATTCCGTCGTGTTAGGTATTAACACAGAGAAATAAGAAAAGGTGTTTTTATAGCAAATCATTTCTAAAGATTTGAACCAATGACGAGATATATTAAGAACCAAGGATCTATCGATTTCGTAGGATAAAGAATTCCCATTTCAATGTTTCAACTTTGCTTGTTATTATATTTTCAATAAAATAATTCAACAGAAATTCTATTCAATATTCCCTCGATAAATCGGGTCGCACAGTGGAACTTCCGTGTTACAACCCTAATGGAAGTTACATCCCTCGTTGTATCGTTGTTTCCAGGGGTCCCGGAGGACCCTGGGGAGCACGTGCGACACTTTGGCAAACGAAACTCACCTGCTGTTCAACTCGGTACAGGCGCGCGCCTATCGTCATCGGCTTCACGTTGCCGGCCCGGTCGATTCCTGCCAGATAGCTGCCCGGTTTACCCAGGGTCTGGTCCAACCTCCTTTGCAACTCCTGCGAACAGATCCGGGTAAGCGAGATCAGAATTCGTCGAACCACGTACAGAAGTTTTCAGCGTCCCATCTCTTCTCAGAAATATTTCAACACAGTTACGATGATTTAAAGAAAAGAATAATATATGTATATATTAATTAGTATCATAGAAATCGGATTATAATTTATGTGTATATGTATATCTTTAGGAAACGGATGTGCTCGAGTTTTCGATAAATCTGTGAACACGATTTCCGTCACAATTGAATTCTGACTCCGCGTGGTTTATAATTATACGGGAATTATCATCGGCATCAATGAAACAAGAAACACAGGTTATAATATACACGCACGAATTTATAAATGGGAATTAACATCGCGTTCGATGCAGATATCATACGGTGGTCTATAGATATACGTATACATACGTACATGACGTCGACGCTGTTTAAAATGCATGGTACAATACGCGATCATCGGGAAAGAGAATAATAATAATAATAATAATAATGATAATCAAGGCTTAATGCCAGAATCAAATTTGCAAAGCCCGAAATTATATCATACCTTACCGTCGTCGCTTTTGGACGCATATCTCGATATTATAACGCGATCGAGCCGATAAATATCGCTCGAATTTATCAACATCGAAACCTATACGTCGCGACGGCATAATATAACGTCGACAACCGTGTACGACCGCGTTTAGCGGAGCAAAATATATGTATATGTATATGTATATCGTTATACGTTTATTCGTTACGTGGAAGCCAATAGGAGGAATCAATTAGCCGCGTTAATTTATCAATGTTCGCGCGCGACGATTAATATACGAAGTCGTAAATGCGTTTCCACGTTGTTTCCCGTCGACGATGGCCGGTTAAGTAGCGTCACTCTTGTTTAATAAATGGCCAAATGACGCGGTAAATGGTAGCAGCCGTATTTCCACCGCAATTCGCCGGATTGAGAATTGCGGCACGATTTTATCCTGCCGGTACGGGGGCTTAAGGGTGTTATCGATTTTCTGGATACATAATAAACCCTCATTCGCCGGAGGCTCTTTTCTGCCTCCCTCCTCCTCCCCCTCTTGCCCTTCCATGCCATCAAAAAAAAAAAAAATCAAATACATTCGCGTAGCGGGGTTAACGTGGTCTCGCATGCGCTAATTGTAAGTACGGAATAATTCAATTAAACGGCGTTTTAATAGTGAAATTCACATTCTCAGGTTGAATCTATTGCATCGTTTCCAACGAAATATCTTTTCGATGAAAATATATGATTAGTACAATGCCGACGGTATAATTGATCGTTATTAAAGTACATATCTTGCAATAAAAAAGTGAATAACATTTAACAAGTCACGACTGAGAGTTTCATTCCGGATACGTTAAGTTACCGATGTGGGGGTTGGCATCGGGGCCCCGAAATATCTGTTTTGATTCATCTATTAAATTGAACCTCTCGTCGGCGAGATTCCATCGGATTTTCATTCTCCTACAGTTTCCATAGCAGAAAGCCTGAGGCGGCCTGTAGAATCGGCCCGAAATATCGGTGGCCGCATTAACTATAATACTCGCTATAATACCCGATATAGCGCGGGCTGATATAACTGGCACACTATTACCCCGACACCCGATTAACTAACCCACTCCCACCGTTCCGTGTATTGACAAGCATATTGTCCAGCGGACTGACATCGGCTTTATTCGCTCACCGATCGGGAGTGACGCAATAATTGTCGATGTACGGTGGTACATACGTACATACATACATGTGTGTATAAGTGCGTACGTGCGTGTACCACCTTCAGATAGAAAGGGATACGCGATAAACGATGCGTTTGCATAACGGTTGTCGTGTTCCCCGCGGCATATCGGTGTACAATGAAAGTCATCCCGTGGTATTGGTGCCACGGGGATGATCATTCTTCGACAGTTCATCCGGGCATCGAGTTGTTCTTAATTTAATTGGAACATCGTCAAAGAAAGTGGAGGGAAGGGGGGAAAGAGAAGGTGGTAGGAGAAATGTAAACAGGTGCGTTTTTAATTACCGCGTGGTTTCTCATTTCTCCGGAATTACAGGCGACTTTAATTTCCCGCGAAACAAATACGGAGTTTACTTTGTTCCGGGGAGGGGAAACGGTATATAACGTGTAATGGAAGTGAAGTCGTACGTATGTATGTATGTATGTTTATTAATATTCATCCTGAAAACGGAAGAAAGTTCCGCGGCATCAAAGCGACCGTTTTTCGTTTAATCAAAATTTCCCGGCGTTCTCGCGCGGTAAACAAGAAAGGCAAAGTGCTAGAAATTCATCGTCCAGGCGAACGACGATCTATCCGCTTTAAGGTGCTTCACCCTTGTTTCCGTTTCTGGGAAATTGCACCCGATGAAAAGCAACGACGGCTGACAAATACACGCCTAGCGTAAGAGAGAAGGAAAAAAAAACGATAAAGAAAAAGAAAAAGAGCTGCTCACCTTGATTCGCACCATCATGTTCAGGTGACCCTGGCTGTACTGCTCGATTACGTCACGCACGTCATACGGTTTCCGGGCTTGCTGGAACTTCCGCCTCGCCACGAAGTATTTGATCTTCCTGATCGCCCTTATGGCGTTCCGATGCGCCTCGGTCAGCCTGGAATTCACAGGATTTTCATTTTCGAACACACCCGACGCACGTTCCGCGCTGGTTTCGCGTTACGTCGATTGCGAGAATTCACGAACCGGCTACGCAGGGGCCAGGGGCCGAAATAACTTGCTGGAAATTCAAGAGAAACGCTGGAACGTCGACGCCGAGATGGAGACGTGTGCGATGGATATTTCGGGAAATAATCGACGGGGTGCGATAGTAGGTTAATAGTCGATTCGTGGAAAATTTAGATACGTGCCGGGGGTAATTTATCTCGATGTGAAATCTACGTGGGATTTATGCACATTCGGTTAGCCCACTATTGCGCTCAGAGGGTCAATTATGCAGGGTGAGCAGCGTAACGTGACCACCCCTATCAGTTCCATTGTTACCGTGAATGGAATTTTTTTCATATAGATCGTCACATCTGTGCAAAAAGAAAACCTGGGTAGATCTATTTTATGGAAGAATTTTTGAAACACAATTGATAACAAGTCTTTTAGTAATATTATACGATGAAAAGAAATTTCATCGACCAATTAGCAATCAGGGTATAATAGTTACAAGGTACACCCCGTATTTTGGGCAACCGTTTCAACACCCCAGAGCGAAGACTGATCGGTGATGGGTTAACGGTAAAATGACTAGCCATTTTATTTTCCCAGACACATTTTTCTGTCGTTGATTTATAACCGCGAGATTTATCTTCAACGAATCCTCCCGTCGATTCTGTGTAACTGAGGTTGATTAACGGTTAAGAACGGACTGTTTCAGAGTCTCGTTAAATGGATGGCACGTCCATTTACATTCTGTGTTTGTCGTCCCAGTGGGAAAAAAAAGAAACCTTAGCCTAGCTTCTTCAGATCTCGCTGTGTCACGACACCACTTTATTCCCGTTTCTGTGATAGACTTGCGACCAAATTAGCGTGAACTTGAGGCAAAGAAACGTTGATAGCGAGACTTTAGGAATCGTATTTCTGGAAAATTGTATTGCAACGTTTAAAAGAAGAAGTTCTTATTTCTCAAGTGGAAGCTCAAGAATTTTTCACAGAAATTATAAATTTGAACAAAAATCAGCATTTAATTAACATTTATACACAAAGCTCCAGTTCTCCTATAAAAAAACTGGATATTGACGTATGACAGATTGACACTGCGTTACATATGTATAGATTCTTCCATGTTCGAATTGTACATAATATTCCGAAGGCAGTAAAGTAAAATGTAGCTACTTTTCGACCGCTATGGTTATCCACGACATTACTCTTCTTACCGCTGGTGTACTCTTCAGCTTTTATCGTTCTTAGACGATGACGAGTGAAAGAAACGAAGATGCACTTTACGTTACGGAACTCTACGACACCCTAATGCAACATCTCGAGGAAACGGAAACGAACAGGCAAAGAAACCCTGATTTCTGTTCTATTTTATTCTACGGTTAAACTACGGTTGCAAGTCTATCGGAACATCGTACCTGGTGAAAGTTCACGAATAGTCAAAGATGTGTCATTTTTTCTCTAAGGAAACCGACATCAAAATTCGTACGGACGTGTTTCCCATTTATTTCTGATGTCGATACTCGGAATTACACGGAAACACTCTACGGGATTTTTTCACCGTTCACAGCGACACGTGTATCGCTCACGTACACGACCGTCCATAAGTTATGGGACATTTGGAAGTTTGGATTAAGGGTGAGCTCGAGTATACCCAGATCGGTTCCCAGATTCTGCGAGACCGGAAATTCCGGTGGGTCGGAGGAGTTTCTGTACCCGGAAATTTCTACGTTTTGAAGTTTCTGATGCCTGGGGATTTGCACGCGTTGAAATTTGGCGCTCAAAGATTCCTACCACTAAAATCCAACGCCATCGATCTTCCAGTGCTTGGAAATTTCTGTGCATGAAAACTTCTGGCAGAAAAGAAAATTGGAAGAAAAGATTCACCGTAAGAAATATCACATAGTATAGTAATCGCAATCTGCACGTGTCCCATGACTCGTGGACGACGGGGTGTATATCCCCGACAAGCGTCTTCGAGGAGAAACGTTCTCGAGGAAAGTGGCCATTCTTCGGCTGTTTACGCTTCGAGACCGCTTACCCCCGAGAAAAGATACTTCCGCGGAGGACGTAAATGGGATAGCCGAGTTTTCTCCTCGTCGGTGAAGCTTCCGAGTTCCTCGACAGTTCCGATAATAATGTGCTACGGAAAAATCACGCGGGAACTCTATCTCTCCACGATGCGTTCCCTTACATTTCAATTTGCTTGCGAACATCAATGCGCCAAGAAACCCAGATTCGATATATTTAATAAAATACTCTCAATTCTGAAGCGTTCGGACGTAAACTTACGAAATGTGTGCGGTGTGTAAAATGAAAATGTGGATTAATAAATAAATCGCGATCGACTCGAGTAGAATTTCAGCTTGCGGCGACGATAAATGAAAAGAACGATACAATGCTGTACACAGGGGATTAATAAGAAATTCAACAAATTTTCAACAATACCCGGTTTCACCTTGTTAAGAGCCCCGAAATTCTCATTATTTCATACAGACACGTAGGCTCCAGCAAAAATTGGATTCTCTAATAACGGGGGGAGAAAAATGAAGAAGACTTTCTACCGCATTAAAAAATTGTCCGACACCGCGAAGGTTCGTTCTGCGTCAGTGTTCGAGCTGGTATTTCACTCCGGGGGAAGTAGAGTACGATGTAAGTTACATGCTGGAGGATCGTTACAGGAACAATTCGCGGCTCGCGCGGGTAGAATGCACGTAAAGAAGGAAAACAGTGCGGTCGGTGTATCAAACGTACATGTGTCGCGAGTCTAACCGTGAAAAAAGGAGGGGAAAATCCGGTCGAGACTATCTTTCTGCACGGTTTTCGAGTACGTGCACACGGTAAAGAATGTAGGCCGGCCGCGGAGTAAAGTAATGCACCGGTGAAAAAAACCACTTACGTACTTTCCCAAGAAGAGGAGAGTAAAAAAAAATAAGAAACCTTTTGGAAGAACCGTCGGGAGCTAACGTTCCATTCGTTCTTCAAGAATGAGCTTTGCCTGGAAATGTCAATGTCACGTGTCGCGAGAATCGTTTGTTTTCCAAAGAAAATCTTCGACTGACTTTTTTCTGGAGCCGCTGATCGAATGAGAAAAATCGATCGACAATTTTTGGGGGAATTTAACAAATGTCTCTTGATACGTGCAGACACCGAGTTAATTGAAAATTTGGTGAAAAATCGTGCGATATGACGTTGTTGAATAAGGTTGAAGAGCGATCGATCGAGCAAATTTCAGTACGAAATTAAAATTGAATCGTTCAGTGTGATCGATTATTATTCCCTTGTCCATACGAGAACTCTTGGGGAAACGTTTGCGGGAATGTTTGTTTTCTAAGCGAAAGAATCGATTGGATTACGGGGTGAAAAAAAAATTAGGTAGCTTGGTTTCGGTATCGCGAGTTAACAAGATCCGGAGGCTGTTAAATCGGCGCACTTCGCGGCTCGGTACCTGGGAAATTTTCACGGAAGATACGGGATACACGAAAATTCTACGGTAATATCGATTCCGCATGCAAAATGAAAGTAATTTGCATGGAGATACTACAGGCTTCGGGGTTTCCTACGCCTTGATTGTGCTCGCTGTTATCTTGCCTGATGTAAGCGTAAAATAGTCCGACAATATTCCGGTGGCTAGATGTTAAAAAAAAATAAAACACCTCGCAATTTCTTTTAAAAACCCTCCGGTTAAATTGCGATTCTCGTCCGGCTAGTTTTTTAAGCTACTTCGTTAAATCATCCAAGCTGCAAAATTTCTAATTAACATGGCGTGCGAGGATTTTAACAAAATACTTAGAAATTCATCCGAAACCGCATTCTCGGAAATTGTGAAACAGCAAAAAATCGCCCGACCGCCGTGTTAGATAAAAAAAAATAGAAGTACATATTCAGACATAGTCGGACACCTTTCGAGGTTGTCGAAACGCGCGGAACTTCGGCGCGAAACTTTTTCCCCGGTCGAACTGTAATAAAAAAAAAAGTAAAAAAAATTTAAGGGAAATACTTACGTGGTGACCCTTTGCGGTTCCTCGATGTCAATGTCAATTTCATCGCTAGTGGCCTCCGTCACGGAGCTCGTCTGCGAGGTGAAGAGGCTTCCCCTGCCAACCGGAAATACGCTACTCACACTACCAGACTCGAGAACTAGTTCCTTCGATATTCAAAGCCGCTCTAGAGAAAGTGCTCTTCAGTCGGCTGACGTGTCCTGTCAGGCGAAGTTTCTCGAACCGCTATTATACGATCGCGTCCCGCGGGAAAATTTGCCAACATTTTCCGCCCCCGGGACGTCTCACGCATACACGCCCCCTCTAGTTTCCTCCCTTAACCCCCTTCGCCCCACAACCATCCCTCCCCCCCCCCCCCCCCCCTCTCTCTCTCTCTCCAGACTTTGGACAGGTTTGGAAAGCCGTTTCCGCAAAGTGACTTTTAATCGATTCGAACGAGAATTCGATTACGTTTACTGTAACTGTTTGCGGTGGAGAGAGAGAGGGGGAGGGGGGTGAGAGAAGGGAGGGGGAAGAATCTCACCGAACGAAGGGCAAAATACTATCATCGAATCATACGTGGCTTCGTATGGAATTTATGAACGTGACGTATAATATTGTACGTGTATATATATTGAGCAATTTACTAAGCAGACCGACGACGAAGATTTTTCTCTAGAACCATGCCAGATTCGTGCGAGTTCGACAAGAAGTCATCCGATGAACAAATAATCCTGTGTTCCGGTGGGAATTTCGGGTAAATACTTATACAACGATCGATGTATATTATACGATTTCTCGACGAGAAAGTGAACAATTGAAATTGGTTCGATTAGTCGTCACTTTCGTTGGATACTTTTTTGTTTTCAGCAGCAGCGTGTCTTTTTCTTATCTTTTTATCATGGAATTAGCTGACAAATTTGTCGGTCGAACAAGATGTAGTGCGAATTGTACTGTTTCAGCGGGGCGGATAAAAAATGAAAGGAAAACAACGTATTATCTGCCGACAAAGGCATTCACTTTTATTCCGTACTGAAATCAGCGACAGTGCGACGGGATTGGATATGATCACTGTGCACACGGTTAGCGATACGGTGAATTCGTGAAAACCGTCGAATGATACCCCGGACACTTTTCCCATGGAGCGTGGAAATTCCCAGGGACTCGCATTTTCCGCCGTTGGAAACCACGTTTCCTTTGTACGTTTCTTTGAACCGCGCGCATATTTCTGTTTCGTTTTTTTTTCTCCCCTGCGGGAAACGGATACTCGTGTCGGGATTATTTTATTCGAAACTCGCTTTTACTAATTTTTCAAGGGATCAACGTAACAACCCTGTCCACGGTCACCGTTTCAACATTCCCTGGAAAATCTTCCCTCGAGGTCCGCTGGGCCGTTTAAACGACAATTCGCATGATATCTTTTCTTACCGTGAGTGTCTCGTGTAAATGTCGGATAATTTCAAGGGACTCGAGTAGATTTGAATATTCTTACGGGAGAGATACCCCTGGCTGGTTGTTTGTCACTGTACTTACTAGACCACTACCGAGGAATCTGGTGCAAGGTGCACGGACTCATTAAAATAATTAAAATGAACCCTTGTGAGACTTTCGAGCTACCAACAGGATTTTTTGTTCCGCGCGTTTTCTCGCCTAAGTTTCTCCACGTTTATCAGCTTGGAAACGAAAGTTCGATCGTGAATCGGTAGTTTATCTCGTGGAAACCAATTTTTAAATACCCGTTGTAATCGATGGACGATTACATTAATCTTCTACAATTAATCTTCCCGATTTTCATCGCGGGTTTCTTCGACGCACGTTCACGAGTCGAATAATCATTTCCAACCCGATACTCCATCCAGCGGAGAAGTGGAAAAGGAATCGATTCGTATGGCTGCGGTTACAGTGGAAGCGTATTTGCGCGATGGCAAAATCTCGCGAGTACGATCGTCTATACGCTTTAGGTAAGAAAAAAGAAATAATCGTTTTTTCGTTCGTAGCGGCGTCGGTAGACACTTTAACCCGTACAGGTGCATACGTATCGGCAAATAGAAAGTTCCGAACGCAGACATATCGATGCGCAAACACGAAAACGAACGAACACAATACCGACGGCGTCGAAGCTACGATTGAAACGTTCGAGTCGGCTCGCGGAAAACTCGAGATAGAAATCCGCGCATAGTCTTTCGTATCCTCGAGGATATTCCTGTGCAAATACAGTCACCGCGGGTCGAAATGATACAGTTGGGAAAGGCGTACTCGCTCGCGAAGTTTCCGCGTTCAGCGTTTGCATTAAAACTCGACAATCTGATGACACAGTGACCCGGTAATAACTAATTATTTTGTTTCATCTATTTTCACGCTGAGAACATATCGTCTCTGTAGAACGAATATTTAAATACACAACCTTTTATTAGGTAATTGAAAATAATTAATTAAATCACTCTAGTAAATTTTCATTTAACCACAGTTTCACGTCGACTCCATTACATCTATATATATACATATTCAATTAGAGTTAATTATTCTCTTTTTAAAAGATTCTCGAATGATCGATAACACGTCATACCAATGTCCTCGATCTATCCGTATCAATTTCGCGCGACAGCGAGACCCACATCGTTCTACCGTTCTCAACTATAGTACTCATTTCGACCGAAACCGTGTGTTCTTCGGCAAATCACAGTGTCCTCACCGGTTATCGCGTCTGGCGCGATTAGGCGTGCCCGCCTTGGGTTCCTCCATGTAGAAAACAACGTCGCCCTCGTTTTCCATCCGCTGATTGTCGTTCTGCCCGCCGTCCGCCGCGGCGCCGGAAACGCCGCCGGAAATCGTCACCGGCGGCAACGATTGTTGCTGTTGCTGTTGCTGTTGCTGTTGCTGCACGTCCATCCGGTTCCGCGATTTCCGTCTCTTCAGTACGCTCGCCTTCTTTGCCACCTGGATCATCAGAGACTGAACCCCCGGTGCCCTCCCATTACAACACACGTCGAACACAGCATGCACTATCCCTACTAGCGAGCGCCAGCTCGACGACGAGCAACGAACCCCATCAGCAACCCCGACGACGGATGCCGTCACGGGACACCGGGAACGTGTGACACACACCACTCCGACATAGGAAATTACGCTCGCTGCGAGATCTCGCCGACTAATCGAGCTTTAAACACCCCGCCACCTCGCACCTGACGTTTCGTGATTTCACCTGAGAATCTCTCGATTTTCTTCCACTCCAGAACTGTTTCCGCCTGTTTCGGGATAATATGGATCGCGATTGACGCGATCTAGACAGACTCTGTGGAATCTTGGGTACTATGGATCTTCGATGTTGGAGATCTAGGGACTTTATGGATCTGTACGTGTCACGGTGACATTTCTACGGTTTCACGTTGTTAATTATGGAAGTAGAGATCTCAATTTTAGACCGAAAGACACGCACGTGATAGATAGAACAGTGTCTGTTGATCTTCTTCCCAGTAAAAAAAAAGGAAAAGAAAAACATTGGATCACGGTGACACGCGGCGAGCGTAAATTTCCATTCTTCGCGGTTGCGAGCCGTTTCTTTTGCTTGCAGGCTGATGCGGAAACGGAAGAGCAACACGTATACATACGCATACACATATATACATATATATACATATATAGTATATATATATACAACACATATATAGTATATACAAATATATACGTCTACGCACAGAGGACAAGAGACACGGCACACATAATTCAAGCGCATGCACGTTTACGATAATTTCGCTACGGAAAAGTGACACAAAAAAAATACCAACACTCACATCGCATTACACAGAGAGATCGTTATCGTTTTGCCTCCGTACGAAATATATAACACTGACACGGAGCCACGAATGGGTGCAGTAAAGAAAGAACGTAATTAAAGACACGCAAGTCACAGAA
The DNA here is from genome assembly GCA_917499265.3 of Mimumesa dahlbomi. Classification (NCBI taxonomy): domain Eukaryota; kingdom Metazoa; phylum Arthropoda; class Insecta; order Hymenoptera; family Crabronidae; genus Mimumesa; species Mimumesa dahlbomi. The sequence continues at coordinate 14,548,224 of OU824118.1, forward strand.
GCTTCGATTATACGTCCAACAGATAATGTAGATATGTATCATGGGCACGTTTATCTCAAACGAGATTTTTTCTCGCCTGGCATTTCGTCCCGGATCGCGAACTATTAATCTCCATATGCACGTGTCTCCCGATGAAAACTTGACTTTCTGCACGATATCGTTTACTTTGCTTTTCTAAACGCGTCTCGCCTGCGTCGCGACGCTAAGAAGCAGCGTGATTTTCATCTTCATGTTCAGCAGCCGCTACTTATCTCTTTGATGTCCCGCCGCGAACAAGCGACGCGTTCGATTTCGTCAAGCCAGAGTGATCTTTCGATAGCCTAAATTGGCGCACGTTTGTACATTCAGCAGATTGGTGTGTATGGTGGCCCCGACGTGTATACAGGGTGTTTCAGAAGAACCGTCGAGTTGTGTCGCTGTACTCTCTCAGGGAAAGCCAGATGATTTCTGATTTGTCGGAATGTTCAGGGGAAAGTTGATCGACTTCTTTCGTAAAAGAATTTACAAAAATGTTATTGTTAGTTATGGAATCGTTGTACGTGACATTCTGTCTCGTCAGAAATCATGGCGAAGTTCAATGAAGAATCATGCCGCACAACACGATTGATTGTTCTTTTGGTACACCCTGTGTACGAAGAAGTTCGTACGTGTAAAGAAATGTGATAAAATTGTAAATAAATAAACATGCAAAAGAGTAAAAATTGAAATAAATCTAAACCATTTACATACCATCTTCTTTACACAAATCAACTGAAATATATTAGGTACATTTTATAATCGTTAAACGAGGAGCGCTAATCGTATTTACATTTAATTAATAATCTTTCGCCGCAACGGTACGTGAAAAACGTGTCACGCGAGTGTTTGGCAGCAGATGAAAAAAATACGGATACTCCTACAATAGCAAGATTCGTCAAGAATCTGTCGGTTCTAACATCTATTTTTACCGTGTTTCTAATTAAATTACTTTATATATTCTCAGTTTTGTTTCTTCCATCTAGCGATCTAATTCGATAGGAAAATAATTAAACCGGGAATCAGGTTACCGACGTTGTCGATACTGCGATATTTAATTTTACAGCGAAGAACGGACCGAGAGTACATAATAAAAAAAAAGGAGAAGAAGAAAGTTATCGACTGTTTTACAGTAGAGAGATACATAACAGATTTTATGCTTTTTATATTACAGTTTCTTACGCGAAGGCTCTTCAAAATATTTCATTGCTAAAGCGTGTAACATGGGATACTTTATCGATGATAACTATATATTTTTTATATTTTCAGGTACGATCAAATTCGCATGTCCATTTAAAGCAACGAAAATTTGATATTCCTCCCATTCCTACTACATTATTTATAGTGAAATATCAACTTTCATACGTGTCCCCGGAAATGTTTGTACTACCTGTACACACACGCGGATATTGCGCGTATTATTGCAAAGTGAATGCGAAAAAGCATTTAGCATAACAAGAACGGTACCACTATCGAATCGTTCAAAGCGAGAAATACTTTGCGACGATACTATCAAACGAAAAGTCATATTAAAGTCTCTACGTAATATAAAATTCTGCGATACCTGTTTCAATATTATCAATCGAACCCTTCGATCGAAACGTATCGATGAGAATGAGACTATGCATTTGCGATACAATTAACTCTCAGCATTCCAAAATTATACGATCTCAAGGAGTGGATACCCACCACTAACAACAACAAAAAAAAACAAACAAAAACAGAGAAACCATGTCAAAATCCAAGTAGCAAAACGAACAGAAACTCTCGCATATCCTCGGCGAACGAGGAAACGGTAGCGCGAAATGAAAATAAACTATGCGCAATAAAAGTATTATACGTGGGAGTAAAAAAAAAAGAAGAAGAAGAAGAAGAATATCAGAAAAAAAAGAAACGGGGGAGAAGAAATAAAACAAGATAAGCGTACTTTCGCGTTACTTTGTAAAACGATATGTAGGAGGTAAGGGGGATAATATACAAAGCTTCTAAGCGCAATTTCAACTGCATCAACACACGAATAATCACGAATGCAACACGTATGTATATATTTATACTCCGATATATTTAATGGCACATTGAAAACACAGAGCAGAAATTCGCATTCTCTGCTTGCATCCATCCACTGCCAAATGATCTGCATCGCTTTCCGGAGTAATCAAAGCCACCGCGGTCGATGTGTGCGACCCGTCGGTGGTTGTAAAGGGGACGGGGGAGGGGGAGGGGGTGGTGGTGAGGGTGGTTTTCGTTTACTCGACGAGCACGTCGGATTACCGATTACGTTTTCACCGGAATTTTGGAGGGCGTCGTTACTTTCTCGCCGTTATTGTTAATCGATGAATAATTAACGCGGCGCGGGTTAAAATTCAATGAACGTTGATCGCGACGCACGATCGACGACACTTTGACGGGGACTCGCATAATCCCGGTAATGTAATCGAATAACGGACGTTAATCCGGGTGATCGACGATCGAGAATTATTACCGCGATATTGCTACAACACAGTTTGCACGAAAGTGAAATACAGATCGTATACAACTGTTCCGATGCGATAAGTGATACGCGCGAGGTTTCTGTTACCGAGATTAAACGAAATTTCTTTTTCCACGCGGCGAGGAAACGTCGGTCAAACGAATCCATTTCCAGCGGATCGCGAAACAAAGTCGGCGTTCACGGTATAAAAGAACGAAAATCGCAGTCGTCACCGTCGGTTAACACGTATCTAGCGGGTCACGTAGTTTCACGTATTCCCTGTCGAAGGAACGAACGACGGGTCACGTGACAACCTTTCACCCCTTTCCACGAGAAAATCCATTGTCCCAGAACCCTTTAATTCGCCAATCATGACAAATCAAACCAGGTGCGAATCCCTTTGATTCCGTTACTCAGATCATTAAAACAACACAACTAATCTTATTTTCACACGTTATATCCCCTCAACCCATTCACGTTCAAAATAATTCATCATAAATATTCATTCTAAAATCTAGGAGACGCATTTGAATGACAGTCATTCGAAATTCATTGTTAACGATCAAACATTAAAGTGAGCTACTCAAACTGTTAATCACAACGCGTGTTAATATCACCGGCTATCATTCCAGTAGAAAAACACTCCTTTCAACCACGTAGACATAATGTTAACTCAAAAGATTGCAACGTATTCAAAATTCCCTTCACCCAGAAAACACACGGCACCCGCCCGACACGTGTTAGACGGTCGCTGAACATCGTAAGCAACTAGAAACATCAACAGTCAACGGCTAGTAGCTACCGCCACCGAGTTCCGGGTGCGGAAACCAGGACTCTTACCTTTCCCAGGGGCGTCGACGGTTGTCCTGCGGGTGCTGGGTCCTTTATATAGATGTTCCAGGTGGCGACGCTGTTGATCGCCTTGTCAGCGGCGTAGCAACGCCACAGACACTGAATTAGCATCGCGGCCGCGGGAATCTGCCGATTGAAATGCTTTTGTCGTTGCTTTTGCTGGACCTTCAACGCGAAACCGGAGCCCAGGATACCCTGAAACGAAAATTGAAACGAGGGAACTCGAGGGTAAACTCGAACGACTTTCCCACATTTACTTATAGGGTTTCCGACGGTGACGACTTGGTTGTTCGCCGTCGGACGACGGGATTATACTTACGGCTGGAAGTGCGAAGAAGGATATGGCGAACACGCTGAAACACGAGGCCACTATTTTCCCCATCCATGTCTGCGGCACCGTGTCACCGTAACCGATTGTCGTCACGGTAATCTGAAAATGGACGGGACGTCGTAAACATTTTATGTAAAAGTATCGAGATTTTGGATGTCGTGTGGAAAAGGGACTCGATACGATGTATTGGGTGAAAATTATATCCAGGTGAAATACAAGTACGGACGGAAAACGGTGGGAATATGAAAATAATTACAGAATATACCTACTACATACACCTACATGTACCGAGAGAAATTCAATGTCTACTATTCAATTTTCATTTCGATCGATTAACCACTCGGCCGGTTTCATATATAGGTAGTATATTTCACTAATAATTAGTCCGGCTGCTTGATAAACATCCATTTAGTTCCGCATTGTATATACAATTAACCGTGCAGTTCGATTAACGAAACACGCTCGCAGGCAACTAGCGAAATCGGCCGTTGAATTAATTACTCGCATTAGTTGTGACCGAGCCGACCGATCGCGTATTACATTGAACCGGCGTTCACGTAAATGGCTTGATTTCATTCGATTTCTCGCACTTTAAATTCCTTTCTCGCTGTACATACATATACATATATACACGTTAGGGGGAAAGGAAATATTCTTGAGCATTGTCAATTTTGAAAATGAATTTTCCTGCGCTCAAAAAATCCTGCTAGGATTCACGTATAACATTTATTCGGAAATTCTTTCGTCGATTTCAATTCAAATTGAAATTTTCTTTCGTTCGAGAGCCGCACGATTAGCACGTTGATATACCGCGCGATGTGTGCACGTAGCATCGCGAGTCCACGTCGGTGAATAACAAGGGCATCGTCGATCTTGCGGAGAGTCTCTTCAGGGATGAAATAAAAAACAACAAAAAAAAGAACGCATTTATCGCGGGGCATCGAAGTGCATCGCTCGCCGGATAAATTGGCTTATTCATCACTCGGACGCCGTGGTTGTATTGAGGACAAACAAAAGGATGCACTCTCTAGTGTACCTGCATCAACGTCGAGCGAGAAATAGGAATATTTAGGCGAAGACGTAATGAAAACGAGAAAGGTATTCCATTTTCCCGGAATTTATGGTTTTCATCGCGGTGGATTCGCGTGAAATCAACGCGATAAAAAATCGAATTATCATTAGACATTTCGGGAAAATATTCCAGTCTTTTCTCCTTGGTTCGTGGATTTTAAAGAACATGATTTCACAGACTCACCACACCCCACCAAAGTGCGTCGGCGTAGCTGGAGAAATCCGTCTTTCCGTCGGGCCCGACGGCATCCTTTTCGGCAAGGTACACGAAGTAGCTGCTGAAAATAAGACCTAGGAATCCGATGTACAAGGTCGTTATCAGCTCCTGGAAATTGTTTAGAATCTCCGATTTAATTCGTCGGTCGTCACCATGGTAGTCGAGGGGAAACGTATTTTTCAACGACGTTCAACAAACTCGTATAAGAATAATAAAACCAGAAATCAGGGCGATAAAATTCTAACGCAACGGAAATAGTGTTTGTTTAACGTCGCAATAACGAGGCAGAATTTATTTCGGCAACGACGGTTTTAATATTGTCATAAATTCCACGGGCATCGATGTATATTCCATTGAGAACGCGGTACGTTTTCCCGACGTTTTATTTATTTTCTCTATTTTCGATTAATTTCAAAAATTAATTAACGTACCTGCCGATGTATGAAAACGACAGATCCGAGGAGCCGCCACGTGCCACCCTGTCGGTCGACATGGAGCATTCGCAATATTTGCAAAAATCGTATACCCCTTATGGCGGAAGTGGCGAACACCTGGCCGTTGCTTCCCACCGACAGAACAACCATGGACGCCACCACCACAATTAAATCTGTCGGAGAAAATCATCGATTCGTGTTCACGTATAAACAGAGAATTATCAACAGACTTTTTCATTATATTACAATTACGTATTTGTATTCGCAGCTACAACTGCGCTCATTATTTATTAACCAATCATTTCAACGGTACTTCGCCGGAATTACCCCGATATTTCGTCGAGAGAATACATATTACAGCGTAAATTACTTTCTCATGGACGATAAAACGCACACTCGCCCACGGTTTCCTTCGATTTCGCCTACGAGTCGAAAATCCTCGCGAGTAATCCAGTCGCGAGCAACGTGTTTCGCCATGTGAGGGCGTAATCGGCTGTGTACATGAACGCGGCGCATAATCCGATTAATATCTGAGCCGGTGTTACTGTTTACTTGCTCGTAAAGTTCGTTTAATCACGAATCATATTGCGCGTTCCACGGGTCCGTCTGATTTAGGCGCGTCACGTCGGTTAAGAGGCCGTCATTTCTAGACCGTGGAAATTTTCGTGAAACGTTTTCCACTCTCCTCGAAACGTTCTCACAATTCCATTTAAACACGTGTAGAATATACAACGGGAACAAACGTGAAAAATACAAAAGTATAACGAACGGAGATTCGTCGCGTATGGAAATTATAATAGAGTAGAATTTGCGAGAATTTTTTTCCTCGATGTAACAATGGACTCTCGGTAAATTTCTCGACGTTCAAGTTTCCAAGGGAAATCAGATTTCGCACAAAGAGCCGGACATTCTGGATCCAATTTTCGGGCGGCATTAGATTAGTTCGAGCATGTCGCGATTCAACTCGAAATGCGGCTTGCATTAGAGACACCAGACGCACTCACCTATGATACAAATCGGCTTTCGTATGAACCGGAGCCTGCCGCAGCATCCCATGTACTTCGATCTGCAACCAGCGCTCCATAGCCTCACCATGTACTCGACACCGAAAAATACCACCAAACATATTTCCTGCAACGGAAGGAAATAACTGTGTTAAGAAATGAAATCTATATTTCGTGATGAATATGAATAGAATATGATGATCGAAGAATTGAGAAGAACTATTAAATTACTTTAACGTAATAAAGAATTATTATCGATGTAATGTTTGACGATGACCGTGAAACAATTAAATAAATAAATAAATGATTCTATCGTTCGTAAGTACCCGCGGAGAAACAGACTTCCATGTAGCGATATTTCTTATCGAGAATTCCGATCGTTTGATGGAATTTTAATCGTGCAATTTATCACCCACCGAGGACTGTGTTTTTCTATTTTTCTATTTTCCAGCATTGCCGTCGAGTTGTCGTTAGAATAATTATAGTAAATACAGTAATTAAGTTAACAATCTTCTTTTATCTTCTACCCTGATATTATCGATTCGACGGTCATTTTTCAATTCGTTTCTACCGTTCGTTTCTCGTCGTACGCGAATCGGGGATAAATAGCTCGGCAGTTCGAACAATTTTCTTTTTTTCTTTGTTGTATTTTTACAATCTTTTTACGCATCGTATCTTCCGCTTGTGTTTAACAGTTCACTGGGTCGGCAGATACACAGAGTACAGTGAGTCATGTGTCTGACGAAACAAAATAATGATCTTGCAGTTTAAACCGAATAAACATTCGAAGGAAACACTCGCGCAAAAGAACAATATACACAACCGACTCGATGAAATAAAAAGGAATGACCGTTACAAATGTGCGATAATGATTAAAATAACGAGTCGAACAATTCAATTACGGAAATGAGATATTAAACATCGATGGTGAAATATACGTAGCGCGTAATTACTGTTATTTAATGCAGTTCGATTGCATTATTTAAAACACACACCGTTGTCCGGGACGTTCGTAAAGCCCTTGTGAATTTATTAATTATTTCTACCTTCGTGCACGTCCCAGGGTTGAAATGATGCGACGTCATGCACTATGGTTATTAGGCGATGACAGAAACACCGTTACTTTCAGCCGGACATTAGATACAGGACGCTTCATAACACTCGTTTCCGACTTAACATTTCCCCCGTTTCGTGTGTTGAAATATCTGGGTGTAAAACGTTGTGTCTCCAAAAAAACATTGATAATACTTCGAAATAGAAACTCTAAAATGTCCCCGTGTTGAAATAAAAAAAGGTGGTCGCTACTGTATCAAATATTTTCGCGTCCTCCCCGCGAGAAGAACTTCGCGTTCTATGAAACCCCCTGTAGAATACCAGTAAATAAATCGATACGTCAAACACGGGGGAAAAAAGTGGAAAACTGGTAATCATAGAGCGCGCGGCATTTCCGTGATGACTTTCCAGGCTAGTTCCGTCATTAGTCCGTCGTTCTTAAAATAAAATGTTCAACGAACGTATGTCGCGGTCGTTGCATATACATATACAGGGATACTATATGTATATCGATTGTACGACCTTTATTATGACGCCGCGACGCCCCGGAAAAATGGGGACATCGATGTCGGGATATCGCGATGTCGAGAGATCTCGCGAAAGTTTTACACCTTTTACGGTCAAGAACGGGGAAACTTTCGTGCCCGACGAGGAAAAAAAATAACGATTATCACAACGAACACGTGCTAATGCACGCCGTGCAAACACGTACACCTGTGACCGTCGCGTTTACACAGATGCCGCGCGAGAAGACGCGGCCAATCCATCAAATAAACGAACGAAGTTTCCCGTTGAATTTCACAAAGATTCTCCGACAAATTCGCTGACAAATGATTCCCACCGCCTCACCAAAAATTTACGAGACTTCTTCGAAGACTTTCAGAAAACCTCGAAAAGTCTCGACGAGGAAACGGATTCAAGGGCGGAGTGGTAAAAAAAATGGAAAATTGCAAAATGGAAAAATTGCAAGAAGGTAAAGATATCTTTTGGCAAATACGATTTACAATTTCGCCGCATCGTGCAACGGGATTGCGACGACCGGGTTTCGTGCAAGAATCTGCGGGACTCGTGAATCTAACGTAAGTGCTAAACTTCGTAATCTGGTCGATCGAGGCGGTGATAAACATCGACCGCACCTAATGATTTACACCTGGCCAGGAGAAACCGAGACGATTCGCTCACGGTTCGTTAACAATCTTTCCCGCGGATCAAGAATATTTTCAACGGGGAAAACTTTAATTTGCTCCGACGATCTGATTTTCCGTGCTCGATACCATCTTTCTTCGCAAACTTGACTTGTTCTAATACGTTTCTATTAAAAAACCAATGATAACCTTGGATAAGTCTCTCCCATTGCAGGGAACATTTCCAAACCACCGAGTACACAGGGTGTTCCCTTGAAATTCTTCCTTTTTAAATTTCAGTAGAAGTACCCGAAAGATTTATCAAACATTTCCCGATTTTCCCCGTCGGATAGCATCCCCTTCGGCGAACCTGACGTCACCAATACGTTTCTATTAAAAAAACTGATGTCGGATAAGTGCCTCCCGTTTTCCGAAATATTTCCAAACCACGTACACTACTACACCGAGTCGTTTAAAATCCGACGCATTCCAGCGGAAATATCCGCAAGATATATCAACGGTTTCACCGACATTTCCCGACTTTCCCGTCGACTTCGGGGTTTTCCCCTCCTCTAAGGACATTCGAGTCGTTACGGGGAAGTAAGGCAGGATGATGTCGAGCTCCCTAACGCTCGCCTAGAAGCTTTTTACGGTGTGTACCCGAGGTCCGGTCGGAAATGGCTGACGGATAGCGAGATCCCCGAAACGAGGGTGCGTATCAATGATAGGAGAGCCGCTAGAGTTTCTTGTCGACGGCACGGCAAACTTCCACTGGCGGCGGTAATTTGCATAACGGGCTGCGTAACTGCGTGTCAGTCAGCCGGCGAGATGCGATAAGCCGCGAAAACTTGGTCGGAATTTCATTAACTCGGAAACGGTATCCCGCGAAATTTCTATGAAGTTTCGTTCCGCTTTGTTCTGTCCCTCTATACATATATATTTTTTCTCGTTTATATTCTTTTCTTTTTTTTACGACGCTCTTGTTACCGACGTCCCTCGCGTTACGAATTGAATATGTTGCGAATTATTATTTAGGTTGACGCGCGCGGGAAAAAACACATACATATACACATAAGAAATATGTAGGGAAAGTTTACTCGCGAAAGGACATAATGTATGTCCACTATTCCTAGCCGCAACTTTTTCTACCGTCAGTTTTATGAAAAAGTTTCGGTAATGTTGGAGGGCAGAGAGGGGACGGGGAGAAGTTTTTCTCGTGACTGGCCGACACTTTCAATGGGGAAAAAAAGAGTGCGTATAAAGAGTTTTCGTGAAAGCTTCGGGAAAGTTTCGAGAGACCGATGAACTTTCAAGGTTCCCCTCAAGTGGCAGGTAAAAGAAATTGATCTACTCGATTCGACTGAGGTATACTATACGTAAGAGGTGTGTGTTTTTTTATTTTATCGACGAAACTTCTCCATTCCGAGCGCGATAGTTTCTCACTCGTGTATTCGATTTTTCCGAAACGGAATCGCTAAACGAACCGACAAATTCCCAGCGATTTGTCCGCGGATTCTGTCGGCGAGGGAAGGGGTGGAAACAAAGGGGATAAAAGAACGATACTCACCATCCAAAACAGAGTTTCGTTCGCGAAGTTACTGTACTGGTCTATCGTTGACAAAACGCTAAATATGAGGCACACCAATACCACCATGAACCTGAAAGAAAATTACAATGTGAGATACAAAAGTTTGGATGAAATTCCAAGGAAATAGGAACATGGATCATTGTTACATGGGAACAATGATGATAGAATAATTAGGATTTGATCTAATTAACGTTACACGATGTGTTATCGTTAATATCAAGTGTCCAGCATAATATTCCACTTTCATTTCGTTAGATGAGAAGTTCAAATAACTTCGCATTAAATAGTCAGGCTCGATGGCGTATCGAGCGTACAAATATATTATACATATACATATACACGAACAGCGACAATTTTCTGTAAACGTCGTCATCACGAATTTACGAGGCACGTTTTTTTCGCCCTCAGTTCATTACCATCTACGAATAGATCGGCGGAGTGGAGGCTTATTTATAAAAATACGGCCGGTTATACGGTTACATTGCGTATCGATTCAAACCGTTTTATCATCCGTATACCGTCGCGATGCGACATTTAATACCGCCGGTTTCCAAAGTAGGACGTTCACGACATCTGCTTCCGAGTTTTGCAATTCATGCGAACCTCCGGCGAAAAGATATGCCTGATGCCGTGTTATTTTTAGCGGCATCCCGTCCGAAACGATTCTCTCCAACATCCTTGCGTAATTGTTTCTCCAGTCTCACCGTCGTTATATCGAGAACGAGTAAGTAATTATCGCAGGGATAAAAAAAAAGTCTCCGACAGCCCGGAATTCACTAGAATATAAGATTAATAAAAAAACGAGCTTCCGGTGAAAATTCATTTCACCGTAGAATTATCAGGTTTCGATCTGAAAGCAGCGGGGACCTGTAAAAATTCGAGATTACGAGCGTTCTCGTCGAGGGGTTCGCATACATTGTGACAATCATCCTCGAGGAGGGACGAAGTTGGTAATCGTGGAATTAATCGTGTTCCAAACCTCGGTAAATATATATGTATATGTATATACATATAGAAGCCCTTTGTGTATTTAACTTTCGGGCTTACGGGGCAGCTACCCTAGTTCCCTCTTACGAATTATGGTAATTAACACTCGCGACGTATAATCCTTTCCGCCGTGACGTGTATGTATTTCGGATGTAATACCGTAGGATCGTAAAGATCCGCCGTGATAGGACGAGCGAAAAAAAAAAAACACTCGGAGAACGAAAGAACGAGTCCGGATAAGAACCTCTAAAGCCGTCTTCCGTCTTTCCTATTCGCGCTCGAGACGTTCGCGGTCTGCAATTCCGCGGGAAACTCGCGAAACTGACCCGAGAGTTTTATCACCCGTCATTTCCGTTCCATCCATTCGATTGCATGAAATAGAAAAAGAAATTTCCTATTTCTTAATCGCGTTGAAAATTAATCGCCACGTTATCCCCGGATTTACAGGGTATACTCTATATTCTTTAATTAAATGCATAATAAACGAACGATACACGAAATTATATATACACCAACGTCAGGATACATATTCTAGTCGGATATAGTTCCATTTATTTCTGAAATACCATTCTGATTAACTCGTGGCTAATTAAACGTTGACCGTACTCCCGGGTTCGTAATCTGCCGGCTGAGATTCTGCCGTGTGGCACGTAAGACGCTGTAGAAACACACTATTGTGTGACCAGCACTCCAACTCGTATCTCTACAAACCCGTCCATTTAATACACACGTACCTCTGTAAACACGCTTACGAATCTATGGCGGAGAACAATAACCATAATTACATCGTTTTGATTAATTATACCGTTGCCGGCCGTGTTGCACGGGATTTCGCATTCACCGGACGAATCTACGGGACAATTGAATTAATTGGCGTGCTAGCGATAATCATTTCACCCGTGTACTTTGTAGTCGGGCTTTCTGTCATTTTCGTTTATCAGCCGGATTGTGGCGGATCGTTGATAAATTACGTCATTTTCCACGCTTATTACCGCGTAAGTACGACCCCGGCGAGATAAACGTAATCTATGTAAAGTTAATAATATATATCCAAGGCTGTACCGTAATCGCGACGTTTAAATCGCGCGGTGTGTCTCTGATTCCAGCCGACGATATTATTTAAATAAGCGTGGAATGCGCGACTGCAATACCGCGAACACGACGAAAACTTCTCGGTATTTCGAGTAATCGGAGCACCGTGCCTCGACGCTGATTACTCGCATAGGAAACATCTAAATTACCCCAGTTCCAGCCGTCCTTTAAACTAATTTTCACTTCCGTTCTCGAGTAAAGTAAACAACGGGATCGACAAACAATTTATATAAATTATAATTTCAATTCCAAACCACTTAGGATTCCCTAAACAACCTTAGGTATCCCTAAACAATTCATTCGATTAAGTTTATATATATTTATCGATCGTTTATCTTAATTAAATAATGATAACAATGTTCGATCGATAGCCAACAACTGTTACCCATTATTCAATCGAATCCACCATGAGAGTCGGTACACTTCGAACTGTTCCCGAACGTATTCCAGCAACCCCATGAATCCGCAGAGCTAGCGTGCGACCGACTTTAGACAAGTATGACCTACAAGTCGATCATTAAAAGCGCCGGGACAATGTTTGCGCGAGTTTGTATCGGCGCGCAAGAAAATTTCGCTCAGGCACGGAGAAAACCGCCGGCGATGTTTGTTCAGCTGTCAGTTCGTCAGCCGGGCTGAAAAGTTGTTCGACAAAGGAGGAACGTGACATCTGGCCGGTTATGATATCGACCGAACTGCAACGTGTTCCAACTTCTTACACTTCGACCCGCAACACTGTTGCCGAAGTTAAATATAGCAGAAACCTGCGTTACTTCGACGACGAAGGCTGCGCGAACTGAGAAATCCGCAGTCCGGATCTGACAAGATTTATTTTTGCACGATACACGGTCAAATTAGGGGTGATTATTTTCGTTGTTGTTATTGTTGTTATTTATTGCCGACAAAGAGAACAACGCGATCGATATCGCGAGAATTTAGGCAATTTTTTTTTTTTTTGAGGAAACTCGATTATTCGTTTGTAATTGGACAAACGAACAACATCGCTTCGATTCGTTGCGCTCGACGATACGTTCGACGCGGGAAAGTTACAGAAATGTTACGCCAAACGCGGGAAAGCGTGTACCTCGATGCGAGATGTTTTTAATTTTCCTGTTACTTTAACGATGCTTTAAATCAACCCTAGCCTCATTAAACGTACCATTCTACCGGCACGCGTAACGATCCGATAGAGGTAAAAATGTAATGTGGAAATAATTGGAATACACGCCGCGGAAATTACGATTCTAATGTAGTTCGTTACGGAACGGGCCTCTCGCTACGGGCAGATTTCCCGCGTTGAGATTAAATTGTAACGTTAATCTCGGCGAAGAATTTAATATCCCATTGAAACACGATACGTCGGGAAAACGAGCCCCGAAATCTACCTTAAAAGGGGAAAAACGAAAATTTCAAAGAACACCGCCTCGAATCGCTCGAAACTTGTCTCCGTTAAATACAACGCTAAATAAATTTCCTTCAAATTTTCCTAATTATGATTACAATTAACCGTAATAAAAATCACGAAAAAAATAGGAATGTTTTCCCAATTTGTCTAAAATTTCGGTGGTCGTTCTTCCTCGAGAAGAAGTTTGATTCTCGGTGTTGCTTCGAGAGGCAAGAATCGCTCAGGCCGGTAATTGCCACGGTAGATTCGTCTGCTTGTACAAGTAATTTATTAGTGAGCGATACCTCGTTAAGTAACGACGAGCGCGGCGTTAACGAAGCCGGTTTACTATGGAATACACTTTAAGATGGCGTGTCGGGGGACTATAATTCCGATGTACACCCTCCAGGCTACCGGGCGGCTATACGGGTCACCTTCATCGACCTACTATGATAATTGTCCACGTTAGACCCCCACCTCGGTGTGTATGTGTGTGTGGGTTTTTTTTTTCAACGTTGGACATCCTCGAATTTATTAGTCGAATCCGCGAAATCGATTTCTTTCCGGTTCCGTCATAACACGTATCGACCCGAAGAATGGAATACATTTCAAAGCATTCGCTACCGGGTTTCCTTCCTTCGATCCCTTGTTTTCGAACTCTCTAACGTCTGCATAGCTAATTTTAATGTAATTAATAACTTCCTTGGATATTTATCTGTTAATCGATTTACTCGTCTAATATCGGAATGTTACAGCAACGTAAGCTATAGCTATATTATCTAGATTAAACGCCTGCGAAAGGGTTGATAATTAATAAAGCGGACTAAGTGAAATTTGAAATTAACGAACCGCTGGATATCGTTGCACGAAGAACGCTCCAGGTACTTCGATCGATGCGATAAAATGTAGAAATCGTCGTATATTCGTCGAAAAAAAATAGTTGCGTAATTAAAGTGGATCGCGTAAGTGCGATCGTGAAAATCCCGAGGCCAATTCCGTCGGGAAGCTCGCTGCTAGATAATTGCACGTTATCGGGAAGCAATTTCTTAAAGGAGAAAGGTCCGAGCGATTTTATCGCGCGAAATTAGAACCTCGGAGGAAAAATCTGCGAGTTGATTGATTTACATCGTGTTTCGCTCGTTGGGCGAACGAGAGACCTGAAAACCTGGCGTTATAATTAGTGGCGCGTGATAACGGCGTTATCAGAGGAGACACGGCTCCGACTAAGTTTCCGCAAGCATTGCGATTCGCATTGTTGACACGTCGTGAATACACCGCTCCACGGAATCGGCACGCTAACAGGTGCTAATAAGACGAACTGCGATATACCAAGTTTCCCGTGCAACGATATCGATGATCCTTCTACCGTACGATCCTCGAAATTTATCCGAGAAAATTTACGAAAGATCGATATAAACTACACGGGGAAAAAGTACGGCGCCGAAATATTTTTTCAAAAACTTTTCAATAACACGGAGTATAATATTGATAAAAGAGCAACACCTGGAACTACATTCGGAACTCGAACAACAAAACATCGGACACCCATTGAAATCTTAAGTAAAGACACCTTGAGGAAAACGTGATAAAATCAGTATTCGAAATATTTCAAGGTTACTCTTTTCTGTTTACTCTGAAATACAGAAAAAAAATCCTTTAACCCAGAAGGTCAAAAGACTATCCGGAAAATTCGGAAGGTGGAAATCTCCGACGCGATTGAGTCGACTCCCGGTCAGAATAGTCTGATCGAAGGCGGTTCAATCTACTTGAAGTAGTGCGAGATACGTTAGAGCATCCCGGAGTTATCCGAGGAGCGGAGGAAAGAGAACGGGAGATTCCTGAATGATCCGGGAGAGTCAATAGAAACCCGATACGCTTTTGAAACGTGCCAGAAATTTCGCGAATAAACGAACACATCGGCCGATTTCGGCGCCGTTTGTGAAAAGGCCACGAGTGATATTCAAAATAAGCATTCCGTGTGTTACGTGTCGAAGCAGCTCAGATAATATTATCGGCGCCATATTACCTCATCGTTTAAAGAAAAAAATTGTTATTAAATGACCCGGCGCCGTTTGTTTCTTCTTATCATCGAAAATAATATTTTCATGCATTTTAAAGAACCACGAGACACACCTTCGTACTTTTTCACAATAATAATCGTGGAACAGTAATAACGGTAATAATGGTACTAATAACTACGCCGAGTGATTGCGGTCTTCGAGCGATATCAATCGGAAAATTTCGTTAAACTATTCGGTTCCGAAGCGACCACCGGGTTTCATACGGAACGCGGCCGGGTTTCGAATTTGCGGTCATCTTTTGACAAAGCCGGCTAACGAATGGGACGGCAGCGAATGCGGGTAATCGACCATCGGAGTTTACAATTACTTCGGGATTAATTTGCAACGCGATATTAATGAAATTATACGAGATTTCACGGTCCGAACGATTCTTCGTACGTGTACGTGCGTGTGTGTGTGCTTTACTTTTTTTGTAAATTGAGTTCCCAAGCATAACTAAAACGTCATCTCGTAATTATGACATACTTACGCTAAAGAGAGACTAACTATACCCGCTTTTAATACACGACACGTTTAACATGAATGACTCGGTAATTACTGCCACGAATGAAAGAAAAACTTCAATCGAATCTCGTATCTTCTGATTCTAAATCCCTTCCTGATTATATCACTCTACAAACAGCTGTATTCTTCCTGTAAACTGAAAATTTCAAAACTTCCTGTAGCGACACCTTTTAAAAAGCAAACTGTAAACCTTTTCACTAACACATATCATTCTGATCAATTATAATCATCGTGACCCACTCGCTTCGTAATTTTCCCCCGTATTTGTCTACCTTTTCGCTCCCCTTTCTTATCACACAATTTACCCCGGAAACCTAAACAATCAGGTCTCGTTTCCGCGCAACCCGAAACAAGTGGTTTAACGCGATGCAACAAAATGTTGATTCGACGGTGTACCGAGCCATCCTGGGAAATTTTAACGGGCATGCGGTTAATACCCGCATATATCGCGTGTGTTGCCGGCATCGAGCATCCATCGCAAAACCCTCCGTCGAGGGTGGTCGAGGGGTTCACCAGGATTTATCCCCGTCGGTCGACCCGCTTCCTCGCAACGTACACGGTGGCTTTCAGGTTGCCGACTCCACCGGCAAAGATTTACCGCCGTGCACACTTTATCAAACGTTTACACGCTGTTAGCAGTCACGGCTTTACGGGGATGTAACGATGACGATATCATCGTCGAACGTCACTTTTATGGCGAACGGCTTTTATATCAACTCGTGGACGGGGGAGGATCGTACAGTTTAGTGGGACACGTGTGTCCAATGAAATTCCGTATCATTTTGATAACATGGAATTATAGTGTACGATTAGAAACTTGTGTGAATTTTCGTGACGATTTCATTTTCAATGTTCCCAGCGCTATTGTGACTTTTGAATTGGAATTTGAATATGTTAATCGAAGAGTGTGTTACGGTAGGTGGTGGTGAAAAAAATAGAAAAGCGGGAACGCTAGGTGACGGGAAAAAGGACGATGATTCGCGTCGACAGTCAAGAAGAAAAAAAAAACCACGTGCGGTAATACCGGTGTCATTGTGTTGCCATTGTACGCATCGCGTACGTCAATTGACCCACATGCGATCGACGAATAATAGTCCGTGCATGCAGTTTCCACTATAATGGCGCACAGAGCCAACGACAAATCATTTGTTTATGACTCGACGGGTTAATGTCGGGCGAAATAACGCGAACGCCAGTCGCAATTCTGCCGATCGTTTATACATATTCCGCGGGACAATGGGTTTCCTGAAAATCAAACCTTTATGGCCGGCGTTCCCGCCTTTCATCGATTGCCCTTTGACACGGATTATTAACCGTGAATCGGGAAATAGATAAATTTTTCGCTTCGGCGCGCGATTTCACGAGGAACGGGGGGAAAAAAACTCGGGGAATCATTTAAAACTGGCACACGTCGCATTAAATCAGTGAAATCTTTACGGCGATAAAAAACAAGAAAGTGTGGTGTGTATTAAAAAATGCATATGCAAGGGAATTAATGTTTCATTGAACAGTGTCGCGATAAAAGAAAAAATATCGCGGTGTTTTCTGTGTTCCCGTTATCGATGAATATTCTGCACTGATTAATATAAATTCACTGTACTGCTTATGAATGTTAAACGACAAAATGATATTGTATTTATTTTGTCGTTGGTCGCGAAATATCGTTCCTGTTGCTGCCGAAGCTTATCGAGATTTAAATAACACGTATTACGTGACGGAAAAGTGAAAAGTTTAACGATGTCCTTCGAAGAAGTGACACACGTACACGTGTGTATACGTGAATCCGCAAAGAATTCATTGCGAACAAAACAGGAATATAAGGACGTACCGCACGATTTCCATCTAAAAATAACAAGCGACACGCAAATAGCTTGCATATGCATTGCACCTAATAACACGCCACTATTTATGTTCACAAAAATAGGCCGAAGCATTAGAGTTACTCCTATTAGCGCGACTTTCTTTTATCTACGGAGAAACGAGCACGGCTCGTACAATTTGTTTTAAAAGCCTTCGAACGCAATCGCGCGGAAATTCCGTGACTTTGCGTTCCATTCGCCAGCCTGCTCAGAAAAAAAAAGAACGATCGATTATATCGAGAAAATTGACTGCAGTTGAACAAACAATGCTAAACGAACATTCGCCACTTTCGCGGGTCTGATGCAACGAGTACTTTTTCATTACATAATATCTTTTTTTATTATACGCCGACTCAGTTGGGAATACGTTGTTAATTTCTCGAGGAAATCGCTGGAAAAAAGTCGACAGTTTCCCTTTGAAGCTCCAGAATACTCCAGAATGCTCTAGTACTACTACTTACATCAGGAGTTTTAGCCTCCCAATATACTACTACTTCAAACACCAATAATAGAATACTTTGTATTTCCATCGAAAATCGTCGAAGTTTATTTGCAAGCCAAAGACAATGCGCTGATTTTATTATGCGAAAAGTCTCGATTCCTTTGATGGCGCGCCGGGACACCTCGGGGCAACAGCTTTGACCAGCTAATGCCATTACGTTGATTAATTCAAGAAGGTCGGAGCGATGGGTTCGAGAGTAACTACTTGAACCCGATCGCCAATCGCGGCCGGGTGTGAAGCGTTTTCATTGCCGGCAGAGAAACAGCGGGCAAACAGCCGCCAATGAAACGACATAGGACCCCGGAAAAAAGAGGGGATGCGTGAAAATGGCAGAGGAAACACGGGCAATGTTGAAAAATCGTTATTAAATGAAAAATACATAACATTCCATTTTGGTGACGCAGGTGATTGATTAACGAGCTTTCGATACGACAAAAATATTTAATTTATCTGTACTACAGGGTTTGTTTCGCTTTGTTCATTTTTTGGGGAAAAAATACGAGCGAACAAAAATGGAGATAAAATTTGAAACGTTAATAACGTCGAACGAACGATAATGTTCATACCGGAAGGAAACGAATTATTATTCCGCAGAATAAACGACGATTTATTAACGTTTACCGGTGACAAACAATGTAACAATTTCGGTTGGCAATCTCTTTCGGTCGGCTTTTAAATTGAGATGACATTTCGACGAGTAATTGTGTCACTGCGTCGCGCGGTATTAAAAACAAATCGAATTCCCGTTTCGCGGTACGCGAATCGATGGCAAACGTACGCTTCCGTCGTAGAAATATTGTGCTGTTAATCGGCGTACAATGAGCGATTTATTCGCGGGAGGGACAGACGAACGGAATAATTGTAAAACTAAACTATGTGGGAAGGGGGATGGGGGTGTTTTCAGTGTGAACGAAAAATAGATACACGTTTCCGGAAATGAATGGCGTGTTCGACATTGCGACAGGAGCATCGAGCGCAAAATGAAAGACACTTCCGTGGCAATTTCCGACCGTGACGTTTCGCGCCGTCAAAAGTTCGATAGCGCAGTTTATTATCAGAAAACGTTACGACGCTGGGATACCGGTTGAGAGTTACATAAAGATGGAACGAGTGAAAAAAAGTGACTGTAACGGTTTATTTAACTAGTTAAGTGTGTTTGACGACTAGACCCGTCATCATTTGATTATCGCAACACACACTGGTACGCGTTGCGCACAGAGATCGGCACACATAACTGGTTAGAATGATCCAGGACGTTTTGAATACGGAATCTGAAGCCGAATAAGACAGTGAAAGAATCGGATCGATATCTAAAAATTTACGGAAATGACGAGCAAATAACGAAAGTCGCGAAAAATCGTCAAATTCAAGCAGTTTTTTGGTCGGCATTCGCTCAATTTTTGAGATAGCGACCTGAGACTTGTACCATTGTTTTAGTTGGGAAATTCTACGCCAGATCAACATAAAATAGTTGGACTTTTCGAAAATTTTATTTTTCGCAAAAATCTGAAGGGGGTAGGTCAGGATTTTTTGCGATTTTCGTAAATCGCTTGCCATTTCCACAATTTTGGAGATATTAAAATGATCCGGGGCGTTTTGGACGCGGAATCCGAAGCCGAATAAGTCAGTGAAAGAATCATTATAATATCTAAAAAATTACGGAAATGGCGGCCGATTTACGAAAATCGCAAAAAATCCTGACCTACCCCCTTCAAAAAAAGTACAACTATTATATGTTGATCTGCTGTAGAATTTCCTAACTAAAACAATGGTACAAGTCTCAGGTCGCTATCTCAAAAATTGAGCGAATGCTGACCAAAAAACTGCTTGAATTTGACGATTTTTCGCGATTTTCGTTATTTGCTCGTCATTTCCATAATTTTTGAGCTATTAAAATGTTCGAGGGCGCTTTGGACGCGGATTTCGAAGCTAAATAAGACAGTGAAAGAATCACATCGATACATAAAAAATTACGAAAATGACGAAAGAATTACGAAAATCGCGAAAATTCGTCAAATTATGACAGTTTTTTGGTCGGCATTCGCTCAATTTTTGAGATAGCGACCTGAGACTTGTACCATTGTTTTAGTTAGGAAATTCTACGGCAGATCAATATATAATAGTTGTACTTTTCGAAAATTTAATTTTTCGCAAAAATCTGAAGGGGGTAGGTCAGGATTTTTTGCGATTTTCGTAAATTGGCCGCCATTTCCGCAATTTTTGAGATATCAAAATGATTCTTTCACTGGCTTATTCGGATTCCGAATCCGCGTCCAAAACGTCCTGGATCATTTTAATAGCTCAAAAATTGTGGAAATGGCAGGCAAATTACGAAAATCGCAAAAAATCCTGACCTACCCCCTTCAAAAAAAGTACAACTATTATATGTTGATCTGCTGTAGAATTTCCTAACTAAAACAATGGTACAAGTCTCAGGTCGCTATCTCAAAAATTGAGCGAATGCTGACCAAAAAACTGCTTGAATTTGACGATTTTTCGCGATTTTCGTTATTTGCTCGTCATTTCCATAATTTTTGAGCTATTAAAATGTTCGAGGGCGCTTTGGACGCGGATTTCGAAGCTAAATAAGACAGTGAAAGAATCACATCGATACATAAAAAATTACGAAAATGACGAAAGAATTACGAAAATCGCGAAAATTCGTCAAATTATGACAGTTTTTTGGTCGGCATTCGCTCAATTTTTGAGATAGCGACCTGAGACTTGTACCATTGTTTTAGTTAGGAAATTCTACGGCAGATCAATATATAATAGTTGTACTTTTCGAAAATTTAATTTTTCGCAAAAATCTGAAGGGGGTAGGTCAGGATTTTTTGCGATTTTCGTAAATTGGCCGCCATTTCCGCAATTTTTGAGATATCAAAATGATTCTTTCACTGGCTTATTCGGATTCCGAATCCGCGTCCAAAACGTCCTGGATCATTTTAATAGCTCAAAAATTGTGGAAATGGCAGGCAAATTACGAAAATCGCAAAAAATCCTGACCTACCCCCTTCAGATTTTTGCGAAAAATTAAATTTTCGAAAAGTGCAACTATTATATGTTGATCTACTGTAGAATTTCCCAACTAAAACAATGGTACAAGTCTCAGGTCGCTATCTCAAAAATTGAGCGAATGCCGACCAAAAAACTGTCATAATTTGACGATTTTTCGCAATTTTCGTAATTTGCTCGCCATTTCTGTAATTTTGGAGCTATTAACCAGTTAAGTGTGTTCGACAACTATACCCATCATCGCTTGATTATCGGAACACACACTTGTATGCGCTCTGCACAGAGATTGCCACACTTAACTGGTTAAAAAACACACAAACCAGCGTAGGCACACAATTCCGGATAAGCGGGGCGAGAAACGCAATCGGTTTGCGTTTGGAATTTAATAAGCATGCGGGGAATACAAAATTCCCGACGTAAACAACGGTTTAATCAGAAACGTGAAAAAAACGGAGAATAACGATATACGTACACCCGGCGTGATCGATCGATTCGCGAGCCGCACGGTTGCATTTTGTTTTGTAATGAATTATTTAAAAGGTTACGGTACTCCGTGGCAACTTTGAAGAAATGAAATACACCACCTTGTGAATAATACATGGGACCAAGCATTTCGATAGATGATACTTACCAAGGTGGTAAGTATTATACTTCTGGAATAAAAACACTTTCCATGGTCTCGTAAAAAGGAATGAGTCAGAATAACATGTTGCGTCGAAACGCGTAAACTGGCCGACGTATGTTACTTCTATCTTCCATCTCCCTATACTGTATATCAACACTACCAGAGATTCGAGAAACAATTACTTTAAATGCCCAGAAACATTCACTCTATAAAAATTTCCAGGGCTCTGAAAATTTGAAATGCAGAAATGTCCAAAGCTAAACATTTCAAGATCCGGAGAAACTCGATGCGCACAAATTTCAAACCCTACAATGCTAGAGTCCTCTGAAACGGAAAAACAAGTATTCCAAAAAAAGGAAAAAAAAGAAAAAACTTTCGAAAGTTTAGCGTGTCTATTCGCTGGTTTATACAACGCGGCATTAGCATACCACCATGATGGTTTTCACAACAGTCCCGTAAGTATTCAGGGCGGCGAGCGACGCACTTGTATCGCACAAAAGCTCTCCACACGGTGGAAACGGTAAACTCGGGTGAAAATCCAGCCTGCCGGCGCGGCGGTCTGTCTATGTGTGCGAAGATAAACCAACCGCAGTCGGTTTCACGAGACAAGCGAAGCTTTTCTATCGCGGTTTCCCAGGGGTATCCGAGAAACACCTCCGGCCGCGTTTTGTCGCAGACAACCGACATAACCGCGAACAATGAGACGCGCGGGGATATTTCACCGATCGAGACCGGAAGATTACTGTCAGAGGGATTTCGACGCTTTTCCGATCGCCGTATCGGATCTTAACCCTCTTACCGTCACGTACACTCGCCAGCAGCATAAACGTGAAACCATTCGAAATCGTTCGTCGCTTCCATAAATCCCATACGACGAAGGAAAGAAAGAAAAAAAAATAGCGATATCTTTTTTATAACATCATGTGAATTCAGTTTATTCTAGGTAACCGACAGCCATCGTTTGCCGTAGAGCTTAGAAACTTCAAACGGACAGAAATTTCAAGGCCTTGGAACTTAGTCGCTGGCTGAAACGTCAGACTTCGGAAACTTACGAAAGGTGCCACCACTTTCAAGGCACAAGAACTTTCACGCGCGCAAAATTTCGCTTCGTGAAAATTCTAATTTCTTAAAATTATACGCCCGACGCATCGTATCGTTCCATACTCACACAGTGAAATGATAGATGAAGCAGATCCAACCGCCAGGATGCTCGAGGAACACGTAGAGCCTCTCCTGGAATGTTTTCCCCTTCTTATGATGGAACACGTATTTCGCTTTGAAGGCCTGATCGATCGGTAGATAGATCGGATAGTATGGATCGGGGACTCCACCCTGATTAGGACTAGGTGGTTCTTCCTCGGTGACGTTCATCTCGTTGTTGATAATGTCCTCTTTACTTTTTTTCCGTCGATGTTTTCGTTTCATCGGCGTCGGCACGCGTTTATGATGAGCCTCCCCAAACCGCGGCGATCTGAACCGTCTCAGGAAGGTGAAACGTCTCGTCGGCGACGGTGGATCCTCCATCTGGCCGCCGTTGTCCTCGGTGTCCTCCGTCTCGCTGCCGGGCGTCTTCAGGGCCGTATCCTCCGAATCGAGGCAGTGTTCAGCGACCAGCTCGTCCTCGCTGCCCTGAAGGGCTGCGTAGGCGGCTGCGGCGCTGCACCGTTTTTCCGTGAGCCTAGAGCATTGGTCCTTGCTTCGTGGAAGACTCTCGTTGGGGTCACCTGGACATTTCCAGGACGTTGCCGGGTCTAGTGCACGTTACCGCGGTTACGCGGGTTCACGCCTACCGGCTGTTCGCGAATGTTGCAGAGAGAACGTCGGAGATGTTGTTCGTATTGCAAATATAAATGTTAAACTGTTTTTTTTTGTTTCTATTTTCAGGATCTACGAATCCCTGGATTTACACGGTTGTACTCGTCATTTTTATCTATTGTAATAATGTTAATAAAGCGTCCTCCGCGTACATCGCGAGACGAGTGCGTCGTGATAGCTCGTTCGCGATACCACGTGGTGCAATTTAACGGTCGACTATAAAATGTAAGTAATGAAACGAGTTACTCGAAGGGTGAAATAACAAAAAAAAGTAAATAAAAGAACATGGTGCTTCCGGTGAGGTACCCAGGATAGACGCATACCAATACACTTTTTATGCGCATCATCGATTTCTTACCGTTCACGAGGGGGTCTAAGTAAGGTAAATGAAAAAGTAGGAAACTACCTTAATGATCGTTCGGAGATAAAAAGAACGACGGGGCGAAACTCAAGTAGCAAGCGGAGAAGGAACTACTCATCGACTGTAATCGACTTGGAACTTGTATGTACGTACAGCTGTAAAACTAAAATGTGTCAAAACTCGTCCGAACCCGCGGCCCAGTTTGCTATCGGACATGTTCGCGAACAACTCCTCTGACGTAACGTCTCTTCAACAAACATCGGTTGGTGTTCGTTGAACTGCTCGCAAAACTATTCGCAAACACCGGTGTGTATGTATGTACACTAGGCATACACGAGTACCGATATATATTCGGGGAGGAGTCGACTTTTTCGACAGCATGTTTGGCAGAGATTCTTATTAACCCTGGCGTTCGAGGAACATCCTTAATTGATACATGGTAATTGAGTTAAAACTATCCGGGTACTCAAAGTACCTGAGAAAGTTTGTAATTCGAATCGGCACTGGTAAAACCATTCCTGAAACGTATACTTCAAATCTATACATTCTCTATTGCAAAATGAATTTCACCATTTTTCCCAAGATTCTGCCCTTCTTTGTATTCATTTTCTTTTAAATACACACGTATACCTAGTGTACCAATAATTCCGGATAATTTCGATAAAGTTAGGCTTTCGGAAGTCTCTTCCAACTTTCACCGAAATCTCACGGGTCTCGCCGGAAAGCGACACGATATTCTCGATCCTCGATCCTTTTCCACACTCGTCGCGTGTTTACCCAGCGTTTGTTGCGCCCTATAATCGGCCCTTTGTCGGCACAGAATCGGCGGAACGATTCTCGCGGAATCGTTGCGTTCGCAGGACGTCGTACGATTACGTCACGGAAAGGGAATTCCATCGTCGGAAGAATACGAAGCGACCTTTACCCTATTATTGCCGGTCTCGGGTGACTTATGGGACTTTCACACCTGAGTCGACGCGAAATTTTATCGCCGAGATTCCAAACCCCTTTTGCGTACGACGCTTTGACACGCGTAGATTGATCGCGTTCATTTCTTTTTCTTTCGTTTCGCGATGAGAAACGCAAGGTGTTGTACGTTCGCGAATGGAAACGTAAAATGATTGATGGGAATTCCTTGAAATTAACGGAATACTTTTTTAACAGAAATATTTCAAATTTACAATCATGAATTTATCGACCAACGGAAACAAAACAGAATTAAAAAAAAAAACACGCACGGGTAACGAAATGTTACGCGGCCAAAACAGCCTACGAACGTTTGCGCAAAATACATGGAATTCTTGGGAAAAACATCGCTTCGGTTTCGCAACATCGAAACAAGAATTCCGCGAATATGATGCATAGCGACGGCCGAAAATTCGACAGAGAAACGAGACGACGGGGTAAAAATCGATCGGATCCAACAATAAGTAGTTAAATCGGTCATCGGATGGAGATTATTCAAATATTTGAAGAAGCCAAAGCTGACATTTGCAATTCTAACCGAAACCGAGAGGTCTTGACGTAATCTCTCACCGCGTAATATCCGCGCGTGTATCCGTAGCCATCGAGCAACCTATTTATCAAGCTCGATAATAAATTTCATTCTCGATGCCCTTCCCCCTCCCTTCGACATACCCTATCTCTCTCTCTTTTTCTCTCTCTAACGTTAACTCTCTCACGCTCACCGACAGTTTTATGAAACATTTCTACGATCGAACGGAAACGCCAACGGCTTCCCGGATTTAATGAAGAGCGATATTTCTATTTTCCAACGAGCATAACGAGGACAAACGAAAATGGTGGTGAGATTCGATTATCGACCACGTTACATACACACGAGACACGCGGCTGTATTTCTCTGCATCAATTGAAGTAACGAGATTGGCCGGCAGTGTTCGTATATCGGTCGGTGCCCATAAACCGCTATTTATCATCGAAGATCAGAACGTTGACGGGTCACCGACGACGATGGACACGAAATTTTATCCACTGTTCTTACGACGAGATAGTTGACCGTCACCCGTTGGCCAGGAAGATTCGATTAATCAATTATCCAATGCTACGATCGCTGCATTCGATAGTCACGGTATTATCAGAGATTTTCCGATGGAAAATCATGCAGGACGATAACCCAGTCCCTTCCGGCGAAATTTGGACGGAAGTGACAAACCGTGGACTAACTGCGAGAACAAACGTGAATTAAAGATTCCCGACGAAAGGAGGGCAATTTTGTTTGCAGTCAATTTCGCGTTCGCGCGCGGAGCTCACGGTGAAAAATCAGGTTTCATCGATCGCCGGATGAACGAGGTGCCTTTGATATCTCGGTTACCGTGATAAATGTTACGACACCATTCGCGCCCGTTCGACGGAGAAGAAAAGAACGATTGATACGCTTAATTGTCCGGCGTCATGAAACCAGACCTTCGATCTACGATCTTCGACGATACGCGCACACACACACTTTTATCCGATACCGATGTTCATTATACTTCGCAAAGAAAGTGTCCTCGCTTGTCGGTGAAAAAAAAGAACACATAGAAAACGGTATATAGAAATCCTGAAGTCACAAATCGAAGGAAAATATCTGACGATTATATTATCGTGGTGTCGTGTCAAGCTTGACACAGATCCGACGGGCGAATATCACCGCTAACAAACAAGAACCATGCCGGCTGGAATATCCGCAGTGCGAACAATTAAGGGAGCCGAAATTTACATGGAATTCAAATGAAGTCACGTAAACCGAACGACGATTACACTTCTTAATTTGCATTAAGCTCGGTCGTTGGATAAGCTTGCACGCTGGAAGTCCGGTTTTCGGCTGATCGAAATAAAAATGTACAATGTATGCACGGGCCTGTATGTATGTGTATGTGTTTATGTATACGTGTAAGTACCAACGCGAACGTTTGGATATCGTTACACGCCACGCCGATAAATTGCTTAGAATTATCTGCACGCTCATCGCGAGAGTTTCTCTCGCGAAGAGGAGCCGCCGGGTTTCAGATAAATTCTAACGATTACATGCAATTTCCCTGAGATATTAACGAACGAAGAATCGGATGTTCGCGCTCGTCTGTGTCTGTATGTGTGTGTGTGTATCCATGTCTATACAGCAGCCGCGATATTCAAGCGGGTAAAGTACTCTCGGTGAAACAAATTTATTCGTTGCGAAAGAAAAAGAATCATTGGACTTCGTTCCCTTTCAATCGCACTGTCGTTTGTTACTTGACATTTTCCTTCTTCTTTTTTTCTTTTATATATGTATAGTGTATGTGTGTGTATATTTTAGTCCGGTTTCCCTGAATACGGAGACAAAGATTGATCGATAAACCGGTGGAATTTTTAACGATACGTCGCGTGCAAATTTCGTAGAAAAATACGGTAGATCCCCGTAGGTTCGTATTAAACAGAATTTAACGGAATTTCAAAGGATCCACTATACCGGGTATACCCGAAAGGTCAGAGGCAATACTTTGCGCGGGAGAATGAAAAATGACCGTGCGAATACGAAGACTCCGAAATGCTTTCGGGTTTCCTATACACCAGAGGAAATCGCCTGTCACCGGAATAGTAGAAAATTGAAAGTTCGATAAAAAATGAAGAACGACGATTCACGTGTACTATGTACTTACACCCCGAATACCATAGACGGCTTTATATGCCAAAGCAAAACTCTTGTAAATAAATATCACCCTCGACGGTTAGTTATACATAGCGATATCTTACAGTTTAAATTCGAAACACTATAAATAACGATTCAACTGACGCGTATAACACGTAAAAGCGAGGTCCGACAAAACGATTACAGAAGAAACTTCAACTTTCCCCGGTTTATGAAAATTATATCGGAATCTCGCCCACGATACACACCGTATAACGTCGTCAGTGTTCGTCTTCGACGGGAATTCTAACGTTATAAATGTCTTTCCGTCCGACGGCGAAGCAGAAAAGGGAAAGAAAAAAAAAAGAAAAAGAAACTTCTGATTACGTACATACAAGTGAATATTAATGTTTCCATCTGTTTATTCTCACGTCGTTGGATCTATCTGTACGTATCGAGTTGGTGTACACCACGATGGATTACAGGGTCGCGATAGAAAGGTCAATGGCGTACATACCATAATCGATGATTTAATAATTGTGCTCCGGTTTAGATCATATACTTCGACGGTACCGCGGTAAATGTCCACCGGCTGTCCGACGATCGGCAATCACATTATCTTACGTATTCACTGTTATACCATCGGCCTTTTATCTCTCTATCCATTAAAATTCCAACCGCAACGAAACCCTTTCGGGAGTGCTGCTTGTCAACGGTAATCGCGTTCGCCGGAAATTAAATGACGATCGGAAACTACTCGCCAGAAACCGATGTCTAATTTTATTCTTTTCATTGTGAAATTATATCCCGTGTGATGTGTCCATTGAAATGACTCGTGACAATGTGTGTCGGGCAGCACGTGTTTCGTGTGTACATTTTTAAATCCTCGCCGATTCTCCTGTTCCATTTCACCGATGATTTATTTATGCGATCTATTCTAATTCGTATGAAAATCAATGAAAGCGTATATCGTCGTGGTTCGTTAGTTACCTACTCGACGGTGAAGTAATTTCGAAAATTTCAATCTTTCCTTTCGACGATGACGGGGAAACCCTTCCAAGTGGGATAAAGAATGGAAATACACATGACAAGTATTACAACAGGGCTAAAAAAAGTTCCGCCTATCGATTGCGAATGAATATAAGCCACGTGTGAATGTCTATTAATAAAATCGTCTGTCTCTCGCCGAGACTCGGTGTCGTTTTAAAATCAAGGATCGAGGATCGAGCGTTACGACGTCCCTTTTGAACGACTAGCCTTTGATCGAGCGAGGATCGAGCTTCGCGCGACATCCACGGTTCTCGAATCGCAACGAGGATATCCGCGTGCCACGGATATCCTTGCTATGCACCATGCAACCGATTCGATGAATTTTTTGCGAGGCTACCGTTTAAAATTCCGTGTCTTCGGGCGATCGTTAACGATCGAACGTCCGAAGAAACGATGAATCCTCCACGATATCGCGGTAAAAAGATTTTCCGCGGCGTTTGAAACGCTATTCCCGCGAAAGCAACGTGTTAACACACCGACATCGTCGGTCGACACATTCCGCGAGAATCCCCGACGAATTCGTAGAAACTCGGTCGCTCGTCAACGTCCAATTTGAATCCGAGAGGTGTCGGCACACATATATCGCCGTCCCTTTAATCACGAGATCAGACTCGAATCCCATGGAATCCTCTCGTGCTACCGACGCATCCGAATACCAACTACACGTATCACTTTTTTACTCTTCGTAGTTTAACTCTATCTCTACCAAAAGGTGTCCAAAGACACCTAACAAATTTTAATTTAAAATCATTCTCTGGAATAAAAATTCTTTTTCAATTTTCATACGTTAATTGTGAAATTAATTGGACGTTGATCGAGCGGATAACTGATCGATACACCCGGTAAATATTATTCTCAGGTGTCGACGTCGCCGGTCGTCCGACACACCTCGCGTATCCGAGTGTACCTGAGTGAATGCACTTCTTATGAGTGGGATGACCTTGGCAGTTAACATGATGCTCCTGTGAATGATGCGTATGCCTGTACGGTGGTTGTCTCTGGGGCGGATGCTGGTGTTGCTGACTGATCGGCGATTTTAACACGCTAAGGACGAGGTCCTCGTGGGACGGTACGATCCTCGTCAGCTGCCGGCTCTGCCGGAACAGCGTTTCCTGCTCGCCGCGGTTCATCCTGCACCCAAGACGTCGACGTTGCAGGTAAAAACCAGGATACCATTCGTGTCTCCCCCGGCCCGGACCGCTACCTAGCATAACAGCGTGCAGCATCCCGAATCTGACTGTCTGCTCGAGGACCGTCCGTTTACCTGTCGGACGACCAACGGTTTATCCCTCCTGTCCATGGTCGTCTAAATGTCAACGAAACGAAGGGATCACTTTAAAGGGATAAGCCCTATCGTCGAGGAACCAGCACGATTTTCGACGACACTTTGTTGTTTAGCGAGGACACGACAACACTCTCTATCTTATTCGCTCTGTGTATCGTTGACGATGTTCTTTTTATTTTAACTCTTGTTCTCTAGGATGATAGAGTTCATCGATGGAAAAGTGAGATTCGTTTTTCTGGGATTAAGATTTTAATTTGTTTGCACCATGGTTTTTTGTTTGGTGATGGTGATAGGTTTGTAATTTTGTTAGGATAAAGGGGGAAGTATGATCGTCTTTTTCACGTATATTATATGTGTGTGTTATTTCTTTTATAGATCCTGGAAGCTCCTTTTAGGACTTTTTGTTCCATTCATATTTCTACGGTTTTCCGTCCGTCTTTCTCTCCCACTCTCTCGATCTCTCTCTCTCTCTCTCCTTGTATCCGGTTATTTGAGTTCCCTGAAACTTGGATCCACTTATCACCCGGGCTTCTCTCACTTTCTCTTTATCTTCCGGGTTGTTTCCGTGCGAACTTTATTCCGCGGGGGCGGTTAGTTCTCGCGACGGAGTTTCGTCTGTCTAACTATTCGCTCTCTCGCGCTCGAAGATCGTTCACGGACCGATTCGGAATCCGAATACTTCGGTGCCGGGTCATGCATAATATACCCCCGGTAAACTTGTAAAGCGTGGAAGAAACTTCACGGTGAATTCGAACGAGAAACAAACAGAGAGGAAAGTACGGGAGAGAAGAGACCCAGAGACGATTTAACGGAGATAAAGATATCTTTCCCGCGGGAAGATGGACGTCGTTATCTCGTATCCAAGAATCCCAGAATCCCTTATATATATATATTATATTCTATCACAATAGAAAATCTGGTATCCCGAGAATTTTCTTCCCCCTCGGAATTTATCCGTCGATCCGTTTTCCTTCCGTCAACGTTTCTGACGCGTGTCGAGACTCACCTCGGCACTCTTTTAAACGGATTACACCTCTTTGCTTTCCACAACAATTCGAACAACGTGAACGGCATCCTAGGCAGCTCGCGAATCATCCGGTTGCTTGTCGCAAAGCTACCCGACATCGGGCATCACACAATAACCACACGTAGTTTGACCGAACCCGCGATCGTACCCCGTCCGATACACGATTTTTTTTTTGATTCCACGAACAAAGGATACCGCGTGCTACTCGACGGGAAGAAGAGAAAAAAAACAGATTCGCCGTTCTACGATAAGACAGCTGAATATTTAAAAACACGGATCGATAATGCACTTCGAGATTGCTTCGGTTAGTATTGCTTATATGTGTACAGGTTTACAGTAAGATCACAGAGGTACCGGGATATCGAGCGACCCTTTGACCGAGCCCTTAGAGAGTCCTGCGACGTTCGGTTACAAGTACCGGGCAAAAAACGTTTCCATGGACGTTAAATATCCTTGTCACCCATTGACGTCGGAATCTCAAATTCAACTGAGACATAGGTTTAGGGTGAAACGTTCCCTTCGTACAATTTGCTAAATGTTCCCGATCCTTTGCCCCCGTTAGGGAACGAATGAAAACGTTGCGAATCGTGGAAGCGTGCTATCGCCCACGGTTCGGTTGAACGGCGACTCCTTACTATTGGATGTCCTTTGACCTTTCGCAAGTTCGTAGAAGAACTCCACGTGAATTTTCCGAGATAGATCCACCAGTCCGACGATACATATAGTTCTTTTTGTCCTTTCTTTTTAGTGGGAGTCTCCTTGATAAAATTTGTACGATTCGAACGTCATTGAAGTTTACGCGTGAAACTTCGCGTGTTTTTATCGTTTGAATTTTCACCCCGGCCTGTACGATGCGAAATTCTCAATATTCAATGAAGTTGGGAATTCGTAGAGTTTCTTTCTCTTGGCCCAGTGGCGAAACCTGTTACGTTTATCGCATTCAGCGGCAGGATTACAGTCGGACGATAAATAAAAGTTCCCGGGGAAGAATTATTGCTTACAGTTGGCGGAAAAGTGTGTCTGTCCCGTCCGGACGCGGGGTAAAATTTTAATTGAAACTTTCTGCGTCAGGCACGATGTTTCCTTTGAAATTTAAGTGCTTTTTTCGTATTCCGTTGCGCTACGCGTTCTCAGTCCACCTCGTGCCCGTTCTAAATATGGAAACCGAGCGTAATGAAATTTCTTCTCGTTCCTTTTTCCATCCCGTTCTCTCGATAGCATCCCTTTGCCGCGGCACTCTCGCGTCTCACCCTTCGCCCTTCGCCCGTTACACCTTGAAAACTTCGCGACGCGACGTTCCCGTGAATCTCTGTCTCACCACCTTTTTCCCGTGATACATTTAGGAACGCAACTCTCGTTCCAAACTCGCCGGACACTTTTCCAAACTTCCCTCGCGTGGGAACGAATCGCGTATGCACCACCGAGAGTCCCTCGATCTTTCTCGCATAGTTCCCGCACGAATTACAGGATTCACCATCGATTTCCGGAACTCGTCGATTATCTCTCGTTCCTAAACAGTGCAAACCGAGCGATGTTTTCACTCGAACGCAAACGACACTCGATAACTACTTGATTTCAACAGCAGAAGATAACCAACAACAACATTCGACGATCCGCGAAAACCGCGGGATACGAAACCGGGCCGAGAATCAAACAAGGTATACATATATATACATATGTACATATAGAGATGTATATACATATACACCACACGATATTTCTTCACTCCCTTTTATTCGGAAGCACACGGGACCCGAGTACGGGATTTTCTCGAGGGCACTCTCACACCTGTGCGATCTCTCCGATCGGGCAGGGGGGGCACGAGGTCGCACAGTGTTCTCAGGGCGGCAGCCCGCAACCAACTGTGGCTCCCGCCCCGTAGTTCTACCACCCTCCGCAACGCAGGGGGTGCTTTGGCGCCTGCACGCGCGCACCGTACACAAAATGTTCATCGCCCCCCTTCCATCGCGGAACTTTCGACCCTTTTGGAAAGGGACACGCGAGCCCAAACCGAAGGAGAAACTTCTGGTCACCTTCTTTGCGATACTTTCACACTGACGTACGAGGAAGTTATTGTTTACACTTTGAATAGGGACCCTCAACTTGTTTACCAGGGATGATTTTCTTCATTATGGGGATCATCATTGTGGATCGAATTTAACTGGGTAAATTTATGGTTAATGGGTTTATGGACGAAACGATTAAACTTTTGAATTATGTAATCTTAGATTTTAATTATATTTTTACATGGATAGTTCGGAGAAAGTCAACGAATGTGAGGGAGATACGGATAGAGGCTTTGATAAGTCTTTTTTTCGAGTGTAAGAATTGATATTATTAATTTTGTTGATGCGATTAATTTAATAGAGTGTGTCGTATAAAATCTTACGGCACGACGGAGATACAAGTAGATTGGCTCACGCGATTGGGAGAATGCGAAACTCTCGATCATATTTCATGATTCTGCGAGGGGCGACAAAAGTTGGTCGTAACGAATGTGTACTTATCACGTGGAGATAAATCATTCACTGGTAACGATGATTTCACGCTAAGTACCGCGGGCGTTGATTACGGGATTCACGGAATCCCTTTGTCTTAATTCCCCGTCTGCATTTGCCGCCCTACGTTCGTCACATTTCGCAAACTATTCGCTATTGTGCTGAATGAGCGAGCGACGACACCATCAATGGACCACCGTGATTCTCACGACAGAAATCATCCGAAAATCAGTAATCATTTCAGACGAAATGTAAGGAGTTCCCTGTGATAGATTATATTTTGAAGAAAATGAAATATTCGATCGTATAATCTGGGAATATTTGTAAATTCCGTCGCGATTGAAGTTAACGGTTGGAAGATTCAATTTTCGCGTTCTAGAATCTATAACTTTCGGAGGATAGTGCAATTTAACGACGCTCCCTATACTTTCTATACGGTATGTATATACATATACATCGCGTAGATCGATGTTTCAAACGAAGTTCTTTTTCACGATACCCCCGCGAGTACACACAAAGTGCGGACTGATCGAATTAAAAAGCCCTTTTGCTAACTATAGTTTTCCGAAAGCGATTTCAACTTTCGATACGGGAAATGGAATTCCCTTCCTTCCCTAGTTTTACCACATATATATGTATGTATGTATGTATGTATGTACGTGCATTAGACGAATCGAGAAGTAATTTCTACGGCTTCGAATATTACACGAGCGACGGAAGGCGCATTTAAATCCCGCGCAGTCGGTTACGTTGATTAATCTAAAGTTAGTTTTGAAACGAGATGTAGGAGCAATCTAGCAGCGACTAGCGGCAGGAATAATTCAGACCGAACTCTCCGGGACTTACATAAAAGTAACTAGAATTATTCAACCGTCAGGATACGTAGTAATCCGTGGAATCGTTTCTGGATGATTTTCAAAGTTTTTTCTACCATCTTTTCCCCGTTTCAATTTGAAATTCAATTTACATATTTCGATGTGTAACACGCTCGACTGATAATTAAACCCGGACGTACTTTCGTTTGCAAATTGACAAAAAAAATCTTCGTTCTCTTAGCCGACCCTGTCTATAAAAATTCGGAGATAAAAAATAAACTCCGGCTTTCGGTAAAATTGTTTGCGTTCGTTAGAAAAATCAGCGAGCAACATTACAGGACTGTTTATACGAACGACGAACTAATTTGTTCGATTGATTCGAACGCCCTACTTCTGCGGATGCATCTTCTCAATGTATGTGTACATATACGTATATGTATACATATACATACATACATAGAAGCTTGAATATATGCCTCCAAACTTGGACATACATACACGTAAATTTCTCTCTCCGAAAGTGCGCTCTATTTATAGTAACAATTTGTCTTACAATCATCCTGGCACTTTGCCACTTAGAATCCCGCTAAATGTCGCTACGTTTCTTCGATATCGGTGAAACGTATGCGAATTGCATTCACGGGGAAGTTCATTCCCGCAGGAATCTCGTGTACCTGGCTCTCTTAATTACCGTATGTTAATTCACCGTATAAATCAATACCGAACCGTATCGCGACGCTCGACGTCGCGTGATAAACGATTCGTCGTGAAAAAAAGTCTAATATTTATAGTCGAACGATGCTCGTCTCTTTCTTCGTTTCACCGACGTAACTCCGACGTTAGCCGTCAATTTTACGGATCATATTTCTAGCCGTGGGATCAAGAATTCTTTTCTGTCGCCACGAAAAACGAGCGATACGTCCCCGAGGAACCCTTAAAATATCCTATAACCCTTCACGGATGACAATAAATTTTCGTAGGGTCTCCCGAAAGGGAACGCGGAGAGATGCTCGGAATATATAGTGTTCTTTTTCGCCTAACTTCGCCGGCGACGTCCAATGACGATTAATTATGTAAACCACATGAATTTATCCGGTTAGAAAGAATAACTTTGAAATATAAGAAAGAAAATTATCTGACGTAAACTCCGCTTATTTATCGTGTAATTACTTCGAATTAGCTCTGTATTATACTTTGCACTCAACGAAGACGTCATCGTATCCTGTGAAAAATTCCATTGTCCCTGTGTTATAGAACGGAATATAATGTTAGTCCATTTGCCAGGTCCAATTTCATGCTCCTTGTATCCTCCGAAAGCTTATGAGCTTAAAATGATGAAATGAGTTCAACTGATAAATGACTCCTGCTGAAGGGATTAGAGCAACCTTTCGGCGGCTATAGCGACGAAGGTGAGTGCCAATCGATATAAAAGTAGGATTACTCGTGCCTCGTATCATCGGGCTCCTCGCCATCAATCGTTCTTCTCGTTTTGATCGGCGAAAGAACGTAATTAGAGGGTGCACACGTAATCTTGACGGTGAATTTCATTCGACTCGTCTCGCCGCGGGTTTCACTCGCGATCCAATGACTATCAAGACAGCGCTGCCAAATTATGAATTATTTCAATCGGCGTTGTATTTTTAATACCGTAACTTGCCATCGATATTCCGTCTTTGCCCCCTCCCCCACCCCATCCGTTACAATATTAATATTTTATTAACGTCAGGTCGTATCGACTTGCAACCGATATTGGGATAACCGACGTTGTGTACTGACCCAGAAACTTTTACTTCTCTTACGGAAACTGAACACCGCCCCCCGCCGTCCGACTAATTAAACAGCGAAATATAATTCTCTGATGTAAACCGGCGTACCGACAACGCAAGGGGTGAGGGGGAGGAGGGGCACCGATGCGCATTCAACGTTCCGTTTCCCGGCATGCTTAGAAATTCATTCCCGTTATCTTGATCAGCTCCGGGCTACGTCTTAATCCGTCAGGATTCCCATGGACCAGCCGAGATAGAACCAACGTTATTCATCCAAAATTGATCTAGTCATCGGATTGTCTTCGCCGACGCGATCCGTCATGGCCGATGTGATTTGATGAAATGGTCCAGGGGCGGATAGAACCGCGTGTAAGTACGGGAGGGATACTCTTCGGGGATAAATCGAAGCCGAAACCTGGCTGCGTTCGGGCGAATTCACTTAAGTTATCCAGAAACGGTCGGGGGATGATCGAATCGTATCGAGACGGATCGAGACAGATGGAATCGACTAATCATTATACCGGACTTTAGTCACGTGACAAGCTGTACGCGGATAATGGAAAATCTTCGTGGAAGCGGTGGGATCATTTTTAAACCGTACCCGTCGGATCGACGACAGTGACGATGACAAATAAAAAGAGAAAACTATAACGTTCGGATATGTTTCGCTATAAATCATGCCCTTTTTAGATGTTTGACGGTGTATCACGAGTCTAAACCTTCATTTTTCACTTGCTCTCGCTTCCCCCGTGGTTTTTTCTTCAATTTTTTTTATAAGATCTCTCGTGTCGTTCTTTTCACGCGAACTTTCCACCGATCGATCGGAAACGGTTCATTAACAAATTGACGATTAAGGGAAGGAAAGGGATGAGGTCGTTTGATCGATTCGCACGATCAACCAAGCTCTCGCGTTTCGTCGCGGAAATTTCAGCGAGGAAAGCAAGCGAGATGAAATGTTACCTCTGCCGGAAAGCACCGCCTGTTTTCGCATTACAATGGCGGCGGGGTTGATGGAAGGGCGGCCGGAACCCTCGAAAGAAAGGTACGTTAACGCGGGAACGGAAAATTCTAATAAAATGAATAATTTATACCACCCTTAATGCTGGCGCGCATTATATCCGCCTATACAAGTGAAACTTGTCCAATCGGGCCCGTCTGCTTCGCAGAATCTATTTTGCTACTCTTTCATCAAGTCTCCGTTACTATCTTGAAATTACCGGGCCGGTGAAGTTTTAAATGAACAACATTTCCCCTCCCATCGAGTGCATCGCGGCGAATAAAAAAATGTTGCACAGAGTAATATCGCGAAATTACGAGGAAGTCTAATAAAAGTATCGATATTTTCGGCGAACAATTTAAACGAATAGTCAACGAACAATTCGCGAGTATTTAAGGGCAAGTAGGGCGAAAACCTACGAAGACGTGTAAAGTTCAATGGAACGACGAAATAGCTAAAAGCCGGAACTTTTAACCTGTCAAGTGGTCATGACGTTTAATATGTCATCCGGCTCTACGTTCTTACATTATCGCCGGTACAGTTATATTCACCAACAATTCCAGTTCACCAAACAAAAAAAATTGGCATATTACCAACGCGTTATGATAAAATAAAATCAAAATATTACCACGACAACGATTAATAATTACGATCCACCGGTGTAAATTATCTCTTGATCGTTGTAAATGAATCATCATCCCCCGGAAGATCAAGAGGACTGCCACAAAAGTTGAGAAAAATATCCTGATCATCGATTCGAGTCACGATCGTGAGGAATACACGACTGAAGTTCCACGTCGGCGTCGATTAACCGGGGATCCCTTCGTTCCCGTTCTCGGGTGGCAAGAAACTCTTTCGGAAATGGGCGAAAAGGTGGGACGAGTAATCGAACCGGGCAATGTTTCCTCGTTTCGGTGGCGCGATCGTATCGCAGCACCCCCTGCAGTCGAAACTCGCGATTCCTGGTGATTGCGATCGCGGTACAAGCCGCCCCTAATCGCGCGGAAAGTAGCGTGAATTCCGAATTAGCGGAGTAATTAAATCAGGCACATTCGTTACGTGTGAATACCTTGCACTTTGGTGACGCGAGCATGTTATCGGAATTTCTATGGGAACGTGGGAATTTTCATGGGATGACAGTGAGAAAATTTGTCACTTTTCACGCGCGGAATGTTTGCGAAATGGTTGCGAATGTTGTGTAAGAAAGGAAGGGTGATTTTACTGAAGACTAGCCTGGGGGTGGTTGATCTTTAAATAGCCACCGGGGTGGCGGAAACAGACTCCGTTTCGTTAGCTGTCCACGGTGGATTATCACTGATAGGACCGTGCCAAGAGAACTTGGCACCCAAGGTGTGATACGAACAACATTTAAAATCTCGAGATTTTCGAATCAGACAATTGTGAAGGTTTCCGAATCTCCCACGCAGGAATTTTGGAAGCGTCTGAAATCTCCACGTGCACAATTTTTCAAATTTAAAATGTATCCACGCACCAAACTCTCAGAAATTGGAAAATCCAGGATGCGGGCAGTGGAATTAAACAAATATAACGCTCGTAAAAGTCACAGCTTCCACGTTTCAACCCCTCTGATTCCCACCAGCAGTTGTCAAAAATACACATGGTGCCCCAAGACTCTTTCTATCGTCGCCCCTGGCCAGCCAAGTGTTTCCCGTCTCGCGCCTACGAAAGAAACTTTCGCTCTTAGTTTCGCGACGGGAGTTTCCCCTATCGGGTTCCGGCCACGGGGTTGAAACCTCCACCCACACACGGTGGGTGGCAACGGTGACCTCTTCCGAAAGCGTTGAACCATCGGCCGGCGGCTTGTTAAAGGAAAGATAAGTCAGCGGGAAGCGTATCGGGTCGCGAGGAACCAAAAGATCGGGGACACGGAGTTATACATATGTATATCTCGCTCACGAAACAGGTTAAATGCAGTTTATTCACGCCGCTAACTTTTTGCCCGACTTATCCGCCGACGCCGGCCCGGTATGTAAATGAGAAAAGTTTTATTAACTTACGGGAACGGTTTTAATTGGTTTTATTAAATATTCACCGCGGGAACAAATGGACGGCGGATGCTGTTTGCTTGGCCGGGGAAAGATAAGTCGCCTCGGACGAATGTTAAAGAGTAAATTGTTTTCTCCCCCCCTCCCTCCCACCCTCCTTTGGCAGGAAGTTGGCTGCTGTGTCGTTGGTTAAATCGGGAAATAATTTCGGGCGAAAATCTTTTCCGAATTAGGAAAGTCCGTTGTACATTTTGACGTGCGAACAAAAGTTCGAGTTAATAGATTCATCACCGGGTTTAACGGTTCGGTTCTGCAATCGACAGAAATAGTTCGGTTTATTCGAACTACGATGCCCACCGAAACTTTAATGCGATTCAAATATAATTTCCCGTGATCTCGTGTCGGTCTTGGCGACAATTAACGGGAGTAACTTGATTCCGCGATACAACGAGGGTAATATCGGACTGGTAAATGGCCGGCCGAAGTTGCATGTGTTGTAAATTTTCTATTATTACAGAGAACTACCGTTCGATTATCACGTACGCCCGTTCCGCGTGTGTTTGCGTTAAAATACAAAAGCGTGCGGTAAGGAGAAATACAGAGGGGATATTACGGGACATTGTTATTAAATAAAACGAGTTTATTGAATCGATATCTTACGAAAGAGTGTAATTATCTTCGACCACCAACCGCCGTGGCAAAAGGAAGTGACGCGACTGTTACAGGTAACATAGACGAAGGTGAAAGAATGCGGAAACTTCAAAACGAAAGTAATAATTCGTACGGACGGAACAAACGCGAGAGTGTTTAATCCGTGAGGACAAGTTAATCAAGTGGAGCGATTTATTATTAGCTGCGAAAGATCGAAGGCTAGGTGTCAATTCAAACTGACTGTCAAAACTATAAATGTCGATCCAGACCGGGATGGATTTAAAAAGAATTGAATAAGGGAGCAGATAAATCATGTAACACACTGGCGAGAAAATTAAAACGGAAGATCAGATGTCGCGAAGCAAGAGAAAGGAAGTGAAAGTGAATCTTCCCCTCAAAATTCATTCTCCCATCGTCAACCGCTCGAAATATTAATACAAAAGACTCCAACAACAACCGGCGGACAATAAACCGTTGCACTTTGTACGTGCAGAAAAAAGAAACTGCTATTCTCTGTACGCCGCAGAATAAACACGGTGTCTTTCAAAGCGAACGATGCAAAAGCGCAACGTTCTGTATTTTCGTTTAATTTGCTGATGCAAATATCATTGCCGTCCGTCGCGCCTGTTAACGAGACGCGTAACGCGAGAGATGATTACAATATCAGCTAGGTAAAAAAAAAATTCTACTCGCCTCGAAGCCCGCCGATTTCTATTCCAACGGTAGGTATACTTGGGGCCGCGGTAATTGAGAAACAACCTCGTAACAGTTTTAAGTTCGTCGACGGCGAACAATTGGAGAAAGCAATTAACGTTCTCGCGTGCGCCGCCGCCGCCGCTTAGCAAATTTCTCACATGTGGACTTTGGAAATTGAATTACCCGACTCGCTGTGTTCTACGTTTCGCCTAATGTTATGTCAAGCGTCTCGATGAAGCACCGACGAACAAGACGTCGAGAGATCTCGACTATGTCAAACAACATGCACCCACACACACATTTATATGTTCGTGCTGTATACAGACTCTATATACACGTTCAGCGAAATTTCTCTGCGAAATTACACCGTAGGAACAATCAAATTTTTCAAATTACGATATGAATTTCGCCGGACTAACATAGAATTCGACGATTTTTAATTAAAAGCGCCGGTTTC
Source organism: Mimumesa dahlbomi (assembly GCA_917499265.3). NCBI lineage: Eukaryota > Metazoa > Arthropoda > Insecta > Hymenoptera > Crabronidae > Mimumesa > Mimumesa dahlbomi. The sequence goes on from OU824118.1 coordinate 14,589,460, forward strand.
TCGCGGACGGCGGTTAACATTTTTTTCTACGGCGAACGCCGGCGGGTAAATTCAAACAAAACCGATATGAAACAGGGTTGAAATAGTGTTATCCGGCAGTGACAGCCACCGTCACGTTCCAACACGTTGAAACATTGTTATGAAACGCCGGCTACTGTCGTTGACGTACAAAGCGAAGACTCGCGACTGTGTGGGGGCAAAAAAAAAGAAAAAATTGTCGAATACAATCAACTACGATTCAATTTTCAAGCTCGCGTGTACGTGATGGCGAAACAAACCGTACGACCGTTTCTTTGACCAGTTTACACGGTCACTTGAACCCTAACACTCGCGCCGTTAAACGTACAGGATTCACGTGAAAGCAGCGTGCGATTACACGGCGGTATTTTTATCAAACGATACACCAACCCCCCTCCCTCCCCCTCTACACACCTTTCCCTTTGTCTTTAAAAAAGTGAAATGCAAAACAAGCGACACGTTGTCGAATTTCAAAGCCAACGTTATTAAATTTGACAAAAGACCACCGTTACGGGGTAACTAAGGTTTCAATCCCATACGTGACACCCTTATCGTAACAATACCGTCGACGAGAGACCGCTGAAACGCAAACTTCTTCATCGATGTCTAATTAAATCGCGCAAACGACAAAATTCTAATATAAAAACAACTCGCGAATAGAGAAACAATTACGGTGTGTAAAAAACACAGACGGTAATGACCGTGGTAAACGACGCGAGGTACGCGAGAGCGAACGTTTCCCTAAGGGCCCCGCATTCCGGCCCTTCGTCGACCCCGTGCACCCGGCATAAATACCATTGCACCTTCTTCGTCGCCCCATCGGGACATGGTGCACGCAGACGGTGCAAGTAGTTCGTTGTGAAATGCTAAATACCGTCGGCGTCCCGCGCGTCTATTTATAGAGTCGGCCGGATCGATAGCTGCCCACTATAGAGAGGAGCGACCGAGAGAGAGAGAGTGAGTGAGTGAGTGAGTGAGGGAGAAAGGGACGGGGAGAACGCGAGGAAGTCGAAGAAGGCTAAGGGAGAGAGAGAGAGAGAAAGAGAGAGAGAGAATATATGCCCCGCGGAGCTTTTATGCATCGCTGCCCGCACCAATTCTATCCTGCCATTTCGACTCTAGCTGCTCGACTTGACAACTTGACTTCCGAGACCTTCGACCAGACACCCTTCTTACCCTTCGCTGAATCCTTGGAAGGGGGGTTTTATGTGTGCCCGTGCACAACGGTGTCCCGTAAGGTGGCCCAGATTCGGTTAAATTGAAACTTCCACGGGAACATGAATTTTTGTTATTTCCTTTCGGAATTTCGGAAGATCGATGGAGCGTCGTATTATTTTCTTTATGGAATGATAATTAGATTCAATTCTCAGGGGATTATCATTTTTCCACGAAGCTTACGCCCACGTGACGATGGTGATAGTGGTGTTGGTGTGTTATCCACGGTATATCCAAAAGCAACAACGTAGAGTGACGAATAGATCGATAGGGCTGATGTATGAAGAACAAATGACACCTGTTCAGTTCGTGCACGGTATATGTATATGTATATGTATATGTATATCGAATTAAAATGTTGAGATGGTAACCGACATTCAGCTGCACCGGATCGATATCATTTTCCCCTAATGTCCGGCGGCACGAGCGCGTAACGTCTCGATTGAAACTTTCTAAGGGAAAGAATCGAAACGAATTCTCCACGCGGTAGTCCGTGCTCGTGTCGTTTCAACGCTCGCAAAGTCAACAACGGCCCGGAAACAAGCGGAGCAAGTCCACTGCTTTATTAATCGTGTGTTACCGGCAAACGTGTGCCGACACACACGTACATATGCGTGTGTATGTACATACATCGACGTACATGTATGTATCTTCGGTACGATTAATACACACGTGACAATCGGGATTTAACGACGTCCGACAAAGTATACTTGATGAAATTCAAATCGAAACTCGTTCATGTTGAAGAAGAATTTCGAAATTTCGTTCGAAAATTTCCACGAATTCCGGTGAAATTACGTGAACTGAAAGTATACGTTTCAGGGATAAACGTACTTCCGGGGTCGACGGGATTCTTTCGCGGAAATAAGGATAATACTACACTTTCAAAGGATCGCGAAACAAAATCCGTGTGTATGTACGTGTGAGTTGTATTCGAGTCGTGCGTCGACGTGCATCCGTGCGACGTCCGCGTCGACGGCGAACGACGGGAACGATGATCCGCCCGAGGGTCCGCGTTTTGTTCCAAAATCAGCCGCGCAAATGTGAAATGTGAGAGTTCACGTTAAATTTAGTTGCGCCTCGTCTCTCGCCCGAACGTTATACTTGATCTCGCAACGAACCGCGACCTACTCCAAGTTTTTTTTCCATCCTCTCTGTTTTTTTTTCTCTTCCCTTCCTCTTCTTTTTTAATATTTAACGAACCTCCGCTGCCTCCCGTGTCTTTGAGACACGTCGCAAAGGGTTCTCCCCGTCCTTCGGAAAACACTTCGGAATCGCGACGCGACGCACGGAAGTTCTCGATAGACTCGGCAATTTAATACAAAATAAAAAAAGAGAAAAAGGAAACGGTTATGAAGTTCCCTATGAATCTCTGCATTGCTAGAAAACGATTTCTGGACGCGTATTTTCTGTTTCGTACTTCTAGGGACACCCTTCGGGGACACCTGGTATCGGTTAGTATAAGAAAATGGAGTACTTCAGTTTGCGATCCCTAACGAGAAGCGTATTATATCTGTTAGCCTGGTCTAGAACAAACAATTCGCCGACGTAAAAAGTTACCCGGGCGGCTGGCAAATGAAAGGCTGGGAAATTGTATACGCCACCGTCCGAAATTAACGGCGTTTGCGCTTTGATTGCGATCTAAATTGAACGCCCATGAAACAACCTTTCCCCAATTTTTTTTTCGCGCGACCGATACAACACACGGACGGCACACTGGTCGCGGTTAAATTCCGACGACCCGATAAAGCGGAAAACGAGTCGTCGCGGGTCCGACAAGTGGAGCGATATTAGACGCAGATAAAACGAAAGAAATTCATTCGAGTTCACCGTAAACAAGAAAAACGAGCCGTAAATATCGCACGATAATGCAACGCTTCGCGAAATTGGCCCCAGGAATCGACGCGGTAAAAGTGCTTATAATACCATTATTCGGGGTTTTCTGCCGTGAAATAAATATGAACTGGTTGTCGCGGCGCCGGGGGAGCTAATTTGGATAATGGGAGGCCGAGTTCCCTCGCGTTAAACCGGAGGAGAATCGCTGAGTGCTTCATTAAGGAACTACCGCACAAAGATCGGTCTAGCAACGGAAGACAAAAGGAAGAAATATCCGAGAAAGAATCTTTGGGCCCGGATGCATGCTCATTCCACCGAAGACGTAAATTTCCGACCCATTGTTAGCGATTCGCAACTATTCTTACCCGGAAAACGCGGTATCTAACTCGTATTATATTAAATACTAATTACAAATTGACGACGCGTCGGAAATCTTCGTTTCAATTCACGGTAAATTTACACCGAGCGATACGTGAGAGTTCATTATGTTTGCATCCACGGTTTTTCTCTAATTAGACCGCCGATTCGTGTTCTATATTCGAATTCTTCAATTATTACCGGCGAACCTCGACGCGGAGAATTCGTGCACCAGCTCAGACTACCAGCGTACGAATATCCAGGGGGAATCACCGGGGGGGAGAGAAGTCTACCGACCCAATCGTTTCCTCGCGATGCGGAAAAGTGAATAGAACAGAGACGGTCGGCTAGATTCACGGAAATAGAATGTACAGAAGCGCCCATTAGCGACCTGTTTGTGTACTTCGGCGTGGCTCGAGAACACTCCTTCTTCCCCGCGGTACTTCATCTCCCGGGAAAGGAGCTGACCTCGCCCCATTGTCTCCGAAGTGCAGTGCACCTCGACCAGCGGAAGAAAACAAAAAGGAAAAAGAAAGAAAAGGAAAGTAAAAAAAGAGGAGGAGAACGGGAAAACAAGAGGATAATTCTATGTGAACGTGTCTGTTTCGTGCTGTGTCGCCTCCTTCAGCGGTAACGAGTAGATTTCCCGCGTAGCGGAGAGAAGAAAAGCCGAGGATTCCGGAAGAACCGGGAGTCGAGGGAAATCGAGTCGACCGTCGCGAAAGACAAGACCGGCTAATGGTCTCCATTATTTAAATCCATATTTCCGTGGGTCGTGATAGTCGGCCGTGCGACGAATACGAAACATTTATCTGGCACTTTATCGGTTCGTTTCTCTCTCTCGTTTTATTTCCACGTTTCTGTTTTAGAAGTGAATTAAATAACGACAGATAACACCGAGCGTTGCGTTGCGTTTCAAACGGGGTGGAGTGACCATTTTCAGGGGAAAAAAACAGAGGAACACCTTTTTTCAACGAAATCGAGTACCGTATCGACTTATCTGATCGTTTTAATGTAATCAAGCCAGGTGCGCTGAACAAAAAAAAATACAGAGAGAGAGAGAGAACACACAGGTTGCCCGAAACTACTGGGCCAATTTTTCGTTCATTTACCTGAGTGGGTCCGTGTCACGCACGTATCCGGTGTTCGGTGTCACGTCGAATAACCGAACAGCCCCGTCGTTGGTGGGGTGAACCGTCAATTAACGGTTCGACGAGCGTTAATTAGGCCGGGCACGCAAAAACTAATAACACGTGGGCGGAAGAGGGGAGGGTGGAGGTGGTGACCCGTGACGAGAAGAAATTTCAGTAAACGAGGAAAGCGGATGGGAAACATAAAAGTGATTCCTGACACACAAGCGGATAGGAAGGAAGAGCTCGCGACCCACATAAATAAATTTTACGCGAACCACGAAGGGTGGAGAAATCAAATCTCTGGAGTCTGCACGCAACGATGAGTTATTTTTACGGTTTTTTTTTCTTTCTTTCTGGCGAAACGCTCGATACTCTACCGCGGGCTGATCTCTTTTGTGCTTGAAATTCAATTTCCACGCCCGCTACGGGGAAACATGGAAATTAAACGACAGCGGGACGACAGAGTGTTTACCTTCGATATTCTGAAAAATTATTTTCGTAATGTTTAGGAACATCGTTTTTTCGGCGAGTTTTTCTCTCTTTGGTGATTAAAATATTATTCGACCGCGCCAAAAGCTTTGCTCGTCGGCAAGGAAGTCGAGATTTTGTCGGTCGAGGAGTTTTTTTGTGCTCCTTTCCGCGGACAGAAAGATAATGAATTCGTTTATGCGAGAAAATTTAATTTACTCGAAAACAGGGAGCAGAGAGAGAGAAAGGGGAAGTAACTGGAATTATTTTCTCTCGACAAACAGCATCAAACATGTTAAAAATTTGTATAGAACATCGCCCGATTTACAATTCCCTTTTTCGGGCGCGTTTCCACGTTCTTCTAGCGTGGGAAATAATGAATTCATTCACTAAGGAAAATTTCATCCTTGGTAGAATGATGAAAGGCATCGTGGAATATAGCAGTTTTTTTTGTATCCCTCTAAACGGAATGTACAATGCGCAGATTTTGTTTTTGTCGCGGCACGAATGGACTCGTAATTCATTTCCAGCCGATATGGAAACACCGAATTCATTTCGTTGGTGAACTTCTCCCCGGAAATCGGGTAAAACGAGTTTTTAACCGACAAACAATTTTTCCTCGTGCGTTTCACGGTAGGTCGAAATGGGAATAAAAATCTGCGCCCTGGAATTGCAGAACCTGGTCGCGATTCGCCCGCGTTTAATTGGGTTAACCGTTTTGGAAACAATTAAGACGGGAAAGGTTCACAATTCGACAAATTTTCACGCAGATAATCTTACCAAGTTTGTCTCTGAAATGTTTCGTGAAAACCTGTACGTTTTCGTATGGTATCTAGTATGTTAAAATTTGCATCAAATAAGAATGGATTCGCGACCCATGCATATCAATTTTGCAGGGAAACGGAAAAAAAATCCGGTGGAAAGGCAAATCAAATGCTGAAAGTCTCCATGAATTATTTCGCAGTTTCTGCGTGCAAGCTGATACACCGCCATAAATGATTCCGTATATCCTTCAATTCGACCTAAAAATAAAAAGAAAAGGAACGCGAGGAAAAGACCGTTACTTTATTCCAGACGGAAGTTCAGATTTTTCACAGAGAAAAATTCACCGTAACGCTACCGGGCGTTCGTAATTTGCTCGCCATTTCCGCAATTTTTGACATATTTAAAAGATCCTGGACGTTTTGGATTCGTAATTTGAAGCTGAATAAGCTGGTGCAAGATTCAGATGGATATCTAAAAATTTGTGGAAATGGAAAGCGAATTACGAAAATCGCGAAAAATCGTCAAATTGAAGCAGTTTTTCGTTCGGCATTCGCTCAATTTTTGAGATAGCGGTCTGAAACTTGTACCATTGTTTTAGTTAGGAAATTCTACGGCAGATCAATATATAATAGTTGTACTTTTCGAAAATTTAATTTTTCGCCAAAATCTGAAGGGGGTAGGTCAGGATTTTTTGCGATTTTCGTAAATCGCTCGCCATTTCCACAATTTTTGAGATATCATATTGATTCTTTCACTGACTTATTCGGTTTCGGATTCCGCGTCCAAAACGTCCGGGATCATTTTAATAGCTCAAAAATTGTAGAAATGGCGAAGGAATTACGAAAATCGCAAAAAATCCTGACCTACCCCCTTCAGATTTTTGCGAAAAATTAAATTTTCGAAAAGTACAACTATTATACATTGATCTGCCGTAGAATTTCCTAACTAAAACAATGGTACAAGTTTCAGACCGCTATCTCAAAAATTGAGCGAATGCCGAACGAAAAACTGCTTAAATTTGACGATTTTTCGCGATTTTCGTAATTCTTCCGTCATTTCCACAATTTTTTAGATATCAAAATGATTCTTTCACTGACTTATTCGGTTTCGGATTCCGCGTCCAAAACGCCCTGGACCATGTTAATAGCTCAAAAATTACGGAAATGACGAAGGAATTACGAAAATCGCGAAAATTCGTCAATTTCAACCAGTTTTTCGCTTGCCATTTCCACAATTTTCAAGATAGCGACCTGAGACTGGTACCATTGATTTAGTTAGGAAATTCTACGGTAGATCAACCTATAATAGTTGTACTTTTCGAAAATTTAATTTTTCGCAAAAATCTGAAGGGGGTAGGTCAGGATTTTTTGCGATTTTCGTAAATCACTCGCCATTTCCACAATTTTTTAGATATCAAAATGATTCTTTCACTGACTTATTCGGCTTCGGATTCCGCGTCCAAAACGCCCTGGACCATGTTAATAGCTCAAAAATTACGGAAATGACGAAGGAATTACGAAAATCGCAAAAAATCCTGACCTACCCCCTTCAGATTTTTGCGAAAAATTAAATTTTCGAAAAGTACAACTATCATACATTGATCTGGCGTAGAATTTTCTAACTAAAACAATGGTACAAGTCTCAGGTCGCTATCTCAAAAATTGAGCGAATGCCGAACGAAAAACTGCTTCAATTTGACGATTTTTCGCGATTTTCGTAATTCGTTCGCCGTTGCCGCAATTTTGGAGGTATTCAAATGATCCGGGACGTTTCGAAAAGTGCAACTATGATAATATCGACAGGATGGAGAAAATAGAAAAAACGAAAATGAGGGGGAGCCAATGAAACAACGAAGACTCGAAACGGCGATTCCGAACACTGTGAAAGGAATCACTTTGTGCCGGCGATTCTACCGAAACGTATCGATATTCACACGTCAATCAACAACTCACAATAAAACGTTTCTCTTTATACCGCGATCAAACCTGATTGTCTACCGTGCTTTATTCTCACCGATGCAACACTCCGTGAACATTGATCCAACGCGGATAAATCATTCAACCCGCAAACAAACTTTCCATCATCCCAGATTATCATCCGTTTTGCAATTTCTCCCCTCTTCTTCATCAATCACGATTAAAATCTTACACTTTGAAATTTTCTACGCTCTAAAATTTCCACGCACGGACCGTTCTACGTCCAAAAAAACCCTATACACCTGAAACACCTGTGCGTAACAATTGTTAAGGAGACTGTTCGATCGTTGATAGATTTCCACGCGTTTCCGGTGTGAAACCAGCCTAAGGGTGTAAAGGGAAAAGCTGGTCGCCGCAAGGCGAACGCAACAGCGGGAGCTACTTTGTACCAGAGGCCTCTCCTGGGCTCGGGATAGAAAGAATCGATATTCGCACGCGGGTCGATATCTCGCGGCAAGGCCACACCACGACCCTTCTGCATTATTGATGCCTGATGGACGGCTTTTATGGAATGGGGTGTCTCGCTGTTTGCGGGTCACCAAGCCTCGCGTGCCGGCCGCCCGGTGTCACAATAATTTTCTCACCGCATACGGCCCTCGTTCGCCACGCTGACATGTGCAACGTAAATGCCGAGATATATCTAATCAAAGCATTAACCGACCCGACTAGCCTTTTTTACCGGCGTACGTATGTTCCCGCCCGGAATTCTTCGCTTCGGAACCATGCAATTATCCCGACACGTAGCCGGCGAGTAATCTTGTAACGCAGAAAATTATTTCACACCCCCGGTTACATGGATTTTGCGTGTTCGATAGGTACGTTCCCTTAGAGATTGTGTATAAAAATGAGAACCGGGGGATTAATCGATAGATATTTTTTTTTCTCTCTTTATTCCTTCAAGGATGAAGTTCAACGTTAAACGTATATTTTTCATGGCCGTGGTGGTGGTAGTAGATGACAGTATTATTTGAACCCTGTGTGCTTAATAGTGTTAAACGATAAGACTACAATGTACGTACGTAGCACGATTATAGTGGAACATTTATTTCTTCCAAGTGACAAGTTCCCTACGGCGATCTGCCATTACGACCTTGCGGGATCAGTATTATAGTAATCCGCATGAGGAAGTCAAGCACGCTGGGTTATGATGTGTGCTCCTTTCGCCTTGATAAATGCACGTCCTTTGCTGAATAATTGAGCGATAACGGAACTAAAGCGGACCAAGTTCATGAACAATTACTTCGGGAGGAATTGATCCGGATGAATTTCAACTTGCGAGATTCGTTTACGTCCCCGATATGTATATTTAATAATAATTATTAATCCTTGAAGAAACTGCGACAGAATTCACGAGAAAATCCATTCGTTGTTTAAACTTCATTTGTCGTTCCTTCATGTACTACGCTATCGTTGTTTTCGATCTCTCTGGATCGTTTACGGAAAAGGAACTTGTTAATGATAATTACCCTCCGGTCGACCGACAGCCTTACTCGTAGAAATCAGTTCGTCAAAATATCGAAGCAACAGTTGATCGATCGACAGGCGCTGATTAATCTACGTAGGAAATCTACTGCAAAATTAATGACAGATCGCGTGGTGGCAGCCACGTAGAAGATTAATTAGCTCGATACACACGCCCAGAACACACACGTTTTATTTATATTTAAATACCCCCACAGGCGGACACGTACGAGAAATCTAACGCGAAACTTTCAACATTTCTACGGAAACAACAACGTAGTCTTCCAGCGGATGCGATTAAGTTTACTTTCCCGGCACAGCTTGGCAAATCGAATATAAGATGCGCAGGGGAGGAAAAAAAAACAGCCCGACAAAAAAATGAATCCGTGAGAAATACGAACGCAGGCGCGAAAGAGATTCTACGTAATAGTGCCATTGACACGGGAGTATAAAGTGCATCCAGCCGCCGCGTACGTGAGCTCAAAGTGAATTCTTTTCAGCCGATATTGGAATTTCGGTCTATCGAGACACGCCGGGGGCGAGGCAATCGTGGCGAATGCATTCACAACCGGCGGCCCTCCGCTTTTTATCCTACACACAAACGCATTATCCGCTCACCTACGTAAAACAACTGCGGATGAACTTGGTCGGTCTTCGCGTATCCACAGGTGTTGAATCGTTTTTCGCGGTTCTCAAGTTTCCATGTGTATCGATTTTTTACACTCGTATGTGTATATCGGGGCCTCGAAATTTGGAGAATTTGAAATTTTTCAAACAAGAAATGTTTTTTTTTAGATTTCACATTTTAACGATACACCGACTCGACAGGAAATGGTTTCTTTTATACGGAAAATACTTGATAAAAGTTTCCACGAGAATAAGATGCATTTTCTATCCGTATTCTTTTCAGTTCTATCTAAGACTAAGCTGTGTCGGGGGCTGAACAGATTTTCCGATATCCAGTCGTCCGCTCGTCGCGTTCCTTTCACTGAAATTTCCGCGAAATTGACGGTGAGAAATTGCTGAAATAATATATCGTGACTATCTGTTCCCTGTCGGAAGTCTGTGACTTATGCAATTCCATTTAGAAATTCTTAATCGTAACGTGACGTTCGCCGGCGAAGTCGAGTCTCCAGGAACAGGGATTCGTCGGCGGGAAATTATGCAAAACTTCGCTTCGTTTCGGACGATTAAAAAGCGGGGAAAATGATACACGTCTCGCGGCGATACCCATATTTCCCGAAACTAGTTTGAAATTCGGAACATTTGAGTCGGGATAATTCTATAATTTAAATGGAACCTAATTACCAAATGTTAAAGCTTTGTTCGTTCGTCAGAATTCCATTATTCTATTAAGTAACACAGTCGGGACACCGAACAGAATGAAAAGCACGAGCGAATTCAAAACCCGGGGAAACGCCGGCTCGAAAACCTCTACGAACTGATAAAGAAAAAATTATTTCATTTACCCCGACGTCGGCGGACAGTCTCTAAAAACGAAAAAATAGAGAAAAAATCCATAACTCAGCGTAACTTCGACATTTCTTTAACGACCGTCGGACATTTACAGCAGCCTCTTTATTAAATCTTTCATCGCGAGGCGTTGCGAATTTTATTTAAAATCTCAGGCATAAAGTTTCTTCGTTAAATTTCCCGGATTTTATATCAGCCATTTTTCGTGAACGTATTACCCGCAAAATTAAATTAATGCAAAAAATCCCACCGTACGAAAGTCCGACCATTCCTTCGAACCGACAGAAATTTTCAAAATTTTCAAAATCTACGTAAAACCACCTTAAAATGGCGATCGACGATCCTCAACGAAACATCGGGAAATATCTCCACGAGACACGTTCCCCCCCGTTTGGCAAACTCGTTTCGCAAGGTGTTCAAACCGGATACGAAGTAAATTAGCAGCCGCGCGACGCCACCGGGGCTAAATACCCAAACTGGAGTTGGGTTGCCATACAATTTGGCACAGAAGTGCCGCAGTCAAGTTCTCGCGGCTTGTCTTAGAGGCAACCTGGCCGCTTTATACGGAGCCTCTCTGTTTTTAGTTGGTGCCTTGAAAAGAAGTAGGTTACAGGACCCAGATATACATACAAAACAACAAAAAAAAAACGAGGAAGGGGAAAAGGGAGAGAGAGAGAGAGAGAGAGAAGGAGAGGAAAAGAGAGAGTGAGGAAAAAGAAATGAACCACTGAGGTGAACGGTGGAAGGAAAATGTAAAGTACAGCTCATATTCATATGTGGCGTTATAAAAGTGAGAAAATCGATACTAGTTAGTCGGCTCGCTGCTATCCTACTCCCGTTTCCCCATTCTATCCGCCACGATCCATCCATTTCTCTGGATATACCCCACCGCCGTCCGTTTCGTTCTATTCTCTTTCTCGTTATCTTCCAACATTTCTCTCCCCGGCCATTCAGAGAGATCCTTAATTTCGCCGCTACATCGCCTATAACTCTCGTACAAAGAACACTCCCCTCCCCCTCCCCCTTCCCTTTCTCCGCCTTGCTTCGGTGTAAAATCTTTCTCTTCCTGTTCGAAGGGCCAGCCAGTGGTACCTGGACGTTTTAACAACCACACACATACTCGAATGGCTACAAAGATATACGTCCGTCGTGTGTGGGTCAGAGGAATGTAAACGAGCGACGTTAAACGAAGAGTAACGAACGAATCGGTGGAAAATACACGGCGAGACCCGAAGTGCGCAACGCCTCGTCTACGTACATACATACACCACCGTTGAAACGTGATTTCGCGTCAAGTACCCACTTACTCGAGCACCCTATTTTCCGGGATAAGGGCGCGTAGACGTAAGTGCGTAATAACATGTATATTAACACCGACGTTGATAAGGACGGTGCGACCAATGTGTTCGTTTTTTTTTTCGTTTTTCATCGTTTTTAAGTGCCACGCTTGAAACCTCGGTACTCGATGTAACGAGTGGTTGCGAGGAAGGGGGAAAAAAAAGAGAACGGAGCGGGGAAAAAAAAACACATAGTACGGAGTATGGAAACGCGTGGTTTCGTCAACCGTGGGCGATACAACGAATGACCCTGTTTCGCGATGCGCTGCTCGCAGGGTGGCAGGGGGGGGAGGGGAAAGGCGGTACACTTTTCCGCATCGGTTTTCCGTTCACGGTAGCGTGAAGACCGACCACGGTGGTATCATCGACTGGAACTCGTTCCGCACGCGAGCGAAAAGTTTCGCCGGCACGCGGAGGTTTTACGGGGAAACCCGGTTGCACGGCGTCGCATGCATTCAATTTAAATAATTTTGAATAACTTGGCACGCCAACGATCGCGATGCCTCGCCGGAAATTCCTTCGAGCCGATGGACGAAGTAAAATTGCTTAATTGTACCGAGCCGCAATTCGTTTCCTCGAAGCACGAAAATAGAAATATACGGGAAGGTGACCGATATTCGAACGGTATTTCACGTCTCTCACGGGAGGATATTTTCAATATTCATCGTTCATAGTTCTCTATTTTGACCTACATCCTATCGCCTTTCTACCGGTAGAAACTTCTCCCTCGACCGGACATCGAGAATCTTTTATTTTTAATAATTGCACCGACGATCTTCGCTAACATTGTAAATTATAATCCGTTTCTCTGCGAAACGTTTCTCGTCGTCGTAGACGATATATTTCATTGGTTTCCAGTAGAATCGATAGAACGTGTGTACCATGTAGCTCGAATAATTCAACGCAAGTATCGCGCGAAAGAAACAACCGATCGAATGAAACGAGACTCGTCAAACCGACTAATTCTCGGTCGCCTCGATCGCACCGATCGTGCACGGATTACTCGCGCAAGGGCATTGAATCCAATAAAACGAATGCGTTCCGAAATTCTAAGCGATATTCGAACGATTGGCCGGTGAAAAGGTCAGCTCGTTTTTTTGTTCCTTTTTTTTTCTTTTTATACGCTATGTGCCGTGAATAACGGGCGACCAACTTCGACCGGTAGATGAACTATCGAAATATGAAAGGGCACACGGTGCGGCGTGTAAATACACGATACGATCGCAGACGGTACGCAGAACGGGTAAATAATGATAAATAAATACGTGATCTACGATCGTGCGTGCGTTCAACCACGTCGTAAATGAACGGCGACCGAAATATTCGTTTATATATACATATACGAAACGAACTGCGACATTCGAAATATGAAAATGGCAACTGACTGTCGCGAGCAGGGGAATTGGTTTTCCCATGGTGGAAAGTTCATTTACAAAAAGTGACTACATGCCGCAGTATACTACACATCCGGACGAGGTACGCGGAAAATCGTGAATTCAAATCGTGGTCAAATTTTTCGTTATTTATTCAACAGCCGACGGTAACTTTTCATCCTCGTCCCGAAACTTCTGACCGAAAGCTCTCCCACCCCCCCTCAAGTTTACGTGAGACTTCGCTAGCGTGCCGCGAGAATATCACGTGTGTATAATGGACAATTGAACTTTTCTCACGAAGTCGTTTCCCCGGTTGTACTCAATTTACAGCGAGTGCCGTAAGCGCCATACGGCGGCCTTGTTATATCAATAATTGAGTCACCGCGGAGTTTCCAACTACGACACTTCGTTTCCAAATTCTATTTCAGCAAGACGTACGTACACGCGGGGCGACCTGCGACTTAACGAGCGTCGTCGGGCGTCGTTCTACGCGACGACGACGGTAAACAACGCGCTACGTCGCTATACAAGAAATAAGGGAAAGAAATGTGAAACGCGAAACACCATCGGTGATGTTTGATATATCGGTAACGATTTTATGCAAATGTCATCGGTGTAACACACGCCCGCAGGGTCTCGCGATGTAATACAGAATTTATTTTTCATCCTTCGAACCCCTCACAGATGTTCTTTAGTGTTATTGGTTGACGGCTGAATATCACCTGACACATTGACCTCCGTATATATTTCACCGCACGCGTAAATGTATCCTTCCGCGAAAGGTGCTGTATCAATGGCGTCTAATTTATCGCCGAAGGTTCCGTCGAAAGAAAAGAATAACCGACCTCCACCGAAACCGGGGAAGTAAGCTCAAAAACGGCAGCGGATCTTCCACCGCTTTCAAAACGCGATACTTTGACAGATATTAATGTCCTGTGAAAAATACACAAAAAAAAACAGGGGAAAAGACACTGACGACGCTCGAGACGGGGGGGAGGTCTACTTTCTTTTGAAACGGTGAAAGAAACTCGTACGCGAACCAGATAAGGCGGATCCTATCAATTGAACGTTATAGAGGGAGAATGTATGAAAACCCGAGTCACCAGGGCCCGATGAAAGTATGATGAAATACGGGAGGAAATTTCATTGAAAATTAAAACACATCCCGTGGGATAAAACTGTAAGAAAGACACCGCGGTTTCGATGTCCGTATTACGAGTACCGACTTCATTACACCGAGCGAATGGTTAAGGTAAGGTAATATCACTGGATGAAAAATTAAACCGAATCAATAGAACTACAGTTAAAGAATAGTATCATAATTGCTGCGACGGGAATAATACTTTAAATATGCTATACATCGTCGTCAATAAAACAGCAAACTATGACGTATATCACGAGGCCCTGGTATAACGTAACGAGTTCTCCTGATGGAAATCATTGTCATTCCTCGAAAAATTCTTCCGTGTAAATTTTTCCCTGTAATAAGAGACATTGGTATTACGCCTGGTGGAATACCATTTCCGGGAATAATTCACGGGCAGATTCGTAAAAAAGCTCGTAAACCGCGGACAGAACGTAATCGCATTAATTACCGCGTTTCACCAGAAACGAGTTCGAATTCGCCGGACGACGTATATTGTCTTCAGTAGTACAGATCCCTGTATGCGCACTTGATAAGTGATACGACCAGAATATTGATCAGACGTAGTGATATGCGTCGGTATGCAACGCGCCATCTGTGCGAGAAGTTCTCAACTTTCTCGACAGACGGAAAATCTTTAAGAACGATACTCGTGGATCGATTTTGAAAAATTTCGCGATCTCGTAGGAACCTCCTAAAAAACACACGTCTAAGAAATCTATTCTCAGAAAATCTCTTCGAATTTCAATCGTTCGCGGGGTTCAACCAATCAATTCCCATAGATTCTCGTTTATAGGTCACGTTACGTGACAGTAATGTCTGGCAATTAAAAAAAAATACGTCGACGTTCTTCGCTCAATTTTTCACCGTCTACGTCAAGAATATCCGCAACGTTTGGAAATCGAAATAAGACAAATTCGTCGCTGCGCAAAAACCCCGCGACGTTTCCCATACTTCTAAAGGGATTCCGATAAATATTGAAGCACACACTTTTCGTAATAAAACTTAGTTACTTATTCATGCTCCTACGGGGAGTAGTAAAGGCAGCGGGAACCGAATACTTTAGCCGTGGCATAAATTTCTAATAACAATCGCTCGTTCCTGGTACATTTCATTCCCCTTCACGCACTATCTTCGAGTAATGACTCGAGGTATCACTCGGAAATGTATGAAACGGTAAACGAATGAGAATTTCGCCGTCATCATTTTTCTATTCTCACGCTAACCATCCCTAAGCCATGCACATCACGGGACCGACCGTCATTGTTATGAAATACTTATAAAATTCCATAAGTCGGCTGTCGCGTTATCTTTCCATGGTGCCGCGAGCAATGGGGAAACGTTTTTACGCGCGTACCATCAATCTTTCGCAAACGGTGTACCCGCGATATTTATTAACTGACAATAAAGATTGATGCGTCGGTGTTCTCGGAAGACAATATAAGTAAAGCGGAACCGGTACTTCGTTAATCCCCATCCGATATATCGACAAGTGAGACAGTATCCAGACGAAGCTGCTTAAAATAAACGTGTGCCGTGAAACGCTTGGGAATACACAATTTATGAATTATCTCCGTGGTGTATAAATATTTGATGGTTAATCGATAAACGGGCCGAAACTTTGCGATGAAATAAAATGCGGTTGCTCGCTGAAGATACTGGTATATCGTTACCATAACTTATTCTTATCTACTAAACAGGGACGGCCATTTGAATTTTGTAATTATTCCATTTCCTATTACTTATTAACACGTATTAATCTATAGATTCATAATATATGATATTATGCTGGACACTTCCTTGAAATTATTTCTCCATTTTGATTTATAGTAAATCTCATAAATTGTTTAATCTCTATATCCACTGTCCTCGCTTGGTATAGAGAACCAAGAATATGGAAAATCTTAGGATAGCCTAAACGTCCCGTAAAGTTGAATGGCGTTACATTCGAAGTTATATTACTTCAGAAAAGTACTACTAAAGCGGTGCCAGTCATCGATATGTCAAACAGTACTGCACACCAGACAGACAAACAATTTTCATCGGTTTTCTCGCTCGGAACAGTAGATTTCCAAGCGACCGCGATGAGTTGTACGACGAACTCCGCGAGACACGCAAGATAGAGAAAGATACAAGGGTACTCACACAGAGAAGTGGTAGAGGAAGCACTTCCAGCCGGTGGGACGCTCCAGGAAGTTGTAAACTTGACCCTGGAAGGTCGCTTTTCCAGCACGCCGATGTTCTTTCACGTGGTAACGACCCTCCCACGTGCTACGATCTCCGCCGGTTCCCAACAGTAATCTTGGATCGACACCTGAACATTCGTGAAGCTCAAGTCAATATTAAGAATTCAACGACGGACCGCGGAAACGCTGAAAACGAGGGTGGAAAGAGGATGCGGTAAATATTACAGGGAAGAAAAACGGAATCGCGTGGGGAAAATAAACGATTCATCGACTACCACTTTTTCCGGCAAACTATCGCGAACAAACTTGAAAAGACTTTTAAACGGACAAAAGCTTTTCGACGAATCGGTCTAGTAGAAACAGATCGTATCGGAAACGTACAAATTTAATGTTATCGCCGTTTCGTACAAATTGGCGTGCCTTTAAACAGTTGTCTCTTCTTTTTAATAAGAACTTAGTCGTCGGGTTGAAAAGTATTAGAGACTTGATAATCCAGTAACCTGTATAACGAAGAAAGTTGGTATCGGTATGACGAAACACTCGGTGATTTATAAAGCAGCTGCTACCCCCCGACGGTGGATTCTTAATGCTAATAAGAAACGTAGCACGGTGATAGTTCCGTAAGCTCGTTACATTGATACACCCGGCGAAACCTTCCACCTATCTCGAAAACTTTCAAACTCTCGAACGCCCGCTGCCGGTTTCTCGGAAGAAGAAGAATTAACTTTGATCGCAGCTGAAAACTAGCTCCGCCGTCAGAATTCCAAATTAAACGGGGTATTACGTGTTAGAAACTTATTGAATAGAATATTAAACAGACTCGTCTCTGCTCGAATGGGATACCGGAAACGTTGATGCGCCACCGAGCACACACAAACATATATTCCTAGAAGAATGTGTTTCGTCAATTATATCTATTCGTACAGCTGTTGGATTATTGTTATACTACGATAATAATTATATCGAATAAGATGTACGATGCAAATGATACATACGAAATATTCAGTATTTTGTATCTAATTAAAAGTCACCCGACCACTGGAAGTTTATTGTAGATTTACATTGTGCTCCTACAGAACTTCGACTTAAATTAGTTTTCTTTACGGACATCCTATAACTCGTCGACTTTTTACCGTATACTTTCTATAGAGTACAGGGATTTGACTACAAAGGGGAGGAAGTAAGAAGAAACTACGCAGGCAGGGGTTGAAAAAGAGCCAAGGGGATAAATGACGTAGGGGATCGGTAGAAAATGAACCCGTTTATAACTTCCTTCCTAAAAATAACCTCTGGTCTTGAAGGCTACCATGGGCCACGTCCCTTTTCATTAGTATTCTCGGCCCTTTGCACTAGCAACAAATTGCGTGGGAAATGCTGAATCATTGTGATAGGCGGACGTATGTCTTTCAACTGTACCTCGTATCTCACGTTTCTATCTGGCCTCTTAGATTTATGTACTCGCATTTAGTATAATTAGACACCTCCTCCCGGTGGGCTTGAAACGTTAATGATGTCATTAAAAGAAATGCAAAGTATCCGATGCGTCACGGATAAAACAACATACATATGTAATCTAGATTCCCGTCGGTGGTGAACGACGATCGAAGTAATCTTACTGACAAGTCGCTCTATGATATCGTTACATGATTATTTGATTTAATTATTCGTTTACATCGACTTTCGTTCTGTAATACTGCTTAAGTTGCTGATCGTGTGCGTTCATCGGTGTGTGCTTTAGATTCAAGGCGCGTTACGTAATATGGTCAGAGATAGTTTGTGTGTATTTTTTTACACACAGTCGAAGCCTCAAATGTTTCGCAAAGCTGTGGAAGCAGGTACGAGAAGCCCGTAACGAGAATATATCGCGATGATATCCGATGAATAATTCTAAACCGCAATGATCGTTCGATGAAACGAGAAACTAATTCTACTTCTTTCCTTCTAATTACAGACACTACGTTTTTCTATTATGTTTCGATACTTATCTCCGCGAACGTTTTCTTCCGAATACTCGAGGTCCTGTAATACCTTCTATTTTTACCGGTATTGTTATTATTCCCATCGTTTTCGCAATCGATCACGAAAATCCCTCTATTCACCGTGCGGCACTGCTGCATAATACCGGGAAAGCTTGAAAAACATCGGACATCTACTATCGTACGCGAACAACGTTTCCACTGTTCGTATGGTACAACTCATTAGATTTATTTTCCACAAGAACGACTTTACGAAATATGCCTGACGTTAAACGTCTGAATTTTCTGCGATCTTGTGAATAAATACTAATTAACACGCGAGAATGACACTGTCATTTAATCAGTAATCGTCACGTCACGTCGTTCGCGGAATCCGTCGGCACAGTTGTTCGTCGTCGCGCACTTTCGACGATGAAACAGACTAGCGGGAACAAAAATTCATTATCCGCCGAAAAACCGAGTTCACGAATGGGATGGGCGCGATTCGTTCAATTTCCAGGGGCGGACATTTTTCTCCGATATCCCTCCGCGCAAACCTGTCAACGGTGTCCGCGAAAAACGCCACACTGACCTCAACTCGGTCCGCGCGTTCCGAGTAATCCAATTACCGGCAAGTTAATATTGTCCACACGTGAACTTGCGACCGGTGAAAACTGATCCCGTGTAAAATTAAAGCTCGTCGCTCGGTAAGTACAGGCGAATCGCGTGAAATTAATGAAAATTAAGAAACTACGTCCCGTACGTTCGTTATCCGTCACGATCGACGGATAATATCTTTGACACGGTTCACGGAAACTAATTGTTACATCGGCGGGGATAAATTGAACGCGGAATATATTGCGCGGAGTGGAAGAATTAATTAGCGGCACCATGTTCGTTGGACCGATGTTCGAAATGTCGAGCGATGATGTGGGTCACGCCTTATCATTATTCGACGCGAGTGGGCTAGTGTTTTCCCCGGTATTTCTCCGACTGAAAAATATATCGCTCGTCCAGGGTTTATTACCTTTTCATTTGCCATACGTGTCATGCCCCGTGGGGATATACCGCGTCGTCCATTTTCGTACGACCTGAAGTTTCAATGTATTAAATAACTTGCTTCCCGGATACCAGGAGCGAAAGAAATATTCGAGGAGAATTAGAACACCATAGACGGGAACATATTCTGCATGATACGAATCCATATCACGCGTACATTTTACAGGGACGTGTTGGTGAGGCGAAAAAGTTGAATATACACTGAAATGTGTCAAACGTATGACGAAGAGAATCGGGTACATAAAGGAATATATTATTATTGTAGTTCTTCGTAGTGTAAACGTACTTCGTGATATTCCGCTCATTTTTGTCGACTCGTCTTTTTGATTTCTTTCTTCCACGAAGGCTTAGCAACCTAACTGTAACCAGGAGTGAACCCCTGAAATGCTTCCGCCGGCAGGATATGACGTCATCTACCCTTCCATTACGAACTAAGCGTAATCCGATGCTTCATCGTCAATATTTAAGCTATATATACACAGGGTGTCACGAAAATCAGAATCGATGCCGGTACCAACGGGTTTTAGGCGATATTTTACGATAAATTAAGAAAGATAGACAACGGAAAAGGTTGCAAACAATAGGAAACTGTTTGGAACAAATTTACTCGCGATTTCAGCAATTTTTGAGATATTCAAATGATCCGGGACGTTTTGGATGTATAATTTGCCACGGGATAAGACAGTGAAAGAATTAGGTCGATATCTAAAAATTTACGGAAACGGTGAACGAATTACGAAATCCGCGAAATATCGTCAAATTATGACAGTTTTTTGGTCGGCATTCGCTCAATTTTTGAGATAGCGACCTGAGACTTGTACCATTGTTTTAGTTAGGAAATTCTACAGCAGATCAACATATAATAGTTGTACTTTTTGAAAATTTAATTTTTCCCAAAAATCTGAAGGGGGTAGGTCAGGATTTTTTGCGATTTTCGTAAATCGCTCGCCATTTCCACAATTTTTGAGATATCATAATGATTCTTTCACTGACTTATTCGGTTTCGGATTCCGCGTCCAAAACGTCGCGGATCATTTTAATAACTCAAAAATTACGGAAATGGCGAGCGATTTACGAAAATCGCAAAAAATCCTGACCTACCCCCTTCAGATTTTTGCGAAAAATTAAATTTTCGAAAAGTACAACTATTATAGGTTGATCTGCCGTAGAATTTCCTAACTAAATCAATGGTACCAGTCTCAGGTCGCTATCTTGAAAATTGTGGAAAGGGCAAGCGAAAAACTGGTTGAAATTGACGAATTTTCGCGATTTTCGTAATTCCTTCGTCATTTCCGTAATTTTTGAGCTATTAACATGGTCCAGGGCGTTTTGGACGCGGAATCCGAAACCGAATAAGTCAGTGAAAGAATCATTTTGATATCTAAAAAATTGTGGAAATGACGGAAGAATTACGAAAATCGCGAAAAATCGTCAAATTTAAGCAGTTTTTCGTTCGGCATTCGCTCAATTTTTGAGATAGCCGTCTGAAACTTGTACCATTGTTTTAGTTGGGAAATTCTACGCCAGAACAATGTATAATAGTTGTACTTTTCGAAAATTTAATTTTTCGCAAAAATCTGAAGGGGGTAGGTCAGGATTTTTTGCGATTTTCGTAATTTGCCTGCCATTTCTACAATTTTTTAGATATCAAAATGATTCTTTCACTGGCTTATTCGGCTTCGGATTCCACGTCCAAAACGCCCCGGATCATTTTAATAGCTCAAAAATTGTGGAAATGGCAGGCAAATTACGAAAATCGCAAAAAATCCTGACCTACCCCCTTCAGATTTTTGCGAAAAATTAAATTTTCGAAAAGTGCAACTATTATATATTGATCTGCTGTAGAATTTCCTAACTAAAACAATGGTACAAGTTTCAGACCGCTATCTCAAAGATTGAGCGAATGCCAGCCCAAAAACGCAAAAAAAAAACGCAAAATAGGCGTAATCAAATTAATCGCATTCTTTTCGCATAGGAATACAATACAGAATACAGCCATGAATGCCTCAGATCGATACCTTCAAAACTTTTGGAACACCAACCACGAACCTTGAAATTCGTTCACCTTTTAAACCCGCCGTTCGGGTAATTTTCAAGATATCAATCTGGAACCTTCACCGTCCCGTTGCACGTGTTAACTTCCTCGTCAAAGGCACGACTGGCCGATTTCTCGTTCTTCCTTATCAGTTATAAGACGGATCTGCTCCTTAGCACGTTGTCGCAGTTGCCGGCAGCTCGACAACGAATGTGCAAATGAATCCCGTGGCCACGTTTTTCGTGACTCATACAAACACGACTTGACGTTCACATGTCATGTATTTTTTTTGTCCAGCTACTAAGCAGATCCTTTAAGTAGCCACGTCACGTCCCGCGGGATTCATTCATTGTACGCAAGATAAGAGTGCATTAAGAAGGAAACAATAACCATGAGTGGCTCACCTCCAGTATAGGTATCATTGTTGTCGGACTGCAGGGTGGTACTGGTGTCGGATAACGGCGACGGGGTCGGCCTTAAATCCGACGGCGGTTCCAATCTCAGTAAATCACTTCCGCCATCTCCACCGTCCCCGTTTCCTCGGCCAACTTGTACAATCGTCACATTCAGAGATCCCCGGTTACCTGTCGTAAAACAGAGACACACACCGCAATGAGACCATCCCCGTCCACGGGAACACAAAGCTCCGAACTTACGACGACGCTGGCTCGCGTCGTCCTTGCACAGAACATAACGTTAAGTTCGATCGAGGAACGTTAATTAAACTGCATCTTCGAACCTTCGAACCCGATCCGGTTGTTCGATCGTTATTTCCGTAGAGAGACAAGTATTTTTATTGTGGAACGATGACGTCGGTATTCGCGATTTTAACGGAAAATTTTGTCGTCTGGGGGTGCGCGCTGTATGTAACAAATGTGTGCACTGGAATATATTGTAAACGTAATCCGCGTCACGAAAAGATGAATACACGATGATGCGATTACGGATGATCAAGTAGAACAGCATGGATACTTAATTTTAGAACGTAAAGGATAGGATGCTCGACATCAACCCGGTCGTGCGAAACTACTTTACTAGGTAATACGAGAAGGATTGTGATAAATATAGACCACACAACTACAAACATGAATACTTGGCCATATTATTATTAGTTTGCCAATAACAGACCGTCGGTTGAAAGTGGTATCGCGATTCTCATCCGGAATTATAGTACCGCACCACCAACTGGAATTCCATGGTTTCGGCGTGCCGATACCGTCGATCCGATCGGTAATCCACTTTTACCGGCAGTAAAATTATAATTATTTAAGAAGATAGAGATTAGTAAACGGTGAGAGGGGACGAGCTCCCGAGAACGTTGCTAAGTGGTAATTAACCCTCGTGTCATTTTACCGAGTCACTGGTAAGCCGAGGTAAAGTTAAATCCGTTTAACCCTTCATCCTTCCCTATTTCTAGAGGCGATACAATTTTCAAAATTCACACACGCGACATTAACACCTACATACATACACACCGTCGTGCTGAATCTTAAAGCCGATAGAATCACGCAAATCATTCGGTTAATAATCGTTCTCGACTGAACGTAAACAAGAAACATTGAAAACTGTCCGTAACGCGTGTTCGTTGAATCGTCTAAAAATAACAGTAAACAAATGGAAAAAGGAAAACACCACGCACTCAGCCAAACGAATCCGAATTAACGCGGCACTAGACGGCAGAAATAAATCGGACTCCGAGTGGATTAAGAGTTAACCGGATGAAGTCTCCTGGCCGACCCTATCTTCATCGATTTATTCGCACCGCGGTAACGATAACCTGATGTACGATCGTGAGATACGACGCTTATTGATTTACCTCGTTTCAACGGGCCGGGAAAGGAGATCCCGATGGAAGCTACTATAACCCGGCCGTTCCAGAGTCTCGTTTTATGGACGAGATAGCAGTCGCGATTCGCAGGGAAACCAACCGTGAAACTGAAAGCGTAACCCCGAAGATTGTGACGCGGCGATTCCGTTGAAATTGTTTACCCATACGGTGAAAGAATATGCTCGGAAGTTCACTCGATTTCGAAACAAGTTTCTCTTTAGAACGTACGTACGCGAAAACCTGTGAAAAATTTTCATTCAAAGTCTTTTGCGAAATGTTTCTCGAAAGGTATTCGAATAGGATAGAAAAACAAAGTCGATAAAGATACGTATCTACGTTTCGAGCACTCTCATCCGTGATTTCGAAAGTTTCAAGCTTCTTTATGGACCGTTGCTACCGTTAAGTATTAACGTCTCCCGAGTTGAAGATGTTTGACTTTATAGACGCATTTCGCTCTGCCCCTTATCCCGTGTATCCCGTCTACGTACCAAAGGAATTACCGGGAATGTAATAGAGTTGCGGTGAAACTGTGACGTTATCGTCTGGCGTTCCCGGAATGCGGAGAAACTCGGTTTGAAACTCTGGACCGTCGCGGATGGCCGTGTATATTGTTGCAGTAGTAAAACGAGACGTTAAAATTTTACGATTTCGATGCTCCTCATAAAGTTTCGGGCTTTCATAACCGCGACGCTGTGAAATTCTACACCCACGTCGACGGTCTCTACGCGGCGGAACGAAACCACTGTCCGGACTGACTTCCATGGAAATTCAAGGAATATCGTGCGAGCTTGCATCGGATAGCTCGAAATTTTCACCGTTAACACGTCCATGAACGCCGATCAGTACCGATCCGTCGCAATAAATCTATAAAGTTCACCTCTACCGGTGGACGATAAAATACAGACATTACGAGGGATAATAATGTTATGCTCGCTAATCTACGTGAGATTAAATGTCAAGCCCTAGTTTATTTCTCGTCTGTAGAGTAGATAATCAAGATTTAATACCGTATAGTAGATTCCTCTTTTTTTCACTTGGAATTATCATACAAGTGTCATTAATATAATTGAAATTAATATTAAACTCATCTCTTTCATAATTAGACTTATTCCACTTTCAAATACATATAACGGTTCAATGAAACGGCAAAAAAAAACCAGGAAAAATATCTCAGAATCATTCTCACCTGTTCTGGAGGGTGGAAGTAGCAATCCCTGCACCTCGTCGAGGGGCATCGCCTGTCCGACGTGGTCTCGGTACCGATGAGGTCGATCTTTCATACCTCCCCGCAGTCGCGTTCACGTTCACGCGTTTCGTCCTTGCTGGAAGTGGAATCAGGATGGGGATCGGGTACGGGCTGGGCGAGTCCTGGGGGACTCCTGACAATGGCGGACGGTGGTAGAGCGTCATCGCCCCGCCGTCGTGCCCAAGACCATGCCCGACTCAAAAGGGACCAGGAATCGGGCAGCCCGCACCCCACAATGTTTCGCTTTTCTTCGACTCTGAAACAAATTGATCGGTCCGTCGTTATTATAATGTTTACTTTATCAATATTTCTTTCAATCATGACTGACCAGTCTTTTATCTGTTCTACTATTTTTCTTGTAAAGTTGAAGTACTGTATGTATATGTATAGTCAAGGACAGGGTATAGTTCGATATGTTTCTTTAGTGGAAAATTATGATGTATCGTAACAGAATAGTTGAGACGAAGGATAGTTTTCTGAAGTAAATATCTGCGTATGATGGGTGTCGATCGTACACGTGATTTATGTTAGAAAGTTCAGATGGTTTTCAGGAATATCTGGAAGCATAAGTTTGAAACCGTTTTGTCCGGCAGACCAATTTAGGTCAGCTATTGATTATCGTTGGAAAAAAAGAAGTTAAGTTCTTTGTGGACAGACTTATAGGCAAGATTGTGACGATCATTGTCTTTGAAATGTAGATAAATCTGTTTTACATTAATATTAGGGAACTAATTGTAATCCCGTTGATATATTCTATTTAGTAGTGTACGATATTTTATGTAAATGTTATCAAAAAAAGTATTAACACGATTTAACGAAGCCAACGAACATTCTCTCGGACTGCTCACTAATTAATAATGCGAATTTCGAATAGGAATCCGAGAACAATAAATTTTTTTTGCCTATATTATATTACTTTGACGTTAGAGCGACCATTTACGAGAACAACTGAATTTCATTCCACTATTCATCTCGGTTTCATTTAAGCAGTTCCGCGAGCATGCGGTTTTGTTAGCCTATTTCCACCTTCGTACATTGTTAACGTAACGCCGACCTTCCGCAGAATAAGAAGGCGATCCATAATAAACTTTACCAGCTTAAACGCGGATCCATGTCGGCCAACATTTTAATTCAACCGAGCTCCGTCAATTTCCAGTCTGACGTAAGACCGTACGAACCGCTATACATATACACGCGTATGTACACGTGTCGTATCAATAAATCGCAGACATATTTCCACCGGGAAACAAATCCGACCAACAGCTAATAATACTTCGTTCATTTAAATAATACAGAAACAAAAACACTGGCTTACTTTCCATTAAGCTCGCCACTCGTGTCCGTTCGTCTTTCGCGAATTCGCGAAACGATAAACGAACATTTCGTACACGTGATTCGTATCCTACAATCTTTTCCGAAAAGTTTTCGTCGAGAGCAATTAAATTCCGAGGGTAATTCCCTTGAAAGCAACGTCGTCTCGGTATCCCGTTTGTTATCGTCCCCGGGACTTAATCCATGTTCGCATACGCCAGGTCGCCGAAGTGGACACGCGTACGTTGAGTGTTTGCCCGCGGTACACACACATGCGTGTGGAATTGATCGATAGACGATGTGTCTCGGTTAGTGGGTCTAGTTCAGCGGGAATTATGTAGTGTATCTCATACACGGTATAGACATGCGATCCGTGTATGTCTCCTAGGCCAACAGTGACCTTATCGTAGCACGTGATACGGGCTCCTTTTTTATTTTATTTTTTTTTCTTCTTTTTTCTTCTTTCTTTGCCTTCTGTCCGCCCTCTTTCCGGCGCCGGCCGACTGTCAACGTTCGCGAAAACAACGCGTGCAATTTGCGACTCTTGACACGAGCTTTTGTCACAGTCGGGCTTTGTTCGCGAGCGGCGTCTCCATTTTGGCCGACCCGACACTCGCGTCGGATGAAAATGAGGCGAACGGCTTTTAAGATGATTTTCAAGCCAACTCGTTACGCGGTATTTGATTTCTTTTCTTTTTTGTTTTCCTTTGCCATTGGGAAAATTGTCGAGCGTCGTGGAATTTTAGTAGAAATTGATAACAAGATCTGAGTTTTCTCGGAATGTATAAAGTGACGCATGTATGGAAGTGTGATAACTCATGGTTAAGAAGAATTTGTAGAAGTTAGTCAAGTATGTGGGTGTACATTAGGTTGAATCTACTGGGAACGTGGCACCCTTTCTCTTTTTTATACCGGGAGACCTTTTCACGGCTTGATACATTTTTGCCGCACCGTCCGTGACACCACAGCCATCGATAATCATTGAAAATGTCAGTAATACTTAAATAGCCTAAATATAACGTCTACACGTGAGATTACAAAATACCCGTGTGGTTCGTCGAACATTTCGCCATCGATGTAACAAACACGTAACTCCGAGTAAAGGTAACATAAGTAAAACAAAACCGCACAAAGTTTCCGTGTAGCATTTTGTTCGGTGAAACTTTGCGCCAACGTAAAGGATCTATATTAAACGGATTTTTTTTACACGTGTTTGTTTTTTATTTTATAAGTATTTTTAACGTACCGGCACAACGAGACCGTACACGGTGTATAAATATTTCTGATACGTCGCGTGGCATACCCCGACATTTTTTTCCTCTTTTTTTTCTAATATAAGAAACCAATACGACGTTTCAAATACAAATCACTCGCGGCTCGACATGACAAGCCGCTTTATTGAGCGTAATATCGCGTACGTTCAAAACGTGACTTGCCACTCACGACATGAATCATTTTCTGGGGTCGTACGGTGACGCGGTTGCTTTTTTTTTTCTTCCTCCGCTTTTCTTTTCGCCGCGCGGTGATTTATCAAACTACCTTCAGAGAGAAGTCCAGGATACCGAATGGCGATACCCGTAACCTCTAATTCCACGACCCCTCTATATTTATGAGAAAAATATTCCGAATCCGTTTAATAATTCATTAGCGGACTCGCTGCTGGTTCAAATCGTAACACGAAATTATGGAAATACGTATGACGCGACACGAACCTATGCACAGACCTAACGAAACATAAACTGTTCGCTGTACGGACTGCACTTGAATGAAATAAATATTGGACATTTTCAAATATATACTTATATCTCCTTTAGAAATGATATCAACGTTCGTAACAATTTACTAGAACGTTCAGTAGCTAATGATTTATCCGGTATATCCCTCCTTTACTTTCCCAACGAATCGCGTTGCGTGCGCGTGAAAATGTCGTGTAACGGGGGGTGAAAGGATAATAATGTCCGCCTACGAAGAGTTTATACTACTGCAACTGTTACTTCACGATATTGTAAAACGTCCGCCCCGCCTTATCTAAATCCACTGAAATTTCGCGCGACATTTACATTTCCATTTTGCTACGACTACCGTGCATACCGTACAATCAAGGGATCCGGGTTTAATTTCTGGGAAAAGTACGTGGTACACGTTTTGCAATGAAATTTTCGAGTAGTTCCATATTAAATGGCGGAACAGAACGCCGGAACACTTTGCCCTTCTGTTCTCTCGCAGAACGCGCGGCTTGTAAAACTATTTAATCATATTATCCGCTTTCCGAGAGCTCAGTGAACCACGATATTGCCATGTTATGCTTAGCATGCGTTTATTTCCCTCCCACACACATTTCCAACGTTTCGAAACGCGTACTCGATATACAACACGTAAAAACTGCGGTGAAAAAAAAGTATTTACAATTTCCACGTTTAAGACGATGATCTCATTGTCGTTTCTCTTACAGTATGAGAAATCAAACGTCACAGACGATATCGACGGTGAAACAATCGAGATCTCGATGCCCCGGTGGTCGACCTGACATTTATCGAACACGTAAACATCGAAATTCCAGACCGAGTCAATATTCGAGCCCCTTTTGTCAAAGGTAATGACGCGCTAAGCCTGTTTCGAAATACAAAAGGTCGATACATTCCCCGAAGCTACTTTATATTAAACGATTCCATTACAAGAGTGCTTACAATAGCTCATACAAATTACCACCGCTTGCAGCGTATTATTTCCCCGAAAATTAATAATCCCACTGTCGTCTGTTCATAACAACTGTATTAAAGTTTCAGTTGTGCATTCCTACGTTCGCCACTTTCTCTTGGTAGAGACGTCGACAACGCAAATTAACGTACCCGACAAAAGTACCATTGTCCTTCGAAAATTGTCGCTGCGAAACAACAGTGGATTGCAAAGACAACAACGTAAAACGACGATTCTAACGACGACACGCATCTCGACGTCGGGACACAGACGAGGAGACAAAACAATCTTACGAACGATGTCACACCAAAGACTAAATACTGTGACATTACAGAATAATCGATACCGTACGGAGTTCACAAAAATAGATAAGTACCAGCGCACCTATACCAAGCGTCACAATATATAGTTTAGAGTTCACAGTATCAATTGCTATTTTTAATCGTCAATAATTACCACCGACGTATCATGTACACTCTTTCTATATGATTTTCCGACGCACTCCATTTCACATTCATACTTCACCGTTCGGCTCTTATCAGCGTTTACGTAGATTTTCTGAAAGTTGTTTCCACTTCGACTAAAGTTTCTGGTTCATCAAACCATGTTTGTCAGAAGTTTTTATCTTCCTTTGCCGTACGAGAATGAATCCCGAGGAAAAAAAATAGTATCCACGACATTTAGGTACACCTGATACACACACAGTAGTCGCAGAGTCTTTGGAATAATGATGCCAACTTTAAGCCGAGCGCACAATAACACCGGTGCTCTTAAGCTTCTGGCTATTCAGATTTCGATATATCGATAGAACAATTCGATCGGAGTATCCGCTATCCGAGGAAGATGGATTCCCGCCGCTATGTTTAGCCGAACGACTATCGTTGAACGATTCCCGATCGCACTTTAATTCACGAAATTCATCACCTCCTATTGTCGAGACCCATCGGGGAGATGGGGCGCGGTCGTGACACCTTGAAATCAGTCAGTGAAAATTGATATTTAAGAATCAACGTAGACGTACGTATGTATGTATGTATGTATAGGAACACGCAGCTCGAAATATCGCGTGACACGATGCCCTTCCTTTCTCCGCGAGGCAATGTAATAACGTTCGGAGATTCGAGATTTATATCAGCGGTCATCAATGGACTATGTGAAATCGTCATGCTAATCACGAGTCATGTAACGGAAAGTTTTCGCTTTAAAGCTCCTCCCAGTTCTGTAATCTTCGCCGGCGAATGCGCTTTAGAAAGGATTTCCCGACGATTTATTTCAACGGTAAGAGAAATGGTTAAACGATAGAAGTGAATGCATACGTATACGTTTCAGTGAACAATGCCTGGAAAACTCATTGTAATGTCTTCACTGGTATCGATTAAGTGTCACTGTTTATACCAACGCGGAAGTGGATTAACAAAACCGACTGGTTTCTACTAATTAAACGTCCGATCAACCGGTCGCGAATTATCAGTGCGCGACAAATTAGAGAAGCACGAGCGTCCCGGTATTGTTGATAAAAACAAGTACGGTTTTGTAAAGAGAGGAATCGCGCGGAAAATGAATAAACACGTTACGGTCGATCGATTTTCTGATTTCTGTGGGGAAACTTCACGTTCAGGGGAAATTTCACGATGCTCATAAATCGCTGGTACAGAATTCAGATTCCTTTCTCGTGTATTCCATTATAATGGCCGGAAGAGATTTAAGAGAGATTAAAAGCGGATGAGAAGAAACGTGAATGGACTAACAAAGGGGCTCGGATGAACATAATATATTCTCTTGTTTTAAGTAGCTCTTATTATTATGAAAATCACCCTTCTAAACGAACAATCAGAGAAACAGGGTGGCAGGAATCGAATACTCTCGATGTTTCGGCAGTTTCTATCGTGCGTAGCTAATTAATATTTAAAAAATCAAGTTTTCTCCTTGAAACGAATCTGATTATTACCGAACAACGGCGAACCACTTTTCCACGCTGCGGTTCCGAAGTAATCAACGGACCGGATTTAGAAACCGGAAAAGGAGATCCGTTCGTTAAAGAGCAGACTGAATTCACCGCTCACGACACTCTATATTCGGTAACAGTTAAATATTTCCCACTCGAACTATTTATTCGGCCGAATCAATCGCGCGTGACACGAATAAATTGAAATTAAATGAACTGGCACGAAGGACACGTTTGTATCATTTATAACGACCGGTTCTCTCTAGAGTACCTTCTTCGCGCTCTAAATTGTGTACTAAAACAATATTCTAAATTTAAAGGTCCGTAATAGCACTAACTATGTATGTCGGATAGTTTCTGCATCGACTGTGTTCCGATCGTACCTTTCTACAAACACTTTGACTGTAACGGCCGAGAATATACCGGTCGTATATTTGTTTTCCTCTGGCACTTCCTCTAATTTCCAGAAGCGCTCGAATTCGTTCAATTTTCATGGGAAAATTAAGGTAACGTTAAGGAACATTGACGTTCGATTTCTGCATCGTTTCAGCATTCTACTGATCACAATGCCACATGGTATATACAGTTTATATGTATTGTACGACCAATGGCAAAAATTTCGCGAACCCCTCACGCGGAAAAGCTTAACACAAACGTTGTGAATGTCACGGACTGATAAGACACACTCAACGGAATATCAAGATCGAAACGACAATCGTGGAATCGAGAGTGTGAAATGATAAGGCTGCTGAACTTGCGAAATGCAACCTGTGAAAGTTGCCAGTGCAAATATTCCCATGATAACAGTGTAGAACTTCTTTTAGCCAACTGGATGACTGGTACAATCTAACGAAATACAATATCAAAGTAATGTTTGAAACTCGTTAGAAATGATATTAATTGTGACTAATGAGTTATGCAATGCGATACTTGTTTTCGAAACAACAATCTTCTGTAACAATGGTCCATCGTTATATCAGACACACGACCATCTTATTACGATCTATTCTTCTCCGATGAATCCCTATCGTTTTATGCAGGTAATTTCGACGACTTTATTATCATACGAACGATAAACTTTTGCTAGCGTGTCATCACAGCGCATAAAACGTGCTAAGTAAATGGGATACGGTTATGATCTGGACAAACATCCGACCTTTCAATCGCTGGTGTTTATCCATTAGACTTATCGACGCTGTTAACCTAACCCAGTTTCTGAGAACGACGTTGTAAGTTTATTGCGGTGACCTTGAAATTTTTGTAGAAATTTTGACAAATTTACGCTCGTCAAACACTCGCAGTTTCCCAGCCTTTTCGCGTACACTGGGACGAGAGGAATTAAGTTACTTTGCTCTCCGATTAATTGGGTTTCGGTAACTCGTGTCAGAGTTAAACTGTCAAAGACAAGCTTTTTAAATCCTAACTGGACAGAGTGGCGACGCTAAATCTCATAATCTTCTTCCAGACGGGGAGAAAAAAACACTTTCCCGTATTTCATAATAACTTTAAATATTAATCGTCGGACACTCTCATGAATATTCTCTTGCGTAATATCATATCGAAGCTTATTACGTTAATTTCCGACATCACTCTTGGAAATGAACAGGTAATCGTGTACGTTTACATAAAGTTATTACTTCTATACGGTAGATAAATCGATGCCGGTATACTTTTAATGGAATTACTTATCTCGCATCTTCGTACTCTCACGACAGAGGATATTAGAATCGATTTCGCATCTTGAATTTCAAACGCGAAATTGAACACGAAATTGAAAATGATTCGCGATAGAATATATGTATACGAACGGCGGAAACTTTGTTAGAGAAATACGAGGCTTACCGTCAGACGGCTGGCGGAATTTATAAAAGTCTTTATAACAACTTCGGCGCGGCTTGATGTTTCGCGAACCCAGAATGCTATTTATCGAACACGTTAAA
Source organism: Mimumesa dahlbomi (assembly GCA_917499265.3). Classification (NCBI taxonomy): domain Eukaryota; kingdom Metazoa; phylum Arthropoda; class Insecta; order Hymenoptera; family Crabronidae; genus Mimumesa; species Mimumesa dahlbomi. The sequence continues at coordinate 14,622,218 of OU824118.1, forward strand.
AACTTTCCGAACTGCGGGATTCTGTCACCAATCGACAAAACAATTTCCATTCTTCGAACTGACCGTCGCAAATGGCATTCAGCTTAAATACTTAATAAAAAACGACAACGAACTATAGTCCCGTCAAACGATCGTTTCTAATTTCTCACCGCTACGGCATAATGTGACAAGTTTCTCGCTTACCGTGGTATCAATTCTTCTTTCCACCAAATTACAATTTTCATATATACAATACAATACTGTCTCTATTACAAACCATATACGTATCTGTATAGATTGAAACACATCAAATGTAATATATAATTACAAATTTCCCCGAATATAAACAGTATCCCATGGGTTCGATAAACCATTCGTTCCAGTAAAAAATGTCTTCGCCGTCTTTCAACACATGCCTGCCCGAAGAAGCGGCCTCAAATAAGCCAGGCAACCTCGCGAAAGATAGGATATTTGACCTTGTCAAGAAGCTGAATTTTCTCGGGCAGCATCGCTCTTCTGGGAGCAATATCGCACGCGACTACGCTAAACGGTTCGTTTTTCAAACGAACGTGGATGACGAACGAGTTCACCTTTATTATGTCCCGCTGGGATCCCTACCACTGTCTCTGAGCGTGGAATATGCACGTGCCAAACGATTATCGGAAGGAAAGAGGCGCAACCGTTTTTCCGCTCGCTTCTTTTTGCAATTTCGCACACCAGCGAGATGATAACATCGCCGGGAAACTAATAGAGAACTGGTACACGCCGTGGTCACCGCGAACTTTTAATTACAACGAACGTGACCGTCCCTTATCGTTTCTACTGATTATACAAGTACGCTTTTCTCGCGGTTAATTGCGGTTCGTCGACCTATCGTTACTTTTTGCACTACGACGTTCGAGATGTAACGCTTTGATCGATAAAATAGTGAAATTAAAGAGTACGCGTGAATATCTTTGTCAGTATTATTCAATTGGAACGGTGTCGAGTATATGAAGCTATCAAAGGGAACCCGTCGTCCTCTTTGTACTATATTCTTGATGAAATCATCGTGAATTTCCAGTAAGACAATATTCGGATATAGCGAATGTGGGTCACGATAGAGGCGAGAATCGGTTATTACATAGGCGTGACAGAGTGAGATGTAAGGGTAGACAGGGTAGAATCGATACACGATTAGCGAATTTCTCCGAAGTAATCAATGTGATCATGAAATTGTACGCGATCGATAATTTTCCGACTTCCAGCGGTGAGCAAACAACGTTGGAATCGAACAACGGGAAAAGTACCTGGCGGTAACAGGTAGTTGGGTTTACTACGATGACGGTCGCATTTGCGTGTTTCGCCTTACACTTCACGACCACATACGACGTTCGTAATAAAAAGTTAGCGAAACAATAAACTTGGCCGGAATAGGTAATCAGTCACGACAAGAATTCCATAGCCTACACTCGAACCTCTGCAAAATATCAAGGATAAAGTAGCTCCGATATAACACCGGTCTGTCGAAATTCCATCGTCGATTGTTCTGTTCTTAATATTTGCGTTACAACAACGGTTCTCTCTTTCTGTATATAGATTTATACATATACAAGATAATGATAGGATATATATGTATAGCCTGACATTAACTTTGGAATGAATTCCTTTAAAAATCGGTTAAGTGGACAAACGAAGAGGACGAAATTGATTCTCATTACGGTGTTCTTCTCCATCCACGGATGTTAATGATAAAAAATATGAATCTGTTGAAATTGCGTGGTGCTGTTCACCCATTTATCCTAATTAAAGATTCTCCGCTGAAACTCATTGGCATAGACACCGAACGGAGCTAATCTCTTATCGACTGGAGATTATGTTTTGCGGACAAATGAATTTCATCCATGGCACACACATGCTTATACGTCTTGTATGTATCTACGTGCTTTCAGCTTCGCGAAACAATATATAATACGACAAGAAAATTAAGAGTACATGCATGCGGGTTTCGTGGATCCGCTTTCGGCATAATTATCGTTGGTTAACTTTAACCAACGTATAGCTAACAAAGGACGTCTAATCCTAACAAGCCCAGGGCATAGCTGCGGGTTTAGTTAGCTCTCAGAAATTTACAATTTAAGCAACACTATGACCTGCATTTGAGTTTATGGTACAAGGGCAATGCATTAACGAGATATAAGCTTATGACATTTCGACTTGGCTAATTTTTTGTACGACAAATTGAGTACATATAATCTCAAAGAGATTAAGGTGAAATTTATAAAGGAAAAAGTACTCCAAGTGAATATCAGCTATTTCAACAGATGACGAATCACGTGAAATAGTTTAAAGGTATAATTTTGAATGATCCTTGTGTTAAAAATAAAGTTCCTTGCTAAAGAAAGTATGTCAGTTTGTAGTTACCATCAAGGCATTTTACACAATGTCGTTTCTTATAAAATCTAGCTGGTCAAGTGATGTAATGACCTCGCCAGTATTTAGGTCACCAAACAACAACAAGTATAATACATTATCAAAAATAATCGATCGCGAAAATTTCACTTAAGCCATTTCAATTCTTCAGTCTATGAAGAAAGAGTCTCACTACGACTAATTTCAAACGTAATGACAATTCTCCAGGTATTTCTATCTGTCGTTTCTTTTTGCACGTGAAAATTAGCTGATATAAATAGATTTCACGAGCGTAAAAGTACACTCGTCGTCCGTTAGACTACGAGAAAAAACAACAAATATACATATACATATACCCAGGAATGATTTTACTAACAAGCGTATGCATTCGTTATTCTCTCTGAGGTGCTCGTTATTCTTTCTTTTGCTATTTCCCTCTCCCGCAGTAAAGCACAAACAATTTTAATTGCAAATAAAATGTCACCTATAAATATCATATGAAAATGTTAATGAGCGCCGCGAAACTGGGCTGATCGTATTCCACGACCGAGAATCCATTACACGGTTATCGGTTAATCGAACAATTCTTATCGAAATAACGATCTCTGTTATCGCCGGTTAATTAAATTCATTAAATTAATACGTTTACCTACATAATGGAAATCTTCGAGTTTACCGAATTAGTAGACCAACGGCATGAGGTTTGAACTCCGACCTGATTACTCACGAAACGCAACCGTACTAGGTTAGTCACCCCTTCGTGCTATCGACTGTAAGGCGAACCACCGAAAACTTGTACAATGGGTTTCTAATCACGCGACACATGAAAATATTATCCAACACTTCGCGCAGGCTTGCGTGGAAAAACACGCGCGACCATGTCCACATGAAAACAACAATACATTCGCTCGTTGTTCGTTTTGCAGAGAAGCATATTATGAACAAAATCACGACAGCCTATCGAGAGACAGACACGATGGAATATTTGACAAGGAATAGTCTAGCTTCACCCGCGTTCTCGTGGTAGAAAAAAAAACAACTCACCGCGCATAACAAGAACGGTTGAAAAACAGCAATCGAGCCAAGTGGCACGAGTGACACAAATACAAACCGCGAAATCTCGTTATCCGCTTTCGGTTGCATCGTTAGTCTCGCGAGCACTCCAACGTACGAATTCACACTTCCGAAATCTTTAACGACTCTAGCGGCAGTACCAATTGCGTTTCACCGGCACTTCACCTAATTAAACTTTGACGGTACAATAGTGGTAACACCGATCCGTAACGCGTGACATTTCGAATCGTCGACCGAACACGAATCGTTCCCAAAAACACCGTCGATTTTGAACCTAACCAAACAGAAGTGACAGTCGAAAACATATCGTACCTGTTGCGAGAAAAATCCAATCGTGTGCCAGCGTACGATCCAGTTTCCCTGCAGTCAGTTTCACATGTCACACTTTAAAATATCCTCGTGCAACTTTCCACGTTACCCTCCAACACTAGACGGCGAGTGAAAATACGCCTCGCTGGAATATACTGTGCTCCGGGAGTAGTTCGCAGCGAAATACGGAGCCCGCAAAACCACCGGCCTGTCAAACACGTGTAGGATGCACTCGCACTGCGTGCACGTGCGACGGGACACACGCTCGTATCGATTGTGCGCGCGCGGACGGTTAAGGCTGTTCCCTCGAGAGAGCGGGGCCACCACTACTACCATAGGCTTTTCCTAGGAAACTCGTCCTGCGGCGGCACAGTTCCGACGGAAGGAGCGGCGCGCGCGCCGACACTGCGCATGCGCGGCGGGCAGGCGCGCCAACCGAGAGAGTACGAATCTTACCAGCGGACCTTGGAGGCTATGTTATACCGTGATTCTACCGCGAGAGAAATTCGGAATTTGTGAGACGACAGGTATGTGTTCTTTACTTTTATTTCTGAATTATTTTCTTGGTCGATTGATTATGTAGCTGGCTATTAAAGTAACGGGTATTTGTGGGAGGATGGAAGAAGAGATTGTGGTTGTGAATAGATATAAAAGCGTGAGATAATTAATGTATATTTAATTATATCTCCGGGGGATATTAATGCAGTATATTAGTTAAATAGTATCAGGCTAATGATGCAAATAAATATATCCTATGAAATGTGTGAATGCTGCCAATAAGTAGAGTAGTTAGTGTACATTAATTATATGGGTATTATGGCGGGAAATGTAATGACAAGAGAGGGTAAATCATGGGATTACATATTGACCACGGAAAGCAGGAACTGCGCTAAAAGGGTGTATCTTACCCTGGTCTACTGCTTAATAATACATTAATGTACCTGAACTTCCTACACACACGAATAAAATTACAGCCTCGATATAAATCGCGCTTTACTTATTCAGAAATATGTGCTTGTCCACAAATTGGAGGGGCATTGAAACGTGACCCGTTTATTTTCACTATATTATTATTATATGTATACAACGTACTGGTTTTTACTATAAACGTTTTATATAAAAAGAATTCGCGGTGGTGATAAATTTTAATTAATATTCACAATGTTAGAACGTCGAAGCCAAGTTAAATTATGGGGTAAATGAATCATCTCTCTTGTTTGCCAAACCTGTAGATATTTAAACGCTGTGATCGCCGCTTTATGTAAATACTACACGAATATTGTGACATCGATTCGACACAGTATATACCACAGCAGTGGCTGACAGTTTTCAAGGTATGTAGACGCTTAGTATGATATAATGTTTATAATACGCAGGGGTTGAAACCGTATTCCAAGCGTGTAATTTATACTGCTGCGAATAAAGAATATATAGATATCTGATATTATAGATATTAAATAAGAGACAATGCCCAACTTAAATACGTTATGTACTCCTCTATTGGAGAACCTGTACGTTATTATTTATTCTTATTTATTATCATCGATTCTTTGGGAATTATGCAAAACATGTGTACCGTGATATTGCAAGTCCGAATGATTTATGTATAAGATAATTTTAACATTGTTTCGTGTACGTGTATACGTGTGATATGTGATCAATATTTTAGTAATATTTCATGCGTGAACATTTGCCCGTCTCGTGAAAACACGTGTATGGAAAATCGTTAAATCATTCTACAGTACGTAATAGTAAAATAATTTGATTATACTTGAAATATCGAAAAGTTATTGAATTAATAACGGGCAATATTCGAGCCGCTCATTACGAATTAATTTCCAATCGGATCCGTTATTACTAATTCATCCTTTATGAAAACAGAAAAAGAGCAATACTTTCGTGAGTCGCATCGAACGTATAATTTTTCTGCAAATGTTTATAATCGTTAGAGGCATGAAATATAAAATATAACACAAACATGGAGAATGTATATATTCGCTGGCGAATCGTAACCCAGAATGCAATGACGTAGTCGTTCCTACTGCGACAAAAGAATTTTCCAATGTATACGCGAGTTTAAAAATTCCACGCGTCATGCAGCAACAATTTTGTTCCGATCAAACATTCGGAATATTTTATGATGACGCCTCAACGATCATCGAAACGCGCTACGTTGACGTCACGATACAGACGACCGCCCCTCTATCGATAACTTTTAAATTATCGATCCAGGGCAACGTGAACCAAAAATGCGGTCCACCCACCTACACCTGCATGACCCCATCGATTTCAAGGAAACGTGCACCCGCAACGCAAAACTCGTGCGATCAGCAGTATATTCGTGGAAATAAAAAGTCCATCCAAACGATGAGACAAAAAAAATGAATTTATACGGTGATTGAAATTGGAAGATATCGTGAAATTAACTCTCGATCGACTCACACCTTTCACGGATTTCATAACGAAAGGTACATAATATTATTTTTCGCCAGGCAAACATCTAATTTCGGGACGAATTCCATCGTGTATGTAATACGTCGATTGAGAAAACGAAATTGAAGTAAACACTACGGAATACGAGGGTTAATATAATTATGATTGATGGCGGCAGCTTTCAATATTGGCACTCCGTACCGTGGACCCGTTCGTTTACTTCGCTCTGGAATACTTGTATCCCGAAGCCCCGGGAACTATGTCCACAAGAAGATATAGTCGCAAGTTCATACTTGCGTGCTCCGGTTGATGGTCTACCACTTCACTACACTTGTTTCATTTGACTGTCGCTGTGAATAAGTTGAAAATAGCGTACGCACTTGTGCGAACGGAATTGATTTGCATGGAAATGTCAACGTGAGCTTATGTACTGGAGTAAAGTTTAATTGAAAGCCAACGGATAGGATGTAGATAAGAAAAATACTTGTAGACAGTTTCCCTACCGTTACGTTGATTTATCGAGCGTACTACGTTGAAATATTTATATTGTTGCGAGATCAGTGTTATTTAAATGTCCGTTCTTTCGCGGTCGCCGCCCGTCATTGGATGTTGTGTGATTAGAGACACCTGTTTCACCTGTGCGCGTTGGTCCCTTCCTGTCGACTATAGAATTAACTTCGCTGGATGACAAAAATTTCCCAGACAAAGGTGGCCTAGCTTTCGCGTAATCTATAGTTCCGTCACTAGTTGAACATCCGCGCAAAGTTAGATCACAGCCCACGAATATTTCATTTCACTCTACCAAGGACGACAGACTGTCCCAATGATATTTCCACGTGATCGATCAGACCTGAGCGACCACGTTAGTATAGTTCCTTCTAACGCTACCAACAATTCATATTCCTTCGCTCCGCGTACGGGAACCGGGTAAATGCATATGCGGTGTAACGAGAAATATTCTCTTGATTTAAATCGATTTCTCCCACGGGGCGAACGTGTATCCTTGTACTCGGCGGACAGGCATCGGAATGATCCACAAGTTTGTTAACATACCGGTGATATAAAGTATTCAACAAGAATAACGTATGCGTGGCGGCATAATCGTGACAACGTATTGAAATGTTTCATTGTCAAAGCTACACGACCGTTATGACCAAGTCAATATGTCACTAGTATGAAGTTCGTGTACACATATGTAGGTATGTATACGTGTATGTATGTACGTGTTGGAAAGGTGTGTTACGAATCGACGCTAATGACAATAGACAAATGATATTTTCAATTGTACGTACAACGACATGGTTCTAATTAGCGTTACTGCGGTATCCCAGGAAATATGATGGCAGACAACGAGGCGAGCGTAAACTAAAATTGGTTCACATTTAGCATCCCATTTGCCTAACAAGTGTTTGCATAATACATAGCCGCGTACCTGCAGATGTAATTCTAAAGCGATAAGTTTCCAGCTACATCGATTCGTTTTCGTGCGAATGATCGATGGACGAACAGGTTGGACGAACAAATGTAGATTTTCGTAATATATTATTTCAGAATTGAGTTAATCGATTATTCAGAAAAAACATAACAAAGTTATCTAAACAATGCACGCAATTCCGCACGACAATTCCGCGCGCCTGAAAAAGTTTTTGGTATACAATTTTTCGGACACACTTTTCCATCGATTTTACGCGAGCTTCTGTGAAAGAAAACTTGAATTTACAGTAGATGTAATGTTTCACCGACGATATTATCGCCGAACGATAAAAACGGTGGTGAAGTAGCACGAAATCGAGTCGTACGCCGTCAAGATACAAAAGTGAGATAAGAAACACCCCGTATACCAGTGCTACGATCATTGCCGGATAACGCGACTTTATCATCATAAATCTTTCCACAAAATATGATCACCATGAATCAATAAACACCGGGAACGTAATCGGGCGAATGTCACTAACGAATCGGATATTCGAACGTTCTTTACATTATTAATCCTTGGCCCGCCGACGTACCCATTAATTAATTACGTACCGGATATTGATCACTAATTAGTATAATTCTCTTCGTTTCTTACTAATGGAAATTAAAATCGTTGACATAGAAACTATACTCGTTATCTTTCCGGGATTGATTCGAAACCGATATATTTCTGCATTTTATCGATTCCTACAGGAATTCATCGAGCTCCGATCGATGTTCATTCAACTTTGCGAAAGAAACCGACACGGAATTGTGCGCCCCGAGTGGGAAATGTCTGTGTCAGTGGTATAGGTACGTCTGCCGTGACCACAGTGGGTAAAGTCTTCAACGGAGAGTCACAGGCGATGTATAGGAGTAGACACAGACGAGGTATTGGATAGACCGATCATCCCCATGCTTTTCGATGTCACTGGTTTGGAGGGCTCTAGAGCCCTCTAACCATTTTAGTGTCACTCGCTACGTTACCATTTTCGGTTCGAATCTAGGATGTCCGTCGATTATTAGTAAGAATACGATATAGAAGTTATAGTTTATGCGTATTAATAATTGACCATTGTACTGCAAAGGAAGGATAGTGAATTCACAGGTGCACAACTGTAAGTCACAGCAAAAGTAAGTTGTTTTATAGAGAAGAATATTCAGTTTTTCGGAATACATACAAAAGTTATGAATATTGACATTTTCCACTATTTTTCTTTATTTCTTATAAACAATTGTACTTTCTTAAAACCATTATCATTCTATTTGGTACCAATAATTCAAATCTTTTCCGATAATGTGAAACATAATACAGTCTACGTCAACAGTTAACATGTTACTGAGCTGTTTCTTATTAATATGATATCAAATGTAACAAAATTTGCATTATTTATAATTCATAAAAGTATGTAAAATGACGGGTTAAGTTATATAAATGTTATAGTGTTTGGTATCATTTTAACCAGAGGAACGTCACGAATATGTTAATAAAACTTTCGTGAATAAAAACACAGAAATGTAATATTTTCATAGGTGCATTAGACTGAACCTGTTATTTCCATCTTTATTGATGAGGCTTCACGGATCAAGTACAACCAAACTTCAAAATACACTCGACCTGACATTGCCAAGTACGCCATTAACCTTTAGTTTGTGATAAAACGTCCTGGAGTCAATACCTCTTCATGACACGCTCCGGTCAACCTCCCGAAGTAAAATTCATTTATTACTCATACATTATTAGTACTGAGTAACACACCGATTGATTGCAATTGCATTAATTAATAGAGATTGATTAATAGAGGCAGTAAAAATATATTAAATATTCAAATTTTAGAAATAATTATATTTATTGTTATTAATTTGCAATCGCGATTTGCAACTTAATATTTAATATCAAGCTTATAAAATATAGTTCGAATTTGTACGATGTTATAGTCAAAAGTTTTCTTTATTTGTGCAAAATATATAATTGTTTAATTGTTAGCAATAAATCCTGAAAATGCTACGGTTTAATAACGGTCCGCTCGAGGTTAACATAGATTTTATTATGTCGTAATAGATCGAAGAAATTCGCCGGCGGGTACCTACGTACGAGTGCAACCGACCGTGACCGGCCGACTCCCGAGTTTACCTGGCGTGACTTTGACACGGGCACGCATCAGTCTCTGCTCAGCGGCCGGGGGGTGAGGACGTACATACTCATAGGAGGTCCTGGGTGGTTTCCAAGGTATGTGACATCGTTTTAGAACATTTATCTTTGTTCAATTCATTTATATTCTATATCCTATCATAATATATACGATTATACCATACACATTCAATACATTACATTTAAAATCATGAATCGAGTCCACTTTTCTCAGTATGATTTAAACAAATAATTTTTCAACTTTTTGGAAAATACCTTCTGTATTTCTATTAATTCTTGCTTACTATATTATCACAATTTCATTAGTTTTGCTTATGAATTTCGCTGTTTGTACTTAGAATTTGGATAAATTTGTGACTGTTAATTCTTATCGTGTTTTGGTTTCTAATTCCAGGTACCCACTATACAAAGAAGCCCGGTTACTTGAGACGTAAACAAGAACACAATGAACATCGCAGCGGTCAAAGCCTACTTGTTAACGCCCTTGACATTGGTCGTATCTAACATTGTTCGCGGTACATCTACAACGGGAATTTATATTTTCCGTGAGTTACGTTAGATTGAATCGAGTCATCGTGCCGTTTATTTTTCGTGAACCGGATATAAGAAATATTTTTCTTGCGAAACGTTTGAGAATATTTCTACGAAACTTCGCGCCGGTTTATTAAAGTATACATCTTTTCGCGTCGACTATTGCGTACACAATTTCATTTTACACAAAAGTAGGACAATGGCAATATTCCTAATAACAATGCTTGGTAATTAAATTGAAAAATACTTTAACCGAATATCTACGACATTTTCCGCGGTATACGCGTTCGCGATGTATTTTATTTTCAGCTTTTGTGACCGCGCGCAATGCGGTCTTAGAATCATTTTCTGCGAAACAAGTATTTCGCGAAATAGAGTCAGTGTTGTTGCGATATTAATACATTATTATTGCTCGATACTCGCGTGATTAAAACCGCCGAAAGAAATGAAATTCGGTCGCGAAATTCTCTTAATTTTTCCAATCGCGAGAGTAGAGTCAGTTTGTTCGCCGGACATTATTTCGGTCGCGAATATAGTCCCTTTTTTTATTTTTTTTTCTTTGAATTACTCGCCGCGATGAAGTAGCGGTACGCAGCAGCTGTGGAAAGGATTTCCATCGGGCATCGTCGCATCAGGCAGCAGGTAAATATCAGCAAAATCTACTTTTAATTCTTCTAATTAACAATGAAATTACATTTTGGAATATCGAATTCGAGTGAGAATTAAAGACGAACGATGTGAGGAATGATAGACGGTTAAACTATAAAGACTTTTCTCTTTTTCTGTTACAGAAGACATCGCAACGATTTAGCTGGCCGAGTGCAATGCGGTCTTAGATTCACTTGATCCGAAAATGTATATCGCGAAATAGAATCAGTGTTGTTGCGCTATTAGAAATTATGTTTGTTCGATATACGCGTGCTTAAACCCGCCGAAAGAATTGAAATGGACTGCTACAACGTAACATATTCGGTCGCGAAATTCCTGTATACTTTGAATCGCGAGAGTAGAGTCAGTTTGTTCGCCGGAAATAATTTCGGTCGGGAGTGTAGTCCGTTTATTTTTCTTTTTTTTTTCTTTGAATTATTCGCCGCGATGAAGTAGAGGTACGCAGCAGCTGCGGAAAGGATTTCCATCGGGCGCCGTCGCATCAGGCAGCAGGTAAATATCGTCAAAATGTTCTACTTTTACTTCTAATCCACAGTGAAATTACATTTTGAAATATCGAACTCTAGTCAGAACTAAATACGAACGATTTGAGGAATGATAGACGGTTAAACTATAAAGACTTTGCTATTTTTCTGTTACAGATGACTTCGCAACTGCAGAGCCGGTCGTAGTATCATCTCTACAATCAAAGGTGCAGAAGAAATCTACGACCGGTGAGTCAAAAAACTTATGGTTCCTCCGATCACTCAATCATGTCGTAGGACATAAAGGTCCGAAGCGGCACGAGTGTATTGGTTGTATTTTATTTGAGTTTGCGAGCATAGTGACCGCGAGTGTAAAGTATTTTATACTTTACATTCGTGGGTAGTAACACCCCATTGTTGTGAATATTTAATTAGCTCAGGCAGGGGTCTTCTTGTGGCTTAGCTTCACGGGCGATTTTTATTTAATTAATTCGGAGGTTCGATTCCCTCGATCTTCATTTAATAGCATTCGCGTTCGCGTTCATTTTATATAATCACAGAATTGTTGACAAAAGACGAAATCATACGAATTAAATTCAGTCAGAATTTGCATATTTTTCGTGGCCGCGTTTCCTTTAACTTGTAAAGTCCTTTAAATTCTTGTATTTGAAATGCCCAAGAAGGCCAATTCGCGATGGGTAGATTCTGGTTTCAAAGGCTAATTTTAAACATATTTGCATTGTTTAGAATATAACTTTGAATAAGGAATCACCAAGGTTTTCAATTATAAATTCAAGTTTCATATATATTTTTTTTTAAATAAATTTCAATATTTTAAAGTTTTCAATACATATATTTTTAAAGTTTTCAAAGTTTTCTTGCACGAGATGCAATTTTTTCACTTTTTCAATTATTATTCGATATTACATTCGAGTCATTTTATAAAGTATATTTTCAAGTAAATTCTATAAAGTCAAAGTAACGATTACTAGCTCGTTAGAAGATCTATTTCAATAATCATTTTATAGCTCAGGATTTTCAGCACACATCAAGCCTAGTATGTAGTTGCCACGTTCATGTCCCTATTTGGCTTGAACTCATTCGTGTGCCCAGGTGCTACACGAATGGGTGATGGCGGTGAATGTGGCTTATAGTTTTAAGAATTATAATTATGTGGCGGCTCACAAGCGTTAGCGATTGTGCACGACGTACGATCCACACGTGTGAGTGTGTGTGTGAGATAAATTTATTGAATATTTCGTGGATTGTGCGTCGGTTTTGAACAATCGTTTTTATTGCAAAATCGCGATTAAATTCAACTTGCATATTTTTACGATTTTACATTATTCAATTTAAGTTCGATTGTATTTCGAACCTCAGATTATTATATTCAATTACTTTTCAATTAGAGTCAAAATGCAGAAGCATTATTTTTGAACGTAGTAATTATTTCAACTACGATTTAATTACAAGTCTTTCATTTCTATATTTTACGTCTACAAGTTTTCATTAAATTCCTTTCAATAAAGTCTAAATAAATCGCAATAATCGCTGACCTTGTGAGTCGATTTCAGCAAACAAGGTACGTACCTGAATGTATGTGTGGGGTTTGAGTCGGTGTTGGAGACGTCCCGGGACGTCTCCCGTAGGGGGAAACACCGACTTTGATTGAGAATCGTGGAGAGAGTGTGTTGGTGTGCGAGAGATTTTTGCCATTTTTTAAATATAGGTAATAGGTAGGCAGGTAATTTATTCTCTGGAATGTGTGTGCTTTAATTTTAAGTAGGAAGGGCAGGGCAGGTATCACTGTTTCGACTGTAGGCAACCAGTGATATCCTGCTCCTGGAAAATCAGGCTAATAATCTTTTCTTTTTTAATAATAAGTAAATTCTGCTTGAACATTCGTCTTTAGCGGCTAACCGTTTGCACGGACTGCAGTTGTCATTCTTCTGAGAATAAGCTGTTAACTTGTCCACACGTGTTAGCCGCATTCTCTTGTCTGGATAGGCGCGTGTTAGGGTTATACCATATTATGGTTCCGAATGTTCTTGCAGAATACAGGTTGGGCTCCGGCCTGAAGCAAGAAGAGGCTTTACGCCGAAGAGGCTATATGCCGAAGAGGCCCGACAAACTGTCAAGAAGAGGGCAGCAACTAATGGCTATCCATTTTGGAGTGTTCAATTCCAGAATGGATGGTCATTCCGTTACTACTAAGTCACTATGCTCGTAGTAGTTGTAGAGTAATTATAGTTGTAATAATTTGAAGTAGTTAGTACCACGGGTCGAGGTGAGCTCCCCGTGAAGACTCTGCCCCGATCTGCATTAAAGTTTTCGAGTCATTTTTCTTATTAAATTATTTTCATAAGTGTCAAGTAATAGAGTTTTACATTAAAGTTTTCGAGTCATTTTTCTTACTGAATTATTTTCACAAGTTTTGATAATAGAATTTTGATTACAATTTGATATTAAATTCCTTTCAAACTCAGTTATTATTTTTGTTCATTATTGTTAAAGAGTTAGAGTCCAGTTTTTGATTATTATAAATTTGAGAAATTAAATTTTTGAAAAAAGCAGAGGGGTAGAGTGTGATAGAATGAAGTAGTTAGAAGTAGTTAGTTCCGCGGGTCGAGGAGAGCTCCCCGTGAAGACTCTGCCCCGGTCTGCATTAAAGTTTCGAGTCATTTTTCTTATTAAAATATTTTCACAAGTTTTATTCAAAGAATTTTGCATTAAAGCTTTCGAGTCATTCTTCTTATTCAATTATTTTCACAAATTTTCAATCTAAGTCATTTTTATTCATTATTGTTAAAGAAACCTAAATATTTTACTTATTGAGATATTTTCTGAGAGTTCATTTTTAAGAATATATATTTCTGTCATTACTAGAGTCGAGTTTTTGATTATTACAAATTTGAGAAATTGAATTTTTGATAAAAGCAGAGGGGTAGAGTATGATTCAGTGTGCAAAGTTTGCACACTGCCATCCGCGCCGGTCGTAATATTTGTCACCACTGGCTGCATTTCTAGTTCCGCGAATTTATTAATAATCTAAAATTCATTATCTTTGTGTGTCTCGGAGACACGTTTTCTAATGCCGTATAGGAATTTTATTATCTAATATAAAATCAAAAAGTTAAAGCAGCTAAGTGACTCGCGAATCGCGTCGTACATCGCCGTCTTTGTACGAATCTATTTAAAAACAATCATTGAACCAAGCATTTGTTAGAAGGAATATTGCCATAATTTTATGCATAAATTGCATTTTATATTAGGATGTCTTATCTTGAAATTCTTTTCAGCCGTAACTAAATTGGATCTATTTAAGATCATTTCGCGTTTACAATTAATTTTTATTTTCGCGTATTATCAGTCAAAGCGGTCGTGGAACTACGAAACATTATTTTTGCGCGTCGGTTTTTCGCGAGGAATTTTCGTAATTTAGTGTATTAGTTTTGCGGAAATACTCGCGAACGTGGGCCAAGGAAAATATATTCGCGCGCGCATCGCGTATTTTCTTTCAATGAATTTTAGAGTCATGCGATCACTTATTCTCTATGACGAAACCCACGGAAATTCTAAATAAATTTAGTGTTGCGAAAATTATGTAAATTCGGTCGTTTCTTTCCGTACCGACCAATGTTGACCGCGCGTGACAAGTAGTCTTTTCTCCCTTTATTAATTATAGACTCAAGATTGCGATACGGTAAAATTACAATAAGTAAAATGAGCTAATCACTCTTCTTCCAGCTTTGCTTTTAGAGTCGCGTTAACTTAGAGAAATCGCCATTTACTCACCTTGAATGGTTTGTTAAATGGCGAGAAATCTTTTTTGCACCGCGCTCGCATTTTTCTCGATTCTATGTAAACTCGCAAAGTAACTTCTCGCTTATAGCATTCCAATTAATTACAAAAATGTAAAACACGTCCCCCTGTGGGTCGGGGACAGAATAGGCCCACGGTATTCCCTGCCTGTCGTAAGAGGCGACTAAAAGGGACGTTTTGATCACTATAGTGTCAAAACGTTAGTTTAAGGGGATATCATACGTCAATTTCATTTCGTTTGTCGTCGACCGACCAGAGAACGCGACTTCTTTGCTCGTTCCGCGTTATTAGCTTCATTTTTATCAATAATTTTTACCTTCAATTACATAGTTTCAGTTTTTAACTTTCAACTCTTAGCTTCACCTTTTACTTTCAATACTTAGCTTCAACTTTCAATTTTATTTTTAACTTATTTTAATAGTAGAGTCACTTGTTCGTCATTTGCGGCGTTCATTATACCCCTACGTTAAAACAACATGAGAAACGGTGTAGTCGGCCAGATAGCCTCATGGCTATTTGGTTAAGCCGCGATCCTGCGATATATTCATGGAGCGTGGCTCTCGTCGGATCATGGTTCCGCCGGTATCTTTGGGTGGCCTAACGTTGTCTGGAAAGGTGAGCCCGAGTTCGTTCTGGGGACCTGTACACGGGTGGACTGCTATTTGGTGGGGTATGGGACGTATCAGGCTTATCGGTGGCGGCCGGACCGATTAGCCTGATATGGCTTAACCCGTGTACAGTTCGATTTGATGATCTATATCTTCGGATATATTTCATCTTCGATTTGTCCCTGGTTCGGATCTTTCGTGAGGCCCTTTCCTGTAAATCGACCTTACGTTTATCCCATCGTATCGGTTAACCATGGTTTGGCGGGAGTCCCGGTTCGTGGGTACTTCTCAGGACCGTGGTACGAGCCACCGCGTAAGTGTGTAAATTGTTTTTCCGTCGAGTTATGGTTAACGTCTAGAGTCACCCGCGTTAGTCTTACCATGAGGTTGCTTTTCTGGTTTGGTCGACATTTCCATTCTCGTCTATGTTATTTGTTTTATTCGCGTCTCGCGGGAAATTGGCGTTTGATGGTGATGGGTTTGTGTTTGTTATATTGAAACTGGTTTCAATATTTCGGCCACGATCGCATTGATAGACGTATCTTTGAGATCGTGGTTATTAGCTTCGCGATCGCGGTCGCGTGATATCTTTACTTTCCTTCTGAAAGTAAAGATTATGTTCGTTATCGTTTAAAGGAGGGAGGATGGGAGCCGTGGATAGGGTGGGTCTCCATTAGTAGCAACCTCCACGTGGTGAGACCTGGATCGATATTATTTGCATCGATCGATAATGAAATTTATCAATATTTTTTTGTAAGTCCGATGACCCATAGTCGTTTATATTGAAATGTATCGCTTCGATGCAAATGGTATCGAGCAAATTGGCTACGAGTAGTATATGTATGTATATCTCATGTTTGCTTTTACTACAGTCAGAAAAAACCTAATTTCAACCAGTTTTTCGCTTGTCATTTCCACAATTTTCAAGATAGCGACCTGAGACTGGTACCATTGATTTAGTTAGGAAATTCTACGGCAGATCAACCTATAATAGTTGTACTTTTCGAAAATTTAATTTTTCGCAAAAATCTGAAGGGGGTAGGTCAGGATTTTTTGCGATTTTCGTAAATCACTCGCCATTTCCACAATTTTTGAGATATCAATCTGATTCTTTCTGCATCTTATTCGGCTTCGGATTCCGCGTCCAAAACGCCCTGGATCATTTTAATAGCTCAAGAATTACGGAAATGGCGAGCGATTTACGAAAATCGCAAAAAATCCTGACCTACCCCCTTCAGATTTTTGCGAAAAATTAAATTTTCGAAAAGTACAACTATTATACATTGATCTGGCGTAGAATTTCCCAACTAAAACAATGGTACAAGTTTCAGACGGCTATCTCAAAAATTGAGCGAATGCCGAACGAAAAACTGCTTAAATTTGACGATTTTTCGCGATTTTCGTAATTCTTCCGTCATTTCCACAATTTTTTAGAAGTCAAAATGATTCTTTCACTGACTTATTCGGTTTCGGATTCCGCGTCCAAAACGCCCTGGACCATGTTAATAGCTTAAAAATTACGGAAATGACGAAGGAATTACGAAAATCGCGAAAATTCGTCAATTTCAACCAGTTTTTCGCTTGTCATTTCCACAATTTTCAAGATAGCGACCTGAGACTGGTACCATTGATTTAGTTAGGAAATTCTACGGCAGATCAACCTATAATAGTTGTACTTTTCGAAAATTTAATTTTTCGCAAAAATCTGAAGGGGGTAGGTCAGGATTTTTTGCGATTTTCGTAAATCACTCGCCATTTCCACAATTTTTGAGATATCAATCTGATTCTTTCTGCATCTTATTCGGCTTCGGATTCCGCGTCCAAAACGCCCTGGATCACTTTAATAGCTCAAGAATTACGGAAATGGCGAGCGATTTACGAAAATCGCAAAAAATCCTGACCTACCCCCTTCAGATTTTTGCGAAAAATTAAATTTTCGAAAAGTACAACTATTATACATTGATCTGGCGTAGAATTTCCCAACTAAAACAATGGTACAAGTTTCAGACGGCTATCTCAAAAATTGAGCGAATGCCGAACGAAAAACTGCTTAAATTTGACGATTTTTCGTGATTTTCGTAATTCTTCCGTCATTTCCACAATTTTTTAGATATTAAAATGATTCTTTCACTGACTTATTCGGTTTCGGATTCCGCGTCCAAAACGCCCTGGACCATGTTAATAGCTTAAAAATTACGGAAATGACGAAGGAATTACGAAAATCGCGAAAATTCGTCAATTTCAACCAGTTTTTCGCTTGCCATTTCCACAATTTTCAAGATAGCGACCTGAGACTGGTACCATTGATTTAGTTAGGAAATTCTACGGCAGATCAACCTATAATAGTTGTACTTTTCGAAAATTTAATTTTTCGCCAAAATCTGAAGGGGGTAGGTCAGGATTTTTTGCGATTTTCGTAATTCTCTCGCCATTTCCACAATTTTTTAGATATCAAAATGATTCTTTCTGCATCTTATTCGGCTTCGGATTCCGCGTCCAAAACGCCCTGGATCACTTTAATAGCTCAAGAATTACGGAAATGGCGAGCGATTTACGAAAATCGCAAAAAATCCTGACCTACCCCCTTCAGATTTTTGCGAAAAATTAAATTTTCGAAAAGTACAACTATTATACATTGATCTGGCGTAGAATTTCCCAACTAAAACAATGGTACAAGTTTCAGACCGCTATCTCAAAAATTGAGCGAATGCCGAACGAAAAACTGCTTAAATTTGACGATTTTTCGCGATTTTCGTAATTCTTCCGTCATTTCCACAATTTTTTAGATATCAAAATGATTCTTTCACTGACTTATTCGGTTTCGGATTCCGCGTCCAAAACGCCCTGGACCATGTTAATAGCTTAAAAATTACGGAAATGACGAAGGAATTACGAAAATCGCGAAAATTCGTCAATTTCAACCAGTTTTTCGCTTGCCATTTCCACAATTTTCAAGATAGCGACCTGAGACTGGTACCATTGATTTAGTTAGGAAATTCTACGGCAGATCAACCTATAATAGTTGTACTTTTCGAAAATTTAATTTTTCGCCAAAATCTGAAGGGGGTAGGTCAGGATTTTTTGCGATTTTCGTAATTCTCTCGCCATTTCCACAATTTTTTAGATATCAAAATGATTCTTTCTGCATCTTATTCGGCTTCGGATTCCGCGTCCAAAACGCCCTGGATCACTTTAATAGCTCAAGAATTACGGAAATGGCGAGCGATTTACGAAAATCGCAAAAAATCCTGACCTACCCCCTTCAGATTTTTGCGAAAAATTAAATTTTCGAAAAGTACAACTATTATACATTGATCTGCCGTAGAATTTCCTAACTAAAACAATGGTACAAGTTTCAGACCGCTATCTCAAAAATTGAGCGAATGCCGATTAAAAAACTGTCATAATTTAACGATTTTTCGCGATTTTCGTAATTCACTCGTCATTTCCATACACTTTTTTATGTCGACCTGATTCTTTCACTGTCTTATTTGGCTTCGGATTCTGAAAAAAATGAATTTATAGTAACAAGGTATGAAAAACGTATGTTTATTTGCAAATGGACACGGTACATATTGGATGTATCGTACAGAGAATGGTGTCCCATCGTTGACTAGTACGACGAGCGTACGTAATAACAATATACAAATAACAGTATACAAATATTTACAATAATATTTATAAACTCTCTGTTATTTCGCTATGCGCTCCTGTTTACTCACACACAAGAAAATTCGATTGTAGAAAATTCCCTGGAGATTTATTCACAGCTCGACTAGCTTCATTATTTATTTTTCGTACAAGAATTCAATAACCAATATATCGACCTAGCATTTCGGAGATAGAATTTTTTTTTAATTTTTACAGAAGGGGTTGTATCACGATAGATGGTGGTTTGCGGACCTAAGTATATTCTCTTTTTTATCTCTTAGTGCATACTATCAATCCACACAACAGGTCCCTGACATGTTGTTATACTCTGTATAAAAAAGTAGTATAGCAAGCAAAAGTTTTCGCAAAAGCGCGTACTCGTAAATTGGCAGTGCAACAATAGTCACTACTTCCTCCGTGCTCCGTTTCCGCGGAATATTTTTATACAAAAATATACGTAGCATTTTAAAAAAGAACTCACCTTACATTTGCATAGCAATATTACCGTTCGAGTATTCTTAGATTGTGCGTTTTAATTGACCCAAATCGTGTCTATCATAAGTTCAACGCGTAGACATCGAAAGCTCATTCAGAATCGAGGACATTCTCGTTACTCGTTGTTAATCGAGTAACAACGGTTCGCTGTACAACTTGCTACAATAATTACTCGTGTGAACTCTCGCTAAAGTTCCGTCAAACAGTTCGAATTCGATTCTCCCGGAGAATCTGACTTTCGTTCGGAATAATGCCCGCGATAGCTGAAAATTCCTAGTCTCGTTGCAAAGCCCGTAAAATGTGCACGCTAATCGCGATACACAGCGATATATCCGTCGCATTGTTTCGCAGTCCGTTGCTCGATGATCTCCCCTTACTGCGCCGCGAAGTTGTAACACGGATACTTCGGGGCGAATCGATTTGCAACGCCGAAAACGTGATCAGACTCGCCGCGTTCCCAAAGACTTCTAGCTCCGTATTGCGACTCTTCATACGAGGGTGGAGCTTAAAAGAAAACAATATTACATTAAAATCAAATTCATGATGAACAAAAATAATATAACGAAAGAAAAGAATTTAGTAAATTCTTACCTAAGTTCGGATACAAAGTCGAGGACGAAACGCCATCGGGAGTTGTCCAACCAATATCTGGTTTCGTTGGAGAACTTGGCATCGGTGGAGCGGATGGAGTTTGGTAATTCACCAGCGGTACCGTACCGACGAAGACCAGTGTATTTTGCGATAGATTTCGGTAATACCTAAAAATGAGATATTACAATAATACATACTTCAATTTATGAAACTCTCATGAGTTCGATTACAAAATTGAAGGGTTAAAAAGTCTACGAACCATCCCGAAACACATGCTTCAATTTTAAGGCTGTATTCCACGTCGATGATGCTACAGTTGTTAAGATTCGACGGTGGCAGAGGGGGAATATCCAGTTTCTGTTCGTAATCGGCCGTGCCACCTGCGTCTACGGGACCCTTGCTAACTTCCGCTACGACGATTTCCTCCGTCTTCGTGTCCACGCTAGGCGTGTTTGCTCGGAAAGTCACGATCTAGACTTCACGAATGATTGTTATCCTCGAATTGCTTAATACCGTAGACAGAGACGAAAGAGACAACGTTCGGCTGCGCATACCTTACACAGTTTCAGTTTCACGGTGTCCACGATGATCCCGGATAGATTTTCAACGTTGATCTTCACCGGCATCGATTGCCCTGGCACGTAACCTCTGACCGGCAACGAATAATTCACTGTCAACGGTGGACTACCGCAACATAGACAGCAAAACGTTTTGCTCATTTCCTCCTGCACGGTTTCCTGTCGACGCCGAATAAGTAATTAAAAGACTGTTAAAAAATCATCTACGGTTGGTAAAAATAAAAATCTTACCCCTGCCCGAGGCTCCGTATTCAAATCGAAGGGCGATATCACCGTGAAGGGACTCTTCACGTCGTGATCGAACTTCCAAGGTCGATCCAACGTCGCTTTGACGGTGTATCGAACATGCCCGAAGTCGGATTCGAAACTGCTCGGCAGATTCGACGGTAGTACGCATTGAAATGGAAATTTGTGCTCTCCGGATTGAATCTCGATCTCGCCACCTGCGGGATGGAGAATTTATTTCCATGAGAATGAGAGGAAATATGGAAGATCGATTGTTCGATTGCGTTGCGACTTTACCGGAGGCGGATCCAACCAGGTAATACTTTGTCTCGAAATATTCCTCGTGGGCAGAGACTGTTTCTGTTCCGTCTCTGTATTGTCCCCTTTCATCCAATTCTTGCTTGTCGGTCGTCCAACATGTATTAGCGACACCTTTTACTTTCACGTTTATACCTGCGGAAAGTAAACGAGGGCATTGAAAACGTATGTATGAAGTATTACGCCGGACTTTTTCCGTTTTACCAATTCACGATGGAAGTCGTCGATCATTTTTATGGAGTCGTTCAGTTAAAAATGAAGATAATACATTTTCCGAATGATTTATTAACATGGGAGCAAAGATACCCGTCAGGTAATAAATGAACGAGTTAATACGAGCACGAGGAAAAAGCATACCAAACCACCGACGTCGGAAACTCGTCGAGCAAGTAAAAACAGAAATACGACAATATTCTACCGCGAAATAAAATTGCGTTCAAAGGAAATTGTTATCAATGACATAAATGCTCGAAATACAATCATAATTCAGACGTTAATCGTATTGTAATGAAATCGTAATGTTACAATAGAAAATCCGAGCTGTTCGTTACGTAATAAATTGGATCCGAAACGCTGCGGTGTTTCTAAACAATATTTTGAGAGAAACAAAGTTCCACGGCTGATCGCGACTGTCCGCTTCCACTGTGCGGGTGTGCATGGCCGTGCTATAATTAAACTGCACGTTGCAAGAGAGAAAAATCTCGCGAAGGAATGCGACGACAAGCATGCTGAGATTTCCATCCAACGAAAAGGAAAAATAGCATTCGCGTAACGTTATCATCGGTTTTACAATTTTCAACGAAACTATATGTATATACGCAACGAAAAGCGGAGTGTAATTCCGTGCGTGGTTGTCGAGACCAACGATCTGTCATTGGAGACAATTAACGGTAATTGCACGTCTTTGTACAACTCTGAAATACCACTCATTGTGTCTGACTTCCAGTCTACGGAATGTGAGAGATATTTCTATACAGATACATTTGATTATCTCACCTCCAAAAGACACTTAATCATCTATAAACGAAACGCAGACACCGGACCGGGTATCGATAATCCTGGTTACACGAAAATGGATCGATAGAGCGTATTCTAATCAGTCCGAACAATTTTCGCACTGAACACGCATGCGAAGGTCACGCCTCTCACCCAGCATACATACATACATATAGGAACACCTGTCGATACCATCACTGCATTTACAACAACTACATCTCGCTTACTCAATGTACACGCAAAATCACGATCGATAAACCCATGTTACATCCATCCAACGATACTCGATCCTCAACCTACCTCGAATCTTCTTCGTGCTGTCTAACGTAACGATGATATTTCCGCTGACCGTCTGTCCCGGATAATACGTACTCCAAGGATTGTCGTACGTGATACGAAAGTCCTTCAGTCCCATTTTGCCAGTTTCACCGACAACTTCGATGCACACCTGGACCCTTTCTATCCCTCACAATTATCTCGACCCGGGATCAGAAGGCGTTCCTCCGTCGTGTTGCACTACGAGCTATATCGAGCCACTCGTAAAAGCCGGTCCGATCGCGCTTACGGGTTTGCACGTTACTACCGACGACTCGATACCTCCGTCGTTTCTGCGCAGATACTAGCTTGACCCGTTGCCAGTGACGCCGGCGTCGCTGTTACCCGGTGCCCCGGAAATCTGGGACGCTACGATCGATGACTCGATTGGCGTGCACGCGATCACGGCAAGGTACGCGGTCCCGGGTTTGATGATTCCCTGATTAAAATAATATTTACGAATTTTCTTACGAGGTATTTTGGATACGAATATCTGAGCTTTCGAGAATTCTCCGGTATGAATTTTTAAATCAACTTTTCAAATGCCAAGAGTACTATAGCTTATTGTTAGACGAAATTTTTCACGCCGGGAAACTTTGTTCCCGCCTAGCAACCGAATGAATCACACTGTGTCATTGAATGATGATGACTAATGTAGAGAATAAGAAAGTAAGCGAATGGTAATGTTCTTTCGTGACGCTTTTTCCTATTATCGACACGTTCGATGATGACAGCGGGTTTTCGAGCTGTTCGGCGAGCGCACTGTACAATTCTGGGGAGCCCAGTAGATCATGGCATGTCGGTGCGAGGCAAACGGTGACGTAATGACGTCGCGTAACCCGATTGGCGAAACAAACATAAACATGCGCACCGGGTAACCGCGCTCTCGCGAATCGTGAATTCGATACATGGACGCGCATGCTCTAGCCGCGTGCGTGACGTCATCGACGGATAACGGACAAGATAGCGGTGACGCAACCGACGAAGATGCCCGATAATAATTTAGAGGCCAGGCCTAACTCGTCCCTGCTGAGGTAGGGTCAGATTTATGCCACTCGTCGAAAAAGTCATATGGAAAGTTCAATTCGCGCTATTATCGTCATGTATTAATTTAATATTGTTTTTTCTTAGATGAACGTCTGTCCTATTGATACAGAAGAGGGCAGATGAGTGTTTGAAAGCGTGAGATGAGATTAAATTAATTATGTACGTATCATATTAATAAGATATTACATTTTCGAAGGAGAAAGTATCGGAATTTTGTTCTGTCTTATAGGAGATCATGACTTTCGATAGCTGTAATCTATTATCAATTCACAAATATCTAATTATCAGAACACATATGTTGCTTAAGTTTCTCAAAAAGAAATGTAACTTTATTTCGAACTGACGAAGTAATTAATATCCATTTGTTTATCTTTAAACCCTTCGCCTTGGACTTGAAATAGCTTTGCCCCGAGAAAATAGACTCTTCCTTCGCATAAAGACCGTACTTATGTCTCCCTGAAGAAACAAAAGGATTCGACAATGTGTCGTCTGCTCGCTGATTCGTCACCGACGAGGTAATGCAATTGGTTCGACGGAATCACGGGCATAAACGTTTGTCTCAATTTCAATAAATCTCCAGCCGCGGAAAGTATGCGTACTCGTTGGAACGTTCAATGATAATTTCGGTAAAAGCCGTCGCTCGACGGTGGCAATTTGTCAGCGGTGTAATCGCATGTAATTCGTTTCACACGGTTACATACGACAACCGTTACGACTGCTGCGTACGTAGCCGATATTTCACGGAAATTTATCACGCCGCGGAATGTCATCGGACATGTTTTCCCGAAGCTAAAACGCGAACGTGCCGGGATGAAGAGGGACCCTTTCGCATCACGTCCTCGAATGAATATCTTAGGACGGCGTTTTGAGCGATCTTTAAACGTGTTCGCTCGTGCAAGTTTCAAGCGAACCTGATCCTATCCTACGGCGGCCACGAAACGCGAATGGAACATCCGAAACTTATCAAAGATTCAACGAGACCTCGAGTACCCTGTAGTCTTTCGAATTTAGTCGCGAACGCTGTGACATTAACACGGTTATCTGTACGTGAATTTTTTAATACACGGATGTAACATACGAACGGGAAATGCCGCGAGGTAGAGCAGCTTCCTCGTAGATTTGAGAAATATCATCCGAACGGGGTTTGTAATGTGTTAGCGTGGAGTTAATGCGAGGAACGATTTCGAAGGTATTACGTATTTATAGCGGTTTTGGGTGAATTGATAATCGTGTTTACGAGAATGATTTCTAATAGGAATGTCGACTTTGAATAGAAGGGTCCATTGCACCGTAGTCCACGCCCAGATATATAAATATAGATAGATTATCCATCTTTCTGCCAAAAACCATTATCAATATTGATTTCATCGGTTATCGGATATTTAAACAAGTTTAATATGAAAAGGTATTCGGTCGGATCGAGTATGACAAATATGACACACTATTCGCATTATCAATTACTTACATCGACACGGCAGTAACCTCTGACCCGATTTATAGTTATTATATACGTATTGGAAATATAAATTACAAATTCCTACGATTCCCGGTCATCCGATGACCGACTATTCCTTAAATTACATTTAAACTTCTAATGGATCTTTTAATTAAACGACTAATCAACGATAAATTACCATTCCCAGGGTGCATAACACGCAAACCTCTTATTTCCACGCATAATCAAGTGAACATAAATCACACGTAATGTCCCTGTATACGAAGCATGAACACGAAACATCATACAAATTTCCCGATACACTCATCCCATCGAACAAAAAAGCTCCTATTACAAAACCAATGACTCATCCCCGGAGGAACATAATGTTGCAAAACATTTGCAACATCGTCTAAATTAACAATATTAAATCCTTCCATTTTCACCTTCCGCCCCCTCTCCCACCCTTTTTCCGACGCTAAATCGATGTGACATCGATCCGTGGACCGGTGGATGCACCTTCGGCGGGTTGCATCGTCACCTGCGCGAGATCCTCGCACCTGCGGGGCAACGCGAGCGCGGCGTCGCGACGCCCGAGAGGAACGACGCGAAAGGAGAATCAGCCCCGACAACGGCGGCGCGACGACGTCCGCGCAAGCCCCGTAGCCGTCGCTATTGATCGCACATTTCGTCCGATGGTCGCCGCCGAACACCACGAACTGGCCGCACACGCCGTAAATATCCGTTCAGTGCGCCGTGATCGAGAGACTTACGCGGATAAAAGAGCGTTTCCAGCGACGGGAGAAAAACGTGGCCGAACATGGTCGGAGGTGTGACGGAAGACGGACCCCTGATACGACCCGTCGACTCCGGTGAGTGAGAACGAGAAAATTCCGCAAGGTTCTAACATAGCCAACCGTGATCGCTGGCGGACCATCGATCTTTCACCATCGGGCTTTCTAGGCTGTTCCCCGTGATCGTTTTTTTTTTTTTTACGTGTTCTGTTGATACGCACCCACGTTAATCGCCCGGGGGACGAAGGTTCGCTTGGTAATTAATCAATCGACCGGTAACGTAACGATGCTGCCACGGACAGCTGTTAAGTCCTTCGTACCCGGCTGTTTCTGGATACCTCGTATCCTACGGGAAGACGTAAAAGAGATTTCCATAGGTGTACACTTGTTTTTATGTTTGTTTGTATGATGTAAAAGGAACCGCGTACGCGGGAGACGATTGCGAAATGAATTGAGTAGGTTGAAAAGGTTCGGGGTATATGAACATTGTATTTATGTTGTAGAGAGAGTTTAATTATAGAGTCGGGGATGAACGGGTCTAGGAGATGCATAGAGAAAGTTCGTTTTGGGGAGAAATATACACATGTCTTTAGAAAATGTACGGACGTTTCATGGTGGAAAATTTGACGGGGGAGAAATATGCGACGCGGCACCGCTGTCGTATTTCCGAAATATACGACGCCACCGAGGGTTATTCGAATTTCAATAAGGATGTAATAAAAGTCGTATCGGTAGCGTCGTATAAAATATATCATTTCACGGTGTATGTACTACACATGTACTATATGTATACAGTATAGCTGTTTGGTAGACGGGTACAATAATTCTCGGGATGTCACGTGCAGTTAGATTCGTAATTACGCGAAATTCGTTTCGCATCACCGAGCTCGAATTGAAATTGAATTTCATTTCCATCCGTACCGTTCGTCTGGAAGTAACGAATGTACAACGATTCACGATTCATTGTCGTGAGTGTAATTATAACAAGATACCAACCGGAACGACATAAACAAATACACGATACAACAATACACGTTATCCATCACTCCTGGATAACCTGCTGCCGTATGAAAATTCTTCCCAAAATGAAAACCATCTACCAAACAATAACAAATAGAACCAAACCCATTAATAAACCGCATAAATGATTGACGAAGCATTTATTCGAATATTATTTCAGTGTCGACGGCGACGCTAGTAGGGCTATGCATCGGCGCCGCTTTTCTGGTATGCGCCGTCGCGATGACCTGGTGGCTCTGCCGACGGCGTCGCGAGCACACCAAGCTGAACACCGACAAATCCCTGGCGTTCAGGCCGCCCCGTAGGAAGCCGACGGCGGTGAAAAGCCCGGGTAGCACGAGCCACTACCTGAAGAAAAGCCCGAGCCCAACCGGACCCGCGAAAAGCCCCCCAGGTTCCGGTGGACAGACCCCCAGTCCCACTGGGTCCCAGTCGTCGAACCCTACGTCGCAACCCAGGACACCACAGGGAGCAGGTAAAGTAGATTAGAAGCTGCTGGGGAAATTCAAATGAAACTTTTCCGAGGCTGGAAAGCAATCGTTCACTTTGGCGAACCATGCAAGATAAAGAGTGGAAAACTTTTCTGATTGAACTAACGATTCACATTGAAAAACTTCAGAATCTAACCGGTTGTAGATGTTTCGAGGCTGAGGAAACTTGTAAAGCGGAAGTGTTCAAAGGTTTCGAGAGTCTAAGGTGTAGGGATTCCAACGCAAGAGAGATTAAAAGTCTAAGGAACGTTTAAGCGAAGAAACTATCCTTGCGTAGAAAGTTCAAAGCCTCGGAACTACTAGCCGTAGAGATTTCAATTCCTAAAAGGTTCTTAGACGCTTCAATTTCAAGTCTCTTAGAGTCTCTCTTCTTCGTTACCGAGTATTAGAATCGCGAATGACACCCTGAGGGGATCGTCTTGATCCCCCGTTCTCCCGTTCACTCTGGAACACAGATCCACATAAATTTCATCCACTTCGACGTGTAAAACCTCGTCCAATGGCGCGCCAAAATGTTTCAACAAATATTTCATTAAAAATCAAAGTATTTCAGAGTGTATTCACCTATATCTGTCTCACACAGGCACACCGGTGCAAACACCATTGGGCGAGGTAACTCTGAGCATCGAGAATGAACGTGACAAGGCCGAGATCGAGAATAACGAGAAGGTGGAACGCGAGAAGACCCACGGGACCGAGAACAACAAGGACAGTTTGGGCCAGCTGGTGTTCAAGCTACGTTACAGCAACGAACGTAACGAGCTCGGTGTCACCGTTGTCAAATGCAAGGGTTTGCCAGCCAGGGAACAGAACGCCACCAGCGATCCCTACGTGAAGCTTCAGCTTCTCCCGGACAAACAGCACCACGTGAAAACGAGGGTTCTACGGAACACCAGGGACCCAGTGTACGACGAGGACTTCACTTTCTTTGGAATCACGCGAGATCAGCTTCAGGTACGACGAGAATCACGAACCGGGATTTAAAAGGAAAAAAAAAATCATATTCTGTAGCTTCATCGATGACTCACCGAGTTTTCCGTGGTGATCAATACTTTTTTATTGGGTCCCTTGGGGGTTAATCCGATGAATTCTCACCCCCGAGCTTGATTACTCTTCACCTTTCTAATTGCAGAGAGATTCAATTATACTTCGAGATAGTTTCTTCTTCGTAGATGGCTTGATAGGGTTTCTTTTTTTTAATGTTAGCAAAGAATATTGCGATATCGACGCTTTCTCGTAGGTGTGCCGTCCTGTCGATGGTGAATACGTGCATTTCATTGGTGGGAATAGGGTATTTTTTTGTTAATTTATATATGACTGTGAAGTAAGAGAAATTGTTAGGTGAGAGAGCTTCGGAATTGATTTGTATGCTCTGTCGGCGAAAGAAACTTCACAAGTCCACTCGAGAGCCCTTGTAAACACATATGGTTATCGTATTCATTATCACAGTCTTTCGTTATCGCGGGAAAGTGGTCCCGTAATCTTGTAAAATTGGTGTGTCGCAGTGTAATCGAGTAATAGTGGCAATGGTTACTCGAATTTCACCGTACATGTTCATTTCGTCTGTCCAGATACGTATGTACGGGAGTCATCGACACGTTGATAAACAAATATGTATTTTGGATCCACGTTTGTTTAGACCGCGAAAGCTGCGCTTCCGTGATTGTTTAGAATTGCCGCACACAACTGTACAAACCACTATTCGCAGGTAGAGTCGATACCACGGTGATTCCACAGCTCGCAATAATGAACTTTGTAAAATAAACGTCGCCAATCACGTAGATATTCCACCCAGAATAACCGCTATTCATCCATCGTGAATATAATAGGGTGAAAAACATTCTCAACCCAGGCTATTCAACCTTTTTTTCTCCCTCCATAAACTATAATTACGAATCATCGAGTTCCACGGCTCGATCAAATCGAATATTGCCTTGTTTTTCAGAAAATCAGCCTGCACTTCATAGTACTCAGCTTCGACAGATACTCTCGGGACGACATTATCGGCGAATTAACGTGCGCCCTCTCATCGGTGCCCAACTCGGAGACAGCCGACAACGAGGAGATATCGCTGTGTCGAAAAATTTACCCCAGAAGCCTGAAGGTAACGATTCAACAAACCAACAATCCATTCGTAGAATCCCTGTAATCTATCAATGCCCATAGAAAATTTCCTACGAAGTATAATATATCCCTGATATTCTTCTCGAGTCCCAAATTGACGAATTCTAAAAATAAAATATATAATACGACCCTCCCATTCACGATTTCAGATTCAATCGCAGGGAAGAGGCGAGTTGCTCGTCTCACTTTGCTGGCAGCCGCTCAGCAGTCGATTGACGGTGGTCGTGCTGAAGGCGCAAAACCTGCCGAAGATGGACGTGACGGGGCTGGCGGATCCATACGTGAAGATCTATCTTCTCTACAACGCCCAGCGCATCGCGAAACGGAAGACGCGCGTTAGGAAACGCACCCTCTGCCCGATATACAACGAGTCGTTCGTTTTTGACATTCCGAATGGTGCGGACGGGCTCAGCAACGTCAGTCTGGAATTCATGCTGCTGGATTGGGATCGAGTTACGAGGAACGAGGTACTCATTCCCGATTTCTATTACGATTTGGTAGCTGTTTATGTAGCTGTTATCGTGAAAAAATCAGGATCCAGATAGGGTAGTTCCCAGATGAGTTAAATATCCTGGAAACAGGATCGGTATCAGATTATTCAGTGGAATATTTAATTAGATCAAAAGGCATCGTTTCCTTAGAATCCTCGGTGGAGCATTTAAACGAACCTATTCAAGGATAACAAGACATTTAATTTTCACATTAATAATCGGAAATAATATCGAGAGTACGGAAATTGACCTTCCCCGCTGTTATTTAATTATTTCCAGCCATCCTTGGTGTCTCGATGATACCGTCTAATGAATCATCGTTGTTAATTGTCTCGTTTGTAAGCTTCGCGTGGCGCTTTTTGCCGCGCATACGCGATGCATGCTAAGATCTCATGGTAATTTCTTGGAACGTTTCCGTAATTCAATCCGTAGCTATATCATGTTCGGTGTTTCTGCACGAACGGCCGTTAATATCTGTAATAAATACGGGTGTACGTGCATTAATACGCGGTTACACGTAGTCCCGTAGTGGAATACGATCCTCAAAATTGTGCCGGTATAGCGTGACGCGACCAACTGTCGCACGGCCGCCTACGCGGCTGTAATTCTTCGCGATTTCGTTTTTTTGTACAACGTAATGCAATGCTACGCGGTACAGAACAATCGAGAGGACAATCTTTCCGTATAAATTTCCTACGGGAACATCGCTATGGATGATTAAAAAATCGCAAGAAATCATAGAAAGGTGAAGCTTTGAAGAAAAACTATTGAAAAACGACGTCGAGAATGCAGGATAAGGAAGTCGACGTTGGAATCGAGAAGTGTGCCTTAAGTTAGAGTTCCCTATCGATCCGAGCACGAACTATACGTTGAACGGTGTGGATGTAAGTGATGTTCAACGGAAATGGACTCGCGAGACCGTGGCTAACACTTTTAGATATAAAATGATCAAATATTCATAGAATCTTGATACCTAACACCCACGGAACGTCGGGTGTAGGTTTTGGAATCGTCCAGGGTACATTGTATGTATCGTATATACTTATACGAGTGACCCTAGAGAAGCATATAACTATCTGACATTTTTCCAGCAAAGTTTTATAAATGTTAAAGAAAAAAGAACTAGGGCTATCCTACGCCAACTAGCGTACAAACACAAACAACCCTTATTACTCGAACCCACGATAGAGTAGTGGTGGTTGGTTACCTCTCCGTTTAGGATGGTTCGTTTATTTGCCGCGGCTATTTTTGCCGGGACGTCCGGATAGTTCAAGCAGACATTATTTTTCACTGAAACTTTTTCGTTCTTTACGGCGCGCGTTACGTGGGCATAAGTCTAATCGGGCTGAATTTTTCGTTGATTTCCAGGTGATCGGACGATTGGAGTTCGGCGGACCGAAGTGTCAGGGATCAGCTTTGAATCATTGGAACGAGGTGTGCAGCTCACCCCAAAGGCAGATCGCTGATTGGCACAAATTAAGGGAGTAGGGCGCGACGTACCCCCGACCTATCGACTTTCCTGGAATCCCGACATCCAACGTTTTTTCCGAAAGCCCCACATCCTTCTCCGTTGTGAAACCACCGATCCAACCCCTTGAAACCCTACGATGAAGTGGGGTATCTGTTTTGTAAACCTAATACTCGATGTATATTAGGCTTGAGACGAGTGGCGGCACGTCCACCCGCGATCGATGATACTGCGGACACAGAGAATTGTTTCTAATGTCACCGACGAACACAGACGGAGATTTTTTTCTGTCGCGACAGAAAACCGCGTCGGCCTGCAACGGTACCCGGAGCGATTCACTTTCAATCGCCGCGATTACTTATGATATATATATATAAAATAAAATTTAAAGAAGAAAAACAACAAAAAGAAATAACAAACGTATATAGGAGGGGAGGGGCAACGTTTAATAATAATAATTAGCGTTACCGATGTTTTTCTCTTTAGATTCGTTGCGTTGTTGTTCCTAAACGTCACTCACTAGCTTCCCCTATCCCTCCCTCAGTGAGATCAAGATGAATTTTAAAAGCGGAACTGTTTTTTCAATTTAGACACACGCACCTTGCAGAGTGCAGAGTGTAATTACATAACGAGTTTTAACGTAACATTTGTATCATGTTGTATGTTTGACGGTTTAATAAAGTCTGATCGATAAATAGACGCGCGGATCGCGTGAACCAGTTCCTCCGAGCATTCGAAAGATTCGCTCAATAAGTAACGGAGGCGGCCGGCGAAGTTTATTATAGAAATAAAGAGAGGGAGAAAGAGAGAGAGAGAGAGAAAGAAAGAAAGTAGGAACCGAGATCGTTGATTAACACATTCGGTAGTTATTAGATATTCTCCAGCGAACACGTTCGCGGTCGTTGTTTATTATCGATAGCGGTGAATATGCCACTTCCTTGACGGGACTGGAATATTGTCGCACGTGTGTTATAGTTCGTTCTCGAGACGGGGAAAATCTGACGGAGAAAAGAAATCTCTCAGCGTTCGAATCGCAGTGACAAACGATCGCGGGAAAGGACGACATACAAAAAATGCTTTACGATATAAATATAGTTGTTAAGTATTTCCGACCAGACGGCAAAGCGAGAGGGTGATGACATTTTAGCAGGCACCTAAACGAGACGATCGAGCAACGCGCGATCGTTGGGATTTACCATCGCGTTACAGGGTCGTGCTTTCAACGAGAATATCCATGAATTCGGAGATTCTCGAAGCTCGGGGTGGAAATTCCGATGAAAATTTTTAGTATCGCGCGGGAACCCGACGAGACTCGAGCAACCTCGACGTTCGACGTTTCGTTAGAACGGAGATCTCTCGATGATTGGGAATTTTATTCGAATACGATTCAACGAACTGATAATAAAATGGACGTATAAATACGAGACCGAGCGACAGATGGAAACGAAGGGGAGTACTCAAGTAACTATTATAATATTATTATTATCTTGTTTCGTGAATTTCACCGAGGGGTCGAACGAAACAATTGCGTGTGTCTCGAGTAATGATTTTTCCGTACGTTTTAAGTGACGAAACAAAGTTCTAATTGTAAGCGAAGAATTTTATTTATAACGTTATTACCATGGTTTACGAGTGCCAAAACAAAGAGACGTTTACGAATTGCTCTTTCATAAGTTTGATTCGCACGTTTAATCGGTCTTTTACGAACATCGATCAGCATTGTAATGTAATGATGAATAAAAAGGATGACAGAAAGATACGGAGCTAGATAAAGCGTATTACTTTCATTTTTTCTTATACCGAGCAATTTCGATGATGGATCAAAGAGATATACTCGTTGAATATTCGGAACGAAGTACGCTCGAGGGACCTTTTTGCACGACCCTGACAAAATCGAGATGACTATCGTTTGCGACGACGTCCATTGAAGTATAATCGGGCATTTATCAAGAGTCGAGTGATCAAGCTAATTTCGTTCGTCGGACACGAGGATTTTTCCAAAAAGCTTTCGAGTTACGTGAATCAGAAAACTTGTACGAGTCTTTGTGACATCTTGCAAGAGATTCTAAACGATCGATATTATTTCCAAAAGTTCAAATATACTTTATTGTTCCCATAATTATTTTTTCCTCCCAACTTCTGTTCTACCACACGTCCTAGTTTCCCAGAAATTTAACAGCGCACAGTTTAGCGTTACGACGTGTAAATAAATGACGGCTTTTCTGTTTCCCTTTTTTGGTGTCATCCTCGTGAAACGTGCGAAGCGAAAACCACGAGACGTGGAGGCGAATCCGAAACGCGGTGTCTTAGCAATCGGGCAATTGAAAACAATATTACCATTATTCCGTTCCTGTTCGAAAATTCGTTAGCTCCACGTCGACTGGCCGAGACGTAACGCGATGCTTGTTAATTCTAAAACCAATAGAAACGAGTACGACGACACTATTGCCGACGTGTGTGACGAGGAGAGAACGTTTACTCCGCTGGCGAGCGGAAGAATGCGCGACGAAGGGAAAAATTAAAATGATTTTTGTAAGATCGACGCGATTCGTTGTTCTTCGTTGACACGATTATGATCGTTTTCTTCCTGGTATCGCGCGTAATCGTGGAACGGGGTCGAGTTAACCGTGGCATTATTTCGGAATGTCGGCAGACGGACCCGAGGCCGCTTTGCGATTGTAAATATGTAATTTACGTTCGAATGTAAAACGGGAAACGCGTTCAGCTGCGACGTGTGCACGGCTTCGATTGCTCTCTGTGAAAGGAATCAAATTATCATTTAATATTACATTGTACGGTTACTATTTATCGAGAACTGTTCCGCGTCTCAAGTATAACGGAACATCGATTTAACCAAAGAAGAGAGGGTCCGTGCCTAGACATTCTTTGGAAAGTAATTTCACGTAAAATCATCGTTTCTCTTAAAGTTCTCCGAAATAATGTCGAGCGAAGGATAAATTTAACGGTGTAAGAAGGGCTGATCTTCAAAGACCCCGTTTCGCATGTGCCGCAAATACAACACTGCGATGAATATCGATTAAGAGTTATCTTAGGCTCGATTTCATGGAAATTTGAAAAGTTACTTTAAGCTATAAAGTAACCTTTAACCCATAGCGTTTATATATGGCGAGCAACACACGTGAAAAGCAGCTTTTTCGATTCAGGTGTAAAAGCTACGTGATAATTCTTTACCGTAAAACGATCATCGCTGATTATTATTATGATTCTTATTATTATTATGACCGGATATGTGTTTCCGTCTGGAGCTATTTTTTTCTGGCGGCGCTTACAGTACCGGAACCGTATTTCTAGACAGCGACGAATTAATAATAAAGATTAATTAATATAGATAAAGGTTCCTAGACGAGAATGACGCACCGATCGATCAGACGAATATTTTTAATACGCCGAACACAGTAACAGGCAGCGTTTTCCAATTCGTGCTTTAGGACAGATCTATTTTAAGAAAAGATCGGTCTTAATATAATTCTTAGAGAATAAGACGATCTTTAGTAGAAACTAGAGGAACGATTTAGATTAAGTTTCGTATCGGGTCTGGATTTCATTCGACTTAAGTCTGACTATCGTTTGACTTAATTAAGGATAATAATGTCTAGGTGAAAATCCGATGTAAGATTCCGATGGAAACATCAATTCCAGTTATGTTATGAATAAGTGACTACTTAAACATACACGTATAAGAAACTTGATTGACGTTAAGCATGAACTTAACATTTCTTCACCGACGTACTCGACGGATGAAACGAAATGACGTTAGGTTTTGTCGTAGATTCGAACGACGGGGTTACTTATTTTAGGCTTGTCAGATAAGGTCGGATGTTGTTGCTCTATACTAAAGAAGGTCCAAATTAAGCCTCGCTTAGATCTGGATAAGGTAGAGTCCTATAATTATTTAACCGCAGGTGAAATGAGTTTATTCTTAATACTTAGAGAATTTTCTGAATTAGATCTTGTTAGTTGGATCAGCTAGCTCGATACTAACGATTAAGCAAAAAAGTCTGAATCCGATTTAAGATACGTTTAGAAAAAAAGAAGGGAGGGGTTTGGGGACAGAATAAAGGAGAACCGCACACTGTACGGAAAACAAATTTGTCGCGGGATTGGAAAACGCTGAAGGAACGGGACAATTGACAGAAGGGCGAAATTAAAGGGAGAAATCACCGGTACCTTTTTCCCCGAGGAAAAGAAGCGCTGACAAGAGAGACGACATTCGTTCACGCGTTTAAAAGTCAATAACCGGTAACGCATAAAGCGATCGCTTATTTTTTTATCGCAACTTTCCGCTCCACTCTTTCGTCCTTCCTTTGCAATGAAAACAAAAAACAAAGACGAAAATTATTGAATAAAATACGAAGATGAGATGAAACGGACGACCGAGGCTAGGATGAACTGCTGAGGAAGAGAATGAAAGAGGAGATAATACATGGAATAAAAACGAAATTGCGACGATCGTCGTAACGTTAAATGGAAGTAAAAAAAAAGAAACAAACAAATGAAAAAAGGAGCAACGACACTTAAGTGGATATGAATCAAACACCGAAACGAAAGTAAACGACAGATTAGGTCGCGATATATCACACAAAGACTCGAGAGATACACCGAATAAATTAATTTACGTATTAATAAGGATAGTAACAAAGAAAGAAAGAAACAAACAAAGAAACATGGTCCCTGTCGTCACGCACGACGACAAACAACCGTGAAACAAAAACGGCATTACACGATCAAGAGTTTCAGGATATTTATTTAATTGCTATACAATTACAAACACAACTATATAAGAAACGACTATAATAAGTAGTACGTAGTAAGACATCTCGTAAATACCGAAAATGAATTAATATACTGTCTGTCGTTCTCCTTGAGCTCCGGTATCGATCGTTTGGCGATCATCGAATCGGGTTTTCACGTTGTCGAAATGAGCGAACGAGCTTCACGAGACCGGCAGATACTACGCTGTAACATATTGTACGTCGGTATGGAATGCTGGAAAATCACCGTTCTTGTTAGCTTCGCTCGCGTACCTCCTTCTTTTCCTCGATCGATTTTTTGTGTTCCCGCCTACATACTTCGTTTTAAACACCCACTTCCTTTTTCGCGATAACGACCGACTTTTCCACGAAGAACGACCCACGATTCGGACAATACGCTGCTACAGAAGGGGATGCAAATGTTACCACGTTACACGGTTTTATCGTTTTCACCGTGAGAAATGAAAGGATTCGATATTTTATCGGCAAAAAAAACATTGTCACTTAAGACGAGTTACCAGTGATTATACGTATATTTGCCGGAATCTTCCCTGGGATTGTATTATATTTTCTAAATGATGATTTCATCCTTTCTTTTCTGTAGCTCATAAAGTAAGAGATATAAAGTTCTCAAGAAAAAGTACTGTAACTCGATGTAAAGATATCACACTAGCGACTGATGACCGATGAAAATGTTTCGATGTGTCAAACTATTGTATAAATATTCATCGAGCAATGTATATCTTCGCCCTGTAACGAGTCAGCTTGAAATTTTCCACGAAAATTAACTATTTTTTGTTCGCCAGTACGAAAGACGTAATGCTCTCTCCAGTTTCTCTGGATGAAAATGTTAATTTCACGTGACTACTCAGGTAATTAATGCGACACCTTTAATTGGCGAATCATTCGCGATCTAAGACTCCCTTGTCGGTTTTATTTAACAAAACATGTTTCCAGCCCGATGATTTTAGATCAAACGAATTGTATTTATAATTGTTCATTATAGTAAGCGGAATATATCGTAAGAGATTGTCAATCTATGCGTTATACAAGATAGCGAATAATACCATCACGTATGTATGTTCATGTCCTTTGATCTATTCGAAGACATCCGACAAAGGGGTTGACGATACACATAAATAACACATTTAATGGAGACTTCGAAGTAATTCAAACTATTTTCATACTGCACGTTATATTGAAACACTATAATTAGCTGTTAGATTATCGACTATCAGTTTCCCTGAAAAATCATCTGAAATGTTATTCTTCTATCGTTTATTATATCGAAAAGATGTTTAGGATACATTTCTAAGTTTCGTTCTGTTTCACTTTTAGAACGAACGAATAGCGACTATTGAATGGACACGAATGGCGACACGAAGTGTTTCATTTTGCTTGATTTATTTGATATGAATGTTAAAGAATCTATTGGCAGTTGAAGAAAATCGTATTCCATGAAATAACAAAAAAAAATGCCTAATAGCACCTTCGATAACCGAAGATTAATCGCACATTAAATATATGAATATAAACGTATAAATGTCGAACAGCCATATTATATTATCGTTAAGTAATCCACATTTAAGGAAAATCGTCACCACGAGATCGTAATAGAATATATATATATATATTGTCCGCGAAGAAAAATGGTAGCGAAGAAAGTATATCGTTGCATATCAGTTTGCGTGGAATCCGCAAACGATTATACGTAAGATCAATACATTTCTACCTACGTTTATTACAAGAGAAAGACAGGAATAATCCGTTAGAAACGATTAGGAAAAAGGACTAGAATTTGTATCGATTGGTATTCGAGCTTCTAAACATTTCGATGTACGTTTTCATCGCTAATTTTTGCTGTATATCGATACTTTTCTTATATATATTCTTTCGTATATTATTTGAAATCTTCCTCGAGGATCATAGATCAAATGTGTCAACCGTAATTGCAACGTAGCGAAGTTTATCTCGATACTTTGGAATATTTTAACTGACATAACAAACAAGAAGAGATCAATATTTATTTCAATATTGCACGATTTAAGAAGGCATACTGATTGGTACTGAATTTTTTCATTGATCAGATATATGTATATTTGCTGAGATAGAAAGTGTAATTTCAATAAACAAAAGTTTGCCATTCGTAATCGAAAAAATATCTGCAATTCGGGCCTCAATGAATTTAAAGAAAAAGGTACTAACATTTTTCTCCGCAAACACGTAACGAGGTACACCGGGAAGCTGAATTAGCGTAGTCTTTGTAACTGGAATCCAATTAGCAAGGAATCGGTGCTTTTCACGCATTCCGCAACATTATGTACGCGATAGAACACGGCGTATGGTGACGCTGTGTGCGGTCAGATTTTAAGGCTGTGTGGTCAATAAAATACTGGAAAGAAATTAGTCAACGAGTTTATTATTCTGTCACCCTTATATACCGTCACAGTACATCGCAAGTACTTTGTTTCCGGTGGCATAAGTTTATTTACAAAAGAATAACATGATAAATTACGATACTGCAACAACCGAGACATCTGAGTGTTTTAAATACTAAAAAGAACACGACAACGTTTACGATATTATGTCGTCGTTTTAAATACTAAGGATGAATACGGGACATACGATACAATGAAAGCATGTCAATACTAAAATAGTTTGACTACGAAAATAAATATAACATTTAGTAAATATTAATACATATATAAAAAGATTATTAGAAATGTAAAATTGTCGCATTTGCGTGTTCCGCTGTGTAATAACTTTCAAATAGTTCTATCTCCAAAGTTTTTCGTATAGAACAAATAGCACGTTTAGAAATATATGTATATGTTATTTCTTTTTTCTTTGAAAGAGTACAAATGTAATAAAATACCGGCGGTTATGTACGCCATTATAAAAATAGTTTATTAATACATGTGGATTTGATGCGCAGAAGTTGCTGGGCGGAGTAGAAAAATGCGGTAGGAATGAGCGAATTTCGCGTTAGCAGAATATCGTGTCACGTACGTATATCAACGTAACATCGCAGGCACACATCCGTTATCTTTTATACAAAATGGAAACAGTAGCGTAAAACACGATAGTGATTATCGTAAATAGAATACAAACGAATTCGACTCGCACGTCAAAATATATCAATAACATTCCGCGCCATACATAAATTCCGTTCCTCGAGTACGTAAGCACGTTCGCTTTAGGTACATACGTTCATTTTGGTATCTATGTACAAATATGCATAAACATTTTTACATAAATACTAATCAACAAATTATAATAACAAACAATGGACGTCCCCTCGGACTCTGTATACTCTTTCCCTTAATTCTCTGAAAACGCTAGCTACAAAGTCAGATTTACCAAATATGAAAGTATATGGTCTAAAAAAATGTTATTGCTGCTTTAAAAAGATACCGAGATGCGAGAACATTCGGCAAATTTGTTCCATTCTACCTCGTAATGGAATAGAAAACGACGTAACGTAACAGGTCGATGGAAAACATTGCTATATACAACACAGAAATGTTTTTGCTCGCGTCTTATAAACACGTAGTGGTACGCTAATTAAGTGAGCATTACTACATTGGTCCAGCTCAAGAATGAAAAAGCAATACCTATGGTACTGTGGACATAGTCAATAATAATTATAATTAGTATTGTCTGCGTCGGTGCGTATAACAACCATATGCATGCCTATATAGTCAGGCACACATACATGAACAACGGCAATGCCAGATTGTCGACTTGATTTGTTTGAGCCTCGATGATGGACACCACGATACTCGCTAATATGCTTCTGAAAAACAACCAACCACTCGCCACCTGACCTATTTAAAAAACATACACATATGTTTAACAAGGCTACAAATTGATATTAATGAATCAATTGTTGTTTTCTTTTGCTCACAATTTTGGAAAAGTTAAAAATAAAATAACAAAATACCTATGCATGCTAGGAAAAGTATTAGTCCTATTTGGCTCAGAATACAGGCAATTGTTCCTTCAACAGACTTCTCAGAACCATTCCACTTATGGGTACCCCATCTGCTGCCTACAAAACTGGCAGCAGTGTCGCCTATTCCAACTGTTAATATGCCACTCAACAAAGGTAAGAATGGAAGATTGGTAGTAGGCATCCACAGTGGAAAAGACAGACCAGAAAGTAAATACAATGCTGTTAGAGCGATTAAGTTGTCTTTCTCATCAGCAAACACAGAATATCCTTGTTGTAATGTCTCTCCAAAAGGTGGTATTCTCAGAAATCTTACTAGCTAAAATTATCAGATTATTGATTTAGCCCAAACACACTTAGCAAATTCAAATGTAGAGTCAAAATAGAATACCTCAATCATCATGAATAGTCCCAATAATACGCCACTAGCAAGATACAATACAATTGGCTCAAATATTAAACCAGGTATGTACACAAAGACAGCCAGTAAGTGAAAGTTTTTTCTTGTTGAAGTTGTAGCTCGATAGTTTAGCAATATCTGGTATGCTATACAAAGTATGCTTATAACCAAACAAATAGCCCAGTATGTAAATAATATGATCTGTAACAATTAAAGTCAGCATATTCTTTATCCTTCCATAAAAGAAAACATCACATACTTTGCATGAAACTTACCTTACTTGCACTGCTAAACATGAAACAGAACATCCACACCAAAGGATTTTGATCAAGTATAATGTACATTGATGGAAGTGTTACAAATAGTAACAAACTGATTGTCATTACATAAAAGTTTCTGGACATTTGAAAGATTGGAAAGTTCCCACACAATAAACAAACTGACGTCACATACAAAATGCCCACCTGAAATTTGATACTAGTAAATTATCATTTACTTTCAGCATTTGTAAAAAGTATATCTGTCTACTACCTGTATTACAACAGTGGCAATGTCATCATTATGAATAGGTGGCAAATGATACCGCAGTGGCAAATTTGTGACTGATGACATCAAAAATAAAATGCCACCATGAATAACTGCTGTTGCTTCTCCAATTGTGAAGCATTTTGGATAAATGGACATTAACTGCAGGACACCCCAGGTACCTAAACTTCCTACGCTCAGTCCCCATGTCACGCTCACCAGTAATCCTGTTCTTGTTTATTTAATAAGAGAATGTAATCGAAACAAGGATATAATTATAGCAAAAAATAATCATAAAAGGAAAGAGTTCAACTGTTTGTAAATTGATATACCTTTATTTGCTACGAGCAAGTATAACATAGATGTTATGATGGCAGGTAAGAAATATATTGCCTGAAAGTCTCTGACTGTAACTTTTTCTGTTGATAATCTGAGATAAAGGCACACACAACTGATAACAAGGCCAAACCCGGTAAGGCCAACAATCAGGCATATCTCAGAATAACTACTGTCTTCCCTCAGTATTGTTACAATCGCACTTAGTCCTACCAGTACTCCAAGCCATAGTCCACTATTTGCTTTCGTTCTGTAAATAATATAGCATCCTCAAACTCTGCTTTCATGATTTTAAAAAAATATAGAACAACACATTATTAGAACGTTGTATTAAAGTCGTGCGTCAAAGGTGACGTTGCGACTAAGAAGGACCGTCATAATACTACAGTCATAATGATAAATATTGCAAAAATGCGAAAGCATTTCAGACAAATATTCCGAAGTACATTCGCTTATTATCTCTTATCGAAGCATCATTACATCGTGTAAACACACGTGCGGTATTATATAAATTATAATACACTACGACGTTAAATAGCAAATACGTCGTTGTTATGACGTATAAGAACGATGTGTGAAAAGGACATTTAGGATGAACGTTCGAGGTTAGCTCACGTCGTGCTTTAATATTAATACAATTAGGATCAGAAACGTACCGATGTTCTATACCGTTGCTTTTCAAACTCCGCAATATCCTTTCCTCGAGCTGCTTGTACTTCGTTAAAAGAAGCTCCATTATCGTTCGCGTGCAGAAAGGACAAACACGTTTTTACAACATGAGTAACCACACCCCCTCACACTTTAGATATGGAAAATACGATACATCGTCACTGGAAAGGTCAAATTCTTTTTCCGCCTTATCTCGTGCTTTTGCGCGGCACCGCCAGTATACGGGAACCACACGGGAATGAATGAACAGACAAAACGCGCCGCCAGTTTAAGCACAGATGACGTATAACAGTAGACAGGACATCCTGAGCATATTTTTGTGTCACAAAAAGGGGTCCCAAAGTCCCGTACCATTTTCGTGTCATGTTCAACGTTATCGACCCTTCGCTAAAACTCGTATTAAATAACATGAACGGAATGTACGTATACTCAGTGTCTACTAATCATATTTCGCTCCTTTTTGCCGGGGAAAATGTACAAAAAATCTATACTTCTGAACATGTTAAACTTCGTATAGAATAGATAGGTGAAAAATAGTAAACCATCTCAATTATATTATTTATTAAACATATACAAAACAAATGGCATAGTAAGTACCATAAAAGCAAGAACTACCGTTCCATTCAGGGGTATTATAATAAATTGTTTATTCTTGTGTATTCTATGCTATAATATTTCACAATGTACAACAACTTGCATAAACATTTTAGCATTGGTTTAACGATCAAATTGTTACTGTAA
Organism: Mimumesa dahlbomi; assembly: GCA_917499265.3. Taxonomy (NCBI): domain Eukaryota; kingdom Metazoa; phylum Arthropoda; class Insecta; order Hymenoptera; family Crabronidae; genus Mimumesa; species Mimumesa dahlbomi. The sequence goes on from OU824118.1 coordinate 14,665,539, forward strand.
TTATGGACAATACAACTAAAAGATTGTATATCGTGACTTCCATACGATTTGAAAAAACATCTTCGAATACATTATAAAATTGTTGTTGTCTATAAGAACATTTCTAAATAACTTCAATGACTTGTAAATATGAACAAAACCCTGAATAGAGAAGTTTACGATTACTAGATTTTACCCTAGTATTATGTTGTGCGACTCAACAAGTGTTTAGGTTCTATGAACCTTGGCGAAGGCTATCAACCCATTCGTCGACGAATCGTGACTAGTAATAGTATCGCTGCTTTCCAGTTCAGGTTCGATTGCTTTGGCCAACTGTTTTCCCAGTTCCACACTAATGCAGTAAAATTTGTTTGTTAGGTTTCTTATCTATTGTGATCTAAAGGTGCGAAAAACAATTGTGTTCTGTTTAATAGATCATTTTCTTACCCCCATTGATCGAACGAATTGATGTCCCACATAATTCCTTGAATAAAGATCTTGTGTTCATACATTGCTATAAAGCGAAAAATGAACGTCAGTTAAACCCATTCCAGATCAAATTATAGCGATATATTATCGTGTCATATTTTACCAATTAAAGCTCCAAGGGTGAAAGGAGTAATCTTCTTAACTAAAATGCTGTTTGTCGGTCTGTTTCCTTCAAACATCTTGTGCGGCAATAATAAGTTTACTTGTTCAGCACTCATTCCCGCCTTCTCCAGCTCACCTCGAGCTTCACTCTCGTTTTTACCTTTCATCAAAGCTTCCGTTTGTGCGAAAAAGTTTGCAAGCAAGATTTTGTGATGCAAAGTTCCTTGAACCTACAATGTCGTTATTAAATCTTACGCTTTTATTGAAATGTATATTTACGTATCGATTGTAGTAAGCTTGATACCTGATTGTGCGACTGTACTGGGATTATGAAATCGGCGGGCACAAGTCTGGTACCCTGATGTAACAACTGATAAAATGCATGTTGTCCGTTAGTTCCTGGCTCTCCCCATACGATTGGTCCTTAAATATTAAAATTTGCAACGTTTAAATTTGTTCAATATTTTTTGCATTGTAGGTAGTAGAATAAATTTTTTAGATATACCAGTAGTATAATTTACGACTTTTCCGGCACGAGTAACATATTTTCCATTACTCTCCATGTCTCCTTGTTGGAAGTAAGCTGCGAATCTATGCAAGTACTGATCGTATGGCAATAATGCGTGAGTTTCGGCTTTATAAAAATTGTGATACCATATTCCGAGCAACGCTAATATCACCGGCGCCTGAAAGATAATATTTTAATAACTGTAGTGTATTAAATTTGAACATATATGTAATAAAAGAAGATTATCATAGTCATCATATACATTTTTCTCCAGTGGGGCTGTACAGAAATGCTGATCCATGAAATGCGCACCGGACAATAATTTCTCGAAGTTGTCAAAACCAATCGACAAGGAAATTGATAATCCGATTGCCGACCATAACGAGTAACGTCCTCCAACCCAATCCCAGAACCCAAACATATTTTTCTCATCAATGCCGAACTCCTTGACTTTCGCATTGTTAGTAGATAATGCTACAAAGTGACATGCAACAGCTGCATCCTGAATAAAAACAGTTCATATTTTACACTGAAACACGTCCATAAAATTATTGATATTTTTCACTTACATTTTTTAATGCATCCAAAAGCCATATTTTTGCAGAAGTAGCATTTGTAATTGTCTCTTGGGTGGTAAATGTCTTTGATGCAATTATAAAAAGAGTTGTCTCTGGATTCAGTTTCTTCAGAGTCTCAGCAATATGAGTTCCATCTATGTTACTAACAAAATGAACTCTAGGACCAATATGATATGGTTTCAAAGCTTCTGTCACCATCAAAGGACCCTGTGAATTTATACAGTTCCCTTGCATTCAGGTTATAATTAACATTCCATTACCTGTAGAATTAAAAATATTTACCAAGTCGGAACCACCGATTCCAATGTTAACAACATCTTCGATTGCTTTACCAGTAAAACCTTTCCATTGCTTTGATAATACCTATATATTGAAAGTGTTGTTATAATAGAAGAAATAAAGGATATGAATAGCTATTGTAATCTTACCTCATTGGTGAATTGCTTCATGTGTTCCAACACTCCATTCACATCTGGCATTACATCCTTACCATCAACTAGTATAGGCTTGTTACTTCTATTACGCAATGCAATGTGTAAAACTGCTCTGTTCTCAGTAAAATTGATTTTCTCTCCATTGAACAGGGCATTCCTTGCATCTTCTATTTCACGTGAACGTGCCTGGAATGATGAAATAGTTTGTCATCACTTACAAAGATTGCATTATCTTATCATTTATTATGTAATTATTAAGATCTTCACAACACATATATTTTTAATTATTCATGTCTTATTTAGATGATAAGTAAAAGAAAATGTAAATGCATACCAAGTCCAATAATAATTTGAATGCCTCTTCGGGGAGACGATTTTTGGAATAGTCAAGTAAAATTGGTCCATCATTGGGAGTGGGAATCTCCAAACTATATCATATAAAATTGGTATAATATTTATAATTGTTACAGTATATAGAAAAAAGGAACATTAATATGTAATTCATAAATCAATATTCGTAAAAGCATCTTTCATAATATTTTATACAGAAAAAGCAATGTTTTGTTACTAATCATTTAATATTAAACATTAAAATTCCATTTTGAAACACTTAACATGATTAGTCATAAAAAAAGACAACATCTGCGATTGCGGTCAGACATATTTTGAAGTGTAAAAAATAGTTATAGATTATAAAATTCTTGCTTTTTATAGCCCGCCGGTAAATATCATAAGTTTTTCTGTAGCGATCTTTTTTAAAATTCGCCTGTTCCAGTTGAGATTGAATTAACCTTCGAAAGGTCGCAGCAAGGTCAGATGTCAAGGTAGCGGAAAAGTTACCTGAATTTTTCGAAACGTTTCGCGTCCTGTTGAAATAGCTCGAGTATCTTGATCTTCGAGCCGTTCGCGTCGAAATACTGCTGCAATTTGCTCCATGCTGATTCACTGGTTAGATCTGGTTTTGGTTTCATTTTTGATTCAAGAATACCGCGCGTCTGTACTCGCGAAATCCAGATACCCGTCTCGAGTCTGCGACTCACGTATGCCGACGACTGTTATCCCAACCTACGTTACTTTTGGGCCGTTTCGCAACGTAATGATCGATATCAATGACTCATTCACACGTTCGCGCTCATAAGAACGGTCACTTCATCCGATAAGTTTCAAATTTGAAATAGTTAAATGTATAATTTTGATTCAGTACGGCTCAAGTTCCAAAGCGTGGAAAGTATTGGGTGAGTTAAGGGTAGCACATTTCTTTGTAATAATTTCCAATAGCTTGTAGAATATTTAAAAAACAAATGACAATACGTCAAAATAATTCAATTCTTTTGATGATAATGAAGTTTGCAATCTCATGCAATAGCATTGATTTTAAACATTTTAAGTTTTAGCGCGCACATAACTGTTGTTTCCATTAAAATTTAGCGGTATTTTAGAAATGTAACTAGTATAACAAATACTTGTAGATAGAGTATCATGAATTAAAAATATTCTGATTCCCAAAATTAAATTTTATCAGTATTTTTCATATCGTTTAAAAAGCAACGATATCCTTATCGATGCCGCTTTATTTTTGAAACACAGATGCAACAGTGCATGCAGCATAAACGCGCGGAATGAAAACGAACCTCCAGGTATTGAATAGAGGGAACGGAGGAACAGTAGGGTGAATTCCAATTGTATCGAAAACTCTGGAGTCCGAATTTTCACGCTGCTCTTCTACGAGGACTTTAACCGTTTTTTCCTGATTTTCATCTTATATTCCTAAGGGAAGTACTAAAACTTTCAAAGGAAACTAGACTCCACTAAATCAGTGGATTGGTTTCCAGTTAAAAAGAGAAATGGTAATCACACTCTTGTTTTGACTACTTCCAAGATCTGCTAGACGTTTGCTGTTTGTTTATCTGATACAATTCAAGCTTTATCTTCTTCTATCTACATATATAAACATTTCTTAGTTTACCTTTGTTTGAATAAAGATCATATTTTACCATTCACACTTACTTTGGCGCGAAACAATATTTTCGAATGAAAAAACATACATTACAATTTCCTTATTTTATAAGAGAAATTTATGATATATGTCAAACGTAGCACCATATCTTTATTTAGTGATATTTTATAAAGCATAGTTTAAATTTAATGTTTTATATTCCGATAAACAAGTATCTCAAACTCTACATAACCAACAAAATTTCATGTTACGAAGATTATTTTTCCCCTGCGATTATCCAAACATTAGTTCCAAATTAACGTTGTAAACACTTCTTTATTGTTCACGTAGTTCAAAAACAGGTTTAATACAGTCATTGTTAATTATTTTTAGTCCCATACAATATTGCTAGTGCAATCAGGCAGTAGACCTGAAACAAGAACGTATTCCGATTATGAGAGCGTTAATGAGTGTATGGAAGGTAACATTGCAATTTAATATTATTAAATGTATTTTCTGAAGAACATATTTTTTAACCTTATAAAATATATTTGCAACAGGAGTATGTAAAATTTATGAGGAACATTTGAAGAGGAGGAATCCAAATACTCCAACGATAACGTACGATATCAGCCAGCTTTTTGACTTTGTCGATCAGCTCACAGACCTATCATGCCTTGTCTATCAAAAGTCCACAAATACCTATGCTCCTTACAACAAGGACTGGATCAAAGAAAAAATCTATGTCTTATTGCGCAGAGCTGCAGGACATAGCGAGTAACTAATGGATAAAGTTAGAAATATACTTTCATGTATAAGACAAATTAAATTTAAGTACAGATCTATATTACCGTTTGTAATAATAAATACATAAGCGAAAGAAAAACCTTATTGTTAAACTCCCATTATAGTATCATCCTTTATTGAGTACATAATTCTTATGTATCATGTAACTTCTCATTTCACACTGTACATTTGTAAGGACAAAACCACAATTATTTCTAATGTTTTCTAAGCCTGTACTATTTTCATTTAAATACAAATAATCATAGAAAAATATACTATTATACATTTTTATGAATACTGCGTAGTTATAAATACATCTTATAAAAGAAAATAATTTACATTGTGTCTACTATATTTGCCATTGATTGCTAATTCATTTTGAAATTATTACCTTCGATTTCCCATTAATAGTTATTCCGGTAATAAAAACAGTTTATATAATCACCGAGAATGCTGTTTTTTACAAATTCTATCCTTTTCCCGCCAAAAGAAACTGACGAGTTAGTACAAATTGGATATATGTATACTGCCGTCATGATTGGAATGCAGTGTGTATTATCACAGACGACGTATAGAAGTGGACAGGACATTCATGAGAGTTTCGTGTGTCAGGTATATGAGGCCGACATTAAGGGTTAATGTGGCACCCTCCCTCTGGGCCTAGAGAGCGGCTAGTCTAGGTACAGTCAACAAATGACGAAGGAATTACGAAAATCGCGAAAAATCGTCAAATTCTGGCGGTTTTTTGGTCGGCATTCGCTCAATTTTTGAGATAGCGATCTGAAACTTGAACCATTGTTTTAGTTAGGAAATTCTACGGCAGATCAATATATAATAGTTGTACTTTTCGAAAATTTAATTTTTCGCAAAAATCTGAAGGGGGTAGGTCAGGATTTTTTGCGATTTTCGTAAATCGCTCGTCATTTCCGTAATTTTTGAGCTATTAAAATGATCCGGGGCGTTTTGGACGCGGAATCCGAAGCCGAATAAGTCAGTGAAAGAATCATTTTGATATCTCAAAAATTACGGAAATGGCAGGCAAATTACGAAAATCGCAAAAATTCCTGACCTACCCCCTTCAGATTTTTGCGAAAAATTAAATTTTCGAAAAGTACAACTATTATATGTTGATCTGCCGTAGAATTTCCCAACTAAAACAATGGTACAAGTCTCAGGACGCTATCTCAAAAATTGAGCGAATGCCGACCAAAAAACTGGTTGAATTTGACGATTTTTCGCGATTTTCGTAATTCCTTCGCCATTTCCCTAATCTTTGAGGTATTAACATGGTCGAGGACGTTTTGTACGCGGAATCCAAAGCTGAATAACCCAGTGAAAGAATCAGGTCGACATCTAAAAATTTGCGGAAATGGCGAAGGAATTACGAAATCCGCGAAAAATCGTCAAATTCAACCAGTTTTTCGGTCAGCATTCGCTCAATTTTTGAGATAGCGTCCTGAGACTTGTACCATTGTTTTAGTTGGGAAATTCTACGGCAGATCAATATATAATAGTTGTACTTTTCGAAAATTTAATTTTTCGCAAAAATCTGAAGGGGGTAGGTCAGGATTTTTTGCGATTTTCGTAAATCGCTCGCCCTTTTTACAATTTTTTAGATATCATAATGATTCTTTCACTGGCTTATTCGGCTTCGGATTTCGCGTCCAAAATGTCCCGGATCATTCTAATATCTCAAAAATTACGGAAATGGCAGGCAAATTACGAAAATCGCAAAAAATCCTGACCTACCCCCTTCAGATTTTTGCGAAAAATTAAATTTTCGAAAAGTACAACTATTATATATTGATCTGGCGTAAAATTTCCTAACTAAAACAATGGTATAAGTTTCAGATCGCTATCTCAAAAATTGAGCGAATGCTGAACGAAAAACTGCTTTAATTTGGTGATTTTTCGCGATTTTCGTACTTTACTCGCCATTGTTAGCAATCGAAGAATAAGAATATTTTGAATTCATGCTTGTGACACAAAAATTTGCCCAACATGTCCGGTCTACTCTTATGGTTGGTCTGTGGTATTATGTACCCGGTTGATTTGTATTGTGTGTACCGTAAAGAAACCACGTGAAGTAATAACTAACAATAATTCTTATAAAACATCATTGTTTTTCGCAAGGTGAAAGGAAATGGGTAAAAAAGGAAAAAATTATGCCCCCAATACAACAGGAGCGAATAAAAAGGTAACTCAAGAAAGATTACTGAACAATATGTAGGTTATAAGATTCATATTTTACGCTATGAAATTACTGACTGTGCGTTATTGTAGAAAAAGAAACAAAATGGACCACAGGAACATAAGCTTAAATCTTTTGATAAAAATAGTAGGACAAAATTTAAACATAAAGCGCAAAACGGTAAACAAAATATCCCTGAGAAGATTAAGCAAATGCATAAGAATAAAGAGAAGCAATTATCTATCAACATTTTGAATTCTAGTGTTGCGAAAGTACTTGATAATAAAGTTAATAACACCAAGAATAAAAAGCAACAGGTACAGATAGAAAATGATAAAACAATAAGAACATTGAAAAAACATAAACACACTACAAAGAAGAAAATACAAAATCAAAATCTGGATCAGTCTGATAAAAGAAATAAATCGCAAAATTTGGTACAGAAACCAGTAAGTTCTGAATTGCAAGCTATTAAGCAAATCCAAAACCTCAAGTCACCAATACAAAAACTGCAAGAAAGAAAAACAGAAAAATTACAACCAGTAAAAAAGAAGAAGAAAAGGGGTGGAAAGAAGAAAGAGAATCTACTGTCTGTTCCCACTCAAGAGACTACTAACAAATCACAGGAAGCTGCAAAGATTAATAAATTAGATGTTAAACGCCTACAGGAAATGCTTGCTGTAAAAGAAAAGCCAGTAATACGAAAGCAGAAAAGTACAAAGACAGAATCTTTAAGAGATCGAATGATGGCAAAATTAAGAGCATCTAGGTTTAGGTACCTCAATGAAACACTTTATAATAGTCAGAGTTCAGAGTCTAAAAAATATTTCAAAGATGATCCTGATGCATTCACAGCCTATCATGATGGGTACAAGCAACAAATTGAACAGTGGCCCTTAAATCCTCTTGACATGATAATCTCGTCAATTAATAAAATGTTAGTACAAAATTTAACCGTAGTTGTTGTCTTCTCTTCACTATCATACTGTAAATGAACTAACAATTACTTATATTTACAGGCCAAAAGAGCATCTTATAGCTGATTTTGGTTGTGGAGAAGCTAGACTTGCATCTTCTGTTCATCAAAAAGTACATTCATTTGATTTTGTGTCATTGAATGAAAAGGTGACAGCTTGTGACATGGCACATACACCTTTATTAACAAATGGGGTACATGTTGTAGTCTTCTGCCTATCTTTAATGGGAACTAATCTCAGTGATTACATCATAGAAGCAAACAGAGTTCTTAAAAAAGAGTAAGTTTTGCAGATGATTAATGCCCATTTAAAATGTTTTATGACAATGTTATGAATATAATCCATTTAAAACGTGATTCCAGGGGAATTTTAAAAATTGCTGAAGTTGAAAGCCGATTTGAGAATGTAGAAGACTTTATTCAAGTTTTAGCTGACTATGGTTTTAAAAATACTTGGAGAGACCTTTCTCACAATTTGTTTTACTTCCTGGACTTTAAAAAAGAGAAAGATATAACTGGTAATAAAAATAAGTTACCTCCAATTACTTTAAAACCATGCTTGTATAAAAAGAGGTAAAAATGTAACATAATATTTAATAGTTATAAATTGTATGTATGGTAAAAATACATTTGTATATTTGTATGCATAAACTGTACCACGTATGTGTTTTGATATCACCTTTCTTTAAGTATGATCGAAAACACAATTTGGATATTTAATGTATGTGCCTGCTTAAACAATATGTTATTCTTGAAACACATCGCTCTGTTTAGCACAATTTGTAAAAGATGTTAGGTTACAAAATTATAGCTTTTATAGACATCTAGAATTAACTGTTATAAAAAATATTTTAATGTACAACAAGTGATTGAAATATAATATCCTTTACATGATTATGAAAAAGAATTAGAGAATGCAGAAACGTTAGATTTTACTAAATAAGTTAAGTCTATACCATCTAAAACGTCTTCTGCTTCTTCTTTTAAATCTTCTATTCTTCCTAATATCAATAGCTATAAAATTAAATAGGGATAGTTGAAATTAAATGAATTAGTTTGAGTCGAATAAAAGGAAACATACATACTTTGGCAGCTTCAGTAATTTGTATCACAGCTCTTTTGTTTAAGTATGGAATTTTGTCTTGCAAGTCCTCTGGTTTTGCTTTTGCTATACATTGTATTGTTCTGTAACCTGCGTTATATAATTGACGTGCTCTACCCTAATAATGGAAATTAAATATTATTGTTTCGAGTGTATATAAACCGTAGTTTCATTTTCTATGGTGATATAATAGCTTTACAATTTTAACCAATGGAAGCTCCATTAACGCTTCTAACTCCAACGGACAACAATAGGATAGTTTTTTACTAAACGAACTTAATAGATCTGTAAATGCCCAAAATTCATTCAATTCCTGAAACAATTACTTATGTTGTAGTGAACAACAAAATTTGGAATTGGGCATTTCGCGACTTACCTGACAAAATCTGACGACAGAGGATGCAAATGCTGATACTGCAGTCAAAAGATTTTGAATAATGCCTCTACTCACTTGGAACTTTTCAGCTACAGTATAAACGGCATGGTGATTCCATAATTCATACAATATTAATGTTACGTAAAACCTTTGGATTACCCTTGGTTCCACGTTCTAACAAACAGAAAATAACTTACATACAGAGAAACAATTATAACAAAAAAGATATTTTGAGTATTACTTATGAACTCACCTTCGGCATCAAACCATCGCGCAATTTAATCGCATTTACTTCAGTGACACCAAGAAGTCTTGCCGTTTGCATTTGAGTTTCCGATAATTTGGTTACCTACGAAGAAAATCAAATAAGTAAAGAAATATTCATGACAATTGAATATTAAATCAGCTTTAAAAGTATATATTTACCACATCATAATAGATAGAGCCCACTGGTTTAATTTGTGTCGCTAAATCGTATGGAGTAACGAGATATAAGAGGTGAAGATAATCCAATAGAACTAAATGTCTTTGCGCTATTTTCAAATCCTGATATAACGTGAATGCACTTGACATTTCAATACTACCTGAAATACGATACAAAATTTTCGAAACATATGTTTTTGAAATGTAATACTTGTTCAGGAAAATCAATTGTACCTTTCATAGCAGCTCGCCCCAACGCACATAATTCTAACTCAGTTTCACTAGTAACTAGAATTGTTTTCTTCCCTTTGACTTCCGTACTTGTTTCTTTAATGTCTATCCCTTGTGATGGAAATACAATAGTCGTGTTTAAGTTAAGCGGGTCGAACATTTTTTCCTCTTTAACTTTTATCACGCCTGATTTCAAAAACTCTGTTATGGCATCATCTGTTACTTTCTTTACATGTACGTCTAAACGCTTTTGTTGTATACTAAGCAATGTTCTTTGAGCTATTTTATGTAATTCAGATCTTGTTGACGCTATTGTAAGCAAAGTAGCACTTAGAATTAAATTGTTTATTCCCCTATCTTTTTCAATGTGCATTGTACTTAACGAATCATCCATTTTTGATGTTAGAAGTCCTTTTACCTGAATAAGTTTTTCTTTAGAATTGACCATAGAATTACAATTTTAACTTTCTCAATAATAATATTAAATTATACCACCTTTGGCAATTCATTCTTTTTGCAAATAAGTATACTTTCTCCAATGTTTCCCAAACCGGCACGACCAGCTCTTCCTATCATTTGTTTGTATCTACTTATGTTTAGAAACTGGTTGCCGACGTATGGACTCCTCAATATTACCTAAATTAATAGTACAGACATTATGTTTTTTTAACTATAAGTATATGTAAAAATATAAGAAATACATTACCCTTCTTGCTGGTAAATTTACACCAGCTGCTAAAGTTGATGTACAACATATTACACAAAGTATTCCAGCTCTGAAAGCATCCTCCAATAATCGTCTTTCTTCTGCTGTGAGGCCAGAATGATGATAAGCCACCCCAAATCTTATAGTTTTACGCAATATAGGACATAGACCTTCCTCAGTTTTAAGGGCATTTAATAATTTTTCTTTCTCCTGTGTTTTCCATTTTTCCAGCGATCTAAAAGTATTCGATTACACTTTTTGACTTTTAGAGAAAGGCATGCAAGTGAAAATTCCTTAAGAAATTAAAAGTTCATACTTGAATAACACATTGCTCAACAAGAGTGCAACATTTTCACAATTTTTACGACTTGAACAAAATATAAGACATGAATCATTCGGCACTACATCCATCACTAATCCTCCAATTCTATCTGGGTCTATGGTTGCAGCATCATTTGAATACTTTTTAAAAAAGTATATGTTAAAAAAGTTAAAACTACTTGGCCGATAAACGGAATATGTATCTCTTGAAAACAACACACTTACACGATAATTAATTTTTTTTAAGTCTGTTAACAATTCTTCCGTTCTCGAATCAACCAGCCAAATGTTATCTTCACATTTAACGTACTCGTTAATTTCGATTGGACGAAAGTTACCGGTATATAAATCTGCGTCTAGAAATTCTGCTATTTCAGATAAATTACCTATTGTTGCGCTCATTCCAATGATATGAATGCCTTCTAAAGCAGAAATTCAAAATTCATGTCATTTCAATTAGGTGTATTATATATATTACATGATTTAACTATCTTACTGTTCATGTACAACACTTTTGTTAACAATCCTTCTAATGTAGCACCTCTTCCTCCACTTTCACCAAGTAAATGTAACTCATCAACAACTATCATACCAATCTATAACACAATTCAAAATATTAAACTTAATTTGGTACAATGGATTTATATATTTTTCACAATCATTTCAGATCAGCCATTTTCACCTCATGAAGACGATTTTCTTCAATAAGACTATTTATTAATCCTAATGCCTTTTCAATAGTGCATATGTATACACTATTCTTCTTCCGACGTTTCTTAGGTGGATAAATGCCCTTTGCACCTGCATATTCCTCAATAAAGAATCCTAATTCCAAAGCAAACGGTGCCATTGATTGCACCTGTGGATTTTAAATAAAAGTATGCATTATATACTTCATTTTATATCTTTTAGGAGTACTAAATTATACCTTTTCTTGTACTATAGCAACAAATGGGAGAATAAATATAGCATTTTTTTTATTGCATATTAGTTCTTTCAACATCAATATTTCAGCAACTAATGTTTTTCCTCCACTTGTTGGAAGTGCATAAATTAAGTTCTTTCTGTTTGATACAGCTGGTAAACTGAGACATTCATCTTGCCATTCTAAAAGAGGTAATAAAACATACAATTGTTTCCCAATGAATAATCACGTTTAATTAATATTAGAAAACTTACTATAAAGTGCACTAATACTCCTAACTTTTAAAATCAGACTTTTAACTGTGTTGGGTAAGCCATGAAATGTATAATTATTCATAACACCCTTATTACATGTATTTGAACATTTTGCTTTTACATTACTTAAACAATGTTTTTTATTTGGGATAACATTACTAATAGGCAGGTCTGAATTCCTTTTTAATTCACTTATATTTTCTAGTTGATCCACTTCTAGGATTTCATTCATTATAGTAGAACTTTGTTCCAATAAATATACTGCATCTCTATGATCTGTACATTCTGCTCCTTTTGCAACATCCTGTAAATATTTTAGATTAAATTTATACTATTGATGAGCACTATCCACATATTATTAGAAATGTCAAAATTCTTAAAAAATAAAGTACCTGAGACAATTTGGGAGCGTTGCTGTTATCATTAACAGACTTTAATTGTGCAAATGCTTCATTCAGAAATGTGTTATCCTGCCACTGATTGTCTGCTCCTTGGGTTACATTGCAAAATATGGGTGAATGAGATTTCTCTTCATTTTCACCTTGCGCCACCACTCTATCCTGAATTTGTGGTTCGTTATCTTTGCACTGATCGAATGTCTCACAAATACTCCACTCATCAGCAAAACTATTTAACGTTTTCTCATGTATTTCAATATTCTCTATAGATGTTTCACTATCAACATTATCCTCAATATCTCTCAATATTGTGTCATCCAAAGACAGAATTGAGTCAATTCCTTCTATCGGCTTTGAAATAATATCATCCCCGTTTCTTAAATTTTGATTGTTTCGTATTCTGTTATCATTTCTACAATTACTCTTATCGAAAGGAGAATTCGTGGTACTCAACATAACTATTAGCATTAACAACAATTAACACTGAACAGCAACTTTTCACGAATTTTGTAAAATAGTATGGTATAAAAACAGTACAATAACAATGAACGGTACAATAACAGTATAAATTAATAACAAAGATCCAAATATACAATTACTCATGAAGAAAGATATATTACAAGATATATATTCAAATTTAATGGAGCGGTTAGCGTCATCATCTCGGTTATGTTTTGATTGCTCTTGCGTCTATACATATTTCCTGTGTATGTCACAAGTCACACGACAGACTATTGATAGCTCTACATCTATATTATCGGAAATAAGAGGGAAATGATATCACAAACGAGTAATCACACGGCTACACAAGTAACGATATAATTATCACAACGAATTGTCACAACTCCTATTTAATTTTATTATAAGTAATTGTACAGTGCGGTTTCATAACCTAATTGTTCGATCTGTGACAAAGTTTATTACCGGTATATCTCAGCGCTAAGAAATTTACAATGAATATTTTCATAAAATACGTTCCATTCGTAGTAAGTAGAAACATGTAGTATATTAAAACAACATTCCCCACACATAAGCATCAATTCATTTTATATAATTGAAGGTTAAACCGGCAACATTAACAAGAAACGTTTCAATGAGTTGTGCAAGACATAAGGATGATTTGGGAGACTTAATTCATCCAGAAGGTCGAGAACCTAGCATACCGGAGTATGTCGAACGTAAAGACGAAGATATAAAGTTAAAAAAGGCTAGGTAATAGAATATAATTGAGGGTTGAGTATATACAAACAATACATGTTATTCATTGCAGGTTGGTGTATCAGTCTCGTAAACGGGGAATGTTAGAAAACGGTTTGCTCTTAAGCACATTTGCAAAGAAACACCTAAATGATTTTAATGATGCACAATTGCAATTATATGATCGTCTAATTAATTTACCGTCAAATGATTGGGACATATTTTATTGGGCTACAGGTGCTAAACCTACTCCTCCTGAATTTGATAATGAAGTGATGGACTTGTTAAAGAAACATATTAAGAATGAAGATCGTCAACAAAGAATAATGCAACCAGACTTGTAGTGTTGCAATTCTTAGTTGTATTTGGTTTTCTTAGTTGGCTTCACAGTATTTATTTTTTGGTCTGTAACTGCATTACAAATAAAGTTGCACATAGATATGTAGAAAACTTTTACTTATATATGAAATGTAGTTTTTGTATAATATGTACATATGTAACAAATGATGTAAATACAAAATTTACTAGTATTTAATTTACACGACAGATCTATAAAAATAAATAGTTATAATAGTTGCAACAGTAAGTGTTTGTTTAAGTATTTATAACGCTTTGATCAATCTACACACACTTTGAAATTTTTTTTATAAAAATCTTTTTAATACAAAAACTTTATTATATACATTGCTTGCAAAAGCTTACTGCACATATGATACTTAATACTGTCTTATTATTAGTTTGAATTATAATTTGGCGAAAATGCAATGTCTCCACAAATATGGACACATTGTATCCTAAGTTTTGCAGAATAATCATAAATTCTGTATCACAAAATATATGAACACATGAGTACTATACAAACGAATTTTTTAACCCAAATGCATGTACCTATGTGGATCAGAGAGATATTCTTTTCTTTGCGAGAAACTTACGAGTCCTAGACCATTATTCGTAGTCGTACTTTTACCCCTTGTCGATGCTCTACCCCTTGCTGTTGTTCTACCCCTTCAATTTGATAAAAAAAATGAACGTCAAAAAAGCCAGGAAGTATGTTAATCTAAAATATATATTAGTATATTTTACCTCGATGCAGTCCGTTTGAATTTCTTTGCAGACCCGCGATAACTACTTCGGCCTTTACGCTTTCTACCGCGAGTACTACTTGATCCACCAGAGTAAGATGTATTCGAAATATCTTCGTCCCATGTATCCTCCTCAACATCGTCTGCTACTTTCTCTTCATTTAATATTACTGCAATCAATTATGATCGATTACTAAAAATATATTAATATAATACACTATCCTACTCTGGAAGTGATAAACACTAAGAATTACCATGTTTTTCCGCGGCATACTTTTGTGTAATGTCCAATAAAGCTTTGCCATACTTTTCAAAGTTAGCTTTCGTTACGTGGGGTATTTGTAGCATGGCTTCTTCAGTCTCTGGCATTTTTTGACTCATAGCTCTAACCGCTATCATGTTCATAACCGAAGATGCCGAAACATCAAGAGCACCCGCAATTCCTTTTATTATCTCCATCAGTTCTTTGTAACAGCGATCTTGTAATTCCTGTAGAATTTTGTCAGCTTTCTTGGCGACTGTCGAAACTGTCGCCACAGCAGTCGCACTATTATTGGATGATCTCATCGGTATTATGACCTAATAAAATGTGTAAGAATATAATACATCATAGTTACAAAAATGATTATCTTAAAGTTGTTTTCTATGTAATTCTAGTACCTTTACATCTTTTCGCGTCATAAGCTCGTTCGCGTTTGGACCAATTTTCACATAAGCGCAAGCAATTTCATTATTAATGTACATTTGTTCCTGTAAATACTCCTTAATAACCATTTCGTGTAACAATCGTTCGATATCGGATCTGTTCCACGATCTTCCGCAGCCGTACAAAGGATGTTTGGTCAGACCTGTAGATAATAAATAATTATTCACTGATCGTATCATTAATCAAGGTATAAATATTTAAAGCAGAGATACACATTTCGTACCTGCGTCTCTAATTTTCTTAAGATCACATCCTTTAAATATATCTGTGAGATATAC
Source organism: Mimumesa dahlbomi (assembly GCA_917499265.3). Classification (NCBI taxonomy): domain Eukaryota; kingdom Metazoa; phylum Arthropoda; class Insecta; order Hymenoptera; family Crabronidae; genus Mimumesa; species Mimumesa dahlbomi. The sequence continues at coordinate 14,681,517 of OU824118.1, forward strand.
CAGAGTAAGATTGCAGTGTCTTTTCTGATTAATGTCACGTACGCCTTTCATAACTTCCTTTGCTTCTCCAGTTGCATCGAACATAATAAAATCGTCCTAAATCAAACTAAATTAGTGAAAGAATAACGAAAATATAAGCATATAAGATAAATGTCACATACCTTACTCCTACAGTTATCACATGCTGTCACTTTATTAGCAATACATTGTTCACGCTCGAATATTTCTCCAAAGTAGTTTAGTTGTAGCGTTCTGCGACAGTCCATTTTATTCTCACAAAATGATACCATTTGAAATAAATTATCAATGTGTGTTTTTATAACGCTTGGATTTGAGTTATCCATTTCGATCATTTTCCTGATTCTATGCATGTCAACGTAATTGTAAAACAAAATACAATCTGCGATTTCACCGTCACGACCAGCGCGCCCACTTTCTTGATAGTATCCCTCGATAGATTTTGGTAAAGCCGCGTGTATTACAAAACGCACATTTGGCTTGTCGATACCCATACCAAACGCTATTGTTGCACACACAACTTTAATCTAGAAAACAATGTGTTATATATTTTTTTATATTTTATATATAACATTAAATACTTTATTGAGTATAAAAATTGTTGTCCTACTTCTTCTGAAATCCATCGTCCCTGAATAGCGCTTCTATTATTGTCCGTAAGACCAGCATGATAGCTTAATGCTTTAATACCGTTCTTTTTCATTTGAATAGCGTACTCGTCGCAATCTTTTCGAGACAAACAGTACACTATACCACACACGTTTTTATATTTGGTTTTTATCATAGCTATAACTTCATCAGAGCAATTTTTCCCTTTCTTTGATATTATAGTGTACCTCAAGTTGGGTCTGTTGAAACTTGACATAAACCTAAAAAGAATCGTCGATTTTTTACTTAATGTATGACTTTTTATTGATTTTTTAAATTTAACACGGAATATAAGAAACGCGATGATGAAATACATACCATTTCGGTCTAGTCATGCCCAATTGGTGCAAAATATCAGTTCTGACTCTCGGTGTGGCTGTTGCTGTTAAAGCCATTGTTGGTACTCTAGGATAATTATCTCTAAGGCACTTCAATTTTTTATAATCAGGACGAAAATCATGGCCCCATTGACTTACACAGTGTGCTTCATCAATAACAAATCGTGCTAATAATTCCCTTTGATATAACGTTGTTAGATGACTGCAAAACTTTTGTGATGCAGAAATCTTTTCTGGTGTTACATACAGTAGTTTAAGAGCTGGTTCTTTCTTCGATAGTTCTCTGTATATTCCTTCTGCTTGACTGTCGGTTATGGTTCCAGACATATGTGCAGCAGGAATCTACATGTAATAAGAATTATATTTGTATTTTCATTACATAAAGTTGTAATTAAATACTTAAGGAAAAGAATGTCTTACATCAAGAGAAGTAAGTTTTTGAACTTGATCAAGGATAAGACTTTTCAATGGTGAAATTACAATTGTTACACCTTGTACCAACAGAGCAGGTAATTGATAACATAAAGATTTTCCACCTCCGGTCGGCATCAATATGAAGCAATCAAATCCCAAAAGAGCGGCGTTAATCGCTTGCAACTGATTTGGCCTAAATGAATATAAACCAAACTTCTGCCTGAAAACCTGAAAGTTTAATAGGTATTACGAAATATTACTTTGGGGATAATTACTGAATAAGTAATTTTTTTAATGTATTTACGCATATCTTAATTCACCTTCAACATTTCTCTTGAGTGCGGGTATGTTAAACCATCGAATTCACCACTAACACCATCATTTTTATAATTGCCGGTAAAAGTACCTGTTTCGATATTGGAATTAGTTAATTTCGATTGTGCTTTGCTAGTATCATTCTTTCCATTTTGACTGCCACTTGCAGAACCTGTGCAATTGAAAATTTAAATCAACAATTATGGGAAAAATAAAATAAAGTGTTTTTGTACATAGAGGATATACCTGATGGAATTGAAATTGGTGTATTCCAATCATTGTTTACTGCTGGGAAGTGGTTGAGTTCTTGAGTCAAGCAATCAACAATGTCTTCAGAATATGATGAACTGTTACCACCTATTGTTTGTATCAGAATTACTTATGAGAATAATTACAATTGTTTATATAAACTTACCATATTTATCAGCATCAATCCAGTTGTCTTCCCCAGTTTCATAGTTTGCACTTTCAGTTCGTTCAATGGTCGGCTTCTTTCGTTGTAGAGAGAATGTGTTTTCCATTGCAGTTTCAGTTCGTTCAATGGTCGGTTTCTTTCGTTGTAGGGAGAATGTGTTTTCCATGGTATCATAAATTCCATTCTCAATCTGAGGTGATGCGTCACTTTGTTTCCTTTCTTGTAGAGAGCATTTATTTTGGTTCATTTCTATACTGTCATGTTTCTTTGAATTATTAGAGACATGTGCATCAGAGACGAAATCATTTATTGGCACATTAACAGATCTTGATTTCTCTTCCTTCTCCCATATTTCCCCTATCTTCTTAGGGATTGGTATACCTAAAGTAGCTTTGATAGGCCTCTTCAATTGAAATGTACCTTTCTTAGTTTGGCCTAGAGAATCATTTAATTTATTTTGAACTGGGGAACTATTTGACTCTAAATTATATTTTGGTTCCCTAGCCTGCACTTCATCCATTTTCTGTACAGTCTGATAATATTCTGGTGAGTTTGTTGTCAATTTACTTTTAGTCTCTGTGACATTAGGACAACTTGATTCTATATCTGTTGTACTAGAGTCTATCAAACTAATAGCACTATTGCTCAAATTATTTGAGGTCGCCTGTTTATTTGGAATATCACTTGTTGTTAAGGATGTAAAATTGTAACTTCTTGCAGGTTCGTTCAATTTCTCTTGCCCTGAACATTCCTGTTTTTCATGTTCTGCTTTCACATATACTAATTTCTTCTCAACTAAACGTATTTTTGCTTTAACATGCTGATACAAGATTTTTAAATCTTGATAAGAACGTGCATTGAAATTTGGAAATTTCTGTAATACAGGCAGTGGAATTTGCTCAAATGCATTATATAATTTTTCAAGAATCTCTATTTGAAAATCTTTTAGATGCTTGCACCTGTCTTCAAGTCTATCTCTTGTGACCTTAAAAGAAATAACGTTCAAAAGGAAAAATTGTATTTTAAAAATATATAAAATGCAATGACAATGACTGTATTTGTATGTTCATACTTACGGGTACTGAAGACATTATTGGGTTCTTCCTGGAAGATTCTATCCAAGGATCTAATTGTTTGCCTAAACCCAAAGGTTTTAAGTTCAGTTTGAAATCAGGTCCAACCCATTCCTTTTTAGGAGTAATCTTGATATTGCTTTTAAAATTTGGACTATTACTATCAGAATCTGATATAATAGTGCTTTCCATTTTTTTAGTCTTTAAACACTTTGTTGGTGTTTTCAGAATCACATCCTTCATTGGATTTTCTAGCATGTCTTCTGCTGTTTTACTAATATCATCACTTTCAGGTGACAACAGAGCAGAATTGTCAATATCATCAGTAATAGATTTTCTGTCCTTATTTACAGATGTTGAGTTTTCTCCTATCAAAGGCTCCTGTTTGACATTATTATTTTCTTTTTTCTTCCTATTTAAACTCAAAGAAGACTTTAATCCCGCACAATCATCTTCGCTATCTGATGACTGGAGAAAGTGATATTTTGGCTTTTGGATATTTTTATATCCAGAGAACTTTGTTCTCTCAGCACACTTTGTATTTGAATTGTTATCATTCATCCTTATAGAACTTTTAGCTGCATTACAATTAAATGAATCTTCAGAAGTATCCTAAAATGTATAAATCGTGTAAGACAGATATGTATAAATCATATTAGAATATAGTATCCTAAATATAATATTGGTAATCTTACGAGAGATATGATTGACGTATAATTGGTATTTGCTTTAGGTTTTTCGTTAATATAAACATCAGAGTTATTGAGTGATTCGTCTCTTGTGTCAGTGCTATCCAAACTTATATGTGGATTGTAGTTCATTGATTTAGGAGTGCTGTAGAAAAACATTCACTGCTAAATTATCTTATTTCAAATAAGAAGTACAACGTATATTATGAGAATATATCTTATATACAAGGTTTTACAATAAAATAATTCCAACCTATTCATTTTGTTTATTACCTGGCTTGCATGTTGCGTTTACTTTTAATTTTTTCAAGAAACCCCATGAATGTGGGTTGTATTTCATTTTGGTTGAGTGGTACTTTTTTGGACATTTTTCTAAATGTTCAGTGATCATTAAAATGCGTAAAACTCTCTCGTAACTACATAAATATAAATAATTAAATAAATAAACAATATAACGTATTTAAGAACACCAACGTGATTTTTTACATTTATGATAAAAGTATTATAGATTTGATCACGGCCTACAATAATTAGTCATAATGATCATTCAAGTTCTTTTATAAATAAAGGTTTCTTCAAAACTTATAGGTGTACGAAACATTACAGTTTTCTGCGGGAAAAAGCACCTTTCCGTCATAAGACAATTCCGCGACGTTTAATTAATGTAACACTTAAACACGAATTAATGTAGTCTCTCGAGTTTTATATATGTAAAATATTGTATTATTTCTATAAATCCTATACACTGTTTAAAAGAAATCATGTACAACTCAATGCTATTGTGTCTTCTCTTTGACTACAGAATCACGTTGTGCTCTACGGCCATTGGGCGCCAAAACGCTAGACATCATCTGTGTTTGTCTATCTAAAGTAGTGTGAAGTTAGAATAAATACATTTGAAAATCTGTCTTTCAAAAGTCTGAAAGTAAAGAAAGTCAGTTTTTAATTCTTACTAAAATGGAACACAATTGGTATTAAGAATATTTGGTTAGGTACGACTGGCTATGTCAATAAATTTGTATAATATTTCAATTCAATTATGTTTCAAACTAGGTCTTTTCGAATGTTGCATGCACAGTCCTGCAACTGTTCGATAGTGACAGTGACGTGCTAGTTGTTGGCTAAAAAAAGAATACAAAGTAATACGTCAGTGAAACTTATTCAATTTGATCCAATTTATTTTAAAATGTAAAATTATTTGCTAATTTCGTCTTGTCATGTCGTTTACACGAATTACTGTACAATAATGCTTAAGTGAGAGTCAATTGCACAGTATTACACATCAATCATAAGATAGGAAACTGTGTAGAAACAGATATATTTCTGACAGACGACTTGTAAACGAGTTCAATTTCATCATTTCGTTTATAAACGTAACGTTTTCGAATGTGGCTGAATCATTCTAACCCATTATCCTTACACGGGTACAAGGATAACGAAATAGTTTCATAATGTCACTGTCAAAATTTAAAATAAACGTAACATGCGGTACATCTATTTTAAGTACACAGAACTTCTTTCGTGTTTATTCGCGTATAGATTAGGGGGCAATATAATTATTAAGCATATTAAATCATCGTAGTAGGCGATTTCCGCTGGGGCTGGAAGGTTCTAAACGGAACTGTCAATGAGTTCAAGGACTTTGTATCACCCTAGCTGGCTATGTTGTTAGTCATCACTATCAGTATGTAGGAACACACAGGCCTCTTCCAGTCAGAGTGGAACAATTCCCAAGAGCATCTCCACATACATGTGACCCGTGCATCTGGTATGTTTCAAAGTAGTGTTTTGACTTTTAATATGATTCTAGTTCTGGTGTTAACGCACGATAATGTTGCATTCGCAGCATGTAATCTGTTTTGGAATGATCTGAATTTTCAATCTGTTTCATGTGCGTGTCTGTACTATGTGTATGTTATGTTAATTTTTCTATAAATTATCATAATGTTTAATAATTAAAAGAATTAATAAATAGTTCTTATTCGTTTTGTTTAAAAAAAAGGAACAATGGACGAGGTATTTGAGGAACCACATCTTGATTTAGCAATACACGAAGATAAAATAGTTGATGGTGCCAAAGAGATAATAAAAAGAATTAGGCCAACGTGGCCATTGGAAGAGCTACTTTTTAAGGTAATGTGAAAAAATATAACAGATAACACAAGATTTCTGTTTCCACATTTTGTAATAATGTAATGTTTTATACTCATCTTTTCATCTAATTATTAAACATAGAAAAAGCACATTACCAGATATTTTGCATAAAGCATATAGAAATTTTTATTAGAAGCATTAGTTTTTGTATTGTAACTTTTCCCTTTGTTACTTCCTTGCTTTGCATGGAATTGGTAGTTTGAGTAAATATTTAACTATGGATCATATTATTATAGTAGATGTATAAGTAAAATAAAGGTCAATGTTTGTACAACCTATCGGACACATTACTTTATCTTTGATAAGAAGTTTGTTTTTACGGAATTCAAGTAATTTTACAGTGGTAGTTAAACTAAATGGTATTATCAGCAGCATTAAATTATCAAGTACTTGATTCTTTTAGAGATAATGATTTTTATATGTCCATCATTATGTTATCTTTGTATTTCACATATATCATTTCATAATATTTGAATACATGAATGAGGACATTTAATCACTTTTATTTATTTCGTTTTCTGGTTTATTAGTGTTAGACAAAATCATCTTTACCTAAATTCCTAAACATTTTACTAAATTAAATTTTGTTTTCAGGTGTTTACTAATGGAATTACAAATAAACTTATAGGTGTGTGGTATCCGGGACATTATAATGAAATGGTTTTGGTCAGAGTTTATGGACATAAGACAGATTTGCTTATTAACAGAAAGGATGAAACAAAAAATATTCGGGTAAACATTCTTTAACAGCATTTGCTTTTACTATACAATTTGTAATTAATCATTATATACAATAAAAATATATTTTACAGATATTACACAAAGCAGGATACACACACTCTATTTATGCCACATTTACTAATGGGTTAGCTTATGAATTTCTTGAAGGTGAAACACTTACAACAGAATCAGTCAGAAATCCAGATGTGTATGTTTTAATTGCGAAAAGAATGGCCCAAATGCATTTGCTTAAACCAGATGAAAATGGATTATCAAAACAAGCTTGTATCTGGGATAAAGTAGAAAAGTTTATGGAAATTATGCCAAAAAGATTTGTTGATACTTCCAAGCAAAAACGGTAAGGCATTAGAACACTGTCTCTGTATTTGTAGTTATACTGTATTCTTTAATTTTTGTTGATCTTCATTTTAGATTTGAGGAGCTCATAAAACCATACACCATATTACAGCAAGAGTATATGGTCTTAAAAGATCGACTTTCGAATTTGAATAACGAAATTGTTTTTGCACATAATGATTTACTTCTAGGAAATGTGCTTTATAACAAAAAAGAGGGCACTGTTACTTTTATCGATTATGAATATACTGGGTATAATTATCAAGCCTTTGACATAGCAAATCATTTTGCGGAGTTCGCTGGTAATTAAATTAATAAGCTACAAATTTAAAATACGTCGCGGTACATGAAGACATTAAAGACATTTTCTTTTTTTTCGATCAGGTATCGACAATCCTGACTTTTCTCTATATCCTGAAGAAAAGTTACAAAAAGAATGGTTAAATATATATCTACAGACGTATAAAAATGTAAACTGTGTACCTGAAAATGAAGTTAGTCAACTGTATGTGCAAGTAAATAAATTTGTTCTTTTGTCACACTTTTTCTGGGGTTGTTGGGGTCTAATACAGAGTCTGCACTCAACCATAGACTTTGATTTCCTAGAGTAAGTATGTGTATATTTTGTTTTATACATTCATGTCTAAAAAATATTACAAATTAATAATTTGTATTTAGGAGTAAATTGTTTTACAGCAGCATTTCTTTAAAATAATTATATTGATCAATTGGGGTAATACTTTTTAGGTATGCAGCAATGCGATTTAATGAATATTTTCAAAGAAAAGAAGAATTTCTCCAAATGGAAGTAAACAATATAGGGTAATTTAATTGTTATATATTTTATGAGTTTAACATTCCAAATGGTGCATTACAATATTGTTTTACATTCTGTTATGTATAAAATAATGTATTTCATAGTTTAAAAATATGTATATAGCATTGTTATTTTAAATGTATATGAATGTTAATACATGCTCTAATGTCAGTATTGTACAGGTAAAGAAGGTAGTCTATGTACACATGCTGTGTAATAATGGAGATAAAAGAAGGGCATTTCTAAAATATAATTTTATTAACAAAATTAAACAATATTCAGAAGCATATGATTAGTACAGATCCCTCCAATATAAGTCCTTTATTTAATACGTATTACATATATGAATTAGTATTCAGTTGTGTTTATATTCATAACCTTGTAATCCAATTATAACACTGAGTAAATATTCGGGGCAAAATATTTTCATAGTTTGTAGATCTCAGACTGATTAAAATCTCTTTTCACCTTTCAGTCAAACGATATACTATTACATATCACAGGAAATTATTAGTCCAATAAAATGTAACTTTTCCAGGCTACCTGAGATTTAAAAATCAACTAACATTTATCAAGTGTATGAAATACGTTCCATATGTTTGTTTACATAATTACAAATAAATTTGGTCTCTGTGTGCGCTCAGCTGTATATACACGCCTGTTTCACGCACACAAGAGCGCCGCGATGTCATATGGTAAAGTCGGTCAATTGACTAGCAAGTATGTTTTTGTCTGGTGTGATCACGTACGCATCTACACGCACCTATAAATCAGTGTTTATTTTTAGTAGGAACTCCGAAGATTTTCAGAAATAGTTGTAAATACATGTGTTACGGTCGACCGATGTGGAAATCCACTGTTTGATCATACGCTACAACACATTCGGGACGGTTTCGGCAAGATATTCCGGATATTGATATTCAAAACAGCATCCGTATAAGGTGAAAACGAACGCACAGTGAACGCAAATAAATTCGATAAAGGTGTAGCCTTCCTAATTCGTTTACTATTTGTATTCGCGTGTCGCGTACCTGTCAACAAGTGTACGATTAACCAACAGAAAGGTGGACGAGCCGAACATCGCTTAATCGGTGGCTATTGTACTAACTATTCTCTTCCACGGGCATAATTACCTCTTGGACGTTCTCGGAGCAGTCTCGACAAGGTGTTTTAAAACAAAGTGTAACAATACATCAGCCGGGAATCAACAAGCGACATAATCCGCAAAGAATTCTCGACGATCTTCATATCAATTGGAATCATTGTTTCGTAATTTTTTTGTTCTCATATTTTCCGTCGTTTCATTCGAATTGTTGTTATGCTTTAAGTATTCCAATTGATTCAAATTTTTTTCTTTTGATAATCATTAAGTGAAACATTTTATAATACTACGATTAATTTGTACGAAACGTTAACTCGACTCTGTGTGCTGCTGTGTATATGGGTCCCGGCATCGTGAGATAGTGTGCCGATTTTTGAAGTTTCTTTTTTAGAAAACTGTGTTTGTCGATTGTGTAAGATGCATATCGTATGCAAATGTCTAAACGTGTCCATAAAATCGAGGGGCACCGAATTACAAAAGGTCAATATTGACGATCTAGACATTACTCCACAAGAACAAGTTGATACTTTCTTCCACCAGGTATTCATCTGTCCTTTATTTTTAGTAACAATGATAACTTTGAACATTGTTGAACTAGATACTGCTAATAACAGACGCACAGTTTTTACATAATAATTACAAAACCATGTCATACTTTCTTATTCTTGAAAACTACAAATGTTGTAAATTTGATGCCATAATTTGAATTTTGTACAATCTACAAAATCGCGACATAGCTAAATTGTAATGTTTCATAATATATTATGTTATGATTATGATGATATATATTTTTAAAAAATTCGTAATATTTCCTGATTTTGCCTTGAACAGAATCTTGCAACAGTGACAGAATTAGAAGGTATTACTAAAGAACAACCAGGCTTAGTGGAGATAAGGAATATGGGATCATGGGTTATTCACCGTTGTCATAATTGTTCAATGCATACACATGCTGTACACAGAGATTATGGTGCTGCTTTAGTTCTTATTAATACTGATATTGTTGTAAGTATAAATTGTCTTCTACCAACAAAATTTGTTTGACCGTTTTACGTATATACCAGAATTTCATATTGTTATCACTAGTTTGAATTTTAGATTGCATCATATATACATATAACATATATTCATATTAACATATAAGCCTTTCTTTTATAGACCTCACCTGATGAAATAGAGAAATTAAAATCCAGTCTAGACTACAGTCCAGTATTTAGAATAGTAATCGCTCATAATACATTGGATGAGCTAGATTACCTTCAACAACCTAATAAGTTTTCAGGTAATTCAGTCAATAATTATTCATTAAAAATCTTCAGAAATTATAAATGTTAATTCAAATCCTTATTGTATTTATTCAGTGTCACAGTTACCCAGCACAGTACAAGTGGCTTTGGGTGGTCTCCAACAGCAGCTTGAAGAAGCAGTGCAGCGACAAGCTGCAGAGATAGAAGATAAAATACGGTTGTTCACAGCAGAACAGTACCAATTGTTAGAACAGTTCCGCGAAAGAGCACACAATGAACATAGATTACTGACAAGGTACAATAATATCAATTCTGTGTACATTAGTCATATACTATAACATTACACTTGTGTTTACATTCTTATTTTGTTTAGGCTATTATGTAAGGGAGAAGAAACAAATAGATTAACAAATAATATAGAAACACCACCGACAACCCCGGATAGTTTTGCAACCAGTTTAACTACCTCTACCACTAATACAGTAAATACAACATCTCAACTAGTATCAAAGGATTCAAAAGTTATTTCTGGTCCTAATGTTAAACACGAAGCGGGTGCTAGATATTCTCCTAATCCCCTTGTTGTAAGCTTAATATTTATTTACTATACACTTTTAATTTATAGAAATATCTATATAGTGTAATTATTAAATGTTTTCTAGAATGGCAGCATAGATAAGAAAGACTTGTTATACGTGTATACTAAAGAACCAAATAGTTTTGACACAGAGGCTCTATTTCCTCTTGAAGGAATGGAAGATACACTTGCTGCTGATCACCTTCAGTCTTCTGAGGATGGATCTGATACAGATGGTTAATGTTCTTTCCATTTTCTGTAGAGGTTACCAAATGCTTAAAATGCCTGTGAGATAAGTTTCTTCTACATTTTTTAGATTCAGGACAAGATGAGGGTATTCATATGCCAAGAGGTCAGAGAGGTGGCCATCCCACATTAGCTAAGTCATTACCAGTCAGTGTCCCGTCTTTCCCTCCATTTTCACGTCAGACTATTCAAGATCAGGATGATGATCAGGTATAATTTACTGATTTAAAAAAAAATATATTCATACGTTTTTTTAGAATATATTAAAATGAATAAGATATGTATTTCAGCTATCAAGAGATCCGCATGACCCACATAACATTAGAGCCTCAATTAAAGCTCTAGCTAAGAGTGTTCATGGTGATACAGTATTTGGAGATTTGCCACGTCCCCGTTTTTCTACTCAAATCTGACTTTACAATAATTTCCAAGAAAGTGAATGAATTCATGTCGTGCTGAGTAAACGATATACATATAAAAGTACCTATTCGTAATTTGCCTTTCAGTGGATATTGCAAGAGATGGATGTGTGCAAATACAGAATAAGAATGAAAAGTCCATAGAAGTATATTGGCATTTCGCATATTTTATATAAATTTTTAGAGTCAAGAGTATGCCTTATTTGAAATCTTGGCTTTATAGGTTTGTTAAATTACTTCTTAAGGAGAACGATTTTATCAGCTACGTACACCTGAGGCTATAGTTGCAGATACTTATACATTTATTACTGGTTATATAATGTATAATTTAATGGATAATTGAATGAATTGAAAATATTTGGATTTTGAACGAATGTGGGAATCTAAGACTCCTGATGCCATATCCAAAATAAAAATCTACTCGAAACAAATTGAGGGGCAAAATGAAAGTTTCTTACGTGTCTATTAATAATTAAGCTACTGAAGTGGTAATTTTGGTATGATAGTTCTTATTTTTATAGTGTGTATTATTACCATTAGCCGTACTATTATCATTAGGTTTAGAAAAAAATCATAAACTGTTTAACGACCCTTAACAAATTAAAGGTACAGACTGTATTCTCAAAACCGTACGATGTACATCATAAACAAAACGTATTATGTCAATTATACGTATTTAAGTTTCATGTTTAAGTAGAAGAGATTATTTAGTTGCAGCAAATCTCGAACTTTGAAATTGTTTCTTAATGCATAGAAAACTCATGCATAGATTGTCTGGCATAAATATTATGTAGTAAGATACACTGGTACACACTTTAGTTTATTTTACATACATTTCTGTATGACTATCATATTTCTCCTCTACTTTTATATTTTGAATTACCTTCGAGTCACTCTCTGTGTTACTTTTTTATAGATTTATATTATTAGGTTTTTAAGGTTTAGAAATTTTTGTACCGACTAGCAGTATCATGTGATAAGCAACAAATTCTAGATTAGAAATGAAACAGGAAGCGAATTAGTACAAAAAAATATACGGCTTTTGTAATCATGTAATGCACAGTTACTAAATTGTATATTGAACGTTCTATTGGTCAAATTGTAAGAAATGCTTCTATGATAAAGCTTTATGTCAACTACGATAAACTGATCGATCGAAAATAAAATGTTGCTATGTAAAAAGATGAAAATAAAAAGAATATATAATCAAATTATTATGAATATCATTTTTTTATTAAATACGTACAATAAACATTACTTTAATTATAAGTTTGTTTACAGCGATAAATAGGATTCAGTAAAATTTCGAAATCGTTTGGCATATTCCTGGTTTATTAGAAATTAGCGAACATCGATTTATGTTATATAAAAGACTGTACAAAATTGCTGGCATACATGAGACAGTAAACTGAATAGGATATTTTTGTAATTGACGCGAACGGTTATAAAAGATAAGCTCCAGATATGATGTAACTGTTTCAATATTATTGAGTATAAATTGACGTAATTTATACATTTTACGAGTAAAAGTTTACAGCATTTTAATAAAACATCATCTTTAAATATGTCCTATTAATTATAAATTAAATCTTGTAAACAATCTTCTATCTTACGTTTTTTAGTCGTTCCATTATTTCAAGAATAAACATAATACTGCATTACACGAAATATTGATTTTTTCAAATTAAAATATGTATTTGCTGATAATCAGTTTCATTTGTAAACTTCCAATCGACGTTTACATGCCAGCATTTTCCCATGAATCACATGTACATCTTTTTTTTGTATTGTCAGTGGTTTATTGCGGCTTTATTTTTAGTTGCGAGTTCCATTTGCGCAGCAGCTACAGATTTCATACCCTCTTGTACAGCAGATAAATTTAATTTCCATGCAGCAAGCAAATCACGTAATTGCATCCACTGCGGACGACCGAATGTTCTGTGCATTGTACTCGAAATAAGTACTTTACGGCCAGCCTGATCCATTCGTGCTCTGACGAGTTTTGTCTTCAAGACTGAAATGTTAATATTTTTCTGTTTTGTATTTATATTTTATATTTTGTTTTTTTATGTTATTGCAGAATTAAGTTTTTAATAAATGTCGAATACTTCGATAACTTAGTAAAAATTGAGCTTTACTAAGCCAGTACTGATTCATTTTATATACCCTGTTAATACTGAATCTCCACGTGAATAATTAACTTTAGAGATTTTCTTTAATGTATACAGGGACAATTTTAAAGATATGTGAATATGTTAAAATAACTTACCATCAATAATGAAACTTTCTACTTCATCTTCACCGATTTGCAATTCTTCTTCAATTGTATCGAACGACATTTCAGGGTTCGTTTCGGCCAGTTGCATGAATGTTAAGAGCCTCATCTTCTTCATATTCTGTTCATGATTCAGTCCTGTAACATTTTTCATTATTTTTCTATGTTACTATTTTCTCCTTTTATGTAGGTAAATACATACCAAGTTGATGTTCAACAAATTCTTTGTGGTGTTGATAGAAATGAAGATATGCAGGCAATTTATCTTGCACGAATATTAGAAGCAAGTCATGGATCAGTTCTCCTTCCAAGAACCTTACTGGCTTCAATGCCAGCAACGGGTCGAGTAGGAATGTATTTGGATCAGCTAAAGCAGCTAGTATACAACGTTGTGCATCTTCCCTTGCTGCAGATGCATTTTCAGCAGTGTATGTGCCTAAGAGTTCTACCATTACAGCTGCTGCCTGTTCTCTGTAATATAGTTTGATTTTTATTAACATACAATACATATACATACAGCTGTCATTATGAACTGCAATAATATATTGTTATTTACCCTTGTTTGCAACTTAGAAGTACCTCATGAAGTAAACGGAGCAACTTTTGCATTTGTTCATTAGATGGTGGAAACGAAGCAAATTGCTGTTTCAATTGATCTATTCCACTGTAAACTGCCTTTACCTGGTCTACATTGCGAGCAATTTGAACTAAATGATAGTAAACATGATATCTCATTGGAGAGTCATCGCAAAGAGATTGGAATAAAAGCCATAATCTGAAAATACATTAGTTATATTAGTATATGAGTATATTCTGTCAATACTAGCAATGGATATAGTGCATGAATAATCTTACGCTTTTAAACAAACTAAACCAAGTTTAAATCCTGGAGCTTTTATTAATTTTTCACAAAATGCTAATATTAAGTTTTCTGCACGTTCAGTAGGTATCTAAAACAATGTGGTAGAAAACAGTTTAGGAACCATAATTAGTAATAAATTTAATTTAGAATTAAAAGACTTACTACTATCATAATGGAAACAATATCATTAAGAACAGTTTCGATTTCTGCTTCATTTCCCTCCTTGAAACAGGCTTCGCATACACCAATAATTTTGTGTAAATCATCTTCTATACCCTTGGGTGATTTTTCTTCACTAATTTCAGCACCCAAACTTTTTAAGTATACTCTGAGTTCCTGTGCCTAATAACAAAAAAATGCAAAACATTTCACTGAAATGTAATTAAAAATAACAGATACACAGTAAGAATTGTGGATAACGAAAATCTTTTGAATGGAATTTCACAAGGCATAGGCGATAATTAGCATTTAAAGGAAATTTGTTTTTGCCAAACTGACGTAACCTAATATAGTACAGACGGTTGCGAAAATAAACAAGATTACCTTGTAGACAAATATTTTATGAACTGCATCGAAATATTTACATTATTCGGTATTAAACTCTCAGTTTTTACCTGATCATCTAAGGGTAATTCCATAAAAATTGGTGGAACCTGCATCTTGGTAAGGACCACCACGTTTTCGTGCAGTGAAGTTTAATCGGCAGAGAGTAACCTGAAGCAAGCAGTGTATGTCTAGCATTCTAAGGTTTGCCAACAGATCGAAAAGAAATATAATGTCAGTTTCACCAACATTGCTGTTATATTGTTGTATATGATTGTATATGATACAATATGATACAATTGTCCTTAATTTACTTACCACCTTGCCGTTTCCGCAAATGTTAAGATATTGACCTGAATCTTTCACGGTCTTATTCGACTTCCGATTCCGCGTCCAAAACGTCCCGGATCTTTTTGATATCTCAAAAATTGCGGAACTGACGAAGGAATTACGAAAATCGCGAAAAATGGTCAAATTTAAGCAGTTTTTTGGTCGGCATTCGCTCAATTTTTGAGATAGCGGGCTGAAACCGGTACCATTGTTTTAGTTAGGAAATTCTACGCCAGATCAACATATAATAGTTGTACTTTTCGAAAATTTAATTTTTCGCAAAAATCTGAAGGGGGTAGGTCAGGATTTTTTGCGATTTTCGTAATTCCTTCGCCATTTCTACAATTTTTCAGCTATTAAAATGATCCTGGACGTTTTGGACGCGGAATCCGAAACCGAATAAGCCAGTGAAAGAATCATTATGATATCTCAAAAATTGTGGAAATGGCGAGTGATTTACGAAAATCGCAAAAAATCCTGACCTACCCCCTTCAGATTTTTGCGAAAAATTAAATTTTCGAAAAGTACAACTATTATATGTTGATCTGGCGTAGAATTTCCTAACTAAAACAATGGTACCGGTTTCAGCCCGCTATTTCAAAAATTGAGCGAATGCCGACCAAAAAACTGCTTAAATTTGACCATTTTTCGCGATTTTCGTAATTCCTTCGTCAGTTCCGCAATTTTTGAGATATCAAAAAGATCCGGGACGTTTTGGACGCGGAATCGGAAGTCGAATAAGACCGTGAAAGATTCAGGTCAATATCTAAAAATTTGACATCCTGGCTAATGCTAATTAATGCAATGTATCGACCTGTGTTCTTAAATATGAATCTTTGATTCTACTTGGTGGTTATCATATAATTTTATAGTACCACTGAGCGCCACTAGATTACGCCTGATCACACCTCTTTTCCGCGGCGTTGCCATGGCAACTACGAATGGAAATTATAAACAAATCATGAAAATTTAGAAAGGCAAATAAGAATGGAGGTAGTTTGGTTTTGAAGTTGTTACTATTGAACCATTGTTAACGTAACCCAATGGAACTGTGTCATGTCGACAGAAAGCGTGGATTTTATCCGTGGTTATACACAACATACCGAAGACAAAAAAGAGCATGATTTTAGTCTTTGTTATGCATATCCCATTATTCAAAATGAACCGGAAAATATACTGACTCGGTCTAATAAAAATCCACGAGAATCGAGTATAGATAACACATTAGGTGAAGATGGATTATATTGTCCTGAGAATCCATTTACGTCTAATGTATTTAAACCTTATCACCTTAATGATATAAAGATGTTAGAGTATGCATCAAAGAGGAAGTTTTGTGGTAAACTAATAGAAATTGCAGTACGTGAAGTTAACATTCATACTACAGCAGATCGCTCAGAGCCTGTAATTGATGTTACAGCTGTTTCTATATTATTTAAGAAGAAAGTTGTATGTAAAGCAAATAGTCCTTTTAATAGGAAACTTCACAAACTGTTAATTAAGAACTCAGAGTGCAATAATATTTCCATACAATTGCATACTCAAGGCAGACATTCCACTATATTACCATTGCCATTGCCAAAACGTACCATAAAAAATAATAGAATAGATATAGACTTTGCAATAAGTGATGATTCTGGTAGAATATATGGTGGAACCATAACATGTACAGTTTCCATAAGCAATCATGGTTCAAATCAACAAGATGAGCACACACCATATCTTTATAAATTAACTAATGATCCGAATGACCCACAGAATACTTTGTCCTTACTTCGACCACGAAAGACTACACATAAAAGTCAAGTGAAGTATTTTGTATTAGAGGAGCCAGCATTAACTTTTGATGTTGATTCGGATGTGACTGTGCTAAATAGAGATCAAGGAGAAGAAAGAAAACTCCCTGATATAGTTGTAACAGAACAACCTGCATTTTCTTTGCTTGATATATCATTTAAAAACCTTTTCCAAGCTAAGCGTCCTTTAAAACCATCATCTGGTACTCGCAGACATCATACAATAGGCAGGACAGTTCTAATGGTAACAATTCTGAGAGGGGCAGAAGTACCAGTTAGAGAAGAATCAGCATTAGTTCAACCATTTGTTGAAGTAGAATGGGGTAATACTGTTCATACAACACATGTAGCAGATGGACCAGCACCTATATGGCAACAAACAATGCACTTTGAATTGTCAAGACAGAATGGTGAATGTTGTGTAAAACTTCGGTTGTATGATCAACATCCAGTTTGGGGTCAGCAATGGTTAGGAGAAGCTAGAATTCCTCTTGAATATCATAGAAACTATCAGGAGCTAGAAAGATGGATCGTTCTCTCTACCTTGTTTAGTCCAGTGTTATTATTTGGCTATGTAGAAGCTAGTCCAGGTCAATCATGTACTCGCATATATGTATTAATGAAAATGGAACAGCCTGGTAATGCCAATTCTATAGAAAGTAGTACTATAAACGTGTTACTTAAAGGAATTCAACGATGTCTTGCAGTACCATATAAAATAAATGGTATAGAAGATTCAGATGCAGCAGCAAAACTAACAATGCTTCTACCATCATTACCAACTCACTATGGACCAGTTACACCACGACAGGCATTAAATATAAGAAAAGTAGATCATTATGGACGAGCAGCTTTGCTTGCAACATTATTACAAGGCTTTGATTCACAAGCATATGTTTTGTTAGGTATGTACACCATAAAGTAATGTGATGGTTGTATAAGGTATACTAATCCCATTCTAAATTCATGCATTATTTTAATAGGTTCTTCACAAATAAGTAGATGGACAGCATTTGTATTAACTATTGGTGAAAATCAGACTTCTGTACTGTGGGATCCTGAAGGTGGGAATTATTATAGTTTGGGTGATAGCCATTGTTCCTTGATGAAGGTGTTTCGTCTGATTAATCATTTTGGTGTTAGTATGACATTCTGTCCACTAAGTTTACTATGTGTAGATCAACAATTACTATGGATGATATTGTTTTAGATATGGGAAAATTTGCAGAAGTCTATTCTTCCTCATAATCTAAAATACGATGTAAAATCAGGTAAAGATTGGCGACCTCTGGATCCTATCACTTCATCCACATCTAATCGTGTTGTACAAACTCTTGAGTTAAGTTGTACAGACGAAGAAAACATGCAGATTAAAGAAAAATCATCAGAAATGGAACAATATTTAAAAGATAAATTATCTGAGTGGCGTAGTGCAGCTGGCTTACCAACTATATTTAACCGACATGCCATGACCGTTTTACGAAATTTTATTTCTAAAACTGAACCTGCCATCAAACAATCGTTAGATAAGAAAGATTTAAAACTACTTTACAGAGCTTATCATATTCATGGGTTTGTTTTAAATACACGCCAATGTAGTCCGGATGAGTTAACAGAACAATTAAATGCCACAAAAATTCATAATATAACTGGTCCAATAGAATTCGCTCTGACATGTCATATACAACCATATATTGGAAAAATTTCTTCAATTTGGTTGGCCGTTATCACACTCAGAAGTCGTTATTAAATTATTTATTTAGTAATTTCTTCTTCAGACTTCTGTAATTATGTACAAATCGGAATCTGTTTTGTACCGAACATAGTCATTTATTGCTTATGCAAGTGTTTTCATATAACAAACAGTACATTGAATCTAAACCAACATAAATAACTGATATTTATAACATGAAAACTATTTATTTGTACATTACTATATACTTCTATTGCAAATTTTGCATAGGAACAAATTCTGTCGAAAATTGTCGAGAATCGTGCGATTTTATAAGGGTAGCGTTTCGGTAAAATAGTATAGTATGAAAAAACGAGTAAGGCAAATGATTACTCATCATATTGCATTATAAAGCCATTTTCTTATTATTTGACTGCCAATTGGAGTCACTACAACATCACATATCAATTCGCTAATTTCTGTCGACGTTCCATTACTTTTTCGTATAGAAATTTAAATTTTGTACAATTCGGATATGAATGCGCGTAAAAATTTGTATATTTCAGTCTATGGTATACATATGCCGCTCTATCTATGACATTAGTCTGGTCGGTGAAAAATGAAACTTAAACAGAAACTGTCTGTACATTATCAAAAGTTATGATTCGCTCTCAATAAACACATACACAATTTCTAACAATTAACGTTCCTTATTGTTTTTTTGTACCTGGAAGTTTCTAGCGAATAATGTTTATCGGGAATAAACGTAATGCAACACTTCGTCTTTCGCATTGCGCAGCAATGCCCTTTTTATAACAATTGTAATATTCCTTACATTGCGACAATAATAAAACGTATTAACAATACTATATTGCCTAAAGATTTTAGAAATAGATCAAACGAACAGACACGATTGATGAATAATTCCGATTCATTGAGTTTACGAACGATCATGATAGTTTATCTTGTATACTGCATTCTAATACAAATTGAGATTTACAAAATCGTCAACATTCTCGTTCTTTTAGTTTTATTTTTTTACAAAAATGGCAGGTATGTTCCAGTGTAACGGGCGATTTTTATTTTGTGCGATATCTTCAAGGTCTCCGTTACATTGAAAATTTTTATTGACTTATTTATTTGTCATCGTGACAAACAAAAAGATTGTATGCACACGACTGTACATATCATGTGCAATTATTAGTTATATGTATGTAGCATATTTGTCGTAGAAAAGTGTTTGTGTGTGTATAAATTTCTTGTTCATCTAACTTCGATCGATATAAAACAGTCTCGATACTTTGAATCAAATTCTGTTAGAAACAGTACCTTGAATTAAGAGACTACTGCAATTCGAACGTGAGGGAAATAAACATCTGTTTCTCTTTTCCTGTTTATCATGAACAACTCTACAGATAAAATAACAACGTATATACTTCATTATTCTAAAAATGCTTAGCATTAATTTGTTAAATAATTAGACTCATTTATAAATACAGTAATCAGACGCGTCACTATAAAATACAGACAAACTTCTTTTTCAGCAACACGCACGCCAGATAACGGCTCACGGTCGTGTTAGAACGTTATCCGCTAATCCGAAAAAGAAAGAAAAAATTGTTAATAAGTTTATCCGAAGGTTGTTCCACAATACAATCGAAAAGTTGTCGAAATGCAAATATGTAACCATAATGTGTCTGCAACCCTCTAAAAACTGTAATCGCGGATCATTTGTTGAAGAAAAAAAAGACCAGTCAAAGAAAACTTGTCACCAGCACCTCGCGGTGCCGATTCTGATTTCCTTTCCCTATCGTGTGCCCTTTATAAAACAGACTGATTACCTATAGGTAGCAACAAGACTGTTTAGCGGTCGGAAACATCAGCCGGCACCTTACATTATGCAATGCTTTCGCATTCGACCGTACTGGATCTTCTTATCTTTCGCCTATTGCACTAGACTGCTATACTCGACTAATTTGTATTTACAACACGTTGGACCAGCGATCGTCCGAATCCTCCGGCACTGGTCCAAGAATAAAAAAAATCGCAGGCCGGTAACTTTGCAATCGCGATACGCGTGGGTGGTTAAAGAAACATCGGTACCCGAGTCCCGATCCTTTCTCCAACGGAGTGCAGTGCATCGAAGCGTTGTCTATCACGAACAAAGCGACGTGCAAGAACTAAAGAGCAAATTGTTCGTCTGACAAGAGTGGTTTCCGAGTCGTGTCGCTGATGGTAACAAGTTCTGTGATAAATTTTTGTTCGTTTCTTTTGGTTTGATGTGTCTTCTTTTTCTTATTGTTATGTTTTTAATTGCGTGACGAGTGGCATCGATGTCTTTCTGTAGAATCTTAAAGCGCATCTCTCATTGAGTCTTCTTGGATGCTCCGTTCGCGTATCCGTTAGCGTGTCCGTTTGCGATCTTTCCGTTGCAGACGTCAGTGACTTCTTTTTTCGTTTTTCTTACAGCTCTCAACCTTTCCAACTGCCTTTCCGCGTATGCTTGTTTGCCCTAATTAGGTCGTACATTAATAATATGTTAATGCCACATAGTATTAAGTTGTACGTCGAACAACTCGCGTATTCGTAATTTCATATAAAAAATAACAAACAATACGTTTAAAAGCATTACCTTTGCGATGTATGCTTTGGCGTAGAAATTTCCAAAGAGCACGATAAACGAGATCATGTAAATAACCAAAGCGTACTGCATCCAAAGCGGGAAATCGCATCCCGATCGAATACCGTTGATACCAAGGATCAAAGCAGTAGTGAACTGTATCAGCTGAAGGATCGTCAGATATTTCTTCCACCAAAGGTATTTGGATACTGTCGGGCCCAACGCGGCCAGTCCGTAATACGAGTACATCAATACGTGAATGAAACTATTCACCATCGCCGGGAGGAAAGCTAGAAATAGAAATTAACTTTGAAAAACTGTATGAAAATTCTTTCCGCTATTAATAAAATCTTTGTATTAATTTGAATTCATTAGCTAGCGTTTTGTTTATTTATATGTACTCGGTGTACGACTTTAATGAATTTATTCGTTGTTAGCGAAACAAATGATGAGGCTGTCTCATGTAATTCAATGATTTCGAAAGTGTTATTATACTGGTGGTACAACTCAGAAATAATATCTACCGATTTCCTTCATTTATACATTCTTTTCTAAATTCTTCTGAATTTACGCGTGTGGTAACAACTATGCTCTTTACAAGGTGGCCTATAATTATATTCATGCCTAATATTCGGTATTATTGCGACTTGCGTACAAAGAACATCGCTCAAGGAACGTACAATTTTCGCGATAAACATTAATTATTTCGTTAACTGTACTATCATTAACCGCTATCTTCGAGTAAGCTAGTTTTTACGGTACCTTTATCACGCCTTTGTGATAATTTTCGTTTGACCATGGTAGCGTTCTACGTAACTACTTTCTTACAAGACACGATACGTAAGCAACAAGTACGTGAAAGTATAGAAAACTCTAAAAAGATGCCGAGAGTGAAAGTTAATCTGTTATACTATGATAAAAAAAAAATACTTACTGGATCCGCTCGGAACCCATTTAATGCCGATCCACCACAACGAGAACATGGTGGAATGATGGTAAACATGAAGGAAGCTTAACTGATTATCCTTCTTTCGTAGAATGAAGAAGAATGTATCACAGAACTCCAAAAGTTTACTAAAGTAATACCACCATACGGCATGCGCGATCTGATAAATATAACATATAAAGATATAACAGCATGTCATTTTCGTAATTGCATAAAAAATTTGCACTCTATAATTTCCCGGGACAGTTGACATACCTGTAATTCATCTGGACGCGTGACATGCCTTATTGGCTGACAAACGTAGCTATAATGTAGCCTGGTAGAAGCCACAAATAACTGGAAACGATATCGACGGAATAAATTTAAGTTATATGAGGATCATATTTTAAAAAACGCACAATTTGTCATTAAACGTGATTTTGTAAGAAACAAGGATTTTTCAGTATAACATACGTAACAGAAATTAAAATAAGAAATACCTGAATAGCGATATATGCATTAAGGCAGGCCATGGCAAGGTTGTAGGGCACTAGTGCCCATGTTAATTTGAAAGCTTTCCGCTTTTTCATAATCTTTGGTCCTGCCCATACAATGAGAAGATACAGCATTGTATATATCAAAGTTGGTTTCGGTGAGTCGACCAGAAGCCATCCTCTCGTTCGTTCGTCTGCACGTACACAATACAACCGGACATTTAAACCAATGGTTATTTCACAAATTTTCCAAATACTTTCACAAACCCTCTTTCTTTTTGTTTTTCTTGACAAAATTAGAAAATTCTAAGGTTAAGAATCAAAGAATCACAACGTTATTTGAAGAAATATTTCTCACCCGCGAGGGATAGCGTCCACAGGTAATAATCGTAGGCGTCATTTATAAGGGTAGCCGTGGAATTCAATAAGTTTGCCATTTCCTGTAACAGAATTAAGAGTAGGTTTCGTTTGATCAACTTTTTACATACGTGGAACAGAACGTTGCCGTACCGCTCAATAATCTTTTCCGATTTTGAATAATGTCTATTAACAAATAAAAAATTATCTGCTTATTGACTGCGCGTTCATCACACCAACGTCACTTGCAACAACTCGATGTAGTTCGCGAAATATTTCCCATTATATATACCGGTTCTTTTATTTCCTTATCTTTTATTACGAAGAGCCACCGTCGCTGTACGGAAATTTTTACGCGCGTCTTATAGAAACGAGCGTTAATAGTTTTTTGCTGAAATAGTGGTGTGTGTGCAGCGAGGAATTATGTTCGTAATAATACTTTACGCGTCAGTCGACGTACATCGTTTTTCACTTTTTAAATGAAAATGATCCACTTATATTACTTTTTAAACAAACTGACGATATGCATTTCCTTAAACATATCCAATTTTACAGTAAGTCAACTGTTTCTCCTAAGCAACTGACATTTTAATGCTAGTGTTGCAAGCCCGCGAAAAACGAGCATGATAAGCATTGCCGAAAATATAAAATATTAATATCGTAGAACCGAAGACACTTGCGGTACTATAATAAAAATAATCACGGTCGGACACTTCAATGTCAGCCATGGAAATTTCGTTAAAACATACGAAACGTTATCCGCGCATTTTCACGGTATCGTTAAAACTAGTTTCGATTGAGGAAAATCCTCGACGCGGGCATGTAAACGTGTATTCATTAAAACAGAAAGTAGGATCGGTCTAGTAATAAGAAAAAAAAATTAAGAATTTCCCTTTAGTCTACACGGCGTACGGTAATTAGATTCCTACCAGCTCCTAATGGTTATTTCCTCGATGTACATTATCCGGTCGTTCACTTAGAGCACAAAACGTCACGGATAACTTTCACGCTACTAAGAAAACTATTAATGCTATCTCTTTAAATCCATGGCAAACATGTCCGATCAATCTTTGCAACAACATGATATCCTGCTATCCGTCATAGAAATCATGGCGGGGGTTGTCAGCTTTCATTTGCAACCGCGCAACTTTATCACGGGAACGTGTACCAAGTGCAAGTGCACGTTCTATTGCCATTGACTTATTTCACTCGCAATCGGTTTCGAATATCGGAAATATTATATCCTATCGGGTATCATTTTCCGACACAACGGCGGAAATCAAAGTGGAATATTCATTTTGTGCCGGTATTAATTACCGATGAAAATTTCCAATAATAAACCAGGCTTATTAATATATCTCATTAGTAAAAGTGTCATTGTACTCGTTCCCAGAGATATTAATGTGTCGAAGATGTGTCACTCGGTTATGGTATTTCTTGATATTCACCGGCTACACGGTATGTATGTCGATTCGATATCATGATCGTACGTTGTATAATGACATGGCAATTCATTTGATTTGTCTAACTGCGAACGATCCTCCGGGAGAAAGTTCGATAAATCAATTTATAATCTTTTGAACCCTGGTGAAATCATCCGAGGACCGGTTCCGTTCCTATCACGGTGAAACATACGACGTTATTTTGCTTGGCTGCAACAGGTACCCCACACCACGTTCGAATCAACGTGTAAACGCGATATACACGCAAAGAGAGACTTTTTTGTATATTTGAGATTGTGTTACATCCCATTGAATCGAAAGTTACCCACTGATCGTCGTTGTCCACCTAATTGTGCCAAATTTCTAACGAAAACTTTTTACCACGTAGAAAAATTGTTGTTCGTCACTTTTTAACGATGACTAGTCGATTTCAGTTGTAATACCGTAGCTACCCGATATATATAAAGAGACGTGGTAATTGTACTTTGGACGTGAGAAACTTTTAGCGATGTTTTCGTACTTCTATGGATATTCATTGTCGATCACAATGCAATTATGTATTAGCTTCCGAATGATTCATTTATACGCGATCAATTAATATTACATTAATTTGCACACAAGCTATGAAAATATCATTAGCATTAACAAAGAAACTGGCGCCTCAATATTTTACATAATGTATGAGTTACGCATGTCAGACGAACTTTTCCCCAATTCCTAAAAGTCGATATTTAATTCTTTCGAAACATAGGAAAGCTGTTCTACAAACACGTTCGACATCCAACATTTAATTGTCCGGCAATTTTCCAACGCTTCCGCTTCCGGGTTTCCTAATTTTCTCATTTGCTACTTCAGTTGTAAGTTCTTTAAAAACAACAATCATTTTATGAAATTCACGCAGCTTACGATTCGTCCAATCCCCGCGAGGAGTGACGGCAAATCGATTAATCACATTTCGTCGAGTTTCAAAATGAACCCTCGCAGTCGCGCGCTAGAACAAACGGAAACAAGCCACGAAAATACAAAACTCCCTTACCTTGAATAACGCTATCAACAGGTACTCGAAGCCGGAACTCGGGTGATCCTTTCCACGCTTCTCGCAGTCAACGATTCGGCGCGTTTATAAATTTGTGAAAAAATTCTTAGAGAACCGAGGAGAACTACGGTACGTAACGATCGACTACACACTTCGAACAAAGGAACATGACTCGTCTACGGTACCCTGGAGAAGGTGACACCTGGCGAAGGTGCCGCCGAAAACTTGTGTCTTGTTTCACGAGAGGAGGATCGTGATACGACGACGTCGATCAGCAAAGTGGCAGCGCCTTGTACCAGCTTCGCCGGTGTGCTTTATAACTTTTGCCCGTATATCCTCCACCGTTGGGCGATCCTCCACGGGTGGACGGTGTACCCGGAGGTGGTACGATTACCAAGATAGAAACGTAAACGAGGCCAAAACGGCATGGTGGGATCGATCGTGAGGGGGATAGATCGTACGGAATCGGTCAAGACGAAACGATCAACGTGTCCTTAGCCGTTGCATCCCACCCTCGACGGTTTCTTCCCCTCTCCAATGAACGGTACGAGCCGTCTATGAACGGAGATATCCCCTCATACGCTTTCCTAGCCTTCCGGTAACGTCGGGATGCCACCACTTTACTGGAATGAACACAGCCGTGTGACTATAACACCATCTGTACGATGTTTTCGACGTGTCCTCATTTTCACGGCGAGAGTCAGATCACCTTCTGCTATGGACACTTCAGGATCGTATATTCGATCCACAGTTTTCGTGTCGATCACTGTACCGAACTGATCTAGCAAGATATATAGAAAACAAACGGTACATTTGCTTAACGGAACATATACACATCCGAATGGTATTATATATCCCCCTGGTCATCGGGTTCCTATCAAGGAGTGATATTTCAGTGATCGAACAAAGTTGACTGTGATCGAGCACACTTGTTATTGCTAGAAAATGTATTCCACTGTATGAGAGGATGTGATGTATTATATATATACATATATTGTTTTATTTATTTCGCTTTTTATATGAAACTACTTCTATATTTCTTTTTCATCATGTTTTTCGTATCTCGGTGTCGGGGAGAAACGACCACATGGAATTGTGTTCGCTAATTTTGAGAATTGAGAATCGTACGGAAGAATATCGAGATGTAAATATGGATTCAAGAGAAAGCAGTGCAAGGCGTAAAAGTTATCTTCGAAACGATGGTTAAAAGAAACGGGTCAACGGTCCCGGTACTGTGGAGCACGTTTCCAAATATTCGAATCCGTTGGTCCACGTTCCGTTCAGTATTTAAGGAGTTTTATACACCTTTCACTTGCTTTTTACCGTTTCGCGATCAGACCTATATTGTTTGTTCGACAAATAAAAATTAGTTTGCTCGACGATCGTTAAACCGGAACTGATTGCACCACCCGGAATGCAGTGTTTTGAAACGATTAAGAATTTCATGCGTGGGCTAAGAATCATATGTCAAAGTATGTCAATCAGGAAATCGAAGAATTGTTTACAACGTGTATTTAAATTTCTCATTAAATCATGTTCCTTTGTCCGACAAGTATCTTGCCAAAAAAAAAGAAATTCAATCACTTATGTTTTTCTTTCAATACTTTATAATAATACTTTCGCAGAGATCTACATATACATATAGTATACAAATATTCGTATCCGTTCGATAAGAAATGCCGTGTATTACCATAATATTCTTAAATTCGGGCCAAAAGTGTCGTAAAATCGTTTGTACGCGTGAATCCACGGAGGAACACGTGCCTGTTGGCTCAGGAGTCGAAGACGGAAGTAAAAGAACCTGTTTCGAGTGATCTCTCGGTCATTTAGTGGGCCGATGAGGAATCTGAATCGTCGTGGACAGGTGGGGCACTACGGAGTCGTGTTACTAGGTACCCAATGTCAACGGGTTGTACCTACCGATAGCTGAAACAACGACGGTTATTCATGGCTTCCGTCCACCCTACCTCCTTGCTGTATCGAAGTTATAGGCGAATACATGCAGGGGGAAAAAAAAGGACTTGCAAGATTCAGGTTGCAGACGGAGAAAGCGAGCTTGGTTACTTTCGTACGCGTATGCGTGGTCGAATTCCTCTGCACTTCTTTTTCTTTCTTATCCTTTACCCAATTCTTTTTTCCTCCTTGCTGTTTCTGATAAACGAGGTCGTAGGCCGACGAGATTTAATTACCGGGTTCACGTGACAAGTGGGTTACTTATTCCCTGTGGTTTTTTCAGTTGCGGTATCGGTCGTGTTTGTTTAGGGACCCTCGTTATATTTCGATACGCTAAACTTTTTTGATTCAAGTGATCGAATCGTCGTTCGAAAAGATTCTCGGGTAGGAAAAAGTAAAAAGTGAATCGATGAGTGGTTGGATCTTCGTACAGGATATTAATGGAAATGGTTAAAGGATGAACGGATCTTGTGTTTGATTCTCTAATGGTATGTTACGATGTTTTGGTTATAATGTGAAAGCATACGCTTCCCGTGATCTTCTAATTTAATAAACTTCCCGCTGCGTCTTTTTTATGTCATAAACTCCCCGGCGTGTTAGAAGTTAGGGTAAAAATCGACGATATTGCGGCGAATAAAAGGAGATCACCGCGATATTTCGCCCGGAGCGAACTTTCATCGGAGCTTCCTTTCCTTTCCACGCGCATTCGCGGTATCGCGAAACAAGTTCCAAACTCTCGATGTAATTATTAGCCTCGCCGACTGCATGTTGCAAACGGTCGTTAAAAAAAATTAAGTGTGTTAATCATGTTAGAACCTTTATAACGCCTCCGTAGTTCATGATGAACAGGATAATTTTCGTTCGTCAAAGATACGCGAGTGTTAAAACCACCGTTTCCTATAATTCAGCACTTTGCACTTTGTCGACGATGAATTTTGCTTCATACCATTTAGAGAACCGCGGACAGTCCATTGGAAAGTGTCACACTTTATTGGTAGAATAGCTGCGTGTCATCATGGTAATGAGGCATTCTGCATCATTGTACCTAAATGCACGGTCAAGCATTATCGATAATGTCACGTTATCGTCGATGATTTTCTTCGCCGCGACGGGAACGTTTCGTCGCTCTAGTCCACCTTGTTTAATTAAAATAAATTCGATAACTTAGCAGATTCCTCTAACAATATACTACCCGGGAATTTGCTGACGGAATATCTCGCCGAGTTATTAACCCAGTTAGAATGTGACACGCGAGAATGATGCTACTGGTTTATTACCGAAAATAGTTGAAATATTTTTAAGCAGGAATCGTAAGTGTGACTACATAAAATTAATATATCAATTATTAATAAAATCATTTTTTTTGCTGTTTCGACGTTTAGCGTTTTAATTGAATGTAATCGTGTTTGAGGAATATCTGACATAGTTTCTTCTATAACTTTTTGTGTACTTTAGAATTTCTCCATATAATTTTCTCAAAGAGACTTGCAGCAGTTTATGAACACAGTCTTTCTAAGCAGGATACACCGCGTTCCACGTGCGTCTCGCCAGAGCTGTAGAAACGTGGAATGCCACATGTTATACGACCTCATTCATCCCGGTAAAGGCAACGTCAGCTTTGTGTCCTGTATTTTAGAAGGTATAAATTTACGTACAACAGGAGACGTTTTACGGATGTTCGAAAGTGCTCTAATTTTTCCGGCCTGCCTTCCACGATATTCAAAATGACTTTCCTCATTATCGCAATCCTTTCTGAACTGTGGAATACTTAACAGTTTTTGGGGAACGTGACTCAGGAATGTCAATTAACGTTTTTACTGACCGCTCTGTGTCATGTTTGATTGTTATTCGTAATCGATAAGTTTTTCATTCGTTAGGTACGTTTTTCTTGGATTTACACAGAATGGTGGGTTAAACGAACATGACATCAACATTCTGAAATATTCTTCTTTTTGTTATGTTAAATAACCCGGCCCATGAGCAATAGTTTGGCACACAATAATGATAATCATTTTATGTGTCAGAAAACTGGGGATTGTATTTTTTAAATTATTATAATGCCTAAAATACCGGATCGGTATATCAGGTCTTCTTGCGAACGTGCATTGACTGGCATAATTTATTTACACGTTGTGTATGTATGTACATACAAAGCTTTGTACATTGACATCTTTCGGATTGCAAATACATTGCATAATTTACTGCAAATGAAGCAGAATCATACTTCCTATGTGGACGAAGTGGTAATAATTTCTGGAAAGGTGTTGAAACCTGTTTTGCAATGGACACGTTTTCGGAAAACATATATCTATACTGCTACTAATAACTGTACAAAAATTCCGACGTATTTTCGGCATGATAATGGCAGCGTATAATTTGTATATCTTATAAAGAAATCTTGTTCATTACATTACATTTCGTTGGAATATTATAATTACCGGCACACTTTGAGATCATCGCGCACCGCGGAAACGCGTGTTGCGGAATGTTTGTTAAGCGCAAATTTATGAGATAATATTTGGCATGTTCGTTAAATATTATACCAAACGTCACAGCCGTTCCAAGAATCGATTCTCCGCTAAACATAATTCACACAGCTTGTCATCTTTGTCGATATCGATATGTAATTGAATCTCTGGCAATAAAAGTCAATATCCCTGTGATAATTATTTAAAAATCCGAAACATAATCAAATTGATTAGAGTTATTGCTATTCTAATTGAATAAATTGAAGGAAATGGATATCATAAAGAAGGCTTTTAATATTTACGTATTTTCCGCCGAGCCTTAACCAACCGAACAGTAAAATACTTCGCTAAAATAACGCTAACTATTGCACCCCGGCGTCAACTATATGGCGAAGGTGTTAGTTTAATAGTCAGTTAGTTCATCGAATCAATTATTTGAGAATTTATAAGACAGGACACGACAGATAATATAACACAGAAAATCGTACGATTTACTATTTACACAACCATAAACAAGTCATTTAAAATAGCTATATATCTCATGATGACTTTTAATCATCATTCCTTAAATAGAGCTTATTTCAGATTGGAAATTCAATAGCACCGTTACACGCTCGTTCACCGTAAAAGTATTTTCCCGTGGAATATAATATGACAATTTTTATCGACACCTCTAATAAGCTTTGCTTTTAACGCCTAGCCAATCTATCGGTATAGTTGGATAAGTGAAACTCCTTTCCGGAAGTCGACTCGTACGATACCCCATACTTCGTCGAGCTTGCCTGAAACGAAGGGAAAAGTTTTCAGATAGAGAGTGGTTATACTTCCTTTCTCTCGGATCGACTAGTCAGGCCCGTATCTATCACAATCATCGGTTTTCTACGGATCCTCAGGTGTGAAACCGTTGATCTTATCCCCGACTCTGTGTCAAATTAGTAAGATGAATAAGATCCATGGAGAAGAATCGTAACTGAACGTTGTAAACAATTCTAGAACATGAAGGGAAATCGTATTTGGTAATTTAAGTAGATACGGATCTGTGATAAGTTGTATAATTTATCGCGTGCAACCGGAAGATAACAGAAAACCGATCGGTACGCCTAATAGAATTAAAACATGAATTGTACAACTTCATCTGACCATTGTCAGTTTCATTTATTTACCGGTTGTATTGTTACTTGACGCTAATTTACTGTCCTGATAAGCCTGTAATAATTTACATAACGAACGCTAATTTGTAGAATTATTTGATATAATCATAAGAAAGAAACATCATTATACTACTAATAAAGAAGGAAGATACACGATAGCGAGCAGTAATTACAAACATCTCATTTAACTCTCTGTAACGCTATGTAACTTTGATGTTACATACCCATATAATTATGTGTATCTCTCAATTGTAAAAGAGAATTGTCAAACGTTCGCCAATTCTTCACGCCACACTGTATATAATTAGCCTAACGTTATTGAAAGTCACGGTTTAATGATCGTCCGTTTTCGCGCTGGCAAAGTGCGGCCTTCGCTACGATCTGGGCGAAAAGAGAACATAGACTACTGCGTCTGCCTGTCGATGGTTTTCACTACTAACATCCTCTGATATCCTTCCACTATGTCAACTCGGCGCGAAGTTTCTCTTTCAGTCAAAACCTATGCAAACAGCCTGGTAAATGATCCGGCAATCATGCATATCACCTGCAGCACCTCGTTCGCTTCAACGATAATATATATCGACGAGTATACCGAACTAATTAAATGAAAACTAATAATAAAAGCGAGTGGTGAATGTGAAAATGGAATACGCGATCGTGATCGATAACTTCTGTTTGATTTCAGAGGAGACTTTGAAATCATCTTCGGTGTTAAAATAACGCTTAATGTTCGATATACAATTAACAGGTGGTAACAATACGATTTCTAATATGTATCACGCTTTCCGATAGATCTGCGAATGTCTACACGTTTCTCTGGATCTTTACAGATTAATATCCAGACGCGAAATGGTCTCGCAATGCGCATGCTGCGGTTGCATGCGGAACACGTGTATACGTTTTCTTTAATTAACTCTACGATACACAGAGATCGGAGGCTGGCTCGCACTTTCTTCGATACGTGGCTGAACTCGCCGTGATCACCTCACTTTCGAGGTCAATGTCTAGGACTGAAATACACGCCGTTAGATGTAAGTACGAAAAGGTACACGTTCTACATCATGCATAACTTTCTTCGACATATAGATATACCAATATATCGATACATTATAATAAACTTTGATAAATGAACTTTACACGATTCAGGGATGCATGATGGACGATAAATATTTCCCAGAATTTTCAATGGAATAATTCCAAACTTCCTGGTCACGCGTTTACGTTGTAAATGATTTTTCTGACGATCAAGAAGTAATGTAAACAGACTTTTATGTTTTATTTAAGAGAGTGCGGCGAGTTAGCGCAAAGTGGACACGCTCGGTTGGTCGTTTAAAAAATTCTTTTACTTGAAATTCAAGAGGACGTCCTTTTTCGGTGATTTTTAAGTAATTCTTTATATATTCATGCGGTGTCATGATGTCGATACTTGTGAGGCAGTTTATTCAATATCTATTCCATGGGAATGGCATTCAGTTTCTTAACGTGAACACCGCCTTACACTTTTCTTCAAGCTGATTTCTCTCGTCCAGTAAGCAGACTTGCATTTCCAGTAGAACAGGCGATTGAAGAAGCAGCGAAAGTGAAATCTGCTAAACGCAGCGAGCATGGAGAGATCCTCTAACATATCCAGTCGCGAACGTAATTTGCTTGCAAGACCACCAATTTGCTCTTTCCAAGACGTTCTACCGATTTATTTTCCGTACGTCATTATTAACCGACAGGCGAGTAAAAACTGATTTATAGTGCCGCTCGTTCTACGCTTCGGAGACATATATTTGATGGAGTATTACTTTCAATTAATTTAGGATAACCCGGTGGCAATGCGATATGATGCTTATCGAAATTTGCCATGCATTTATCAAGATTTGAATAAATACTTTGAATTTTATGATTAGATATTGTTAATACGGAAATGACGAAATCATCGATCTAAATCATATTTTTTCCGTCGGACAATCATTTAGATTTGTGTAACGTTATCTACAAATTTTACGTCGATAAGATTTGCTTTCTTTATGAATGAAAATATTTCGATTATTCAAAGCTAATTAAGCTCCATTGAAGTTACCCTCGATAGAAGAAAGAGCAAGTGTGTACGCAGTACTTGACATTTAAAATGCTGATTTAATGAATTCGTGGTCTAACTGTATCTCATTATCGATCTGTCTTAATTAACAAGAATCGTATATCACATAGATTTGCCACATGTTTCTCGGTTTCATTAATTAAATAGATATCAGTTCGTAGAGAAAGTTTTGTAAACGGACCAGCGATCGGATAAAATAATCATTTCCAATCCGGAGCAAAATGGAGAAACGGAATTCCTCTAAATTGTTACACTCGTCATATTTTAAACTGTCAGAAAGCCGCAGATAAGTTCACAATAAAACATTCGTATCCACGTCCCTGTTTGCCGACACGTGAACTACCAAAGCACACATTTGCAAAGAAAAAATGGACTCTTTGTCGCCACGTACGTCTATAAACGGCACCGTGTTCTTCGTTGTCCCAAATCGTTATCTCTTCGCTCGCGTACAATACTAACAGTAACTAATTATAGCGCACAATTACAACCAACTAACCGTCTTCGTCACAGATAGGAACCCGCAATCAGGCAAACGCTCAAAATTACATCACTTCCCCGTGAAACCTGTGGAAAGATCTTCGGTGTCTTTAAGAAACGCGCTCGCATGTCGATCAAACACCGGAAACCAATAGCACGACGATTATAACAACAATAAAAAATATCAAACAACAATTTCCACGAACGACCGCGTAATTCGCCACAGTACTTACCGCCTGGTTTTAGAAAACTATGGAAGACATCGTACGATCTTTAACAATTATCACCCGTGTCAATGATCCCTTGAACCCGCACACTGTCACCAATGCATCCTACAAATTTTTCACGTATATACGTACGATTAATCGTTCACGACGCCAGAGAGGATGCCGGACAACGGAAGTCGGACACGTCGAACACGCGAACCGTTAATTACCTTTCACCTAAATATCACACTGTAGCCACTTCATCTCTATATTTCGAGTAAAACACACCGGAGCAATGCTCTTTCGCTTTCCGAGAGCGCGGAGGGTGGAGGCGCCGGCCGGCCGCCATCATAGAAATCAATACAATCCTTAAGGGGAGCTTACCCCGTATGGGGTTTTATCGAGACCGACGATTTCCCGGTGAATCCAGTTAATTGTCGTCCAGCTGTTGTTCCCTCGCTGCGACAACGACTCGATTTTATAAATTTATTGCGTGCGTTGACGCGTCGGATTTACGGCGCCTTTCTTTTACCTTATGGGATGTTACTGTCATCATCTACTACTTGGTAGTTACGGTCATTTTCTACCATTTGCCCCGTCTGATCATTTAGCCTTCTTCTCCTCTGAACTTGACATGATTTCTACTATAATTGAGTATTATTTATTTCCCGGCTTATTTCTCGCGGAACTTTGACTCGTTGCTTATTTTTCTTTTCATCGCGCTTGGTAGGTAGAGAACGGTATCCTGACACCATAAAACGGAACGCGTCAACGTTACACACAGGTGTGAAAAAAAGATTTTTCAGAAGTAATGCAAAAAGGACCGTGGATAAAAATGTATTCGGAAACGAGCGTATGGAATTCCAGTGAAAACGTATGATCGATGTAACAGGCAACGGATATATTTTCGTATTGTGCGGAAGCTTGGGATTATTATTACGAAGAAAGTCTCTTTAATAACATCGTTACATTCTTTCTCTACGGGTGTACGACGTGCCGCGAAAGAAAATTCATTTTGCCGGTTCCGCCGAACACTTTTCCCTATTAACGAAATGGCATTCCGTTTAAAATCGATATCAGGGAAAAAGCTCGGTATCGATGTCCGTGAAACAAAAAATGAGTTATCGTTTCCTGACTGCAAACATAATGAAAGACCGCTGTATAGTTAACTAAACAATGAAGAAACTCTTAAATAATCCGCGAGACAATTACGCGGCACGAAATGTTTCATAAAAGAACAGATTTCTCCGCGGTAACTAATAAACGAATCAGGCTTCCGGCAACGAGCACCGACGAGCATCGAGAAGAAAAAATGCACGTAAACGTCTAAATACATATTTTACATCTGCCGCAAGAAGAAGAAGAGTTAAAATAGGACAAGGCATGGAAGCTAAACGGCTACATAAGATGACTTTCTATCGTTACGTCTTTTTTCTACGGGTAACCTGTCGTAGTTTGCCTTTCCACCTACGCAACTACACGGATTCAACGAGCGTCTTCATGCAACGTTGAAAATGCTTGATTTATTAGACAAAAAAGAAATTAGCCAGTCGCATTAAATACCTTGTCCGCACATTAATCGTAGATTCTATAACAGTTTAACAGTAAATGTCTTTACGAGGAATTAAACGACTTAACAGCTTTCGCGCGAGAACCATATGCCTGCAATTGACATATGAACTTTAAGAAATATAACAAATTCCACCTTATAGAATATCGAGACAGCCCTAACGCCGCTGTTGAACGATCGTACTGGTAAATCGAGAAAGTTGAACGGTCCAAAACCTTCCCCGGGAATTGCGCTACACCGGGCAAAAAGCCGCATCGACGTTGATGTACTAGTTCTCAAGTTACGGATGACAGGGACGGGTACTTCATTGTACATAGAGAAAAGAATAAATCTTTGCCACCGATTTAAAAAAAAAAAAAGAAAGAAAAAAAAGGTCTATCTAACGACTTAATTCCCAAACTTTCGATACAAAATGCTCGAGAACTCGAAAGGCAGACGGGAACGAATCCATGCATTTATGTCAACAGAATTGAATGACCGTGGAGCTGTTAACTATTCGTGTAACTCGGTTCCCTTTTCTAACAGTAAACTCACCCACACCTTTCAGGAAGATTCATAAGCATATTTACGTCTGCGTGGCCATGGCCGAGTGATGATGGTAGAAAAAGAAACGAAAGAAAAGTGGTCGAGAAGAAGACTCATCGAGGTCGCGGATCGAGGTCGAGTTTTAGACTAGTGTGACGTCTAATAGCGAGTATATGTGGATGGTACCCGGGGTACCGTTGTCCTCTCAGGAGTGTCGAATCCCAGAGGGAAGGGGAGGGGGACGTGGATTCGAGATGAAGCCTCCACATTTGTGTTACGCGGGATTGGAATCTCGGCAGTCTTTTGGTTCATTGGCGATTCTGTGAATATCTTCGTCACTATTCCGTCGACGGAGGCTCACTCTCTCCACCTTTCCCCTTCTCTTTTCTTCCTCACCTGTTTTTTACTTCCTGTTCTCCAACGACAAGTTATTATTACCGGATTTTCACCATCGATACCAATAAAACGACATTCAAGTTCTCTGCTGAATGAATAATTATTACAGGATACATTATCAACCCACGTTTCATCCTCTTATGTAATACCCTCGATGTGTTTTTTTTACTGCGAAAAAGTGGATTTGGAAGACTGCCTGTCAGCTAATTTCATTGTTTGATTCGATAAAAATTATAGATGGCCTAGTTGTGTGTTTTTATCTTCTTTTTTTTTTTTGTTTGAATTGACGTAGTGTTATAAGGAAGGTACCGGTCAAATAGTTTGATTCGATCGCTAAATTGTTATGTAACTCTTAAGAAAGTAATTACCAGGCCGAAGTATCCAACGATATTTGCAATTGAAGTAGATTGCGTGTAACTGCTATGTAATAGATTAATTGGAATGCTTCCGAGTGGGATAGAAACGTTGTTCAAAACGCATTGGCAGTTGTCGAAATCTTAGAATGAGGAACACGCTCCTTTTAGTTCTCCTTTATACATGCCTGAACCTATTCCCGGAAGTGTATTCAACCAGGTAAAAAGTTTCTTCCAATATACCCAGATGCTTTGTATATCAAACTGGAGAATTGGACAATTTTTTGTTGTTTCTTTTTGTATTTTTTCTTGGAAAAATTAAACGAAATCGAGGCAAATTCTTTTTAAGGCCGACAACGCGATACTCTTCATAATATTAAGCTGTACTGTATGGAAACCTGCGTATTTTCACAGTTCGTCGTCCGAAGATGTCAAAAATTCTACTTTGAAATCAAGAATAGTTCTACCGGATCATTATGTGAAAGGTTTGTAACACACGCAAACAATCCTTCGATCATCCCAAAGTTTTATAGTCCCAGGATTACTTTGATCGCCCGCGTAAACACATGTTGCCTTTCATTGAAATATTAAATATAAGTGTAAATGAACGTATGTACAGAGATCAGACCGCCGTCGAAACACGGTATGCCAGTGAATGTAAATTTTAATATCTTCGTGGCAGACATTAATTCAATCAACGTCGAAGACATGGACTTTCGGTAAGTTACCAAAGTAATTTTCAATCTCCCATTGAACAATGCGTCTACGTCAATTAAATTAAACGAAATTCTATTTCGCAACAGCGTGGATATGTTCGTACGACAAAGTTGGATAGAATCTCGCCTCGAGATGCCACATGACATCTTCGAGGAGGGCGACGATTACGTTACACTACCCCCCGAATTTTTCGACAGTTTATGGCAACCGGATCCTTACTTCTTGAACGCAAAAGTTTCCGGTAATTATAATAAATCTGAAGTACATCGTTGATTGGCAGAATGTCGTACAGAGACACGAAAAAAAATGGAAATGTTTATCGAATACGCATCGCAAGGCAGTTTATAATTCACCAATTAATAATCGACGTTTCTACCGAGAGTGTCTCTAATTAACACGGTCTTGTAATGATTTACTTTCAGAAATTGCTGCGTTAAATCACAAGTTTTCATCCGTCACGCTGTACAGAAATAAAACTGTTAAATATTCGGCACGAATGCATGCTATTATCGCCTGTCAAATGGAGTTTCAACTTTACCCAATGGACATTCAAATATGTCCTATCTATATAGAAAGCTGTAAGTCGGATGATAACGCAAATCGCGCAAAGCCCACTTAATTAAAACGCTTGTAAAAAATACCAAAATACCACGTTCGTTTCCTTGAATATTCATACATTAATTTGAATAATTATCTTCCTTGGGACAGTTTCATATCACAAGCAAAAGGTACGTTTGAGATGGGGTGCGGGTGCCGTCACGGTGAATCCAGAGTTGAAACTCTTACAGTACGACATCGGTAAACCGGTGGTTTCCGAAGAAACAGTCGATTACATGCAGGAAAAAGGCGGTACGATTTGTTTATGGAATAATTAGCGATATAGTTGAAATGCGAGAATAACACGCACAATTTTTACAGGAAATTTCTCACGCTTGGTCATGTTTTTCCGTTTTGAGAGGCAAATAGGGCATCATTTAATACAAACTTTTGCACCGTCGACCTTGGTCGTAATGCTTTCTTGGTTCAGCTTTTGGTTGGGCCTGGATGCTATTCCTGGTCGAGTGGCACTTTTGGTAACAAGCATGCTGACTCTGGTGACGATGTTCACCGGCCTCAAGAGCGATATACCTCCGGTCGCGTACGTGAAAGTACGTTTATTATGATTGATACTGTGTTAAAGGGTCAGTCGGTCCGGAAATTGCTTCGTAGACAGTCTTGAACACGGAGAAGGTCAGATATTGAGCTATTTATGCGTATATTCAGGCACTGGATGTTTGGATGGCTGGCTGTATGATGTTCGTGTTCGCCGCCCTCGGTGAATTCGTGGTGGTCAAAGTCTTGGACTTGCGGTATCAAACGGAATGCGATATACAAGCATCGATAATGTTCAGAAACTATCCGACAGTACGTATAACTATTCGTTGTGTTAATTAAATTCTGTTTGAAATCTTTGTAATAATGCATACTTCACGTCTTGTCCAAACTCTGAAACATCAATTTTTCGTGTAAAAATACTTGACACTAGTTCGTTCGGACAAATAATGTGTTCTGAAAAATTAATGAAAATCACTTTCGCTGCTTTGTGTTTTAACCGACGTTATAATGCTAACGAAAATTAATTACGTCTGAAATGCTTCGAGCTGAATACTGATAAGAGAATAACTTGAATTTGTCTGGTGTGTTTAACAATACGTG
This sequence comes from Mimumesa dahlbomi, assembly GCA_917499265.3. Lineage (NCBI taxonomy): Eukaryota > Metazoa > Arthropoda > Insecta > Hymenoptera > Crabronidae > Mimumesa > Mimumesa dahlbomi. The sequence continues at coordinate 14,721,015 of OU824118.1, forward strand.
AACTCCATTCGTAATATTATTATATGAAAAACTTTGGCTCGACTAATTACAGTTAATTAGTATCGAATTATTCTTTGTAAAAATGTCAATGATTATCTGTATTAAAGGTTAATTACTAATTCTTTTCTTTAATCGCTTAAGTGACGCAGTGTTTGACGTCCATTATTAACATTTCGCACCTATTGTGTATTCAGAGTAAATATTTATCGAATTGGTGCATACAAATGTGCAATCGTTTATCAAACAATGCTAAACGCTATTTGACGAACAACAAACATAAGAATGTTGACAGAAAGAAAACGTGTCATTTAATAGTTTATCGCTTAACGTGAATCTCTTTGTTTTTAGCGTGTAAGCGCAATGGAAAGTCCCGGCGTCTGGGATTATGAGTCTACATATTGCATTCCAAAACCAAAAACTAAAAGGGCGAGCAGCAAACATCTTCTGCAAACTGCGTGGCTAGATCCTGAATTCCCAATGGTACGGGTATATAAAACGCGTTCACAACAAATTGACTGTTACAGTAGAGTAGCATTTCCCATTTTGTTTTTACTGTTCGTTGTTTTATACTGGCCTATATTGTTGCTTAAAAAATCAACGTAATTTTACGTACGAAACCAACTTAGGTCTGCTAATTACCTTTCAGCATTATTGAAATAGTATCTGTACATCCTACGTTAGCGAAATCCGAAAGGATTTGGTGATAATTTTGTTGCATGTACTTGTGCAATTATATATTACATGTTATTGTTCAGTATTTATGTGCCTTGTAAATAATTTGTTAATATAACATTTTAGACGATAATATAGTGTATGACTCCCATAAAATTAAAGAATCTATACATTCCATACGTTCTAGCTAATACCACCTGTTTGTACAGAACGTGTATTAAATTTAATAAAAATTTTATTAGAAAATCAAACAATTATTAAAAATTGTATGTAACATTTGTACACATACTTATAAGTTTGTATGTATACGAATGTTTAAGTCTTAGATTGACTTAAACATGTTTCATTTGTACTGTATGCAGTGTAATTTTCACTTTGTCAATCAATATCCATTTCTACTATGGAACCATCAGATTCATCGCCACTGTTCGTTGGTGAATCATGATGAATGGTTTTTGCAGCTTCGACTTCTCCTAATTTTTTCAAATAGCTTATCGTGTATTGGTTGAAATCACACCTATAATGACATAAAGTACCAATTAGTGTCTGTACCTTATTAAAGATCAAAGAATGAAAACGTGCGATGTCTAACATTTTACTTAAGTCGTCGTATTTCTTCTGCATATTTTTTTGTAAAATCAATAACACTGGCATTTGAAATGCTGTATTTATCATTGGTCCATGTTTAGTTAATATTGTTTCTATCCAAAGAAGGTAAAAATGTATGTGCCTCGTTGATTCTAATTCTGATGCTACAAATTTCAACACCTTTTCTATGTAAACATCCGGTAAACTTGACACTGTTAGTTCAACTGCAAACAAGACAAACGATAAGTATAATTTTATAAAAAGTATTGTTTATACGATACTTACTATCCAAATAAGGAATATTTTCCAAAACCCTTTGTATCAAGAATTTCTCGTTAAGTTTTACTGCCATCATCAGTGCTACAAACAAAATAATTTGATATTAATCGTCTTCGTCCTTTGCCGTGGAAACCATTATATATATTTAACAAGTTAAAAACCTTTTGCATATTCCTTTTCGCGTAGAGTTTCTTTTACAGTTTCCGGCGTAATTCCAAGTTCTAAGTGGAATGGATCAAATACTAATCCGACATCTAATGAATATATTAACAAGCCCTCTGTTGTAGCTGCAGCCCATGCCTGTCCTGCGTAACGCAAAGTAATATAAGATATTTGTAAAAACATAATGCCGCATGAAATCGAATCACTGATTATTCTACTATACCTGTCGGAGAGAACTGTAAATTGAATATCCTCACTTCCGGTTTGATACTCCTACTTGCCATATCACCGCTCCGGACACCTGGTAATCGTAATGCAACATTTCCACCTTCCATTTCATCGCGTTCTTCTATTAATGCTAAATTTCCGAATTCTGTCAGCTTCCGCCTGTTTATAAAATCCTATTTGAAAAATCATATTTGTTAGCACCATTATTAGGTTTACACGATATACATGTTAAAAGATATACCAATACTTACATCAACTGCATCCAATGATCTGTTTTGAGTGACCACAAATTTCTTTAAAAGAACAGACTCTCGAATATTGTAAATACATACATTCTTTGACTGCCCACCAGCTAGTATACATGTCCCATCAGCCGAGTAACACAAAGTTGTGAATGCTCTAAAAGCATTATTTAATTAATGCAATCCTTCATAATTGCTATTTACACGAAGCTTTTTTATTTTCGTGGTATAATTATATATTTAGTACAGATATACCAACTCACTTGCCCTGTAGACTTTTCTTTGCCGTAATGAGATCAGTGTCGGACCTCCCACTGCCCAAATCATTTCGTCCTTCAATATTTCCAGTTTGCGTTGCTGTTTTACAATGGAAAAATGAGATATGCCCGTCTAAAGTAGCAACTGCTACGTCTTCGCCATTTGGTTTATAAGTAACATATAAACCATCCGCCGTTAGTTGTATCGTTTCGTGTGAAGAACCACTCTCAATTGCGTTCCATATTTTCAAAGTTTTATCCCAAGAAACAGATGCCAGTTCCGTACTAGCTGGATTTGGGTTAAACGCTAAACTGACGACAGGCCCTTCGTGGCCAGCCAATATCTAAACAGCATCAATAAATTCCATAAATTAAGAAATATAGCAATTTTAATAGAGATTTATAATGAAGACGTACTTCTAAAAGAGTTCCCAATTTGACGCTCCATAAATAAATATCAAAGACATCTTGGCCACCAGCTGCAAGGAACTCGTCACTCGAATCGATTGCGACGCAGGAAAATTGTACCGGTCGGGGCGACGTTAGAGTTCTAAAATTCCTGTATCTCGCTAAATCATACGCTCTGACAGTTCCATCGAGTGAAGCGGAAACAATAAACTTCCTATTATGACTAAATAAAACTCCAGAAACGGTAGACGTATGTTCGTGAAACGTTACGGAACAGAATCCACTCATTGTGTTCCATAACTTCACTTTTCCATCATCGCCACCAGTAACGATATATTGACCATCTGGACTGTATGCCAAAGAATTCATATTATTACTATGACCCTGTTGTTTCATAGCGTAAGTCTCACTCTGCCATTCCCATACTAATAATTGACCTGCAGTAGAACAACCTAAAGCTATCCAATCTCCAGTTGAATTAATTGTTATAGATGAAATACACTGATTGGAAATACTGAAACCAAAAATATCTTACTTGAAAATACCCTAATGTAAAATATGAGTAAAAACTAAAATATATAATTAAACTGTACCTGAGTGAATGAATCATATTCACTTCTGGCATCTCATATAGGTAAAATGAACCATTACTGAATCCCACAACCAATATGTGAGTATCTTGATGATAGGCGGCCGCTGAAAGTATTGCGTCCCTCTGCTGTTTATGAACATCATCAGCCAAAAAATGCCTAGCAAGCTTTTTATAATGCAACTTTTTAACTTCTGTCTTGCTGTCAGTAACTTCATCATTATCTTCGATTGGTTCAGATGAGTTTTCTAAAATAAAGCAGTATTATATGCATGTTCCAACAAGTTTACCATATGAGCTTTCATTAAACTGAATTACGTGATCGCTCCAGGCGTTTTTCTTCTTTCTTCTTCTGCTTATCTGTTTTCTCTATAGCTTTCTCAAGATCTACATCATCTTCACTGTCACTGTCTTTAATTTTTTCTCTTTTAACTGGGGGCTCCCATCGCACTAAATCCTCTGGATCAATTGTACATTCCCAGACACATAGATGGCCATTTCTGTGCAAAAGATTATTTATTATACCATTTAAAATAGGTCTCATAATTTATATATATACTTGCCTGCTGAGTGTAGATATGTCATAACTCTTTTGCTCAAAGAAACATCCAACAATTACATCAGAATGACCACCCAAGCTAATGGATTTAAAATTTGCCCATTTCTGTAAACTGTATATTTTAGTAGATGTATCTTTGGAACCGACAGCTATTAGATTTGAATCATAAGACCAGTTAATGAAAGTTGTATCATCTGTAGCTCCATGAAATACACGCTCCATTACAAAAGGATTGTATTCACCAGTTTGTAAACCAGGTGCATTGAAAATAAACACTGAAAATAAATGAGACAATGATTTGTTAATGCTATTAGTACAGTGGATTAAATAGTAATTACAAGTTACTCAGAAAAGCATACCATTATTTTCTTTACAAACTGCAAAATGTTTGCCATCTGGAGAAAACTTTACACATCTGACACGTCTTTTAAATCTGTATTTATGAATTACCATTTTGCTGATCATACTAATTATATGTGCCTCACCCTCTGTAACAAAATATCATAAAATAAGCATGTAACATTAAAAGTTACTCATGTAGTATATAAAATGAGGTACAATTATCCCACCTTCATTAATAGCAATTAATAATGCTCCATTTGGTGACAAATCAAGACTAGTATAGTTGAACCTGCTTTCCACTGGTATCGTAGTTGATTTATTGCTAAAAAGATTATGTTATTATTTTACTTTTTACTGCATAAGTATGGTATGATTTATTATCTATTGTAATATTTACTTTTTAAGATCATATATGGTTATCCGATTTCCCACGGGACTAATAACTGATGAGCCATCTGGAGAGAATACTAGGTCTCCTTTACGATAGACTGTACCGAGTAGGTTACTAAACTGTAAATAGAAATAAATAAACCTTTAAAACAGATAACATAAAATGAAACATTTTGTAATTTCTAAAAGACTCAGAAGTATATAAAATATTACAAAAGGCATCTATACATTTTCTACATACAAATTAACAATTATGATATAAAGAATACAATATAGATAGAATATAAGGTTTCGTAGAATAGGTTAGAAATCGTATTTAGGTAATACAAATATTTGTTCTTTGTCATTATCACACCTCTTATAGTTCCATTACGTAAAAAATAAATACTATACCTTATAGGCAAACTTCATGGTTTTAAAGATCTCGGATATAAAACGTTTAATATTAGTAACTTTAAATCTTTCAAAGCACGTTTAGTATGACATTTGAATCAAGTAAGTTGCAGCGGCTGCACTAGAACTTCCGTTCACGCTTCTGCACGATCACGTGTTTAAAAATAAGGTGTTGGCTTAGAAAGTCGAGAATCACGAGGATGTTATGATAGACCAGGCAATGCAAGCAAAATCTGGTTAATGTATTGCCCTTAAGGTTAAAACGATGTACTTTATGTATTAGCATAAAACATGTTACACAATTGTACTAGCTATTTGTGAAAGTTTCACATTTTCTGAAACAGATACAAATTGTTCAATATATGGTCATTATATGATTAATTTAAGGACCAAGCAATATATATTTGAATAATTTTTCTTAATTATCATGGAGTATAAATCACGATTGAAGTAGATTCCATTAAAAATAATGTACACGACAAACATCGACAAAATTTGTGAATGTGTATTATATTTTATTTGCATTTTTACTGTTATATTACATATCTCACCATAAAAGGTATATACAAAATCCGTAATATAAATATTCCTATGGTAAATATTAGCGTTACAACGAAACATTTTTTACAATTTTAAACTAGAATTATGTGGTTTCGTTTGAACATCCAGTCACGTGTTTTCACGAATTTAAGGAAAATAGCCTCGACGCGAAATGGTCTTACGGTAAAATACATGTAAGCACTAAACATTGTTTCTATGGGAATATTTGATGGTTTGATAGAATGAATAAAGGCTGAAAGAGCATAAAAAAATATGAAAAAGAACAGGAAACGCGTGTCACGCGCTTGGAAAAGCAAAACCCTGCGCAATGATTCTGCGCTTTAATCGAAGAGGGAGCCTATGGAACGGCTTGACGTCAGATATAAAAGATGAGACACGGCACAGGATTCGCTTTCGTCGCGGTACTCTCCAGTCGCTGGCCAATAGCAAGCCGATAGACATTCCTGTATCTCGGTAGCTTCTTCTTCTCTCACTCGTCACTCGTCACATGACCAGCACCACTGTACGGTAGGCCATATTTGACAGTGGCACTAGTTTAGCGAAGTGAGTGCGTGAAGATCGCTCTGCATCCGACGTTCGCGTTTCGACAACCTGTAAATACTCGTGATCAATTCTTGACTGACGAGTCTTTAACAAACACATCATCACAATGAGCGGCTTTCCGGAAGAATCCCCTGTCTACGCGCCCTTCTTTGGAGTTATGGGCGCCGCCTCTGCCATTATATTTTCTGGTGAGTTTCAGTTGTTTGAATAAAACTAGGTGTTCAGCAAAAAAGCATTATTACAGGAACCATGACTCATAATATCTGTTGTAAGATAAGCAATGTTATAACCGATTCTGGTAAAAAGTACATTCAAATTGGCCAATTAAAATGTACGGCACGCCATTTTCTTTGACATGAGAAATATAAAATATATAATACTTTGAGATAAATCTAGAAGATTAATAGACTTGTCGCGTAATACGTTTCCCGGGAAGAATGCACTTTCTTGGTAGCACGATATATGACATATTTTCCTTGATGACTATTGATAAGCAGCGTGGCACGACGGCAAATAAATGGGTATCAGCACGTATTACTTTCGTAACAAAGACTAAATTACCACAATACTTTTTTTTTATCGGCGTCAATAAGTGTTAGCCTTGCAATATATAATCCCACTACCGATACAGGTGTGTTCTAATCTGAAGTACCGAAGATGTCAAGGATAGAGATTCAGTTTTGGAGCGCCATTTTTCTAGGCACATAGATCTGGGATTTCGTAATGTTCCGTAAACGCGGTCCAAGGAGCTTAATTTTACATTAAGAGAGGAAACATATTCGTACTGTGCGGGGCTCCGTACAGATATTTCGTAATAGTGACCTCATTGAATGTACCATGACTTCGATAAAATTGTACGAGTTTACTGTAAGCTTAAGAACGATAGGTTTCGGGAATACACATGGTGTCTTCCTTGAGATGAACAATATCTTTCTATCGATCTACATTTAATGATTTTCGGCCTTCTCACGAAAGTATCGTTCAAACGGACAAACCCTGGTACATATTTGTAGCGCGCAGTGCTTCGCATACTTAGACTTTGAAGCGTCAGTCCCTATCAGGGAAATCAATACGAATCCCTTTTCCCGTGTGCGCCAGTCTTGAATGGACGGCGGCACACGAGGAAAGCTGACCTACGAAGTAATGGCACGAGGAATTCAGAATGCATGAAAAAGTCTTGATCGTTATCCAAATGCACTGGTCCTGTTTAGAAATGTAATCCCATGTAATCTTCCACATGTTTCTTCTTATCGACATCTACACAATTTTCCTTGCATCATTCATTCTGACCGAGTATGATATACATTTATAATCGGATAAAAGACAAAAAACAGAAAGGAAAAATACACGATTGTCTACTTGTGCCACGCCCCCTACTCACGGGATGGGACTTACATGATAATCATGTGACTGCCAACGTGAGAATCATGTGACTACGATTTCCAGGCTGGGCGGAATTATCTTTCATGACATGATTACAAATCGGTTATGTTTTCGATTTCTATTTTGTGATTTCAATAAAAAAATCTATAGAAATTGTAGTTCGACATTGAGCACGGTAGAAAATCGGACTCACGACCGCGCCATTGAGGCCGGTATTACAACGTGATCGATAGCGGCTACATATATGTTCGCTGGCAATCTTATAACAAACTTACAAGTATCTGCCAATTTCCAGTATGAACCGAATATCTGAAATTAATGAAATTCACTATTTTGCCAATAAATAAACGGAATTTCACCAGAATCCACTTACAGACCTATATTTCCTATCAACGCGAAATATTCCAGTGCACAACATTTTTTTTATTTCGTATTAAAACATATTTGTTTAAATCACATCTAACTAATAAAAATAATATGATTTCCTTAATTCTACACAAAACAAAGTATGTCTTGTATAAATGCATAGTTGTATTGGACATAAAATCTTATGTTCTATATTAACTAATTAATTTACTGAATAATGTTATGGTAACTCATATATGTTTCTCTTTTTCTCTAGGCATGAATTAATTCATTAATATTGAACTGTGAGTAGTAAATACGGTAACACTTCTGTTTTACTTACAGCTCTGGGAGCAGCATATGGCACGGCGAAGTCTGGCACAGGAATTGCAGCCATGTCTGTCATGAGGCCAGAACTTATTATGAAATCTATCATTCCTGTTGTCATGGCGGGTATCATTGCCATTTATGGTCTTGTGGTCGCCGTACTAATTGCTGGTGGCCTCGATTCAGCTCCTAAATATACGCTTTTTAAGTATGTCCTTATTTTTCGCCCTGGATTTTTATACAAAAGTATTTGACTAACTTTAAAGTAGCATTTTGATTTCCTTAAGAGATAAGAAAAATGTATGTGCTTCCTGTGTTTCACTTGTATAAGTGTAAGTTTTAGGAAAACTATTTAAATTCATTAATAATACATTGCTGCTAAGAATATAGTCATGAAATGTTTCAAATTATAATGGAAATCTTAATGGTACTTATTGCCCACCAAAGATTGTTAACATACATTACATTAGGCTTTGATAAGCTTTGTTTCCTGTACAATATAAAATTTAAGCTTTACTTTTGTGCATCAGTTTATCAGTAAGTATAGACTTTTTCATACAATTAACAATCTTTTTCTTCTTTTTTCACTAGGGGTTTTATTCACCTGGGTGCTGGTTTAGCAGTAGGTTTTTCTGGTCTAGCTGCTGGATTTGCCATTGGTATAGTTGGTGATGCAGGGGTGAGAGGTACTGCTCAACAGCCTCGCCTCTTTGTCGGTATGATCTTGATTCTAATCTTCGCAGAAGTATTGGGTCTCTACGGTCTTATTGTTGCTGTCTACTTGTATGCCAAGTAAACACTTAGTAATGGCAGGAATACAAGACTCGTCGCCTGCAACCAACAGCGCTCCCCGACTATTATATATTACGACTTGTTTCGACATTTTACTTAATCACATTTTTCCATGCATACCCACATCGACTCATCTAAGCATCCTTCTGTAATATTATATTGAAGTTGATATATTAGAATCCAAGCATTTAACGACCACATATTCATTACACAAATGACACAATTATTGAAAATACTGCAAGTAGAGGATGTTGACATCTCTCTATCATTCGAACAGTTGGATCAAGAAAAACGATACAGTCTTGCAGGAAGAAGATATATGTACAGAAAAAAAATGAATAGCAACAGGCGACAGGGAGGTACACTGAGGAAAGACCCCATATCCTATGCCGAACATTTCTCTTTCACTGTATAGTAATCATTTGTAGCGTAGTTTGACATTGAATTATCAACTAAGATAATCGGCTCTACTGAGTGTATAAAGGAAAAAAATGTTATTGATAAAAGAATATTTAGCACAATTATATATTAAATGCAAATGAAGCGGCAGTATACAGATTGCGGATGAGTGTCTCTAATGACAAGAGTCTAAGAAAACGAATTTGTCATCCAAATGGAAAAGTGCGAAGAATCGTACGAAATTGCGCGAACAACAAAACAGCATAATATTCAGCAAAGTGGTTGTACAAACTAGATCTTGGGTAAACACAGGAATTGTACAATCGTAAATACAAGACACAAAGAATAGTATGTGGGATGAAATTTTGAGAGAGAAAAAATGAAGTTGAATGTGAGTAGACAATGGACAGATACATGATAGTATTAAGTCAATTCAGAAGCTGCTGGGCGTAACAGGAATTTACACTCATTACACGGTTAATTATGGGCAACGAAGTATGGATCAACCAAAATGTGTTGGGAAAACCGCAAAGGCCGGCGGATGACCCTCCCCTCCAGGCTGAGCATACTTATTTCACATTTCGTTCAAATTATATATATATATATATATATATATATATATACATACATAACGTCGATGAAGTGACAATTATGTAAAGTAAAAAAATGTAAATCTGATTCCGTACGTGCCAGCAGACGTATGACTACCTAAGAAAAGGAGTTACGAGATAATAATGGTAAAAACTAATTTGTACATTCCATAATAAGTTCATTCAGTGCAGGCGAGCGGGCGCTTGTAATATCAATCAGGCACCAAGGGAAGGTAAATCTTTGGAGGAAGAAAAATTTAATTGTCCCCGACAATTTTTGCATTCGATACGGCAAGTTTGTGATCACATACTAATGGGGCAGTTAATGGATACAAGTGGAGTTATCATCAAAGAGGGTTGACTTTCATGGGAGCTGACAGTCAACTCTTCACATGTGTACGGCCTTTCAATTGGCCACCACCTCTCTCCCCGTCGACAACTTCACTTCGTGGTCTATAAATTAGAACAAAATTTATTGCGCCCGCTTGCCGTATTTTATTGACTGCGCAGTATTTTCTACCTAATGCCAAGCTCAACATGTAGGCGCATTTCCGGGAGAGAAAACAAAACATTATACAACAATTAGCGCAGGACATTGGAAACGAAGTCCGCTTTTTCGACCTCCAACATTTACAAAAGTCAAAAACGAAAGAAAATTGCGAACAATACAAGAAATTTAGACCATGCAGATATTTCTCCTTTAATCGCAGTACGGATCTCGCTTGAAAATGCACCTATGTCACATCACAAAAGAATTTGGAACAGCCTAGCCAAGGAAAATCGAATGTTCTTGAAAGATTCCCTCACTATGATGACCTGAGAACCGAATAAACGGAACAAAAAATGAAACAATATGTAACGGAAATGGAAGAAAAGTCGAGAAGTTCTGTAGACTCGTAAATAGCGTAATAAACAAGCGCAAAAGAAAAGCGAGCCGGGGAGCGGTGGTGGTGGCTTTCCGCAACGAGAGCGATCTTCATTGACACTTACACACTCGAGAAGATGCAAGCACATGAATATATACTATTGCCAATTTACGTTTCTTCCCTCCCCTCTCTCCCCTTCTCTCCTTCCCCCGTCACTGAGTTCCCTATCTTAAAATAATAATTAAACAAACATCCGCTATCTAATCATAATTGTGCGCGTGTAATGTATATACCACCCGCAATGCTTCACACAATACGATTTAAAAGTTTAGGCTAGATTAGGTCAGGTATTGTATACCAAAACCTTATGTAGCTAAGCGAGAGTTATCGATGTGCAAAAGATGCGTAAGTGCGAGAGAGAATGCATGAATGTATGAGAGAGCGAGAGTACGTATGCGAGAGCTAAACGAGCGAATCTGAGAGTAAAAGAAAATAAAAAGCACTGGCAGATGGAGGAGAGACCGCTGTCACCGCCGCCGCCGCCCCCCACGTGCTATCTTCCAGTGTTACTAAAATAGACTCATTGTTGAGCGCAAAAAAGTGATACTGATCAATAATAACTATTTATGTTATAATTCGTCCTCGATGTTACAGAAAACCGTGTTTAATAAAAATTTAATTTGGACAAACAGTATCAGTACTCACTTTATCATCGAAATTTACCTAAACAGTATACATATATATATATATATATATATTACATAGTGATAAGAACAGTTGAATGCATGAAAAAAAAGTTAATACATCCGTTTTTATCACTGCCATTCAATTTAGAAGCCATGCTTTAAGTAATTCATTATTATTGGCACGTTTCACTGTGACATTTAGCATCCTAATGCATTAGATAAAGAATGTGTACAGAAGTAGATAAAAGAAGAACGAATTAGTACGCGGTTACCCGCGAAGTTTGAAGTAATTTTGATGTCTCTAACGTCTTGGGAGTTAAAAAAATGAAATGAGAAATAAAACGTTAATTTATCTGTTCATCCTGGGAATAATATATGTTCCTCCGCAATTACATAGGTACGTTTATGTAACGTAGTCGATAATAAACAAGGCTGAATTTGCAATGAATGAAAATTGCTGCTACAGATGCATATCAAGAAGTACATACTTATTACGTAATCAAATCTCACTGTAGATAGCGAGGGAATTTTACTCGCGTATTAACGTAATAGTATAATTCGAATTCCACTCGAGTTTTGTTACCATTTTCAAGAGCAACATTTGCGTGTAGCTTATTTTTTATTTCAGAGTTGTATCACTGTTGACTTAAATACAGAAGTTTCTCGGAGATTGTTAGTAATGATATAACAGTAATATCAGGTACATATTGTTTTGATCACTGAGAATGTGAGGTTTGTAAATATCGAAAAAAAGGAAAAATACATTAGAATAATCTGTGATTAATTTATTTTATATTATATTTGTATTTCAGCGATGGTCTGAGTTATAGATAGAATTAACAGATTTCTGTTCGGGATTTTCGTTTTATAACAGTATTTTGTTTTAGTTTAAACAACAAAATTTCATATAAGTTACTTTAACGTTGGAGATTTTTAAGTAATACCATCGCGCAAAAGTCACTTCGCTGATGAGAAAAATATTCATAAGACTGGTACTCGTAAGAATCAATTAATGAATTACTTTTAAAAGATTCTGTTTTACGCAATACATTGAACCTCGTAGGAACAGCTTAGAAACCAGTATTGCATAAATTAACCAATAACGAAAATAGTGGGATATAAATATAGCATAGCGCGATTACGAATATTATTAGTAGAACACAAGATTTACAGAATTCAATGCTGACGACAAATTCCTTTGTTCATAAAACAACGAAGCTTGTTAGAGAAGGATCAGAAAGTTTTAAGATAACACAGCTTTTTACGATATGAAAGCAGTATATTTCCTTTATTTGAATAAGTATCTAATGGCAGTTCGTGATCATATTACATTTATCGATGTAATTGTTAGTAAGATAGAGAAAGGTGTTCGTAGAGATAATCGCTGAAATACATCGGATATTTAGCATTAGTAACTATATAACTTGTTTATATGTACGCAATTATATTTAAACAGAACGGCTCTATACTTATATCAAATAAAAGTTGTTTCGAGCCAAACACGTGTAATACTATCATGTACAATAGCAGCTCGTCGAAAGTTCGAACGTTTTTGCAGTCATATTGAATTTGATAGATTCTTGATATTCGGAAATTCATCGATTAATTTGTATTTCTTTTTTTTTTTTAAATCGATTTTGAAAATCATTTATCATATACTAGTCTATAAAATACACATAGTACAAATTGGTTCATTCGTATTCAAAAAATGTAATATAGCTTAGTCATTTTTTGTGCCCGTTTAGCAGCGATTTAGCAGTGGTATTTTTGTATTTTTAGAACATTGGCGTTACCCGTTACAAAAAAAAATCGGTATCAAAATGAAGGTTTTTTGGACATTGTTATTTGCGCGTAGCTATTATTGCAAATATTCGAATAAGAAGATATTCACGGTAAGTATTACAAGTACACGATTTACCTTTTTTTTTAATAATCATCGAAAATTCGCGATGATTATGAGTCGCCAATAATTTATGTACAAGTTATCATCAAAGTGTGCGTATAAAACTTGCATTTTATTACTTTTCTTCTTTTTTTTCTTTTTTTTTAACAGTGCAAGTCGATTTCAGTTTAACATTTCGTATGTTGAAATTTATAAAAAGATCTCGAGAACACTTACAAAAAAGAATACGAGACTAATAGGAGTCCCATTTCTAATAAAGTATTGCTAAATTATATTCCTAACGAGATTAAGGGGTATTGTGTGTGTATGTGTATTTCTTTTTACATTATATCTATTACTAATTCTACAATAAAATAGTACTTTCACCGAACGCTCGATCCACCGTTGACGGATAACTTTTGAAAGAGGGTTGAATCATCGGTAGTAAGCCGGATTAAATGAAGCTTTCTAAATATTCTGTTTGCTATACCGAACATATCATTGTGTGTACATGTATGTAACTTACATAATTGAGTTATCGGTGCGAATGTGGCTTTTCTTTTTTGGGTTTTATAATTTGTCGGAATTACATCTATTCTTGTTTGACGAGAAAACTGTATACGCAAAGAAATTGGAATGTTAATTTTGAATGATTAAATTACATGTCTTATTTTTGATTTGTACTGCTGAAGTAGTATCGAAGATATAATGTTAGGAAAATAGATATCAAAAATCGAAATATCTACACTGATAAACTCAAATTCTTATGCTATCAAAGAGATGTATACATTACACGCATTTATTACGTTTACTTCATAAATATAACAATCGTAATTTAGAATGTGATGTTTAAATAACAGTGTCATGTCGATTTTTACAAGGAAAGATGAACGAGGGGTTTATATATGCGGTGAAAGAGTACTATAAGTGTAATACGAGTTCCACAAGACGAGACGATAATTTATTTTTTTTTTTTTGAGAGAGAAAGAGAAAGAGAGAGAAATAGTGAGAAGTATATTCGGAAAAGAAATATTTCGTATTCATGTAATTCGATACCATCCTACGAGAGGTACGACGAATGGTGAAAAATAATGATAGATACAAAGTCGTAGAGATGATAATCCTAGGAACAAATTTTATTAATAAAGGTAAAAGATATTTCATCAATTTAATGTCTATGATCAATTAAAAACGATTATAATGTAGTCCGTTACGTGAGAAATAATACTGACGATATTATACATGGTTTGTATCTTTCGATTAAATTTATAACTAATACGTGAGAAAAATAAATTAACAAAGTTGAAGTACAATATCGCATTAGTGGTATTCCGGGTGAAATTGTAATACGGACGTATTTCTATGCTTTTTTTATGTGGTGGATAAGTTATTTTTTCTTACGTACGTATTTTTATAATTAGAAAGGCAACGAACGAAACATATAAGTATACCACAAATACCCATTACATATTACATTAATGTCACTATAAATGTATTTCACGTACAAAGGATAATATTTTGAAATTCATTTTAAATCTCCACAATGGGATAAAGTCATTATTTTCAAGACTACGATAAAACAAAGATATGAATACACATTGGATACACATGATTCGATCATTGAATTTAATAGAAAATCATCATAGTTCTATTATGTTAAATAAGAGAAGTTGTAGACAATCTTGCTCGAATCAGAATATCATCGGTTCCATGAATAATGCGTATCTGAGATAATGTGTATTCAAGAAAGAAATATCTCTAACAATGATCGTTTGACATAAGTATTTGGACTGACGACGCTCTGATTGCAAACCACCTATTAAATGAAAAATGCAGTCTGATTTAACACTTCAGTCCGGCGACAAAAATTAGATACGAGGCCTGGCAATAATAATATGTACATCATCCTGAAAGAAAATTATCCACAAATAATGAAAAATGTATCGAAATTCTTACGTTATTAGTCGGTGTAAATACTTGATACGTATAAGCTTAACAAGATATTAATGAAAGCTATGAAAAAGGTGAAAATGTACACGAAAGTTGACGATTCTATTTTTTCGCTAATAAATTATAGTATTTGCTTCTTCACCGATCACGAGAACTGCGATATTGCACTAACTTTTTTTAGGCGAACTTATGGCATCGTGTCGGTCTGAAGGTTATTCACTAAGATTCATGTCAATGCATAGCATTCTATAGGAGACTACAGGCAGGAGATGAAGGTAAAGGTGGCTGGTCATCGACAGAACAACCAGGGGGCCATCTGTAATAAATTACACCAAGGTATGTTTATTTTAAATACGATTTAGTCGTGTCACTAGTTCTTGTTATGTTACGTTAAGTGAATGTGATGTTGGCTGCTGGTTGTTAATCAACGATACTTGATTATTACTTATTAGAATCATGGAGCAGCAAATAGGTACATGGGCAAATGGTGTTTTGTTGATTGGTGTATGTAAGACTCAGTTTTCATTTACGCTCTACAAATTCATATTATTTTTATGCTTGCTTCAAAAGAATTAATCACATTTCACATTATACTACTGTGAGTCAGTTCTGTTTCTGATTGGTTTTTTTTTCTTTAGTTAGGAAGATAGATGTATTTCGATTGCTGTGATCAATTATATAATAATAATAATAGTTAATAATAATAGATAATAATAATAATTCCTCATAATAAATGTAAAAGCTGGTACACAGAGATAACAAGCGACTCACTGGTGCCGCGGACAAAAAGACTTACAAAACGTGACACATGCACAATACTAGACAAAAACTTTTGACAACACAAATCACCAGACTAATTTTTTTTTCTTGTTTGTTTCTGCACCGATGTTCATACAGCGGCGTATGTGGATATCTGCTGGCCCAATATGATTATAAATCATATTAATATTTAATTATCTAAAACATTCTAAAACTTCTTGCATAGAAAGTCTGCTGCAAACCACTCGAAAGGGCTGCGATGTATCCATTGTTTTTTTGTTGGACATGATTGTAAAGTCCTCTTCTTTATACGAGGGCTTGACAGACTAACAAGAGGTTTGTGGCGTTGGATGGAGACAACTCAATTAGTAAACTGAAACCTTTTGGTTCAGTGATATAGATATTGAAACCCTATTCCAAATTATAGGTAGTCTGAAGAACGTATCCTTCTCAGAGCTTCTGCGATTTGTTGTTCTTATCGTCGTCGTCGTTATGGTCGTCACTTTCTTCTTCTGTAGACGCATTATCTAACCACGTTAACCAACTATTGACCTAAACCATTCAATAATTATGTATTAATTATCGTGCTTAGTATACATGTTAATATAAGTTTGTAATCATTCTTTGTTATCAAGTAATCAACTCATTGTCTGGCAAATTAATAACATCAAATTATCGACACAAATATGGAATCTACAGAGATTAGAGCACATTTTTTGCGCATGTTTTTATCATTAACTTAGTTTTATTTACCTCAAATAATGCCTTGCCCTTGCCCGGATAAGCATCGGTAACACATTCTTTCCATTTAAAATAGGCATCTTCTTCAATAACTTCTAATCGATAAAGACCATCAAACCATCGCAGCAGCATCCCTTTTGGAAAATTGTGCGAAAACCAAAATGCTTGAAGTGCATGAAGAGCTGTCACTTGCGACTCGATATCGACGAAGAGTAAACGCATCAAGCGTGCATATTTCTCCAGTAATCCCTTTTCCTTGTCGATCACTGACTTGCCAACGTTAGATGGATCAACCCCAGGTGCCAGTATTGTTTCCTATAGTTAGGAATAAACAAATGTTTAATTATTAAATATAAAAAGGGACAGAAAAGGCAGAAAACATCCACTAGAAGCGAAATATACAAATAACAAGAGAATTGATGAACTACTTAAGAAATTTATAAAGAAACAAATGTTTCCACGAACCTGTGTAATGTATTTGAGAAGAACGTTCATTAAGGCATTAATGAACTCTGAATCTGAATGATGCGAAGGTTCTAATTTCTCCTTAATCCATTTATAAAGGGAATTTGGATGAGGATCGTACTCTAATTGACGCCATATGTCTCCCTGGATCTTAAGAAGCGGGTAAAGGAAGGTCAATTCTCTGTCCTCTAAAATTTCACCAAGTCTTTCTTTTGTCTTGTCTGCTTCTGGCAGTTGACTGATAAGGTTCACTTTACTCTCGTTGAAAATCTGGGCAAGTCTTGCCTTGCCTTGGCTTTTATGCAATTGTTGTAGAGTAAGTAAAAAGAGCGGATGATGTTGGCCATTTTCAGTCACAGCAACAAGATCAGATAACTGAATTAAATTATCCACAATGGCCTTGGCTGTTAAAAAGGCAACATGAGAAGCTACACGAGGCACGGTACTCTCTTTTTCTGATATATTGGATACTAGTTCTTTCCACCCTTCGTGCACTTGTTGTGCAGTAACCAGTTCTGCTTTTTCAAATTCGACTACAAGCTTAGCCGCAAGTTCGCGCTCAGAATCTCCACGGTCCAGTGTATTACAATATAACGTGTAAACTGCATGACGTAAAAATCGTTCGGGTATCTTAAGATCTTGGAAAGCTGTTATTGCATCCTGTACGTTTGCCTGGGAAAGATAGTTGTCCATCAAGGCGTTCACCTTTTTCAATATTTCTTCTTTGGAAGTTCCTTTATCCTTTCTGTCTCTGGCCTTCTCCCTTTTATCTAAGGGGCCTTGTTTAATTACAATTGCTGGTGGCAATTCCTTGTGCAATAATGGCGAGCTTGGTTTCAGTGTGCTAGTACGTAAGAGAGGCAATTCAGATGCTCGTCCTGGGAACAGATCTATTATTTTACTCATAAGATTTATGTTCAACTTGATTGATCCATGTCATACTGTTATAATTTTTCAACCAAATGTCCTTTTGACATGTAAGGTTTTTAAAATTCCATAAAAATAGCTTATTATTTCAATAAAATACATATAATAATACGTACCACTGTTAAGAGGTAGGTTCGGATTGATGTTGGTTTGTTTAAACATCATCGAATTAGCTGAGGGTCTTAATGACACTTCTTCTGGATGTCCAATCAGCATCTTGTTCTTATTGAAGCGTAATTGTTCTTTATTGCTATCTGTAAATAGAAGGTCAACAATGAACATACAAATATCTTCTACTAATCGGTAAATAATTAAGTGCAATAAGAGGTACATACTATTGTTGAAGTTCTGTGGTGAATTATGTTGTTGTTGATTATGTTTCCCTTGATAGTTGTTCTGGTGACGATTCTGGTTCTGATAGTAACCTGGTTGGTTACGTTGATTGTGGCGGCCATAGCCAACCCCGGAAGTTCCTGAGAATCCGTTTGGGCTGAATGGAGATGGCATGCCAAACGAAGGGGAAGTCAAAGGAATACTTCCCATCATGTCCACGTCTAATCCGCCACGTCCCATCTTTCTTAAAAACTCAGCTCCGAGGCGATCCTCTCGTCTGTGGAAGCCATTTCCCCTCGAAGACTCGTCATTATCAGTGCGGATTTGGTTGATCGGCATTGGACCTTCGGTACTGGTTGCTTTGCGTGGTACCCAGCCATCACGGCGTAACTCAATGACATCACGCAGCATAAATTTGATGCGTAGAGGAAGAACGCTGCTCTCTGCCAAGGAGTTCATACGTTTGAAGTACTGATCCATGAGTCCGCGACCTTTATCCGAGTCAAGGATACGGCCGCAGGTACGCATGATTTGGCAGAGGCACTCGATATCCTCGGCAGTGTCCCCCCTGGATCCCCCTCGCCTTTTCTTCTCAAATAATTGCTGGATGCAGCGATGTAAAATTGGCTCGGACACGATTCCCAACTTGCCGAGTTCTCCAATGAATTTGATGTTACCCAGCATTTTGCGCTTAGCCAACTGCCGGCGCTCTTCTTCTTCAGGGCCGAGATCATCTTGATTTTCAAATGCCTCACTTGCCTTGGAACGATTTTCAAATTCGTCTTTGCACTTGTTAAGGAGTAGAAGTGTAAATGTACTTTGGTTTTTCTGATTTTCAACAACAGGTTTTCGAGGTTCAAAGTTTGCAGCTTCGTCTGACAGCCGTTTGCACAGCTGTGCATACATAGAACTGTACTTGGGTTCATCAAGTGCTTTTTCGAAGATCTGAAAATTTGACAATTTAGTAGTCGGTCAGTGATCTAAGTTGACACAATCAATGACTCCTTCATTCAACTATTACAGTAGGATTCACTTTTTGTTTATTTTATACTCACCAAAAAAATGACCCCTCGGAGAATTACATCGGAATTAAGCTCAACGTTGAGCAGGTCGTTGCTCAGCTTTGCGAACTTTTCCGGTGTAAGCTTATTAAGAATACCCCGCACCTTTCTAAAGATGAGATCATTTCGGCTTTCTTGGGTGAGTGCATCGCGTCTAACAGTTGAAGGAGGGATCCAGCGTTGCTCAGTGGATAGGGAGCGAATATCGTCCCTGGAAGGCATCGAATTTTTTTAATTTCAGTGTTACGAGAAACAATGCAACACGGAGGATTGATCGGGTGTATTAAGAAGCAGCTTTCGTATGATTTTTTACAGCCAAGGTAACTGTCTAGACCCTGACCTTCCTCCCGAGACACGAGAAGCACCCCCCGGTCCTGTGGGGTTGTCCGTTGTTGCGCGTGTTTCGGCCCCCTGAGTGATAAATCACAGCACACAGATCTTCCTTTAGGAAGCTGAAACAAATATAAACAAATTACATATAATATAAACTTTATTTACATTCAATCATTTATGCATGTACTAGTTTTATAGAAATTGTTCTTTAACATGCGTAATACACTGCAATACACTGTAATGCTCATTCAGTTACGGATACATTCTAAAGACACAGCATTTCTAAGCGAATATCATAGCATTATTTTTAAACTGATCAAGAATTCCTTTCCCTAATCACAATAACTTTCTACAAACAATATGATTATACATATGCTGTGTTACGTATGATATATATCAATATGATTTACTGACAAGAAATGTAATTTAATTTAAACGTTTCATTAACAAGATTTTAAGAGTTTCCTAAAAGAACAACATGATCTTGAAATTTCTAACACTGAGCATAAGAAACAGAACTGGTTGTGTTCACATGATGTCCTTCGTCTTATTAAGATTTAACTTTCACCCAATACCTTTTTTTTTATAACAATAAAAGAACAGGTTCCTTCAGGCAGCAATAGTTATTGCTCAACCTTGAAAATATAAAGGTAAGTTTTGTGATTCAGAGTCATACAAATCCAATATAAATAAAAGTGATACTTTTATGGTATAACTTCCAACATTATTGAGGAGTATTTAAGAGAAATTTTTGGTATCTTTTCTTTTTCGCATTAACAAAAATTCTGTTTTGAACATATAACACTCACATGCAATAGGAAATATAAATTTATTTTTGTAAATAAATAAAGTTTCAAATATGTACATCTTATATATAAATTATATTAATTAAATGTCAACATATTTCCTTATTGCGCAGTCAAAAAATTATTTTCATCACTATAAGTGTCCTCAAGCTTTTATAAATAAAATTTATAAAACCTTTTATCTGTAATGTGTATCTATATTGTCATTTAATATTTATGCCATAACCCATGGGCTCTTGAAAATACCTTTCCAATAGGTCAGGCAGTATCAATTTAAAAACTTATTAATATTTTGATCCTTCAGAAATCAAATAATTATTCTAATGTAAAGATGTCACTGCAAACAACATAGTAAAGTGTTAAATTGAACTCGCTAGAATCCACAAATTCCTAAAAAGATTGACGTTTATAAATATTCAATCGGTAATCAAGCCGAGGTATAAAATCATACAAAAAATAATATAATTCACATGTCGCGTGTCTCATTATAACGTCGGAAAATGAATCCGCCCTTCGATTTTATGAATTATATATAATTTCAGGTCCAAAATGCACCGGCTGTACGCGGCCTTATCGCATTCACAGGCGAAGGTCTTGAACGAAGCAGGACGAGGACCTTCTCCTGGGAAATGGCTTTGATCTTGAGGTATTGGTTACGAGCAAAACGACCGAATGTCATAGGCTCGCCTCACACCAAAAGCGACCACTGAAGTTCCGTACTCCGCTTACGTAAAATTCTGTGCTTTAAAATTTCCTAATTGGTTGAGAATTCTACTGCCAAAAATTTCTCTGGTCTCGGAAATTTCTTTGCCTGAAAAATCTCCGCGTGCTAATATTACTGCGCGTCAATATTTCCGGGGTCTGAAGTGTACGCATTTTGAATCTATGTGCCCTGAAGTTCTTGCAAAATCAGATTCAAAGTTTTTTTTTGGCAATCACATTTCACTTGACTCGGTGTGAAACCAGCCGTAGACGATGAACGTAGAGAAGACCGTATGTGGGGCGCGGCTCATGGTCAGACGGTCATTGAACCCTTCGTCGTCTCACCTCAGGGGCGGATCCGATAGGTGAAGCTATGGGACCAACCGCTTCAAGGTGTCATGTGAAATTATGACAACTGCTCGGATATCAGGAATGTCAAATAAATTTAACAACATTCACAGAAACTGACATTAGAAATACTACCCTTAAGGTATGTATCTACAAATGTTGAAAAGTTGACCCACTTTAAAGACACGTTCGCAAAACATGGCTCTATACTTTGAAGGTTTCTAAGCTTTGAAATTTGTATAGGTTATAATTTTCGAGCATGGGTGTTTCCACGTGCTTTAAGAGTTCCTAAGACCCTGAAATTTCGCTTAAATATTTTTGTGCTTTAGAACTTTTGTGATGTGATCATATGAAAAACTTTGAATAGGATTTGAAAAATTAATTCTATGTACATCATCGTAACATAGCGATAATAATTGTAGATTTCTTAATGAAAATGAATTTCTATCCAAGGGTGTCGTTCTTAACTGTCACAGGCGCCCAAGGTTCTCGTTCGGCCCTGTTTCACCTCGACCGATCTCGGGTTTTATCGTGTCGGCCTCATCGGACGAGGTCGGACAACGTCGTTCGAGGTTCGACTGAGGTCGTGTATGCCTCTGAGTGTCCCTGTATACAGTACAGCCCCTGTTATTCGGCCAAACCAGGGCCAGGGGAAGGTCGGATAATCAAAATGTCGGATACAGGGGCAGATCGAAATTTCGAAAATTAATGTCCGACTCGATGTCTATTTTTCGCTCACAACAACTATTGACCCATACCGTGTACAAAATGTTAAGATTTTGGTTATAATAAATAACAATACGTATAAAATGTTTGCTAGAAGAATTAGAATTGAAATTAATCTTGCAAATGAGAAGTTTGTTGTAAAGGACGAATATTGTATTTAAGATAGTACCACTACCGTTTTTGGTAAAACACCGCCTGCGGCAGGTAGGAATATGGCCTCTGTCTCGAGGGCGACAGATATAATACATGTTCAAGCCATGCACACGTTTCGTACGTAACCTTTCTTTGTGTAGAATTGGTAATTGTACCGGTTTCGAACGGTAGCAATATCTATCCGTTATTTCGTAAAAGACCTAACCGATACCAATGTTACAGATTTTTAATGTTAAATCTAGCAGGATACTGACTGAGTCCGTCACAACTTCTGCTTGATGAGATGAGAATTCTTGCTAACGATAACGGAATATGATTGACTTCATAGATCAAAATTCTAACTATTTGTTTAACTCAGTAACTGACAAAACTCTTTACCGCTCGGGCATATAAACCAGAAAAGAACGCGGAAGTTCAGGGCAATCAACATACTTCAACACCGTGTCTTAAAGAGTATAATTCTAAGAGTGCATAGCAGGGGTCATCATTTGAAACATGTTTCGATATTGCAAACTTCTTCCAACGCATTAAACCGGTATTTGATTCTCTATGAATTTAACTTTAAACATATGTATTACGCGTGTGCCCTGAAGTCCTGTTACCCGATCACTTCAATCACTATAGTAAAAATTAAACAAACAGAAATTATACGTGAAAGCCGTTCGTACAACATGCTTCGAATATTCTGCTAATTTTTGAATTTGTAGAGGAAACATTCGCAAATTACTTACTACATCACCTAAGTGCAAATGTAACTATTATGATACGTTCGTATTACAAAGAACAAAACATAGGTATCGTGTAACGGCCTTGGTACTTGCCAGGAAACAAGATTTCAATGTCAATAAATGTACATGTATGACTTCTCGCAGATTTGGTAATTCTCTCGCATTTATGACAATAAAGTAATATATTAATTATCACTTCGCGCAGATAAAATTTTCCAAAGTAACGCACGTTCACCGAGATAACGTGTTTGACTAATTAGATTAAGCAATCGCACAATTTCGAAGATTACAATTCCGGAAAAAAGTTTTAATAATTTCGACATTCCAGAACTACGGCAATAGTAATGATATTCTAGCGTTAGTAAGATTTCTATGCTTCAGATTTATATTACAACGACACAACAAAGAACAATTAAATGTGTATAAAAAGAAATTTATTTCGTTAAATATATAGATTATTGATTAACCCAGATGACATGTAGAAAATAAAATTATAAAATTAGTAATGTAGTACTATAAAACGGTGCATAGTGTGACCATAATATGCGGTAGACTGATATATATATAGAAGTATGTTAAAAATATGGATAATAAAATTCTTCTAAAGATTTTTTATAAAACAGCAGAAGCATAGAACATAAATAAAGTTTCTTTCTTATTTATAGGTAAACATTTCCTGTTGTTTAGTTACTATGTTATTTGGATGTCATCTCACATTTGTTTACGAATAACATAATCGCATTAATTTGCTTTTAACTCATTTTCTTCAAAGCCAACCATATAAGAATCGTAGAAAAGTAATATAAGATTAATTTAATCGTCATGTGAAAATAGTCCTAATTTGGAGATAATCTCTTATCGCTAAGAGCGTAAAGATAAATCAATTAGAAGACTCGATAAACGACATAAAGAAAACGCGGGAGATATACCCAACTGGAGATACACATGTATTTTATGACAAACATGAATAATTAAACACTGCAAAAACGTTCTGAATTTCGATAGGCGATGCAGCGCCAATGAAGTCCTTGAGAAATCATTATGCACGAGATAGAGATGCGTGTCGATGGTAAACAAAGAGATAGCGATGGAATGACGCAAAGCGAACAGCCTCTATCCTTCCTCGAATACCTCGAGCACTCCATTACTCTGTTTCCTCGTGACACGTCACTGATGCGCCGTGACGGTTGCTCTCTACGAGTTAGAGCAAGGCTGCCAACTTCTGAGAAGCGATAACGCAAAAGATTAGTAGTGATTTGTAAGAAAGGAAAGTTAAATGAGTCTCCAAACGAGCAAAGAGAATATCTTGTTTTCAGTATACAGAAGTATATCGAAGAAGAATACGCGCAATTTCTTTATAAGTGATACAAGGAGAATTCATAGAACAGATACATCAATAAAAATACTTATAGTACCAAAAGCTCCTTATAGGCTCGATGATCGTTGAAAGTGAATAGAATGGCGATACGAAACGAACGTGTAGTGTCTCTCATAATGGATAAAAAATGTAAAATAGAACTTCTATTTTGGCAAGCTCGATAACCTAACCTAACTTGTCACGAACGGACGTTAACCAATCGAGTTTACTAATCAACGATAAAAATGTTAATTAAATAGCGTCATCCACATGTAACGTAACGTATTTTACATACATCAAAGTGTACCATTGATTTCCTTCGTCCAATGTGTATCGGAAGAATATATAAGTTAATTGAAATTTATAATAAATACCTATAGTTGGATTTGTCGTACAATTATGGAGCAAAGCAGAACTAGTCGTACAAAGTGAATAGTTGAAAAGAAATCAGTGCGTCTATTCATAGTCCTATAAGCGTTTGTTAAGTCGGTTGTAACAAAGAGGCCGCGCGTTCGCTCGTCATACGTTCAGTGTAGGAACAGTCATATGGGTGAGCATTTAAAGGCACACAGCAAATGCGCTTACCACGAGCACGCGTGTTGTAACACAGTACCGAAGTATTAAGCGTTCCGAGGTTGTGATCGTTAGAATTCCCCGATCGTTAGTATGCCATCATCAAAAGTAGGGTGCCCGGTTTCTTTATATTAAATAAATATCTCCACTTGTAAAATTAGACTTGTTAAGAAGAACGATATATATCTAGACGTGTTTTCACATGTACTTTAAAAATAATCTTCTTCCATTGCCAATTAATTATCACGGCCACAGTATTATTTTGTTTTTAAAAAGTAGAGTCGCTATTTGTCAGACTTTGCAGACACGTTTAATTAAAAATGACAACGCTTTAAATTCAGTCAAGTCTGAATCGAAATTCATCCATTATGCTAATCAGTTTGATGCAAGAAGATAAAATCAAACTGTAACGGCGTTAAAATATATGAATATAAAACAAATGATGACGTATTTAGAGATTATCGAATAACGTAGAGGTTAATTTTTTGGGAAACTTTAAACCTCTCGTTTGAATAATACTGTAAATGATATTAACGATTTTAATGTAATAAAAATGAGAATATAGAAAGCTTCCTTTGTTTGTTTCTTTATCACTGCACTCTACTGGTACAGTATTCGTAAACTTCGTTAAAAAACAGCTACTACATTTTTCCGAATGGAAAAATACATGAAAAGCCATTTGCTACTTTATATATTCAATATCAATAAACAACGGTTATATTTCTTAGAGTTTTATCAAAACGTCAGAAATATGACAGTACACGCCTGCTGCTTTTCGTATGCTCCTATGCGTGTGCGTGCACATTGATCGATGAATACGTACATACATTCTGTGCGTATGTATGTTTACAGGAGATTACCGGATGTTCCGAGTAAAACAAATATTTCCGAAAAAACACCATCTTATGGAACGAAACGATTCTAACACAAAATGTACAAACCCATACTATTATAAATGGAAATTAGTAATGCCAGAAAAATGTTTGACGTAAGCAATACGTATAACAACGTTTGGAATAACCAGAAAACAATACTTGTACTTTCTATCCGTTATAGAGATGTTAGAGAAGATCAAAACGAGAATAGATTATAATTTAAAAATTCGTTTCATAAGAATTTTGAGTTGTATAGCACGAGTACGGTAACTTCGATATTTTTCACATTCTCACGCCGATTGCAAGGAAATCCTTTAAATTAATGCAGAAATCGTTTAAGCAAAAAATAAGTATGCAAGAAGCCGTAGAATCAACCTACTTCAAAAGTCACACCGATTAAAATGTCAAAAGTGGGAGTTGCGTAGGTGCTCGCAGCAACACTCGATTACCACTCGCATATCATTTTTTTCTCCGATCTCGAAACAAAGGGTACCCGATGAAACGGTATGGTCGCGGTTAAATTCAAGAAAAACTCGTAAACCGTGATAGAGACTCGACAAACGGAAGATGCGTTCAGAGCCGACATGACGCACGACCTATGTACGTACAGCATTGACTCTAAAGCAACCCTCGAGAAAATTCCATCAAATATCAGTGCCCTGAGGCAGGCTATTCGTTAAAAATTATACTCAGTGTGGTAACTTAGTGTTGGACTCTATATCGTGATATTCATGCAACTCAAAGAACACTATTTTAGCAACTAAAACGATGAGAAATCACAATAGCGTTTACTTACGGCCGACGGTTGTTGTTTCTGAAGGCTTTCGCAATCTGTCGGTCGCACTCGGGAACTTCCGTAACGTACGTCTTGTCAAACCAGTGTCCGCCATGCGACTAACCTTTGGTTATGACGGAAGGTGCTTAACAAATGATTTCAACCGAGTAACAAAAAATTATATTAATATTTTTCCTTTACCCTAGTATTTTTCATGTATAATATGATATCGAAATTAATTAATCGCTAGTTAGAATTTTGATACCGGCGGTGAAGATATATAGGACGGTGTTTCAGACATATCTATATGAGTTAGCATAAAATTATTGTAAAGCATTATTTGCTCTGTCTAAATATATGTAATATACCCAAGAGATATAATCATGAAAAATGCCGCGATAATTTCAAGAATTGTATAAATTTTATTTGTATTGTCAGAAGAACGAAAGCAATTGTCGGGAATTATTTTGAGTTCAGTAGTTTCGACGGTGATATAGACACTATCTATTACATTGTTTTTATATTACGAGAATATTAAAGCCATGCAAAATGTATATTGTACAACAAAATATTTTATGCCTTGAAGCACTTTGATTTTTATAATACATTCGTTCAATCATGTATTTACAGACGTCAAATATGACTTTAAAAATGTTGAATGTCGATAAAATAGAATCCTGTTAGGTATACGGCTGAGAATACAAAGGGACTATTGTCACATGGGCGGTGTAGTAGATCGTTTAGGCAACTGTCAGTTTCTAAGATTCGATACATAAAAATAGTTCTCTCGAATTTTTAAATGTGAATCAATAAAGCAATTTATATCTAGGTATTAAGAACATTTGTGATAAAACAATTCAGGTTCGTGACTTCATTTTTCATGAAATGTTTGTATGTACTTATACATTTTCGTGATTCATTAATTTAACCCTGGAAGACAAGTTCGTCATACATCATTAGATCTGAATAGTATTAATCGAGTTGCTTGTAATTATGAGGAATAATTTTGTTTAAATACGATTAAGAAATTTGTATTGCATTTATTATTTTTCATGATTCTGTATATTTCAGTTCTATTCGTAAATCTCAGTCGCAGAAATGACGAATTTACTGAGACAATGATTCTGTAAATTGAACATTACTTTTATGGCAATTTTACAAAAACGCATTTGAAATTTATATGTTGATGTATATAGTCTACAAAAGGTAGTTCCAATGCAAAACTACATGCTTTATATATTATGCCACTGTGTCAGTGGAATTTGACTCTTTATTGCCTTTGTATTCAAATACCTTTTTGCTTCATGTTTCAGTACCTTAAAATGTACATCTTTATTAGTACTCACAGACTGTAACAATCTTTTCCTTAATTTCATTTCATATGCATTTCATTCTATATGCTCATCTATTCGAATTATAATATGATTTTAAATAACAGTATTTTTCATAAAAAGACTACATGATTAATTCGGTTTTTAGAATGGCTCACAGTTCTCAAACATACGGGTCCACAGATCAACGGACAGATGTACCTGATGTGGGGTTTAGCCCCACTGAACTTTATAGCCTCAGTGAAAATATTACCACTAACATATACACAATTAATACAAGTTGGAGGACACTTGAGCGTGCATACAAAAATATTGGAACCAATAAAGATAATCAGGGTCTACGGGATAAGGTGTAAGTAGCAACTACATATAATAGTGATATAACAATATTAAACCAATAAGGATTTTTTAGGTGTGTAACACAATTAAGCACAGGTCAAGTAGTTACTCAGATAAGCAAAGATATCCTAAGGCTGACAGTGCTAATGAGGAAAGGGGATAAACAGCAGAAGTTACAAATTGAGAAACTCACTACTGATTTTCAAGATGCTCTGCAACGATACTCGGATATGCAGAAGGTATAAATAATTCATGAATTATAATATTATCATGTAAATAAGCCAAATTTAATTATGATCATACTTATAGTCAATTGCTGAGAAAATGAAGAGACATATTTTGCCTACTACTAGTATAGAAAGCCCACAAGATGCTGATGATATCGAACAACAAAGCTTGTTACAAGCTCAGGAAGAAGAAGCAAGAGCAACACAAAGGTTCAGGATTAAATATTGTATTCTTTTTGCCCAATTTGAAATTGTTCTTGCACATATAAATAGCCAGAGTATCAGAATTAACTTTACAATTCATAGTATACATCCATGGGCTCAGCATTTGTCACTAGATTTGTGCCAGAATTCAATAGATTCTTTTTGTACTTTGTGGATTTTATAGCATAAATATGAAAATAGCATGAATTTAAAGTTTCGGTCAAAAAATTAAATAATTGCAGCATGTATTATTAATATAGTGAAGCTATAAAATGCACTTGAATGTATGGTAAGTCTGTTTCAATGAATACGAGCAACGAATTAGTGCTCTTGATTGAAGACATGTGTAAGTAATTCCTTT
The DNA here is from genome assembly GCA_917499265.3 of Mimumesa dahlbomi. Lineage (NCBI taxonomy): Eukaryota > Metazoa > Arthropoda > Insecta > Hymenoptera > Crabronidae > Mimumesa > Mimumesa dahlbomi. Next base: position 14,750,572 of record OU824118.1, read on the forward strand.
TTGCTACATGTCTAGGACTCTTGAGTTTGAACAAGGATTACACATAGAGAGGGAGGATAGGATAAAAAAAATTGAAGGAAATATTTTGGATGTCAATCAAATAATGCGTGATCTTGCAGAATTGGTATATCAACAAGGTGATACAATCAGTAAGTAACTTTTTCTTATTTCTAGAGATTTTGATATAGTAAGAGATTTGCGGATAGAGTTGCATAAATACCCTTTTACACATTCGTTTTTCAGACACAATTGATAACCATATAGAAAATGTACATGGAAACGCCGAATTAGGAGCACAAGAACTGGTTAAGGGAAGTAATTACCAAAGTAAATTTCGGCGAAAAATTTATATCTTGTTGTTACTCGTGATCATAGTTGTTATCATATTAACTATTATTCTAGTCACTAAACTAAGTTAGCGCACTTAATCATTGTAGATATTGTGGGCAAATGAAAATGGTTGTCTCAATCTGTTTCACGTTAACTGTAGAAATAATATCGGAGAAAATATTATTATAATTTTGCCAGTTTGTATATTGGATATGCAATACGGGGAGAGGATAGACTTATTTTGTATTCGTTTGTAAATTTATTAATGTATACTTTGAGTGTATTATTCGTCTTTACATCTCCAATTCGTAAAAGCAGTTTACTCTATTTTCGCCAGACATTGTTTTATTAAATTCTAAATGGTTAATCTGTCAATGATCTGGATTGTTAACTTCAGATCAAAATATAAATTTAAGTATGTAACTACCTGCATCATTGGTAATAGCGGACGTAAAATAGCAGATACAGAATGAAAAAATTGAAATTAGTCTTGTTTGATTTTAAATGGCAGAACTCTGAATAACATTATTTAGTTATCATTGTTAATTTTCTCGTAGTTCCAAGCCGATATTTTACAAGTCTTTTCATGTGTAATTTTAATTGTGTGATGTATGAATCACTCAGTAACATCTAATAACATTGTAAATGCAACAAATGTTTAATCAAAATAGTGGAGTTTAAGCAAAATTGTTATTTCATAACTTTAAATTCTATGACATATATTATTTGTTAAAGATGGACAATAGAATCGTGTACTTCATTGATCCACAGCACCGAAATCTGTAAATATATTGATTTGTGGTGTTACAATTATTTCGGGTTGCCAAGCATAATCAATACGGTAATTAATTTGTTTGTCCCGGGAAGCACAAAGTTTGGAGAGTTGTAACAATTAAATTCGTACTATTAACAAGACATTGAATGTATATATTTGTAGAGTATAGATTGAAACTCAGTTGTATTTATATCAGAATATATTGCGTACGTAGTTTTTCAATTACATGGAATTGCCGGGATTTCTTTTGTCTGCTAAAGTGAAAAAATTTGTTAAACGTACGAAACACTTTTAAGGAATGAAACGTTTAATTAGTTATAGTGTTGCAGGAAGTAAATGTTTGGGACTAAATTAATAATCAAAATACAGGTAACACTTCTTAAAAGAGAACAAAGTACATTCGAATTCGTATGACGAGATAAAGTTCTTCAATATGTCACACATGTTTTTAATCAAGTATTTTCCTTGCATAGTGTTTGCTCAACTTATGCCGAATGTATAAATGTAAGCTAGTGATATCTAAAACCATGTAATGCGTTGAGTTAACCGCTTTGTACAGTATTTCAAGTGACTTTGCATAATATTTTCTTTTAGCAGGAAAGATTTGATCTACATTGTGATAATACCGCAATGATCGATGTCAACGTTAATGCTTCACGCGTATGCTCATAATAATATGTTAATACCTTGTTTAATTTTGCATATGAAATTTATATAAGTAACAAATAAGATTAGAAACATAGGTAGACGTTATTATTAATCGTTTCTGGTTTATTTACAAATATTTAAATTGTTTTATAAATTCCTAGTAATACAATATATTCATTATGTATATGCATAATTTTAATCTTCATGCTGAATATTGGCTGCCATAATATAGTTTATTTTGGTAATATATTTTTTATTTAAGATGTGTAATCTTCTGAATAAAGAATAGTAAGAATTTAGCTACTCGATAAATTAAAAATTTGTCGTAATCTTTTCATATCCGTTCAATACAGGCACTAAGAACAAGCCAACATATGTATAATGAATTTAACTAGCTATTTCAAATGACAAATAACTATGCCTATACAACTTTTTTTAAAACGGTCAATCTTACAGTCTCACTAGATGTTCAACGTTACTGCATGATTTTGAATAACTTAAAGAAAGTTATCCGATGTTTAAGTTACAAATTAAATTATAAATAAATGTGAATATAGTTTCGTAATTGCATAAATATTATATTTAATTAGAATTATGATACATCGGTTATCATCAATTGCTTATTTGTCTGCTATATCCAGAATTTCTGATGCCCAAGGAAAACGCGTGAAATGATAATTATGGGATTGAGATAGCCATTTTCTAACGACCGATTTGGCTCTTACATGATTATCAGGCATTCCAAAACCCAAAAGTCCAGTGATTACATTATCATTAAGATTATATCTTGAGTATTGTATATATAACTAATTATTGACATTCTAAATAAATCACAGTATAATACTAACAATTGTTACTTCAATATCGTTGATTTGACATCAACGACAATTCTGTTGTCTTTCTGGCGACAACGAAATCTGTGACGCAAAATAATATTAAGCATTACAATACATTTTGTTCTCTTTTTGTAACACCTTGTATTAGTTAACAAGTTTCTTAATGAAAGTCAAGCGTTTGGAAATTATTGAATAATGAATCACGCTTAACGTTCTACTTTGCGTGAAATTTTAGTATGTGAATGTATACTGATATACTATAATTGGTTGATGATATACATATTAAAATAACATATAAACTTCGGATATTTTTCAATTCTATAAAAATCTTCATTATCACAACATTCGTCATTAACCGTAATAATGGTTTACATATGTGGTAATATAATCAGTACGTAAGAATATTTTAATGTCTTTTATTATCTTGTGTTCATCAATGTATTTCATAGATAGTACATAATCTATTTAATATGTTTTATATACAAAGTAAATATATTCATTTGTTTCATATATTAATAGTTTAATGTTGTGGGTAAATTAATCCACATCTTGCGTATTGCGTTCGAACTTTATATTCATAGTATATCTTGGTAATTGTCATTAAAAACACGTTTATATTTACACAGTAATTTTCAAATGTGTGGCAGACATTCGATTTAATAATTTTGTTATCATTAATTTTACTAAGTCTTCGATATTTCCATACTTCATGTACAGTAAAAATACTTGTATCTTACTTAATATGCAATATACATTTATACGATATATTATATTAATACAAGATGTCCCAAACATGCCTAGGCTTTCAGGGGACGATGGGAGTGTGAGGTGATAGCTGAGGCAATTCTAATTTTAGAAGATACCTACCTATTTCAACGTCCTATGTTGATCTACGGTTGAGTTATATTATGTTTTTTAATAATTCGGCCACGGATCAACATCCAACATTGAAAAAGGTAGGTACCTTCTTACATTAGAATTACCTGAGATATTATACCCTAGAATGTCCACAGATATGTTTGGAACATCCTGTGAAATAGTATAATAACAAAAAGTTTCTTGTGAAAAACAAAACTGTATAAATAAAGTAAAAAGATATGTCTTCAATGATATATTATGAACATTATTGTAGATGTGATTTTCGCGTTGCTTATTCGAGTAGTAAACTACTTGAATATCGTGTGAGGCATTAGCAATGTATGTACGATAAAACTTTCAGTCTTCATAGATTTACGTATTTTTCTTCTCCAGATGATACGTCTTTGAAATACCATCCGAATACGTTTACCATTATACATTCTTGCGGTAAACGTGACGATTAGAAATTGATTTCAGTTCATTTGATAATCTTGAATAGTAGAATATACTTTTAATACCACATGGAACTATGATTTGAATACCTTTCTACGTTTTTATTTTGTTTTGTTGCTGTGATCGCCTAGCTTTTATTCTTGCTTGTAAGGTAAGAAGAAGACCAGCGAGAACGTCATGATTCGGCAGTTTTTTGGCAAAGAGTAAACGTTTCACAGAATCGTCGTAAGTTAATAAAGCGACCATATTTTGTAATAAGAATCCTTGGCAATATTCCAAAAGTTGTGTTGCATTGTACACCTAAAAATAATGCCATACATGATTGAAATGTAAACGGTACATCTAGAATCATTAATTTTCTATTAGACACACAAAAACTAACGAAAATTACGTACCTTTGCGTGGATGTACATAGAAACGATGTTATCGAGATCCACCATTGAAGAACATTGTGCTTCACAATATCTAAGTAAACCATCCAGTTGGAAAAAATTTGCTGCAGCCATTAATTCCAGAACATCACTTTGGTTGACTTCTAATGTGGCACATCCACCGTGATACAGAAATTCCATAACCATCTAAAGATTAAAATCGCATTCGATTTGAAGATGAAAACAGAATTATTAAGTTGAATCGTTTCATAAATTTCAATGTGTAATATATCGTACCTGGAAGATATGGTACCGTATGTCATTTATCTGTACAATCGGAGGGTTGCCTTCGCATAATTTAGAGCTTAACATATTTCTAAATCTTGGAGACGATGTAACTAATACGATTTTATGACCGTAGAAAACTCTTCCTTCTACTCTAAATTGTACGTCGCTTAGTTCTGGATTATTTACAAATTTCGGGTCGATTCTTGATCCACTTGAAAGTGTAGTATCCCTAATTGGTTTGATTGGTTCCCATCCAAAACACGTGCAAAAGATATCGGCAAGAAGCAGCGTCGTGCCCTCTTTCTATACTCAAATGAAAAAGTAATAGTTAAGGAACATTTTTACTTTAATGTCTATCTTAGTTATACGCCATACTTCTGTAAAAGTTGCTACTATTAATTCACTATTCACCTTGCTATATCTAAAGATATTGAATAGGAGGGGAAGACATTCCTGTACAAATTGTGTTGAATAATCATCTGGACAAACTTGAAGAAAATCTTGAAGTAATTGATCTATAACTGAATCTAATCTTATTTCGTGAGCTGTTGCCAGGCTGTGCATCCAACAGTGTAGTGTCCAGCCTACTTTCAAACCTCGGAGTTCCATTGTGATATCTTCAAAATAGGATTAAAAAGACATAAAACTTTTATCGATGATTACATAAGTATAGTCAAGTATGTTAAAAGGAGACCCTACCTAAATGATTACTTTCGGCACTGTGATACATAGCTTCCTGCAAAGCCTTCGTTTGCACCTTACTAAACACCGGCTCCTTTCCCTCCCTTCGATTTCCTCTCCCATCTACAGTTTGTTGCTGCAAACTAGAGCCTGCACTTCCTTCCGCAAGAATCTCTTCTAAAGAAAGCACTTCCTTCTCTCCCCGCTTTGCTGTGAAGTTAAGCGGATGAGATAACAACTGATGAAGGCAACTTCTTTGACCATGGGCTGTTGCTACCGATATCGCACTGTGTTTAGAAAAAACGTATTAATTAAATGCACAATCTGAACGTTCCGACAGATGTCTATGCTGTATTCAGTCGTTTGCATCGTTACCTGTAACACCCACGTTGTGCGGAACCCGAATAAGAGAACGAATCCTTTATTAAAGTCGACAAAAATGGTTGAGCACCGTGTGCTAAAAGCAGGGCCACCATTTCGTTATTTCCGGACGCGGTAGCCGCTTGTAATGGTGTAACTGTACACTTATCTTCGCTGAGTTTGGCACCACCTTCTACCGCCGCACCTCTTTCTAATAATATTCTAGCAATATTACAATGGCCTAACAAAGATGTGTAAGTCAAAGCAGTCCAATGTTGTGTTTCTGCGTTGAATCCAGTCTGAGTACAATATATATTATTCAGAATGTTGCTTGGTGTACTTGACAAACCAGCAGGAAAATTCGGAGGTGTCATGTTCTTTCCAGGAGAAGCAATTACTGGTGGTGTGATTGGACTTCTGACGTTTGGCAGGTTTGGTGTTGCCGGAGTCTTAGAAGGTGTATTTGCCGATTGGCCTGTAAGCGGAGATGGACTCTCGATGTTTAAATCTGCACCAGCATCTAATAAAGCTAGTACAGACGTTTCATCTCCGTTAATACATGCTATCATGAGAGCAGTAAAGCCATTATCGTTCACGGTATTAATTTTCGTTGAGGGTAACAGAGGCATTGCTTGTGCTATTAAATCCGCACGCCCGCTAATTAACATTTTGAAAGCCATATCCATTGTCAGAAGTCGTACATATTCAGAATCGTCAATGCGTTTCGAGCACACCGTAACTTCTTCCGAGCTGTATAGACAGTATATTTGTATTAGAAATTAAATTGAAAATGAAGAAACACAGCTATAGAGACTTTTCCGTACCATATCGGTCGAACAGGACAATCTACACCAGGCAATAGCAATCTGGCAGCTTGATTTATGTCATCTTGGTCTACGACAAGTCCGTGTCTGTGCTCTGCGTGTGCTGTTGCTACGCGTAACCATTCGACGAGAGGTGGAAGAACCACGTAGGCTCGTTCATACGCTAGTTCCTGTATTCCAGAACCCCGTTCACCATGCTCCAACTATATAAATATTGTTTTCTACGTTAGATGAGTATCCATAGAATTGTAGGGTATAGTCAAACCATGAAAAGAATGGAAAAACCCACCTGCGAGCACCTCATGTAATAGAACAAGGCGTTCAATGCTTTTGTTGTTAAAGGTATAGGGCAACGTCCTGCTTGTACCACTTTAGAAATCAATTCCATTAGTTCTGGCATCGATCCTACACAGGTCGTCAATAGAGATGGTTCTAAGGCAATGTTTGCAACATCTCTTCCGCTACGAGACGATGACGACGATGAATTCAAAGAACTCACGCTGGCCCATCGTGGCATTGCCAGTGCACCTAGAAATTGAATTGAATTTAATTACGAGGCATAAAATCGTTAAAGAAAGGGAATTGGTCATTACTCAACAGGGTAATTACACAACTGTCTATTGGAAGTATAATGAAACTTATTCGTATTATGGAAGAACTTTTTCTACGTAACATTGTAAGAGAAGTATTCTTTCTCGCACACGTACAACAATATATACCTGATGCTGTACGACCGGCGTTAAGATGTGCGTACGGTTGAAGAAGACCCCATAAATCACCGCTATTCGCTATAGCATGTTCCAACATTGTCGCTGTTAGCGTTGTATGGGGATCCGTTGGTACACATTGCAAAAGCATTTCTTCCAGTAGATTTTCAATCCCGGCTGTTAAGTATATGGCAGCGTATTCGTGTATCATTTTCCCGAGTCGTACGTCGGACATCCATCGAAGAAATCGACCGACCGGCAATTGTAGTCCCGATCTAGATGCTTTCGACTGCTTCAACTGATCGCCGGAGACAGCGAACATCGCAGCAGCTCGTAAGCATGCCTTAAAACATTGAACTTGATGATGATACGAGTATGTGTTGAAAACTCCACGGTCTGAGGTAAGAGTTAAATACTTTCTCTGTCAGACTGCGAAATTTTCACTCTAAAATATTCATTCTAAATGTACAAGACAACATTCTGAAGAATACAGATTAAAATATGTCTTATTACCTTTCCATCAGTTTCTTGTCAAGCGAACGCATGTGTAACTTCAAGATATGAAGATTATTACAAACTTCTAACTATTTGACAAATACAAATACACTTTTATAGTTTTAGTTACCTTAGTACAAGAGTCAGCCAGAGCCGGGCAAAGTACGATTTTGAATGCGCTATACACTTCGTGTTTGCTGCAAAGACCAACGGGCTTGGCCAATCTTTGTGTCTCGCGCCCGATCCTCACTAACGCACGTTGTAATAGGTAAGATAGACGCGGTATCGTCTCCATGGAGACCTGCTCCATATGCTCCCTGGTACGACCGTTTTGTAATACTCGCAGTACATCGTGGTGCGTCCAAGGTAATTGTTGCAATTCCACTAGTCTATTGTGAGAATCCACCCAGACGAATTCATCGGCGCTGGTTACGTTGGTGTTGATTGTTTCTAAGCTGGAATGTCGCATCAGCCTCCTGACAGCAGGCTCTGAACTCTCAGAGCCGCTCAAAGAGGAATACGTGGATGACGATTTATGCGAGCGCATTGTAAGTTGTTGTATCGCTAGTTTTATATCCTCCAAGCCTGAACCTGACCACGGCACCTGCAACTACATACCAAAGCCATTGATATAACATCCACGTGAAAGGTAATTACAATTGACATTATAGCATAGATGAAAGTAGCTGCAATTTGTAATCTAATACTTTCTATCACTCTACTTTATTCTTGTCGACTGACATGCTTCAATATTTATATTTCTATCCAAGCTGGTTAACATGGACATGTAGTGCAAGTCATGTGTTGCGTATTCTTTGCACGGTCTTTGATACATGACGTACACCATTTGGTCTTTAATCGGTCTAATTTTTAAATCGTGTTCGAGTAATTGACTTTCTCAATGAAATTTAGTTTGAAACGGATTACGATGAGACACCTTAGCAGGCGTGGCTCTGTGTCTGTTCCGGTTTTGTCCCGATCTACTCCTGCCATTCCTTTGAGTAACGGATGCCGATAAACGATCGTCCTCCGGTACAGAGTTCAGTTGCTGAGGACTGTGCGCCCTATGGTGACGATGCGGCGGTGAACTGCTACTCGTGTGGCCACCTGTGTCGGACATGCTTGCGTGTCCGGACGATCGATTCTCATCCGATGAACTATTACCGGTGCATTCGGGCCGCCTCTGGAAAAATTACCCATGTCTTGTAGCATTGTTGGAATTTGCTGACTGTTAATTGTGTCTAACTTCTACCGCACGAACTAAAAGTCATTGTACGGTGCTATGTATGTATGTCTATATGTAGGAGAAGTAAACGGAATCATTGAATACCTGAAGCGCACGGATCTCATGTAAACTGAGATGATGATGCTGTGAATGATGCGGATGTTGAGGTGTCGGCGTCGGTGCTACGCTGTCTGTATCTCTTTCCGCTACCATGTGAATCATATTGTGAACACCGTTTTTTGGAGAATTTTCCGTAAAGTCCTTAGTGTAAGGCGGGCAATACAACTCTCTTCCGTTGCCACCGCCCGGTCTAATTAAGAGAGAGAGAGAACATTCTGATATTGTTAATCGAAATCAATGTTTGATGAGGAACGAAAGGAACTCTTAAGATTTGCAATAATAATCATATATAATTGTTGATGTCAGTGTCAGGTGTTTTCTAAAGTAGTTATTACCATAAAGTAAAAATTTCCATTAAAGAAATTCCTCGTTCCCGCGGATGAAAATAGTGCTTCGTGAAACTAATTCGAAAATTCTCCGAATTCCAAGATTCCCGGATCGAATGAATTCTTGGATAATCATGGATAAAATATTTTCGGCTTTCTAAGCAATATCGCGAAGGCGGAGTACGCAGGCTTGTCTATTCGTATTACAAATAAACGATACCCGATATCCTGTTAGGTAGGTTTCTCGTTAATTGCCTACCAAATAATTCCTGCGGTTCGCTTTCGATTCTTCTTCTTGACTGTGTCTCGAGAAAGCGAGTACACATAATCAGAATCTGTTCCCAAGGTTTATATTCCGTTAGAACGGTGGTTCGAGGAAAGTTATATTCCCGAAGACTCGTAATATCCACAGGATAACAAAAAAGAAAATATCATTCCTCCATCGGAGATTCAAATGATAACTGCGAGATAGGGGTAATAAGTATGATGAAACATAATAACGCATAGTTGCCGCGAAAGACTTCCGAATTCTCGTTTACGGTATGTGTTTGAAATACTTGAAAGAATACTAGTAATACTTGATTTCTGAAATGAAATAATATAATGTAAATTACGGTACGTTTCTAACGAAGAGAATTTCGTTTAACTCGTAACATTAATTTTTCATTATAATAATAATCTTTTCGTTGAACAAAAATTCACGATAGAAATATTACCTATAGGAAATTCGCTGGCGCTCAATATTTTCAACGTTAGAAAGATCACGGCATTGTCGACGAAAATCGAGATTAGGCGGGACATGCGATGAACTTTTTCTTTGGAACACAGTATGGTATTCCACATTACGTAATTTACGGCATCGCATGCATCGATGCAGAGAGCGTGGGCAACATTAAGGAATTTCCCCCGTGCAAATTAACAGCGGATCGGTTTTTCGAACACCGAAGAAAGATTTACGTGATTGATAAATATCCAGTGCTAAACGTGATCGTGAACCACGTGTGTCGGCCGGATTGCGATTCCTTTTCTTTGTTTGTTCCCTCATGTTTGTAACATAGAACGTCGCAAGTTTCGAATTCCTCGCGGGGATAAACAGAAAGAGGCTGGCCTGTAAAAAGGAAATCAGCCAGACGACGCTGAACGAGAGAAGTATCGCCTTCCAAGAATCGGAAGATATCTCGTAATGCTGGAAGTAATTAATCGAAGGCGCTGGTTTCTCGATGTAGTTATACATGTACGCGGTTCGCTCGGGAATGGCCGATGTATTTCCTATTACAGAGAGTTGATTCACGAGAAGCTGATAAATATTTCATTCAACGATCATTACCCGGTCATGCTAAAAGAGTAATTACTCAACTCTAGATCACCGTCTATCTGTTTCCGTCGGACTTACATACGTGCAACCGTATAAGACTTCTCTACTATCGCTGCGTGGAAAGTTAATGTACACCGCGATTAGGTTGTAGTTACGCTTTTTTAAGTGACACGCAAGTAGAATAGCGTTCGTTGATTCTAATGCTAATTGAAACGTCTCGAAGGTAACGACGAGATTTGTATTGTCGTCGCGGCAACTTTTTACAAGTGTAGCGGAAAGAACGGATTAGATAAAACTGATGACACCTTATAAATCTACGATCGTAAGGAATGTTCAATCATTTCTTAGTCTCGCTAAATAAACTTCACGGAATGCGTATCTAGGAAATAACCCGTGATGCTCGAGGATTTCAGAATAAACCCGTTAAGCCAACAAAAAAAAAGAAAAAGAAACAGTACGTTAAGTATGCGAGCAAGAATCCCACTGACGCGATTCGCTAGACGGTAATACTCATTTTTCATCGACACGGTCAACAACACGAGCGTGATTTACCCCCTCAGGCGCCATTGCTGGACGAAGCTCCAGTCTGCCTTGAACCCGGTGGTGTCCCCCGGCAAGGACCAATAATCCTCGACCTGGCTCTCGTCCTCCTCGATTCTCAACACGTCTTCCCTGCTGGGACTGACGTTCACCACGATCTCGTGCGTGACCTTGGTACCATTCTCTGTCGGTTTCGCCGTTGAAATCTGTTGCTCGGAAACACCGCGAGTTTTCGCGAAACACTTCACGTCCTCCGTGCCGCCGACGTCGTCGTCGACGTCGTTATTACCGTTTTCCCGCGTCGACGAGTGATAGCCCCTCGAGTCATCTCTGCACAGTGGTTGCAACGGAACTTCCTCCGCGGCGACCACCGCCTGTCTATTGTCCCTCTGCCTTTGATTCGAGTCACCGAAGTAAATCACAGTCTTGTGACCGACGTCTCTTTCGGATTTCCTGCCGTTCCCGGTGACCGAGGGTTTGTCCGCTTCCGGCATGACTTTCGGTCCCGCGGGACTTCGGTCCTCCAGGGTCGGACTTTTCTCGTAGACACCGTAATCCGAGCTCGTCTCCTGCCATTCCTTGGTCGGTGTCCTCCCGACGAAGGGTATTGGTCGTCGTAGAATGAAGTTTCCACCCTCGTTACTGATATGCTGGCTTTCTAGACTGGCGCTCATTTTGTAGTCCATCAACTCACGACAGAGCAGACACTTGCAATCGTTGTCGGCGCATGTTCCCCGTTTGTACGATCGCATATCACGTGTCTCGTCGCATCTTCCGTTAGCCGGTTATCGATCGCTCGGGATTACGTCTTTCACGTGACGCAAAATCGGATGAATGAAACGTAAACGGATGTGGCAATACGTATCCTGTATACGAAGAATGAGTTTTACGGTTTTAGCAGGCTGACGTCATTATTCCGGATTTATGGGAATGTCCACCGCAAACTGGAGTCATCTACTTTCCTCGATAGTTGGTCGAACGACTACTCTAATTAATGCGATAGCAAGTCTGTTACATATTTGTTCGCGTGCACATGTCCACTTGAATATTTATTACTCTCACACACAATCCTACAGTGATTTCTGCTTGATTGAGATTGATAGAACTGAGTAGATAATCAGAAATGTCCGAAATGATAACTACACTCGTACGACAAACGTGTTCTTCGTCTCGTTGTTCTAACTCCAGGAGTTGCCACTTCTAGTGTGGTCGTTAACACACAACTGTCTCGCCGTGTCTCTACGGCTTTCTGTATATCAGCCGGTGAAACGCGTGCACTTCCTCCGCAGACCGCAATGCCGGGAAAAAGAAGATAGCTTCGTATCACTTTCCTTTCCTCGCTTCTTTTCGCCGCCGTGTTGCCTTTTGTTGACTTGCGCGTAACAATGATATCACGAGTGTGGTGGTTTCGGTGTCTATCGGTACGCGAACACGGTGCACTGCATGAGAATTGAACTTTTTCGAACCTGGGTCATTGTCCGTTCAACGTCACTCTATATAGAATCGAAGTGAACTACGAGAAAGAAACTGTGGCTCGTTTCCCGCCCGGAAGACAATGATATTTTACATCAGATTCTTGTCGAACAGAATATAATTTCTATGTCAGTTAATCCGATCAATCTGTACATGAACGAGTAACTCAACCGTAACTAAAACAAATCGGTAAGTTTGATATCGACGAACCAGTTTTAGGATATTTTGCAAAATTTCAATATGCAAACGTTCTATTTTACTTCAAACGCGTATCACACGCGACGCCGGTTTTTTGTCTCTTGTAGCATACTTAAGTGTTGGCTGCCACTTGCAAACTGTTATGCTCTTTTCACCGGAGCCGCAGGAAACGAGAGAGTGGAAACGAGTGTGTCTTTACAAACCCCACCATACGTTTCGGGGGAGAACTTCCGGCGACCATCCTACTTCCTATGACCGTGTACTAAAATCGCATCACCCTAACCACGCGCCATGACGATTCTACAGGTGAGTTCGATTTATTTCAGCCCATCCTTGTCTTCTGCTTTTCTTTTCGGCATGTATAGACACTCAAGGATTCGTCTCTGTTTCTATTCAGATGCAAACGTTACAGAGGTAACACGAACCGTTCGAGAGGATTTAACGGTGAAATTATATTAGCTTGTTCTAGAAATGGTGTGATTAACATACGAATATCGCGTATGTTAATAAACGCAAGGTTACGTAATTGAGAATAGCTCGCGCGGTTAAGAATATTAAAATCGAAAAGAGGAACAGTAAAATAACACAAGTAGTCACAGACTTCCGGTGGAGTTTTACAACGACGCGGTCCCGTGGAGTTTTGCAGGTGGAATTAGTTTAATCACCGATACACAGGGAAAACAGGAAACGATCGAGGACACTGTAATCTTAATATTGTCATTAAAATTATTTTCTTCGTACGTGGTGTACACATTTGTCAATGCAGACTCCGTCTTAAGTGGGACTAGTTTATAACGAATCCCAACGTTTCGATAAAAATATCATATAAATTCTCACAAGAGACACAAGTAATTTTATTTCCTAGATAAACCGGTCGTCGTTTATTTAATGCTAATAGGTATAACGCGTAGGGTTTGGCGGATGTATACTTGTCACAACTATACGTCCTATAGCGGACGTCTATTAATTGCTCGGAAATTAGACAATTTTTCGGAAATATTAATTATATTTAATTGTTGCGTCGTAATGATCGACGGACCGCAATATATTTTCCAGATGAACAAGCCAGTAGGTAAAGACTTTTTACTAAAGCAAGACGTATTATCGGAGGAAGTCCTTAATCTATAACTTGATATGTCCCTACGGGGAACGCATTGGGAGGAAGAGTTCAAGGTGGACATTGTCCGTGTTCATATAGCGAAACTCCGGTGTTAAGGGCGACAGCACTTCCAACGGGAGTATTAAATTAATTACCGAAGCGTATCCTTCAGTAGCGACACGACAAGGTATCGAAGATAATTGTAAGATACATTATTTATTATATTAATTCTCTCGAATCTCACGGAATTGGTTCAATTATAAAACCGGATGTTTTTCTGTAAATTATAGTTGACGAGTACCAAACCCATTGAATATAACTAGATTAGATAGTTAAATATAGACATTATTTTTTATAGTAATTACGTATGTATATATGATAGATATGCATATCACTTATCAATTTTCTCTAGATAGGGTATACAATTGCTACACCTATCATTAAGGTGTAATGTCTTGTAGATTGAACGAAAAGAAATATTAAAAACAAATCTGGCACAGGGTGTAACGATTGATTGCTATTCATTACGTGTAATGAATAGGTACGCAAACCCCGCGTTCCATAACGGTTCTCCTAGAAAGGTGTATTTGCATCAAATTTATGGAAACTCCTGACAGCTGTATTTCATACGCGTATTGCGTATCGACACGGTTAAAGAAACAATATAATAAACAATGTGAACATTAAATTTCATGTTTATTTTAATCACAGCTTTAAATCATATTGACTTTAAACAAGGGAATTTCTGTAAACTCGAAGGTAGAAAAGTGGAACTCACATTCTCGATTCTAACGCCGGAATTGATAATAACAAAGTGGTTTGAATCTTGCGACATGTTACGACGAGCACTTCGAGGACCCTGTTGTACGGCTGCATTTATTTAAGTACTACATTCATGTGTTCATGTTTTTATTCATCGTTTTACAAGTTCGTTGAATTAATATGTTTTACACATCCTCCGCGCGCGTAATGCTCGAGGACGAAGTGGTTTGTGGTAATTTGTATACTTTGTACATACATCCCGGAAGATGTACCTGTCAGATTTGTTACGGCGGTACTGAAAACGTAAGTAAAAATCGAGACAGCGAAACCGGACAGGAAGACGAGTCAGTGCGAGAAAGAT
This sequence comes from Mimumesa dahlbomi, assembly GCA_917499265.3. Lineage (NCBI taxonomy): Eukaryota > Metazoa > Arthropoda > Insecta > Hymenoptera > Crabronidae > Mimumesa > Mimumesa dahlbomi. Next base: position 14,765,617 of record OU824118.1, read on the forward strand.
AAGTCCCTGACGTACCGAAGTGCGGTGAAATCAAGATATAATCGGCAACGAAAGAAAGAAAGAGTAAAATGAAAAATCACCTACACACAATCGCAAATTGACTTGTTTATGTGTATCTCCAACGAGTTCCTCGTAAATTGATAGCTAATAAACTATTACAGTTATCGAGATAAAACAAAATGCAAGGTATGAAAATGTGTGTTCATTTTTGTACTATCCCAGAAGGTGTATAATGACGTTCACTGTGCAGCGATCAGGAAAATATCGTCACCTTTTTGTAGAGAGTTAGAAAACATCGGTTTCGAATCGGTGCTATTAAATAATTCGCCTAGATTATCGATGATTTCGCAGAAAGTGCATCACGATCAACCCGGCTGTTTTTCCTCTGAAATTGCCCTCTCATATTGACAGAGTATATGTTCGCGGGCACGTCATACACGTTTTATTCCGTTTGTATATTCACGGTTATTAATTTCCACTCCGTCGACATTCCACCCCGGCTGCATTTCCGACATAGTTAACGGATACTCGTGATGCTAAACGCAGCTCGTCCCTGACCTAGCAAAGTAGCGGAGTTAGTAAAAGCTAGCTAAGATCGGTAGCGTGTAATGAAAGAAAAGAGGAAGGAAAGGAAGAAGAGGCCGTTAACCCAAATATCTCGACCGGTGTGCCTAAGCATCGGCGTTTCCTCTCACGCTTATTATTATCACGATCACCCCGTTCCCAGATAACGTTCCCTCTTGTTTCCGACTTTCAGATAACTCTAATTAAATACCCACCGACGCAGCTCTCCTTTCGCACGAACGCGAATTCGTCGCCCGCGATGCGTTCGCGTCTAATTTCTATTTCATCCTAATTCACCGGAAGGAATAGCTCCTATCTGTTCATCGTCATTAGTGCTCGTCGGAGAAAACGTACTCGGCGATTGAAACGCCGGATGATTAGGCGATGAACGAAAGGAAATTTAACGGGAGAGATGAAAAGTGAGAGCTAGCTCTAGTCTTTTATATACCGCTTTCTTTGTGACGAGAAAATATGAAAAATGAACGGGACTTTTAACATGTTCATGATTTGTGTTTAAAAAATGATTGGTCGAAGAGGTTCTCAAATGCAAATTCGTACTAGACACGTAAAGCGAACGTACTTTATATGGCAACGTTTCAGATACGGTAACGTATCGGGATCTCAAATACAGTATACGATTACTTGTAACGTAATTGCTTTACGTAACGCGGCATAATCTGATAGATACATAAATATATGTTCCGTGGTGCACGTGGTGCAGTTTAGTGGAACGGGACTCAAGAACCGCGTCACTGTAAATCGGTCAGCCAAGTTACACAGACGAGCTTTCTCTTTGATAACCTGTGATAACCTCGTTGACACACGAAGTATTTTACGCTCACACATCTTTGCTGTTCCCTCGCCTACACGTCCATCGCGATTTTCCATCGAGATTCCTTTGATATATCGTGTAAATACCACATCGTACAATATACATATAACGTTCATAATCGCATTAAATAACTGAATTCAGCCAGGTAAAGTCACTAGAAATTCAGTTCATGTGTCTGTAGAACATCCCTTTTTATCAGTATTTCTACACCTGCCAGTGTAACACCTCTTCTTTCAATAAAAAATTCTTCGCATATCAGATCGCTATCGCTATCTAACAGTTCGTGTAATCGCAATAGGAAAAGCTGTGAACGTTTATGATGACACAGTTCTCGTACGGCGGTATCTAATTTTGTATACGGGGGTCAATGGTCCCGGGGAGTATACCTGGGTGGTTTTAATCGATCATTATCAGGGCTAGCGGATCACCGTGAGCCCGACCATTAATCAGATCTTCGTTAAGATCGATATCGATTACACGGGGAGAATCAAGATGAGAAATATAAAGAACGCTCACCGTCGGGGCTTTGGACGTAGTATCTCGTGGCCAGAATCGGATATGCAGATGCTCAGGCTCAATGGTCCCCCATAGTGTTCCGGCGGCGCGACGCCGGTTTGGACGGTTTGCTGCTGTGGATTGGACATGCCGCCAGAACCGGAAGTGCCACTCAAAAATAGCGGCTGCTGTCCACAGGCGTCCATGGTGGGTCGCTCGACGTTCATTGTGTCTCCAGTTGCTAATCGCGCTGGAAGACCTACGAATTGAATGAACATTTTTACCGGTCGATGTTCGACAAATGTTGAATAATCGTTTAAGAACGTAGAATTTTGTATGTGTATACTTTCTTGTGGGGTTGGTGAAGAATAGAAAAATTTGTGAATGAAAACAAAGACTGCTCGAGTATTTTCTCGCCAGAGAAATTTCGCCAGTCTTTTGCACATGAAACGCGTACGATCGGGAAAATCTTTGAAGGAAAGTAATTATGCGAAACTTTCTCGAGCTGGAAGGTCATTAACGAGTAGCTGGATAATTCTATGAGATTAATTAACGTTAAGATAATATCACACCGCGGGAAACAATTATTCGCCTAACTATTTGTCTATGTGGTGTTTGTTAGTGTCGCGTAGTGATAATCATTACGGCGTAATTAACGCCATGCGTGCTATACATAAATGACAAATATAGATATACGCGTTTTCTAAAATAAAAAAGGCATATGCAAACTTTCTACTGCAACCTGTATGTATGTTACATACATACCAGTATTGTTACATTGCTAGGAACGAATAATGTTGTACCACTTTAATTCAGAAATAATGTTCTCCATCCGTCGTGTTTAAGAAAAAGGATAATTTCCAATCTATTAACGCCTATCCAACTGGGCTACAGATAATATACAAGTGTACCGAACCTTTACCTTTAACAGGTTTAGACTGTTACAATCTTTATTAACAATGTTGAAGTATGTGGTTGGGTAAGTTCATAATTACCGCAGAAAGTCCGTCATCTAGATGATTGGGATCTACATACTTACGACCGTCTGATTGAAAACCAGTTATCAACTAGATCGCCTCCCGGAACAGTTCTACTATTGAGCTCGAGGCAGGCAGAGTTCAATTGAAAATAGGAAAATTAAAGGCGCGCATGTTACGAGATTTTTCGTGACCATTGAATCGTGACTTCTTATACATACTTGCATTTAGAGAACGTTATTCTCATATATGTACAATATCGAGCTGTTACTTTCCCGTATAGACCAGTCCAGTACATTATTCACAAACCGATAGAAATAATACCTTCATAATGCGATAATATTGACTTCCAATCACGGTATTGAGTATACCGTCGACTGGAACATGCTACGCTATTAATACCAGTATTCTATGTCAGATAGAAATATTGAATATTCAAATAAATTACATCTTAATAGGATAAGCCCCAGGCGGACAGTAAAGTGTATAGTTATTCTTTTATTTCGTTCGTTTTCTGAATAGACATAAAAGAGAGAAATTGTCCGCCTGCATGATTTTCGTTCCCATAGGCTTCACACGGAAAGTGCGTAAATGCATCGATGCACAGGGGCAAATGGAGGTGGGTGGAGTTCAATGTGGTCCGTTGCATAAGCGGATAGTAGCGGTTGGTAGTGCATTTCGATTAACCCCTTGTAGAATGGTGATTCTCCGCGCATGAACGATCTCATAATTCAGTGAGCCGGTCCACAGGGGAGCCTGAAGCTCGTTTGGTCAATCATCAGAATTGCATTTTATTCGAATGCGTAGGCGTTGGGCATATTAAAGTAGAGCTAACACCGAACGGTCATGATGGCATGGGATTAATATTTTAATGCAATGCAAGTAATGGGACCATCGATGCAATTAATATATTACTATTAAATGTGCAAAATTACTGCGAGATGAATTAAGATCAAATTTACAAATTTGGGTGACCCTTTCGTCGAATGTCTTTGGCTTTCAAGACGGACGAACGCATAGCGTTTGCGAACATTCGTGTTGCTCGATTTGACGGCCCTTGTATGCAATTACTCTGCCTGGCTCCCAAAGTGCTTCCTTAAGCGTGCGTTTCAAGAACAGCTTTGCCTCTCTTCTCACCCCTACTTCTCCATAAAATAAAAGCATGCGTGCGATGTTAGTTGCTTTTTCGTTGAATTTTCGCCCATGTAATATTCGCGGAATCTTGGAATTCCGAAGGTCTTCCAAGTGGTTTAATTTCTTCCGGGGATTCAATTTCTTCACCAGTTGCATATCAAATAATTCACAATTTTTTAATTACCAATCAAATTTTACTACGATCGTGGATAGCTTTGATTGTTCAGATTATGCGTACTGAAAGCGATTCTTCAAACATTTTACACGTTATGCTATGATATCATGTGTCAATTATGAACTCTTTATTAGCGAGTTATTCGAGACATATTGTCCTACTCTATTTGCCACTATTCCATCAAATAGTCGCCATTTCCATTTTTTTTCGTTTACAAATCTCTAGTCAGCTTGATCTCTCCTTATCTTCGGTTCTGCTCTAATTCAGTTCCACTAGGTACTAGTTATGATTTTTTCCAACAAGTTTTTTACTTACGCTTCTGGTTTATCTTTTTCTTACTATCACTATGCTGTTCCGCGAGAGTTACACGTACGTGTAAAGAATGTAAAAACAAACTATCTTACAAATTTAATTAATATGTTTTCCGACGTTCAAATGCACAATGCCTTGAGTATCTAATTGTGACTTTCTGGGAAGTCGTTCGATGTGAACGAATTCACCAAAAACGATGCTGTCCCGGGTATATTTAATTGACCTCGAATCCTCCTCCTTCACATCTGCCTTTCTAACAAACCGAAAGTACGTGTACACGCTTATGCACACATACGTATAATCGCAAATACAAAACGTACAATGGAAGTTATACTTTACGCAGGCTTGTCATCCACGAGAAAAAGTTCAGGGTCAAATGACGGTGGTTACCGTGATTTCACGGTACAGGTGGAAAATTACGGGCGCGCCGTAGAATCCCATGTGTACGGAAACAGAACCCACCTCTGTTATTTTTTTAACCGCAGAAACTTCTTATTCTATCCCATGCGACCGTACGGAAAGTTTAGCACACAATAAATATTTGTGAAAAAAAATCTCAATCCATAGAAAAAAAGATTATTTAAAAATCTTTCACTTGGACATGTTACAGCATCGTCTATCAAAGCGTATCCAAAGTCGGCGACACGAAATTCAAAAATCTGTTGAAAGAAATTGAAAATTTCTCAATTTCCCAATGACGTATACACCTAGACACATCTCTGAGGTAAAGGAAGCCGTGTGTGCCCTGGTTGAAAGATAGCGAAATAATAAAACAATCGAGCGTGCGCGTGATTTAACGCGGACGCGGAGAAAATTCGTGTTCCAGGGAGGCGTACACGTGGGCGTAAACAAAAGTACGATTCTGCCTGGGGCGCGGAATGTACTCGACGCGGCGCTGGGGTCCTGTACAGCCAGGCAGACCGTACGGCATTGAGTACGTACATACGGCGTAGCACGGCGTGTACAGCCGTCCGCCCCGCGGCCGCCGCATTCCAAGGGCTGCCCAAACCAAAACCTATATCGCGTATACCCATCTCGCTCGCTTCTCCTCCTTTCTCCCGTCGACTCTTTTTGTCGTTGTCCTACTCTTTACCCTCTCCGCCAGTGTCTTTCTCCCCCCACTCACGACCCTCTTATTCGAGCCCTCCGCTGCTGATCCTCTCTGTACGAGAAACGCAGCTTCACTTACTTTTCTCTCTCGCTAGTATCGCTACGACACCTGGCACGATCCCGCGGTCGAATCCTCGATCGATCGATCGATTGACCCTCTTTTTCTCTTCTTATTTCGGAAACAGGCGAAGGGAAAGAATGCACCGTCGGAGAACAGAAAGAATGTATGAATCCCCTTATGTACGAAAGATCGTGTGCCCCGAGGTAGAAATGACTTTCCTTGGAACTAGTCTTTATGGATGTCTCCGCACATTTATCATCATTGCTTCATGTGGTTCTCCCTACCTCCCCTCAACCCGTAGCAATCCTATCTTACCGATTCATCCAGAGGAGACGCATGGTTGCATTCCATCGGTGCATATCACCGCGTGCCTTACCCCGTTGGTCACTCGTAACAGTTCTTTTCGTGACTACTTCTGAATGTTAGGTTAGAAATGCTCCTGCAAGGTCGTAGATCAATGCAACGTTTGGGATCGTTGAAAATGCAGTTTGATATCGAGTACGTAGGAAGAAATGGTCAAACGTATGCAAATCCGATTCGTGGCACGAGGCTTTTGTATGAGAATTGTACTAAAGAGCTGGAAAAATGTATTTCGCAATTGAATACTGTATAATTGAATTCAATTGAGAGTTATAAACAGAAATAGTTTGAACTACACGATTCAAGTGCACTTGTATTATCGTGGTTGAATCTGATTATACCAATTTGTATATCTATCTTTGCATCGGTAAGATCCTAGCAATACATTTCTATTCGCTAAATATGCTTGCAGGTGTAATTATTTATTGAAGTTGTGAATACGGAGAAGGAGAATCGGTCAACACCAGTTGCGCTGGATTCGTAAATGCGTTTAACGCAGCTGTAACACCATACGACGACTTCGGTATTACGGAAAAGAAATCAATTACACTTTTCTCGGTGTAAAACATTGCTGTCGCTTATTTTGCTATTAGATGAGAACATATGATGCGAACCCGTATCAATGTCTCCTTGTACGTCGTTGAACCGGCGAAAGTCCAAGAAGGAGGATCACGATCTATCAGACGAGAGAGCTCTTGCGAGTGTGCAGCCTACGCGGTAACCGGTTAGCTGTAAATCCTCCGGACGGTCCAAATCGTTCTTTCACAAAGGTTTATGCAGCACATTATGACTTCCAACAAGATCGAAGTTAGTTCTGATTTTTTTTTTATTTTAATAAAGGGAATTCTATCTCGAAACTGGCATTAAAATTTCGAGGTTACCGAGCCGTGGACCGTTTGATTTTTTGGTCAAACCAGTCTTCAAAACTTATTTGATGTTAAAGTGTGTGCAAACTTTTCTATGCCAACAGGTTCATAAACTTTTAAAGCCACGCTTGTTATTCAATGTCAATCGCTTTGAGGCATATCGCATCTTAATTATTGCGAAATATTGGTCAATGGTAAAAGACAGTATTATCAGGACTATTAACAGCGACGGTGTTTTTAAACATTGTGTCAGATATATTTATATTTTTAATTTTTATCATCAACGAGTAATACATGTATATAAACATCGTTTGGTTAAAAGTCGTATATTGATAAAAACTAACATGTTATAAATATGCAGAATATATTGAGTTACAAATAAATATAGAAACTTTATTGAGCAAGGAGTTAAATTATAGTATCACCTATAACATTATAAAAGTAACGATGCATATAACTAGTTTACCGTGTCATATACGATATAAAAATACTGTTGCTGTCGGAGTCAGAATTTTTCTACACTTATACGCACTTCTTTGAAATTCCTTAGTCTATTTGTTAGTCTACCTAAATAAAATGTGTGCATTTAACTTACCAAAGTACCTTCAACGTGTTGATGGAGATAAACATATGTACATCTTCGGCATGACGAACACTTAAAGTGCATCCGTAGGACTGTTTACGAAAAACTTCACTTCTTATCTGAAATGCTCATTTTCCTTTCATCGTTCTACAATCACTGATCTCTCCATAACAATCGAAACACGGTACGTAATATACACGCGTACATGATCACCGTCAAATACTGCCGACGATGATCCGCAAAATTGTAAACACATATGAAACTTTTAAACCGAACTCCGCAGGTGATGTTGACGCATATAGAATCGGTCGAAATGAACAATCTCCCTCGATGATGAAATAGAACGGTTCACATTCTTACGATATTTCCGCGAATGATAGTCGCGATCGCATCGCGAGAGAATATATTCGCGTACACGTCCGTTTGAGTCGCCGCTTTTCGGCAGCTGTCAATTACTAGCAATACAGGCGCCGTGTTTGTGCAGCATCCCAGCAGAACCACTTTCGGTCCAGGCAACAAAAAAATTATGAGAAATAAGCTAAGAAGACGACATTTCCGCCATCTGTCGTCTGATACCACACTACACAATCTAAATCACAGACGAGAGATAAGATAGACCTTGCACCTTATGGCGTTTCGTGCCACGAAACTGAATTACCGACGCGTTAAAATTTCAGAAGATTTAAAAAGAAAAATCTTTGACTAATCACATTAAAGTAGACAGAGTATTCTGGGCAAACTTCTGTGTAAAGAAAAAAGGGGCCGAGGACCACCTTATCATTTTTGTAAAGGAGTTACCAGCTTTCTGTAACTATTTATATATGTATTTGAATTAACAATCAAAATGAAAATTTCATAATTATGACCTGCCCACACATAATCATCTACCCTATTGACAAAGTAACCTCACACATCGGTAATTCAGTTCCCGGGGATTTATCCTATATCTCGTCTGGTCTCTGGTGCATCCGCAGAGCCCCCACTTTGTGGACCGAGATTTCTAGTGGATGCAAGTTGATGCAAGACTGTGTTGTAGTGTGATGCACGTCAAATCCATCGTAATTTTTAATCTTGCCAATTCGGATTCTTGTTTATCTCAATTTGGTTTGGACTGTTAACCTTCGGCGGACTATGCAGGAGCTTCCCTACGTGCTGTCGGAATATGGAGAAATAAATTCGCTTCTATATAAGCCTATCAATTCTACTCAGCGAATCAAGGTAGAAATATTGTATTGTAAACTTCTTGTTTGCATCCGCGGTTTTATGTCACTTAATTCATGATAATGTGTTACACTGATGCTTCATTGTTTTTAGTTATAGTTACAGTGTTTCTAAACTTTGGGTTTTATACTTGCAGAATCGAAATTTATTTGTTAATTACTAATTATCAATAGTCTGGTGCTAAATTTCATTGACTAATATGTGAATGATTGTTTGTAGTACACATGTTTCAACGTCTCATCAAGCTACATTATACTAGGCTCGACCAGTGGCAGTATATATCTCTTCTCCAGAAATCCATGTATCTTTTTACAAATAATTCCACTATCGGTATGTAAACTTGATATCTTATAATCTATTCTAAATGATTGGAGCGTTCTAAAAAAAGGAAAGAATATATCACACTTGAAATGAAAGATTATTATCTATAATTACTTTCTTAAAAATAGGAGGGTGCAGTTTTTCGTGTTCAGATATCACCTGACGAAAAAACAATAGCATTAGCAACAACACGTGGGTCAGTTTGTTTGGTGGCTTTGAAACCGACACCAAAATTAGTAGCAGTGTCAACAGAACACCTTTATGAACGAGTGACCTGTCTTTGCTGGAATGATAATAGTTCTGAAATATACATTGGAGATGGGGCAGGCAAAATTTCTGTTATGGTATTATCCATATTCTCGGTGAGTTTATTTTCTGTGTATACCATGCTTTAATAGTGCATTAAGGATAATAATAAAGATATGACTAATCTTCCCAGGTCAATGGCATGTTTCAAGCTCCAACCTGTACATTAATGAACCTAGATTCGGATATAGTACAGCTTAGTTTTTCTTCCCCATTGCTACTGGTTTCCACCCTGACTCGGTGTTACATTTGTGACACTGTACAGGAACAATACAAGCAAATAGGAAATAAGGGTCGAAATGGAGAATTTGGAGCATGCTTCTACAAAACATATCAGGCCGAGAATAACACTGCAAAGAGTACCACTCAAAAGGATGAGAAGCTAGTCAATAGAAAACGTTCCTTTAATTTTATCCCGGAAAACGATAACAGCATTCAAGATGGAAACTCTCCTAAGATATTCTGTGCTCGACCTGGCTCCAGACTTTGGGAAGTATCCGCGAATGGTATCGTGATGAAAACTCATCAATTCAAGGAAGCCTTAGCCACGCAGCCGGTAACAATTTGCAAACCGGTCACCGCAACGTCAATTAAGAAAAATGAAACTGAGCAAACCTGGCCGGCACAGTCAATTAACTTCCCCCACCTGTTCATTATCTCAGAGAAATACTTATTTTCTTACACGTCCAGGGGCCTATACGTTATTAATCCGGCTAGTGCAACTGTAGTATTATGGAGCAATGATTTTACGAATATAACAATGGCGGAGACAATAGAGAATAAAATATATTTGATGTCCAGCGATGGTGAATTTCATTGCTTGAGCCTGTCCTCCTTGGACTCATTAATTCTAAGACTATACAATGGGAAACAATACTACGAGTGTTTGCAGGTGTGTCTGTCGTATAAAGTACAATTAGAGAAAGTAATTGGTGCGGATGTTAGTGAAATTTGTGATGTAGACAGTAAGCTAGAAGTACTTCGGGACGATGAACTGTCGACCATGTTGCATCCGATCGTACAGCATCTACAGTCCAGTTTCGAGACCCGTCCGAAAAAAATGGAGTCTGGCATTGTTGTTGTTCATCCTGGTAATACAGATATAAACGACGAGGATAGTTTCAGGTACCGATCTGTATCCTACGATTCTCCAACGCAAGTTTCTGTGGCAACGAAATCGCTTGAGGTGCCCACCGATTCATCGCCGACTAATTCCACGGAGAACATAAACGAAATCGATGATACGAATTGCAACGCGAATACACAGAAAGTAGAAGGAACAGATAACACGGTATTAAACATTAATGACGAATCAAACGTGAACAAAAGCACTACTCAGAGAGTGCAAGCTGATCTGGAGGCCATATATTCGCTGGCCGCCAAAATCAGTCCTTCAACAAACGAGAAGGAACTTGAGAAAATCATGGCAGACATAGATCAACGAATGAACGTCATCCGAGATTTTTATGAGAATTTAACTGATTTGAAAGGCTTTGTGTACGAAGTGCTGCGTAGTGCCGAGCTATACTACTTCAACACCTTACTTGAAAACACATCCGCTCAATTATTTCATACATTCACCAGCCCTATGATTATTAATCAGTTCTTGAAAGCTTTCGTCAATGTAGCACAGGATAGTGCAAGGTGCGCCTGTGGTAATTCCTGCCCCACGACTCAGTTAACAGAACCAAAGTTCATCGGGATCGGCAGATCCCTTTTTCGAAAGATGGACACGAACGAGGAGTGTTTGAACTTGTGTAAAAGAGTACCTTACCTGTGGCGAGAGTATCTCCCAGTTTACCTCGAGCGTAATAGTGTATCGAATGAGATTCTGCGTCAGTGCCTTCAAACCAGGGACAATGTTATTCTTTCAATTATCTTGCCATTGCTAGATGCTGGGCAATGGGGTCTAGTTGCGTCATACGTTACGGAGATGAAGGAAGGAAAGTGTTTATTCTCGGGCAAGTTTAAGGAAAAAATAAATGGAAGTGCAATTGATTGGAATGGTATTGCACGAGAGATTACGCAGAAACAGGGACCTGATGCGACAATGATGTTCTTAACGAGGGTGGAGAAATGTATACCAAATGTTCCTATTGATAAAAGGTAAAGTTCGTATAGACATGATGTCCTTAATATTTATAAAAGAAATATTTAATTACTTTCGATCAACTTGATTTGTTGCAGTACATTTCAATCGCTAGTATTCACGAAGATTTTGTATCAGCACGGAATGAAACACGCGGTGGAATTCAACAAAACTGCTCTGGAATCTTCTGAATACAATACAATGTGTTCAAGCAAGGTAATTTAAAGTAAATTTAAGAAATATATCTATATTTCTTCTAATGATCTTAATTACTTGTAGGTGCGGGATCAATTGATAGAAGTTTTAGAGAAAGACCTGGGTCGCCCTGTTAAGAAAAGCGTTTTTGGCAGCGGGGCACATCACTGGGGTATGCGTTACCAGAACAAGTCGTCCACGTGCCCATGCTGCACCCTTTCTCTGCAGACACCGGTTCTATTGGGCAATAATGGAATCGCGATATTCTGCTGCGGCCACGCGTACCACGTCAACTGTATGATAGAGAAGAAACTGACCACCTGTAATCTCCACTCGTAATTGTACATATTGTGACAAACAATAAACCTAGTGAACACAACTGGATGAAGGTACTAACGTTAGAAATACGGTTCTCTTTAAGGTTGAACTTCGAAATGTTTGTTTTACAGAACGGAATGAGATGTAGAGAAATTTTCAACCTGGCTCGAATTGTTCTTGGAGTACAAATCGTATACATCTATCGAATATTGTAATAATCAAATGTTGAAAGTTTAACGTATAAATTTATTGTTTCGATACATAGAATTCTTTATCACAGTTGAATCTCGTTAACAATGAAATCTGACGCGAAACTTAAGAAATAAATATCTGTATTGAAAGTCTTTATTAAAAACGTTTCGTCTATAGTTAAAAATATATAAATAGTAATATTGTTAATGTTTGTTACAATAAATAATAGCTTGTTGAAGTGGCACTAATGTGATCCAAAGATCTATTGTTAAGTCTTTTCATATACAAAGTACAATATCACTTTCGTAGAGATATGTCGAAACAATTACATACAATTAGAAGCACCAAGATTAGAAATTCGAAATACGTTCTCGTGGAAAAGTATAAAACTGAATGCGTTCGAGTAAAATGTACAATCTCAGTCAGAAATTAGATAATCTTTACAGGTAAGATGATTCGATACTTACACTGAATGCACAATTATGTTTCGGATCTACTCTGCATATTTACATATCTCTCATTCTTTGTTAGACTATTGTCTACGTCGTTTTTTTATACATCTAATTTGTACTTTTTTTTGTAAATTATGTACAGAATATACATACATGTATATATTTGTTCCATCTTAGATGGCAATTCTAATTTGCTCACCACTTACCTTATCCGATGCAATCTTATTAGTTAGCTTCAGACAACTTATACAGGGTGAGACATTTAATACTCACTGTTAATACTTCCTTAACAAATTTAAAACTTATCATTCCATGTACAAGCGGCGACGAATTACTTGACCGGTTAACCCACAGCATGTATCTCAAGCCGCCTGTACGTCAAGTCATGCGCTTACAACAGTGTTTCTCAACCAGTCTCTCAATATATCACCCAAAGAATGTTCCGAAAGTAAAAGACCCTTTATCAAAAGTATCTCTACTACTGTAGCATGTCAGCACTCTTACACGTCATAGGAATTTAAGATTTCTTATTTCCCACAATCAATGAACTAAAATTGAAAGACACTGGTATAGAGTGAGACTCGTCGCTGCTGGCCGTGACCTGTTTACTCCACTTTACGACACCTAGCTACATATTTCCCATGTAATTATGGTGCAGTAGACAGTTTCTAGCTGGGTAGCACAGCGTATCGCAAATATTCTGTCTTCTACGGCAACATTATCTTTTCTGACAAGGTTCCATTTCATAAAGTATTGTCAAGTGCTTCGCGCTCCATGTTTTCAACACTTAAGCAAAGTTAGCATCCCCTACGTGCTTCGTAGGGCTCTAGAAACAAACTAATTGACTCGTCCCAACTGTTTCCAGATGGTTTTACTAATGAAAATGATTAATCGAAGGTTCGGATCATTTTCATTTTTGTCATTGCGAAACTATTACTTGTGGGATCATTGGAGTTTTGATATACATTTAAAGAAAAAGTATATGCTTCACCCTGTATAGTTGCCATGCAATTTCAATTATTTCCGAACGAGTTGATTCCCATTCTATATATACTTGGCTGTTGTAACGTTAAAGATACAGAGACTTACAAAAAGAATCGTGGGAATCGGTAAATGTTTCATCTTAAAAATAAACAAATTAGTTAAAGCGTTTTGTTGCAGTCTATCAGTTGTTTTTGCACCCGATGCGTTTGACGAAAAGTGAAATGTCTGAAGAAACTTCCTTGTAAACTCTGGAAGGAGTACCTTGTACACTAGTCATAAATATATCACAGATGAAACATCAATTATCGTAATGCACGACCGTTCAATCGTGAGTGATTAAAAAGAAATGAAACTTCTTCTCTGTCTTTGTACAATACTTAAATCTACTTAGTAGAGCTTCGTTGCCCGATGTTTGTAAATTTCTCGCGTTACAATGCAGCGAGACTAATAAAATAAAACACGTGTCCTACATCGCGTACAAAACATTATAAGATATTGTATACAGGGTGAATCACTCAGCATTAGAACTTGTAACATCTCCGTTGATATTAACAAGAAAATGTTATCTGAATGTAATCTTGAATCCAAACTAGTTCCGCAGCTTCGAAATCTCAGAACACCTGACCATGAGAGCAGAACATTTGCTAAAATACATGCATATTGGCAACAAGTAATGTTTTATTATACATCTTCTGCTATTGTTAAAACCAGCGGAGACGTTTTGGGTTCTCGTATCGGGTGCCCATATATGATTCGTCTGAATAAAGATTTTGATTTTTGGCAGCGATTGGCCTACGCATTATCCCACTGGATATTTATAAGTTGGCGTGAAGCTTTACAAAATGATCGTTTCAAATCCACCTCAAAAGGTAAAATAAAAATATTTGAACAAACGCAGGAAGAATCGCCACGAGGAGTGCGTACGAATACAAAAAATTTCGTGACGGAAAATCGACGATTACATTTTCCGTTACAAATAATATATAATTCTATGCAAATCTCTATTTTCCTTCTTTTGCCAGTGGAATTTCGAGGAGTACATAATGTAATATGTAAAATAGAAAATTGTTCGAATAAAATCAAGTGAAAATTAATAACGTTACGAATCCACGCAGTTTTCGAATCTACAAGAACGTTTCCGACCCACATAATTATGTTCAAACTTCATCTGAATGATCATTGTATGCTTACAGAAGCATACAGTATTATGAATTTCCGAGTTGCAACTCCAGACGAAATTTGAACCTCTCCGTAAAGTCGAGAAATGTTAGGATTCGTCGAATCAATACGTGAATTACTATATTACAATGAGAGTTTAAATATTGTCGAACTTTTTACTACAAGTTGATTGCATTGATTCAAATCAAGAATCAGATATATTTAATAAAGTATTATTTGAAATATTCATTTGAGACACACTAATGAAAGAGTCAAATTGAAAATATAAGAGGAGTTATCATCATTTGATGGGCTAACTTAAACACAAATGAAGATCTAGCAAATAACTTTAATCCTTCTGGATCCCATGGATCATTCTATACTTCAAATCTTCCAATTTGTAGTAATACTTAATCCAATTTGTCTATTTAACATCTGTAAAACTGTTTTCTCATCCAAAAGGATTAAAGTGACGATAGTTCGAACAAAATATGTGGCTTATTTTTGAAAGCACAATCATGTTTTGTAGATATGTATCTTACGCTGATAGAAAAAGCCGTCCATAGAGGGTCGAATTAGAGCTGCATTCTATGATACACTTACCCATTAAACTCCATATACATTTCTCTCCAGGCAACTTCTATTATATAAATAAGATCGACTAAAAGATACGCAAAATGAAATGCTACATAAAACGAAAAACATAATAAATAATTCTGCAAACTCGTGAAACAACGGGAATGATTGCAGAATTCGTGAGAGTTGCATGATTTGTTAATTCGTTGATGATTATCGCATTGTGCGCCTAGTGATACATCTTTCGTTGAATGTCAACGAATCAGCGTGATTACTGGCAACTCGTCATCACATCTTTGAGCGGAATTTCTAACACTGTAAAATTTTTAAATACTGCAACGATACTTCGTACTCGTATTTCTGTAAATTCTGCAATACTATGTTTCTTTTTTGCCTGGTTAACGCAAACAGCACAGAAATCAATTTTGCAAGGATCACAGTAACAAACTTCAACTATTAACAGCAGCCCTGGCATACCTATAAAATTATTGTCAAAAAAGAATTCATAACGTTTTGTTTGCTTGATAAACGTTGATACGGTTTGTAAACATTGATTTTAATAGTCTACTCTGCTTACAAAAGGAAACAATTACTTTACGTTACTGTTTCTCGGCATACGGAATATTCGAAGATGCTTACAAAACTTTTACACCTGAATTCTTCGACCTTTCATTTGAAGATAACTAAAACGAAATTCGTGGCTCAACGATATCGTTAATGAACCAACAGTATTCATTTACTGTCAACAATTCTATAAATGGTAATTTTAATGTCTAAAATGCTTACAAAAATTTCTTTGTAGTCGCAGCGTTACTTTTACTTTTTCAATTCTTTGATTCTACGTTGGAATGAAACGAAATAACTTAATGACATTAAACACTAAAAGCATCTTATGTCTTCCGCCATTAATTTTATACATATTAAGACGCTTACGATGTTGCAACAGAAAATTCATGACAGTATGAGATCATCAAACAGTACTTTCTGTACTGTTACCAGTTTTGCAGAAGCGAGTTTTTAGCTTCGATGTTTGGCTTACAAAATTTCTTAACATTACACAAGGAAGAACCTTCGTGTGTAAGGCTGTTAAGCGTTCCGCGGCTTTTTCGTTATTCTGTGAACGCCGTTGTCATGCCCTAAACTTCTTACAAAATTAGTCTTATAATTATTATCTCCGTGTGTAATGGACATAAATATATTCAATAAATAAAATATTATGTACCGTCAGATATAAATCATAAAAAAGACAAATTAAACTAAAATTAAAAAAAAGTCTCACAGTTATTTGTACCTTGGGCAAAAGAATATTATAAATCTGTTGGATCTGCCTATATGTGTACTGAACAGATGAAATATGTTTCTTTTTATCTCGATTGTGTAAAACCTTCCAAATACGATTTTGTATGTTGTACAATGCAATGATATACGGTCAAACAACGATCTAGTTGTTTTCTCGTTCATTTGTTTACACAGGGCATAGGATATAACAAAATTCGATGCTGGTAAAGTATTCCATGTCATTTGTTTGGAATATCATGTTATCTGGCAATGATTACTACGAACGTTTAAAAGCCCATTAAAATACCAGCTCTGGAGAAAATAGAATTTCTAAATATTATACGTGCGAAACTTTTTCTATTTTTCTGACGTTCATCAACTTTGGGACCAAGCGATGTTTTCGTATGAAAACCGTAAAAGTAATAAAAAAATTCAAACGTATTGACAAGCGCGTCAAACGTTTCGAAGAAGTCGCAATGAAAGTATCATCGTATCAGAGAAAACTTTATACAGAAAGGGCGCACACACAGTGCTAACGAACACGTGGGAAAACGAAGGTTTTGTTTTGCTGTTTGTGTGCATTTCGGGGACTTTAGAGCTACGGATACATTATAATTTAATTATCTAAAACAATACTTATAGTCAAATTGTCATTTCGTACTATTTTGCGGAAACTGTATGCCGTTGTGCTCTGACAATCGATGCAAGAATATTTCCTTCTAATATTTTGGAGTGTAGCGTGGATAAAAAGATTAACCCTTTGCGATCCCACTATTTTTTATCACCAATATCATTACAGTAAAGTAACTTGTGCATCGAACATTCACGACTCACAAGCAATTAAATGGCAAGTGTTTCTACGATGAAATAAAATAATACTCGAATGGAAAAAGGTGTCGGGTCGCGAAAGGTCGAAAGACTAATAAATTAAACAATTGGACTATCAGTAGATTATGCACGATCCAGCGTTTCTTAGCGCTAAACTATATATAGTCAGTGACTATACAATGAATGGCACATAAAAATGTAATCATGTACGAGATATATACGTGATCATGCAGTACTCTCGTTAAAGTAAGTTTACAACACAAACAACGCGGGATTCCCATGGCCGGCATCTAAAACAGGATATTTAACTATCTTGTACTGTACTCTGTGAGATTTCCTCGTCCGCTTCCTGGTACTTGTTAAAAGGTACCAGTTGCTCAGCCCTTTGCGGTCCTCTTGCCCTTTCATTCTCTCTAAAAAATGATCCGTATGTATTAAAAAACATTTGAATAATTAAAAAAGAAAAATGAAAAAATCAATTAAATAGATGGAAATTAAATGTTAACTAATTCTAAGGTGTTAATTCTCGTGTGTTTACAAACATTTGCGCTCGCATTTTTAAATAAAACAGGACGGACCGCACAGGGATAAGCTAATTCAACAAACGATCGTTTTGTGATACAATAAAAAATCAGTCTGTACAGCTTTGATCTCACAGACACTATCATGTATGACTTATTCATCGTGATGCATTATTTTAATCAAGATTCCTTCGAAAGGTGAACCACTGATTACGCTTTGTATTTGGTATTTCTTTTTTGAAGAGGCTTCCTCTCTCGCGGGAAGACAAATCACAGTTTTTTAATATTTTATTCCCTCTTTACTGAAACACATTTCTCTTACGTGTCCAATTCTCAGTCATTTTTAACTCCTTCATGTGTAAAAGATGTGTAAGAAATGTGTGAGTGGACCTCGTTTTAATACATATAAATTCCACAAAAAAGAACAATTGAAAGAATAATTACAAGTAATTGATATTCATATCCGTAAGTATTGAGTGTCAACGAAAATAATCAGGTAGGTAAAACGTTTCTTTAAAGAAAACATGTAAACACATCGTTAATGAAGAAATATAAAAAATATATATCTTTTACTACTAAACATGAAAGAGTTCGTCCTGGTGTTTAACAGATACTTTAACACAATTTCCTTTTAATCCCAGTACAATCGAAAAACAGTGATCGCTATTATTTACATCGCATAATTTCATGATATTTATCAATCACGCAAACAAAACGAATTTGGATATGAAGTCCGATTATACAAGGATTAAATAACGCGCTTCAAGTGCGTTTAAGAAAAGAAAAATAAATTTGTCAATGATACAAAGCACCGTACATAATTTGGACACCATAGAAACGGCCTAGGTCGTTCGCAGGATTCATTATATTACATTTTCGGTGTGCTGGGTCATGGGTTAAAATGATCTCTGTTTGAAATAAATATTTTAAAATGCTTGAAAAATACACATACACGCAGAAAAATTTCCCAGCACCACACTTTCGTCCCCCTTCGCTGTCACGAGGAACACAAAGAGTACAGAAACAAATTCGTATGAATTCTCAGAGGGGCGAAAGTGTCGGATAAATAATTTGTAATCATTCATGTGAGTTATATTATAAAAATATCGTCAGTTTCACCTTTCGAAACAATTTTCACGGGGTATGTCTTTCAAAAAACAAAAATAACATTCTTTTTTTGTCAGGAGATTGTGTGTACTGATGAATAAAGTAAAGACATGTTTATCACGTATATTTTTTTTTTGAAAGCGTATATATGTATTATATTAAGATACAATCTTGCATCGTCGCGTAGCTAGAAGATTGATGAATCCACAGAAACGTCTTCGTTCTTCCCACAATGTGAGCAGCCTGTTTTCCGAGAAAAGAGACAAACTGTTCCGCTTTATTCCACGTCCGAGGCGTTGAAAACTGTATGTTCTCCGGGTTCTTTCGTCTGCAAAACCGCAACTCAGCGCGACTTCGTCATAATTACCTCCGTCACGCTCGTGGTGTGTGTCACTTCTTTTATTTTTTAATTATTTTTTTTTGTTTACGCAATCTCGTAAATTCTCAATGAAAACATTTCGTACTCTTTCTCTCTCTCATTCATTCTCTCAAACTAAACGGATATTTTTCTTAATTATTACATAGACATATATATGTATGCATGTATGTAGTTTGCGAATGTTTCGTTCGCTCTATCAAGTATGTATGTTCGTGTGTGTGATTTTTGTTTTCTTCTTTAATGTACGTTGCGTAAAAAGAGAAGAAGAAACTGTGTGACTTGGAACAAACGTACTCGTGAAACAAGATCCCGTAAAATGTGTCTACTTCGTGTTGAAATTCACGACCATACTGTAACCAGAGTTCACTGGCACAAGACTGAAACGGATTCAACACTTTCCAGACCGATTATTCTATTTTTAGATGTTTTACAAACCGACAGACGATCAAACGTCTAAAAATAGATGTTCACGCGACATTTCTAATCAAAAGGATCCCGCACGGATTAGAAGATAAAAAGTAACTTCTAATTTCTAAACGGGGAAAGTTCTTGGTCTCATTTACAGCGCTATTCGGCCCATCAAATATTGCAGAATATTGCTTTCATTTAGCGTCACCACATGTGAAACAGTATAAACGTTAGATAGACCAATTGTATGATAATCGACCGAAAATAACTTTCCCGACACATCAAAAGTACATTCTATCTACTAGAGGTATCTGAAAACTATTTCTGACTTCAAATCATGCGATTCTTTCCACCGAATCCCATACACTTTAATGATTCACCCGAGTCTCAATTAAAAGAGTAATTCACTGTTATAATTCTAGATACTGTCTATTCGAAATTCCCTCTATAATGTCAAACACCCATCGAGAATCCAGTAATTCAAAGACGTCAAATGAGCGCACCCATAAAAATCATAATTCCCATGTAAATGAGACAGAGCCTGGGAAAGTGTCAATCCCTTATCTCAAGAACGTGTCCCCCGTGTGAAACCGTTGAGCTTGCAACCGAAGTTGAAAAGAATCGCTACCATTTCTTTCTTATTATTGTTTTTTTCGGCAATTCATTCTTTCTTTCTTTCTGTCTCACTCTCTCCCTCATTCTCTCTGTGTAATTATTTAGTGTCTGGACCGATGCGAGGAGTCTCCTCGTTCGTCGCGGCGGTCTCTCTCTCGTTCCCGCTCCCGTTCTCTCTCCGGTTCTCTCTCTCTCTCCGATGGCCGCCGGCTTGATTCCCGTTCCCGATCTCTGTCTCGTTCACGCTCTCTGTAGCGATCGTCATAATACCTACACAAGTCACGTCAGCCTGATTATCCTTCACGTTACTGTTTCCGGGACACTGCCTTCTCTTATTTTCTAATGGACACTTATGGCAAGGTAACGTATTCGCGGATGTTGAAAAGCTGATGGAAGCCTGGCTGGCAATTGATCGACGAAGAAACTCCACGCGTGTCGGCAATGGAAATTTCTTTATGCTTTCGAAATTCTTGATGGAATCGCCGAATCGAGATTCTCCGCCGTGCGCGCGAGTACAAATTTTCGATTCTTCCGGTGACAGTCGGGGGCCAGCTTTTTAACATCTGTGGATACGGTTACGGCGGATAAAAACAAAAACAGTATTTGCACACTCTGGTGTTTGGAGATAAACGAATTTCACATAATAAAAGTACGGATATAAAGATCAATTATTTTAACAAAGTATATACAGCTTATTAAAACAACACTTATATCATTGCCTTTTACTGGAAATATGTTTATTCATGCAATGGGGTCCGCAAATACTATTTTTACCCACTGTATATCTTTGGATATGTTTAACGCTTGTTCACTCTAGTTACACTACCCTCTTTCACTTCCATTTACATTGATACAGTGTACATTATGCACCTGTTATTTCTATCTTTCTAGTCGAATGTTCGACTGTCACTTTTATTCGTCTACTTCTCTTTAGATTAACATTTAGCGAGAGAATTTAAAAGAATTCTACGCTTCTATAGAACTCTGCGGATGTCTCCCAGAGTACTTAAATGAATGTTCAATAGGATATGTAATTCGAGAGTACGATATTATATACTTCACACCTAAGTTTCTCAACTATAATGCAAAATGACAAAAAAAGCTTTACTTCGTGCAACTGCTTTATATTATTTGATATAATACCTTTATCATCGTTATATGCATGTGGAAAGACAACTAATATTAGAGACGATGAAAATTCGAATACTTCTATATTCTTATTTCCCTCTCTCTCTTTCATAAAATATTTAACATTCTAGTATCATTTATCAGAACAACGAAATAAATCCTACTGACAATATTTTTTTTATTCGTATCTTCTCTATTTATAATCGGATGAACTCAGAGATGTTCTCTTTGTTTATTTCTCAACGTATCTACATGCACTTTAATGAAAAAAAAAATGTAAATTACCTAGACGCCTTGGAAGATGAGACGGGAGCCGTCTCTGGCGGTTCTTCTTTAACTCTTGGCCTGGCTGACTGACGTGTCGTACTAATGGAAAATGGATATTTCGTTATGACTTCTTATACTGTTACCAGGCGGAGTGCGTTGCATTTAAAACAGATTATGTTACATGAGAAAGTGTACGATTCCCCCTTCAGGTTGAATCGGAAACTTATCAACGATCGTTTGAATCGTTTTGATCAACAACGATTCTATGAAAATTATTTCTACGGTTTACGTTTTTATGGAAACGATCAGATTTACCCCGTGTGCCGGCGTAAATAGACTGCGTGCTTGTATAAATACAGTAGAACCCCGGTAAACCGGACCCTATGAAAGGAAACCGTCGGATGACCCAATTTTACTCATATTAAACTTACAAAGTTCAGATCGTTGTACTAAGAAACTATTACAGCCAGAATCATATGTTTTTGTGTAGACTATCGTTCGATGTACAATGTCCATGGAAGTATAGTCTAAACTACTACAAACTAAAGTTCTAACTTTAATAGGTTTTGAGAATAATGTACGTCAGCTTTGCAAAAACCATGAGGAAAGCAGGGTCGTCAGATTTCCTTTGAACGGGGCAACGAGGCGCACAGAAAACTACCGAATCTGTCGGAAGTCTCCATCATTATCAATAATTCGACACCGATCACTCCTTCGGCCGATAAGTCGGCTTTATCATCGACACCGAACCAATTGAACTGACGTTTAAATAACAGTAAGTCTAAATCCAATCAGACCGGATTAACACGATTCTATTTTAGAAACTAGCTTAAGAAGAATGCTTTAAAATTACGGTAATTATTCTAATTTGTATGCTAAATAATATGAACTACCATTTAGGAGGCACGCGCGTGTGTGTCACTCTCACACGCTCATTTATACACAGTTTCTGTATAATTTGTTAATAGGCCTGCAACCATTTTAACGTACGAGAGGTACATGTAAAATTCGTAGTAATTAATGCAGCCCTGGACAGAGTTATTTGTCGTTTACAAGAAAGGTATGACAGTGGCAATAGTTTTTAAGATTTCTTTACACACGAATTTTTGTAGTACCTTTCGTAGAATAACTTGCCAGAAAACACACTTGAAACATGTCTGTATGGTTCCTGGATTACAATCACTATTATTGTAATGAAAATGTTATACTACCTTGATGCGCAAAAATTATAAATTAAAAGTAAACCTCTCCTCTGGGTGTTAAACAATTTTAAATAATTTAGTTAGCTACTTGCACTATTCATGGTAACGTTTTAATATAATCGTACCTTCCCGTACAATTGCTAACTGTTCGTAAGTCACAATATACAATAACGTTTGGCTCTAGTAGGACGATTAGCTTTCATATTTTTCTATACAGACACTTTTGGTGAACTCTCCATCCTTCCAAGTAGTGTTACTATGCGTGCTGCTTTATCTTGGAAAATATAATTAAAGTTACGATTCAGAAATGTGAAAAGATGCAACGTATCCATCTTACATGAAAGTCGAAGGAAACCAAAGGGTAAGCTACTATTCTGCGTTAATCCTTCTAAATGAGATCGTTCGAAATTCAAGCGTTATGATTTAAATGTTACACATCTTCGTCCTTTAATTTTTTATTTAGTATTAACGTAACTCAGAGGACATACTGCAATATTGTGTGTGTGTACCCGCACGTACACTTAACAGCGTAAAAGAACACATTCATTCACGTTCTCCGGCTTATAGCATAAAACGAAACCATTTAAAAAGCGCTGCGTTATTAGTCTCATCCAATATATCGAATCTGTGTCTGCAGTAAGTGTCACATTTATATCAATGATTTCTACTGAATAGCTCTCTGAATGGTGAACGAATAATTTCGAGTGTTGCGATGTTGAGCAAGTTACAATCAAATTACAAATCGCAAAATCCGGATTTTCGATTGTCACCTCGCATCCGCAGCTTCTACCAATCACGTGACTATAAAAATAAGTTTTTCTATGTCTGGTTGTCGATGGCGAACATTATTTGTATACGCGAATATCGATAAATCGAAGACGCAACATGCTTTTGAAACGAAATAAAAGTTACTTCTTTCGTTCGGGAATAAACTTCAACATACCTGAGGACTTTCGTATGATATTATGTCTTACTTATGTTTACTGTCACACGAAAAATCTTTCGATGGATAACACTAGTAATCCTGAATAACACGTATTCACTGTACGGAAGTACTTACATATGAATTCTAACGCTATAAGTTATCAGGGTTATTAAATAAATCACTGTCGCAGTGAATTGGCGTTAGTACAGGATCTAAATCAACTCTTTGGAGTCCGATATTTATGATATGAGTAACTAGTGTCTTTAAAACCTTGTCAAATAAAGATTTAATTCCTTACTTCTTCCTTACATCTTTCCTGTTTCACGTGAAAGACACAAGGCGAGACAACTTGGTATTTATAGAAACAAAGGCAGACATGTCTTCAAAAGGAAATAAATAAGAATGAATATTGGACTGCAGAGCGTTAACTTCTTACAAAGTACAAGTACGTGACTGCGTATGACTTATGACCGCCTGTAATGTTATTTGTTTCAAATCAGCGGTTAATACAGACATGTAAAACATGACGTACAACGGCAGCAATTGATTGAGAGCCCTAAATTGATCGAATCGCGAGACGCTTTACAGATATTTCATTTACAGATACTCGCGTTACAATTAATCGATAAATTCCACTTCTAAATTTTGTTCAGTTACACTTTACAAAATGTTTATCCCTTAGTTGATCGTGGGATCACAATACTCTAAGCCAATTATTACTACATGAAGTTGGAATTTCATTGAAGTTAGAATTTCAAAAGTCGAACCGCTAATGACGACCTAAGATGCTTAAGTCTATCAGTCCCAAAGTTCTTTAACCGCGGCCAAAAGTTTTAAAATGCATTTACAACAAAAGACTCACTTAATAAATTTATCGTTAACAATGAACCTCATAAAATAATAAAGAAAATAATCAATGACTAGATGGCATATACCTCATTAATCCTAGAACAATTCATTTGTCACGTTCCCTTGAAACGATTCTTTCCAGAAAAGTTTCGGACTGATAGAATTAAATAATCAGATCGTCTCAAATCACGTTATTCTGCCAATCGGTAATTCTGTGATCGATATACCAAATCTCAAGAGGTATCCTTTATAGTACACAGTTCTATCGTACCGTATATAACATACAGTGTCTTTACATTAGAGTCTATTCCGTGTTATATTCCATCTGAGCCACGCATATCTTTCAAGCGCACAACTAAGACATCAACAATCTCTCGTATTGAAGAAAATGCAGAGCACCTTTCCAGTCAACTCTTAAAATGGAATATCTTTCCGACAAGTATTTTCTTACACTCAAACACAACATTTGGTTCGCCAGGTTGGAAGTTAGAAGTAAGACACTCTGCATTAACCACGGACTTCCTTGTAACATGCCAGACTATGAAGTTTCTCTTCGAAAATAATATATTCCTCAAGTATTCCTCTATAATGTATTTTAACATTTTCACAGTAGACAATTCGAGCGCGCAGCCTAAAGCTTCCACTGTCAAATTTCCTCTCCCGAATCTCGCAGTCAGTATGTTACATACAAGTCCGAACCGCCAGAACATAATCATCCATCATAATTAATTACAAAATCATTAGCTTACCTTTCCTCCCTGCTCCGCTCTCTATACTCGCGGTCCCTTTCACGTTCGCGTTCTCGTTCTCTGCTCCGCGATCGTTCCCGCGGGTACGGCTCGCTGTAATAGCGCTCCCTGTCCCTGTCTCGATCTCGTTCCCGTTCCCGGTCACGCTCACGGTCACGCTCACGATCCCGGTCTCTGCTGCGCTCGCGGTACTCTCGATCCCGACTCCTGGACCGTTCGCGCCGCCGTCTGTGACTGCGCTCTCGGTCTCGCGACCGCGATCGTTCTGAAAACAATGGTAATGTGAAGTAATATCATGCAGCGGACAGACTGCGGATGTCAATACAACACTCTATTGTTGACACGAATACAAATAATAATCCCAAACATACCTCTACGCGCTGATCCATAGCTCTTGGTTTCGACACCACGTAACGTGTCCTGTAGTGAACTAATAAGGATCTTGCATCTGTCATCGGCCGCGACTTTGGACTGTTTGATCAACGATATAGCTGTGACAAGGGTCTCTATAGCACTCGCGTACTCGCCCGCTGCTGCGTCTGAAACTGCCCTAGCGATCGCTGACGAAGACACCGTTCTATTCCGCCCCATTATCTCTTCGAATTCTTGTTCTGTTAGTGGTGGGGGACCCTCTGGACGATGGTCAGGCCCTGGCGCACCATACGGTGGCTGCAAATTGTTATACATTATTTAGAATTTCTTTCATTTCCGCAAACACGTGCAAATTCTTTCGCTGATTCAACGCAAAGAACTACCTGTGCAGCGGGTGGTCCGTATCCGTGCGGCGGAACATGTGGCGGTCCGTGCGGTTGTCCATGCGGTGGTCCGTGCGGCGGACCATGCGGGGGCCCGTGAGGTGGTCCATGAGGTGGCCCATGAGGAGGACCTGGAGGACCAGGCGGATGCTGACCCGGGTGCTGGTGTGGTGGGCCTTGCGGGAAGAACGCTGGATTGACATGCGGCGCCGGTCCTCCTGGAGGCCCTTGCGGCGGTCCTTGTGGCGGCCCCCCATGTCCCGGTGGTGGTCCTCCTGGACCTGATAACATTCCTGATCAATATCGATGTTAGCTTGCGATAACGTGTATAGCGAGCTAAAGGTGCGGACTGTTGTTGTGTATGGTTGTTTATCGTAGGATTCTTCATAGGTATAGAAAACACTTTGAAGCATTTGCAGTAAAAGTGATAGAAGTGAATACATGTATTCACCATTAAATGGATATTATGCCAGATTGTGACACTGTTGAGCGAAAAAGCTGATACATAATACATAAATCGATATGTACAGTTTGGTATTGTTTAACTGTACATTCAGTAATCCTTTGAAACACCTTGTACCTTCATGCTCCTAAGTAGTCATATAATAAAATTTCCCTCAATATCATGCACTATTGTAATAATAAAACGAAAGAGGCGGGGGCTGTTAATATTCAATGAACATCCGAAATTCCTCACCACCCATAGAACCTGGAGGAGGTCCTCTCTGTGGTGGGCCTTGACCAGGTTGCGGGCCTTGCATATGTTGATGTTGAGGGAAACCTGGTGGTCCCTGAGGCCCGTGATGCATTCCTATGCACATTGAACAATTACATCAGTGTACTTTTACCAAAGCGACAAACAAATCACATAAAATACATCATTATTTACTTTCACTTCCACCTTCAACTCTCATTTCGTAATTCCGATATATTCACGGTATGTATTTGTATGTTATATCATATATATTCATCACACATCTATTCTATCATGCAGATGAGATAAGCTGTAGAGAGGAATAAAATATAGGTTTACAACCGCATAACACATGAGATGAAGGAAACACAGGGCACTTGAGTCCAAGATGTTTCAGCGTGTTGTGTATCTTTAACACTTTGACGGCCGCAGGTTTCGTAAAAAAAATGTTTGAGGAAATGCTTTGTACAGATGTCATTACAACTAAATACAGAAACAAGGATCTTAATGAGAATAGGAGATAACTTAAGAGAAACTGAAGTAAACCGAAATGACTACAGTGTCTTATAAAAAATGGAACAGCATAAGGTTTACAAAATCATTTTCCTTTATTTGTACAATCGCCACATAATTGGTTCAAAGTGAGAAAAATGATTTTGAAACAGCTGTAGGCTTTGCATTTTTATAAGTCACTATCCATTGAAAGGTGCTTTTAAAGACAACAAAAACGGATTTTCTAGCCGTCACAGCGGACATCAAAGTGTTAACTATCATATCTCCACGTACCTGGTGGTCTGTTCCATTCGGGACGTGGTTGAGCACCCCTGGGATCACCCGGAGGTCCACCGGGATGTCCGGGTGGACCACGTGGAGGTCCCTGACCGGGTGGACCAGGCGGACCACCGTGAAATTGCTAGATAAAGACAAACGAAGGATGCATGTCAATCTACTATCATTAAATTCATAATCACTTTCACGGTAAGAAAAATAATAGAAGAAATTTTTAACTAATACGATGCGTCATATAATAGATACCTTAGAACATTAGAATGAATAGGGAAATCATTTTCTTTCATAATTTCAATCTATTAAATCGTAAATGAACAATTCAGAATTGTCAGAGCCAGTTATTTGGAAATCTTAAAGTGTATGTATTTTCTGCTGAACTTAATATTCCATCGAGATGTGTTTAGATTTAAAACAACAAATGGTAGTAGAAAATTTTGGAAAAATAGATTAATCCCTATAACGCGGTAAGCAGAAAAAATTAACACGTTATGTGTTACCTGTGGTATATGGTAACTGGCTTCTGAAAGGTCTCTAGTACAACTCTGTTTACGCGGAGCGTAAGACATGTAAGTGCAAAAAATATTCTTGTAACTTGTACCGTAATTACATCACATAACATATATTATAGTGCATTGAAACTCAATTTAAATAGAACCTGGAGTACATCGAAAGAGATCATTTCTGTTAACATTTACTAATACCAGCACATATACATCAATTCACTTCAATATTCGATATTTTCATGAATATTTCACAAAAATTGAAAGAACCTATTGATCGTGTAATATATGTACAACCAATTCGAACAAAGATACAATTTAATAAGTTTCCTTTAGGGAATAACAATGCATACCATTCCAGGTGGTCGATGTTGTCCAGGACCTGGTCCAGGAGGTCCCTGTTGAGGTGGACCACCAGGTCCACTAGGACCTCTGGGTGGCCCAGGTGGACCATTGGGTCTTGGTCCATTCCATGGACCCTGTTGATAACCCGGAGGCGGTGGACCTTGATTAGGATGCCCAGGTAATGGATGATGCGGTCCTGGTCCGGGACCCATCGGTGGACCATGCATACGTGGTGGGCCTTGCTGACCCGGCCCACCGGGTCCAGGTGGACCCATACCCGGTGGTGGCATCCTTTGCGGTCTCACACCCTGTGGAGGACCCATCATCATCCTAGGACCATGATTTTGTTGAGAATGTTGAGGGTGTTGAGGATGTTGTGGATGCTGTTGATGGGGTGGCATTGGTGGCTGATGTTGATGTGGATTATGTGGGCGCTGACTTTGACTCTGTTGCGGAGCCGGAGCTGGACGTGTCTTACACTGAGACTCAAACTGAAAACAGAGAGCATTCATAATAGTAAAGCACACAATCTTTACCTGTCTTTCGGAAAAAGAAATAACTACATACTTTTGGATATGCAATACTTTATCTGTTGTGCTTACCTGATTCAATGCTTGTTTAGTTGGAAATGTTACAACTGGATTTTGACCATGTAATTCTTTCTTAGGCAATCTTTCCATACATATTCTCATACTTTGTTCCGATCCAAGTGATATTACACAGAAACCTTTTGATTGTCCATTTGCACGATTTTCAAAAAATTTTACTTCAACAAAGTCTGATACTCCAATGCTTTGCACAGCATCCGTTATATCTTGATCGCTAGTCCACTATAATAAGAAAAATGTATTAGAAAATAAAATACCCACTGGAAAATTCGTCTAATATCCATGGTTTCTTTGATACATACCCAAGTTAAATTACCAACATACAGTTGATGACGTCTTCCAATTTGGTTTGGTTGAATATTATTTCCAAGTTGATGGTAAGGTGCGCTTCCATTTGTTTCTTCGTTTGGAGATGTAGTATCACCACCACCATCTCCTGTATTTCCACTGGATACACCACCGTTACCACCAGCTGGTGCTGCTATTACGTCATCGTACAAGTCAACACCATCACCGGCAAACTCATCCTAAAATGTCCGAAAAGAAAATGTACTGCATATACTAAATATTTTGTTAAGTAATATACAATTCATTACATTCTATTTGATACACATAGTGTAAACATCATATTTAGTAATTTCATTGAAACATCCTTAAATGGTAAAAAAATTGCAATTAATAGGTTTAATTGTAAATGAAATATCTTAATATAAATATCCATTATTTTCAAATATCATGATGAAAATCAGCAAACAATCTATTTAAGACAGTACCATGTGGAAATTTATTGGATGAACACATTTCTTTTAACTATACTCAACAATTTCATTATAAACTTTACACTGTAAAACTACCACATCAGTTATGCTTACACGGTTAAAAGTCAAAACAACTGTTCCTGAGATATAAATGTAGACGACAGTATTGAATTCTTAGCTATAAAAGATAATAAAAGCTACATTGAAATACTGTGAGAGAAAAATTTCACAAAAGTGTTCCAAAAAAACTAAATGCATTAAAGTAATAAAGAAAACATAACCGAGTCGGAAAGGTGCTTAGCATTAACGAATGTGATAAGAAACGAGAAAACGGTTTTTCGTTCGTGGTGTTAATATATGTTTAAAATGATTAATTGCTTTTAATTCCCGAACACTCGGTAACGACATAAACGCGTGCAATCAACAAAATTCACATTTGGATTGGCCGCCGAGAAGTTTCGCTTGCAAGAGTGTGAACAGCATAGATTTACCATACAGAAAGAAGTCACCGACAAAACTTTATTCGGTGAGTAGCAAAGGAATCTTCCGAAAGGAAAACGTTATCTCGCATGCAGCACGAACTGTTCGTTAAAACTACACCGATAAACGAAGTGGGGGTGAAAAAAAGTACTACGACATTAGGCCTTACCGCTAACACCATTTTGCTTTTCCTGCCAGCGAACCTCTATTACTCGTATTTGTTCTCTAGCTGTCCAATGCAATAATCGTGCACAGCGGAACACTAATTATATAACCGAATACAGAAAGTATTTGTTTTGTTGTAGTAACTTATATACGATACACGAGACACGTGAATGGAAAAACGGATCACCGAGACCGGTGTTCCTGTTGGAAAAAAAAAATATTCGCGTTTCCCCGTCGCGATCGTTACCGTCTCTCCTCCATGACGCCGAACACACCGCTCTGTTATCGCGTTTTTCTCACAGTTTCGATAGCCTTTTACAATAGTAACCGCTTAACAATATTGTCTGTCAATCGGCTTGGTGTCTACTATCAAAGATAAAGTCGAATTACCTGCGCGAAATCTTGCTCGAGATCGTCGGCGTACAAATCAATGTCACCGTCCGCCATTTTACGTACACCGACGCTCACTGCATTTGACGAAGGCGCCAAGCCCAGAGGAATGGTGTTATAGGAGGAAACGTATCGACGAATTACGTTACGTTCCCCGTGCTGTCGCAGGATGTGACGTCACGGACACCATCTTACTTTTTCCCAACGATTTTCATCGTCTCGAATAGTCACGTGCTTCGCCATGTTGACCAACGTACGAATCGTTTGGCGCGAAATTCAATAATCTAGGAACTTCATTCCAAGACTTTAAATTCACTTCTATTCTGATTCGATTTCCATATAAGCAGTTTCCTGGTTAACTAATTGATAGAAACCCTAAAATATAGGAAGCCCAAGAGTCTCGGAAAAACTAAAGAATCTTTATTACAATGAATGGCTTGAACTACGATGTACAGGAACATTACCAACATTTTAGTGTTCGTAAACAAAATTTGAAAAAAAAATTGTAATTTTATTAGAGAATGATCAATAAGTTAAAATATATTATCACCATTTTATCATATAATTTCTCTTCTGGACGGATCTATTTGAATTTCAATAATGAATTATCGATGACAGGACCATCCGTACCAAGTACGAAAGGTAGCATCAGGTAGCATGTATCTTGCCACCTCTCGACGAGTCTAGGAATTTCAGTTTGGCACGCGTAGCAACGCGAATTAATTTGGCGGCTGGAAGAAAAAAAAGGAACATTCGGTAGGGAATTTTAGTGGCGGAAGATGCTGACAGTTACCAAGCACAGAGAAGGACAGAAGAGGAACTAATTTCGCATTGTGCGATTTTCCACAACGATACTACCATCGACGCAACGACCGGTTCGTTGTTCGTTCCGTGGTTCGTTTCCTCTTCTTTTGTGATCGGCTTCATTCTTGAAAGGTACGTACGTTTTTAGACGCTTAACCGAATTCCCTTTTTCCCTTAGAAACGTCTACGAGTCACGCTTTTACTTAACGAAGAGTCGTATTACGTTCTTTCGTGTTTTCTCTTACTACTTATAACCCCCGAAATGATCATTGCCTTTCCGTCGATCCCATGTGCACGTTTCTCTTACATACCGCAAGGATTGAACTTTGCGATCGTATGTTTGACCGTTATTACTAGCCGCACGATGAATTTATTAATAAACGAACGAGCGCTTTTATGGAACGTCGCAGTCGGTGACGCGGAATTCAATCCATTGAATAAATTGCTGGAGTGATATAATTTCCGCTTTTTTCCAATGATCTCTGCGTGCCCTCACGGAATAACCTTTTCGGTTTCTCGCGGAGTATGGTGACTTTCAAATGTCACTTTTATTTCCAACGAAAATTCAATCGAATCAAACTGATTTTTACGGAGTAGATCTCGTTCACACGGTACTGCAACAATTTTCTGTAAAGTTTTTCGCGTCGAAATTCCACACACACACACATGTGCGTGGATTTTCGAAAATTTTGCGATGCGGATTCTAATATCGAGAAATTTATATCACTGCGCATAATCAAGTTTTCGGCACGTTTTATGAATATATGATTTCGCTCTGTAATGTGGCCGTGCTTTCGAATTATTCGTTCGTATGAAAGAATTTTCCTTTTCATCGCAATTTTTATGGCATATCCTTCAAATCTTCTGACTTCGTTATTCTTGTGTTGTCATTGTGCGAGTTTTATTGACTTTGGTTCGATGGTTTGTTTCATTCGCTCGGAAATGTACATTCGCATTGAATCCTAATTTTCGAAGTATATCCATTCAAATTTTTCTGTAAAACTTTGATTTGCTAGAACTTTGAAGGACATTTTACGTTAACGTAAAAATTTAAAGTATAACGTACTCCAATATGTAGAATGTAAATGAAACTAAAACAATTTAATTGTAGTGTATGGCCACACATTTTTCTACTTTTGTTTAGTCTTTTTTATCCTTTAATATGTATTTCTAGCTTTAAACATAGATTATTAGTTACCATTGTCAATTAAAATTACAGGCACCTTTAGTCTGACATATAAAACATACCACCTGTTTAACTATTTAAATACCTTTTAGTACACCAGGGAGTATAGTTAGCATTGATACTTCAACTTGTATATAGACAGGATAGAAAACTATGTGTTATAGAAATGACTGCGCTCTCTCCCTTTATCAAAGTCAACAAATTTAATTAAATAATATAATTGGTTTATTAGACAAAAATTAACTGAATGATTCTCTGAGAAAATGGAACAACATTTATTTACTGCTCCAAAAAAACCTTCATCTTATTTACCAAAACTTGTCATGAAAAATACATCTGGATTGTAGTACTATGACAACTGATCCAGAACGTGCTGGCGATAATAGTGATATGGAATCTGTTGAAGATGAAGATGATCACAACACTTCAGGGCAAATTTTACTTAGATCTGATGTGTCAGCTGCTCTGCAAGTTCGTATTTCTGCACCAGGATTAGAGGTATTGACTACTATCACATTCTGGGCTACAAACGGTTTCTATCAATCAATCAATTAGTAAACATGACTCTGAAGTTACTTCTGGAGAGAGTACAGTGAAATCCTTGTATAGTGTTTTAGTAGAACACCTGAATGGTAACACTGTGTTAGTACAATGAAAAAAAAGGAGTATTTCTACTGCATATAAAATAAAATATGAAGGAATACAGAAATCTTAACTAACAAATAGGCCATACAATAGGAAGTTTTAGAATTCAATCAATATAATAGTGTAATCAATTACTTTCAAGTAAAAATGATTTTAATGAAATAATACCTGTGTCTCTTAGATTAACCATTAGTGCATGACTTAATCATCTGCTTTAAATAACAAATGAGATGTAGTTTTAGATTTATGACACTGTGATTCTTGAATGCAGAACCATGACGATTACTAAAGTATTTAATCTAAATACAATACAGTAAAAAGGTTTCATCTGCACCTTGTTATAATTTAGTAGACAATACTGCTCCTTCATACATTTTATTGTTCCTGGATGTAGACACTTCAGTTACAGATTCATATAATTTCCATTTATTGCAAAATAATTTTATCTTCTTCAGAACTTTAGGTTGATATTTCTTATATTTCTTATTTTACTGTACATGTGTATCAACAACTTGTTGCTTGCATTCTCTGCTCTTAGCATAGGCTACAGATTTCAGCACTGCAGTAGAATAGAATCCAATGAATCACCTAGAGATTGACAGTTGATCACCTGTTTCCCTAATATTTGAGATTACGTTCTTTTTCATTTTATATTAAAATTATATTAAAACTGTTCCCATTGTTATACTCCAGTTTTCATACATCGTTGAAAATTGATTATGTTTCAA